>OY720291.1:7965000-10890000 GCA_963082995.1 Noctua comes | reverse complement strand
GAATATAGTTTATTCCACCGATTTTCGCGTTGGCTCGCGATACGGGACATTGATATTAAATATTATGTCAAAGTATTATGTCTATAAATAGATTCCTAATAAATCATTTGTTTGGTGTTCCGGTGTCCAATCTCAAACCAAGATATTTCACATATTATGTAATTTAATTGATATTACTATGAACAAATATTTGCAATAGCAAGTACACGTAAATCTATGTATGTACTATACATACATACATAGATTACTTATTATCCCAGAAGTAAGATTCCGTGGGCAGTTCCCGAACTCCACGCGGGCGAAGCCGCGGGCAGAAGTTAGTTATTATTATAAAGTTATATCAATTAAATTAGATACGTGAAATATTGATACCTTGGTTTGAGATTGGACATCGGATTTACTGGATTTTATCTGAAAAGTATGTAAACAAATTTTCAAGTCAATCGACCCCGAGAGTAAAAAGTTTCACAGAAAATTCAACACTCCATTTCACCCTCTAAGGGGTAGGAATTTCGAAAAACTGATACTAACTCTTCACAAAGAATACACCCTCCAATTTTCATATCTCTGGGACCCGCGGTTTGGGCTGTGCGTTGGTATATCAGTCAGCCAGTCAGGACATGGAATTTTAAATTGGGGGATGATTTTGTGATACACGTATCTCATCATTTTAACTGAAGTATATGTAGACACATTTTCAAGTCAATCGACCCCGAGAGAGTTTCACAGAAAATTCAACACCCTATTTCACCCTCTTAGGGGTGGAATTTCAAAAACCATTTCTTAGTGGATACCCACTCTCCACAAAGAGTACATTCTCCAAATTTCATTTCTCTAGAACCAGCGGTTTGGGCTGTGCGTTGATATATCAGTCAGCCAGTCAGGACATTGAATTTTAAATTGGGGGATGATTTTGGAAAAACTGTGATACACGTATCTCATCATTTTAATAGAAGTATATGTAGACATAATTTCAAGTCAATCGACTCAGAGAATAAAAAGTTTCATAGAAAATTCAACACCCCATTTCACCCTCTTAGGGGTGAAATTTCAAAAAACCCTTTCTTAGTGGATACCTACTCTTCACAAAGAGTACACTGTCCAAATTTCATGTCTCTAGGACCAGTGGTTTGGGCTGTGCGTTGATATATCAGTCAGCCAGTCAGGACATTGAATTTTAAATTGGGGGATGATTTTGGAAAAACTGTGATACACGTATCTTATCATTTTAACTGAAGTATATGTAGACACAATTTCAAGTCAATCGACTCAGAGAATAAAAAGTTTCATAGAAAATTCAACACCCCATTTCACCCTCTTAGGGGTGAAATTTCGAAAAACCCTTTCTTAGTGGATACCTACTCTTTACAAAGAGTACACTGTCCAAATTTCATGTCTTTAGGACCAGTGGTTTGGGCTGTGCGTTGATATATAAGTCAGTCAGTCAGTCAGTCAGTCAGTCAGTCAGTCAGTCAGGACTTTGAATTTTATATGTATAGATTATATACAAACTACAAATAGAACTAAAGTAATGATAAAATATAACTAAAAGTAAGTAAATATAAACGACGAAAATAGGACACTTAGTCGTCAAAGTACTCCTCCGCATCGCTGTCATCTGGAAACGTGCCCAAAAGACTGGCAGCATGGCCACGCTGAATGGCGATGCTAATTCTTTGGCGAAAGAAAGGTTGGGTAGGGCTGGTCACGCGAAGTATCGACCAGTAAGCTTTAATCAAATTAAAGTCGGTTTGCTTAACGCTAAAATGATAGATTAAATATAATATATTTACCTTCTGAACTAACTGCTTTTCGTTTTAAACTAGGAATGGTTGAAAATAATTAGCAGCTGCCTTTTATATTATCAGAAGAAAATTATACACATGCATAATTAAGTGTATGAGCCTAACAATTTGTATGGTAAACTACGTTATCGCCAGACATTTTTTATTTCTATAATCTCTTTTGGAATTATAATGCTGAAATTTTTACTTTTCATCGAAATTACCATAGTGTTTTTTCTTTATCTTTGAGGGTCTCGAGGCTAACATAAGCAACCGCATGTGTCGAACGTTAGTCGAGTTCAATCCGTCGATGGACGACCATTCATTTCACGTAACCCCTCCGTGTCTTGGAAAGTACGCTATACCGTTAGTCCTGACTGCCATATTTTGTAGATCTTTCACAGCCTTTTAGAGTTCCGTACATGTTCCATACATTCCGTGTCAGAGTAAGGTTTCAATTGCAAATGTAAGTTTGATCTTGGGATAAAATAGTTAAATATTCATGCCGCGCGACTAACCGGAGCGATTTTCGATACGCAATTGGTCGGTTTTTTTTAGTTAGTTTTAATTGGGTTTTGGAAGTTAGATAGAAAGTCAACAGGCTAGACCCAAAGCCAACCCTAACATATTTAGAAAATACCAATGGACGAATGTGAAGTTATGTCAGTGTTTTTCTTTCAGAGTTTGTACTCCACTCTCTCTAAAGAAAGAGACAAGAAGAAATTCTTGTCCCATACTTCTCTATTACTCGTCATCTCAGCAGTCACCTCCTTTCTAGCCATATCATCCATCACACAACCCATCCATCGTTTCTTTGGTCTTCCTCTACTGTTATAACCATCCACATTCATACTCAAATCTTCCCTCTCCAAATCCAGTCATCTGATTGAAAGCTACTTATTGCCAAGTGCATAGAATGTATTTACCACGCGGGCGAAGTCGCAGGTAAAAGATAGTTAGACATAATTTCAAACTCCATACCTGAACGGTCTGAACTCCTGTCAAATCCTTATCTCAAAATGGCCATCGCTCTCAAGTTGAAGTCTCAAGGATTCTATCAATAAGTTCTGATTTGACAAAGCAATCTGGCTTCATCATAATTTGGGAGTTCATTGCGAAAACTATAACCCGTTCAAATTACTTGAAGTTTCGCTTTAGATGTTCCGATGTTATGTTAGAAGTGGGACAAATTGGTTTTGTGTACTGATTCTAAGGGCTGAGGGATTAGGTGAGGGATTGGTTATTATGTTTTTGGGTATTTATTTTCAACTAGCTTTTGTCCGCGGCTTCGCTCGCGTTAATTTAGAATTTGACAATAAATTCGGGTTGAACTCTGCTTGTAATAATATAATTCAATCATAATTCTAAAGACACGTGGCACGATCTATTATCATAAGAACGTTATTGTTTTTTTTTCGGAATGAAAGGTACCCTATGTCCGTTTCTGTACACTTGACAACTTATATGCTAAACAGAATGATCGGTGTAGTGGTTTAGGCGTGAAAAGTTAACAAACAAACTTACTTTCGCATTTATAATATTAGTGAGGATCAGGACATTAAGGAATTAAGGATAAGGAAGTAAGGATTGCAGTAACTTCGCTTCAGACACTTATTTAAATCTTCACGGGAATGTTTCTACATTCCCGTGAAGATTTAAATAAGTGTACTCGACATAACATTAACAACTAATTATTAGGCAGTTTTTAATTAAAGTACTCATTACCTAGCCATAGAATCAAAATGTGCGGAGGCTGCGGATGTTGCGGTGGCTGCTGCGAAGGATGCTGCTGTTCTTGCATAACGATCTAACCAGACGGTGACGGTGACGGTGGTCCACGATAAGAAAATTATCGCAAAGACGGGGAGAACAAGTGCCTTTCAGCTTCGTTAAGGGTATATTTACACCCTTTTTATTAAAATTACATTGTCACTACACATCACATTCGTACATTCTAATAGACCCCTCTCCGAAGGTATTCCTCAAAGCGCAACTATTTTGAAGCGCGACCAACAAAGCGCAACTAACTTATTCCTCGAAGCGCAACTATGATTAAAAAAAAATCATGAATCCATCATACCCCTCTCTATTTTTCATCGTGGTTGCGTTTTGAGGAATAAACATAATATAATATTTTTAATTTGAATTTGTGAGGCAACTAATGGTTGCGCTTTCAATTAAATTTTGTGAATGTGTACGGTTGGCTCCAGTTTGAAAGATAGGTTCGTTTTGGACCCGATAGGTGGCGCCGTGCGGAACACGGGCGAGTCGCTAGTTATAAATCATCATCATCATCATCATCATTTCAGCCGAAAGACGTCCACTGCTGGACATAGGCCTCCCCCAAGTGTCGCCACATTGACCGGTCCCGTGCGTCTCGCATCCAGCGGATCCCTGCAACCTTTACAAGGTCATCGGTCCACCTAGTGGGAGGCCTTCCAACGCAGCGTCTTCCGGTTCGCGGTCGCCACTCCAGAACTTTTCGGCCCCATCGGCCATCCGTTCTGCGAGCAATGTGCCCTGCCCACTGCCACTTAAGTTTGGCTATTCTTCGGGCTACGTCGGTAACCTTGGTTCTCTTGCGGATCTCCTCATTTCTGATTTGATCACGCAAGGAAACACCGAGCATAGCCCTCTCCATTGCCCTTTGGGTGACTTCAAGCCTTCTGATGAGGCCCATTGTGAGCGACCACGTTTCGGTCCCGTATGTAATCACTGGCAACACACACTGGTCATAGACTTTCGTCTTGAGACACTGCGGTAAGTTGGACGAGAAGATACCACGCAACTTCCCGAACGCTGCCCAACCGAGTCGGATTCGACGATTGACCTCTTTCTCGAAGTTGGACCTACCTAACTGGACCGTTTGTCCCAGTTATAAATAGTTACAGTTATTTGTTTTAACGTCTGTAACCTTGAGAAGACGAGACAAATTACTGAGTCGTAATTGTAGCTTCAACCTTTATTATTTTCGGGGGTGGACAGAACATTATTTCGTGTCCAAAATTTATGAATTTTAAGCTTTTAACTTAAAAGTTAACACAGTAAAGGACGAATATACATTTTCAATAGCTGTTAACTGACTTTTTTGAAGCATAACATTATTAAGAATTTTAATTACTGCCTCGTTGCTCTAGTGGTAGGAAACGCGACTGCTGAGCATCCCGGGTTTGATTCCCGGGTCGGTCAAAATTTAAAACTAAAAAATTTTTTTAATGAAAATCAAATCAAATTTTATATTAGATTCTAAACGAGAATTCGCAAATCTCGGGACTTGGGGCACCCCTACTTCAGGTTAGGTTAGGTTACTTTAAACCCTGCAAACAGAAATAGGAGCCCCGTGCGAAAATGTGGCCGTAAAATAATACAATTTATCTCTCGTTTATAATCCTATGAAAGTTTATAAATTTCCTAGAAAATTTATAAATTGGCGGTTCTTGTTATTTTCCGGTGACATATACAAGGTGGAGACGACAATACGACAATTTTGGCCAAGGTTTTTGAAGTAGCGAGTTGGCAACATGTGTTTAACGTTTATACCGATGCGGGATACGTTAACCTGTTGGTGGTAGCCTATTATCTACACTATGTAGAAAATGCTAAAAATGAAAAATAACCTCCTGTGAATAAACTGCATACAAAATTTAATCGAAAATATCCAGTAATTTTCGATTGAATTTTTGTATGCAGACTAGGAACGTCATGAGTTACATACAGTTTAATTTATTGTCGCATTGTCGTCTCCACCCTGTATAACACCTACGCCTACCCCTTAGGAGTGAACAGGCATGATGTTATGCCATGTTAAAACATTCTAATAACAATAATGTTGAAATTACCCTCAACATTTTCAGCTTACGCTCACCCTTAGCCGAAACTATGTGAAATTCCTTAAGAAACTAAGTTAACGCGGGCCCTTTGATCCATGTTTCATAAGTACGGCCCTTATTGTGGCCGCTAAGTCATTGTTACAGTTTCGAGGTTAAGCAACTTGGATTGAGGTCGGGGAATTGATGGGTCAAATGTTTAAAACGATGTGTGTGACTTCAGTGTTAGGTATTTGATTACAATAGGTGGTCCTAGTTTTGTAGTCGTATCATTATCTCGGATCCAATTGAAAACCAGCGTCGGGCAGTCTAGCTGTAAGGCTTTTTCCTGAACTAGGCTTATTTGGCACCGCCGTGAAACACACAATGACAATTTTTTTTTGTGGGTAGGGAAGGGTACGAACGGTAACCAACGGCACCCTATTACTAAGCCTCCGCTGTCCATCTGTCTGTCAGCGGGCTGTATCTCATGATGCGTGATAGGTAGACGGTCAATGTAGCTACACTTGGGGGAGGCCTATGTCCAGCAGTGGACGTCTTTCGGCTTAAATGATGATGATGATGTGTATTTCTGTTGCCGCTGTGACAAAAAATATTAAAAATGGAAGGGCCTCCCCTACTACGATGGTTCGGAACCCTTTATGCGCGAGTCCGAATCGCACTTGGCCGGTTTTTTTTTGTTATTTTTGTTTATTGTTGCGTGCACTCGTGGCATGTGGTAAATAAACCTATTTTCCTTCTTTTTTTGCCATTCTAAGCCTCAATCGAGTCTAGATTCTTACCCGATGAAGGGCGATAAACAGCAGTGGGGGCCCAGTGATAATTACGGCCCCTTGTGTATACAGGGTGTAAACAGACCCTTCAAATATCCGTCAACCAAGCATTCTGTACATCAAACTAAGTAACTTTACGCAAAAATTATTGCTGGGAATCGACTTTTTTAATCACGTTTTATGGTAGGACTCGATGGAAAGCACTCAAAGCATTGTGCTGATGGATGGATTTAATAGTACGAGGGTCGTGGAGGTGTGTAAAGTAAAAATCTTACATTAAAAATACGTATTTAAAAAAAAAAACTTGTGAAAAAGTTGGAACTTTGACCCCCAATATCTCCGTAACTAGAAGGTTCCCAGGTATGGTCTAGAACAAAAAAAATGATCACAAAGACGGGGAGAACAAGTGCCTCTGTTTTATCTTTGATACTAGAATCTATGTCACACATAACTAATAGGTGTAAATAGACCCTTAACATCGGGTATGTTAAGGGTCTATTTACACCTATTAGTTACGTGTGACATAGATTCTAGTATCGCAGCCAGGGCGGCACTATACTTCGTGAAATTTATTTCATTGCTACTGTTCTGAAAGCCCGTAAAAGAAATCATCGTGAGGAAGCCGACATGACCTTGAACCAAAAAACTCAAAGACATGTGACTTCAACCAATCTGCTTTGGGCCCGCGTTTTGGATAATGGCAGAAAAGACCTGACATGACCTTTTTAGAGAAGAGGCCTGTGCCCAGCTGTGGGTACGTATTCAGTACATCATTCGGAACCCCGCCCCCCCACATAGAACATTTTCAACAGTAACCAACATAACCTCACACCTGTATCACCCAAGGGTTAGGCAGAGGTGTACCTAATAGAACAACAATAGGCTCGCGCCTATTGCCATCATTCGAGCGCAGATCCAGACTCCGTGGCTGCGACTGAGAAATTCCTGTTTGAAAAAACCAATGAAACGGCGATGGCTCAAAGGTAACAAAAATCATCTGTTCCATACTTTTTGACCTTATAGGTATAGCACTTTTGTAGGAGAAAGCAGATTAAAAAAAAAAATCCGATGAAAAATCTCTGGTTGTTGGGGGGTTCAGAATGATGTGCTGAATACGTGGTAACCCGTCGCTGCTCCCTTCCACCCTGTATGTATGACTTTATGGGTACGTTTGGTAACTTTCCCGTTTCGCCAACTAAACAAAATACCATCACAAAAGTCCCGTTTCGTAACTATTTTCATCTTCATACGTTGAGTCCCGTTTCGTCAAATAAGAGCCATGAACTTATTTCCATTTACATGAGACTTAAAATAACAGACGAAATGTGACTCTACTTTGGGAATCTGACTTCTATAGGGACTCAATCCATACCCCACAAAGTTAATCCTTAATCATTAATTGTACACTTAAGGATCCCCAAAAAGTCAAGCCGGTGGTTCCGCAGTGTCAGATAAATAGCCACCATCGAGCCCGGAAGATTAGGGGATGTTAAAACGCTCTTAGGGGTAGCTTTGGTCCCGATTTGCATAATTACGGGGAGTGGAATGCATTCGTTCGAAAAATAAGAGATAAATAAGATTGCTTTTAATATAGGGTAGTTCTGGATTGGACAGTTGGGGTAAGTAGTATAAAGTTAATTAAGTTTTTAAACTGTCATGGTCACTTATATCATTAACACTAGGAACGGCATAACAAACAGTAAACATGGTAAATATCCCGTTTCTAGTGTTAATGATAAGGGTAATTATTTTGGAAATTGTAGTGTTAAACTTATACTATCACCCATATTCCAGAACGCCGACTTAGTCCATTTTTGAACTTAAGTCGACATTTGTTGTCATGGCAACAGGTGAGGAACGCCCACCACGGTATCAGCAACACCCACTCAATGATGTTCAAAAGGTGAGGACAGACTGGCTAGAGCTTGCATTTGCAACAAGACATCGAGCCGCTTGACACTTTGTTAAAACTTGATTTTGCTAAGAAACAAGCAACTTGTGTAACATTTCATCGAGCAAAAACACGAGCGCGGGCAAATCGTGCAACATGGAAAGAGGTGCGTGGACTTAGGGGTCGTACTGGTCGTTACTTCTCCTAATTCGCTCAGTGTTTTTTTTTTAATATTAAATTAAATTGCAGCACACGCGACTTGCAAATCCAACATATCAACGAAGAGTACCTAAATGCCACACAGTAAGAACAGTCACTAAAGAACCCCACCGGCTTACTCCTTTTGCTTCGTTCACGTTCATACATCTGGTCATACACGCACGCAGTTCGCGAGCACTGCCACCTGACCTTTTTTAAGAACAATACCAATAATTTTTATCCTTCTAAGGTGTTCTCTTTCGGGTTTTGTTAGTCGCCTTTTACTCGTCCTCTCAACAAGACCATCATCCAAACATATTCTTTTAATTTTTTGTCTCTACATCTCCTTTTCAACCGCAACCTTGCAGTATTATATCATTCCTCAATTTACCAACCAATGTTACAATACGTTTAATTGCTCAGATGAGTACTCACCTTAATCTACCTCCAAAACATGCTGTCCATTTCAAACCCAAAATAAGTATTTTGCATGAAGGTTGCAAGCTGCTTTGTATGCTAAAAATGTTATATTAAAATACGTCACAATGCTAGAGAAGTCTTAAATCGTTGTTCTACCGAATGCTCTTGGTTGACATCATTTGTCAAAGAACTTAAACGGATTTACTTGAAAATAAATATTAATTTTTTCGTGGTTCATTTCTAAGATTTTCCTTAAAATAATGGCATCAAGAATTTTCTTTTCGGATGGTGAAAACTCAGGACAGGAACTTGTCCGCAAGTACAAGCTCCTTCAAAATACTACGTTGCCGGGCAGCTCATCAGCGACAAAATGTGCTGTGGGCTCGCCTAACCCAAGAGTATAACTCAGCATTTAACTAGCGCGTAAGTACCAAATAACATGTATGCTGTTTTAATACCTGGTCTATGTTTGATGATCGTAATTAAAGGCAATCTTTTATTTTTATAGAGAACCGAATCTCAGTTATAAAGGTGCTGGTCCAATATTAAGGCTAAGAAAAAGACCACCCTTAATTTAGAAAAAAAAGAAAGAATGAGGACTGGGGGTGGCCCCTATCCTGGCCCCGCGTCCTCAGATCTCGAAGGAGTGAAAGATGCGCTGCCGGCCTCCACCGATTTGAAATCGAGGTTCGCAATGGACTGTGACACTATGCCAAGTGAAACTCCTGCTGACGGTACACCTATAGTCTAGTAATTTTATTGATTCTATTATTTGTATTAACGAATATATGAATAGATTATTAAAAATATTTACTTTCTTTTTTCAGTTCTGGAATTTCGTCGGGTAGACGTGGTACCGGTACCGGTGGCTCAAGGGCCACCTGAAAATAACTCGACTGACTTGGCGTCAACAAACTCGCAGTTTATTGGTAGGGTTGATCAAATGATTTTCAGTTCATCTCTACACGTTACAGTACATCAGAAAGTTAAATTATCTGTGTATGGCACCAATACTCTATTTGTATTCATTCGAAGCATTTTATTTTTTATATTCTCATTAGTGTTTTTTGAAGGTGCTTGTACTTAGCAAATTAATACTAATATATGTTCGCGCCCAAGTTATAATAAAGTAGGTACGGGCGAAAAATTTAAAACGGATAGAGGAACGAGAGGAGGAGTTACATCTGCTGAAAATGGAGAAGCAGAAGTGGTGGTGAAGGCAGCAGAAGAAGCGTACCAAAAGGCAAAACTCGAACGTTTGAGTGCCGCCCAACTACTTCGATTCAGTGAGGTTACAAGGGACGAGGCCGAAAAAATAAATTAAATTATTCTTATACAAGCCAACTGGTTTTTATTTTATTTCAAAGTAGTATCACGTATAAAAAATATCTAAATTACACATTTATAGACATAGAAAAACAAAGGACATTTTTCATTTTCATTCACGTAGGACTACGTAAGACTGGATCCAATCTCTAGGTTAGTAAAACCCAACAACACTGCATGCATGGGGATCGAACCCATAACCTCACACCGTGCAATTGCGCTTATGACTAGTTGACCAACGAGAGAGCAAAAATATAAATATGAACATCACACAATTATAAACATACTAGCCGTTGCCCGCGACCTTCTTCCGCGATTATTATATTTAAAAATAAACCCGTTTCCGCAACATTTTTTAATGCTCCGCTCCTATTCCTCAACAAAAGGGTTATCCAACACTAAAAGAAGGTTCCGGTCGTCCAGAGTTGAGGGAAGCATTCAGTTGGACGATGGACCGAGTAGCCTTGAATTTCTTTGGATTCGTTATCGCTTATTCTCTCATCATTACTCTGCAGAATGAGTTTGTGCGGAAGACATGGTTGTGGTCACCCAACATAATGGTGGGTTTCATATCGGCCCTTCTCTTCCTCCGTTTAGCAGTAGCAAGCCGCCTGCTACTCATGTTTAGCTTACTCCTGTCCTTTCCCGTATCATATGAAAATAAGCCGGCTAAACCACTAAACGCAACGGCGAATAAGAATTCGATTTGATTATTTTATTATTGCAATAGTCGTATAACAGAAACTGGCCACAACAGCGGCTGACGAGCGCTACATCCAAGTTGGTTGCATCAAATTTGTATTTTTTTCTTTTTCCTTCTATTTACAATCTATATACTACTGCGATAGTACCGCAAAGGCAATGAGATTATCCGTATTACTACAGGTAGAAGGATTGGTAGTAACACGGGTAAGTCACCCTACTATCGCTTTATTGGCTACTATTTTATGCCTGCGGCTTCGCCCACGTGGAGTTCGGGCATTGCCCACGGGATCTTACTTCTGGGATAATAAGTAATCTATGTGCTATACCAGACTATAATATATCTCTGTACCAAGTTTCATCCAGATCTGTTCAGCAGTTCTGGCGATTGAATAACAAACATCTATTCATCCAAACTTTCGCATTTATAATAGTTATGTAAGATTTATGTGTAAGCTTTTACTTTTAAAGTTGAATAGGTAATAAATAATAGTTAGTGTAAGTATTTCATTTTATTTGAGCAATACAGACTCGCGTTTTTCTTACATGTACTTACTTATAACTTGTTCATTGTAATATCAATTACATTACATATGTGAAATATTAATAACTTGGTTTGAGATTGGACACCGGTGGCGACAATCGAATGATTCATTAGGAATCTATATAGACATAATACTTTTAATATCAATGTCGCGTATCACGAGTCAATATGGCGACACTTGGGGGAGGCCTATGTCCAGCAGTGGACGTCTTTCGGCTGAAATGATGATGATGATGATGTTGTATCACGAGCCAACGCGAAAATCGGGTTTTCACATATATTTACAGATACGACTACCTCAGAAATATTCTACCTACTTACTAATAGGTAAATGCGCCCTGCACGCCCTGCGTAACACTGCGCGCCATGGCCCGTCTACGTGAGTTTCGAAGCCCTATTTGACTCTTGATGATGTTTTTAAGTATAGATAGATGATGAGAGCGACTTTGTGGTATCGTAGGTATAAACAAAACAACATGAGTATGGGCAAGCTCGCTCATAAGCACCATTCGCACCATTTTGTCTGATATTCAAAATGGTTCGTTAGTTTTCTCATGCTTTAGAAATATCACGTGAATTAAGCTTGTATTCATCTTTTATGTGTACGTATATTACGACTATTTGTCACTAATATAATTATTTACGCGATCTTGATTACTAATTCATACAATCCCACGATAATGAACACATACCGATACCAATACCTACCGATTTGAAAAAGAAACCGTGCTTAATATATATTTACCACGGATATTTGCAAGTGCTTGCAATATTAATAATCATTTATTAATAATCCCGACTACATACTAGCTGGCTTCGAAATTAAAGGCGACGGAAAATAGTTTTTATCAACAAGGGCCGTCCACGGGCTGTAGGTCAAAATTTCCAGAACGAAAACGTTGGAACCAAAAACGGACCGCGTTTTCTTTTACAGTAGCTTCCCTATTTTATTTTATATCAGCCCTCTATGTCCTACTGCTGGGCAAAGACCTCTCGCATGGCTTTCCAATTTTTGTACGGTTTCCTTCTGAAATCGAAAGTGTCTTTGGAACTGTATATTGATGTCACATTCTAACGAGTTGTCGGCATCGGGTCACGATAAATAATTGTATGGCATATCGTATCCTACATAACCGACATACTCCTCAAAATTCATCTTGCTTTGGCTATAACAAGAAAACAATTTTACACAAGTCGATTCACTTGGATTTCAGTAGGTACATATGTCACCCACAAGATAGGTTTCAAGGATCTTCTGGCGCGGGCAAACATCGGAACTAACGCAGCCATCTCTTTCTTTTCTCAACATTTTTTACAAAACAATTAACAAAAGGTTTACCAACAGCGCCCCCCTGTCAGCTTCATTCGAGCGCCAAAAGATTCTTGTGCCACAAAACCCTTGAAAAGTGGGCGTATATGTCAAATTATAAACAAACTGTAGCTGTCAATATGACTTATGGGGTGAAAAGTAGGCGTGTCTAGTCCGACTTAAGTTCAATCCACGACTTAAACTACGGGTGTTATGTCACTTACGGGATATCTTCCGTGATTGTTCATTATTTTGAGCTCCCGTAAGTGACAGTATAAGTTTAGTTGTAAACCGTGAAAACTTAAAACGGAATTGTAGTGTTTGCAAGCTTATTTCTGAGCATGAGGTGTTGAGGTCGATTCCGGGGTCGGGGTCGGGGAGTCGGGCAAAGTGAATCGATCAGGAATTTCTCAAAAGCAGCCGGGAACCTGAATTTGTGCCTGTTTGATGGAAATCCTCGACCCCTAGGCGTAATATAAGTAGCCTTTTCCCAACTATGTGGTGGTCGGCTTCCAGTCTAACCGCATGTAGCTGAATACCAGTATTTTACATGAAGCAATTGCCTATGTGACCCCCACAACTCATTTAGTACTGGGTAATACGATACCCCTTGTTACGCAGTATTATATTATCTGTGCCCCTTGGTAAGACTGACTACCAGACTTTAACTACCAACGGCTTAACGTGCTTTTCGAAGCACGGAGGAAACTCGGTATGTAATGATGGTCACCCATCCACGGATCAACCTAGGCAAGCGCGGCTTAACCTGAAGATCGAGCAGAGCAGCTGACATTATTTAGCCACGAGCTCCTCCTAAGAAACGACGCTAAATGCTTAATATTATTTTCTACGAAGCAAACTTTCGGGCCCACTCCTGCAAGTCGGATACAACTTGTTTACCTTCCCTGCCGACCCCCAAACTCCTCATAGTTAAAAGTTGATCTCTTTAATAATGCAGTGTAACAAATTTTGAACATGGATGCGGAATTCTCGAGTTTGTTTCCTTAGATTAGTATTTTGGATGTGTTTCGCTTTTTAGTTACTGGAAGATCTTAGCAATTTTTAAAAAAAATTGTGGGTTAATTGCCTAGTAAATATCAAGATGACTGTTAGTGCCTCCTAACTATTCGATTTCATTCAAATATCAATAAAAAAAAAAATAAAAAAAATCGGTTTTCTGTAAAGTCGGTTTACTGACGATAGGGAGGTAACGCCTCATTTTTTCGTGCGTGCAGCCGGCTCCATCGAATTATAAGACGTTGTCACGTCAAAAATAAACATAAATTACTATTTTATTTTTACAATACCACACGTGACCCGCGCGGTCGGGCGGTGAAGCGGATCTCACATCGCATTGGCTTGGATAAAATCCGTTGATGTCTAACACACGACACCCCCTTAAGCGCAGGCCACACGGCCAGCTAGCGAGCGAGCGAGAGAGGCGAGCGAGGCATCGTTACACCTCTTTTCATACATTCACAGCGCGAACGACGAAAGAGCCGAAACGAAGTATGAAAAGAGCCTCGCTCGCTCCCTCGCTAGCTGGCGCTGTGGCCTGCGCTTTACAGCGCGGATGACCGGCGCTCACCGCTTCTCCGCGCGGCGCACCTTTAATACATTTGCTCCACCGCCTCCGCCCTACCGCGGGGACGAACTGCGTCATGTGAGAATCGTCTTACTGTCTGGTCATAAGCCTCACGCTTGTTATAACGTGAATGAAATTGCTTAGACCATGCCACAACTCACCGCGTTGCGACAGTAATCAAACGAAGGAAAAAAGTGACACATGAGTGTCGCAAGTCGCATTGCTCGAGGCAATGAACGAGGCGTAACGGAGAAATCTAAATTTTTGGTCTTAGATACATTGTCTTCTAAAGAGTTGGAAAAAGGATGTACAGGTGAATTAATGATGAACTGGTCCCTTCACTATGGGATGCCTAATGCTCTTCAACTCATCCCGACAGGACCTGGACACAACAAAGTCCTCTCAAAACTAAAACCACGTGTTACCATACCAAAAACTTATTATTAATTGAATTAAGTAAATTAAATTGTTATGAATTGGATTGAATTAAGTAAATTAAATTGTTATGAATTGGATTGAATTGAATTAGTAATGTTGTGTATGTAATGTGACTGTATGTGTGTGCATTTATTTCTTCTATGAGTCAGTGTTGCTCGAATTAAAATGATTTTATTTTTATTTTATTTTATAAAAACCTCATCCAGCATCCCTAAATCTGCAACCTTAGTAAGTTTATACTTGCCAAAGTTGTACAGGTGTAAAGTTTTACCGACTTCGACTTCAGAGTCGGTTTCACTGGAAGCCGGTCATGCTTCATTTCACCTTAAGTTAAGGATTCGAATACAAGTTGTGTAGTTTTTTTTTCTGTTTCGTAAATAGTTTATTCTGTTCCGTTTAGCTTGTTAGCGCAGTGAGCAGGTCTACGTAGATAGACGCTTTATGTAACTCAGAAACATTTAGCCTGTTATTTATCTACATCTATATATATAAAAATGAATCCCTATTTCCCTTGGTCACGCCATCACGCATGAACGGCTGGACCGATTTCGCTAATTCTTTTTTTGTTCTGTTTGTTACCGTCAGGAGAAGGTTCTTAGGTAGGTAGCAGGTGGGTAGTAGGTAGGTAGTAGGTGGGTAGTAGGTAGGCAGTAGGTAGGTAGTAGGTGGGTAGTAGGTGGGTAGTAGGTGAGTAGTAGGTGGGTAGTAGGTAGGCAGTAGGTAGGGAGTAGGTAGGCAGTAGGTAGGCAGTTGGCAGGCAGTAGATAGGTAGTAGGAAAAGGTGCATTGCAACGCATGCCGGGCACAGCTATCTATAAAAATAAAATAAAATTGAAGGTGAGACTGGCTGTCAAACTTCCGGGTCACTGACTACCTGTAACGACTGTCAAAGATCTACAAATGACAGCCGGGACCAACGGCTTCAGGTGCTTTCTGAGGCACGGAGGAGTCTCGATATGCAATGAATGGTCACCCATCCACAGACCGACCTTGGCAAACGCTGTTTAACTGATCTTATTGTGTGGCTGTTTTTATTTTGCCACGAGCTCACAAGTAGACCATTACAATGTCCATATAGCATAGTACGGTCAGCATATACATGATAAATCAGCGCTAAATAATTTTGCAGTACACTGCGGCTGCTGTCCGTGCCGCGACGTGGATTGATGGCTCAGTGAACCAGCTGTAATAATAATTAATGCTATGAGCTACAAGCTAGCTAGTGTTGCTTGTAGGTTTGTGGGTTCTAGACCTGGCAAAAAAATTAAAAGTGCCTATCAACAACTAATTCAGGTCTCTACGTAAACACACGTATACAGGGTGTCAGCGACAACGACGCATAAATGGTTACCATGTATTCAGTACATCATTCCGAATCCTCCCACATAGAAATGTTCCATCGGTAATATGTGTGTGAAAAAGTGCAATACCTAAACGGTCAAAATGTATGAAACGTTGCGTTGGAACTGGAACGCCTCCCACTAGGTGGACCGATGACCTGGTGAAGGCTACAGGGATCCGCTGGATGCGAGTCGCACAGGACCGGTCAATGTGGCGACATTTGGGGGAGGCCTCAAAATCAAAAAAATCAAAATTAAAGCATTTATTTCAAATAGGCCAGTTACAGGCACTTTTGAATTGTCGAAACAAAGACAAAAATAGCTACAGTCCCAGTCACAAGGCATAAAAACTGTGAAAGTACTGTAGTTGCCCATTCCCTAACGTAGATCTCTATGGAGAAGAACGGGCAAGAAACTCCATGGACACTCTTTTAAATCAGAATACTTTTACAAACTCTTGGTTACATTATTCATGTTGAGATGGTACATTATGTGAGAACGATGTAGCAAGATGTGTACGTTAAAAGTGTCCATAGTAAACAATTCAAAAAAAAAAAGAAAATCAATTCAAATAAGCCGTGTGGCAACCAAGAGATGACCAGTCACAACTGACAGCGCCCGTTCACGAACATGACGCATGTATCAGCACCATTCAACTCAACCATTTTGAAGGGAACTAAATGATCCGACACACGCGCCACCATCAGCGAGACATTTGAGTGAGCATGACACACTCCTAACCGCCAGGGCACATTCAAGTCAAGAAAAGACGCCTATGTCCAGCAGTGGACGTCTTTCGGCTGAAATGATGATGAAGAACCCAATTAAAAGTAACGATAATAGCATATTTTTGAATCCTTCTGATCCCACTGAAATCTTCAGCATATTAAAGACGTTAAAAAACACTAAATCATCCGGCTATGATGATATTTCTACTGACCTTCTAAAACAAATATCTCTTTATATCGCTGAACCTCTTTCGTATATAACCAATTTATCTTTAGAACAAGGCTGCTTTCCGGATAAACTCAAAATATCTGTAATAAAACCATTACATAAAAAAGGCTCTAAAACCGACAAAAACAATTACCGCCCTATTGCACTGATTCCGATTCTGTCAAAGGTCTTTGAAAGAGTTATGTGTAAGAGAATCCTATCTTTCCTGGATAAGTTTAATATGCTTGCAAATGAGCAATACGGATTTAGGAAAAACAAATCCACATCACTTGCAGCATTTAACTTAGTCAAATCAATTTTAAATAACGTAAACTCGAAAGTTACAACATCTGCTTTGTTTTTAGATCTAAGCAAAGCCTTCGACTTCGTAAATCATCCAATTCTAATTGATAAACTAAGTAAAATCGGTATTCGAGGTCCAGCCTTAGAATGGTTTAGATCATACCTATCAAATAGAACACAAATAACGAGAATCACTAAATTTGATGACAAAGTGAATAGTGTCATAAACTTTGATTCCCAACCTCGACACAATTACTTTGGTGTTCCGCAGGGAAGCATTTTAGGGCCACCGTTATTCCTTGTGTATATAAATGACCTTCCTCAGGCGATAGATCAAGATTGTGTTCTGTTTGCTGATGACACAACAGTTATTATAGATAGTAAAAATGGTAAATCACAGGAATCTAATATAAATAGCATTTTGAATAAAATAACTACGTGGCTAGATATAAATGCTTTAAAAATTAACCTAGATAAAACTAAAATATTAAATTTCAAAACTCATAAAACTAAATATCTACACCTTAAAATTTCACACAAAGATCAAACAGTTGAACAAATTCATAAAACAAAATTTCTTGGTATTACAATTGATGAACATTTAACCTGGAAGGATCATATTGATGAAATATGTATTAAAATAAATAGATTTGTGTTTGCCTTAAAAAAAGTTAAAGATGAAACCTCCAGACAAACTGCGTTAATGGTTTATCACGCCTATATTTGCTCCATCATCAGGTATGGTATCATTGTCTGGGGAAACTCTTCTGAAATTTCTAGGGTTCTGTTAGCACAAAAAAAATGCTTACGCTCAATTTTTAATATGGACTGGACTGATTCTTGCAGACCAGTGTATAAATCACACAACCTTCTCACAGTTCCTTGTATTTAGATATATGAAATCGCAAAATTTGTCAAAACTAACTCTTCACTTTTCGAACTTAAAAACAATCATAACAAACGTACAGTTACACAGTATCTATTAACAATGCCTGTACCTAGAATTGAATTATTCAGACGTAATTGTGTATATATGGCTCCACTTATCTTTAACTCTCTACCAAAATTTATCACTGATCTTCCGTACAAAAAATTCTGCAAAGTTCTGAAAAAATGGCTTATTTCACATAGCTTTTATTCCATAGCGGAATTTCTCAAAAAATCTAATTGTCACTCATATCACTACCGAATTGCATTGTAAAGAATTACCTACATTATATGATGTTGTGTTTGTATATTTTAACAATTTTATTACGCTAAGAATTTGTTGTATGTTTAAAATACTTTAATATGTTAACATTATTCGTTTTAGTATTTAACAGTCTAACTAACCTGTTCTACATAAATAAATACTTTATTTAGTTAGTTACCTACCTAATTTAATATTTGTTTTTAATAATATTTGCATGCTATTTTTATGGCGAAATGTGTTATTGCACTTCATGTCATTTTTACCATCTTTTGTACCACATTTACAGCAAATAAATAATTTTGACTTTGACTTTGAAGATGTATGGAACAGCTTATTTACGTCCCACTGCTGGACAAAGGCTTCCCCCACACCCTTCCAGGTACTCTTCTTCTGCGACACCTCGAACCAGCCTTCGTGAAACAGCTAATTAAAAAAAAAAACACTTACATAAATTCACGCGTTTTTCCCATGGTAGTGGGTAGGCAGAAACCACAGAACGCAACCTGCTACGATCCTTACATGCTCCTTTTGCCTCGTCGTCGTTCATACATCTGGTCATACACACACGCCGGCTGCGAGTACTACACACCTGACCGTTCTGAACGTTCTCACCAATAACAAAAAAAATCTCATCCGAAGCCGGTTTAGATCGCGCGATCGTGACCACGTTTTAACTTAGCGCTCTGACCACGTACTGGGTACCTAAGTACGCAAACTCACTTGCCTACTGAAAAAAAGGGTTCTAGCTAAGTATCTACTAAACTCGTTTGTTACTATAAATGCCTGTGAGAACTGCTTTAAGGCATTCTGTGGGCCCGAATATCGCAAGACTGGAGCCCTGAAACAGCTAGACGGGGTCGCGGTAGACCAAAGAGAAGATGGCGGGACGTCTTGGATGGCTTCCTCGCGAATTGGCGAGAAGAAGCACACCATCGTGAGAAATGGAAGGAATGGGGTGAGGCCTTTGCTCAGGAGTGGGACAACACAGGCTAACAAAAAAAAAAGGCATTTAGGCCTTTAAAGTTAGATTTAATATGAATAATTAAGAAATTCTGTCTTGACTTTTACCAACAGAAACTGCTTTCCAGTATTATCCTACTGCTAGTTTTCACTAACAACACCACCCATTACATACCGAGTTTCCTTGCTTTGACAGTCGTTACAGGTAGTCAGTAGCCCAAAAGTCTGACAACCAGTCTTACCAAGGGGTATCGTATTACCCAGTACGTACTGTGTTGTGGAGATCAGATAGGCAGTCGCTCCATGTAAAGTACTAGTATTCAGTTGCATGCGGTTAGACTGGAGGCTGACCCTAACATAGTTGGGAAAAAGCTCGGCAGAAGATCCTGATGATGGATTCTCAACTTGCGCCATTGAACATCCAACGGCGCACTTTTGTTTAGGCAGTGATTTAGGTGTTAACTAATGTTAGTGAAAACCGTTACAAGCAGTCTTGAAAGAAAGAAAGAAAGAAATCATTTATTTGCCATGAATGTGGGTATAAAAAAATAAGGTGTAAGCATTGTTAAATCTGTTCCAACACACTCTACCTTACGGCATGCAAAGTAAAAACATATTTACATCTACTCAATTTTACAACAATCAAATCAAAATAAAAAAAAACACATAAAGAGTACAGTTATTTGAATCTACAGCCTTCTTATAAGAATTATATAGAAGAATTATAAGAATCTTTATTCCGTAATTTACAGATAAATGATTGATTGAATAGATTAATTTGCCTACATTCACGAGGTACATAATTAACTTTTATTACATAAAAATATAATATAATAAATTAAACTCTTAAACACATTAACAACATAATAATAATAAATATTATAAACTCTTGCATCAGTAAGAATCTTTAATCAAAACACCTATTGTCATCCGAAATAACACGAACAAACAAATTAAGCATTACTCCTTATCGATTGATAAAGATTTTATAGTGTCTCCGTCCCGATAACCCTGCCTCGTATCTTTTATATTCAAAAACCTGCATTCACAAAACTTCGCCAGCGAAAGGGTTAAAAAAACAAACTTAATTTTGCAGCTCCGAAAACATTTTCCCAAACAAAGCTCAAGCTTAAACTGTTTTCGCAAATGCACTCATAAGTTTGTTTTGCTCAAGTTTTTACGTACATCCTTTCTTCTGGTTGAAAAGGCGTTTGCGTTACGCGAAATTAGACTTTGTTGAATTGAGATAAGCGTCACTGAATTTAACACCCATCAGGGATGAAAACTCGACCCTGTTCCTTCTTTTCCAAGGTACATATTTGCATGTCCCAAGTTAATATTGTTGTTTTTTTTTCGCCCGAAGTTTACCCATTGTCTCCAAAGTGTTAGCGTATACAAAATTGCCGGTAAGTCTATATTTGAAGTTTCAACTACTTTCCTGTTATTTTGTTGTTAAATTAGTTGGTAAAACAATTTTATCGAAGTGAAATAGCATTGAGTTTCCTTAAGCTGATTTCAGTGGAAAATTCCGAGAAAAATACTGATTTTTAAATAAAATCAGTAATATTTCTTTATTTTATAATCGACAAATAGACATATCGTCCCCGTAGCGCGAAAAGTCACTAAGTCCGAAAATGACCAAAATGAGTTATCAATGTCATTAGAATCACATATTTTTTCTCTAAATATCTGTCAAACCGTCATCTTTATAGCTGCTCTCGTTTTTGATTTACGAAATGTGAAAAGTAAGCAAGTCTACCCTTTGGACCCCAAAGTGTAATGGAAGAATTAACTAATTTAGTTAATTATTTTATATTTATCTAAATTGTACAAAACTCGAAACTAAAACGACTTAATTACTTTTTCTTTTAAAATATTAATGCATGCAAATGCCTTTAGGTATCGTAAACATCACTAAAATGAGTTAGTGAGTTTTTATCATGTATAGTTTGCTAAATCACACGAAAGCGAAAATTAACTAACTCGACATAGTGATTACTCACTCTTTATTTTTTAATTACTTGTGCAATACTCCAAAAGCAAAAAGTCACCATCCCTTTTTAATGATTTGTTTTGTATTAAAAGGGGCACATAAGATCAATTGAGAATGATCATTAAAGTCTTTTAATTATTATTTATACAACTTCGACGAGGATTTTAAGAATAAAGTAAATTTCGCTCGCGAGTTATTGAGTTTGTCGCTTCCAGAGCGACGTGCGCGGAGCGTGGTGATTTTCATTCGTTCGCGGTTTCATCGTCAACCGACACTTACACGCGCTTTTTACACGGGGTTATTTGTATTAAACTGTATAACAATGAGTCGTGCTAACTTATTACTTGATTTATTGAATCAAAACGAAAAAAACTGTTGTAGAGGTGTAGTTAAGGTCCTTCAGAAGCTGTTTGATTCTGTCATACTCGAGGGAAAACCGCCACAGGCACTCTGGTGGTACTCTTCTTCAAAAAGGGCGACAATGCCCGGCTGAAGAACTAGCTAGGTCCAGCTCACTTCTAAGCCATGTCTACAAGTTGTTTTCAAGATTCATCACGAATCGTCTCGCGCGCAGGTTTGATGATTTTCAGCCTCCCGAACAAGCCGGATTCTGAAAAGGCTTTAGTACCGTAGACCACCTACGTACACTGCGGCAGTTTATACAGAAGACCGAAGAGTATAACCTGCCCCTCTATTTAGCGTTTGTGGACTACGAGAAAGCCTTCGATTCGATCGAGACTTGGGACTGTACTGCAGTCTCTCCAACTATCGACTACTATCGACTATCCGACTATCGGTACATCAAGGTGTTAAAGTACAAAAACGCCACCATGTCAGTCCGACTTCAGGATCAGACCTCGGAACCTATCCTTCTGCAGCGAGGTGTGAGACAGGGAGACGTCATATCTCCGACACTGTTCACCGCTGCAGTGGAGGATGTCTTCAAGGTTCTGGACTGGATAGGGCTAGGCATCAACGTCAATGGCGAGTACATCTCTCACCTTCGGTTTGCCGACGATATATTGGTCATGGCTGAGACCATGGAGGACATCAGTACAATGTTGATGAGCTCAGTAGAGCTTCCGAACAAGTGAGTCTTAAAAGGAACATGGACAAAACCAAAGTCATGTTGATTGCCCATGTAACACCCACTCCTATCAAGATCGGAGACTCTACACTCGAAGTTCTAGACGATTATGTCTACCTGGGACAAACGGTCCAGTTAGGTAGGTCTAACTTCGAGAAAGAGGTCAATCGTCGAATCCGACTTGGCTGGGCAGCGTTCGGGAAGTTACGCGGTATCTTCTCGTCCAACTTATCACAGTCTCTCAAGACGAAAGTCTATGACCAGTATGTGTTGCCAGTGATTACATACGGGACCGAAACGTGGTAGCTCACAATGGGCCTCATCAGAAGGCTTAAAGTCACCCAAAGAGCAACGGAGAGGGCTATGCTCGAAGTTTCCTTGTGTGATCAAATCAGAAATGAGGACATCGCCCGAAGAATAGCCAAACTTAAGTGGCAGTGGGCAGGGCACATTGCTCGCAGAACGGATGGCCGATGGGGCCGAAATATTCTGGAGTGGCGACCGCGAACCGGAAGATGTTGCGTTGGAAAGCCTCCCACAATCAATGTGGCGACACCGGGGGGAGGTCTATGTCCAGCAGTGGACGTCTTTCGGCGGTAATGATGATCATGATGATGATAAAAAAGCCACTATTTATAGCAACACATGCACTGGGCAAAACAGAAACAGTTCATTACGGCATTATTGGTCCATTTAATTCAAAAATATTTAGGGAATGGTCATACTCATATGAAAGTAAACTCCATGCATAGCGCAATAGAAAGACAGCAGAGACATAGCCATGTTTATTCCAGAGAGACAATGTCCGAGTGTCGTCAAGTTTAGAAACCAGCACGATGGTCCCTACCTAGAATTTAATATTTTAAGAATACGTCATATAGAAACTACTCCTATTAATAGGAAGAGGAGGAAACAAAAAGAACAAACAAATGGACAGGGGTCAGAAGAACTATTCCAAGACTTGAAAAATTATAAAATATCACAGGGATACTCTTTGCCACTGCCTATTTCAGAGGCAAAAAAGAAAGACCTTAATAATTTATGTGCAAAAGAGATAATCCCACAAGAGCTCCACTTGTGGTACCAATCCTTACCAACTAGTAAAGACGTAATAGATAGAAGATTTTTGTGTTATAATTGTAGTATTTCGTTATTTTTTTGAACAAAACTTTGATAAAACTTTAATTGAAGTAATAAAAACAGTTCCATTACTTATTAATGTCATTAATTAAAACCAAACCAACCACACAAGCTTCGTATATTTAGATAGGTAGTATTTACTATACACATTTGATACACTTAACAGTTAGTTCCACTTTACTTAACTCTAGTTATTTTTCTTTTTAACACTTTCGATCTGAGAGAAAAGTCACTAACTCCGGTCGAAAATTCATTAATTCGCAACTAAGCCAAAGATTTGATAGAAAACAATTAATTAATTTTAGTTTCTTTCCTTTTCTCAATTATTAGACATTTTTCATGTAATATTACGCTTATAATATAAACTTTATTTTATTATCTTCAAAATAAAGCTGAAACTGCAAAGTTAAATAATGGCAAGCCGAAGTTATGAATATTTATATTTTTAAAAACTTTAACTCTCGATATCTCAAAACTAGGTTTTTCGAGTTAATGACTTTTCGCACTACGGGGACGATATTTCTTCTGGTGATCTGTCATTTTGTCCATTCTTCCGTCGACATTTTTACGGTGTTCATGCTACGCCTGCTGTACATCCAAGAGGTTTGCCGGCTTGGTAGATAAATTGAAGTAGAAAGAATTAAAAAATTAGCATTGCCATTCAGCGTGGCAATGCTGCCAGTCTTCTGGGCACGTTTCCAGTTGACAGCGATGCGGAGGAGTACTTTGACGCACTCTGAAGTGTCCTTTTGTCATCGTTTTTTATTTGTTTATGTTTTCTTACTTTAATTCTTTTTTTCCATTAGGTTAGTTCTATTTGTAGTCTGTATATAATGTAAATATTATTTAGTTCACTTAAATGCCAATTTACAAATTAAATAAATAAATTGAAGTTAATATCTTATGTGTCTGTAATGACGTCTTCGACTTGTGTCCCATATTCTTCGAATATCAACGCTGCTTGGTGATAATATATCTTTGAGTAGTACTTTCCCAGACAAGATCTTTTCCAAGAAACTCTTGCTTACTTTTGAATTCATCCACAAAGGTTTTCTTCTTCAAACTTAGTAGTTAACATTATCATAGCATAGTATCTTTTTTAAGAAAAATGTATGTTACACGTGTAAAAAGCCGGTATATTTCTTATGGGAGGAAAATTTTCATTGTTTCCCATACCGTGGTAGAGGTAGTCTATAATTAAAAATGGACATTTAGCTAATAACACATATTTGTACTTTCCCAGTAGGCCTCTGGGAATTTTCGCCAATGGCCGACGTATTGTATTCTTTGGTAATTTCGCAGATATCAAAGTGGTGGGCACACTGAAAGATTTAAGATGGTTGCTATAATACTTACTAGTTTCGTTATTGCTATTTAGTGCTAGTTTCGTTATTGTACGGACATAAAATGAATCGCAAGTACGCCAGTGGTGACATAACGCGACCTACTTACAAGTCAACCCACACCACAGCGTGCTTCTACAGAGCCGTGATGTTTACAGCTCGAGGTGAGGACGACATTTAATTTCTGTTCGCAGCAGAGTGCAGACGTCCCGGAACTGTACCATATTAGTAATTTGTTAGTTTAATAGAAACAGTATATCGCACGCAGTAGCGCAGCAGTGAACGAGCCTAACGGAATAAATCCTGACAATCCGACATACATATATCACTTGCTTCGCATACATCCAACTACAGCACAAGCCTTAATACTCTCTATTGTGCTCCAGACTTTTGTTTTGACATGGGAACCTTCCTAATGGGCGAGCCGCAATGTTTCCTAACATAGACAATAACACTGCTTTATTCTATATCTTGTTCAATGATACCGATATCATATGTTCTAGAAAATAAATGTTTGTTTATTGTAAGGGAACAATTCAAGGGTACATTTGGGTCGGGACGAAATTGAAATACGGTACGGGTCAGCTAATTATTTTTTTTACGATTTTGGTTCTATTTACAAAGTATGGACCGCGATGGACCACACCACCTTAAATATGACAACGCCTTTCGGATAAACAGTGTGTTATATAGATTTCAGGTTAAGCCGCACTTGCCTAGGTTGGTTTGTGGATGGGTGATCAGGACCACCCATTACATACAGAGTTCCGTTTGTGCCTCGGAAATTACATTAATCTGTTGGTTGTCATTTGTAGATCTTTGACAGTCGTTACAGGAAGTCAGTGGCTTGAAAGTCTGACAACCTGTCTTACCAACGTCGAGGTTGTCTAACTGGGTTGTGGAGGTCAGATAGGCAGTCACTCCATGTAAAATACTGGTATTCAGCTGCATCCGGTTAGACTGGAAGCCGACCCCAACATAGCTGGGACTTTTCCCAGCTATGTTGGCTGTATGTCTTCGGAACGAAGCCGCTTGGTTAAGCTCAAATTGGTCCAAGCCTCCTGAACATTATTCAGCGATGGTAGATGGGCTGTCTTCGATTTGCCGAACGTGGTGTGTCCACTAGAAAAAGAAAAAAAAAAAAGAAAAAAAATTTGAAACAAAATGTGCCGACCTCAAAATGGATGTAGCCCCTAAGACAACACCTTATGTTAATTGTTTATTTATTTACGAAAAAAACAACTCTTTTTATTTGTTTGTTTATTTGATATATTTCTGATTTTATCGCCAACGGAAAATAAGGTCTACCGATGAAAAAGGTTTCTTTAGTAAATAAGAATCATGTTTTAAATACAAATGAAAGAACATTAAACCATCTGAACTGAAAGGGAGTTGTAAAGATTCAATCATTTATTTATATCAAACATGAAAATTTATTTTGAATAAACAGTTACTCGTCGTGTTCTTCAAATAATAAAAACATTTCTCACAAACAACAAGCTTATAATACACAAGCTTGTACCCCGGCTTCGCCTGCGAGGATTACCAATAGACAGAGTTACATACATACATAAAGGGTGTAAATAGACCCTTAACACATCCGAAAGGCACTTGTTCTCCCCGTCTTTGTGATCATTTTTTTGTTCTAGACCATAAATAATATAATAAGATATTGAGGTCAAAGTTCCAACTTTTTCACAAGATTTTTTATATACATGTTTTTAATGTAAGATTTTTACTTTTCACACCTCCACCATCAGCACAATGTTTTGAGTGCTTTCCATCGAGTCCTACCATAAAACGTGATTTTTCACCCCAAAAAAAAAGTCGATTCCCAGCAATAATTTTTGCGTAAAGTTACTTAGTTGGATGTACAGAATGCTTGGTTGACGGTTATGTAAAGGGTCTGTTTACACCCTGTATACTCACGCCTGTTTCCCATGGGGGCAGGCAGAAGGTTTGCGCCTCATCCACGTTCATACATCTGGTCATACACGCCGGTTGCCAAAGCCTGACGAAAAAAGCCCGAAGGTCTGACAACCAGGCTTACCAAGGGGGTATCGTATTATCCAGTACTAACTGGGTGTTGGAGATCAGTTAGGCAGTCGCTGTATGTAAAATACTGTTATGACCCCAACATAGTTAGGAAAAAGTAGGGTAAAGCCAAAGCAATGATGGATGCGAATGATAAAATGGCTAGAAAGCAGGTGACTCATGAGATGACGAGTAATAGAGAAGTATGGAAGACGACGACATGGTACGCCGACCACAAATAAATTGGGATGAGTGCAGGAGAATAATGACTACTTTCGAATCTATTTAAGTCACGAGTTAATAGACTTCTCTTGGGTTAGCTTGATCCATCGTCGACCTCATCTCTGTCCTCAGGACAATATTGAGTTCAAGAGTAGGCCCATAAAATAAAATAAAAAATATCGACACTAAAAAAGTTAAAAATGGTTAATGTTTGTAAGTATTGCGATGTAGGAGGCTACCTCCGGAACTACCGATCCGATTCCGAAAATTCTTTCACTAATGGGAAGCTCCATTATCCCCGACTGTCACAGGCTATAGTAAAAACGTTCCCGTGGGTCAATTTCCGACCCAAACGCGAGAGAAGTCGGGGGCAAAAGCTAGTATAAATTGACATTTAAGAAAACGTCAACTTCCTTCAGCTTTCCTTATGAGATTTTCATAAACACTCTATCTTTTGTCCTAAGCACAGAGAAGCTGTTACAGTCATAATTAAGTAAAAGACGGCTTCAAAGAAAACCTATTTCCTCTGGCTATCCCTTTTGTGCAACAGCGTTAGTGTCGTGGATCATAGAACTATGGATAAGAAAGAGACTACAAACATTGTTTATATTTGACATCATCATTTTGAAGTATAAAATTTTCTTCTATTTCAAAATGATGTTTCTTATCCATGAATTGCGGATTTTAATCAGGGTGTATATAATAACAGCCGCACGGGTTGATCTTCAATGTTAAGCAGCTCATGCCAAGGTCGGTCCCTGGATTTGTGACCATCCATTACATACCGAGTATACTCCGTGCCTCTGAAAGCACAACACACAAAAATCTACAAATGAAAACGGGGTGTCCTGTTGTCATTTGTAGATTTTAACAATCGTCAGTGTCCCGAAAGTCTGACAACCAGTCTTAACAAGGGGTATCGTATTACCCAGTACTGACATGGAGCGACTGTCTATCTGACCTCCACAACCCTGGTAGAGGTCAGATAGGGAGTCGCTGCTACTGGTATTCAGCTGCAACCTGATAGACTACAAGCCGACTCCAACATAGTTGGAGAAAGGCAGACAGATAAACATGTGGATAAGGTGGTGGTGTTGGTGTGGTGTGGTCCTTGTAGCTAATCTTGTATTAATTAAAATTAATTTCAGATATACACCTACCACTGTTTGTCTCTACATCACCCAAAGGTTGACTGGTAGAAAATGCCTATGGCATTAAGTCCGCCTCTGTACTTTTGAGCTTGAAGTGTTAAATAAATAAATAAATTAGACATTCAGAAGGGATTATTCTTGTTGCCATATCCAATATTTATTTAATCTTTGCTAGCTAAACCGGGTTGCACACATTTAATTATTCTCCGGGTGAAATTATTTGACGCTTAGCCTGGGAACAAACGGTGCCCAGAATTTAGTTCTGGCCTTAAATTTGAAGCTTTTTTTAAAAAAAGCTGTTGTTCCATGTGAGCTAGATGGGGCGTTAATTTGGGGAATTTTTCAAAGTAACCTCTTGGCCACGCGCTGCTAGAGAATACAAATAAAATTGCTATAAATAGCAAGCAAGAGCAAGCCAGATAAATAATAACAGCCGCTCGGATCAATCTTCAGGTTAAGCCGCGTTTGCCTTGGTTGGTCTGTGAATGGGTGACTTGACTACCCATTACATACCGAGTTTCCTCCGTGCCTTGGAAAGCACGTTAAGCCGTTGGTCCCGGCTGTCATTTGTAGATCTTTGACAGTCGTTACAGGTAGTCAGTGGCCCGAAAGTCAACCAGTCTTACGATGGGGTATCGTTTTACCCAGTACTAGCTGGGTTGTGGTCAGATAGGCAGTCGTTACATTTAAAATACTGGAATTGAGCTGCATCCAGTTAGACTGGAAGGTGACCCCAACATAGTTGAGAAAAGGCAGTCTGATGATGATGACTTACGATTCATAGGTCGTGGGTTGGCACCCTGGCAGGCACATTAAATTGTGTGATTTATTTCATCACCTCTGCTCTCGAAACGATGAAGGAGACCATCGGGAGGAGCCATCGTCTCCTTCACTGTTTCAGCCAGATATTCCAAGACATATACGTCATGGTCCGAGAGACCACACGGGAGGTCTTGCGTTTATTATGTGACGTCTACCAACTCGCACTGGTCCGACGTGGTGCAGTGGCGTGCCTAGGGGCCAACAATACCGCAAGTCCCTAGGGCAAGCACTCTGTTCAGAAACCCTAACATCATGAAGAATAGTCGGTTAAATAAGGACAAGCCAAGCTTTTAAGCTTGTATGAAAGTACCGCCACTATGGTGGCTTGCAGCCTATTCCCTCTCATAGAGAGGAATCCTGTGTTCCAGCAGAAGGATTATTCTAGGCTGATTTTTTGCATGCCGCCAGCAATACGATGGGACTTGTGGAGCAACTGCAGCCATGCGTAGGAAACAAATAAATCGCGCGCGTGTCATTTGACGCAAGTCGTGTCATTTGACGCAAGTCGTGTCATTTAACGCAAGTCGTGTCATTTGACGCAAGTCGTGTCATTTAACGCAAGTCGTGTCATTTGACGCAAGTCGTGTCATTTGACGCAAGTCGTGTATTATCGCCCGAGGTCGAGAACGGGGGTTTACGTGAAGCTAGATGGAAAATGTAAAAGTTAGTTTTTGCTTTTACCACATTTTCGAGACAATAGATGGTTGATGAAGCTGTTTGTTAAAGTCTGGGTTCTAAAAATGTCTGATATATATATATATAATCTGATCGTAAACACCGCCAGTACATTACATAAGTAAATAGATAATTTAAGTTAATATGTGATGTGTAGTTAAATTTCTACTTCGACTGCCTAGTTGGTTTAGTGGTCGTTATCGCGACTGCTGCGCATGAGGTCCTGGGTTCGATTCCCTGCTCGGGCAAAGTTCTATGGAGTTTTTCATCAGGAATTTCTCAATAGTAGCCATGGAGTTTGGATTTGTGAACGGTTGATGGCAATAGGCTCGCCCCCCATACCCCATGTAATTAAACGTAACTCGTGAAATGTGGGTGTACTATTAGGTACACCTCTGTTTAACCCTTCGGGGATTACAGGCGTTGTGTAAGGTATCTCCTACTTCGCTCTTAACGTTAAAACGATCACACGCATGATTACATATTGAATCATCATCTGCCTAGCCTTTTCCCAACTATATTGGGGTCGGCTTCCAGCCTAACCGGATGCAGCTGAATACCAGTATTTTACATGGAGCGACTGCCTATCTGACCTCCACAGCCCAGTTAGTACTGGGTAATACGATACCCCTTGGTAAGACTGGTTGTCAGACTTTTTGGGCCACTGACTACCTAACGACTGTCAAAGATCTACAAATGACAGCCGGGACCAATGGCTTAACGTGCTTTCCGAGGCACGGAGGAAACTCGGTATGTAATGGGCGGTCACCCATCCACAGACCAACCTAGGCAAGCACGGCTTAACCTAAAGATCGACCCGAGCGGCTGTTATTATTTAGCCACGAGCTCCTCATGATGCATGCATGATTACATAATGAATAGATTTTATAAAACACATTTTTCTTTTAAAATTTGTATCATAAAAACCAGTGTTAAAAAATGAAAAGAACTACCAACAGCTTAATTTACTTCACGAACAAAAGGTGCAAACATATCAGGAATGCACCAGAAAATTGTGCAAAGGTATGGTCACAAGAAAAAAGTAAATAAAATACCGCACTGCGCGGACTTGCAATAAAATAATTGTAAATTCTTCGATGTACCGTTAGCAAATACAACTGGGTACTGTGCAATGTTCTTTTGTCGGTCGAGAGACATTGACAAGGTGGTGCGGTGTATTGGGTCATGTATTATGCATTGCATTGAAAAACCAATACGTGACTGCCTCATTGGTATACTAGTCGTAATCTTGACTGCTGAGCATGAGGTCCTGGGCTGGATTCCCAGATCGGGCAAATTGCAATGGGGTCTCAGTAGCCACCGAGTTTGGATTTGTGCCCGCTTGATTGCAATAGGCTCGCCGATTATTACATAGGACTTAAAATAACAAGCGAAATGTGAGTGGACTATTAGGAACACCTCTGCCTAAACCTTCGGGGACTACTGGCGAGATGTTCGCCGCGTTAGCTTCGATTTGAAAGATCTTTGAAATGCTGTACAAAGTAAGTCATGTCAATTGATTTTGTTTAATTTTATCACTAGCTGCAATTGCTTTTTTGGTAAACTGTGTGTTGTTCGTTCGTTTTTTTTACTAGTTTTAGTGTTACTTTTGTAAATTTTTTGTTTAACTTGCCTTGTTAGTTAATTTGTTTGTTAGTATTGGTCAAATCTTGCAAGTGAATTTCAAACCATTTCCCCCCAACCGATTGAGCTGAAACTTTGCACACACCTTTGGTTCTGGTGACAATACATTTTCAGACATGGCATAATCCTGCAGCCAGGACCACCTCCTCACGAGAGAACTCTTCAACGATTAATAGCACGGACACAAATTTTTGTGTACGCGTTAAATTTTAATAGATAAACCTATTTTTTTTCTTTTTTTTTAATTAAAGGTTTTTATTTGTAAAAAAAAGGGGGACTATATTTCTTGTCACCAAAATTTATATTTGTCATCAAGTTGTATCATCTAATAAATAGATCTATCGCCACGAAATATTTTCGTTCTCAAATAAACAAAAAGTGTTCCCAGGTATGAATTATCAAATTAATGTTAATATATGTGTACAATAAGAGATGGATTACCAATAAAATTGTAGTGCATTAGATGAATATAAACTTCGTTGTTATAATAGTAGTTTCATTACTTAAATAATAGCTTTGTGCTCAGAATGGTAGATCTGTCACCAAATAAATCGATTATCGCAAATCTCGGGACTTGGGGCACCCCGACTTTAGGTAGGTTAGGTTAGGTTACTTTAAACCCTGCAAACAGAAATAGGAGCCCCGTGCGAAAATGTGGCCGTAAAATAATACAGTTTATCTCTTGTTTAGAATCCTACGAAAGTTTATAAATTTCCCAGAAAATTGATTACTTTGCTTAAATATCTATTAGGACAAACCTATTATAATACATACAAAAACATTTATTTGGTACTGGATCCTATATCTCCATGATTTTAGGTGATTTATTGTGGAATTGATTTTATATTGTTTGGGGACTAAATTTTGGTGACAAATCTGCTATTTTGCGGGCAAACCCTATTATTTAAGAAACACAAAACTAATTAAATTGGCGATAGCTTAAATGATACCCAAAAAAAAGTTTGATTTATCACTCAAAAGTATCTAGTAATAAGCACATAATTATATCCGATGAGTCCTACGTAGTTTGCTAGAATTTGTGTGTATCTTTTGACGGGAAGAAAAAACAAAATTATTAATTGATCGAGTAATGATCCAGATCCACACCAGTGAATTCGTATTTGCATCATTTTAGTTAAAAAATTGGTTGAACTCAGACCAAAGTATAACTGAAGAAACCTACTTGCTTAGTTCCAGAAAAATCCGAAAACTACCATCAAAGAAAACTTTGATACCCACACCAAAAATAAAGAAAAGGAACGCCTTAAAAACATTTCCAGAGTCACAGAGAAATGAAGAATTGCCTTTCAAGAATAAAAGAAAGAGCTGTTCTGTTTTATATTTGTTCGAAAACTTTGAATTGAGCATTTCGCTTGTTTATTTTGCTGTCGGTACTCGCAAACATTGAGATGTAAGGGTGAGTTTAGACGCACGGTAAATGTCGTATTTTGTAACTTTGTTTTAAATATTGTTTGAAGAGCACGTGGCTAAATAATAACAGCCGCTATGGCTGATCTTTAGGTTACACCGTGTTTACCTCGGTTGGTCCGTGAATGGGTCACCACCCATTTCATACCGAGTTTCCACCATGCCTCGGAAAGCACGATAAGGCATTGGTCCCGTCTGTCATTTGTAGATCTTTGACAGTCGTTACAGTAAGTGGTCCAAAAATCTGACAACCAGTACTAACTGGGTTGTGGAGGCTATCTGAGCACCTCTTATCTGAGGCAATCGCTCCATGTAAAATACTGGTATTCAGCTGAGTCCGGTTAGACTGGAAGCCGACCCCAACATATTTATTAATTCACACGAACGGAGTCACTGGTTAAACTAGTATTACAATTTCCACCTACTGCACACACCCTAAGCCCGTGTTACGGATTGTTCCTACAAAGGACGAGATAATCATGTCAAAGTGAACAAATTCCTCACATACTTGCTAGTATTTAGCTTAGGTATATAGGGTAGGTATAAGGTAGGCAGGTAGGCAGGCTCTGTTTATTGAAGTAGCTACTTATTAATTACTAGCTACCCACCCCACACCTCCGTGATTGTTCATTATTTTGAGCTCCCGATATTTCGGCGCTGTTACAAGCGCCATGATCGCGGGTCAACCCGCGTTCATGAACAATCACGGAAGATATCCCGTAACTGACAGTATAAGTTTAGTTGTAAACCGTGAAAGCTTAAAACAAAAATATGCGTTTTGTAAAAAGAATGTAAAATAAAAGCTTGTAAAAAGAAGATCATCAAGCAACACAACGCATGTTTTAGTCGCCCTTCTTTTATGAATATAGTTACAGTTTGGTCATGTTACGCAAATAAATGAATATGAATATTACAACAATTTATAAAAATTTTCATATTATATTTTTTAACAAGTTAAACATACACCGTCACTCTTTCTCATTCTTGTGCGCTCCCGATATTTAGACAAGAATGGAAAATCACGGAAGATATCCCGTTAGTGACAGTGTAAAATTAGTTATAAAAGGTGTAAATAGACCCTTAACATGCCGAAAGGCACTATTGTTTTCCCCGTCTTTTCGATCATTTTTTTGTTCTAGACCACACCTGGGAACCTTCTAGTTACGGAGGTATTGGGGGTCAAAGTTCCAACTTTTTCACAAGTTTTTTTTTTAATACATGTTTCTAATGTAAGCTTTTTACTTTACACACCTCCACGAGCCCCGTACTATTCAATCCATCCATCAGCACAATGCTTTGAGTGCTTTCCATCGAGTCCTACCGTAAAAAGTGATTTATAACCCCAAAGAAAAAAGTCGATTCCCAGAAATAATTTTTGCGTAAAGTTATTTAGTTTGATGTACAGAATGCATGCTGTATGCCGTGAGGACACCGTTAAAACGGTGTTAACGAGTTCTCTGCAAGTTTTATGCACACTTAGTCTATACAATTTGTATAAGTTGCAAACAATAAATGAAACTATAATTATCACTTGCTTCGGTGAAGGAAAACATCGTGAGGAAACCAGCATGTCTGAGAGATATTTCTCGACGGCATGTAAAGACAAATCAGAGGCCCATGGGCGGTATAAAAATTCTGACACCAGGTTAGGCACTAACCACACGATAAACAAGAGAAGAACGAAACTATTAGATATAATGCCGATACACAGATTAAAAAAAAGATATACTGTCACTTACGGGATATCTTCCGTGAATGTTCATTATGTTGTTGTTGTTATGTTGTTGTTGTTGTGTTAAGTTCATTTAAGTGACAGTATAAGTTTAGTTGTAAACCGTGAAAGCTTAAAACAGTGTTTATAAAAAAAAGCCTTGATACTTGAACGATTACAAAACTTACAACCCGTCATAATGCCACACGCAGGTATATCAAACATTTTTGACGCAGTTTTTAAGCCGCAAACTACCCGAGACAGCTAATATCCCTATTGTAGGGGGCGTAGGGCGTAGAGGGGCCAAGTCTATGTGTGGCTAAGTACCTGAAGTTTCGCGCATCTGCTTGGAGTATCAAAGCCGTAGCAAGTTATTTCATATAAGTATAGTTAAGTAGCGGTGATGCAGTTGTGCATAGATCAAGAATTAAGTACAGAGGGGTTGTTTTAAAATGGTTGTTTATTTATGTAGTGTTTCTGTATTGTAATATAAGGGAGGTCCTGGCTAAATAATCGCGTCGATCTTCTTTGGGTTAAGCTGCGCTTCCCTAGGTTTGTCTGTGGATGGGTGACCATACATACCGAGTTTCATCCGTGCCTCGGAAAGTACGTTAAGCCGTTGGTACCGGCTGTCATTTATAGATCTTTGACAGTCGTTACTGGTAGTCAGTTGCCGGAAAGTCTGACAATCAATCTTACCAGAGGGTATCGTATCACCTAGTACTAACTGGGTTGTGGAGGTCAGGTAGGCAGTCGTACCTTGTAAAATACCGGTATTTAGCTGCATCCGGTAAGACTAGAAGCCGATCCCAAGATAGTTTGGAAAAGGCTAGGAATAAGAAAAAGAATATTGTTCTCTTTGCAGTCTGTTTAAAAACATGAAATCTTGCTTCAAATAAAAAAAAAAACATACAGCTAGACCACCTACAGCTACTCTACAATATCGTCAATGGTGTTCTGACATATCCGCTTTGTGCTCGGAGTTTTTCGGCCAAAGTTGGATATGCTAACTACTTGAGAGCACATGAAAGAGCAGCACACCATAAGATCTCGACAACCACTACAAAGCCATCGAATGCAGTCGCGGTAGCCGAAATCATCATCATCAAAAATCCGGAACAGTCTTCAGTTCCTCACAGAGGCAAGATCAAAAAACCTCCGTTCTCTGCTCACCCTGTATAATCTATGCGACTGCTCTGCCGCTCTCTCAAACAAAACGGAATTCCGCTGCAGACGGACGCTAGTTTAAGGAAGGAGCATACTAGTACAAAGGGGTGAGAATTAACCCCCACTGTTTGCCAAGTACCCACACAACCTGCAGACTACGTACACCCTGTATATACAACGAACAGAGAACACCCTGTATAGTGTAGGTAGTGGAACATCCTGTGTAGTCTCAAGTGAAAATGTTTAAGTGTAGGTGTTTTTGAATTGTGGGCGAAATTTTAACGTATATTTACGCTTGGTTTTTGTTAAGAGGATTACAGAAAGGCTGTAGCATCCATATTTCACGAATTGAAGGTAAAATTAATAAATTCATTTTAATTCGAGCATGACTGACTCATAAAAGAAATAATTACACACGCACAGTCAAATTACATACACAACATTACTAATTCAATTTAATTTAATTAATATAATTTAATTCATAATTAATCATAAAGTCAATCAAAAACAATATTAAAAAGAAAATAACTAAAATTAAATTAACAATTTACCTACAATAAATAAGGTTGTCACATCAGCCTGCCACATGTCGCTTTGTTGTAAGCAAGGAGTGTAACTTTTAAATTACACTTCATCATCATCACGCTTTGTAATCCCAGAAGGGTTAGGCAGAGGTGTACCTAACAAGTACACCCACATTTCGCCAGTTACGTTTAAGTCCCATGCAATAGGAGGAGCGCCTATTACCATCAACCAGACACAGAGTCTGACTCTGTGGCTGCTACGGATACATTCCTGATGGAAAAACCCAATAACATTTTGCCCGACCCAGGAATCGAACCAGAACCTCATGCTTAGCAGGCGCGCTTGCGACCACTATACCAACGAGGCAGACTTTCATATTGCTAACCAACTAGTATTCCGAACGGTTTCAAAAAAATTCGTGATAATGAAAAAATTTCGTGATAAAACATAGCATAACATCACGCCTGTAGACCCCGAGGGGCAAGGCAAATGTGTATCGTATTAATAAACTTACCCTTCACAAGGTATGTTTAGTCTCCTGTAATATGGGCGGGGATGGCCGATGGGGCCGAAAAGTTCTGGAGTGGCGACCGCGAACCGGAAGACGCTGCGTTGGAAGGCCTCCCACTAGGTGGACCGATGACCTCGTAAAGGTTGCAGGGATCCGCTGGATGCGAGACGCACGGGACCGGTCAATGTGGCGACACTTGGGGGAGGCCTATGTCCAGCAGTGGACGTCTTTCGGCTGAAATGATGCTGATGATGATGAATACGGGCGAGCCTATTGCCATCAACGGAACACCAATCCATGCTCCGTGCGGCTACTGAAAATATCTAAGCTCTCCTTCTCAAGATCAATTTGTCATTTTAACTTCCTTGTACTTCTGGCAATTAGAAGTTAATGAGACACAAATGCTCATTAACTGTCATTAATAGTTATCAATATAGTGTATTAATTATATCATACTAATGGGTGATAATAATTATGCAAATCTTCAGTTCGTAGAGGCATAATATAGGCTGCCGCGCAAAGGAAGAGATATGGGCGATTTCATGTCTTTGTCTTAAAACCTTATGTAATCACTAGCTTAAGCCCGCGGCTTCGTCCGCGTGGAGTTCGGTAATTGTCCCACGGGATCGTACTACCGGGATAAAAAGTATCCTTGTGTTTTGAGTTAACTTATACTGTCACTTACGGGATATCAACAATAAAAAAAAAAAAATACTAATAATAATGAACAATCACGGAAGATATCCCGTAAGTGACAGTATAAGTTTAGTTGTAAACCGTGAAAGCTTGAAACAGTGTTTGTGTTATGAGATTTTAAACTACCATTGTCACTAACCTAATAAATCAATCGTCATCGTTAATCCTTGTGTTAATCCAGGTCATAAAGTATATGTGTGCCAAATTTCATCCAAATCCGCTCAGTAGTTTTTGCATGAAAGAGTAACAAACATCCAGACATCCATACAACCTCACCAACTTTCGCATCTATACAAATAAATAAAATTGAAGCGTCTGTTTGTAAAATCAAAATAACGACTTTTTACTGAATACGCCGAATAGTGCCGTATATATATGAAAATATATACGGCACTTATAACAAGTGATCGGATAATCGGATGCATATTAACCTAAAGTTCATTTTTGGTTAGGAAATTATGGAAGCGGCTACTTAAAACATATTTTTTAAAATATAAATCCCGGGATTCCAGAAAATTCGGGAATTCGAAACTAGCCTGTGACATGGTGAGGAAACGTCGTCTTTAGCATGTGGTATTTATTTAAAAAAAAAACGGGGGGACATAATTATTAATGCGTATTTACTTGAAGTTATTTTTAAAATGAACAATAGGAACTTCCTTCGGGTACCTGCACACAAGCAGGAATATAATTTGATTTTATTACCCGATTTGATTCTATAATAAAAACAGTAAATTTGTTGATTCCGAAATCGCGGGATTTTTTCGATACAAAAGTGCATTCCATAATATTAGCCAACACCTTAAACTAAGTAAATACACCCGATTTGATTCTAAAGTAAAAAAAAAATATTTTGTCGATTCCGAATTTCCGGTATTTTTTATACAAGAGTGCATTCCATAATAGCCAACACCTACACTTTAGGTAAATATGCATCCGATTATCCGATCACTGCTTATAACAAAAACACGTTTTTTTCAGTTTTTATCTGTCTGTCTGTCTGTTTGTTCTGGCTAATCTCCGAAACGGCTGGACCAATTTTGACGGGACTTTTACTGCATATCTAAAATAGGCTACTTTTATGTTAGAAACATAATTAGGGATCCATGCAAAAAAATTAAAACCTTTGAAATTGGTCACAAAATTCGATTCAAAAAGGGAATTCATATTTTTAATAATAATTTCACGCGAAAGTGCTGCTAGTTTATAATATTAGTAGGATGTGTAAAGGCAGCGCAGGGGCAGGGATAGTTCACTTAATCTTATCTTAATAAGATTCATCGTTATTTTAATGTTATAATTTGGCATTCCCTCTTCTCAGCTCACCCACCCATCTTGCTGAAAATCCCTCTGGACTCTCAACCATATGGAAGATTAATCCAACGCTCATGATCTTGTGGCACACCGCAAAGCCGGCTCGCATAGATACTCGTAGCTAGTTATAGATAATTGAAATCCACTTCATGACGTATGAATAAATAATTAGCTACGTCTTATGATGTCGTTCTATGAAGAAGTGTTGAATGCTTGTATTCACTAATACTTTCGAGAAACATACGATAGCATAACATCACGTCTGTAATTCCAGCAGGATACGACAGAGCTGTACCTAATAGTTCACCCAAAGTTCGCCAGTTATTTTTAAGTCCTATGTAATTTGGGGCGAGCTTATTGCCATCAACCGTGCACAAATCCGGACTCCGTGGCTGCTACTGAGAAATTCCTCACGGAAAAACCCAATAACACTTTGCCCGACCTGGGAATCGAACCCAGGCCCTTAACAGTCGCGCTTACGACCACTAGACCAACGCGGCACTCAACTAGACGTTATAATAATTAAATTATGCAGATGCATACCATCTGAGCCTGTTTTCTTAAAGAGAATGAAGGCAGCCATGTTTTTAAAGACTACCATAACAATTTAGCTGACATCTGTCCTAAATGCCAAAGTACTACTTAAAACAACCCTCTACACTTTTACCATGGGGTTTTGAACCGTAATTTTAACAGGTTAGGGTTGCAAGTGAGATGAAAAAGTGCGCGTAGTTGATGCAAGGTGCCAAATGAATGAAATAATAAGTTATTATCTTTGTTTAAAAGGCATTTGCAGTCATCTGTTGTTTGTGAACAGTAGCAGAGTTTATTTGCGGAAAGGGGTAGGCAGGAATGTACTTGGTTACGGAGGATGCACTACGGTAGCCTGCGAAACTCAATTTTTCTTAGGATTTTTGCAATTTGCAGGTCAGTGACAGGGTTCATCATCATCATCATCATTTCAGCCAAAAGACGTCCACTGCTGGTCATAGGCCTCCCCCAAGTGACAGGGTTATGTTGATTAAAATATATGATTTGCGACTGTAACAAACGTCATTCAAATCATCAATACAACCCTCTAAGTTCATTGAATGAATTTTTCATGTAATAATGGGTATCATCATTTCAGCCGAAAGACGTCCACTGCTGGACTTAGGCCTCCCTCAAGGATCGCCACATTGACCGGCCCGTGCGTCTCGCATCCAGCGGATCCCTGCTACCTTCACCAATATAAATGAATTTAAAGGGGTTGTTTATATTTAAGTCCCATGTCGGTAAGCCAAACTTCAGGATACAGCTGAAAAAATCGTAATGTTAAAATCCAGTAACAGTTTTCCCGACCTAGGAGTCGAACCCAGAACCTCAGGCTCAACAGTAGCTCTTGCAACCTCTAGACCGACGAAGCAATAATAAAATTAGTTATCATAAAAATATAACAGGTATATCCACCTATGCACTATAAAAAACCGTACTTCATTAACGAAGAATTTTTACCGTCGCAGCTCGCCTCGCCCTGTTACAGGAATTTCTTCCTGATCTAGTAAAATTACATCGTATCAAGTAATAGTAATTCTATGCATGTTGTTGTAACTAATGTATGCCCATACAGGTCGATTATTTAGCTGGTAATGAGGCTCGTGGCTAGAGGAGCTCGTGGCTAAATAATAACAGCCGCTAGAGTCGATCTTCAGGTTAAGCCGCGCTTGCTTAGGTTGATAGATGACTACCGAGTTTCCTCTGCCTCGGAAAGCACGTCAAGCCGTTGGTACCTGACCACTGCAGACAAGGATTTCTTTGACGGAAGAATCGATAAAATGACAGATTGTGTCGACACAATGACAGATTGTGTCGATACAATAACAGGTTGAGTCGACACAATGACAGATATCTTTGCACTATCTGTCATTTTGTCGATTCTTCCGTCAAAGAAATCCTTGTCTGCGGTGGTCATGCTACGGGGGCAGGTTATATTTATATTTATTTATTCAGAAATACATTCTAAGCTAACAGTTTTTTTACCAAAACGCTTAAGAGCTAACAATAATCATATTACAATGTCAAATATCCTATAATTACACTAATAAATTCAGAGAGCAAAATAGAAATGAAATGTCAAGTGGCGGCATACATTAACATATCACAGATAGAATGATATAAATAAGTCTTAATATGTCAAAAATAATACCTACATGTAATGTAATGTCATGTAATTTCCGGTTAACTGGAAGCTGACCGGAAAGGTTCGGCAGATGATCATGAGGTCAAAATTAATAAACCAGTGATACCTACATAAACATGTCAATGGAATTCAATAATATTTCAGTATATATTTCAGTTTATAGATCTTTGACAGTCGTTACAGTCAGGTAGTGACCCGAAAGTCTGTGGACCAGTCTTAACTAGAGGTATCATAGGTCAGATAGGCAGTCGCTCCATGTAAAATACTGGTATTCAGGTGAATTTTGTACCACTCTGGAAGCTGACCATAGTTAAGAAAAGGCTAGGCAGATGATGATGATATTTGGGTCCAGTAGGTATTCAAGTTTTGTATGGGACAGCGGATTTTTTTTCACGATTTCAATGTTTCCTACCGGATCAGTTGGAAGTGGCGGTTATTTCTGCATTAACCCATGGAAAAAATGCGTCAGATGTATGAGTTTTGTCATCTCCGCTCCGCTCGACTCCGCTCATCTCAGCTCAGCTCATCTCCAGCGCCCAACTAGCTTTAATACAGAGAATTCCGGAGCATTTACTTGAAAATTAATTGGATTTTTACCACCCTTTGTTATTGTCAAGAGTCTATCTTTTTTTCAGTTTAATTAAGTTCTCTAAGACAAGGGGATGTCTGTGAAGAGAGTATTTTTTCAGCTGTTTCTTTATTTCTGATTCAGGAAGGATTCCTGCAAAGGCGACGAAGGAATTGTCTGTCTTGGATTCCTTTTTTGTACTTTTTTCTTTTTATATTTTTTAAAAGATTCTTTTTTTTTTTCTTTTTTTTTAAGAGTTTTTTTATAATAATATTTCTATTTCTGTTTCTGCGGAGAGGTCAAAGTTCCAAGTGATTCACACGTTTTTTAAATAAACATTGCCAAATAAACGTATTTTTCTTTCTTGAGATAAGTCGGAGCTTAAATAATACTATTTTAGACTTACTACAAACGGCTAAAACTTGCCCAGTCATCAGCATCATTCTCCTGCCCCTCCGAATCATTTGTGGTCGGCGCAGCATGTTGTCTTCTTCCATACTTCTCTATTACTCGTCATCTCACCAGACACCTCCTTTCTAGCCATATACAGGGTGTAACAGAAAGGGTATAGTCATTCAATTCAAAAAATTATCAGCTGTCCCATACATTTGGGTCGAGTAGGTATTGAAATTTTGTATGGGACAGATGATAATTTTTTCGCATTTACGATATTTGACCTAAGGATAAAGTTGTTCAGTTTGATCGGCCCTAGCATATGTTTTCATATGACCATACCCTCTCTGTTACACCCTGTATTGCCTAGTACAGACCTTAAAAATCGAAGTATTTATTATATACTAAACCCTTAGATTTTGTGTCACTAGTTGAATTTACGCTTACTTTGACAAACTCAACACCTGTAATTTATATGGTGTACAGTCGCGAGCACATCAAGCTATTACAAACTGTCAAATTTCTCCAAATGATTTTAAACCATAAAATATTGACGGTTAAGTTCAAAATCGAATGAGAAAATTAGACAGTTTGTATTAACTTGATGCGCTGGCGTCTGTAGATTATAAAGAATATAATAGAATAGAATATCTATCGCTCTAGACGATAACTGACAAATGCTTGCACTGGCTGGACAGGTCTACTCAAATCTGTGTGGTTCTTTTTTCAAAATACCATCTCAGAAATTAATCTTTATGGTCCTCTTGTGACTTGACCAGCGTCTGGACTTTCAAAGAGGCAAAGAAGAGAAGAAAAAAAACCCAGAGGAGTTTGTTTCAGCGGTTCCTTCTCAGCAGGCTGAAATCACAGGCCCCATCTTGTTTTAAAACACAACACAATGTGACGTAAAATTGTTTTAAAAAACAATTTACAGAAATAAATTTTATTTATTTATGTATCACACTATCTGCATTAAATGACATGTTAAACAATTAAAAAAAACGACTGAAAAAACACGTTTTTTTGTTGTAGTCTAAAAAGCAGTAAAAATCCAAACAGTCTTGCAGTCAGTAGTGCCTTCTGCTATTTGGCTCGTGCCAACACAAGAACAGCCTTGAAAACCAGACGTACATCTTTAAAACACCTGTAAGGTCAGCAAAACAAGTCCTCCTGACTTTTTTAACGAGGATATAAAACAATTGACAAAAAAAATCCTTATCCATTTTGTCAACAACAGGTGTAAGCTTGATCCTTATTACCTTAAGCCTAGGTATAGTATAGCTAGGTAATGTCCTAGGATACCTATCTCATCTTAGTACCAGGTGATGTTGTAAGAACTAATTACGTTTTTGTAGTGCTTAACGGTACTTTGGATGCTAGATGTAGTATGGTGTGCGGCATGAGCGTAAGCGATTTCATCTTTTGCACTAAAACTATGTAAGACCATAGACGTACGAGCTTAGTTCGGCCAATGACGGGTTAGGTGATGCCTAGCTTGTGAGTTTTCCATAATCACCATTTTGGGGTCGACTTACAGTCTAACTGGATGCAGTTGAATATTAGTATTTAACATGGAGCGAGCTATCGGTCCCGTCTGTCATTTGTTAATTTTTGACTGTCGTTACAGCTAGTTAGTCGAAAATCTGACAAACAGTCTTACCAAGGCGTGTCGTATGACCCAGTTCTAACTGGGTTGTGGAGGTCAGATAGACAGTCGCTCCATGTAAAACACTGGTAAGTAGCTGCATCCGGTTGGACTGGAAGCCGACCCCAAAATAGTTTGGAAAAAGCTAGGCATCGTAGGATTTTCAAAGACTTACAGTAAAACGCTGTCCGCTCATGTCTTGCGTCGTACACAATATATGAGCCTGTTGGGATGCAGCCTCCTGGCACGCGACGCGGCAGGTGCGCGGCGCGTGCGCAGTTAAGGGCCAGCTCTTCATAGACTGAGTTTCTTGTGAAATAGATTTTCTAACCTTCAAAAATCATTTCTCAAGTCATTAGCAGTAGACATTTTAGAGGCATTCATTAGTCATCTATTTCATTTGTTAGTCACATTAAATATACATAAATAACTAGCTTGTGACGTGTTCTTGAGTGGAGACCGCGAATCGGCAAACGTAAGGTGGGACACCCTCAGGCTCGGTGGAGTGACGATCTTAGCAGGGTGGCTGGTAGCAACTGGATGAGAGTTGCTGAGAGTTGAGTTGAGTAGCGTGTGATTGAGGAGGCCTAGGTATGTCCAGCAGTGGACTGCTGCAGGCTGAAGATGATGATCAACTAGCTTGTGGAGTTCCGTTTTTATCCCATGGGATCGTATTTTCGGGATAAAAGTACCTATCTTCTGTGATAATCCAGGTTATAAGCTGTGCCAAATTTAAACCAAATCTGTTCAGGAGTTTTTGCGCGAAAGAGTAACAAACATCCATCCATCCATTCTCTCAAACTTTTGTATTTATGATAACAGTTAAGACTATCATAATTTAATCTGCACCTCTCTTGCATAGGTACCTGTTAAAGTGACTCAATAGTCACTTTACCCGTGACCAAAATCTGGAGTAAAGCCGCTATCTGGTTTTTTCAGTACATTTTACAAACCGATTTCATTTTTACTAAACCACCAAAATATGCTTGTAGCATTATACCGATACGATCAGTCACGACCGTAGGTAAATGGCTTCCCTATAGTATTGTATATCAACAATCAAATAGATTGTCTTACAATAATTGTACCAATTGCAATGGTGTTACGTAAATAGCATTTTAACAAACATTTTAATAAAATTCATGTGTCAGTGTGTGTCGTACAGACCAATCTCCGAAACTACTCAACCTATATCAATTAAATTTTGTGAATGTGTATGGTTGGTTCCAGCTTGAAACTTAGTATAGTTTTGGCGATAGTCAGGGTTGGGTCGCCAGTACTTTATTTGTAAAAGCACGCGAACCGCCAAAAAGTCTTTTCACAAAACTGGAATCGCTTTTTCACAGTAAAGTTTCAATTTTTAAAAACAGCGCCCCACACTTGTGATTTCTCCTGTATCGTAGGTGCGTTTGCAAACATTTGAACTCATATACACAAACAGCCAGACCCGGAACAACTACCTATAGGCCAAACAAATATTTATTAAATGCGGGAATCGATCCCGCGACACGCAACGCAACGCAGCAGCCAGTTGCTCAGCCACTGCGCCATCAATTACCCGCTATTTTATCGTATATCACAATGAAATCGGCTATGGATTTCGGCTATGAGACTTATGTCTCGTAACCCTTTCTTGTCCACCACCAAGTAACTTAACCCTCCCTTAACTCACCAGTAACTAATAGTAGTAATTATAAAGCTCAACAGGTGAAGAAATAAGAATGAATACGTTTTTACCGCTCACAGTCGTACACCTGCCGCAAGCTGGGGTTAGCACCTTGCAAATGTATTTGTGTCATTTGAAGAAATGAGAGTCGGTTAGAGAATTAGGTTGGGTATGGAATGGTAATGTACATTGTGCATTAAAATAAATAAATAATACGAGATGACGTCTCCTGTCATTTATTTATTCAAGAAAAGATGTACAACATAACGTCATCATCATCTGCCTAGCCTTTGTCCCAGCTATATCAGGGTCGGCTTCCAGTCTAACCGGATGCAGCTGAATACCAGTATTTTACATGGAGCAACTACCTATCTGACAGCCACAACCCAGTTAGTACTAGGTAATTCGTTACCCCTTGGTAAGACAAGTTGTCAGACTTTTTGGGCCACTGACTACCTGTAACGACTGTCAAAGATCTACAAACCTGTAACGACTAACGTACCTAAATCTTTCTATTGCATAGTTGAAAGAGACGTATGTATTTACATACACGACACTGTTAGTCCTCGCAGTCGGGCCGAGGCGGTGAAGATTAGGCGCATGTCATAGAGGGATACTTGAGTGTTAAATTCTAAAAGCACTTTGAATGACCAAGGAATCGAACCTAACACCACGATTACGTAACAGTCAATAACACAAAAAAGTACGTTTTTAGGGTTCCGTACCTCAGTTGGTAAAAACGGAACCCTTGTAGAATCACTTAATTGTCCTTCTGTCCGTCTGTCAAGACCGTTTTTCTCAGGAATGCATGGAGACTTTAAACTGAAATTAATATCAAATACTCAAGTCTGCTACTCTTTGGAGCAGCAAGAAGCAATGTTTTACAACACATCAGACGTCAGTTCAACAAGCACACGTAATAAAAAAGATACAAAATAAAAAATGAAATAACAATTTTAAAAAATTAAAAAATAATAACAAAATTAAAAAAAAAAACAAAAAAATCTAAAAACCGTAAATATGTAGTTTAATAACAAAATACCTACAAGTTTTTATACGGAACTCTCGCTGCGCGAGTACAACTCGCACTTGGCCGGTTTTTTTATGATTACCTGATCATTTGTTCCTATTCCTTCTTCTATAACTTTCTGTCGGTCTGAACAATCGGGGTCTACGAACTCAACACCCTATACACCAAATGTAGTGTGTCAAATTCACAATAGGTTCACAGTTCGATGCCTGGCTGGCGACTTATTGTTCTTAATGGGGAAAGTGACAAAGCATGGTGTTTTTTTTTCTGTCATGGTTTCATGGTTTGAGACTTGAGTTATACGTTATGTAATTGTTACAATGTCTTGTGTTTATCCGTTGAAGCATTGGTAGGTACCTACATTATTAAACTACACATAAATAAAGATAACTAATAAATTATACCCAAACAAACCTAATAATGTATTATATAAATATTCAAAATTATACACCCAATTAAATTTATAATTTCTAATTGTTTCAAGCTTTCACGGTTTACAACAATATCGGGAGCTCAAAATAATGAACAATCACGGAAGATATCCCGTAAGTGACAGTATAATTTCTAATTATTTCTAATAATATTATTGAATTGTTGCTTAGCCCTCTTCCTCTCTCCTAATGTTGCTGTGCCCGACAGGGTCCATACTGATCTTTCCCTTTGTACACCTTCTTGTAATACATATGGAATGTAATAAAAAATTGAGTATTGAGTATTAGGTTTTTGCCATCAGTGGGTCAAAACTATTTTGATAAATCTACAAGGTGGAAGGTACACCGACGCTAAAACGGTTTCCACGTCCTCAGTACATCATTCTGAACCCCCCATATAGAAGTCAAAGTCAAAGTCAAAGTCAAAGTTTTTATTTGTTAAACATAGGTGTAAAAGATGTAAGTAAATATAAAGAGATCGCTATGTTTTGCCGACAATGGCGTACAAATATTAAAAATGAAATGATAATTTTAAAAAATCAGCTGTTCCATACATTTTGACCGTGTAGGTATTGTACTTTTGTAGAAAATAGCTACAGACCACCCGACAGTCGAAACAGACATACATAATAAACTCACGATTTTTTTATTTATTTAAACTTCATGTACAAGAGTGGTACACAGGCGGACTTAATGCCACAAGGCATTCTCTACCAGTCAACCTTTGGGTTAAATAAGAAAACATTGTGATAGGGTACAAAATAAATACATAAAAAAATAAGTTCTTGCTTTCGAAAACTTATTAAGGGTGTAAATGGACCCTTAACACAAACGAAAGGCACTTGTTCTCCCCGTCTTTGCGATCAATTTTTTTTTACCTGGGAACCTTCTAGTTACGGAGATATTGGGGGTCAAAGTTCCAACTTCTTCACAAGTTTTTTTTAAATACATGTTTTAATGTAAGATTTTTACTTTACACACCTCCACGACCCCCGTACTATTCAATCGATCCATCAGCACAATGCTTTGAGCGCTTTCCATCGAGTCCTACCTTAAAACGTGATTTATAACTGCAAAAAAAAATGGATTCCGATTCCCAGCAATAATTTTTACGTAAAGTTACTTAGTTTGATGTACAGAATGCTTGGTTGACGGATATGTGAAGGGTCTGTTTACACCCTGTATAGGCACTTATAATGAATGTATTTCTTTCCATACGCAGAAACCACAGAACACCAACTGCTGCGATCCTTACATACTCCTTTCGCCTCGTCCATACATCTGGTCATACACGCACACCGGTTGAGAGTTCCACGCACCTGATCTTTCTGAAGAACCTCAACATAAAAACCTATATTTTTTTCCTAACTCAACATACACGAAAATCCGACATTTCCCACGCTATATCCGGATTCAGGTAATAATGACGATCCTACAATATGGAGCCGCATTCCCGTAGTCCGGTACGGTCCCGGCATTTGGCAGCTTTTTAAAACTATGTCGAATTGAATCGTTGTTAGGAGCTACGAAATTTAGAGTGAGCAAAAATATTGATAAACTTTAATACAACATAACATAATATCACGCCTGTAATCCCCGAAGGGTCCCATGTAATAGGGGGCGAGCCATTTGCCATCAACCGAGAGAGAGAAATTCCTGATAGAAAAACTCAATATCACTTTGTCCGACTTGGGAATCGAACCCAGGACCTCATGCTCAGCAATCGCGCTTACGATCACCTAAACCAACGCGGCAGTACCGTGGTCGAGGCAGTGGGGGTGTACTTTTATACCAAACTACAATAATTAAATAACATCACACTAGTAATCCCTGAAGGTTAGACAGATATGTAGCTATAGTACACCCACATTCCGTCAGTTATGTATAAGTCACATATAAAAAATAAAGAGAGCGAATCTATTGCCATCAACGTTTGCCTTGCAGCTAAAGTTGTGCATATTGAGCTCGTTATACATATCTGACCAAAGGAAGCGTACATGGCTGCCTTAAACCGCTTTGTGTCTCGTCGTGGCAAAACGTGGCCCCAAAGCATCTTGTCAGATAATGGCACCAATTTCGATCGTGCATGTAATGAATTGGGGAAATACCTTCAAGATTTAAACCTTGAATTTGTCAGTCAGCATGGTATCGAATTCACTCTTGCGCCTCCGTACCCCCACTTCAACGGCATTGCTGAAACCGCTGTCAGGCTAAACATCTAGATCTAGACTGCTACTGAGAATTCAAGGTAGAAATACCCAATAACACATTGCCCGACCTGGGAATTCAACCTTAGACACCAAATTCAGCAGAAAAGCTTACGAACACAAGACCGACGAGGCAGTCCTTCTCATTAACCTTCTTTCAGTTTTAAATTACATGATGTAGACCTTATTAGAAGAAGGCATGCTGCGCCGGGAGCAGGGAGGAGCGGTGGCCCAATGGTGGCGGCCCCGACTTACGAACAGTAAGTCGTGGGTTCGAACCCAGGCAGTCGCTTTACTTTGTGTAATTTATGTCATCACCACTGCTCTCAAAAATGGTGAAGGAAAACATCGTGAGGAAACCGGCATGTCCTAGAACCAAAAATTCGAAGACATGTGACATCTACCAACCCGCACTGGGCCCGCGTTGTGGATTATAGCCCATTCCCTCTCATAGACAGGAGGCCTGTGTCCCAGGCAGTGGGAACATTATAGGCTTATTATGCTATGCTGCGGCGACCCCAAATGAATTGGGATAAGGGCAAGAGAATGATGATGACGTTGTAAACCTTATTGGTAATGCACTTCAGTTAAGTGATGTGCGTATTACATACTCGCAACCGACATGTATGTATGATCAGGTACAGTATGATCGTGGATGAAGTAAAAGGAGTTCGTATTCAAAAAACGTAGCTGGTGGAGTTCTGTAGACGGCCTACCCCCGTGGAGAAAAGAGGATCAGCCCGATAAGAGAAGGTTACCATTATCGTCCTACCCTGGTGCCGTGTTACTTGCGGTCGGCGCAATACTTTTTTGGCGTCCCATTCTCCTCTGACAGCCGTCACTCATTCCTTTTTCTTCCATAACATTCCTCACACAATCCTTTCATCATTTCTTTGTCTTATAACACAAAGGATAGACAAAAATAATGCGAAGGAAGATTAATTCTACGACCGTCCCATTTCGATCGTAGCTTCGTGGAAGCCGGATGCATTTCACCGAAATCGTTGGAAATTGAAATTTTCAGAATTCCTTTTGACATCCCGCGGATGTGTCGTAGCAGGAATAAAATGGCGGTTCTGTATAACATTATTTATCTCTGTATTTGTTTGTTGTGGTATTAACATTTTACGTCACCTTATAGTCTAGTCTTTTAGTTCCTAGGTTTGAAACCAGAGGGTTTCAGAGTGGGTCTGTGATAACGACGATGAATTAAAATTATAATAAAAGTTTTAAAAAAGTCTATAAAAACACGCTTAGAAGTCATCTAAACTAAACATGTATCCAAAATTTCAGCTCAATCGGAAATCGGGAAGTGGGACGCCAGTAACTGGGGGTCTCCCCAAATATAAATCAAAACATTTTATTTCACATAGGCCTCGATGGGCACTTATAAAATGTCGACAAAAAGGTGCACGGTTCGGGTTGGTCGTTTCCTATGGAGAAGAACCGGCAAGAAACTCCATGGTTACTCTTTTCAAATCATTTGGTATTACAATATTGTCATGGATACAGCATTTGTACTTAAGTGTGGGGGGACAGCGTAGGCCCGACAATAAGCCGTTGCTTACTACACAAAAAATGTAGAACAAAATATTGTAAAATACTAAATTAAACAAGTGACACAAATACTGTTATCAGTGCTGTAAGTATTCTGAGCAAAAGATGTATAAATGATTTGAAAACTATTGTAAAAATCTGATTCGAAAGAAGACAAAAAATGAGGTTGAGAATAGTTAGAGACATCCACATATTTGTGCCGTTTATGAGCTACCAGGGAAGCCACATGCGCAGAAGGAACTAAAGCCAAAATTCTTTATCTTCAACTTTCTTTATCTCTCGGCGAGGACCGACCACCGACCGAGTGTCGTGAATAAAGTGGCGCTGTGCGACAGCAACGTACAGCGCCTACAAAAATGATCATTGCAACTACACACATGGCCGCGCGTTGTAGTACGCGCGCTCACAAGTCTAAAATCATTGGGGAACCAAAATTTTTAGTGTATTTTCGTTAGCTGATTTTTCTTGTATGATTTGTAATGCGTTTTTGTTATTTTTTTTAACCATTGACCTTATTTTGGTGGTCTGAATGATTTCTAAAAGTTTTTTCATCTATAGGACCTAATTTTTTTTTTTCTGTACACTTCTGTTTTACATATTTCCACCACCATTGACACAGCATAGAAAACTGTTTCATCCGTAACGTCTCTAATCCAGGTCCAGTTGGAAATCAGCGTCAGGCACTAGTTTTACGGTATTTTGCTGAACTGGGCCTATTTGGCGCAGCTGTGAGGCACACACATTGTTTTATTTTTTGTTAAGATTTAAGTTTCTTTTCTTATGTTATTTTTGTTTTATACAGGCTGTAAGGGACAGCCCTCCACAAACTGATGGGGTGAATTCAGTATATCATACTTAGATAACCGGTGCAAGAAATTATTTCAGGAATGTTATGGGAATTCAATAACTTTGATTTGTTTTATTTTCTCATACGCAATGTATCGTTACCGTAGCAAAACGCACGTAGCGAACGGCAAGCGCGACGGCGAGTTCTATGAACTCTGTAGCTAGGCAGGAAGTGAACAGCTGATTTCACGCTTCGTTCGTTAGATTATTTTAACATCCATTGTTGATTTTTTTATTTTAGCCGTATTTTTTACATAAATTGAGTGCTGTTTACAGGGAATGTTATTTTACATTGACATGAAGGAACAGTAACTGAAATCTTTAAAAAAAATCTTACATTAAAAATATGTATTAAAAAAAAATTGGAACTTTGACCCCCAATATCTCCGTAACTAGAAGGTTTCCAGGTATGGTCAAGAACAAAAAAATGATCGCAATGACGGGGAGAACAAGTATCTTTCGGCTTCGTTAATGGTCTTGTTACACCCTTTATAGTGTACAGAAAAGCATTATTGTAGATTATAGAGGTACATTAGCATTGGTTGCGGCTTCACTCACGTAGGTCATTATCGAATGATTATTGTATGAATTAATTATTTTTTTCAGAATGTGAGATCTTTATATTTTGAACTGTTTTTTTTCATAGTGCTCACATATAGAAGCAACAACAATGTACTCAGGGAGGTGTTAAATCTACCTTGATTTTAAAAGAGTGACGATGCAGTTTGCCCATTCTTCTTCATGAGATCTACACTTTGGAATGGGCAACTGACAAATGGCTGGACTGGTAGCTTATTTTTGACTATTCAAAAGTGCCTGTCACGGTTCTATTTGAAATAAATGCTTTGAGTTTGAATCAAGTATTAAACCTGCCCAATCAACAAACACCAAAACGATAGTGTAAATTGTCGTACTAACGAACAGACAAAGTCATGTTGCGTTTTATAATAGCAGGCTCAGATAGATCTAAGTCTACGTGGATGAAGTCCCCGCGTCTTCGCCACACAGCTTGTTTAATTTAAAATAAAACACTGGAAGACAACAAATTATGACATTTATTTTTCAAAGAATGAAAAACTACATTACGTATTCAAAACAGAAATATATAAAGTTACAACAATGTGTTTTTGTGAACAGATTTAAGCCACATTGATTAATAGTATTAAGTTGAAAATAATGGCGGATTCGTTAAAGTAACCCACGAAATGCAAACTATAATCATTTGAAACATCTATAACCGTAACACTCCTTTTTTGGGCAGTAGTGTAACTAGGACTATTCCGTGAAGTCATGACAGTTTCCATCAAATAATTTTGGTCCATTAATGTTTAAAATGATTCTTAATTTACCATAGTAGTCGCAAATTTTAATCAACATTCAATGAACAACAGGGCCCAATTTACAAAATAACGTAAGTAATTGAAAACTTCAAGGAATTTGGGATCAACAAATCGTAGGATTTCTGTTGTTAAACGTTATGTGTAATATATTTAAGCAACATCAGCAGCAATCTTCTCAGCAGCAATCTCTGCTATTGCTAAAACAGCAGCATTCATAGCACCACGCATTGGTGTAGGAATTACACTGGCATCCACAACACGAAGTTTTTGAATCCCAATTACATTCAAATCACCGTCTACAACTGTACCCATCGCACAGGTACCCCAGTAAAGGAAAGGACTGATATTCCTCTCTAAGATGTAACATTCCCAATACTCATCAGTATCAAATTCTAAGTGAGCACATTCTTTAAAACCAACCACCTCTGCATTCAAATCCTTATAAGTGGGAGACAAAACAAATCTAACGTAGTCTTTAAGTGTTTTTATAAAGTTAGTCATATCCGCTTTATTACTATAGAACCCAGTTGTGATTAAGGGATCGTCTAATATATTAGTGCTGTTCAATCTAACTGTGCCTGTAGAAGTTGCTTCTAAGTTTACCACAACACTCATAATTGCATCTCTCTTTTTAATCTCATTTTGCCAATTTAGGCAAACTTCAGATTTATATCCATAGATCCTTTCACAAGCTATTGTTAATAGTGGTGTGTCGTGGGGCAGCAGTAAATTGAAAAGCTGATAATTGGGGATATTGCTGGACTTATCCCAGGCTACTGATCCTTGAATAACGGGGAAGGGCAACTGTGTAGGGTTTAATGCAGGTACAAGACCTCCTACATTTATGGGTAATGAAAGATGTTTTTTGGTCTTAGTAACAACTACGACACCGGGTGGAATCAGCAAGTTATCCCCAACGGGAAGATCGGCGATGACCTCTATTCCATGTGATTCAAGGTGTTCTTTAGGACCAATACCGGACAGCTGCAGTATCTGAGGTGAATTGAAGACACCAGCGCATAATATTACCTCCTTCTTTGCTTTAAACGTATATGTCTGACCATCGTAAATAGCCTCTACACCAACAGCAGTCTTATCTTCGAAAATGATTTTCTTTACTACAGTATTTTTAGATACGTATAAATTAGAGTAGTCTTTTACGCGTTTCAAGTATGAATATGCTGGTGTTTGTCGTACTCCACCAACAGGGTTCTTCTCATTTTCGTTTGAGCTAGCGATGGTATATTGTGGTTGTGCAAAACCTGTTCGTGTATTGCTGTTTAAATCGACCACTGTTGGATTGCCAACTTCAGCTTGAGCTTTAAGGAAGCCCTTAACAGAATCAGAATTACTGATTAATGGCGATAAACCAATGGGGCCTTCGAAACCGTGGTACTCGGGAGAATTTTCAGCAATCTCCGTATTTTTCAAAGTTTGACTTTTTTTCGTAGCTCGTAGAACATTGGTATAGTTCCATGAATCATCTCCTGTGATGTCTACCCATTTTTCGAAAGTTTCTGGAACGTCATTTATATAGAGGAGGTGATTTACAAGACTGCTTCCTCCGAGACCATGTCCAGATGTCAATCTTGTTCGGTTGTCGTGGGCTCTCGCTGCATAAGTATCGACAGTTGATCTGTAGTCATAGTCGTAACTTGTTTCCGGCAGGGCAAAAAACAATCCTGGTGCCTGAAAGAAAAAAATTAGCTTGAAGACACAATAACGTCACCGTCGCCGTCGTCGTCGTCGTCTTCAGATGGGGTTGTTTTAGTGAAAATAAACGTTAAATGTTTGGGGGGGGGTGTACATGCTAATGTGAATTATATCGTTTCGTCTTGGGGAGTTACTGTACACTCTTAGATCTAGTTGAGTCGAGTGGTGCGGTGCGGAGATATACGAATTTTGACCAATCACAGGAGAGCAGAGAGACGAGATGTGGATTTCTACCAATTTGATTGGTCGATCCCCGTACGTCACCTGTCAACTAAAATCGTCTCCACTTTGATAAAAACCGGGACTTAGAGTCTCTGTTCACGGCGACTTGCATTAAGACTTCATGAGAAATTATACAGATTCTCCCCATCAGGCGTTCAGTGAGTGACGATCTTGGCCTCGAGATCAGAAGGTCATAAATGCGAAATTTTGTGAGGATGGATTGGTGTTTATTACTCTTTCACGCAAAAACAACTGGTTGGTGTAGGCCCCACCAATGGTGGTGGGGCCAGCGGGAATTGATAAAATAATTAAAAATTGTTCCCGTTGGCCCCAACGTATTTATGAGTTATAAATTTATTAGAATAATGTTGTGTTAATGTAACCAAGAGTTTGTAAAAGTATACTGATTTAAAAGAGTGTCCATGGAGTTTCTTGCCCGTTCTTCTCCATAGAGATCTACGTTAGGGAATGGGCAACTACAGTACTTTCACAGTTTTTATGCCTTGTGACTGGGACTGTAGCTATTGTTGTCTTTGTTTCGACAATTCAAAAGTGCCTGTAACTGGCCTATTTGAAATAAATGCTTTGATTTTGATTTTTTTTTTAGACTTATACTGTCACTTACGGGATATCTTCCGTGATTAAGTTTAGTTGTAAACCGTGAAAGCTTAAAACAGTGATAAATTTATTACTCAAAAAAAAAAAGAGTAGTGTTTATGAGCATCCATTTATGAGCATAAATGGCACAACTGTACTAACACTACTCGGTAACCTTACGAACAGTACCAGGCGGGCATGAATCCAAGAAGGTATTCATTTCTAGAAGACAGTATCTTCCCAGAATTATTAATGGATGGTGTAGGATGAAATTGGGGCACAGATGATTATAATCTAGATAAACTATAGGATACTTTTTATCCCGGTAATACGATCCCGAGGGACAATAGTGAGCTCCACGCCGGCGAAGCTGCAAGCATAAAGTGTCAGTGCTTAAACTGCTTAAACTCACCATGACAAGGGCATTGGGATTATCCCCAGCTTCCAATAACAGTACAGAACAATTCTCGTTCTCTACCAATCTTGCAGCGAGCACGCATCCTGCCGTACCCCCTCCAACTAAGACGTAGTCAAACTCTGCGTTATCTGAAACAAAAGAGATTTTGAGGTATGAGGTAAAGTGTGAAAGTTCCTCACAGGAAAAGGGAGGATCCTAAGCTGGGAGCTAAGTGGTGTGTCTAGCGCGCTACTGCCCGGCGTTTGTGGTTAGGTTTTTGTGTGTACGCACGTGTAGCTACGAAATGAGATATTATCCATCTCATTTCGTAGCTAGTTTATTTCATATCATTTTCATCTCCCTTCATCCATCGGGAATCCAGGCGTACTGCAGGTTATCACCTATACCTTGTCGATGTTCCACACATTCGCACGAAGCGCTTTGCTACATCATTTATTATGCGCTCAGCCAAGGCGTGGAATTCCCTGCCTGCGTCGGGGCTCCCAAGTTCATATGACCCAAATCTATTTAAGTCGCGAGTTAATAGGCTTCTTTTGGATTAGCTCGTTCCATCGTCGACCTCATCTCTGTCCTCAGGGCTAGATTGAGGTCAAGAGCAAGCCCATTTAGTTTAAAAAATAAAAAATTTTGGCTTACATTGCATGTCGAGGAATCTCCATTTAGGCATAGAAAATGCCTGTATATAAAATGCCTGTATATAAAATGCCTGTATATAAAATGCCTGTATATAAAATGCCTGTATAGATGTATACAGGGTGTAAAAGAAACGGTATCGTCTTAGTTAAGGGTGGGTCATACAAAATTTCAATACATCATCATCATCTGCTTAGCCTTTTTCCAACTATGTTGGGGTCGGCTTCCAGTCTAACCGGATGCAGCTGAATACCAGTATTTTACAAGGAGCGACTGCCTACCTGACCTCCACAACCCTAGTACTGCGTAATACGATATCCCCTGGTAAGACTGGTCGTCAGACTTTCGGGCCACTGACTACCTGTAACGACTATCAAACATCTACAAATGACACCTACGGCTTAACGTGCTTTCCGGGGCACGGAGGAAACTCAGGATGAAATTGTATTACTAAGGGTAGGGGAAAGGGTTATTATTAAGGGTTACCGAGCTACGGACCAACCTACGTAGGAAAACGCGGCTTAACCGGGAGATAGAACCCGATCGGCTCGGAGTGGATCTGCAGGTGAAAAAAATTTCAATAAATAGGTACTCGACCCATGGGACAGTGGTTTTCTCTAAAGCAATTATGATTGACCCGTGGAGAGTGTTGTTCAGTTCGATGGCCTATACCATGGAACCATATCCTTAAATATGACATACTTTTTAAATACATAGTATTAATAGGCAAAATTTCTCTGTACTTTTAATTAATGAATAATCCTCATTTTCTTCGTAACAAATTTTATATCCCATTTTCTTAATCGATTGTAAACCGTTAAACTGTTAAGTTAGCAACTAAGCGGTAATCTGACGTCTTTGTTGTCAATGTTGTTTACCCGCAATTGGCATACAGGGTGGAGACGACAATGCGACAATAAATTAAACTGTATGTAACTCATGACGTTCTCAGTCTGCATACAAAAATTCAATCGAAAATTACTGGATATTTTCGATAGAATTTTGAATGCAGTTTATTCACAGGACGTTATTTTTCATTTTTAGCATTTTCTACATAGTGTAGATAATAGGCTACCACCAACAGGTTAACGAATCCCGCATCGGTATAAACGTTAAACACATGTTGCCAACTCGCTACTTCAAAAACCTTGGCCAAAATTGTTGTATTGTCGTCTCCACCTTGTATATGTATGTATATTCGAATATTACCGTATAATTTAGTATATGTATGTGTATGTATGTGCTGTGGGTGAACCTTAAGTAAATAAATAAATAAATACATGCTAAATGTTATATCTTTAATATCGCAATGAAGGATATGTCACTTAATATGTTCGTATACGGTGGTATAGATATTTATTGAATGACCTTAACCATCACTATACCTGGGTACCTTCTAGTTTCGGAGATATTGGAGGTCAAAGTTCACTTTTTCACTAGCATGTTTAAATGTAATAACTAAACTTTAAATACCTCCATGGACCCTGTACCCCAACACAATGTTTTGACTGTGTTGCAATGCGTCCAAGAGTAAAACGTGATTTTTCACCCAAAAAAAAAGTCGTCATCCAGCAATATTTTTTTCTTAGAGTAACTTGGTTCGATGTATAGAATGTTTAGTTGACGGCCTCGTGAAGGTTCTGTTCACACCTTGCATCCGACATTACATGGAAGAAAATTGACAAATAAAATACAATATTATTTTTAGTACATGCAAAACCTGAATATAGTTTGTTCAGAATAAGTAACTGAATCGATTCCAATAATTTTTAAACCATGTTATATTTTGTCCCAAAAATATATAAAAAAGGTTACAAGTTGGACACCGAGCGACACTAAGTACCTATCGCAATCATTTATGTACCTACTGCCAAATTATTATTATCAATGAGCTCAAGACGACGCTGGAGGCTGCGTGGTGACCACGTTTTTGTGCGGACAACCAGGTAACAGAACAAGCTTATAACTTTGTGATTTTTCATGATACAATTTTGTTTGTACATAGATTCTTTACATAAAAATACTAGACACGTGTTTCAGGTTTCGTATATACTAAAACTAATGTTGTATACAAAATAAAAACAGTATTTTATACTTACTAGTTAACTTAGCTTGAGAAGGAAACTTTATCCCGCCGAAGTTAAAGAGTGTCAGCGCCAAAGCAACAATCGATGATATGTCCACCATTGTCACTACAACAAAAACTATCACATAAACAACATCACGCTTGTTATCCAGAGAGGGTTAGACAGAGGTAAAAAAAAAAGAAAAACAAGAGTGATAAAGAATTGAGTATTGAGGTGTACCTACTAGCACACCCACATATCGCACGTTAAGTTGTCCAATGGTGTAAGGGGATACTTCATCATCATCTGCCTAGCCTTTTCCCAACTATGTTGGAGTCGGCTTCCAGTCTAACCAGATGCAGCTGAATATCTGTATGTTACATGGAGCGACTGCCTATCTGACCTCCACAACCCAGTCAGTACTGGGTAATACGATAACCCTTGGTAAGACTGGTTGTCAGACTCTTTAGGCCACTGATTACCTAACGACTGTCAAAAATCTACAAATGACGCCCGGAACCAACGGCTTAACGTGCTTCCGAGGCACGGAGGAAACTCGGTATATAATGGGTGATCACCCATCCACAGACCAACCTTGGCAAGCACGGCTTAACCTAAAGATAGACCCGAGCGTCTGTTATTATTTAGCGACATTTTTTTAATATTTGAAATTTGAATTTGTGCGTGCAACTGCTGGTTGCGCTCGAGGAATAATTTAGTTGCGCTTAGTTAGTTGCGCTTAAAAGTAGTTGCGCTTTCAGGAATACCACATTGACAGGGGAGAAATAAAACTGAAAACCAGATGTAGAATGGGAAGTGAGCAGAAAGATGAGGATGATTAAAGGGGAACAACATTCTTACCCGATTTGATGTTATCTTGATGTAAAAAATATTTTAACTTTTCAGGTTATGTACTAACCCAAAAAGCCTCCGCCTCACTGCTAAATAACTTCGCAAAATTTCTCGGTATATATACCATTCAAAACAGCTACACACATACGAATAATAAGAAGGTAAATAACGAATAATTTAAAATTGAAACTAAAAGTAAATACACATCACACTTTTTGCCAACTTCCTTAATAAAGCTGAGTTTCGACAGTATTACGAGGTTACACAATATTATACATAACAGCCGCTCGGATCGATCTTTAGGTTAAGCCATGCTTGCCTAGGTTGGTCTGTGAATGGGTGACCACCCATTACATACCGAGTTTCCTCCGTGCCTCGGAAAGCACGTTAAGCCGTTGGTCCCGGCTGTCATTTGTTATAGATATTTGACAGTCGTTACAGGTCAGTGGCTCAAAAAGTCTGACAACCAGTCTTACCAAGGGGTATCGTATTACCCAGTACTAACTGGGTTGTGGAGGTCAGACAGGCAGTCGCTCCATGTAAAATACGGGTATTCAGCTGCATCTGGTTATACTGGAAGCCGACCCTAACATAGTTGGGAAAAGGCTAGGCATATGATGATGATAATATTATACATAAACTTAATGTCCGGCTGTAATACCCAAAGAGCTAGGCAGAAATATGGCGATAGAAGACCCGATTATAGTATTGTACCTAGTATGGGACTATCATCATCGGCCTAGCCTTTTCCCAACTATGTTGTGGTCGGGTTCCAGTCTAACCAGATACAGCTGAATACCAGTATTTTACATGAAGCGACTGCCTATCGGACCTCCACACGATATCCCTTGGTAAGACTGGTTGACAGACTTTCGCGCCACTGACTACGTATAACGACTATCAAAGATCTGCAAATTACATGTGTACGGCTTAACGTGCTTTTCGCACGGATGAAACTCGGTATGTAATGCGTGGTAACCCATCCTCGGACCAACCTAGGCAAGCGCGGCTTAACCTAACCATCGACCCAAGTGGCTGTTATTATTTAGCCATGAGCTCCTCCAAGTATAGAACCTACATTATATAGTTATTGTGAGTTGCGGAACCCGAAATATTTTCTAATTTTAAGAAGACGCGACGTCTTGTAATTATTCAAACAACTGTGCTAATATTGTTTTAATTACCAGCAAAATAATTTACTAAAATATAATAATTATACCTTGAACATTTGAGAGAGAAAATATGTAGAAAATATTTTTATCATAATTTTAGGTTTATTTTCTCGTTGGCCTAGTCCTTGCAAGCGCTACTGCTGAGAATTAGGCCCTGGGTTTGATTCTGGAGTTGGGCAAAGTGTCAATTAATTCAGGAATTCCAAAAAAAAACGGATTGCGCTGGGAATAGGCTCGTCCCCTATTATCTGGGAGTTAAAACATGACTGAAGTATGAATGCCATTAGGTGCAACTCTGCCTGAGCGTTCGAGGATTATAGGTGTGTTGATATATCGACGTCATCATTCAGCGAATAAGATTTAAAAAAAAAAAGTAAGTAGATTTTAAGCAAAACATTCAAATATCTACGAGCGATAGACGGAACAAGACGAAGAAAATCGTAAATCAGTACTTGTTACTACTTAGTATCAAATCGGTCTGTCTAGTGTCATACGCTTGTTATGTAGCATTCGTGTGACAAAATCGAAAATGTTTGTGTTCAAAATTTTTGTATGAATAAAATCCCAATGTCCGCTCTATAAGTCTTTTAAATCTCTTTGAATTTAAGCGATTTACATTTTAAAAAAAATATACCTACGTTCTTCAAATGATCTTGATGCACGGAGCACATTCTTTTACAGGTGACATCTTTGAGCTATACTTACGGCCAGTCTTACCAAGCAGTATCGTATTACCCAGTACTAACTGGGTTGTGGAGGTCAGACAGGCAATCGCTCCATGTAAAATACTGGTATTCAGCTGCATCCGGTTAGACTGGAAGCCGATCCCACTATAGTTGGGAAAAAGCTAGGCAGATGATGTTAATCTTTGAGTTATACTTTCTCCAATGAAAAAAGAATTGTTCAAATCGACTTCTCTGTAAAAAGATGCGTGGTCGTTAATTAAAAAAATATACGTCGACTTGAGAACCTTCTCCTTTTATTTTTCGGTTAAAAAACCCGCGAAACATATCAATAATAGTTAACTTGTTCGATTCTTATTATCGAATTGAGGGTAGTTGGTAAATCATCACCAAACTTGCTCTCGACCTACGTCGCGGGCCGCGGCCATATATATCCGTGACGCGAGTACGATTTTACGTCCTGAGCTGGATGAACGTTTCTTCCTCGCTTTTTGTGATCGTGTCTCCAAGCTAGACGTTCTAGTATCTAGTGTTTGTGAACTCACTACCGTATGGTGTGCGAGCTTCAAGACCTTTGAATCCAAAACTAACTAGACTGCCAATCTGTGACGTGACGTGCATGCTGCAGCTCTTCTGTTGACCTGGGAGTTGAGACAAGGTAGGTGGTGTTCAACTGCCTTCTTAGAGATAGTAGGAACGAACGATTTCCACCCACGAATACTCTACTTTCAACATTCTTAGGTTCAGAAGCTGCCAGCGTATTATATTTTATTCAAAAAGGTTGGTCAAAAACCGAACATAGCTATTGTTAGTTATTAAAATCTTCTGTTTCAGCTTTAAGGAAAAGGTATTAAATAAGAAACTTCCAGATGTTTTACAGCATGACAGTTGAAAACACCATCTTGTGTATACAGGGTGATTTTTACCAGTGGGATGCTGGTGTAAGCGGTGTAAACTAGTCAAGATTTTCAAAGCAAAAGTCAATTTCGTTATAATTCTGCCGCCATAAGGAAAAAAGACGTATCTAACATTTTTTTTTTCCAAAATATAAAAATACTGGTAGATGCCTTTTTTTTTACTGATTTCGAATATGTATGTAACTCAATTTTGCAAAAAATGTTAGATACGCCTTTTTTCCGTATGGCGGCAGAATTGCTCACCATTTTTGACATCACATAACATAACATCACGCCTGTAGACCCAAACGGCTTAGACAGAGGTAAGTAGTACACCCACATTTCCTCAGTTATGTTCAAGTCTCATGTAATAGGGGACGAGCCTATTGCCACCAAAGGGGCACAAATCCAAACTTCTGCCTCTGAAAAATTCCTGATGGAAGACCCCAGTAACACTTTGCTTGACTTGGGAATCGAATACTTTGCTGGACTGGCAAGATATGGCCTTTGCCCAACAGTGGGGCATTACTGACATAAAAAAGGAAAACCAATCTACAACACAAACATCAATTTCTTGAAAAAAATCTTTCTAATTGTAAAAGCTAGCTAGCACAGCTGTCATGATAACCTGTGTAACAAACCTCACCCTGTAGTTATAGATAGACCTCACGGTTGGCGCAGTGGCTGAGCGATTGACTGCGGCGCTGCGTGTCGCGCGTTAGATTCCCGCACGGAACAAATATTTGTATGGCCTACAGGTAGTTGTTCCGGGTCTGGCTGTTTGTATAAAGGGTGTAAATAGACCCTTTACAATTTGTTTGTTCTAGCCATACCTGGGAACCTTCTAGTTACGGAGATATTGGGGGTCAAAGTTCCAACTTTTACACAAGTTTTTTTTTTAAATACATGTTTTTAATGTAAAATTTTTACTTTGCACATCTCTACGACCCCCGTTCTATTCAATCCATCCATCAGCACAATGCTTTGCGTAAAAATTCCATCGAGTCCTACCGCATCACGTGATTTTTCACCCCAAAAAAAAAGTCGATTCCCAGCAATAATTTTTGCGTAAAGTTACTTAGTTTGATGTACAGAATGCTTGGTTGACGGATATGTGAAGGGTCTGTTTACACCCAGTATGTGAGTTTAAATGTTTGTAAACGCACCCACGATACAGGAGAAATTCCTAGTGTGGGTCAATGTCTTATAAAAAAAAAAAAAGATAACATTAGTAGGTAATATTAGTATGACGGCGCGATACATGACATTTGACGTTTGCTGTTGGCGACATCGGAATAGGATGGCAGCTGTCAGCTGCCATTCTTGCGGAACGTCACACTGGTGGGAGCGGGGCGGCCATTTTGGTCACTTTTGAATCAAGGACCGCCAACGCACCACGCGCTTGACGAATCGCTTATTTCCGACGCTATCTTTAACTGTTTCTGATTTGATTTGATGAAGTATCATTATCTGTGCCTAATTAAAGTGTGTTAGAGTAATATTTTGTTAATCTGTGAGATTAAAAAGAGATAAATCATTTGGAGAATTAATTTATGACTTTGTTCGAGTTTCTGACCCACGTGAAATATGGAAGATTCTGATATAGGCCATCCTGAGTCTATATCAGAAGTGGGATCCCACGGGCCACAAACAGGGAACACGCAGCCTTCAGAAATCATCTCTGCAACGAGAATACTGTCGAATATGGAGGAAATGTTCGCCCGGATATTTGCGATGTCGCAAGCATCAACTCTTGTGAGTACTAACACTATAAAACTAATCGAATTTGATCCTGATGATTCCGAAGCTGACATTGAAGGCTGGTGTAACGTCACAGAAGTAATAGTGCAGGAGAAAAAAATCTTGTAGGTGTTAATCTGCTGATGGCACTTACTAAGGCGCTTAAAGGTCGCGCAGCGACCCACCTGACCAAAATGATCCTCAAGGATTTAACATGGGCTGCAGTTAAAGAAACGTTGCTAGCTAGATTTGCTAAGCCCAAACTAATGCAAGATAATTTCGATGAAATTTTACGATTTCAAATTAGCGTCAAAGAAACCGCATCAGAGTGTGCAATGCGCTTATGGAACTTGATCGAGCGAATACCGAAAACTGACCTACCTGAGGAAGTTATCACTGGGTTCGTGATATCGGTGCTATGTCAAAAGGATAATTTGATACGTAGAGAGTTGATAGCACATGTGATAACTACTCGTGCTTAATTGTTTCGGATCCTCAATGGCATATCACTAAAGCGACGGTTGGACGTCAGTGATGGAAATCAAGACGCCGATTCTAAGCGACCTCGAATGACGGACTCTAGATTCCCTGGAAAATGTCATTGGTGTGGCGTGCCAGGACATCGACAGGCTGAATGCAAGAAGCGAAAGGAAGACTCCAAATCATTGAAGTCCCATGATCCATCAAGTTCTACAAAAAAATCAAGACAAGCCGTCTATATCCTGCTACACGTGTGGAAAACCTGGTCACACGTCTACGACTTGTCCAGAAAAGAAGAGTGGAGGGAAGTCTGAGAGAAAGGAAGTCAACCTTTGCGACCATTAACTTTCTAGATCTACTTTAGAGACATCAGCTGGTGAGAGATTTCCATTTTTATTTGATAGCGGATCATCTTGCTCCCTTTTAACTGAAAGTTATCGCTGTCGGTTTCCGGGTACTGTGCGTAATAATCTAATTTATCTTACTGGTATCGGAGGTGATGACGTACAATGCACTTGCCAAATTTTAAGTACCGTAAAAATTGGAGATGCTTCAGTTGACCTTATGTTTCACATCGTTCCAGATACGGTTATTTCTGTGCCGATTATTGTAGGTAGGGATATCTTAGATAAAGGTTATTGTGTGACAATTGATAACGACAAACTATTATTTAAGACCAAAGAGCGAACTAACTTTTGCGAAACGAAATCGGCAGTTTTGATATTTCTTCAATCGATACTGACTTGGAAGGAGAGGATAAATTGTTGCTGTCTAAAAATTAGTAAATATTCAGATTATTTCATAGACGGTATACCTACTAGGCGCGTCACTACAGGGCAATTGAGCATTAAGTTTATAGATCCTCATAAAATAGTTCGAAGGTCGAACTACGCATGATCGACTAGCACCTATAGAGAAGCAAATAGTCCGCGAAAAAATACAACTATTGTTAGATGCCGGTATCATTCGTGAGAGTTCCTCCCCTTTTGCGAGTCCGATACTCCTTGTAAAAAAAAAAAACAATACCGATAGAATGTGCATAGATTATCGAGAACTGAATTCTAACACACAACCCGAACACTATCCCTTGCCTCGCATCGAGGAACAGATAGACCAGCTCAGTGGTGCCAACTATTTTTCTATGGCTAGCGGATTTCACCAAAATTGACAAAAAATGAACTTTGTTGATATTCACCCATAGGAAGTTTAGGGGACCGTTCGTTATAACCTCCGTATTAGGGAATGATCGGTACGAACTAAAAAGTGTAAGTGGTTCACACCGCACTTATAAATACGCAAACGAGAATTTGCGTGCAGTACCTCAAGGACATGCTGGGTTACTTGAAGTCACTACCAATTTGTTGAACGATGAGGAGGCCGAGACGGCGCCGGAGGATGCGGAGCAATTACAACCCAGTAGTGATGTTATGCTACCACGAAGCCCAATTCAGGGAGGCAATGACCTAAATATTAGAGATGAAAGATTGGGCACAGACTCAGACACTGTCTCGGCTAATTCAGTAAACCTTACTGCCGGGTCCGATACACTCAGTGTGTACTCTGATCCCGATGCACTAGATGAAGTTGAAATTCAAAATGAGCAAGATTGTCCGTAATTGATAGGTATGCCACATTTCTGTTCCTTTGTATTTAAAATGCTGTGTTAAAACCGGTCGAAGGGACAGTGCCGTCCGGTCCATGCCATTGGGGCTGGTCGAAGGGACACACTTGTCTAGACCCTGTTTGTGAACCGGTCGAAGGGACAGTGCCGTCCGGTCCATGCCATTGGGGCTGGTCGAAGGGACACACTTGTCTAGACCCTGTCTGTGAACCGGTCGAAGGGACAGTGCCGTCCGGTCCATGCCATTGGGGCTGGTCGAAGGGACACACTTGTCTAGACCCTGTCTGTGAACCGGTCGAAGGGACAGTGCCGTCCGGTCCATGCCATTGGGGCTGGTCGAAGGGACACACTTGTCTAGACCCTGTCTGTGAACCGGTCGAAGGGACAGTGCCGTCCGGTCCATGCCATTGGGGCTGGTCGAAGGGACACACTTGTCTAGACCCTGTCTGTGAACCGGTCGAAGGGACAGTGCCGTCCGGTCCATGCCATTGGGGCTGGTCGAAGGGACACACTTGTCTAGACCCTGTTTGTGAACCGGTCGAAGGGACAGTGCCGTCCGGTCCATGCCATTGGGGCTGGTCGAAGGGACACACTTGTCTAGACCCTGTTTGTGAACCGGTCGAAGGGACAGTGCCGTCCGGTCCATGCCATTGGGGCTGGTCGAAGGGACACACTTGTCTAGACCCTGTCTGTGAACCGGTCGAAGGGACAGTGCCGTCCGGTCCATGCCATTGGGGCTGGTCGAAGGGACACACTTGTCTAGACCCTGTTTGTGAACCGGTCGAAGGGACAGTGCCGTCCGGTCCATGCCATTGGGGCTGGTCGAAGGGACACACTTGTCTAGACCCTGTCTGTGAACCGGTCGAAGGGACAGTGCCGTCCGGTCCATGCCATTGGGGCTGGTCGAAGGGACACACTTGTCTAGACCCTGTCTGTGAACCGGTCGAAGGGACAGTGCCGTCCGGTCCATGCCATTGGGGCTGGTCGAAGGGACACACTTGTCTAGACCCTGTCTGTGAACCGGTCGAAGGGACAGTGCCGTCCGGTCCATGCCATTGGGGCTGGTCGAAGGGACACACTTGTCTAGACCCTGTCTGTGAACCGGTCGAAGGGACAGTGCCGTCCGGTCCATGCCATTGGGGCTGGTCGAAGGGACACACTTGTCTAGACCCTGTTTGTGAACCGGTCGAAGGGACAGTGCCGTCCGGTCCATGCCATTGGGGCTGGTCGAAGGGACACACTTGTCTAGACCCTGTCTGTGAACCGGTCGAAGGGACAGTGCCGTCCGGTCCATGCCATTGGGGCTGGTCGAAGGGACACACTTGTCTAGACCCTGTCTGTGAACCGGTCGAAGGGACAGTGCCGTCCGGTCCATGCCATTGGGGCTGGTCGAAGGGACACACTTGTCTAGACCCTGTCTGTGAACCGGTCGAAGGGACAGTGCCGTCCGGTCCATGCCATTGGGGCTGGTCGAAGGGACACACTTGTCTAGACCCTGTCTGTGAACCGGTCGAAGGGACAGTGCCGTCCGGTCCATGCCATTGGGGCTGGTCGAAGGGACACACTTGTCTAGACCCTGTCTGTGAACCGGTCGAAGGGACAGTGCCGTCCGGTCCATGCCATTGGGGCTGGTCGAAGGGACACACTTGTCTAGACCCTGTCTGTGAACCGGTCGAAGGGACAGTGCCGTCCGGTCCATGCCATTGGGGCTGGTCGAAGGGACACACTTGTCTAGACCCTGTCTGTGAACCGGTCGAAGGGACAGTGCCGTCCGGTCCATGCCATTGGGGCTGGTCGAAGGGACACACTTGTCTAGACCCTGTCTGTGAACCGGTCGAAGGGACAGTGCCGTCCGGTCCATGCCATTGGGGCTGGTCGAAGGGACACACTTGTCTAGACCCTGTCTGTGAACCGGTCGAAGGGACAGTGCCGTCCGGTCCATGCCATTGGGGCTGGTCGAAGGGACACACTTGTCTAGACCCTGTCTGTGAACCGGTCGAAGGGACAGTGCCGTCCGGTCCATGCCATTGGGGCTGGTCGAAGGGACACACTTGTCTAGACCCTGTTTGTGAACCGGTCGAAGGGACAGTGCCGTCCGGTCCATGCCATTGGGGCTGGTCGAAGGGACACACTTGTCTAGACCCTGTCTGTGAACCGGTCGAAGGGACAGTGCCGTCCGGTCCATGCCATTGGGGCTGGTCGAAGGGACACACTTGTCTAGACCCTGTGTGTGAACCGGTCGAAGGGACAGTGCCGTCCGGTCCATGCCATTGGGGCTGGTCGAAGGGACACACTTGTCTAGACCCTGTCTGTGAACCGGTCGAAGGGACAGTGCCGTCCGGTCCATGCCATTGGGGCTGGTCGAAGGGACACACTTGTCTAGACCCTGTCTGTGAACCGGTCGAAGGGACAGTGCCGTCCGGTCCATGCCATTGGGGCTGGTCGAAGGGACACACTTGTCTAGACCCTGTTTGTGAACCGGTCGAAGGGACAGTGCCGTCCGGTCCATGCCATTGGGGCTGGTCGAAGGGACACACTTGTCTAGACCCTGTTTGTGAACCGGTCGAAGGGACAGTGCCGTCCGGTCCATGCCATTGGGGCTGGTCGAAGGGACACACTTGTCTAGACCCTGTCTGTGAACCGGTCGAAGGGACAGTGCCGTCCGGTCCATGCCATTGGGGCTGGTCGAAGGGACACACTTGTCTAGACCCTGTCTGTGAACCGGTCGAAGGGACAGTGCCGTCCGGTCCATGCCATTGGGGCTGGTCGAAGGGACACACTTGTCTAGACCCTGTCTGTGAACCGGTCGAAGGGACAGTGCCGTCCGGTCCATGCCATTGGGGCTGGTCGAAGGGACACACTTGTCTAGACCCTGTCTGTGAACCGGTCGAAGGGACAGTGCCGTCCGGTCCATGCCATTGGGGCTGGTCGAAGGGACACACTTGTCTAGACCCTGTCTGTGAACCGGTCGAAGGGACAGTGCCGTCCGGTCCATGCCATTAGGGCTGGTCGAAGGGACACACTCGTCCGGTCCGGGTTATGTTTGGTTAACATAACGAGCTTTTGAGATGTTATCCGGTCCATTATTCATGATGGTCGAAGGGATGCATGGTTTCATATCTTGCTTCTGAAGTTTGTTATAATTAGTGTTGTGCTGTTTGTCAGGCTGGACGAGCAGCCAATCATCAAATAATAAAATTGCCTGTTTTAGGACAACGTTAGATCTACGCCCGAGGACGTTCGAATGTCAGTCCGGCCGTGACGGCGCGATACATGACATTTGACGTTTGCTGTTGGCGACATCGGAATAGGATGGCAGCTGTCAGCTGCCATTCTTGCGGAACGTCACACTGGTGGGAGCGGGGCGGCCATTTTGGTCACTTTTGAATCAAGGACCGCCAACGCACCACGCGCTTGACGAATCGCTTATTTCCGACGCTATCTTTAACTGTTTCTGATTTGATTTGATGAAGTATCATTATCTGTGCCTAATTAAAGTGTGTTAGAGTAATATTTTGTTAATCTGTGAGATTAAAAAGAGATAAATCATTTGGAGAATTAATTTATGACTTTGTTCGAGTTTCTGACCCACGTGAAATATGGAAGATTCTGATATAGGCCATCCTGAGTCTATAAGTATTTAGTATTGTCTCCCAATTTAAATGTATTGTAATTGTGATTCATTACTTTAATTATGTGCTGTGATTACTGATACTTAATTTTAATAATTTGCTGTGTGTTTTTTTGATGTTGTAATGTGATTTTATTTACTGATGAACTTAGATTTGTGTGTGTTTTTTTTTTAAGCATTAGTGCATGTGGTGTTAACCTATAATTAATTGTCGCACTTATTAATGTAGCAGTAAATATTGTTTTATGAATGTATTGTGCAAACAATTGTTGGTTAACCAAATAAATAAATAAAATAAAGTAGGTAGGTCGACGTAGTACATCCATTCGTAATTCCTAGCAGTTATTCAAGAATTTAAGATTTTTATAAAGTAGAAATGACTATGGCGCAGCTGTGGGAACTTTTGGGGCTTAAGCTATTAAATAAATAGTATAGATCATCACCATCAAACAACTGTGCTAATATTGTTTTAATTACCAGCAAAATAATTTACTATAAAATAATTACACCTTGAACATTTTACCTGAGAGAGAAAATATGTCATCATCATCATCATTTCAGCCGAAAGACGTCCACTGCTGGACATAGGCCTCCCCCCAGTGTCGCCACATTGACCGGTCCCGTGCGTCTCTCATCCAGCGGATCCCTGCAACCTTTACCAGGTCATCGGTCCACCTAGTGGGAGGCCTCCCAACCTTTGTCCATGTTCATTTTAAGACCCACTCTTTCGGAAGCTCTACTGATGTCATCGAGCATTGTACTGAGGTCCTACATGGTCTCAGCCATGACCACTAGTATACAGGGTGTAAACAGATCCTTCACGTATCCGTCAACCAAGCATTCTGTACCTCACACTAAGTAACTTTAAGCAAAAATTATTGCTGAGAATCGACTTTTTTTTTTGAGGTTAAAAATCACGTTTTAAGGTTAGGACTCGATGGAAAGCACTAAAAAGCATTGTGCTGATGGATGGATTGAATAGTACGGGGATCTGGAGGTGCGTAAAGCAAAAATCTTACATTAAAAACATGTATTTAAAAAAAAACTTATGAAAAAGTTGGAACTGGAACCTTCGTTAGAGGTGTTCAAGAAAGGAATAAGGGAACATTTCCTGTCAACATGATCAATATGTATGTTTGTATATTATATAGGATTTTATAGATATGTATATATAAATGTACTATATGTATTACGTATATTATATTGTATGTATTTAGTTTAGTTTATAACATTCATTAATTTAAGTAACACAATATGTTAATGCACTTAAGTTTATCCTTTACTGCAAATCTCACTGTCAAAATTTGGTTTGCTGTAAGAAAACCCAATTCTGGGTTAAGCTCGCCATTGTACATAAGCTATATTGTTGCAATTTTTATGTAAATATATTTTGTTTTTGTGTGCAATAAAGAATATGAATATGAATATATGAACTTTGACCTCCAATATCTCCGTAAGTAGAAGGTTCCCAGGTATAGTCTAGAACAAAAAAATGATCGTAAAGACGGGGAGAACAAGTGCCTTTCGTTTATGTTAAGGGTCTATTTACACCCTTTAGATGTATCTACCAATAGTATAGTTACATGAACATTAAAATCCTATCAAATCAATTTAATCTGACAGCCAACACCGCTGCTACAGTAACTTGTGTAAAATAACCTCACCCTGTAGTTATAGACAACTGTAGGTAGGTAGGTACATCCATTCGGAATTCCTCGCAGTTATTCGGACTTAGCTCAAAGATATTGCATTCCGGAGCGAATCGACTGTTTCTGCTCGCTACTTCACGCTTCCATTGAACTGGGTAGGTAGGAGTCTAGTAGAGTTACAAAGATTTTATTAATTTTCATTCTGTTTGCAGTTGAAGCTAAAATACAGACCTTTTTCTTTCATTGGGACGGTCTTAATTGTTTCTAGCCTACCATCCCGATTTTTTTACTCGTTCAGAACATGGAACGATTATATTATATTATTATTTTTGAAACTGTTGTTCCGTCACTTACCCCCCAAAGGTTCGTTGGAAGACCAGCGTCAGACAGCATCACCTGTCTGGCATGAATGCTGAAATGGACCTTTTTGGCGCAGCCGTGAGGCACACAGCACATGTACCTATTTTCTCATTTTTTTTTATTTTTTTTTAAAAACTGATTTTTATTTTGAATTTTTTTTAATATTTTAATTATGTGTGCTTGATGAACTGACGTCAAATAAACTTTATTCTTTCTTTTCTTTCTAACGGACACCGAGGCACAAACGGCTACCACGTATTCAGTACTTTACTTACATAATTCTGGCCCGCCCCACATAGAAATTTATTCATTTATTTATTTCATTTTATACTTTTCGGGAAACTTACAGCTAATATAAACAATGTTCTTAAACAATAAGAATTCGAAGGCCATTTACAAATTTCCACAGATTAAAAAAATTACTAAGAACCAATGCAATTTAATCATCATTATGTGTAAACCTTTTCCCAACTATGTTGCGGTCAGTTTCCAGTCTCAGCTGAATACCAGTACTTTACGACTGCCTACTACTGGGCAAATAAAGTACTTCTTGGTAAGACTAGTTGTCAGACTTTCGGCCCACTGACTACTGTTTTGACTGTCAAAGATCTACAAACAAACGGTTAAACGGACAAACGGTTTAACGTGCTTTCTGAAGCACGGAAGAAACTCGATATGTGATGGATGGTCACACATCCACGAACTGACTTTGGCAACCGCCGCTTAACCTTGATAATCGACCCGTGCGACTGTTAGCCACGAGCTTCTCATCAAATCAGCTATTATAAAGTTCTAATCTAGGGTCGAGAGCCTAAGTATCATTAGAAACATTATCCCAAAATTTTCAAAGTCAAAAACTTATAATAGTGTCTTACCCACAAAGCGAGAATGTCACCGAAAATATGTCCACGGCTAGCACAACAAACAAGTTGAGGCATTTCATAAATACATAGTTTTGCCGCCGCTGAAACTTTCAGCTGTCAAACTGTGGTACTAGTGGAACTCGAATGAAATTTTTGGCTCACCTTGGACAGTAACGTAACATCACGCCTGTAATCCTCGAAAGGATAGGAAGATGTCTACTTAATAGTACACCCACATTTGGCCAGTTATTTAAACCATGTAATAGTGGGTGAGCGTACTGCCTTCAACCCCGAAGACAAACTTGAACTGCTACGGAGAAAGTATTGACGGAAAAAAGTAGCTTGGAATTCTCCCAATCCGGATCCAACACAAATTATGTTTTTCCTACTCCTCCGCTATTCTTTTTTGATTAATTACGTTGCGGGATCCAAGACAGTTAAATTGTTTTTCCAGGACTTCGTCGAGCTTCATTGTCTTGGCACTTTTCTGGTGGTTGCCAATGCTGATTCTGGCTTTCAGGAGTTGCAGTGGTTTGGGAATAGTATGGCGAGCTTGTCAAAAAAAATGACCAACCGAGTTCTTAGGGCATTTACACACCACGTTTTTTTTATGCGCTGACGACGCGCGTAAAACGCAATCAGGACGCTCAGCAAACGCAAGACTGCAGTCACGTTGTTACCTTTGCACACGATCCTTGCGTTTGTATAGCTATAAACGCGCTGATACATCATCACTACAAACGCGCGTTTGTTGCGATGCATCGCGCAGAAAGCCGCCGCCATTTGGAACCACAGTAATACGATGGCGTCGCTCGCTCGTGACAACTCTACTTTCGATTGAAACGCGCCGTAAAGGCACGATTCAAACGCACGTTAAATTTGCTTTGTATCGATACAAACGTGAATGGGCGTGTATGTGTGTCAGCGCATAAAAAAAACGTGGTGTGCAAAGGTCATTAAAGTTGCTATCGTACGTTTTATAAACGCGATCCAAGAATTCGCAACGCCCGACAGGAGGAGTGCAAACGTGAGACCACAGAGTCTTGCAAGATGGACTCTGGTCGCAAGATTGCATCCCTGTAGCGTTCACGGGCATTTGTGTATAGTATTCAATACAGAATCACCAGTTTCATGGGTGAAAGTCCACAGCCAGCGACAGCATTGCGACTGTATCAAGGCCGTTTTGTATTTTCGTCGCTGAAAACGCTGCCGTAAAGTAAGAATATCGTTCGAGAACCAACAGTTGTGCAAACATGATACATTGTTTAGTATTCAAATACTGTGTGTTAATAATACGAATAACTTTATTTGGGTTTATACTTTAATTATACAGTGGGCTTAAAGGCTTGGCGTTGCCATACAACGTGGCAACGCCGCCAGTCTCTTGAGTACATTACCAGTTGACAGCGTTGAGGAGGAGTTTTTTGACGCCATTTTTTAAGCCTATTGCTAAGTTAGTTACTGTAAGTTATTTTAATTTATAAAATTATATGATGTTTAGCTAATAAATATCTTAAATAAACAGCGTGATTTAAAATTACTTATTTCATTATTACTCTCAAACTGGTAGAGGAGAAGATCTAGAACAAACCGTCATGACCTAGAACCAAAAAATCGAAGACATGTGACAGGTACCAACCAGCACAAGGGTCGCATGATGGGTTTTGGCCCAATCTCTCAAACATAATGGAGGAAGATGAACCAGCAGTGGTAAGATTATACACCGTGACCTTTTAATCGTCTTCCAACAGCAGCCCACTTCATGTAACTATCCAATGACTACTAAATATTCATAAAAAAAATAGGTATTAATGAGATTTTAATAATTAAAAAAAAAAAAAAAATCTATTCAATATTATGACGCATGACGTAGTTAAAACACCCTGCTGCGAGCGGTGATCTACTCGACTCGAGGGCTGGGTAGGTATGTTCTCCCGTTTGACAAGTAAAAATCATTAACAGGTTGTTTAATAATTTTATTCTAATGTATTATTTATCTTTATTTGTAAGTATTATGGTAGGTAAAAAAAAATCGCGCCTAGAGCTATTTTATGTCGGGTACATTGAATGGACCACCTTTGTAAGACGACTAAAAAGTCACGGTGTAGTCTGAACATGATTTTCTGCTATTTCTTTAGGCAAGAGAAGTTTTGGAAGACCAAAGAAACGACGAGTGGACTGCGTGAAGGACCTTTTTCTTCTTTGCGTGTCGATCGACTCAAATAATACCCGATCAGTATATTGCCACCTGCACAGCTCTGTCGTTGGCTTCGTTTAAATCCTGGAAGGTGTAGGTGGCTGTGCAGAAAGGAGGTGGGGCATATCCTGGAGAGGGGCTCCACACTGACATTGTATTTGGGACCCCATTTGGCCAGATTATTTCTACAGCGGCCAACCTGGGCCCCCAAACGGTCAAGACATTTCCAGACTGGCCACAGCATTTCCTGTCCAGGAGGAAGATGTTCTGCTGGATGGATGAAGTGTTCCCCCACGATTCGCATCTTTCGAATCTTTTGTGTGAAGGATGATATGACTAGAAAGGAAGATGGAAGAAGAAGACATGCTGCGCCGATCCCGAATAAATTGGAATCAGGGCAAGAGAATGATGAGCCAAGAGAAGGTTTATAAATGCACTAGCTTTGCCCGCGGCTTCGCCCGCGTGGATGTCTAATATCCGATTACTTACCTTCATCCTTTTTAACCCTTCGGGGGTAGAAGTTCTTGAAATTCGACAAAAAAAAAAAACTTTCCATGGGAACGGACGCAATCAGCTGATCCACATGTATTGTAAAACTAAAAAAAAAGTTATGAATTTCCAAAAGTCATAAAACAAAAGTTGTTCAGTTTCATGGTCTGAGACACCACACGAGAGGTCTTGCGTTTATTCTGTTACACGTTGTATATATGTAGATAAGAAGAAGAAGATTAACGTTACTTACTCTAAAGAGTAATTAACGTTAATCTTCTTATACTGGGCTTAATTTCTCTTTAGAGTAAGTAACGTTTAACCCTTATAGTAAATACCAGCTCATTCAATTAATGTAAAAGCCCAGTAATATTAAAACCACATCGTAAATTCATTCCATAACATAATCCCACCGGAAGTGCGTCACACGACACGTGACGTCACGGGAAATCCAGCCGGAAGTTACGTCATAAAGGCTTAAGCGTCGGTGGAAAAAATTACCCGCGTTTTTTGGCGGGAAACGAGTGACTTCCGGATCCGGGACGCCTTTATAAGGAAAGGTGTTGGATTGTTAGAGATTTGTGTTTCCGAGCTATGGTGGGCCATACGGATAGACTTATTGTGGACTAAAACTTTCAAAGTTTGCATAACATAACATCCTGTAATCCCTGAAGTTTTTCCATCAGGAATTTCTCTGGATGTCGAGATGAGGAGGAGATGAGGAATAGTCTGGATGCCCGCTTGATAGCAATAGGCTCACCCCCAATATTACATGACATTTAAAACATATATCTGGCGAAACATGGGTGTACTATGCCAAATCGAATGCCAAATAATCGAATATCAATTGATCGACCTCTATAAATCGAACGTCTAAATACTCGAACGTTGTATGGAACAGGTGTTTTTTTTTTGATAACCGATGAAAAATTTCTATGTGGCTCTATGGGGCTCCAAATGATGTACTGAATACGTGGTAACCGTTTTCGCGTCGGTGTCCCATCCACTCCGTATTATTGTCACTATTCTGTCTTTTTTATTTTTTCTTTTTCTTTTTTTTTTTATAAATGTCGGTTCCTTTTTTAACTTTAGTGATCGCCTAGTGACAGTTAAAACGTATTTTGCTTTATATTATGATGTCGCCTAGCTTTAGTAAATGTTTTGTGAATGTGTGGACATTGTAGGCTTTGCAGATTCCCAGCTGCTTGTTAACTTTTGTTAACTTTTTATTTTGTTCTACATTTTTTGTGTAGTAAGCAACGGCTTATTGTCGGGCCTACGCTGTCCCCCCATACTTAGGTACAAATACTGTATCCATAATAATACTGTAACACCAAATGATTTGAAAAGAGTTACCACGGAGTTTCTTGCCGGTTCTTCTCCATAGGAAACGACCAACCCGAACCGTGCACCTTTTTGTCGACGTTTTATAAGTGCCCATCGAGGCCTATGTGAAATAAAATATTTCGATTTTGATTTTGAATGGCCATAAATTCAAAAGGTTTTTTTTCCGAAAAATTCTAATTATTATACCCGATCCAGACTGAAAGCTAGCCACAATATTATTCTAGGAAAACTCAAGAATGCTACGCACTGAACTGTTATTATAATGAGGTATTAAACTTGCTAATTAATTCCTAGATTTTATAACAAAGTTGCCAAACAAAGAGATTCGTGAACTGAAAGGGTTAAATTCTATGAATCATGTTCATCATGTAAAAACAGTTTCTGAAAGAGAAGGAAACTGTTTTTTGACATAATAAGGCTGTTACAAAATGGCTATTTTTTAAGTAATATTTTTAATAGTCCTCCTGCACGTGTACAGTCACGAGCATCAATATGTTAACACTTAATTAAAAGTGTTTTTCTCCTACTGTTCTGATTAAAATATCATGTTGTTACGAACAGTATTCTGGAACTCATATTTTTATAAAAAAGATGTCCTATCTTCTAGTTACAATCTGTATTTCTCGCGAAAATTGCTTTTAAATTTAGGAAAGTGCATACATATTGGTGCTCGTGACTGTACGCAACGGGTTTTGTCGAAGGAAGAATCGACAAAATTATTATTAACTAGCTTCTGCCAGCGGCTTCGCCCGCGTGGATGTCGAAAAATATCCCACCCGAACAAACATAGTTACTTACCTTCATCCGCTGAGACACGTATAAATTAATTTTTAATTGTCAACCTAAACACAAAATTTGAATATCTTAACTTCAAAACTGACGGACTTTCATATAAACTTCCATCCCCTATTTTACCCCTAGACAAATATAATCAGAAAGCTTCGAACTGCTAAGCTATCGGGAGTTACACGTGATATTGTGAGTCAACCATAAAAGATAGACATATGCTGTCGTGGGATATTTTTTATATAATTTTAAGGAAAACATTTCCGTCATACATGATTTTTGTGTAGCTTTAACCATTAAGGTTGCACACGCGACGGAAGCTTAAAAAATGGAGTAACTTCTCCCGTTTTCCCAACATTTCCCTTCACTGCTCTGCTCCTATTGATTGTAGCGTGATGAAAAGTATACTATAACCAACTCAGGAGTATGAAAAATAATTGTACCAAGTTTCGTTAAAATCCGTCGAGTAGTTTTTGTTTCTATAACGGTTATACAGACAGACAGACAGACAGACAGACAGACAGACAGACAGACAGACAAAAATTTTACTGATTGCATTTTTGGCATCAGTATCGATCCCTATTCACCCCCTGATAGTTATTTTGGAAATATATTTCATGTACAGAATTGACCTCTCTACAGATTTATTATAAGTATAGATTATTATTTGATTTATTTCTACGGTGGTCTTGCTACGCGTGCTGGCCGTTTTCGGTCACGGCTCTTGTCTATTGCATAAAAATGGTTATATAAGTAATTACTTAAACTTGACTATAGATACCAGGGTCACAGAACCAAATTGTAAAAGTCTTCTGTTTGTTGTTGTTGCAGCTTAGGAATTATTTACAATAAAAAAATAAATAAATAAATTAATTATTAATAAATAAAATAAAAAAAAAAATAAAAAAAATACATTATATTTTATTATTAAATTAATTTATTATTAATTTTTAATTTATTTGTAATTTTTGTTTTTTTTTCTGTTTTTTATCTTTTACGATGTCCAATAAAAAGCCAGCTCGTGGACAAGTGTTTACAAAATTATTTGTCCTCTGACTGCAGTATCGCACCATTCACGACCGTTAAGAACTCGTCACTTTTAATTATACACAGTATAAGAAACATTGTGACAGGTTTTTTTTATCATGAGAGCACCGGAGCAAACACAATCTACACAGATGGGAGTTCATGGATGGCTCAGATCTCAAGTGCGTATGCGGTGTCTCCTCACAGACAATGGCCTACCTTCCATCTTGTACCGCATACCCTATCACCTGCGCACTTGATGATCTATTTAATGCATCAGTGAGCGCGTGGCTGAGTTTTGGGCTAAACACATTAGAACTTATGCCATCGATACTCTAAGAAAAAGAAGTACAGTACGGGATTCTAACCAAAAGAAAAAGCCTAAAAAAAAATTCTGATAGTACATACCTAATTGAAATTTTCGGTCCGTATCAGAAGGACAATCTAGTAAATGCCCTAGTGAGAAATTTGTCTTTTAAAAAAAAAATCTGTTCCATAAATTTTGATCGTGTAGGTACATAAGTATGGAACAGCTGTTTTTATTGTGTCACAATGTCCTTTACACCGTGCATATTTTTTTTTTATTTTATAAATACCACCGAGTATTTCCTTGCAAATATTCCACTTAACTAACACAAATTCTAACCGCCACCAAACACTATTATATTACACCAACATAAAAAAACAATTGAAAATGCCTATGAATAATAAACTAACTTCAAACCGGTAGTGTGTCAAGACTATTGATAAGACTCGATATCCTTCGCGCCTAAGAACCAGTTTGATTGTCATATAGACAAAATAGTAATAAATAGTACAGACTAGTACTAGTATACAGGGTGTAAACAGACCCTTCACGAAGCCACCAACCAAGCATTCTGCACGTCAAACTAAGTAGCTCTTCGCAAAAATAATTGCTGGGAAACGACTTTTTTTTCGAGGTGATAATCTCGTTTTACGGTAGGACTCAATGTAATACACTCAAAACATTGTGCTGGTTTGCAGTACAATGTTGTTGTTTGTGCCACGAGCGCCTCAAAGAGAGGTCAGCAAACAGGAAGGGGTCCGCAAGGGCCGATGCCTGCCAGAGCTGCGGGACTATTCGAAAGAGATACCGTGGCCCTGGAACACAAGGGGCAAAGAAGGAACATGGATGGGTTTTAGTCAGTACAAGTCTGACACTCCCTTCCGCTCCACCCAGAGCGAGATCATTGATGATTACAAAAGGTTCTGCATTGAACAGTATGACCCCCAATATCTCCGTAACTAGAAGATTCTCACGTATGGTCCAGAACAAAAAGAGGAAGGAGTGTACTCCTTCCTCTTTGATATCTATTGATAATAATTAAGTGCTTGCGCATATCAACCGACTATTTTCCACACACTTACCACGCATATAGCTGAATAAACAACATCTTTTAAAATCGTACTCTCATGATTTTCTTGTATTCAAGGACAGTGTGAACCTCTGAATTCTTGTTGAATGAATATTAATGAATATTCATTGTATTTTAATTGTTATGTTAATGGCTTTTGATACGGTTTTTAAATAAAACTTGAAACATGTTTTGAACAGCTGTTTTGTATTTTTTTTAATGTCATTATTTGTGTTTGTACACATCATCATCTGCATAGCCTTTTCCCAACTATGTTGGGGTCGGATTTATCTTTTGTACACATTTCTAAATATAGGTATATCTTAAATCAACATAAAAACACATATACCTAGAAAATAAAAAAATATTGACGACGGTGTCGGGAGCAGAGTCCAAGCTACCGGTGGTTAGGGCTCCAGAGACAGGAACCTCCTAACAATGCGAGCTGTATCGAGAAGTTGGTTATTATCATAATTTACATTGCTAACATAATATTTAATATTCTACAATATTTAAAAAAATCACACAGTCATACTATCACACAGCCTGTTATTGAGAGGATCAATATGTCCCAGCAGTGGGAACATTATAACTGATAATGCTTATCGTTCTATCGTTGAGGGTAGTCAAAAATCCGTCGAAGCAAGCGTGGTGATCAATGTTCGTCCCTTCTCTGTATGAGTAGAGTCCTTTGCCCAGCAGTGGGACAGCAATAGGCTGGTACTATTATTATTATTCAATAGGATTGACATAAGTTTTAATTTTTGAATTATCCATCATTCTTCTTTTTCTTTCTTTTCATTAAAAAAAACGTTCAGGAGAAATCCTAGTGTGGAAATAGAACTTCTCCTATACCGTTGATGCTTTTACAAACATTTAAACTTACATACACAAACAGCCAGACTCGGAGCAACTACCTGTAGGCCATACAAATATTTGTTCCGTGCAGGAATCGAAGCCGCGACACGCAGCGTAGCAGCCAATCGCTCAGCCACTGCGCCAAACGTGTCGGTATCATTGTTGTTGCTGATAGAATGGCGTTTGTTTTGTATGAGCTTTTTGGGACTTTTGAGTTTGATAAACTGTTCACAACAAACTTCATCAACATCGTAACGGAATTACGGAACCCTAAAACAAGATGGCGGACCGAAACATCAATCTCTACATCCTCCCCCTATACTTGAATGCCATCATCGCTTCATAAAAACTCATAAAGAACAAATTCACTCCAACTAAAAAATAAGGTACGAAAAATCGGTCAAGTGCGTGTCGGGCGACGCGCAGTGAAATGTTCCGTAGTCGAGATGAATATACATATGTATTTACGCATACACGCTATGATTTTATCAACCGCAAAAACAAGTTTAATTTTTTTTTTCTCGTATAACTATGAAAAACAAAGATATCTCTGCGACTGCCTATCTGACCAGCACAACCCATTTAGTGCAGGGTAATAAGTAGAGAAGAAGAGATTAAAAATCGGCATAACGACTTGAACAAATTATTATTTTTGGACTAAATACTATCATTAATGTTCCTGAAAACTTTAATAATCGAGTGCTGTTCCAAATTCTTAGTAGCAGTATTGAGTCTTCTTTCAATTATAATATTTTTATTAATTTAAAAAGACTTGAAAGCGACTCTATTTTTTAATTTAAGTTCTTTATTTGCATTGCCTTTGGAACATTTTTCTAGTTAGAAAGAGAAATAAGGAAATACGCCCAAATTATGCACGATCAGTCGATTTCAGCTAAAATGCAAATATGCATTTGCATATAATACGGTCTTTAGTAATAAGATAGCCCGCAGTAAGACTGGTCAGACTTTCGGCCAATGACTGCCCAAATGTCACAAACTATTAACTGAAATAAAACACATCTTTATATCATATTCTAACGCAAACACGCGCTTTGACGTGGTGTTGCGGAGACCAGCCCGTTATACAATACAATCAAATTCTTAAAGAAATCCCATACACTAAAATGCATTGATTTTTTTATCCCTTGATTACACTGCATAAGAACTGCCAATTTTTTTTCTTTATTTCACTAAGTACATCATTTTTAGCGAGGCACAGAATATAACTTCTTACCAATTTTTATCGATAAATGGTTGTGTAATCCGGAGACAGACAAGTAGACGAAATAACAAGTTTTCCGTTTCTGCATTTGAATACGGAACCCCAATCAAAATGGCTGCCCCAGCCGCCCTTATAAATCAATTTCGAGATAAATTGTAGAATCAAAGTCAATAATCTGGAGTTATGCGATAACTTTACGATAGGACTGATCGTAAATAAAAAAAACAGACAAAAGTGGGTAGGTTTGAAAAAGTTATGCGGTTTGTCATTGCGCCCTAGAGGGCAGTTGGCCCTCGATATGGAAAATAGTCGTAGCTATGTGTTTTTGAACGTTAATATAAAATTGAATAGCTAAGGGCTCAAACACAAAAACACGTTACGACGACGCAACGTGCCACCGCACGGCTACGTGACGTGGCACGTTGCGTCACGGTGCCGTGACGTGGAAATCGACGTCGACCAACGTAAATAATCACGTTACGACAACGTATTGACGGTGGCGCATTTGTAGAATTGCCGCAGTTAATTTCGAGAAATAGACCACACTAGACGTGTTCTCCTCCTGCTAATATTAAGAAGACGGATAAAGAAGAAACAGATACAAAGAAAATACTGGATCCATCCATATCTTTCAGCCATATTTTACGTTTACCTACCTGAAGTGAAATTCTATAGCAACTCGTTTAATTTGGATAGAATTTCACTTCAGGTCCCGTCCCGGTGGCACGTTGCGTCGTCGTAACGTGCTTTTATGTTTGAGCCCTAACTAACTATCCTGTGGTTCCTATGCAATGGTTCTACCGGTCTGCAACAAAAGAATAGACCATTTCAGATACAGAGAAAGAACGAACACCAAGCTTGCTCACCAGTGACGAGCATTGATTGATCACCACGCATCGTCACGCGCTCACTGGTGATTTCTGCAAGTCCTAGTTTTCCGTCGATGTTTTCTTTCACCGGTAGTGATATCTAAGACCGGTGTTTAATGCTGCCACCTTATGATTATTTCTGGGCTAGCATAAAGAATTTATATAAAAGGTGTAAAATGACCCTTCACGCAGCCGTCAACCAAGCATTCTGTATATCAAACTAAGTAATGCGCAATAATTATTGCTGGGCTTTTTCACACTTACGACATTGTTAGAATACATACACGCTTAAACAAACCTAACCGTTATAAAATAACATCTTAACCCCGATAATTCCCTTACAATACCGCCACTGACCCTCAAAGAGACGAACAATATCAGCCTTCAACGCTTGGCACGTTGCCAGCTCACAAGAATCCAATCATTCGGCTCCTAACGCTTAGTAATCAATCGGTAATACATTCAGCTAAAGACGGCTACATACGATGCTGCAAGGTTGATGAGCCTTGCGTGAAAGATCTACTATTGCTGAAGTTACTGGGAAGTGGGGGACCCAGTACCAGGTAAGGTAGGTTCTTATGTGGTTTTAAACCCGTCACCGCTTTCAAAACGCTTTTTTTTAATTTATTTATAAAGATAAGATTTACAGAAATCTTTACTTAGGAACTATGTCCCACAAAACCGTTTTCACGTTTTGTCTGAGGGATCGGAACAAACAGTATAGAGAAAAAGTTTACAAGTGCGGACACTAAATTTTAACTTTTTTTACTTTTTGACAAATGCTTATATACTAATTACTAATTTACTAATATTTACTAATTATCTAATTTTACTAATTTACTTGTATTTACTCATTTACTAATATTACTAATTACCAATACTAATACTAATATACTTATACTAATACTAATATACTTATACTAATATGCTAATCAATCAATCAATCGTTATTCATTCATTATTAATTATTCAAACAATTAATCAATACTGATCAATTGTTGATCAATTAATTAATTAACAATACCTACTCCTCCGTTATTCTTTTCTGATTAATTTCGTTGCGGGATCCAAGACAGTTAAATTGTTTCTCTGGGACTTCGTTGAGCTTCATTGTGTCGGCGCTTTTTTTGGTGGGCCACTGTTGATTCTGATTTCCAGGAGTCGCAGTGGTTTGGGAATAGTGTGGTGGGCTTGCTCTCAAAACGGTGAAGAAAACATCGTGAGGAAACCAGCACGTCTTAGAACCAAAAATTCCAAGTTTTTTTTTATCTCTTAGGAGCTTTCTTTTGGAAAGTTGTCGTGATATTAAACTCACCCGTATTTTGGCTGTTATTCCCATGTTATATTGCTAGCGCAGACTCCGGGCTACTAAGACAAAATCCTTTGACACAGAGTAACAAAACCGTTGTCCCGAGGTTGCCAAACATGTTTGCACAAAATGCTTGTCAAACTTGTAGCTAGTATGTAGCCCATGGGACATTGGAAAGTAGAAAATGGCTGAAAAAAAATCGGTATACAATCCGGCAATTTAATTTCAATTAGCAAATGGCATTTCAGTGGAAAAGGTTTATAGATCGCTAATTCTGTAGCAGCCGAGCAATGGGATTGGAATATTTTTCATTATACTTTGTTTTTGAACGAATGTTTTTTGGTTTTTGAATGAAGTTAATTTTATTAAGAGATAGCTTTTGTCCGCGACCTTTATCCCGGGAAATTATTATAAAAATATTACTTCGAATTGGATTTTGTTACCAATTTCACGGGTTTTATACAGAACCCTAATCATTTTTATTAAAATAAAAGTAGCCTGAGTTACTCCTTATAACAGCAGCTGCCAGTAATAAAAAAAATCCCGTCAAAATCGGAGCAGCCGTTTCGGAGATTAGCCGGAAGAAACAGCCAGACAGACAGACAACAAAAATGTTTTTTTTAAAGTAAAAGTACCGGTTTACTTTCAGATGCATTCAGTAAAAAGCCGCTATTTTGAAATTACAAACAGCGAATTCAATTTTATTTATTATTAATACTAGAAACGGAATATTTACCATGTTTACTGTCTTCTATGAGTTCCCGATATTTCGGATGGTAAATATCCCGTTTCTAATATTAATAATAATGTAAGTGACCATGGCAGTTTAAAATCTTATATCAATTTTATTTATTTGTACAGCTAGTTTTTGCCGCGGCTTCGCTCGCTTGGAATTAGAAAATTATCCAGTGGAAAAGTAGCACATCTGCTTTGATCCTTACATATACTCTTTGCGCGTCGTCCACGTCCATACATGGTCATTCACGCACGCCTGTTGCGTGTACTACGCACCTGACGTTTCTGAAGAACCTCACCAATAATCTCAGAGGAAATAATCATCTGCCAGGGCTGCGGGACTGTTCGAAAGAGATACCGTGGCCCTGGAACACAAAGGGCAAAGAAGGAACATGGATGGGTTTTAGTCAGTACAAGTCTGACACTCCCTTCCGCTCCGCCCAGAGTGGGGGGGGGGGGTCATTTGATGATTTCCCAAACGAAAAAAAAGGAAATAATCATCATCTGCCTAGCCTTTTCTCAACTATGTTGTGGTCGGCTTCCAGTCTAACCGGATTCAGCTGAATACCAGTATTTTACATGGAGCGTTCAAGTTCGTTAAAGTTGTTCAGTTTCATGATCTGAAACACTACACGAGAGGTCTTGCGTTTATTATGTTACACCGTGTATAAGATGGATTAATTCCCATTTGCAACCGTCAGTCCATTCAACGATATTATTCAAGCAGTAACAAAATTTCATCATTTTGTCGATGCCCCGATAACTAGTATGTAGATAATGTATTCGATTTGAACCGCACCATTATGCGCATAATAAACGATTTGTTTCCAATACCATAATCATCCGGTAACCCTCTTTTTAAACTTGCAAGGGGTGATACAAATCTTTAATACATTTTTTTTATTTTTGTTTAGTTTTAAGTTTTTCTTTTTTCTGTTTTTTTTTTTATTTTTGTATTATTTTTGTTTTTATATTGTGTGCGCTTGTGGCATGTGCCAAATAAATGTATTTTCTTTCTTTCTTTCTTTCTTAATTCATAATATTAAAATAGAAAGTTCCTCTCTCTGGAGCCCTGACCGCCAGTAGCTTGGACCCTGTTCCCGATACCGGTGGGCTACAATTTTTTATATTTTTAAATGTTTTTATATTGTTTTTTCTAAGGAATATTGAAAAATGTAAATAATTTGTAAAAATATATAAATAAAGGAAATAATAAATAGACAGGCAATCTTTAGGTTTGTGTTTATCATTATAACGGCCTCCGATCATGTATCATTTAAAGCGCGAGTTACCGAAGGAAAAGTTTTAAAAGATTGTTGAAAAGGCGTCTAACTAAAGAATTATTTTACGGCACGGTTAGTGCTGTGGCTGAGCAAATGGCTGCTGCGCGTCGTGCGTTCGAGCCCCGCACGGAACAAATATTAGAAAAAAAAAAAAAAAAAATTAGAAATATGAAAATGCCGATTGGTATGGACAATTTCGTGAAAAGTGATATTTCCATACTAACAGTTTTTTTAATTTTCTTGGAAACGTAGAACCGATTATGTATGATGCAATTGCAAACTTTAGAGTAAAAAAAGCTGCGCTGCACTACGTTTCTTAAATTCTCAAAACACAGTCTATGACAAAAATATACCTACTGGAAGTAGTGAAACCGACGGCACATTGAAACAGTTGTTTTGACACACTACCCTATGAGGTAATATGCAACTACTAGTACGGTTTTAAACTGTAAAGGTTCATCATTTAAAAATTAATTCACTATAATGGAATACACGTCAAAGTTACAAACAGAATAAAATGTGAAAAAAAACGGCAATTTAATAGTTAAAGACCTATGTATGGCCTAGAGGTAGTTGTTCCGGGTCTGGCTGTTTGTGTATGTGAGTTTAAATGTTTGTAAACACACCTACGATATAGGTGAAATTGCTAGAACGGAGTATAGCTTAAAAAAAATACTAACGCTACAAGACAAAGCAGTACAGTCTTGTAACCTGTTCATCCACCACTGACACAACACATCCTCTGATCCCGGTCCTCTCTGATCCAGGTCCAGTTGAAAAGCAGCGTCAGGCACTAGTTGCCCGGCATTTTGCTGAACTGGTCCTATTTGGCACACAGTGTTACCTACATAAGTTTTTTTTTTCTTGTATTCATCATCTGCCTAGCCTTTTCCCAACTATGTTAGGGTCGGCTTCCAGTCTAAGTAAGGTCTAGTCCGGATACAGTATTTTACATGGAGCGACTGCCTATCTGACCTCCACAACCCAGTTAGTACTGGGTAACAGTAGCGAAGGGTCAATTTTTGTAAGAGGCAACCCGGAGTACATATCTTTAATGTGATTATATTATTTGTCTATAGAATACTGACTGTGCCATTTTTCTAGGGGAAGCCGGTAGGAATCGAGTTGTATGGAACCTTCGTCACTGCTGGGTAATACGATACCCCTTGGTAAGACTGGTTGTCAGACTTTTTGGGCCACTGACTGCCTAACGACTGTCAAAGATCTACAAATAACAGCCGGGACCAACGGCTTAACGTGCTTTCCGAGGCACGGAGGAAACTCGGTATGTAATGGGTGGTCACCCATCCACAGACCAACCTAGGCAAGCACGGCTTAATCTAAAGATCAACCCGAGCGGCTGTTATTATTTAGCCACGAGCTCCTCTGTTTTTTTTTCTTGTATTATTTTTGTTTTATATTGTGTGCACTTGTGGCATGTGCCAAATAAATGTATTTTCTTTGTTTCTTTCTTTCTTTTCTTTCATCCTCCTCCTTTTGTAATCCAAACTTATTTAGGATCTGGACAGTATGTCTTCCATACGGTTAATTCTGAAGAACTTATTCTCCGTCATCTCAAAAGTCAATCTCTAATCGAATCATCTTTCTGCTCATCTGTGTGCTGGTGGGAGCCTGTGGCAAAATAATAACAGCCTGTCGGGTCAATCTTCAGGTTAAGCCGCGCTTGCCGAGGTTGGTCCGTGGATGTGTGACCACCCATTACATACCAAGTCTCCTCCGTGCTTCGGAAAGCACGTTAAACCGTTGGTCCCGGCTGTCATTTGTAGATCTTTGTCAATCGTTACAGGCAGTCAGTGGCCCGAAAGTCTGACAACTAGTCTTACCAAGGAGTATCGGGTACTAGTACTAACTTACTTGTGGAGGTCAGTTAGGCAGTCGTTTCATGTAAAATACTGGTATTCAGCTGCATCCGAAGCCGACCCCAACACAGTTGGGAAAAGGCTAGGCAGATGATGAAGCTCTTGGGACAGTTCTTATGAGCTTATTTGCCGCCATGTTTGAGATCTTTCGAACATGGCTACTGAATTAGGATAACCTACAAATTGTTGGGAAACCCTGAGAACTCGAGGTCATGTATGTACAGTCTCGAGCACCAATATGTAAACACTTAACAACTTTTAAAAGTGTTTTTCTCCTAATGTTCTGATAAAAAGTATTCTGGAACTCATATTTTTATGAAAAACATCCTTTTTTTCCTTTTTTCGGTGGCGCAGGAGAAGAGTACCTGGAAGGATATGGGGGAGGCCTTTGCCCAGCTGTGGGACATACAAGGCTAACAAAAAAAAAAATCCTTTCTTTCTCGCGAAAATTGCTTTAAAATTTAGGAAAGTGTATACATATTGGTGCTCGTGACTGTACATTTACCTTTTTTTTGTCCCGTCTTATTATATTCTAAATGTTTGTTATGCGTTGTATGCTTATTGTTTTTATAATTTTTTATGCAACTCACGTCCCCGCGACAAAAAAAAAATTTTTTCATTTGCCTTTGTTTTTGTCTATATTGACATTTTCTTCTTTGTTTTTGGGATGGATTTTCATCACGCCAAGCATAAATTCGATATTAAAACAATTCAATTCTATATTTTTCGTTTTCAAAAAACAATAACGCTAGCGTATCTGACTTTTCTCTTCTGTGGCGCCATCTATCGTCCTTGCGAGGAACTTTATAACGATCAATAACTAAAAATGTTTATCGTTTTAATTTAGGTCAATATTTATTAATAATTAATAATTAATTATAAAATTTAAATACAAAATAGACAACCTATGTGGAACTAGACCTATCTATATGGTTCTTTTGCAACGCACGCGCAGGTGGGCGTGGCCTACATTAGACATGTAGGTATGCACTCCTCATTAAGTACCATACCATGGCAGTTATCTCAATAGTTTCTGTAGGCGCTGACTGAATATATCCAGTCAGCCCCCGTTCAAGATAAATCTTATTTCTTATTCAGAAATCGTCTAAAACGTAATGCTGAGCGATTGGCGCGCTCGGGTACTTATACTCCGCACGGTAACGAAACCATAGCGACTTCTAATTTTTCCTGTGCTGCCATCTATCGAGCGTGCGGGCAACTTTACGACGCACGAACGATGTCGATCCTATTACTACCGATACTTAATTGATGACGTGTTGACAGTATCAAGCAATGTTAGATTATAAACTATCATGGTCACTAACATTACTATTAATACTAATAACGGGATATTTACCATGTTTACTGTTTTCTATGAGTTCCCGATATTTTGACGCTGTTGCAAGCACCATGATCACGGATAAACTGAAGTTATTGCGGGTGGGATTTCGGGAACTCATAGAAAACAGTAAACATGGTAAATATCCCGTTATTAGTATTAATAGTAGTATCAAGCAATGTTATATAAAAATATCAATAAACTAAATACATAAGGTATTGAAGCTTTACTTTTCATAATATGTAAATTAGCACCTAAAATCGTAATTATGTCCGTACTAGACATTAAAGCCATTTTGGAATATAGGGTATTTTCGTTACAGCCGCAGAATAAACTTTGTTGGTCAAGGTTTCTTACAAACTTATTTTTGCTGTCGATAAAATCATATTATGCGTGCGTAAATATTTGCTTACCGGTGTGATGTGTGTGTAGAATATAATCCTACTAATATTATAAATGCGAAAGTTTAGGATGGATGGATGTTTGTTCCTCTTTCACGCAAAAACTACTGACCGAATTTAGATGAAATTTGGCACACAGATAGTTTATAATCTGGATTAACACACAGGATAATTTTTATCCCTGTAGTACGATCCCGTGGGACAATAACGGAACTCCACGCCAATTACGCAACTACTGATCCGATTCCGAAAATTGTCTCAATAATGGGAAACTAAATTATTCCCGAGTGTCATATATTTAAAAAAAAATCCATGGGATAATTTACAACCAGAAGGCGGAGGAGTTCGTGGCTAAATAATAACAGCCGCTCGGATCGATCTTTACGTTAAGCCGTGCTTACCTAGATTGGTCTGTGGATGGGTGACATTACATACCGAGTTTCCTCCGTGCCTCGGAAAGCACGTTAAGCCGTTAGTCCCGGCTGTCATTTGTAGATCTTTGACAGGCGTTACAAGTAGTCAGTGGCCCAAAAGGTCTGACAATCAGTCTTACCAAGAAGTATCGTATTACCTAGTACTAACTGGGTTGTGGAGGTTAGATAGGCAGTCGCGCCATGTAAAATACTGGTATTCAGCTGCATCCGGTTAGACTGGAAGCTGACCCTAACATAGTTGGGAAAAGGCTAGGCAGATGATAAAGGCGAGCGAAGCCGTGGACAAAAGCTAGTGAATAAGTAGAATAATCCCAATTTTTCGCTCAAATCAGCATAATATCCTATGGCATGACATAAGGCGCAAGGCGTAAGGCACAAGGCGTAAGGCAGATAACAGGGTTCCGCAACATTCGATACAGTCGATAAACGCACATTTGTATACGGACACCTAATCAAAGCGAGAAAACGGATTCATTTCTGATATTACATCGCGTATGTGCGGTAGGGTTGGCACGAAATGAGTTGTGTGTAATTTTTATATTTCCTTTGCCTCGTTGGTCGAGTGCGACTGCTGAGCAGAAGGTCCTGGGTTCGATTCCCGGGTCGGGCAAGGAGTTATTGGGTTTTCCATCAGGAAAAGCAGCCACGGAGATTTGTGTCCGGTAGATGGCAATAGACTCGCTCCCTAATACGTGGGACTTAAAACATAACTGGCGAAATGTGGGTGTTTGTACACATACTCTGCCTAACCCTTCGGGGATTATAGGCGTGATGTTATGTGTTATGTTTATATTCTTTTTTTCTAGAAACACTGACAAATTAAAAGTGATAGCGTTGAAATTATTTTGACTCGAATGTTAGACGGTGCAAGAGCTATTTATAACTGTTTCACATACACAAGAATGATGTTAAACTATTTTAACCAAGCGCTCTGTTCACCAACAAAAATACAAACAATTCAAACACCAAACATTTGTCCAAACCCCACTTCGCCAACCCTACACGAGATTCGGCGGCCATATTGCAACAATTCCAGCATAGAGAGAGACGTTCACAAATATTATTATTACAATTTGTTGTGTTTTTATGAATCTCGTCTCGCACGAGAGTCGCGTAACGCTGCTTTCAATTACGAAAGAATTTTCCTATGTTAGCTTTTTAGGGTTACTTCTGTGTGTGTTTGTTTGTTTTATAAGTAGATGTTTTGTTTCAGCATGGAAGGATTAGGAGAAAATGAGGCAGTTGCAACAATCAATTTGGATTAAAAAAATCTTCTCACGTTTCGTAAAAGCCATGGAAAGCAAAGACCGATTTCGGGTTAGAAGGTTAACCAGTTAGACCTGTAACCCATATGTTTGATTGTTTGGGTTAACGTAAAGGGTGTAACAAGACCCTTAACGAAGCCGAAAGGCACTTGTCCTCCTCGTCATTGCGATATTTTTTTGTTCTAGACGGGAACCTTGTGGTCTAGTGTTCGTAAGCGTTTACACTAAGCATGACGTCCAAGGTTTAACTTCCAGGTCAGGCAAAGGGGTTTCCCAACTGCAATTTCTCTTCAGTAGCCCGGAGTCTGAACATGTTTAGTAGCCCGTTTAGTGGCAATAGCCTCGTGCCCATTTACATTGGGACTTAACCACGATAACTGGCGAAATATGGTTGGATGAGGTACACCTCTACCTTACCTTTCGGGGATTACAGGCGTGATGTTAAAAGTAAACATTTTTCAATGTTTGCTTCCCTCAAAATTGTTATTATTACTGTTCTATGTCCGTCCCCAGTTGTCATTGCCAGCTAGTGAACACGAACTTAAACCCAAGGCCGTGCTGATCAGGTTACACCAAACAAGTTGGGAGCCCTGATCCGAGGGAGTGCCCTTTATTCGCCCTTAAGGACACTTCCCAAGGAGCTAATAAATTAACATTGTGTAACATAATATTTTACGAGCTCTTTTACTGTTTTGCCGGCAACTTAATGACCTGGTACTTAAGACTTTTAGTTGTACGTGAACGACATGTTACCAAAAAATCCTAACTGCCAAAACCTTGAATAAATAAGTTCAACAGTCTTTTTTTTAATGTGTACCTTTTTCCCGTCAAACTCAAACTCAAACTCAAAGCATTTATTTCAATTAGACCATCACAGGCACTTTTGAATGTCAAAAAAAAAAAAGAAGCGAAGCTACAGTCACAGTCACAAGGCATAATAACTTGAGAAAGTACTGTAGTTGCACATTCCAAAGCGTAGATCTCTATGGAGAAGAATGGGCAAGAAACTCCATGGAACTTAACCTAGCTTATCTACGTTTAGTGTGCAAATAAGTTAAGCTTATTATTTATCTTCTAAAATAAATAAACTAATGTTAGCAGTTACAAATGTGAGTGAAGACCAATTATTATTTCCGTAAATATTTAAAATCTAATCGCAATGTCATCTCAGCGACATTCAATGTCAAAAATGTAGGTATCGAGTCTGGCATCAGTCATATTAAACGTATTTTGTTTTAATTTGGGATCATTTAAATTGCCGGTCTTATAGATCCACAAACATGCGTCGAAGGTACTGAAATAAGACACTTGTGTATAGTTTAAAATTCACTTTCTAAAACAGCTCCTAACTGTTAGGTGCTACAACACTACCACTCATTATTTTAGTGTAGCAACTCTGTCGTCGTTACAAGTATTTCATACTGATCTCTCCGAAGAGGTCCTATCTACAATCGCTCCACGCTACACTAACAGTGTTTAAAGAACTACTTTACAGTCGCCATCACGTTAAGTTATCACAAACTGTCAAAAGTCCTCCAAATGATTTCCAAACCATAAAATGTGGTTAAGTTCAAATTTGAATGTGAAAATTTGACAGTTTGTGGAAATCTTGTGCGTTGGCGACTGTACCAATAGATTCCCTTCATTTGACTGCCACCACGAAACAGCCACCCCTTCAACAAAGACCACGAAAGGACAAACTTAATATCGGACGCTCTCAAACTAAACCTTACCCAAACTACTCAATCGATGGCCTTTACGATGCCTAGATAAACTTATGAAGTCTAAAACCTGTACTGAGGGTTCAAAGGCTTGTGTTGTAGAGTGGTCTTTGAGAGGCGTGCTTAAGGTTTCATCTCGCTGATTGGTTCATCTGCAAAGTTGAAGTAGGGAGCTGTAATGGAAGCTGTTGGCAAACCAACCTACAACTTTGCAAAGATGAGGGGTTAGGAAGAGGTGTACCTAATCTACATCCACATTTCGCCAGTTATGTAAAAGGGGTCGAGCCTATTGCCATGAACCGGGCACAAATCCAGACTCCGTGGCTGCTACTGAGAAAACACAATAACAATTTGTCCGACTCGGAAATCGAACCCTCATGTTGCGACAACGAGGAAACCACCAACCAATTGATTTTTAATGGCAATGTTTTTAGAGAGCGCCGCCTCTACCCACCAGCAACACCAATTATCGTATCCTGTGACCTGGATACTCTCCCAGAGTGCTCCACCAACTAGCTCTTGTCAAATAAAACCTACTAGAGCCAAACAGTAACCAGCTACTCGTCACATGACGTCATTCAAACAGAATTCGTTTATTTTTGCAGTTTGCAGCGATCGCGAGCGTTTAATTGTGCCCGTACGTAGGGCTACCATTCGTCGACATGTTCCGCTTTTTGTTTTGTGCCCTCCATACGAACATTATCCGGAGTTATAAATATAAACGAGATTTTTATGAAATGAAAAAACAGCACTATCGAAAGAAGCAAAATAATATAAACAACAACATTCATTTATGGTTTTATTCATTTATTCATTGATCTTTAGGTTAAGCCGTGCTTGCCTAGGTTGGTCTGTGGACCGAGACATACCGAGTTTCCTCCGCGCCTCGGAAAGCACGTTAAGCCGTTGGAGTCATTTGTAGATCTTTGACAGTCGTTAGGTAGTCAGTGGCCCAAAAAGTCTGACAACAAGTTTTACCAAGAGGTATTGTATTACCCAGTACTAACTGGTTTGTCGAGGTCAGAGTCCATGTAAAATACTGGTATTCAGCTGCATCCGATTTGACTGGAAGCCTACCCCAACATAGTTGGGAAAAGGCTAGGCGATGATGATGATGATTCATTTATCGTCAGGCAACTTTGGCCCATAGATATATATATACCTTACAGACAAAAGTAAGATTTTACCTTACCTTAAAGTAAGTGACAGCACTGGTGATAATGAAATAAATTGCATATGATTGTAATTGCTTGTGTTTGTGGGCATGTGATGCGGAGGAATGAGGAACATTTTAAGAGGAAAGTTTTGAGTATGAATGTGGATGGGTCTAAGAGTAGTGGAAGACCCAAGAGTGATGGATGGACTGTGTAAAGGATGATGAGATGACGAGTAATAGATAATTATGGTAGAAGAAGGCATGATGCGCCAAATAAATTGGGATAAGGGTAGGAGAATGATGATTATGGTGATGAAATATATTACACAAACTAACGCGCCTATAGTTCCCAGCGGTGGGCACATTATATGCTGATAATGCTTATGTTTATGTTTATAATAACGTGTCTGCCTGGGTTTGAGCCCACAATCTACAATTAATTGCCTATTAACCAATGCTGCTCGTCAGGACTTTCCTCGGAATGGTAACCCTACGAGCGTGTGACGTCACGGCTAGCGTAGTGTGGAGCTGACGAATTTATGGTCAGCTGCGGCCTTTTTGGGGAAGAATGTGTGAATTTGTGGTTGTTTATGGTAGGGGGTGGTGTGCTAACTGTGGGACGTTTCTGTGGCATTAGTAAAGTGCTAGGTCGCTCCAAACTGTAGGCTCGCCTTTTAAAAATGGTTCTGGTCTTACGTTGACCATGTTTTGACAGATATCCCCAGTCTTAATTATTTCAAGCGAAGTAGAATCAGTCTATAAAGTTCTCATAGCTGAGGCACAGGTCCCTTCTCCGTGAGAGGGAAGGACACAAAATCCGGAGACATGTCTTCCAACACTTGGTTGTTGGTAGACATGTCTTCGGGTTTTTGGCTCTAGGTCATGCCAGTTTCCTCCCGATCCTCGGTTTTCCTTCATCATTTTGAGAGCCGTAGCACTGGTGATAAAATAACCTAAGCCAAGTATCTTAAGTTATGTTTCTCGTTTTTTTTTTTATTTGGTGTTTGTTACAGTATTTATTCGATTATTTTATCTGTATTTATGTGTATTTAATATAAGTAAGTATATTAATTTTTCAAAACAAGTATTTATTTTTTAAATATTATTTTGTACCCTGTCACAATGTTGTCCTATTTACCCCAAAGGTTGACTGGTAGAGAATACCTTGTGGCATTAAGTCCGCCTATGTGCCACTCTTGTACATGAAGTTTAAATAAGTAAGTATCTCTTGCGAAATGGTATGGCCAGAAAAATACTAGAAAGAAAATAACTCCTCAGTAAAATTCCGTTTCATCCAGTCTAACCAGTTATAAAGCACTCCTTCCACTTTTTATTAAATAACCGCATAAAAAATAATTGCACCAATTACCCAGCACATCCACTTTATCCTATCATATCCCCACCATTGGGAATTCAAATAATTTCGTGAAAACAATAGTCCCCACGCTATAGTAACAATGTTACCAGTTTTTTGCCGTATCGATGGAAATGCAATCAAAATGTATTTTCGGCACCAATTATCTTGGTAACTCTAGTTTTTATCCGATTTTGTAATTGAAAAATACGGTCGGTGAATTGATGTGAGGAATAAAAGTGGGGATTCATTTTGAGTACGAGTATGTATGGTCAATAGGTCATAATAATTTGAATGAAAGAGATTTAGTGAAGAAGCTCGTCCGGGGAACCGAGTCTTCTAGTTAGTTTGATAAAGGCATACTGGACAAAGTCAGAAAGGCCTCTCCCCATGGCTTCAAGTTGTTTCGATCCAGGGCTAATCTGGACCATTGGTTTTGTCCAGCTCGTCCCGCCATCTTCAACGAGATCTGGGACGACTTCTGGCTGTGCCAGGGCTCCAGAAAGTAGCTATTTTGGGACACAGCTGCCTGACATTTAGAAAATATGTTTTTCTTATTCCTTACCTGTTCTGTTCAGAAAAAAATTGTTGCAAAATCCAAGGCAGCTTAATTTTTTCTTCGGGACTCTTCGAGCTTGATTGCTTCAACGCTTTTGTAATGGTCGCCAGGGGTGGAAATAATATGTTATTACTCCCTTTATTTATTTATTTACACATTTCATACATTAATAATGTATGATGTGTGTCCATATTTCTTCAAAAAGCACTCTTAAAAATATAAAAAAATATGTTTCCGCCGGTGTCGGGAGCAGGGTTTAAGCTACCAGTGGTTAGGGCTCCAGAGACAGGACGTTCCTCACAATGCGAGACGTATTGAGGAGTAATGCCGTATTGAGGAGTAATGCCGTATTGAGGAGTAATGCCGTATTGAGGAGTAATGCCTTCTGAATCAGATCGGAGTAATGCCCTTGATCCCATCACCTAAGGAGAGCTTCGAAATATGTGCGTCGAGGCTCTTGGCCAGTTATTATTATTATGCTATATTGAGCTTATAATATGAAAGAAATCCCGCCTACAATCAACTTAGGGTTCCGCATAAAACAAACGCAAATCGTACAGCAAACACTTTCACTTGCAAAGCAGTAAATTAAAATGTAAAAAATTCATATGAGATCTCTTTGCAAGGTGGAGGGCGATAGAAATAATTTATTTATGACTACTGAACCCAGTGTGCTTTTACTGTTACTTTTAAGATAGTATATTATTTTTATTTTTAGAAGTAGTAAAGCTCTTTGTGGCCTCGTCTGGGGAAGTACCTACTACAAACTTAACTTTTATGTCAAGCAGCGTTCCTGTGTTCCAGTTTAAAAGGTAAGATTGTGTGGATGCAGGTCGAAGAGATTTAAACTACTACGAGTTTATGCCAAGAGGTCTTCATCATCACCAACATCCACAGTCTGAATTCACCCACTGCTAGATATACAGGGTGTAAACAGACCCTTCACATGTCCGTCAACCAAGCATTCTGTACATCAAACTAAATAACTTTACGAAAAAGTTATTGCTGTGAAAGGGCTTTTTTTTTTTGGGTGAAAAATCAAGTTTAAAGGTAGGACTCGATGGAAAGCACTCAAAGCATTGTGCTGATGGATGGATTGAATAGTACGGGGGTCGTGGAGGTGTGTAAAGTTAAAATCTTACATTAAAAACATGTATTTAAAAAAAAACTTGTGAAAAAGTTGGAACTTTGACCCCCAATATCTCCGTAACTAGAAGGTTCCCGTTTAATCCACTCTCGACCCCTCGACCCCTAAAAAAAGATTTGTCTATTTGTGTCCACTCAACCCCTAAACATAGTTCACACTCGACCCCCAGGGGGTGAGTTTGAATTTTCATACAAAAGACAGGCATACCTCGTCCACTTTCAACCCCTAGTTTGTAAGTACCTAAAATTAATATTTAGGTACAGTAAGGTACAGACTAAAGGCAAAATAAGATAAAGTAAGATCCAGTGGGCAAATCCCGAACTCCACGCGGGCGAAGCCGCGGGAATAAACATGATTATTTAAAACAAACATTTACTTTTATGAACAAATCACCATTTATTTGTGTTCTTAATTCAAAGATATCTGAATTTTCTATTTTTCATATTAAGCTGTTTAGCGGCATCATACCTTTGCTTCTTCTTCAACCTGGCGAAACCAAGGAACTTATATACTAACTGGAATGAGTACGAACAAAATTTTGATATCAAAAAACCGTTTGAAAATGACCTTTATGTCAAACACATAGAGTTCATATTACTTTAATTAATTCAAAGGGGGAAGAAAACTTCAGAGCGTGAAAGCGACCAGAGTGGATTGTGTCCTTGTCTAACAATTGCCAGTAAACAAATTTTTTTAATATTTTTTTTTTTAAATAGTACTCGGAAATCACGTTGATAGGTAAACTAGCACGTAAATCGTAACGGGATTAATTTAATATTCAAATACTATATATTAAAATAATAATTTCTTGCGAAATAAAGTGGGCTTAATTTAAATTAAGTTATTTCTGAATGGCAACATAGATGACACTCATATAAACAAACAATATGGCCGATAACAGAACAGAACTACTACAGAACTTGTATAAATCACTTGATAACTACTATAATACAGGTTCAGAAATAATTGAACTATCGAGGATTATTTTTGATAAGACAGATTTATTTTTTTTTATTTTTTTTATTGGTCCTGGAGACCGCTTGCGTATTTTCCATGTTTAGTAACCTTTATTTAAAATATTACATTAAATAAAAGTCACATCTGTATTTTCATTATATTTTTATTAATTATACTTTTTTAAACTGTGCAAAAGTATGCATTTACTGATCAAAAATCAACACTTAACATAAAAAATAAAGGGCTTTTTTTTGTTTTTTCTTTTTTTCTTGTAAATTTACTAAAATTATCGTAATTCTAACGTAACCATTTCTCACGATTTCTATCTAAGATTAGTTGCAAGCTTGGGTCTCTGCGCGCAATTTAATATCAATACCGATACCGCTACCAATTCTTAGCGATAAAGGCCTTTTGTCATGTTTTACTTTTTCAGCAGTAACTAATGTTGAACAATTATCCTTAAATCTTTTTCTAGTTATTGTACCTCATTAGATAGCTAATAAAACGAGGATTTGAACAATAATTTGCACATTGAATTTCATGGAAACATTTCGAAAAAACATTGACTTCATTAACATAGACGATTTCCTTATATTTGCGAATGAATTCAAACAAATTCAACTCAAGAAAATGGTTTTCTTGAATATTTTTACGTCCAGTTATCTGTGACAACGCATCAGTTACCAATTTCAAAATAAATGTTAGTCTTAAAATTAGTTATTTTATAAATAATTGAAAAAATATGAAATTTTCAAATATGTATTACATCGACAACAATGAACAAAGAAAGAGACCAAATTGGCGTTTAATGGATGCACGCAAGTCACACTTTTATGCCACAATTTGAATTCGTCGAATTTGAAGTTTTTCATTTACGAAATAAAAACTATTCCAAAGGATATAAAAAAAAATCGCGAGCAGCGAATTCTTTTTTTCCTTTTTTCTCCAGTCCTCTAGAAACTCAATAAAAAAGTTCAATGAAAATCCGAGAACTACTTCGTTCCACCTTATTGTCTAATTGCACTCGACTATAAGTAAGTATTATAAAAAATATACTGAGGGTATTTTAGTTAAAAAGTATGCAACTATATGGCAGACTGATGATTTATCATCGTAGGTAACTGTACTTCGGGGGTCGAGAGGAAACTAAAACTTGGCTGGAAAATAAAATCCACTCTTGACCCCCAGGGGTCCAGAAGAAACTATAGTTAGGGGTCGAGTGGACACATTATTTTTTGGGGGTCGAGGGGCCGAGAGTGGACTAAACGAAGGTTCCTAGGTATGGTCTAAAACAAAAAAATGATCGCAAAGATGGGGAGAACAAGTGTCTTTCTTTTATGTAAAGGGTCTATTTACACCCTTTAGGTCTCTCTTTTCTTTTGCCAATCTCCACGTTCCTTTTTTTTTTAATAAACGGTTAAAAATTTGTAACGCTTACCGCACCGTCCGGGGAGACGGTTTGGTTATGTGGGGCCTGCACTCACTAAAAAACACCGCCGTGAGCCTGCTGTCGCCTTGGTGGATGAGCCGCGAGAATTGCTACGCATGACAACTTTTTAATTGTCAAATATCTACAAATGTCGGCCGGGTCCAAACACCGTGCTTTCAAAGGAACGGAGGAAACTCGGTATGTAATGATGGTCACCCATCCACGGACCGACCTCGGCCAGCACTGCTTAACCTTACAGGTCGACCTGTGCGGCTGTTATTATTTATCCACGAGCCCTTAGGCCATTAGGCAATATAGCAGACAGACATAATTAGTATAATTACCAAGTTTATGACGTTACACTTCGGATTTTGTGTGTAATGAAAAACAAGAACACAATGTACAGAAATTAACTTAAAAGTCTCCACATAAACTGAAACTTTAAACAGCCTAATAAACACTACAATGTAGGTATCTTAACTATTATTTCACCATCCTTCTTCAGACACAAAGTTTGATACTTACTATCTCTGATTTTTAAACACTGCGCACTACTAAAAGCTTTTACTAAGTTAATCTTTGGCCATTGCCAAGCGTGACTGCTGAGCATGAGGTCCTGGGTTCGTTTCCTGGGTCGGGCATTAGTAGCAGACTAGACTAGAATGCTTGACATACAGCTACCTTAAGGGCTCAAACACAAAAACACGATACGACGACGCAACGTGCCACCGCACGGCAAAGTGACGTTGCACGTTGCGTCACGGTGCTGTGACGTGGAAATCCACGTCGAGCAACGTAAATAATCACGTTACGACAACGCAACGTTCCACGTTGCACAGCACGTCGTCGTGAAATAAAATATGGCTGAAAGATATGGATGGATCCAGTATTTTCTTTGTATCTGTTTCTTCTTTATCCGTCTTCTTAATATTAGCAGGAGGAGAACACGTCTAGTGTGGTCCATTTCTCGAAATTAACTGCGGCAATTCTACAAATGCGCCATCGTCAATACGACATCGTTCAACGTGGCACGTTGCGTTGTCGTAACGTGATTATATTTACGTTGCTCGACGTCGATTTCCACGTCACGGCACCGCGACGCAACGTGCAACGTCATGTTGCCGTGCGGAGGCACGTTGCGTCATCGTAACGTGTTTTTGTGTTTGAGCCCTTAGCGAAGTTCAACGCTACACCTAGTCTGCGGTATTATGTCAATATGATCTAATGTACTTTTTTTTAAAAGCCTTGCCGTTATTTGCCACCGACACTAATATAAATACGAAGTGGAATGGACACCGATGCGAAAACGGTTACCACGTATACAGTACATCATTCTGAACCCCCTACATTGTTTTCATCGGTTATTTAAAAAAAACAGCTGTTTCCTCCAAAAGTGCAAAAACTCCACGGTCAAAATGTATGGAACAGCTGATGTTTTTTTAAGGTATCGGTGACAAATTTCCATGGGGGGCTCAAAATGATGTACTGTATACGTGGTAACCGTTTTCGCGTCGGTGTCCGTTCCACCCTGTATAAATATGGAAAGATAAGAAAAGCCCAGCGGTGAAGGATAAGCCAATCAGCATGACGACAGCTTGGCTGACTGCACTGAGTACACAACAACAACACAACAACAACATCACAACATTATCGTAACATCATCATCATTCGCTTGCCATTATCCCAATTTATCTGAGGTCGGCGCAGCATGACTTCTTCTTCCATACTTCTCTATAATACTATCTTAACTTACTCTCCTGCCTAGCCTTTTTCCCAGCTACGTTGAAGTCGGGTTCCAGTCTAACCTGACGCAGCTGAATACTAGTATTTTACATGGAGCGACTGCTTATCTGAGCTCCACAACCCAGTTAGTAGTGGTATACGGAATACGATAAGACTGGTTGTCCGACTTTTGGGCAACTGACCACCTGTAACGACTGTCAAAGATCTACAATTGACAGCCGAGACCAACGGCTTAACGTGCTTTCAAAGCAAACTCAGTATGCAATGGATGGTCCCCATCCATAGACCGACCTTGTAAAGCGCGACCTTGACGATCGACCCCTGCGGCTAAATAAGCCACGACAACAAAAACACAAAAGGCTTAAAAATAATAAAATCTAATTTAAGTCAATATAACATTAAATCCCTTATTGGGGGTGAAAGGAACCCTGTACGAATACCATAGGGGGTGGGAGGGGTGGATGTATTAGTGAAATTCCGATAGGGGGCGAGGTTGTCGACTTTCCGAAGGTTTAATGGGCTAAATATCTTGAGCCCAGATAATTCGGAGATTGGAGGGTGCGCAGAAAAGTGTTACAATTTTTTTTTTTTAATAGGTTGTGTAGTTTTTTTTTGTTAGAATCAACGGCTCTGAATGCACTCAAAGCACCTTCGCTCTTTCAATAAAAAAAATGTTTGTTTCAATGACGGCACGGTTCACGCAGTGGCTGAGCGATTGACTGCTGCACTTCGTGTCGCGGGTTCGATTCCCGCACGGAACAAATATTTGTATGGCCTACAGGTAGTTGTTCCGGGTCTGGCTGTTTGTGTATGTGAATTTAAGTGTTTGTAAACGCACCCACGATACAGGAGAAATTCCTAGTGTGGGGCAACGTTTTTTTAAAAAGAAAGGAAAAGAAATGGTTCATCTTCCATCTTGCGCTGCATGCCCAGACACCTGCTCACTTGACTATCTTAGGAAGGACGATCAGGGAGTGGAGTTTGCGTAGCTGAGTTTTGAGCCAAATATAATAAATGAAATTTGCCATCGACACGCTGAGAAGAATAAATTTTTTTTACAAAAGGAAAGTTTCAATGAAAAGTACTGGCTGTCAAAAATATTTAACCTCAACATTGTGATAATTCTTGGTATCATAAAAGGGGCGACAGTTCTTTCTGTTTTTTTTTTGTTTTGAAAGGTGAGCTCTAATAGGTGGATTGTTTTTACGTTTGGTGCTTTGCAAGGTAGCAAGGGATCTGGATAAACCATCCATACGTTTTTATATGTGATTCGATGTGGCCATGGAATTTTATAATCTGCCTAGCCTTTTCCCTATGTTTGGTTCGGCTTCCAATCGCACCGGATGCAGCTGAATACCAGTATTTTACATGGAGTGACTGTCTATCCGCCTAACCCAGTTAGTACCGGGTAATACGATACCCATTGGTAAAACTGGTTGTCAAGCTTAACGACTGTCAAAGATCTTCAATTGACAGCCGGGACTAACGGCTTAACATGCTTTCCGTGGCACGGAGAAAAATCTGAATGTAATGAGTGGTCACCCATCCACGGACCAACCTCGACAAGCGAGAGGCTTAACCCGAAGATCGAACTGAGCCGCTGCTTTTATTTAGCCACGAGCTTCTCCATGGAATTTAGCTATGTATTTTGAAATAAAACAATCGAATTTATTATCACTCACCTTACAATAACAATTATTGTAGTTACTGTTAGCCGGCGTCATCCCACTAGTGGACAAAAACCTCTTCCTGTGACGTCCAGTGCAATTGATAAATTTACACTTTTTTTTATTTTAAACTGAAACAGTGACACGGGGTCGCGGCAGACCACGATGGAGATATCGAGACGAACTGGATGTCGTCCTTGAGCCTTGGAAAGAAGTAGCACAGAATCGTGACCTTTAGAAGCAATGGAGGGAAGCCTTTGTCCAGCAGTGGCACAATATGGGCTAGCTATAGTAAAAATTAATCTAGCGATGAGATTTTTTGCCAAAAACAAGTCTCACTGCTCCTGCTAACCGTACATCGTTCGCTAAAGTATTAGTAAAGATTGTGCGTAAGCCGCGCCATTTGCAGCGTCGCGCGCAATCGGCGATACAGATACAAAGCTACTGATTGTTCACTATTGTATGTGTGAGATGGTTGCTACGCGACAACCAAGGTTACCTGATCTTGTATCAAAATTAGTGGCAAAAATGATGAACTTCTAAACAATTTTTCGTCTCCTATTTTAAAGCATCCTTGATCAGAGATTTTACCTATTATGTAGGTAAAATCGGCGCATCCTGGGCAATCAGCGTCGTCACAAAAAAAATGTGTTCCCTTTATAGAGTGTAAACAGACCCTTAACATAACCGAAAGACACTTGTTCTCCCCGTCTTTGTGATCATTTTTTTGTTCTAGACCATACCTGGGAACCTTCTAGTTACGGTGATATTGGGGGTCAAAGTTCTAACTTTTTTTTAAATACATGTTTTTAATATCAGATTTTTAATTTTCCCACTTCCAGACCCCCGTACTATTCAATCCATCCATCAGCACAATGCTTTGAGTGCTTTCCATCGAATCCTACCGTAAAACGTCACCATTTTTCACCCCAAAAAAAAAAGTCGATTCCCAGCAATAAGTTTTACTTAGTTACTAGTTTGATGTACAGAATGTCTGTATGAGTTCCAAATTTTTTAATACAGGTATAGTCATTAATGACACTGTTCTGTAAAGTAAGCACTTTTCGCTTTCGATAGTTTACCTAGTACCTAGGGACAATCGATAGTTGAAAAAAGAACTCATCATCTACCAAAACTTTTCTTCAAAGTTCGGTCCACTTAAGGCGCTACCTCGAAAATAAATCGTAGCTCGATGGGCGTGGCTTAGCCCCCCGCGAGGGGAGCGGCGAATGCAGTGTACGCGGTGGCATTCGGGAAAACAGAGTACGCACTTCTTGGATTATTTGAAATATTAGAACATAGGAGGGATGGAGTAGAAAAATAATACAAATATTTAATTTTCAACATTTTTTTTTATTAAGTACACCATGTAATAAAAATTCATTAGGTAATGAAGGCATATAACAAATGTTTATTTACTATGAATATTTTTTATTAAATAATAAATATATTGTTTCAATTTTTCTATATTTAACCTACTTTAAAAAACTCGTCTATTTATATGTATTACTAGCTTCTGCCCGCAGCTTCGAACGCGTGGAGTTCGGGAATTGGTCACGGAATCTTACTTCTGGGATAATAAGTAATCTATGTATGTATAGTACATACATATATTTACATGTACTTGCTTATAACTTGCAAATATTTGTTTAAAGTTATATCAATTAAATTAGATACGTGAAATATTGATACCTTGGTTCGAGATTGGACATCGGATTTACTGGATTTTATCTAAAGAGTATGTACACAAATTTTCAAGTCAATTGACCCCGAGAGTAAAAAGTTTCACAGATAATTCAACACCCCATTTCACCCTCTAAGGGATAGGAATTTAGAAAAACCCTTTCTTAGTATATACCTACTCTTCACAAAGAGTACACTGTCCAAATTTCATGTCTCTAGGACCAGTGGTTTGGGCTGTGCGTTGATGTATCAGTCAGCCAGTCAGGACAGTGAATTTTAAATTGGAGGATGATTTTGGAAAAACTGTGATACACATATCTCATCATTTTAACTGAAGTATTAGACACATTTTCAAGTCAATCGATTCAGAGAATAAAAAGTTTCATAGATAGTTCAACCCCCCATTTCACCCTATTAGGGGTGGAATTAAAAAAAAAACCGTTTCTTAGTGGATACCTACTCTTCACAAAGAGTACACTGTCCAAATTTCATGTCTCTAGGACCAGTGGTTTGGGCTGTGCGTTGATATATAAGTCAGTCAGTCAGTCAGTCAGGACTTTGAATTTTATATGTATAGATAGAATATAGATAAAATATGTTAGCAATTTTCTCGTAAACTACTGAACCGATTTTGATGATTCTTTCACTGGTATAATCTAATCCCCAAGTATGGTTTTAGTGCACAACATATAAAGATGCCAATCTTATTAACAAACTTACACGTCTCTGGCATCAGATGAAATATTTAATCTGCAATGTTGCATCACATTCACGGAGCTTAATTGAAAATGTAGACAGCAACATTGTAGAGAATTTTAATGGAGTAGTTGCCAAATTAGTTGGCGGCAAAAGAGTTAACTACGCTCTTAAACGGTCTTATCAGGCAAGATGAACAGGGGCAGTAGTATCATTTAACTCCGGGAAAATATTGACTACCGTCCACAAAACTATTCACAATACGAGCCCTTTAGAAAAGTCAAGAAATATGAAGAACAAGTAGAAAATACAAGAACGTACAACCAAACGTTAAAAAAGAAAAAAAAAACGTAAATTGGTTTCTAAGAAAATAGATTTTAATAATGGCGAAAATGCCGACAGACCCGATGTGGATTCTGATACATATAACCTCACAAAATTAACGTTTTTGAAAAATTTAGAAAAATCCGATGAAGAACGCTAAGAGATGCAGGAGTGGACAATACTACAGAGTGAAAGTGGAGAGTGGCTAGAATTACAGTAGAAATCTTTTAACAGCGTCTAATTACGGGACGGTGGTAAAAAGGATAAAAACGAATAGTTGTGCTAATATGGTGAAAAACATGTTGTATAAGGCAAATATCGACGATGTGGCAACTATAAGCCAAGGGGCGAAATATGAAAAAGCTGCTATTGAGCAACTGTCTAATTTAGTACAGGTAAATATACAAAAATGTGGTCTTTTCATTGACGATAAGTACCCGTTTTTAGGGGCAACGCCGGAAAGGATTGCTGATGACATGCTTGTTGAAATCAAATGTCCTGAATTGTGACTTTGTTGCACCAGGAATGATTTAGTTTTATGTCTTAAAAAATAGATACGTTTTTGTCGCTCCAATAAGTGAGAATAAAAATGGCCATAAATACATTTGTTTGGCTGTAGCTCCAACGCACGTCAAACTCTCGTGGGCACGGGGGCATTGTCAAATGTAACTCTGTCGGCCCAAAACCCGAGTAAAAACCGCCAATAATCACAAAGGCACCTGCGTCATCAAGTAGAATTTTGAGATACTTTCGGGGATATCTTTGTGCCCCAAATGTAGGCATGGTTCAGAGACAATTTGGCAAACAAAACTCGATTTTGCAGTTTAGGCTATTTGTGACTTTGTTGCATCGAAGGTGCGAATTTGTGATTTTTGCAACCAATCTTTTCGACCGTGATTTAGGTATATGGTCGAGTGTCAAGTGTCAAGTATTTTTGCATAAGAGATACTGTCTCCATCAGCTATGTATCTTCCAAAGATAACGCCATGCATTTCTATGGACTGTTTACTGTCGGCGCTAATAGTGGATTCCATAGCTGTTGAAGATCCGCTAAGATTTTTAAAACACTCATGGTGTTTTACTTCCTCATTTCGTTTTACCGCTCTAGCACAAATACAACAGTATTTGTTTTTGACTGCCATGAAAAGAACTTGACGAAATCGTCTACCTATAATTGTCGCAGCGCCAGATAGTGCAGAATAATTAGTTCTGTATGAATGTTTAGCCCAGCAACCATCTAAGATTACATCTATTATTGGTATGCCATCTTTAGTAGCTTTCCTTCTTTCACTGCCGCTTCTTTCCCCCGTTCCCCCACTTTCCTCATTTCTTCCCATGCCGTCACTTCCCATTCGTCACATATTTCATCTTGCAAGATTTTGTATTTGTATTCCGACACGGATGGTAAATCGACAGCAGCCGAAAACTGTTTCAGTTGAGCGTTACCACAACCAGCTGCCACCATCCCGGCCACCACCATTTTATTTTGAGTTCCGTACTTTAAACTTTGTTTTACAAAATGTACAAGAAAATGTGTGTAAGGCCAGAAACTTCTGCCCTGGGATCTGGAGGCGACTGCCCTCCAGCGCGTCTATGAGGGGCGCGCGGAGGCGCAGCGCCGGGGCGAATCCCTGCTGCCTCGACAAGTCGAGGCGCGGCGGGAAGAGCTCCGGCGCGATCTCAGGGCAGTATGGAGGAGACGACTGTCGCAACCGAGGTCCGGGCACGCCGCAATCGCGGCGGTAAGACCCCTCTTTGAGGAGTGGCTGGATAGGGGTCACGGCGTCCTGACCTACCGCGTGACGCAGGCCCTCACCGGACACGGAAGTTTCGGGAGGTACCTGTGTCATATGGGGAAGGAGGAAACGCCTGGGTGTCACCACTGCGAGGACCGCCCGGAGGACACGGTGGAGCATACGGTGCAGGACTGCCCCGCTTGGGCAGAGCACCGCCGTGTCCTCACGGCGGCGATAGGCGGAGACCTCTCGCGCCCGGCATTGGTCGAGGCCATGCTGCGGGGCGAGACGGAGTGGGAAGCGGTCGCCTCCTTCTGCGAAGCACATGCTCGCGAAGGAGGAGGCGGGCCGCGTGAGGGAGAGGACAGCGTCCTCCCTCCACCCCAGCCGCAGTGGTAGACGCCCACGGCGCCGGACGTTGGCAGACGATCTCCGGCCACCGTAGGCGCGGGCATGCGGGCGGCGAGTAATGGGCGACTCGCTGTCCGACCATGGACCATGCCCCGGTCGACGGCGCGTTGTGTTCCACGCGCGCCTCAAAGAGTGTCAGCATAATGACGGGGACCCTCTAGAGGGCCAAAGCCTGCCGAGGTCGCGGGACTCATACAATTACCGTGACCCTGGAACATAAAGGGCTACTGAAGGACACCGTGGATTTTAGTCAGTACAAGTCTGACAGTCCCTCCCGCTCTGCCCTGAGTGGGAGGACTCATTTGATGACAGTTAAAAAAAAAAAAAAAGGCCAGAAACTTTTTCTGATTCTAATTTAATGGTTGTAAGGCCGCATTGAAACAGTGATTGGTGACTCGATAATTTAAGCAATTCAGTAAAAAAGTAATTTACATCAACAACTCTGTGGCCACTAATGTGCCGCAGTTTTGGACTCCTGAAACAAAAAGTATAAGTCAACTTGGAAAAATGCTATTTATGCCTAGCTCCATACTGGAAAGTTCATAGTACATAGTAAATAAAATAACAGGACTCACATTTCCTTCAAGTTTACCTCAATAAAGATCAAAAAAAAAAATCGATTAAAAACTCACCTCTTTTCGCAATTCAAATGCGACTCCATTCCTTTTGTGATCATTGTCTGTCACACGCTGTAATCTTGACGTATTATATACATCAATGTATTGTTGACATATTTCTAACCTAAAATGAAATATAAGTACATTTTAGCCTTTTTCATAATATAAACAATTATATAAATAGAAACTAATAATTATTGTACATAACTATATACTTACTTTTTAATCTTTCTCATTTTCTGAGCCCTCACCCTCAGTCGCTCTGTGCTCTAAACGTTGTACTTTATTTAGTTTTGGTTTCATATTTTTTCCCATTAAAAACTAGTCACAAATAGAAAAACGATACGTTATAGGTACTGTTCAATCACAAGAATAGTCTTTATATACCTATTTAACACTAATTAACACAATCTACTAACTTTTAATGTATAAACAATTATTAAAATCACGAAAATTCGATAGCACCGATCTGCAAAAAAATGTCATAGGTTTGACGTCAATGAAGCCCACCGGGCGACTGATCTTGTAAGCGAGCGAAAGTGATGCAATTACTTTTGAAACGCAAAAAAAGAGATGGCTATATTGTGCGTGCGCTCGGAATAAAACGACGTACGTGCCAAAACGAATTTACTCCTTTTTTAACATAAAAAATGAATTAAATTTAAAACTACAATGAGTAAACTTTGATATAATAATTCTCTATGTTTTAAAGTAAATCCCATTGAATAATTCTTAAGCGTTACGCCGTGATGTCGAAAAAAGTAAAAAAATAGATATAACTTTGCATTTTTTTTGTATCGAGAAAAGTTCATTGAATCGTGTATTCCTTATTTAAGTATACTAGACCAAAGAGTCAAAAAACATAATACCAAAATGTTGAATCCCTATTCCACATACTTAACAAGTTATACGAAATAGAAAAACCACATTTTTTTCAATATATCACCTTAATGGTATCCATGTTCCTTTTAAATGAAATAAAGCCTGTGGCCCAAACAGGGTCTATTGCAGGCCAGTATTATTCCCTAAAACCCACTCAAAGGGAAGTCAAAACAATAGTTAGGTCATAAACCTAAACTAATTTTCTCACAAAGGTTCAACACCGTCTTACAGCCATAAGTCCTGAAACAAAAGAGGTATATAACAGCTGCAAGTCTACCTAGTACGTACCCATTTATTTCGAAAGTAGCTCTGTCTGTCTGTAACCTTTTCACGCTCTAATAGATGAATTAATTTCACTGAAATGATCCAATCTATTCTTTATTGTGTGGTTAGTGCCTAACCTGGTGTCAGAGTTTTTATGCCGTCCATGGACCTCTTACTTAGCTGTACATGCCGTCGAGAAATATCTCTCAGGCTGCATTGGTTTGGTTTCCTTACGATGTTTTCCTTCACCGAAGTTCGTGGTCCAAGATCCCAGGGCCGCCACATCTTACTTATTTTCTCATTAACAAAATGTTTGGCATCGAGTAGTGTCAGTATTTACTGTGAACGTATGCATACCTGCTAACTTGTGCCGACGGCCAATTGATGTTAGGTGCTAAAGTTGCGTAAAAAAATACTGAAAAGTAGTAGTAAGTTCGGAAGTACTATTTAAAATCAGACTAAATTGCTCACAAGCTAGATATTAGTAGTCATTGTAATTATTATAAGGTTTCTCGTATTTTGGACTATTTGTATGTATTATAATATATTTTAGTTTATTTCATTTTACTGTATATGTGTATTAGTATGTACCAATTTATGTATATCAATAAATGTTAACAAAATGGTATTTTTCTTATTTATTTTTTTGCACTCCATCACAATGCTGTCCTATTTGAGCCAAAGGTTGACTGGCCTTGTGGCATTAACTCCGCCTATGTACCACTCTTGTACATGAAGTTTTAATAAATAAATAAGAAAACCTTGACCACCATTCGGTCAAAACGTTACTCCATCGTCCATCCCCGCATCCAGCTACAGGATCGGACTGACTAGTATATTTCCGTAAGATCATTTTCATCATTTTCATTTGCGCAGCATTCGCAACCGGTGTACGTATAAGACCAGAACTATGAAGTGGACGAGGCAAAAAGAGTATGTAAGAATCGTAGCAGATGGCGATCTGTGGTTTCTGTCTACCCCCATGGGAAACGGCGTGAGTTTACGTACGTATGTGTAATATTCATCTTCAACGCGGGCGAAGTCGCTGACCAAACCTAGTCGGATATACAAAACAAGATGGCGGAATATGAATAATTTATTAGCATAGTCCTCATTAAGCTTCTGTTATTTGATTGGCCGGTCGTTATGATTGGTTAGCTTTGATTGTTTATAGTAAGGATAACTAAACATTGATTTATTTACGGAGCAATAGTTGCGTAGGAGTAATCTTTGCGTAGGAGCTCTTCTTTGGAAAAAACTAACACCATCTAACTACTATTATAAATGCGAAAGTTTGTCAGGTCGGATAGATGTCTAAATCGATAGATGGATGTTTGTTCTACTTTCACGTAAAAACATCTGTGCGGATTTGAATGAAATTTGGCACACAGATAGCTCATAACCTAGATTAATACCGGATACTTTTTATCCCGGTACTACAATCCCTTGGGACAATTACCGAACTCACGCAAGCGAACCCGCGGGCACACTTCACTTAGTACGTATCACAGTCGCCGTAACTCAATAACACTGTCCCTTATTAAGATCAAACACAACCTTATTCTTAGCAGTCGTGATTAGAAAACAAAACATTAAAAACATAACCTCCTTCTTCGGTAGAAGTCGGTTTAATAGCTGGGAGTCGGAATAGGCTCAAACCACAGATATAGATTATTATATGTCGGATCCGGTCATTAGTACGGACATAAAATGAATTAGAAAGCGCGCCTGTGTGCAGTGGTGACATCACGTGACCTACTTACCAGTCACAACATAGCGTGCGTCTACAGAGCCCTGATGTTCAGCTCGACGCGAGGGCGACGGTCAATGTCTGATCGCGGCAGAGTTGAGACGCCTTGGAACTGTATCCGATTCAATGTGCCTCGTGTTATTGTGTTAACTTGAAATCTCAAGTAATTTGTTAGTTTGCTAGAAACAGTGTATCGCACCCAGTGTGTTTTCATAGCACGCAACCTATCGTCTGCTCACATGATGTACGAGTCTAACGGAATAAATCCTGACATACCCGACACATAATTATAATGATATTATACTCTTCAATAATTGGGAACAATGAAACAAAGATGTCATTGCGTTTCTCTGCAAAAACAAAAGATTTATTTACAATTAGGTACTTACAATATTTGACTAATTAAATTAAGTACCTATTTGTTAACAAAAGATTCACTCACCTATAAAAACAAAAGAAACAACATTTAAAGAATTTATTTCAGGTCTTTTTATATCTTAACAGATAAAGAAACTGTAACGAACGTTCTTACACACTACAATCGGCATCCATAATCTTCATAAATTTATGTTCCTTATGTCACCGATGTCAGTTTTGACATCTAGTGAGCTCTGTCCATAACGCAGAAAATACGAACTTATGTATGAAGTGGTTTTTCTTTACATACAGGGTGTAAACAGACCCTTCACATAGCCTTCAACCAAGCATTCTGTACATCAAACTAAGTAACTTTACGCAAAAATTATTGCTAGGAATCGACTTTTTTTTTTGGGGTGAAAAATCACGCTTTACGATAGGACTCGATGGAAAGCACTCAAAACATTGTGCTGATGGATGGATTGAATAGTAGATTTTTACTTTAAACACCCTCCAAACCCCCAACGTGGAGATGTTTTAAGTAAAAATCTGACATTAAAAACAAGTATTAAAAAAAACTTGTGGAACAGTTGGAAATTTGGCCCCCAATATTTCTGTAACTAGAAGGTATGGTCTATAACAAAAAAATGATCGACGGAATGACGGGGAGAACAAGTGTCTTTCAGCTTCATTAAGGGTCTTGTAACACCCTTTATCTACACCTGTGTAGCTCAAACCCATAGGACTAACGAAATTTTGTTGTAGAGATCTAAACACTAAAAGGCACAGTTCTGCCTAACTCTCCGGAAAAAATAGGCATGATGTTTATTAAGCATAAAAAAGAAATATAAAATGTATTCTGATTTTGATGACGTTTTTTTCAATCTTGTATCCTTCATCAATAGGGGTGCTCCCTGAAAAAATCTAATTAATCTGTCAGATAGATTTCCAAAAAATATTGGACAAGTATTTTTTCTTTTTTCACGAAAACTAAAAATGAAGACTCTCATGAGAACTCGTGTGACGTCATACTTCAGTACAGTTTTTACCGAAAAGTGACGTCACAGGCCCCCACTCATGACATTTGATGCGTTTTATCTTCGTCAATTTTTATTGATTTGATAAAACAAAAAATACGTATCCAATATTTTTAAATAATCTAACTGACGGACTAAATAGAATCATATTTTTTTTTACACAGGAAACATCCCTATTAGGACCTCCTCAAACCTCTAAAAGTTCAAAGTACACGTAGCCACATCCCCGAACTATCCAAACTACACATCATCCATTCCCCACAGGGCACGAGATAAATCCACAGCATCCAACATCTCGTATGCGAGCTCTCAGCGCGTTATGGCGGACTTTATAAAATTCCCTTTCAGGGGTCAAGTCAATTTGAACGGGTGCTGTTAAACCAATAAACTGGTTACATCCGGTTTCACGAATACCGCAGGTAGGACAAGTTGGGACATGTAGCGGAATGGTTTAATAAATAATAATTATACTTAAGAAAAATAGCACGAGGTAAATTTGTCCAGAGGTACAACTGTACTTTTCTTGCTCGTTGGCGACATTTGACACATAAAACCGGCCATTAATTTACGGCAGTCCGAAAAACCTGCAAACTTGACTTGAACATTTTAACAGTTTTCAGTATTGTTAAAAAATAATTGGCTGATAAGTGAGGTCCTAGCACCAGTGCGCGATGTGAACGTAACGTAAATACGTCGATTTTATAATTAAAAACACCCGTTTAAATTATAGGTAATTTTTTCATAATTTTAAGATTGTATTCTCACCTATGGATGTTACTGATTGTGCGTGTTGCAAACAATTTAACTAAAACGCTATAGGAGAATAATTGTATTTTCGATTAAAAAATCAGGGCCTACTACGAAAAAAGAACTTGGTAAACGAGATGATCTTTATTAAAACAGTTCTCCGTCTGGTAAGGCTCAAAATATCAGAATCTAAAAGCCCAGTGTGAAGGAAAAAAAACCAAAAAGCTATGATGCTGACAATCAGTCTAACCCTGGTTGCTTGATAACCAAGTTTATTTTTATGCAATAGCCAAAATTTTGAACAAAGTAAGAACCGTCAAAGAAAGCAAATCTAAGAATTCTAACTTTAGACAGTTCTAACTTCAAGCAATTACTAAAAAACTACAGAATCAAAACCATATCTTAAGTCTTACTTTTACTCAAGTTATCACTTTGTCTTGTTTACAGATACGGGATTCTTTCTACGTCGGTGTCATCGATCCCTTGAAAATAAAAAAATAAAACAGTTCATGGCACTGGTAGTCTGTAAAATAAAATTGCACCGCTTTCCGCTGCCGCTCAAAACTCAACCCACAGCCCAACCGCACAGGGAGTGATTGCATATGAAAGTTTAATGCTTTTGTAGTGCAGCCGACCAATCACTTACACCAGATAACCAACTGATTAATATATCAATCGTTAACTATGCGATCGTCATGTAGTCGCGGAATATGTAGAAGGTGGGTGTTTGTGATTGGATTTGGAAAAGGATTGTATTTAAAATGATGCTGTCCGATATCTTCCGTGATTGTTCATAATTTTGAGCTCCCGATATTTCGACGCTGTTGCAAGCGCCATGATCGCGGGTTGACTGGAGAATGCGGGTGGATGGAAATAAATTGTTAAGAGCAGACAATTCTGTCTACACTCTTCACGGAAGATATTCCCGTAAGTGACAGTATAAGTTTAGTTGTAAACCGTGAAAACAGTGGTTGAGGATTGTATTTTTATGCGTAGTGACGGAAATACTTCATCATCTGCCTAGCCTTTTCCCAACCATGTTAGGGTCGGCTTCCAGTCTAACCGGATGCAGCTGAATACCAGTATTTTACATGGAGCGACTGCCTATCTGACCTCCACACCCCATTTAGTACTGGGCAATAGGATACCCATTGGTAAGACAATACTGGCGTAGTGACGAAAATGTGATGAATAAATTCGTGTTTGACGAAACATAAGTAATCATGGTGTTTAGAGCCTTAATGTGTGTTGTGTCCTTATTTATACTGTTGCAGTTAATTTATTGTATTATGTCTGCCTCTTTGGTCTAGTAGTCGCAACCGCGACTGTTGAGCGTGAACTCCTGGGTTCGATTCCCAGGTCGGGCAAATTGTTATTGGGTTTTTCCATCAGGAATTTCTCAGTAGCAGCCACGGAGTCTTTATTTGTGCCCGGTTGATGGCAATAGGCTCGCCCCCTATTACATGGGTCTTAAACATAACTGGCGAAATGTGGGTGTTCTATATTAAGTAGGTACACCGTTGCCTAACCCTTCGGGGATTACAGGCGTGATTTTATGTTGTATTATGTCTCATGAAAGATTAATATGTTATTGTTAATTAATGAGGATATGTTGGCCCAGTGGTATCGGCCCCTCGAAAGAGGGTCCGAACACACGCCTGAACATTACTTTGGGTAATTTATTTCATTGCCCCTGCTCTCAAAACAGTGAAGAAAAATATTATTCTAGAACTGAAAATACAGGTGGTATCCGCCAACCAGCACTGGACCTGCATGATGGGTAATGGCATCCTCACAATCACAGAGAAGACACCTGTGAGAAAGACACCCACGAGACGAGTCGACCAATTGATACACAGAGAGAAAAAGTTTCTATTAGACTCGCACCGGACAAAACTATAAATGAAAATTAAATAACAAAAAGAACAACATTAAAAAAAAAACAAAGTTAGGATAAAGGGTGTAAATAGACCCTTAATATATCCGAACGGCACGTGTTCTCCCCTTCGTTGCGATAATTTTTTTGTTCTAGACCATACCTGGGAACCTTCTAGTTACGGAGATATTGGGGGTCAAAGTTCCAACTTTTTCACAAGTTTTTTTTTAAATACATCTTTTTAATGTAAGATTTTTACACACCTCCACGACCCCCGTACTATTCAATTCATCCATCAGCACAATGCTTTGAGTGCTTTCCATCGAGTTCTACCGTAAAACGTGATTTTTCAACCCAAAAAAAAAGGTCGATTCCCAGCAATAATTTTTGCGTAAACTTACTTAGTTTGATGTAAAGAATGCTTGGTTGACGAATATGTGAAGGGTCTGTTTACACCCTGTATACATTAAACTAAATTGGTTCTGTACGAGGGTAAAAGGCCAGGGTATCTCAGCATGGTGCTGTAACATTTAAAAATGTCACAGCACTGTATAATCTAATGTGCATTGCTAAATAGAAGTGCGAGTCTGACTCGCTCTCCGAGGGTCCCGTATAAACGTAGGTATTTTGTTATTAAACTACATATTTACGGTTTTCCTTTACATTAGCTGTCAGATTTTGCTTGCTAGGTCAACGGAGTACCCCATAGGTTTTGATTCCCGTGTGAAATTGCGAAATATGCGACATAAACGGTCATATCTTTCACTCGCGTTGATTTTTCTAGTTTTATTTTTTCACTGCTCCTCCTCTAGAGGGGGGAGCAGACTGTTCCCCCCTCTAGAGGGCCAAAGCCTGCCGGGGTCGCGAGACTTATAGAACTACCGTGACCCTGGAACATAAAGGGCTATTGAAGGACACCGTGGATTTTAGTCAGTACAAGTCTGCCCTGGGTGGGAGGACTCATTTGATGATTTTATCACGATAAAAAAAAAGGGGTAGCAGACTTGAGTATTTGATATTAATTTCAGCTTGATACCTCCACGCGTTCCTGAGAAAAAGGGTCTTGACAGACGCACAACTCAGTGATCCGATAAGGGTTCCGGTTTTGCCGACTGAGGTAGGGAACCCTAAAAATATGTAGCTTGTGATACTTTCCACCCCAGCACGCTCTTATCTACTCATTCATCTCCCCTTTTTATAATTACTCCACCATTAAACAATCATAAATCGTTTAAAAAACCATTGATTATACCATAAAACATTGCAGGGAAACCTTAATATATTCGAATAATTCCGCAACCGTGATCAGCGCGATCTCTATTCAATTGCTAAGCATATGGAATCCAGTCCGCACTTCGGAAATGAAAATCTTTTGTTGACTCTATTACGTGTCTGTAATTAGTTGCAATAAGATTCTTTTATAGTACTATTTTTTAGTTGTTTTATAATAGGTGTAATAATACCCTAACGAAGCCAAAAAAAGCCCGAAGTCCGTCATTGCGATTTTTATTTTCTCAAGAAAATATGACCTGGGAACCTTCTAGTTACGGAGATATTGAGGGGTCAAAGTTGCGACTTTTTCACAAGTTTTTTATGTTATACCTTTACCTTAATTCCTCCGCAACCCCCATACTATTCAATGCATTTATCCGCAGAATGCTTTAAGTGCGTTACATTGAGTCCTACCTACCGTAAAACGTGACTTTTGACCTCAAAAAAAAAGTTTTTCCCAGCAATATTTTTTGCGAAAAGTTACTTAGTTTGATGTACAGAATGCCTAGGTGGACAGCTTCGTGAAGGGTTCGTTTACACCTCCTGTTTCTCTACTTTGGTTTAGTCACGTGTGTGGTATTTACAAAGCTGATGTGATTGGTCTGTGGGTGGGTGACCACCCATTACATACCGAGTTACCTCCGTGCCTCGGAAAGCACGTTAAGCCGTTGGTCCCGGCTGTCATTTGTAGATCTTTGACAGTCGTTAGGTAGTCAGTGTCCCAAAAAGTCTGACAACCAGTCTTACCAAGGGGTATCGTATTACCCAGTACTAACTGGGTTGTGGACGTCAGATAGGCAGTCGCTCCATGTAAAATACTGGTATTCAGCTGCATCCGGTTAGACTGGAAGCCGACCCTAACATAGTTGGGAAGAGGCTAGGCAGATGATGATTTACAAGGCTGATGTGAGTGACAATGCCGGGAGGGAGCGCCCTATAAGGACACACTGGCCTTATTGGTGAGGTTCTTCAGAAAGGCATAAATCCAGACCAGACACTACTGAGAAATTTTTGATGAAAGAACCCAATAACACTTTGCCCGACCTAGGAATCGAACCCAGGATTTCATGCTCAGCAGTCCCGCTTGCGACCACTAGACCAACGAGGCAGTATTGGTAACCAAATAATATAAATAGAAACTGGGCGAACAAAAACGAACAACGCTAGAAAATATTTTCACATTCCCATTTTCACAATACGCGTTTGACAAAGCGAGTTTTGCACACATCAAAGGGTCTACCGCGCACACACAACATACCCGCTCTGTTTGACCGCGGATATTTTTTATCCTCTTTTATTTTTATGTATTTTTCTTTTATAGTTATTAAGACAGGTTATAAAGGGTGTAAATAGACCCTTAACAACCGAAAGGCACTTGTTTTCCCCGTCTTTGCGATCATTTTTTTGTTCTAGACCATACCTGACCTTCTAGTTACGGAGATATTGGGGGTCAAAGTTCCAACTTTTTCACAAGTTTTTTTTTAAATACATGTTTTTAATGTAAGATTTTTACTTTACACACCTGAACGAACCCCCTTACTATTCAATCCATCCATCAGCTGAGTTTTGAGTGCTTTCCATCGAGTCCTACAGTAAAACGTGATTTATCACTCCAAAAAAAAAAGTCATTTCAAAGCAATAATTTTTGCGTAAAGTTACTTAGTTTGATGTACAGAATGCTTGGTTGACGGTTATGTGAAGGGTTTGTTTACACCTTGTAGATGTCCTTTGACGGCTTTTTCAAAGAAGGCAGAATAATGGGTGTAAAAGTACCCTTTACTAAGCCGACAGGCACTTGTTCTCCCCGTCATTGCGATCATTTTTTTGTTCGAAACCATATCTTCTTCTAGTTACGGATATATTGGGGATCAAAGTTCCAACTTTTTCACGTCTTTTTTTAGTTTTTATTGCTATATAACTTTACTTTAAATACCTCCGCTTTCGAGGCAACGAGGAAACTCGGTATGTAAGGATGGTCACCCATCCATCGACTGACCTTGGCCTGCGCTGCTTAACAAAACTTTAAAAGTGCTTGTTATGGTCTAATTGAAATAAATGAAGATCGACCCGTCCTGCTGTTATTATTTAGTCACAACCACTCCACCAATCCACCACCAACACCTCCACTTTAGTCTTTTACTAATAAAGTAATAAACAAAAATATAAGTCTCCATCATTCCTCATACCAGCACCTCCACGGCATCACAAATCACCAAAAACCACCAAAAAGATTAACCTCCCATTTCTCTTGCTATCACCTCTGCTGTCCCCATGACACGTAATAGAGCGCGATAGCCCGCCACCCCAGGTGGGAACTAATATCGCGCCAATTTTAATTACGCACACTTCAAACAATGGAACTGAGGAAGGGGTGGAGACTTCCACTGTGAGGAAAGTTTTGGTACAGTTTTGCAAGGTATATATCGTCGACCTAATTCTAATATGGCGTAAGTCTAAATTTGGCCAACCAACGATTTTTTTTTCAGTTAAGGTGGAGTGATCCAAAAGTGTTATATCTGTATAACAATAGGGTAAAAATTAAAGCAAATTAAATAATATTCTTGTTAGAACATTCCTTTTTTTTGAAGTTTCCTAAGAACTTGACGGAATCAAAAGATTTTTTCTGCATCCTGGACAGTTATGACTTACACCATATTAGAATTAGGTCGACGATATATAGGGAGGACTAGGAGACCTTTAGGCTAAGAGAAGTAAAGACCATCGAAGGTTAGGCTCTAGTAGCAGCGGGATGAGAGTAGATACTCGAAAATCGATCTTCATCGTCATAATTACCAGCCGAAAGACGTCCACAGCTGGACATAGACCTCCCCTAAGCGTCGCCACATCGCTCAGTTCCTCTGCTTCTGGCATCCAGCAGATACCCACAGTCTCTCCAGATCAGCGGTCCACTGGTGTGAGGCCTTCCAACGCTGCGTCTTTCGGTGAAACCTGAAACCCGAAGAACCTTTGAGCCCCATCGGCTGTGCATTTTGCGAGCAATCCCAACAAGGCGAATGTCACTGAACTTGAGAAACGCTTAGATATATTCATTGGAGAGGCCAGCTGAGGACACTTTCGGCTTAATATCAACTGCTGACACAGGATCAAATTCACGAGCATTTAAAGTAATTAAAAAACCATTTCAAGAGACGACTCCACCGCTCTGTCCAACCACCGAATGTCTATCGGATCCGGGCTATAATTTGAGCTGAAAATTCACCGAAGCCAATAAAACTCAGAGCCGTTGGCCTGTAGCCAGCTAACTAATAGCCGAGGATCTGGGCTATTGTAGCCCATAATGAGATTTCAAACAATCTATAGCCCTTTGATTGTGAACGGTGAAAACTTATATGGATTTAAAGTTTTGTCGACTATTATTCTATTATCTTTGGGTGTATTTATGGTTTAGTTCGGTTGGAGTTTATTATTGGTATGACCAGACTAAGAGTATGTCTAGACACATTCATGTTTTATAATGGTGTGTAAAATGTGTGATTTTTAAATTAATTTTCAGAAATAAATAAATCTTTATCAGGTACAAAATAAGGTTTGCTTTTGAAAATCTTCTTTAATGTTTTTTCCCTAGGTCGGGCGCTATTTCAGTTTATTTTTGTGTCCACAAAATCTCAAACTGTTACTCGTTCATTGCAATCTAATAATTTACAGGCACTTTCAAAGACTCGCTCAGTTAGCCAGAAAGTTGTACTATTCTCGCGATCCAAAAGAAATCGGACATCATGAAGAAAATCGGCCATGAAACTACCATAAATATAATCAACCGGGCTCAAATCCTGAGAAAATTCTGAAGGAAACACACAATAACGTTTTTCCGACACAGGAAGCGACCCCAGGCCCTCATGTTCTGTAGTAGCGCTTGCAATCACTGGACCATCAAGGCTGGTCAATATAATGAATTCCCTTTTCAGGTGAATAATTACAGTAAACGTTTTTCTTAGATTACTAATCTCAATTCAATAACAGACCATCATCATCATACTCCTGTCCTAATCCTAATTCATTTGGGATCAGGGCAGCATGTCTTCATCTTCCATACTTCTCTGCTACTCGTCATCTCAGCAGAAACCTCCTTTCTTCCCATATCATCCTTCACACAGTCCATCCATCGTTTCTTTGGTCTTCCTTTACTCTTAAACCCAATAACAGACCATATCAGTCTAAAAAATCCAGTTCATCATTGGTTATTCCCTCAGGACCTGAAGAGAGGTTCATTTGAGGAGTCTGGCTGAAAAGAGGCGAAACAATATGCAATTACACGGGAATGGCCAAGATTAATACTCCTTCAAGACAACTGATTTCATAATAGGCGGATGTGGGAAGGTTTGGAGGTGGTAAAATTTTAAGTAAGACTTCTAAAACCTCGATTGAGCCTTGGTCTAGTGGTCGCAAGCGCGACTGCTGAGCATGAGGTCCTGGGTTCAATTCCCGGGGTTGGGCCAAGTGTTATTGGGTTTTTCCATCAGGTATTTCATTATTAAGAATCAGTCACGGAGTCTGGTTTTGTGCCCGGTTGATGGCAATAGGCTCGCCTCCTATTACATGGGACTTAAACATAACTGGCGAAGTGTGGGTGTACTTGTTGGGTTTACCCCGGCGGAACCCTTCGGGAATTACAAGGCATGATGTTATGTTATGCCTTCTAATCCTGTACGCCAAAATAGTTCAGAGCTGGTGACCTGGAACAGTGAGGCGGGGTCGTGGCGAGATAGCGGGATGAACGGAATAGGTTCCGTCAAAACTGGAAGGAGTACAAGGACGTAGGTCGTTAAATTGTTTCTCTATGACTTCGTCGACCTTCATTGTCTCGGCGCTTTTCTGCTGGTCGGAACTGTTGATTCTGGCTTTTGGGAGTTGCAGTGGGTTGGGAACAGCGTAATGGGTTTGTCCCATAAAAAGTCTTTAAAGACTTTTTGACGGTTAGTTGAACTTTTGGAAAATGTTTAGGCTGGATATTAATATCCAGCCTAAACATTTTCATTTTAAAAGTTCAACCAACCGTTTTTAGAATTAGAGCAATTAATGGATAATCCCAATTGTATGTGTGTGAGATCCAAAATAACTTCAAAAAAACTTTGAATTTAAATAAACCGGTAATTCATAAATTACCACCTCCACTCCTTACACCATCCACCGCGAACTTCCCCAAAAGATCTCGCACAATTCCGGCCGTCATTTGCAGCCATCCCTATGCCAACACAATAAGGTCCACAATCGCGTAATTTCTCCCCATTGTTGTGCGACTAAGTTATTTATGTTCTTAGTTAATAGGTGCCTCTGTTCAGTTTTCCTTTTGTCTTAAAACACTGCTTTTGGCTTGATGGATGCTGTTTCTTTAATCTTGAGTTTACTTCAGATACATGTTTGGTGTGGAGTGTATTTCATCTGGTGTGAAAGGTCTTGACGCATTGTTTTTATGGTATTTATTCATTAAAACCTTATGCACAATGTGCCGTATAAAGGCGGACCAGCGCGGCAATAAGCAGTTGTTAATATTCAACAATCCCTATACAACATTAGTTTTAGTATATGCGAAACCTGAAACACGTGTCCAGTATTTTTATGTAAAGAATTTATGTACAAAATTTCAAAACTGTATCTTGAAAAATCACTAAGTTACAAGCTTGTTCTGTTACCTGGTTGTCCGCACAAAAACGTGGTCACCACGCGGCGCCGCCGCGCTTCCGCCTCCAGCGTCGTCTTGAGCTCATTGATAATAATGATTTGGCAGTATGTACCTAAATGATTGCGATAGGGACTTAGTATCGCTCGGTGTCCAACTTGTAGCCTTTTTTAAATATTTTTGAACAAACTATATTCACGTTTCGCATATACTAAAAATAATGTTGTATTTTTCTTCTTTTTAGGGTACCTCAGTCATCAAAAATGGAACCCTTGTAGGTCCAGTTTCTTGTCCGTCTGTGCGTCCGTCCCTCAAGACGCGTTCCTGAGAAACAGGTCTCAGGAACACGTGGAGGTATCAAGCTGAAATTAATAATACTCAGGTCTGCTACCTCTTTGAGCAGTAAAAAAATCAAATGTTGTAAGTTAACGAACGTTTTTGTCGCCTATTTTGCGATTTCTCTTGGAAATCATAACTTATTGGGTACTTCCCGTTGTTTGTTGTTCTGTTGTCAAGAAGCAATTTCTTACAGCACATGTAAAGAAAAAAAACTTAAAACCGTTAATATTTAGTTAAATGACCAAGTACCTACAAGTTCGGGCACGCCGCAATCGCGGCGGTAAGACCCCTCTTTGAGGAGTGGCTGGATAGGCGTCACGGCGTCCTGACCTACCGCATGACGCAGGTCCTCACCGGACACGGAAGCTTCGGGAGGTACCTGTGTCTGATGGGGAAGGAGGAAACGCCTGGGTGTCACCACTGCGAGGACCGCCCGGAGGACACGGTGGAGCATACGGTGCAGGACTGCCCCGCTTGGGCAGGGCACCGCCGTGTCCTCACGGCGGCGATAGGCGGAGACCTCTCGCGCCCGGCATTGGTCGAGGCCATGCTGCGGGGCGAGACGGAGTGGGAAGCGGTCGCCTCCTTCTGCGAAGCAGTCATGCTCGCGAAGGAGGAGGCGGGCCGCGTGAGGGAGAGGACAGCGTCCTCCCTCCACCCCAGCCGCAGTGGTAGACGCCCACGGCGCCGGACGTCGGCAGACGATCTCCGGCCACCGTAGGCGCGGACTTGCGGGCGGCGAGTAATGGGCGACTCGCTGTCCGACCATGGACCATGCCCGGGTCGACGGCGCGTTGTGTTCCACGCGCGCCTCAAAGAGTGTCAGCATTATGACGGGGCCCCCCTCTAGAGGGCGAAAGCCAGCCGGGGTCGCGGGACTTATAGAATTACCGTGACCCTGGATCATAAAGGGCTATTGAAGGACACCGTGGATTTTAGTCAGTACAAGTCTGACAGTTCCTCCCACTCTGCCCTGGGTGGGAGGACTCATTTGATGACTTTACCACGATAAAAAAAAAAAAAAAAAAAAAAAAAAGTACCTACAAGTTTATTCGGAACCCTCGATGCGCGAGCCCAACTCACACTTAGCCGGTTCTTTTATTAAAGATTTTGACTACCTGTTGCGACTGTCAAAGATCTACAACGAAAATCGGGACCAAAGGCTTAACATGTTATCCGAGGCACGGAAGAAACTCGGTATGGACACGGACCAACTAGGCAAACACGGACCAACTAGGCAAACGCGGCTTAACCTTGAAGATCGACCCCGGTAACTGGGAAAGACTAGATAGTACTACTCTTAAATGCTCGCAGCATGATTGGTACCAGTATAAATACTGGGTACAACAGTTATATTCTGACTTCAAGCGCTACGTTTATCTTTCATTCGAGAAGCGTATCAAAAGAAAACATGACTTCCTCGCCGTTACAGAGAAAACTTTATTGTTTCAAAGTGAGACTGTTACGTGAAATGAAACTTAAAATCAAGACCTTCTTGAAATCACAAGAAATTGTATTACCATTCCTTTAAGGTGGTAGCCCCTAGGTAACCCGTCAAAATTCAAATTTTCTTTCTTTTTTGCAATTTGCTGGTCATTGTGTGTGCGTATGTTGATGAAAAATGAGTCGCGCAAGTAACACGTATGTATTTCCGAAATAAAAATTATTAAAATCATCAATACAACCCCTTAAGTTCAATTAAAGTAATTAAAATCACGAATACAACCTTCTAAGTTTAATTAAAGTAACTAAAATCACCAATACAACCCTCTAAGTTCAATTAAAGTAGCTAAAATCACCAATACAACCCTCAAAGTACAACTAAAGTAACTAAAATCACCAATACAACCCTCTAAGTTCAATTCAAGTAATTAAAATCACCAATACAACCTTCTAAGTTCAATTAAAGTAATTAAAATTACCAATACAACCCTCTAAGTTCAATTAAAGTAACTAAAATCACCAATACAATCCTCTAAGTTCATGTAATCTTATTGAATGACTTTTTCATTTAAGTCATTCAATGGGGTTAAATGAAATTAGAGGATTGTATTGATGATTTTAATCATTATAATTCTGTAACTACATGCGTGCTAATGATTATAACTCGGTAAAGACATATTTGTTACGGTCTGAATGACTATTTCTTGAAAAATGCATTCAATAACCATTAAATGAACTTATAGGGTTGTATTAGTGATTTTAATTGCTTTAATTAAACTTAGAAGGTTGTATTGGTGATTTTAATTACTTTAATTGAACTTATAGGGTGGTATTGATGATTTTAATCATTTTTATTCCGTAAATACATACGTGTTACTTGCGCGACTCATTTTTCATCAACATACAACCTGACACAGACCTGCAAATTGCAAAAAAACGTAAGAAAATTTGAATTTTGCAGGCTACCCTGGCGCTTACACCTTAAGATCAATTCTAAGTGCAATGATCACCATTCTTAGTAAGAACTTACGTATTTATGTTAATTTTATCCGCCATTTTCTACGCCATATATTGGTAAAACTGTCATCATCATATCCGAAATACGTCCACTGCTGAACATTGGTCCTCAAACGTCACCTCATCACCCGGTCCCTTACTTCTCAGATCCGGTGGATTCCCGCAAACCTTCACCAGGTCGGTCTGCCCTGAAGGAAGTCTTCCTACGCAGCACCTTCAGGTACATGGTTGCCGCTCCAGAACCTTTCAGCCACATAGCATTGGCTATCAATTCCGCGAGCAATTTCTTCAGCAATCTTAGAGCCTATCGCTTTCAAAATCGTATCGTACGACTTTCAACACATCTGTCAGGCACATGTTTTTCAATAGCTTATGTTAACACAATACATACAGGGTGTAAACAGACCCTTCACGAAGCCAACCATGCATTAAGTACATCAAACTAGGTAACTTTACGCGAAAATTATTGCGTGGAAACGACTTTTTTTTTTGGGGTGAAACATCACGTTTTACGGTAGGACTCAATGTAACGCACCCAAAACATTGTGTTGATGGATGCATTGAATAGTACGGGAGTCGTGGAGGTGGTTTAAGTAAAAATCTTACATTAAAAAACATGTATTTAAAAAAAAAACTTGTGAAAAAGCTGGAACTTTGATCTCCAATATCTCCATAAGAAGGTTCCCAGGTGGTCTAGAACAAACAAATGATCGCAATGACGGAGAGAACAAATGCCATTAGGCTTCGTTAAGGGTCTTTTTACACCCTTTATTTGCCTACCCATCATCGTTAAAGCTACTAGGATACAACTTTGTAAAGACCCTCTTGTATTTTAATTAAAATTAACTCCTTAGTACACCCGTAAACTCTTGACAAACACTACTATTGTGACTCCAAGCTCCAACAAAGAAGGAAAGAAACATCGACTCGTTACTACGGAAACGAACTCCAACTAAGGAATGATTCATACTTGAGCGGATATTTCGGCTTTCATTCGGCTGCGTCCGATCTGCAAACTCCGTTCGGCTTCTCACTCATGTTGGCTGCGCTCAGCAATTCAACGGTTCCTCCCGAACATATAAGGTGTAAACAGACCCTTCGCACAGCCGTCAACCAAGCATTCTGTACATGAAACTAACTACTATTACTACTACTATTTATATTTATATTGATACATATTTATAGTATTTTGATATATAGTTATAGTATTTTATATATCCTTGTAGTTTATCTAAGTGTAAAATTATTTTTTTTGCAAATTTATGCACCTACCACTGTCTGTCTCTGCATCACCTATGGCATTAAGTCCGCCCGTGCACTTTGTGCTTGAAGTGTTAATAAATAAACTAAGTAACCCTATGCAAAAATGATCTCAGGAAACCGTTTTTTTTTTTGGTTTGTGAAATCACGTTTTACGGTAAGACTCAATGTCACTCAAAACATTGTGCTGATGGACGCATTAAATATTAAACGGGTTATGGAGGTAGTTAAAGTATAGTTATAACCTTATCAACTAGTATTAAATAAAAGGTTGTGGAAAAAGTGAATCCATCCATAAATCCATTCATAAAAAAATTACAACATTTTTTATTATATAAATGCTATTATACTATTAATGAATATCTAAATGACAAATTGTAAATTAATTATTATGATTCAGCATTGTTACTTTTGTATACCAACTAATTAATAGTAAAATTAAAGCCCTCTTCCTCTCTTCTACCTTGCTGTGCCCTTACAGCGCCAAATTAATATACAAAAAAAAAAAAAAGTGAGACCTTTGACCTCCAATATAAGTAACTAGAACGTTTCCAAATATGGTACATAACAAAAAAAAATATCGCGATAACGAGGAGAACAAGTGCTTTTCGGCTTCGTTAACGGTCAATTTACACCCTTTATATCTTACACTAGCTTTTGTCTACGTTGAAGACAGGAAGTATGCAGGCCCGTACTACTGGGATAAAAAGTATCCCATATTCTAACCCAGATCTTGGTCGCAGTTTACCTATGCACCAACTACCACCACCACCAGGGTATAGACTTTAATAATTTTAAGGTTAAATTCGCATTAATATTAGAACCTACATACCCACTTGTGTACACATTCGAGTTTGCCGTCCCGCTGTGTTAAATCAAGCCGACACGGACATGTGCACTACCCCTTACCAAGGCAAACTAACTCCATCTAACATAAACCTTTACAAAGTAAAACTGCATGGACTCAATCAGAATAAAACAGAACTCATTTCGGCCAATGACGACAAAGTTCTGGGTAAACTTCGAAATCGGACTATTTGTAAAATTACTAGCCCGAGGCCAAGAGATAAGGCCCCGGTTTTTGTTAAAACTTTCTGATCTTAAGTTCGGTAATTGCATTTCGATTTCAAAGGTTAAAACGCCTTTGATTGGTTTAATTATTTTTCTTGAAGATTAGTTTGAAGGAAATAGGAGATTTGTTTGAGAAATGAAAATTATTTAAAGAAAAAAATGTTCCTATTATAGGAACAATTTTTTCTTATTTCCTTTTTTTATTTTTTTTTTACAAATAAAAAATTACCACGAAGGAGACGGCGGGAGGGACGACTGGATGTATTCCTTGAGAGTTGGAATGAAGTAGCGGAGAATCATGACCGATGGAAAGAATGGAGGCAGGCCTTTTCCAGCTGAGGGACAGTAAGGGCATGTTATACAGAGTGGAAGGAACACCGACACATAGACGGTTACCACATATTCAGTACATCATTCTAAGGATGATTGGTTAGTTTCACACACATCCCTCGCTACGCTTCCTCGCTCATGTCTGGTAGAAACGCAGCCTTAGTGGGGACTAAGGTCGATGGGTGGGGACCCATCGAGATTCATGATGAACTGAATACGTGGTTAACGTTTGTGCGTCGGTGTCCCTTCCAACCTGTAAGATGAAAAAGCAAAACAGTTAAATATGGTTGAAAGGGTCTTTTTTAAAGAATTTCTAATAATTTTTCAGTTAGTTTAACGAGTAGGTCTGTAATATTTTCGTGTGCAAAAAACCCATACAATTTTACAGAAAAATAAGTACTTGTTAAACATGTGTTTTTAGTGTGTCAATATTAGGTTACAACAGATAATTATGAGTAGGGTTAGTTAGAATAATAGTAACCACTTTGTTGTCTCAAAGCCCTTTTTCTCAGAAAAGTCTGTTGTAACAACAAACTTATAAGATTCTTAGAATATTTTGTACTAGTGGAAAGATATTGCTTTTGTCTACTCATAGTACAAAGTCCTCGACTAACAAGTCTAGGCACAATCTAAACCACTGAAGATAGTTTCTAAGAATTCGTAAACTGTACGGTTTGCCACGTTAGTAGTAACAATTTATTTATTTACTATTTATGTACATACACACCAGGCCCGAAGACACCTATGAAGCCGATTCCTGTCGGCTTACCTTCAGGAACAAGGCACAATCAAATAGTATATTACATACACATCTGTGGGTATCACATCACTGCACAGTACAGACATTTAATACATCATAGGATTGAAAACATAACAAAAATGCTAACATTTTCATGTCAACAAAGAAAGCAACAGGTAGCGCCAAATAAGCCGGTGCTCGGGTGTCAGAATTCAGAACTAAGAACTAAAATTGTATCGCGCTCACGTGACTTCGCGGCTGGCTGGCAATACCGTTTCGTAGGGAGCTAGTTAAGCCGAAGATTATCGAGTTACGACAGGGGCAGAAAAAGAAAGTATGTAGGGGAGAACGAGATAGAATGAGTAATGGTAGATATCGTTTTTGGTACCACAACTTGATTTTTTATTTTGTTGACTTGTTTACATAAGATAAAATCACTTTTATTTTTTTATCTCTGCATTTTATTATTTTCTTATTTTCGTTTTTTTCGGGTCGCTAATAACAGAAATAAGGTCAAAATGAAAATTCAAGATGGCGCTGACGAAAATTGTTAAATGACATATTTATCTTTAAAGAAACTCCGAGTACTACCATTCACAGAGCATTGAACAACTTCAACGTTTAAAAAAAAAGATAAAAGTAGCAAATCTCTCAACTTATATTTTTACTACAATAAAACACCTAGAATTGTTTTCCCGCACCCTTTTCCTTGCGCACGGTCGCCTCAACGCCCTTAAAAGAAAAACAACCAAAGCGGATAGAACGCGCAGTAATTTGCCAAGTTTCCCGATTTCGCGCGCTATCTGCTACTCAACTCGTCGACTCAGCGATAGGAACGAGGAAAAGGGATTCCTATGAAATATAATCAAACTTTTTGGTCGAATTAGTTTCCTTAACTTATGATTTGATATGCTTACCTTTCTACGAGGTTAGGGAAGAAATATTTGCACTTATATTTGGTTTGAGCAAGATTTTTTATGTTTATTATCATAAAACTTAGCTTTATTTTTGTCCTTTATTTATTTTCATACAAATCTAATACATTTTTAAATATTTCTTAAAATAAAAAACAATATAAAAAACATTTAAAAATATAAAAAATAAACTTAGCTTATTATTTTCCTTTATTTATATTTTTACAAATTGTTTTCATTTTTAAATATTCCTTAGAAAAAACAATATAAAAACATTTAAAAATAAAAAAAATTTTAGCCCACCGGTATCGGGAACAAATACAATACAATACAAATACGTTTATTGGTTCAAAAGTAATAGGGTACAACAATAATACTCTGTGGGAGCTGCAATGTAGGGATGACGCTTTGCAAATACTGTATGATGCGGTGGTCCAAGCTACCGGCGGTCAGGGCTCCAGAGAGAGGAACCTCCTAACAATGCGAGCCGTGTCTAGAAGTACCGCTCTCTGAATCACAGGGGCGTGCCGTCCATAGAGGCAATTAGACAAAGCCTACCCTACCATTCCTACCAACAACGCTAAGTGCATTTATTTTAACTATGTAATAAAATAAACAAAATATTAAAAAAAAAGTTAAAACTCCTGTTAGAACACTTATAGCAACTTGTCGCGAACGGTAACGTAACTCAAAATTACAAGTAAGTTCGTGGCTATCAATTGTCAATTCTGTTAGGCACGAAGTGATCGTGCCTACATCTCATTCAAAAACTTACGCACACTGTTGCATATTTTTGTGTGTATGAACGCCATGAACGGCACACATGTATAGATTATGGGCGTAAACTCCGTCCACTGTAGACGATCACAACGTGCTATGATTGGCTAATCGCGAAATAGATTTATGAATGATTATGACATTAGAGCAGTGTTCCCAATTTGAGGACATTTCCCCGAACTGTGGGGAATTCGAGAAACAAAGACAGACATGATAGTTTCCTTAATGACTACTAGATACAATTAAAAAAACATGGTCTTATTGTCGAATTTAGACCTTCCACAAAAATAATAAATTGTATTTGTAAGATTTGCAAAAACCCCTATAAAAATAATTAAAAACTACATGAATTTTATTTTTCGCTCTGATTTTTGGGGTGTTTGGAAATTAAGTAATGACAACACCACCGTTACTGTCGTCTGTCAGTATTATTATCCGGCAAAATTTTGTTATGCGCCTTTATAAAGGATCACGGTATGACAATGATGCATTTTATTTGGTAGTGTTTTTTTTAAAACAGATTGCGAAATATTTTTTTCTTGAGTAGCCATATTGTTTATTTGTTTCATGTGACAAGCAATTTATATGCGATCTTGAATGTTTTTATATCTTACTAAGTTATAACTTATAAGTAATTGGTTTTGATACGTACATTAATGTAAATATTATTTGTTAAGTACATTTACACTTAAAGATGATTTTCTGTTGTGAAGTGTGTAGTGATAATGTGTTTGTTAGAAGTTAAAAACAATAAGTTTTCGCAATTATCGTTTAATGATAAGATTCAAGTGGTGTCTAAAGGTATACCAATTGCGAGAATTAATCCAAAAATATAATAATTCACCTCGTACTCGTCATTTCAATCCTCAAAATTATGCAACATTTAGCTGGCTGTGTGGGTGTTAACACACAAATAAATTGTATTGTTTTCCGTGCATTTTGTTTAATACTTCCAGTAAGTGGAGTGAGGGATATATTGATTTGGATAATTTTCATTACTCGTCAAAAAAACATGACATATCAATAGAATAACATCTAGAGGCATGTTTAAAGTTAAATACATTTGGTAAATCACGTATTGAAACTAGTTTGCATCGTCAGAAAATCGTGATTTGAACCTTCAGAACCTTGAATAACGTGGTGAGTTCTTGTATTTACAACTTTTATTTTTACAGGCTTATTTTCAATGTTTTTTTTTTTTCAAATTTTTACATCATTTTTTTTTGGTTAGGTTTAGGTTTCCTCAGAGGTGCCCTCCGGCTAGCCTAACCTCTGAGGAAACCTACTGCACGCCACTGCAAGCCCTTGATCCAGCTGCCTAACGAGAGCCTCCTCAGGTATTGGTCGAGGCTCTTGGCAATTAAGCCATGGACTGATACAACTATCGGCACAATGATCGCGGAAAAAAAAATTAAACTTAGCTTTATTATTAATACTAGAAACGGGATATTTACTCTGTAAATTGACAATAACATACGTATAAAACACCATTAAGTCCAATACCATTCAAAGGTTCATTCAAATTCATTCGTTCTTTCATTCGCGACCGACATAGACCGTGCATGTTCTTGAATAGATGCCAGGCAAATCACTTTTTGATAAAATCCTTGCCTCGTGCTCCCACATCGTCGGAATGCGTTTTCATACCCTTTACGGATCAGTAAAACACGGGTTCCGTACTCTTTCTGTTTGAGGTACAATAGGTGGGATTATTTTAAAAGGTGTATGGGTGAAATGGTGGGAGAATAACAGGGATTGTCCTGTGTGAAAGGTTTTCGTTCTGTAGTGGTATATGTTAGGCATTGGGGTTCATGGATAAACTACAGCTGTTTGTCTATACATCTATAAAGGGTATAACAAGAACCTTAACGAAGCCAAAAGATACTGGTTCTCCCCGTCATTGCGATCATTTTTTTTGTTCTGCACCATACCTGGGAATCTTCTAGTTACGGAAATATTGGTGGTCAAACTTCCTACATTTTCACAAGTTTAAAAAAATACTAGTTTTTAAGGTTATAACTTTACTTCAATTACCTCCATGACCTGCTTACTATTCAATGCATCCACCAGCACGATGTTTTGAGTGCGTTACATTGAGTTTTACCGTAAAACGTGATTTTTCACCCTTAAAACAAAATTCTTTTCTCAGTAATATTTTGGGGGGGGGAGAGGGGCGTGGCTTGCTTAGTTTGAAGGGTCCGTTAACACCCTGTATGCTTGGGTCGACGTTCAGTGTAACCAGATGAAACTATTGGTTTAAAAAGATAGTTATGTAGCAGTGGCGAAGGTTCCATACAACCCGATTCCTACCGGCTTCCCTTTGAAAAGTGGCACAGTCAGTATTCTATAGCCAATTATAATCTATATAGTAAAGATATGTACTCCGGCTTACTTCTTACAAAAATTAACCATGCGCTACTGCCGCTAAGTAGTTTAAGATGGTCGTAACGACGTATTTGGTCGGTTTCAGGGGGGGAATGCACCCATTGCCCCCCTCTGTATCCGCACCTGAGTATAGTTCGTATCCCCAAAAGAAGTACGCAGGGGTGTATAATACTAAGTACACCAGTGGCGAAGGCTCCATACAACCCGATTCCTACCGGATTCTATAGACAAATAATATAATCACACTAAACATGTACTCCGGCTTACCTCTTCCAAAAATTGACCCTTCGCTACTGTTATGTAGCCTAATATTTAACGAAGCAATTTAAAGAAAAAACTCTTTAAAGTTACTATAGAAATGGGTTTAAATTGAAATCAGAAACGAACTATGAACAAAATCTTATACCAACTTTATCTACGACACCATAAGAACCATTTTCCTATACACAATAGCTACCTTCACCTTATATACCTACCTACATACACATACATCAAAAGAGGGACAACACTACCCTACAATATTGCAGAGACAAGAGTAACAACCTACGTCACAGCCGGCCGGTTATCGGTGACCGGAAATGACCGGTCAAGCCATAGAGTATGTATAACATGATGTATATTGTTTATGGTACAGCCAATTTATTTATTATCTGTGCTGGGGTCAAGTGGGGGTGAGTTATGGGGTCGAGTTCAAGTGTTTGGTTGGGTATGTTGTCAATGGGAAGATGAGACGTTAATATTAGAGGTTAGGGACTAAATAATTGTCGCATGGAAAGATATTATCTGTGTAGTAAAGCTACTACCATGGTTACTTCATGGATGAACAATATTTCCAGTGTATTTGTAGGGGTTCACACATTCAGAAAACACTGCACCTGAAAGAATGTACTAATTTATATTCACACTGACATACAATGCGCAGCTGAAACTTTTGACCTCTTTCCACTTAAATTCTGCAAGTATTCTTGAAAGCTAAATGCTAGTAGCAACACTAACCAACGAAGGGGATGGCGGGGTTTTAGTTCGCCCGCTTCGCTCGATCTCAAGACCCCGTCATCCCCTTCGAGTATGTTCGTTGAGCTGTTTTGTATGAAGATATACGTTTTAGACAGTGTGTAATGGATGCGCAAATAAAATACTTTTTCTAAAATCTATCCATAAGATAGTAAACGGTTACTTCGCTTTGGTTGCGTCGCTTGAGGTTAAATATTTTATAGGACTAAGACTCGAATAGATACGTATATATAATTTTAGTCACCCAAAGGGCAATGGAGAGGGCTAGGCTCGGAGTTTCCTTGCGTGATCAAATCAGAAATGAGGACATCCGCAAGAGAACCAAGGTTACCGACGTAGCGCGAAGAATAGCTAAACTTAAGTGGCAGTGGGCAGGGCACATTGCTCGCCGAACGGATGGCCGATGGGGCCGAAAAGTTCTGGAGTGGCGACCGCGAACCGGAAGACGCTGCGTTGGAAGGTCTCCCACTAGGTTCACCGATGACCTGTTGAAGTTTGCAGGGATCCGCTGGATGCGAGACGCACGGGACCGGTCAATGTGGCGACACTTGGGGGAGGCCTATGTCCAGCAGTGGACGTCTTTCGGCTGAAATGATGATGATGATGATGATATAGTTTTAACGAAATTCTAAAACAAACAATGCCTACATGGACTACCGAATACAAATCAAAAACATTCATAAATCTCTTACTCAACAAGTTGTAACAAATGTCATCAATTCAAACGCATGTATTTATTTCACTTCAGTTTCGGCCGTTATGACCAAACATACAGAGTACATATAATTGAAGAGGAATACAACAGTGTTATAGATAGATAAGCAGCTTGTTTGTTATGTATACTAGCTCATGGCTGTAATATTTTTAGCTTATCACATGATAGTAGTAGCCGAAAAGATGGGTAATAAAAGTCACAGAAGCAAAGATATTGAAATATTTTTGCTTCTGTGACTTTTTTGTTACACACTAAGATCATGCACACACACAAAGAAGTGGTGTTAAAAGCTAGAAAAGATCACCTCTCTGTGAACCTTCTAGTTACGGAGATATTAAGGGTCAGGGTTCCAACATGTCCACGTTTTTTTTTAATACATGTTTTGAATAAGTTACTTTGTTTTATTTATTTATTAAATACCGATATCATTTCCGATATTATTTTGTTTTTTTAAATACCTCCACGATCCCCGTACTATTCAATGCATCCATCAGCACAATGTTTTGAGTGCCTTGCATTGAGTAAGAGTAAAACGTAATTTTACAACCCAAAAAAATAAATCGTTTTCCAGCAATAACTTTTGCATAGGGTTACTTAGTTTGATGTACAGAATGCTTGGTTGACGGGTTCGTGAAGGGCCTGTTTACACCTTGTAATTCAAACTGTATTTTAATACATACAGATACATTCACAGGCACGTGAGCAGCCTCACTCATTGGCATGTGCGTCACAGTCGGGCGAACAAGCGCAACAATTATTTCTCTCGCATCACCCACTGTTGTATGACCGCTGTATGGACGAGTAAAGTTTCATCCACACTGCTGTTTAACCGACTGCGCGGTAACATAGGCAGTTATGTTTGTTTGACAGTTTTACGCTTTTTTACAGAGATTCGAGGCTAAGTAATACCAGCCGAATGGGTTGAACTTCAAGGTTAAGCAACCCTTGCCGAGGTTTATCTGTAGATGGGTGGCAAACCAATACCAATAGGGGCGAGCCATTGCCATAAAAGGACGCGGAGTCTGGATTTGTGCCCACACAAATCCAGACTCCGCGGCTGCTACTAGGAAATTCCTGATGGAAAAACCAAATAATACTTTGACCGACCTTGGAATCGAACGCAGGAACTCATGATCAGCAATAGCGCTTGTAACAATTTTGACAGTTTTTATCTAAATTACTTAATCTACAGGGTGTAAGGGACAGCCCTCCACAAACTCACAGGGCATTCAGCTCCTTATTTTGAATCATAGTCCACGGATTTTTTTTCAGTTATTATTCCTTTATTTCAATGTAAAATTACATTCCCTGCAAATTACAATCAGCTGTTCACTTCCTGCCTAGCTACAGAGTTCATCGCACTCGTCGTCGCGCATGCCGTCCACTACGTTCGTTTTGCCACGTTAACGATACATTGCATATGAGGAAACAAAAAATATCAAATTTATTTTATTCCCATAACATTCCTGAAATAATTTCTTACTTAACTTAATAATGCTGAATTCACCCCATCAGTTTGTGGAGGGCTGTCCCTTACAACACTTCGATATCACTCATTTTTTCAAGAGGCTAAAAGAAGGTTCAGGTTCCCAAAATTTGATATACCAAGTACCTGAGAGCTAACAAAAGACATTATCTAAAGCTCTTATGACATCTACAGCAGTTATTAAGCCCTCCAAACCACGAGCACAGTTATTCAGAGCCCCATTAAAGTCAAAAGCGGAATGTTCAAAGTTGAATCATGTAGCCCCGCCCTTACAGCACTGCACATGTATACAACATGTATAGAACATGTATACAACATTGTTTTCTGTGAAGCACTGTCGGTATAATTGTTTATTGCCTGTATGCTTCGTAATTGTCGTGTGTATGGAAATTTTCGAGGGTTTTGGAGCGAACGGCTTGAATATGAAATCTATTTGAATGTACAAAACGGTGCAGTGGTAAAAATATGTGTCGATCTTCCAGTTTTAGCAACGCCTGCCGAGGTTGGTCCGCGGATTGGTGGCTCTTTTCTACATGGAACTTAAACATAACTTAGAGAGTGGATGAGCTCGTGGCTAAATAATAACAGCCGCTCGGGTCGATATTCAGGTTAAGCCTCGCTTGCCAAGGTTGGCCCGTGGATGGGTGATCACCCTTTACATACCGAGTTTCCTCCGTGCCTCGGAAAGCACGTTAAGCTGTTGGTCCTGGCTTTCAATTATAGATCATTGACAGTCGTTAATTAGTCAGTCGCTAAAAAGTCTTACCAAGGGGTATCGTATTACCCAGTACTAACTTGGTTGTGGAGGTCAGATAGGCAGTCGCTCCATGTAAAATACTGGTATTCAGCTGCATCGGTTTAGACTGGAAGCCGACCCCAACATAGTTGGGAAAAGGCAGGCTGATGACATTTTTTGAAATTGTGGTGTCAACTACGCAATAATCCACTCCTCAAAATCAAAATGATAATATTTTATTTCACATAGGCCTACATGGGTGCTTAAAACGTTGAGAAATCTGCACGGTTCGGGTTGGTCGTTTCCTATGGAGAAGAACCAGCAAGAAACTCCATGGTTACTCTTTTCAAATGATTTGGTTTTACATTATTATCATGTTACAGCATTTAGTATTTAAGTACGGAGAGACAGCGTAAGCCCGACAAGCCCCTCAGAGAGTAGAGGCCTATGTCCAAACAGCACGCGTAGCAAGATCACCGAAGAAACGGGTTTTGTCGACGGAAAAATCGACAAAATGACAGATTTCTTTTGTTGATCTTGCATTTCAGTGCTGTGACTTTTTTTTTAAATGTTGCAGCACCATGCTGAGATAGGAACCTTTTGGCGTCGTAAAGGACCAATTTAATTTGTTTTATCTTTTTCGTATGTTAATTTTTGTTTTATTGTGAATTCAACCATTTTTGTTTTGTCCTATAATGAGTCTAATAAATACTTTTCCGTTCTTTAATTTTGTCGATTCTTCCGTCGACAAAACCCGTTTCTACGATGGCCATGCTACACGCAGTAGGAGCATTATAGTCTGATGATGCTTATGCAACACTAAAACGTCATAAATTCAAATCAGACTAACCACAACCGTGCTATATCGTGCCTACCTGTATTCTAAACTACAGGCGACGCAGTCAACGAGTTCGGTGACGTAACGCCACTAAATTATCGGTTACGATTCATTCGGGCGACGCCGAAATTTACGGGTTGCGAAGTAACCTGTTCGTCATTTTGTGTGTGACGATACGGGAGAGAATCGTGGACGGGACGCTTGAGATTATTCATACAGTTAAAAAAATCGGTTGTCTGTAAAGTCGGTTTACTGACGATAGTTGAACGTGACAACGTCTTAAGAAAATACTGATGGAATGGTTGCATTTTTCAAAAAATTAATGTGCATTGAGCAATTGTTTTATGGAACGCCTCAGAGCGAGGTAACGCTTCATACGTCATGTTTTTTCGTGAGTGCAGCCGGCTCCATCGAATTATAAGACGTTGTCACGTCAAAAAGTAACGGTTAAACTGCAATGACTCATACTTTCATTCTATTTTTGTATGCAGACTTTTTTGTAGATCTAAATCTTACTATAAGGGACACCTATGCCTGCCTAACCCTTCGGGAATTATAGGTGTGATGTTATGTTACAGTTCATTTCCTTATGGTTCATTTTTTTTACCTAATATTCTCGATGTTCTAAATAAGATTATCATATCACCGGCCGCGCACACAATTCTTGCCCGTATCCATTCTCATAGTTTCCGAACAATTTTGTGCCACATAAGCGGATTTGCCGATAGCTCATGTTGCCAGCTCTAATATAAGTAATTGCTGTTCACTATCGATCCAACCTCGTACAATAAGACCGTTATATATTGTGTGTTAGTACATTAGTTATTTGGACGTACATGGATTATTTCTAATCTGTATTTAAGTTTGTTTGTGCCAATAAGACGATTTTTCTTAGAATTGAATCTCTCGACTCCTTAATTAGGTCTGGGTCTGTTTTTGTGGGGTAATGATTCAGTCATGATATTTGTTATAATAAAAATACATCACTAGATGAATTTCGCTTCATTTGTCCATATATTTTTGTCAAATGCTACGTCTATGAAATTATTTCCAGTAGGCCTTGTCAAAAAACGCTGCAGGCTTGCAAGTAGAAAACAATTCATGAACTTGGGTAATTAAACTGAGTAATAAGGAAAAACTTCATACTCTACGCTAAAAACAAGCGTAGTTATCAAAAGAAAATAAAACAATATTCAAATGCTTAAAGCACAAAAACGACATAATTCGTCATAAAACCCAAAACTATAAATATTTAACCTCCTTAGACACAAACATGAATAAAACAATATGCCAGCTGGCAACCTTGTGAAAGCGAGTAGTTTTAAATCACAGAATACCATTTTTAAATTTCATTTTTATACGGCAACACTCGCTTTAGCCGTGTTCAAATTTGTAATTCGAATTTGCACCGAATCGCAAACAGTTTTTAACGGTTTTTCTTTTAATCCATGTTCTGTTTTTAAAATTATGTTCTGTTTGTTTTGATAATGAGGTGGCTGCATAAATCTTAGAGTTAGATTGTTTTTCTTTAAGTAAAGAGATCTTGTTTTTTTTTCTTCTTTTGTTTAAATAAGAAGTTTCTCCTTCGTCCTCAAGACACCGGACTAAGCTCGTGGATAAATAATACCAGCCGCTCGGGTCCATCTTTAGGTTAAGCCGTGCTTGCGTCGGTTGAACCGTGGATGGGTGACCACCCATTACCGAATTTCCTCCGTGCCTCGGAAACTATGTTAAGCCGTTGGTCCCAGCTGTCATTTGTAGATTTTGAACTGTCATTACAGGTAGTCAGTGGCCCGAAAGTGTGACAAGCAGTCTTACCAAGGGGTATCGTATTACCCAGTACTAACTGGTTGTGGAGGTCAGATAGGCATTCAGCTGCATCAGGTTAGACTGGAAGCCTTAATGTGCACGTCTTTTTACATCGTTCTCACATATATGGATAATCTCAACATGAATGATGTAACCAAGATTTTGTAACAATATTTTGATTTAAAAGAGTGTCCATGGAGTTTCTTGTCCATTCTTCTCCATAGAGATCTACGCTTTGGAATGTGCAACTATAGTACTTTCTCAAGTTATTATGCCTTGTGACTGTGACTGTAGCTTCGCTTCGTTTTTGTTTTTTTGACATTCAAAAGTGCCTGTGATGGTCTAATTGAAATAAATGCTTTGAGTTTGAGATTGAGTTGAGCAGACCCTCACATAGTTTAAGCTAGGCAGATGATGATGGCACTCACATTTCACAAGGTGTTCTCTAAATTCTCAAATATAAGGCCAGTTTATACCAACCTCTAACCAACGGAAAATCCAACAGAAAAATCTCAAGTTTTAACACAGTTTTCATGTCTTTCGTTTGACCTAAACATTATCAGTACCCAACATACAAGTGGCATAAGTGCGCGGGGGTGAAAGTTGAATCATTTCATTCGTCTGCGGGTCGCGCCCGTCAAAGTAGTCGCTCGTAAACGTACGGAATATCCTGCACATGTCAAATGCTGTCAGTTGTGGTGCTGTGCCCTTTGTCTAACGAGAAAATATTTATATTAAAATGTGCAACCTTTCACGTAATATGACGTCACGCTTGTAATACCCGAAGAGTTAGACAGAGGCATAGAATATGGTGGTCTAAGACTGCGTAGTTAAAATATGAGAAGCTTTTTAGTAAAAATAAATGCCATTACTCGTATTGTTAGGAGGTTCCTCTCTCTGGAGCCCTGACCGCCGGTAGCTTGGACCCTGGTCCCGATACCGGTGGGCTACAATTTTTTATATTTTTAAATGTTTTTTGTATTGTTTTTTCTAAGGAATATTTAAAAATGTAAACAATTTGTAAAAATATAAATAAAGGTAATAATGCCATTAATAATAATTATTATTATTGAGGAATATTATTTTAAAGGCAGTTTGTTAAGAGATGTCATGAGTCTTATCGACCGCGCAGTCATAGATACCTTACCATACCCAAAATAGTTAAACACAAGTTCCACTAGTAAGACTCCCACGTAATAGGGGGGAAAGATTTTTGCCATCAAACGGACAGATACCTAGACTTCTTTAAATTCCATTTAGTAAAGTGAACGTGCCGTACAAACAATGCAAACAAACTCAACCCCAAAGAAAGCGAATCTCATGAAAATAAAAGGTCGCGGCGGCAGTTTTATGTAAGTTTTACTTCACCCCCATTACGCTGGGGTTGTTTCACCACTTTCACCCCCAGGCGGGCTCGGCGTCAAGTGTGTTTGATTTTATTATTGACCCCATGATTTTTTTGGTACATTTGATAGATTTTGTGGACTAGAAGTCGATGGAGCTATTTCTTATGGTGACTGGCACAGGATTCGGCAATTGGACCTTAGAAAAATTAATTGTAATGAAACTAGCGATCCGTCACTGTTTCGCTTTTTAAGGGGTTTGGTTTTCCAAGGAGTATCGTATTACCCAGTACTAACTGGGTTGTGGAGGTCAGATAGGCAGTCTCTCCATGTAAAGTACTGGTATTCAGTTGCATCATGTTAGACTAGAAGCTGACCGCAACATAGATGGGAAAAAGCAGGCAGATGATGAAAAAAAGTCATTAAACCAAACCCTGGATGACTTTTTTTAAGCCTGCGGCCACTAATGGAAAGTATTTAATTAGAAAGAATACAATAAGACACTCATTTTCTTCCATGAACGATTATTTCCAAAAAGCATCGGAGCTCTGATATTTGAAGATAAAAAATCTCGTTCTCATCTATATTTATAAAATGGTAAACTGACTGACTGGGTGATATATCAACACACAGCCCAAACCGCTGGTCCTAGAGACATGAAACTTGGAGGGTGTGTTCTTTGTGAAGAGTAAGTATCCACTAAGATAGGATTTTTGGGAATTCCAACCCTAAAGGGGTAAAATAGGGGATGGAAGTTTAAAAAATGTTTTGTAAAAAATGGTTTGTTTTGAAGTTAGGATCTTCAAATTTTGTGTGTAGACTGACGATTGAAAATTAATCTGTGTCTCAGAGTTTTTGAGAATTCTACCCCCGAAGGATTAAAATAGGGGATGAAGGTAAGTAACCGGATATTTTTCGACATCCACGCGGGCGAAGCCGCGGGCAAAAGCTAGTCTATTTGTCTATTTAATAAAAATCAATTGGTAAAAATGTATTATTAGGACCAGATTTGCATGAAAGAAAAATTTTTGAGTACGTATTTTTTTGAGGCAAAATTTATTTTTGCGTCATTATTACCACATGAGATTATTACTCCACTACACGTTGGCCATAAATAACTTAGAGGCCGCTGTGAAAAAAAAAGCATGCCACTGATCCATACAAAATTTATTAATGTATTCTTCTTAGCGTGTCGATGGCATTCAGCTATGCGAACTCCGCTCGTTGATACAGTCATAAGATCTTCAAGTAGGTAGGTGTTAGGGCATGCAGCGCAAGATGGAAATGTAATGTGACAAAATCGATTAAAAATAAGATTTATCAATTTTATTTTTAATCGATTTTGTCATAATTGAGTTTTATTCATTATTTACAGTTTTAATTTCATCTAATTGATATTCAATTAGATGAAATTAGTAAGTACTAAGCGCTAATATTTTAGCGCTTAGTACTTACTAAGCTTAGCTTATTTTCCGAATTTATTGTTTTGTGCATGTGGTGTTTACCTTTAAGTAATTGTTGCGCTGTAATTTAATTTTTATAATGATTTATGTCGCTGTATCCAGAGTGAACAATTGTTGGTAGACCTTATATAATAAATAAATAAATAATGTATTAATATATTGTAGACGCAATATATTTTTTTTTAATGGTGATGAAAACCGCATCAAAATCCAATGCTGAGTTAAGCGGTCCACAGACAGACACGAAAAGTAACTTTTTTTCATTATAATTATGTAAAAATGTGTAGATTAGAACTTTTATGACCGATATTTGACAGAAAGATTATTAAGCAATGATGCAAACAATAGAAATGTACTATTTTTACATCTGAAACCGTTCGTCTATGCACGATGGAAGAGATTGCTACGCCGTAGACGCCGGTGCTACGGCGTAGCAATTATCGATACGACACGACATCTACACTTTTGCTACGCTCTAAAAGATATTATTTGTTTGATAGTTATTTGAACAAAAATAACAGGCACCAGCTAGATGTTTCCCTGTATTATTAAAATATAAAAATTTGCGTTGATGCGTTCACAGACACGGAAATCACATACACAAACAGTGAAAACAATTACATAATGTGTAGTCTATATCAAAATAATTTTGAATACAAAAACATGAAACTGAGCTCAATGGCCTAAGTTTCTTTTTTAATTTTTAGATGTAACATCATGCTTGTAATCCCCGAAGGGTTAGTCAGAGATGTAGTGAATAGTGTGGTGTAGTAGTGGGCTCAAGCACTACCGCTGAGCATGAGGTTCTAGGTTCGATTCCTCAGTCGGGCAAAGTATTTTTGGGTATTTCCATCAGGAATTCCGCAGTAGCAGCCACGGAGTCTGGATTCGTGCCTGTATGATGGCAATAGGCTCGCCCGCTATTACATGGGACTTAAACATAACTGGCAAAATGTGGGTGTACACCTCTGCCAAACTTTTAAAGGATTACAGGTGTGATGATATGTGTGTGTATCAAAACGACAGAAAACCAGAAAAAAAACAAGAAAAGTCGCGCCACTATCGTCAAACAGGAACACTTTATGATAAATTAGCTTCGCAATTAAGAAAAAATTCAAAACTTTGCTCTCCCTCGCGTCATTAATCTTGAATAAGAAAAGGGGGGGGTGTTGCTAAGAAAATATGAATTTATGAACTCCCCCCTCCCACCCTTAATGAGTTAAAAATTTTTGGAAAGATTTTTAATCGTGAGTTTCTTATTTTGATGGAGTTATAATTGTTTTAAATGGAACAACAGATGACAGGGTGACTGATGACTTTAGAATCGTCGCTTAGTTTGCTATTTCTGTGTTTTAATGACCTTAATTGGTTGTATTTAGGAACAATGACCTGGTCACCGGTTATATTTAGATGGTAATTAGGTATTTGATGTTTACAAATAATGAAGCATCGACTTAAGATTAGTGGTTAGGTGGTAGTGAATCTATTTTTATGCGATACTAGCTTCGCAGAATATCGAATTTCCTCCGTGCCTCGGAAAGCACGTTAAGCCGTTGGTTCCGAGTGTCATTTGTAGATCTTTGACAGTCATAAGGTAGTCAGTGGCCCGAAAAGTCTGACAACCAGTCTTACCAAGGGGTATCATATTACCCAGTACTAACTGGGTTGTGGAGGTCAGATAGGCAGTCGATCCATGTAAAATACTGGTATTGAACTGCATCCGGTTAGACTGGAAGCCCACCTCAACATAGTTGGGAAAAGGCTAGGCAGATGATGACTAGCTCCGCAGCTTCGTAATTGGTAATTGTTGTAGTGGTCCCACGGGATTGTACCACCAAGATAAAAAGTGTCCCATGTGTTTAACTGGGTTATTATCTATCTGTGCGTTAAATACTCTCTAACTCTAACACTGTTTCAAGCTTTCACGGTTTACAACCAAACTTATACTGTCGGGAGCTCAAAATAATGAACAATCACGGAAGATATCCCGTAAGTGACAGTATAACTCTCTAACTCTGTAGACCGAGTTCAAAACGTCGAAATCCGGAGACGTACGAAAGGTCTTCGATATTGGAACTTGCGTAAGGGAACTTAAATGGAGTTGGGCAGGATACCTAGCAAGGCGCGGTGATCGCAGGTGGAGTAAAGCTGTGACCGAGTGGTGTCCAAGGACTGTAGAGAGAAGTGTTGGTCGGCCGGCGGCGAGATGGGCAGACGATATTGCTGCCATTTCGGGTACGTCCTGGATGAGGCCGGCACAAGAATGTGGAGCTTGGCACAAGCAAAGACAGGCCCAGCAGTGCGTGAAATTGGGCTGTGGATGATGATTTGTGTCAAATATTCAAATTCGTTCAGAGCTTGAAAGAGTAAAAAACATCCATCCATCCATCCATGCTCACAAACTTTAGCAGAACCTTCTGCAAACCAATTCAAATATTCCACAATATCACGCCAAAGCAGATTTCAAAACTACCCGAACGCCTACAAGCGAATATCGCTGACAGCCCTGCCAACCCCCCGAGGAAATAAGCGCGAGGATCGAGATAAGCATTCCCTGATCACCAGAGTGTAAGGTACCCAATATTGAACTTATTGGACCATCTACCCCTTTGTTATTTCGCTTAAAATCGCTTGCGATCAAATATTTAAAGTATTTAAACCTTTGTGTAGAGTATGGGGTTAGGTGTACTGATTTTGGAACATTGGTTACGGCATTGCTTATGACTTTTTAACTTTTTGAGGGTTCCGTACCTGAAAAGGGAAAAACGGACCTCCTTATCTGTCTGTCTGTCTGTCACAGCCAATTTACTCCAAAACTACTGGACCGATGGAGTTGAAAGGTACACATATGTAAGTCGGTGACCCAAGGACGGACGTGTAACGTAAATTAATAGAATTTTGTCGTGTCGTGGTCACAAGCGCGACTGCTGAGCATGAGGTCCTGGGTTTGATTCCCAGGTCGGGCAAAGTGTCATTGGATTTTTCCATCAGGAATTTCTCATTAGCAGCCATGGTATCTGGATTCGTGCGCGGTTGGTGGCAATAGGCTTGCCCTCTATTATATGTGACATAACTGGCGAAATGTGGGTGTACTATGTATTAGGTGCACCGCTGCCTAACCCTTCGGGGATTACAGGCGTGATGTTATGTTGTGTTTGGGCGAGGAAATCGTCGGAAGCTAAGCGCTGTGACAGGCTCCTTGTGTAGCTGAAGTAGAGTATGTAAGAATAAAAAACTAACAGAGTATTCAGGCACAATTAAAAAGAACTGACTTCCTAAAAACATGATGAAAAGTGGAAAATAACTTTATTTCCGGAAATCGGTGACTTTTGTTTTGTGCCGTGAGGCACACAGCACATGTACCTATTTTCTCATTTTTTTAATTTTTTTTAAAACTGTGATTTTTTTATTTTGTATTTTTTTTTTATTTATGTGTGCTTGACGAACTGACGTCAAATAAACTTAATTCTTTCTTTCTTTTCTTTCTTTCATTGACTTTTTTGCCACCGATTTCACTTGCATCATGTGACCACCTCGCGAACGGTAACAAACATTAAAAAAAATGCAGTCCAAATTAAGAGCCTCCTTTTTTTTAAGTCGGTTAAGCAACTGTGTCCTACATTGGAATTTATTGACGGGACTTAAGACAAACAAGACAATCTTTAACAAAGTGAAGACTTTAAGTTAAAAGAATAGTTTCGTTGGCTGTAAGATCACGTTCAGATGTGTTCGCGTTTATACTGGCCGTGGTCGTAAAGAAGACGCAACGACACACGATCGTCTATAAAGTGCGCGGGCACTGTGGAGGGACGGACAGTAGTGCAACGTGGCTACAACTTTGAGTAAGATATGTAAATATTAGCCGTTTACGTGGTTAACTCATAATATGCCTAGCCTTTTCCTAACTATGTTGGAGTCGGCTTCCAGTGTAACTGGAAGCAGCTGAATACTAGTATTTTACATGGAGCGACTGCCTATTTGACCTTCACAACCCAGTTAGTACTGGGTAATACGATACTTCTTGGTAAGACTGGTTGTCAGACTTTCGGAGGACTACGTGTAACGACTGTCAAAGATCTAGAAACGAAAGCCGGGACCAACGGCTTAACGAGATCATGATACCTCCAACTTCCAAACTCCTGGCTGCTACTGGGAAATTCCTGATCGAAAAACCCATTAACACTTTGCCCGACCTGGGATTCCAACCTCGAATCTCATGCTCAGCAGTCGCGCTTCCGATAACTAAGCCAACGAAGCGGTCCAAGGTCCAAACCAAAGTTTCAATAATTTTTACAAGACACACTTAAGTCAAATCTTTATCTTTGTCTCACTGTATCCCAAGTGACTGTGTACTAAGACCATCAGAACATGAAAATTTGATGATCACCCACGGCGACCATAATACCTTTTGTAATAAAACCGGGCGATGTCAGCCCTTTTGTCTTTTTACATTTTAAGATATCTGCAGTTTTGCTTAGCGTTTAGCGATCTGGGACTTTGGAGTTTGACAATAAAAGGTAAGGACTCAATTTGGTCTAGTACATTATTTAAGCAATAGACAACAGGCTCGCCCACTGTTACAAGAGACTTGAACATATCTGGCATAATGTGGGTGTACTATAGGTAAACCTACTTAAAAAAAAAAAATGTTTCTTTGGGAAAGTTGTTTGTTATCATGAGTGCAATCGCGTGTTTAAGTGTCTAATTACCAATCACCCTATACAGGTTGTAAAAAGACCCTTAACGAAGTCGAAAGGCACTTGTTCTCCCCGTCATTGCGGTCATTTTTTTGTTCTGGACCATACCTGGGAACCTTCTAGTTACGGAGATAACTGAGGTCAAAGTTCCAATTTTTAGTTTTTAAGGTTATAAATTGACTTAAATTGAAATCTCTCAATGAAACGTTTACTAGTCAAAGCATCCATCAGCACAATGTTTTGAGTGCGTTACATTGAGTCTTACTTAAAACGAGTTTTTTCACCCCAATAAAAAAAGTCGTGTCCCAGCAATAATTTTTGCGTATGGTTACTTAGTTTGATGTACAGAATGCTTGGTTGACAGCTTCGTGAAGGGTCCGTTTACACCCTGTATAGTCGTGTAATTTGTATCATTTGAGCTATGGGCCAAAATAACCACGATGTGGAGCCCTGACACAGCCAGAAGGCGACGCGGTAGACCTCGCAGGAGATGGCGGGACGAGCTGGGCAAAACTAACGACCAGTGGTCCACATTGGCCCTGGATCGAAGAACTTGGAAGTCATGGAGAGAGGCCTTTGCCCAGAAGTGGGATGACACATGCTAACAGTATCAGTATCAGTAATTGTAATTCTGTGTGTTGTGCTATGTCTATTGTGTGCACTAAATAAATGGTTTATCTATCTATGTAACTCTTTGAGGGTTACAAGCAGTATAAGAGCTGACGGAGCTGACAAATTCAAACATGTGAAGCTATTAATGATGAAACTTATACTGTCACTTACGGGGTATCTTCCGTGTTTGTTCATTATTTTGAGCTCCCGATATTTCGACGCTGTTGCAAGCGCCATGATCGCGGGTTCACAGAAGATATCCTGTAAGTGACAGTATCAGTTTAGTTGTAAACCGTGAAAGCTTAAAACAGTGAATTAATGATTTCTCCAAAGTCTTCCGACTCCAAAGTTTCTGAATCTTACAGCAACTGCATTACGTAAATTGAATTGCTGATATGGCCAATACTCAGTAAGCAAGCATGATGGTCAATGCCCGTTCCCTCTCTCTGTACGTCATAAGAGGAGTCACTGCAGTGGAACATTATACAAACTTGGATACGCTCACAGAAGAAGCAAGAAATCCCCTCACTAATTCATGTGAGTTCAGAGGCCGGAGTTTAGTTTACATGTGAATTTCATGGCTGTAATGAATGGGGGCGCCATAAATTAGGACGGTAGACCTCTGCAGTTTAGGTGGGGGGAAAGCTGGTGGTGGTGTGGGAGCTATGCTATAGCGTTGAGCTATCATATACAGGGTGGAATTTTTTTCAACGCCACCTGGAGGGAAAGTACTCTAAATACTGGAGATAGAAAATTTTACTCAAAGGAAACATTCCTTTATTTTTAAAAAGAAATAAATCTGTATTCAAAGATTTTCGAAAATTTGCTTGCCACACTCGGGAATCTAACCGGCTAAATTCCAAAAATTAACACCCTGTACTTTTATGGCATCAATCGATAGGGTTAACCATAAGGACCAAATCTCTCTAACAAACAAAAAAAATTCCACCCTGTATGCACCGCGAACCAAAAGACGTAGCGTTGGAAGGCCTCCCCCTAGGTGGACCGATGACCTGGTGAAGGTTGCGGGGATCTGCTGGATGTGACACGCACGGGACCGGTCAATGTGGCGACACTTGGGGGAGGCCTATGTCCAGTAGTGGACGTCTTTCGGCTGAAATGATGGTGATGTTGCTATCTAGCTGTGTGTCATCTAATAACCACGTGACATGTGGGTAATAAAGGCTACTTCTTCTCATTCATTCCCAGTCGCCCCCGGTGGTGACTGGGAAGTCATTGCCGCCACTTCAGTTTCGCTATACATTGCTTTGTTTCTTGTGAAGAATAAAATAATAAGGAAATTTATTCCAAACCTGCATCTATCTAATTGATGATTAACACTGGAACAAATTGGTTATATATAAAGTGTTTCAATCGAATATTTACGTGTAGAGACGGGCGCCGCACTCGGCTACGTCTTTGAATCGATTTGGTTTTCCCATCACTAAATAGTGCTTGTGACAGTTGTCACGTCATAGTAGGTAGTCAAAAAATGGCACGCTTGGTTTTTATACAGATCGTGATGCTTGCGTTATCTAAGGCTATCTATTTCTGTGAGTGTTATCTTAAATCATGTCAGTACCTTTGTGCTCTTCTATCTTAATGTAATGTCTTATTAAGTATTTTGTGTGTACATGAATAAATAAATAAATAAACAAGGCGCATCTTCTAGTTCCGGTCAAAGTGACCTAGTGTATATAAAAAGACGGGCATGGAACAATTATTGCTTAAAAAGAAAAAACAAAAATGGCTCGGAGACGTGGGAGTGCACTAACAGAAAGAAAAAGTGCATTTTTACCAAGACAGCCATTTTATTTATTCTTCCTAGGTGGCATCATCGGCAATTGTATTTATGTATTAATTATGTGTCTACTTCTTTTGTGATTTTAGACCTTTCCATATTATGAACTATTTTGTAGTCTTAACTTTACGACACTAATTGTTACGATTCTTTCTGTGATTTATAATTATATATAATGGTTCATTCAATATTTTCTATTTTTTTTAGAGATTAGAGACATGTTTAGGATAAGTTGCCTCATCCTTTTATTCTCTTCGATGGAGGAAGCAATGTACAGCGACACTGAAGTGGGGGCAATGACTTCCCAGTCACCGCCGGTGGCGACTGGGAATTTTTATTCCCATTTGCCTCCGGTGGCAATCCCCGCGGGGGCGACTGGGAATTAATGCTTCTTCTTAGCATGACAATTCAAATTGAGGATAAGTTGTACCACATCTTTACGAAAAAAGAACAAGTATATCTTTTTTTTTTCGGATGGGAAATCATCAAATGATACCCCCGCTCTGGGCGGAGCGGAAGGGAGTGTCAGACTTGTACTGACTAAAACCCATCCATGTTCCTTCTTTGCCCTTTGTGTTCCATGGCCGCAGTATCTCTTTCGAACAGTCCCGCAGCCCCGGCAGGCATCGGCCCTTGCGGACGCCTTCCGGTTCGCTAACATCAAAGTGAGGCGCGCGTGGAACATGAACGCGCGACAAGTATAGCTCACAATAGAATTTTCAGACAAAATGTCTCTAACAAAAATCATCGAAAACTCGAAATGCCTCGTTGGTCTAGTGGTCGCAAATGCGACTGCTGAGCGTCCTGGGTTCGATTCCCAAGTCCGGCAAAGTGTTATTAGGTTTTTCCATTAGGAATTTTACAGCAGCGGCCAAGGAGTCTGCATTTGTGCCCGGTTCATCGCAATAGGCTCGCCCCCTATTACATGGGACTTAAACATAACTGGCGAAATGTGGGTGTACTATTTAGTATACCTCTGCCAAGCTCTTCGGGAATTACAGGAGTGATTTTACGTAATGTCTCTACTATTATAGTATGGCATAGCTCTGGAAACACTGGTCAATTACCCAAACCACACATCGAACAGCAGAGTGCGGGCATTAGACGGTTTTAGTCAAATCTATAGAGAGCTCACGAGTGCGCAGTTTTTGTGCACGAACGGGATGCTAGCAAGATAGGCTGTTTTAATACCTGGGCTGCATTTTGGATGGATTACATTATTTAGACTGGATTCCAAGTTTAGAGTTTGGCAACTATACAACATTAGTTTTAGTATATGCGAAACCTGAAACACGTGTCTAGTGTTTTTATATAAAGAATCTATGTGCAAAATTGCAAAACTGTATCATGAAAAATCACAAATTTATAAGCTTGTTGTGTTACCTGGCTGTACGCACAAAAACGTGGTCAGCACGCGGCGCGCCCGCGCGCTGTCCTCCAGCGTCGTCTTGAGCTTATTGATAATAATAATTTGGCAGTAGGTACCTAAATGATTGCAATAGGTACTTAGTGTCGCTCGGTATCCAACACATAGCCTTTTTAAAAAAAATTGGGACAAAATATAACATGGCTTAAAAATTATTGGAATCGATTCAATTACTTACTCTGAACAAACTATATTCAGGTTTCGCATATACTAAAAATAATATTGTATACAGTAACGACTGCCTCGTTGGTCTAGTGGTCGCAAGCGCGACCGCTAAGCATGAGGTCCTTTGTTCGATTCCCGGGTCGCACAAAGTGTTATTGGGTTTTTCCATCAGAAATTTCTCAGTAGCAGCCACGGAGTCTGGATTTTTGCCCGGTTGATGGCAATAGGCTCGTCCCCTATTACATGTATAACGCGAAATGTGGGTGTACTATTACGTACACCTCTGCCTAACCCTTCGAGTGCTGCGGCTAAGCGCAGCTTAAGCTGTTATTATTTAGCCACGTGCTCCTCAGAGACAAACGGTTCTGTAAAGTGGTAATAGACCCACTACCTGTACGGGTGTACCCACTCGCCTATTCCTCTATCCGCTAGTAATTTAGTGACAGCAATATTGCGTGAGTCTTGAAGTTAAATCGACATACGGAGGCAGTTAGTTAGGCGGGGCCTAATGTCCGTTTTATTGGTGTCCACTACGTGCCAGGTTGTGGGATAGAGAGGGGCGTGGAGCGGCTTGGTTATACATTTTTTGGCAGGTGTTTTTATTAAAAGCTTAGAAAACACCTTATTGGTGATTTCCTGACTTACCCTGACTAAGAAGAAGTCAGACGCGAAGAACTCGCTAACCGGATGTTAAAACGTTAAGCAAACAAAAAGGTCGTCGTAGTAGGTCAGGTCGGACATAGTGTTCTTGGGTTTTTTATCAAGAATTTTTAGCCCAGACTCCGGATTTGTGCCCAGTTAATGGCAATAGACTCACTCGATATTACATAGGTACTTAAACAAGACTGGCAGTATGTGGTTGTAGGCACCTACTGTAAATACCTCTACACCTTGGCCTAACACTTCGAGAATTATAAGTGTGGCGTTATGTTACGTTCCTCATCTGCACTCTGCAGACACTATAGACCAACCGCTTTAATGAGTCCTCGCGAAGGTATCAATTTAAATGGAATATTCTGAAGGTTGATCACGTATTGGTTCAATTAGTATCGTAATACCTACGTGGATTATGGTTATTTTAAAGCAAATAACCTGTGGGATATTTTTAGGACTTTGTGGACGCTTAATGTGCCTTTGATGGGGCAAGGCGGAGGCGGCGGACACATTGAAGTAATTCATCGTATTTGTGAATGGTTTCCTGATACTAAAAATACCATCTACTACACAGCGACTCCACCCACCTCTGTTCGTCTGGGCGTGAGACGTTCGTACACGCCCGCCATGAGGTATTGAGTGTAACACATCACCTGGCAATACTTTGTGTTGTAACTACTGTTATATGTGCCTTTATTTACTTTCTCTCTCTCGTGTCGGCACTAGTTGTACGAGAATAGATGATGTGGAGGGTTCTCTATTGTGTCACCTAACTTTTTTATCCATAATTTAAAGTGCCATAACTTTTTTTGTCCTAATCATCATTTGTCCGAATGATAACTTACCCGAACTTAATATCACATAATATCACATGCCATAAAATTGAAATCCCTAAATATAATATATCCTAAATCCGTTTGTCATAAATATTACAATCAATAACATACAAAAGACATAAAACCGTTGTCAATAAAAGTTATAAGTCCTAAATTCAAATTACTTAATGTTTATTTATAATAATAATATTCTTAGAACAAATTTGTATAACAAAGCTTTTGCTATGAACTTCTCTCTCTTATAATTTTTTGTTATACATAAATAAATATATTATACATGTACTCAATAAAGCAGTTGATTGTGAACATGTGGTTTTTGTAAGCAAGCAAGCATGCAGCATGCAAGCAAGCATGAAGCATGCAAGCAAGCATGCAGCATGCAAGCAAGCACGCAGCATGCAGCATGCAAGCAAACACACAGCATACAAGCAAGCATGCAACATGCAGCAGGCATGGTTTCTGTCACGGCTCCGGCGCTGCGGGGCTCCGGCGGTCTCACGCGAGTTTATCGTCGCAGATGGGTTTAACGCTCACCACCGCAGCTTCGGCTTGCTGGCCGGCTTCGCCGGCCAGCCTCAGCCGCGGCGGCGAGTGTTACAACCACCTGCTCCGCAACTCGCGGGCCGCCTCGCCCCTCCGCGCCTACGCGATTTTAAATTACACTCTAGGGGTAGAGCAGACAAGACTGCGTGGAGTCGGATTTACAGCGATTCGTTTCTGTCACTAAAACCTAATTTTTAGCAAATGTTTTAGACTAAAAAAATTATTATAAATGAACATTCGAATAATACACATTATTTAACACAATACTTAGGACATATAACTTTAGGTCATGTAAAATTAGGAGATTCAATTATTATAGTACTCGATATTATGACAGAATACTTTTAGAACTAAAGATAATTATGTTAAACAAAATTTCGGGATTTTGAACATTATGGTTACTGAAGTTTATAGCATACGTGTTATGGATAATGATTTTCGGACAAACAATTTTAGGAGAAGAAAGGGAGTACCGATGTGGAGATATGTTGGACAGGTAGTTGGTTAGGATATCAATACCTAGTGCAATAAACAATCATCATCATCATCATCCACAACCCAAACTCACCCACTGCTGGGTATAGGCCTCTCTTTTCTGGTGCCAATCTCCCCGGTCCTGTGCCAGCCTCATCCAGGTTTTTCCCCCTATGGCAACTATGTCGTCTGCCCATCTCGCTGCCGATTTTTAAATTTTGTACATAGATTAACCTGAAGATCGACCCGAGCAGCTGTTATTATTTAGAAGATAAGATAAGATAAGATATTTATTTTGCAAATATGGGTACGAGCTCACTGCAGCATAATATTACTGCAATAAAATTTATGCACTTCATTAGAATTGGAAATAATACAACTCGCCGCCTATTTTCATATATTGACGCGTGCACTCTGCACTCTCAACATCATAGACGTTGATTTAATCCATTGTTCTCTGAGTGTGTTCACAAAAAATGCATTGTTTGTGATTTGCTACAAAATGTAATATTAGATTTTAAACTATCATGGTCACTAACATTACTATTCATACTAATAACGGGAAAATAAAAATTTAAAAAATAAAAAAAAAATCCAAAAAAAATACCCGACATAAAAAAAAAAAAAAATATCCCGTTATTAGTATTAATAGTAAATTTAATATTGTTATTGTGTACACTATCGCATTAGGTAACCCTGTTAAGATAGTCGTAAGATGGAGAAGAAATAAATAAAATAAATATTACTCGTATATTGATTACACTTGAAATACTAATCAAAATCAAAGATCAACAATACACATTTGTGATCCCCTTAATATATCTACAATCATCCGTTTTTTACGGAACCTATTCTTGTTTTCTCAATAATGCCAAGATTTCTCGAGAACACAATATAGACAGTCGCTTTGTATTGGTTATAATAACTAGGGATGGGACGTGTGTCCCGATATCGATAAAAAAAAATTCTTGGAAACTAACATTTGGTTTAAAGTTAAATATGTCGTGGTGTCTCCGGATATAAAGGGTACAACATTAATTTGCTCTTACGCCCTGTGCATGACCTCAGGCGTTTCGACCTGCGACGTCAAGTGGAGTGATCGCGTCACTAATTTCCTTCCACGAGTAGTGGAGTAGAGAAGTCGCTTCAGTCTCGTGGCATGCTTTAAACAACTTTCTCCATTTGTTTTCCGCGTAGTCGGTGACGAAACACGCTTGTCGTCTGAGTGTGCAACTCGTGGCTAAGAAGTTGGGTTTAACTTAAAAAAAATGTGTATCTCGGGATTTGAAGGATACATTTTCAAACCATTAGGGTTTTAAATTGTTTCTTAGAGAACAAGCTAGTTTACTCATCATCATCATCATCATTTCAGCCGAAAGACGTCCACTGCTGGACATAGGCCTCCCCCAAGTGTCGCCCCATTGACCGGTCCCGTGCGTCTCGCATCCAGCGGATCCCTGCAACCTTTACCAGGTCATCGATCCAGGTCCAGCTAGTTTACTCCCCGTTCTGAAATACTAATACAGATTGATCAAGAACGATCATTTTACCATAATGGCTAATTATAGTGCTTTGATTCTGATTGTGCATTACAAAAGCTTATTTAATCATTCTAACAAGCAAGCTGATGTGGTATTCAATATTAATCTGCAATTACATAATCCGACCACATCATCACGTAAAAGCGCGAGCTTAACTGCTAAACATGTTTTGGTGTTACATCACGCTTTGTGACAAAATATTATGGTACCTCTCCTTCTGTCTGTGCCTAATGTCTAGTTAGCTTCATCATCATCATCATTTCAGCCGAAAGACGTCCACTGCTGGACATAGGCCTCCCCCAAGTGTCGCTACATTGACTGGTCCCGTGCGACGCGCATCCAGCGGATCCCTGCAATCTTCACAGGTCATCGGTCCACCTAGTGGGAGGCCTTCCAACGCAGCGTCTTCCGGTTCGCAGTCGCCACTCCAGATCTTTCCGGCCCCATCGGCCAGCCGTTCTGCGAGCAATGTGCCCACTAGCTTCACTGGGTGTCAACTTTCCACTCTAAATAAAATTTGTCTTTATTAATGACAGGGTGAACCCTCAAAGAGCGGGTCCTACTTGCATTAGAAATAAACAATACTTACTACATTTTATTAGTAGGACTCGTTTGAGGGCAGTTTTTGAGCCGAGTCGTCACGGATTGCAATCAATGCCAGATGGAATAGCATCAAAGAAGAAAATGCGGAGTATCTTTCAGCGTGCACGCTACTTCTCATGGCTGGTGGTCGCCAACCAAGCTATCACCCATTTTGCTAACCGGGTGATGCCTTTCCTTTCCACTGTTTTTGGAAACGATAGATATCTGCCCACGACGCGACGCCCGGTGACTTGTTTGGTAAGAAAACTTTGTTACAACAAGGGTATTTTTACTAAAGAAATATATTTTTCAAGACACGGCACGTGTTCGAAAAGTGGCTCTTATTGTCAAGGCAGCAATCAAATCTTACAATACTGGTTTGAACTGATACAAGCTCTTGATTAATACAGGTTTTTAAGCGTGGCTGCAATTTTAAAATTAAAATAAATTGGCGCAAGTTAGACAGGTTTCATAACCGAAACATTGAAACCCCTTTTATTACCCGACTGCGGCGAAGCCCAAAAGGAGTGTTATGTGTTTGAATTGTTAGTAAGTATGTATGTATGTCCGTTTCTTTGTTCCCTCAAACAAAACTTATAATTTAAAATGTGCTTGTTTTTTGCTTTTCAGTGTCTTCAGTCGGGTTTTTTAGTTGTTTCAACTAGTTTTTTTTTTTAATATTCCTTTGCAAGTGTGTGTTGAAAACGTCGTTTGATACGCGTGAGCCTTTCTCATTCATTTTTTTTTTCTACAATAAATTGTGCACTTACCACAATATAAACAATTCATCGACACATCCGCATCCCTAGCTAACGCTGGAAGCAGAGGATACAGGATTAAAAAGGAAAACCTTGCTACAATAAAGAATGGTGGTTGACTGTTAAAGATAGTGGTACAGCAGGGGCGAAGTTTTTGTTATTAGCCGACTACGAGGAGGGGGTGTTATGTGTTTTGTGTGCGTCTGGTATTGAGCTGCATCCGGCTAAACTGGAAGCCGACCCTAACATAGTTGGGAGAAGGCTAGGCAGATGACGGTGTATGTCTGTGTGTGTTGTTTAAAGTGATGTGGCGAGGAATACAAAGTGTCTGGCATGTGGATTATTGTTTTGTGTAAGAGCTTTGGGAAAGTGCGACTGGTTTTAGTTTGAAATGGAGGAAATTCAAAGGCTATTGATGTTTTGTCATATGAGCAGCTCGTGGCTAAATAATAACAGCCGCTCGGGTCGATTTTCAGGTTAAGTCGCGCTTGCCTGGGTTGGTCGGGGGATGGGATGTCATACAACCTGACACTGGCCTGCAATTTGCAAAAAAAGTAAGAAAATTTGAATTATGCGTACTACCCTGGCGCTATCACCGTAACAATTACTGGAGTGTCTGTCTGTGTTCGTGTCTGGAGCTACATCAGCACTTTGTCCGGCTTGATCAATCCTGAAAGGAGGCAATTTTAACCGACTTCTAAAAAAGGAGGAGGGTATTATGTATTCCACTACCATCTTTTTTTTTCACGTATGTTCACCGATTCCTCCGTGATTACTGGCCCGATTTAAGTGATTATTTTTTCATTTTTTAGAGGAAGCTTGCGTGGTGCTCTCATATAGGTTTTATTCACTTTGCTGTGGTACTTTATGAGTTATCCTGTATAATATGCATTTTCCATCTTCGTCTATGTCGATGATGTGTAAAAGTTTATATAATCCTTCCCAGAAAGCCCATTGTATTCCAATCTGAACTAAGGTTCACATGTGAAGCACACAGTTGATAGAAGCAGCAACTCTTAACTGTTGCTGCAGCACAATAGTATCTGATTATTGAGTGCATATCGCATTGTGTTAACGAGTTGAGGACAAACAGAACATATTTGTGGAGACTCCTATGTGGTTCAGAGAAAGTCAGGATTAATTAACACGTAAACAGAGTCAAGAATTTCTAAATTAAGTTAGTTACCACCATTTTGGAATGCAGTATTTGATTGATTACTGAATATTTGTAGGTAAATTAAGCAAAAAATTATTTTTTATGTATTTATTGTGTACCCTATAACAATGTTTTCTTATTTAACCCAAAGGTTGACTGGTAGAGAATGCCTTGTGGCATTAAGTGCGCCTATGTACCACTATTGTACATAAAGTTTGAATAAATAAATATATTATCATCCACATTTTGTGTTACTGTGTGTAGGTAAAAACTAGGTCAACAGATTCCTGGTCTAGACCAGGATTCTCTTAAACATAACTGGCGAAATGTGGGTGTACTATTTAGTACACCTCTGTAGGCAGAGGTGTACTATTTAGTACACCTACAGAGGTGTACTAAATAGTACACCTACAGAGGTGTACTAAATAGTACACCCACATTTGAAATTCTCGAAGGGTCCTAACCCTTCGAGAATTTCAGGCGTGATGTGATGTTATGTGGTCTAGAACCCATATCAACTGCCTAGGCTTTTCACAATATATTGGCGTCGGCTTCCAGTCTAACCGGATGCAGCTGAAAACCAGTATTTTACTGCATGGAGCGACTGCCTATCTGACCTCCACAACCAAGTTAGTACTGGGGAACACGTTGCCCCTTGGTCAAGACTGGTAAACTATACCAGTAGTACAATCATGGCCAATGAACCTAAATTTAAATGTTTGATACAATATGATATTCTAATAATAGAATGTTCTCTTTAATATCTAGCAATAAATTAATTAATTACTTACTATAACATAACAGGCACAATAACTATTCATAGCACACCTAAGCAATATTCTAGTGATGTGACAAACGAGCAGTAATTTGTAAGTATCGATATATCGTAGTGCGGTGCTCATATCGATTTATGAGCTGTCATTAATCGATACTCTGATACTGATTTGTCGATGTTTGAGATTGCGGAATTAATATCGATGGTAGGAATATGTTAGATGTCATGTTATAGCTGTCTATGGTGTCTGCGCTGTCACCTGCGGATATAGGTGTTTCATTTCAATAAGATATTGTGTTAATATATCTTACTACTGATGACTTAGGGATCATCTTACGTACATAATATAGATATTATCTAATCTATGAAATTCTTAAATTGATCCATTCATTTTTTTTAAGACAGTTACATATTTGCGGTAATATCTTACTTACAAACGATAGTAAAAATAATATTTTATTTTATTTTATTTATTACGGAAAACAAACAATTACACACTATAAATGATTAACAAATAATTATACGAGACTGCATCACATGCAGCTAATGCAACTCATGCAACTAACTACGTTATCCACATCTTATTCAATTAAAATCGGAAGATACATGCACGAGTACAATTGCCTTAGCTTTATTAAATACTATATAAAATAAAAAGAGAAAAAAAAAAAACTACAGATACAGAAATAAGTAAGTTAGTTAATCCTCAAAGTTGTTGATAGCTTTAAGGATATCATTTCGAATATGTAAGCGCAATGACACATTTCATGGATGGGTATAAGAATAGAGAAAGACCAAAGAAACGATGGATGGACTGTGTGAAGGATGATATTGCAAGAAAGGAGGTGTCTGATGAAATGACGAGTAATAGGCAAATATGAAAGAAGAAGACATGCTGCGCCGACCACAAATAAATTCGGATAAGAGCAGGAGAATGATGATGCATTGACATGACAATTTTGTTATTTTATGTTAGAATTTTACAAACTGTTTATTTAACAACCTTCATTTTATATTATTTTAGTTGTTTTTTTTTAATTTCTTTTGAGGTTTATTTATATGTAATGTACAGTGTCCTTTTATTGTGTGTTTGTGTGTGTATTTTGTTCAATGAATATGGTTTCAGAGAATATTTAAATGTGTTTATGGTAAAGGTGTTTCAGTATTATTGTTTTTTTTTAATGATGGTTTGCTTAGTATCTTTAAATTATTCTTAGATTATATTAGAGGAGATTTATGTAAAGATATATTCTATGTTAGATACGTACCTATGTTGCTCATTTTTTTATGTATCTATCTTAGATAATTTTGCATGCTATTATTATGGCGGAATGTGTCCTGCTCTATACCATTTTTATAACATCCTGTATATACCACATTTTATGCAAATAAATATATACTTACTTACTTACATGTTTCGCCATGAAAACATTAATAAACAAGGTGTTAATTTCAATCCACAATACCTAAGTGAACAAAAACATTAAATTAGGTTTATTAACACAAACAATAATATAGAAGAGGAGCGTGATGAGAGAAACACTTTTATCCGAATTCTTTGTTTACCCAAAAATACAATATTTTCTTCCTAACGTGTCGTCGTTTAGTTTTGTAATCATTCGCCCTTCTCGCTCACGTCATTCACTCTCTCACCTCTCATTCACTCATCTTACATTCCATTCTACCAATGAATTTGATGTTTCATTTCACGGTTAACTTCTATATCTAAGTAAATGATCCCACGATGATGATGATCTCAATTTTAGCGTAAATTGATCGAAGGTACCATATTTTCGGACCGCCCGGAGGACACGGTGGAGCATACGGTGTAGGACTGCCCCGCTTGGACAGAGCACCGCCGTGTCCTCACGGCGGCGATAGGCGGAGACCTCTCGCGCCCGGCATTGGTCGAGGCCATGCTGCGGGGCGAGACGGAGTGGGAAGCGGTCGCCTCCTTCTGCGAAGCAGTCATGCTCGCGAAGGAGGAGTCGGGCCGCGTGAGGGAGAGGACAGCATCCTCCCTCCACACCAGCCGCAGTGGTAGACGCCCACTGCGCCGGACATCGGCAGACGATCTCCGGCCACCGTAGGCGCGGGCATGCGGGCGGCGAGTAATGGGCGACTCGCTGTCCGACCATGGACCATGCCCGGATCGACGGCGCGTTGTGTCCCACGCGCGCCTCAAAGAGTGTCAGCATAATGACGGGGCCCCCCCCTCTAGAGGGCCAAAGCCTGCCGGGGTCGCGGGACTCATAGAGTTACCGTGACCCTGGAACATAAAGGGCTACTGAAGGACACCGTGGATTTTAGTCAGTACAAGTCTGACAGTCCCTCCCGCTCTGCCCTGGGTGGGAGGACTCATTTGATGATTTTACCACGTTTGGCCAACCTAAATATCTAAAAACTTCTTGCAATAACTTAATTATCATTCAACGTCAGGCTATTTCATGGATGTTCTCGAGCTAAAATATACTTTAAGGTTTATTTTAAAAAAAAAATCACAATAAAAACACGTCTGAAACAATTAAGCGTAGAGTTTACGGAGCGCTGAAATATTGCGCTCAAAGTTTGGGAGCATTAAAAAGTTTTCGTTTTAGGTGGCCCCTACTATGGGAGCCTGTGTTTTGGTATATGGTCATCGGATATGTGAGTTCTGAACGTGAATTGAAACTTACATATTGAACTTTCGAAACGAGTTTTAATACATTTTGTAAGAATCGATGTGTTATGAAAAGGTACCTGTCACTCAAAGACACTGTACTCTTAGGGGCCGTCTCCACGAGCGAGAGAATCGCGGCGATATTATCGTATAGAAATACGTGGCACGACGATAATATCGCTGCGATTCTCTCGCTCGTGGAGACGGCCCCTTAGCGACGTCCTTGATCAGCGGCTTAACGTGCTTTCCGAGGCACAGAGGAAAATCGGGATGTAATGGGAGATCCCCCCATCCACGGCCAACCCACGAAACCATGGCTTAACCTAACGATCGACCCGAGTGGCTGTTATTATTTAGCCACGAGCTCGATCGAGGTATGACTGAAACCGAAATAGAGAAATGTGTGTGATATGGGGCAAGGCTAGCTAAACTTCCCTGCGCGAATCGACGTGGCTAAATATTAACAGCCGCACGGGTCTATCTTCAAGGTTAAGCAATGTTTATCTAGGTTGGGCCGTGGGTGGGGTGACCATCCATTACATACCGAGCCTCGGAAAGCACGTTAAGCCGTTGGTCCCGGCTGTCATTTGTAAATCTTTGACAGTCGAAACAGGTAGTCAGTGGCCCCAAAAGTCTGACAACCAGTCTTACCAAATGGTATAACCCTGTACTAACTGGGTTGTGGAGTTCAGATAGGCAGTTGCTCCATGTAAAATACTGGTATTCAGCTGCATCCTGTTAAACTGGAAGGCGGCCCCAACATAGTTGGGAAAAGGCTAGGCAAAAGAATTCTCAACCACAACTCGAACCAGCGACCCCTAGTACGCTCCCCCACATTAAAGCCCAACCGCGGGTGTTATGAGCCCCCAATATGGTTTCACAAATCGCTCGTCTGTCTGTCTACACAACAAGTTAATCCTTGTTTAAGGACGAGTTTCATGACAAGTTTTTTAACAATTTTGTTTTGATAAATTGACGCATTCGGTGTCGTGTTTGGGGGACGGTGTAACCGCTGAGGAGATTTGAATGGTAGTCAAAGTTGGCTTGATGTGTTAGTTGTTCAGTTGTTTTATGGGATGGGTGGGTGGGTGTGATGATTTAGGTGTTATGTTGAAGGGTTCGTGAGTTTATAATAATAGCGTATGGGTCGACTGTAGTCAAGGCAACGCTTGCTGGGCTCGGCTCGAAGAGATGGTTGACCATTCATTATACTGGGTGGAATCTTTCAGCGGAGCAGTAAGGGGAACTACCTTAACCGTAGCAGCTACACGAAAATGGTCTTAGGAGACCATCCATAAATTTTTCGTGAAGTTTTGATCCCCATTCACAGATTTTCAAAAAAATGTACAGTTAGCAAGAAAATGTCCATTTTACATAAAACATTTTTGTTTATGCCAATCGATCCTGTTTCCAATACTGATCAAAAACCTCTAAGGGACCAAAAGTACACAGGTTGGTTTACTAAAAAAGTCAGAAATCGCAAAAATCTTAGGTTGAACTGGAACCGACCCCAACATGGTGGGGAAAAAGCTAGACTTAGGTGTTTATGTGAAGCTTGCGTCAAAATATCAAAATAATTTTTGCCTGTGTACTTTTAGGTATACCTCTGCCTTATCCCTGAAGACAGAAGAATACACCCACATTTCACCAGCACATTTCTTCATCATCATTTCAGCCAAAAGACGTCCACTGCTGGACATAGGCCTCCCCCAAGTATCGCCACATTGACTGGTCCCGTGCGACTCGCACCCAGCGGATCCCTGCAACCTTCACCAGGTCATCGGTCCACCTACTGGGAGGCCTTCCAACGTAACGTCTTCCGGTTCGCATTTCTTCGTTTTAAAACAAATACATAAACCCATTTCAAATCAATCAAACAAACTAAATTAATTTGGAATTCGGCCATTTTTCTTAGAAATCTAAAACGGTTTAATGAAGAAATGTTGATTAATAACTTAAGTTCGTTTCAACAGATATCGAAACTGTCAGACTTAACTTATTAAATGATGAATACGATTAACTTAGTTAATACAATGAAATTATTTATCTTAGTATTTTAATAAAATGATGGTTAAAGTATATAAGATAAATCTTCAGGTTAAGCCGCACTGGCCTAGGTTAGTCTGTGGATGGGCCACTCACTACCTACCGAGTTTCCTCCGTGCCTCGGAAAGCACTAAGCCGTTGGTCCCGGCTGTCTCTTGTAGACTCGGTATGTATTGGGTGCACACCCATGCAGAGACCAACCTAGGCAAGCGCGGCTTAACCCGAAGATTGATCCGAGCGGCTGTTATTGAGAGAGCTCCTAAATACGACTTCATAAGGTACTGAAAAACACTTCCACGTTAAAATTCATTTTCCATTGTCAAAATAACAAACAGAACAGCGAACACAATTGACAACAGACAAAACAAAAGCAGCAATCGAAACCGTCCAGATATTTTAGATGTTACAACACACATACGTACCTACTAGATACAATTATTCGTCTACCTCTAGCTACGTATTCCGAAGGAGTGACAGAGATAGCAAGATACGGAAAGTTAGAAGATAGAAAGAGAGAGAAGATGTCGTAGTTTCATATTGTACTCATCTCAATATTGAGATTAAAAGTGACGCTTGGCTTGGTGCAAATTATTTGACGTAGGGTCAGCAAAAAAGGGGGGTGTAAATATTATCATGTTAATATGTGGGTAGTTTTGTTTTGGGGGCAAAAAGAGGGTTGTGCGTAGTTTGTTATGTGGAGGGATGTAATGGGAGCTAATGAGATTTGTTAGACACGCCTTTGAGTGACTGTGTAATTTGTTTGCGAAGTATAAGTATTCATTAATTCATTTTTTTTTCTCTTTAGATATATGAACAACGGTGGTTGATTGCCTCGTTGCTCTAGTGGTCGCAAGCGCAACTGCAGAGCATGAGGTGCTGGGTTCGATTCCCAAGTCGGGTAAAGTGTTATTGGGTTTTTCCATCAAGTAATAGCCACGAAGTCTGGATTTGTGCCCGGTTAATGGCAATAGGCTCGCCCCTATTACATGGGGCTTAAACATTACTGGCGAAATGTGGGTTTACTATTAGGTACACCTCTGCCTAACCCTTCGGGGACTACAGGCGTGATATTATGTTTATGTATGAAGGAGGACGAAGCAAAAGGGCTATGTGAGGGTCATGGCAGATGGCGTTCTGTAGCTTCTGTCTACGAAAAAGACACGAGATTGCGTATGTAGTAATTTTTGTAAACTCTTCACGATTCACCCGAGTGAACGGTTCACTCGAGTTTTTGTTTCATACCTCGTTCACACAACACTGAAAAAATAACCGAAGATTAAAGGTTCATCCGTGACACACCCACCACACCAAGTGACTTCTTTCAGTTGATGTTTCCTCAAAAGCTGTCGCAAAACGCTCGTCGTTTGAGTGTGTAACTTGAGGCCAAGTGGGTTAAAGATGCACCATTACACCCCTTCGAAAGAAAAACAAACAAAACCTTATACACTTCAAAACGATAACAAGCCTAATACCGAGTCTTTCCCCAATTATGTTGGGGTCGGCTTCCAGTCCAACCGCTTATCTGACCTCCAGAACCCAGTGGGGTAATACAACACCCCTTGATAAGACTGGTTATCAGACTTTCGGGCCACTGACTACCCGTAACGCCTGCCAAAAACCTACAAATGACAGCCGAGACAGCTTAAAGTGCTTTCCGACACCAAGTAGCACTCAATAATATTTAAAAATTAATTCACTCGTTCTCTGCTGACGCTACCGAGTCAGGGCTCACTTCACTGAAACGTAGCACTGCAGGCGACGTTTTTGCGCACCGTACCTCTGACACAGACACCTTTTTATGTAAAGACGGGACAAGATACAGGATTACTAGATAAGATCTCTTGTTTTATATAAATTAAGGTTTAGATTCTAATGGAGGAGGTAATTTTGATGACAGACTTGATTAGAACACTAGAAGAATATAAAGCAGGCGGGGTGGCGTTGCATGATACTCCTAATATAGCTACAAATACTAACGTTTTGAGTGGATTTTTTTTGATATTCTTACTTTGGCTAAAGTGATTTTTAACACGCTTTTATAAACTTCACCTGTAACTATGTAAAACAATCTTAGAAGTTACTTCCCGGTTTTCGATTGAGTTGAAATGTTGATACATGTTGAGTTTAGATGATAATGCATGGTTAACTAAGTGACGTAATTCTCAAAGATGGTGGACTAGATGTTTTTTTTATGCAATCGTTTTTTTATGTAGGTGGTTTGCTGAGAAATAAAAATACTCTCTAAAGCGTGTTTTTTTAGTTATTTTTTTACAATAATATTTTGATGTTAGTTCTTTATTTGTGTCATAGATGGCGCTGTAACAAAGAAGGAAAAATGAATAAAAGATAGCGTGACGATTGACAGGGAAGAATTGAAGCTAAAAACGTGTAGCGGCGACCCCAAATGACATGGAACAAGGGCAGCAAGATGATGATGACGGAGCTGTAATACTTTTTGTACTATGTTGCTGTAGTACTATTTATATGTAGTTCCGCTACAAGTCTGTTGTCGAAAGACGCGTCCGCGTTTTGTCCGTACCATTCTAAAAATGAAGTCTCATCCAGTCTTGCCTACATCTATCTACCATCGGAACACCGAGAATACGTCTTTCTTTGCCTCTCTTTGACTATTTACTAGCTTTGAATACGGCTGTTGTTAATATCATTCTGAGTACTCTCTGTATACAATCATTGAAAATATTACTTTTGTATAGAACTTGTATTGTGAAGGGCAGCTCCGCTTGACTGTGTAGAAGAGGCGTTATTTTCAATTGTAATTAATATTACAAGTATCTAGAACAATAATTGGATATTTTATTTTAGCTTATTTAAATAGAATAATTGAACCAAAAAATTTACCTAAAAATGCCTTTTTTTTTTTATTTAGCTTCGATTGTCCCACTGCTTGACAAAGGCCACAACCTTCCACTCTTCTGTCCGAGCGGCTTTTTCAGGCCACGCCTCTAAGTCATCACGCCAGCGCTTTCTAGGCCTCCCTCGGCGATGACGCCCGTCTTCGGGCACCCACTGAGTGACGGCTTTGACCCATCGGTCCTGATGCAAAAAGGACTAATTATAAAAAAATAAACTAGCTAACTAAATAAACCAAGATCCCATTTGTATTCCCTAGATTCCCATTTGTATTTCTTTTTTATGGCAAATAAATTTATTATTATTATTTCCTTTATTTATATTTTGACAAATTTTTAACATTTTTAAATATTCCTTAGAAAAAACAATATAAAAAACATTTAAAAATATAAAAAATTGTAGCCCACCGGTATCGGGAACAGGGTCCAAGCTACAGGGCTCCAAAGAGAGGAACCTCCTAACAATACGAGCCGTGTCTAGAAGTACCGCTCTCTGAATCAAGCCCTTGATCCAGCTGCCTAACGAGAGCCTCCTCAGGTATTGGTCGAGGCTCTTGGTAATTAAGCCATGGGCTGATACAACTATCGGCACAATGATCGCTGAGTCCACATCCCACATGTCGACAACCTCGTGAGCCAAGTCAAGATACTTGATTTGTTTATCTTTCTCGGCTTTCACGAGGTTCTCATCATGCGGGACCGTTATGTCAACAATCATTGCGCGCCGCTCTGATCGATCCACCACCACTATATCAGGCTTATTGGCTACAATAGTCCTGTCAGTGATGATGGATCGATCCCAGTACAATGTGATACTGCCATTTTCGAGAACTGGGTCGGGCACATACTTATAGTACGGCACTTCCGATTCCACAAGGTTGTATTTTAGAGCAAGTTGCTGATGTATAATCCTGGCTACAAGGTTGTGTCTATGCAAGTACTCTCCGTTAGCCAGACGAGAACACCCGGAGATAATGTGACGGATTGATTCGCCTGGACGGTGGCATGCCCGACATATGTCAACCGTACCATCCTTCACAATAAATTTCCGGTAGTTATTCGTCATCATAACTTCATCCATAATTGCACAGACAAAACCTTCGGTTTCTCCGAAAAGGTCCCCGGAACGTAGCCAGGCTACGGACGCTGATAGGTCTACATCGGGTCCATGCAAGGCCCGGAAAAAGCGTCCGTGAAGCTCCTTACTCTGCCATACCTCCATGCGGTCGTTAGTGTCAAGCACTACAGGTTTGCGCCAGTTCTCTTTAGCCAAGGAAAGCGGGGTGAGGCCCTTGTCCACCACGACGACATCTCGATGCATCCCCACGTCGGCTTCAAGGAAATATTCCCTGAGATTGCATATCTCGCGATTGTGGAGAGTCTTAGCATTTAAAAAGCCTCGACCCCCACACTTCCGCGGGATATACAATCTCATAACTGAAGAACGCGGGTGATGCATACGATATGCCGTCAACAATGTACGGACCCTCCTATCCAGGGCGTCTAGTTCTGTTTGAGTCCATTTGAGTATGCCGAAAGAGTACATCAAAACCGGCATGACCCAACCGTTGAAGGCACGTACCTTATTTCCGCCTGATAAAAGACTATTAAATACTTTTTTCAGGCGGCCAAAGAAGCGCTCCTTCAACGATTGCTTCATGTCAGCAACATTGATGCCCAGCGCTTCCGACATACCCAAATACTTATAGGTTTCGGTTGCTGAGAGGGATCTAAGATTTATGGAATTCGAGAGCTGGGTTCCCACGGATTCCACAATCTCCCCTCGCTTTACATGCATGACCGCACATTTGTCCACACCAAATTCCATCCTGATGGCGCTACTGAAAGTTTCAGTTACCTTCAGTAGCTCCATCAGTTGTAAATCGTTGGGGGCAAAGAGTTTCAGGTCATCCATGTAAAGGAGGTGAGATATAACTTGACCACCTCTCCTCAACCGATAGCCTAGACCTGAATCCTCCAGCAGCGTGCTAAGAGGATTCAAGGCTAAGCAGAACCAAAGTGGACTCAAACTATCGCCCTGAAATATACCTCGCTCTATCCTTATCGGCTCGCTATTCCTCTGGATTTGCCGACATCCTGGATAGCGAAGGACTGTCCGCCATTGCCTCATACATGACATCAGGAAGGTGCGCAGAGTTGCATCAACTTTATACAACTCTAGCACCTTCATGAGCCATGTATGTGGCACCGAGTCATAGGCCTTCTTATAGTCTATCCAACATGTCGACAGATCCTTTCGGGAACGGCGAACCTGTTGACTAATGGCCATATCAATGAGGAGTAGCTCCTTAGTACCGCGGGACCTGTTCCTACATCCATTTTGAGAAGCAGACATGATAGAATTGTCATCTATGTGTTCGTTAATTTTAGCTCTCAAAATGGATGTAAGAACTTTATAGACCGTCGGAAGACAGGTAATCGGTCTATAATTTTTGGGTTCCGCAGTACTACCCGATTTATGGAGCAGGTGGGTTATACCTGTTGTCAGGATCGCCAGGCGAGCGTGCGATCTTGTAAACCATTTAATCCAGAAGTTGTGCAGCCCATCCGGCCCTGGAGATTTCCAGTTTGGCAACGGACGGACTGCACGAACTACGTCTTGGGGGCTGATAGTGATTGCCCCCATTTCTGGTACTAGATCGCACGCTCGCTCAACCTCCCGAGTCCAATCACCCTCGGTATGGCTAACAGGCACCGACCAGATGCTGCGCCAGAACGAAGACATGGCATCATCATCCGGTAGGCACGTGTCAGCCACACCTTGGTCCGGTCGCTCCCAAGCCCTATAAACCCACCTTTCATCTCTTTGGAATGTGCGATTCTGAGTGTATCGGTCCACCCTCCGCTTATACCTACGAATACGGTTTGCCCATGCATACACTTTCTGCTTCAGGAAGTCGATGCGCTCTGTGACACCGGACATGTAGTCTCGAGGACCAATATCAGTCCCCGAGAATGCCCGCCGCACAAAACGCATCACTCTAGGACGAGTATTGCCCTCCCTGAAGCAGATCAGTTTGCCGATGAGTGCTCTGGCCTCACCAATACGTCGTTCAATCCTGTACTGCCATGCTGGTACGGCTGGTTTAGGTCGTGTAGCTCTGTCATCAGAAAATTTGACATGAGCTACACGACATGCCGCTACAGCCGCACAATACAGGATTGAGTGAGCATCGGTGAGGTCTTCACAGTTGTCAAAATAGTTTGACAACTGCGAATCCAGAACAGCCACCAGCGCCCTATTTTTGTTATGCATGGGCAAACGAGGTATGCGTGGTCTAAGGTCGGGTTGCATAAACCGATATTCTCGAATCGCACCCTCCAAAGCACTCCTCATTTCCTCATTGCACTGGGTACTTACATTAGTAACCATATCATTACTCACGTCGTTATCGCAATTTGATATCATAGTAGACTGTGGTGGAACCACAGCCTGCGGCGGCGTGGCAATGACCTGGCTACTCTGCATTTCCATCCGCAAGCGATCAAGCACAGTGTCATCCAACATACGATTACGCTGGATGACTCGTACCTGATCCGATAGTCGTTGTGCCGACACGTTGACAGCTGGCTCAAGCACTTGAAACAGAGAGAGCATCCGAACACGGTACGCAGTCAGGTTGTTTCCTCCCTCTGTAGCCCCATAGTATGCGCGCATGACATTTGCATTAATGGATTGCGTCCATCGCATGCGCTGCACACTCCCGCCGAGAGCTGGGACCCTATCAGAGGCCGGTGGGCCTCGAGGTCCTAAGCCGTCCGGCGGCCGGCGTCCTCCCCTTCGACGAACAGGTGGTGGCGTCGTGGGCGGAGAGAAATACTCGTCGCTCGAGCTCGACGCAACTGCCACGGCCGGTGTCACAGCACTCACGACGGGGCTGGATTCCGATGGTGGCGAGGCGGAGCTGAGCGACGGGTCCGGAGGCGATAGGCGTGCACGTCTTGCTGCTGCTCTGGTCAACATTATCTTATTTTATTTTCATTTTTAAATTTTATGTACGTGTGACATATGTCATTCCAGATCATATTTTTCTTTTTGTGATAAATTGTGATAAAATTGTTTCATTTTGTTATTGTTAAATTATTGTAGAAATTATAATATATTAAAACGGAGATTATGTTCTAGATTGTTTAAAAATAATGACGAAATTTATTAAATTAAATTAAATGAAATTATAAGACGTCTGTTGACATTTAGTATTGCCAGCTTTGTATATATTATTATTATTATTATTATTAACATTAGGATTCATAGGAGTCAAAGTACTCCTCCACATCGCTATCATCAGGAAACGTACCTAGAAGACCGGCAGCATTGCCACGTGTAATGGCAATGCTAATTCTTTGGCCAAAGAAAGAGCCAATCTACGAGTAGTATAATATTTACGTATTTATTTTTGTACCTTCTCACGATGTGGTCCATATTTTTTCGTTGTTATATTTGTAGATCTTTAAGTCTTTGTCAGTCAGTAGCCCGAAAGTCTGACAACCAGTCTTACCAAGGGGTATCGTATTACCCAGTACTTACTGGGTTGTGGAGGTCATATAGGCAGTCGCTCCATGTAAAATACTAGTACTCAGCTTCATCCGATCAGACCGAAAGCCGACCTTCTACGATATTTACACACTCCTTTGCGTAGTATTCGTAACAGGAGTGCGTGTATCACCAGGTGTATGAATGTGGACGAGGGGAAAGGAATATGTTACGTATTATTTATTTATTTTAAGTTAGCGTACATAGGCAGACTATAATATATTTCACAAGGCATCAGTGGCGAAGGTTGCATACAACTCGATTCCTACCGGATTCCCTTTGGCACAGTCAGTATTTTATATACAAATAATATAATCATACTAAAGATATGTACTCCGGCTTACTTCTTACAAAAATTTACCCTTCGCTACTGCAAGGCATTCCCTACCAGTAAACCTTAGGGTTAAATGGGGCAACATGATCATCATCATGCTTGTCTATGCATGCATGCCTAGCCTTGTCCCAACTATGTTAGAGTCGGCTTTCAGTCAGCAATATTATCCTCTTGATATAAGACAAATCGGTCTACCGTCACCGACCGACCGATAGACCGATTTGTCTGCTCATAAACACCCACCCGCAATAACTTCAGTTTATCCGTGATCATGGTGCTTGCAACAGCGCCGAAATATCGGGAACTCAAAGAAATCAGTAAACATGGTAAATATCCCGTTTCTAGTGTTAATAATAATATTTATTTTATTTCAGAACATTACAAGATCCACATGTTGTTAGTAAAAGTCTTAACCTAATGTTAGTAAAAAACACACTGTATATAAAAATGTAACGACTGACACCTACGTGTGCAGCCGTATCCAGTGAGCCAGCATGGGGCTGTCCCACCTATCACAAAATACATTCAGAATGCTGTGGGAGCTAGCACGTAGTCTACCGAGAATAGGAGCGCAGCGTTTCCGCATAATGGCATGAAAACCATCAATGATAAAGTTATTTTCTTGTTTATTCAATCATAATAATTAGCAAGAAACTTCGCTTGCACTGGACATTCCCTACCTACCTGTCTATACGTCCTCCACACTAGTTACCGGTAGTCAATGGTGCGTAATCCGCTAGGTAACTAATACATAGTTAATACACTAAAGCCTAGTTAGTCTAATTGGCTTCCAATCGGGCCTCAACGTCCAATAATCTAGATTCTGAACCTGTCCTAATTACTTAAGTACTCCTGGATTCGGGGATTGTGGGCAGAAGGTCCAATTTAATTATAGTGTTTTTGTTAGGAACAAAAGCCTATATAACACACTTAAAATGGCAAATCTTTACATTTTGACAGTTCAACACTATTACAACAAAATAAATAAAAAATGTCATTCGAGAGTGCTGTTGTTAAAAAAAATATATAAGAAACGATATTTTATTTCTTACCGTAATCATAACATCACGCCTGTAATCCCCAAAGGGTTAGGAAGCGGTGTACGTAATAGTACACCCACATTTCGCCAGTTATGTTTAAGTCTCATGAAAATTGGGGCCTAGGCCTTAAGCCTATTGCTATCAACCGGACACAAATCCAGACTCCGTGGCTGCTACTGAGAAATCCCTGACAGAAAAACTCGATAACAATTTGCCCGACCTGGGAATCGAAACCGGGACCACATACTCAGCAGTGGCGATTACGACCACTGGACTAACGAGGCAGTCCACAACATGTCTACAATCATGGTGTAAAAAAAACCTAGTAGTATTCTGGAACCACCAACACATCGAGTATTGGAGGTTCCAGAACAGTCCTAGGTTTTTATACTCAAATATGACTGCTGATCATTGTGTCCAGCCCCCATAGCATGACCACCGTAGACAAGGATTTCTTTGACGAAAGAATCGACAAAATGACAGATTGTGTCGACACAATGACATATTTCTTTGCACTATCTGTCATTTTGTCGATTCTACGGTCAAAGAAATCCTTGTCTACGGTGACCATGCTACGGGGGTAGGACACTATGATCTCTCTTCTCTGATTTGGAAACGTGTTATTCGAATATTCGGCTACGGCGACGGGCTTTATAACGAAAGTAACTGAAGATTTATGGCTGTACAATTCAAGCTAACCATCTCTTCGAGGGACACAACATACGCCTTATTATTTCATTCTGCTTTCAAAGTGGGAATTCTGGTCTCATCTGTCTGTTCCATATCCCCGAATCCCGAATCCCGATAGGCCGGAATTTAATTTCTTATCGGAGCTTATAAGTGGTAATTACGTTATCGTGAAATCTATCCCGAATCTTAAAAAATACGACCTTTCTTTTACTACAAAGGTTGAAAAAGTGTCTGTTTCAGCATAATTTAGCTGTAAACTTTTGTTAACTTACAAGTTCTACATCTTATAGCTATCAGCACATCTTATGGATATATGAAATCGTATCGTATAGTATCGTGAATCGTATTATTAATAAAAACTATTTTCAGATACACCTACCACTGTTTGTCTCTGCATCACCCAAAGGTTGACTGGTAGAAAATGCCTATGGCATTAAGTCCGCCTATGTGCTTTTGTGCTTGAAGTGTAAATAAATAAATAAATGAATAAACTAAAGGGCGATCATTTTACACCATGATCGCTACATACCTACTTGTTCCTTTTATTCTATGTTCATACATCTTCAAAAGCGTATTGAATTGTTTTACCCAGTACTAACTAGGTTTTGGAGGTCATATAGGCAGTCACTCCATGTAAAATACTGGTATTTAGCTGCATCTGGTTAGACTGGAAGCCGAACCCAACCTAGTAGGGAAAAGGCTAGGCAGATAATGACATAATCAAAGGGGTTTGCCTCAAAATATGACGTTTTTACGTCTTTAAAATTGATTGCCATTGTGGCTACGGTTAAATTATTAGCCAGCCAACAAGATGGTAAGGGCTGCTACTCACATGATGGGGTCTGTCGGTATGATATGGTAGAGCTGGACGGCGAGATCATATCTGAGGCGACCCAATTCAAATAGATACGACCCGAATGAAAGCCGAATATGTACAGACGCCAGCGCATCAAGCTACTACAATCTGTCAAGTTTTTTTAATAGATTTTCAACTTTATCGCTATAGTATTAGGTTCAAGGTTGATTCGGAAAATGTTAGTTTCGGATAACTTGATGTGCTGGGGTCGGTACATTTTGTTGTTTTTTTTTGTATCCGTTTTTCGTCCTGCAAGCTGTCTTGTCGACATTAGACTGGTTTTTATGTATTTAGAAAATATGGCGTGCATGGTACAGTATCCAATGGTATGTCCATCTAGTATGGCTTCTTCATATTTGGGTTAGAGAAGATCTCGAGGAGCACGTCTCTTTTTCTTTGTTTCTCCATTAAACTTTGGTTTGGGTGGTTGTCTGTTTTTTTTATTCACCCACTGCTGGGTATAGGCCTCCCCTTTTTCTGCCACACTTCCCGGTTCTGTACGTCCTTTATCCAGGTGTTTCCCTATACATCTGCCTAACCTACCGAGGATTACAGGCACGATGTTCTGTTAAATATCGACCCCTATCGTGGAGTTTCACTAGTTAATTTACCTTGACCCTGTATATAAATATCTGGCCGTACATTAAAGGTATTGCTTAGTTAATATTGTACGGAGCGCGTAGTCCGCTGGTCACGTGCATGCCGTTAGAGGAAAAAGTTCCAGCGACATGCGTGGGTGGCTCACAGGTATATACAACATTAGTTTTAGTATATGCGAAACCTGAAACACGTGTCTAGTATTTTTATGTAAAGAATCTATGTACAAAATTTCAAAACTGTAGCATGAAAAATCACAAGGCTTGTTCTGTTACTTGGTTGTCTGCACTAAAACGTGGTCACCAAGAAGCGCCGCCGCGCGCGCGCCTTCAGGGTCGGCTTGTGCTCATTGAAAACAATAATTTGGCAGTAGGTATCTAAATGATTGCGATAGGTACTTAGTATCACTCGGTGTCCAACTTGTAACGTTTTTAAATATTTTTGGGACAAAATATAACATGGTTTAAAAATTATTGGAATCGATTCAGTTATTTATTCTGAACAAACTATATTCAGGTTAAGCATATACTAAAAATTATGTTGTATAGGACGTCCATAGGTATTCTATGTCATAATATCACGACTGTCGTCTGAAGACGTAGGCAGAGGTATGTTACTTCACCCACCCTTGACATAATGAATTTTCGTGAAATAGGAGGGGGCCTATTGGTACTAACTGGGCACCAATCCAGTTGCCAGATGCTACTTAGAAATTCCTGATGGAAAAACCTAATAACACTGCTCGATCTGAAAATCGAATCCAGGACCTCATACTGAGCAGTAGCGCTATCGACCACTAGACCAGTGAGACAGTCACTGGTATTCTATGTTATAATATCACGCTTGTCGTCGGAAGTCGGAGCCAGAAGTCGGAGTACCCCCACATGTCTCAATTTTTTTTTCAATGTATTTCATTTAAGGATCGTCCGGATAAGTAGCAGTCAGGCTGTGGACTCCGGACCTTCATAGAGGAAGAACCACTATGGATATCCGGAGTCCACAGCCTGACTGGACCTTGGCCAGTAACTGGGTATAAATATAGATTAAGGTCCTGGGTTCGATACCATTTTTCGATTAGAAACTCAGTAGCCCGGAGTTTGGCTTTGTGCCCGGTTGATGGCTATAGGTTCGCCCCCTATTACATGAGACTTAAACACAAATGGTGAAATGTGCGTGTACTATGATACACCTCAGCCTAGCCCTTCGGAGAAATATAGGTGTGAAGTTACCCCCAGCACAAAAAGTGATGATGATGAACACCAACAGTTCCCAACAATGTTGAGTCATCATCACCTACGAGTATAAGCTCGTTCAGCAAATATCGTCAATTACTTATTGTAGAACTAGACAATGGTTGTGAATCTAATGAGTCGAAACTGTGGACTGCGCAACTGGCGTGATTTATAGTGTCGCGGTGCAAGTGGGAATGTTGGACGTTTTGGGTAATTACTAATTCAGAAGATAAATGTTATTGAGGAACTAATTAGGTATATCAGACGTGTCCAAAGATATTTAAAAGACTCATAGAGCGGACATGGGGAATAATTTCATACAAAAACTTTCATCAAGATCATTTTCGATTTTGACACACGAATGTTACCTGACAAGCGGGCGTTTGACATTAGACAGAACGATTTGTTAGTAAGTAGTGTGTGTAGTAGTGGCAGTTTGTTAGTAGTAGAAGTGATAAAGAAAAAGATAATTTATTTGTTAAAAACATGCGTTTACACACAAATTAAGCATGCAAGATCTTAGTGAAGTAGGGTAGGGTAGGTCCGTACATGTTTTACAGGGTGAGGTGTAATTTTTTTTTTTTTTTTAAATTATGCAAATTAGAACATTTCTATTTTAGGCATTGTTTTTCTAGATAACTACACTAATGTCTATTATAAATATTATTTTCTTTGAGTTACTTATTACCAATAAAATATAATGGTATTGGATCACGATTTTCTTCGTCTTGTCCCATCTATCGCTCGTAAATATTTGAGTGACAGACTGACTGTACGTGTCACACAGAATAAAACAGTTTGATAGGTTGTAATAGGAACCATTACAACCTATCAACCTGTTTTATTCTGTGTGATGATAATTTGGATAAAAAATCATAAAAAACCGAATTCACTGGTTTGGGTATTTTGTTTATAAACCGACCAGAAAAAGGCATAAAATAAATAAGTGGGTCGGTAAAAGAGTGACCTAGACATAATATAAAGGGTGTAAACAGACCCTTCACATAGCCGTCAATCAAGCAATCTGTACATCAAACTAAGTAACTTTAAGCAAAAATTATTGCTGGGAATCGACTTTTTTTTGGGGTGAAAAATCACGTTTTACGGTAGGACTCGATGGAAAGCACTCAAAGCATTGTGTTGATGGATGGATTGAATAGTGCGGGGGTCGTGGAGGTGTGTAAGGTAAAAATCTTACATTAAAAACATGTAATTAAAAAAAAAACTTGTGAAAATGTTGGAACTTTGACCCCCAATATCTCCGTAACTAGAAGGTTCCCAGGTATGGTCTCGAACAAAAAAATGATCGCAAAGATGGGGAGAAAAAGTGCCTTTCGGTTATGTTAAGGGTCTATTTACACCCTTTACAGGATAGAAGGGACATGGACATAGAAATATTTATCGGCAATTTAAAAATAAACAGCTATTGCATACATTTTGACCGTGTAGGTATTGCCCTTTTGTAGGACACAGCTATATTTTTTTAAATTGCTGATGTAAAATTGTTCACAAAGACAAAGAATAAAATATACGTATTATAGAAGATACTCATTAACTACCAAAGCAAACTTCCTCTACCAAATGAAAAAATCACGCAAATCGCACTAGTAAGAAATTGATTTACATACTTACTTGAAAAAAGACGCACCATATACGTAACCTCCTTTTTAAAAGTCGGTCAAAACGGGCCTTTATGCAGAGTTCTTAAAATACACTGCCTCACTCACCTACCACGACGAAGATAATATTTGTAACTCCCACGTAATGTGACCTGAAATGGGAAACCTTACCGAGAATTGCTTATTTCTATTTAATCATAAAGGTTATACAGGTGTAAATTTCCACAGAAATTCCTTTCATAGCATTGGAAAATAACTGAAATTTCCGTGTTGGAAACGTACAGTACTTTTTTTGAATATTTTATCTTGTAGCGTTGGCTATTTTAATTCGTTTTTATAACTTCACCTGTAACTATGTAAAAAAATCGAAATAGTTAAATTTGACCCACTTCCCGGTTTCCGATTGAGCTGAAATTTTGTGTACATACAAATGTTTAGTTTGGATGACAATACATGGTTAGTGGGTAGTGACATCATTCTAAATCCAATATGGCGGACTCCCAAAGATGGCGGACTAGTTATTTTTTATGCATTCCCATGACATGGGTATCAAATGAATGGGTTTGCTGAGGAGAATACGAGAAATACAATGACGTCACTCTGCCGCGTGTTTTTTAGTTTTTGAAACTATAATATTATTTAAGTCACATGTAGTAGGCGAACTGTTACCACCGTACCACGTCGTTCGTATATCTACGTTTTTTTTTCTTGCACATCGTAAAGTAACGAAATTTGAACTAAATTGTCATACTATGTAGTCATTTTAATTGTCTTATCTAAGTAGCCATAAATATTGTGGAAAAAGACCTAAACCTGGAACACCTACCAACAGGTAAAGGGCTATTTTTATAATAGCAACCCGAAAGCTGGATTTATGCCCGGTTGATGACGATAGGTTCGCTCCTATTTGGGAATTAAACATAGTGAACGAAATCTGGACGTTGTACTGGTGCCCCTGCCTAACCCTTCGAATATGATTAAATACCTTCTTAATTACTTCACTTCAGAAAGAGCTCACCCAACCCGTAAGTAATGTTCCCATGGAAACGGTATCGTTTCCAAGAAAGCATGCAATTTTGGGTGTCAGAGATGTCAAAATGAAACCCAAATGCGACTATCTTTTGACGTGATAGCGCGAATCTAATGCTTTTGAAGGTTTTGAAACTACCTCGAGCTTAGGAAAACCAGTTCTAGTGAAAATTGGTATTCTTAAGGCTGTGGTAATGACCGTGACATACCTAAAACGAATGTAAAAATCAGGAAATTCTCAGTTGCAGTTTGGGGTCTAGATTTGTGCCCTGTTGATGACACTAGGCTGATCCCATGGGACTTACACATAACAGGCGGAACGTGGGTGTACTATTAGTTCCCAAAAGACGATAAAGCTGGTGCTAAGATGCTCACTGACCTAAACCTTACCCTTCGGAAGTTAGAGACGTGATGTGTTGTTAAGTAAAATCATTTAATCTACTAATTCATAGAAAAGTCTCATTTAAAACTTGCACGGCAACACGAAGCTTAATAGTTGGAAGTGCTATACGCGCACATTTGCGATTTGTTTGACTGCAACACAGTTTGTTTGTGCTTCATCCGAATTTGCGTCTTAGTCATACTTTAATTAGTTTTTGAAAATACGGAAAAATATCTGTCTGTAGTCGGTAGGAGAGACTTTTGATGTTGTTTTTAGTTTTATTACAGACTAGTGACCCGCCCCGGCTTCGCACGGGTGCAATATATATAAACCTTCCTCTTGAATCACTGTATCTATTACTGAAAACCGCATCAAAATCCGTTGCGTAGTTTTAGAGATATAAGCATACATATGGACAGACAGACAGCCGGAAGCGACTTTGTTTTAAACTATATAGTGAAGTAGCTCTTGCCCGCAATTTCACCCACGAGGATTAAGGATTTTTTTCCACGAAAACTGCTTCTGGGATAAAAAGAATCCCAGGATCTAACCCAGGTCACGGTGTACCTCTGAAGATGGAGATTTGTAAATTTTCATACCTGTATCCTGAAGTTGTCTTAGAGAGACTGCCTCATATCATCATTCCTGTATTCTTCGAAGGAATGGACAGGTGAACAGGGGCACCTAGATTTCACCTGTCATGTTTAGTAGTTGAACCTAAAAGCTTCATCAGACTCGGAAGTCGTTCCACTAGACTGATGACACCATCATCAGCTTATTAACGCTTCTAATAGCAATGGTGGTACACCTGCCTCCTTTCTGGAAATTCTAGGAATGCCAAGAAAGTTTTTGGACATGCCGGTTACCTCCCGATATTTTCCTTCACCGTTTTGAGAGCAGTGGTGATGAAATATAGAACACAAATAAAGCGCGCCAGTTTTTTTTTTTTTTTTTTAGCGTGTTTAAATCTTTAAATGAGTCCTCCCACCCAGGGCAGAGCGGGAGGGACTGTCAGACTTGTACGGACTAAAATCCACGGTGTCCTTCAATAGCCCTTTATGTTCCAGGGTCACGGTAATTCTATGAGTCCCGCGACACCGGCAGGCTTTGGCCCTCTAGAGGGGGGCCCCGTCATTATGCTGACACTCTTTGAGGCGCGCGTGGAACACAACGCGCCGTCGACCCGGGCATGGTCCATGGTCGGACAGCGAGTCGCCCATTACTCGCCGCCTGCATGCCCGCGCCTACGGTGGCCGGAGATCGTCTGCCGACGTCCGGCGCCGTGGGCGTCTACCACTGCGGCTGGGGTGGAGGGAGGACGCTGTTCTCTCCCTCACGCGGCCCGCCTCCTCCTTCGCGAGCATGACTGCTTCGCAGAAAGAGGCGACCGCTTCCCACTCCGTCTCGCCCCGCAGCATGGCCTCGACCAATGCCGGGCGCGAGAGGTCTCCGCCTATCGCCGCCGTGAGGACACGGCGGTGAAGCGCGCCAGCTTGGTTTCGACAACACGACCTATGCGTAAGTTGTAGCTGTTACCACTGAGTCACTTGTAATGACAAGAGCAATTTTGGTATATTTGTCTCGTCACGTTCTCGAAAACGGCTCAATGGTCTCAAATCAGGAAAAAATCGTTTTCTCTGTCGTTTTCACCCCAGCAGAGTTAGGTTTCCCAGGTAATTTAAGCATTAAGTAGTGTTTGAAAAAATAAACTTTTTTGGTGAACCAATCACTTCACAACAGCTACCATACGATTTGACAACAGATAAACAAAGATCCAACCTTTGAGAAACTTCAAGTTTCAAAACCATCAAACGCCGTTGCAACCGCTATTTATCAAAAATTGAAAACAATGGCAGACGATCGCTATAACAAACGATGTGATCGGAGGCGAGCGGGCAAGTCGAGCCACTGGCGCTAGTTGTATCACCGTGCTAGCGCGAGTGGTGAGTTATAGTAGCTGGCAGGAGTTCGCTTCGCACCATTTATATTGTGAGCAGAGTGCTACTATCGGTTTTCGAGGTTAGGGATACCTATTGATATTTTATTTCTTGTAACATTTTAGTTACCTACGCTTGTTGCCTGCAGTTTTAATATGTTCGCGATCTTAAAAATGAACAATACAAGACTTGCATAAAGGGTGTAAATAGACCTCTAACGAAGCCAAAAGGCACTTGTTTTCCCCGATTTCGCGATCTTTTTTTGTTCGGGACCATACCTGGGAACTGAAACCTTCTAGTTACGGAGTTATTGGGGGTCAAAGTTCCAACTTTTCACTAGTTTTTAAGGTTATAACTTTACTTTAAATACCTCCATGACCCGTTTACTATTCAATGCATCCATAAGCACAATGTTTTGATTGCGTTACATTGAGTTATAACCAAAAAAAAAAGTTGTTTCCCAGCAATAATTTTTGTGTAGGTAATTCTGATGTACAGAATACTTGGTCAACGGTTTCGTGAAGCGTCCGTTTACACCTTGTAGATACTCCCATTAGAACCCAGGCAAATGGGGGTTTCTATGTAAGGCCCTACCACTTTTTAGGACGTTGCCTACTGCCTTACAGTACCGCGACATAAGAGAGCAGCTGTCAATAAAAAAGGCTCAAAAGAGGTTGCATGATTTTTGTACATAGCCTGGCTTGCCTAACTTCCGCCATTTTATTCTATTTTCAAAATAACGGCCATGCATAAAACCACGGCATCTATTAAAAAATATAATAGGGATGTTTCCTGAAAAAATCTAATTAGTCCGTCCGATAGATTTCCAAAAAATATTGGACACGTATTTTTTCTTTTTTCACGAAAACTAAAAATGAAGACGATACAGTGCGTCGAAAACTCGTGTGACGTCATACTTGTAAGTAAAGTGTACTGACTTTTTACCGAAAAGTGACGTCACAGGCCCCCACTCATGATCTTTGATGCGTTTTATCTTCGTCAATTTTTGTTCATTTTATAAAACAAAAAATACGTATCCAATATTTTTCAATAATCTAACTGACGGACTAAATAGAATCATATTTTTTTACACAGGAAACATCCCTACCTGTGGCCTAAATAAATCTGCATCACATGAAACAAACGACACGGTTTAAACGGATTCTAAATAAACATGAGGGATAGAATCATTTTTTGACAGCGTGCCAGGTGTGTAAGGGGAGCTCGTGGCTGAACAATAACAGCTGTATGGCTCGATCTCCAGCTGAATCTGATAAGACTGGAAGCCGACCCCAACATAGTTGGGAAAAGGCTAGCCTTTTCCATCATGGGTCATGGTCATGGGTGACCATCCATTACATACCGAGTAGGACTCTGCAAGCCCGTTAAGCCATTGGCTCCGGCTGTCATTTGTAGATCTTTGACAGTCGTACAGGTAGTCAATGGGCCGCAAGTCTCGCAACCAGTCTTACCCAGTACTAACTGGGTTGTGGAGGTCAGATAGGCAGCTCCATGTAAAATAATGGTATTCAACTGCATTCAGTTAATAGTTCGGTGCCTGCTTTATATGCTCTGCTATTATATGGCTTAAAAAAAACAAAGGACTTAAGAGCAAAAGCACTCTATACCATTAAAATAAAGCTGAAAAACGCTCCCATCCTTCACTTTCACGCGAGCAAATAGTAAAATCAAAATCAGATTGTGAAATTTTCCCCACTTTTAACTCTCCGGACGTTGAATCGATTTATTTTGACGTAATCGAGCGATATCTTTCGCTGATATTATACTTTTCGATCAAACTGCTAAGTTTTGCATACAACAACTGTGTTTCAGGGTTATAGGATTTGTGAAACTATTTTCATGTGTTAAAGAAAGCTTGCTTTGGGTTGAGATTAAGCCGCGCTTACCTAGGTTGGTCTGGGGATGGGTGACAATCCCAATACATACCGAGTTTTGTCCGTACCTCAGAAAGAAAACACGTTAAGCCGTTGGGTACCAGCTGTCATTTGTACTATCACGCTCAAAAGTCCAGTAGCATGCTAAGGATTACATTTCTATGAACTGTGCGAGCATGATACAGCAGTGTGTGTGCGTGTGCGTGTAAGAGTGATGTCCCTACTGTACGAGCCGGTAATGTTCATACAGCCGCTCATTATTTTTGTGTGAGTAAACGTATTGTTACCCTACACAGGGTTTATTATTTTTATTTTTACCCGTGTAGGGTACACGAGTAAAGTAAAATAAACGGGTTCACAATAAGGCTCAACATTTTGTATTAACGTAACATGGTAATCATGGCTGATTGGTGTAAGCACTTACGTTAGCTAGTGATCTAACCTCGACGACGTGAGTTCGATCCCAACTAAGAATTATTTTTGCTATTTTATACTTTTGTTTTTTAATAAACTTATTTTGTGGCCAATAAAATCACTCAAGCAAAAAGTAAAAAAGTAATTAAATAAAACGAATAAAATAATTTGATTTTTTATTATTTTAACATTGGTATCAATTGGAATGGGCTTATCGCTTGGGTCATTAGCAAATGATCCGTTTCGTTTCTTCCACTACGTTACTTCCTTACATTGATTGATTTAAGGTTCAATTATGTGTATGAGTGATGTCTCAACATTCCACAGATAACACACAGTAAAGAACTGTCGTCACACTACGCGAAATAGCATTATATTTCTGTTGCATTTAGAATACACTTCATGGTGGTGACCTGTTCTTACCATTGCATTGCTAAAATTCACGTAGTTTTAACATGTGTTGGTAGCTATTTGGGCTGAGCATAGGTTCACGATCAATGAAGTCTAAGTTCGAATCTTAGTTACAATGTGTGGCTGCTTTTTGTTTCTTTGAAACCATAATAATGCAGAAAGTTGTTAGGTATTTGTGTTTATTTATAATGTTTTCGTGCTTATTATTTATTTTTATAAGAAGTTAAATATAAGATAGTTATTGTGTTATTAATTAACGTCATTATGTGATTTTTGTTTTATTTTTTCGGTGTTGGAAGGTGGAAATAAAAAAGTCGTGCTGAATGATAACAAATATGTTTATTCGTTTAATTTATTTATAAAATTAACAAACTTTTATTAGAATTGTGACGTCACATTCCTACCTAAACAAAAGAAGTTCTCTTGTCACCGTTCATAAGATTTTTTGTTGTATACCCACTTGTCAATTCATAATAACATAACAAGGAAAGTATATTCTAATAACACAAATATAATTGTTGATACCCACATTTTATAGTTATCGGTATTCAACAGAGTTTCTTGAAAACTAATATATGGTTTAGACTTTATGAACGTGTTTTTGTTTATGTAACGTCACAATGAGTGTATTGAGGTTATAGCTTAAGTGTTCATTTTCTTGACGAAAAGAAGATTGAAACTAAACCTCAATTTAAGATCATTGAATTAAAAATTTTATTACGGAAATTATGTTAATATTACAAAATATTTAGTTACACCGTCTAATTATAAAAACAAAAACATCTTATTAATAATTTGTATAACCCCAATTATGTTCTATGCAGTCAAGTAGACGTGTGCGCATGGACCTTTTAAAAAGAATTTAATATTTGGTATGATCTCCATTATTGTCAATGCAGCTAAGCAGACGTCGACGCATGGAAGCTACAATGTTGGCACATATATCTGTGCCACGTAAATTATCCCACAATTGAGTGCAATGGGATTTAAGCTGCTCAGGACATCTCTCATCTCGTGCATCCCATCTTTGCACCATTAAACCCCATATATTTTCAATGGGGTTTAGATCAGGGGATCGTGCTGGCCACGGAATAACTTTAATATCAGCATGCTGACTAAACCACTCTTTTACAACACTGGCACGATGTATCGGACAATTATCCTGAACAAAATTTAGTTCACTAAAGTCTTTCGAGGGGTAAACATTACGCACAGTAGGTAGCATTATGTCATTTAAAACTTCGACGTAATTAGAGCTGTTGGCACGCGTTGGTATGAATTCCAACTCACCTGGCCCTTGAGCACTAATCCACCCCCACATATTTACACTTATTCTACCTGATTCTGTATTCAGAATAATGTTTTTCTCAGACCAGCGGGTATTGTCTTTTCGCCATAAATGAAGTCTTCCTTTTTGGCAAGACTTGAAAGTCTTCTCGTCAGAAAAAACGGTCGTCTCCCAGTTAAAATCTAAATATTCCCGAGCAAAACGTAGTCGTTCCTCCTTATGTTTTTGGGTTATAAATGGTTTTTTAGCTGGCTTCCGATGATGTAAACCTTCAGCATGGAGTGCACGACGAACAGTTTGCAACGAAGTATCAAATTTATTTGCAAACATTCTAGTTGGAATGAAACCATTTGTTTCATATTCATCCACCATGAAACGTCGCTGAGTCGGGTTAATAAGCGGTGGCCTTCCACTTCTTAGATGACTCTTCAGGCTACCTTCTTCCTCAAACCTCTTTACCCAACGGCTCACAGTATTTCTCTAAAAAGTGAAAATATTATTACACACTTGCAAACAGCAATTTATTTAATAATAAGAAAATCACACACCACAACTATCATCATAATTATAATCTTTAAAAATAACTTACACTTATGCCGGTTTCAGTTGAAATTTGAGAAATATTGAGCCCATTTTTACGCAAAGCGACAATATTTGCCCTGGCGTCAATACTAATATTGGCTTGCATCTTGATTATAGATATATAATCAAACAACACGCTAATCGTAATAATCACACAAACGCTCGTACCAAAGTTCACCAACTAACAACGTCGTAACTACTTTGTTCAATCCAGAAGTTTATTTTGTTTCACATACACCCTCATCTTTTTTGTAAATAATAACTTCAACTAATACTTAAAGAAACATCTCATCGGGTCTAACGTATCTAAGACATTCAGAATTCATAATTAAAACACAAAAAGTGTATTGACACTGGGGTTCGAACGCAGGCTACAACGTGCGAAACATCATAACTGAAGCGTTAGCCACTAAGCCAGCCTAACTCATATTTGTTGGTTTGAAATTAAATACAACTATCTAAATACGAAGTCGCGACATGACAGGTTTGTCACTAAGGCAAATGATCATTATATCGCACTCTTTCTGACTAGATAGTAATGAAAGAGTGCGATATACCAGATCGTGTATGTGTGCAAAATGTTTGTTATTGAAAAAGGTCATAAGTGCGAATTGTTTTGATGCGATAGATTTGTGAAACTGCTAATGGACTTATGATACCTATAGTACATCTTTGACATTCATTATAGGTAGTCAAGTCCTAAAAGTCTGACAAACAGTCTTACCAAGGGGTATCGTAGTACCCAGTACTATCTGGGTTGTAGAGGCCAGATAGGCAGTCGATCCAAGTAAAATACTTGTATTCAGCTACATCCAGTAAGACTGGAAGCCGACCCCAACACAGTTGGGAAAAGGTTAGGCATAATTATGATGAAGGAAAGCAGAAAGAGTGTTATAGTATTTTATCAGTATCTATTGCATCAAAGAGCTTTTATGAAGGACTTCGTCTACGGAACCATCCGCGGGGCTTCTTCTCCTGAAGCTCATAAAAAGTTTAAAACTGCTTTACATCAGTCGTCTCGCTATTCCAAGCTCAGTTGAAAACCAGCGTCCAGCATTAGTTGCTGCGAACCACCGTGGCAATGCTGCTGGCCTTCTGGGCACTTTTCCTGTTGACAGCAATATGGACGAATTTTTTGACGCCCTTTTGATACTTGTACATATTTTTATGACTATTATAGATTTGTAGTTTGTAAATAATGTAAATATGCTTTGAAATTAAATTATGTCGTAAAAATTAAATTGTGTAGAAAAAACATTTTCACTTATTCTAGAAAATTATAAATTTCCGCAACGGCTTGTTTAATATAAATTACAAAATTAATCGAAATACTGTATTTTGTACACAAAATAGCCATTTATATTAAAACAGTTCAAATTGTAATAATTTTAGGCAATTACGTCAAAATTCATCAAATGGAAATTATACATTAATTATTATTATATTCGAACTGATATTTTGATATCTGCAATTAGGTCATATTATTGCCTGCTGTTTAGAAAATAACAAATCTATTATTATGAAATAACTAGCTTTTGCCCGCGGCTTCGCCCGCGTGGATGTCGAAAAATATCCGATTACTGATCTTCATCCCCCTTTTGAACCCTTCGGGGGTAGGATTATCAAAAACGCTGAGACACGTATAAATTAATTTTCAATCGTCAGTCTATACACAAAATTTGAAGATCCTAACTTCAAAACTGACGGACTTTCATAGAAACTTCCATCCCCTATTTTACCCCTTTAGGGGTGGAATTCCCAAAAACCCTTATTAGTGGATACTTACTCTTCACAAAGAACACACCCTCCAAGTTTCATGTCTCTAGGACCAGCGGTTTGGGCTGTGTATTGATATATCACCCAGTCAGTCAGTGAGTCAGTCAGTTTACCATTTTATATATATAGATAAGACCCGTTTTTTTATCCCGTTTTGTCCCACTCCAGGGCAAAGGCCCCACTCCTTCCACCTCTCTCAATGGTGTGCTTCTTCTCGCCAATTCACGAGGAAGCCATCCAAGTCGTTCCGCCATCTTCTCCTGTTTTTGGTACAGACTACTAAACTATGGTCCACCTCCTATCCTGCCCTCGGAGCCCCAGAACATGCAGCCAAAGCCCCTGCGACTGACGACGTCGCTGCGTGAAAGTGAAAAATTTTTTGGGCCAACAAAATACAAAATACTATCACGCCAGCGACACGAAGAGGAAGGCTAGTTTCAATAATAAGGTACAGTACGACCACTTTAAGTTCGCAGCCCAAAGTGGCGCTGCTTGTCAGAAAAAAATGCATCAGTATTTCAAACTAGGTAGGTACAGTCACGAGCAACAATATGTATACACTTTCCTAAATTTAAGAGCAAAAGTAACGATGTAACTTCGAGATAGGATTTTTTTTCATACAAAATATGAGTTCCAGAATACTATGTTCGTAACCACATGAACACACATACACATTGGTGCTCGTGCATGTACATAATAGGTGTAAAAATACCCTTAACGAAGCCGAAAGGCACTTGTTCTCCCCGTCACTGCGATCATTTCTTTGTTCTAGACCATACCTGGGAGCCTTCTATTTACGGAGATATTGGGGGTCAAAGTTCCAACTTTTTCATAAGTTTTATTATAAACAAGTTTTTAATGTTATAACTTTACTTTCCGCGACCCCCGTACTATACAATGCATCCATCAGCACAATGCATGTTGTGAGTGCTACCGTAAAGCGTGATATTTCACTTAAAAAAAAAATCGTTTCCCAGCAATAATTTTTGAGTAGACTTACTTAGTTTGATGTGCATAGTGCTTGATTGACGGTTTCGTGAAGGGTCTGTTTACAGCTTGTATATTATGGTTCTTTGTTTTCACACCTGCAAAGATAAGTTGGTTGTAGTGTAGCCCATCCTTCAGTAAGTAGTCACCGCCATCTATGGACATCTACAAAAACCAAAGCTATAGCTGGTGCGTTACCAACCCATAGGCAAAAATCCTGAGACAATATTATTCAATTATGCGATTGAAGGAAATAGCTCAGAAAACCTGAGAGCTCCATTTTACTATAAGGAACTGCTATATATCTTGTGAAGACAAAAAATCTAGTTGGTCAACTATCACACCGTAGTGTAACATTTTACAACGTAGTAGGGTAAAAAATCGAATGTATAATTGTACAGTCACCAGCACATCATCTTACCACAAACTGTCAAAACTCTTTAAATGATTTTAAACCATAAAATGTTAATAGTTAAGTTCAAAATCGAATGAGAAAAGTTGACAGTTTGTAGTAAGTTAACGCGCTTGCGACTGTACAAGGATTTCTTCTTGTGTAGCCGGATCTAACGCCACCATCTTGTTTATAAAATCCAATTACGAGAAATAATTTCTCTACCAACACAACCTTTCTGTCAATGTAATACAAGCACGAAAAGTTCCTACTAGCACTGTAAATACTTACAAAATAAAACAACATCATGTCAGTCAAATAAAATTATGACATGCAATCCTACAGATTCTTTCCGGGGTTGAAATGATCCCCAGATATTTGAATTATGAAGAGGCGTAAAAGAAATATGCAATAATGTGTAATGTTCAGACTCAGTGTTACGACGAACGACGCGACGGCCATGGAATTCCAGCAGAGAGCCTAAACAAAATACATAACTGTCATTCTGTCAGGTCAGCGATAACGATGGAACTTTGTTTAAGACTACCTCGTTGGTCTAGTGGTCGCAAGCGACTGCTAAGTATGAGGTCCTGGATTCGATTCCCAGGTTGGGCAGTATTATTGGGTTTTTTCATCAGAATTTCTCAGTAGCAGCCACGGCGTCGGGATTTGTGCCCGGTTAATAGGCTGCCCCCCTATAACATGGGACTTAAACAAAACTGGCGAAATTTGGGTGAACTAATGGGTACACCTCTGCCCAACCCTTCGGGATTAAGAGCATGTTATGTTATTTATTAACTTTTTAAGATTACGGCCCAAACCAGACATGGGAATTGGGGTCACAATTATTCACTACAACACACAAAACTACCATCCCATTACACGACATCCTAAAAACAGTCCAACACCGCGAAAAAATCCAATACATCACCACTTATGACGAGCATGCAAATGTGACGTCTATCATACGTCACACGCCACACAGCTCCCCAATATGTACGCCAACAAAAAACATTGCGTTGTATATTAAATCAAGTAAATCGCGTTACAGGTAGGGATTTATATCGTACGAACATCGCCTGCTAAATTGCTGTTATACGCCTGCGTGGGCTGTGGTACGGTGCGGTGTGCTAGAGGACAAAGTTTGTAGATTTTGGTGATTATTTTTTTGCTCTAGGTGTTTATTCATTTGTTAACAGAAATTAAATGACAAACAGCTACTAAAAATTTACTTTTGAAAATCATTAACTACTCACCTATTACCTAAATCGACATCTAGAGAACAGAAACATTTCATTTTTTTAAGCCTTTAAAATATTTCCTCTTTAGTATAGTGGTCGATGCCATGCGCATTTCCCAGGTCGAATAAACGTTATTGGGTTTTTTCCATCGGGAACTTCTCTGTATCACCCACGAAGTCTAGATATTTTGTGCCCAATTGATGGCAATAGGATATTAGATGGGACAAGAATATAACTAACGAAAAATACGTGTAATAGAGGTCTTCTCTGCTGCCTAAGCTTTCGGGAAAAAACGTGTGATGTTAATTGATCAAAATATTTTTTTCCGAAGCAAATGGCTACAACGTAGAGGCCTCGTTGAGGCTAAAGACTACCTGGCATAGGAAGCACAAGGGTTATATTATGTTTTAAAATACTTAGACATAACTTGATCAAAGACCAGTGCTAGATTGAGAAACACAAGGTACTTAACATTTTTTCCCAAAAAAAAATCAATAACAGACGCATTGAAAAAATTAATACCTTATATTTTTCCACTTCACTCCTTTCCCACGTCCCACTGTGCATCTGTAATACTACACATTTGTCAGAGGGCGAAATTCCCTGAAAAAATGGCGACCCACCGAATGAAAGCGATGTGAAAAGTGCGCCTATTACGCTCAAAAAAAAATAAACAGCCCATAGAGTTATGAGATTATTTTTAATAAAGTATTAATACCGTGCTCTCTGGATTTTTGTTGAGAATAAAATATATGAAGGCTGGGCTTGAAATGGAGGCTAATTATGGAATATACTTGGGTAATACTTAACCTATTTTTCGCCAGCAAAAAGGCTACGGTAACAGAAGGAAGAGAGGACACTTGACCTTTCATGGAACACTCTGATTCTGTGTACGGGAAAAACAAAAGAGAATTCTCCACTGTACGTAGGTACCTACGGGCTTCCCGATTGGCTGGAAAGAAAATGTGATCGATTAATTTGACAGTTACAATTACCTTTCATTCGTTATTCATAACGTTTGCTGTAAGAAAACCCAACTCTGGGTTAAGCTCGCCTTTGTGTATAAGCTGTTATGTTGCAATTAACTGTGTTAAAAAAATATATATAATAGTTATTTTACCTCAGTGCACTCCACCAGTACTATTTTTACAACAACGAAAAAATCAAAAATCAAAATATTTTATTTCACATAGGCCTAGATGGGCACTTATAAAACGTCGACAAAAAGGTGCACGGTTCGGGTTGGCCGTTTCCTATGGAGAAGAACCGGCAAGAAACTCCATGGTTACGCTTTTCAAATAATTTGGTATTACAATATTATCATGGATACAGTTGTATACAGCGTAGACCCAACAATAAGTCGTTGCTTACTACACAAAAAATGTAGAACAAAATAAAAAGTTAACGAGCAGCTGGGAATGTACATAGCCTACAAACAAAAGGGTAAAATTAAAATTTGTAAAAAAAACCGACTTCCAGAAAAAAACTCTAAATAAGTCCAAAATAACATTACTATTGGAGGTCGGTGACTTGGTTTGTTTAACATAAAAGCAATGTTATAGCATTGTATGTCCCTTTTATTTCCTGAAGAAATTTAACTACGTTTTCTACTCACGGCCCATTAAAACGAACTTTTACTCAAAGCCCACTAGCGCCACAGTCTCTAAGCAAACTGTTAACACAAAAGGAACTAACAAAAAGCTCTAATTACAATCCTTAGTCGCGCGACTAAAAATACACCAGAGACAACCAGGTAATACTTTACCTTTTGATAAAACTCCACAAACAAAACAGTAAAAAAAAAACAACTTTCAAAGACTTAACAATCAACGGACGAGGCTGCCTAGTTGATTGCCTGTGCCTTCACTTTAACGAACTTAAAAAAAGAAGGAAAAAACAAAACAGTGAGGCAAAGGCATCGCAACTTCTGCCTCTTGATTGTTGGACAACAAGTGAGACAAAATGGCGGCCAGTCCAAAATGAGTCCCGAATTATACATGCGTAACGTCTGTCGAATTGAAACTGTGTACAAAAGTTGTCAAAAAAAAGCGGGAAAAAAAGTCCTTTGCTTTGTTTAAGCGGCGATCATATTTAAGTATGATAAACAGTTTTTTTACAAAAGATTTTCACGAATTGGGATAAAAGAGAAATGTAGATAGTGTATTAGCGCTTGTTAGTCAGAAGTTGCGGATTCATGTTTTATTTTTGCATTTTTATTGCCTTCGTTATGTTGGTGGACTGTTTTGTAAGTTGTACCAACATTACGACGGTAAATAAAGATGGAAGATAGACGGCCGCGTTGATGTGGTGCGAATATTCGTAAGTTCAATCCACAGGTCGACAAACGTTAGTAAGAAAAGGCTTTTCCCCTTTTCTGGACGCCTCGACATGGAGTCGTAAAAAGGAACAGGCTCTTTCACAATTACATCATCGTTCTCCTGCATTTATACCAACTTATTTAGGATCAGCGCAGCATGTTTTCGTCCATACTTAGACTTATAACATAACTGGCAAAACGAGAGATCTATAAACGAGAATTATGAAACATGTCAAGACACAGCACATATTATGTGATGTTTATACATAATTATCAGCCTAAGGATTTATTAAAAACACCTCTACTAACCACTAGTTTTACTTAAATTTATACTAACTTGTACTCATCATCATCATCATCATTTCAGCCGAAAGACGTCCACTGCTGGACATAGGCCTCCCCCAAGTGTCGCCACATTGACCGGTCCCGTGCGTCTCGCATCCAGCGGATCCCTGCAACCTTTACAAGATCATCGGTCCACCTAGTGGGAGGCCTTCCAACGCAGCGTCTTCCGGTTCGCGGTCGCCACTCCAGAACTTTTCGGCCCCATCGGCCATCCGTTCTGCGAGCAATGTGCCCTGCCCACTGCCACTTAAGTTTGGCTATTCTTCGGGCTACGTCGGTAACCTTGGTTCTCTTGCGGATCTCCTCATTTCTGATTTGATCACGCAAGGAAACACCGAGCATAGCCCTCTCCATTGCCCTTTGGGTGACTTTAAGCCTTCTGATGAGGCCCATTGTGAGCGACTACGTTTCGGTCCCGTATGTAATCACTGGCAACACACACTGGTCATAGACTTTCGTCTTGAGACACTGCGGTAAGTTGGACGAGAAGATACCACGCAACTTCCCGAACGCTGCCCAGCCGAGTCGGATTCGACGATTGACCTCTTTCTCGAAGTTAGACCTACCTAACTGGACCGTTTGTCCCAGGTAGACATAATCGTCTACAACTTCGAGTGTAGAGTCTCCGATCTTGATAGGAGTGGGTGTTACATGGGCATTCAACATGACTTTGGTTTTGTCCATGTTCATTTTAAGACCTACTCTTTCGAAAGCTCTACTGAGGTCATCGAGCATTGTACTGAGGTCCTCCATGGTCTCAGCCATGACCACTATATCGTCGGCAAACCGAAGGTGAGAGACGTACTCGCCATTGACGTTGATGCCTAGCCCTCTCCAGTCCAGAACCTTGAAGACATCCTCCAGTGCAGCGGTGAACAGTTTCGGAGATATGACGTCTCCCTGTCTCACACCTCGCTGCAGAAGGATAGGTTCCGAGGTCCGGTCCTGAAGTCGGACTGACATGGTGGCGTTTTTGTACAAACTCTTCAGCACCTCGATGTACCGATAGACGATTTGGCACCGTTGGAGAGACTGCAGTACAGCCCAAGTCTCGATCGAATCGAAGGCTTTCTCGTAGTCCACAAACGCCAAGCAGAGAGGCAGGTTATACTCTTCGGTCTTCTGTATAACCTGCCGCAGCGTATGTATGTGGTCTACGGTGCTAAAGCCTTTTCGGAATCCGGCTTGTTCGGAAGGCTGAAAATCGTCAAACCTGCGCGCGAGACGATTCGTGATGACTAGTGAAAACAGCTTGTAGACATGGCTTAGAAGTGAGATGGGCCTATAGTTCTTCAGCCGGGCCTTGTCGCCCTTTTTGAAGAAGAGTACCACCACACCCCTGCACCTTGCCTGCGGCGTTTTCCCCTCGAGTATGACGGACTAACTTGTACTGCTTTATATTATTTCCTTGGTAATAAAGGTAGTCACTTACTGTAACAGTCTGTAACCCATCGTGAAAATAATATTCCATCCATACAAAGGATCAGCGGCCCTAGCACGAGCGCGCGCTGTAAACTTAACGTAAATACGTCGATTTTAAAATTATAAATACTCGTTCCACATATAATATTTTCATAATTTTAAAAATTAATTCATATCTATGGATGATACTGATTGTGCTTGCTGCAATCAATTTAAGTAAAAAACTATACGCTAATCATATTTTCGATAAAAAATCTCGACATATGAGGCGTCTGATCTATCTGCTGTAGATACTATACTATACTACAGGTCGTGTTAAAATACAGGTCCAGATATTCACAACTTTTAACTTTGAAGAACGAGAAATGCGGAAAATATTAAAAGAAAGTTATCCAAGTTACAAGAATGTTCGAAGTTTGAAAGTTCTCACCTGCATTCCAAAGTAAAAACGCGCGAAATGCGCCATTTTGTTGAAAATAAAATATGGAGTGAAATCTTTTCTAACAGAACCTTTTTTTTAACGTCAACACACAGTCAGACACAAGGCAGTCCTCCAAAACACACATTTCGGGAGTCCCTAGTCGTTTTAGCTGGAAAACAAGAATTGGCGGAACAACCTCAAGTCCTCAGTAACATATTGCCTGAAACATAGTACATCGATAACCCCCTCACTGGTTTTTTTTTTTTTGTGATAAGGCTGAGCAGATAGAAAATGGTTTACATAATTATGTGTATATTTTTCCCATGGGTGTAGTGTAGGCAGAAACCACAGATTGCCACCTGCTACGATCCTTACATACTCCTTTCACATCATCCACGTCCATACATCTATTCATACACGCACGCCGGTTGCGAGTAGAAGAACCTCAACAATAAGGTCAGTGTATGTCCTTCTAGTCTAACCCCTTCCATCATCTTCTCCCTAGCCTTTTCCCAACTTTATTGGGGTCAGCTTCCAGTCTAATCGGATGCAGCTGAATACCACCTGAGTATTTTACATGGAGCGACTGCCTATCTGACCTCCACAACCCAGTTAGTATTGGGTAATACGGCACCCCTTGTTAAGACTGGTTTACAGACTTTCTAGCCACTGCCTAGCTGTAACGACTGTCAAAGATCGACAATTGACAGCCAATTGCTTTCCGAGGCACGAAGGAAACTCGGTATGGTAGGGTGGTAGGGCTTCCGCTCCCGTGCCCCAGGTAATACAGTTAAAAGGTACATAGCTTGAAACATTACCTACCTTCAGCTAGGTTACAAAATATGTATATGTCAGTGAGCCCCAAACTAAACAGTTAGTCTATATTTTGAGGCCCAAAGGTATGATTTCCAGAGTGGAGATTCAGATGACGATTAATTCCATAGCCACGCTTTTATCTTCGAAAAAAAAAACAATTAATAGAATAACAAAACTTGACGAGTGTTTCAGCGTTTTCACCAGAGTGGACTCGGAAATAGGGGAGGACAGTTATAAACAAAAAAATAATGAAAGCCAAGGGAAGCTCGACAAATAAATAGGTGGGGGGAATAAAGTAATTTGTCTTTGCCGGCCCCACTTGTGCGACTGCGGTGACTGGGGACTTGAGAAAAAAGAGCCTGAAAATTAGCACGTAAGCACGTAATTCAAAAATAGCAAATTCACAGGAGAGTGAAAAATATTGCATAGTTTTACGTAGATGTCCTTATAATACCATTTTATATTTTGTGTAACCTTCCAATTAGATAGAGAAACGTCTCTATCTAATTGGTCGGAAGAAAAAGAAAAGCAACGGCTTGTTTCTGATTGGCTGAAACAACGCGTCTTCCGATTCTCTAGCAAACGGCATCAAAATATGAAAACAGCCAAAAATTTAAGTCGTGAAAATAACACATCAACATCTCTTAGCTGCCACGGTCTAATTTAACTATTACTTTGTGCACGCAATGCAATGTGCACGTCTTTCTACATCGTTCTCACATATATGTATAATCTCAACATAAATGGTGTAACCAAGATCTTGTAACAATATTTTGATTGAAAAGAGTGTCCATGGAGTTTTTGTCCATTCTTCTCCATAGAGATCTACGCTTTGGAATGGACAACTACAGTACTTTCTCAAGTTATTATGTCTTATGTTATGTGTCTGTGACTGTAGCTTCGTCTTCTTTGTTTTTCTGACATTCACAAGTGCCTGTTATGGTCTAATTGAACTAAATGGTTTGAGTTTAACATAAGTTATAAGATGTACCTGTGCGTAATACGGAACTTCTGTTTGCCTCGGCTGCATGTTAAAGATTAGCCAGCCAGTAAGGTCGGTAACTATGGCCTTCATTCAAACTTCTAAGATCATGACGTGCTAGGTTAACGTTGTATATGTGTCACCGTAAAATTGTAAATACCGTTAGATTATAGTCTATCTCGCGAAATTGTACACTGTTGAAAGATTGTGAACCGTAACATACTGCTTACAATTTAATGCATTATTTTTCGGTAGATCATAACCTATCGAAGTGAAACCGTCAAATTCTGAAATGGCATACGACGGAACGCACCTCGCGCGCTGATTGGTTGAACGTCATGTGCCCCGCGCCGCCATATTTGTTTGTTAATTCGTTTGTTAACAAATAGAAAACAACAGAAATTAAATATTCTACATACAATAGAGACGTGAGTGACATGCCTCTGCAGCACGAAAGAGGAACAAAAGATGTGCATTGATAGTATTGTCTGTATATTCACATTTTTCAAGTAATGCCCAAATTCCATGTAATATGGGGTAAGCCTATTGCCCATCATACACAAATTTCGTCTACGGACATCTAATTGCTTAACCTGGAGAAGAAACCAAGGATCCTCGCGGCACGACCACTATACCAACGACACAGCTAGCTACAATATTTTTTAGAAAAAAAAACACCATCCGCCATAAATTAACCAAAAAAAAAGTGCCAAGTCCACAGTCCTCTACCCAACCGACACCGGTAACAAATGATTCCATCCATTGTGAAATTATTAATTAATTCCTTTAGACAAAAATGCAAAACTCCGTCGCAGAAGGAAAGCCGACAGAACGATGATATCCCGTCGTCTATCGCGAATTAACTCGATTGTAATAAACAATTGATTAATGTAACTGTTTCTACTGTATTGTTGGTAATTTTCAGCTTACAATTGAAGATAAATATGTGTTTTAAAAGGTCGTGGAACTCGTGGCTAGTCAATAACAGCTGCTTAGGTTGATCTTTAGGTTAGGTTAAGCCGCGTTTGCCTAGGTCGGTCCGTGTATATACCGAGTTTCCTCCGTGCCTCGGAAAGCACGTTAAGTCGTTGGTCCCGGCTGCCATTTATAGATCTTTGACAGTCGTTACAGTCAGTGGCTCGAAAGTCTGACAACCAGACTTACCAAGGAGTATCGTATTACCCAGTACTAACTTGGTTGTGGAGGTCAAATAGGCATTCGCTCCATGTAAAATACTGGTATTCAGCTGTATCCGTTTAGACTGAAAGCCGACCCCAACATAGCTGGAAAAAGGCTAAGCAGATGATGTTTATTTTTGCTGGTTATTTCAACATCAAGTATATTAGGTAACAGTGGCGAAGGGTGAAATATTCAGAGAGGTAAGCCGGAGCAAAAAAAAATGCTTAGCTCGGCTGGAAAACATTAAAATGTTTGAAAAAACCATCGCGTCTTTTATAATTTATTGTCATATCTGGGCGAGCACGACCCAACTGTATTACGTGTTTTTTATTTTCAAAACTTAACCTTGAAAAGCATGTTGACACCGTTATTTTGCTAGGTAAACAAGAACTAGCTTTTCGCGGCCGTGATGAAGGCCCTAATTCCGATAACCGCGGTAACTATATCGAAACTTTACTATATCTGAGCAAGTAGGTACGAAACAATAATGGATTCGCATTTAGAAATGTTCTTCAGTTCAGAACTCCGTGTTTTATGGTCTCTCTAGTGAGTAGTGACATTCAAAATGATTTCATACATAGTATTGCATCAGTTTTACGCGACCACATTAGACTTGAAATAAATAAAGCTCAATTTCTGTCTGTAATGATTGACGAAACTCCCGATGTCAGTCATTGGGAGCAATTAACTGTAATTAGGTATTTAACTGAAACTGGAATCGAAGAACGATTCCTTGGTTTTTACGATGTTAGCGGAAGTCGAACTGTTGAAGTTCTATCTAATCAGTTGTTAGAAATACTTGACCAGTATCATTGTATGCCTACAATGTTACTGGTCAAGTATTTCATCGCCATCCTACTGATCTCCTACTTTGCAAATCTACTTACTCTAAAGTAGTAATTTCAACTTACCGCAAATACCTAATACCAACGTACGTCTACGTAACTGATTTCACTACACACAACAACAACACATGAACACAAATAAAGAACTATAATACTTATCACTATACCAAGAAATAAATTCTAATAGGTGAAACTAGCTAATGGATTCAAATATAAATTCAATAACAAAACGGCTCAGGCGCAAAACGTCTCTTTCGCAAAATGTCTACTGGTAGATGACTGGTAGTAAAATGTCTCTTTCTCAAAATGTCGCTTTCTCATAATGTCGTTTTCGCAGAATGACTCCTTCTCAAAAGGTCGTTTTCTCACAATGCCTCTTTCGCAGAATATCTCTTTCGCAAAATGTCGCGATAATAACTTAGAAAGAATTTAATTTAGCCAGGTTTAAAAAAGGTTGTTCTCTTTTTCCAATTTCTTATTAATAATATTTACAAGTTTTACAACATATTCTGACTCGGCTGGGCAGCGTTCGGGAAGTTGCGCGGTATCTTCTCGTCCAACATAACGCAGTGTCTCAAGGCGAAAGTCTATGACCAGTTTGTGTTGCTAATTCAAATTCAAATTCAAAAACTTTAATTCGAGCGGAGGTTCATATAGGGCTAATGGGATTATGTTACTAATAACATAATCCTTAAAAACTAAGTGTTAGTAAAATACAATGATTACATACAAGACCGAAACGTGGTCGCTCACAATGTGCTTCATCAGAAGGCTTAAAGTCACCCAAAGGGCAATGGAGAGGCTATGCTTGGAGTTTCCTTGCGTGATCGAATTAGAAATGATCAATCTCAGAACGGATGGCCGATGCACGATGGGGCCGAAAAGTTTTGGAGTGGCGATCGCGAACCGAAAGACGTTGCATTGGAAGGCCTTCCGGTAGGTGGACCGATGACCTTGTAAAGGTTGCAGGGATCCGCTGGATGCGAGACGCACGGGATCAGTCAATGTGGCGACACTTGGGGAAGCCTATGTCCAGTAGTAGGCGTCTTTCGGATGAAATGATGATGATGACATGCTAAAGGAGATGGCTAAAAATTGTATGAGCCTATCTATGTCATTTTAATAGTAAAGATCTTCTACAACAAAAATAAAAAAGGCGCTTACTGTTCAGCAGTCTTAGACAAAAGTTATAAATGTTCATGGAAGTTGTTTTTGTCACTACGGCTCAAGTATTTATATCTATATTGTAGTGCATATATATTATGTCTCAGGTCTTTAATAAACACAGTATATTGGTTAAAAATACTGGGAGACAATTATTCTTCAAACCGAGACAATCTATTTGTTTGCAACACTATGATCACTGGCAAAAAAGTAGGTATACATATAATCTCTTTGCTTTACACAAAAAGAGTTAAGTAGATTACAGTACCTACTTACCAAAGTGAAGACGTATATGATTTGTTTCCTTTTTTTGTTTGTAATTGAAGACGTTTATGATTTGTTTCCTTTTTTTACAATATATTACTTTAACAAAATATGTTGTTTTATTATTTAAATGTTTAACGTACTATACCACTATACCAGATTTTGTAAAGAACTCATAATAAAAGTATTTTGATTTTTGATTTCACTCGAAAAATCGAATTTACAACGTTGCCATACAATATTAACAAAGAACAGAACAGAACCAACCAAGAATAAGAAATTGGAAAAAAGAACAACCTTTTTTAAACCTAACCTTAACCTAATCTAACCTAACCTTTCTAAGTTATTATCGCGACATTTTGCGAAAGAGATATTCTGCGAAAGAGGCATTGTGAGAAAGCGACCTTTTGAGAAGGAGTCATTCCGCGAAAGCGACATTATGAGAAAGCAACATTTTGAGAAAGAGACATTTTACTACCAGTCATCTACCAGTAGACATTTTGCGAAAGAGACGTTTTGCGCCTGAGCCAACAAAACATGTATTCATGCATTACGTCAAATGGTATGTCAACACAAAATGTCATCAAGCATTGAACGAATCCCGAGTCGATACGAAATTCAACGACCGACAACGATATTTCTCCATCTCGCTCACGCGCACGCATTTTCTATTACTGTCTCTATCAAGTAACTCGGTTTGTCCATCGTCTGCACAGGCCTTCAAAGTCATGTCCCTAACTAAAGGACATTATTAAACACAGTACATACAGCAATCCTGATTGATTGACTCAGCCTACCAATAAACTAGTCCACATACTATCGACCCGTGCTATCTGAGCCCTAAACTCGTAATTAACCGTCGGCCGCTGTGGTTCAACTCGTTAGCTGAATCAAGTGGCCTAAACTTCGCAGTTTGCCAGTGGAGGGTTGACGGTTGACGGCTGCTAGCATGGCAATTAGAAGGATGATCGATTGGGTATGAAGGGATGTGTGTTTATGTTTAGACATAATGAGGTATAGGTTTTTTTGAGGTTGAGCTAATTTGGGGACATAGAGTATGCCAGAAAATATCGTAGAAATAATTATGTTCTTTTTAGCGTGTCGATGACAATCTAAATTGAGTTTGCCCAAAGCTGGGATACGCATTTAGATACTTCAGTAGAGTCCATCAGTTCCTGTTATGAAAATGCAACAGGACACGCAGGACACGATATTAAGTTGACTATATCAAGTAGATTATGGTTTTGTTCGCGTAGTCCCGTCAATCGTTAAGCATATTTAAATATCTTATTTGAGGACATCTCATTAGTCATTAGGTATCTACCTCCTTAATTAAAGGCACCGCTCCACACCAATTCACGGCTAAGCAACCCACGTGTAGGTAGGTATTCGCTTTCTGTAGAAAATGTGGCCGGGATCGTCACACAGACGGCCACGCACAAATGAATGTGTGCCCAAATGGACCACGGTACGACTAAATTGCCGTAGCACTAGGTAGAAGCTCTCAAATACTATGTAGCATGTAGGAAAACAGCATGTTCTTAGATTCAAAAATTCGAAGAGTTGTGACATCCATCAGCCACTACACCTAACTGAGCTCGCGTGGTGGATGTGGATAACGGCGACAGTTACGGCGTATTTCATCTTAACAGAGAGGAGGCTTGTATCCCAGCTGTGGCAACGTTATAAGCTGGTTATAATTAACATAAGTCCGCGCGTTCAGCTTGGCCCATGACGCTGTCTTTCGTATTCTTTGACAGTCGTTACCTCTAAGGCTGGGGCCAAACGAGCGTAATTTTTTGAGCTGTGAGTCGCTTAATATGAGTCGCGGAATTTACGCTGCGACGCAAAATGATTGTAGTACAAACAGGACAGTATGAAACCGAATGCAGCGTAAATTCCGCGACTCATTTTACACGACTCACAGCTCACAAAAAATGTACGCTCGTTTGGCCTCAGCCTAACTCTAACTCTTCGGGAAAAACGGTAGGAAGGTATGATGTAAATAAAACACCACTGTCGATAAACGGGTAGTACCTATTACTTAAAATACTTTTCAGCTCTCAGAAAATCCCGCCAAGAAAATATCTAACGCCTCATTACGAAGCCCGATCTTCACCAAAAGATGAAACGCTCCATAAAAAGTAAATAATCCCACACTACAAATCATTAGCTTCGGGGAAATTTCCTTTTAATAACTTACCTGAACAAATAGTAGGTAGGCAGGTACGTACGTATCTTTCAAACGTTTTTTCCTCCAAAAACTCTATCGTAAATGTAATTATTGACTCTGAGTGGCTGGGTTCCGTCACAATACCGTTAGGTTTTAAGAAGTTCCACTGCCTGAATCTACTGTGAAAGCGCGCTGAACGTCATGGCTCGTCATAATACGATACTATACTTATGCTTCTACCTAGACCCGTTACTTGGGACTGGATTATTTGTAATTTATGACTACTTTGTTAGCTTGGGTCTTGCCTGTAAAAACAAATGTGTGTGTTAAGGAATAATAAATAAATAATATCTATCACACCACAAAACCACCAAACACACAAACCCTACAAACCTACAAATGAATGATTAAAATACACACCACCTTAAATTTATGCTAGCCTAGTACTTTTGCTGGGTTTAACAAAACAATTTTAGTCAGCTTCTAGCGATAAAACTAGGTGTTGGGAAGTACTCGTTTCATGGGCACCATATCGTTGGTGTCATTTGGGAACATATTTGTGTCTCATGTCCTCACTGGAAACAAATAAGATATTACTTTTCCGTTTGTCGCCAGTGGCAACAATTATTGGGAATTTTATTCCTATTTGTCGCCAAGGTCGCCACCATTTTTTTTTTGTTTTTACCTATGTGAGTCTAATAAATACTTTTTCTTTCTTTCTTTCGATTTTTTCAGTAGCAGCCACCCATAGAGTCTGGATTTGTGTCCTATTGATGGCAATAGGCTCGCCCCTTTTTACATGGCACTTAAACATATTTTTAGAAATGTGGGTGTACTATTAGGTAAACCTCTGCCTAACCCTTCGGGGACTACCTGCGTGACGTTATGTCACTATTCTATAGCCAATCGAAATGCCGCATCATTAACTTTGTCCCAAATGGTACTTCTGCTGTCTCCTGCCAACTGGTCCATCAACCCAGGTTCCCTGCTCTTAACAGCAGGTACGGTTCCTGAGTGCCTCAATAAAATATTTATTGGAATTAAATATGGCGTCCTCGGGCAAATTAGAGGTCCCTTATTATGTAAGGAGCCAGTTAGCGAAGATTCAATCGATGGAAGGTCAGTTGTGATTGATATTTTATTTAGGTTTTGAATGGAAACGAAGGAATTTACCGTTTTTGTGAAGTTATTTAGGTTATTTCTTTAAGATATCTTTAAAAATAGGAGTTAGGTACTGCGAGGATGAATATGCATTCAATTAAAAAGTAAAATCGTCATTATTCTGTCTTTATCTCAATGTATTTGTGGTCGGCGCAGCATGTCTTCTTTTTCCATACGCTCTATTACTCGTCATCTCATCAGACACCTCCTTTCATGCCATATCATCCTTCACACAGTCCGTCCATCGATTCTTTGGTCTTCCTCTACTCTTATACCCATCCACATTCACACTCAGAACTTATCTCACGACATTTTCCAATTTGTAATGTTTTGTGTATATCCTTTGTTATTCCTCCGCATCACCTGCCCATACCAAACTAACCGATTAAATTATCACACAACTTTTCAGTCACCGCGCCACTTTCAGACTTCCTCATAAATACTCATTTCTTATTTTATCCATTCGCGTAACAGGGATGTTTCCTGTGTAAAAAAATATGATTATATTTACCTATTTAGTCCTTCGGTTAGATTATCGAAAAATATTGGATACGTGTTTTTTGTTTTATCAAATCAATAAAAATTGACGAAGATAAAACGCATCAAAAATCATGAGTCTGTGAGGTCACTTTTCGGTAAAAAGTGTACTGAAGTATGATGTCACACGAGTTTACAACGCACGATATCGTCTTAATTTTTAGTTTTCGTGAAAGAAGAAAAAATACGTGTTCAATATTTTTTGGAAATCTATCTGACGGACTAATTAGATTTTTTCAGGAAATTTCCGTGACCTGCCGCCATTTCATCCATCCAGTCAAACAGTAAATAGTGATGATGATATCAGTGTTCTATAGCATCACGCCAATTTCTCTCGATGGAGTAGACAGTAAAACATAGTAATAGACCTGCCTATATATTTCACCGGCCGATAAGTCCCGTCACTGAAACACAATAAATGACGGTTCTAAGTGACAGAAAAGGATAGCACCATGAAAAGTGCTGCCAGATGAGGGGCAAGTAGCAACTCTTAGGGGCCGTCTCCACGAGCGAGAATCGCGGCGATATTATCGTCGTGTCACGTATTTCTATACGAGAATACGGCCCCTTAGAGAATCGATTGGTATCTTTATTAATTCGAGTAAAAAAAAAATATTGGAGAAGGAAAAACAAACACGCCTGATTCCTTAAAATTATTTTTATTGAGGTATAAATAAATGTTTTCTTGTATAATAGTGGGTATAGGTACTCTTAAAACTAAATTAAATAATAAAAGTCTGCATGTATCGATTTACATTCAGGTAACAAAAAGTTAGGAGGCTAGATGTAACAAAACTCTTATAGATTGTTAAAAAAAGTTGTAATATTTCTTTATGGTCTGTCCACAGTATCAAGGCATAGACAAATACCTTTAGAATAGGCGACAATGGACCTAATACAAGACTGATGATTATCATGACATCACGCCTGTAATTTTTGAAAGGCTAGGCAAAAGTGTAGGTACCTATAGTTCAGTCACATTCCACCAGTTATGTATGAGTCCCATGTAATATCGTGTGCCATGTAAAATTCGACTCCGGGCTGCGACTGAGAAATTCCTGATGGAAAACCCAATAACACTCATACTCAGCGCTTGCGACTACAAGACCAATGAGGCAGTCGTGGTGGGAAAACTTCGAAGATATAGTACCTATCACGGCTGTAGTTTTGCTAGGTGATTTTAACACCAGACAGACTTAATCAGTGTCGGATTAACCTGATTTCCTCCTATTTAAATTCCACAACTGTTTAATTTTTTTTCTAATGGTGGAAGCGCCAGGGGCTTCCCCCGAAATTCAAATTTTCTTACTTATTGCAATTTGCGGTCAGGTTGTTTGTTGATTAAAATATGATTCGCGACAGCAACAAATATAGCTTTACAGAGTTATGCTTTTTCATGAAATCGTCATTCAATGGGATTCAAGTGAACTGAGGGTGGGTCGGCGTCGCGTTGTCCCACGCGCGCCTCAAAGAGTGTCAGCATAATGACAGGGCCCCCCTCTAGAGGGCCTAAGCCTGCCGGGGTCGCGGGACTTATAGAACTACCGTGACCCTCGAACATAAAGGGCTATTGAATGACACCGTGGATTTTAGTCAGTACAAGTCTGACAGTCCCTCCCGCTCTGCCCTGGGTGAGAGGACTCATTTGATGATTTTACCACGATAAAAAAAAAAAGTGAACTGAGGGTTGTTTTGATGATAAAATGATATTAAATCAGTTCAGCCATATTTTTACGGTCGCAAATCATATTTTAATCAACATACATCCTGACACCGACCTGAAAATTAACGCGGATTAACCTGCTTTCCTCCTATCCAACTACCACAACTGTTTAAATTTTCTCTATCATATTATATTAAAAGAAACTCATTGGACTTTCGACTTTAGATGCTCAAGTCGAACGTCCAATGAATTTTACTAGTCTTCTATATGAAAAAGTTAAAACTTGTGAGTTTAATAGCGTAAGATAAAACAGCCTTTCTCCTTGCTAGTTCCAACATTTCATACATTATTTTTAAATTTTGTGACATGTAAAGGCAAAATACTAAAATTCAGCTACAAATCCTGGATCAACAGTGTTTTAAAAAGCCGAAAATGCAATTTTAGGCCCTGAAGACCTCTTCTATCTCTTAATATAATCGAATTATTCTCTTACCAATGTAATCCGCCACAATATAACCTTTTAAACTTATTCTTTAATATTCTAGATCTTATTTCTATTAACTTAAGGCTGTATTTCAAGTTCAGGCGGTAGTGGAATGTTCTTCATGATGGCAAATCGTTTCAGAGCGTCGTATTTCCCTCTTAAGGCTTCTACTTCATCGCGAATCCTGTTGTTTTCGTCCTGCATTAGTTCCATGTCATGCCATTCCTGAAAGTTGAGGGAAAGTAATAAGAGATGGCGCTAGTTGTATGTTGGGTAGTGATGACAGATGGCGTTAAAATATGGTTTTTGGAAAGTGGTGGTAGATGGCGTTGCAATACAATTTTGAATTCTCTGCGAGCTTTTACAAAATCTTTATTTTCGAAAAAGTCTCTTATGAATTGTAAGACATTTCAGGTACACTTCCGTCGGCGGTGTTGCAGTTTTAATTCTACACGCGACGTCACAACTTCGAAAGCGGCGGAATTCCTCTTCTTCATTTTCGCGAAACGTCAAACAAATAAATACATATTTCCGCTCTAACAGAGCGGCCCCAGCCACTGGCGGAACTGCTGGGCTGCGGTCGCCGCTCCACCACAGTGTGACGCGGCAATGTAACCATCTACGGACGCTATCCTATCTAGTACAAAGAGACCAGTCCTGTGCGGCCTGTCATAGCGATTGCGTTACAGCTCTGTACCACAGCCGGAAATGTACCCTAATTCTGTGAAATTATCTATATAAAATTGTTGGAAGATTCGTCGAAGCGTCTTTACTGCTTACCTGACTCTTTTCAGTCTCCAGCTCATCTTTCTGCTCTATTCGTTTGATGCGGCACGAGGCTGCATACCCGCGGTTCTTTAACGTTCTACGACGCTGTTTCATCCTGTAATAATGAGCAATCATTGTTTATAGTAAACTAATATAATTAATTAAACTAGTTCGCATTTATTTATCTCAAGAGATTTTTTTATTGTATAACGGGCTGGTGTCCGCAACTCCACATCCAAAGCACGTATTTTGAGTATGGCTCAAGAAAAACAGCAAATGGGTGTTTGAGTAAAATTTATCAAATTGATAATAATCCCATCCAAAAAATCAGTTTGATAAATAAAAATAAAATCATTAAGATTATGGGCTTCTAGCAATTTATTTGGAGTCGGCGCAGCATGTCTTCTTCTTCCATACTTTTCTATTATTCGTCATCTCATCAGACACCTCAAGGATAAACATCAATATCGCGAAAAAAATCAGCTGTCCCATCTTAGTAATATGTGTCACATTTCGATCGAGTAGGTATATTTTCTATGGGATAACTGGATATTTTATCGCGATTCCAATGATCGTTCCATAGAAAAAGTTGTTCAGTTTCATGTTCGATACCAAACTCTTAAATATGAACACACTTTTCCGATACATGTTCTATAATTAAGTCGAAGTATGCTCACCTGACAATCTGATCCCTGGTTAATCCTCTCATCTTCAGCTGCCTATTCAGGTCCCTAACGGAGATGGAGACCAGCTCGTCATCGCTGATTTCCGCGCAAGGGGTCGGCGACAAAGGAGCCTGGAACAAACACCGTGATTTTACTTATTCATACTGTGTGAACATGTCTATTAATAATTTTTCGAAGAATTTTGCCAGTTTTCAGTCAAACTAAGCGAAAAGTAAATAAAAAGCTCATTGTTGGATTCTCAACGCTATGCTCCACGCCAAGACTTGAAGACTAGACAAAAAAATCAAGATTTCTTTACTTGATATACGTTTAATATTGATTTTTGTACACTACTTTAAGCTAACACGGTTTAAAACTAAACATATACTGTCACTTACGGGATATCTTCTGTGATTATTAATTATTTTGAGCTCCCGATATTTCGTCGCTGTTGCAAGCGCCATGATCGCGGGATGACTGGAGAATGCAGGTGAATGGAAAATAAATTGTTACGTGCAGACAAATCTGTCTACCCTCTTTCTTTGTCTTTTGCTACGCGCACTACTGGAACTCGACACTAAGTCACGATTCCACCTACGCACGACGGCCAATCAAGCTATACAAAAATAGTTTATGCGGATTTTTCATTGTATAGGGAATCTACACAAAGCGGGGCCAAGTTATACTGGAAATGTACAGCTTCATGTGCCGCCGTGTGTACTTGACAATTTGAAGCCATCCTCTCGATTGAAATTTTTGCGTTTTTTTATTTCAATTGCTTCTCTTGTCAGCTTTGGTAAGTAATATTTGTCCGTTGACAAAATACGTGGCGATCATGGCGCTTGCAACAGCGTCGAAATATCGGGAGCTCAAAATAATTAACAATCACGGAAGATAGTCCGTTAGTGACAGTATAAGTTTAGATATTTTATATTATACACAACAATCTTTCGGCATCAATTCTCTATATAACGGCGTAAATCGCATCTAAATATGTTCGCTCAGTTATAAGAACAACGCGATAAAACAGACATACATAAAAAGCGACTTTAATTTACGTTCAGATTGTTATTTTTTTACTTGAGCGAATAATTTAAAATAAAAGGAAATAACTCAGAAATTATGAGTACGTGTCCCCAGTCAGCTGCGATTCTGATCTAAATTAACCTAGATAACTCTCAGAAAGCCACTCTTCATCAAATAAATCTTGAAGACGACGCACTTAAGCAACTAAGGGACATAACATAATCAGCCTACAAAATTCCCACTGCTGAGACACAGGCCTCTGCGAGGGAGTGGAATATTACCCACATCGTGGTGGGTGGGCCCAGTTCATTGGTGGATGTCACGTGTCTTCGAATATCTGGTCCCAGGACGTGCCAATTTCCTTACGAAGGTTCCCTTGTCTATTTTGGGAATATAGGTATATGAGGTGGTATCTTATATTATAGTCCAAAATAGAGCCAAAAGTCCAGAAAAAAAAGATTTAACACGCAAATTGAACTACGTGTGATGCCATATCTAAAGTGATATCATAGCTTTATTTTTAGATCCTTTCTCTGAGAAGGTCACTTATGATGAAATCACACTTGAAGACGATGCATCTAAAAAATCATCACCAGATTCGACAATTAACTTTTGAAAGTAATTAAAAATGAAAGCTCACCTCATCGTCCCAATTAATATCCATGGCTCTTCCCTATCAACCAAAAAATTAAATATTACAATAAAATTAAGAGTAAAATTCCATTAAAATCACACTGTTCAACTCAAATAACAACTGAGCTATGAGCCAAAACATCGTTTGCAACCATCATGACGAGAATTTCGCAAGTCATCATGATATGATAAAAAGTACGTTATAAAATTATCTTGTTTTCGTGTCCAAGTGTTTTCGAAAAGTCAACGATTGAAACAATTATCATTGATTTGTTAAACCGAAGATAAACAGGGAAAGATGATGGATGGACACAAATATTGCATACTTATTTTCGTTTGAGCAACTTTTTTTAAAGCCTTTTGCCTGCACCACACGCACAAGCTTCACCACAGTTTTGCCTGCGCAAGCCGGTTTGTACACGGAACACCGTGCGTGCGGCTGGTTTGTTTTACCATCCGTTCCGTGTGCAAAACTGTGGTGAAGCTTGTGCGTGTGGTGCAGGCATTAGATATGCGATGGATCTATTTAATTTTGAAGTTGGCTCACTAACATATTCACAGGTATGCATATTGTATTTTATTATATGATAAGGTCCAATGGTGCGACATACTCATGTCTAACAAAGCTCCTTAAATAAAGTGGAGGGACTCCTGACACCAAGAGCGGTTGTCAGCGGCAACTTTATGCAGCCATTCAGTAGCGCGTTTTTAATACGCGTCCCTGCTTCGATATTATATTCGATAGAAGCGTTCCAACAGCATATACATAGTATTGACTCAGCACCACAGCTTCTGCATTGATACAAAACATCGAGTTGTCGGGGTCAAGTTGCAGTGGGGTAGTTGTCGGTATTTTCCTGGGGTTGAATTGTCGCGGGGTTGGGATATTGTAGAATCGTATTGATTCAGCATCGCTACTAACCCGTTTTTTCAGGCAATAACGGGTAAAGGAAGAATGGGGTGTATAGCGGCGTTTAGGCTCAGACAAGCAGAGACTACCTACACTTTACAAATTCTGCATCGTGGCTGCATCGATGCTATATTGCAGCTGCATCAATGCTATATTGCAGCTGCATCGATGCTATATTGCAGCTGCATCGATGCTATATTGCAGCTGCATCGATGCTATATTGCAGCTGCATCGATGCTGTATCACGATATTGGCGACGCAGACTCGCGACTGTTTCCAGGTCCTTTTGCGATTATTTCGCTACTGAATTATTATTGCTGTTGGTGGATATCATGTCTTAAAATGTTTACAATGGTATGTACTAAAACCGCTTACTCACTATTCAGTTTTGAGAGCAGTGGTGATGAAATACACAATGTAAAGTGCCTGTTTGGGTTCAAACCTTTGGCACATAAATTAGGGCCAATAACTAACTACCAATGCTCATTTAAGTACAACTTCATCATCATCATTTCAGTCGAAAGGAGTCCACTGCAGGACATAGGCCTCCCCCAAGTGTCGCCACATTGACCGGTCCCGAGCGTCTCGCATCCAGCGGATACTACTAAAGTAATAAGTACTACTTAAAATACTATTTTTATGATATTAACAGATGAACCCTTTGGGGATTACAGGTCTGATGTTATGTCATCTACATTAATAATATAAAGAGGAAAGATTTCTATGTTTGTAACAAATAAACTCAAAAACTACAGGACCAAATTCTAAAATTCTTTCATCATTAGAATACTACATTATCCCTGCGTAATATAGATGATATTTTAAAAAAAAATCCACTCGTGCGAAGCCAGGATGCCCCCGCTAATGTTATAATATATTCACTATGACTATCCTAATCATAGATGAGATCTGATTTTGCTTCTTTTTCTGATAAGATTTTTTCTAAAATGTTGATGTGGCAAGATTAATATTTTTTGTTAAAGTTAAAGTTGCTAGTTATCTAATAAGATCATTTGATTATGACAATCAAAAATGTGATTTTTTTTTTATTCTAACTATTATAAATGCGAAAGTTTGTGAGGATGGTTGGATATTTGTTAGTCTTTTACCCAAAAACTACTGAAGGGATTTGAATGAAATTTGGCACACAGATAGTTTATATACAGGGATTAAATTTAATATTTAATTTTTTTTTAAATTATCTTGTTAATGCCAAGAATTGTATCTGTTAGTAAGTTAGTTTTTATGCCAGTCATGGGGACTCTGACTTTGCTTTACATGCTATCGAAAATTATCTCTCAGGCATGCTGGTTTGGTTCCCTCACATAATTACACAATACCTGCCCTGGCCTGCTGATGGGATCAAAACCCGTGCAGATATTCCAGGCACTGTCTCAGTTACCCCATTATATGACTATGTAATTTGACAATGTAATACATATTAATGTAGTCAACAGATGGTTTGGGTGCTGACTACTTAGTAATAGACCTTTCGTACAAGTTTAAACAGCATCAATTAAAACAAAAAAAGCTTGGAGCCAAAAATATAAACGCCAAATATATAGTAGACCATTTCTATGGTGGCTCCCATATTATAGTCAGCTGTGAACCCTCGCCATTCAATGGGTTAAGAGTTAGGCCTGTAGCAATTTTAATGTTAAAGATAGACATGTCTCCCGTCGAACTTTACACCTTTAAGAAATGATCAATCTCTTGGAAATAATGTTCTGGGAAGTCTCGCAACAATTGATGACAAATTATATCTCATTTCTTGCCGCTCTTAAGTCGATTTACAGCAAGAAAACACTATCTGGGGCTTCTTTCAAATTGTGAGACAAATGGCGCTACATTTAAATTTTTAAAATTAACCAGAATTGATAAAAAATTACTGAACTTCATCTACGACGTGTGAAATACGAAGGCCAAGGACATATCTAATTCAACCTAAGATAACAACTACGTAACGCCAAAACATAGGTTATTTAGATAAATAACTTATGAAACTATTCATTTACATATTAAATAGGACTTGGACTCACCATTACTACTGGTTTCCTTCCACCCAACTCCTTTAGATCATGAGGCATAATAAGTTTTTGATGAAATTGTTAGAAATAACGGGAGACACCGTTACAGCCTAGTTTCCACAATGATTTGCACTTTCACCCTTTTGGATTGCTTCAGCTATTGATGCAATATTGATAATATTACAGGTTTATCAGCAGGCTACAGGTAATTTCTAGAATATTTACGATAAAAAATAAACAATGGCACAATCCTCGCTTCGCAGAAAAATATTGCAATAGTGCTGATCTGGGTTAGTTTGTTTGAGTTTACAGTTGTCAATATTTCTTACTATTAGTACAACACTACTTTAGTTTTCTACACAAAACCTCCCTTAAACTAAGAAATTGTTGAAACAATTACAAACTAGAGGTTTAATTATTTTACAACTTAAATTCAGTCTTGATATTTTGGTTAACAGAATAATTATATTCTAGAACTTTCATAATTTTGGCTTTTACTTTTTTTGTTACGGGTATCCGTAGTCAAAAGTTACAAGATGCAAGTAAAAAATCGTTTTTTTCTTTTTAGTCTGTGGTTGATTGACGACTTCGTGAAGAAGGAAAAAGCAAGCAGACGCATTTAATTATCGTTTTCCAGTTTAATATTAGTGAAAAATGGCTAAAAGGAAGAATAAACCGTTGATAGACTCTGACTCCAGCAGCGAGTGCTCAGATTTGGACTCAGTGAGTTAATTTTCTTTAAAAACCTTAGGTTATAAGTTCACGTCCGTACGTAACGATTTTGACGGCATTCTTCATTAATTTGACTGCGTAAATAGGCCAAGATCAATGTTCCTTCGTTCTAAATTGATCTTTTGCGCATTACATGAAAAACAAGTGTATGTAACATGTTTTAGTATCCAAAATATCTCGACAAAATTGTCGCTTATCTTTTTCTTAGAAAACGTCGTTGTTTACGTTACAGCTTTATTAAATGGCTTCTGTTGCGTGAGTCATGTAAAAATGAATGAAAGTCAACATTCCCGCCTTTATTTTTGCAAAAAAATACTGCAGAATTATTATACTGAAATATATCCAAAGAACTAATTAACTTCAAAGTTTATGGTGTATTAAAAAAAAGTTTGATCTCGTCATGGTACTGTTGCTAAGTTATTCAGCCAAGAAAATGTCCAATAGTTATATAATTTTGAGTCTAGACTTTCTCTTTTAGTCATTCAACTGAAGTATTATTCAATTTTATAGCTTACTCTTCCAATAAGTAGTACTTAATTTGCATTCATATTATTAGCATTTCAAAGATAAATATTGACTACTCATTTTATTTACATTATTACCAATTCATTCAAACTAATCAATAAAATATTTGTGTTAAGAGAATATGACCTCTAAATTTTCTTTATTACTTTGACTATGTATGACCTGAATAACCGCACCTCTATATCCTGAAAAACCATAGACTATTAAAAATTGTTGTGAAATAAAAACAAATTAATAGGGTGTTATCATGAGATGAGTCATAAAACATGAGCAGTTACAGTTTAATATTAATTTTAAAAAAGGGTGCACACTAAATCTATTTGGACAAATCATGGTTAATATTATGATTGTAATCATGTTCTAAATTTTACCAGCCTATTCAGGGTAATTAATGCATGGATTCTATGAATTTTCTTGCCTATTCTTCTAAGTGGCCAGAGGAGGCAAAACACCAGGAAAGTTGGAAAGAAATGGGGGAGGCCTTTGCCCAGCAATGGGACAGAAGGCGAATAAAAAAAAAAAAATCTCCATTGATATTCTTTGTCTTGGCTAACTGACCTACTTGACTTGTAAATGTTTTAATTAAAATAAATACTTCAAGTAGTTCTAATATAAAATCAGCCGCTCCTTGTAAAATACTGGTATTCAGCTGCATCCGGTTAGACCCCAATATAGTTGAGAAAAGGCTAAGCAGATGATGACTTCAAGTAGTTCTAATATTACCATTAAGTCTGTTAAGCATATCTAAAAACACCACTCTTATTTTTATACAGTCATCTAAAATCTTGTTGATGATATTTTGTTACAGCAATTCCTGAACTTAGCAAAGAAAAAGAAGAAAACCGGAGACTCTCCTCCTCCGTCAAAATCTAAAAGATCTGGATCAGGATCTGACAGTGAATCAGATTGGGATGATGATGATAACAAGAAGAACAACTGTAAGTATTAACTTGACAGGTCCTGCCCCCTTCATTCCTGGGTTCGGTTCCCAGGTTGGACATAGTGATATTGGGTTGTAAAAGTGTCATTGGGTTGTAGCAGTCACCCTGAATGCCCTGTTGATGGCAATAGGCTCACCCCCTACTCTTCTTTCTTCTTTACCGTGTGGTTAGCCTAACCTGGCTTCAGAGTTTTGTATGTCTCCCATGGGCCTCTGACTTGGCTGTACATGCTGTCGAGAAATATCTCTCAGGCATGTTGGTGTACACACAATGTTTTCCTTCACCAGTGAGTGATAATTATATAATAGGCACATGAATCCGAAAAATCCCCCTAAAACATAACTGGCAAAGTGTGAGTGGTAGTAACTGTTTGAGTTCCTATTCCACCAATGTCTGGAGCGGTATTAAAGAAGCTTCATGCTGCTAGGATATACTTGAATAGTTAAACATGATTTCTTCAGCTACGCTGACTGCTCTAATATGAAAGATTTCTATAATAGACATTGCCATAAATATAGAATGAAAACCTGAGTTGTTATAGCAGTAAATCTTAGAAAAAGAACGAAAATAAATATTTCTTCTTCTTCCAGCAAAATCCTCATCCTCTTCAGGGTCAGATTCAGAAAGCGATGCCAGAAGCGATACTTCTAAAAAGAAAGAGCCGGCTCGGACAAGCAGAAAGACTTCCTCAGAACACTCAGACGACAACCGGAAGAGACCGGAGCCCAAAAAGACAGAATCTAGAAGGAGTACTGACAGTGTGGGCTCTGGGAAGAAGAAGGAGACCTATAGTGAACCTGAAGAAGGTATGTTGAATTGAACTTGCAATATTAGATGTTTTTTTTAATACTAAATAGATTTGTGCTTGGAGGAGCCTGTGGCTAAATAATAACAGCCACTTGGGTCGATCTTTAGGTTAAGCCGTGCTTGTTAGTCTGTGGATGGGTGACCGCCCATTACATACCGAGTTTCCTCCATGCCTCGGAAAGCACGTTAACCCGTTGGTCCCGGCTGTCATTTGTAGATCTTTGACAGTCTTTAGGTAGTCAGTGGCCTAAAAAGTCTGACAACCAGTCTTACCAAGGGGTATCGTATTACTCAGTACTAACTGGGTTGTGGATGTCAGATAGGCAGTCGCTCCATGTAAAATACTGGTATTCAGCTGCATCCGGTTAGACTGGAAGCCGACCCCAATATAGTTGGGAAAAGGCTAGGCAGATGATGAAATAGACGTGCGTTTGGCCGCAAATCGCCTGATGTGAAGCGATGGTTTGGCCTAGGGTAGAGCATGCTTGCCTAGAAGAAAACGATTCACTCGATCTTTGAATTATAATGATCAGGGAACGGACTTTTCTACTTTCTACAAGGAATTCTTGAAAAGTCAAAAAGCGGGCCTCCTTCCACTTTTATACCCCCCTTCTTTACACGTCATATTAAATTTATTGTTTTTCGCCAAACAAGCTATTAATTTTTTTCACTTTGGATTTGAAATTGTTTATTGAAATAATTAATTAAATAATGTAATGTAATTAATTAAATAATGTTAATTTCAGTATTAAAACTAACTTAAAAGAACATTCTAAACACTAATTAAAGTCATTACATTAAACAAACAAACTGACATTCGAAGATCCATATTTTTAACAACTAACAAGACATTTAAAAGGTCTCTAATTAGGCCTTAAAATTAATTTAATTAATTAATTACCTATAATTTACTAATGTATTAGATTAATACATTAGTAAATTTAAGGTAATTAGGCCTTAAAATTAATTAAATTAATTAATTACCTTAAATTTACTAATGTATTATATTAATACATTAGTAAATTTAAGGTAATTAGGCCTTAAAATTAATTAATTACCTTAAATTTACTAATGTATTATATTAAAACATTAGTAAATTGAAGGTAATTAGAGACCTTTTAAATGTCTTGTTAGTTGTTAAGTAATTATGTGTATTACTAAATGATTTTACTTATTATTCCATATCAAATTTAACTTAAAAGAACTTACGAAAATAAAAAATGAAGGTTTTTATTCTATGTATTTTTTCTTTTTTTTTCGATCCATTTATTTGGCAGAGTTGGACCTTATGTACATGTACATGGCATCAAATGATAGTAGACTAGACAAGGTATAAGAAAAATAAAGTTTCAAAGCAGGATCACACGCTACTTAGCAGGAATTTAATTTAATTTAATCCGCTCCATACAAAAAAATAACAAAACACATTTTTCTACCCAAAGTATAAAGTTTAGGAAAAAACATCAGGGCAATATTATTTTGAGATTAATGAACTCCATCCATCCGCATAAAGAAAAAATTAAAAAAACAAAGTTGGTTCCTAAGTCACTAAAACCATAGTTTCGACCCACTGCGGGTCGGCGCCGCCGCAACACTTTTTTTTTCTTCCATTCTCGTCTGCCAATTTACATTATGAGAGCTTTAAAAGTAGAGGTAATATATCAATTGGATTCTACCTGAACATGGCATCTCAGGTAAATGAAGGGACCATCATAAAATTTTACTAAAGGTCGATAGTGTGACTAGCAGTTGGTACTGCTAGTCTGCTCTGTCTGCTCTGTATTCGCTCAACAGCCGGGCTTTGCCTAAGCAAGCCTAGGATACTCAGACTAAACTTCCGCTATTATTTTTCTTTTTTTTTCCAGGCGAAGTATCATCACATTCATCAGACAATGACTCAATTGATTCTGAGGAAGAATTTGATGATGGGTGAGTACGTTATCGCCAATTAACCTGGTGTTACAGACCAGCATGGAAAGGCTGTGGTAGACTTGCATCCGGTGTTGGTCCGAATTTTCACTGATAAAACTGTTTGTCACCTCTCAAATATTGACGGATATGAATTTGGAAATCCTAGTTTTGGCGCCTGAACGGTGTGTCTGTATCGTTGATAGTGAAGACTTACCGCTAAAACAATACTATGCCTGTATATCTTATACCTGTGCTTGCCTATAGATTCTGACTTTCAATTACTGAGTAACTGAATTTGCAGTTACCTACTTTGGAAGTGTTTGGTTTGTTAGTGGTACTAACACTTGTATCTATAGTCAAGTTAAAATAATCACTTGAGTTTAAGTAATTACTTAAGCAACCATTTTTGTGTAATTGACAAGAATTTGAACGAAGTAAAAATTGTCAAAGAAAGCAAAGTTAAGAATTCTAACTTTCTAACTAAACTACAGAATAAAACTCTTTAATTACTTTTTTCAAGTAGTCACTATGACTTGTTTATAGATACGGATGTAAGAGTCTTACTGAAAGTTCCTAGATTTAGCAAAAAGCATGCGATTTACCAGTTCCATATCTTAATCAAAAACATCAGCTCAAATCTAAAATCGACTACACTTCTCTTCATTTCACATTCATCACAACAACTCCCTTCTTTACCCCCAGATACGATGAGAACCTCATGGGCGATGAAGAGGACAGAGCTCGTCTGGCCGCCATGTCCGAGAAAGAGAGGGAACAGGAGATCTTCAAACGTATCGAGAGGAGGGATCTTATGAAAACCAGGTTAGTAATTAGTAATTACCTATACCCAACGTTATTACGTCATTCGTGGTCGTAGAAAGTGCAAGCAAGACAGGGAATACTGAACCTCGTTATAAGTTTTTAAACTGACATGAATGTGCCGCGATCCGTGATCATAGCGTTAACAACAGTGCCGAAATATCGGAAACTCAATACAAATAATAAACACGGTAAAAATCCCGTTTTAAATCTGTATGATACTGTACCTGGTGTCGTCTCGCTCCTACATCTCATGACCGTGCCTGCTAATACCGTTCGCGAGTATAGGTTTTCTTTTAACATGTTCTTGTATGTTTGAAGTTAGTAGGGCCAAGCCCCGTAGCTTTACATAAATGATAACTCCCAGTATCCTGAAATATTTCGAAACAAAACTAAATTATGCCTCCAACCATTTCTACATAATACAGATGGGAAATCGAACGCAAACTCCGCTTAGCGCGACGTTCAGCGGCCGAACGATCGGCGTCCCCCGGAGAGATACAGAGGAGGAGAGAAGCCAGACGGAGGAGACGAGCGTTGCGGGAGCAGAGGCAGAGAGAGAGGGAGAGGGAGCGACAGGAGAAGAGAGGTGAGTGAAAGAGATAGATGCCGTATATCGTTGCTAGGTTGCCGATAGCAGTCTAACTTTTTTTTTTTTCGGATGGGGAATCGTCAAATGACTCCCCCCCCCCCACTCTGGGCGGAGCGGAAGGGAGTGTCAGACTTGTACTGACTAAAACCCATCCATGTTCCTCCTTTGCCCTATGTGTTCCAGGGCCACGGTATCTCTGTCGAACAGTCCCGCAGCCCTGGATAGCAGTGTCTTAGTTGAGCCGCTTTACCATTATTAGAATAAACATTAAATCAGCTGAAGCACTATGCTGGAAATAGCCTTTCCCTGAGCCTTTATTTGTGTGGCTTCGTTTCTTCTTCCAAGATATAATAGTAGATTTTACCCACGTGTATGTAATACTAGGCCGGAATTTATCCCACAGAAACGGCAATAAAAAGTATCTTAATCCATCATGGTCTACCTGTTTTCGATATTTCATCCAAATCAGTTCAGCCACTAAGGGGAACAGCTAGACGGGCATACAAATCCTTTTGCAATCATAATACATGGATTATTATGATGGATATTATATGCTTTTATTTACTTAACAGAAGCTGAAGCAGACCGGCCTGAACCTAAAGAACCAGAGAAGGAAAAAGAACAAACACCTCCAAGTCCTGGCGAGATCCTGGATGACCCAAAGGATGCAGGTGAGGAGGACATAGGTAGTATCGGTTCTTTTTGGTTTTATTATTTTTTATCATATTATCATTTCTCATCAAAACTGTTCTGCCCTGATCCCAATTTATTTGGGATCGGCACAGCGTATCTTCTGCCATACTTCTCCATTAGTTGTCATCTTGTGAGTTTTTTTTATAATTTTTTTTTTTAATCGTTTTTTCTATACATTTTGTACCGTTACCGTGTAGGTATTGCATTTTTGTAAGAAACAGCTGTTTTTTTTTTTTGATAACTAATGAAAAATTTCTATGTAGGGCGTTCAGAATTATGTACTGAATACGTGGTAACCGTTTTCGCGTCGCCCTTCCACCCCGTGTAGATATGAGATCTTCATCCTACAAAAACATATGATCCGATCTGATCAGACGGGTTGTCGGACTGTTCTTAACAGAGTTTTATTTTTAAATGTGTAAATCCGAATTTATAAGAAATACCTGGAAAGTTTTTTAAGAAATGGTTCAGATTTTTTTGGATCAAGAGTGTGTTGTACATAATATTCGATTAGACTTCGATTCATGTGCCAATCATTTCTTTGTATCGAAAGTAAAAAATGTAGACAAACAAGCGGGTCATATTTCGTAAAAATATATTTTTAAAACAATTTAAATTTTTTGTAAAATTATTGACCAATTTTGTAATGCTGGTCGACTCAGATTCATAAAAGGATTCATTTGTCTGTCTTAGCCTTTGGGACTGCTTCGCCACTACAGTGTTGTCTTCAGACCTTAACGCCATCCCTCCCTTCTCCCCCAGACCCGTCGGAACGTTCAGCGTCCCCTCTGTTCGGCGCCAAGACGGAGGGTCGCAAGCGCAACGTGGACGACAAGCGACAGAACGCCATGGCCGCCCTGCGCGCGCAGAGGGACGCTAAGGCCAGCCGCGTGGAGCAACACAAGCAGAAGCGACGCCTGGAGGAGGAGACCAACAAGGATAAGGACGATGACGATGTGAGTACTGTACATGTGGAATACTCATGGCTCACCTGGAATGAGCAGGCATGGGATTATGGGCAACCTCACAGAAACGAGGCATGTCCTACAGTGAGATTGCTCTTACACATACAAGACATAATGCAACCTTGGCCGCGAGAGATCGATGCGATTACCATACTTTCGTTTAGTAAGAAGACAAAACGAGGAGACACAACGGGAGTTTTATAAGTGCCTATGATTACGCCGTTCTAAAATAACATGTCCAAAGGCCTCTCACACTCAGTATTTTTACTACTTTTATTTACACAATATTTATAACAAGCTAAGTTAATATCGGTATAAGCTGCTATTTACAAAAAATAGCTACCAAGACACATCACACCCATCCATACCATCAGAAAAAGCAATTATTTATTATCCTCTACCCTTCCTGTAACCTTGAAGGTCAAGGTCACCGCTTGGTCTCAGGACGCTGACGCTGAGATCATTGGCGCCACTAACAAACAGAACGTAAAATTTAAATTTATACTATGATTTCTAATATTCATTGACTAGATAATCTTGTGTTGGCCTTATGCCATCTATATTTAGGGTCGGCACTCCTAATCGTTCTTCTCCAAAGATGGCTAGATAATTAAGTTGAAAATCAATAAAATAGTTCAGAGACGTCAAGTTGAAGTAATCACTGACAGAGTTTAGATTGGCGATCATTCTTAAATCTTCGAGAACAATATACAACATTAATTTTAGTATATGCGAAACCTGAAACACGTGTCTAGTATTTTTATGTAAAGAATCTATGTACAAAATTTCAAAACTGTATCATGAAAAATCACAAAGTTATCAGCTTGTTGTGTTAACTGGTTGTCCGCACAAAAACGTGGCCACTACGTAGCGCACCCGCGCGCGCGCCTCCAGGATCGTCTTGAGCTCATTGATAATAATAATTTGGCAGTAGGTACCTAAATGATTGCGATAGGTACTAAATGGCGCTCGGTGTCCAACTTGTAACCTTTTTAAATATTTTTGGGACAAATCAGTTACTTATTCTGAACAAACTATATTCAGGTTTCGCTTATACTAAAAATAATGTTGTACAAACATAGGTACATTTAAATTTTCACTACATATCATACATGTAAGGATAATTTCGGGGAAGTTTGAGCAATTTCGGACTCAAGCAGAGCCGTCATTCATCAAAAACAATGGCAAAAAAACACCATACACCCATCAAAGATCACCTTCTAGAAACCAACACTTATTATGTTCTATCCTTCCTGTAACCTCGAAGGTCAAGGTCAAGGTCCCCGCTTGTTCTCAGGACGCTGACGCTGAGATCATCGGCGGGACTAGCAAACAGAGCGTCAAGCTGAAAGCCTCAGATATCTATTCTGATGATTCCGGCTCTGATTCTGATGATAATAAGTCTCAAGGTGAGTGAGCTGTTTTCGACTTTACAACCTGTTAATTTGTGTTATTTTTCCTTGAAATATTTCTGATAATTCGTGACCCTGGGCCTGGGCAGTACTTTCATTCTTCCGTTGCGACTGCCTCGTTTGTCGAGTGGTCGCAAGCAAGATTACTGAGCAAGAGGTAATGGGTACGATTCCCGGGTCGGGCAAAGTGTTATTAGGTTTTTCCATCAGGAATTTCTCAGGAGCAGCCACAGAGTCTGGATTTGTGCCAATAGGCTCGCCCCCCTGTAAGGGATTACAGGTGTAATGTTATGTCTTCCGTTGCGAAGAACTTATGTTTTTCGAGCACTAAGCATTGCGTTGAAAATCCAAAAATGACTTATGTTGGATTATCAATGCTCAGGTGAACACCGAGAGTTGAAAATACGAAGCGCGATAAAAAATGGCCATAGTAAAAAGTCACCCGTGGCAAAGAAGGCTCAACGTCATAAATGTGTCCGCACGCGTAGCATCACTACCGAAGAAACTGGTTTTATCGACGGAAGAATCGACAAAATGACGATTTCATTGTTGGTCTGTCATTTAGTCGATTCTTCCGTCGACAAAACCCGAATCTACGGTGGTCATGCTACGCGGGCTGGTTAGCGAACACTGTAGCTGTAGTTTAAGATTACAAGTCGCTAACTCATTTGCTCATTTACTAAAATGTATTCTCATACAACCAGGTCGCCGTAGTTCCTCAAGTTCTTCATCATCGGGTGGGGAAGAAGTGGAAAAGAAACGAGAACGTGAGGAAGTGGAGATTAAATACGCTGACACTAAGGACCAAATTAACAAACTTAGACTTAGCAGGTAAAGTACCTTTTCTACGAAAAAATCGGTTGTCTGTAAAGTCGGTTTACTGACGATAGTTGAACGTGACAACGTCATAAGAAACTACTGATGGAACGGTTGCATTTTTCAAAAAATGAATGTGCGTTGAGCAATTGTTTTATGGAACGCCTCAGAGCGAGGTAACGCCTCATACGTCATGTTTTTTCGTGCGTGCAGCCGGCATCCATCGAATTATAAGACGTTGTCACGTCAAAATAACTTAAGAAAATGCCAAGAGGTATCATGATATCTAATGCAACTGGATTGTGGAGGTCGGTTAGGCAATCGCTCCATTAAAAGTACTGGTTTACAGCTGCACCTGGTTAGACTGAAAGACGATGACATATTACCGTTCTGTTAGGCCACGGCTTCTGCTCTAATTTCTGCAGAAAAATATAAAAATACCTCCAAGCTGTGGTGGGTAATATTAGCCAAGCAGCTAGATGGCGGCGGATCTGGTCCTAAATTACATTCATTGGCATTCGTGCATTGACCTTGTAGAAACCACCCCGAGGGTGAGGGTTGTGGGTTTAAATTCAGGCAGGTGTGATTGTGCAGGTGCAGGTTGGTGTATTTCATCCCATCCACAGCTCTCAAAACATCCTCACGAAACTTCATGTCTTAGAACCAGAAATTCAATGACTTGTCATATACAGGGTGGCTACCATTTTTGAAAATATCTGAATTTCACGAAAAAATATGGATAGTCTCCTAAGACCACTTTCGTGTAGCTTCAACAGTTAAGGTAGTTCCCCTTACTGCCCCGTTGAACGTATTCACCCTGTATTTCTTTGTTACCTTTGTTGCCCTAGTTACTACCAATCTTACCACCAGTTGTAATACCGTTAATTTTTATTACCCTTCCTACTACTCTAGTATTAGGTTGTAAGGAGGGAAAAAATAAATAGCCCGTGTTACTACCGTTAGTACTTACACAAAAAAAAACAAATTTTTATTTCTAAACTAATTTATTTTTTCTTTATAACTGAACACAAAACTATTGACTTCTAAAATAAAAAAAAAACTTTTTAGCAAAAAATAAAACCGACTTCAAAAACACAAAATAGTGAAAAATAACTGTAGTTTCATAAGTCGGTGACAAAAAAACTGAAACAAACAAACAAAAGTCACAGACTTCTGAAACTAAAGTTATTTTTCACTTTTTTGTGTTTTAAGTACTAACGGTAGTAACACGGGCTATTTATTTTTTCCCTCCTTACAAGCTAATACTGGAGTAGTAGGAAGGGTAATCAAAATTAACGGTATCACAACTGGTAGTAAGATTGGTAGTAACTAGGGCAACAAAGGCTTTGTTATGCTGTTCGTTACAGTTATATGAACGAAACTACAGTTTTCCCAGAATCCTCCTTGAAGCATAATGTTACCTTTTAACGTAAATCTATTAATTCTTTGTCTATCGCAGGTTTAAACTGGAGCGTCTGGTGCACCTTCCGTTCTTCGCGCGCGTCGTCAACGGGTGCTTCGTGCGGATCGGCATCGGGAACAATAACGGGAATCCAGTGTATAGGGTGAGTTTAAAAAGATTTACAGTTAAGCTTTCGATATTAGCAGAGTAACAGTCAGTTTCAGGGCAATTAAAAAAAAAAAAAAAATTGTTTTTTTTTTTAATGTTTTGTGGCATAAGAAAGGGGAGGTATATCTCCAACAGTGGGTGATTATGAGCTGAAATGGGGATGATGATGATCCCAGCAATCCATACCTGGATCCCAGCAATCAATACATACACTGGATACTGAAATACAGTAGCAAGACCGCAGGATGAAAACCCAAAAAAACTTTTGTTTTTAAAAAAAAATAAAAATGTATCGATAAGAGAAATAATGAATAAAGGACATAATAATTTCAAATTAACATGTCCTGTGTCTTCGAAAACAGCGGTGGACTGTTCCAAATGTATTTGATTAAATGTAAAAAAAATAAGCCCTACTTTTTAAACAAATGTGAAAACATTATAACAATTAAGTTTAATTAATATTGTCGAGAAACTTTTACTCGATTGCGGCAAAGCCAAAAAAGAGTTATGAGTTTCACCCGTATGGGTACTGGTACTGTTTATTTGTCCTTCGTAATTACTAGACGGATGTACCGAATTGGATACGTTATTAGATTCGTCTTGATGGCGCGTTCACTGGTCACGAGACGAAACCCATTGTAATTTTATAATTTTGTATTCAAAAATGTGCTTGTTTTATTTTTATTTTTAGTTGATAAAATATTTTTTTTCTGAATTTTAGTTGTTTTACCGCAGTCAGGGTTTTTTTTTTTAATGGGAACCACTGATGAAAGTAGTAGTAAATTACATTCTATGAATGAATACCTTTGCTTTACTCACGAATTTGTTTTGGCAGTACCCGATAAGTTACGTTGAAAGAGATAGTAAATGCATAACCTTTAATTTAAAAAAATACTGTTATTTTATCCACAGGTAGCAGAAATCATAGACGTATTTGAGACGGCAAAAGTATATAATTTAGGCAACACTAGAACGAATAAGGGACTTAAGTTACGGCACGGCACGCAAGACAGAGTGTTCCGGCTGGAGTTCGTTAGTAATCAGGTCAGTTTTATTATTAATTTATGTAAATAAGTTTAATCTAATGCCAAAATAAACACAATTCCAAACGCTTTAAAAATAAACTCGTTTCCGAGACAATGTAGATGTGTATTCAGACATATAAAATGTCCCAGTCATTTTTTTAATATGTCTGTATTATAGCCAGGATGTCGCACATGATAGAGGTTTGGAAAGAGAAAGGGGAGGCATTTGCTTAGCAGTGGAGCATTTGAGAGGCTGAGCTGCTGATTTTTTTTACTCTCTTCACAGTGTATTTAAAGGGTACGACGAAAAATGTCAGCACTGGGGGTTCTAGGCATCATGAATTGTAAAAAAAATACATTGTTAAAAAAAATGTCACAATGTGTATAATGTGTCGTTAGTCCAGTGGTGGCAATCGCGATTACTGAGCGTGTAGGCTCGATAAATGTTGCATGAAATTATAGATTAGTGCCCATTTGATAGCAATATGTTGGCCCGCGTGAAATGTGGGTGTACCTCGACATATTCATTTTCACTGTTGGAACCATAATTTATTTACCTGTTTAAGAAAACATGTACTTACAACATCATCAGCATTCTCTTACCCTTATCCCAATTTATATGGGGTCGGTTCAGCATTTCTTCTTCCATACTGCTCTATTACTCGTCATCTCAGTAATCACCTCCTTTCTAGCCACCAGTGGCGAAGGTTCCATACAACTCGGCTTCCCTTTGAAACATGGCACAGTCATTATAAACAAAAAATATAATCATATTAAAGATATGTACTCCGGCTTACCTCTTACAAAAATTGACCCTTCGCTACTGCTAGCCACATCATCCTTCACACAGTCCATCCATCGTTCCTTTGGTCTTCCTCTTCTCTTATAGCCATCTACATTCACACTCAACATTTTCCTCATGTGCAACATAATAATGTTAATCCAAGCTTACATCAATGTTATATTTTCACAGGAATTCACCGAAAGCGAATTCCAGAAATGGAACAAAGCGATAAAGGACGCGAGCAAGAAGCCACCCACCATGGAGTTCGTTAGGAATAAGATACAGGAAGTTAAAGAGGCGCTTATGTATGAATTTAAGGTGAGCTTGTAGTTTTTGTTATAACTTTTGAACAGTACTCCACCGTAAATATGGTAAAATACAAAGATGAAAAAACTGTAAAACTATTTGTGTAATTGCTTATTTGTGATGCCGCATATGCTTTGGTATTACTCAATATGAAACACGTTACAATTCTCAAAATGGTCACAGACGCAGTTAATATTGATTTTTTTTTTAAAATACCTTGCCCCACTCTAGGAATTTCACCTGTATCGTGGGTGCGTTTACAAATATTTAAACTCACAAACATCCGGAAAAACTACTTGTTCCGTGCATCGAACCCGCGACACGCAGCGCAGCAGCTAATCGCTCAGCCATTGCGCCAACCGTGCCGTCAATTGTTACTTTGTGGCCATTTAACGAATTGTAACGTATTTCATTTTATTATCTTGCTAAAGTGGCCATTTTAGATCCTCTGTAATGTCGTACGATTAGCTCAAGAACGAAGCCTTGCTTGAGTCTGAATTTAATCGGCAGCTTGTTCTAACTATGCTATCGCTTTTCTGAGATATTTCCTTCCAATTTGCTGATTTTTTAACATTATTCACATTCAAACTAAAATAAAATTATCTTATTTATATTCAGCATGCATATGTATCTAATAAAAATAATTCAATACTTCAAGACTACCGTTTTCAGGAGGAAGACGTGGAGAAGATAGTGGCGGAGAAGGATCGCTTCAGGTCTCACCCGACCAACTACGCCATGAAGAAGACTCAACTCATGAAGGAACGAGATGTCGCGCAATTGAGGTAAATACTTACACTTACTTATAACTGAGTTATGAGTTCGTGGCTAAATAATAACAGCTGCTCGGGTCGATGTTCAGGTTAAGTCGCGCTTGTTTAGGTTGGTCTGTTGATGGGTAACCACTAGGGCATGCGGAACCGGGTTTCGGTCCCATAGTAAAACCAGTTTTGCATGCCCTAGTAACCACCCATTACATACCGAGTTGCCTCCGTACCTCTGAAAGCACGTTAAGCAGTTGGTTCCGCCTGTGATTAGTAGATCTTGGCGGTCGTTACAGGTAGTCAGTGGACGGAAAGTCTGACAACCAGTTTACCGAAGTCGTTCCATGTAATATACTTACTGGCGTTCAAATGCATCCAGTTAGACTGGAAGCCGACCCCAATTTATTTGGGAAAAGGTAGAAGCTGCAGAGCACAGCCGGCTACCATCCTTAAATGCTCCATTTACATCGCCCGCGTTCATACATCTGGTCATACACGCACACCTATATCTAGAAACGAAAACACTATAAAGCGCGCTATCAAACACATTATACAAGGTGACTGGATCTGTAACCGCCATAGCAAATTCGCATAGAGAGGAGGTCATTTACTAATTATTGAAACATAGTTTCTCTAGCTAGATTTCTCCAACTTTTTTAACCCTGTTTTGAGGTAAGTTCCAACGTATTTTAATCACAAAGTTTATGACTACCAACAAATAATAAAAAAATACTAAAATAACGAAAAAAACTGAAGATACATAAAACAGAAGAGAGCTTGAATGTCAAATTTTGGAAAAATCTCAATAAAATATAAAAATTGACATATCTCCTAAACTATAAAACTTTAGGTAAGAAAAGTCAGGTCTAGTAATTAGCAAATGACCTTCTCTATATGCGAATTTGCTATGGCGGGTCCAGATACAGTCACCCTGTTTTTAAGAATGATTTTCTACCACATCTTTATTTACCAATTACACCATTTTCAGAGGCGACGACGAAACAGTACTAGATTTAAACACTAAGATCCAAGAGTTGGAGGAGCGAGCCAATCAACTGGACAAGACGCGCACGTCTTCCATACAGAGCATCTCCTACATCAACAACAGGAACCGGAAGCTTAACGTCGAGACCGCAGAGAAAGCTATCATGGAAGAGGTGAGCTATATTATCCGTTAAAGCTCATTTACACCTGGAAAATTCTCAACGACAGACAAAAATGGCCGTGGGAAACTCGGGGTCTAATTCTGTTGGCACAAAATCGAATGTAAAAAATTTGAACGTCCAATTTATATTGTTAATAAACTTAAAAAATGGCATCAAATAACTCCGCCTCAACGCAGTCAACTAGTGAAGTACCCAAGAGACTGGCCACGACGTATGGCAACGCTAAGCCTTTGGCCAAGGTAAAAGCCGGCCATTGGGTACTTTACCAGTTTATTGCTAATTGATTTGGTGGGGATAAAAATACGAGGGTCATCAGGAATCATCCCACATCCCACAGTGTCACAGTGTTTATCAAGTAAAAACACTAAATATGCAAAAAAAAAATTGGAAAACTTGCCAATGGTTCAAAGGTTCAGTTTAAAAAAGTAAAGTAAAAGTTTTTCACTTACATAGACAGTTGGCTCAATTACAAAGAAAACTATGATAGCTACAAAAGCTTATCATCTGTGTCGCAGCTATCAACGCCCATCTAAACATAAAAACAATTGTTTCAGACTTAAAACTATAAATCCAGTGAAAGTTTCTCACTATCTCTTATAGATTTGGATTTCGCCATTAATTTTAGTATATGCGAAACCTGAAACACGTGTCTAGTATTTTTATGTAAAGAATCTATGTACAAAATTTCAAAATTGTATCATGAAAAATCACAAAGTTATAAACCTGTTCTGTTATCTAGTTGTCCGCACTAAAACGTGGTCACCACGCGGTTCCTCCACGCGCGCTCCTATAGCGTCGTCTTGAGCTCATTGATAATAATAATTTGGCAGTAGGTACCTAAATGATTGCGATAGGTACTTAGTGTCGCTAGGTGTTCAACTTTTAACCTTTTTTAAATATTTTTGGGACAAAATATAACATGGTTTAAAAATAATTGGAATCGATTCAGTTACTTATTCTGAACAAACGATATTCCGGTTTCGCATATACTAAAAATAATGTTGTATATGGCACGTCCTAACCACAAATTGCCGGCACAACCTCTCTCAAACACCATTTAAAAGTAAAGTATTTATTTTCAAGGTCAAAGCAATGAAAGGCAAGAAAACAGATGATCCGTTCACGAGGCGGCATACCAAACCTGTGATGAACTTCAAATCTGGAGGAAGTAAAGCTGTGGTAAGTTATTTGTCTATTTGTATGACTATTATGGCTGTGATAGCCTAGTGTGACCGTCGGACTGCTAAGTCATATAGGTCTCAAGTTCGAACCCAAGACACGCACCTCTGATTTTTGGATTCATGTGCGTATTGTACAATTATCATTTGCTTCGGTGAAGGAAAACATCGTGAGGAAACCAGCATGATCAGTATTCTAGATATTCTATTATTATAGGACATTGTGTAAAATTATTAAGAGTTTAACCAACAAATTCTTATGTTTCAGGAAATTATAAGAACTGAAGAAGAAATAGCGGAAATGCTTAAAATTAGGGAGGAAGAAGAAAAAGCAGCTGTAGAACTTAAAGAAAAGGAAAGGCTTGTAAGTATACTCGCTAAGCTGATATGCATCACGGTGGCGAAGGTTCCATACAACTCGGTTCCTACCTGATTCCCTTTGAAAAATGGCACACTCAGTATTCTACTGACAAATAATATAATCACATTAAAGATATGTACTCCGGCTTACAAAAATTGACCCTTCGCTACTGATGTATCATCATTACCATTTAGCAGCAAAAGGCGTCCAGTGACGGATATATGCCCGCCAAGTATGACCGCAATGACTGGTTTTGAGATTCCTGCTTTCAGCGAATTTCAACTAAATTATCTGCCCAAATTGATGTACATAAACTTTTAATTTCTTTAGAGAAGGGATTTAGACATTGGGAAGCTAGACATGGTTTGACCAGACGAATCACATAACGCCATCTCTCGACAAAATTTTGAGCGAGAAACTACAAGGCAGCTCAATACAAACACGTAGCGCCACTAAACGCGAACTAATTTGTCTGTTTCGTCTCCATTGACTCGCCGCTATAACATGGGACTCGAACATTACTGGCTGAACTTAGGAGTATGAAGAACACGGTGTAAAGTTCTTCATCCCTCATAGAAAAGGGAGGATCTTTCGACCAGACGGGTGTTGTGTCTGGTGGACTGCCCACGTAACACACACACACGTTAAGTCGCGGAGAACTTTTAATATCGCCATTTATTTGATGTTAGTTCTTCATTTGTGGCATAGTTGGTACTGTAGTACTTTCTACAGTATCATACACTTCTGCCTCTACCGTAGGAGTCATGTTACTAAATCTTCTACCATTTTCCAGCAACAAATCCAAGACGCAGAGAAGGCCATGCAAATTAAGCCGACTGGTAACGACACGAGCTTGTACTCGCTACACGACTTCGATATCAACATCGAGTTGGATCTGCCTATAGCGAGTAAGTACCTTTCCTTTACTTTCAACTTAAAAGTCATTCTTTTCGAGTACCTACAACTTTTTTTCCAGTATACAGTGACTACGTAGAAAAATCTAAAAACACGCTTTAGAGTGACGTCATTTTTTCCTATTCTTCTCAACAAACCCTTCCATTTGGTACCCATATCATAGGAATGCATAAAAATACCTAGTCCGCCATATTGGATTTAGAATGGCGTCACTTAGCTAACCACGCATCGTCGTCCGAACTAACCATGTATGCAAAACTTTAGCTCAATCTATTGGGGATAACTGTTTTAAAATTCATTTTCAAGATTTGACACAAACATTGCAAGTTAAATAAAAACTTGTAAAAATCAAAGGCATTTATCAAAGAACGATGAGAATCGCCACTTTCAGAACGTCAGAATTACATTAAACAGTTCCCCAATACGCCCGGCCCTTCGCCACAAACTCCACTCACTCTCGAGCACTAAACACCACTACCTTATCAGAAATTCAAAATCAAAAGATTTTATTTCACATAGGCCTCGATGGGCACTTATCAAATGTCGATAAAAGGGTGTACGGTTCGGGTTGGTCGTTTCCTACGGAGAAGAACCAGCAAGAAACTCCATGGTTACTTTTTTCAAATAATTTGGTATTACAATATTATCATGGATACAGCATTTGTACTTAAGTATGGGGGGACAGCGTAGGCCCGACAATAAGTCGTTGAATTATAGTCGTGAGGAACTTATCCATCCATATCCCCGTGTATCACCCCCAATACTAGTAAACCTACATTTATTTCCAGAATCAGTATCAAGCCAACCAAAGCAAGTAACAACTAAAGTGAAGGAGACGGGCCCCAAGCGCTCCCTCAACTTAGACGAGTACAAGAAACGCCACGGACTCATTTGAGTGTGGTGTTACTACCAACAGACTGAGTGCATGTGATTTTGTGTCCGGAGTATTAGTGTCACAGTGTTTTTCGAGTGAAAATTCAAGTGTTTCTGGTGATTTGCAAAAGAAAACTGTGTTGAATTATGATAATTTGTGAAATCAGGTGTTATTTTTGTGAAAATCCATGACAAAAATCGTCGAAGTTCTAACACTACGTAAGTCAAAAATAACAATTTTACTGGGGAGTAAAAAAACTTCATAATTATACCTAGGTTAGGTATACAATACCATTTTATAGTGTTTATTTCAAATTAGAGAGACGTTGCTTGTTTCTGATTGGCTGAAACAACGCGTCTTCTGATTTTCTAGGAAACGGCATCAAAACCGTCAAAAATTGACTTATGTGATGTTAGAACTTCAACGACCAAATATAAGGTCTGGATCTGATTATAATGAAAGGAAATATACATTATCGTATAACATTTAATGTGTTGAATAAAGCTCACGTTTCACCCCTTGTCTACGACCACAGGATTTGTGTCAAGCGGCGCGTGCGTCACCTGTTGTCTTCGAAGTACCGTCACTTTGTTTCTGGTCATGTTCTTGAGTTGCGATATAAAACAGTGTTGAATTACGAGTTTGGTAACGTTAGTACAGTCACAATCACTGATACACAGTACTTAGCAAAATTCAAAAGTGGTTTTCTTGCTGAACAACAATTGCACCTTTGATATAAGATCTATTTCATAATGATATGGGTTCCAAAATACTATATTAGTAACAATATGCAATTGCAATCAATATAGTAAGAGAAAACCACTTTTAAAAGTAGCTAAGTGTAAATGTACAATGCTACATACAAGGAACTTTTGGCAGAGAGCCACTGTTGGTAGACATTTATCATTGTTTTTTTAAACTGACTTGGTTATTAACACTTCAAATGGAATATTTACTATGTATCAGTGGCGAAGGTTCCATAGAACCCGATTCCTGCCGGCTTCCCTTTGAAAAATGACATGGTCAGTATTCTATAGCCAATAATATTCTATACAGTAAAGATATGTACTCCGGCTTACCTCCTACAAAAATTTACCCTTCGCTACTGCTATGTATACTATTTGTTCGTTATCCGTGATCATGGTGCTTTCAAAAGTGCCGAAATATCAGAAACTCGAAATATAAAGTAAACACAGTGAATATCCCGTTTTAAGTATTAATGATTTATCACTTGTATCGAAAAATAAATATGGCAGCGTTGCTTCCTATATTGGAAACAGGCCATATTGTAGAAGTATTAAAAAAACTTGTCACATGCAAGATTTGCATTTGAATATTGTGAAAATGTAAGTTTTGCGCTAATTGTATGGAACCAACATTCTGAATCAAATATTTTTGGTCAAATTGATAAATGATGTATTGGTAAATGAACCAAAAATCACAAATGTTAAGCAATAATTATGTTTCAATAACTATCTTCCTCGATAATGATGTTTAAGATTAGGAATATTAAAATGGTAATAGGCTCGCCCCCTATTACATGGGACTTAAACATAACTGGCGAAATGTGGAAGTACTATACCTACCAGTGGCGAAGGCTCCATACAACTCAATTTCTACCGGCTTCCCTTTGAAAAATGGCAAAGTCAGTATTCTATAGACAAATAATATAATCACATTAAAGATATGTACTCCGGCTTACCTGTTACAAAAATTGACCCTTCGCTACTGATACCTAGGTGGTACACTTCTGCCTGACCCTTCGGGGATTACAGGCGTGATGTTATGTTGTGTATTAATATTAGAACAATATGTAGCTAAATTGTTAACTCACTAGAAAATTCAAGTGGTTGTTTGAATTTGATTTCTGTGTTGTTATTGCACTTTTAAATACAGTATCGGGTATAAAATGACACTCATCGAGTATTAAACTTCGCCTGGAGCAAATTAGTGGCTGCATTGGAAAAAGGACCGTATTACTATAGTACATATAAAGGCGCGCGATCGTGTCGCGAGCACGCGCGAGGCGACACTTGACGTCCGCATTGATATTCATACAATTTTCACCTTAAACCACTGATAATACGGTTCTATTTTCAATGCAGCCAGTAAATTGCGCGGGGTTTTTTTTATTTCTGACCGTAAAGGATTGACCACACTAATCGACGTTGCACTGCCTATATGTCATGTGTCATATTAAAGCCTTGTAACTGTATGTAGTAGTTATATAGATGTGTTTAGATTGGTATAGAAAATCAAATAAATGTTAATAGTGCCCTGGGCAGGCAGTGTTATTGGGTTTTTCAACAGAAAATTGTCAGTAGCGACCCGGAGTCTGAATTTTTGATGGCAATAGGCTCACCCCCATAACATGGGACTTAAACTTAACTATTAAAATGTGTGAATACCTCTGCCTAACCCTTAGGGGATTACAGGCGTGATATCATATAGCAATATTGCTTCAACACAAATATAATATTGTAATCATCAACTTTCGGTAAAACTATGTGATACCAATACTCCCGGACAAATATTAAGTAATAAATAATTAATGTATAAATAATATTAATACTGTTTTTCAATATACAAAACGTTATGCTGTCCTTAATTTTACCCAGAAAGTACAGTCAATTTAATAAAATAGTTATTTCTGTTATAAATGAACCCGTACTGACATACGGTTTAACACCAAGCGGTATCCTGCGTAAAGGTACAATACAAGCAACTGCAAACGCTGCAACATGGTTGGTTTCTTTGTAACATGACAGCCATCTTTGTTACAGTGTGAGAAAGAGACAGATACAGAAAAATAGCATTGTCCCTTTCTCGCAATATAACATTTGTGGCTTCAGAATACGACTACAATTCTTCCTATAAAATATATTGGATGTTGTTTTTCTACAAAACATTGCCTTACAGTTATATCCCTTCACAAATCAGTAGTCAAACGCTAGGTCCCTTAAAACGTCTAAAATAATAAACTATTTTGACTCTATAATCGGGTAAAAGTTAAGTTTCGCGTTTAAAATGTACCTAAATGAAATATAGAGTGTAAAAAACTATCTTTCGAAAAGTCTTGAATGTGACAATCTGCCTTAATGATTTAAATCGTTCGATTCATCCTAGCAAAAGGTCGTTTCTTTTTTCATTGACAATGCCATTTGAATAGTATTGTCTTGCTCACTCATACTGAGTTCGTTCCTATCGTTTCATACTGGAATAATTACAAATAATACTTCTTCTTAGCGTGTCGATGGCAATCTAAATGGTGTCAGCCCAAAACTGAGCTACTAGTTTGGCGCTTTCGGTAGCGTCCATCAGTTCCTAATATTGAAAAAATGTTTTGTTTCTCTTCATTTTAATTCTGTAACGTCTACCTTATTGCTAACTTCTTTTTTTTAATTCTAATTCTTTCTGTATTCAAAAAATCATGTAGTTAAACTTGAATTTTATGTTCAACCAATAACTTGTATGTGCGCCATGTGCGGTGTATACTTTTGATATAATTCATCATGTTCTTACCTTTGTCTCAATTCGTTTGGACTCCAAAGTCATATTCAAAACTTTCCTCACGACATTTTCCTCATTCCCCCGCATCATATACCCATACCTATACTATATACTGTTGATATACGTTATAAATAAACAAAACTAACTCCTCTCAGTGTAGACGATTTTTCGACCTAACTTCGGCTGACATCCTACGATTTATATCTTTGATCCGGCTTCTTTTAGAACCTCTCATCCGCACGAACCCTATATGAGTATAAGTAGGTTATGCCATAGCTCAATATAATCCAGCAGTGTGTCATCATATTCAAAAACTGAAGAAAAATGACCTACAAAACTTATACACTCTATATTTTTAACCACAGATGAGTAGCAAATGGAGTGACAATACCAATATTGGAGAATCACTTCCCCGTGATTACAAGTGTCATGTTGTGTATACTAAATACAGATGTGTGTGTTTGTAACGAGCATCGCTGGCCCAGCGATAACGGCCGCGACGAAGATACTATGTTGTGTAAGTATAGTCTCTTTCCATTTGTTACTCATCCGTGTCTCTGTACCTGGCCGTAAATTATGATATGTCGAGTTAAAGAGTATGTAGAGTAGAGCGTCGTCTCTGTCGCTCATACCTGTCTGTCTCTTTCTAAAGCTCCATGTGTCATATTAATGCCTCTTACTTCACAGTCTTTCACAGTTATTTTATCCCTGACTGCATAAAAGTGGACCTTATTGCCGATGTTATAAGGCTGCTGTTTAGTGGACGGCAATGACAAGACGGTCAAAATAACTGATCCTTATTTTAGTTGCAATAAGGTCGCTTTTGTCCTAGGTCAAATATCTGTTAAATGACTGTACCTCGTAGCTTTAGGATATAAAATAATTAATTACCTCCAATATGGCGGATGCCTGTTAGCCTTAATTATTATATAAGTAGTTTGTTATGACTTATTTATTATTTGTTCCTGTTTTTGTTAGAACGCTGGGATGTAGTGCAACAGATCATTTCATATATTCGTATTCTCGGTTGTACACATTAATTATATAGATATTGTTACAATGTAACACCTTATAAAGGCGAGCTTAACCCAGAATTGGGTTTTATAAAAGCCAACCTCATTCACCCATGTTGGTGTCGGCAACAGAAACTTAAACTAGATGTTTAACTGTTAAAAATGAGGGGTACTTCGAGAAGGTACGATCACTGGGCAGTAAAATTGAATATACGGTGATATACATTCGGCAATAGCCGGTGCCGAACGGAGTTTGCCGATCGGTACGAGCCGAACAAACGGGAATGTTTGTAGTACTTGTTACCAGTCGGCTTTGTTGTTCAATAATACTGTCCAATCGGATGTGCTAACCCCAACAAGTTAGTAGCAAAAATAAGTATAAGATTCTGTGCAAAATGATCTTCCTTGTACGAAAAGTCCAGCGAACTAATTAAAAAACAGTGTTTTAGTATTCCTTTTTACTGTAGTTATATCATTAAAATTCAAGTTGCAAAAAGCAATAAAATATATTTAATTAAAAGGTAAAAAAAGAGACTCGTTTTAAGTCCACACTTATTATAAAATACGCCATGCCGCAAATGTTACAAAAATGAACTAAAATGTTAGATTATGTCGATTTTATTCGTAACCATGTATTTTGCCCTTAAATTAGTATCCAATAGGCAAAAAAGTTTTCATACCTTTTTAAAACTACGCCAATACGCAATACGCAGATCCGTAATTTTAAACATAGCACTAATTTTTTACTTGTTCACACCACAACTTTTTAAGCTCTGCTTAATTTCTTCCATATAATTCTATACGGGACTGCGTATTGCGGATTGGCGTAGTCGACAGTTCCTTGAAGTACGATGATTCGTATAGATTTGTACCGTTGTAATAGTAGTTTTATTTATTTGACTATGAACAAATTGATAATGGTTAATACTTAATTCATTGTAAATGAGAAAGCTCAAAGGCTTGAATAAAATTTGATAAAGCGATTACTTGTGTTTCAATTATTACAACTTCACGTCATTTTCACATGGGGTTAAACAGAAACTAAAGGAGACCTCTACCAGGAGGCCTGGCCTACCTTTAAGTTTTAAAATAAAAAATGTAGATACATTTTATAAATTTTAATATTCTGTTATTTTCACAGTATTCTTATAATTACATCAACAAACACATTTCATATACGTATTTTTACACCATTTCATAGCTTATTTTAATGTTGTTTACAATATAATTTAATACATTGCTATTTTTCATAATTATTCATAAAAAACGGAATATTTATTACAAACATTCTATTATTATACTAAATTAGTAACATTTAATACAGTCTAGTGGCTAAACATTAAGAAAGTAACTATACAAATTACGCTAAAATAATATTTTAAAAAGTATGTAATCGTCAAAATAAAATAATAGCCACGGTGATTTTTTCCAGTTCAATGAAGGTTTTACATGTTACAATTAATTGATTGGACCCTGAAACGATTCAATACATCATGACGATTGTTCATTGAAACTATTAAGGTGGATGCGCCTTATAGCGCGAATTCGAACTTTCTTACGTTTTAGTGACAGGCTGTTTGTTGAACAAAATATGATTATGCTGTTAGCTAAGTTTTGTATTGACTATTGCTCATTTTCACTAACACCCGTATCTATAGTCAAGATAAAGCAATAACTTGAGTTTAAGTACCTAATTACTTCTGCAGATTTTATGCAATAGACAAGAATTAAACAAAGTAAAAACCGTCAAAGAAAGCCATACCTATACTTACTTTACTCTTTGAGCAAAATTAAGAATTCAAACATTTGACAGCTCTAACTTCAAGTAATTACTAAACTACAGAATAAAATCACAAAACACTCACTCCGTTACTCAAGTGATCACTTTGAATTGTTTATACAACGTGTAACATAATAAACGCAAGACCCCTCGTGTGGTGTCTCAGACCATGAAACTGAACAACTTTTGTTCTATGACTTTTGGAAATTCATGACTTTTTTTTTAGTTTTACCATACATGTGGATCAGCTGATTGCGTCCGTTCCTATAGAAAGTATTTTTTTTTTTGCGAATTTCAAGAACCCTTAGAACAAAAGATGTTTAGTTTCATGGTGCGAGAGACCACACGGAAGGTCTTGCGTTTATTATGTTACACGTTGTAGATACGGATGTAATGTAAACGACACCTGAATGAATACCTAAAACAATCGCACTGTTGTACAGTCGCCAGCACATCAAGTTACTGCAAACTGTCAAATTTTCTTATTCAATCTTGAACTTAAACTTCAACATTTTATGGTTTAAATCATTTGGAGAAATTTGACAGTTTGTGGTAATTTGAAGTGCTGGCGACTTTACTTTCAAAGCACGGCTCAGCGACGAAAATTTAAATACCAATGGTTCTTTATTAGGATATTGGCATTCATGTAGGTATCGCTTACGAGTCTGTGAAAACGAACATAAAATCTTTCGGAAACCGACTACAATCGATCAACCCATTTAAAAAAACTATCGTCATAGAAATATCACAGTGGCTCTTATTATGTTTTAACCAGTTACTGTACGATTATTCAGAAGTGATTTAAACCACTCTTGCCAATTTCCTTACCTAATAAAATAGACGCTTTTGTAATTTAACTCAATCTGATATGGCAGGGAGCTAATTTCCACGTGATGAAAACGTTGAACGTTTTTTCAATTTGCAGGTCAGTGTCAGATTTTACATTGTTGAAAAATGAGTCGCGCAAGTAACACGTATGTAGTTACAGAATTGTAATCACGAAAATCATTAATTCAACCCTCTAAGTTCATGTAACCCCATTCAAATTGCAAATGGAATGTAATGTTGCAAATTGCAAATGTTTTTTTATTTAAAATAATTTTTTGGTTGCTACTGTATTTTTTTTAATTTTATAATTTTGTCAAACATTTCGATACAATGTAAAAATTGTTACATGAAATAAATGAAATGAATGAAAATGAAAATTCAATAACTATTTCATGAAAAAGTCATACAATGGGGTTAAATGAACTTAGAAGATTGTATTGATGATTTTCGTGATTTTAATTATTGTAATTCTGTAACTACATTATACGTGTTACTTACGCGACTCATTTTTCATCAACATACAACCTGACACTGGCCTGCAAATTAAAAAATCGGTTGTCTGTAAAGTCGGTTTACTGACGATAGTTGAACGTGACGTCATAAGAAAATACTGATGGAATGGTTGTATTTTTCAAAAAATGAATGTGCGTTGAGCAATTGTTTTATGGAACGCCTCAGAGCGAGGTAACGCCTCATACGTCATGTTTTTTCGTGCGTGCAGCCGGCTCCATCGAATTATAAGACGTTGCCACGTCAAAAAAAGGAAGAAAATTTGAATTTCGCGGGCCACCCTGCCGCTCTTAATATTCTTATTTTAAATAGGTACAGACGCCAGCTGCACATAAAGCTACTACAATTTGCCAAATTTCTTTAATAGATTTTCAACTTTATCGCTAAAGCATTATGTTCAAGGTTGATTATGACAATTTTACAGTTTCGGGTAGCTTGATGTGCTGACGTCTGTACATACTTAGATATTTGGAAAATTAAAAGAATCTATAAGACACGTAGAAATTCGTGCCCAGTAATGATTTATGCCCGTTACATATCAAATTACAAAAGAGCACATGTTATCAGACAAAGGCAGATGACGAATTAAATCCCAAAGAAATAACCCAGAAAAATTATAATTTTTCGTAATTTCAGTATCGTTTTGTCTCTGTCAAACGTTTAAAGATGACAGAGACAAAATGATGCTTTGCTTTAAACATGTTTACACACTAACCTATATTTTCAAACACCGTTGTACAACCGCGCTCACTGACGGTCTACCATTTTTCAACGAGAATAAGGGTGAAAAATGGTCGACCGTCAGTGAACTCGGTTGTACCTACCTACATTAAGGCGCTCCCTCACCGGAGCATTCGCCTGTATTGTACCAATCCAAGATTCGAATGTGTACAGAAAACGTTCTTCTCGCTCACTGATGTAATTCTCCAATCTGAACTGTTACATTACAGGCGAATGTTCCCGTTGAGGGAGCGCCTTTAGGACAGTGCAAGTTCAAATTTTGACACTGACGTGCGGCCTCCTCTTTTCCATACAAAATAATAGTTGTAAAATCTAAATCAATACACATCTTGACAGTGCGTTCCCCTAACGATATATTTATATAAAAAAAACATTTTGTTTTATGAGATAAAAGATTTTAACTAAGAGAAATAGAGATTACAACATGTTTTATGTGAATATTTCGTCAATGAGAACGCACAGTTAAACACGAGTAATTCGCTATTAATTAATTATAATTAAAATTGTCTCTGTGTTATATTGGTATTTCAAATATTTAATTGTTATGTCCTGTACTCATAGTAGACAAAGTTTTAAGAACATGTTACAGCGACATGTTTTTATGTTGCTGGAAACATGTTGCACACATACTGCATATTGTAATGCTACTATGCTAGCAACAGCTTAGCTGCAAGAAGAAAACATGTTGCTGCAACAATGTTTTGCAAATTTCAGTTACCATGAATACGAGGCTTAAGAGAGTGCATTCTGAAAATTGGCAACGTCGGAAAATGCTGTCAAATATTACGCTGTTTTTGATGAAGGTGGAAGCGCCAGGGCAGCTCGCGAAATTTAAATTTTCTTACGTTTTTTGCAATTTACAGGTCAGTGACAGGTTATATGTTGATTAAGATATGATTCGCGACCGTAACAAAGATGGCTTTACAAAGTTATATCTAGTCATTAAACTTCTCAATACAACCCTCTAAGTTCATATAATCCCATTGAATGACTTTTTCATGAAATAGTTATTAAATGGGATTAAATGAACATAGAACTTAACTGACCTGCTAATTGCAAAAAATCTAAGAAAATTTGTATTTCGTGGGCTACTCTGGCGTTTCCACCTTAATATAATCAATATTACTGAATGAAAATATGAAATATCGCTCTGTGTTGCAATAAAATATTGGTTTTGAATTGCAATAATAATTATAGATTATGTGTTTCAACAGTTTGAGGTGCAAAAATCATTTGGAAGTTTTTCAAGTGCTGTTTTGCACCTAAAACTAACAAATTAATCGTCAGGATATACGTAATTGCAATTCATATTCAAAACTTTAATGCAAAACAGAGCGATATTCCATTTTCATTTAGTGTCTTTAAAGAAAATTATCATATTTTATATTTGACAGCTATTTTGTGACGTTGCCAACTTTCAGAATGCACACTCCCTTAGAAGTAAGGAACCTGAAATAACAATATACCTACTTACTAATGCCGTTTTCACCAAATCTCAGCGAAATCTAAATTAATGCCTACATATTATTGCACTATTGGAATTTCAGCTCTAAGTGCTGAACCGAGAGTTAAAAAACCAATAAAGCGCTGTTTCCTGACATTAATTTAGCTGTAACCATGCATTCGTGAAAGCGGGCATTTTAATGCCGTATTTAACATATTAATTAATGATTAGAGCATTAATATGCTTTTCTAGAAAAATGTGTACTCATTTGATGATTTAAGAAATATTAATTTGTACCTGGAGCCTCGTAAATAGTAATGCAAATCGAGTTATTATAAATTACATTAATTGCTAGACAAATTATAAAAGAAATCAAAACATTTTTTAAATTTGCCGACTGTTTTTTTACAATATTGCCAGCCAATTTTAATTGTATTTTAACACAGCTAGACATTCTTAAAGAAATTAAATCAATTTCTCTAAGACTGTCTAAAAATTAATTAAACTATTACACGGTGTATCGTGACACAAAATATTACTAAGGATTCAGCACATGGTTCAAAACACCAAGACATTGAAAATTTTCACAAGTTATTGAAAAAAAAACTGCCGTTCCATACAAAAGGCAGACTGTTTTATAATAATCTACGAAAAGTTTCAATACTAGTGGCTCTAGAAACAATCTACTTAATCTATGGTAATAGTTTGTGTCTCAGATTCTCTTTGTCTCTCACGGCTGATGCATACAAATTAAAATTGCGTGACAATATTAAAAAAAAAATGTAACGAATACATTTTGTTTTTTTTTTTTTGTGATTTGCTACCAATTACGCTTAGCGAAAGCGATAATAATAACTGGATTTGGATAATTATCTATGAGTCTGTGACAGAAGTTTCTACGCCTAAAGTAACTATATTTAAAAACAAAAAAAAAACTATTCACTAAATTAAACAATAGGTATTAACAATATTAACTTGTGTTTTTGATATTGGAATGCAAAATGAAAACTTAAATTTATGAGAAGTATAAATAGAGGAAACTAGCCTTAAAAAGCCATTATTTTCGAGAGAGAAAAAAAAACAGTCTATTCATTATTTAGAAACAAAACACTTCGTTTTACGCTAGAAATAGAACCCGGTGTTTTGTGCAAAAACATACCATTCTATGCCACGGATTGACAATGTTGCTGATACCCATCAAATTCCGCAAAGTATTTTTTGGAGTTAGGAAATGCCTTTTTTGTATAATTTTCATACAAATGAGCAATGACATGAAATTAATGTTAGAATTTAGAAACCTTCAAAACTGAAGAATTCTTCTTCAGTTTTGAAGGTTTCTAAATAACAATGATTTCTAGTCAGCTAAGAAATGTATGTTAATTGTAGAAAAAAAACGCAATTTACTTTGCCATTCCTCAGAAAAATATCCAATTTTTTTATCGTGGTAAAATCATCAAATGAGTCCTCCCACCCAGGGCAGAGCGGGAGGGACTGTCAGACTTGTACTGACTAAAATCCACGGTGTCCTTCAATAGCCCTTTATGTTCCAGGGTCACGGTAATTCTATGAGTCCCGCGACCAGAAAAATATCCTTGCAGGATTTTGTCCCTATCATCAATATCTACTATTAAATTGTTTCAATACAGTATAGTACTTTTTTGTTGAAAAGATCGAGTTCAAATCCTGCTAAACAAGGCGGTTAATAAACGAAAAAAATACTGTTTTTTTTTCCATTCCTACAGGCCCGATTAAAAGCATCGATATTTTTCAGGAGCTAACTACTTAGGAATATGAACAAGTTATACTATAAAACATACGAAAATAGCGAAAAACAACAAACTGTTTCATACATAAATACAATTTGATTGTATTTGCGTATGAACCAGTAAGTATTTTTTCGATATTTCAAAGTTAGTTTGATAGTAAAAGTTGTTAATATTTGTGAAAATTTACACTCCCTGAAATGATACAAATGATTATAATAACTACCACCTAGAGCAAAATTCTCAGGCCGTACTTTGGCTTTACTTGAGCGAATGTGAATATCCAAGATCTATAAAGATGACTTACCTCGTGCTTAGACTACCTAATACTTGTATCTACAGGGTGTAACATAAAGGGTATAGTCATGTGAAATGATATGCTGCACACCATCAAATTGAACAACTTTCTCATTGGGTCCAATATCGTAAATGCGTAAAAATTATCAGCTGTCCCATACATAATTTCAATACCTTCTCAACCAAATGTATTGTTGTTCAGTTGATGGTCTGCAGCATATACTTTCAAATGACTATACCCTTTCTGTTACACCCTGTATAGTGAAGTAAAAGTAATAACTTGAAACTAAGTAATTACTTATGCAACCATTTTTATGCAATGGACAAGAATTTGAACGAAGTAAGAACCGACAAAAAAAGCAAAGCTAAGAATTCTAACTTTTGACAGTTCTAACTTCAAGAAATTACTAAACTACAGAATAAAAATCGTTTCTTAAGTTATAACTTTTACTCAAGTAATCACTTTGACTTGTTTATAGACACGGGTGTTAGACATGTTCCCGTCACTGTCTTACACATGTAGTTTAACAGATGTGCGATAGTGATAGGAATAACGCTACGTCAAAGTACGAGCTAAGTAATGTTTATAGATCTTAGCATAAGACTTCATGCTAATACAAACCTTATTCTGTTACAAGTAATGTTAGTATTTTTTTGAAACGCCTACTGTACTTGACTAAGTAAAATCGAAGTCCGATCTGACAATTTTGCGCTTAAAGTCATGAAATAATAACTTCTATGGCCACTTTTCTCTATTTCTTTCAAGTTTAAGATTTCGATTTGCAGGCCAACCTCAAAAATCCAAATGATTTGAATTAAGTTATACTGTCACACATAATAACTACTGCTGTCGTAAGCAAAATGGGCAAAACTGTAATGAAAAATAAGTCTTATTAGAAGTGCCTTTTTGTCTAATATGGCTTATGTTTCCTTCTTTATTTCTTTTCCTAAGGGTCAATTTCCACTAAGCGGAAGAATCCTCTCGCACTTTTTTGATGTCACTGAATAAAGGACTGTATCAATATTATCTTAAGGTAAAAAATTGGGCGCTGGCACATCCTCGAGCAGGCGCGACGAGACGCTTTATGTCAACGTTGAAATTTATACTTTAAGTCAAAACCGATACAATCCTTTATTCAATGATATCAAAAAATTGCGCAGGTATTTCTCCGCTTGGTAGAAACTGACTCTCAGACATCTCACTTTTGCTTACGGCAGCAGAATTTTGCACTTACTATGTGTGCAATATTCCATAATGTCTAATCTAATGCTTTTATATCCACAGGACCATTTACTAAGAGCAATCGAATTGCCCCTAAACATGTTAGGTAAAGATTTACAGATCATACTTTAACGTTCTGTACGAATATGAACCTTTTTTCTGGTTTTAATGTTTATATACATATGCGATGCTAACTTAGTAAGCCAAAGTGTGATCTGTGAATCTCGCCCTGCTTACCGCCAGAAAAATTCATTGTTAAGCAAATTGACACCCTATTTCATACTAGGTATATTAAAATTACGACAGTCATAACAGTTGTGATTGCAATATACGGTCAATTTAAAATGGTAGTAAATTTGATTAAAAATTGATTTTTCAGGGTTTACGTAATTAAAGCAATATCAAAAGTTACACAATCGAAATACTGCTTTTGCCTATCATACAGCATGGAAGTGACACCGACGCTTAAACGTATACCACATATTCAGTACATCATTCTGAAGCCCCACATAGAAATTATTCGATGCATATTAAAAAAAAAACAGCTGTTTCCTAAATGCAATAGGGATGTTTCCTGTGTAAAAAAAATATGATACTATTTAGTCCGTCAGTTAGATTATCGAAAAATATTGGAGACGTATTTTTTATTTTATCAAATCAATAAAAATTGACGAAGATAAAACGCATCAAAGGGGCCTGTGACTGTCACTTTTCGGTAAAAAGTGTACTGAAGTATGACGTCACACGATTTTTCGACGTACTGTATCGTCTTCATTTTTAGTTTTCGTGAAAAAAGAAAAAATACGTGTCCAATATTTTTTGGAAATCTATCTGTCGGACTAATTATCTTTTTTCAGGAAACATCCCTATACGTTTTTTTTAAATTGCCGATGAACAATTTCTCTATGTCTATGGGTTCTGAATACTGTAGAATACGTGGTCACCGTTTTAGCGTCGGTGTCGCTTCCACCCTGTATACTTCACTTGGCGTATTTGACCAAATATTTGCGTTATTTGATCAATACAAAATACACCCTATAACCTATTTGAATAAAGTACATTTACTATTTGCTAATAAACGCTAATATTTGTACGAATACGCCAAGTATAACTACACTACTATACATTTAGATGGTGTATCTTTTACAATTGCTTCAAATTATTGCATTCAAGAAGCAATTCAATTGCTCAGTCTATGTTCCCATTTACAAGAAATAATCTGATTGCCCGATGAATAAAATAATTAAAAGAAATAATAAAAATTGTACCATCCAAATACTATTTAGACGTTACATTTTTTTATTATTACTACAACTTATTACATTTAACAGTCAATTAATTTGTTTTATGTGGGATTGCCCATTGAATGTAATCATTGTAACTCATTTTAAAATTTGTACCACTGAATGGTAAAACTTTTAAAATAGCTTCATTTTATTACATTCAAAGAACAGTAAAATTTATGATTAATTGCCCGTTAAATTAAATACACGTGGTAAGCTATTTTAAAACTTGTACCATAGATTCACTGATACGGTACAAGTTTTAAAATTGCTTACCACGTGTTTCGTTTAACGGGCACTAAATTAAATTGTTTTATGTGGGATTTTATTGCCCATTGAATCTAATCGTTGTAAGTAATTTTAAAATTTGTACCACTGAACGATACAACTTTTAAAATTGCTTCATTTTTATTAAATTCAAAAAGCAGTAAAATAACTCATTAATTGCCCGTTAAACGAAATACACGTGGTAAGCTATTTTCAAACTTGTACCATTGAATCACTGATACGGTACAAGTTTTAAAATTGCTTAAATTTATTGCATTCAAAAAGCAGTTAAATTACTCCGTGTTAACGAGTCTTTTAAACTAAATAGCCTAATTTTCAGTCTTAAATCTCTTAATATTAATAAACTTACAAATACTCGGTGCTCTTCAAATCCTTCAAAATGAAGAACTCTCCTCTCTGTCTTGATACACGATCATTTGAACACATTCACACTTCACACAGTTTTCATTTAAGGTGGAAAAGCCAGAGTACCCCCCCCCCGAAAATAAAATTTTCTTACGTCTTTTGCAATTTGCAGGTCAGTGTCGAGTTGTATGATGATTAAAATATGATTCGCGTCCATAAAAAATATGGCTTTACAGAGTTATAATCATTAAAATCATCGATACAATCTTTTAAATAAATTTAATCCCATTGAATGACTTTTCCATGAGTTTATTATTAATACTCGAAACGGGATATTTACCATGTTTACTGTTTACTAGTAAATATCCCGTATCGAGTATTAATAATAAAGTGACCATGATAGTTTAAAATCTTTTCCATGAATTATTCAATGAATGGGATTAAATGAACTTAGACGGTTGAATAGATGATTTTAATGATTATAATTCTCCAATTACTTACGTGTTACGGTCGCGAAATATATTTTATTTAACATACAGCCTAACACTGTCCTGCGATTGGCAAAAAAACCAAAGAAAATTTGTAATTCGCGGGCTACCCTGGCGGTTCCACCTTAAGCATAGAAATGTTCATGTAGCATCTTCACCTTCACCATACAACTCCGAATCAGATAAAAGGTCAATTTAACTTAGCTAGCGAAACTCTACACATATGATACATATCAATGTCTAAACACGATGACCCAAAAATAAAAATGATTTGAGGAGCTTTTTCGTGGTTCACGACCGCAGGTAGTTTAATACTACTGTACTTGAAGTATGAGGTTAAAAACCATTGTTTAGAATCAAGTTCAACAAATGTGATAAATAACAAAAAAAATCTTGTGAAATATCACATTTACAAAGTTTACACAACAAAACAACTGTCTTTAAACTGATAATTCAAGTAACAAATGGCTTTGAATTATTTGGCATGCCTAACTTCCGCCATTTTATTTTATTTTCAAAATAACGGCCACGCATTAAACCTATATGAATCAATAGCTGACATCAATACAAACAAGTTTTGTATGAGACCAAATCTTCTAAAGTGTCACGTTTTCAAGATATAAGCCATCAAAGTGATCTTCGCCATCAGCACAACTTTGATAGCTTATATTTCGGAAATGTGACACTTTAGAAGGTTTTGTCTCATTCAAAATTTGTTTTTGTTTATACACCAGCTATTGATTAATATAGGTTTTATCCGTGGCTGCTATTTTTAAAATAAAATAAAATGGCGGAAGCTATGCAGGCCACGCTTCATACAAAAATCTTCAAATATTTTTTTATTTCCTTGTACCATATTTAGATATCATACCCATCCCGTCTGAAGAGTTTCGTCACCAGCTAATTTAATTTAACCTTGTATAAGTGTCGAATTTGCATTTAAACATATTGGTCTCTTCATCACCACTCATAATATTCAAAATGGCTTCCCTTAATTCAGCACAACACCTGCTTCTGCTTCGTGTTTTGCATCTAATATACCCCGGCTATCTTCTTTAGCCGAGGGGGTTATCCCTTGTTATTTCTTCTCGAAATTAAAGTATCCAACTCTTGAGTTTTCAAAGAGTTTTTTGACATTCAAGTCAATATAAAATGATCTCAATACAACTGGTTTTATCCAGCTAGATGTACTCCTAGCCAGGTAAAAGATCAGAATCGTATGTGGTCAATGTGGTCATTTCCCAATTCTGGTCTTGCAAAAAGTATGGAATTCTTGCTTTGAAAGGTCCCAGTTTCCTGGTGGTGATATCCATAGTAATATGGTCTTCATTATCGTGAAGCTCCTTCATTTTCAAAGGTTTCAGTTGACTGGTTTTAACAGCCATCTCGTTCAGGTCTTTATCAAGCAGTGCTTTTGCCATGTAAAACTCCAACATAATCAGGTCTTTGACTACGTTATGATTCCTTTCAACAATGAGTCTTAAATCTTTGGCTTCAGCAAGACTGTTTTCGTCTGATATTCCGTCTTCATTATTTCCCATGTCGTTATTAGAATCCTGGTTTATCATTGGAAAGGTCATAAGATCCTTACAGGTACACTGTCCAGGTTCAACAGAACAGTTGCAGGAACTGTCAAATGCCGCCATTTTGGAATTGCAGTTTCGTATCTGAACCGAGTCGAAGACAGGTCCAGCGGCCATTTTATTGTTCTTCTTTAGTAGAGTTGAACTGTAACAATCGGGAAATTACTTTAACGAAAAAGAAATTAATAAATGAACGGATTTCGGCAGTGGTCACAGGTCCACAATATTCACCAAATTCGACCTGTTGAGGTATTATAGACGACTCGACCTTGGAGGGTGCTGTTGTCCCACAAATAATGGGACACTTGATATGGTATCCCATTGTCTGATCGCAACAGGAATTGATAGATGTTAAACTTGTAGTCAAATTCAGGGTCGATTCAATTTAGATTTGCCATCAACACGCAAAACTGAATTGGGTGGGATACAAAATACAGAGTACACAGAATGCAGTAGGTAGAACGCCTTTTTGAGGTTTTAAATCATTTTCTAATGGTTTCCTAAATGATTAGCTTGAGATTTGAGCACAAATGCAATTAGAGACTGAGATCTGACGTTGGCAAAAACAATATGTGAAAAACAAACTAAGAAACCTGGTAAATAACTGACTTAAAAACTTAGAAAAAACACTAATGAATAAACTAGTAAAGTATCTATTATTAGCATTTAAGAGTGACGCAACCTCAATACCAACAAAACGTAAAAAAAGTCTTATTCTTGTTTGCCTACGATAAAAAATATATTGAAGTCACTCGATAACAGCTCAGATTAAAATGTTACAAAACAAACGACGATATAAATTACTAAATATTTTTTTTAGATGAAACTACATAATTATTAAAGTCATTGAAATATCTTGACTTGGAAAAATAACTCCAATCCCAAGAGTTATTTGTGTCTAAAGTTCACACCAAGTTTTCCTTGTATGTAACATAATAATTAATAGGCAGCTAAATCAAGGGCTTGATTCAGAAAGCGGTACTTCTGGACACGGCTCGTATTGTTAGGAGGTTCCTCTTTCTGGAGCCCTGACCTAGCTTGGACCCTGTTCCCGATACCGGTGGGCTACAATTTTTATATTTTTAAATGTATTTTTTAAATTGTTTTTTTCTAAGGAATATTTAAAAATGTAATTAATTTGTATAGAAATAAATCAAAGAAATAAATAATGGTTATTAAATAAAATACTTACACAAGATATTATCATAAAATTATTCCCAATCACTTTTCACTCACACAAAAACTTTTAAAAGAAATTAGTAATAATTATTTTTTTTATTCAAATTAATTTATTCACGAAGCACTTATTAAAACTCAAAACTGAATTACTGTTTTCACTGTTACTCTGTCAAGTTTCAATAAAGAACTGAATGATTTACCAACAGAACGTTCGCTTTTTATTCAGGCTGGAACGGTGTGAAGTTAGCCACTTGAACTACTAGGGTAACCACGTCTTGGGTTTCAGGAGATATGTCCTGATTTCATGAATGTTGTGAAAGAACTTGGAAATTCTATCGGCCCAGAATTTAGCTACCTTCAGTATCGTCCGTCAACTGAACAGTTCTTCCTGGCTTCCGCCAACCTGAGTCCTGAGTCAGTTTAAAGACTTCCAAGTTAGCCACGGCAACTAAGTGGGAGAATTTCAGCAGGTGGAATTAATGTGGTTTAATTCTGTATTTTTGTTTAGGCGATTACTGATATCCAAAGAAATATCAACGTTAACACAGGTCGTTAGTACCTAATAAATTTTGTCTTTGATAACCAAATGACGAATGAATAACAAAATGGCGGTCATAATAAAACAACACTAATGATATCAAAATGTCATAAAAGTCCGCTGGAGAAAATAAAAGCTAAGTAAGAATAAATAACTGCGTCAAGGGAAAAGTGCTTTGGTATGCCTTAATATTTACGTGCAATTTGTTTCTGATACCTAATGAAAGATTATCCTGAATTAAGTATAAAATATGGTGACAATACTAACGCGGACAACTTCATGCCAAAATAATCACAGTCAATAAAAATGATGCAATTCTATACAACATTTTGTTCTAATTCGATGAAAAGTGATTCAGAAATTAAATAATTTTCATCAAAATATTATGTCATACAATAAATGGATTATACATTGTCTTATGCAATTTATTTACATAGTAACACTTTTCTAAAGTGATGTAATGTGAGGTTTTCCCATAAATCTTCTTTTCATGGAGAAAAGTAAATCCGTAGTTACATACATACACATACTCATGCCTTGTTCCCATGGGGTAGGCAGAAACCACAAGACGCCAACTGCTATGATCCTTACATACTCCTTTTGCCTCATCCACGTTCGTTCAGACACGCACGCCGGCTGCGAGTACTACGCACCGGACCTTTATGAAGAACCTCACCAATAAGGTCAGTGCCGGGAGGGGACGCCCTAGAAGGACATACCTTCTGGGGCGTCCCCTCCCGGCGTTGCCACTCACATCTGCCTTGTAATAGTTCATCATCATCAATTCAGCCGAAAGACGTCCACTGCTGGACATAGGCCTCCCCCAAGTGTCGCCACATTGACCGGTCCCGTGCGTCTCGCATCCAGCGGATCCCTGCGACCTTTACCAGGTCATCGGTCCACCTAGTGGGAGGCTGGTGGGTGTAATAGTTAGTAATCTTTAAATCCTTTCCTTGGAGATTCGATGGCTATGCTCGAAGTTTCCCTGCCCAACCAAGTATAATTCACATTGCCCGAAGAATTGGCAACCTTAAGTCACAGTGGTCAGGGCACATTGCCCGCAGAACGGATGGCCAATGGGGCCCGAAAGGTTCTGAAATTTCTGGAGGGGCCACCACGTACGAGAAGGCGCAGCGTTCGAAGGCCGATGTAAAGGTGGACCGATGTCCTGGTGAAGGCTGCTGGAATTCGCTGGATGCGAGAAGCACAGAATCGATCGAGTTGACGGCCCTTGGGGGAAGCCTATGTCTAGCAGCAGACGTCTGTCGGCTCATATGATAATGTTGATGGCAACAGGTTCATCCCCTATGACGACAAAACAGACGCAATGTGGGTGTCGGTAGACCTTCATCTGTGCCTGCAATGCAGGTGTGATCCTTGACGCAGTATGTAATATGACGTGCTATGTAAACAAATATTATGTGTTATTTGTTATACAATAAGTCTCATGCATTGTTATTCATGTACCTAGGTAATTCCCCGTGTGGACACTCGCGGTAAAAGTGGGTGCGGCCCATATCGATTAGATAACTTTAAACACGATAACAGTAGAATGTATTGGAGGCGTGTGTCCATTAAAATGGAAAAATAAACCCTTTACAAAGTTACAATAAAGAAGCGTACTAAATTAATCAGGTAGGCACAGGCTGTAGTCGCCGTGGAGCTACATCATCATCTGCCTGCCTTTTCCCAGATATGTTGGGGTCGGCTTCCAGTCTAACCGGATGCTGCTGAATATCGGTATTTTACATGGAGCGACTGCCTATCTGACGTCCACCACCCAGTTAGTACTCGGTAATACGATACCCCTTGGTAAGACTGGTTGTCAGACTTTCGGGCCACTTACTACCTGTAACGACTGTCAAAGATAGACTACCTACATGCTAGGTGTAAATAATTCTTTTCTATGATATTGATATATTATATCATCCTCAAAATCTGTTAGAAGTACGCTTTGACACCATCGTAAACAGAAAACTTGTATTTTTCATCATAACATAATCTCTTCCTTTAATTCAGATGGATTAGACAGAGGTGCAGTGGCGAAGCCTCCATACATTTCGATTCCTATCGGATTCCCTTTGAAAAATATCACGGTCAGTTTTTTATAGACAATATAATCAAAGTCAAAACTTAGTGTACAATGTGGTAATCACATTAAAGAAATGTACTCCGGCTTACCTCTTACAAAAAGTGACCCTTCACTACTGCAGAAGTGTATCTAATAGTTCACCCACATTTATGTCTAAGTGCCATGTAATAGGGGGCGAGCCTATTGCCATCAAACCGGGCACAAATTCAGTTCCGTAGCATTCATTTTTATCAATAAATATTATTCACATAACAATCATGACGTAAGTCATAAATTCATAATTCGAATGACATTAAAAATATTAGATAGCATGGATTAACAAAACAAAATGATGTAAGTAGCAATATTGTGTAATGATGACCTCAAAATGTAATTTTAGTTTTTTGCTATCCCAGGTGTGTCATCCAAAAGTAATCAAAAAGTGGTGATCAGTCATAAGTTAGCTTGAAATCTTCCCACCGCTGGGACACAGGCTTCCTCTATGTTAGGGGTGAGCCGCTTAAGGTGAGCAGGGGGTCGAGCCGAATCTCACTCAATCTCACGACGGGGAGAGGGGTCTCGACAAATATCACGTTATTTTTTTCCCGCTAGAAACAGTGTGAAATTGCGAGAAGACTGGGTTTAATTAAGTAAATATTTATTATCTACTAAAATATGGCAAAATCCTTCATGATACATAACATCACGGCTGTAATCCCCGAAGAGTTAGCAGAGGTGTAATAGTACACCCATATGTCGCTAGTTATGTTTAAGTCCATATGCGCCTTCAACACCTATATGTGGCTAGTTATGTAACAGTGGGCGAGCCTATTGCCATCAACCGGGCCCAAATCCAGACCACGTAGCTGCTACTGAGAAACTCCTGATGGAAAAATCCAATAACACTTTGCCCGACTCGGGAATCGAACCCAGGCTCTCAACCTCGGCAATCGCGCTTGCGACCACTAGACCAGCGAGGCTGGTTGATGGCAATATGCTCCCCCCTAGCTATATGAGTCTTCCTAAACGTAATTTACGAAATGTGGTTGTCATCATCATTTTAGCCGAAAGACATCCACTGCAGGACATAGGCCTCCCCCAAGTGTCGCCACATAGACCGGTCCCGTGCGTCTCTCATCCAGCGGAACCCCGCAACCTTTACCAGGTCATCGGTTCACCAATGTGGTTGTACCTAGTGTTATTCGTTCACCCTTTTTTTTTTCGGATGGGAAATCATCAAATGACCCCCCCACTCTGGGCGGAGCGGAAGGGAGTGTCAGACTTGTACTGACTAAACCCATCCATGTTCCTTATTTGCCCTTTGTGTTCCAGGGCCGCAGTATCTCTTTCGAACAGTCCCGCAGCCCTGGCAGCTCTTAGGGCAATACAAGAGCCATGTTATGTTATGTAGGTACCAGTAGCGAAGGGTCAATTTTTGTAAGAGGTAAGCCGGTGTTCGTGATTATATTATTTGTCTATAGAATTCTGACTGTGTCGTTTTTCAAAGGGAATCCGGTAGGAATCGAGTTCTATGCAACCTTCGCCACTGGTAGGTACCCAATGGCTGTACCTAAAATCTAGCATGATAAATAAGTAATTTGTTTTTAAGTCGTTAAATGAGGATAAACCGGAGCATAAACACCACAAAAGGCAAACCACAATTCCGTCATGGTTTTCACTAAATAATATAATATTATAATTAGGTTTATTAGACATTATAGGCTATCACTTGAAGTCTGAAGCGTTACATCATATTCTATGAAAACTGTCTGATGTAATTCTATTGTTTTTTCAATTTCTATTTTTCAGGGAAAATAATGTGATGCAACTGGATAGTAGATTTACGTAGATTTTGTTTAGATTATTAGGAATAAAGTTTTTGTTTTTTAATATTCTTTGTTGTGTTGTGATAACATTAAATTAAAAAGTTATATATTTCGAAATCTTTAAGGTCTATCTTTTCATCAACGAAATATTTTAAGAGTAACTTCTATAAGTCGTAAAGTTGCAGCGAAAAAAATAATCTGAGTGTTTTTTTTTACGAAAATATTATAATTCTAAAATTTTTTGCGACTTTTTGCATAAAACCTTTACTCCCATATTCTAACAATGACAGTAGGTAAATACGACGTAGTAAACTAGCGTAACGGATGTTCAAAAATAAGGAGCTGGTATTTATTTTGTGGGTCAAGTAATTTTTTTTTTTTTTTTTTTGTAAAATAAAAATCCCTTGAAATGGCTTCGTTATACTTAGCCGTTAGATAATTCCCTGAAAATATTTTTCTGTATAAATAGTTAGACCTTATACAAGGTGTAACGTAATAAACGCAAGACCTCCCGTGTGGTCTCTCGCACCATGAAACTAAACATCTTTTGTTCTACGAGTTCCTGAAATTCGCAAAAAAAAAAACTACTTTCTATAGGAAAGGACGCAATCAGCTGATCCACATGTATGGTAAAACTAAAAAAAAAGTTATGAATTTCCAAAAGTCATAGAACAAAAGTTGTTCAGTTTCATGGTCTGAGACACCACACGAGAGGTCTTGCGTTTATTATGTTACACGTTGTATATGTAACCATTTAAGTAAGTCCTGTTTATTTAAGACAATGAAAGCTCCTGTGAAATGTACCACTCCTCATCTGAAGAGTGTCAATTTCTTCTTAAAAAAAAATGTTTCTATTAAATGTTATTAGATAACATATTATACACCACAGTGACATAAGTTTGGTACAGTCAATTGTTTTCACCCAACGTTCCAAATCCAATCTATACATTACATATATATATATAAATTAATCCCTATTTCCCTTGGTCACGCCATCACGCCTGAACGGCTGGACCGATTTCACTATTTTTTTTTTTTTGTGTTTGTTATTGTCAGGAGAAGGTTCTTAGGTGGGTAGTAGGACTAGTAGATAGGTAGTAGGTAGGTAGTGGGTAGGTAGGGGGTAGGTAGTGGGTAGGTAGTGGGTAGGTAGTAGGTAGGTAGTAGGAAAAGGTAAATTGCAACGCATGCCGGGAACAGCTAGAGATATATAAATGTAATATCACTCTTGTAATCCCCGAAGGGTTAGGCAGAAGTGAACCTATTAGTACACCCACATTTCTTCAGTTCTCTTTAAGTCCCATGTAATAGGGGGCGCGCCTATTGCCATCAACCGGGCACAAGTCCAGACTGCTACTGAGAAAATTCTGATGGAGAAATGCAATAACAGTGAGCTTTATTCTTGTTCCAAAAAAGCTGATGTTAGGGTACTGTTGCTACGTTCAGGAGTAAAATGTGGGAGAGCTGTATCAAGCGTTCTGCCAGTCTCTCTTTAAAAGTACGAGGGGCCGGCGCCTGAAAAATAACTGCGAGTACAAATCACAAATACTTGTTACAAAATATTTGCAGGGTATCAGCACATTTGCGGGAACCCACTTGCGCGAAAAGACATTTGCCCGCATGGACATTTGCGCGAACGGACATTTGTGCCCTTGGACACTTGGGCGAATGGACTTTTGCACGCATGGACACTTACGCAAGTGTCCTTCGCGCAAATGTCCTAGATCCTCGCAAAAGTATGTTGAAAAACGTAGTTTGGCGTGAGAGCCAAGAGTGCAATGACAAACTACACACTTGCATCAAAATGGTATAGGTACACATATTGAATACTCCCATATGTCAGACAAAGTGCTATTGAGGCGAACTGCCCCTTTAGTCTCGTGGTAGCAAGCGCGACTGCTGATCGTGGGGTTCGATTCTCATCTCGGGCAAAATTGCTATTGGGTTTTTTAAAATCCCTGTGCCTCGGAAAGCACGTTAAGCCGTTGGACCTGCGTCTGATCTCCCCTCAAGGGGTGGGGGGGGTCATTGGGTTTTTGCATCAGAAATTTCTTAGTAGCAGCCTCGGAGTCTAGCTTTTGTGTGCCCGATTGATGGCAATAAGCTCGCCCCCTATTACATGGGTGGGACCTAAACTTCACTGGCGAAATGTGGGTGTACCATTAGCACGTCTACCTAACCCATCGGGGATTACAAGCGTGATGTTATGTTCGTTTTAAAAATTAAACAAAACCATTAAATATCAAACGTTTTATTAATAACATGTTTATAAAATAAAAGTCTTATAAAAATATGGCATAGGTAGGTATCGTGCAAAATGCATAACATATTATAGATTATAGTGTCGATGGTGTGCATTTTTGCAAGGAGATGACACTTTATTCGTTTCCACTTACGAATATACTGAGACCTTATGGTGGCACTACACTTGACCGACCTGCCCCCGTAGCATGACCACCGTAGACAAGGATTTCTTTGACGGAAGAATCGACAAAATGACAGATTGTGTCGACACAATGACAGATTTCTTTGCATTTTGTCGATTCTTCCGTCAAAGAAATACTTGTCTACGGTGGTCATGCTACGGGGGCTGGGGAAATATTCACCTTCTATCATTAAAACAAAGTGAACTATATCGCAATAGACATAAAAAACATTTTGGTTTGATCCAATATCGCGAAAATGTTGACAAATACGCCCAGTGAAGCGCTGCATTAGAACGAGCGCGCGGTGTAAACGTAAAGTAAATACGTCGATTTTTTAAATTAATAAATCCTCTTTTCACATACAATATTTTCATAATTTTAAGAATTTATTCATATTTATGAATGATACTGATTCTGCTTGTTGCAAACAATTTAACTACAATTCTATAGGATAATAGTACTTTCGATACAAAAATCGACGTATTTAGGTTAAGTTTACACCGCGCGCTCGTGCTAGTAGCCTCTGTTACTGTTATTCTTCGTCATCCAGCTGCTGAGAAAAGACCTCTCCCCAACCGTATGATGACGCAAGCTAACAATAACAAATAAAGAGGGTCAAGTAAAATACCTAGCGAAACTCCGCAGACATTAACATGATAGAACAAGAAAAAATATATATGGTGGAAGGGACACTGACGCACAAACGGTTACCACGTATTCAGTACATCATTCTGAACCTAGTTAGAAAAAAAACAGCTGTTTCCTACAAAAGTGCAATCCAACACGGTCAAAATAAGATTTGAAAAAAAAAACAGAATGATGTACTGAATACTTGGTACGCGTTTGTGCGTCGGTCACGTCGGTGTCTCTTTCAATAATTCAATTATTTTTATTAGAGTCAACGACCACAATTTCATCAACTAATTTTGCACTTCTACCAGCCGTTGACCGCACAAAAAAATCGGTTGTCTGTAAAGTCGGTTTACTGACGATAGTTGAACGTGACAACGTCATAAGAAAATACTGATGGAATGGTTGCATTTTTCAAAAAATGAATGTGCGTTGAGCAATTCTTTTATGGAACGCCTCAGAGCGAGGTAACGCCTCATACGTCATGTTTTTTCGTGCGTGCAGCCGGCTTCATCGAATTATAAGACGTTGTCACGTCAAAAACGCAACATCCATTTTTTCGTGTTTTATCACATTGCTATCCTTCACGTGTATGGAGTTTCGCTTAATGGTTTATTTTGACCACAGATATACCTACTTAGATAACGCAAGAGCACCTACTTCCCGCGCGTCTTAAGCATTTTATGCTTAACATGGCTACTGTCGCAACAAGCTAATTTGTTTAAAACAACAGCGTTACAACTCAAGAACTTATTACTAGACATTTAAAGAACAAAAACGTAGTCTATTTTGTACAGTAACTTGTTTGTATATTAACTAAATAGTGCTTATGACGTCATAGTAGGTAGTCAAAACATGGCACGCTTAGTTTTCATGCGGATCGTGAAACTTGCGTTATCTAGGTATGTCTGTGATTTTGACCTAGTAGATTTCAATAACAATAAGTGACACGTACACGACTTAGTTAAAGCAGGTATAGTCCTTGCACTGTTTAATTACCGCTAGTCTATTTTGTTGGCTAACCTCAGTGCCTTAGTTTGTAAGGAATTCTTTACAAACCCAGGTATACAGGCACACGGCCTGTATACAAGGTAAGGAAAGGTACAGGTACAGGCCTGTACCTTTCCTTACCCTGTATACAGGGTGAAATTTTTGAAATGGGCGTGGGTGGCCGATCCGAAACTATGAAAAATAGCGAAAAATACTCTAAGGACTCTCGGGGCCAATTTTGAATAAACTAAGACTTTTCCAAAATCCAATGATGTAATTTTAGTTTCATCAAAATCAGGCCCAAGACTCCTATGAGTATTTTAAGATATTCCTCACTATTACTGCTATTGTTTTGTTTCGGATTTGGCAATCCATACGTACTTGAAAAATTCACCCTGTATATATGTACTTGCAAGTAAAGTGTTACTAACATCGTTTTAAGTCTCATATTAACACATATGTTATAGTATATATACTTAGATTAAGGTTATCTATGGGTCTTTGTTACCTGAAAATAAATGGATTATTATTATATCGATTCCATCACTTGTGGAATTTTTTTTGACACCAACCTCATTTTACCCAAACTTTATAGCTCGCGGTAAATAAGCTGTGAAAGGACAATAATTATTGTGCAATTTGATATTAATTACCGTCAGCTTTGCATACAGGATGATGCGAAGGTGAGTCAACCTCGTAAATACCGTCCTTGTAATGCACATCAGCTGTGTCTTCAAACATGTCAATCAGTTGATCAGTGCTGCGATGCGAGATTCTTGCTGGAGTTTCAGGATAATCTGGTCTCTTCTCGTACCCTTCAGATTTCTGCTTATGTCTTGACGGCAATATAAACACTCCTACACCCATTTCTTTCTTATCTGTCTCCTTTTCAGGGACTACATCTTCAGTCTGGTCTAGTATCTGCTTTCTGCGTTGAATGTCGGCGATGTTATGGTGGTAAAACTCCGATTTGTGTCGCTCCCGAACGAACATGCAGTAAGCTATCCATATGACAACTAGTGCTGCCTGCAAAAGAAAAAACATACGTCATAAATTAGAACTAGTGGTTCTCCAACGCCACAGTCTTGTTTTTTTAACCGACTTCAAATAAAGAAGGTTATCAATTCGACCCGTATGTATGTAATATTGCCAGAATTGCACATTTGTTTTGTATATGTTAGTCAATACCAGCTTCAAAACATGTGTGCCAAATTTCAAAAGTGTATAGTGTAGTGTGTGTGTATGTAGCGTTCATTTATGTATGTATATTTGTCCGCGCCTATCTCAAAAACTATAATTCGAATTGCAAAAAAACTTGTTTAGCTGGACTAGGTATAGCCCAACTTAGGGAACAGTGCAAGTTTCATTAATATCGGTTCAGTAGTTTTTGAGATAGAGAGTTATTTCTTCTTGGCTTATGTTAACAACATAAAGATCCCAAAAAGTTTTTTTATTTATACATACTAAAAAGAAACTGTTTTACAACACTGCATGCATTCTAGTACCAAAAGATACTTTAACATTATTTGTGCATGGATCTTCTGGCGTGTGGTCAAATTCAGAACTATCGTCGCCATCTTGTATTTTCAAGACAGGTGCACAAAAAAAACAACTGTTTACCAACACGGGTTCCTGTCAATGTGATTCAAGCGCCTAAAGAATCCTTCATCTACCTACCCACCTACAGCTTTATAGGGCTTGGCATGGCCCATACAATTTCACAATGTTTACCAACAGCGCGGTAGCGCCAAAAGAACCAAAATGACGCATTAAAATCTAAATAAATTCTTCTTAAAATGAAGTTTAATATCCGCCATCTTGAATAACATTAACAACCAGTATTATCGACGTAAATAAAGACGATAATCAATAAACATTTTAATATGCTATTAATAGACTTAGGTACAAATACAAATCAATACAAAAACTACTGTTTAGATTATGAAAAACAAAATATTATCTAACAACTCACCAGAATCAAAGCGACGACAAATCCCAGAATATAGAGGCTCATTTTAAAAATATTTTGGCTGTATTCTGCGTTGTAAAAGGCGAGTGGAGCAAACGAGGTTAAATTGGACTATAGGAACAGTCGCACTGAGCGGTCCCAATGTCGCACTCAATTGATGCCACTTTGAACTTGTGACTTCTCGTTCGTGATGATGTCACTATGGGTATATTGAAAGATCACGATCAGAACAGTTATTTTATTAACTGGCGACAATAAAGAATTTTTATTTTATTTTTATTTTATTTATTTTATTGACTACAACTTACAAGACACACGACTTTGTTACAGAAAGGATCGAGGTAAACAGCGTCTGTGAGTTGAACGTCGTGAGTCGTTCGGAATTACCAAAATGATATCTTCTCATTTTTCCTGTAACCATTCACCGATGACGTTGCGATACCTACTCACTTATGTAAATGAGTGCATTTAATATATAGTAGAAAAGTTTTTGTTTGTGATAATAAGGTAAATGCATCCGTACTAACATTATAGAGAGGTAAAAATATGTTTGTAAGTTTGTAGGGCGTAATCTTCGGAACTACTGATCCGATTCCGAAAATTCTTTCACGAACGGGAAGCTACATTATTCCCGAGTGTCATAGGTCACATTTAAAACATTCCCATGGATTAATTTCTGTACATAACGGGAATGAAGCCGTGTGGCCAGTAGTTAATAATGAGACCAACATATTACTTATCCATAAATGTGAAAGTAATTCCGTCTTTATGTCACCTTTTCACAATAAAGGGTGTAAATAGACCCTTAACATAGCCGAAAGGCACTTGTTCTCCCCATCTTTATTCTTACTTATTTCTGTACGTTTGATGTACAGAATGCTTGGTTGACGGATATGCGAAGGGTCTGTTTAGACCCTGTATACTGAACGGTTGAACGGAGCATATAAAGACGATGACCTGGGACATAAGACACATATTTTTTATCCGTGTTACGTTCTGAAGTTAGTTTCCGACATCCAGGTGGACGAAACCGCGAGAAAAATCGACATATTTATCGATAAAAGCGAAAGTAACTGTGTGTCTGTCAGTCTGTTACCGTTAACGCTTTAACAGTTGATCGGATTCAAATGCACACGGATAAAACATGACCTGGATTAAGGTAGTAAACGCCGCGGGCTAAAGCTAGTGTAGAATAGTACCTATTAGTTCTAAATAAAGATAGGTACACACGGCGACATATCAAGCTAAAATTTCCAGTATAACATGGCGTCGTTTTGTATCGACTTCCTGTACAATGAGAGATCCGCTTATACTGATTTTTCATAGCTTGATTAGCCGTCGTGGGTACCTACTATTAACCTAATGCGCAGTTCAGTGGTAGGCGCGGTCTTACGTCAGAATGTACGGTGAGCATTAAGCCGCACGTCAGTGGAAAAAAAAACAGTTTTTTTTTATTAGATAATGGCATTCGCTAGGAGGTTGACGTCTGCTAAACCGGGGATTCTTGTGGATAACTTGAGAGTATGAGTAATAAGTTTTTTGTAAACTAACCAAGTGAATGCAACGAGCGGTGCTTTTGGGTACCAGGGTCCGCCTAGGGCGTCGCGCCGTCGCTAGGGGAGGACAGCAGGCTAGAAGCCAGGTCAAAGGCTCGCATAAAGGGTGTAAATAGACCCTTAACATAACCGAAAGGCACTGGTTCTCCCCGTCTTTGCGATATTTTTTTTGTTCTAGACCATACCTGGAAACCTTCTAGTTACGGAGATATTGGGGGTCAAAGTTCCAACTTTTTCACAAGTTTTTTTTTAAATACATGTTTTTAATGTAAGATTTTTACTTTAAACACCTTCACGACTCTGGTACTATTCAATCCATCCATCAGCACAATGCTTTAAGTGCTTTGCATCGAGTCCTACCGTAATACGTGATTTTTCACCCCAAAAAAATAAGTCGATTCCCAGCAATAATTTTTGCGTAAAGTTACTTAGTTTGATGTACAGAATGCTTGGTTGACGGCTATGTGAAGGGTCTGTTTACACCTTGCATATACAGCGTGTACCATAAGGTCGGTTTCCCCTGAATCAATACCTACTCGACCCAGATTTTCTGCGATTTCGATTGTGGTCCCGTGGAGAAAGTTGTACAGTTCGATGGTCTGAATCACACCCTGAAATATAATCACACCTGTCTGGTTCACGCTATATTGAACCTTTGTGCTGAGACAGCTCAAGGTATTAACGGCTTGGCCACGACCTGGAGGGTTACTATGATGTCTTAAAACAGGACTAATTCCAGTGTGGGAAAGAGACAGAGTTATACAGGTCGTCTAGTGCCATCTCTTTCCCACTCTGGAATTACTCTTGCTGTAAGACGTCATGGTAGGTAACCTGCACGCTCAAGCTACACGCGTGTTGCGTCAGCGGCAGCGTAAAAAACAATTGAAAGTACAGAAATTGTTTACTGCAAGCCACGAGTCACCGCTACGTGCTTTACTACACGACGGTACTCACCCGAAGGAAACAAGTGACGAACGCAAATCGTTGCTTCAAGACTTGCGTCTCTTGACGTGAGGTTTTTTTTTTTGCGACAAGTCCGCCATACTATTCCGAAACCACTGCAACTCCTGAAAGCCAGAATCAACAGTGGCGACGACCAGAAAAGCGCCGACAATGAAGCTCGACGAAGTCCCAGAGAAACTAGTTAACTGTCTTGGATCCCGCAACGAAATTAATCAGAAAAGAATAGCGGAGTATTTTCACAGTCGATAAGGAAGGAAAGTGGTTTCAGTTTACATTGTTACCGCGAATGTACCAGGGTTGCAGACTTCAGAAGCGTTACCTGTTGTGATTTGTGATTGATAAGTGCAACAGGTGGGTCTGGAAAATTCTTAGATCTATTTGGTATTAGGAAAACCATAAAGTATTCTGATTTAAAAGAGTGTCCATGGAGTTTCTTGCCCGTTCTTCTCCATAGAGATCTACGTTAGGGAATGGGCAACTACAGTACTTTCACAGTTTTTATTCCTTGTGACTGGGACTGTATCTATTGTTGTCTTTGTTTCGACAATTCAAAAGTGCCTGTAACTGGCCTATTTGAAATAAATGCTTTGATTTTGATAATTTCCACTTCCCTTCATATCAGCAGGAGACAGAACAAAACAAGGTAAATAGGCACAAAGGGACGTTTAAAACTGGGATGAGCCCAGTTGCCGCAGAGCAGTTGCAGTACTCCCTGACGTTGTGAACGAGGCGACGTTGTGCGGTCTACTGTACACACAACACTGTAACTGATGACAATGTAATATACTGGCTAACAAAAGACCGCGCCCGCTTCCGAGATGTTCTGAATGGCACGTAAATAGTCAACAAAAGGACAAACTGTACATTATACAGGGTGTAAACAGACCCTTCACAAGTAACTTTACGCAAAAATTATAGCTGGGACTCGACTTTTTTTTTTTGGGTGAAAAATCACGTTTTACGGTTGGACTCGATGGAAAGCACTTAAAGCATTGTGCTGATGGATGGATTGAATAGTACGGGGGTCGTGGAGGTGTGTAAAGTAAATATCTTACATTAAAAACATGTATTAAAAAAAAAAAACTTGTGAAAATCTTGGAACTTTGACCCCCAATATCTCCGTAACTAGAAGGTTCCCAGGTATGGTCTAGAACAAAAAAATGATCGCCAAGACGGGGAGAACAAGTGCCTTTCGGATTATGTTAAGGGTCTATTTACACCCTTTACATCTCATAAGTTTTCCATAGCCATATTATCTTTCGCACATTCCATCTATCGTGTATCTAATAAATGTCCCGTCACGACGTTTTCCTCATTCCTTGTTTGTATTCTATACTACTACTACTATGTATTCATTTTGACCTTGGTATGTTTATAACAAATGGACCAATACATTACATAAGACTACGCTATCAACAACAGCACTGCGGTAGAGGACACAGTACATTATATAGGTAATAAAAATAGCAGCCAGTACTAATAAAATTAGCACTAAACGAAGATCAAGTGATATTAACATGACCTCCCGTGTGACGTCGTGTCCTAACCGAACGTGACGGTTGCGCGAATACGCGATTGACGCGATCATTTACATGAGAATGATTAATAAAATTATGACGTAGGTGACTAGGTACAAATGCAACGTGATTGATCAGTGACCACGCTAGTCTGGCTACGTCATCCTAGTAGTCTGCCTTCGTCAGCCTATTCTAAATGCTGGATGCCTGGCCAGCCTATGCCTGCCTATGCTGGTACCTTGTTACATCTTTTACGGCTGAATAGATTTCGATGAAAGGCACACAGACAGACAACGACCTGGGACATAGACTTTTTATCTACCTGGGCACGTTCCCGTGGGATAATTTTAGGCGTTTACGCGATGAACGCTTACTCGCGCGACCGTCGCGTCGCTTTCGATTAGGACACGCCCTGTCGGCTCTGCGTGCAGGTGTACGCTGACTGGCTAGAGTAGAATGTGTTTCTTTTTATCACATTTAAATGTCAATACATAATTGTTGTTTTTCTATCGGTTTTTATTTGGTTTGGACCACAATTAAACTAACAAATTAACTCTGCTTTTGTCTGTATGTTAACTTTTAACAACGCAAGATGACTTAGTAAAGAAATACCCCTCCTCCTAACCCGACCTGCCCCAGTAGCATGACCACCGTAGACAAGGATTTCTTTGACAGACGAATCGACAAAATGACAGATTGTGTCGACACAATGACAGATTTCTTTGCACCATCTGTCATTTTTTCGATTCTTCCTTCAAAGAAATCCTTGTCTACGGTGGTCATGCTACGGGGGCTGGGGTATGACAAAGGATACTTTTAATCCCGGTAGTAGGTCAGTCCCCGTGAGATCTTACCTTTTCGTGTGATTAGTGCCTAAGCTAGTGTCAGAGTTTTTATGCCACCCATGGGCCTCTGACTTGGCTTTACATGCCGTCGAGAAATATCTCTCAGGCATGTTTGGTTTCCTCACGATGTTTTCCTTCACCGAAGCAAGTGATAATTATACAAACGCATATGAGTCCGAAAAATCAGAGGTGCGTGCCTTGGGTTCGAAGTCAAGACCTATGACTTAGCAGCCCGCCGACCAAATCACTAGGCTGTCACTGCCCGTGAGATAATTTTCTATACGCGGGCGAAGCCACAGGCTTAAACAAGTTGCTTATGAATGTCTGATGCAATTTAGTGCCTTCTGGTTCAATTCTACCTGGTATGAGATGAGTCATTTATCTGCATCGCCTGATAGAATCAAATTAGCTTTAAAACTGTATAGCAGATCTCCGTAACATTGCTATAAGAAAATTGACAGGGTCCCGATAGTGCAGACTCCGTTTATATGTGTGCTACCTCAGCCACTCTCTCGACCCGCAGGAGACCTACCGGGCGTCGGCGGAGGGCGAACAACGCCCTCTTCCAGTCCCCCTAAACAGATCCAGAGGGACAGCGGACTTGGGGACGTCCGCCGCCCCCACAATTGGGCATTTTAGCAAAATAATCATAAAATCTGAAGACTCATCATCTGCCCAGCCTTTTCCCAACTATTTTGGGGTCGGCTTCCAGTCAAACCAGATGCAGCTGAATGCCAGTATTTTACATGGAGCGACTGCCTATCGGACCTCCACAACCCAGTTAATACTGGGTAATACGATACCCCTTGGTAAGACTGGTTGTCAGACTTTTTGGGTCACTGACTGCCTCACGACTGTGAAAGATCTACAAATAACAGCAGGGACCAACGGTTGAACGTGCTTTCCGAGGCACGGGGGAAACTCGGTCTATAATGTGTGGACCCATCCACAGACCAACCTAGGCAAGCACGGCTTAACCTAAAGATCGACCCGAGCGGCTGTTATTATTTAGTCACGAGCTCCTCATAAAATCTGAAGACTGAGATAGAGAAAGGCATCGCAGGCATATCTCGTTGGTGTAACTAAACTACTGGTATTCAGCTGCATCCGGTTAGACTGGAAGCCGACCCCAATATAGTTGGGAAAAGGCTAGGCAGATGATGATGTATTAGTGTTTGTATCAATTAAATGTTACACTTATTATAAAGGATGTAAATAGACACTTAACATAACCGAAAGGCACTTTTTCTCCCCGTCTTTGCGATAATTTTTTTGTTCTAGACCATACCTGGGAACCTTCTAGTTACTGAGATATTGGGGGTCGAAGTTCCAACTGTTTCACAAGTTTTTTTTTTTAAAACATGTTTTTAATGTACGATTTTTACTTTACACACCTCCACGACCCCCGTACTATACAATCCATCCATCAGCACTAGGGAATGCAATCCGGACTATCCGTAATCCGAAAAATCCGGATATCCGCACATTTTTACTAGACTTCCAAATCCGGATTTGAAAATCGAATCCGGATTTTCTGAATAATAAGAAATTGTAATTAGGGGGCTGCTTTATTCAGCCGAAAGCCTGAAACTGATATTCCCAGTTTAGTGCGAATGGAGATGGCGTTATTCGAGGATAGTGGTTCACGAGGACGATACATGGAGGCCGCTTACAAGCATTTTCAGAGCATTCCCCCATAAAAGCGTCGAATCAGAGCTTGCTTTTTCCGCAGCAGGAATTATGTGCAACCGAATTCGCAGCAGGTTAAACGACTGTACTTTAGATGCTTTTTTTTTTTTTTTTTTTTTTTTTTTTTTTTTTATCGTGGTAAAATCATCAAATGAGTCCTCCCACCCAGGGCAGAGTGGGAAGAACTGTCAGACTTGTACTGACTAAAATCCACGGTGTCCTTCAATAGCCCTTTATGATCCAGGGTCACGGTAATTCTATAAGTCCCGCGACCCCGGCAGGCTTTCGCCCTCTAGAGGGGGGCCCCGTCATAATGCTGACACTCTTTGAGGCGCGCGTGGAACACAACGCGCCGTCGACCCGGGCATGGTCCATGGTCGGACAGCGAGTCGCCCATTACTCGCCGCCCGCAAGCCCGCGCCTACGGTGGCCGGAGATCGTCTGCCGACGTCCGGCGCCGTGGGCGTCTACCACTGCGGCTGGGGTGGAGGGAGGACGCTGTCCTCTCCCTCACGCGGCCCGCCTCCTCCTTCGCGAGCATGACTGCTTCGCAGAAGGAGGCGACCGCTTCCCACTCCGTCTCGCCCCGCAGCATGGCCTCGACCAATGCCGGGCGCGAGAGGTCTCCGCCTATCGCCGCCGTGAGGACACGGCGGTGCTCTGCCCAAGCGGGGCAGTCCTGCACCGTATGCTCCACCGTGTCCTCCGGGCGGTCCTCGCAGTGGTGACACCCAGGCGTTTCCTCCTTCCCCATCAGACACAGGTACCTCCCGAAGCTTCCGTGTCCGGTGAGGACCTGCGTCATGCGGTAGGTCAGGACGCCGTGACGCCTATCCAGCCATACTTTAGATGCTTTATTATTTTTGAGGTCACATTTTATGTGTCAAAAGAAAACATAGTTTTTTTTTGTTGCTAAATTTATGTTGGTTAAATTGTTTTGTTATGTTTAATAATTTGACAAGAAGGCCAAGAAGGAACAATTTTTGTTTTCCAGAGTTTCTTTTAATTTGTACCTATTAATTATTTTATTAATGTTACTCACCATGCGAGTCACAGACTGATTTTTTTAATAAGAATAAGTATTATGTTGATAAAGTGAAGTTAAACTGTTTTGTTACTTTTGTTATGTTTAATAATTTGACAAGGAGTCTATTTGTCGTTTTATTTTTGTTCTTCAGAGTTTATTTTAATTTGTACTTGTCGTATATGTCAGGATTTATTTCGTAAGGCTCGTACATCATGTGGGCAGACGATGGGTTTCGTGCTATGAAAACACACTGGGTGCAATACACTGTTTCTAGCAAAACTAACGCATTACTTGAGATTACAACTTAACACGGCACAATGAATCGGGTACAGTTCCAAGACGTCTCAACTCCACCGCGATCAGACATTGACTGTCGCCCTCGCCTCGAGCTGAACATCAGGGCTCTGTAGAAGCACGCTGTGGTGTGGGCAGACTGGTAAGTAGGTCGCGTCATGTCACCAGTGCCCACTGACGCGTTTTCCGATTCATTTTATGTCCGGATCCGACATACTTATTAATTATTTAAATAACGTTACTCAGCACGCGAGTCACAGACTGATTATTTTAATAATAAGAATATTATGGCTGTAACACAAAAATTATGGTATTTAATTTGAATAACTTCAAATAACAAATATTAAAAAAATCATATATTTTTAATTTTCCTGTGTTTTTATTTTAACCCATTAACACAAATATAAGAGAAAAAACAAATATGGGTAGATTTATGTATGTTCATGAAAAATCCGTAAAATCCGGATAATCCGGATTGGACCAAAAATCCGTTCTTAAAAATCCGGATTTTAATACAGAACGGATTTGCATTCCCTAATCAGCACAATGCTTTGAGTGCTATCTATCGAGTCCTACCGTAAAACGTGATATTTCACCCCATAAAAAAAAGTCGATTCCCAGCAATAATTTTTGCGTAAAGTTACTTAGTTTGATGTACAGAATGCTTGGTTGACGGCTATGTGAAGGGTCTGTTTACAACCTGGATTAAAACTTATCTTTAAAGTCTTCTGTCTGTTCTTTTAACTACTCAACGGTTTTTGAAATTCCTAATGGAAAAAACCCAATAACACTTTGCCTGACATGAGAATCGAACCCAGGCCCCCATGCACAGCAGTCGCGATTGCAACCACTTGCCAGGCCTGTCCAACATACGGCCCCCGGGCCACCGAGCGGCCCGCATAGGTCTTTTATCCGGCCCTATTTCAGTGAAGAACAAGTCTCCTTAAGCTTTTGACCGCCACTGTCGTACGTGACAAGCAACACAAATTATGTGACAAAATGGTAGGTGAAATTGTGGCTTGGCGTGGAGGGCACGCTCGTGCGTTTATGCTCTGGCAGTCAATAGGTTAAGCTTAAGGTAGAATCGCCAGGGTAAACGTAAGTATATTTGAAGGCGGGCGGCGCCTTCAAATATACTTTCGTTTTTTACAATTTGCCGGTCAGTGACAGGCTATATGTTGAACAAAATATGATACGTGACTTTAACACGTATGTATTTACAGAATTATAATCATTAAAATCATCGATACCACCCTCTAAATTCATTTAAATCTCATTTAATGACTTTTTCAAGAAATAGTAATACAAGTTTAATGTCGAGGGATCCTCCTTCTTCCTCCGCTAATAAATCCTGCAGGAACAAGCTTCATGGGCCCAGCATTACTCGTCATTTTCTTATCCCTGATCTCGACATTAGCACTCGTATAGAATCCTACAGAAATCTTCTCCGTAGACTTGACAGTGTCCGGTAACCCTGCAGCTTCTAAGATATCGTTGACTGGATAAGCCCAGAAATGATGACCGCGGTACGTTCCCGGGTAATTAGCAAAAACCATGCCTGAGAGTGTAGCTATATAGTCTATCTCCATTTCTAAAGTCCCGTGAGTCGCTGTCAGGGTAGCTACCACTGCCTGATTAGGTTCCAAAGGCACTTCCACACTCGTTGCAGTTCCTAGGGTAGCTGATTTAGTCTTGCTTGTATCATTGCCCCAGCTTCCAGAGAAAGATAGACTAGTAGTTCCCCCAACGCTCCCTGCTCCATAGTTGACGCTGTAAGTGAACTCCTGTCCCACTGTCAGTTCTCCACCAGTAGACCAAGTATTAGAAACAGTTTCTTCTACATTATGTGATATGGCAGCATTAAACTGAGCCTTTACACCACTATGATTCTCGAACACTCTTGTTGATACGATCACCGGCTTCGTATGAATTCCTAAGACCCTTGATCTGATTGGTTGGAGTGTTCTTTGAACCTGATCCCAATCGAATCTGTGGTAGACATCGTTCCAAGGTGTAGGGCTTCTGACGTAGACATCGTGTGGTCTGCGCCCTGCGAAGACTTCAACTGCTTTTTTGAGGTCCCTGTCTTCGATCTTGAAAGTTTCTCGTTCTTTGTCGCTGATGATTTCGACATTCTCACCCGTGTATTGGATTATGGTATCTGCCTCGGTTTCGCCTGTTGTTATCCTAATGGATATGCTAGCGTAGATCGCTGGAATGAAGAGAAGGAGGAGGTATTTGGACATCATTGTGACCTGTGGAAATGTTTGTGGTGGTAAATAGGGAGTTGAGCTCTAGAATTGTAAACACTTTATATGCAATTGAGTGGATCTTGCTAACTTATTTCAACAGGCGTCACTAGCACAATAAACTCATCTCATTTAAAATCATCTTTTAAGTTTGCTAAACTGTGACTTTACTGTAGTGAATGGTTCACTCGATTTTTGTTGGATTCCACGTTCACGACACAAAATTACAAATGAAGAAGCGTTCATCTGCTCATTTCATTTCATATTTCGATCATTCGTTAGGCGAGTGAAAAATGCAACATGGTTGGATAGGATCACTATTGAATTCATTTTTCACTTGAATTTAATATTTTGTATAAAGAAGTTTCGCTTCGAGTGAAATGCGACGAAAGAAAGACAAAAAAACAAAACGTCTCATATCAGCCAAAGAACCTGAGGTAGTGTAATCAGCCAAATATCAGGGAGCCTAAGAGAGCCACCTTATCAGACTCATAATAGGATAACGATATGAATTACTATACAATTCGTAAAGTGATTGCAAAGTGACAATTAATAATATTAACTGCGTCTGTGACCATTTTAAGAATTTTTACGTGATTAATATTATTTTCCTATTATATCTGCTAAGGCGGTCATTTTATGCCCCCAGCAATAGACTTCAGAAGTCAAAAATTGACAGAAAACAGTTTAAACAATATTGGAACTTACCTCTTCGGTTTTAGATGGCCAAATAACATTTCCGACGAACTTTCTAGCTTATTATACATCTTCTAAACCAATATTACCACGATAAAGAGTATCTCAACAATGAAACCTGTACTTAATTTGACCGCAAATGCTTTAAACTATTAGTAACAGACTGCCTCGCTGGTCGAGTGGTCAATGGTGGTGGGTTTGTGGTGATCATTGTTAATCTCTTCGTTGACAAGGGCATTTGTGTTCAAAGGCATGAAATAAAATAACAAATTATTAAAATAGTAATCTTTAATCCTTAGAGACGTACTCTTAGTGAGAAAGACCGTTTTAGGCATGGCACCGCGCTTTAACTATAATTTACCAGATGTCGTAAACAATTTGAATGTTACACAAATTTGTGCTTGTATAACCCTGTTTTCAACCGAATACTAACACTGAAACTAAGCACTAGGCCTTGTATCCTGAATATCATTGTAGTATACAACGTGTAACAGAATAAACGCAAGACCTCTCGTGTGGTGTCTCAGACCATGAAACTGAACAACTTTTGTTCTACGACTTTTGGAAATTCATAACTTTTTTTTTAGTTTTACCATGCATGTGGATCAGCTGATTGCGTCTATTCCTATAGAAAGTTTTTTTTTTGCGAATTTCAAGAACTCGTAGAACAAAAGATGTTTAGTTTCATGGTGCGAGAGACCACACGGGAGGTCTTGCGTTTATTATGTTACACGTTGTATATGCTCCTACAGTTTGTGCCAAGGACGATATTATTGAGGGATTCTACTCGGAGCTTGAAACAACCCTGTCCAAAATACCAAATCGAGAGATAACTCTTGTCATCGGTGATTGGAACGCACATATAGGAAAAACGACGGAAGATGGTCATATAAGAGGTACAGTCGGAAAATATGGACTAGGGGTTCGTAATGAAAGAGGAACCAAACTTCTTGAATTCTGCATCGAAGGAAGCTCACAATTATGAACGCCTGCTTTCAACACCATCATCGGCTTAACACCTGGATCTCTCCTGGCGATCGATTTCCCAATTAGATTGACTATGCCATAATAAATAGTCGTTGGAGAATTTTAATCACCAATGTTAAAGCTTACCCGGGTGCCGACTGCGGTTCTGATCACTGTCTTTTGGTGGCAAACTTTGCTCTCCATTTAAAATCAGTCAAAAACGATCACCACAAAGAACACGGGTAATATCACCAGCAGAAAGTACACAATTACAAAATGTGCTAGAATCTATCATGGCGGAACATCTAAAATCTAATAACTGTAGTGCAGAGGAACAGTGGTCCGGAGCATTTTAAAAACAAGTTATGGAAGACAGTTGACTCCATCCCCATTAGCCATACACCGTCATGCAAGCAGTCATGGATCTCGGCGGATAGCTGGCAAATTATTGAGTACAGGAAAGACCTTAAAGCCCAGGTACTGTTAAGCCAAGAGGAAAGAGACATAACTCGGAACTCAGCCGCCTCGTTCAGTTACAATGTCGTCGCGATAAAAACAACTTCGTGGCATCTGCCAATTGCCATGAAATTGAAGTACACGCGCTCAAAATCCAAGAAAGTGCGACTTCTAACTGTGAAAGAAGACTTATTTCGCTTCTTTCGATCCCACGACATTGTCGCAGGGCTAACCGGCAACCGACAACCTACATTTGAATCTACGCTTACTACTGCGACTGGCATCGCCTTCCGGTTTCACCCGCATAGGTCTCGATCCCATGGTTGTGTCGGGTTGGAAGTATCTTGTGTCCTAACCCAGGACAGGATATGATCTACCAAAGACCCAAATTTCAAATTTCATTCAGATTTGTTCAGCCGAAAGCGTAACTAATAAACAACCAAACAAACCACCTTCTAAATTCATTTAATCTCATTTAATGACTTTTTCAAGAAATAGTAATACAAGTTTAATGTGGGGGGATCCCCCTTCTTCCTCCGCCAATAAATCCTGCAGAAACAAGCTTCATGGGCCGAACATTACTCGTCATCTTCTTATCCCTGATCTCGACATTAGCACTCGTATAGAATCCTACAGAAATCTTCTCCGTACATTTGACATAGTCCGGTAACCCTGCAGCTTCTAAGATATCGTTGACTGGATAAGCCCAGAAATGATGACCGCGGTATGTTCCCGGGTAATTTGCAAAAACCATGCCTGAGAGTGTAGCTAAATAGTCTATCTCCATTTCTAAAGTCCCGTGGGTCGCTGTCAGGGTAGCTACCACTGCCTGATTAGGTTCCAAAGGCACCTCCACACTCGTTGCAGTTCCTAGGATATCTGATTTAGTCTTGCTTGTATCATTGCCCCAGTTTCCAGAGAAAGATAGACTTGTTTTTCCCCCAACGCTCCCTGCTCCATAGTTGACGCTGTAAGTGAGCTCCTGTCCCACTGTCAGTTCTCCACCAACAGACCAAGTATTAGAAACAGTTTCTTCTACCAAATGTGATATGGCAGCATTAAACTTAGCCTTTACACGACTATGATTCTCGAACACTCTTGTAGATACGATCACCGGCTTCGTGTGAATCCCTAATACCCTTGATCTGATTGGTCGGAGTGTTCTTTGAACCTGATCCCAGTCGAATCTGTGGTAGACATCGTTCCAAGGTGTAGGGCTTCTGACGTAGACATCGTGTGGTCTGCGCCCTGCGAAGACTTCAACTGCTTTTTTGAGGTCCCTGTCTCCGATCTTGAAAGTTTCTCGTTCTTTGTCGCTGATGATTTCGACATTCTCACCCGTGTATTGGATTATGGTATCTGCCTCGGTTTCGCCTGTTGTTATCCTGATGGATATGCTGGCGGAGATCGCTGGAATGAAGAGAAGGAGGAGGTATTTGGACATCATTGTGACCTGTGGAAATGTTTTTTTGTAAATATGGAGTTAGACAAAGTGCCTAATTACTACTAAACCAAGTGTCTACACTGGAACTTCGCGTAGTTTTATATATTTTATGCAATGATATTTATGATATGATATTTTATGGAATCTCCATCGTGCTAATTTATTTCACCAGCACGGTAAGTTAAAATCATATTTTAAGTTCTAACTGATATCAGACGTGGCTTGAATGGTTCCCTCCATTGAATGTTCATTTTTGTTGTTGGATTCCACGTTCACGACACAAAATTACATTTGAAAAAGAGTTCATCGGCTCATTTCATTTTATTTTTCGATCATTCGTTAGGCGAGTGAAAGATGCCGTGTGACAAAATGCAACATCGTTGGATTGGATAATATTATATTCACTACTGAGAGTTCAGAGTTCATTTATTTGTCAGAAACACGAGTATACACAAACAAAGCATGCAAGATGTTAAGGCGTACAAATACGTGCAGCGGCTTACTGAATTCATTTTTAACTTGAATTTATTTTTAGTTATAGAATCAGGCGTTACTTTGCGGATTTAAAAAAAGACAAAAAAGAATAATACGTCTGATATCAGCCAGAGGACCACCATTTTAAGACCTTAAAAATAAATAGAAAACCGAAAATAGAATTTGAACTTACCTCTTCGGGTTTAGATATCCAAATAACATTTCCGACGAACTCACTAACATATACATCTTCGAGACTAATATTATCACGATAAAGAGTATCTTAACAATTAAAAAGGCACTTAAATTGACCGCAAGCGTTTTAACTAGTAACAGACTGCCTCGTTAGTCAAGTGGTCGCAAGCGCGATTCCTTAATATGAGGTCCTGGGTTCGATTACCGGGTCGGGCAAAGTGTTCTTGGGTTTTTCCATCAGGCATTTCTCAGTAGCAGCCACGGAGTTTGGATTTGTGCCCGGTTGATGGCAATAGGCTCGACCCCTATTACATGGGACTTGAAACATAACTGGCGAAACGTGGGTGTACATTAGGTACACCTCTGCCTAACCCTTCAAGGATTACAGACTTGATGTTATGTTATATTTATTTGTAACAGAACCATTTATCCCCCCTTTTACTTGTTGGTCTAGTAGTCGCAAGAACAACTGCTCAGCGTGAGGTTTTGGGTTCGATCGGGAAAAGTGATACTGAGTTTTTTTATAGAAATTAACAGTAGCAGCCACGACGACGCCTGGATTTGAACCCAGTCGATGCCAAAAGTGTTCGCTCCTTGTAACATACACGCTTGTAATGCCCAAGAGGTAGAAGTGTACTAATAGTACTCCTACACCATAAACGGGATATAAATTACCATTTTTCTATTCTTTTTCAGTTCCCGATATTTCGGCGCTGTTGCAAGCACCATGATCACGGATAAACAGTCAGATTAGTCTTTGGTGTTAATGATTGTGTTAGTGACCCACATTAAGATAGTTATGTTTAAGTCCCATGTAATAGGGGCCATGCAGCCTATTGCCATCAACCAGGCACAAATCTTAAGACCGCCATAGACGATAGGTTATGCATGCGCAGTTTTGCCTGTACAGACAAACTGTGGAAGAAAACTGTAGACTTGAGTCACGAAGGTTTTAAGACAATTGCTTCACAAAAAAATATGAAGCTGCGCAAACTTCAAACAAAACGTCTCATAGACAAGTTTTGCAAGTGTGCGCGTAGCTAGGATACTGATTATCAGAACAGTATCGATGAATTCCATGTTGATACTAAGAAAGAATTGAACGGTAAGCGCCACGTCGTCGTAGTAGACAAAACAGTTTCGTTTTAGTTTTAACAGACTTGTCTATGTGAGGCAAGTCTGTCTTAAAACTGGCGTGACTCAAGTCTGCGCTCAGCCTTACTCTTGGAATGGTACCCGGTATTGCATACACCTTTAAAACTTTCATGCATAACCGTAGCGTGCGGTGGGAGAATCCCAGTAACTCGTCACTAAAAGAAACAGTCAATTTTGATCAGAAAATAATGTGCCCACCGACTAGTGAAATGGTGATCAACGTTAATCTCTTCATTGACAAGGGCATTCGTGTTCAAAGGCATGAGAAAATAACAAATTATAAAAATATAATCTTTAATCCTTATAGAAGTACTTAAACTCAATTAAATATTCTTTAACTACCTATGTGGTACTAAATTTCAACTTAAACAATAATAATAATATTTGAACATAAACACTGCATGTTTTTTACGAAAACATTGTCAGTTTAAAACACACTAAGAGGCCGAGAAGATATAATTTCATTGGTATCTGCATCGCGAAAAGTAACATTGGAGGTCACATAGAATTCAAAATCAATGATTTCTGTAGAAAGGACGGTCTTGTTCAAACCACCAGCTTCTAACACCTTATTGATATCAACCGACCAGAAGTGATGACCCTTGTACGATTCTTCGTAGTTCACAACCACAGATCCCGATAAACTGGCTTCGTAGTCCACCTGGACCTTCATCGTGCCATTGGTCGCATACAGTTCAGCGATCACGACCTGGTTTGGTCGTAAGAAAATTTCCAATTCAGATTCGGAACCGACAGACACGTTCTGGGATTTCAGAACGTTCTCTCCCCATCTGGAGTTGTAAGACAACCCGACCTTTCCAGTCACAGCCATACCTTTGTTATCAAAGCTGTATAAGATGTCCTGAGTCGCCGAGATGTTCGCGTTTTTCTCCCAAGTCGATGAAACTTTATTCTCAACAGCTTGCGAGATTTGCGCCTTAACGACGGAAGGCTCGGTGCCTTGAGGCTCGGAACTGATTCCAGTATTGTTTAAAACTTTATTGTGGACTAAGTAAGGATGGTATTCCACTGATAAAACCTTGGAGTTAAGAGGTTTAAGGATTCTGGAGACCTGTATCCATTCGTTCGTGGTGTACAAATCGCCCCAAGGTGTGGGACTCCTTAGGAAGACGTCAGTAGGTTTAGAGCCCAAGTGTGCGGTGACGGCTGCCTTCAGATTCTCGTCTGTCAGTTTGAAGGTCTCTTTTTCCTGGTCGCTGATGACTTGTTCATTGGTTCCGGTGATTTCAATCTCTAGCGGCTTATGTTCTTCGGGTACTGAGATATCAATGTAGATTTTGGCCAATGTCAAAACTGGCAGTATTAGGAGTAGTGCGATGGTCTTCATCTTGTCGTCCCAAATGGTTCTGTAAGTAAAAAAACGTGTTAGTTTTATTTAATTTGTAATTTGTTTACAAGTTTTAGTGGGAAAACTTTGTGAGGTTTCTTGAGAAAACGTTTTATTGTAGAAAGATGAGTTTGTAACGTTTATCTTGGGAAAAAAAAAACTTGCAAAAAATCGTGGTGATTCAAGTTAGTTTAATAAAAAATCTTTTTTGCAAAAAATAAAACCGACTTCAAAAACACAGAAAAGTGAAAAATAACTTTAGCTTCTGAACTCGGTGACTTTTGTTTGTTTGATTCAGTTTTTTTGTCAAAAAACAATTCATTCGACTTGATAACCTCCTCCTTTTGGAAGTCGGTTAAAAAAAGAGATCCGTTTTTTTTTTTATTTTATAACTGTAAGCGATATTTAGTTAACGAATGGATTTTCTGGACAACTTACTATGTGATTACTTAGTTAATTCGAAACTGCTATATACTAAAGAAAAATGGCTATATTTTGCGGTTTTATCCCTTTACTGCTCAAAAGTAAGGCTTTATTCACACGATTTTCTCTCTATTCCTAATTAAGACCCTATCGTCTATCAGACTATCCATTTTTCTTTGATTTGTGTCTTTTGTTACAAAATTACGTACAAGCCAATCGCGAGTTATGTTTTCAACAGGCTATTGTAGGTTATATTCATTGGTTTCATCGTAACTCCTTAATTGTTTGTCGTATTTTTACAAAATAGGTATTTTGACCAAAGACCAACACCTGTCAACGTCATTCAACCGCCAAAATATCCTTGTAGCACTTTAGGACCTAGGACGTCCATTAAATACGTCAGTTAGTTTTGTCGATTTTTCGAACGATTTTTTGAGATGTCCTGAGATTTGACTTGACCCCTCACCAAAATCTCACTTGACATTTTTCAAAATGCGTATTTTTTTATAACTAGGTACTTTAATCTGTGCTTGATTGCGTTGAATTTATTTATTATTGTGTAGGATTTGGCCACATTTTAGTGAACAAACATATTGGCTGGCATGGCTGTTTGTGTATGTGAGTTTAAATGTTTGTAAACGCACCCACGATACAGGAGAAATTCCTAGTGTGGGGCAACGTACTTTTAAAAATAAAAAAAATATTTACTTAATTAAACCCAGTTTTACTAGAAATTTTACAGTTTCTTGCGAACAAAAAAAAAAACGTGAAATCTGCGGAGACGTGAGATTGGGTGAATTGCGGCTCGACTCCCCCTTAAACGCCACACTTAATTATGGACGCTCTTCTGCCATCTGCCTGGCGATTAAGCGCAGGCCACACCGCCAGCTGGCGGGCGGGCGGAGCGGGCGAACGACACCCTTTTCATACTTCGTTCGTCTCTTTCGATAGCTCGCGGTGTGAACCAAAGTATGAAAACAAGTGAAACGATGCGTCGTTCGCCCGCTCCGCCCGCCCGCCAGCTGGCGGTGTGGCCTGCGCTTTAGTATTTGGGTTATTTTCCTTTTAAGTTTGCCTACATTATACATTCACAGTGTGAATTAGATCTTAGGCTATGATTTACAATTTAAGCAATATTTGCGATTATTTTGCAAAAGTTATAATCTTGAGGCTGTGCATCGAAACAATAAACTTTTAAATGCTGATTCTACTGTCCTACTTGACTAAACTAATATTAATTAACAGTTATTTTCTCACTGGTTTGCTGGGATGTGGAGGTAAAATAGGCACTCGCTCCATGTAAAATACTGGTATTCTGCTGGAAGCTGGAAGTCGACCTCAATATAGTTGAGAAAATGACTCAATATGATTGTCAGGGTATGGTGCAGAAGTGAAGCAGAAGACTTAGGAACTCGGCTCAACTGTTCTCGGCGTTGCTGGCACTTGCCATTGCACTCTACGATGCATAACAGCCTTAAAAGTTGCTTATGCTGGGCTGCGTCCTAGAATAAGGAACGTTTAAGACTCCATTCTATGAGAGGGAAAGGGCAATCAACACGCTTACCCAGTGTGGGTTGGTGGTTAAATTATCGCAGATCTTCTATTTTTTCACAGTTTTGAGAGCAGTGGAACCCAAGCAAGCCTTTGCCTTTGCTAGTGCTGCCCCATGGTAGCATGGCGCACCACTGCGCAGACCTCTATGCTATTCATAAATAATATCGGACATACCAGCAGGCGACGACTGCAAAGTGAAGAATACTTTCGAATACTTATACCAAAAGACGACTGGGGTAGACGTCTTCAGGCGTGACGTTAATGACAGATTGTCAATCAAAGAGAAAAGTTGTAAATCTTGTAAAAGCTTTATTCATCTTAGCGTGTCGATTGCAAATATTCATCAAATAGATTTGGCCCAAAACTCAGCTACGCGAACTCCGCTCGTTGATGCAATGATAAGATCGTCAAGTGCGCAGGGGGCAAGGCATGCAGCGCAAGATGGAAGGTGGGCCATTGTCTGTGGAGACACCGCATACACACTAATTGTAATATGCTTACAAGTCTTATAATATTGTTTATGAAGCATCGTACCTAATTTAGTAAAGTGGGGATACCTCTTCGGTAGACCCGCCTCAGATGATTTATACCCCTTTTAATACGTCAAAGTAAAAAGGTCACACTTCAACCAACTTATCTGTGCAGGCGGGAAAAGACAGAACTAAAATAAATGTACCAAGTTTGACATTTAAAGGCAAATTTTCTTGACAAGCAGCGCTACCTTGAACTGCACACTTAAAGTGGTCATACTATACCTCAGATACCTCGATAAGGTTGTGGATGGGGAACTCCACGCGGGCGAAGCCTCGGACGTAAGCTAGTAATGTATAATAATTTTATGTTGACCAATAATTTCTTCACTATTAACAATAAATCAAGTATTTTTGCTGATCGTGAAGGTACCTATCTTACGTTGAATACTAGGTTATCGCAGTCTCCATGCGAGGTAAAATAAAATTGCTTCATTGATCAAGTGGTTGCACGTGCTACTCTTGAGTGTGGTCTTGGGTCCGAGTCCCGGGTCGGGCATAGTGTTATTGGGTTTTTCCACATGGATTTTCTCCGGAGCTTAAAACTGCGTTACGACCATGCTCCAAAATCGGCACCTCACGGCAGTTGAAATAACAAATCAACTTCAGGAGACCCGCAGAGACGCTACTTTAAGCTAATTAGACCCGCAAATAGTCTTGAAAGGGAACATCTGGTAGTAAGATTACGTTACGCCCGCGAACACGCAAAATGGGGAGACGAAGAACCGGCAAGTCTGCAAGAGTAATGTTTTCTGACGAATCTAGATTTATGCTGTATGCACATGATGGGTGGCGAAGAGTCAACCCACAGCCTGGGGAACGTTTTATTCCAGCTTGTTTAGTGCCCTTCGGCGGTGGACCTGTTTCTTCCATATCTTGTGGTTAGTGCCTAACCTGGTGTCAGAGTTTTTATACCGCACATGGGCCTCTGACTTGGCTTTACATGCCGTCGAGAAATAACTCTCAGGCATGCTGGTTTCCTCACGATGTTTTCCTTCACCGAAGCAAGTGATAATTGTACTATACGCATATGAATCCGAAAAATCAAAGGTGCCTTGTGTTCGAACTCGAGACCTGACTTGGCAGTCCACCACTGCTATAGACTGCTGGAGGATCTGTTATGGTTTGTATTAATTAAATATGCCAGGCCACATGCAGCTCAAATTGTAAATGACTATTTTCAGGACGTCGTCAACATCAATCGCATGAACTGTCCCGCGAGTAGACCTTGGTCTGTAGTTCTGCTTACCCCGCACGGGACAATGGCGTGAGTTTGTGTTTGTATACAGTATATAAAGGAAAATAAAACAACATTAAACAACACACGTTAGATTTAAAATGAAAAACTTATAATATGCTCATCTTACTTTAATAATTAAAAATAATATTGTACAGCACGACATATTGTGTGTTATTTACTAAATAAATTATTGTTTATTAAATAATAAATAACTAAATGTTTGTTAACAGGTTTCGTGATATTTAGGTTATTTTTTAAATCGTCGTATCGGTAATGAAATCACAGCCCGTCATGATTCTTTTGGTGCGTGGTCAGAGTGGTCAGAGTCAGAACAAGATGGTGCCCGCGACCTTCACCAGCCTCAAATTATTAAAAAAAAAAAAAAATGACTATTTGAATCGAATTTGTTTTGCACGGAACCCTAATCTTCTTTTTTTAAATAAAAGTAACTTTTGTTACTCCTTATGACATCAACTATCTGCCAGTAAAAGTCCTGTCAAAATCGGTCGAGCCGTTTCGGAGATTAGACGGAACAAACAGACAGATGGTTAATTTTTTTTTATAAATTCCTTTCATATGCATTCAGTAAAAAGCTGTTATTATGAAATTACAAACAGACACTTTAATTTTGTTTATTTGTAAGTAATATGTATGTTTGTTTATTTGTAAGTAATATGTATGGGTTAACGTCGCCATTTTGATTTTACAATACAATTTCTACGTACAATTTCATAAATGTTTACCAACAGCGCTCTTCCCACAACAAATTCAATCGCCAAAAGAATCATGCTCATTTGTTTTTCAATTATCTGTTTCAGTGCTACTTTTTCTGGAGCAACTTTTGCTAGTTTCATGTGGTTTCAGTGAGCAACAAAGGATAACAAAAAAAATATAGCAAGAATCACAAAAGTTACTTTATGTTTTCATGTTGCAAAATGTTGGTCGACAAAAAGTAAACGAAGTTCAAATATCCACGGGCTCCATAATTCAGTCAAATATTTAAAAAAAATTGTACCTTAGTATTTTCACTTAAAGTTTGTTTTTTAAAAAGTATGTAGTAGCTTAGTAATAGGAAAATAAAATTAGATATGCTTTATTTATGGGTTTACTTAAAAAACTGTACTTGTAAACTTATAGTGATCAAAATGGTACCTATCTTATTTTTAATAATTGTACAAAATAATTACATAAATTAATTATAAATATTTCTTAAAATGTAATCGCCATAGGAAGCCTTGAGTTAAAATCACAAATATGTTTTTAAAATTAATTTTAATAATTTGTTGCACATAAAATTATTTGACTTAGCATTATTTTTACAAAAAAAAATACAAATAAAAGTAATATTTATAAATCATTATTGAATTGTGATATGTATACAATTTTATTGAAAAATTACTAGGGTGGAGCGCCCAATTGTTGGCCGAGAGTTTAAACATTATATTTTACAAAGTTTTTTCCAAAAACTTAATATTAAACTCTTACAAAATAAATAAATAAGTTTTAATGGTTTAAATGCTAATGCGAAAGCTGCCTTTTTTTAAAATATATTTTTGCTATAACAATTGAATGCTCCATACAGTAATCAGTTTATAACACATAGGTACAGAGATTAGTAATACATATTTTTCTTAAAATTACATGAATAACTGGCAAAACTTTCGATAAATGCTTATTATTACTTAGTTATTTATGTATAATTAATTGTATTGTTGTAAGCACGTAGTTATAACAGTGACCACTGCAAAGAGTTTTAGGATCCATCACGATTATTTATATTGCTTAGTAATTACCGTAGAATGTATACGGTTGCCTTCTAGTTTAAAAAGAATACCATTTAAATGTATATGGAAAAGATCTACTTGCAGAAATTAACATAATTTAATTTCATCCATTAAATGGCAATATCAACTCCTACGAGATTATTCTCAAAATATTTTGTAGGCATCAAGTTTAGACTAACTAGAAACATAGAACACGGGCTTTGCGTATCAAATATCCTAGGCTTATCTATGTTCTGGGATCTAAAAAAAATAACATAATATTATCAAGTATTTATGGTTTGTATTTTAGGAAACAAAAAATTGGCTAACGCGTGTGCAGCTTTTAATTACCCTAAAAAACATTTATTTTTATTTTTTACAGTCCCAAGGAACACAAATTGATCGTTATCTTGAAAAATCTGTTTCTATTAACCTTTATTAATTATTTAATTAATCCTTAAAACACGCCAGTAGCTCACGATTAAATTGTCAAACGCGATAAGATCTAAAGGTCAAATCGTTATTTTCAATCATCAAAAATTCAAATAACATGACGATTTGTTATGATAAAATCAATACATGTAGTAAAGAAAGCGATAATATCATTGGTGATCATAATTTTATGTATAACTAGCTGTTGCCCGCGACTTCGTTCGCATGGAAATTTTGGTGTGCATGTGTGAGACTGCCACGTTGGTCTAGTGGTCGCAAGCGCGACTACTAAGCGTGGGGACCGATTCCCGTGTCGGGCAGTGTTAAAAAAAAATGCTTATTTCAATTACATAAAGTTATCACACACATGATTTGGAAGATCACCTTTTAAGCAAGGAGATGCTTGTTATAGGGGGCATCCATTAATTACGTGAGGCGATTTTTCGACCCCCCTCCTCCCCTGGTGGGATGTCGTGAGATTTGGTTTGACCCCCTCATCTCCCTCCTAATCTCACGTGAGATTTATCAACATGAGATTGGGTGATATTTGGCGCGAATCTGGATTTGTGCCCGGTTGATGGCAATAGGCTCACCCCCTACTACATGGGACTTCAATATAACTGGCGAAATGTGTGTGTACGATTAGGTACACGTCTGCCCAAACCTTCGGGGCTTTAAGGCGTGACGTTATGTTATGTGTGAGAACTGACTGCCAGATCAAAAGGTGATAATGTACTGATGACTACAAAAGGCGTCCTTTTGGGTGCTGTAATTCTGGGTGGCAGAGGTCCGAAACAAAATTAAATGGCGTTGAGGCGACGATATGGCTTCAAAAATCGGTGTATTTTGGCACTATACAACTTTTTTTCAAAGTGAACCTTGTTTAGCGCTTTTTATTCTAATACCGTTCTGTATACAACATTAAATGACTTTTTGCGAGAGCCCTTAGACCTCTTTAATTCGGCCCTGTCGCAAAATTCGTTCTTAGCGAACGTCTAATAACTATAAACTACCTCACTGCCAAATAATATCAAGTTTGGAGCACAAAAAGTTAAGGACTTTCATCCAAACTTGCGAGAGCCCTTAGTCCTCCTTAACCCGGCGCTGTCGCAAAATCCGTTCTAAGCAAACGTCTACTAATTATAAAGTACTTCCCTGCCAAATTTCAAGTTTGTAGCACAAAAAATGACGGACTTTCATACTAACTTGCGAGAGCCCTTAGGTCTCCTTAATCCGGCCCTGTTGCAAAATCCGTTCTTAGCGAACGTCTACTAACTATTAACTACCTCCGTGCCAAATTTCAAGTTTATAGCACACAAAATGAAGGACTTTCATACAAACTTGCGAGAGCACTTAGCCCTCCTTAATCCGGCCCTGTCGTAAAATGCATTCTTAGCGGACGTCTACTAACTATAAACTACCTGCCTGCATCTTTATACGTCAAGCGGTTTTCGACCTTTCGCTTTCATATTTTTAGATAGATTTCTCATAATTAAACCTCTCTTTCAGTACCAAATTTTTAGTGCAAAGAGTAAAGACAAAAGGAAACAAAAACTGAATCAAACAAACAAAGTCACCGACTGCTGAAGCTAAAGTTATTTTTCACTTTTTTGTGTTTTTGAAGGCGGTGTTATTTTTTGCAAAAAAGTTTTTTATGTTTCCATTTTTAGTTGTAATATCCTATACAATTAATATTTGCTATGCATTTATTTTATATGTCAACAAAAATAAACAAATCTGGTTATACTGCACACATCTGTGTACACCCTCGGAGCATACAGGCGTTATGTTAGGATATTGTGTAAACAATAAACATCTAAGCGATTGCAGCAATCACTGCAGATTTGCTGCCTAATTTTGTTGAGTTCCATTGTACCTATATCTCCGAAGATCAGCATCAGATCTTCACCAAATTTAAACGGGGCCAGCGCCGCCGAATAATATCCTTCCAAATAAAAAAGAAATCATTGAAATAGGTTCTCTATTGGCAAAGGTATCGCTGAACTTACACACAATGATGATTACCAGGCATAATGCCTGCGAGTATGTGTGCCTATACAATTTAGAAAATTCCCTTGATTTCTCCAGGATCCCATCATCAGATCCTGACCTGATGACCATGGGACCACATGGGAAGTATACTGTATCAATCAATGCCCATAAAATTTGAGGGTTGGCCTTAATTTTCCTGGGACCCCATCATCAGATTCTGACTTGATGACAATGGGACCACATCAGGAGTATAGACTTTCGAATAAAAAAAGAATTTTCAAAACCTGCTCCTTTTTTGAAGTCGGTTAAAAATTGTCAAAGCAGTTTTGGTGAAACATTAGATAACCGTTAACAATACATGTCATGGTAATAGGCTTATCCCCAACAAAATGGAACTGAGCATACCTAATTATCAAAATGTGGGTGCACTGTACACATCTGCGTAGCCTCTCAGAGCATACAGGCGCGATATTATGTTATGGTGTTGTGTAAACAATAAACATCCAAGCGATTGCAGCAATCACGACAGATTTGCTGTCTATTATTGAAGAGTTCCATTGATATCTCCGAAGATCACCATCAGATCTTCACCAAATAAAAATGGGACCATCGCGAAATAATATTATTCAAAACAAAAAAAGAATCATCAAAATCGGTTCACAATTGGCGAAACTAAAACCTATTTACGTAAATTATTTTTATCATAGAAATCGCGCATGAGGTTACCACCTAAATTTTAAATATTAATATCTTTTGCGTCTGTTGGTAGATTTTGATGAAATAAACGCTAAATAATACCCAGAACAATGCTTCTTATTTTGTAATATTTCGATTTTGAATACAATGAGGGGTTTTTACGTGATGCGCGCACAAACGAACAGACAAACCGACAAACCGACAAACAGACAAAAATTTAAAAAAATATTTTTTTACTTTCTACTACTTATTTCTAGCACCTTCCAGTGATTTTTTTGTAAAAATATGTAATGTACAGACACGGAAAGTCTACGATTTTATTATATGTATAGATAAAGTGGTTATGGCGTTCCAAACCTAGCTTGGTTGGGAACGGTTGGTCTAATCATCTGTTTTACATAATTTGCTATTATCATGCTTCGCCCACATTTTTATTTATTATAATTAACGATGTTGAACATTATGATAATTAGGATGGAACAAGCAATTATTATGTGTGTGGTTGTTTATGATACTGATGTGGAGACCTGTTTTTTTATCAATCATGTATTTGTTTATCAGTGGTCGTGATCTATGATGATCACGAGTTTTAGGTAGCGAGGTTAGCAGTGTTCAATGTGATCGTGGAAATCAAGACGCTAAAAATAATTAAGCTTGTATGCGATAAAGGTTAACAAAAGTGGTACGGTTCATTACCACAGTTTACATTATTAATTTAAAACTAAATTAATGAACTTTAAATATTGTTTTTTTAAATAAAATTAATGCATAGTAAGACACTTAAAAGTACATCAATTGGTGGTTCCACCCTATTTTTAAATGACGTCTCAGTGAAAAAATAACACAATACTTAAATATATATAATAATAGATATTTGAAAATATTTGTAAAACTAAAATAATATACAAGTTAAATACAAATAATTATATGATTCTGTGGTCCTATACAACTTAAATAACAGGATTTATAAATACTGAAACAAACTGCATTCGGTTTAAATCTTAGAAAAGGTACGGACAGATTGCGGACGTGACTCCGGACACCGGGATATAGATGATAATATATTGACGGCTTGGCTGCTGCACTGCGTGTCGCGTAGTTGTTCCGGGTCTGGCTGTTTGTGTATGTGAGTTAAAATTTTTGTAAACGCACCCACGATACAGGAGAAATTCCTAGCGTGGGGCAACATTAACCACGTCCGGTGTCCGCGCAGGTCCTCAATCTGTCCGTATTCGTTTAAACGAACCATAGATATAGTTATTTCTTAGTTTTATTGATAAATGTATTTAAGTTATCAATCAGTAATGAATTGTCTATGAGCTTATAAAACTGTTGTTTCAACGAACACAAACTATTATAGGGCAAGCATCGGCCTGTAGATTAAAAAAACCTGATCATCAATGAGGTTACACTTTGAAGCAGACTCCACTCCTAATTCCAGGATATTTACAACTTTGACATTAGTAAGAGTAGAAACACTAATGCGATTTAGCTTCATTCAATCGCAGGAAAATAGTGACACACAAAGGATCTGGCAAGAAAGGATCTGGCAAGAAAGGATCTGGCAAGAAAGGATCTGGCAAGAAAGGATCTGGCAAGTGTACTGAGGGCTGATACAGATTTTTGCACCAATTCGATTTCAATGAAGAAGGTAACTGTGAAACTAATGGCGCTATCGCTAGCATAGCTAATTCCAAGCATCGTCGTTGGTTGGTCATTTACATTTCAAATTAGCGGAACCTAATTGGTCAGGACTTGTCTATGGTCACTCCATCTACAACAATGAGATTTGATGAGCCTTTCCTAATTCCTGATAGATTTACGTACCAAGACGTACGGATCTTTTAGGGGTATGAGGAACGGGGTGTAAATTTCCTCATCCCCCATAGAAAAAGGGGACTTTCCGACCAGATGGGTGTATGTAACTGGTGAGCTTCTGCCCGAGCGACGGTTGTTGTCGGGATGTCGTTGGCATAACTCGCGGATATCTCTGATAGCGCGATGCAGGATATTAGTTCTTATTTTGCGTCATAGATGTCGTTAACGTTCTTTTTTTCAATTTGATTATGTTCTCTACAATTTTATTTTATTATTTGGATTGGGACTTAGCTATGGACACGCCGTCTATAATTAAGCTTTGACCGACCTTTGCCAGTTGTACTGAAACCTTAGACCATACGCCTAAGACGAACTGAATTAGCCCACTCTGGTATAAAATACCATAATTCATGAATAACTAAAAAATAAAATAACTTCGATAGAGTACATTTTGTCAGTGCTAAAACCTGGCACCAGAGCCATTGAACACTTTTCTCTGCTCGACGCTGTCAATGTTTTTTATGCAATCTCAAATCAACAAAGTTTTCACTTATCAACAGATGCATCTGTTGATGCTACCATCAGTACATCGAAATGAGTTTCAAGTAAAAAGTTGTAGTAAGTTGGCTGCGTGCATACACTGTACCGGAGGCCTGATTATCTTATGATATTGCTAAAGCGGCCATATTAGCCCCCTGATCTCTTCTACTGACACTAGATACCTGTCACAGATATGAAGCTAAATCGATGTTCCGTACTCCCCCCCCCCCCAGGCTGCAGGTCCGGGCGGGTCACGTGTGGTGGTACTGCAGGTGCGCCAGCGGGTGCTCGTACAGCGGGTACAGCGGCTGCGGCGCGTGCGCGGCCAGCGCGTGCGGCGCGGGGTGCGCCGGCGCGTCGCTGTCCTCGTCCGTCGACGAGTCCAGCTGCTTGTCGCCTGGGCCACCGCTGGAATAGAAGAGAATGGAGATTAAGTGGAGTGAAATAAACGGAATGATGTTCTGTCCTCGTTACTGAAAACACAATGACTTCAGTTAACAAGTAATTAGAAGGACAGTATTAAGAGATAAGGGTCTAAAATTTGGGTTTCCTAAGAAAACAGACCTGTCATAATAACCTCGAAGATGACATGATAATGTAAATGGATATTTGTCTTGAGGGTTTCAAAAACGTGACGATAACGCTGTACTTAAAACTCAAGATTAAGAACAGTAGACACTTTTCAAAATGTAGACCTACTTGCTTTGAGCTTGGGTCAACTCACTGAAAACTTAGTTAGAACCTTATATTTTCATCATTTCAGCCGAAAGACGTCCACTGCTAAACATAGGCCTCCCCCAAGTGTCGCCACATTGACCGGTCCCGTGCGTCTCGCATCCAGCGGATCCCTGCAACCTTTACGAGGTCATCGGTCCACCTAGTGGGAGGCCTTCCAACTTCTTACCAGAGAATGGGCAGCAGCGTTCTCTGTGGTTTCTAACAACCGTACTGCGATCGCCAACCCGCCTGCCAAGCGTGGCGATTATGGCAAAACCCCCGGTGCGAAGTATCTGATCTCCGGACTTATATTTTTGGACTTAAAAATTTTGGAGAATACCTCGGATCCTTAACAAAAACCTCGGGAGAAATCTTGGATCCCTAAGAACGCGAAACAATCAAGGTGTTCGATTAATATCATCGCAAACATTTTGCCGACCGGAATTTTTTATGAATTTTGTAGGCCTTATAAAAAAAGTACAACGCCCACCCATCATCATTTCCAAAAACACCACCACTAAAAACCACGCTCCAGAAACTTATTAATAAACAAAATAGGTAGTCGTAACTCTCGTTCAGACGGTCAGACTCAATGAGGGGGAAGCACATCGGGACATATCGCCGATGACAGCCAGCCCTCCAAACTAACGTAACGTGATACGCGGGCCCGTGGGGTTCGTTTTTTGTGTGCAGCTAGACAAACGATGAGCTGTTGTTGTTTTTGTATGTGTGTCTGTGTGTATGTATGCTTTTAGAAGAGCGTAGTGTATTTGAGTAGTTTGGCAAACGAGGAGTTCGATTAGAATTAATTAGTCGAAAAATTGTAATTGTCGAAAAGTTCGTATTAACTTCAGTGAAGAAAGAAGATATTCTAAGGATCTTAGAGTCTAATAAAAAACTATCACTGGGGAAAATTAGCCTGTTTTGTTTAGAAAGCCACTTTTTTACGCAAATTGTTCCGTAAATGCGCCCCTTTTGCTAAAATTGTTGTGGGAAATGTTTCTCTCTTCCTTGTTTATCATTCTAAGAGGGTGCGAGGCGCCTTTGAAACGCTTCAACTCCCGTATCGATTAAAAATTTTATAATTCATCCCCGCAAACTCTGCTCAATGACGCAGACACAGTCATAAGGTCATCAAGGGCACAGGTGACAGAATGAAGCGCGTTCATTTCTAATAAACCGAGTAGTGGACCCACTATAGGTCAATGGTCTTCCTCCTCTAAACGAATTGTGGCCAAATCTATTGGCTCCAGCTACTAAAGTACCCAAGAACAAAATGAAATGCCCATCTAAATACCTACTGACGAAATTGAAATAACTATTAGCCACCAAACGTAGTGTTTCACTTCCCGATACAGAATAACATAATGAAATGACAAGGCTGACTAACTACAATCTGGTTACAAATAAGAGCCCAGATGGGACGGAGTTCAACCGGGAATAGAACCCGGAACCGATTGCTTGGCAGCCGTTTGCTGTTTGTCTTTTAAAGGTCGTTTAAGTACTTACTAATCGTGATAATAAAAATAAATTGTGTAATCTTGTGTATTGGATTTCTGTTAGCCATGTTTTCCTATCGCTTCGAGACAGTAGTAAGTATTACTGTAAAATATTGGTGTTTCCTTTTTGTTTTACATTAGAAATTCTCTTATTCTTGAAATAAAATAGAAGTGTTTTTTTTTTCACAAAACCATTATCTTTTTTCGGCGCGCATAATTGGTGCTTCTACCTTACTTTTACCCTACTAACTCATTAGTGCTGTGATAACCTAATGAGTTGTAAAATTTAAGCTAAAATATTTTGTGTATATAGCGAACTAACAAAACTATAAAATCATATTTAAATATTCAATATGAATATGAATAATGCGTCGTTCAGAATTTAGGTAACCATTTTTGCGACTTTTTGCGAAAGCCAAAATAGCTCTACATAGTAACTCTAATTATGTTTAAAAACGAAATGTTATCTATTGTTTTTTATTTTATTTCGTAGGTTACTTTTAATACCAAAATTTATTTTCCAGTACCTTGTATATTGGCCATACCTAATAACTCAAAAGTTTTAATAATGATTACAACAATTTAACAAAAATTATTTGGAAAACAATCAACCAAGATAATAAGTTAAAAAAAATCGCGCCAAGACAAAGCCTTTGTACTACTCCACAGATTATAAAGATTGTTTTTTTTTTTAAGTCGGCAAAGATCCAGGTCCCTTGTCCATTGAGCCGAAGCCTTCCACTTGATCAAATACGAACAGGATTTAAGGTATTAGACCTTTTTGTTTGAAACTTGGAAAAATGCGCATTTTGTTGTTTGGTAATGCAATACTTTTGTTGTTTTTGTGCTAGTTAGCGTTTGACCAGAAATCGTGAACTACTGCAAGGGGTCTTTATCTATTATAAGTACGTACGTACGTATTGTAAGTAGTAACCTAATTTTACTAACTGTTCTTGAGAAATAAAGGTCAAAAGAAAATTTTCACGGGACCACCGCGCAATCTTCCTCTACCAAATTAAAAAAGTATCTCGTAAATCGGTCTAGTAATCACAGAGAAATCGGTGAACAAACGTGAAAAAAATTGGTGGTGGAAAACATAACCTCCTCCTCCTTTTAGAAGGTTTTTCGGTTAAAAATGTATTGGATTGATAAAAGTTGTCGATTTCGATCCTGTTCAAAGTCGATGTAGAAATACGAAACGCTCTGAAAGTGATTGTCACTTCTATAAGTTACTGTGTTTGTGGTGCTTTTGGACTATATGACTGCTGTACCTAACTTCATTATAGTACTGTTAGGATTACTTAGCAACTAAGCAATATCTCTCTAAGCTCTTCTAATCTGTGAATTGCATTTCGACGGATACTCGGATAGGATGTGGTAGATTGATCTGATAAGTCATAAAAAGATGTATAGTTTTCGATCAAGAGGAACAAAAACACAAGACATCTATGGATATAGCCAACCATATGACACAAAATCCACCAAACTTCAGTGCATATTAGTCACATACAGTTTAAAACAAGCAGCTGATCCAACATTCTTGCAACTCCCAATTCAGGAAGTAAAACATTAAAAGTAAAATAAAATACCAAAAAAACACCAATTATAACAACAATACGGTTCCCAAGTACGTCCCTGTACGCTTTTAGACCGCAGATGTGAAGGTGTCGGGTTACACACTGTTGTCCCTTTCGCACTCATTGCATTGTCTCGCTCTAACATGCGATACGTCATCGGACGGTATCCAATATAGATATTGCATCCCACAGCTGGACAAAGTCTGGTAATGGTTGGATTTTGAAAGTAATTACTTAGAGAACGTTTTCAGCTTTTTAAAAATTGTAAGAACCGATTGTAGAATGGTCAGGTGCATAGAACTCGCAACTGGCGTGCGTGTATGATCAGCCCCCGTAGCATGACCACCGTAGACAAGGATTTCTTTGACGGAAGAATCGACAAAATGACAGATTGTGTCGACACAATGACAGATTTCTTTGCACTATCTGTCATTTTGTCGATTCTTCCGTCAAAGAAATCCTTGTCTACGGTGGTCATGCTTCGGGGGCTGATGTATGAACGTATAGCAAGTGGCTTGCTGTCGTTTCTGCCTACCTCATGGGCAAAAACCGTGAGTTTATGAACATATTGTCATATGTGATTCTAAAATGCACTGCCAAGAGCAGCTCTTGCCAAAATATTGGGAACTAGATGGTCCAAAACTCTAAAATGACCTGCGAGCCAAGGAACAATCACTTTCGTAGGCTTTTCGATAGCTTTTTATGTCAATCAAATACATTTTTGCTTTTCCATCCTCGTTATCCCTAATAGAATGTGGTTCCCTTTGGATTTAAAATCGAAAGAAAAATACTAAGCTCCTCTCAAAGATGTAAAATTGTGTATATTATTGTGTATATCAATTTATGTCAACAAAATGCTATTTTTCTTATTTATTTTTTTGTACTCTATCACAATGCTGTCCTATATGACCAAAAGGTTGACTGGTAGAGAATGCCTTGTGGCATTAAGTCCGCCTATGTACCACTATTGTACATGAAGTTTAAATTAATAAATAAAATTAGACATATAAGTATGTTTATTCTCTCTACCATCATCTGCCTGGCTTTTCCCAACTATGTTGGGGTCTACTTCCAGTCTAACCAGATGCAGCTGAATACCAGTATTTTACAAGCAGTGACTGCCTATCTTACCTCCACAACCCAGTTAGTACCGGGTAATACGATACCCCTTGGTAAGACTGGTGGTGAGACTTTCAGGCCTGACTACCTGTAACGATTGTCAAAGATCTACAATTAGCGGCCGGGACCAACGGCTTACGTGCTTTCCGAGGTACAGAGGAAACTCGGTATATAATGGGTGGTCACCCATCCATGGACCAACCTGGGCAAGCTCGGCTTAACGTGATGATCGACCCGAGCGGCTGTTATTATTTAGCCACGAGCTTAATGGCAATTTATTACCAACGATTAAAACTACAGCTCATTCAAAACAGATTTCGCAATGATTACTTCCATAAATTAATATTAAGATTGACTCAAAACTATCATTAAATTCCGCCGTCAAAAGGACAGTTGCACCAATTGACATTACACGGCAGCCATTTTGATCTTAAACAGACTCTTCAATTAATATTTCGAACGCAAAAATTCAAATATTCGAACGATGAAATTCTAAATTGGAAATTATTATAAAGTAACCGTTGGCTGTACTATTTTCGCTCGTATTTCAGACTATCAACCTTGTTTCAGTTGCTGTAAGGTTCCTTTTGGCTTGTAAAGGGCATTAGTGCCAGGGATGTACTGTATAAGATATCGGGTTTCGTTTCGAAGCCAGCCAAATGGATAGGCAAACGTGTACTCCCCTCTTTGTGTGTTATTGTACCTATGTATGTGTATTTGTGTTGGCGGCTTTGTCGACGACTTTGGAAAAGTTTTAACGTTGTTTTGGCTGGCTTTTTCATCTATGACGGTGTGACACTGAATTGGTTACTCATTTTCATTTACACTAGAAACGGGTTATTTACCATGTTAACTGATTGTTTTGAGTTCCCGATATTTCGGTGATGTTGTAAGCACCATGATCACGGATAAACTGAAGTTATTGCGGATGGGTGTTTATGAGCAGACAAATCGGTCTACCCTCTTTCATTCTTTATTCTTTTCTTTTTTCTCCCTCTTTCATTGACGCGTTCGTTTGTGCATATAATAAAGAAGTCGAATGAATTCAAATCAATCCATTTGAAAATTACAAAAAGTAAGTTTTAGTTGATTACAATAATAGGTAGTAAAGTAATGAATTAATCAGGCCATAAACAATAATAATATTAATACAGATTGTCAGTCTCGTCATCTCGTCACTAAAACCAATGATCCAATTTTCATAATATTTTTGCAGAGATGTGAAATGTAACTGAATACCCAAGAATGGTAATGAGATCAGTGAATTAAAAACAAAAAAAAACTTCTTGCAAAAAAGTTGTAATTAATACCGCTGACATGAAATTATTAAAATTAAAACATAAACACTCAATCCTATCGCAAAAAAGTATAGCTTTTTTCAGTTCATAATATCTAGATGCCGAAACATGTGGATAGGCACATACCAAATCAGATGACATTTTATGAAAATTGATTCCTATGCAAATCAAGGCAAATTCGAGAGCTTTTTCTTCCTTAAATGTTTATGTAGGAAGAAAAACACATGCTGCACTAGGAATCAGAGCAAGAAAATGATGATGATGAATAACGAAACGAACTATTTTATTCTTTGGGACTAGCCCGCCACACTATTCCACAGCCACTACGAGTCCTTAAAGCCAGAATCAACAATAGCGACCACCAAAACAGCGCCAAGACAATGAAGCTCGACAAGTCCCTGTGGGATGACTCAACTGTGCTGAATCTCGCAACGAATATAACAGGGAAGAAAAAACATGATTTCAACAAATTATTAGAACTGCTGGGCAAGTCTCCACACAATGGTTGCCAAGAGATGGACAGCGCCGCCGAGGTCAGCCCAGAAAGCGGTGGCAAGACGACCTAGATGCGTAGCGTGAGGGCTGGTCTGCTTCAAAGTGATACGAGACAAGGGTTGTTGGAATTAATTGGAGGAGGCCTTTGCTCAGCTGTGGGACAGTATAGACTAAATAAGAAAAAACATCCCAATTTACTTGGGGTCGGCGCAGCATGAGCATGTCATCCTTCACACAGTCCATGCACTGTTTCTATGGTCTTCCTCCTAATCTTTAGCCATCAACATTCATACTCAAAATTACCGTCCTCACAACATTATCTTAATTTTTTTAAATGAACAAACTCGTTCTTTCAACATCCAAAACTTAGTTTACGCTTAACCATTTGATATTTGGGGCGGTCATACCCGGGACTTCTGCGTCACTGGTCCGAAACAGATGCGCTCAGATTTAGTTAAGAGCTGATTTTACACGCCGATAACTTGACAATTTGGGATAGATATGCTGTTCTGTTAATGTTGGTAGATGGATTGATAGATATGAGGAGTACTGTGTGGTTATTATGTGATAATATACTATTGGTAGCATCTGGTGAAACTGGTAGCTGAACAAACTTGGGAAGTATAGCTTTGTCTTTTTGTTTTTGACTGACCGGCCTTCTTGACTGTAAAAGTGAGAAATGCTTTTAGTTTTGAGGTTGAAAAGCTGAACAACTTTGAAAAGAGCATCAGCGAGCCTTGCTCAATTTTTTACGAGACTCAGACCTCAAAATGTAATAAAAGGGAGGAGAATGCTAGGCTTGATTTGTGAGAAATTCTGGCTTAATCCGATAGCGAAAATTTTCTCTTCGCCGTATTATGTAGCTACACACACACCGACACATACACAAGCGCATACTTTTCGATCAACTATGTTGCATGTTGCAAATCATACGTACTTAATTCTCCTCGTTTAGGACGTTGCACCTCTATTCACGTTTTTAAAAATGACAAGAGTAAAACATGATAGGTGTACTATTTTTAACCGACTTCCAAAAGGAGGAGGTTATCAAGTCGACTGATTTTTTTTTTTTTTTTTGTGTTTGTTCAGCGATATCTTCGCCAATTGTGAACCGATTTTGATGATTCTTTTTTTGTTTTGTTGACAGCTCTTTTCCAAATTATTCTCTTACAGTATGACCACTTTACATGTGCTGTTCAAGGTGGCCGCTTGTATAGCAAAAATGCATCGATACGTGAAACTTGGTACATTTATTTTAGTACTGTGTTTTCCCGCCAACACAGATACGTTCTGTAAGGTGTACGCGCTATGTTAAATGCAAGCCTTTCAAGTTTTCGATATCCAACCTTCCTGGTCATACACATGTCATTATGTCTAACCTACAAACACCCAAACCTCATTACGAGTCAACGTTGTAACTTAATATTATGATGATGAGTCGACGATTGGCCAGACATTCTATACTCAGCGGTTATTGTAATAACAATCAATTGTTTGTACCCTTTTTGTAGCTCAGCTTGTTTTGAGATGCAAACGCAATGAGCATTTTGGCTGACTAATCAATGCAGACCTAAAGCCAATTTTTGAGTCGTCAGCTAACTTTTAGCCGAGGAGTAAATATTGTAATTGGATAGATTTTTTGTAGAAAATATTAAATATCGAACTGTTATTTTTATACTTCGGATAAAAGTTGGTATTTTTTTTAAAGTGAAGCGTTTTATGGTAGGACTTCATGGAAAGCATTCAAAGCATTGTGCTGGTGGATGGATTGAATAGAACGGGGGTCGTGGAGGTGTGTAAAGTAAAAATATTACATTAAAAACATGTATTTAAAAAAAAAACTTGTGAAAAAGTTGGAATTTTGTCCCCCAATATGTCCGTAACTAGAAGGTCCCCAGGTATGGTCTAGAACAAAAAAATGATCGCAAAGACGGGGAGAACAAGTGCCTTTCGAATATGTTAAGGGTCTATTTACACCCTTTAGGTAGTACTTGAGGATTTCCTCAACAAACAGATTTTTATGAAGCTACGCTAGCATACTTTACCTGTTTGCTAAAACATCAAAATATAAAAATAACAATTAAAATGTTTTGAATGACTCACCTATCTTTGTGTTCGGCTTGCCTGTCTCGCTGTCGCCTGTTTTTGAACCAATTTGAAACCTGGAAGTATGTCAAAATAATTAATTAATACATAAAACCTACTTATAGGGTCTAAAATCAACTAAGTTCAGCTCAAAACAGAATACCAGCGCTACTGTGACATTGTTTCAAATGTTACCGCACCATGCTGAGATATGGGACCTCGTACTGGACCAATTAAGTCTAATGTAAATCTTGGTTTTGATTTTTCTTATGTTTATTTTTTAATAAATATAAATAAATAACTTTGTTTTATTGTTAATTTAACCATTTTTTTTTTGTCCTGTGCGAGACAAAAAAATACTTTTTCGTTCTATTTTTCAATTCGCTACACACTCTCTTTCCCGTCAGCAAAAATGACGAACGTTCATACAAACTTTCATCCCCTATAACTCCTTTTGGGAGATAGATTTTCGATTTTGGATATTGGGGTATTTTTTTTTTTTTTAGTTTTGGATTTTGGCTTTTTGGATTTTCCTTCTGGTAGAAAATGCCTTGTGGCATTAAGTCCGCCTATGTACCACTCTTGTACATGAAGTTTAAATAAATAAAAAATCCTTTATGAAATTCTTGCAAAAAAAGAATGTTTCTTTAGCCTAGACCTTGCGGCTTAGATTGTGCGATGTCAGTCAGTGAGTGAATTAATATAACATTTTTAAAATAACATAACATAACATCAAGGGTTAGGCAGAGGTGTTAGTAAACCAACATTTTGCAAGTCATGTTTTAAGTCCCATTAAACAGGGGGCGAGCCTATTGCCATCAACCGGGCACAAATCCAGAGTCTGTAGCTGCTACTGAGAACCCAAAATATTTTGCCCGACCTGGGAATCGAAATCAGGATCGTGCAGCAGTCGCGCTTGCGAGTACTCGACCAACGACACAGTCCAGTCTATTACTTATTAAATAAGATTTTTTATTAAATAGATAATAATATAAAGTATATATATATGTTCAGTAACTCGATCGGTTCAGTTTGAGGAAGCGGTGTCGAGTTGCGGCGACCACAACTGACTGTCTGCGAGCGGTGCAGGCACTAGCATGACTAACTTGCCCTTATTATGCTTTTTTTGTTCATCATTATGACAATGAATATTGTAATATTTTGAGGTGAGAGCTCTACATTTTATTCATGCATTTTTCTCACCAAAATCCGGGCAGTAGCCTTTAGTTAAATGATGACATTTAACTGTCCGCTGTATTTTACCGTGACTTATCGACTACCTATTTACTTGACTTGAATGTGCCCTGGCGGTTAGGAGCGTGTCATGCTCACTCAAATGTCTCGCTGATGGTGGCGCGTGTGTCGGATCATTTAGTTCCCTTCAAAATGGTTGAGTTGAATGGTGCTGATACATGCGTCATGTTCGTGAACGGGCGCTGTCAGTTGTGACTGGTCATCTCTTGGTTGCCACGGCTTATTTGAATTGTTTTTTTTTCTTTTTTTAATTGTTTACTATGGACACTTTTAACGTACACATCTTGCTACATCGTTCTCACATAATGTACCATCTCAACATGAATGATGTAACCAAGAGTTTGTAAAAGTATACTGATTTAAAAGAGTGTCCATGGAGTTTCTTGCCCGTTCTTCTCCATAGAGATCTACGTTAGGGAATGGGCAACTACAGTACTTTCACAGTTTTTATGCCTTGTGACTGGGACTGTAGCTATTGTTGTCTTTGTTTCGACAATTCAAAAGTGCCTGTAACTGGCCTATTTGAAATAAATGCTTTGATTTTGATTTTACCTCAAAAATGTTTGCGATTTAAATTAACCACTCAATTATCACCATACTACTGACTTTATCATAATTTAAATTAACCACTCAATTATCACCATACTACTGACCTCATCATAATTTAAATTAACCACTCAATTATCACCATACTACTGACCTGATCATAATTTAAATTAACCACTCAATTATCACCATACTACTGACCTCATCATAATTTAAATTAACCACTCAATTATCACCATACTGCTGACCTTATCATAATTTTGGAATATTGTTACATTTTTTGTGCTCTTCCACTGTACATCTTTTTGACGGTACGGTTGGCGCAGTCACTGGCTGCGCTTCGTGTCGCGGGTTCAATTCCCGCACGGAACAAATATTTGTATGGCCTACAGGTAGTTGTTCCGGGTCTGGCTGTTTGTGTATGTGGGCTTAAATGTTTGTAAACGCACCCACGATACAGGAGAAATCCCAGTGTGGGACAAAGTTATATATAAAAAAAAACTCAAATAGCCGTCAATCCGTCGTATCAGTATACTGGTGACATAGTCCATCATTGACACAGAACACATAGAGCTCAGTGGCTTCTTTGTTTCACCAATTAACATAGCACTTATTTAATAATATGAACTTACTTGTACTGTGGTGAGACCCGTGGTCTCTGCTAGTTCCCTCTTCTCGCGGGGTGAAGGGTAGGGGTTGTGTAGGTACCAGTCTCGAAGCACTGATCGGGACTTTTCCTAGACAGAAACAACAACCTTAATGAGCGGGTTACAAGAGGTAAGTTTTTGAAGCTAGAATAACAAGCAATTAGTATCCTGGCTTGGCATAATGCTGTATACAAGGTGTAACATAATAAACGCAAGACCTCCCGTGTGGTCTCTCGCACCATGAAACTAAACATCTTTTGTTCTACGAGTTCTTGAAATTCGCCAAAATAAAAATACTTTCTATAGGAACGGACGCAATCAGCTGATCCACATGTATGATAAAACGAAAAAAAAATTATGAATTTCCAATAGTCATAGAACAAAAGTTGTTCAGTTTCATGGTCTGAGACACCACACGAGAGGTCTTGCGTTTATTATGTTACACGTTGTATACAATAGATGCTAGAAATAAACAAGTCCTAGGTGGATAAATGTTACAGTCAAAACTGTCAATCGGTCAAAACCACTTTTGACTGGTGTCAGTCAAAATCCTTATTATGTTAAAATGCGTTTTCTCCATTTAAAATATATTGTAGTCTCGTAGTCCTAGAACTACTACAGCATATGTCGTGCAAAGGGTCACAAAAAAAACCTAACAAACCTAAGTTTCTAAGTAAATCTTAGCTTCTTTTGACTGATTAACAGCGGTCAAAAGTAGTAGAACATGTTGTTGTAGTGCTTTTTCTAGTGTCACTGTCACGTTTACTCCGTTAATTGCGAACTTAAAGAACGAAATTTCCCACGTGTTAAAAGGTCTTACTTTAAAACAATACGAGGTCTCCTCTCCATCCCATATGGTCCTGGGCAGCGGGAACTTGCGTCGCACTCGGTATTTGCCGACGGCTCCCAGCGGCCTGCCCCGTAGCCTCTCGGCTTCCATATAGTGTGCTGGTTAACAAAGAAAAACAATCATTTTATTTTTCCTCTAAAATGCCTATACAACATTATTTTTAGTATATGCGAGACCTGAATATAGTTTGTTCAGAATAAGTAACTGAATCGATTCCAATAATTTTTAAATCATGTTATATTTTGTCCCAAAAATATTTAAAAAAAGGCTACAAGTTGGACACCGAGCGAGACTAAGTACCTATTCCAATCATTTAGGTACCTACTGCCAAATTATTATTATCAATGAGCTCAAGACGACGCAGGAGGCGGGCGCGCGGGCGCGCCGCGTGGTGACCACGTTTTTGTGCGGACAGCAAGGTAAGAGAACAAGCTAATAACTTTGTGATTTTTCATGATACAGTTTTGAAATTTTGTTCATAGATGCTTTACATAGAAATACTAGGCACGTGTTTCAGGTTTCGCATATACTAAAACTAATGTTGTAGACTACCATCATTTTAGTGAAAAAATAACGAAATACTGACTAGCCTAGTGGTCTCGTGGTCGCAATCGCGACTGCATGTGGTCCTGGTTTCTATTGCCGGGTTGAGCTAATCACTAAAATTAACACTAGAACGATAAAAGATGGAGATACTGCTGAAGCCGATAGTAGAAGTATGTTTCATCAGCGATATTGTCGAACAAGAACCAGAACCACACCACCATGATTCCACAGACCAACATATTCAAAAACTCCTTTGCAGGGGAGACATCACTAGGTGATGGATCATCCATCATACGTTTCTCATTTACTATCACGAAATTACCAGTACCATTCCGAACACATGTTTCAGGGAACCAAAAGTGCTGGTATCACACTGGTATCGGCGATTAGACCGCCATTGTTGTGTTTCCCCTAGATTTAAGAATATTGTAAAAAGCTTGTACAAAAACTTTGGTGCAGTACATTAAAGCCTTCTATAAACTCGCAATTCTTATTGCTCCTTTTAAAACTGACCTTTAAGCCACAAGTTCTGCAGCTTAGGATGGTTATGAGGACTGAAGGTGTGTGATTCCAGCAACCGGTACAGCTCCTTGAAGTTCCCTCTGTGGAAGGCCACCATCGCCTTCGCTTTGAGTACCGACTCGTGCGCATGGAGCCGCTCGCATGCGGGGAGGGACCAGAGGAAGCGGCCTAGACGTTCGATGTTGCCCGCTTGTTGGAGGACCTGGGGAGAGAGTGGTGGAGATGAGAAATTGTAATGTAGGCTCCTCCCATATTATGTGGTAATAAGTGGAAATAGGCTGGCTTTAATTCCTTATATTTCCATAGAAGATTTAACACCGTTGGTTTTGTTTTCTACGAGTGTAACATCACCTTCGTTTTTATATCTATCCGCCGGATTTAACAGATTTATTGGAACATCGCCGGATCATGAAGGGAAATTAAATTAATCAAATGTCGCAGCCCGTAGTTCGACAAGCCTTCACCTCCAAAAGGTGTTGTGAGTCGGAGCATGTGTAGGAGTTCCTAAAATTGCCTCATTACCTTTAGGTACTACTAGAAAAGCCGTATTACATTGCCTATGATTTTATTATTATATAGCCTACTCCTAGCCTTGATGGCTCACTTCAAGTGGATTTTCAGTGAAATGTTCTGAAATAATAATATGACTGCTTAAACAAAGAATATTTCATGAATTTGTAACCATATGATAGAACATAAGTAATCTCCATTCAGCCCCCTCGCAGAGAGGATCCATGTTTTAGCAGGTATATGCTGATGCTAATTGAGCTAATTCATTCATGTAAATATCACAATTCTCTACAAAATTAAAAAACAAAACACCGCATTTCAGACACATACAACATTTCAGAACATTGACAATAGCCGAAAAAAATTGGCAAAGATCCCGTGAATTCCGTGCAAGCGCCATATTTATTTAGAGTACCAAGTGTTGATTTAGGCACCGGATGTCCTTGCACATGTGCGTCTGCGCAAATAGCCTGATATCTACGGCTGTTTGTGACCACCCCCGGGTTGTTGACGGGTTGAAAACGAAAGGATTTTTTTGGAGATGTAGCCATTTCTTGTATTGGCTTAACATAATATAAATTACCTACTCACTTATTCCAAGAGATACATGTCGCAGAAAGGTTTGTTTATTTCTAGTAAATATACAGAAAACACGTGGCAGGCCCAGAAGAAGATGGCGGGATGAGCTGGACTATTTCGCAAAGGATTGGCCTACAATCGCACTAGACCGCGAAATGTGGAAGGAGGGAAGGGAGGCCTTTGCCCTGCAGTGGGACAATATAGGCTTATAATAATAATAATACAGAAAACAGTGTTTGGTGGAATTAGTTCATCTGACAGATGGCCTCATCAGGACTGACTTACTGATAGCAATGATAGGTTAGATAATGTTAACAATGTCATCAAGATATTTTACAGGGTTTATCCATCAGGCATATCTCAGTAGCAGTCACGGAGTGTTAATTTGCGCCCGGTTGATGGCAATAGGCACGCGCCCCTATTACATGAGACTTAAACATAACTATCGGAATGTGGGTGTACTATTAGGTACACCTCGGCCTTACCTTTGCGGGAATTACAAGCGCGATGTTATGTTATGTCATCCATCATTACACCGTAAATATCATCCGTGAAATAAAATAGTCTCATTCCTCGGATAAAGGAATCTGAGGTTTGTAAGATCACCTATCATTGCTATCAGTAGTTCAGTCCGAATGAGGCCATCTGTCAGATGAACTAATTGTCAGACACGGCTGTCTGTGATCACCCCGGGCTGTATACGGGTTGAAAATTAAAGGATTTTTTTTTTTTGGGATTGTTGCAAATTCTGGTTTAAGTTTTCAACTAAACAACAAGAAGAAGTAGTCATCATCATCTTCCTGTCCTTGTCCCATGTTACTTGGGGTCGGCGCTAAACGTTTTTTCAACAAGAAGTATTTCATAAATTTTTATAAGCTCTTATTTTTTAACTTGTTATGGATAAACTTGGTAGTATGTGGTCAAATCTTGCAACTCAATTTCAAATCAACGCTAAAATTTTGCACACACCTTCGGGTCCGGTGGCGATACATTTTTATGACAGACATAACTCGATCCCGCAGCCAGGATCGCCTCCTCACGAAAGAACTCCTCAACAATTAGTAGCATGGACACGAAACTGTGTATACGCTTTCAATGTTGATATATTCGTTTAATTTCCGTTACTATTAGCTGCTGACAAAGCTAAAACAACTTTAAAAGGAATGTAGTACAGAGCCCACGCAAAAGCAATGCAAGATAACTCAACGAGTACATCATCATCATCATCATCATTTCAGCCGAAAGACGTCCACTGCTGGACATAGGCCTCCCCCAAGTGTCGCCACATGGATGGATGATGGATGCGAGACGCACGGGACCGGTCAACGAGTACGCCTACAAAGAATCGAATAAAACAAAAACACGCAAAAACACCCGGAAAACCCTAAACTACACCGTAATCATCAAAACTCAACCCTCTGAATCTCATTATCTACACCGGGGCGCATCGCAAATTACGGTAACCGATACTACACCATTAGAGGGTTGATCCCATTCAATTTGCGCCACACCATGACGACCGGTTTATTGATGAAATGGAAAATGAAAGGTGATGGCTGATAAAATGATGGAATTAAATGTTTGAGGGTAGTAAGAGATTATAATTTCGGTGCTGTATGTGATTAATCTTGTTGTGTGACGCGTGTGTTTCCTGAAGCGATTGGGAGGGGAGTGTTTGCATGAAGAAAGAATGGAAATTAATTTATTGACAAAAACTATGCATGACCATCATCATCTGCCTAGCCTTTTCCCAACTATGATGTAGTTAGCTCGTGGCTAAATAATAACAGCCGCTCGGTTCGATCTTTAGCTAAAAACCGTGCTTACGTAGGTTGGTTCGTGGATGGATGACCACCCATTACATACAGAGTTTCCTCCGTCCCTCCATGTAAAATATTGGTAATCAGCTGCATCTGGTTAGACTGGAAGCCGACCCCAATATAGTTGAGAAAAGGCTAGGCAGATGATGATGTTGTGGTCAGCTATCTGTCTAATCGCGGCGGATGCAGCTGAATACCACTAGCTTTATGTCTTAGTAGGCAAGGCCTATGACACTGAGATTGGCATGGACTATGAGGTAGTAGCGAAGGGTCAATTTTTGTAAGAGGTAAGTTGTCTATAAAATACTGATTGTGCTAGTTTTCAAAGGGAAGCCGGAAGGAATCGAGGTGTACCTTCGCCACTGCTATGAGGTGTGTGTGACCTTCGTCATTAACCAGGAACACTAGCTAGCTGCTCTTGAAAGTTTTCTAATAAATAACTGATTCGAAAACACTGATGATGATGCCATCTAGCCGAATTCGGCCACAGCGACTACATTCGATGGCTTTCTAGGTTGGAAGTCGAGAGCTTTGGTGTGCTGCTCTTTCAAAGTTGTAAATGGCTAGCATATACAACTTTGGCCCAAAAATTCCGAGCACAACGCGGACATGTCAGAACACCACTGACGACATTTTAGGGTATAGCTTAAAGGTTATCACGGTTTAAATCTAACTGTGACCTTCTTCTCTCTTCAAAGGCGTTGACCTGTCGATGCACATGACGACTCCCCTCGGGCCGATTTTATGCCTGCTTTTTCCAAACTAAGGGGTCATTTTCGCATCTTTTTAAGTGTCTATTCTGAACATCCTTGAAACGTTAAAACTGACCACCACGTTTCCGTTTTCCACTACTAAAAACTTGATCGAACTCCTAAGTTCGATCACCTTTGTGAGTGCTCCGTTGATGGGTTAGTGATCGTAAGCTTGATTGTTTGTTTAGTAGAGTTCTCCTGACTACCCTATCAACGGAGCAGTCTGTATCTACTCCATAGTTAAAGACTAGAGATCATCATTCGTCATCATCATCATCACCATTCTCCTGCCCTTATCCCAATTTATTTGGGATCGGCGCAGCATGTCTTCTTCTTCCATACTTCTCTATTGGTTTCATCAGACACCTCCTTTCTGGCCAGATCATCATTCACATAGGAGAATTAGGTACTATTTTATACACTGTTATATTTTTATAGTATACTGATATGAAGCAGCAGGAGAAGATCAGAAGAACATCGTTCATTTCATAAAATGGTCAACGACTACATTCAGATATCTTTTGAGTCAAACCGACCCGCAATTCAGACCTACCTACTAAAACATCTCTCCTAAATTAAATTACTCAGAGGTACTCCATTGGTCCCGCGACCCCCTTCTCTGGCCCTTCGCCACGCCCCTCGGTAACCGGATATCCGGGTGGAAGCCCTGTCGTCAAGGTTACCTACCCTGTTTGTTTTGTCTAACCCAAGTTTTGGCTTCGAACTTAAATTGGTGAACAGGATCGAAATAGAGAGAGTAAGTTTGGAGTTGGTACTGATTCAAAATAATTATGATTGTATAGTTTTAGCTGGTAAAAGCTTATATAAATACAGGGTGAGCTTTTAAAGTGGACGTGGGTGGCCAAATTCGAAACCACGAGGAATAGCGATGCCGCATGTCATTACGTTCCTGAATTTTATCCCTATCGAATGGTGCGATAATTCGTAGGACGGTGGTTCGTCGTGGTCTTTTTAATGAAGTTTTTTAATCATTGATTGCTGTTTTTACTATTTTATTCGTCTCAATTTTTTTTTTTATAATTTTTGTAAGTATAGGGTATTTTGCCTGAAATAAACCACAATTTATTTAATACAGTGTGTGGTATTTTTTTTTCAAAGTTAACGGTTTCGATTCCTGGCTAAGAATATTTGTTTTAGTTTTCATCAAAATTGGACTCGAGAGCTACTTTGACTATTTTCGCAGTTCCTCATAGTTTCGGATTTGACCATTCACGTGAACATGCAAAATTCGAATAAACAAACATAAACGCTATTTTTTCCATGGGAGTGGGCAGAATTAAACCACCTGCTGGGATCCTTCTTTTGCTTCGTCCACGTTTAAGCGCAGTTTCCTAGTTAGAGAGTTGAATGCAAGGCAGTAGCCAAGAATTCTGCTCCGTGGTACAATTTCCAACATCCACGCGAGCGAATCCGTGGCAAAAGCTAGTTTAAAGTCGCTTCAAAGACAGGCTCCATGCCTGTCTGAAGCGACTTCAAATTAAACTAGCTAAGGGGTAGACTTCTAAGCTACAATGAACTGCCTCGTTGATCTAGTGGTCGCAAACGCGACTGCTGAGCATGAGGTCCTGGATTCGATTCCCAGGTCGGGCAAAATATTATTGGGTTTTTCCGATCAGGAATTTCTCAGTAGCAGCCACGGAGTCTGGATTTGTGTCCGGTTGATGGCAATAGGCTCGCCCACTATTCCATGGGTCTTACAACATAACTGGCGAAATGTGGGTGTAGTATTAGGTACACCTCTGCCTACAATGCCCTTCGGGGATTACAGGCGTGATGTTATGTTACACAGTGTTACATTTTTTGTTTAGATTTAAGATTTTTTTTTCTTTTATTATTTTTGGTTTATATTGTGGCATGTGCCAAATAAATGTATTTTCTTTCTTTCTTATGTTATTTTTTAAGCTAATGATAAAGCAGGTAAATCTGCACTAAGTCGTTACTCATTACCTTAAAAATTGAACGTCAATTCTCTCTTTGCAATTGCACTTATTTATAAGCGCCTCCAATCCGCACATGGGTAAACAAATGGCGACTGACGTGACCGCAAGCAGCGTGGACGGATTTAGATCAACCGTAGTACACTTTGCAAGTGCAGTACTTCGTACAGAAACAATCGTAAACCAAATATCGTGGTTACCAAATAGGTTCGCGACTATGAGTCCAAAGGCCGTAGCACGAGCTCGCGGTATAAACAAAGCGTAAATACGTCGATTTTTCAATATAAAAATACCCTTTTCGCAGATAGTAGTTGTTGTTCCGGGTCTGGCTGTTTGTGTATGTGAGTTTAAATCTTTGTAAACGCACCCACTATACAAGAGAAATTCCTAGAGCAACGAGAAATTCCGAGAGCTCTTGACGAACTATTAATATTTTAAGGAGTTTGTTAATATTCAGAATATTAACAAACTCCTTGGTGTTAAGTTCTAAGGTTGGTTTTGTATTTTTAAGCAGCGTTACAATCGCAGTTTTATACAAAGCCATCACAGCTAAAACTGTATTTAAAGCATAGTACGGGATTTTACTGTTTCTAAATCGCTTATGTTACTATATGTGGCCCTACTTAATTTACTTTTCTCAGAACGCTTATCAAGCCACTTAGTAAGAACTCAAAACAATGTAAGCAGCTAATTGTTTTAAGTTATTTGTTTGGTAAAGCAAGATTTTTTTGTAACGTGTGATTGAGGGGGTAAGCTGTTTTTAAACGTTGCCTTTTTACCCGACTACGGCGAAGCCAAAAGGGAGGGTTATGATTTTAGCTTTCTATGTAAGTATGTGTCGGATCCGGTCGTTAGTACGGACATAAAATGAATCGGCAAACACGCCAGTGGGCACTGGTGACATGACGCGACCTACTTATCAGTCTACTCACACCACAGCGTGTTTCTACAGAGCCCTGATGTCCAGCTCGAGGGCGACAGTCAATGTCTGATCGCGGCGGAGTTGAGACGTCTTGGCACTGTACCCGATTCATTGTGCCCCGTGTTAAGTTGTAATCTCAAGTAATTCGTTAGTTTTGCTAAAAACAGTGTATCGCACCCAGTGTGTTTTCATAGCACGAAACCCATCGTCTGCCCACATGATGTACGAGACTAACTGAGTAAATCCTGACATATCCAACATATTACGTGTTTGTATTTACGTATGTTCCTCCGTAGCGTCTAAACTAATCATCCGATTTTGATGAATAAGGTGCCAATCGATTCTTTATTATGGCCTGGGTAACATAGGCTACATTTTAACCGACATCAATAATAGGAGGAGTCGATTTTACCTTGTAAACCTCGATTTTAATTAGAGCGAGATTTTTCAGTAAGCGGGTTTTTTTGTTGTAGTATATCACACAAATTCTTATTTGTTGGAATAAATAGGCCACTCCTAATGATTAGACATGACTGCATGTTCATACAAACAAAATATCTAAATCTAGGCAGAACTCAATTGAAAATGTCAACTATATAACGTTCTTACTTCTAGGACACCAGCCTTCACTCTGTATGAGGGAGTGGGTCATAATCCACCACGCGAACCAAGTGCGCGTTGGTGGATTGGTTGGTGGTAGTCACAACGTCAACGAAAAAACAACAACTCTGGCTACTACCGTCTTTTTCCATGACGTTTTCCAAGTATCAGGCTGCGATTCCAGAGATGTGCGATTCGAGGCGGGGGCAGAGCGACGGACGATGTGGAACGGTGTGAGGACGCATAGCGACGCTGTGAAACAGTGCGCAGATGAGCGGTGCGAGGATGTGTAGCGGGCTCGTTTCAGATGCCAGCGGTAACCACACCGTCTTTAGACTGCTATTTTTTCGCTTGCGTCCGTCCCTAGCACACATCTCTCGCATCACATTCCTCGCACACATCCTTGCCCTGTTTTGCATGTACAAAAAACTAGCTCCGCAGAGTCGTTTCCACTAGAGCTGCGCTGAACGAGGCTAGGTAAATGAAGTGATTCTATTGGTTCCCTCGCTACGCATCCTCGCACATTCCAGGTGGAAACGCAGCCTAATGTGGGTTAGGCAGACCTCATCATGGGTAACCACAGGAACTTTGAGCTGTGTAAAAGATGAAATTACTAGAAAGAGGGAGGCTGACTGTGACTACTGAGATGACGCATAACAAAGAAGTGTGAAAGATGGCAATAACAACATGCTGCGCCATCATCATCATCATTTCAGCCAAAAGACGTCCACTGCTGGACGCTCGCACTCTCGACTCGCATGCTGCGCCAACCACATATAAATTGGGAGAAAGACTGAATGTTGATGGTCATTCTCTTTCAGTAATGTTCAAGTTTATGGGGACTGTAGCCTAACAATCATTAAATGTATTTAGTAGACCTTCGTTCTTCAATAGGCGTTGAATCGTGGCCAATTTCGGCCAGTGCGTACACAAACGTTAGGATACCGTAAATACGCGAGGTTAAAAGCGTCCATCATAAAAACACGCAGTTACGCGAGCAAAACAAATGAATTCCACTGCTCGCGTTTAGTGGAATGTTCTCCAAATAAATACGCACTAAAGTTTTTTTAAAGAAACTAGTAAAAAGCAAGAAAATTTGAAAGGAGCCGTGTTTATTTTTCTGTTACCTTTTCAAGTTTTAACGGCTGGGCGTATTTGGATGAGACTATGGCCCACGGATAACCATGACCTGGGTTTAGACGTAGGATACTTTTAAACAGGTGGTGGTAGGTACGTTGCCGTGGTATAATTTCCGACAAACACGCGAGTTAAGCAGCGCACAAAACCTAGTTTTGTTATCGGTTTTAGATGGTTCTAAGCAGGCTAAGCGTTAATAATACTGTCACTGTCGTGAGACTACCAATATACAGGTTCATGGTAGATATGTGAACATGTCTAAGCCAAAGGCCGTACTAAGTAACGTTTATAGATGTCGGCCTTATGATAATAGCACTGGACAACACCATTGCCTACACATTGATCGATTTTAACGCTTCATTCAACGCCGAGAGGGCAAAAGTAGAAACTCCAACATTTATTAGACGTGTTAGTGAAAACTGGTATTAGAGTATGATAATAAAGATGCTGTGGGCAGTCGAAAACGCGACAGACCTCGCTAAACATGATCGACGAGTGACACTTCCGGACGGGAAAAACGCATCAGTGACGTTTCCCTGGCAACAATCTAAGCAGAATGAGCAGGGCTGCCAGATGGATGTATAATTGGATACAAAAACTGTATAATTTAGTTACTGATTGTATCCTCTTAGTATACTGGACCCTCATTTATAATTGGATACGGAAAGTATAAGCCTAATTCTATATTATCTGAGTTTTTTATGGTGATATTTTTTTAATTGCTATATGGACGCGCGTTAAGCCTGTGACTACTAAAATGAATAAAAAAATAACGTAGGGAAGTTCACGTGATTAATCATTATTGTGTATGTTTAAAAAAATGTAAGCAATGTTTGTATCCTGACATTCAATTTTGTATAATTTCAGAAACATTACCGAGTAATTTAAAAATATCTACTGGCAGCCCTGAGAATGATTGCACATTTTTTCAGTTTGGATTTGTGTTGTCCCTAGCTGTGGCTTTGTCAAAAACGAAAGAGTGTCCATATTATAATCTTTGTTTTATATTGTGTGCACTTGTGGCATGTGCCAAATAAATGTGTTTTCTTTCTAAATGTATTTTTTTTCTTTCCTCTTTACAAGACGTCGAACTCGATCATGAATAAATAGCAGCCTATTAGTATGGCACTGCAGATACGCTGTTCCCATACATAGAAGCCATGAGCATTGATCACCACGCATGCTCAAGGCTCATGAGTATTTTTTATAGTTTAGTTAGAGAAACATTATTACCCTTAATAAAATTTAATTACGACCAATAATAATCTTAGTTACTGTTTACTATCAAAAATGACCAATTATAAATTTTATTTACTGTTTACGTTATTGAATAAAGCTTACCTCACAAACGCACGCCACTTGCTCCTGTGTGAAGCCGAAACTCGGCAGGGGAGCATCTCTAGGGGGGCTCGACTCCCGCTGACCCCATTCGGGGCCCCCCAACATGTCCAAATGCTCGTCTCCAGCCACTTTGACACAATTTTACACCAATTTATGCGAAAAACCACCAAAAATGGCGATCGACCACCACAGTTCACAAAAATACACGAAATGGTATTCACTTTTCCCGCGCTTTCACTTTTTTTTAATCTATGATTTTTTTCTGTCGAGAATATCAGTGCGTTCAAAAGTCGAGTGTTTGCACTCCCACTGTTTTTTGAAAATACTTAAAACGGTAAATAAACATAAAAAGGCGGCAGTCCCAAAAATGTTTAAACAAAAGCGATCACCTTTTAAACGTCGATTACTTATTTGTGTTCCGATTTCGAAAATGGCCTGAAGTTTGTTTATGAATACGAGTGAGTTGTATTTAGAGTCAACTTTTTTAATTTTATTTTTTAATTTCACTCCCAGTCTCTGTCTGGATAAAGTCCGTTTACACCATGCGTTGTTTTTGTTAAGATAAATGCTTTTAAAAATTATTATTTGCTTGATGTATTTCACTTCGTTATTGGTTTTCTCTTCTTTTTCATTTTACTTTAATTACTGCAGACGGCCGCTGCGTTCACCTGTAACAACAGAAAATTATTTTAATTCTTAATTATTGTTGCATTTAAATTACATGTTACTTAAAACACATACTTTTAGGAACGAACTGTATCAATTAAAAAACTTCCTCCACTTCTGTTTTTATGAACGGATAGTCGGATTGGTCTCCAACGTTCGCTCGTTAGATATTATTTTGCCTAATACCCGCTAAAATTTTAGTTGTAATTTATTTTTAACTAAGTACCTACTTAAGTGGATCTAATTCTTTAAATTATATAGTCGATGATTTTGGTGCACGGTAAAACTCTAATGGTTTTATGTTGTCACCAACTTAAATGAATAAAATGTATTGTGTACTACTGAATAAATAAATAAAATTTCAGTACCTAAATATAACTATGAAAATAAAATAGATAGGTGCATAGTCAGCACCTAATATGTCAAGATTTGAAGGGTTCATAAACTATATGTTCGCGGTAGTATTATAAAAATTAAAGATATGAAACAAGAAATAAACAACAACACTTTTGAAAGAGTTGACAATTTGACATCATCTTTCTTGGCGGAAGAAAACTCAAATCCTAAGTATGGTAAACTGTGAAGAAGCAGAAATACAAAGTTCCAACATTTAAATTCCTCATAAAATATCGTTACTTTGCACCCAAAATACTTGCACCTTTCTACCCCAGTATAGCAGCTGATGAAATCCCGTTACTAAATATTACCGATGTAGGACCTACATAAACGAACTTAGCTACAAATAACATAATTTACTTATTGCCTGGGGTCTGGGGTGCGTTATACGAGCCTATACTTCCGTCCGGTGCAGACTTGCAAGTCCGACCTTGCTGACTAACAATATTTTTTACCACTGCACAATCCAAACTAATATCATAAATGCCAAACTTAATAACTAATTATTAATTTTTACTTCACTGTGCGCTTTTTTACACAAAGTTAGCTTTAGCTATTTACACAGCCATTCTTTGACTGCTACCAACTAAGCTTCATTCAAGTCTAGTTGGTCATGATTTACCGGCTGCAAATAACACTATCTCATGATTATCTTTTAAAAAATACGGTAGTTCATTAATATTGATGAGGATTAGGAAAGGGCAGAGAATTGACCCGTGTGGAACTCCCACAGTTTCGGTGCTAACTTCCTATTGACAGAGATTTTTAGAAGGTTTATCTGAAGTGATTTTATTTGAATTAGATATTCATTCGGCTCTGCTTATAAACTGCCACATTTAAACATTGAACAAGCGTGGATGACGAAGAATGAATTGGATTGTGAGTGTGACGCAATTTGACATAGGCCATTCCTACATCCAGTAGTTGACAAAAAATTGGGATGAGCTGATTGTATCTGGGATGCTTATTTTATCGAATTTGCTTAACTTGGCATTTATCCACCACATTCAGTAAAAGTAGGAAAATATTGGGACGTAACAACTTGGTTAAAGTTATTAGACTTCAGAATAGACTTTAAATGTTATAATATTCTTAAAAATAAGACATTTTCTGTAAAGAAAATGTTTATTTCTAACAGGAATCCACTTAAACTAATAATTTACAATGAAATCATTCCCCCATATAAAAACAACCACAGTAAAGTTAAGTGTCACCCACATTAAATCAATTTCTCATCGCAATCATGCACAAAATCTTTTGAAAGGAGGCCCCACCATCAATTTTCCATATTTTTATCACCAAAAAAACATACCATCACGTACTTTGAAGCATTACTAAGATTCACTGACGCGACAACGCAAGATTTAGTACAAAATTCTATAAAACAATCCAAAATTTTGTGTTACAAAGCCTAAAATACTCTTTGAAGACAAAGCTTGAGTATGTTTCTGTCTCTTTCTATTTTATTGGTGTTATAAAAGCGTGAGAGAGATGCAGGAGGGTCGTCAGGGGGCACGATGTTAAATGTTTGGTGTTTTAAGTAATTTTTATCATCGACACGATCGCAAGGGAGGCCTCCTTGATATATGGAGTTGACGGGTTAACAGTGATGTACATTTATTGTCGATGGTTCTTGTTTATTTTTTTGTATTGTACCAGTTCGTGTTTAGCGAATGAATTGTGTCATAGAGACATTTTTAGATGTTCTACCTTTAGTTTTAGTGTTTTTTTCTGAAGTTCGTTGACCCTATGGTTGCAATATTATATTTGTGATTAAATTCAACATTCAATATTTTGTTTTATGATCTGGTTATAACCCCATTTTTGCTGGTATGTTCATAGAAATTATATAGTACTAGATACAAGTGAATTCTCCGCAAAAAAGCTGTGACTATGGTCATATAAGAATTTAATAACCGGCTGGCTTTAAAAGTTTCTAAATGTGAGAACTAAAAACAAATAAAAACCTCATTCCCCGTAATAGGGTCACTTTGAGAAAAACAACGGACGTCAGAAAACGTTTGAGACAATCCGAAGCGTCTTCAAAATAATTTAAATTTAGAATCATTGAAGAAATTTAGGTTGCGTTTTGTATTTACATTGTAACGTATTTGGATGCGTTCCAAATGATTCTATTCGTCAACTCGAATACTTTAAGATACTCATATTCTCCTATATTTCTTAATAGTACGCAAAATAAATTCAGAGCGAAAAAAGTTGTTTTTCTATGTCATTTAAATATTTGAAACCTGTCAGGGTTATTAGTTTCGATTTAATTCCGTAAGCTCTCTTATCTATGATCAAAAACATAGAGATCTTAATCAGAATGACGCGAACAAGGTTCATTATATTTTAAATGAAAATTAACTTATAAAATGCAAAAGAGATAAGATAACAATCTGTAAAGATGATCTAAAGTTAAAACTACCTATAATATAAACAAAAATAGATAAATATGCGAATATTTTATCATAATGAGTTTGTATACATCTTTAATTTTGCAAGCAAAAATCTTTCCGAGAAGAGATACACAGTGCTAGAGACGTTCCGTCATAAAGATACGATAAAACTGTAATTCTCCAATTAACATTCCCTTACGCCGGTTTGTAGGCGCCACTACACAATATTTTACGTATAATAACGACAATCGACATCGCAGACCGCATCACTATTACCCCACGTGGTGTCCGCGATCCTTATCGTACAACACCAGCTGTAAAACGCAAGATTTATCGATATTTTACCACTCCACGATGGTTGTACAAATCACGGCACTATTTAGCGATTTGATTTTTCGATATAACAATTATTCGGTTGTGAGTTTTGTCGACTGATTTCTGGAGAGATAAAATTCTGTTTTGACCGATTTCGTTCCGATAAAATGTCTGAATTAATTAATTGGTTATTTTAGATAACGTTAAGTGGGAATGCCAATCTATTAGTTTAAGTTTAAGACTTATTAACAGTCTAAAATCTGAGCTTGATATACCAGTAATCGTCATCATCTGCCAGCCTTTTTCCAGCTATGTTTAAGTCGGCGTCCCGTCTAACCGGATGCAGCTTACCAGAATTTTATATTGAGCTACTAACTGCCTATAGTCTGATCTCCATAACACAGTTGCTAGGTACATACACGCCCTTGGTAAGACTGGTAGTCAGACTTTCGGGTTTTTGACTACATATCATCATCCACAGCCCGATTTCACCCACTGCTGACTGATTATGACCTCTCTTTACTTGTGCCAAGCTCGTAGCTCGTAGCAACTGATTGATTCTTATGTTTATTGATTTCGCAAATGAGTCAATGTGTGCCCTCATGCCTTTGATTTCTCTTGACGCATAAAATAAGAAATTAAAATAAATGTCATTAACTTTCCGAATCAGGCAATTAATCTTAACGATACGCGATAAAAGAAATTATAAATTCCTTTGGTTTTTGATAAAATTCTTTAACATTCCTTCATAGAGATGTTTTTTTTGTCAACGGATGTAATTCTTGCTTACGTGCCGCTGGTTTAATGTTGCTTTATTAGACCAACACACAGTAAAATCTAATTTTATGCTTAGTCAGTATTTACAATGAACTAGATAGATCTCAAAACTACGTAGCTGTACTTAGTGAGTAGATAGATATAATTTAAATTTTCTTCTCATGGTTCAAACTATTAACTACTTTGCTTTTAAAAAAAAATGAAAAATGATTAGATTTGATTTATATGCTTTTCTGTGTCTAAAATCGACTCTGCAAGAATTTGGTCCTGTATTTTGGACGAAAATCCGATTGAAACAACCAGACAGACAGTTTCACATTAAAAACTAACTATGCACGAAATAAATAGTATGAATAAACAAACATTTACCTACTAACTACGTCTCTTAAATTCAAATTAAAAAGCCTTAAACCCTCCAACTGCCTTCGCCCATTTGACAAAACTATCAATTAAGAAAACGATCCAACACTGCGCTCAAATAGGCCTAACTCAATTGAACCCAGATTTTATCGAGGGCCCATAAAATGGTACTTTTATGTTCCAAGACCCGCAGGAGGTTAATTAATGGCCATGTAAGACCATATTACACCACGACTTACGACCGAGAGCTTATAATAAACTTAGGAACATTCGTAACATATGTTTTTGGGATAATATTATTGAAAAATTTAATTAATCGCCCGATAAAACTCCGTTTGATGGTTTTACGGAGATCTCCATCTTTTTTTTTTCGTTGTCCTTCGAAATTGTGAGTTTGAAAAAAGAACGAGGTTTGAATGTATCGGGGGATAGTTTCAAAGTGACACGTCATAGTTTTTATGAGTAATAAAGGTCAGTGGCGGATTTGCCCTAAGGCCCAATAGGCCCGGGCCTAGGGCGGCCAGATATTAGGGGCGGCAAATCGTGACAAAAAATTCACTGATGATAAGAAATAACTCAAATGCAAAGTATCTAAATATTTTAAATTCTCGCGCACATTATGGTCTTCTATCTACACTTACCTACATTAATCTCAACAACTGTTCAAATGAGATTAATTTACGGCCACACATGCCTCCGCTCGTTTTCGTAGGATTCCCACTCGAGAATCTAACCTCTGCATACATCCTACGAGCCTCGCTCAGGTTATCACCCGCGATGGCGTAAAGCCGTCCCATTTCGGTCCACTGTTCATTTTTGTAAGACATAGCACTTATAGTTAACTAAATTTCTGAACCGATTTCGATAAAAGTAAATTCAGTATGTACCTAGTCAATGATAGGTGCTGAGAAAGGGGCGGCATATGGCCCGGGGCCTAGAGCGGTCAAGACTGCAAATCCGCCACTGATAAAGGTTTTTTGAAACAAGAATGTCAACGGCCAGTGTTGTTCCAAAGACAACCCTTTGACAACCTTCGAGGAACTTAAAGCTCGAGAGTCACATTGGAAAATGATAGCTGCCTCCTCTTGCCTCTGCCCATGGCAACAATCGACTCATCACCAATTCGTCTGCATTTCTCGGACAATTTACATGACATTATTTCTGTCAACCAAACAAAAAACGAACATGATATTTGACTTCGTAGGTCGGGGACTGTTGATATCTTTCAGTAAGACCACCATCCATACTATTCCAAACCACTGCAACTCCTGAAAGCCAGAATCAATAATAGCGACCACAAGAAAAGTGAGGAGGCAATAGAGCTCGAGGGGCCCCGGAAGAACGATTCAACAATTATAGATCAGAAAAGAACAGTTGAGATGCAAGAAAATAACATAATTTCCAAACTATCAGTAAAGCGTTTTTACTTTATGACACGTCAACATTTTATTCCTCTTCAAAATTATCACCAAGACACCAAACCTTTTTTCCATGACCTTTACAGCGATTAAGTTACAAAATACATTTTATTTCGTGAGGGACACTTCTATAATTTCATAAGAGCCATTTATCGGTCTCGTGGTGTGGTCCCGGCTTCGAAAGGGCCACCCTATCACTTCTCGACGAGAAAGGGTTTATGTCATAGGAAATAATGGCAATATGGATCGCTCTCAAGTCCGTATGGGTAATATGGGTATGCACTGTATGGAAAAAAAAATCGGTTGTCTGTAAAGTCGGTTTACTGACGATAGTTGAACGTGACAACGTCATAAGAAAATACTGATGGAACTGGTTGCATTTTTCAAAAAATGAATGTGAGTTGAGCAATTGTTTTATGGAACGCCTCAGAGCGAGGTAACGCCTCATACGTCATGTTTTTTCGTGCGTGCAGCCGGCTCCATCGAATTATAAGACGTTGTCACGTCAAAAATATTGGAATGGTGGAAGGATTCGCCAGCCAGGAGATTTGCTGTGAGTTTCTTAATAAACGTGTCAAGCAAAATAATTGATTTCTAGCAACGAAATCAGAGGTTTCTTTTAGGTTCATTAGAGGTTTTTTAATATTAGACAAGCGGAAATTTCAAAGGTCCCTATGCTCAACTTTTTGGAGAGGAATCCTTTGATTAAAACCATTCCCATTTCTCAATCAATATCTCAGGCTAAGATCAATAAACTGTTCTTAGCTCTCGTTAAGACATTTTCCCGTTTTAGTCTTGCACCTGTATTTTAACGATTATGCTACAGTCATCATCATTTGCCTAGCTTTTTCCAACTATGTTGGAGTCGGCTTCCAGTCTAACCGGATGCAGCTGAATACCACTGCGACAGTGACTGTAGGAATTACGCTTAGCCAAATACGTAACGGTGTCTCGGCCGACGATATGAAGAAGTAAAATCATACATTTGTAACCCTAGTGATTACACTCAAACTCGTTGTAAGGCAGAACTATTCTCACAGGCCCCACACGGCAGAAGAATGATAACAAACCTGTATTAAAACATCAGTAGTCAGCCTCATGTCTGCCAAATACAAATGACTCATTGAATTGGGAGCACTTGGCAACTCTTACAGTACTTACGATCGTTGGAAGCTGTGAGATAGGCGGATGATCTTAATTAATGCGACAGGGTGCTAATTAAGATGAGATAACATAACAATGTGGGTTTACGGTTTACCTCTCAAAGGGGTTGGGCAGTGGTGCTAGGTGCACATTCGCCAGTTATGTTTGAGTGTTATAGAACACGAACCCGGAGATTGAAGTTAAGGTGTGATACCCCATGGCTCGGAAAGCACGTTAAGCCGTCTTTGGTCTTGGTCTTCCTCCGGTCGTGTCTGGTTGCTGTCCCTTCGGACTATGAGAGTAAAGGAAAAGAGAGTGAACCTGTGCGCACTCACTCTTGCATTATAATATCTCCCGCGCCGATGGCTACAGCACAGATAATATAATCCTACGTGCTATAGTCTCCGTTGGAATTGACCGCCATGGTCGAAATTCGGCTAGGTTCTATTTTAACAGGGGACTATCTTAGTCACTAACTGGGCACAAACCGAGATTCCGGGCAGGTACTGAGCCTTACTGAAAACTCGGCTAAAACTTTCTTTACTTGAAATTATGGTTCTCCTACTCCTCCGCTAAACTTTTCTGATTAATTTCGTTACGGGATCCAGTTAAGTTGTTTCTCTGGGACTTCGTAAAGCTTCATTGTGTCGCCGCGTTTCTGGTGATCGACACTGTTGATTCTGGTTTTCAGGAGTTCCAGTGGTTTGGGAATAGTGTGGCGGGCTTGTCCCGAATAAAAAAAACTTTGCCAGGCCCGGGGCAGAGAACCCTGAACCCCATGATGACTAGTTGCGCATACAATCACTAAACCAACGATGTATGCAGTAGGTAATTAGGATGATTCATCTTCTGAATAATCAGCTTGTGAGCGTCCACTGTTAGATTTGTCAATCAATCATTAAATTAGAAATGTTATGGGGCCATGTGGTCCACGAATTATATCCATGAGGTTTTGATATGTAAACACGAGTAAATATCCATTCACGACCTCAGGGGGTTTACCATGACGTATTAAAGCAGTATTGTTTAAATGTTACTCCAGTGTGGGCCACCAGGACCTCAGGCGATGCGACTTGCGACGCGACACGCGCCCGTCATTTGTTTTCATCGCTGGAGTAACGTGGCATGCGCACCATGCTCTAAACAACTGTAGTCTGCTTTCTTTATTTTGTTTATTCCTTAGTCGATGTCGCAAGATGGGTGTCGCTTTGAGCGTGCAGCTGGTGTTTCAGAGATTTGACTGACGTTGGACCGATGGAACTGTGGCATGCTTAACTGCGACGGCTTTAACTAATATCCTATACTTTGGGCGGTTCTCATTTGCAATGCCGTAAGCGTAACTAATGGTGTTCAAATAATTATTCGTTATTTTTTATTTCAATAACTGATGGACGAGCTACACCGAAATAATGCAGTTTTCCTTACAGCCAAATACTCACAGTTGCAAATGTTTGGTTTTTAACTTTTTTTAGACAGTAGGCGATTATGTTTATTAGTTTTGCTTCTAAATATAGAGTGGTACGGCCGGTGTGCTTCAACTGTTTTACTGTTTTGCAATCTTCATGGATACCCCTGACCTAGGATAGGCGGAAGTACATTGTCGGATGTGGGCTAAATCCGCACTAGACCCACGTTGGTGGATTACAGCCCAATCCCTCTTACAGAGAGGAGGTCCCAGCAGTAGGAACGTTACACGCTGATGTATTAAAGAGTGAGTGTCCTGAATCTACGGTGGAATGCATATGCGATTCTTGCGGGTCCACTAACGCATATTTATTGCTAAGTTGAAAAGACTAACCAGTCAGCTAGAATAGTCGAGTAGCCCATAGTGCACCGAACATAGGACCAGAGGGCCTAGGCTAGTGGCAATTGCGATTTGAAAGCGTTCCGTATATCTGTAACAACGACTTACAATTTGGTTGTCGTAAGCTTTTCGGCATCTCATGTCAAAGCCGTACATGTTTTACCTTCATCGTTATCGTTTACAGAATATCACTTTACTTATTATTAATAGGACCTCAGGTACCTACTTCACTGGTTCCTCGTCCCCGATTGAAAAGGTAGGATCCTCCGACCAGACGTATGCTGTGTCTGATAGACTACTGCCCGACAGTTTTGACTCGAATTCGCAGTGAACTGCGGCTGCATTTCAGAAAAGCGACTAAAACAATTTGACTGGACTTTGCGAGCTTTATATCTCGGATAATACATGGCGGGACGGGAGTTGTACCATCGTCGTATTTAGGCATATGAGCCCAAACGAACAAATATCGGCGTAGCCAAGCAGAAGCGTCCAAAGATAGACATAAGCAATTTCCTTTTATATACGAATTCGTGGCAGTGTCGTCCAAAGGGACATCGCCAGCCGATTTTTGTCGAGCTGTTCTATGTCTCTTTATCTCGCGGATAACTTTGCTTTCATGATGCAGCACTATATGCCGCCACAACTCTTTTATAAAACCAGCTAGTATTCTTGATAAACTATAAAATGCCAGGTCAGCAGTTATCACTTAGCGTAAATGCAGTGCTGCAATATTTATGCCTAGGTTTCCATGTCATCTGCATTTCATACAGTTCATCATGTTTCCTTTTTTTTACGTGTGGAAATCCTCATGGGGTCTGTCCAACTTCTACTAACTAAAACCACACGGTGATCTTCGACTACCTTGGGTAGGGTGCTCGAGTACTTGCACAGTTCATGACGCCTCCTCGGTCAAGTTTTGCCTCCATAAACATGAGGGCCCCGTCTTACCCTTTGTAGAATGTACTGTATTGTATTGTATAAAGGGGCGGTGTCCGCAACTCCACGTTTTGTAGAATGTATTAGCCTGTATTGTCACCAAACTACTTGACGGTTGATAATATTTATCTTCAGTGTTTTTATAGTACTAGGCTGTGCTAATATGGCTTTTAGCACCCTCGTTGATACTGTCTACTCCGTCACAGGAACTTATGGATTAGATTTAGTTGTACGCTTAACTTTGACCGCTCATATTATTATGACATCCACACTTTTGATGTATCCTTACTCCTTTTAACTAATCCATGAAAATTAATAGACCGATAGACTTAAAAGCCCAAATGCCACGGTCAATTTTATCCAGAAGCGATAAATTAACTGAAATGAAACTAAAACGAAAACAGCGAACAAAGAATCTCTCTGTGAAATTTAACACCAAAGAGTTTTTAACATCAGTCAAGCGGAAGTTAAGTGCGTTCTTAATTTGAAATATTTCTGTCTACTCTTTTGTTTTTTTTTATTTGGAACTACATTATTTTATTAGTAATACAACTACGGAGCTTTTAGGGTCTGTAGTGAAGAATCTTTGATAAACTAGTCTCAATGATTCAACATGTTCCAGTGTCCTGTCCTGAAAGGTCATCAGGCATTTTTCCCAACTATGTTGGGGTCGGCTTCTAGTCCAACCAGATGCAGCTGAACACCAGTATTTCAAATGGAACGACTGCCTCGATCTGCCCTCTACAGTCCTATTCTGAAATGACAGATACGGTTATGTCCTGAGATTATGTCTTATTTTTATTATTATTCTCTCAGCTGTATAAAATATCTGATAGGAACTGTTCATATTTGTTTATGGGCCAATAAGTTTAGAATCCATCGTAATGGCAGTTCTTAACGAGACCAGCACTGAATGCCTTTCGTCTGAAATTAGGATACCTATCCTTGTTTTAATTCAATCTTTCTCGCTTTCATTTGCATAAAGGGTTCAAAACAAAGAACCATTGGTAATCTGTCATGTGTCTTTTGCAAAACATAAGCCTAATACGGAGACCAGCCAGTTGCCATGAATTTGGGATGCATGTCTTCATTTTGTCTTCCTTTTATACGGGTATTAAAAGAAGGGAAGATTCAGATTTGTGAGCAAATCTTATGCCTGTAGTACATTTCTTCATCATCCTCTAGATATAATCTTATTAACATCTCTTATAATGTCAATGGCACGTTTTTGAAAACAATTTTCTTCATGCAGTGTTTTTTCACGTTTTATGTGAAGCATAAATCTGTTTACAACATCAAACTGTTCTCTCATACCACGCAAATTATGCGCAAGAGTTTTTATTAGCTTTATTTATTTCTAATGTTGATTCTACATCAGATTTGTTATATTTTCTTTTGGAATCTCCAAATAGAGTGCGTTTAAAACCTATTTCGACTAAAATTTCAGTGGAGTTGGGTGTTTGCCGTACAAATATAGGAAAAATTAGGCTCATTCCCTATTTAAAAATTAAAAAATGCAACGCTAAACAAACATGCTTGCCGTCGGCAGGCGAGCTTTAAAAATAAGGAAGACAGGCCGTGGCATACTCACACTCATGTGCACCGCTAAATTAAGAACCGTCTCACATCACACCAACAGCTTTAACAAGCTAAATGCTAAAAATAATACCCCCACCAATGACGAAACACAACCTATTTACGATTTAGCATTCAAAACTAACAAAACCGTTACGAATTTATATATCGAACACAGCAAAACACCGGCAAACTAAACACACTGGCATACAACACGAAATGACTTCGAAATCCGATTTTTTTTAAATGCCGTCAATACCAAATTTGAAACGCGTGCGCGCCGTACCAACGCTAAAATGGAACTGGTTTGACTTGAACTTCCGTCGGGCCCTGCGATTGGCTGAGCTGAATTAAAGAGATGGAATCGTCCAATGGGGTTGTTTTGTACTGTTAAAGGGTACCGCCTCTTATTGGTTGGTGTGTAGGTTCGCCATTTTTCAGTTTCGTGAAACAATTGGGTTTGTTATGTAGGCGGATTCTTGACTATCACCGGTTAACGTTTTGTGAGACAGTGAGGATATTTTCGTTGCGTCCCACAATGCGTGAATTGGGTTCGTTTCAGCTGACATGATTAAATCATCCGGTGTTCATGATGTAACGAGTGTGAAGAAAGTCTTTCTCGGTCAATTAGTCGGTTGGTTGCTAATTTTGAATGTGACAGACGGTGTGGGCGATGCGGGTCAGGAGTCGATGGACTTTCGTTGTGTTTTCGTTTAGGTTCGGCTCTAGTTGTATTTTTTTCTGTTAGGTAGATTGCTGAATTCACTATTGACAGTGCTACTAAGAGTAAATTTAAAAAAAAAATGCTTTTTGACCAAAGAAAAAAGTGTTTAACTCCTATATAGGATGAAGTTAAAAATTCCGTAGTGCTCACGTTCAACTGAAAGGAACTCTTGTGCCAAATTACAAGCTTGTTAAAACAATGGAGAAGGCTGTCCATTGTCTGTCAGTGAATTTTTTTCGCGTTCTGGCATGTGAAAAATTTGTCAAGTAAAGAGGTTTGAATTGTAACCATACTTTACAAAGTCCCCTCTCTGAACACATCCTTATCCTCACATTTGTGGCAGCCAGACGCAACACAACGCATACTCATCCTATTTCATTCAATTGCAGCTGATTGAGACGTTCGCTCATTAAATCATGAGCCACCAATGACCACGTGAACAAATATTAACAGACTGTTGTTTGTTAGGGAATTTGAATAGGGTCGTTTACATGCTACGGTACGGGGACGGTGACAAGATCTCGAGTTAGTGTAACTTTGAAATCTTGGTAGAGTTTCTTCTGAAAATTATCACCATCAGCGTCAGCAACAGCATCACTCTGTGTTGCAATGATATTTGTGTTTATCAGAAAAAGAGTCAATCAGAAATTGTTTTAGTTCTACCGTATTTAAATTGTAATGTGAATTTAAAAATTATTGAAAATGAAAATTTACATTATTGAAGTAATTTATCAAGTTTCAAAAGAGAGGACTGAAAAGGGTAAGACAAAGCATATACTGTTAAAAAAAGAAACAATAATTGCGCAAGTGTTGTCGATCCAGCGTTTTCATTTTGACACAGATGTGTCAAATAAACTACTTCAGCTGTTCTTATAATTAGGACATCCTCTGTCAGTTTAATAATAGCACAATTAGCAATATTAATTACTATAAACTTATACTTAGTGTAATGTGGCTTCGAAGTCACACCATGTGGTAACAAATACTCGTATAGAACAAATTGCAGCACCCTGAGGGACTCTTTTTGTTTTAGAATGTGTTTGTTTCAAATTGCAAAGTTTATATTACTTTTTGATTACTTTTTAATTGAAGAAAATTCTACTTGTGAATCCAATCAATAAAATTTAGCCCAGCTTTAACAATAATAATGTTTTTTCCGTAGGTATTTCGATGATGACCTTTATCAAAAGTCGTATCGGAATCGTCACGTCTAATTTTAAAGCAACTTCAATAATAAAAAAAACTTTTTCTTCAAATATCAAAGGAGGCGATTGTTTGCTCATTTCGCTTCTATTCTTTATTTAAATGCACCTTTGGAAAACAGTTTTTTACTTTGCTTAAGGCGCCGTTCTCAGTTTAAGTAGAGGCTTTCTTCGTTTAGTCGATTATGGTTTGATTATTCCAGCTGAAGTGGTTGTAGTCATTGACACTAGCTTCCTATCGCAGCGTTGAGTATGAAATTGAACCAGTTTTTAACCTTTCAGTTTTCAATTCTTAATTTGAAAATTCAGCTTGATGATGTTTTTTTTTTAAAAGAGGTTTTCTGCTTCTACAATTTATGGACATTTTAAGGTTTGCCATAAATAATCATTAAAGCAAACATACATTAAACAGAAACTTACGTTCAAGCAGATCTAATTATTTTGTACAGACCAACCTCTCATGAGACCTAAACGTTTAATGTACTGGACTAAATAATAAAGATATCACATTAATGACAAATTGATAGACAAGTTAGACATATGAATGATGACGCATGAATTAAACCCTCAAATAACAGAACTCTTTAAAAAAAATGTTTTATGAGCATAAACTACCACTAAAATAGTCTTTATGGTTACCGCCATAAAGTTGACAAAAACAGTTAAATACCGCTTGTTATTTGTATAATGCATTGAATGCGATCATTACACGGTTGTTTGTCCTTTTGTTACCTTTGTGTTCGCCCGCCATTGTAGTTTGACGTTTAGCGGTAGCCATTTTTTTTGGCGGGAAACGGATGACGTTTCGGGGGTCCATGGTGAGATTTGGTAGATCGGGATCTTGGAGGGTTTGATAAATAAAATAAAACATGAGTCTGAAATAATCTTTATTCTTTCTGCAAGTCCTCTCCTTCATTCAGGTAGTTTATGCGATCATACCATGCCGTTACATATTATCCTAGAATGGCAAATCTAAGTGTATTTTTTTTTTCTATTATGCTTCATTCAATTGACTTAAGGCATCTGTAACAAGAGAGCCTAGACATAGACAAGTCAAAATCACTTTTAAAACGTTTCGTTTTCCTACAATGACTTACGATTGCCATAATCTTTTCGGTAAGTAAAAAAAAGTGTTAGTTTTTTATTTTATCATCATCATTATATACTGCGATATCACGATTATATTTTCTAGGGCCTCAGATGATAGAAACAAAAATTTAAAACTCTGAACATACTCTTAAAAATAATTAAATAATGGCTACACAAAATCTATTTTTACAATATTTTAAGGATTTACTCCAGAAGGATAATAATAAGGTTAATTAAAATAACCACCGGAACCCAGTCCAACCCCACATAAATTCAAGCACCTTTAAAAGCCCCTTCAACAGTCAAGTACAACTCAATACAACACAATGGTCTAAGATCATTCGTCAGATAAAACTATACAATTGTGAAAGCTGTAAGCTTTAGATTAGACGGGGTTGAAAAAAAGTAATAGGATGTTTATTTAGATATACTAAGGGATTAACATCTTGCTACAAGTTGGGTTGATTTATAAACATGTGGCTAATGACACATGTTTTGACTGCCTGAGGGAGTACAGTAGATGGCAAAAAGAGGAGACCTGAGACCGAAGAGGGGGTACGGTAACAACCTTTGATATGCAGTCGCAACATGTAAAGTACAGTATTGAGCTTCGTCCGGTGGGTTTGAAGGCGACCCCAACTTAGTTGGGAAAAGGCTAAGCGATCATGATAGATTAGCATCTTGCTTCAAGGTACAAGCAATCGTTCCATGAAAAATACTGAAATTTAAATCATCACCTCCTTCGATTAGACTGGAAGCAGTGCAATTGTGAATACTGAAATTAATCATGAAGATCTTCACATTTTTTGTGACCACCTTTGCAAGCCGCTCTTCAGTATGTAGTCAATTATTTAAACGGACCAATAGACAAACAAGAATAGACCAAGGCATAGACAACAATAGTCTAAGATTACCAGATAAACGGGATCTTTGTCGAATTTACTTGAAAAAAGGCTTGAAAAAAAAGACATAAATAGCGCAACGACTACAGTAAATGCTTGATGATGATTTCTAGGGCACTGCTCTAAAACGTGTTGTGTCTAACTTCCAGATAAGATGCAGTTAATTTAGGATTTTTCTAAGTAACGACAATTTTTGCTGTCTTAAAGAGGTAAGTTATGGAACCAACGATTGCAGTTCGTTTAAGTGCTCTGTTCCATTTCGATTTTTAATGGGCCTAAGAAGGTCTCTCTCTCACTCGTAGCCTTTTTGCGAAGATGTACCATAACACAGTGGTTATATAGGCAGTCGCTCCATGTAAAATACTGGTATTCAGCTACATCCGGTTAGACAGGAAGCCGTCCCCAACATAGTTGGGAAAAAGCTAGGCAGATGATGATGATGTACAATAACACAGTGGAAACTAAAAATAATACTAATTCATCCGTCTTTCGATGTTATTCAGATAACAGACAAGACTCAAGTAGCTACCCAAGTCTAAAGTACTCCACAGTTCACCAAAAAGGAATCAAGTTAGCAATAACTAAAGCAACACAGTCAACAATAGTAAGAGATGTCAAGATAACACCGAACCTCTGTCAGATTCGCTTGAAAGACGCCGAAGGGACGGTACGGTGGTGAAAAAACTAAAAGGGATGTTGATTATTTGGATATCCGAGCCTAATTGTGTTGTGAAGCATGTGTCATTCTGTGTGGGATCTATGTGGAAGTTGCTTAGAGGCGTATCATCATAGACTAATGAGTTAGAGCTACGCTTGTCTATGGGCCTGTGGTCCTAGACCAGTGATAACCGCTTTCAAATCGTTTCGAATTTTGAAGTCGTTGCTTCTGATTTTATATCACTGTAGGCTTTGGAAATATTTGTTCCATACACTCAAACGACCATGCGACATTCAGAAGCCAATCGCTCAGCCGCTGCGCCAACCGTGCCGTCAAAAATAACTTTACTTCTTGGGTTCTTGGGGTCGACGCAACACGTTTTCTTCTTCCATTTTCCTCGTCAACCGTCACGCTATCATTCTTAATCATTAAGTCTGGTTCTTCTTACTTATCAGACAGATGTGTTGCTGAGGAATTTGTTCCGCCACTTTCTCTTCCCAGCTAAAACACTAGGAAGAGTCGAAGGGTGGGTGTTTTGGAGGACAGTCTTATGGAATAAATGTTCAAAGAGTGATGATCTTCAGTTTAGTTTGAGTAAATTACTTTTGATTTTGATTCAATTGAGAGATATGAATCATCTAGTAGTCAGGGGCAAAAAAGTCTGACGACCGGTCTTACCAAGCGGTATCGTATTACCCAGTACTAACTGGGTTGTGGAGGTCAGATAGGCAGTCGCTCCATGTAAAATACTGATATTCAGCTGCATCCGGTTAGACTAGAAGCCGACCCTAACATAGTTGGGAAAAGGCAATGCAGATGATGATGACGAGAGATATTCATCTTAAGTATTAAATGTCCCCAGCCGCAGTGGTAGACGCCCACAGCGCCGGACGTCGGCAGACGATCTCCGGCCACCGTAGGCGCGGGCTTGCGGGCGGCGAGTAATGCGCGACTCGCTGTCCGACCATGGACCATGCCCGGGTCGACGGCGCGTTGTGTTCCACGCGCGCCTCAAAGAGTGTCAGCATTATGACGGGGCCCCCCTCTAGAGGGCCAAAGCCTGCCGGGGTCGCGGGACTTATAGAATTACCGTGACCCTGGATCATAAAGGGCTATTGAAGGACACCGTGGATTTTAGTCAGTACAAGTCTGACAGTTCCTCCCACTCTGCCCTGGGTGGGAGAACTCATTTGATGATTTTACCACGATAAAAAAAAAAAAAAAAGAAAATAAGTATTAAATATCTATGTTCATAAAAAAGTAAGGTATAACTGTTGTTGGTTGGAAACCATCGAATAACACGATTTATTTAAAAAAAGCCCTCCTCAAATCCATAAATCTCAAGTCAAGTACGATCCTACAAACTTCAAAAATCTACAAAAAATGGCAAAAACTCACGCCCTTATTAAAAGTGTAACAAACAGGGGTATGAATGGGGTACACCATCACCCCATTACGTCATGGGGTGCTAACAATATGCTGAGTAACGACATAACAGCCCATAATGTTTGCCACGGCTTGGGGTCCCGTGGCGAATTTGTAAAACCATGGATAATGTGGCGTGAATAATGAAGAGGGTAATTGTTTGGCCATTTTAATTAGATTATTGCTCTTTTTATCATGACTTATGTAAAACTTGAATGAGTGATCAAGATTTACAACTTTTTTTTTTTTTTCTTTTTTTTTGTTGCCTTTTTATATTTTTCATTTTTTTACTCTTTGCCCCACACTAGGAATTTCTCCTGTACCGTGGGTGCGTTTACAAACATTTAAATTTACATACACGAACATCCAGACCCGGAACAACTACCTGTAGGCCATACAAATATTTGTTACGTGCGGGAATCGAACCCGCGACACGAAGCTTTTGAGGTGGTAAGTCGATTTCCAGTCGAACTTCTTCTTAAATTAAGTCGGCTCATTTGGCGACGAGTTTGGCACTTTCAGTAGCGTCCGTTAGCTCCTGTGATGTGCAAGCAACTGAAGAGGCTGGACACGATATTAAGTGTCCCATCGTTTGTGTCGAACTAAGTACCTATATTCTAATGTTTGTAGTATCGTTCAGTTAAAAGATTGCAGCAATACCTCAAGGCTTGTTGATAAAAAAAAAGTAAAGCAATACTTTGCTAGATGCACTATGACAGTCGCCAGCACATCAAGTTACCACAAACTGTCAAATTTCTCCAAATGATATTAAGCCATAAAGTATTGATGGTTGAGCTCAAAATCAATAGATATAGAATTTGTCAGTTTGTGGCTACTTGTTGCGCTGGCGACTGTACTTTAGGTGTGTCACTATCAGTTATGTTGTACTGGCTTTAACCTCATGATATTTAAGATTGAGGTATCAGTAGATGCTTACATGTCCATCGTCTGAATAGGATTACTTTCTACATCAACTACCATTTTACATCTTAAACTGTTACAGAAAGAAGAAGTCAGAAGTCAGGAGAAGATGAAGAAGAAGAAGTCAGAAGTCTCAGAAGTCTTGTTAAACTAAAATATGGCCACAACCACTACAAATCAAACCATTCCACCAGCAACGATTATATTCCTGTATACGGAACCAACCCAACTCCGCACCCTATTGACTGCACTAAGGGTGCTTGAAACTGATCCAGTAATTGTGGCATTGTGCTTCAGATTGTGCAGTTTATTACAACATTATCACAATGGATGCTGGATGGGAAACAAGATGAATACGTGAGAAATTATAAAGACTTATCTGTCTTTTTTATTTGGCATTTCCTTGGGATTTTGACGGATAATAAAAATCAGTCAAAAGGATTACTTGAGTAAAATGTATTACTTAAGATACGATTTTTATTCTATAGTTTAGTAATTGCTTGAAGTAAGAACTGTCAAAAGTTAGAACTCCTAGCTTTGCTTTCTTTGGCGGTTCTTACTTCGTTTAAATTATTGTCTATTGCATAAAATGGTTGCAAAAGACATTACTGAAACTCAAGTAAATACTCTAACTTGATTATAGATACAAGTGTCAGTCTCAATCTATTAAAAATACATCTACAATTTGACAAGTATTAAAAATTGAAAGCTGCCAAAGATTGCCACTGATGATTGGAATTAGTCTTCAAAACATAAAACTACAAAGGTAAAAAATTCGTAATACAGCTTCATTGGAAACACGCCTTTTTAAAATACGAAACTCATTTTCCAATCTCAGTCACTCCATTTCAATATTAATGTCTGCTTTCCACTTTTCCATTTAATTCAACCACCAAATTAACATTTCCAATAATTTTCCTACATTTTGAAACAATGGATAGAGCAGTGGGTGCGTCGATTTAAGTCACGCCCACCCGCGAAGCCTTCTGTGTGCTGTCTCTTTTACACAAGCTGTCTCGCTCTTACACTGTTAAAATTATACTTCTTTACAAAGTTTGGTATAATGTTTTTTTTTAAATTCTGGTATATTTGAAGGAAAATACAAGTAAATATCTCATAACATTGCGCTGGTATTTCTTCAAAGGGTTAAGCAGAGCTGTACCTAGTAAACCCATGTTTAAGTGACATCTATGTAATAGGGGCAAGCCAAATGCCATCAACCGCACACAAACCCAGATTCCGGGCTCCTATTTAGAAATTCGTGAAGGAATAAAATTAAAATCATTTTGCCGGACCTGGTAATCGAACCTAGAATCGACAGTAGCGCTATAGCGACCACTAGGACAACAGGCAAGGCTAGGCTGAGTGAGTTACACTAGGGAAATGATAATTATCATATGGTTATGGTAATTAATTGGAGTGAGATTACGATTTTCGGGTGTGTTAAAACTCTCAGTTAGTAATGTTAATAAAACTACCAGCAGATTCCAATATGTGTAGACAGGTACCACATTTCCTGCCCCCGTAGCATGACCACCGTAGACAAGGATTTCTTTTGCGGAAGAATCGACAAAATGACAGATAGTGCAAAGAAATCTGTCAGTGTGTCGACACAATCTGTCATTTTGTCGATTCTTCCGTCAAAGAAATCCTTGTCTGGTCCGGGGGCTGGATTGAGAATTTAAGATCTCAAATAGTGTAAAGGATGATATGGCAAGAAAGGAGATGTCCGATGAGATGACGAGTAATAGAGAAGTATGGAAGAAGAAGACTTGCTGCGCTGACCACAAATAAATCGGGATAAGGGCAAGAGAATGATGAATATACAGGTTGTAAACAGACCCTTCACATACCCGTCAACCAAGCATTCTGTACATCAAACTAAGTAACTTTACGCAAAAGTTATTGCTGGGAAACGACTTTTTTTTGTGGTGAAAAATCACGTTTTACGGTAGGACTCGATGGAAAGCACTCAAAGCATTGTATTGATGGATGGATTGAATAGTACGGGGGTCGTGGATGTGTGTAAAGTAAAAATCGTACATTTTAAATATGTATTTAAAAAAAAAACTTATGAAAAAGTTGAAACTTTGACCCCCAATATCTCCGTAACTAGAAGGTTCCCAGGTATGGTCTAGAACAAAAAAATGATCGCAATGACGGGGAGAACAAGTGCCTTTCGTATATGTTAAGGGTCTATTTAGACCCTTTATTTGTGGTGAAAACGGCTAAAAAGCGCACAATTTGGTCGTCCTATTCTGTGCCGAGATTAGCCGAGAACCATGTTCCAAGGATTATTTCTGTAGTCAAGATTCCATCGTTGGATTATATCAGTATCAAGCTTTATTTGAGAACGCCCAAGTAGACTTGCGTAGGTGGGAGGAAGATCTGACATCGACGGCAGGTGCGACATGGAGAAGGAAAACTCGCAAACTAGGATTGTGGAACAGTATACTGGAAAGCAAAATAAACTCATGACCGAGGTGTTTCTTTCGTTTTTTTTTACAGTAAATAGATTTATAATTATTTGAATTTGATGTGGAATTATTTTTGGTTGATTCCCAACAACGCCAAAGAGCCATTTATGAATTGAATCCAATAAGTAATTTATAATAAGTGTTTTCGGAGCAATCAATTGTTGAAATAAAACTATTACCCGACGATGTAAAAAGGAGGGTTATAATTTTGACCGGTATGTATGTGTGTGGGTACTCAACATAAAAAAAAAGTTTCCAGATATCAATCAACTAATTTAGCCTGTCACGTCCACTGCTGAATTTAGGCCTCTCTCAAGCCGCTCCCGTTTTAGGTCTGAATAAGAAATAAATAAGTACTCAAATGAAAACAAATAAGTACGTTTAAACTTGATAGTCCAGAGGAAGTTATCAAAAATTAGCTTCGAAGATTATTAAAATTCTAACGTCAAACCTAAATAAAATCATGTTAAACTAACAACTGGAACATTAAAAAACGAAGTGCAAACACAAAAAAAAAAATATGATAGTGATGTCAATAAAACACATAATTTGATTGTCCCGCGTCGCATCGCGGCCCGAATTCCCGGGATTCTCACACGGTGTGGCGTTATGCCGTCCCGTCGAATTTACGACCTACTGAAACGTCCCGAGGTTCGGTATGGACAGAGGAAAGTGCTGAGAAGGGATTTTGAGAAAAAATAAGGTTTCAAAATAGTTGGGAGATCAGTAGAACTGTAGATCTGTCTTTTTTGAAGTCACACAGCTTGTTTCCCATCATCCATTTTGGATTTCATTTTTTTCCTACTCCTCCGCTATACTTTTCTGATAATTTTGTTGCGGGATCCAAGACAGTTAAATTCTTCTCTGAGACTTCGTCGAGCTTCATTGTCTCGGCGCTTTTCTGGTGGTTGCCACTGTTGATTCTGGCTTTCAGGAGTTACAGTGGTTTGGGAACAGTGTGGCGGGCTAGTCCCAATAAAAATCTTGGAGATTACTGACTGCCATGACTCTTTTATGGTGGGCAGGAGAATGCTGCTGCAGCCCATCCTCCTGACCAACAGCTCCTGACACATTTGCCCAGTTTCGCTTCACAGAGATTTAATGCGTTAGGGGCCATAGATTCGCACACTTGTTGGCCACAAGTCCAGGTTTTTATAATGATGACCGGCAAACAAACGCTTCGATTTGATTTCGATTCGGAAAGTCGTATGTCTATCTCGCTCGCTTTCATAATGCCAAAAAAAGATAGACAATATAGACATACGACTTGACAAATCGAAATCAAATCGAAGCGTTTGTAATATCTTCGTAGAAATAAACACTTTGATAGCAATAACTGCCATTTTTCAAGACCCTATGGTCGTTGTGATTTATGTAATGACATTCTCAAGAAAAGACAAGACACCATCATCATTCTCCTGTTCATATCCCAATTCATTTCAGCCCCGGTAGCATGACCACCGTAGACAAGGATTTCTTTGACGGAAGAATCGACAAAATGACAGATGGTGTCGACACAATGACAGATTTCTTTGAACTATCTGTTATTTTGTCGATTCTACCGTCAAAGAAATCCTTGTCTACGGTGGTCATGCTACGGGGGCAGGTCGGCGCAGCATGTTTTCTTCTTCCATACTTCTCTATTACTCGTCATCTCATCAGATACCTCCTTTCCTTCACACATTCCATCCATCGTTTCTTTGTTCTTCCTCTACTCTAATACCCATTCACTTTCATACTCACAAGACACCGAGATACAAAAAAAACGTAATGTCAAAAAATAAAAAATGGCCGCCATGTTGCCAGTACTTTCGTGTTTCCAATACATGTTCTCGACGGACAGGCCCACCGCACTGTAACATGACACCTTTGTACGTCACCCGAGGTACCACGCGAGTGGCAGGGCAGGTAGAACTCTTACTAAAATGTAGTTATTACCAGCCCGTAATTGTTTCACTGCTGTGTGTATACCTTCATGCGTGTATTTACCGAAGGGTTAGGCAGAGGACATCCTAAAGACAAAACTGAAGTATCTCATGAGCATCGCAGCTTGACGGAAGATATAAGTATGCTGGTCTCCTTCCCAAAGAGCTCTTCTGCTATCAACTGAACAAGTTCTATTTTCATTGGCCAGCCAAAGCTAGTTTTTTTTTATTTTCTTTTTTCATTTCTTTTTGTTTTTGCCATTTTTTTTTTACTCTTTTCACGTCAGTTTTGTTGAATCCTGCGCGTGACAATTTATTAAATGATGACGCTAACTTATGCCAGCAGCTTCACCCGTGTGGAGTTCGATAATTAACCCACGGCTATTCCTTCCAGTCGAACACCTACATTCAAGTCAATGGACAAAATCAGTGCAACCATCCCGCGTGAATTCGCTTTGGTTTAACCAGAGCTTCTAATGCCTTTTGCCACTGACTACTACCGCTTATACAGAGCAAATAAGGCTGCGGAGTTTCGCTAGCTCACTCATTTCGACATAAAATTACTATTATACACATAAATATTACCCATCTTATCAGCCACAATCCTTTTGTTTCCAAAGCCGTCCCTTACGACCTTCTACCACCAACGGATGGGCCCACCGTGCACCGTGCCACAATATGTAACTTGATAGGTGCGTACGTCAGGCACCCTCTGGCAGTGGTACCTCGAGGGGCTTGTGTCGTGGACATACTACGTATCATGCTGAAATTAATATCAATGATTTCAATAGGTGAGGAGCTCGTGGCTAAATAATAACAGCCGCTCGGGTCGATCTTTAGGTTAAGCCGTGCTTGCCTAGATTGGTCTGTGGATGGGTGACCGCCCCTTACATACCGAGTTTCCTCCGTGCCTCGGAAAGCACGTTAACCCGTTGGTTACGGATGTCATTTGTAGATCTTTGACGGTCGTTAGGCAGTCAGTGGCCCAAAAAGTCTGACAACCAGTCTTACCAAGGGGTATCGTATTACCCAGTACTAACTGGGTTGTGGAGGTCCGATAGGCAGTCGCTCCATGTAAAATACTGGTATTCAGCTGCATCCGGTTAGTCTGGAAGCCGACCCCAATATGGTTGGGAAAAGGCTAGGCAGATGATGATGATTTCAATAGATGTACCTAACTATGACTTGCTACTAGATATGAAGGGTAGTGGTAATTATGGTTTTCCTACTCCTCCGCTATTCTTTTCTGATTAATTTCGTTGCGGGATCCAAGACAGAAAATTGTTTCTCTGGGACTTCGTCGAGCTTCATTGTGTCCGGCGCTTTTCTGGTGGTCGCCTCTGTTGATTCTGGCTTTCAGGAGTTACTGCAGTGGTTTGTGAATAGTGTGGAGAGCTTGTCGCAAAAAAAGGTGTACCTATCTACAAGGTGGCATAAAAGTAAAATAGCAGAAACAAATTATTATTTTAAATTGGTGCAGTTTTCATTATACATAATATTTGCATGCCTGTGATCCCCGAAGGTTTAGGATGAGCTGTAGGTATACCTATCATATAATAGATACCCACATTTCGCCACTTACGTGTAAGTTCCATGCAATAGGGGGCGAGCCTATTGCTATCAATCAGACTGCAAGCTGCTAATAAGAAATTCCTGCTACAAAAAACACAACAACTCTTTGCTCGACCTGGGAATCGAACCCAAGACCTCATGCTCAGCAGTCGATCTTGCTACTATAGACCCAATATGTAACTTGATAGGTGCGTAACGTACGTCAGGCACCCTCAGACAGACCTCGAGGGGCTAGTGCCTTGAACATACTACGTATGATTTTGAATCAAATGTATTCTGCAGCAGGTGTAATTGAATTCAGTATACATAATTTACAAACTAAAAATAAATCTAAAATAAAGGGTGTAAATAGACCCTTCTCATAACCGAAAGGCACTTGTTCTCCCCGTCTTTGCGATCATTTTTTTGTTCTAGACCATACCTGAGAACCTTCTAGTTACTGAGATATTGGGGGTCAAAGTTCCAACTTTTTCACAAGTTTTTTTTAAATACATGTTTTAATGTAAGATTTTTACTTTACACACTTCCACGACCCCCGTACTATTCAATCCATCCAAAGCTTTGAGTGCTTTCCATCGAGTCCTACCATAAAACGGGATTTTTCACCCCAAAAAAAAAGTCGATTCCTAGCAATAACTTTTACGTAAAGTTACTTAGTTTGATGTACAGAATGCTTGGTTGACGGCTATATGAAGGGTCTGTTTACACCCTCGTATCGTACCCAAGGCTTCATGATAATCAGTAGCTCATTGCAACCAAGCTAGACCGATGAGGCAGAGGATACTAACTATCTCTCTTCCTCTTCGGAAGATACTCGTACATACCTACAGATGTGATATTAAGTTCAAAAAAAAAAAATAAAAAAAAAAACAGACGAATTGATAACCTCCTCTTTTTGGAAGTTGGTTAAAAAATCAAATACTGCATTATGGGAAAAGTAACCCTGAAACGAATGGCGCTAGCATAGCTAGTTCCAAGCATCGTCATTGGTTAAAATCTGGTAATGACATTTAATATGTCAAATTACTTATCTATGGTTACTCCATCTACAATGAGTTTTGACAAGCCTTCCCCAATTATCTGATTGATTTACAATGTACCAGGAACCATTAAAATCTCGCTCCTGGCACCAAAAGGTACAGAAATTGCACTAGAATTATGTAAAACAAACCATTTTGACACATTTGCATTTATATTGCTATTCAACAATATTGCCGCAATCAAGTAAAGTAACGAATATCAGTACCTGATAAACTTAAACAGATACGGTGATGGAAACGGTCGTCTTGGGGACGAGCACAAGCAGGGATTTTGAATTCTTGTTTATATTTTTATTCTGTACGCTCTTAACTTGCACATCTTATACATCGTTCTCACATACAGGGTGTAAACAGACCCTTCACATAGCCGTCAACCAAGCATTCTGTACATCAAACTAACTACGCAAAAAATATTGCTGGGAATCGACTTTTTTTTGGGGTGAAAAAACACGTTTTACGGTAGGACTCGATGGAAAGCACTCAAAGCATTGTGCTGATGGGTGGATTGAATAGTACGGGGGTCGTGGAGGTGTGTAAAGTAAAAAACTTACAATAAAACATGTATTTAAAAAAAAACTTGTGAAAATGTTGGAACTTTGACCCCAATATCTCTGTAACTAGAAGGTTCCCAGGTATGGTCTAGAACAAAAAAATGATCGCTAAGACTTAGAGAACAAGTGCCTTTCTTTTATGTTAAGGGTCTATTTACACCCTTTATATGTATAATCTCAACATGAACATCTGTTAATGTTTCTCATGGAAATCTGAACATAAACACTTTTCCTGACCAGGGAATCGAACCCAAAATGCTCAGCATTCACGCTTCCAACCACAAGATCAACTTACCGGAAACCTAAATATACGCGGCTATTGAAAAGATTTTTTTATCAATACAAGTAAATGAGTAAAGTACTAAATTTTACAAAAATAAAAAATAATTAAAGTTGTCGTCGAATCCATCAAGCAGTGAAACAAAGAATTATGGCTAAAATATACTGGGCGCACTGGACCCGTCTCTGGATAGCTACTATCAATAATACCAGTTCCACGCAATATTTTCTTGTACGATCGTTAACATGAAAATGTAAAAATAAGCAATTTACGCCATAAAACGGTCCTAATAACGATAGATTTTTAGAAAATTAGTCATACAGGATACAAAAACACGAACAAATATTTTACGATTACAGCGCCATCTATTTTGCTGTAGAGTAACAAATTTAGTACTACTTTATTACGTGCCTACGTGACGTCAATCGTGTTACTTTCAAAACCAAAATAACTTCATGAAAGCGTTTATACCGAACAGGGCAACCAAGAAACATCGAGGGAGTTCTTTAGCTTCAAATAAATATACAATCCACTCTCTCTGTTACCCCCTTGAAGTTTTTAATGGTAACTTTAGAAACGCCACAAGTTGTGTTTCAAGTGTTTTGTTGCAAACCTTTTCTTATCGTGTTGCTTAGCAATTGAAATTATCTTTAAAAACGTAGGTGTGTAAATTTCATTTACACAGTTTCCATTCGATCCATGTTCTACATGAAGTACCTATTCTATAGATAGCGGAACGGAATAGGCGGTCGGCGCGCACAGCGCGTCGTTAGTACCATAGACCTATAGAATGTGTTTGCAATTTACAATGTTGCCATATTCGTGTCCAAAACAAACTAAGCAAATATGGTTTATAGAGGAATCATGTTCAAATATTTATTTCTGCTAAGTAGTGTTAGCTCCTATCAAAATGTGTTTTATTTGAATACTACTGGGACAAATGAGATTATTTTATTCTGTTCCAGAAAAACAAAGGTAATCCAAGAGTAAAAAGAAATTACGTTGTGGTCACCCAACTAGGCCAACTAAGTTAAAGTTTATCACCTAATTAAAGTCTGACCCCCGACTCACAAAACATATTAATTAGAAGAAGCTAGTATGTGTAACTGTATCCAGACTATTCATACTTCCATACTAATATTATAACTTCGAAAGTAACTCATGTCAGTCAATCCGGCTGTTACGTTTTAACGCATCGTAATAAACTGCTGAGCCAATTTCCATATTTGGCACAAAAGTAGACCATGGCCTGGATTAGGACATACGAGTAAACATCCCGACAATTTTACGTGACGTAATTTCTGCCCGGCATTATAATATAATTATTTTTTTTTAATTATCATATAATTATTTTTGACCTCTTTAAAAATCGAATAGGTACTAATTCGAATACCGCTAGCCCAATAAACTATTCTGGAGTTTGACATAAGTGGCTGACCTTTTACAATGAGAAAATAGTCTCGCTGACCAGTCACACAGACACTACACTAGAATAGACGGCCCCAAAACCTACCCGAATAGAAATAGATCGAACAGACATCTTATTTATAGAAGGTGGAAGTGTACAAAAGGGAAACATCTATAAAGTACGAACTCACATTGAATAGAATACGGGAAAAAATATAACAGGGCTTTTGCTTTAAGTAAAACCGAAGCAAACTTTAAACGGAAGATTTTAAATCTCTCGTATTACGAACACCGACTCCTATAATTCTGCGTAACAGATCCCCATTTCATAACGGTTCAATAAAAGCGTTCTAAATATGGGTGAGTAAAGGTTTTATTATGGCAGCATATTTCTTAAAAAATCTTCTAGATTTATTGTCTATGGTACATAGGTAAGCGACTGCGAGTAAACATTTTAAATCGATCTTCTTTGACACAAATCGATTACTATAGTAAGTTGTTTTGATTATAATTTTACTCAAAATATACTTAACCATGGAAAATTTCTTGTTTTGGCTCATTAGGCAATTATTAATCATTTGTGTCATTCAAAATAATAGTTTAAGCGTAACCTGTAACAAGCATTTTAGTATTCGAAATATGTCACTCCGATTAGTGTGACTGAATCCGATTCACGTGATTACGTCACTCGGGCCAAGCGAAGCAAGCGGAGGGAGATGTACGAGATTCGTACTGTGTTAAAATTAATACGTCATCTCTTATTCTAAAGTGATATCTGTAAATTAATTCGCGGTTCCGCTTAGAAATTGATAATAAAACTGTAAGTAAATAATTCTGGCGTCGTCCCACGCGTCGCCGTATGGTATGGACGCGTTGTTTGGTTCCCTGTGCAGTGCCTATACAAATGCATAATATAACCTATCTGCGCTTTGCATAAATCTATGAGGCCGCAGCCTTGTAATTGATGCAGATGCAGCCGATGTGGAAATAAGGCGTTAATGCGATTACAAAAGTAGTTAAAACGTCATCGGAGCGAAGCCATCAAGTCCGGGTGTTTTGCCGCGCTGTGTGCCGTGTTTATTGACGCGTTGGTTGCAATATTGCAGGCATAATGCCGGCGGCGCGAGGCGTTAAACGTGCTGCATCTAAATCGTCCGCCGCTACGGCGTCAACGGCAGCCAAAAACAAGAAAAAACGTGGAGGTGAGTCCTAGCAAAGGCATTTTGCAATTGTTTTCTTTACATTTTTGCCTATGTCAATGACCTGTCAAATGCGATGGCGGGAAACGAAAGGCGCGAACTCTCGCCTCAGAACTTCTTTTTTTGTGTTTACAAGTTAACTGTACTTGAAATGAGACTTAAGTACTTAGATTTGGTCACTTAGAAACATGTTTATGCGTAAATATCGCTTTGGTTATGTAAGCGTCGCTTAAGATTGCATTTTTTTGAGGTTAGTTGGTTTGGTCGGCGCTCCAACGTATTTACAGGATGTGTTTTTCATATAATTTCGTGTATTCCGTAAATAACTGTGACCAATTTCGGTCACGAACATGAATAAGAACGTATTTATCATTGTAGTTTGGTATAAAATTAGCTAATGAACATCAAGCCAGTCATTATTGTGCCATTAGCCTTACCATAGAGATAAGCATTAAAAGCATGCAGAATGGCATAGTTTTTTTTAAGATTATCTTTATCTGTATCTTCTTTCTACATTTAAAAATGCTTTAAAGCAATGACTTCACTAAATAGTTTAATTGCTCAGTATTGTGTAATTTGGTTACATATTTATATAAAAATTTTGTAACTTCCCACCTATAGAAGCTTGATAAGAGATGACTGTTTAAAATTGATTACCTAACAGGCAATAAACAAATAGTAGTAAATTAGTACTGTTGTACACTAGCATAGCTTTGCCTGTGTGGCAATAATAGACACTCTTTTTCGAATAACTCATCCTGCACGTCGTAGGAGAAGAAAAAAAAGAATAAAAGGGTATCTTTATTACTTTTAAAATCTGAAAAAGTTTAAAATATTTTACTGCTAAGATAAGAAGTACTTTTAACAAAACTCACCTTTAGGAAAATCTTAATTTATTTACATGGCAACACTGCATGACCCTGACCCTTTCTTATGTAGAAAGAATAGCGAGATTACCTTGTAAGGTTATTATCTTTAAAAGTATTCCATTCATACATAACACGTCTTGTTTGTACTACATAATAATCTGTTTACCTTGGTTATACATCTTATATTTAAATAAATAGGTGAGACTTAGAATGGTGAGATTAAGATGCCATTTTATTAATGAGTAGAAAATTCAAAATCATCACCGAGTTTTAGAAATTTAATTTAAAAAGTTTTGAACAATAAACTGTTACTCTTGGCTAACCAGCCTATGAAGTTCCCATTGTTGGAACACAGGTTAGTAAATAATAATACTACCCTCGAATTTAACAGCTTTATTACGGAACTTAAAACGACAGGAGGTTTCTGATGTGACGAGTAATAGAGAAGTAAGGAAGAAGAAGACATGCTGCACTGACCCAAAATGAATTGGGACAAGGTCAAAAGAATGATGATGATTTCGGAACTTAAAAATACTTCTGGAATTTTATAGGAAGATGTCATGCACATTTTACTTATGACAAATTATAAGTCAAGCCAGAATTTTTTTGTCTGTGGAACCTCTGGATAACCAGCCTGTGACATTCCCATTGATGGGACACAGGTTTTGTTGAATGGACCCTAATCCACTACAAGGGGCCAGTGCGAGTATGATTGTACTTTGCCCTTGTGTTCTAGCTTGAAAAATCTGCATAGTCATCATGTGACTTGATGATTGTCTGAACTTTAAAAGAAACAGACCGCTGAGGTTATTTCGGCCATTTCTTTTCAGAGTAGTTAGGTGCGAAAAACTGGCCTCTTCTTGGTTTAAAACATAACACAGGCATCATAAATATTATCAGCTCATTTTGAGTGACGAAAATTACAGTTAGAAGTGCCTAGAGTAGTGACAATTGATTTCAAGCGTTTTGTATTTCTATAACGACATAAAAGTGTTTTTTAAAATCAATTTACAGAAATAAACATGATTAATGATACATGCACTGTTGGAATTTGAACTCTATGCCTTAAGAATCCTACAATCATCAGAATACTTTTATTTAGGTGTCATCTGGAGTTAGTCACTTTAGTATTTTTCACATAAACAAGTAGGTTAGGGCTTACTCACACTGATGAATGAATCAGCAGAAAACCACACGGCAACTATATGTAATACTTATCTTATCTAAATATCTATATTAGGTATAATTTCAATATTGCTAACTTGCATGTTAGTACACTCAAAGGCACAGGACCAATCTTGCAGAAAAACATGTAAAACAGGACTTCCTGAAGAAGATTTTTTATTTTATTTCAGTCCGTTTTAAGGGCTCATTCTCTCCAAATAACAACAAACCGCTTAGTCTTGAAAGTTTCAAAACAAAATATTTATAAAACAGTTTGGTTACATTGAAAATGAAGGCCGAAATACAAATAGGGTCGAACTCCATTTTGAACAAAAAAAAAGCATTTTTCAGAACATATCAAAATTGGCTTTATTGGCATTTTAAACCTACCTAACACTTTGACCAACTAAAAATGACAAAAGTAAACAAATGGATTATGTCATACTTACATCTTTTTATAATATTTGTGTCATCATATTTGATAAGGATGACCTCAAAGTGTTATATATTGCCTAGACTTGAGTGCTTCAAATCAATTTGCACTAGAGATTGCTCAGCATACATTTCCTGATGATTTGGACAAGGTGATAATTCATTTTAGAATTGCTAGATTCTGATAAACTGTGTTAGATTTTACTTATTTTATACTAGATTTAGCCCGAGGCTTCACCCGTGTGGAGGTTGTAAATTATACCACGGTAAAATTCTTCGTCCAATTTTTTTTTATTTTTTAATATACTCTTTACAAAACTAATCTAGGATGTTTAAGTAAATAATTACTTGGATGGGTATAAGAGCATAGATCAAAGAAACGATAGATGGACTGTGTGAAAGATGAGCTTTTGCCTAGAAAGGACTGCTGAGATGATGAGTAATAGAAAAGTATGGAAGACGCGTTCAAACCTCAAATAAATTGGGATAAGGGCGGGAGACTGATGATAAATATCTTGGAAAATAAGAAGAGAGAACACTGCTATCATGATTCGAGATCAGAATAGTTAGTTTATTTGCCTAAATTTAAGGGAAGTAACAATACTTCCCTCTAATTTAAAAACTATATTTCGGAACCTAACACTAATTCCGGTATTTTATAAGGAAGTAAACATGTGGATAATCCAATCTCTGTTAATGATGAAACATACATGAGGTTTTGTGTGAGAATTTTATGACATCAACAACTAAATTGTTGCATCCTATAAAATAGAGACAGTAAAGTAATAAATTCTGTTTAAAATTACACCAAACAGTCATAAAATACTAATTTATGAACTAGACAAACCTAAAATGGGTTGTATAAAATGTCTACCACCTACTTAAGTTTCTGAAATGTTCTGTCTATTATAAGGTGTACATTGTATCTTCAAAGCCAAAGCTAAATGAGTAGGTATGCAAGCATTAATTTGAATTCAATCTCTTGGATTTGTACAATTTGTAATCCTTTTGAACACTGCATGTTTGTTTTGATTGAGACTCATTCCTAAGGGCACCAAACATAGAATTGATCAATAATCTTTTAAAAATGAAGATATTCATGGCTCACCAAGATGGTGTAACTTTAAGGTTCTCATAGTTAAGCCTTGTACTGTCAGCCTCAAAAAAATGTAAACACGGACAAGGAACCATTTTATGTCTACAACCATTATTCTGTAGGCTTCAAAACATAGTAAACAGTTAATTTCACCAAAACCTCCTACACAGGCCAGATAAATAATAATATAAACACCATACCTTCTAGTTACGAAGATATTGGAGCTCAAAGTTCCAATTTTTTAATGTTATAACTTTACTTTAAATACCTCCATGACCTCGCGTTACATTAAGTCTCACCATTAACCGTGATTTTTCTTAAAAAAAATCGTTTCGCAGCAATTATTTTTGTGTAGAGTTGCTTAGTTTGATGTGCAGAATGCTTGGTTGACGGCCTCGTGAAAGATCTGTTTACACCTTGTATTTATATTTTTCTGTCCAACCTAGTGACGTACACATGTAGACATGTTTGGCGACAAAGTTGCTACACATGTTCATGTGTAGCAACTTCTTCTGTGTGTTCCCTTATGCCCTGAGTAGTAAGGTTGAAAGTGGTCGATCATCAGTGAGCGCGGTAGTTCTTCTCAAGTTCGTACTAGGCCTCCGATTGATTGAGTTACATGTAATTGGCCATAAACATACTCATAATGTTGTGATGTTTGTACAGCAATCCAATGGGAGATCCCGACGGCGCCAAAGAAGAGGGGGCGTGTGCTAGCTTGCGGACAGGGCGATGTGGGTCAACTGGGCTTGGGCGAAGATGTCGTGGAGACTACCAAGTAAGTTATTTAAGAAAGGTGCCACACACCGCCTTATCGGTGCGTTGCGACGCCTGACCGGTGAAATCGGGAAATATCACACGGTGCGTTGACACAGCGCGCGGCGACGCAATGCGTGCACGTCGAACAAGGGGTCAGAAAGACGAAGCGGTGAGGCTGCGGTGCGATTCCACCAACAACAAAGGTTGCAAGTAGGAATTCGCTATTAGCGATAATACCGCCATTGTTCCCATACATTTTTGTAAAACAGCTATCTAACAATTTAGGGGCTTATTAGAGGTAAGACTATTTAGCTCTCATCACCTTGAAAACAGATACAAATTACAATGATCCTGAACACGCACATTTAAATTAAACTGTTATATTTTGTTTCAGATTTAAGTATGTGACAGCATTGGGTGACAAAATAGTAGATGTGTATGCAGGGGGCATGCACACGATAGCTCTTGACAGCAGCGGGAAGGTAAGTCACACTTCCCACCATATTATTTTAGGCATGATGAAATACATAAAATCAAGTAATTTATTCAAATTAGTCATAGCATCCTCACTTATTGAAATTCATGATATTTTTATGAGTATAAAATCGCACTAACAACCTCTTCTCCACCAGGTATGGACATTCGGCTGCAACGACGAGGGAGCCCTCGGCAGGAGCACGGCGGGCGAGAGCGAGGAGGGCGCGCCCAAGGCCGTGCTGCTGCCCGCGCCCGCCGTCTGCGTCGCGGCCGGGGACTCGCACTCCGCCGCCTTGCTCAATAACGGGGATGTTTACGCTTGGGGAGCTTTTAGGGTAACTTTGTTATGAACACATCATTCTTTATAATAACGAAAATGAGCATTTAGGAAGAATTTTTGAATATGAGATTACCCACACACCACCACCTTTGACACCTTTTAGCTCACACGAATATTGGACTAAGAGAGGTATGGAAGGTAGATAGTGCCGCTGTGTATGTGCACACTTTTGCACTTTCTACTACTTGTGTAAATACTTCCTGCATCAATGGCTAATGAAATTAGGCAGCTATGAGAGTGTATGATTGCCCAGAGATAAGACATACTGCCTTTTTGGTAGCTCTAGTCCCACGGTTCCTAACCTGGGGGTAATTACCCCTGTGGGAGTAAAACTGGTATTCTGCGAGGGTAATAAGCTGGTAATATATAAAGATATATAAATAATGGTAATGTATAAACAGAGTTTATGAACTTCGTGAAGAAATTGGATTGTTTTTGGAAAACCAGAGAACACAAAAAGAATCAGAGTTTTACTCAAAAGTCAAAGACAAAACATTTATCCAGATGCTCTATGTAGACAGTCAATTTGTATTTATGTGTGTGTTTTGTTTTGTGTTCATTGGTAACATGAGGGAGAGCGGGAGGGGTAAATCAGATTCTCTAGCTAAGTCTCGGGGTAACAAGATCGAAAAGGTTAGGAACCACTGCTCTAGTCAGTTCCATACATTTTTGACTTTTGCATCATCATTATCATTGATAAAATCTCACTGTCTAAATTTGTTTTCTTATTAATTCCTATATTCCAGGACTCTCACGGCAGCATGGGGCTGGTAGTCCGCGGTCGTGAAGGCAAATCGTGTCGCGAGCCCGTGAAGGTGGACATCGGAGAGACCGCTGTCGCTGTCGCCTCCGGTGGAGACCATCTTGTTATATTATCGGTACGTATCATCGTGGTTTTAAATCATAAGGTGACCACAAATCGCCGATAACCTTATTAGCGCGATTTAGAATTTTATGTTAGTTCTTCATGTGTATCATAGATGGCGCTGTAGTATTTTTTGTACTGTTTTGATGTAGTGCTTTTTGTAATGCCGCTACAAGGTAATTTCTTTGAAATACAAAGCTTATCAACCACTGTGTTGCAGGCGTCAGGCGGTGTGTACACAATGGGCTGCGGGGAGCAGGGCCAGCTGGGCAGGTTGCCGCAGAGATCCGCTACCAGGGACGCTAGACAAGGATTCAGTGAGTTTCTGATTAATAATATGGATTGACTTAGCTTCGTACGGGTTAAGTATAAATATGTTAATACCCTAACCTAAGTAATGGCAAACTCAAAAGAGCATTAATTTCAATTACAAAATTATAGACCCTACCATACAAATTACAGGCCATAACAGGCCTTTTGAATGTCAAAAAACAACAAAAAAAGTCACAGTCGAAAGGCATAATAACTTGTCCAAGTACTGTAGTTACCAAAATCCACAAACTATACACATGTAGTTTTATTTGCGGATTTTTGTCATGGTAATCTCTCCGTTGCACTTTCTCAGCCTAATTAGAGTAAATCTCTTCTCAAATAATTTTCTAAAAACTCCTATTGACTTACCTTTCTTCTCCCAGGTGCTCTGCTAGTACCATCGAAGGTGACCCTCAAGGCCGGCGGAGCCCGCGTGTGGGCCGGCTACCACGCCACCTTCGTCCTCGACAACAATGACAAGATGTTCGCGTGGGGACTCAACAACTATGGACAGCTAGGTTAGTATTTTTTTTTTTATTAATTTCGTTGCGGGGTCCAAAACAGTAAAATTGTTTCTGTGACTTCGTCGAGCTTCATCGTCTCGGCTTTTTTCTGGTAGATTCTGGCTTTCAGGATTTGCAGTGGTTTGGGAATATTGTGGCGGGCTTGTCCTATTAAAAAAGCTTCGTTCATATGGCTCCAATCTATTTAAGTCGCGAGTTAATAGGCTTCTTTTGGGTTAGCTCGTTCCATCGTCGACCTCATCTCTGTCCCCAGAACTAGATTGAGATCAAGAGTAAGCCCACTAAGTAAAAAAAACATCACTACCAGAAATAATGCCCTTAGCGAAGACTAGCTATTGGCGCAAGTTCGCAAACACAGGTGCAGACTCTCTAGGCAAGTGATAAGCCCGTCAAAATAATAATCAGCCTATAACGTACCCACTGCTGGGACAAAGCCTTCCTCTATGTGAGAGGGAGTGGACTGTAGACCACCACATGGGCTCAGTGCAGAATCAGATTGCTTGATATCACCATGTCTATGTTATTTACCAGTAAAAAAGAAATCGCTCACTTTGAGCCTGCCCTTAGTTGTTGAAAAAGGTTTTTTGAATACTTAACACAATTGGTAAAGGTAATAAAGAGATATTTGTCCTTATTCATTTTATTTTTTTTCTACTTTCTAACTAACTAAACTTCACCCAACAGGCATAACAGGCGAAAAACGCAAGACAGCGTTATTCATGCCGACAGAGTGCGACGCGTTCACCAGTCAGAACACGACGTGGAAGAGCGTCGCGTGCGGACAGCATCACTCGCTCGCTCTCGACAACAACGGGCAGGTCTACGCTATCGGCCGCTGCGAGTATGGCAGGTGAGACAAGTCTCAAGCTTTTATTTCAATAAACCAAATATCTTCCAGACGACGCCGTCAAAAACGGCCCAGAAAGAGGCGGTGTGATGACATAGACGCCTGCCGGCTCGAGACTATGCTTATGGTACCGAGCCCAGATGGTTTCTCAGCTAGCATATTCAGCTTGAAAACTTGATAGCTGAGAAGGTAGGGCGTGAAGACAGAACGCTAAAACCACTACGAAAAGTTCCAGACAAAGGCCCACTTTCAGTTTTCACAAAGAGCCAATGTTTTACATCTCATTGCACGATTCTGATCCAAAACTACCTAAACAGGCAAAAATTCTCGCAATTTATTGTGCCTTTCTGAAAAGAATTTTTTAAGGAAATTCTATACAGCAAATATTGCTACTGCGGACAAGGAACACTTTCAAAAACCTTTGTGATTCTTGATCAGATTTTTCAAATTGATAGATAGAGTGTTATGAACCATTAATTGTGGAGGTTAGATGCAGTTGATTAATGTAAAATAGTCATATTCAGCTGCATCCGGTTAGACTGGAAGGCGATTCTAACATGGTTGGGGAAAAGGCCGTGCGGTAAATATGGTTAAGAAGTAGCTAACCATTATGTTTTTCTAACAGATTAGGTCTAGGTGACCGTGCGGGCGACGCCGAGGTCTTAGAGCCGGTGCCCAAACTACAGAACAAGAAGGTCATCAGCATAGCAGCAGGCACCAGCAATTCTTTTGCTGTTACTGATTCCGGTAAGTTTCAATTTATAAATCACTGTAAAATATCTACATATTGTAAATGACTAATATGTTTGTAAAGAATTATTTTGTGATTGTGTAAGAAATCTAGAAAATAAGGCTTATGGTGTCAGAGTAAACAATGACTGTTGAACTTGGAATGAAGGTCAATTTTGTAGTAATCAATCCACTCTTTATAATTTTATATTAACAGAATTGAACGTTGTTTTGTGGAATTCGGAGACGAAACAACGCTCAATTTTGTATCAGCTGTCATTTGTTTGTCGATTTTTGACTGTCGTTACAGGTAGTCAGTGGCCCAAAAGTCTGACTACCCGTCTTACCAAGGGGTATTGTATTACCCAGTACTAAACTAACTGGGATGCAGAGGTCAGATAAACTGTCGCTCCATGTACAGTATAGACACTGCATCCAGTTAGACTGGAAGCCGACCACAACATAGTTGAGAAAACGTTAGGCAGATGATGGTGCCCCCCCCGCTTGGGTTAGAATATGTCCAGAATGGGAGTTTCGCATCTAAAGTAATAGTTGTTTCCCCCTTAGGTGAAGTAGTAGCGTGGGGCATGGGGTCGGAGGGCCAGCTGGGCACGGGCGCCAGCAGCGACGCGGCGGAGCCCACGCCGGCGCTCACGCCCGCGCTGCACAGCCGCACGCCCAAGCACGTGTCCGCCGGAGGGCAGCATACTGTGCTGCTCGTGGTATGTATTACTCCGCACACTTACACTCTTAGTCAATTTATCAGCTGTTAGCTGCGTGACACCGTTCTGTCTCATTACTATCGTACCGTGCAACAGTGGGTAGAAGGATCACAGTGAGAGACAAGACGGTGTCACGCGGCTAACAGCTGATAGGTCACAGGCGCTCGCGCGCATTTCATACGGCTATTGTGTTATTGGGATAAAGTGAACGAGTTTAAAAAAAAGTTTCTTTGGGAAAGTTGTTAGTTATGAGTACAATCACGTGTTTAAGTATCGATCACTCTAATTACCAGTCACCCTATATTGGCAACAGCTATACAAAAATAACATAGCTTATCTTATTACAAAAATTACTATCCAGGATGCATTGAACTCAACTCTTATAACCCACCTCAGATAAATTGGTCCTTTGATAAGACGAAGACCATTTTATTACCAACACATTACATTTTCCCCAATACTCACACTGCTCATTCCCAACAGGAAGACCCATCATCCCAAAAGGAAGCCTCCCCGCCTCCAGAAAGCGAGACATCCGAACAGAAAGGCGACTCGCAGTCCGTCGAGTCTGAAGAAGAAGAGGTCGTGCCCGCCAAGCGACAGAAGAGCGAACAGGAGGGAGAGATCTCCTCCACGTCTAGTGCACAGCCTAGCGATGTGGGCGAGGAAGCTAAGCCACAGGTGGGTGACAGTAACAAGAAGATGTACTGTCCTTTCAGTTTATGCCTACCTAGTACCTATTAAGTTGACTAACCTGAGGTCAGTGTAAAAAATATGTTCTACAGGGTATAAACTGAAAAGACTATACAAGGCGTAACATAATAAACGCAAGACCTCCCGTGTGGTCTCTCGGACCATGAAACTGAACAACTTTTGTTCTACGAGTTCTAGAAATTCGCAAAAAAAAAATGGATTTTCTATAGGTATTGACGCGATCCGCTGATCAACATGTATGGTAAAACTAAAAAAAAAAGTTATGATTTTCCAAAAGTCAGAGAACAAAAGCTGTTAAGATTCATGGTCTGAGAGACCACACGAGAGGTCTTGCATTTATTAGGTTACACTCTGTATAAATTGTATAGTCGCTGTTCTTCTTAGCGTGTTGACGGAATTAAAACAGACTTCTCTTTCTCCGCTTTTTATCACGACTGGTTCCTACATGGACCCTGTTGATAAGCGGAAAGAGGTAGAGGCGCTAGCGCTGGCGTCGCGAACAAGCCTTCATAGCCTTCAAACGTTATCGTCGACCTTACCGAAAGAGAGAAGAGCCTTTAACTAAACTTACACGGTGACTAAGCAGTCATCCCGCGATCATGGCGCTTGCAACAGCGTCGAAATATCGGGAGCTCAAAATAATTGAAAATACGGAAGATGTCCCGTAAGTGACCTTGTAAGTTTAGTTATAAACCGTGAAAAATTAAGTTAAAAAATGATAAAATTGCCAAATTTGATAATGATGCGACGGTCGTGTGTTGGCACGATGATCGCGATTGTTTAGGACGCGTCCATAAAATCGTTATGCAATTATTTTTTAGATATTATTTTGTACCATGCTATCACAATGTTGTCCTAACCTAACCTAACCCAAAGGTTGACTGGTAGAGAATGCCTTGTGGCATTAAGTCCGCCTATGTACCACTATTGTACACGAAGTTTGAATAAATAAATATAACATTATTATTGTAAAAAGTAGTCCCTTTTTAGGAAAAGCCCGAACATAATTATACAAACAAATATAAAAAAGGGTACAAGGTGGCATTGATGTTGTTAGCCCCATACAAGCGACAAATAAGCGCTTGCAACATTGCAAGCGTTATTTACCGCAGCTTTTTTTCCGCGCACTCAATTTTCAACTGAAGGCCGTGAGCTGACGGCAACAGTATAATTCGACTAAAGTGTAAAAAAAAACTGGTCACCAATAGTCGTTTTTTTTATTTAACTTGCATAATCCATCTACTATAGGGTAAAAAGAAAAAGCGCACGCCGTCGGTATCGTCGAGCACCGCCACGAAAGCACCGAAATCCAGGAAAAAGGCACGGCGGAATTAGGTTCTTGCTAGTTGTTACATTGTCTGGTACGCCTCTCTGTTTGTGTTGCACTTGTGAAAATAAACTGTATTGGCCCTGAGGAAAATGACTCTTTTTATTTTGTGTCTCAAACTTAGTTTTGTGAAATTTAATGCTTAGCTAGCTGTTGCGCGCTACCTTCGTCCGCGTGAAACTATTATAAAAAAATACTACTTCCCTATTTTTGAACGGAACTCTTATGTTCTAAAGTAGGCCTAAAATACTCCTTATAACATCTGTTATCTGCCAGTAAAAGCCCCGTCAAAATTGGTCCAGCCGTTTTGGAGATTTGCCGGAACAAACAGACACACAGACAAAGTTATAGTAAAGTAATACTTACTTTATTATTATTATTATTTATTATTATACTTTCATATGTATTTAGTAGAAAGCTGGCATTTTGGCATTTTGAAATTGCAAACAGACATTTCAATCTTATTTATTTGTATAAATAATGGTACAACATACAAACTTGCTCATTTTTATTATTAGTCAGGGTAACTTCATATACTTTGCAAGATATTTTGAAAAAAGTACATAATATACCTATGTATTTTAAATTAAAGATTTCTTTTGTTGATCTGTCATTTTGTCGATTCATCCGTCGACAATAACCCGTTTCTACTGTGGTGAAACTACGCGTGCTGAAGTATCTTTCAGTATCATCAATATGTCGTAATAGTTATTTTTACAAGTGCAACACAGACCAAACACGTAGAGAAATAATAAAGGTGAGGGCCGGAAGTAGAATAACTCAAAACGAAGAGGTGAAGGCAACATACCTTTTTTATTTATTTTTTAGATTGTTGGTATTTTTAGTTTGTTCTGTTTATTGTGTTGTCTCTTTTATGTTTAGTTAGATTTTTTTATTTACTTTTTTTTTTGTTCTTTTTTTAGTTTTTTTTTTATTTACTTAGCGTCGTTCGGTGTAGAGTTGTAATAAATTATGTATGTAGTTAATTAATACAGCTGTAGTTATTATGGTAAACAATTGAGCACTAGCCACACTAAAGCGATCTTGCTTCGGGGTATGGGACGAAAAGCACTCGCGGCGATTGTGTCAGTAAAACAGTCTATACGTGGAATTCGGCTGTTTGGCTTACGTTAAAATTACTACACGCGTAGCATGACCATCGTAGAAACGGATTTTGTCGACGGAAGAGTCGAAAAAAGGCAGGACAGAAAAGAAATAATTTATTTTGAGTTCCCGATATTTCGACACTGTTGCAAGCACATCACGAATAAACTGAACTAACTAAATAACTTCAATTTATTCAGTTTTTAGTGTTAGTGAGTAACCATGTCAGTCAAAAGTTGTTTTTAATTAATTATGGATATTGGAACTCGTGACTAAATAATAATAGCCGCTCGGGTCGATCTTAAGGTAAAGCCGCGCTTGCCTAGGTTGATCCGTAGATGGGTGACCACCCATTACATACCGAGTTTCCTCCGTGGGTCGGAGCGCACGTTAAGCCGTTGGTCCAGGCAGTCATTTTTAGACCTTTGACAGTCGTTACAGGTCGTCAGTGGCCCGAAAGTGACAACCAGTCTTACCAAGGGGTACCGTATTACCCTGTGCTAACTGGGTTGTAGAGGTCGGATAAGCAGTCGCTCAATGTAAAATACTGCATTCCATAACTGCTGTATTCAGCTGCATCTGGTTAGACTGGAAGCCGACCCCAACATAGTTGGGAAACGGCTAGGCAGATGATGATTATTGGTCAGGAACTGTTAGAATATGGTCACAGGAACCTTGTTTTGTTGCGTAACTTTTATTTATCACGAACAGGCATTACAATCCAAAACATAATCTCTATTTCACTAACGCTAGACTTCACCTCAATGATTGCACAATAAAAGCACTCTGTTGTACGTCCAGCGGTTGGTATAGTGCTGCGAGTTAAAATTACAAAGTGCTATAATATTTAAGCACCTAAGGGCGTCCCCTCACCGGGAGCATTTACATGTAATGTAACAATCTTCGGGGGTATGAAGAATAGAAGTAACGTTCTTCATTCCCCAAAGAAGAGGAAGGAACCTCCGACCGAAGAGGTGCTCTGTCGACAGTTGTTGTCAGGTTCTTCGATATAGGCTTAAGTCGCGGACAACTTGAACTGCGCGATGTAGGACTTTTGTTTTTGTACCGACAAAAATCCAAGATTTTTTTATGTACAGAAACAAGAGAATCTAATCTGGTACATTAAGTACAGGCGAATGCTCTCGATGAGGGAGCGTCTTAAATGAATTAGGTGTCACTTTTGTTTGTGAAAACAGGCAATAGTGCCTTATACGTCTTATAAACCACCTACCTAACATTACAAGGTTAATGGGAGACAAGTTTTATAATGTTATTTTATAAAATTATAACAATAAATTTTAACTTGCAGAAGGTGAATGGCGACGAGAAGAAAGAGACTCCTATGGAAGTTGATGAAACTGGTGAGTTTGTGCATCATTACCTGAAAACGTTATTTTTCATATTTGTTAGACATTAAAATACTTTACGTAAATTAAAATCAGACTGTCCATTTCCAAGTTAATACTTTCCCAGTGATTTGTTTTACAATTTTACTATAAATATTTTACTGAGCGAATTTTATAATTCTCTTAAATGGGGAAAGCCTATATGCCTCCCCCATATTTTATAAATGTACTTTCTAACATTCAAATTTACAAACACCGCATTGTTTGTTCTCCTCAGTCGTGTCCCTCACTGGAGAGGATCACGACGTACCTCAGGTGATGTCTGCATGCATTTGCTGTCACCACAAATGTAGACTTTAAAACATATAATAATAAAGCTACCTTTCCTTCAACAGACAACCCAACAGAACAGAAAGACGAGGCCGAGACAGAAACAAAATCAGCAGACGAACACACAGACAATGACCAGACGGAACCCGAGAACACACAGACCGAGGACTCCAAACCAGAGACGACAGATACATCCAGCCAAGAAACCACAGATAGCCTCGATAACAAGTCTCAGGAAACGGAAACAGACAAAGCTGACGTAGAAATGAGCGAAGAACGCACAGAAGTCAACGGGACACCGGAAACGATTGAAACCAAAACCGTTGAAGTTATACAGACAGCCAATCCTCTAACAACTACGGCGTGATGGTAAATGTGTTTGTGATTGGACAGTACGTAGTTGGTTTAAACGTTCGGGTTTGCGTTCTGGCGGTTGAGTTATACATATCTTTACGCTAAGGTAGTATGGGACATAAAATTAATTTGTTTTGGGGGCTACTATGCGACGCGGAATCGGGTTAAGCTGGTTAGAAAAGCTTACTGTCCATGCCAAAACAGCGAAAAAGTCGGCATTCACCTCATTTCGTTCGGACGACGCTACTCGACGAATATTTGTTGGTTTTGCATGGACATCAAGCGCTTTCTGGTCGACTCAACCCAATTCCGCGAAAAGTGTGGTCGCTCTGGTGATTTTTTTTAAATAAATTTGGCCCTTTGCTGTACTTCACATCACTTAGCATGACTTTTATTTAACAAATTATAATATAAACATTAGTTTATTAATTAAAACTTATTCTAAATGAACCGCCTCGTCGCATTTTTTAGTCTAAAGTGTATATTAGATTTGATACGTAGCGCCTTCATTAAATTCGTGCCTTATTCTCTATTGAGGATTTCATCACGGATAGGCTATTAGTAAAAACAAGCTTTTTAAATGAATTTTTAGTTGCTTGTTGGAAACTGTGGTAAGGTATGTTTCATAGTACTACGGCGCAAAGTGCTGAAGCTAAAGTTTTAGTTGTTGCACATTGCATTGATCCTCTGTACTTATCAACCAAACTAGAATGTATTGCGCCGATCCCGTGTAACGTGGGACAAGGACAGGAAGGTGATGACGAAGGTTATGAACCAGGCTAATATGAAATCCGCCGTTTTCGCGGTTATTTGCGGCATTTATTTCAATAAACTTACTTTTGTATTGTCAGTGAGTCGCAAATTCGGTGGTTTAGAATGCTTTTCTGAATTTTTGTTCTGTTACTGTCATGGCAATTGGCTTGCCCCTATCACATCAGTTCATAAACACCTCTGCACACCCGTTTTGGGAATAAAAAAGTGTCGTAGTTTAATTGAAAGATGTTCCAGAAATGTACGGAGCCTGAGCACTATGTACACTATATGTAAATATCGCTATATAATACAGTAACCGTTTTTTATTGACAATTTTCTTTAATTTCACTTCGTTTCAATGAACATTCAAATTAACTTGGTCAAGGAGAGCAAAATTAAACATGGTGGATCAGATGCGGAAAATGTCATTTTAACAATGACATTTGATTGACGTGTATCGTAAATACTGCGATATTAAAAAAAACAGACCACCATAAAACAAAGCCGAGGTCAACAGTGAAGCAATCAGTCAATGTCCGTAGTAGTAAACTGATTTGCAAAACAAAAACCATCACTAAAAACTCTGAAACACATCCAATTCAAACTCATAGCAAAGAAAATCTCAAAGACGTCACTTCCTAAAACTGTCAAAGTCGTCAAACGTCATGTCAAACAACTGTCATGGCTGACCTAAAAATAGGGTTATCTTATTAAAAATCTTTTCAGATGATCATTTTTGTACGCCTGTACCCTTCTTCAAATTAATTTGTTAGTATTTTTATGAAATTCCCCCCAATTTTTCCTATTTATCTATGTAGTGTACATAGTGGTAGCCCAAAATCAAACATCTCCGAACTACAACATTAATCCGGTAATAAATATTAAATTTACCAATACCGTTTACTACGTTACCATGATTCATATCCTATCACAGTTATAATTTATGTTACAAATTAATCTTTTCACAAAACTCACCATTACCTTTTCGTCTGTCGCTAAACCCTTACGTATAAATTGACTAAGGTACCAAAGTGGTACTTTTGGACACTTGGTACATCCGATACCGAGTCTTAATGTACTGCATTGTATCAATACAGTGTATTTTTACAAAAGTATATTCGAAGTTGATCTAATAGGTAAGCTGAGCGAATGTAATGTTTTTAACGGTTAGTTCAAATACGCCTTTAGGTGTACAATAAGTACATTTCTGCCTATCCATGGCTGATTGGGGCGTGAAGGTTGTGTTATTAATAATTTAATATTATGTTTGATCTTTAATAAAGCTAAAATCTAAAGTAAAATTCTTTTTTTCACTTTCCTAAGATTACCCTCTCCGCAACCATTTTAACGACTGCCGTCTCCCCAAAATATAATATAAATAATTTTATCATATAGGTATTTTAATATAATGTTACTCAACATTTCAACCTTTTGAAGGTTTTCAATTCCATGTAATGGTAGTATAAGCAGAAATACTAGTTTTATTTTATTTATTCATAATTTTAAAACTATCGTTAAATACATTACATTTAGCAACATTTTCACACTTCTCCAATAGTTGTCAATGTGTTAGTTGAATAGTTAAAGAACGGTTTGTTGTACAATTAAAATATTTAAGTCTTCGCGATTTGAAACGACGCGATAGTCAAATTAGAGGTTCACTGCATTTTTATAATAGTTAAGGTTCCAGTCAAATATTATCAATGTTCACTTTAGAAAGAGTATTATCGATGTCAAAGTAGTTAATGGGTCAGAGGTCTGAAGTAGGAATGAAAGTGAAGAACTAACATGGAGAAAAACAGAAGCCAATCAGAACGACGCTTTAAAAACGTGCGCGTGCGTTCAGCCAATCGGAGAAGAGTATTCAGACGCAGATGGAGAGTTTTAGATTTAAAAATTTGTGTACCACCATTCCTTTCTACTCTGATCTCGGCCAATTTTCACATTTATCGTGACGTTTCGAATTGTTAGCAAGGCACTCATAGAATAGTAAAATAAACGTTTTCAACTTCGAATATGACAAATGTCGCGTTCGGAGACTGCTGGCGTCGATATTTTGTTAAAGGATTTTTTAAACTGCAGTTTTGTTCAGCTCAAGTGTTGTTAAATGGGAATAATTTTATAAAATAATGCAATTGGAATTGTTTTGGTTCGTGAGGCTTAGAAACCCTCAATATTGATAATTCTATAAGTTTTAAAAGTAAGGATAGTCGCTATCGAATTTACAAGGAGTGTCTGACACCAAAATGTGACATCTTTAAAGTATAATAATCGTATTAAAAAAATGATTCGAAGCATAATTTTATTTATCACAATCGGATTGCTATGGAGTTAGAAATTATAGCTTTTAAGTTTTATATTTAAATAAGTTGGCTGAACTATAGAAAGTTGCCAATGTGGAAGAATAGTACTATTTGAGTGCGAACAAAATTCAGTGTTACCATCAAAACGCAAGCAATCTTGAACGTGACGTGTAAAATAGTATCTTTTTAGCGATTTGTGGTCGCATATAGTGCTGAGGTTGCTAGATAATAAAGAAATATAAATAAATAATTATAAGCGAATTGTCGATTGTTGTATTCGTGTCGTTGACTGGTACAAAAACAAACAATATTTCGGAAAATAGTTAAGTAATAAGTAATGTAGTAAAACATTGAAATCATAAAGTAAACGTTATGTTGAAAGTTTTTTTTTATTATTTTATAGTAACGTTTTTCGTGCATGATTATAAAAAGTACAAAATGTACTGATTCTTTCACACGACGCTATAATATTTCTTCATTGTTAAAATAAAGATGAATTACTATAATGTATTGTGTTTTCCTAATAAAATAGTAGTGTAAGATTTGTGTTTTATTTTGTTGAAAGAGTATTTTCTCAAAATTTCTAAGTTTTTCGTAAAAAAAAAAACATACATGATATATTTTTGATATGGTTTATTTTATTCAAGTTGCAGTAGTTACACATTTGGAATACAAATACTACGCTACATGCTTTTGAGCGTAGGTTATATATATCGACAGTCGTAGGTTTTATAAACAAAATAATTTTAAAAATGCGCGCACGACGTTTGATTTCAAACCATTTTTGACATAGACACAAACTCACGATGTTTTCCCTTGGGAGTAAGCTGGCCTTATATGATCCTAACTCCTTTTTAAAATTAATACTAGCCTCTGCTCCGCACGACACAAGTTATCGGGTCCCAAACTAGGGGGAACCAACCATACACATTCAATAAATTTCATTGAAATCGGTGCACAGCAGTGTACGAATATAGCGACACGTGTTTTTTATATATTTAGATAATACTACATGTGTGCATTTTAGACAATATTATACATAAATACTATATACTAGTTTCTGCTGTGACTACGACTTGAGCAGTGGTTAATTTTGCCACTGGTATCACTACGATAATTCTATAAAAAGACCTATCTAAATACTTTATAAGAACAATTCCTCGAGTTACTAATTGCCCTTGTAGAAATACAGACATCAAAATTTTGTCAATATCACCTAAGTGCAAACTCCCTTGCCTTGCAGTTGTTTTACATTGGTTCTATACAGTCATAGACAATGAAATATAAACACTTAAAAAAAATAAAAAGCGATATCTACTACTTTTTTGATCAACATTTTCACGAACATAGTATTTTGGAAGCCATACGAATTACGAAATAGTTTTTATCTCAAAGTAAAAACCGTTATTTCACGACAAAATTTTGAACTTTTGAAATTTTGCTGTGTTTACATTTCATTGCTCGTTACTGTACACACGGCGACAATCAAGCTATACATATCCAGTATAACCTGACCTCACTTTGTATGATCTTCCCATACAATGAGAGATCAGCTTAATTTGGTTACGCATAACCTGATTGGTCTCGCGTACCATCAAATTTTTATGAATATTCGAGCTAACTCCGTCTGCTTATCCATTCCTACTATTAATAATAATTTAAATATGTTGACAGATAATAGCTTATCATTAGAATACATATCTACAAAAATATGTATCTAGGAGGTACGCATAATATTTAAAACAGACAGAATGAAAAAAATGATTTATGACAATTTCGTAAAATTTATTTAAACATTTAGTTATGTTAAAAACTACACATATACAAAATACATAGTTTAGATAAATTTTCGTCTTTTAACACCTTTGAAAATCAATCGCAGTACGCGCAAAAATGGGTAATCTCTAGATTTTATACACCGAAAGAGTACATACAAGAAGTTCTCTATAATTTTAAATCTACTTATTCAGTGTTGCCGTAAGTATTAAATAAACGCTTTGAATATTCGACTTAAAACCGTCAAAAACAACTTTTTATCATAAAAATAGGAACTACCAATTTTTGTCAAGAAAAGACCAATGCAAAAAAAGAATTTAATAAAATCAATGTAAAAATTTGAAAACTAGTAATGTACATATTTCGGCTGTATTCGACGGTCGAAAGTTAACCTGACATCAGACACTTCACTTATTATTCATTTTTATCTTTCATTTGAAGCGAAACGACGACACAAATCTAATAGTAATAGTGAACCGTCTTTCACTTTACCGATCGAAAGATGATATGAAAGGAGATGAACGTTAATTTCTATGTAATTTTGAAGGGTAAATGAAACAACAATGAACATTCAGTCGAGTGACGCGTCTGTTACAGCTTCGGCTAGGTGCGTAAGCCACTAGACACAAAAAATATCACAAGTACACATCTGAAGAATTAAAACTAGAAATGTAAGGTCGTGCACTGTATTCGAATAAAACTCAAAACCTGTTCAAAAAATATCTGATGTGAATTCTGCTCGGAAAAAATTCTCACGCAATCACACCTTTAAAAGGAATTAGTTACATCTATCTGTATTTAGAATGTTTCAACTTTATATTCCACCAATTTTTCCATCATCGTTTAGGAACTATAAGAAAATACAATTTTTGTCAATTTCAACATTTTATTGGTAATCTAGAATATCACAACGTAGTCGAATATTTTGACTGACTCAAGATTTAAGTCACACCTACGGAAAATATTCAAGATACCTAATTATAATTTAAAAATAAACCAGAGTAAGTGTGCGCTTCAGTAATCTTAGTGAAGTTCTTTCATGGATGTAATAGTTCTATAATATATTCTAGGTAATGGCCCATCTCCAATTGCACTGCATGCCCTAACACACTTGACGATCTTATGACTGCATCAACGAGCGGAATTTGTGTAACTGAATTTTGGGCCAAACATATCTAATAAAAATTTGCCATCAACACGCTAAGAAGAATATATTTCCTCATCTCGTATTCCTTTTTCCCAGATATTGAAAAGAGTTTATAGAGCGGCCATTGGCTATATTCCCACATTAAATTTTTGATCTCCAGCGTCGTAGCGACGTTTTCAATTTTGACACGAATGTGACCTGACAACCGGCGTATCATACTAGACTAGGGCTGCCAGGCGTCCCGGTTCCGCCATACACCGGGAATACCTGGTTTTAAACATTCAATTCAGTTGGTTGACCTACCAGAACAATCTTCAAATTTCGCGCTCGCTTTTCTCGTGTTCGTGTTAAAGACACTGCTTCCGTATGTGTGTGGCGAAATAACTTTAAACGCTAACGCAAAGAATACCATATACGTCCTCATCGTCTTGTCATTACATCCCGATCGGCGTTTCAGCATTTATGGCAGTCCTATATACTAGACAGATCGACTTGTTACAAAGTTGTAGAATACGATTTTCTTCGTCTTCAAATATTTGAATGGCTTTAGTTTTCTAAACACAGACGATGATTGCCGAAACAAATACTTTTTCTGAGAAATCTGTACGTAGGTACTTACAGCTTCCATATTATTCAACATACAATGCGCGAACTTGCATTTCTAGCCTAAATTTTAACCATAGTCTGTTACAAAAATGTCTTAAAAAACAACAAATTACATATTTGGAGTTAACTAGTTATAAATTGTAATTGAGATTTTAATTGCAGTGGATGTTAGTGTCCAGAATTTGGCAGACTATACCGCTTCAAGTGTTCGTAAGCTGTTATGATACTCGCTTTGCCCGTTATTATATAATGATGGCCTCAAAAACGGATACATTGCAATACAAAGTGGAAGCGACATCGACGCACAGACGGTTACCAAGTATTCAGTACATCAATCTGAACCCTGAAATTTTTCAACGATAATTTAAAAAAAAAAAGTAAAAAAAGGAGTAAATGATGCCGTGACGTCTGACAGGGGAAAATGGAACAAAACGTCGCCGACGCCAAGTAGAATGGGACAAGGGCAGGAAGCTGATGAATTTAAAAAAAAACAGCTGTTCCAAACGTTTTGAACGTGTCTATGTGTTACATTTTTTTTTAAATTATCGATGAGCAATTTCCTATGATGTACTGAATACTTAGTAACCTTTTGTGCATCGGTGTCCCTTCTACCCTTTATATGTTTTTATTGTTAAATAAGCAAACTACATAAGATGTACACAGATCTTTTAGCGCACGGCCAAAATAGGAATCAATTTTACAAAATGTTCACCAAGAACATGCACATGTCGTTCAAGCGCCAACAGATCTTTGTAAGACTGTTTGCTCACTTTTTTTAACACAATAAAGTACTTGTGAAGGACCAAACTAAGTCGGTCACGACAGGTAAAAAAACGATCCCTCAACACACGACTTAGCTCATAAAATTCAACAAAATAGCGCCTGCGCGAACATGAGCTTGTAAAATACGAAATAGTAAGTATCTATCCGTTTGAGAGCCCATATCTTAGGAATGGTTGGGCATACATCGATGACACAAACAGCTATATTGTATTGAAATTAAACATCTATACATACACACATACTAAAACACTCAGCTTTCATACTAACATATATTAAATAAAGAAATTATCGAGGTCCCGAGTGATGAATATTGCGACTCGGGGCGAAATTCGAGGGCTTTTATAATAAATGCAAAGTTATCAATCGTAAGATGAATTAGAAAAAAAAAACATGGAACAACGGAGACGGTAATAAGTACCTATGTGAGCGAGACAACAATATTTAAACATCATTTTGAACGACAGGTAGTAAGTGGCCCGAAATTGTGACAACCAGTCTTAGCAACAGGTATCGTAGTACCTAGTACTAACTGCTTAGTGGAGGTCAGATAGGCAGTCGCTCCATGTAAAATACAGGTGTTCAGCTGCATCCGGTTAGACTGGAAGCCGACCTCAACATAGTTGGGAAAAGGCTAGGCAGATGATGATTGTGAACGAAAAAAAAATCTTCATGACGACTATTTGTCACAGTTTTAAGAAACTTAACAAGCTGTGCGCCTAATAGAGCCTTAAAAATCCTAACTACGGACTAGCACTTAGCTAGCAGTGTTGTTTATAGGTGCCTAAGGAAAATTTAGTACTTTCTCTTCTGTAATAGGGATGTTTTCTGAAAAAATCTAATTACTCCGTCAGATAGATTTCCAAAAAACATTGGACACGTATTTTTTCTTTTTTCGCGAAAACTAAAAATGAAGACGATACAGTGCGTCGAAAACTCGTGTGACGTCATACTTGTAAGTAAAGTGTACTGACTTTTTACCGAAAAGTGACGTCATACGCCACTCATGATCTTTGATGCGTTTTATCTTCGTCAATTTTTATTGATTTGATAAAACATTAAATACGTATCCAATATTTTCCGATAATCTAACTGACAAACTAAATAGAATCATATTTTTTTTACACAGGAAACATCCCTATTCCCACTAACTTGCAGTGTCGACTGTTGGCCAAAATCAAACTAAGTTCATTCGAGAATAACAGCGTTTTCTATTGAAATTAAACAGCTTTCAAACATTCCGGTTACATTTGACAGCAGATTTACGAACACTGTTTTAAGCTTTCACGGTTTACAACTAAACTTATACTGTCACTATATATATATAGTGACAGTATAAGTTATGTGATATCTTCAGTGATTGTTCATTATTTTGAGCTCCCGATATTTCGACGCTGATGCAAACGCCATGACCACGGGTTGGCTGGAGAATGCGGGTGGTTGGAAAACAAATTGTTAAAAGCAGACAAATAAAGAGGGTAGATAGATTTGTCTGCTCTTAACAATTTATTTTCCATAGTGGTTTAGCAGATTTACAGATCTGTCGACCCCTCAAATGCAGTATTATAAAAGCTGAATGTTCGAGTATGTGTGCGTACTTGTGTGTACACATTGAAGAAGCAATAATAATTGTTAATTTACATAGATGTTATGTATACAGGTGATCACTCGCCGATCTCTGCGTCTTCAGCTTCATCTGAAACAAATAATAATAAATATTAGGTACATACAACACAATTCTGACATAAGCTGGGAGGTACCACGCGGTGAAGGCGGTAACAGTTTTCTGGCTAAAACTCCCACTAACTCGATTTGCGTTCTTCCGTACGCTTAGATGCCTTCGGGCTATAAAAATAGGTTTTAATGATCGATCTCAAATATAAATTGAGTTATTAATATCCGGGTAATAACTGTGACAACCCTAACAAAAAAAGAAAATTTTGAATAACTTCTAGATTCCATGGACTAGGGATGTGAAATTTAAGTGGTGTATTGGGGAAGTAATAAGAATAATTTTGGTATAAATAACTTTTCCCAATACGGCACAATCCTCGCGAAAATTAAGAAAAACTAAAAACCAAAAATCTCATATAAATTTGGATCTAGCCAAGTTACGATGTTCATTTGTGTTTTAAAATATGCAGCATAAGAGGCGCTATCGATGCTATTAACATCATTATTGCTTATCATACTTGGTTTATGAGAAATATTTTTTTTTCTAAGTATCCGGCTTAAAATATGATGATTTTCAAAAATTTATATCTCAGAAACTAGGCTTGATAGCTTAATGGGGATTCGAAATTTTGCTTTAAAATGATTTTATCTATTAGCCTCTTTAATAAAAATGCGATGTCCGAAAAAAGGGCTTCATAAAACACTGTGCGTCGTGCGAACCAGGGGTGGGTCATTAGAATACATTATTAATTTCGGCCATTAGTAATACAGTATCTAGATGCTGAAATTTTATTGCCGAATATTATTATTATTTTATATTTTTTATTATTATTTTATTTTTCTTATTTTATTGCCTTGTGGCGTTAAGTCCTCCTATGTACCACTCTTGTACATGAAGTTTAAATAAATAAATATTTTAGCCGAGCTTGTCAGTCCTAAATCCAACAAGAGACTTAAGAGTTCGGTCAAATACGGTTACAAGCCGGCTGCGGAAACAAAACACTGAAAATTCTTCAGTACAATATCTGTTAGAGTCCTGTTTGAAGGAACTGTACAAAGACACTTCTCACTCACGTTGTCCATTCGAGTTCTCGAGCCTCATCTGCCGGAGTCGTGCGGCGGCATCCTCAGGGGACATGTTACTTTCCTCCGCATCTTCGAACTCGTCCTCTCCTAGGAACAGATATCAAGTATTTAAATAAATCTTACCACTTGCAATGCGCGCCATATTTTTTTTTTTTTTTTTTTAAATGGTAAACTAACAAAAAAGTAACAACAGAGCGGTGTTTGCAAGTTGACGACTTCTGCAAGTCATCATCATCATCATCATCATTTCAGCCGAAAGACGTCCACTGCTGGACATAGGCCTCCCCCAAGTGTCGCCACATTGACCGGTCCCGTGCGTCTCGCATCCAGCGGATCCCTGCAACCTTTACCAGGTCATCGTCCACCTAGTGGAAGGCCTTCCAACGCAGCGTCTTCCGGTTCGCGGTCGCCACTCCAGAACTTTTCGGCCCCATCGGCCATCCGTTCCGCGAGCAATGTGCCCTGCCCACTGCCACTTAAGTTTTGCTATTCTTCGGGCTACGTCGGTAACCTTGGTTCTCTTGCGGATCTCCTCATTTCTGATTTGATCACGCAAGGAAACTAGCGAAATCAAAAAGGTAGAACTTTTGCAGGAGTAGTCGAACTTTGATATTGTTTGTACAGAGTAAAGCCAGTTTTGGCCCCAGTATCGTTAATCTGTTTCAAAGTATTTTAAATTCTAGACCGTTAACTGTCATAATCAAAAAATCACAAATATTGTGACATAGCGGTGTTTGAAAGTGGACTACTTAATTCATTGACAGACACCACACATCTTTAAAAACTGCTGGGTTAGAAGCATGAAATTGAAATGTTGAAGGATGTTTGTCGTTCGTTAGTCGTATTACAGGGGTATGAAAACCAGGGTGTAAAGTTCTTCATCTCTCATAGGACAGATTGTGTCGACACAATGACAGATTTCTTTGCACTATCTGTCATTTTGTCGATTCTACCGTCAAAGAAATCCTTGTCTACAGTGGTCATGCTACGGGGGCAGCGGGTGTTGTTTGTCGGGCTACTGCACGACAGTTGTTGTCGGGTTTTTCTTTAAGGTCGTAAGTCGCGGATAACTTGAATAGCGCGATTCAGAATTTTGATGTTAGTTCTTCATTTTTATAACACCTTGTCTTGACATTCCATTTTTATTATAATTTTTTGTTTAGGTATTATTATTTACAGAAACTAGATGACATATTATTAATTGTTTTAAATTGAATGTGGATTATTACCATTTTTGAATTTGTTATTCCATCTTTGACATGTTTTTCGATTTTGTATGTTTTAATGGTACTTTTTTATTTTATTTTTACTAAATTTCTAATAATAAATAAATGACTTATGTGTCACAGATGGCGCTTTCGTACTGTTTGTAATGCCGCTAGTTTCATCGTTCCAGCAGTTGCGTATGGTAAATCCCGATGGGCATACTCTTGTGCTACTCGTAAAATAAAGTACCTTGAGAGGTAGAAGTTAGTAGTGTGAAAAGATGGTCAATATTTGTGTTGTGTGTACAGCTAGTAGTTACCTTCATCGAACTCTTCTCCATCCATGTAGGCCTCCTCATCCTCGTCGATCTCGTCTGCGGGGTCCGGGTGGAGAGACTGGCCCTGGTTCATTGCCATGAACATCGCTTCCAATTCGTTGTCATTGGGTGGGACGAACCTGGGCGGACCAAGACGACTAGTTAAAAAAAGATACTCGAATAAATAATTCGAGCCGGTATTATTTCTGATAATTCTTCTATGGCCCCATCCACGGCAGTCGTAAGACGCCAGTTACCAGTAGCTATTGGCCAAAGGTTATGTATGACAAAAACGCAAACAAAACACAGCGGTTGAAAAGATCATGTTGGGGAACCGCGTTGTGGTCACGACATCAATAAGATAAGTTATGCATTATAAAAACAGATGGAGAACAAAGTAATCCTATAAGGCGCGATTTATACAGAAAAGGCGTAAGGTGAAGGCGCAGCGCAGGCATGATTCCGCTTCAAAACGTTTTCATACAAAATGTACGTAGGCGACGTGTCGTGAATTACACTCAAGCGGTGCGGCGCAGGCACGCCGTTCTTTCGTTTCCTTATAAATTCCACGCCTGCGCTGCACCTTCGCCGCGCTTCACCTTACGCCGTGTCTGTATAGTTCGCGCCTAAGGGTTCCTTCTTCCTGTTGAGGTACGGTACCCTTAAAATGATTGACAAATACAGGAAGTCGATTTAGTCACCTGTCTTTCAAGGGGGAGAGAGGGAGGAGCTCGTGGATAAATAATAACAGCCGCTCGGGTCGATCTTTAGGTTAAGCCTTGCTTGCCTAGGTTGGTCTGTGGATGGGCGACCACCCATTACATACCGAGTCTCCTCCGTGCCTCGGAAAGCACATTAAGTCGTTGGTCCCGGCTGTCATTTGTAGATCTTTGACAGTCGTTACAGGTTGTCAGTGGCCCAAAAAGTCTGACAACCAGTCTTACCAAGGGGTATCGTATTACCTAGTACTAACTGGGTTGTGGAGGTCAGTTAGGCAGTCGCTCCACGCAAAATACTGGTATTCAGCTGCATCCGGTTAGACTGGAAGCCGACCCTAAGTTAGTTGGTGAAAGGCTAGGCAGACGATGATGTCTTTCATGGCAGAGATTCTACCCATCACACGAAATAACTTTTGTTTTGAAACTCATATCCCTTATAGTATATCAGAACTGTAGATTGTCTTACCGTAATTTAGTCATGGGCTCCTCATCAGCATCATATTCATCATCATCGTCGTCAGCTATCGCGTCGCCGGCGCCCTGCTGTGTCATTTCGGGTAAACTGGGAAGAAAAACATATTAAACTCCTGACGAACCTCCTGAAGACCTGTAATCCCCGAAGGGTTAGGCAGAGGAGAAACTTATAGGTCACCCACAATCTCCAGTTATTTTGAAGTCCCATGTAATAGGGGGCGAGCCTATTGCCATCAGCCGGGCACAAATCCAGACTCCATGGCTGCTCCTGAGAAATTCCTGATGGAAAAACCCAATAACACTTTGCCCGACCTGGGAATCGAACCCAAGACATCATGCTCAGCAGTCGCGCATTCGACTATTTGACCAAAGAGGCAGTCTACAAACAACAAGAATAAGAGCAATAAACTCATTACTTATTCCTATTTATTTGTAACTGCGGTGCAAACATGCAATGGCAATTATTACAAATACAAAGAGAAAGTGTCTGCTTTGCAGTCGAATTGTTACCAACAGCACGCGTAGCATGACCACCTTAGAAACGGTTTTTCTCGACGGAAGAATCGACAAAATGACAGATCAAGAAAAGAAATCTGATATTTTGTCGATTCCTCCGTCGACAAAACCAGTTTCTACGGTGGTAATGCTACGCGTGCAGTTCAGGCTTGTATTATTGACTAACATCAATGGTTTTCATATTTTGCATGGATCCCTAAAGCTTTTTCTAAAATAAAAGTAAGTTATAGAATCAGGCGTTACTTTGCGGAAATCCACATCACACAAAAAACCGCGTTTTTTTTTTGCGGACTTAAAATAAATATTTTGCCATAACATTTAAAATAAAAGTAGTCTTAGTTACACCTTATAACATCAGCTATCTGCGATTGAAAGTCCCGTCAAAATCGGTCCAGCAGTTTAGCAAATTAGCCGGAACAAACAAAAATTTTGAAAAATGTTTTTTTGTTATAATACCATACCATTTATACTTTCTTTAATATGCATTCAGTAGAAAGCTATTATTTTGAAATTACAAACAGACACTTCAGTTTTATTTATTTGTGTAGATGTAAGAAATCATCCCCTTTCTAAAATCAAGATTAAAATCAAAACATTTTATTTCACATAGGCCTCGATGGGCACTTATAAAACGTCGACAAAAAGGTGAAAGGGTCGGGCTGGTTGTTTCTTATGGAGAAGAACCTGCAAGAAACTCCATGGTTATTCTTTTCAAATCATTTGGTATTACTGTACTATCTAGCCATATCATGTTACACCATCAAGTTTCTTCGCTTTTTCCCTACCTCAACTTAACATCCAACGAGTTTGAGTTCAAATCAAATCATTTATTTTCTTGCAAACACAGGTAAAAGGTTTTCTATGTTTTGCCGTCACATGGGCATGCAAATAGTTGGTTTACAATTATTATAAATTTTAAATAAGTGGCATATCATTGGAATTATATATAACAAGTACAATACTTCAGATATACAGATATTTTGCTCTCATATCAAAAGTTACCTGGGAGCCTCTTTGTATGGCATGCAGGGTATTGGCAATTCGTAAAATGGTCACAAAGTTACAATTAATAATATTAACTGCGTCTGTCACCGTTTTAAGAATTTTAATTATACCCTATTATAATTCTGCTAATGCGGCAATTTTAGGCCCCCGAACCTATTCCCTGATGACTAGGTTGTAGCGGTGCGATAAGCAGTAGCTCCATGTAAAATGCTGGTATTAGACTGGAAGTCAACCTCAAAATAGTTGAAAAGAAAAAGCTATACAGGTGGTGATTTCAAACTTACCCAAGTTCATGATTGATGACCAGGATGAGTCCTGGGCCGGGGTCCCTCTGGATGGCATGCAGGGAGATGTTCTGGTACAGCAGGGTCACTGTGGGGGATGGGCCACCCTGTCTGCCTACACCACCACCCCATACTACATTACTGGAAGTAAGAATAAAAATGTTTAACTTGTTTTAACCTACCTGAAAAAGAAAATGTGTATTTGGCGCATGATAAGTGCACAAAAAAATAAAATAGTAAAACAACAGAAAATGTAAAATATAATCTTAATGTAAATAAGAAAGACAAGATTGTGTGTCTCATAGCTGTACCTAATAGGCACAGTTCAGCAAAATGTTGGGCAACTAATGCACAATGTAGGTTTTCAATTGGACCTGGGATAGTGGGATTATAATTTGTGTGAATGTGTATAAATAATTGAATAGGTAGGTACTTAAATATGAAATAATGCAGATGGATGAGGCTTTATGAAATAATACATAAAAAAGAGGTAAGCAGAATTATGTTATTCAGCCCACGGTCTAACAAAAATGGTGGTAATGTCTGTTTTGGACAAGCATCTACTATCTAAATTTTATTTATGCAGTCAACACAACATACTGGCATCAATTGTCGCTGAATACACCGCCCATATGGTGATACTCTAAATTTGAATTCAGACCATTCACTTTATTCTATTTGATGAAGCTGTTGCAAAGACAGGATCACCTTTCTGATCATTTTGACTTCACGTGAACTACTTGATTACATGTACTTGTGTTTGATGACATCTGTTTCTGTTGTGTTCAGCTGATTACAAGAAATAGTAAACAATTCAGCTTCGAAGTTAATATTTTTCCAAACCAGCCGCAAATGGAGAAAGTTTGATCATACACTTTAAGACTTCCCACAGCGAGTTTTAATTATTGTTACCAGAAAAATCACGTTTCTTTTGTTCCCTTTGTTATTCCCAAGAGGAAAATGTGCGTGAACCTTCATGAAAACGTGCGCCCTTGCGCAAATTATGTGACAAAACAAAAACATTGAATTTTCAGAAAACGAGTAGAACAATTAGATTATTGACTTACTGCTCGGTGATGTACAAAGTGGCTGTACCCAAATCCACGTCGTTGTTAACTATTAACTGCACCGAAGGCAACTGCATTAATATTCCCTCGGCCGGTACCGAAAATGTTGGTGATACAACAACCATTTTGGCAAATTAATCAAATAAAACTCCTAAATTACACAATAACTGCCCTATACGTGAATTTAACGCGTCTTTTAAGTACTTTAGCACATCAGCTGCGGCAAAAAATCTAATAACAAAATAAATTCTCACGAAACGAAACACGCTTCGCCCGAGAATAAATACGTTTTATTATTGGCCATTATAGAATTTTAAAACTGTAAAAGTTTTTTTTGAAGTTTCTAGGCAAAGAAATCTTTATAGATGAAAATGCATTTATTAGCATCATATTTATTTAAATAGAATTAAATAAATTACTATTTACGTTGAATTATGCCCAACTGGCATGCAATAATAAAATTATTGACGAGAGGCATTAACACAAAGTGGTAAAACTAAACGTGATTTACCACATAATGTTGCCTTACAACAAAACCTACTACAAGGTGGTAATATTTTATGCAAAATGTAAATTTACTTAGAACTACTACTCCTAAACCAAACTACAAATATTAATTACCCATTTCAGTTTATAATAAAATGGAAAATAATAGATTTTTGATCAAATCCTTTTCAGTTGCCTTTTTAACTGTCATGACTTAAATGGTGGTCTTTTGGGTTATATATGTGGTAATATCGGAACTTGATGTCAAAAATCTACCATGTCAATAAAGTCTCAAAACCGTATTTTGTGATCGATCAATAAAATGAAAATTATCATAAAAAACGTGCAGTTAAATGAAACCTAGTGATTTTTTACCGAAAATGGAACAAACTTTTAGTATACTTTATGAGAACAGCGATAAACAAGACAACAATGCTGATTTTGGTTCGGAAACTGATGTAAGTCATGACTCCGTTTTTGTTTTCTTTATTTTTACATAGATTTTCTACCTTCTTACTAGAATCTAGTAAATATACGGTCCCAGGGTTGTTTTACCTTGTATTTGTTAAAATTATGGCATAAGTAATGGTACAGAGAAAAATGTTCGAACTCTAATTGTGATTTAATTGATATTTGAACTGGGCACCATCGACTATTTTAGCCTTTGGAAGAATATGGAGCTGAACGCGCTTTGGCTACTAAACCAAGATTCTACAGAATGAACAATATTGTGTTTGCCGAGCCTTTGAAAAGTATGGTTAATGAAGAAAACTCATCAAAAGGTATTTTTTCTTTGTGTAAATAATTGATCTTTCATATTGGTTTTAATAAAAAAACTAAGAAGATGCTGCAGTTAATAGTTTTTGCTGATAATAATGGTATTTAGGTCTCTCAACAAAGTAGCAAAAAGTATCCATAGTCTATTATATCCCTCTATTTAATTTTTGTTATAGATGAAACTGAAATAACAATCATAGAAAATGTAATAGTACATAAGAAGACTGGCAAGAAATATAAAAAATATCAGTTTAATATTGAAGACAGTTTCCCAACGAGATGTGCCCAGGTAAATGGATCATAATAATGTAAATACATTTTTTTCTCCAACAGGATATTATAAAGCCACATTTAATCAAACCTATGTCCCCTTGCTCAGTAGACAAGCCTAGCAACCGCTAAAGGGCAACATTTGGCAACCCTGTTTTCACAGCTATCTTTTGTAACATGAGATATTCTAAATGTGTTATCTGCTAGCCTTATTATGCAACTAAAGCAAAGCCAAAAAGAAGGATTCATCATCTGCCTAGCCTTTTCCCAACTATGTTGGGGTCGGCTTCCAGTCTAACCGGATGCAGCTGAATATCAGTATTTTACATGGAGCAACTGCCTCTCTCACCTCCACAACCCAATTAGTACTGGGTAATACGATACCCCTTGGTAAGACAGGTTGTCAGACTTTCAGGCCACTGACTACCTGTAACGACTGTCAAAGATCTACAAAAAGAAGCATTATGTGTACAAAATCTTTGTATTTACCTATGAGACTGCTCAACCACCACCTGTAAAAAAATATTAAGATCAGCACTTTTGAAATTGTCATACAACAACACACACACCACACCCACACATGCAAACACATACACTCACTAAAACACACACACCATAACACAAGCCAAATGTGAAATTAATGCGAAAATTGTTTAAATTTTATTTTATTACTTTGTGTTCAGAAGCGCTCTAATGTTTTAATTTCAAATCCTGTTAATATCAGGGGGCACGGCAGTGCCCCCGCCAAGTCGAGCGCGAAGCAAACACTGCCGTACCATCCTTTACTGGAACCATTTCGCCGCATTTTCGGGCCCCTATTTGAGAACCTCTGGATAAGACCAGAACGCAGAAATTTTCGTCATCCAGTAAGCTATAATCACATACTTAAAATCCAAAATTTCAAGTCTGTAGGTCATTTAGTTCCGAAGTTAAGCGAAAGCAAAGTTTCGCATTTATGACACTCACTCACTCATGATCATCAAAATAGAACTAGTACTTCCCATAAACTCAGAGAGCTGAAATTTGGTACAGAGTTAGGGTTTAATGGCCACATAAAGGGAAAACTATAAAAACTAGGATAATCGAAGATCAGGAGTACCTGGTGAACCCTGATTAGAAAACACAAGAGCCCAACCAAACTATTAGAGATCGACATACTGCCTTTACAAAAAATATTGAACTTGGTGGGCCGCTTCATTTGATGTTAAAAATCGAAGGTCTGAAGTATCTGATGAAGAACCCTCAGCTGGTCTCAGCTGTATTAGAGATATCTTTATGCAATATATTTAATATCAAGGATATCTGGATAAAAACAACCTGCATAAAGGGGTCTATCAAGGGGTCTTTAATAATTTTTTTCAGATCATGGGATATCTTTTCCAAGTGGCAATTTTCCATCGTCAATGGGTAGCGGTTCTGGCGACAGATTGGTGCAATGGTGTCATGGAGCACCTGGTTTTGTACCCTTGTGTACCCTTCAACGGCCAAATAAATCAATATGCCCACGTTTCTACAAAAAGAAGTGAAATCCCACCAAAAACATTCTGTAAAAACTAGCCAAGTCTTATGGAGCTGCTTGTTTATCTCTAAAAAGTAATGAAATCTAGACAAAGTCGTGTCAAGTCTAAGGTTCCTTACTGCGATTTCTTTATTATTATAGTTAATGTTGTGTGACTTGGCCGTTGAAGGGTTCACAAGGGTACAAAACCAGGTGCTCCATGACACCATTGCACCAATCTGTCGCCAGAACCACTACCCATTGACGATGGAAAATTGCCACTTGGAAAACGTTGATTCAATAACCAGTCAATTGTAGGCTTGATAAAGCTGCGTATTTGAATAATACTTATGTATAGGCGAGCCTGAAACAAACAGTATAAAAAATTATATCCAGTACAGACTGACTTCCCTTGTGTACCACCCTTCAACGGCCAGTCACACAACATTCACTATAATAATAAAGAAATCGCAGTAAGGAACCTTAGACTTGACACGACTTTGTCTAGATTTCATTACTTTTTAGAGATAAACAAGCAGCTCCATAAGACTTGGCTAGTTTTTACAGAATGTTTTTGGTGGGATTTGAATGACCTCAATTGAATAGAACTATTTTAAATTTCTAAAATTTTAACTCCCGAGCCAAAAGATACAAGCAATGCTTAGTTTGTGGCTCACAGATTATGTATGACACAACTGTTTTATTTCTATTGATTAATTAATAATAAACTTATTACTTTTTTCAAGTATTTTCATTACAGAGAGGAAAAATACTTAAAAACATAAAAAGCATACCAATAAAACATTTGTTTCAGCTCAACTGCCTCCGTACATTCCTAACAAAGACCCACCTCATATCTCACATACGTAGAGTGCACTGTGCGGACCGCAAGAGATACATCTGTGAGCAATGTGGCCGTGGGTTCCCTGAACGTCACATGTTGAAACGACACTCTGAAACGCACAGTGATGAGACGTTGGAGTGTCCTGTTTGTGGTGTCAAATTGAGATTGAGGACTAGGTTAGTAGTAGAATACTAGACACACATAGGCTCACAAACTCACGAGACGAGTGTAACGCAACCGTGATCACAAGTAGAGATCAACGCGCAACCGTGATCGCAAGTAGACAGATAAGCACTCTGTTTTGTGTAAGTTAGCCTGCTGATTGTCCCACTGCTGGGCAAAGGTCTCCCCTTTCTCCTTCCAAACCTCTCTATCCTATCCTCTGCTATCTCTGGCCATGTTCGCCCCGCAAACGAGATCAGATCGTCACACCACATTCGCCGTGGTCTACCTTAACGGCGGTTTCCTCCGACAGGCGTCCAGTGAGTGACGACCGTTGCCCATCTCTTTGGGTGCATTCGTGCTACGTGGCCAGCCCACTCTCACTTCAGCTTGGCTGTTTTTTCTCCAACATTTGCAATGCAATTGAATAATGGAACGCAGGGTGGTGTTTATTATGCGATCTGCACGCGTAGCATGACCACCGTAGAAACGGGTTTTGTCGACGAAAGAATCGACAAAATGACAGATTACTTTTTTTGACTATTCTATTATTTTGTCGATTCTTCCGTCGACAAAACCCGTTTGTACGCTTAACACTTATTATGCTGCGCTCCTTTGCCCAATGGCAAATCTGAGTATGGACTTCTGTTGTTCAGTAAGTGACCAAGTTGGGGCTACAGTTTATAAAAAAAAAATCTCTTTTTGGCAGTCTGTTAATATGATTTTCTTGCAGACAGGTTAAATATCAAAGTTTACTCTTTGTCCCCAGCCTAGCAACCCATCTTCGTTCTCATTCCAACCTGCGTCCTCACGAGTGTGGTATCTGTAAGAAGACCTTCTCGAGAGCGTCAACCAAAGCGTCACACGTCAAGTTTGTACACAGAGAGGGATTGCTGGACTGTGCGGAGTGTGACAAGAGGTATGCCATCATCACCTATCTGCCTTTTCCCAACCTATTTTTGGGTCGACTTCCAGTCTAACCGGATTCAGCTGCACACCAGTATTTTACATGAAGCGACTGCCGATCTTGACCTCCACAACCCAGTTAGTACTGTATAATGCGATACCGCTTGGTAAGACTGGTTGTCAGACTTTCGGGCCACTGACTACCTGTAACGACTGTCAAAGACACTAGTCTATAAATGACAGCCGGGACCAACGGGCTAGCAGGCTTTTCGAGGCACAAATAAATCTCGGTATGAAATGGTCACCCATCCACGGACCGACCTTAGCAAACTAGCGCGGCTTAACCTTGAAGATCCACCCGTTCGTTTCGTTGTCACTCCACTCCATAGTATTTTGTTGTATGATCTGGGACTTCAGTGGAGTCGAAGGACACAAAGAATAAAATATTAAATTTTTCGCAAGACCATAACATGCAGACTTATTGTGAGTGTATTGTCTGCAAGAAGACTTTCTCCGGAGCTAGGCACTCAAGTGATCTTATTATTTTCTTTTAAAAAACGGTGCCCCACACTAAGAATTTCTCCTGTATCGTGGGTGCGTTTAAGAACACTTAAACTCACATACACAAACAGCCAGACCCAGCTATGCAAATATTTTGTTGCGTTCGGGGATCGAATCCGCGACAAGCAACGCAGCAGCCAATCCCTCAGCCACTGCGCCAACCGTGCCGTCAAAGGCCCTTGGGCATCTTAGGCACTCACGACTGCTTTGCCACTCATACTAATAGATTTCACTTATCGTAGATTTGCAACTCGAAAACAGTGGAGTCTACACATGATGACCCATAGAGAAAAGAAAACCTGATTGAGACATCTGATAAGTAAAAGGTAAGTCATAAAGCTTTGTGAACTTTTTATGCTATACATAAAGGGTGTAAATAGACCCTTAACATAGCCGAAAAGCACTTGTTCTCCCCGTCTTTGCGATCATTTTTTTTGTTCTTGACCATACCTGGGAACCTTAAGGAGATATTGGGGGTCAAAGTTCCAACTTTTTCACAAGTTTTTTTTTTTAAATACATGTTTTAATGTAAGATTTTTACTTTACAGACCTCCACGACCCCCGTACTATTCAATCCATCCGTCAGCTCAATGCTTTGAGTGATTTCCATCGAGTCCTACCGTAAAACGTGATGTTTCACCCCAAAAAAATGTCGATTCCCAGCAATAATTTTTGCGTAAAGTTACTTAGTTTGATGTACAGAATGCTTGTTTGACGGCTATGTGAAGGGTCAGTTTACACCCTGTATATTATGTATATTATAAACACCATAAAATACCTCGTGGGACGTAGAAATAGGACCCATTATGGTCGGCTAGTGTAATTTATTTCATCACCACAGTCACTGCTCTCAACACGAGGAAACCCGCATATTATGTCCTAGAATAAAAAATTCGAAGACATGTGACATCTGCCGAACCGCACTGGCCCCGCGTGGTGGATTACAGAGAAGACAGAATAGGCTGATAATGCTGGTCCACCACATTAAGTTACTCGCTTTCGGTGTACACCAGATTAGGGATGTTACCTGTGTAAACAAAAAAATAAATGATTCTATTTAGTCTGTCAGTTAGATTATCGAAATATATTGGATACGTATTTTTTGTTTTATCAAATCAATAAAAATTGACGAAGATAAAACGCATCAAAGATCATGAGTGGGGGCCTGTGACGTCACTTTTCGGTAAAAAGTCTTTTTACCGAAAAGTTTTTTTTAAAAGTCGTTTTTTTTTTTTTTCTTTTCTTTTTTCTTTTGTCTTTTCTTTTTGTATTTTTTTTTTTTTTTTTTCACTTTACTTGCAAGTATGACGTCACACGAGTTTTCGACGCACTGTATCGTCTTCATTTTTAGTTTTCGTGAAAAAAGACAAAATACGTGTCCAATATTTTTTGGAAATCTATCTGATGGACTAATTCGATTTTTTTAGGAAACATCCATATTGTGAGTGCACTTTCGGTGTACTCCTCTGAGGTCTCCCTTAAGGTCGATCCTCGGTTCGGGAAAAGTGTTATTCGATTTTACATTCATTTGGAATTCTTGCCTGGAAACTAGCAAGAGGATCGTCAATATCAAATTAACTTGGACATTGACTTTACTATACATGTCTACCTATCCCATATCAATATAAATACTTAAGGCGGAAACCCACCGCGGCGCATGCTGTGTACGGGCACGCGGCGCATGCTGTGCACGGGCACGCGGCTCTTGCTGTGTACGGGCACGCGGCGCATTTTAGCTACGTGGATTAATTTGTTTGGCAACGTGGGTCTACGTTTCCACTGTAGTACACACTACACACGTCACAACTATGTATAACTGTAGCGTGCGTGACCCACCGCGGCATAGTCGTGGGTTAATATTCGTATATAGTGTGTACCGCATGCACAGCGTGCCAGGTGTTGACAAGCCACGCATGTACTAATGATGTCAATTGATGCATAGTGTGTCCGTGGTTTGCAGTGGACACAATCAAATACATTTTCTTGCAAAGCGAAGCTTAACATTCGTGCGTGGCCTATCCGTGCGCCGCTGTGGGTATGCGCCTTTAAGAATGTAAAAATGATTATTACTTCGATATTTTCTCATGTCAACTCAGAGGTGCGAGTTTTCATATTACATAGCTTCTATATATTTATAAGTGCAAGCAAGTAGCATTAATGTTGTCATGGCAACGCCTGAGTCGTGAACTCGCGATTGAAAGATGGTGCATTATTGGCGCAACGATTTCCTGGAAACGAGTTCATTCTGAAAACTACATTATTAATGATGTTATTGAGTTTCTCCATCAGGAATTTCTCAGTTGCATCCCGGAGTCTGTTTTGTGTCCGCTGGCAATAGGCTCGCCCTCTATTACATGGTACTTAAACATACCTGGCGAAATATGGGTTTACTATCAGATACACCTCTGCTTAACCTTTCTAAAGTAACAGGCTTGATGTTTCATTATGTTATTTGATAGAAATATACAAGGTGTACGAAGGGACCCTTCACGGAGCCGTCAACCAAGCAATCTGTACATCAAACTAAATATCTCTACGCAAAAATTACACGTTTCACGGCAGCACTCAATGTAACGCACTCAAAGGTCGTGCAGGTATATAAAGTAAAGTTATAACATTAAATAGGTGTATTAAAAAAATAAAACTTTTGAAAAAGTTGGAACTTTGAACAAATGATCGCAATGACGGAGAGAACAATTACCTCTCGGCTTCGTTACGGGTACTTTTACACCCTTTATACATCTATACTAATATTATAAAGAGGTAAAATTTATTTGTATGTAGGGGGTAATCTCCGGAACTATTGATCCGATTCCGAAAATTCTTTCACTAATGGAAAGCTACGTTATCCCTGAGTGACATAGGCTATATTTATTTCTAGGAAAAAATAGGGGGGGGGGGGGGCGAATTAGGGGAAAATAAATTTCCACCCGTGCAAAGCCAGGACGGGCCGCTAGTATTAAATAGAAACGTGGATTAAAACCTGTTTGGATGAAATTGTTCCCGGATTCTTAAACTGTTCTTGTCAAGTGCTTTTCAATTCATTCATTCAATTCATTTATTCAATAACAATTTTCACATTGTGTCTGCATTTCTACAGCTAAATATATCCTAAAAGTATACATGCAATCTGTATTTAAATCATCACAATTATCCAAATTAAATGTCAATCCATATTTAAAAAATCTAAATTATCCAAATTAAATTACAATCAGAATATCAATAATAATAAGAATTATATATAAAACAACAACTAAAACAAAAACCATTTCTATTAAATTATAATTCATCAATAGAATATAGACATTTATTCAACAAGAACCGCTTAAGTTTACTCTGAAACTCACTTTTATATACAAGACCTTTTATTTCTGTCTGCAGTTTATTAAACAGTTTTAATGACTTATGACTTTTAAACTGATATAAGGCGCGGAGTGGAGAGATCACATTGATTGAAAAACATACTTGACTTGCACACGCTCACACATCTCACCTCTCATATTTGGTAGCTAGGCAACTCATAGGCCTGATTTACATTGGTCAAATGTTTAGCGAAGTAGATAAGTATAACACTGTTTTAAGCTTTCACGGTTTACAACTAAACTTATACAGTCACTACTGTCTGTTATTTTCTATCCACCCGCATTCTCCAGTCAACCCGCGATCATGGCGCTTGCAACAGAGCCGAAATATCGGGAGCTCAAAATAATGAACAATCACGGAAGATATCCCGTAAGTGACAGTATAAGTTTAGATAAGTATAGTGGGATAAACCGACCGGCTCCTTTGGCCCCTCCGACATCATGTCATATGGGCCGAAACATCAAGGAGACGACTGCGGACAGCTCGTCTTGATGGTCGTGCTATCACCGCAGCCGCTTCTTGACATCCCTGTTATAAGTTCTCCCGTCCATCCCCTTATTGCCTTGCATTCCAGCGAGTAAGGACAGTGGTGCAAACCGATCGGACAGTAGCCAGTCCAGTCACTGTAAGAGCTTGCCACTGTACTTGTTGTCGCTACTCGCTATTGTCCCTGACCAATGTGAAACGGGCAGCAGCTAAACTCTCAGCCACTGCGCCAACCGTACCATCGCTTACGATTTCCCTCACAGTGGGAACAGGACGAATGGTGGAACAAAAGTTCTTGCTTAGGGATCTTCACACGTTTTTTGGGAAATCATCAAATGACCCCCCCCCCCCCACTCTGGGCGGAGCGGAAGGGAGTGTCAGACTTGTACTGACTAAAACCCATCCATGTTCCTTCTTTGCCCTTTGTGTTCCAGAGCCACGGTATCTCTTTCGACAGTCCCGCAGCAGGGATCTTCTTACGTTAAGCATTACTTTACGTTACTTGTGAAAACGGGCCTTCGCGGGGAGTAGCCTATTATTATTGTCGCATGCGCATACAAAAAAAGATGCATGGAAAGAAAGAACCAAGAATCCGATTCCCGACATCCCCTCTACGACCATACACCTTCCCTGGGAAGACTAAAAAGCCGCGAAAGCTTCTTACGCTTCACTCAGGCAACCCAAGACAGGCCACCTAAAGTACGCGGCAAGTTATGGCAAGAGAAGTGTCCACCACCCCACGATTTCTCAAAGCCCCAAGAACACCTGGGTCCCGGCAGTGAACTACAGTGGCCTATTTGGAAAGCTCTGAATCGACTGCGTACCCAAGTAGGCCGCTGCAAACATAATCTGGCAAATTGGGGTGTTATTGGTCCCTCCAACACCGAGTGCGAGTGCGGCGCTCCGAATCAAACTATGCCCCACCTGCGGGAGTGTCCCAGGAGTCCGTTTACCTGCACCCTTGACGACCTGAATAGCGGCTCTGCCGCTGCAATAAACGTGGCCACCTACTGGGCCAAAACGTCTAATATGGAAGGAATTTCGATACGATAAGAAGAAGCCTATTGTTTTTGACTTAAACCAAGACTATTGTTAAAACAAATTTTGTGCGATGGGTCGCACAGTGAGCTGGATTAGTGGAATTTGCACTCTATTGTTTATTTGAAATCACAAAAGAAACTTTTAGTGCGAGTAACAATGGCCGCACCAATTACTGTTACTACGAACTATAACAAAGTGTGCATATTTTTATCAATGGGTGCCGTCAATACCATTCTATAATCTATTACTAACAAAAATTTAAAGAAATAATAAAACACTGAATTTTACGACGACCCGCAGCAATAAACACAAAGAGTTTCGTATAGCTGGCTAATTTTATAAAATAGGTACAATAGTAGCAAGTTAATGGTACAAGTTTAAAAAAATAATTAAGTTTAAGTTCAGTTCTGTTTGGCTTACCTTACTTACCTAATATTATTGATACTGCTGCTGTTTTCCTTTTTTTTCTTTTTTGTATTTTTAATAATTTCTTTCTGTTTTCATTGTTAAATTAGATATTTAGGCGCATAGTATAGTGCATGTAGTGCGCTTCTTTAAGTAACGGGGCACTTAGACTTGAGTTTGTAATGTTTTACTATATGTAATAGTGTACTATTATGTCCTTTATTTATTTTTACACAAATTAATTGCTTTTTTAAATATTTAAATATAAAACAATATAAAAAAAACATTTAAAAATATAAAAAATAGTGGTCCGACGGTATCGGGAGCAGGGTCCAAGCTACCGGTGGTTAGGGCTCCAGAGACAGGAACCTCCTCACAATGCGAGCCGTATCGAGGAGTACTGCCTTCTGAATAGTGTACTCATTGTTGAAGAGCAAAATAAAATTAATTAATGAATAGTTCTTCCCTAAAGACACGTGCATAAAACTGAACACTATGTAGATAACCAACTGTTATCATATTGTCCTTGTCCCACACACAAATTCTGTTTAGGGTAGTTAAATTCAACGTTGAGTCTATTCAAATACGACTGGTCATCAGTGCATAATAGCGAGACCTATCTGTTCTCCCGCTCCGCAACTCGATGATTCGGCGTATGTCCGTAGCGTTTCATCGCTTGATATCGAACTAAATGCTATGTGCTTTTCGTTGCATTATGTAGAGGAGCTCGTGGCTAAATAATAACAGCCATTCGGGTCGTTCTTCAGGTTAAGCCGCGCTTAACTAGGTTGGTCCGTGGATGAGTGACCTTTACATACCAAATTTCCTCCGTACCTCGTTGAGCCCCGGCTGTCATTTGAAGATCTTTGATATTCGTTACAGGTTGTCAGTGGCTCGTAAGTCTGACAACCAGTCTTACCAAGGGGTCTCGTATTACCCGACTTTTGTCGACGTTTTATAAGTGGCCATCGAGGCCTATGTGAAATAAAATATTTTGATTTTGATTTTGATGACCCAATACTAACTGGGTTGTGGAGGTCAGATAGGCAATCGCTCCATGTAAAATACTGGTATTCAGCTGCATCCGATTAGACTGGAAACCCGGCCCTAATATGTATAGTTGGGAAAAGGCTAGGCAGATGATCAGTAGCGTTATCTACACTTCTACACTAATATTGTAAAAAGGATTTGTATGTTTGTAACAAATTTACTCAAAATCTACTGGACCGATTTCAAAAATTCTTTCACCATTAGAATGCTACATTATGCCTGAGAATATAATATAATATCCACCAGACACAACAGCCGTCTAGTCAGAGGATCCTCCCTTTACAATCGGGGATGAGGAACTTTAAACCCTGTTCCTGATATCCCTAAACTTCTTCTTAGCGTGTCGATGGCAATCTAAATCGAGTCGATCTCAGAATTTGGCTGCGAGTTTGGCGGCTTCAGTAGCCTCCATCAATTCCTGTAATAAGACAGGCACTTTATGTTATTTTTTTCATCACCACTGCTCACAAAACAGTGAAGGGAAACATTGCGAGGAAGCCGCCGTGTCCAAGAACCAAAAATTTACGTTCGTCATGTCGCCATTCTCCGTCCCTTATCCCAATTGATTAGCGGTCAGTGCAGCATGTCTTCTCTTATTTTTCCATACTTAGCTAATGCTGGCCATCTCAATAACCTCCTCATTTCTAGACATCATCTTTCACATAGTCCATCCATCGTTTCTCCGCGACCCGTTGAGCTTCATTGTCTCGGCGCTTTCCTGGCGACCACCACTGTTGAGTCTTTCTTTCAAAACTTGCAGTGGTTGGGAACAGTGTGGCGGACTTGTCCCAAATAAAACATTACTTATAGTTAAAAAAAAAAAACACGCTTTAGTGTGACGTCATTTTATATTTCTCGTTATTGTCAGCAAACCCTTTCATTTCATGGGAATGCTTACAAAATAACTAGTCCGCCATCTTGGTAGTCCGCCATATTGGATTTAGAATGACGCCACTTGGCTAACCATGCATAGTCATCGAAACTAAACATATGCAAAATTTCAGCTCAATCGGAAATCGGGAAGTGGGTCATATTTAACTTCTAAGATTATTTCACATAGTTACAGGTGAACCTAATAAAAGGGTGTTAAAAAGCTCACCCTTTTTTTCTTTTCGCACGGCTTGGGATAATTATAAAAATTACATAATGGCTATAATTATAAATAAACATCACTATCTATAATCTGCCCATGACCGTGATCAGGTGATCACCAAATCGATCGTTATGAAATATCTTATCTTTTACCCAATTATTTTATTAATGAATGACAAATGGGTAGAGGGACCCAGCAAAGAAAATTCCACAGATTTACTACGGGTACTAACAGTGGTAGCTGACCCCAAACAAAAAAAATCACTAGCTTTTCTGTTTTTTGTCTTGTTAAGGTATCAATACCAATAACGGTCGCGGAGTCCTAACATCACGACTTGTAATCCCTGAAGAGTTAGGCAGAGATGTACCTAATAGTACATCCACATTTCGCCAGTTATGTTTAAGTCCCATGTAATAGGGGGCGAGCCTATTGCCATCAACCGGGCTCCGGAATCCGTGGCTGCTACTGAGAAATTCCTGAATTTGGTTGCAGAGTTTCGCTAGCTAATTTATTTGACGCTGTATAAGTGCAAAATTTTCATTTGGGCTGGACATGTCTGCTGTATGTCGGACGGATTGTGGGCTAAACCAACCACAATGTAGGTCCCGCAATACTTCTGGCGTCATCGCTGCAGACCTAGGTGGCTTTCCGCCTACTGGCAGGATTGGTCCATACTAGCTCAAAATCAATAGAAAGCAGGAAGGGAGGTCTTGTGAGGTCAGTCGAAAAACAAGTGAAAAAAAATATTTCGGTAAAACCAACTGATCCATTTTGACCATTTAGTTATTGCACTTTTGCATGGAACTTTTTTTTTTTTTATTTACTAAAATGCCAATCAAAGATTTACTACACAAATTGTGGTAGCTCACCTCAAAAAAATATTATCTAACCATTTTCTGCAGTATCTTTTGCTAATTTAATTTGACGTTTCGTAAGTGTCACTGTAAAAAATAATCAACTTGAGAGATTTTATTGGCGAATTATTGGTGAACAATTAATAGTACTACCTCGACTCAGAATGTTCGTTAAGGTGACTACACACTTGCCGAGACACTCACTCACATACTGGCGGCTTCTCTGTTTCCCAATCATTAAAACCTGGATATCTTCAAAGTTCGGGTGAATCGGCTTCTTCTAGGCAAGCGTGCTCCACCCTAGGCCGCATCATCGCTTCACATCAGGTGAGTTGCGGACAAACGCAAGCGTTTAAAAAAAACACTCCGATACGGGTGCGAGCGTTCGTCTAGCCTCGGTGTTCCTCGCTTGGCTGTACACTCTCGCACTCGCCGTCTCGCCGTCTCGGAATGTCTCGGCGAGGGTGTGCAGCCACCTTTACCCATAAAACGCCTGAACGCGGGCGTAAGGTTTTACAAGTGTGTTGACACGCGTCAGTTTTGTTCGGAGTTAGTTTAATTAATGGCTAGAAAGAAAACACATATGTAGTTTATTTTTAAATACACTTCCTCGAAAATGGGCCTTTATTACACTATTATTAGGTTCAGTATGCAGTGTATATCACACTCGTGGTATTTTTTTCATTTATCCCTACTGAATCTCTACTTCTAAAATTTTCCGCAGAAAACTACATTATTGAGTCCAAATTGATTCAATTGCTACAGTCGGCGCTTGTTTTTTTTTTTATTCTCAGTAAAGAGGAATAATATTTTATAGGCCTTAATATGTATTTTATGAAAAATTAAACTGTGTTTATAAATAGATTATCATAAATACATTTACATTATTATTGATAAAAATATTTGTTTTATCAACAAATTAACATTTATTACGTGTTCTAAATTCAATAATAATAACATTTTCTATTTTTATATTAGGCTGTTTTGCGGCTTCATACCTGTGCTTCTCCTTCAAACTACGAAAACAAAGCGCGGATAAAAAGCAAATTAAATCATAGTTTCCTAATAATTCATGACAAAAAACTTTTCATTCTATTATTTTATATTTTTGAAAGTGTATTAAAAAACGTCGTTTGAGATACGTGGGCATAAGTTACTGCAGTTTTCGGCTCCATACCATACTCCACACCCTAGCCTGCGGCTCGGATTGTGAATACTGCCTCGGCTGCAATAACAAAGTTTTCCCACTTGTATCAAAATGTACTATTATGCTCATACACCGTGACTTTTTAGTCGTCTTACAACAGCAGCCCACTTCATGTATCCAACGACTACTAAACATTCATAAAAAAAAAATGATATATGTGAGATTTTAATAATTTAAAAATAAAAATATTATTCAGTATTATGACGCATGACGTAGATAAAACACCCTGTTGCGAGCGATGATCTACTGGAGTCGAGCGCTGGGTAGGTACGTTCTCCCGTTTGACACGTAAACATCATTATCAGGAAATTTTATAATTTTATTCTAATGTATTATTTATTTTTCTTTGTACTTATTAGAGTAGGTAAAAAAAAAATCGCGCCTAGAGCTACTTTATGTCGGGTACATTGAGTGGACCACTTTTGTAAGACGAGTTTTGGCCATAAGATGTTGGATATTATAAAAAAAAATATTGCGTTGTCGTCGTGTTCAGATATTTCTTACATCTGCGAAGTTATAGTGCGAAGGAGCAATCAAATAAACTTAAAAAAAACACTATGCGTTGTATGAAGTACCTACCCAGAACGTTAAAAATGACCACGTGTATGAACGTGGACGAGGCGCAAGTGCCGTTCTGTATTTTCTGCTTACTCCCACGTGAAAACACCGTGAGTTTAAAATTATTGTAAAAAAAGAATTTTCGATATTCTTTAAAAAATATCTTAATATTTTGAATTTTGTTATACAGGGTGTAAAAAATTACCAGGCAGTCGAGAAACAATTTGAAAACCTTTTTTTTTCGGCAATGAAGGTAACTTCTATTTCTCTTAGGTATTCGATGAAGTTTTTTTCATTAGACAAGAAAATTATTGTGCGCTCGTTTTTTTATGTTTTATCGTTTATTTAGGTCATATCACCTGTAACTCTGTAAGTGTAACGGAAAGGGCCTCTTATTGGGAAATTGACACTGAATGCGCAGTGCGCATTAATGCCTGACGCAAATTGTACCTACTTTCTTTGTTATTTCGTTATGGAGTTTTTTTTTGGTTATTTTTGCTGACCTTAATTAATTTTTTTTATAAGTTTTTATTGTATTTTACAATAGGTCTGTATTTATTACTGCTTCTTGATTATCCCTTATCAATTTCTATTTTTCTTAATTATTTATTTTGTAAACTGCTTTTTATAACTCATGTTATTTATAAAAACCGGTTAACAAAATAAAAACCCCTTTTTCTACAGTACCTTAATTCCAGAACATCTACTTATTTATTTTTACTCATTATCGTCAAAAATAAAATAAACACATACTTCTTACTACTTAAAAACAAATACAGTAAAGACTTAGTTTTATGTTGTTTGACGCAGCAGTTACGATTTATTCAGATCGTTGTCCGTCTGTTTTTGACGCATTTTGCTCTTGTTTATTGGATCGTTACATTAATTACCTACTTTACGTAGTCGTTAATGAGCTAAATATTCTGGTTTCTTTTACTAATCATGTTTTTGCCAACGTGTTGGAACGAATTAAGTATTTTTGATAACAATTTCACGCACTTAAAGGACTTGTACTATTTCTTTTCTTATGTTTTCCTCATTTCTTAGAAAAGTGTAAACGTGACCATTTGACGCAGGTTTAAAAAGTTAGTACAAAATAAGTTTTTTAAGCCTCGACTAACAAAAGTTGATCGTCTGATTGACTTGAATGAGATATTCAGTCAAACTAGTTAAGTAAATAAGACGAAAATATCACAAAAACTTAGTTTGTATACGTCAGAACACCTCAAATGAATAATAAAGATAAAAAAAAACTGTACGCGCGATACCCACCTACTAAAGATACGCACCGCGGCCAAACTTACGTAACGAGGCGAGCTGACTTCTAACTCAATTGTACACCCGGCATTTTGTATCATATCTACATATTACCAACTTTGATACCTAGCAGCTAGATACTAACATTATTTAATTTATAGCGCTGTAATTCTGCACCCAAAAATTCAATGAATAAACTGCGTATAAAGTCCACGTTTTCGCTCAATGTAGTATATAAAACGGTAAGGATACGTTGCATGCATCTTATTTATTTATTAGCGCGAGGAAGGCGATATCGCAAACGGCCTCATAGCGCTCCGCTCACACCTATTTTGTTTCCCCGCCGTCTGGCCGCCATGTTGGCCGATGCGCCGCGCTGCCGTCCGCACAAACCCGCCAGTTTCACGCGGGCAACGAGAGGCGCATACCGCTCACGTATACTTGCCGCACAGAAGATCCGCACGCGATCCAAACTAACGTAACGTCGCGACGCGCACCAACACGCTCCTTACTCCTAGACATGGTCAGGACCAAAGACGGGGACGGGATCAAGAGTAGCTTGATCATATCCGAGGTGAAGAAGAGGCCTTGCTTGTTCGACACCAACGACCCCAACTACGGGGACCGGGCAGAGAAGGCGCGATGCTGGGAGGAAGTTTGTGACTGCGTCGTGCCCGGCTGGGCTGCGCTCGGGCCGCCTGAGAAGTTTGCGGCCGGTATGTTGAGTGACGTTTTTATAAACCGTCCGATTTGCGGATGTGGGCTCGCGGTCGGCGCGCGAGCCGCGCACACGATCACATAAACCGGTCGCCTTGTAATTGTCGCGTTCAAGTTGCGTGCTCTTTGTTCGAACGTTCGGATGCTTTCGAAATGTACCTAGTTCGAAATAACGCTCCATTAAAAATGGCACGTGGTGTATCTGACATTTGATATTTTTATTAAAAATAATAGGAACGTCATTTTGTTGCGGATGTTTTTTCTTACGCTACTTTTTTTGAGCTAGGTGGACTAGATTTTGCGAAAAACATGATGAATCGTGTTGAAAATTTTCAGCCTTCACCATTTCAATATTGCTTACTCAAACGTATACCTAGGAAGTATTCGATGCGTCATTTCAGATAATGCCCCCACATCGTACTTGGGCGTGATAAAATAATTTTACAATATTTTATCGTGCGGATATACTTTATTATTTACAAAATTCTTTTGTATTAATTAGAAAAAAATAACTTGAGTTTAAGATTACATAATAAAGTCAGCATGGTATGCTGTATTAACTTTTAACCATGTAAATAAATACTTCCAAACTTATTTCAACTTCATTATTAAAATACATAAATGAATATTTAATAACTGGAGCCCCTAAAACAGTAGCGAAGCTGAATTTTCCACTTACTGGGTTGAGGGTTAAACCAAAAGGAGGTGCATAGTGCACCCCCGACTACCGGAACTACATATTTTTATTAAATGCTCAGCAGCATGAACATTTAAAATAACAAAATATTTTTGAAATAAAATTGAGTATCAAAGTCCGCACATTGTGGTTTGATCGAAATATTTCAGTAAAATGGCGTCATCGGCATAAACGGGTAACACAAATCACGTGCAGTTTTGAACGATGAGACTTGAACACACGCAAATGTCAAAATCTTTTATTGTGATTTTTGCTAAAAATATTTTGAATGGTGACATTATTCCAAAAATAATTATGGTATATTTCTCTGAAGTAATTTAAACCAATATAGCAGAAAAGAGACAAAATTGATATTAATATAAACAAAACAAAAAAAAACGAGTTGAATGCTCCATGATAATTTTACAAAGAACCTTATTATTACACGATTTATGTACTGAATAAATTTAGAGCGTTACATGCTTGTAATTAGCGAAAAGCATTTAGAATTTAAATCGGCCTCGTCCAAGGTTGCGTGGTAGCAAAAATCGTCTATATCTGTTCGGCCATCGTTATTAGAAGCCGCGATTGGATGTCACGGGTTTTTCAATTGTGTTCCAGAAATACTAAAGTACGTACACTGATACACTCATTTATGAGATTTAGAACAATATAAAGTTTTCACACCGAAAGTACTAGGTAAAAAATATTTTAATGACTTATTCTTTGAATCCTAAAAAATTACCACACTTTTTAAAAACACCCTGTATAACATTTTTTTCTACTGCGTCGATAGACGACCCTAAGTTATTTTTGTGGGAATATTTCGATATAAAATGTTTGTAAAATTGGATACGACACTTTAATTTACACCCAAATAACATCAGAAAAAAAAAATAAATAAAAACGGGAGATTTAGAATTTATTACATTTAGAACTTACTCGTATTTACATAAGTAAAACCATAAACTATTAAAACTTTCGACAAACGCAATGCACCAAACCTGTATGGTGGTACCGCTATGTACTAAGTAAAAAATTAAACGATTTAAAAAAGACGATCCTGAACACCATTAAAAACTAAAAAAATAAGAAAATATTGCTATTTAAATTAAAGTACCTACAAAAAAAAAAAATATATACCTAATTATCTTGCTAGTATTGCTTTAGTTATGTAGTATACTATTAGTTGCTGCTGAAAACTAGTTTATGTTTATTATCCTAAAAAAAATATGTATACTTAAGGTTGCCATACGTCTGGAATTATCCGGACATGTCCGGAATTTTAGCTCAGTGTCCGGAATTGCGGGGTGAATTTTTAAAACGTCCGGAATTTTGCTACAAGGACAAAAGAACAAATAGCCATTAATAAAATAAAATTATTTTTAATAAAACAAAATTAATACATTCACTTAAATTGTACTGCACAATTTAAAAGAAAAAAGTCCGGAATTTTCTTCAAATATCCGGAATTTTCTCGGGAAAAAAAATCGTACATCTGGGAACCTTAGGTATACTTTACTTTATCTACAATTTCACATCGTTTGCGAACATTTTGCTTCACGCAGTCGTGTGTTGCGTGAGCCGTCATCATCTCGTCACCATTACTGAGCACTTGAGTCACTCGTTTGTTATGTTCTATTGGCAAACCCTTTTATTATCTTTATTATGAAGATTTTTAAAGAAAAATATTGTTGTAACGCACTCAAAACATTGTGCTGGTGGATGGATAGAATAGTACCGGGGTCGTGGAAGTCTTTAAAGTAAAAATCTTACATTCAAAACATGTATTTAAAAAAAAAAAACTTATGAAAAAGTTGAAACTTTGACCCCCAATATATCCGTAACTAGAAGGTTCCCAAGTATTGTCTAAAACAAAAAATTATCGCAATGACGGGGAGAACAAGCGCCTTTCGGTTTCGTTAAAGATCTTGTAATACCCTTTATTTTCTTTTTATTTTTGAAGAAAACAAATCTTTTGCACACATTTAACTTCCCGCAGTCGTGTCTTGCGTGAGCCGCCGATTTGCAGGTAGAGTATGCCTGTGACAAAATCGCAAACATGTGTTTAAAAATAAGTTTGACATCTTTCATGCATAGGTAATGCTTTCTATAGTGCAGCATGATTATTTTGGCTTGAATTACATTATCAAATTGACTGTCGAAATTATATTGATAAAAAAGATGGCGGCTTCAGTGCCGTCTATGACCACACGCCAATAAAATCACGCTGCACTATATTTTTAAATACAACGTGATGGCTGGCGAATCCCTTACGAAAGAGTCAACAAAACTATTTGGTCTTAAAACTTTTTACTCACCTGTTGCACCATTTTTCTCCCATTTCTCGCCAGCCAGACGCATTTAGAAAACAAAAAAAAAGTCCGCTTTACACCATTTTTAAGTTTTCCTTATGCAAAAACTGCATTGCATTTTTTTTTTGCGGTTGTGCATATTTTATGAGTATGGAAAATACCTCGTGAGTCGTGAAGAACAGATAGTTTCTTTTACTTATTCATTCAGGAATTTCTTACTTCCTATTCTAATGGCTTTAAATAATATAGGTATTTTCCTTAAGGTAATTGTTGACCTAGTTATATTTCTCACCTGTACTGTAGATACTTAGATACCTACCTATATATTTTTTATTTAAATCCGAAAAAAGTCATGTACCCTTTTCTTTCTCAATTTAAAATATAGGTACCCCAGCAGATATAAAATGTTACTTTAAAAAGACCACGTGCGAGTTTGACTCGCGCACAAAGGATTCCGTAGCAACAACGTAACAATATAATAACAGTATTTTTAACGCTCAATCATAGGTCAATTTACACACAACAGCCAAACTTGTTTTTTTTTACTGCTGCCGTTTGACGAAAAAGTCCCATATCTCAAAAACTAATTATTGCAAATATAATTCAAACCAATTTACATTGAAAGTAACTTTTACCTTCTATAAAACCCACATTTGAACCTAGAAGTAGAAATCTAAATGTTAGATTTTTTTCATCATGGATTTACATAAATGTATCCAAATTAGAACTGTGTTGTGTCAACATTCTCGGAGTAAAACGGCTGTGACTTACGGACGGACAGGACGAATCTATAAGGCTTCCGTTTTTTCCATTAACTGCGGAACCCTAAAAACTGCATGCAATTTCGCAACATTTTTCTTTACTGAACTCTGCGGAAAAAATGTCATGTATTTATTAGACTTTGGACTAGGTATATTTTACGGGCATTGAATAATTTTTCAACAAAAATAATAGGTACTTTTATAAAAAACGTACCCGTATTTTGTTAATGTTTCTTTTAAAAACCTCGCAATAATTTAACAATCATACTTTTTCCGAACATCCGCCATGTTGCCGGTATTACGTGCGTTCTATTATTTGTGCAGCTCAACTCAAGTCACCGCTTTTATTCTTCGTAACACAATTTGTTCCTAACCTCAATAACTAATAAAATGATTCACATTACACAATTGTAATAAAGCAGTGTTTCTACTGTTCCTATCAATTTGCTGATACGCCGTTTCAATACTGAACGTCACAATTTATTAAAACAAAACACGGTTTGCAGATAAATACCTAACATGTTTATTGACTACCAAGATTTATTTAAATCTTTGTTTGTGCCGTGCATAATTACGCAGTAAATGGTTTAATTTTAAACGCATTGTCTTTTTCGCTTTTTCAATAACCTGTCATTGATTGTATAAACTATCTATTCCGTAATAATAAAACCTATATTTCTTTAAGCTAAAAAAAAACTCACTCGGCAGTCGAGTCCACGACGACGTGTCAACTCAAGCCGGTAATACACACCGGTATTTAAACGTTACTGCTATTATACTCAGAGTACATTACACTTTTAGAACAGACAGCCCAACAAAAACTCGTAACGTACAAAGCAGTGTATATCGTTAACAATGAATTGGTGCGGACAGAATTATCGTGAAATAATGCAGTGGTAGAAACGGTGCGGTGTTCGGTCGTCGTGACTCAATCGACGCAAGGGGCCGGCCCGCACACCCGTTTATTCATAAGTTCGTAACCAGCCTGTAACACATTACACACTAGTGCTGATAAAGTCCATTGCCGGGCAAACAAGACGTTGGTTAGATATAGAAGTGAAGCTAGCAGTCAATGTAACGTGAACATAAGGAAATGTGCAGAACCGTTGTAGAGTAGGTTCGCTTATCGTTGAGAACTCTCCGTCGTCGTTTTAAACGGCGCTCAATTTGTTATGAAATTATTTTTGCTATCAAATTATAAAATGATCTAAAAAAAACAGTACAAATCCGTTTATTTACCTCCTATCGTTATCTGAATTTATTTGGGAGCCTGTCAGCATGTCTTCTTCTTCAATACTTCTCTATTACTCATCATCTCAGTAGTAACCCGTAATATAGCAGGACACTCCGAACTATATCCCGCAGTATTTTTGCTTAAAAAATATATATTTTATATATTTTGACAGTGGTATAATTTTTTTTTACAAATCAAATTACATTATCGAATGTCATAACGAGATTACGCGTTCGGCGTATGACATTGAAACAAAATGGCGATGGTGGCGTCTCGGTAGTAAAGTTGGTATAACTTTAGTTTAATAACATGATTTTTATTGACATTTCTAAACCGGTTGACTAAAACAATCACATATTTTGATATGGTAAGTAAGTAAACATTTATTTGTCTTTCATATCGACGTGTCTCGGCGACATTTTTTTCTTTTTATAAGGTTTATTTATCTTTCATTAGGGAATTCTCATGTTAGCGTTATCAAGATTTTTAGGATTCCGTTGCCAAATGACAAAAAATGGAACCTACTGTTGAGTGTAAAATTACATAATTATGAATGTGCGTTTAAAAATATTGGGGCCTACAGAACCTTTAGTGTGCGAGTCCGATTCGCACATGGCCGGTTTTTTTCTATGACTTAGTTGACGAGGAGAAAAGTAAGAATATGTTTGTCATTTCATAAATACGGATGACTGCTTCGGGAATTCCGTTTTGGAAGAAAACTTGATCAAGGAAATATCGTCCGTCATGTGAGAGACAAAAGCAGAATAATAACATTGATAATTATGATAATTTTCCTTGAATTTCATCACATGACAAAAAAATTTGATTTTAATTTTGTGAGTCAGTCAGTCATTTGTATGACGCGATTCAAGTGTTTAGACACTTTATAATTAAAATAAACAAGGCTTTTCACTAGGATTTACATTGGGTAACTTTTAATATAACGTATTAAAAAAAAACTTTATAAATACCAAAAACTAACGAGACTCCATACTTAAGTACAAATGCTGTATCCATAATAATACTGTAACACCAAATGATTTGAAAAGAGTAACCATGGAGTTTCTTGCCGGTTCTTCTCCATAGGAAACGACCAACACGAACCGTGCACCTTTTTGTCGATTTTATAAGTGCCCATCGAAGCCTATGTGAAATAAAATATTTTGATTTTGATTTTGAGACTTTTTTCAAATTAAAAAGAAAACATTTTTTAAATAAATCTTCCGTTCCCTATAACAATTTAATTTTTTTAATGCAATCAGTTACAAAGAAAACTACGCTGCGTTCGTTATTTATTAGTAAGAGCAGGTGCTGATGACGTCATCAGCTCGCACGTTGACAGCGCGATGTTTCATTATCAACTTTTAACTATTATGGCACAGTACAGAGTTAACCAGTAAACCAACTGCAACTAAGCCCTTTTTGTGAAATCCAAAGCGGGTGTTAGGGTTGTCAAAACTAAACTTTTTAACCGACTTCTAAAAAAGGAGGAGGTTATGTACTCCACTGGCATCTTTTTTTTTTATTTATGAACTCCGATTACTCCGTGATTACTGGGCCGATTTACGAGATTCTTTTTCCATTTGGTAGAGGAACCCCGCGCGGTGGTCCCATATACATTGTATTAACTTTGCTTCAGTAGTTTATGAGTTACCTCCTTTAATACGTATTTTTTCTTCTTGGCCTATGTTGACGACATGATGGTCCCTTAATAACTTCTAGTTACAATGTAAATTGATTCATGACAAGAATTTGTGTGGTATATTACAACTAGAAACCGGTCAAGTGCGAGACGTACTCGCGCATGAACGGTACCGTACCATCGTAGTAGGGGAGCGAGCCCGCTTTAATTTTTAATTTATTTTTATTATTTGTTGTTATAGCGTGAACAGATTACACATTCTGTGAAATTTTCAATTGTCTACCTATAACGCATCATGAGACACAACCCGCTGACAGACAGACGGGCGGGCGGACAGCGGAGGCTTAGTAATAGGGTCCCGTTGGTTACCCTTGGCTACGGAACCCTAAAAAAGGGTAAAATAAAAAACTGTTTTGCAAAAATGTTTTTTTTTTTGTATGAGTGCAACTTAACAAAAAAATACATTTTTGCTCACATAAAACGCAACCACAGGGTGTCTCAATGCGACCGCCCTGACTTCAAGACTAACCTGTTACCTGAAGCATACTTGGAATTCGACCAACGCTTTGCACGTGAGCCGATTCCGTGCACTTGTTCCTAGTTGAAATACTGTATGTTAGTGCACACAGCGACACAACAAGCTAGACATAACCAGTATAACCTGACCTCACTTTGTATGAGCTTCCCGTACAATGAGAGATCATTTTAATTTGGTTTTGCGTAGCTTGATTGGTCGTCGTGCGTATTGGTATATCAACTATGATTAAGGCCCTGTATATTGAACTTGATTGACGACTTTTATTAATGTAATTGATTTACAAAAAATGATGCCTGTTATTTCACAATGAGTGTGGCTTTTTGCTGTATGAGATATCGTCTTCATGTTCAGAAACAAAACTGCGTACTATTCGTATAACGTAACATATATATATATATTTTTTTTTTTAACGTGGTAAAATCATCAAATGAGTCCTCCCACCCAGGGCAGAGCGGGAGGGACTGTCAGACTTGTACTGACTAAAATCCACGGTGTCCTTCAGTAGCCCTTTATGTTCCAGGGTCACGGTAGTTCTATGAATCCCGCGACCCCGGCACGTAACATATTTTATTCTTGGAAATTTGCTGTACAGCACTTACTGTTTTTTCTCTGCATTACCCTAAGGAAGACTGGTAGAAAATGCCCAAGGCATTAAGTCCGCTTATGTACATTATATGCATAAAGTTTTAATAAATAAATAAGGTTCAGCCAGAGGTCAGCTTCAACAGCTACATCCAAATTTCACCAGTTTTGAATTCCTATGTAATAGGGGAGGGGGGGGTCTTGTATTTTAGTATTTTTAAATTAATTCATAATTGAGACTGTTAGCAAGTAACGTTGAATACGTATAATTTCGGTTAAATAGTAGGTACGTTAAAAAATCAAATGAGAAAAAATTAAGTAGAATTCAGTCGATTTCGAATAATGGAGCATTAAGTCCACCGGTGTAGCATATTGCAAGTGACATTTAAACCTATGGGGTAGATGACCAAAAAAATCTCTAGTCCGTCAGATAGATTTCCAAAAAATATTGGACACGTATTTTTTTCTTTTTTTCTCGTTAGCAATAAATGAAGACTGAACACTCTTGTGACGTCACATTTCGGTATACTTTACCGGAAAGTGACGTCACAAGCCCCCACTTCGATTATTTGATGCGTTTTATCTTCGTCAATTTTTTTGGTTTGATAAAACAAAAAATACGTACTTATATTATTTTTCGATAATCTAACTGACAGATAGAATCATATTTTTTTTTACTCAGGAAACATCCCTTTTCATTTCACTTTTGGCTACAATATTCGTGTACGATTTTCGTTTTTCTTTTACGTTTTCATTGTTTATGGTGAAAAAAAAACTTCGCACCATAACGCGGCTTGGCTTGGCTGACCACGTACACAAATACTTCAAATGGTATGAGTCAGGTTGTGGACTTAAGTTTCTTGGTACCCATAGCACTTACTCATCATTGTAATATTGGAAGCTCTTAGCGACGTGGTTTAGCTAAGAAATTATGAAATAATACTAAGTATCAGTGGCGAAGGGTCCATAGAACTCGATTCCTACCGGCTTCCCTTTGAAAAATGGCACAGTCAGTATTCTATAGACAAATAATATAATCATATTAAAGATATGTACTCCGGCTTACCGCTTACAAAAATTGACCCTTCGCTACTGCTAAGTATACATATTTGATAATCAATGAACTTGATAAATGCTAGAGAGTTGCATTTTTTTTAAATATACGTTGCCCTACACTAGGAATTTCTCCTGTAGGTATCGTGGTTGCGTTTACAAACATTTAAAGCCATATACCTGGAACAACTACCTGTAGGCCATACAAATATTTGTTCCGTGCGGGAATCAAACCCGCGACACGAAACGCAGCAGCCAATCGCTCAGCCACTGCGCCAACCGTGCGTAGTAAGAATCCATTTGTTTTTTTTTTAATTAATTGAATGTCAACGCACAGTCTAAGAGTCCTTGCAGACTAAAGTCTTTCTATCGATCGATAGTTTAGTCGGGTTGAGCTGCTAACGCGCACACTAGGCCAACTAAACGGTTGTGTTATTTCTGTTGCGTTATAACAACAAATAATAAAAATAAATTTAAAACTAAAGGGGGCTCCCATACTATGATGGTACGGAAATCTCCATGTGCGTACCACTCGCACTTGACCGGTTTTTTTAACATTACCTGTATCTATTCAAAATAATTCTAAAGGGTGTAAATAGACCCTTAACGCAAACGAAAGGCACTTGTTTTCCCCGTCTTTGCGATCATTTTTTTGTTCTAGACCATACCTGGGAACCTTCTAGTTACGGAGATATTGGGGGGTCAAAGTTCCAACTTTTTCACAAGTTTTTTTTTAAATACATGTTTCTAATGTAAGATTTTTACTTTACACACCTCCACGACCCCCGTACTATTCAATCCATCCATCAGCACAATGCTTTGAGTGCTTTCCATCGCGTCCTACCTTAAAACGTGATTTTTCACCCCCAAAAAAAAAAATCGATTCCCAGCAATAATTTTTGCGTAAAGTTACTTAGTGTGATGTACAGAATGCTTGGTTGTCGGGTATGTGAAGGGTCTGTTTACACCCTGTATAAAACATAACGAACCGAAAAATTATCACGACGTGGCTACTTGCGACTTGCGACCTAATTCAGTGGTCGCTGTGATATAACCTTCGATTAGATCACGACCAGTTTAAGTTTGCAGTACAAGGTAGCGCTGCTTGTCAAGAAAAAATTCAACAATATGTCAAGCGTCGTACATTTATTTTAGTTCTCAGTTTTACCGCTTGCACAGATATGTTGGTCGAAGTGTACTCGGGCCGGTTAGCTAGTCCGCCAGTGTTAATGTCTGTTTGGTGAACGATAGTCATTTTCTCACGGTAACAACATTAAAAAGACAAAAAGCCCTACTTCCTATAAAACATTAAAAAGTCTAAAATATAAAATAACTTTACTGACTTGACTTTGTTTTTTTCATTGACTTTTTGCCACCGACTTCCGAAAGTAAAGTTATTTATTACTTTTTTTTTTGAAGTCGGTTTTTTCTCGTAGAAATTATTTTATTTTCCCATTTTTAGTTGTAGTATCACACAAATTTGACAAATTTCGTGAACGGCCATTACTGAACCGATTTTGATGAAATTTCTTTGTGACCAATCGGGAAGTATGTAAAACTTTTCACATGAAAATTTTTAAAACCGGTTTATAAATTACGAAGTTGATCGAAACATAAAAAAATCAACCGAATTGAGAACCTCATCCTTTTTGAAAAAAGTATTCCCATAGCAGCTCGGGGTCTAGATATATGCCCGGTTGATGGCAATAGGTTCGCTCTCTATTACATTGGACTTAAACATAAATGGTGACAAATGGGTATACTGTATTGTACGCCTCTGCCTGAACCTCGAGAGTATTTGGCGCAGGCTTATGACACAATATTATCTTTTTTTGGTTATATTTCAGTAGTTTTTTTCTTTTTGTTTGTGTGCACTTGTGCCAAATAAACGTATTTTCTTTATTTCTATTACACGCGTGATTTTGGGTTATGTTGATAAAAATATTTTTAGTAAAGTACTTTCTAAGTGAAGTTAAAAAATACACAAGGTTGTAAAATACATCTTTTTACGTCCTATTTATAAAAAAATGATTTAAATACCAAAAACAGATAATCATTAATAGAAATAAACTATCGTGTTATTATTAAGAAGGCTGCTCAGTGCTGGGACAGCTGGGGCATAGGCAATAAATAGATTCAGTCGAATCAATACGAGAATCGTTAACTGCTTGCATTCAACGACTCCCCACGACGTTAATCAAATTGGTTTATCTTATCTGTCCACTATAGAAAATTGCTGGCTATTTTTGAACGGTTTTCTTTCTCTGAACTTGACTTATTTTTCTAAAAGTAGTTTCATGTACATTTTTATATGAATGCGCAAGCGTTTGTATACAAGCGAGCTGCTTTTAATTTTTTTTTTTTTTTTAATAAAATTAATAAAAGACACATCGGTGTTTTTTTACATTAAAAATATTTTACCTTACTGGTGAGATTCTTCAGAAAGGTCAGATGTATGAACGTGGACGAGGCGCAAGGAGTATGTAAGGATACGTACTCAGTACCAGCCAGGGAGTTTGGATTTGTGTCCGGTTGATGGCAATAGGCTCGCCCCTTACATGGAACCTAAAACTTACCTGGCGAAATGAGGGTGTACTATTAGGTACCTGCCTAACCCTTCGGGGATTACAGGCGTGATGTTATGTCATGATGGGAATGTGTGAATTATCTATCACGCGGGCAGTGCGGGTTGGTTTATAAATGTGATGTTTTCCAACCGGCCCTGGACACGCGTTTTCGAATATGACTACACTTCAAACAAATCTAAAATAAATGGATTTCCATTTCAGTCCACTCTTACGTAACTTACTACATTATAAATGTGAAAGTTTGTGAGGACGTTTGTTACTCTTTCACGCAAAAACGACTTCAAGGACTTGATTTAAATTTAGCACAAAAATAGGTTATAACCTGGATTATCTCATAGGACTTTTTATCCCGTGGGACAGTAACCGAACTCCACGCAAGCGAAGCCACGGGCTTAAGCTAGTCGTGCATAAAAAAACATATTTATTAAATATTTTCAATTAATCCGTAATCAATAAATCAAATTTCCGCACTGTTGATCATATTTTTGTTATAACACTCATGCAGAACAATGATTGAATAGGATTTTAATTTAGATTAACAGTTCTATTAGCCCCGAAAATAAACGACGTAAATTATGCCACTAGTGCATTAATAATAAATAAAAACGAAGTCTTAAAAAAATTGGTTTCTTCTCACTAATTGCGTGAGCCGATGCGATATTGTTTGTATGGTAAGACCAATTTGTTTCCTTTCAACCCGTGTTCCATAGAGAATTTTGTCCAGTGTGATGGTCTGAATCACCATCGAATTGCGATTTTTACATCACACCTTGTATAATTTAATTGTGTTGACTGTACTATACAGGTTGATGAAAGGTCCATCATCGCCGCCATCTATTTACGCATTCTGTGCGTCTAACTAAGTAATATTAAATAAATGTTGCCGGGAAACGATGACGTTTATTTTTGGTACATAAAACTGTTGTTTACCGTAGCGCGCAATGAAACGCAATTTTGGCTCATGGGTGGTTATGTATATTAGGCGGTCTTGAAAAGACTCTTATTTACATTTAAAACTAGTTCGGTAAAAATGTAACGAGTAACATTTAATTAAAAGTATCAAAAAACCCGGCTACAAATTGTATTATGTACCTGTATGTATATACATTTATTTGTAATCTCCTTTTAATTTCCTTTATTTTGATACCCTACTCGATAGATTTGGTTGAAAAAAAAATTTAACGACTTACAATTTTCGCGCCAAAAATTCACCATTTTGTTTTTTTTTCAAACACCTATCTAAGGATGCTTGGGTTTTTAAGACGAATATAACAATAGCTTAATTGTCGAAATCCATCCAGCCGTTTGTAAGATACAAGGTTACAAAGAAATTTACAAACATACAAGATTCGCGCGAAAAACATAACTCTTCCTTGGCAGTCGGGTAAAAAGAAATCTTCGAAAAAAGTACCTTCAATGTCTGCCTTACCTGAAAGTTCTCAGGTACGACTCAAACAAAAAAAATGACAATAACGAGAAGATTAAGGGCTAGTTCAGACATGCGGGATCGACCCGGTTCCCGCATGTCGCGGCTTGATTATCCGCGCGGTTATGTCTGAACGATTACGCGATATCCATGCGATTCTGAAATCGCGCGGTTCCCGCCGTGTCTGAACAAGCTCTAAGGGATACGGCTCCGTTTAGTGTCTTTTTAAACCGTAATTAAACGGATTTTGACATGTTTACTTGAACTGCTGATTATTTTGAAAAAAAATGTGAAAAATTACTAAGACTGGGTGATTTTTTAAAGGGATATCAGGAATGGTCAAAAAAACAACCTGTATACAAAAACTACTTGACCTCCTACAAAAACTGTGTGAATTTGTTTAGTCTTAAAAATAGTACATTACAGACAAAACGTGTTCTTAATAGTGTTGTTATTTCCTTCAATATTTGACGACCTCGTAGCCGATTCAGTTAATTTGTGAATACATTCTCTACGCCATGAAACATCAATTAGGACTTACTGACCTAACTGTACATTGCAATTTATTTTAAACTTAGATTTACCTGCGGCCTCGCTCACGTGAAGATCGATAATAGGGATGTTTCCTGTGTAAAAAAAATATGATTCCATTTAGTCCGTTAGTTAGATTATCGAAAAATATATTTTGTTTTATCAAATCAATAAAAATTGACGAAGATAAAATGCATCAAAGATCATGAGTGGGGCCAGTGACGTCACTTTTCGGTAAAAAGTCAGTACACTTTACTTACAAGTATGACGTCACACGAGTTTTCGACGCACTGTATCGTCTTCATTTTTAGTTTTCGTGAAAAAAGAAAAAATACGTGTCCAATATTTTTTGGAAATCTATCTGACGGACTAATTAGATTTTTTCAGGAAACATCCCTATTATCCTACGTGAACTTTCTATCAGGATAAAATGTATTTAATATCCTTTGAGGTCATTGATTTTGAAAATTTCCAAAACTTTTTAAAGCGTCACAGTTGCAAAATGCAAAACATTTCCTCGAGTGTCGTATTTGAAGTACCAGGAGGTCATGCTAACAAGGGGGTAGGCGTATACACGTGGTAGTTCATTACATCATACTGCGGAAACTTGTGGAAGCCGTAATAAGAATGGCAGCCATATGGAAAGGTCTGCCAAGCTAATAATTCAGTTTTCTTTTGAAGTAAGCAAGTTTTGTTAAAGCTTTTGAGTTAGGATATTTCAAAAATTTTGGCAAAAAACTGAAATTTGCAATAAAGTCCGTACAAATCTGTTTAGAAGTGCGATCACAGTCCGGACGGGAGAGCATAATATCGGACAAGTCCGGCCACGGTGACTGCCTCGTTGGTCTAGTGGTCGCAAGCGCGACTGCTGAGCATGAGGTCCTGGGTTCGATTCCCTGGTGGGGAAAGTGTCATTGACTTTTTTCCATCAGAAATTTCTCAGTAGCAGCCACGGAGTCTGGATTTGCGCTCGTTTGATGGCAATAGGCTCGCCCCTATTATACGGGACTTAAACATAGCTGGCGAAATGTGGGTGTACTATTAGGTACACCTCTGCCTAACCCTTCGTGGATTACAGGCGTGATATTATGTTAAGTCCGGCCAAATCCGAACGGATGGCAACTATATAAGGGCCTTGAGGATACCCATTACCATTATCTTTTGCCACTTACATTTAAGTATGTACTTTTAGAATATATTCAACTTGAATAAAATTTATCAATTTGATTTCATATCACCATCTGCCTGCCTTTTCCCAACTATATTGGGGTCGGCTTCCAGTCTAACCGGATGCAGCTGAATACCAGTATTTTACATGGAGCGACTGCCTATCGGACCTCCACAACCCAGTTAGTACTGGGTAATACGATACCCCTTAGTAAGACTGGTTATCAGACTTTTTGGGCCACTGACTACCTGTAACGGCTGTCAAAGATCTACAGATGACAGCCGGGACCAACGGCTTAACGTGCTTTTCGAGGCACGGAGGAAACTCGGGTATGTAATGGGCGGTCACCCATCCACAGACCAACCTAGGCAAGCACGGCTTTACCTAAAGATCGACCCGAGCGGCTGTTATTATTTAGCCACGAGCTCCTCAATTTGATTTCATATATCAAAGTAAATTTCTGTGATTTCTATCTCATTCCAGCATTTAACCCGCCCTTCGTAGAAATCCCACAAAAGCTAGTTCCCAGTAATAAGTATCTGCAATTCTGGAAATAGATTTTCAGTGGAAATGATAAATTATTTTCCGTTAAAGGTCTTCCACGTGTAATGGATAATACATGGTGGGAGGGGTCGTGGTTAAGGGTGCGTCCACACTATAAATAAACATAACATTTTATAAAACATGATTTAATAGAGAGATTAGCAATCTTGTCTTTCTACCAGTGGCGAAGGTTCCGTACAACTCGATTCCTACCGGATTCCCTTTAAAAATGGCATAGTCAGTACTCTATAGACAAATAATATAACGTCTAACTATTCATACACGAAATATTTTCAGGGAATCATCTAACGGCTATAACGAAGCCATTTCAAGGGATTATTTTTTTATCTGAGTATATTTTTATAAAAAAATAAATAATTAAAAATTACTTGACCCGCAAAATAAATACTAGCTCCTTATTTTTGAACATCCATTGCGCTAGTTTACTACGTCGTATTTACCTACTGTCATTGTTACAATATTGGAGTAAAGGTTTTATGCAAAAACTCTCAAAAAATTTTAGAATTATAATAATTTCGTAAAAAAAAAACACTAAGATTGTGTTTTTTTTTCGTTGCTATGGCGACTTTACGACTTATAGAAGTTACCCTTAAAATATTTCGTGTATGAAAAGATAGACCTTAAAGAATCACATTAAATATATGTGGCTAATGCTGTACTAAATATAATAAGTAAATAAATGTACTCCGGCTTACCTCTTACAAAAACTGACCCTTCGCTACTGCTTTCTACTATTATAAATGCGAAAGTTTGTTAGGATGGATGTATGGGTAAATGTTTGTTACTCTTTTACGCAAAAACTACTGAACGAATTTTGATGTTTGGCACGCAGATAGTTTTTAACCTGGATACTATAATATCTCCCGCCCCGATGGCGGGTCTCGAGAAGAAGATTGGCCGCCGTGTCCGAAAACGGTCAGGAGGACTATACAGAGTGTAAATAGAAGCCTTCACGAAGCCGTGAACCAAGCATTCTGTACATCAAACTAAGTGACTTTACGCAAAAATTTGCTGGGAAACGACTTTTTGTTTTGGGGTGATGAAAAATCACGTTTTACGGTAGGACTCGATGGAACGCACTTAAAGCATTGTGCTGATGGGTGGATTGAATAGTACGGGGGTCGTGGGAATGTTTAAAGTAAAAATCTTACATTAGAACACGTATTTAAAAAAAAAACTTGTGTAAAAGTATAAACTTTGACCCCCAATATCTCCATAACTAGAAGGTTCCCAGGTATGGTCTAGAACAAAAAAATGATCGCAATTGCGGAGAGAACAAGTGTCTTTCGGCTTCGTTAGGGGTCTATTTACACCTTTTATTATGTAGGTATTATACTGCTTGTGTGTTGATTCTACGTCTCGTCTCTGCTCCACTCGTCTCCGCTTTGGTAGAAACCGGAACTTAACGTCGTCACCAGCTGATTTTCCTCTTATGACTTGACGGAAAGAAAGGTGCATGAATATTGAATGTTGGATTAATTCCATTTATACGTCTTCTTCATTAAACTTTGCCCCCATACAGTTTTTCCTGTTGGTATCTTGCGGATGCGTTCACCTACAGACACAATTTTTATAGTACGCGTAATTATAGACTTGCATTATCTGTGAGCGGTATAAATATTTGTTTTGTGCTCTGCTAAAAATATAGTAGTGTAATTTGTATATATTTTGTAGGCGACTGAGAAAATTCTTATGACTGTAAGTCTGTAATAGAAACACGTCACACACACACACACACACACACACACACACACACAAAATGTCATGTCTGCCTGTGTTTTAATTCATTAACACAAGCGACGCCTAAATGTATGCGTAAATATTATTGCATGTTGTGGGTGAAATCGGGCATTAATAACAAAATAAATGTATCTAAATGTGTCTATTCAACACAGACACTATATTGAAAACAATGCATCGCGTATCAAAAAATCGAGCAAAAATTTTTTAGAAAATAAAGTACAGTCAGCTTCAAAAACTTGTACAATTATTAAATAATGGAAATTACTATTCCAAAATGATGTAACATAAATATCAGCCTAGGCCTAAGTATACCATAAGTAGGAAAATAATAAAAATGAAATAACCTAAAATATCTATCATATGATTTTTTAGACATTTTCTTAAAAAAATACCTATATTTTTATAAGTTATGAAAAAAAATTACTTGCGTTGTTAATGAAAACAACAATGCGAAAGAACAGATTGTAAATTATTAATAAAATTATAATTACATGCAACATACGCAATTTTCAGCTGTGTTTCGAAGACAGCGGTGCCCTTAACGTACTGTAAGGATTCAAGAAAAACAAGTTGCGTCAAGCGACACGCGCGCGTCTCTTGTGTCCTTCGCGTTGGTAAAACTCAAAGCATTTAGGTACAAGCACTTTTGTATAGTCAAAGAGTCGGTCAGTTAGTCGGAGAGTTGTAGCTAATTGCCTATTCCAAAACTTTAAAAACTAACCATGGTTCGAAAAGTATAAATCAAGTTTTTTTTAATAATTATCCATGCTTATTCATAACTTGATATCTTTTATTTATAACTAAGATACTTATTATCTGAATTATAACTTAGAGAAAGGCATTTATAATTCCTAATTGTATGGTTTTAAGTTGACTCTTAGCGCGTTTGTAATAGTTTGGATACGTGCGGGGGCAGCAAATCGCGTTCGGATACATGCGAAGTGTTATTGATATCGTTAGCGATTGTTTTTATTAATTATTGTTTTATGATTTTTCTTATTAAACTGTCAATACGCAAGTCGCGCCGCGGTGGGTCGTGGCATGCTTTGAACAACTTCTTTCATTTGTTTTCTGCGCAGTCACTCGCAAGACGCGTGTCGATAGATCGTGTAGCTCGTGGCTAACGGTTAATAGTTTACATAACATAACAGCACGCCTGTAATCCCCGAAGGATTACGCAGAGGTGTACCTAATTGTACACCCACATTTTGCCAGTTATGTTTAAGTCCCATATAATAGGGGGCGAGCCTATAACCTAACCTAAAACAACAACAAATTCAGACTCCGTGGCTGCAGCTGAGAAAAACCCAATAACACTTTTCCCAACCTGGGAATCGAACCTAGGAACTCTTGCTCAGCAGTCGCTCTTGCGACCAGTACACCAACGAGAACACAGCACACGGTTAATAATAGTTTAATAGGTTCTGAAAGAAGCTGAATCTGAAAGATACTAACGCCATCTGTTGTGTTACGTGAGAACTAGGGCGTAGGTTGTAAAATTGAAACTGTAATTGTGTTGTTCGAAGGCTAACAGTAGTCAGTACCGAGTAAATTAAATAGTTGGAGGAACTTGATTATTCCCAATTTTCTTCAAATAAAGTGACAAGAGTAATGGCAGAAAAAAATTTTAAATGATAATATGACATTTATTTTGTTAATTGGGTAAAATTAACCCAGAAACTATACGAGAACTCTTTTGCTTTTAATCGGTTTTCATTTATGTCACATCACTTTTTCGCTAGGTACGGTCTGTTATGCTTGGTAAATAGGTCCTCTTTGCATAACTTTCAAGGGTGAATTATATAAGAATGCAGATATGGTGGTTATGTTTATAACTATAGAGACAAAGAAATAGAATTGAAAATAATCAATAACAAAAATAGTATTGTACCTTCTATTTTTAAAATAATATTACATTTTATTTAAAATTACTAGTTTAATACGTCAAACTAGTGACAGTTCGACGACTTCTCAGTGTTCGACCGTGATTCGACCATTATTTAATTAAGTAGGTACTTATTTACAACCGTGATGAGACCATTATTTAATTACATATTTAAAACAATAAACTCTAGAGTTCATTCTTATTCTATTCACAATGGCGGCCGATTCTCAGCGCAGCGTTGCGTATGACTCACGTCATTGATAATACGACTGGATTCCATTTTCAAACTGTCTACATATTTTTTTATTGTGTTATGCCAGTATTGTAATGGCTAATGGTTGTAGTCGATTTTGGAATTTCATTATTAGTAATAGCTTAATTTGTTATTAAGGACTCGCATTTTTTCGGGTCATATCTTCAATAGGTATTTTTGGTGATATTTCAATAACAAAAAAAATGCAAACTCGATGCTCAGATCAATATAAAACGACGAAGAAAGAAAATTAGACAGCTGTGATGAAGGGCCAATCAAACAGTTAACTTATTTAGGTAATCAAACAAAATGATAGCAATAAAGATAAGGCTGCCACGTTGCCCTAGTGGTCGTAAGAGCTACGTTGCCCTAGTGGTCGTAAGAGATACTACTGAGCACGAGGTCCTGGTCAATTCCTAGTTCGGGCAAAATGTTACGGACAGATTCCTGAATCTGTCCGTAACATTTTGAAATTCAGAAGCCAAGCTGCAACTAAGAACCCTGGTTCTCAGTAGCAGCTTTGCTTCTGGATTTGGACCCGCTGGATGGCAATAGGATCGCACCATATTACATGCAACCTAAACGTAACTTGCGAAATGCACTGTAGGTGTCACATGCCTGCCTAACCCTTTGGAGAAACAGGTGTGATGTAATATTATGCTCTTAAAAAATATGACCTAATCATCGTCATCGCCATTTTCCTGCCATGTTACTTGGGGTCGGCAAAACACTTTTTTTCGTTCATGCTCCCCTAGGTGCTACGTACTAATGCACTTAGGTAACCTTTTCTTTTTCAACTACACGGTTAAATAACCGGTTATCCTGTAAGATAAGAACATAACGTGAATTGTATTAAATAAAAATTGGCTTTAATGAGTTTATTGATTTCATTTTATAATTTTATCTTGAAACTGGTTCCGTAAGTTGTCTGCGCGCTGTACTGCGGATTTCTTGGCGTCTTCGTAACAAATCTTAAAAGTAATTTTTGTGACTTCATTTTGAGTTTTTAAAATAACGTTCGATGTTTTTCGTCATTTAAATTTGGATAATGTCAGAAGATGATGTTTTTCGTCAAAACTGTACAAAATATTATAAATTATTTTCATTTGTAGTTGGGCTGTTCTCATTCATCATTCATCTGATTCATCTAATTAAACTCATCGTTTCTTTGTTCATAAAATAAAAAAAAACAAAATTCCCGAGTAAAAAAAAAGTATTCTGATTTAAAAGCATGTCTATGGAGTTTCTTGCCCGTTCTTCTCTATAGAGATCTACGTCAGGGAATGGGCAACTACAGTACTTTCACAGTTCTTATGCCTTGTGACTGGGACTGTAGCTATATTCCATTCTTGTCTTTGTTTCGACAATTCAAAAGTGCCTGTAACTGGCCTACTTGAAATAAAAGCTTTGATTTTGAGTCGGTTTGCGAATTTTGTCGCTGATTGTCATCATTCTCCCTTATCCCAATTTATTTTGGGGACGGCGCAGCATATCTTCTTCTATACCTGTGATTATTTCCCATGTTTAGTTAGACCGATATAGACATTTCTAAAACTTGTCCTTTATCTAATTCTATGTAACTGTATGTATGGTGTTAGAAAGATAAGCTGATAACACTACTTATCTTTCTATGCGTGGAGGAATCGTTGCCCTACATAGCTCTGATATCATTTTTTCTTTCAAGTCTCAACTGAACTTGAGACCTCAAGTCCCAAAAATATCAAAGAGCATGTTTAAAAAAATACTTTGAATGAAGATTCTCATGCTTTCTGTTTCATAAAAATCTTCACTTGTCACCTTTACCTTACTAACTACGTCAAAGCCAAAGGAGGGTTATGGTTTTAACAGGCTATGTCTATGTGTATATCTTAATGTTCATCTGTTACCACATAACTCCTAAACTCCTTATCGTATTTTAGACAAACGAAGTATTAAAAAACCGGACTGTTGTCAAGACACTCCTCTTTAAATACCTTAATTGATAAATATGCGACCAGTATATTAAAAAAATAATAGAAACAGGTCGACAAATACTTCAAGTACGTTTTGTAAGCAGAAATTAGCCTCGGCAACTAAGCAATAATTTATCAGATTTATTAGAACCGGCTAGATAATATCAGAGAATAGAGTACAACAATACTATAATAAACTAAGTTACTCAACTTACCATTAATAAGTTTAATAACATTTCTGAATTGCGAAACGAAATATTACATGAGCTTATTATTGTTTTAATTGTAATGTTTTACGTTAAAACAGTTTGTTAGAATAAGTATAAAAAGTTTTCATAAAAATCAAACACGTTTGAAAACATTCCTCTAGTGTGGTTATGAATGGTCACTTATTTTTGGTGCCGACTGTACCTGACTTTTAGACGATGCCAGTTATAAAAATATCAATCATAGTCGAACGGAGTAGTAAGGATAGGATAGTTTTTAAGTTTCATGGTCCGAGACACCACACCAGCCCCCGTAGCATGACCACCGTAGACAAGGATTTCTTTGACGGAAGAATCGACAAAATGACAGATTGTGTCAACACAATGACAGATTTCTTTGCACTATCAGTCAGTCTGATATCTGAACTCAATGGGGAGTCTAGTAAACGGTTTGTCCTAGTATTCAGAGATAGTATGATCATAGCTATCTCCAGCCCTTGTCCCAATGTATTTGGGGTCAGTGCACTATGGCTTCTTCTCGACTGGTGATGGACAATTATGGGAGTACAGTAACTGCTATGAGTTACATGATCCCTTTAAAAGAAGAAGAGGAGTAGCCTAGGGGCCTAAAATTGCCGCATATTCATACGATTTTCCTTTTATGATTCTGCTAAAGCGCCCATTTTATTTTGGGAGTTACGAGAGACAGCGCTAGACGACCTGTACAGCTTTGTCTCTTTCTCACACTGGAATTACTCCTGCTTTATGACGTCATGTTAGGCCACCTGCCCCCGTAGCATGACCACCGTAGACAAAGATTTATTTGACGGAAGAATCGACAAAATGACAGATTGTGTCGACACAATGACAGATTTCTTTGCACTATCTGTCATTTTGTCGTGCTACGGGGGCAGAGGTCTTGCGTTTATTATGGTACACCTTGTCTATGCATCCAGCTAGATCTAGACCTAGCCACTGATTGTGGTGTAACTAAATTAGTAAGACTTATGGTATAATTTGTTTCACCCTATATACATACATATGCTGTGCTTTTTTATTTAAATTGATCACTTAATTTAACAATTAAGTATCTAATGTTTTACTTTTTTTTTTGTTACAGGTAAGCATACCAGTTTATTGCATCAATTGATAATTTAATAATTTGGGTAAGCAAATACTTTAGATGGCGGGATGAGCTGGACTATTTCGCAAAGGATTGGCCTACAATCGCACTAAACCGCGAAATGTGGAAGGAGGGAAGGGAGGCCTTTGTCCTGCAGTGGGACAATATAGGCTTATAATAATTGGATAATACTTTTAATTATTTTTCTAGTTTTTTTTTTTTTTTTTTTTTTTTTTTTTTTTTTTTTTTTCTTCGGTATAATTTCAAAAATCACTTCCTTACTACCAAAATAAGACTGACAATCAATCAGTCAGCACACGATGAATCTCAAAGTTACAAAGAACCGTCTTTACTTATTCCCTTTCTAGTATAGTAAGCTGGCTTAATAGTAACAGCAGCACAGGTCGCTCTTCAAAGTTAAAATACGCTGTTCAAGGTCGGTCTGTGGATGGGTGACCATCATAACATACCGAGTTTCCTCCGTGCCTCGGAAAGCAAGTTAACCGTTGGTCCCGACTGTCATTTGTAGATCTTTGACAGTCGTTACAGGGATAACGTATTACCCAGTACTAACTGGGTTGTGGAGGTCAGATAGGCAGTGGCTCCATGTAAAATACTGGTATTCAGCTGCATCCTGTTAAACTGGAAGCCGACCCCAACATAGTTGGGAAAAGGCTAGGCAGATGGGTCGTGGAACTTATAGAATTACCGTGACCCTGGAACATAAAGAGCTATTGAAGGACACCGTGGATTTTAGTCAGTACAAGTCTGACAGTCCCTCCCGCTCTGCCCTGGGTGGGAGGACTCATTTGATGATTTTACCACGATAAAAAAAAAGGCTAGGCAGATGAGGACTACCAAAATCAAAATGTAATATAAACTTGAATGACTTACACAAATAAAATCAGACTAAAATCTCAAGCATGTCGCTAACTATCAACAACATATTTCTATGACTCACGCGCTACGTAGAATTTATCCGTTGACGCGACGTGCAAGACCAAACGTACGCAATGTTTCATCAGTACCTAAAATACGAGATGAATATAATATTATACCTACCGCTAGCTTTTGCCCGCGGCTTCGCTCGAGTAGTTCCGAAGATTATCCCCCACATACAAACTTACTAAATGTACCTCTTTCTATCACGAATAACATAACATCACGCCTGTAATTGCCGAAGCGTTAGGCAAAGGTGCACCTATTAGTACAGCCATGTTACGCCAGTTATGTTTTTAAGTCCCATGTATTAGGGGCGAGCCTATTGCCGTCAATCGGCCACGAATCTAGACTCCTTAGTTCTACCCGTACCTCTTTATAACATGAAATAATAATTTATTTACATCTTCATTATGCCAGGTTTTAAATCCTTGTAGGTACTATAAAATGGAGTCAGCCACATTTAACATAAAAAATAAAAAAATAGTACTTCCCTTGTTATAAATGTTTTGTTCTATTAATCATTGTTTTGTAATCTCCACTGCTATAGTAATCGGCTATTTATTATGAGAGCCTATATCAAGTAATGCCAGGTTAAAATATCGTGCATTTTATAATTACGTAATTTTTTATTAGAAAATTATGCACTTCATGACGTAGGGTGAAGTAGCCAGTTAAGGCGCTACCTCGAAAATAAATCGTAGCTCGATGGGCGTGGCTTAGCCCCCCGCGAGGGGAGCGGCGAATGCAGTGTACGCGGTGGCATTCGGGAAAACAGAGTACGCACTTCTTGGATTATTTGAAATATTAGAACATAGGAGGGATGGAGTAGAAAAATAATACAAATATTTAATTTTCAACATTTTTTTTTATTAAGTACACCATGTAATAAAAATTCATTAGGTAATGAAGGCATATAACAAATGTTTATTTACTATGAATATTTTTTATTAAATAATAAATATATTGTTTCAATTTTTCTATATTTAACCTACTTTAAAAAACTCGTCTATTTATATGTATTACTAGCTTCTGCCCGCAGCTTCGAACGCGTGGAGTTCGGGAATTGGTCACGGAATCTTACTTCTGGGATAATAAGTAATCTATGTATGTATAGTACATACATATATTTACATGTACTTGCTTATAACTTGCAAATATTTGTTTAAAGTTATATCAATTAAATTAGATACGTGAAATATTGATACCTTGGTTCGAGATTGGACATCGGATTTACTGGATTTTATCTAAAGAGTATGTACACAAATTTTCAAGTCAATTGACCCCGAGAGTAAAAAGTTTCACAGATAATTCAACACCCCATTTCACCCTCTAAGGGATAGGAATTTAGAAAAACCCTTTCTTAGTATATACCTACTCTTCACAAAGAGTACACTGTCCAAATTTCATGTCTCTAGGACCAGTGGTTTGGGCTGTGCGTTGATGTATCAGTCAGCCAGTCAGGACAGTGAATTTTAAATTGGAGGATGATTTTGGAAAAACTGTGATACACATATCTCATCATTTTAACTGAAGTATTAGACACATTTTCAAGTCAATCGATTCAGAGAATAAAAAGTTTCATAGATAGTTCAACCCCCCATTTCACCCTATTAGGGGTGGAATTAAAAAAAAAACCGTTTCTTAGTGGATACCTACTCTTCACAAAGAGTACACTGTCCAAATTTCATGTCTCTAGGACCAGTGGTTTGGGCTGTGCGTTGATATATAAGTCAGTCAGTCAGTCAGTCAGGACTTTGAATTTTATATGTATAGATAGAATATAGATAAAATATGTTAGCAATTTTCTCGTAAACTACTGAACCGATTTTGATGATTCTTTCACTGGTATAATCTAATCCCCAAGTATGGTTTTAGTGCACAACATATAAAGATGCCAATCTTATTAACAAACTTACACGTCTCTGGCATCAGATGAAATATTTAATCTGCAATGTTGCATCACATTCACGGAGCTTAATTGAAAATGTAGACAGCAACATTGTAGAGAATTTTAATGGAGTAGTTGCCAAATTAGTTGGCGGCAAAAGAGTTAACTACGCTCTTAAACGGTCTTATCAGGCAAGATGAACAGGGGCAGTAGTATCATTTAACTCCGGGAAAATATTGACTACCGTCCACAAAACTATTCACAATACGAGCCCTTTAGAAAAGTCAAGAAATATGAAGAACAAGTAGAAAATACAAGAACGTACAACCAAACGTTAAAAAAGAAAAAAAAAACGTAAATTGGTTTCTAAGAAAATAGATTTTAATAATGGCGAAAATGCCGACAGACCCGATGTGGATTCTGATACATATAACCTCACAAAATTAACGTTTTTGAAAAATTTAGAAAAATCCGATGAAGAACGCTAAGAGATGCAGGAGTGGACAATACTACAGAGTGAAAGTGGAGAGTGGCTAGAATTACAGTAGAAATCTTTTAACAGCGTCTAATTACGGGACGGTGGTAAAAAGGATAAAAACGAATAGTTGTGCTAATATGGTGAAAAACATGTTGTATAAGGCAAATATCGACGATGTGGCAACTATAAGCCAAGGGGCGAAATATGAAAAAGCTGCTATTGAGCAACTGTCTAATTTAGTACAGGTAAATATACAAAAATGTGGTCTTTTCATTGACGATAAGTACCCGTTTTTAGGGGCAACGCCGGAAAGGATTGCTGATGACATGCTTGTTGAAATCAAATGTCCTGAATTGTGACTTTGTTGCACCAGGAATGATTTAGTTTTATGTCTTAAAAAATAGATACGTTTTTGTCGCTCCAATAAGTGAGAATAAAAATGGCCATAAATACATTTGTTTGGCTGTAGCTCCAACGCACGTCAAACTCTCGTGGGCACGGGGGCATTGTCAAATGTAACTCTGTCGGCCCAAAACCCGAGTAAAAACCGCCAATAATCACAAAGGCACCTGCGTCATCAAGTAGAATTTTGAGATACTTTCGGGGATATCTTTGTGCCCCAAATGTAGGCATGGTTCAGAGACAATTTGGCAAACAAAACTCGATTTTGCAGTTTAGGCTATTTGTGACTTTGTTGCATCGAAGGTGCGAATTTGTGATTTTTGCAACCAATCTTTTCGACCGTGATTTAGGTATATGGTCGAGTGTCAAGTGTCAAGTATTTTTGCATAAGAGATACTGTCTCCATCAGCTATGTATCTTCCAAAGATAACGCCATGCATTTCTATGGACTGTTTACTGTCGGCGCTAATAGTGGATTCCATAGCTGTTGAAGATCCGCTAAGATTTTTAAAACACTCATGGTGTTTTACTTCCTCATTTCGTTTTACCGCTCTAGCACAAATACAACAGTATTTGTTTTTGACTGCCATGAAAAGAACTTGACGAAATCGTCTACCTATAATTGTCGCAGCGCCAGATAGTGCAGAATAATTAGTTCTGTATGAATGTTTAGCCCAGCAACCATCTAAGATTACATCTATTATTGGTATGCCATCTTTAGTAGCTTTCCTTCTTTCACTGCCGCTTCTTTCCCCCGTTCCCCCACTTTCCTCATTTCTTCCCATGCCGTCACTTCCCATTCGTCACATATTTCATCTTGCAAGATTTTGTATTTGTATTCCGACACGGATGGTAAATCGACAGCAGCCGAAAACTGTTTCAGTTGAGCGTTACCACAACCAGCTGCCACCATCCCGGCCACCACCATTTTATTTTGAGTTCCGTACTTTAAACTTTGTTTTACAAAATGTACAAGAAAATGTGTGTAAGGCCAGAAACTTCTGCCCTGGGATCTGGAGGCGACTGCCCTCCAGCGCGTCTATGAGGGGCGCGCGGAGGCGCAGCGCCGGGGCGAATCCCTGCTGCCTCGACAAGTCGAGGCGCGGCGGGAAGAGCTCCGGCGCGATCTCAGGGCAGTATGGAGGAGACGACTGTCGCAACCGAGGTCCGGGCACGCCGCAATCGCGGCGGTAAGACCCCTCTTTGAGGAGTGGCTGGATAGGGGTCACGGCGTCCTGACCTACCGCGTGACGCAGGCCCTCACCGGACACGGAAGTTTCGGGAGGTACCTGTGTCATATGGGGAAGGAGGAAACGCCTGGGTGTCACCACTGCGAGGACCGCCCGGAGGACACGGTGGAGCATACGGTGCAGGACTGCCCCGCTTGGGCAGAGCACCGCCGTGTCCTCACGGCGGCGATAGGCGGAGACCTCTCGCGCCCGGCATTGGTCGAGGCCATGCTGCGGGGCGAGACGGAGTGGGAAGCGGTCGCCTCCTTCTGCGAAGCACATGCTCGCGAAGGAGGAGGCGGGCCGCGTGAGGGAGAGGACAGCGTCCTCCCTCCACCCCAGCCGCAGTGGTAGACGCCCACGGCGCCGGACGTTGGCAGACGATCTCCGGCCACCGTAGGCGCGGGCATGCGGGCGGCGAGTAATGGGCGACTCGCTGTCCGACCATGGACCATGCCCCGGTCGACGGCGCGTTGTGTTCCACGCGCGCCTCAAAGAGTGTCAGCATAATGACGGGGACCCTCTAGAGGGCCAAAGCCTGCCGAGGTCGCGGGACTCATACAATTACCGTGACCCTGGAACATAAAGGGCTACTGAAGGACACCGTGGATTTTAGTCAGTACAAGTCTGACAGTCCCTCCCGCTCTGCCCTGAGTGGGAGGACTCATTTGATGACAGTTAAAAAAAAAAAAAAAGGCCAGAAACTTTTTCTGATTCTAATTTAATGGTTGTAAGGCCGCATTGAAACAGTGATTGGTGACTCGATAATTTAAGCAATTCAGTAAAAAAGTAATTTACATCAACAACTCTGTGGCCACTAATGTGCCGCAGTTTTGGACTCCTGAAACAAAAAGTATAAGTCAACTTGGAAAAATGCTATTTATGCCTAGCTCCATACTGGAAAGTTCATAGTACATAGTAAATAAAATAACAGGACTCACATTTCCTTCAAGTTTACCTCAATAAAGATCAAAAAAAAAAATCGATTAAAAACTCACCTCTTTTCGCAATTCAAATGCGACTCCATTCCTTTTGTGATCATTGTCTGTCACACGCTGTAATCTTGACGTATTATATACATCAATGTATTGTTGACATATTTCTAACCTAAAATGAAATATAAGTACATTTTAGCCTTTTTCATAATATAAACAATTATATAAATAGAAACTAATAATTATTGTACATAACTATATACTTACTTTTTAATCTTTCTCATTTTCTGAGCCCTCACCCTCAGTCGCTCTGTGCTCTAAACGTTGTACTTTATTTAGTTTTGGTTTCATATTTTTTCCCATTAAAAACTAGTCACAAATAGAAAAACGATACGTTATAGGTACTGTTCAATCACAAGAATAGTCTTTATATACCTATTTAACACTAATTAACACAATCTACTAACTTTTAATGTATAAACAATTATTAAAATCACGAAAATTCGATAGCACCGATCTGCAAAAAAATGTCATAGGTTTGACGTCAATGAAGCCCACCGGGCGACTGATCTTGTAAGCGAGCGAAAGTGATGCAATTACTTTTGAAACGCAAAAAAAGAGATGGCTATATTGTGCGTGCGCTCGGAATAAAACGACGTACGTGCCAAAACGAATTTACTCCTTTTTTAACATAAAAAATGAATTAAATTTAAAACTACAATGAGTAAACTTTGATATAATAATTCTCTATGTTTTAAAGTAAATCCCATTGAATAATTCTTAAGCGTTACGCCGTGATGTCGAAAAAAGTAAAAAAATAGATATAACTTTGCATTTTTTTTGTATCGAGAAAAGTTCATTGAATCGTGTATTCCTTATTTAAGTATACTAGACCAAAGAGTCAAAAAACATAATACCAAAATGTTGAATCCCTATTCCACATACTTAACAAGTTATACGAAATAGAAAAACCACATTTTTTTCAATATATCACCTTAATGTCCGAGCCTGTGGTTTAGTAAATCACGGCCATTTTGAATAGTATTTCATGCTCACAAGGCTTTATTTAATACTATTTGAACATATTTATTTAGCCAACGAGTTATCAAAACGATTGTAATTTAAAAAGTATTAAGTGTGTAGTAAGTATTAAGTGTTTAAGTATTTCAAAAAGTATTTATTTACATGAAAAGATATTTATACCCAAACAATATAATTTATGCACAATAGGACGTAGGGTGAAATACCCAATTGATAACCCAGGAAAAACCAAAGATTTAATAAATCACTTCTTCTTTTATTACAGCTATACTAACTATGTACATTTAATTGATAAGAAATCTAGTACATACTAATAAATACAACGGCAGTCGATATTATCAGAGAAATATTTGGCGTATCATATTATATCCGCACTGACTTAACCTTGCGTCATGGATAAAGTATTCAACCTTTGTTGTTTCGTTATATGTATACAAGTTACAATAATCCTATCTATGTATATGTATACATATGTCATGGATATCTTCCTTCTCCGCGGACGAGTATTACTGGGGAATTACTCAAAGCGCAACTATTTTTAAGCGCAACCAACTAAGCGCAACTAAATTATTCCTCGAAGCGCAACTATTAGTTTTGCTCACAAATTCAAATTAAAAATATTATATGTTTATTCCTCAAAGCGCTACCATGATTGAAAAAAAAATAAGGATCCATCATACCCCTCTCTATTTTTCATCGAGCTCAACTAATGGTTGCGCTTCGAGGAATAATTTAGTTGCGCTTAGTTGGTTGCGCTTAAAATAAGTTGCGCTTTGTGGAATACCCCTTATTACTTAAGTAGTAAGATTCAGGCATAAGTAGGTATACTTAAATGTAATGCAAAAATATTTATTTTTAATTTTGCTCTAAATCTAGTTAAGCAATGGTGGAAGGAGTTCAGACTAGTTGGAGCAAAAAAACGCAACTAGATGCGAACTCAAGTTAGGTGGCCAACAAAATTGACAGATTGTTATAAAAGATCCACCCTATTCTCACTTTGGTTGCATCAGTTGCTCAGTGTGACCAAGAATGTTAATGGAGAGATTAATTGATTTAAAAATGCATCGTCTTCATTTGCTACTAAGTTGTGTTCATCACAGATTCAATTAACATAAATTATTTATTTTAACCGTTTCGTCTTGAGAACAAAAACTTGGTATTCGCAAGCGTAACTGCAGTTTGACGTTGACGTTTAACTTCATAAATAATCATTATGTAAAATGCATTTCTAGAGTTTTTATAAGTTTTCTTATAATCTCTTATTTTTCTTTATTTCAAAAAAATACTAATCTCTGTTTGCCAACAGCTCATTTTTAAATCTTATTTAATTGCTATCGTTTAGCTTCTATCCTTAACGTCCGCTTTCACTATCAATTAGTTAATGCGTTTAGTGCTAAACGAGTTTAAACCATCGTTCTGTTTCTGTCAATCATTTACAAGTTGACAGAGAAAATATGATGTTAACCTTTTCACCGCCACGGACTTCAATAGAAGTTCCAGATTTCCGTGCCACCAGCGCCACGACTTCATTAGAAGCTCTTAATTTTTAACTACCTATAAAAAACATAAAAGTACTGTATTTAAAAGCTTCGTTTCATTTTATTATTAAATATAACACGGTCTAATACCCTGTTTTTTACTTTTCCACACAAAAGTAGCCCTTACTTGTCTTAAAATCGGCAAAAACATTTATAGCTTGGCGCTGGCGAGGCATCGCGTTCTGTGTACGTTGGCGGTGAAAAGGTTAACTTTTAGTGAGTCGTGGTACAACCGGGCCTAAGAATCGTTATTGACACCATGATTATAGACTATTTAAAGTCACATGTAGGTAGATGTGTGGGAGAAACAACTCATAGGGCGTAGGTACTAAAGTACACAGTTGAAAATATACATTTTTTGTCTTCAAGGTTACATTTCGTAACTTAGTCACTCGGATAATCGTATCTGACACGTCAACTAATTCAATACTATGTCTGTATGTATGTCTTTCTTACTAATTCACTATTATTATTACTATAAACCTGGATTTTCCGACTGCAGGGAACATTTCTCTCTATCTAGGGCTATTTGGTAGTGGCAGTATAAAGTCCTTTAAAAAGGGAGCTTAAGCTGTGGGCCTAGCGTTAAACGTAAACGTTACCGAAAACTGAATATCGCAACAGGAAAACACGATCACTTTTCCTTGGTGGACCCGATGTCAACAGCTGCGCTGGTGACCACAAAATCACAAACAAAATCATGAGATTTTATTTACTAATTAAAAATAAATATAGAATATGATCTTTCGCCCATACGTGCACTGTTTGCTAAAACTCCGCTAAAGTCCTTACAGCACGCGTAGTATGACCACCGTAGGAACGGGTTTTGTCGACGGAAGAATCGACAAAATGGCAGATTTCTATTGTTGATCTGTCATTTTGTCGATCCTTCCGTCGACAAAACCTGTTTCTACGGTGGTCATGCTACACGTACAGGAAGTCTTTTTTTCTCGCCACACTATAAAGGCTATATTTTAATACCATATTGACTTAATACTCCAAAAGCCCAAAATGGTGCAATTGGCATTCGGACGTTACTATTTCTCTGATCTTGTCAACAAGAGAGATTTTAGAAATTAGAAAAATTGAATGTCTACTGAAAAAATATGTTCAAAAATAATATGACCAGACTTTCGTTCGAATTTCGAAATGGCCACCAAGGAACATTTATTGTTCAAAATGTCTTTTTGGTTGTGCCATAGAAACACTGCTGTAAGTGTGGTCTAGCCGTGGGTAGCACAGCATGACACGAGATGACGTTGGCGTTAATTTAGTTAAACCACTAATAATACGAAGTTAGCAATACCGGTTTCTTAAAATAGACTTAAATGAGGAGATAAGATGTGTACCAAGTAAAACAGATTCATTTGTGCGTGAAATGTCATTGGGTTTTTGTTGCTTTGGTGGCCAATTCTGATTAATGATTAAAAAAATAACTAATCCATACTCCTTTTATTTGAACTATAAATTCCATGATATAAAAAATTAACTTTTATATTATTTAATTTTTTTCCGGGTGTCAACATCATTTGGAGGATGGAACTTACTCAGAATGTTTTATAGAGAATGTATGTACCTAACTGAAATAATCATAATCATAATTTATTTGTTAACTAGGTAAAAAAGTACAGATCTGATGTTTGATGTACAGAGCGCTATGTTATGCTAGGAGGCGTACAAAAAATATGATGTGCAAATCTAGCTGAGGATTACAAATTCTTTACTAAAATATTGAAAATCTTGCATAATTATGGTATTAAATTATAAAATAAATAGAACAAATATATATTATTTAATGCTCCAATTATGTCAGACCTAAATGAGGAATTATTAAAATGTCAAATATCCATGTCAAAATAATAAAATGTCAAAGTTATTTAATGTCAATATTAATATTTGACACAATTTATCTCAAACCTGAATATTTGTTATTAATTAATTATTCATTTAGGTATTCGTCAATACTAAAATAACATTTGTCAAGTAAGAACAACTTAATTTTTTTCTTAAATTGTGTACAATTTAATTCTTTTATGGCATCTGGAATATTGACAAGGAGACTTTTTGTTACTAATGCAGTTTTACATGTACAATTATTCAAAGCATTTTTGTACTGACTACGAATTGGAACATTTCGTACCACTGTAATTTTTTCAAAAAGGTTGGGATTTATTTTGACGAAGATACTAATTTCTAATATGTATAACGCCGGTACCGTAAGTATTTTTAATGATTTAAAGTACATTGCAAAATTTTGCGGGCTACCGTGATGCTTCCACCTCAAACACATTACCTCCTATGAGGTGATTCAGACCATCAAACTAGATAATTTTCCCAAGAAACTATTACACCATGCAAATGTGGTACACGTCTGCCCAACCTTTAAGGGATACCTAGCGATGTTATGTTGTCAATAGGAACAATCGGAACTAGATATCTGAACACTTGATTTTTTAAAACGAATTCGAGTTACTTTTTTCATTACATGAACTTTGCAATCACACCTCACATTGCGTTATCAATCGCTGACTAATCTAATAAAAATCTATCGATATGTAAATATCGGTTATCCATCCAAAACCTTGACCATGGCCACGTAGCTTAACCTTGTAAGAAATCGATTCAACCGATTGCGAATTTCGTATCGAAAGTTTGAGTTGCATCATCATGAAGTTAGTTTTTATTGCTAATATAGCTTCATAGGCTTATGAAATCTACAGAGATTTACACTAGAACTTGCTTTTAAAAGCGAACTAGCCGTTGCCCGTGACTTCGTCTGCGATCCAGGATGAAAAGCAGCCTGTGTCCTTCTCCATGTCGCAGACTATCTAATTGTCAAATTTTATAACGATCGGTTTAGTGGTTTAGACGTGAAACGGACAGACATAAAGTTGCGCATTTACTTACAATATTAAAATAATTACACGGAATTTTAACGAAGTTTAAAGTGGATACCAAGTTTGGTATTCCCATATGTCCTGTATTAATCACTTTCCATTTAAATGCCGCTAGACCGGTCAATGAGTCAACGTATAAACCGAGTAACTCAGATTTGATTTTTAATACTTTTTTTCAATCGATACCCACGCGTTCTTTGAATTTTTAAACCATTACGTATGGACAACAGTTGGGCCATTTACCCTATGACGCAATACTGGGCAAAATTTTTTTGTGTTAATTTAATGGTATAATATTTGCAGCACATAATAATTACTGCGTAATTTTTCAACATAAAAAATCATAGCCTAATGCCTGTTTACACTACTAACAATAAACGACACGTCAAAGCGCAAAGTATTCTGACCGCTGTTTTCTACATCGTGGAGAGTGTAAATTTAGGCATTAATTTATATTAAGCCTAGTATTCGTGATAATTGGCATTATTATTGTAAGTCTAAAATATCTAAATCTAGTATTTAAGGATCGAAGCAGGTTGCGTTCTGTGGTTCCTGCCCACACCCATGCAAAAAAAATCGTTTAAAAGTGAAAACGCCAGGTTAGCCCGTAAAATTCAAATTTTCTTACGCTATAGCAATTTTCAGATCAGTGGCAGGCTGTATGTTGAACAAAATATGATTCGCGACCGTAACACGCAGTATTTACAGAATTATAATCATTACAATCAATACAACTATCAAAAGTTTAAAAAAAAAAAAAGAAAAAAAAAATTAAAAGAAAAAAAAAAAAAAAAGTACCTAAGAAAATTTGAATTACGTGGCCTACCCTGGCGCTTCCCTCGAATGTAGTACTAGGATGTAAGAAACGTGTGGGGTTTCTTTCTGTGCTATATTCAATCAGTAATTTATTCACTTCTTCAGTATGACCGTGTTCTTTCGCTCTTCATTTAGTTACAAAGTCTGCTAGAGAAACATGTTAATGTAACGGTTCACGTATAGATGTCGCTGTATGTACGGATCTACAACAGAAACTATTTAAGGGGTGAAAACACTCTTAACGAAGCCGTAAAGCACGTGTTCTTTGTACGTGCTTTTCGACGCATGGCGGAAACTCGGTATTAATCAGTAACCAGCCTTGGCAAGCGCGGCTTCACCTGAAGATCTTCCCGAACGGCTGTTATTATGTAGGTATTTAGCCCCGAGCACCTTCCCTTCACTTGTCGCCAGTATTTTAGCTAAGCAGAAGAACTGACGGGACGAACTCACCAGCAACACTTCTTCATCATTCTGCTGCCCTTATCCCAATTCATTTGGGGTCGGCGGAGCATGTCTTCTTCTTCCATACTTCTCTATTACTCGTCATCTCATCAGACATCTTCTTTCTTGCCATATTATTATCATCCTATACACAGACCATCCATCGTTTCTTTCATCTTCCTCTCTTATACCCATTCACATTCATACTCAAAACTGCCTAGGAACTCATCTGCCTGTTAAATTCAAAGATCTTATTGATTCCTAACAATAATTTGAGATCCGTCCATCACCACACTTAAGGCAAGCAATGTGTCCTGCCCAAGGCCACTAAACTCCCATGATCAGTTTTCCGATGTCAACCACCTTTAACCTTCACCAGTTTTCGCTACTCATGACTAATGAATTTCGGTTCTAAGAGGTGCTACACACACACCTATTCGGCCGGCATCGGCTTTCGATTCGGTCATATTTATTTAACAACAAATGCGACTCGTGCCGATAAGCAAACCTTGTATGGCATCCTCATCATCGTCATCAGCCTACGGCAGTCCACTACTAGACTTAGGCCTCCTCAATCGCTTGCCACTCAACTCGATTCTCAGCAGTACCAGCCATCCTGCGAAGATCGTCGCTCCACCGAGTCTGAGGGCATCCCACCTTACGTTTACCGATTCGGTCTCCACTCAAGAACACGTCTACCCCAACGGTCATCGGTTCTACGGCTAATATGGCCGGCCCATTGCCATTTCAGCTTACTTATTCTGTGAGCTATGTCTGTTTGGCATCCTACGAACGCTGAACCGCTTGCGAACTTGCTAGGTTTGGTTCAGCACAATACCAATACGCCGGAGAAAGCAAAACACTCGGTTTTATCTAATCCGAGCGGCGTTTTGCCGAACGTATCTTCAACATTTTGATTTTTCCGCCTAGTTGTGCCGAAACATGCCGTTCCGGACATGTTGTGTAGCACCCCTAAAATGAATTTTGTTTCTATAATCCTAACAATTTTCTCACCTTGATATTCATTTGTTTCTCAGTGCCTACGTGTAGCTATGTATGTAGTAACACGACCTGAGAATGTTTAAACTTCATTGTTAATTATTTTGATAGAAGCTATGCTAAACCGGTTGCTGTATTAGCGTTAGATCTGTAAAAGAAGGAAAAAAAGCAATTATGCGTCGAGTTGAAGATTTCATTGAATTCCATTGGTTCCTTAAAGTGTTTTTTTATTCATTCATATGAATACTATAAAACACGTGATGTGCTGTAGAGAAATTAGGAGCACGTTGAGCTGATTTTTTTTGGATTTCCATTTTCTAACGAGTGTTGTATTCTCACGATTTGTCACCAAGAATTGCAACTTACCACAGTACATACCATGCTCAAACTAGAATGACATAAATCGACTATTGCTAAATTTACTAAAAAGGGGACTTGATATACAACATGTTTCGCTTGTATTAATTCAGCTAGTTTGGTGCGGTTTGCTGCCTGATCAGTTTAATTGACTTCGCTGATATTAAAGCCGATGAAATATATTTTTGATTAACATAATTTTGAAGCAGTGGAGAGCTATGTGGGAAACCTTTGCCCAGCTGTGGGACAATACAGGTTGACAAAAAAACAACCATTTGTTGACTTTACGGTTTTCAGATTCCAAGGATAAAATTATGATATTTTTTCTCTCTGTCTGCTGCAATAACGATAATTATTTGTAAAGCATTCGATCACGTAGATCATTAATTATTTTTAAAGAGAGTGCCTAACCTAATTAGAACCTCTTAAATGTGCTTAGAAAGCTAAATAAAACTATCTTTGATATATCCTCTAGTCAACCGAGTAATAGGACCTAAATGCAGTGTCCCTTATTATTCACTTTTATTTATCTTGTCCATGTTATTTCTAAATACTAAGGTTTCTCAACAGATTTTCCAACCTACCAACAAATTTATATTATAATTCAATAATATCTTCGTGGCCTTCATATAATTTATAAAAACAATTAAGTATATTTGCTTACTGCCATTATTCTGACAGAAAAATAAATATTTGCCCTTTTTTGGCCTGAAACCGTCAACGGTTAAAAAAACCTATTGAATAAAACACAATTCTGAATTATAAATATTTCCCAAGGTAGTATTTAGGTTTTTACTACGGATAACCAGGCGATATCAAACAAAAACACCCACAAATTAGGACGCCATATTTATTTTGTTGCTATCCAAATTATTTCACCCGTCGACCTCCGAAAAACAAACTCGAATACATAAACCAGCCATTTACCTATACTTACTGCAATTAATAAGTAATAATATTGAAGTAACAGGTAGTATAGGTAGATATACAAATTCAAAATGGCGTCGGTTCTCTCCATCATGTTACACAGCGCGAATATTTTCTATCATGCAACTGTTTTAGGACAGCTACCGACGAAACTTTATTAAATACTCTTTTGTCCATACGCTCGCAATATAATTCGATCAATATTGAACCGAGCTTCAATATGACGGGCATGTATGTAAAATTGCATCTTTACAGAAAAAACAAGCCGTATAATGGGTTTTACAATTAGTAAGTAGGTTCTATGTTTTATGCACCGTAGCATGGATTTTTTTATTTTACAACGTCCTTCTATAAATCAAAAACAACGATAAAAATATATTAGCTTGCTAAGTAAAGGAATAATTTACCTATAAATATGAAACCAGCACGTTTCCTCAATAAAATGCGTCATTGTTTTTTTTTTACAAATTACATTCCCTATTCGCTGCTTATCATTTAGAATTAAACTGACACAGAAATTATTTCAATTAAATTTACTTTAAATGCGAACGCAACAGAGAGCGGGCTGAGGTTATTTATATACTTTGAAATGGTTGTATGAGGCGGGCGTTTCGCAGACCGAAGCCTCATACTAACGGCAGACTAGTGCCGAAGCAGTCCCGCGACGGGCTTATATTTCGTAAGATTCTTTATCGAACGCCCGTAATAACGGCTAGTAAGAATTTATAAAAACGAATAATATTTACGCCATATTTGATTTTGATTGCCGCGATTTTTAGCTGTCATTTTTTTTTGTGTGACTGCCAGTGTCGTCGCGTTTATTTTTAGTGTTATTCTCATAATTTTTGCGAAGTGAAATTCTTGTTTGCCAGTGACAATAAATAGTGTCGAAATTGAAAAGAAAAACAAGTCCGTGTAATTAAAAAGAATAATGTAGGTACCTGTTTTGTTCGTCGTGGTTTGATTGCAAGTTTCCTTTCATTTTTGCCTTTAGTGACGGTTTCATAAAGTCGTATTGCAGTGACTCTGTGGCAAATGAGGTTTTATTTGATTATTTTTATTCAACAGCATTTAAGTAACTGTGCTTTGTGCGATGAAAAAGAACATGAGTAAGTTGATTTTATATTAATCCTGTTTGTCATTAATTGTGATAATTTTACATTATACTTTTAAATAAAAGAAATAAATGAGCAGTTATGATATACAATTTTCCTCTTCCATGAATCTAGAACAATTCATACTTTAAGATATTTATTAAATACCTACCTGATATATTTACTTAATGACATCAATGTTTAGGATTACAGATAATACAAACATTATTTGTGTCAGGCGTATTATTGGGAGTGTATTTATACTTGTGTCGTTGAATGCATTTGATAATGCGAGCTGCGGGTCGTCCCTCCCCTCCTTCCACGTCCCTCTACCGCCTACTAAAGGGCATTCGTGCTAATTTCAGATACCCCCTTGGTTTGCCAGACTGCTGAAAAGATTTATAGACTATCATCTGTTTTTAGCTTCTCAAATTATTGACCAAATACTTTCGCAATGTTTACAAAAGATTTTTCTTTGTTATTTCTTTATTCTGTACTGGTATTATAAATGCGAAAGTAACTCTGTTACTTTGTCTGTTACCATTCTACGCCTAAATGGATAGTGATTGGGATAGTGGACCACAAACTGCGTTAGTTTAGACCTAGGATATTTGTATTATCCTGGAAGTTATATTCCGATGGAAGCATTTTCGAAATACACGCGCGTGTGCGCGCTAGTGCAGGAATAAAAAGAAAATGCAGTTATAAGTTTTATATTCTCACGCGTTAGTCAATAAGAAAAACCGTTATGTTGCTCGCGAATCTAGATTGCTTTTTGTTTGGAGAACTGGGAGTATAATATGTTTTTACGTCTTATATGGCTTTTAAGAGTCATAAATGGCCTTATGTAGCTACGACTGCATAAACTGCATTTGACATTTATGTCTTTGCTCCTGTGACCTTCATAGGTAAGTATACAATAATTAATCATTACCAGTTATTAATAATAGAGTTTAGTCACGGAGCTCTTTTAAAATGTTCTAAATCTATGGGTGCAATGGTGGTGTTATTCCTGTTAGCGACATCTTTACGTCAACCTTTGGATCGATTAACGAATTCAAAATAAACAAGAAGGGGTTTAGGGGCCATCCATAAATTACGTCACACGTTAAGGGGGGAGGGGGTCGACAAAGTGTGAAATTGTATGACAAGGGGTGGGAGGGCTTCTAAATTTTGTGACGTCACATTTCAAAATCTAACATATAATGTAAGTATTAAAACACGAAATTTGACCTTAATAGCTCAAAGTGTGAAGTGTGATCAAGTGTTTCTTTTTATATTTTCAAGTTTTTCGTATTAACGAAAATATTTATAACTTCATCTGTATGAATATGTAAAATTTGCAAAATATGTGACGACACTACGGAGGTGACCAGCTGCGACAAGGACTGGGTAAAAACATGAAATTCGTGTGACGTCATTTATGGATGGCCCCTTATCATTGGTGTGATAATATAATACAAAATAACTACTACACACGACGTAATAAACTCGCTCCCGCTAACTTGGGATAAGTCCCAACATAACTTGTGAAATGTGGATGTAGGTACTAATAGGTACACCTCTGCCTCTCTTCGGGTATTACAGGCCTGATCTTATGTCATGTTACAATAAATAATACTAATACTTATAATAATTGTATTAACTTTTGTCTAAAATTCCATATGACGTGTCACTCTTAAGTATGTGTAATTGAGTTCTTATCATAAAATGTTCCAAATTGTTTGTTCAAGGTCTATTGCTGGTTCAATGACCACTTTAGTTTATCTTTTTAAAGCAATGAAACAATGAACGTCATCAATCGAAGAGTCATCATATGTTTTCAATGTGTTATGAACCAGACAAGATAGACTTGTACCATCATCATCATCATCTAATTCTGCCGTTGTTTCATGTTATTTGAGGTTGGTGTAACAAGTTTTTACTTCTGATTCTGTCACGCAATCTCTCACAAAAAAATTTCTTTGGTTTTCGTCTCGGTCTCCTTCATAGCCTAAAATTGCACCAGAAACCTTTAATCAATTAAAGTTAAGTTTATAACTCCAGCTTGAAAGATGACAAACTGGTTTATAATTTACTAGGTTATGCTCGTGGCTTCGTCCGCGTGTAATTCGGTAATCGTTCCACGGGATTGTACTACCGGGATAAAAAGTATCCCATATATTAATCCAGGTTATAAAGTATCTGTGTGCCAAATTTCACCCAAAACTGTTCAACCATTATTGCGTGAAAGAGGAACAAACATCAATACATCCTCATAAACTTTCGCATTTATAATACTAACTAATAAGATTATTAATTGCAAAACTCAGGGGGTAGAAAATCCTTGAAGATGTTTATTCGTACTGAATATACAATCGGGAAATATGTCAAGAACATCACAGCAGCCATTGATTATGCCGTAAATAAAGTAGTTCCATGTAATATTCTAATTCAGTTCTGTCCTTCTTTAAAGGCCTTGGCAACGTCCCTGGCTATGATTCGTTCTTCTTCAAGGGAATTAGCAATGTCTTTTGCTATGATTGCCTTGTTAATCCCTCCTCCTCCTCTTGTTTCCCCTCTTTCATTATACTATTTAACTGTAATCGGAAAAGGTATGGTTTATACCTGCATATCTGGACCCTTTGGAAAACCCTTTGTATTGGCAGTGTCCCTGGCTATGAGTCCTTCTTCAAGGGACTCTGTAATGTCTCGTGCTATGATTGCCATGTTAGTCGTTCCCCTTACTACATGGTGCTAAATAACTGTGATTACCTATCGTATACCTGGATATCAGTTTCACCCTTCGGTAGACCCTTCAAAAGGAAGTCTGTAATTTCCCCGCACAGCTGTGTGACGGTTGGTAAGTATAGTTTCAATGGCAGATTGTTAGTACGTCTACGTAGATAATAATGTAACATTATCTAGGATTCTAGAGTTTCTTGTGATTGGTATTCTGGATAGAATAAAAATAGTACCTTTGAAAACTTATAAATTAAGATGGTCATGGTAAAAAATCGAAGACATGGAGGCCAACCCGCAATCGGCCTTCGTGGTGGATTACGGGCTACGGCCCGTTTCCTCCCACCTACTGGAGATCTCTGACCCAGCCATGAGAACATTATAAGCCAAAAAAAACACTAAGTGGAAATAACTTCTGTTTCGGAAGTCGGTGTCTTTTGATTGTTTAATTGATTTCTTGCGCCGACTTCCGAAAGTAAAGTTATTTTCCACTTTTTAGTGGTTTTTTTTAAAGTCTGTTAATTTTTTTACAAAAAAGTTTTTATTTTATTATGTTTGGGTGGCTTACAGCTAACAATACAAACATTTATAATGAGGCAATCAACGACAAGCCATTTACAAGCCTCCACAGTTAGCAATAAACTATTGTTGCACAAACTAATAACTAAGTTTAATATCAATAACTATTTAATGCTTTTTAGTAGTGGTAGCTCACACAAATCCGTGTCAAGTATCAAATTGATTTGGAGATTAAGTTAAGGTATACAAACTCATGCATTATGATGCCGAGAAGTTGTCAAAACAATTTATTAAAAATATTTTAATTAAAATTGTAAATAAAAAATAATATATGCATAAGATTGCGTTAAAAATATTTTAAGGATGCTTCAGTAGATAAAAAAAAGATTATTATGTTTTATAAGCAATTAAATAGCACAGTTTTCAATATAATCCATTTCAAAACGGAAACGTGAAGATTCTAATATCAAATTCTATTCTAAATTCAAACGAACATTATTGCGAGTAGCGACCGTTAAATGGGAATCGTGACTGCTGATCTAGTTTTACTGTTAAATACGATTCAGTATCTGAAATCTGTGGAGATGATTACCTACTGGAAATTTAATTACATCATTCATAGTTGATTGGGATCGTATTACCCACTACTAGCCGGGTTGTAGAGGTCAGATAGGCAGTCGCTCCATGTAAAATACTGGTATTCAGCTGCATCATGTTAGACTGGAGGCCGACCCCAACATAGATGTGAAAGGGACTGTGTATGAAAGAGACCCTATTGTTTGGGACATCATGATACTAGTACTTAAATTCTGTACAAAATGTTGATTAATAAGCCACATATGCTTCAGTAGACGCCTTAGTACGTGGCACATGACACTACCGTGTTTTCAGATACGGAAAAAGTCGTTAATTCCGAAGAGCCTAATCATGATAATCGGGCAAACTTAAATTATTGTATTGTCATCGGTCCTTGATAAGTATGCGAAGTTTCAATTAAATCCGACGTTTTGAAGTGGTTGAAAATCTCATTCAAAGATTCCGTTACATAGATAATACCAAGCTAATAAAAGCGTATTAAAAACAAACAAACTACTAGAAACGAAATATTTCTGATTTTAAATTAGGTAGAAAATCTTTACGCAAGAAAGAGCAGACTCTATGGAAGGCTGAATTTAATTATGTCAGGCAAGAGAAATACCGGTAACAAGAAACTTGTAATAACAACTATTTCTATTAAAGTTTCGGAGAAGAGGGAATGGAGCCATATTAGCTTGAAAGGTTCTGGTTAGCGCCTGGAGGCTGCATATTATTTATTTTTTCGTTTATTCATTTTTCTTACTTACTAATTGCATTTTTAAATATTTTTGTCAACAAAAATTATAAAAAAAATATTAAAAAAAAAAGAAAATCTATTATTGTTTTTTTAAATTGATTTTTAATTAACTCATATGCACAGAGACTTCGCGTCCTTTCTCTATTTATAGACTCCTATTTTTCTACTTTGACCGTTAAAGCCATATTAGCATGAAACGTTCCCGTTAGCGACTGGAGGCTGCATATTGATTTTTAATAAACCCAGATGCAATTATACACAGAGACTTCTCTTCCTTTCTCTAATAATAGATTCTTCTATTTTTCTACTTTGACTGTTAAAGTTCTTGTAAAAAATACCAAATGACAAATAATCGTTTGTTTTACATTATCCAAAAGATTTCAGCCAATGAGCAACTTGTAAAGGATCTTTATAAAGTGTTTTTTACGTTTAGTATTATTTGCTATGAGCCTGATGTGTCCCACCCTTCACTCCCCTCACATTAACAATTATTTATTATCATTAACATTAGAAACGGGATATTTACCATTTTTACTGTTGTTGTTGCTGTTGCATGTTTTTTGTTGTTGTTGTGTTATTGTTAGTTGTTGTTGTTTGTTGTTGCTGTAGCTGTTTGATAATTTTAGTAACCATGACAGTTTAAAAACTTATATTAACAATTATTATTATACTGCCGAGCCATTGCTTGACCTTGTAAAACGTCCACTTCTCTTTGGAAGACAGCCTTGTAATAAGCATTAAAAACAACAGTTTTACCAAGAAAGTTGTTGACTGTGTGAAAAACCTTTGGTTTAAAAAACAAATATTACAAACTATAAAAAAGAAAGGCAATTGCATGTGGCTGAGAGATAATGTTAAGGCGAGAGTGTGGTGTAACGTGAATGGATAAAATAACGAATGAGTACATAAAAGGAAGTCTGAAAGTGGCGCTGGTGACTGAAAAGTTGTGTGGTAAGTGGTAATCGGTTATCGAGGGTATGTAAGGCGGAGGAACGAGGAACACAGGCGAGGACATTTTGAGTAAGAATGTCGATGGCTATTTAACTAGAGGAAGACCAAATAAACGATGGATGAACTGTGTGAAGGATGATATGGCTAGAAAGGAGGTGACTGCTGAGATGACGAGTAATAGAGAAGTATGGAAGAAGACATGCTGCGCTGACCCCAAATAAATTGGGATAAGGGCGGTGGAACATTAATGAGGAGACGTACTATAAGTGTAATATTTGTTTTCGTACAGAATTTTCTCGCGTCTGCGTTCATGCATCATACTTATCTTCACAGTGGCTTAACTTAGCTGCATTTTACGATAAAATCTTTCTATACTTGTCAACCAATCTTGCCAAAGGGTACAAGTATTATATTAATACCCAGTTACTTAGTTGTGCAGGTCAGAAAGGCCGTCGCTCCATGTAAAAACTGGTGTGCCGCTTCATCCGGACTGTAAGTCGACTCTTACATAGATGGAAATATGAGAAGCAGATAATGATGAAGTCACTATCCTCGTCGTGAAAGTACATAGTAGTAGATTCGAGTTCTAGTTAATCGTATGCTATTTTAATGATGACTCAAACAACATTCGCTTCTGTTTGCCAGCCGTGCGATAAGCCTTTTTTTATTTTGATCACCTTCTGAATATACTTTCGATGACTTCGTTTATTTCCAGTGTAGAATCGTTAAAAATCCAATCAATAGTTTTTTTTTTGTTGAACTGCTAGACTATTCGCTGAATTAATAGCTATAGTTGCTCAGAACGGTGTTTTGTTTAACCGCAGCACATTTTATTGAAACAATTTAGAGATATGCCGATGTAAGTTGATATTGGTTTTGAAAAATATAGAATTCATTACGAATTATATATTATTATATGGTAAGAACCATGGCAACAGACTTTAATATAAGTCTGTTGTTCAAACGGGGAAAACTACAAGGAAAAAAGCTTTACAAACGAAAAACACACTGATTTTGAACTTTGAGTGGCCTTTCAAATTACTTGGTACGTTTTAATGGTTTTATTTTTCTCTGATTCAACATAACACTAACTCAGACACGACTACATTTAACATTTTATTTAATTTATTTATTAATTAATCATAATTAAACAATAGATATTTTAAGCAAGTAGGTACGAAGTTATTAAAACAAAAAAGAATGATACTACAAAACTCAAAGAAAAATTTTTTTTTTTTTAATATTCATAAAGCACCTGCTGTTCACATCAACCCAACTGTTTGTTCAATGTAGTCAATATCACAACCGTAACAAATCGATAGAATACAAAGGTACAAAATACCTACCTACCTTTTATGTATTCAAACGAAATATGTATATTTATGTATATTCATTGATAACGTAAAGAATTTTTGTAGCGATAGGTACAAGTATTGTTTGTTTGCCTACGTTTTGCGGTTCGTTTCTTGATTAGGTGGCGTGACGCGACTGCGGGTGCCATTTTGTATTTTTCATATTTAGAATGTCACGAAGAATTTTACGTGAATTTAGTTTGAGTTGCTAATAGCTAATTATAATATTATTTATGAAAAACAAACTTCGCATTTATAATACTAGTAGGATTACTTTTTTCAACAGATTTTTAAATATTATTAAAAATCAAAATATTTTATTTCACAGCCAACATGGGTACTAATAAAACTTCACGGGGAGGTGCACGGTTCGGGTTGGTCGTTTTCTAAAGAGAAGTACCGGCGCGATACTCCATGGGTACTCTTTTAGAATTATTTGGTTTTACAATGTTATGACGTCTGTTATTTGAGAATAGATGAAGAAAACGTGTTGCCGACCCCAAATAGAATGGGCAAGGGTAGGAAGACGATAATGACAATGTTATTATATTATACAACGTGTAACGTAATAAACGCAAGATCTCTCGTGGGGTGTCTCAGACCATGAAACTGAACAACTTTTGTTCTATGACTTTTGGAAATTCATAACTTTTTTTTTGTGGATCAGCTGATTGCGTCCGTTCCTATAGAAAGTTTTCTTTTTTTTGCGAATTTCAAGAACTCGTAGAACAAAAGATGTTTAGTTTCATGGTGCGAGAGACCACACGGGAGGTCTTGCGTTTATTATGTTACACCTTGTATACAGCGTAAGTCTAGTACCTACCTACTTACGTCAGTATGGGAGGACAGCGTATGCCCGATGATAAATAAGTCGTTGCTTATTGCTTGCTGTATTATTTCAGTTTTACAAAATGGTAGGTACCTACTTGATAGTTATACGGCAGGGCTGCCAGTAAATATTTTTAAATTATTCGGCAATGTTTCTGAAATTATACAAAATTGAATGTCAGGATACAAGCAGTGCTTACTTCTTTTAAACATACACAATAATGATTAATCACGTGAACTTACCTTCCTTAATTTTTTTATTTATTATGGTACTCACAGGCTTAACGCGCATCCATATAGCAACTCAAAAAATATCACCATAGAAAACTCAGACAATAGAATTTAGGCATTCCGTATCCAATTATACAAAGAGGATACAATCAGTAACCAAATTATACAGTTTTTGTATACAATTATACAATCTGGCAGCCCTAGTTATACCTGTTATACGGTTGATACAGAACCTACCTGAACGGTTTTTTTTTCGAAATTTGTGCGAAAGATATACCCACTGGTGTCCAGTGGTCCCACTGCACTTAGACCACGACTCACTACTAGACATATTTGATACTTGATACATCATTCTTCCTCTGTCGTCTCTAACATAGAATAATGTTCCAATTTCATTTAGCACTAAATTCATTTTCAAGATACAGGATAAATGCCTTGCACTCGAGTACTTACCTATTAAGTATTTTCTAAGAAATATTTCCTCCTACATAAGCTACTCAAACAGCAGTATTTTTCTAGAAATACATTATGCTTACAATTATCCAAGAATATTTTCCATAATAAAACGGGAAGAGATTCGCAGACGTGCTTCAAGCTCTCAACGAGAAGGGCTCGTGCCGTTTCAAGCGTATTTTATGCTGAGATGATTTTCTGAAAACTATAATACTTTTATATAAAAACTTTAAAATAATTGTTTAAATACCTAAATGTTATTATTCTTGTCGTTTTCGTAATAATTAAGGAAAAGAGCAACGTGGGTAACGGCATTTTAGTTTTTGCACAAGGGTAGGTAATGTTTTAAAAATAAAATGACACCTGACAGCTGTCAAAATGTAAACGTCATCTTTGAATTGCATAGATTTGCGAGTGAACAATACACCTTATATACCATCATTTTATTTTACTGCCATTGCTAGCGAGGGATATTTAAAAAATAATTGCCAATTATTTAACATCTGTTAACTTCTCTTTACAAGAAGCGCCAGTACATTCACTGCAGATTCTCTTCGCGCCATTTTGTAGCGTCGTCGTGTCTTCGCATTTGCCGCCGCCAGGCATTATCTGTGCCGATAGCAATGAAATAAAATGTTCAGTGTTTCAGCGCTTTGTACCGAGCTCGTTTAGTCGTTGACTTGTTTAAATATAAGACGGTTGAGTGAAATAGGTCGTCGAATACTGACAAATAGTTTTTGGGGCAAGAATTGTCGTTGCTGATGCAGTTGAATTGTAGTCATTGTTGTTGGCTCCGAATAATAACGGGTGTAAAAAGACAATGGCACTTGTTCTTCCCATCATTGCGTTTTTTTTTTGTTCTGGACCATACCTGAGAACCTTCTAGTTACGGAGAGATATTGGAGGTCAAAGTTCCAACTTTTTTACTAGTTTTTAATATTATAATATTAAGTACTTGAAACACCACCATGACTCTAGTACTATTCAATGCATCCATCAACACAATGTTTTGAGTTAGTTTTACCTTAAACCATGAATTTTCAGCCCAAAAAAGGGTTTTAGCAATAATGCCTGCGTAGAGTTACGTAGTTTGATATACAGAATGCTTGGTTGACGGCTTCGTGAAGGATTCGTTTACAGCTTGCATCATTTGTACCATTAAATCGCGAAAAATAAATGATCCATACATTTATCTTTACAGAACTAAGTGAAATGTATGGAAGGAACAACGAATCAAAATCAATATATTTTATTTCATATAAACCTTTGTACTCTCAGTAATGTTATAATGTTTCCTAATGTTCTCTCTTGTGTGTACATAAATGGTAAAATAAATAAACCTACAAGGGCACTTACGAAACTTCAAAACATATATGAACGGGTAGGGTTGGTCGTTTCCTAAGGGGTTACCGGTCCAGGGCTGCGGGACTGTTCGAAAGAGATACAGTGGCCCTAGAACACAAAGGGCAAAGAAGAAACATGGATGGGTTTTAGTCAGTACAAGTCTGACACTCCCTTCCGCTCCGCCCAGAGTGGGGGGGAACATTTGAAAAAAAAAAAAAAAAAGGTATTACCAGTAAGAAACTGCATGGTTACTTTTTGGAACGAAGCGACAGTTTTATGAAAGTATGCGACTAGCATTCGAAATTCAATGTTCAGGTTTAACCGCTTGAATAGTTGTTTTTAACCCTGTCCAATTATGAGTTCAGTGACAACTTATCAAGTTTTCAGCAGGGACCGAAAAGGTTACCCGTATAAGGGTTTTGATCGTGTTATTTTTTTAGTGTTACGTGAAAAGCCCTAGAGTAAAGGTAAACAAGTATTAAAGGGTAAATCCGGCTATAATAAAGGTTAACCCGTATTAAAAGGTAAATCAGCCTATAATAACCGGTTCACGGTCAATTTTTGTACATAATAATATGCGAAAAAAGTGACGAAGTTAGCCCGCGCTGGATGCCTTGCCTTTTTCATTCTGGTTAAACAGCAATATTTAAATGGTTAACCTATTTATTATAAGGGTTAACCAGTATAAGGGTTATTCAGACATACTTTTTAACCTTGTTAATCGGTCCGGGGTTAACGGGTATTGTAACTTCCCGTCTCCTTCAGATGGAAGATTTTCATTATATTTTGAAACGGTTTTCCTAGACGAAACAATACATCAAAATAGAGTCTACAATATTACATCACCGTTTCAACGCTAAAGAAATCTATTTATACGTCCTTAGTTACACAAGTCGTTAAAACAATTTGTTATCGAATAAACTAATTACCGATTCGTTATTGTCTTTGGAAATGACAGTACGCCATTTTGAATTTATGATAGAAAAAATAAAAGTTTTTAATATTTATTAAACGACCTCCGCGAAGGTTGGGTTATTCTAAATGATTTCCATTACGTAGTTTTGTAGGATCTTTTTTGTTTTTTTTTTTTAGTCTTAAGCCTTTTTGATATCTGACTGTTAAGTGTTTTAATAAAATGGCAAGTCAAACCAAGTAATGTTTTTTTTTATTACAAAAAAACAGAAAAAAATAATTAATTGTTTGACCGAACCTTATATTGCTATGCTCTTAGGTAATTCCTAAGTCAGAGGAAAGGTAAAAAAACAGCTATTCATATTTACAAAACGGTTTTCTTTTGGTTTTTTTTCACGTTTTTTTGCCAACACATGCTACCAACTTACGCTGAGTGGACGCCTTTAATATTTTGACGAAGACCCACGTTCTCGCCCTTCTGCTTGGCTGCAGCCCCCAAAAATATAAAGTTGGTCAAGGTGAAGTCGAGCGATCGACGTATTATTTTTGTAAGAGGCTTAGAATCTAATATGTAACCCAACCACTATGTCAATGCTTTATAGAGTTTTCTGAATCACGCTGTAGGTGTTTACCAGTGTTTTTTATCGTGGGTGTGCCTAACCTGCCCCCGTAGCATGACCACCGTAGACAAGGATTTCTTTGACGGAAGAATCGACAAAATGACAGATTGTGTCGACACAATGACAGATTTCTTTGCACTATCTGTCATTTTCAATCCTTGTCTACGGTGATCATGCTACGGGGGCTGGTCTCAGAGTTTTTATGGCCTCTAAAAACGTTAGAAAATCGAATTTGTCGGACTACCCTGGGTGCTTCCCTTACTCAAATATACCTAATCAAAGTTTTTCTATTTCCATCTTTTTTTACTTAGTTACTCCTGTTATACTTTGCAATAAGGGGATAATAATATTATGTGCGGAATCAAAGATACCGGCCTACAATGGTTACAAGTAGATATCGAACCTCCATTAAATCCTCAAGCGGTTGCTTCGTGGGCTGCGGGACTGTTCGAAAGAGATACCGCGGCCCTGGAACACAAAGGGCAAAGAAGGAACATGGATGGGTTTTAGTCAGTACAAGTCTGACACTCCCTTCCGCTCCGCCCAGAGTGGGGGGGGGGTCATTTGATGATTTCCCATCCGAAAAAAAAAAAGAAAAGCGGTTGTTTCGTGTAGGATTAAATGTCACAGTACTGCATAAGAAGTAATAGCACTGCCCTTTCCAAGAAGTTAATATTCCCCAGCCTTAAGTTATTTCTTTTATTAGTTATTGTAACTTCATTTTGTATTTTATTGAAATTATACCAATGTAGGGTACCTACTCAGCATGTAATGCTTCATATACTATGCATATGTACAAACTATAAATAGACGTATAATAGCATAGCCATAGGTATAACTTTATTTTTTCTTTAAAATTTAACTCTTTTATTTTAAATATTTCTGAAACTTGATTTTATATTTTATTGAAATTATACTAATGTTAGGTAATTAATTATTATTAACTTTGTATATTCTGTTTTTTTTTCCTTGAAAACACACAGTTTTAATGAGTAATTCTGTAGTTAAAATTTGAATTACTTACTTAATTAGTATAATTATTTTTGTACCTAATACTACCATTATGATAAATCTTCATAATACAAAATCTGAAGTTGCTCTTAAAATTAATCTTGAATGCTTATATACTAAAGTAATTTTCTTATAATTGAACGAGTATGCTAAACTGATTTTTATGTGAGCCGAATGTCGGACATTTTGTTTCAGTTATGACTGGTTTTACCGTTTCGTGGTAAATGTGCCAGTTATGACTTATTTTGAATTCAAGTAGATTTTTTTTTAAATAGCGTGCCTATACTACTACGTCATATAAACTGTGACTTGATAAAAGGTAATAGCAATATATTTTTATACTCAACACGAAAGATTTAAGTCACATTGACTCAAGTCGTTTTTTTTTAAATATAATTTAAGACGGTATTTTTTTCTCAGTCGCATTTCCACCCACTTAATATAAACTATTTCTTGAAAATAGGTTTAGGTTTTATTAATAAATAAATATGAATAATCCTCCGGAAAGAAATGTGACTAAGTCGTTTTTTTTTAAATATAAGTAATTCAAAACGGTTTTTTTTCTTAGAGGTCCACATAGTTTATAAACATATTTTTACAAGCTTACAAAAAGCTAGTTTTAGATTTAAAAAGACCTCTTTGTGCTCAATAGTGTCTAAGATATTATCCTAAATACCTATTAGAAACAGTAAAATCCCAAACCAAAAACCCAAGCGTAGAAACCTGAATCTCAAATTCCTACATTTAATACTTATTCAAATAACCCACATCGGAGCGATCATACTTTTTTATAACAAACACTAAATAAATATCTAGATGGAACAAGATTATGATTCCACTACAAATTCGCGAACCGTGAATCACATTTCTCAAAATGGTATAAGTAAGTTTATTATTACTAATTACTGACTTACGTATTATTTAGTAAAATTATTTTAGTTAAATTACTATGAATGGTTTCCCAAGTAAAATGAAGTTTTTTTTTTTTTCAAGTAATGTGAACGTGGATTTTCTTTTTTTAAGCAACAATTATGAAATATAAGACTTTAAACTGGTTCTCTATTGTGTCACCTAACTTTTTTATCCATAATTTAAACTGCCATAACTTTTTTTGTCCTAATCATCATTTGTCCGAATGATAACTTACCCGAACTTAATATCACATAATGTCACATGCCATAAAATTGAAATCCCTAAATATAATATGTTCTAAATCCCTTTGTCATAAATATTACAATCAATAATATACAAAAGACATAAAACCGTTTTCAATAAAAGTTAAAAGTCCTAAATTCAAATTACAGAAGTAATGTTTATTTATAATAATAATATTCTTCGGGATAAATATATTATACATGGACTCAATAAAGCAGTTGATTGTAAACATGTGGTTTTTGTAAGCAAGCAAGCATGCAGCATGCAAGCAAGCATGCAGCATGCAAGCAAGCACGCAGCATTCAGCATGCAAGCAAGCACGCAGCATGCAAGCAAGCATGCAACATGCAGCAGGCATGGTTTCTGTCACGGCTCCGGCGCTGCGGTTCTCCGGCGGTCCCACGCGAGTTTATCGTCGCAGATGGGTTTAACGCTCACCACCGCAGCTTCGGCTTGCTGGCCGGCTTCGCCGGCCAGCCTCAGCCGCGGCGGCGAGTGTTACAACCGCCTGCTCCTCAACTCGCGGGCCGCCTCGCCCCTCCGCGCCTACGCGATTTTAAATTACACTCTAGGGGTAGAGCAGACAAGACTGCGTGGAGTCGGATTTACAGCGATTCGTTTCTGTCACTAAGGCTGTACGCAGACTTGAGTCACGACAGTTTTAAGTGTTTCAAGTTTGCGCGGTTTCATACTTTATGTGAAGCAATAGTCTGTCTTAAGACTATCTTGACTCAAGTCTGCGCTCAGCCTAGAACCTAATTTTTAACAAATGTTTTAAGACTAAAAAAATAAATGAACTTTCGGAATAATACTCATTATTTAACACAATACTTAGGACATATGACTTTAGGTCATGTAAAATTAGGAGATTCAATTATTATAGTACTCGATATTATGACAGAATACTATTAGAACTAAAGATAATTATGTTAAACAAAATTTCGGGATTTTGAACATTATGGTTACTGAAGTTTATAGCATACGTGTTATGGATAATGATTTTCGGAAAAACAATTTTAGGAGAAGAAAGGGAGTACCCTTTAAACTATCATGGTCACTTGCATTATCATTAACATTAAAAACGAAAAATCAGTAAACATGTTAAATATAAATAAAAAAATAAATAAAATAGTAAATGTAAATATCCCGTTTCTAGTGTAAATGATAATATTATGAAATATGCGTTTTTTCTAGCAATTCACTGTTTTTTAATACTGTAGTAGACCTAGATACCCTAATTTATCGTTGAGAAAATCAAATCGTTCCTCATTTGTCTAGTGATCTCAGTTGCGACTGCTGAGCATGAGGTCTTTAGTTCGAACCCGGGTACAGGATTTTAGGGAGTTAAGCATAGCTGGCGAAATTTTGGAGTACTTTTAGGTACAACTCTGCCTAACATGTGGGGTTGGCAGGCGTGATGTTATACATGTAAAAAATAGTATTAATATGCACGTATTTTGTTTTGTTAATTTCCTATTGCTTTGAAATCCCTTTTGCAATTCAAGAAGTCCCTAGTAGATATTATAATTTACAAAATAAATTGTGTCCGTATACATATATTCAAAATGAAATAGATTATAAAATATAGTCTAAATCTAAAAGATAAATTAGCCAACAAACTGATTGGGTTATGAAGCCAACGTGAATAGGTCGGTGATTCAACGCGCGAGTGTCGTGCGACCGGTCAGGGACGGTCGCACTGACAGAAGTTACGGATTTAGTTCACTTGTACCGAGATTTGGTATGCAATTATAGAGCAGTAGGAGAATTTAAATAGGCATTTATTCGGTGTGATGGAATTTAATCAACTCTCTTCGGTAAATTGCAAGTATAGAAAAGAGAAAAAAACGTATAAATCCTTAGATATAAAAAAAAAATCGTTTTGTTACCAACATTAGAAAAAAATTACAAAGCAAGTCTCCGTAATTTTTTTTCGAATTTAGGTAATAAAAAAAAAAAAATCAAGTAAAAAAAAAATTAATTACAATTTATTTTAAGGTGATCACGTAAACCTTATTATTAGCTATACACATAATAAAAATGACTCATGGGCTCTAGTTTTGGAGGTAACAAGTGTTTCCAATGTTTCGAGTCATCTGAGTCATGGTTTTTGAATGTCAATAACTCGCCTTTGAGTTAGCGAATCCAATTATTTTATCGCTTCTATCTTCACTCTCATGAGAGAGAATTAAGAATGATAATGAATACAGCTGGTACAAGAATACAGGATACATTTCAGGGGGCGAAAGTACTTATCAATGTCAACAGCTCAGTTATATCGCACCAACTCTGAAATATCGGGAAAAATCTGCTGTTCTTTTAAAAATGCGATTCACATTAAAATACACGTTTATTTTTGTAATTTCATACCTACGTTTGTTTGATGATTATACAAGTTCACATTCTTGAACACTTGCCGCCGCGATCTTCGTAGTGAGATTACTTCGTACTGGCCACATGAGGACTGCCGAGAATCGAGTTTAGTGTGCATAGTATTGTTGTGTAGCAGTGTGCAATTGGAGAAGCCTATGTCCAGCAGTCCACTACTGAAGGCTGGCGACAGTGGCGTGCCTAGGGCCCAACAATACGGCAAGCCCAGGGCTAGCAGACTGTTCAGTAAACCTAACATGAACATCATGAGTACCTAGTAGGTTATAAGGGCAAGCCAAGTTTTTAGTTAAGCGTCTATGAAAGTACCGCCGCTAGCTGGTTTTGATGAACACTTTAACCCACTCTAGCTGATGTCTTCAAAAGCACCCAGTATAGGTACTAGCCCACCAGAATTAGTCATAGTGAGAAACTTATCACCTATTCGAACGTCCGTTAAGCAATGCAAACTAATTATAAGCTGACATTTCACAAGACACCCACGGAGAACCTTCGTGTCAGCATACGTAACTAATACGACGATGTAAAGCCCTTTTTGTCGACAGTTTTTATTTAAAACAAAGCAATGACTTCGAATAGTACTTATTTAATGTGATTCCTTAAAATGTAACCTGCGCATTGTTATTCGTTATCGAAATTCGTCACGTCGACGGAGTTTCGCTAGCTAAGTAAATTTAACTCTCTGTAAGGCCAGTGAAAAAAAATAAAAAAAAATCTTGGAGGGTGTGGGATCTTGACGGATTTATAACAAAATAGAAAATATCTTCGACTGGAGAATCTAGACTTTTATGAAGTGCAGATTTATTGAATCGGGACCAATTTGTCACCTCTCTGTCATTATTCAGAAGTTCAGCACAAATTGCGAGACTGCGACAAAAAAAGCATGTGAAACGACATAGTACCTACATTTGTATTATAGTTATTATGTGAGTTTTATAAATAAATGAAATACTCCTAAAAGTAATGATGCACAACTCAAATGCTTTTGTCGTTAGTAATTCTCATAGAAATATTTTCATAATATCTGGCAGGGTAAAGAAAATTGAATTAAGAATAAGTAAAAAAATTTATTCAAGAAAAAGAAGAAAACTTCGATTTAATTAAAGTGAAAGTTTCTTTGGCCGGATATAATTTTTGAACATCTAAAAGATTTTTTTCTGTTTATGGCAAACTTGAAAAAAATGTAAAAAAATTGTTAAGAAAACAAAAACTACAAGTAAATTGCAAAACAAAGTCAATGGTTTCACTTTAATACTATAATCACGGTATTAAAAATTATAGTGCCACGATCCACTATAATTTTTAACACAGCGATACGCATTTACTTACAAAACAATCGAATGGCCTAATTTCTAAGAAATCCGTACTACCGCCTACTTACCTAATTTAAGTGAAATTTCGCGCTTACTACAAGGTTAAATTTAATTCGCGAGGGAAACACAAATTGACAAACTTGGTATCATTGATATCTAAGCACGGTAAAACATAAAAAATGATTTTGTGTTTTTTTTTTTTAAGTATTTAGTTAAACAAAAATGTACCTATTATTTGAGATGAATTTAGAAAATTCCTTTTTTGAATCATTTTTAAATAAATAAATGCCCTACACTACACGTCAGTAAAGTTTAAACAAAAAAAAACTGATATTTCAAGCAACCCATAAATATTCATTTAGTTTGTTTTATCTTGTTAAAGAAAAAACAACATTTATTTTAACTGAACATGAAAATTAAGATATATCGATACCCATCAAGTTTCTCGAGTTTTGGTAGCTAATTAAATATAATAGCATAATTTATCTGCGATTCTAATAGCATAAAGCTCTAATAGCGATCACCCAAGGTCATACTTAACGGTCATTCTCTTAAACAAAGAATCGTAAAAACAACTATTTTCGATATAATCGAATGAAATACCGATTTTATTTTATCATTACCTCGTTATTAGATAAGTAGGTATATCAGTTCTACGATAGCAAGCAACCGATAGTAGTGCCAACATAACGCAAACACACCTGCGTTTGTTATGTAATGTTGCACCCACTGCGCGCAGTGCTGACAACTGCCTGTGATTTGTATTTGAATTTAAAGTTCTAGGATTTAAAATGGCGGCTGGCTTGGTTTAGCGGTAGGAAAATGTTTTGTCAATCTGATTTTTTTCGAGTATTTTTATTTTAAATAATTTGTGCGTAAAATTGAATAGAGATTTAATTTTGTACTTAGATAAAATATAGAATTAAAAAAAACTAAAACATTTTTTATAAATAACCTACACCCTTGACTCCGTTTGTAACAATAGTGGAGTTATGATAGTTATAGTAAAAGCTATTTACAGTCAAGCTAGTGCGGACAGATACCGGCCTAGTTGCGGGCGGACACCGGACACTAACAGTAGGCTATTAGTAGGTTATAGATGCGTAGGTTATTTGTCCGTACCGGTTTGGCCAACGAACCTTAATTTTAAAGATGAATAGGTAGGCGGAATTATTTTACTAATTAAAATATCTTAAAGCATAATGATGAGTATAGCGTAATAAATGTATGATGTCAAGTTTCTCAGAATTTAAAATGTTCTTCACACATTAATTTTGACAGCTAAAGTCCTTCAAAACTTGCCGTTTATTGACGAACAATCTCGACACACAAAGGTCGATGTTAATATGCTATGAAAAAAAAACAAAAAAATAATATTTTATTTTTGCAGGTTTACCAATCACATAAAACTAGAAAAAGAAACGAACCGCCATTTTCTATGGATCCGTGTATTTTTCCTTATCCTTAAAATAAACTTGTCTCGTTACTATCACGGCAAGTATTGTATGACCTTTCAAACAAAACAATAAAGCATGTTCCTTATACTTGAGACTAAAATTATAAATCAAACCTTCACTCATACTAATTATTTCAAAACTATAACGAGTCCCAAAACACTCCCCGTGTGTGCCCCCTTATCCTTTCATAGAATAAACGCCTACCTCAAGAAAAAAACGCATACCTACATTCTCAAACGCCTTATACAAAACAATATCGTAGCCACGTACATATTATGTTTATCTGCGGCCTTCAACTTGACTCGTCCGGCCAACGGGCGACCTCGCTTGCTTTCTGACTTTTAAATGTTTTGCCTTATCGAATTATATCGTTATTGTGAGGTATCTTGGAACCGTATTTTTTGGTTGAAAAAAAAATGTGGGAGCTATTTTCTAAGCATGTAAATGTAAACGTAACGCACTGCCGTGAAACGTAAATCGTTCAAAATTTTTCTAAATCTGCAACAATCAATCACCTCAGTTTATCGCAGTTCTTTGCTTGACCTAGGAGTCTCCCAAATTCCACCACAACACCCTGCCCTCCCCATCCAGTTTGTCCCAGCCACCTGCGTAGGGTCGTTGGTCTACCTAATAAGGGGGCGTCCACTACGCTTGCCAATACGAGGTTTCCGCTCTAGGACTCAAACACACCTTCAACAAATATTATTTTCAATAACAAGCAATTCATGCGTGACGTCAGACCCACTGCGTCTTAAGTAATGGATTCATTAACGTTTCAATGCCAGTGAAACTTGGCACTTGGAATTTGAAACTACTGAAAAATGATTAGTGTTGTTCTCGACGACGTAAAAAACGCAATGAAAGTCGTTAAATTTTTGTTAGAACTGTGTGTTACTCAATTATCCCAAAGAGGGCCTAGACAAGTAGCAATCACTTTTAAAGCGTTTCGTAATTATACAAATACCTTCAACTTTGTTGAAACTCAATGCTGATTACTATTCAGTAATGGTATAAACTTTTTGGTAGTTTGTGGCAGTCCTATATATTTTTGACTTTTCCATCATCATTATGATAGAATGTCACTTTTTCCCGTGGGTGTTATTTGGTCTGTAAATCCGTACTAACTTCATTTTCTCCTTGTCATCAGGTAAAGAGGTGCAGAAGAGATGGCGCTCAATCCGCGACTCGTACACCAAGACATACAGACAAGGCAAGTGCGTGCTACCGGAGCAGTGCCCCCCTGGCAGCAGGCGTTACCAGTACCATCAGCAGATGTCCTTCTTACTGAAGGCTTTGCAGAACAAGTGAGTAGATATCTTTTCAATCTAACCGTTTTCGGTCACGGCTGTCAATCTTAGCCATTAGCACTGGCGCACCCTCTCGTCTCTCACTCATTAAAAAAAAACTGTCTGACAAAGGCAAAAAATACTCTTCATTTGAAATGTAGGTGCAGCCTGCTCATGAAAAGGTCAGAAGCAGGCATTGTAGAGTTCGAAAAGCTACATTTCTGCCAGAAACACGGCGGTTTTGGTCAATGTAAACAGTGTCTAGGACAGCTATTGATCTAATAACCAACTTGACTTAATTAAATGCGGTGAACTTCATGTATAAATCTGCATTACAACCTGACAGTCAAAAAAAAATCTTAACACACTGCTAAAGTTTCTATAATAATATAATCCAATCATGATTCGAAAGACGCCTGGAACCATCTATTATCATTAAAACGTTATTGTTGTTTTCCTCGGGAACACTTTTTTCGGGATGAAAGGTACCCTATGTCCGTTTCTGTACACCTGACAACGTACATGCAAAATTTCAGGATAATCTGTTCAGTGGTTTAGGCGTGAAAAGGTAACAAACTTACTTTCGGATTTATAATATTATTAAGTTATCAAGTTAGGAATATAGGATAGTCTCACTTCCAGTATTGCATCTTACAAGATGTAAACTCGTTGTACTTTAATAACCCGAAATCTTCTCGTTCCAGGAAACCCAGATACTCCCAAGACAAATACGAGTCTTTCTCAGAGATCTCGAACTCTCCCCAGCATCCGCCTCCAGAGGACATCATGCCAAAAATAAAGACCGAAGTCATGGAAAAGCCATTAGACCTCAAAACTAAACATGACGATAAACCAGAGACACAGGATAAGTGTAATCAAGCCACATGCATAGACAAACCTAACTCCCTTGAAATTAAAATAGATGCAAACTCTATTCTACCAGAAGACCATTTCGATGATGACAAACTTTTCATGAATTCTCTAATACCGTTATTCAAGAAAATGAATGATGATACCAGACTCCTATGTCGGATTGAGGTTCTGAAAATCATCAGGTATGCCTTGCAAGGTCATAAGTGTTTTGAGGCATTGAAAGTGGCAGAAGATTCCTACGTCAAGGATAGGATGAATGGAGTCTTAGCGAAGGACGAGACAAATGTATCGACTAGTACACAGAAGAGTACGGAGTCGAAGTTAGCCATGACTACGAGGTCAGCTGATGGTAGTCGACCTGTTAGGAAACGGAGAGTAAGTATTATATTACCTAAAAGATGTAGATAAAAAGAGACAAAGTTACTGCTACCGTTCTCTCATACGGAAAGAGGTTACCGCTGTCCATAAGCATTTGCAACACTAAGGACTTTGTACTAAGAATTTTAAGGTTACATTTGGTCCTAATTTCAATAATACTATAAAATGCCTTCCAAACGGAAATACATTTTGATGGTAGTACTGGACGAGCCCTTTCACATAGAGCTAATATTATGAAGTTTACTACATTCTTGAAGTCCTATAACAGCCAAGTTACCTGCCTATTTATTTATTTTGTGTTTTTCTCTTTTCCAGGCACGATCACCGTCTCCCCTGCCGGTGCCAACGAAAAAGAGAGGTCCAGGGCGTCCAAGAAAGGTACAAATGAAATAAGTAATTTTATCAATATAAAGTATTAAAACAGCTCTGTGTTTAACTTATGCACTTAAATATTGCATAGCTAAGAATCTGTTCTTAAGGATGTTTTAGAAGATTTACGCCCAAGCGGCTCGTCTGTTACGCCACTTCTTCGCAGCTAGCGATGAAGACGTGGCGTAACGAACTCCCCAGTAACTCCCTCTCTGCTCAGTTTAAAGTACTATTATTTACAATCCTTTGACAGTTATTTCTCCGAGCAACAATCCAGCAGCCGCCTTAATTAATACAATAAGAAAAAATATAACTTTGATTTTTGAGAAATGCAATATAAATAAAATACAATAAGCATTATCAGCCAATAACATTCCCACTGCGATATAAAAAACTATTCGTTTCTCCTTTCCAGATTCGGCCACCCCCCTCAGATTCAGACGACGAACAGATCTCCAAAAAGCGGTTACCTAAACTGAAAGTGAGCGAAGTTCCCTGTGAAGAGGATTCCTATACGAACGCTACCAGCGTAGCTCAGCTGTCCACTCCTATGTTTATGAAGGTAGGTCTAAAAACCTTTGAAGCTCAACGCACACATATGAGCACTGCATGGGCTCGGCATCACCTCAACTCAGCCGTTCGAAATTATTTTGATATAACTCCACACAGACACAAAAGACCTATTTGACTGATCACCCATCCACAGACAGACCTAGGCAAACATTGCTTAACCTTCAAGGCCATCGACTCATGCGACTTATCTAGCCACGAGCCCCCCTGACAAGTTCTTCCCAATACTAATAAAAACTCTCTACCTTACAGATATATAACTTGGAAAGGTCCAAAATCGCGCCAGCACTACCTACGCAAGCAATGCAGGTGTCCATCAAAACCGAACCCATAGACCCGGAGCCACAACCAAGCTAAGCTAACAACATACCTAACACTATTATAGAAGTAACGTCATGATAATCAAATGTACTGACAGCTGTCAAAAGTTGACAATTGACCAATCGGGCGTCGTCATTGGTTGAAAATCTGTTAATGTCATTTTAAATTTCAAATAGCTCGACCTCATTGGTCAGATTGAGACCTGGCTATAATCGCGCCATCTACAATTAGCTTTTAACGCTCTTCCCCATTATCTAATAGACATCACTGGGTAAAAGTTAGCCGAAGAATTTCTGAAAACCGGTGTGTCGAAACGGTTGATCAAATAATGTCAGGTTTGGTCCAAAAACATACAGTTCTTTGGGTTTTTACAATTCTAATAGAGAGTGTATAAAGCACTATTTTTGTTAATATTCTGTGGTTCCGTAGTGTGTATAATTTATCATTAAATGTATTATATAATAAATAAAGGACATATATTGGACAATAATTGGTTTTTCAAAGAATTTGTTTATAATATCATTATCAAGTAGAATGTGAGCTCTAAATATATAAATGTTGTGAATATACATATTTATAAGTATGTCAGATAGGTTTATGTGTGTTAAAAGTGTATATTCAGGATACTATATTTTGGTATTGAGTAAAACAAGAGTATGCTAGATCAAAAAAAGTTTCAAAGTGATCTGTTAATTTAAATCTAAGAAACACAAAATATTGTCTCATTTCTAAAAAAAAAAAACCTTTTTACAGTGATATGTGTGTGTTAATGGGTACCTAAATCTTAAGTCTTCTTATCCTTGTTTTCACGAACTCTAAAGGACACCTAAATAAAAGCGCTATGTTGGTTTTTCAATAGTCTGTTCAGCACCATGACTTAAAATCCCAACAGGCCAGTAATATTTAGGTGCTGCCGATTGCTGCCTAAATTAAAGAAAACAGGCATTATGGTCTTATCTGTATTTGATAACATGCTGTGTCTAGGCCTACCCCAAATAAATTTAAATAAGGGCATGACTAAGCTAACGGTCTTATTAATCTGACTACAATTGTAACGCAATCACTTTTAGTATGTTAAGCAAACTGCATGCATTATATAATTAAATATTTGTTAGAAACAGATGTTGTTTTCATTTCAATTTTAACGAAAAGACTTTGTTCTACATTAGAAAAAGTAAGTTTTTGTAAATGTATAATCAAGGCTCCCTTTGCCTAAGAAATGGTCTAATATATTGAGAAATACACACTTTTCAAGTAGAAATAGATACCTACAAGACAACAAAATTAGTCAAGAAATCTGTCGAATTTAATGTCACTGAAAAGTAAAGAAAAATCTACTCCATTAGTACGATTACGGATGCCTTTTTTTAATGAGAATAATTAAATCAACATCTGTAAGTTGTAAGTTGAGTGTGGGGAATGAAATGTGATATAGTTTTAGCCATATAATTATTATGCTTAAGTTTTAATGTTAAAATAGATTATTTCCTTGTAAGAGTACTGCAATATACCTACAGAAGGCATTAGCTGTTATTTAGCTGAGATACTGCGCCAACCATACCTATACCTACCTACTTTCTGTTAGTCTTGATGATGTTGCTTTTTTCGGAATAGAAATCGAGCGATGTAATTTAAATTTAAATATTATTATTTAATTTTACGCACATTTACGCGGCGTAGACCGATCAAAAAGTTCGATCTCAAGTCACGTGGATTTAAAAAGGGGGAAAAAAATAAGAGACTGCCACGGAGCAGCCATTTTGTTTCATTAAACGTTTTGCGCGGGAAAATTCTGTGGCCTCTATTTTTTTATTCTATGATCTTTGTATGTACCTACGCAAAACGTAAATATAAAGGAAAATAATAAACGCATTTTCTAGTTAGTAATTTATGTTAAGCGTTAGTACATTTTCGAGTGAATGTCCAAATATTTCTGTGTTTAGTTAGTGGGATCAGTAGTCCCAGGTATGAACCAAAATGCAAGTTGTAATATTATGTTAAATTTTAATGTTCTTGCGTGCAATGGCGGATGTTAGCCATTTTTGGACGGAAATTGCTAAATTAAGGCCTAATTTCGTAGTAGGTACTGTATATTCATCAAAATGTTCAAACAAACGACTGTTTTCTTTGATTAGATTGTTTAATTAATGGAATAATAAGTCCGTAAGAATAAAAAATATTGTGTACGAAATAAAACGTGGTCGTTAAACTTGGCAATCATGGGCCATTGTGTGCAGGCCAATTTATTAATGTGAAGAACACAATACAATGTTAAAAATAAATATAGAGTAAAGTGTTGTGTTACGTCTGTACATTCCTTAACTTAGGAATATTGTAGACTTACGAGAAATTATCACGGATTGTATACCGTTCAAATAAAAAATAATATTTTATAGAATTTGGTTTTATTTTTCGCAACTTCTCGGTAGGCTACAGACTTTCTTTTTAACTTACAAGTTTTGCTGAATCATAATTATTATGCCTTGCATTTCCCAACTATTTTGGGATCGGCTTCTAGTAAAGCCGGATGCAGCTGAATAATAGTAGGTATCTACATGGAGCAACTATGGAAGCAGCTGCTATAGACTTTGGAGTACATTCGGAAGCAGTTGGGACTCATTTGAATATAAAATTAATAAAATATGGAATGGGTCCCGCCTGCTTTCTTAAATGTACTTGTTTTTTTTTTCTTTTCAGTTTTTGCCGCAGTCGGGTTTTTTAGTTTCATAATGTGAAAGATTTAGCAGACGACGATGGACTTTTAGATTTTTTCACTTTTATACGATTTGTAATTTTTTTTACGAATTGATTTTATTGTTTATGTTGCATATATTTTAGAACAGCCGGCATCGCACGGGTTGTTCCGAACAAGTATTGTTTCTTGAGGAAGTCTTCAAGGATGTCAAAAAAAACCACTACAAAATTATGGCATAATTTAATGTTACAAATTATTTCCTTAACTTCAAGTTAATTCGAATGCAGTATGTCACTTTCCGGGACGGTAACAAGTATTTCGCTGAATTTTACATTCAAGCCCTTTCTCAAAGGGGTACAACACATTGGGCCAACCAAACAAGGATTGGGGTTGGTAGAAAACGGCATTGGACATAATCTTAGCAGGGTCCAGATTTTATTATCTGTTGAATATTTCACGCACGCCACATCGCCTTTTCTGGTCATTCGAAGATAGAATTTCCGTGGATTACCGGTGAAAACACCTGAAAATAAACGAATAAAGGCTGATTTTTCAATACTCTTTTATCCTAGGAATCATTTTAAAATTTTGACGGTTATTCCATACAAAAATTATTTTCTTCAACATTAAACGATGGAAAAAACGAAGGTTACGGAAGATCATGTCTCGGAAAATACATAAAAATGCCTCTTCGTGAGGACCGAGTTCCAACTACTAGGTACCTCAATATTACACAAGCTGAACTCAGAAAATTTAGAAAAGATTTTTCCGCCTAATCATAATACATCATACCTGTGCCCCAATCAGAGACCTCGTTAGTGAGAACGCTGCCAATCATAGGCTGCCCGTCATTGTACTCAATGCCAGTCTTCAACCAATGCTTATCGTCAAGATAAATCATAAGTCCTGCTTGGTCGTACAGGTTTGTGAATTCTGCTTCCACGCATACCTGAAATTAGTTCAGCAAAGTTGGATGGATTCTGTGAATGGGCCATTATTATTGTTATAAGACGTTATACATAAAATTACGCAAACAGTTTAGCGTTTTTCCACTAGCTAAGAACGGTGCGGCGAGTGGCGACAGCCCTATAGTTGTACAAGGATCTATTTGCCCGTGGCCAAAATTGGAAGTAACACCGCCATCTTGTTTTTCATTACGTTACATAAAACATTCGTAAACATGTACAGACGCCAGCAAATCGAGCTACTACAATCTGTCAAATTTCTTTAATAGATTTTCAACTTTATCGCTGACGCATTAGGTTCAAGGTTGATTAAGAAAATTTGACAGTTTCGGGTGGCTTGATGTGCTAGCGTCTGTACCAACAGTTGACAAACAGCGACTGGTAACGTTTTTCGAGCGCCAAAAGATCCTTGTAGCGCTGTACAAAACGGTGACGTGGCAAAGTGGCGTAGGGTGAGAGAAAAAGTAAAACATAGTTCATTAAAAATAAGTTTAAATTATAAATTAATAAGCTATCAAAATTCTTACCGTAAACGTAAAATCTTCCTTGATTTCTACTCCATATACATGGCCCGTGTTATGATGAAAATTATAGTATGTGCTTTCCCAGTAATCTGTATTTTCATCTGTTGTTACTTCAAGGATGTTGTCAATATCTTTGCTCTGCCATTTTTTGGGCTCATTTACCCATTTAAAATCTGTAAGACGTATTTTTTCAAACTTACTTGAGTCCATTGTTTATTATTTTTAACCACAAAGAACTAACTCAACTTGAAACAACCAATGAAACTATTGAAATAAACAAACTGAGATGCTTATTCTAGCTTTTATAACTTCAAATACAAGTGGTTATTTATCTTATCAACTGATCAGATAAAGTTCTTGATTTTAATATTATTTATTACAAATTTCTCTATTTATAACGTGTTTACACCGGTTAACCAAAGTTTGTTGTCCTTATGGCGATGATATCGCTCATGTGATTACGTAATCATGTCAACAATTAAAACTTTAAAATATCAGTGAAATTTTTCAAATGCCATTTTCTAAAGTAAATATTTAATTTATTAAAATATTGGGGCTTAATTTATGTATCAAAAAATCTGAATTAAAAAAATAGTTCTCATAAATATTTTATTTTTTGGAGCAGCAACTCGAAACCAATATTTTTTTCGATCAGTTTGAGAGAAGCAGCAACATCGTTCATTTAAGATGGCGTCATTTCCGTGGACGGCTGCGCGGCGTGATGGCTCCGCGCGGTTTATGAAGAAATTACAGTTTATTTTTGTGTTTAGATAGCAAAAGTTATTGGTTTAAACAGTAGAATATTGTTCAATAAACTAGTGATATCGAAATGGGAAAGCCAGGTAAGATTTTTATTTACTTAAAAGTGGACAATCGGTGTTTGGTAAACGCGTGGTCGCCGCGTGTGGTATTTGACCAACTTTTGTAAGAAAATACTGTTCTTTCAAAGATTTTAGATGTCTCTATTAATGCTTGTTCCGTGATATTATTGTTAAATCCCAAGTTTATAATTTACATCCAAAATTCACGTGTCCTTTTTAGGTTAGTTTGTACGACCCATCTTCATTTTTTTCTCGGTTCAGGCATTGTTGTCTCTTCATAGTGTTCTTTAGCCTTAAAATCCGTCAAACTACGCAGTTATATACCAAGTATTTCATAATTATTTCAGTAAATTGTTGTTTATTTTTACACCACGCCGGCACCACGCTATTTCATTTTACTTCAATATTTGTTGAAATTACGTAATACCATGCTAAAACTAGCCTTTCACGAGCATCATCATGTATTAAAACTACTATTAGGACAGCCACAATAGTGTTGCAGATGTAACCTCCATAGTTTTGCTGCCCTGGAATTTTTCACTTGTTGGTTGTCAATGGGCAAACGTTGCGACCACGTGGTGAACTTTGACTGTCAAGCAGACGTTCAGATGCTACGCTTGCCCTTGTTTTCACTAGCTCTTATTATTAGAAGACCCCATGTGTGAGCCATTTGAGGTTAATACTCCCATATCATTGTTGTTGATTTGCACTTATTGTCATGTTGAACTAAGTCCAAGCTAGATATTTGGCAAGGACCAACTCGTGTTAGAAAAGATATTTAGGCCTTATAAACGAAGATGAAGCACAGGCCCTGGTAATGCTGTATCAATTTATCATTATCCATACAGAACCTTAATTACCTGTTGCTGAGCATAGGTCCGTATTAGCATGTGCCTATTCCCGCACAAATTTCATAATAAAGAAAGAAAAGTACTTATTTATTAGATAAAATTCCCATGCCGGTAACTGTCCTCAGTAATTATCTGATAGACGGCCGGGTGAAACTAGTATAGACATACGATACCACGCAGTTAACACTTGCGAGTATGCCAGTGTGGCATATTGTTTGTTGCCGTACATTGTGGATCAACTTACTAAAGTTCCAATTACTAAGTACAGACAATGCATTCTACATACATTTACAAGTCGCTCAATATTGTTAGTATTCATTGGAATTAATGTACTGTGTAGCTTTAGACAACAATTGGGTAGTACACTGTTGGCTGTATTTTGGTTAGCTTATCAAAAAGCATGGTGATTTTAACTAAACATTATTCATAGCGAGTTGTTTCTGTTAATGAATCCCATGCCCTGTGACTTTAACAAGTGATCACAGCATTGGTCTTGTCTTTCATGGCAGTTAACAAACCTCTTAGGTTGATTTTAGCACTACCACAAAATTTGACAGCCTTAGATTATGTAAAAAAGTAAATATTACGTAGCACATGCTTTGGCCGAGTGTTATTGTTGTCACTTTTGCACAACTTTTGAATTATAACTGCAGGAAATAGACAAGAACTCGATTAAGCCAAACCATGAGCCATCGATGCCAGTTTTCACTAAAAATAGACAACTAAATTAATGCTAGAATAGAAACGCTTTTTCAATGTTTGGCTCAGCACCTAAACTTTGAAATTTGAACTGGAGAACTACAATAATATTTTGGTATTCAGTTGAATTTCTCCAATTGTTACTGAGAACAAGCACAGGGAATGTATGTGTGGCAAACTCTGCCTCAAAGTTAAACAATTCTGGCATCACACCGGTCATAGGTCTATAGTCTTCTAGACATATTCACAGGGACCAAAAAGGTTTTGCATGCTTAGGGTTATGTAAAAAACCCTAGACTCATGATTAAACATTATAGAGGTAATCAGCCTATAACAAATGGTTCAAACACAGAATTCATTTTTGTACATTAAATATTTATGCAGAAATTGATGTGAGTTAGCTCGGTGTTTTGTCTCTTTAATTCTGGTTAATCAGCACTATTTTAAATGTTAAATCAGATCACACATCAAATTTACAAGTTTATCTTCTCCAACAGAATTTAATGGCGGTCGTGGCGGCGGCGGTGGCCGTGGAGGCGGTGGTTTCGGAGGCCGCGGCGGTGGAGGTGGGAGGGGAAGCTTCGGCGGTGGCCGCGGCGGGGATCGGGGCGGCCGAGGGGGCTTCGGGGGTCGCGGGGGTGGCGGCGGCAGGGGAGGGTTCGGTGGACGCGGCGCTGGAGGTGGCCGAGGAGCACGTAAGTTATTTTGTGATGCTAGTTGTGATCTGTTAGATGACTGATGTGGTCAAAGGTGTAAGAGAAGTCATAGTTCGATTAAAGCTATATTAATGGTCAATGGCGTGTCAGTAATAAAATATGTGGTAACTGAAGACCACACTTGCTACTGTATTTAAAAATGCTTTTTATGTTCTGTTAGCAAGCAGGTTAGGTTTGTTTGTATAAATGCTCACAGCAGATAGACAGATCAATACCTCGTACCTGCTTCTTGCAAAGTATATTGAAAACCAGTCAATTTATAATTTACTTACTACCAAGATGCCACCTAATAATGGTATAAATACTGCCAGGACACCAAATGTAAAAAATAATATGGTGATTTCAAGGTTCGCTCAAGATTAAAATAGACAGAAGGTCACTTCCTTGTTGCTAACTTAAAAAATCTACAATGACTTCTTTACACCCAAAAAAACCTAAATGATGATCGTGGTCCCTCTAATCTAGACCTATTCATGAAGACTATGTCCACATACCCACTTCTGATATCAACCACAGACAACAAACTAAAAAACTTTATTTGTATTATTTTGTACTAAAACCTCTTTTGTTGTCACAGCTCGTGGCCGTGGAGGTCCTGGAGGCGGTAGAGGGAGAGGAGGCGGTGGCTTCAAGGGGGGCAAACAAGTTATTCTTGAACCTCACAGGTATGTTATGATTTTAGGGTAATGTGCCTTCTGGGAACAGACTGGGCAAAATTTTTAGTTAAATAGTATTTTTCCATGATTTTTAATGCAGAAGTAATAATTCATCCGCTGTGATGGTCTATACTTGTACTGCGAGAGCGAAATGAAATGTTTAAATGCTGTTTTAGCAGTTTATTTTTACCATTTTCTGACTAGAGACTTATCTGTTACAACAGACCTTTTAAAAAAATCTTTTCCTGACAAAATAAAATTGACTACAGCAGTAATAGTATATAACTGTTTCAGTCCACTTAGTGAGTGTTATCAGCAAAAATAAGCATTAAAAGCTAAAACATGAAGTTGCTTATCAATACTTTTTAGGTCAACCTGATTATATTTCTTGTATGCATTTGGTCAAATAATGAAATGGAGCACACTGTTAGTTATTACGATAAGTCTGGCTTATGTTCCAACTTTTGTACATGAAGTTTAAATAAATACATTAGTGCTATGTAGGTAACAAATTTGAATCAGGTTTATCTTTCAAATGATGTTTCTAATATAACTTTCGTTCTTCTGAAAGCGAATGCTTGAAGCCAAAATATATTTCTGATTTTACCTTTCCTTACCCTTAAAAATCTCCTGGCTTTTACCCTTCCTAACTATTGTGACCTTTGTTTTAGACATCCAGGAGTATTCATTGCGAGAGGCAAAGAAGACGCGTTGGTTACAAAGAATTTGGTGCCTGGATCAGAAGTATATGGTGAAAAGAGGATATCAGTAGAGGTTTGTATGATTTTCTTGATGTTCTCTTAGATATTTGGAAATAGGCATACTTGTAGGTAATCATAGCATAATATAAACAGCCTATGATGTTCCCACTGCTGGGACATTGGCCTCCTCTCTATGAGAAAGAAGAATAGCTGAGTAAAAAGAAAAAGACCAAAAATACATAGATTTTTAAATTCATTTTCTACTTCTTGAAGTGACAAGATTAACACAAAAATAAAAGCCTTTAGGCCTTGTATAAAATCATAAAAGTCAATATACTTTAGCATTAGCAGTATTTTAAAGTGATGATTGTGGTCCCTCTAACCTGACCTATTCGTGAAGACTATACATCCACATACCCACTTCTGATTTCCATCCTCATATGACCCTTACCCCATTTTACCCTAACCCTTACTAACTGAACTTACCCTTTTCACAGACCGACGGAGAAAAGGTTGAATACAGAGTATGGAATCCGTTCAGATCAAAGTTAGCAGCTGCGATCATGGGTGGAGTAGATGCCATACACATGCCTCCGGGTTCCAGGGTGTTGTATCTTGGTGCTGCTAGCGGTACCACTGTCAGTCATGTCTCCGATGTTGTTGGACCGGTATGTTGAAACTTAATTGCTTTACTCGTAAATTTATGGTTAATAACTTGAAATGACATTATAGAAGTTTTTTGAAAGTGTTAGAAAACTCAAGATTAAAGCCTAAACCTAGTTTTCCTTGAAGACAATTGGGCAAGAAACTATTTTGTAATAAATTGCAGTTAAAATACAGTTCAACTGTATATTCCAATGAAAAACATCCTAAATGATGATCGTGGTCCCTCTAATCTTGACCTATTCATGAAGACTATGTCCACATACCCACTTCTGATATCAATAATAAGAAAAACCCAACAAAATGTTCCAATTACCTTCAATAAATTAACATTATTTCTCATTGTTTGCCCTACAGGAAGGTCTGGTATATGCCGTCGAGTTCTCACATAGATCAGGGAGAGATCTTATAAATGTGGCGAAGAAGCGGACGAACATTATTCCTATTATTGAAGATGCTAGACATCCACTTAAATACAGGTAAATAATAAATTTTGTTGACAGTTCTAACACTACATGAGGACTTATAATTGGCTAAATCCGGCTGTACTATGATTTTCACTAACATTAGGCGACACCTAAACGAATGGCTAAATAAAGTGCTCTGTTGGATTTTCAAAGCTCGGCTCCGTGCTGAAAGTTAAAATTCCAACACAAAAATGATGAAGTCTTCACTTTGGGTGTCACTTAGTATCAGTGAACACAAGTATTAGTCTAATCTACTCAATGATGATTTCGACTAACTAAATATTTCATGTTGATATATTTGAACTCTCTCTCTGACTCAACCCAACTACACCCATCCCCCTCTAACATCAAACAATCTGCTATAACTATCTCTTTCTCTCACAGAATGCTGGTCGGCATGGTCGACTGCATATTCGCCGACGTAGCTCAACCTGATCAGGCTAGGATAGTCAGTCTGAATGCACAGCACTTCCTGAAGAATGGAGGACATTTTGTTATTTCAATTAAGGTGAGTTTTATTACGTTTATCCATGGTGGGTAAAAGTAAAGATAGATGGAATTTATCTCAAAATCAGGTCATTTTGAGCACTGCTAGATTACGACCAGTTTCGGTACGTCTAGCTAAGTTTTATCTGCACAAAACAATTCATTGGTAGTAAAACCATTGACGGTTCTGTAACAAAATTGAATCTCCAAGTTTGTCAGTAATCGCAAAATCTCGAAGTCGTAAAAAAATTCTAACATTTATTTTTATATGATGATACAAACAATCTAAATTATACATGTTGATAAGATTGAACTCTCTCACTGATTCCACACACATCTTCTACACTACTCACTCCATCCATTTCCCCATTTAACCCCATAATCTTGTCTTCTAGGCCTCCTGCATAGACTCCACAGCACAGCCCGAGGCAGTCTTCGCAGCTGAAGTAAAGAAACTACAAGCTGATAAATTAAAACCACAAGAGCAGTTGACATTGGAGCCCTATGAAAGAGACCACGCGGTCGTAGTCGGTATATTCAGAGCTCCGGCGTCGAAAAAAGCATAGAATAAGAAATAAGTTGACGCAAATTTTAATATCGTGATTTTATTTGTAGCTAAGTTTTTGGTAACCAGTCTGTTTAACTGTAGGTTGTCTTTGCATCTGGCGTAGTATTTAAGCTGCGTGAACGCGATGTTAACGCAGTGTAAGGCTGCGTTTCCACCAGCGATGAGCGACGATGCGTAGCTTCAGATGTGTGTGGAACTAACCATACGATTGGTTAGCTAGTATATCTCAAGCTGTGAAAAAAAAGCGATATTATTGGTCACACATCCCTCGCTACGCATCGTTTCTCATCTCTGGTGGAAACTCAGCCGAATCTTCGTTCTACTTACATTTTAGGGTCCGTTTGATTTAGCACAGCCGGGCGGCAAAATACGCATTTGGCCTCCATGGGCCGAACTTCTGCGTAGCCCTAAGAAATTTCAATTTATCGACCCAAGTTAATCAATTTGGTTGAATAGTATATTGCCATATGCACCATCAAAGCTAGATGGTAAAGGCATCCTCTACAATCAATTAACTAAATTGTAATTGCCAATTTAAGTCTTTTTGTAAGAGAACGCTGCTAGAAGCCGTCGTTACCTCATTCCGTAACACAATTTTAAAAAGTAACTTTTGTATGATAAGTTCTGATTATCAAAGTATTAGTTTGTAAGTTTTATACATACGAGATGAGTATGTTAATTAGATAAGTGATGTATGAAATATATGATGGTGCGAATGACTATATTTTGAGTTTTTTATTTATTAACAACTAAGCGTTGCAATGCTCCTACTACCTACCTAAGAACCTTCTGACAGTGACAAACAGAAAAAAAAAGAATTAGCTAAATCGGTCCAGCCGTTCATGCGTGATGCCGTGACCAAGGGAAATAGAGATTCATCTATACTAATATTATAAAGAGGTAAAATTTGTTTGTATGTAGGGGGTAATCTCAGGAACTGCTGGTTCGAATTGAAAAATTATTTTTGTGTTGGGATAGTCCATGGCTATATAACATCACGCTATGACCCTTAGGGGCTGAGCAGCGGGTGACACCGCGGGGATCAGCTAGTTTTTATATATAGAGATAACTACATTCGGCGATAGCCAGAAATGATCGAATACCTAAATAATTCGTATTCGACAAAAAATCTAACTCCACGAGGATTACCGCTGCGAGGGATTAAGCCCCGCAGAACTACGGATCTTCACGGATACTACAGTATAAAATTTAATGGAAATTGGTAATCCCGAACGGCTCGAATTGAGGTAATTCCCGTGCACTGCTTTTAACTGTGCGTAGATCTAAAGGTGCGTCCAGATTAAAATTTTACAAATCTTTTGCTATATACCGTAAGGGTGTAACCACACGGGCGGCGCGGCGCCTAAGCGGCGCCGCTGCGGTTTTCTACATACAAAAATGCATTGTAGCCACATGGCGCCGTGCGGTGTGCTCCGGCGCCGCGCCGCGCGCGCTTCGGAATCGAGACGAGGCGGGGAGGGGTGTAAGCAGAGCGGAGCCGGAGCGGCGCCGCTCGCAGTTGTTTGTTTGCGCAGATATTGGTATTACACTGTCGCGTAGCGGTGGGCAACCCCTCATTTTGCCGCCGCGGCTCCGTAGAACGTTGCGACGCCGCTCTGCCCGTGTGGTCGCCAGCGCGGCGAAATGGCTTGCGGTGCGGCGCCGCACCGCCCGTGTGGTTTGACTCTAACATCTGATTTAAACAACATTGTTAATCTCTATTGAATCATGTTAAATAACCATGTTTTATAACACGTTATGTTATTAATGTGGACACACCCTTAAATATTAGGTATCTCATCTTACTACTGCTACTATTTTATAAATGCGATATTTTGCTGCACCGGGAAACTAGGCAGGAGAATGATGATTATAAAGCAAGGTAAATAAAACACAGTGATATGAAAACGAACTATTTATTCCATAACGTCAATCTCCGTCGGTCTCGTCTTCCGCCGCGCTCGCGTCGTCCTCGAACTTGTCGTCTCCCCACGACGCGTCGCTGCCCGACTGGTAGGCTTCCGCTTCCATCTCATCGTCAGATGATGAGTCTGGAATGAGGCGATAATGTATCTTTATTATGTGAACTTAAATTATTGTCCTCTTTTAAAACTTTGGTGGACATGACCTGGAACACAGGTTTAAATAAATCTAGATCGGGCAGGTAGCTCATTACTTTAAGAATAAATTAGAATTTGTTGCAATTTTAACCCTATGTAAGTCTTACCCCCCCTACTATAATTAATATCTACTACTACACTATTGGTACACTTTTTTGTAAACTTAATATTTCAACAAAGAGTATTTATTTGTTTTTATAATGGAATAAAGACAGACAATCTTATTAAAGTGGCCGGAAGAAACTGGATAGCCATGACACAAAATCGCCTAAAAGTGGAGAGATTTGGATGAGACCCTCAGGATTGGGTGGCCAAAAGTTGAAAAATAATGGAAATCTTACAAAGCAAACATCTCTAAGTCAATCGTTACGTACAGACTAGATAGACCTAAAAAACGAGTCGAGCGTCTTTCGGAGAATTCTCAGGTATACCCGCAGTTAGCACCTGTTATCTACTTTATATATTTTACAATTGATTATGCTTTGATACAAAATTCGCCACGTTCGGCTCGCAGTTGTTCCTGGAGCTAACTAAAGATGATTAGAATATAGTTTATTGCAAAACTCACCATTATAATTAAGCACAGGTTCCTGTTCATCCAAAGCGACGTCGGCGGCGCTTCGCTGCGATATCGTCAGGTCCAGCCGACCTTTGAGGTTCAGCAACTGACAGAGGTGTGACCGTCTGCAATTAAATCATCAAATTAAATAAGATATGGGACTTTGACCAGCGTCATGGATCTCGTTACATAACATCGCGCTTGTAATCCCCGAAGGGTTAGGCAGAGGTATACCTAGTAGTACACCCACATTTCGGAGTTAAGTTTAAGTCACATGTAATAGGGGGCGTCCCTATTGCCATCAACCAGTCACAAATCCAGACTCCGTGGCTGCTACTGAAAAAATCCTGGTGGAAAATATCGGTAACACTGCCCGACCTGGGAATCGACCAGGACTTCATGCTCAGCAGTAGCTCTTCACTTTGTAAAACGAAACATTAATGATGAGAAACCATGCGATAAGAACAAGTGATATAAAACGTACCTGTGTGTAAATATAGCTAGCAGCTGTGTGAGGTGGTCGGAGGATCGCGAGCCCATCGTCGCGAGGAGTAGGGCAGAGTGACACCGCACCACCGCAGAGAGCCACGTGCATACTGACGCGCATCTGAAGGAAGAACAGCACAGCTTGAATATGTTTATAAAAAAAATGGGTTGCTTTTGCTCACATCATCTGCTTGCCTTTCGCCACTGTGTTAGGATCGGCTTCCAGTCTAACCGTATGCAGCTGAATACCAGTATTTTACATGGAGCGACTGCCTATCTAACCTCCACAACCCAGTTGGTACTGGGTAATACAATACCCCTTGGTAAGACTGGTTGTCAGACTTTAGTGCCAATGACTACCTGTAACGACCGTTAAAGATCTACAAATGACAGCCGGGACCAACGGCTTAACGTGATTTCCGAGGCACGGAGGAAACTCGGTATGTTATAGGTGGTCGCTGATCTACGGACCAACCCAGGCAAGCGCGGCCTAACCAGAAGATCGACCCGACCCACTATCATCTAGGTCTCTCTAGTGTTTTGACTTTTTGCTATGCTGTACATGACCTAAAAAGCGGAGCCCAGATTAAAGTGGACAGAAAATGGATTGTCGATTTCAGACTCATATTAACCTTCTGACCGCCAGAGCATAAACACACGCGCGTGCCCTCCAACCAAAGCCACAATTTCACCTACCATTTTGTCACACATTTGTGTCGTTTGGCGTACAGAGCTCACGCTTGCTTGTCACGTATATGTGACTATGACGATCAAAAGGTTAATTATAATTCCAGGTTCCCTCTCGTACTTTCCTTCAGTAATGTCTTTTTAAAAGTGATTTTTTTAAAGTTTTTAGTAAAAAAAAGTTAGAAACTGTTATTGTTATAATAATGAATGAGCTACTAACTGGCTAGTCTTCCTTGTGGCCATGTCAGCGAGCTGCTCCAACAACTGCGGGACGTAGTCTGCTGGTAAGTTGGTCACGGTGCGCAGGGCGACCAGGGGGTCATTCTTCTGGAGTACTGTGAGGATAATGCTGGAAATAAAAACGAAAATATAAATACAAACAGAAATCTAGTGCAGCAATCCCTACTTACTCCTTTTGGTCTATTTCGAGCCGTATCAAAATATCAGCGCCGTGACATTTTTATATGTTACAGCACCATGCTGAGCTGATATTTTAATATTTATATACAAATATATATTTATTTATTCACAAGGACATCAAATCCCAATCAAATACAGTTTACGTTCATTTATTTTTTTAACTTTGTCCCATACTAGCCCCCGTAAAGCAAAGAAATCTGTCATTGTGTCGACACAATCTGTCATTTTGTTGATTCTTCCGTCAAAGAAATCCTTGTCTACGGTGGTCATGCTACGGGGGCAGGAATTTCTACTGTATCGTGGGTGTGTTTACAAACATTTAAACTCAAATACACAAACGGCCAGACCCGGAACAACTACCTGTAGGCCATACAAATATTTATTCCTTTTGGGAATCGAACCCGCGACACGCAGCGCAGCAGGCAATCGCTCAGTCTCTGCCTGGGCCCACCGCGCCGTCAAAATTTAAAAATTAAAACATTACAAAATTGCATAAGTAATCGTTAAATTTTATAAAATATTCAATATTAAAAAAAACAACTATTTAATGTATGTGATTTCTTATGTTTTTTTTCGTTGTTCTTATTTTATCGTTTTGTACTCATTATCATCTGCCTAACCTTTTCTCAACTATGTTGGGGTCGGCAACCAGTCTAACCGGATGCAGCTGAATACCAGTATTTCACATGGAGCGTCTGCCTATCTGACCTCCAAAACCCAGTTAGCACTGGGTAATACGATACTCCTTGGTAAGACTGGCTGTTTATAGTTTTGTCCTGTGAGAGTCTAATAAATACATCTGTTCATACTCGCCAGCTTTGAGTATTAAATAATGGGTGTTTCTAAAAGTCAGGAAAACTTACCCTTTGTCCTTAGAGTGTAGTCCCTGCATCAACAGTTTGGTCAAGTTCTGACTGACGGCCGATTTGCCGCGTCCCTTCACGTCGAGCGCCAGGTTAGCTAGACGAGCTTCCATCGGTACTTCTATCTGTAAACAAAATCAAAACTAATTTAGACAGGACAGGACCCAAATGTGATCGTAGAGAAGAAATGAATATACTCCTAATAATAACTCCACTAGCAGTGCCCGTGGCTTCACCCGCGTCTTATTCGGTAGTTGTCCTACGGGATCGTACCACCGGAATGGGATAAAATGTATCCTATGTGTTAATCTAGGTTATAAACTATTTGTGCGTCATATTACATGCAGATCCGTTCAGTAGTTTTTCATAAAAGAGCATCACAAACTTTCAAGAAGTAAGATTCGCTTGTCGGAGCGACAAGACCTGTCAAAGTAGAAATTCGATAAGCCACGGTCGCTTACGAGGCAGAACGCTCGTTGAAGATCTCTTGCTTGGTAGTACATACCAGCAAGTGGCAGTCCATTGCACTTTAGTTTATTTATTTATAACAGCTTAGCCTATCATTACAGGGTTTACCCTAATGCGACAGGTAAGAAATTAAACTAATATACTAAACTATATACTTACAATAAAAATAAAAATAAACAATACAAAAATTAAAAACTAACAACATTATTAACATATAACATAATACAAACAGCATAACATAATTACTTACGAAAACATAGTACAGGTAGTAGTTGCTAGCTTATATTCGAGACAGGTGACATAAGATGGTAAAGAGGTACGATATAACGATAATATTACTAACCTTATCCCCGGGCGTCGCCCTCTTCCTCGCGACTCCTCCCATAGGCTCCACGTAGGTCACCTGTGACGCGTCATGATCACCCCTCACTTTGTTCACCTCGTTGCTCTGTTTTGTCTTCTTTTTCGGTTCCTTACTGTCGCCACGTATTAGAATTTGGGTTTTTGACTTCAGGTCGGGTGTCTGTGAAAAAAAAAAATTATCGTTTTATAGGTCAAAATTAATGGATTGAAAAATGATATGGCTAGAAAGGACGTGACTGCTGATATGACGAGTAATAGAGAAGTATGGAAGAAGACATGATGATGACGAGTCATGCCTGTATTCATGGAAGAGGTAGGCATCGGTGTATAGCTTTCCCAGATAATGTTTACGCTTCGGCAATTATTGTCTATCTTCGGAAGACCATTTCTTATCTGGTTTAGCTGTATAGTACTGCAACATTTCGCAAGTTATGTTCAAGTTCCATGTAATACGAGAAAGTATTGTTATGGGCGCTTTCCTGGCGGAAAAACCAAATAAAACTGTACCCAGCAGTAGTGAAGGGCTAATTTTTGTAAGAGGTAAGCCGGCGTACATATCTTTCAGTGGCGAAGGGTCAATTTTTTAAGAGGTAAGCCGGACTACATAATCTTTAATTTGATTTTAATATTTGTCTATGGAATACTGATTGTGCCCGTTTTCAAACGGAATCCGGTAGGAATCGAGTTATATGGAACCTTCGCCACTGATATCTTTAATGTGATTATATTATTTGTCAATAGAGTACTGACTGTGCCATTTTTCCAAGGGAAGCCAGTAGGAATCGAGTTGTATGGAACCTTCGCCACTGGTACCCAGTATGGGCATGATCCATACCCAGTCCTACTTGCAACTACTAACACTTTCAACTACTTAAAGTATTATTTAATCACTTAATAGTACGATTATTGATTGTAAGCCCATTATGCTTAGTCATTTCACGTTAACGTCCTTGGCTAGACGCGTTCGATTCTGTTTGAATGAACTTGGCCCAAGGACATTTACAAAAAACAACTTAGAATTAAGGCGATAGTTACCTAATTAGATTAATATGTTGTGAAATCTTATGCCAACTGGATTGATTGTGACGGTTAACCAAACACGACAGCGTGGCACCGATTTAACAGGACATTTAGAAATTAGACAATGGGGAAGGTCGGTTAAAGCTCATTGAAAATGGCGTGCCAATCCGACCGATGAGGTCAAGACATTTTGAAATAGAATTAAAAGGTTCTTGTTCGCTTTCGATACGCCAAAAAAAAAGATAGACATACGACTTGTCGAATCGTACCGAAGCCTTTCTGAATACGGGGCAGGAGAGGTCACTTAACCTAACCTAACTTGACAGCTAACAGGGGAAGATGGAGGGAAAAACTATTTTATACCGATTCCAGCCCCCGTAGCATGATCAAAAATCAAAGCATTTATTTCAAATAGGCCAGTTACAGGCACTTTTGAATTGTCGAAACAAAGACAACAATAGCTACAGTCCCAGTCACAAGGCATAAAAACTGTGAAAGTACTGTAGTTGCCCATTCCCTAACGTAGATCTCTATGGAGAAGAACGGGCAAGAAACTCCATGGACACTCTTTTAAATCAGAATAATTTTACAAACTTTTGGTTACATCATTCATGTTGAGATGGTACATTATGTGAGAACGATGTAGCAAGATGTGTACGTTAAAAGTGTCCATAGTAAACAACTCAAAAATAAAATAATCAATTCAAATAAGCCGCGGCAACCAAGAGATGACCAGTCACAACTGACAGCGCCCGTTCACGAACATGACGCATGTATCAGCACCATTCAACTCAACCGTTTTGAAGGGAACTAAATGATCCGACACACGCGCCACCATCAGCGAGACATTTGAGTGAGCATGACACACTCCTAACCGCCAGGGCACATTCAAGTCAAGAAAAGACGTAGGTTTCCCGCGAATGACAGCTTTCTATTACATAGTACTCACACACACAGTAGTAGTAGTACAGATTGTGTCGACACAATGACAGATTTCTTTGCACTATCTGTCTTTTTGTCGATTCTTCCGTCAAAGAAATCGTAGTCTACTCTAAGAGTAGGAAACTGTGAATGAAAATTTCATCATCAACTCACCACTTTCTCGAAGGTCAAGACGGGTCCATTCCAGTAGCCGAGCAGCAGGTCCCCCGCGGGAGGTAGCCTGCAACACTGAAGAGGCAGCGGTCGCGCCTCCCCGCTTGACACCTGGATGGTCACTGATGGCTTGATTGGTTTTGTTGAGGATCTGCAGGGGTTAGAGATTTTGTGAGTAATGGCTGCATATGTAACTCGTGGCTAAATAATAACAGCCGCTCGGGTCGATCTTTAGGTTAAGCCGTGCTAACCTAGGTTGGTCCGTGGATGGGTGACCACCCATTACATACCGAGTTTCTTCCGAGTCTCGGAAAGCACGTTAAGCCGTTGGTCCCTGCTGTCATTTGTAGATCTTTGACAGTCGTTATAGGCAGTCAGTGGCCCAAAAGGTCTGACAACCAGTCTTACCAAGGGGTATCGTATTACCTAGAACTATTTAACTGGGTTGTGGAGGTCAGTTAGGCAGTCGCTCCATGAAAAATACTGGTATTCAGCTGCATCCGGTTAGACTGGAAGCTAACCCTAACATAGTTGAGAAAAGGTCAGGCAGATGATGACTTGATTGCTTTACTGTGTGTACTTTGCCATTCAAAAACTCTGAAAAGAATCTATCTCAGAAGAAAAAGAATGTAATAAAAAACTCACCCATTCAACATATGTCCATAATAATGCACGACCCCGCTCCTGGTAGCAGCAGCTAAACTCAACCGTGTAGCCCCATCCTCTAACTTCAACTCCACATCCACAATTCTGGGAGCATCCTCCAGCACAAAGTTGTACGTAGGTGTAGTTGTGGTGATGATGGGCGGTTTGGTGATGGATTTCCTGCGTTGCTTCTTATGTGGGGTCTCGTCGCCGTTCAGTTGGGGGGTGATATCTTCTGTTATTGTTACGTCCCAGAATGAGAGGAGGCGCTCGTTTCTGTGTGATGAATGGTTATCGTTAAAGTTTAAGTAAATTGAAAGCAATAAATGGTTATGTCGAATCATGTACCGATATCCCAACCAAGGAAAGTATGCGCTTCGGGAATCATGGTTTGTCTACAGAAATACGAACCCGCGATAATGAGATCTATACTAATTTTATCACACTAATATTATAAAGGCGAAAGTTTTTTTTTGGGTTTGTTACTCCTTCACGCTCAAACGATTTAACGGATTTCGATGAAATTTGGTATCAAGATAGCTTATATTCTGGATTAACACATAGGCTCCTTTTGATCCCGGAAAAACTAGGTAGGTAGTAAAAACTCAAGGAGAAGGTAGAAAAATCTGCATTGCAATGCATGCCGGGTACAGCTAGTTTCATCAGCTTGAGATTAGAAAAAGGAACTTTGTCAACTATTACCATAGATATGTGAGTACGCATTTGAAACTTTTTATGCCATTCGCAACATGCAGAATTTGCGCAAATTCTTCTGTTTTCATCAGCACAAACACAAATACGTCATCACAAAATCAATATGTCTACTCACTGTGACCCCTCAATAAGCCAGCAGACATCATTGAGCGTGGCTATCGACAACAGCGCAGTGGGTGCTGCATTGTGTCCCAAGTTCTTGACGACGGTCGCATCCCCGTCGTGCAGCCGCCATAGTCGCACTTGGTATGATGCTGCCACCAGGAATCGGGCAGTTGTGTTCTAGAAAAAATAGAATAGTTTGAAGACGAAAAGCAACACTGTCTACCTGTCTGCTAACAACACTATACTGCTCAAATTAAGTCTTTTTGAAGCTTGATTCAGAGAAAAAATGGTTTAAATGTATACTCAAGGCAAGATCTGTGCTTGAGTTACGTTCTACACTGGCCTAAGTCTTCCTGGTACAAGAGTATGAGTCTTTTCCTATTGTTGTCATAACAAACAGTGGCTGCTTTACCTGCTTAGTGGTTCACATGAAAATATTTTGACAGAGCTCTTGTATTCAGTTGCATGAGGTCAAAATTTAGAGGGTAGGCTATGGGTGATGAAGAAAAAAGATTGGGCACCTATTTGGCCAGTTTGGCCTACTTTTAGGCATATGTGTCCTCATAACCTAGTAGAAGCACTAATTATTATGGTAAGAAACATAAACATTATCATCTATCTGTGGCCTTATCTCAACTATGTTGTGGTCTATTTTCAGTATAACGGATGCAGCGCAGCACCAGTATTTTCAATGGACCAACTTATGACCAGTATAAAACATACACTTAAAGAAGCGGTCGAAGCCCATGAAATTCAATTTTTCTTACATTTTTTGCAATTTACAGGTTAGTTTCAGGTTGTATGTTGATGAAAATATGATTCATGCAAGTAACACGCATGTAGTTACAGAATTTCATTTAGAAATTCATTTAACCCCATTGAATGAATATTTAAAGTCATTCAATGAGGTTAAAAAATGAACTTAGAGAACTTTCACGGGCTACTCTGGCACTTTTAGCTTAAAACAAAATATATTTATACACTCACCTGTTTATGCGGTACAATTTTAATGGCACACACATTATTTCCATGTTTATTCTTACTGTCAACATTAACATTATACTTATATCTAATTAACGAGCTATGCAAGTCCCACTCGCAAACGTTATTCTCCTTATTACAACTGTACAAGCCATACTTCTTATGCCAATCTAGCGTGCTTATGGCGCTACTGGTATTTTCATTGGATAAAACGGTTTCCACTTTTGCTTGTGCTACAGAATATATTAAAATCTTTCCACTGGTTGTGCCGAGAGCTATGCAGTGTGTTTCTTCAGATACGCTTTTTCTTTTTCCTCCTTTTTGTGGATGACCCTGAAATATGAGGTGATTATTTATTTAGTAAGCTGAGCATGAGGAATTTCTCAGTAGCAGCAACAGGGTCTGGATTTGTGCCCGGTAGATGGCAATAGGCTCGCACCTTATTACATGGCTCTTAAACATAACTGGCGAAATGTGGGTGTACTATTAGGTACACCCCTGAATAAACCCGCTGATAACAGGCGTAATGTTATGTTATTGATGATGATGATATAAAGGGTTATTAGATCAGTGTTTAAAATATAACATAAACTACAGAATGCCTGTTTTGAACTTTACATACTCCTATACTATTGTTTTTTTATTTATTTTTATCAATATTCAAGACTTTAAATCATTACCAGTTTCTTATCTCAAAAACACCGTAAGATTTGATAGTGTCCATTCTTACGACGAACGCAATCTGAATGAAGTAGTTTATCAAGGTTACTCCATTAAAGTGCCCAATTTATGTATTGAGGTTATATTTACATTTTCATCTTGATTATTATATTGAGGACAGTTTGTAGAGAGCTTTTAAGTAAAGTTGGGCTTTTAGGAAACGAGATACAAGTTGATAAACAAAGTACCAGCGTCACATATGATGAAAAGAGAGCTCATAGAGTATACCAAAACAAAACACAATTTTAACCAAATTCTTTGGTAAATTGCGTAAATTATTTTTATCAGGAGTTAGATGAAAATTAAAGGTTATAAATGCAGTAAAAGCCGCAGAAAAAGCAAGTATATGTGATAATTTATAAAAACCACGTGTTGTACGTACCGCTGACTGTGTGGCCGATATCCATTGCAAACATGAAGGCGGTGAGGTCAAATGTAAGTCTGGCGTATACTCCTGTTTGAGTACATTAGTTTCTGTGTCCCATATCCTCAATCTACCATCTTGGGTGATGGCAGAATAATATTTCCCATCATCGGAAAACGCCGCCTCTGCCATGGTTCATTCCGAATCGAACTGTCAACTGACAGCTTGCGTTCCGTTCCGAAGGTACTTGAAATCATCACCACGTGATGTATTCAAAAGTTCATGTGGAAATCTGTTGAAGATAAATCTTGCTCTCAGTTCTCTGTTCCACAGATAATGGTTTTTTTTTGCAATTTTTAATAAGGTTTAGAAAAAGTGTATCATGTCCAGAAAAAAAGATGAAATATGGATTATTAATAGATGACACACTAAGTTAATATAGCTTTAAACGTAACGTAACTTCCAAGAAACTGACATTCGGATTATATGTTGACCGACCGAAAAATAATAATGGCGCGTTCACTTCTTTCGAGTCTCTTAATTTAATAAGTGGATCAAAACAAATAATTGTGAAAGGCTTAGGTAATTCTTAAGCATCTAAGTATTCAAATTTATCAATAAAAATGATAAGAGAAGATTTTCACTGGCAGAATATATTGCATTTTCGAAACACACTTCCTTGATAAAATAAGGTCACTGATCTTGCACAATGTCTTTGTGTTGCCAAATCGATAAAACAATCAATTTTCAATCGCAGTGTCGTGTCGGACGTCACTAGCAGCTGTCACGTCTGACATTATTTGTTGAGAATCGGAGCCTTTCGCGTTTTTATAGTTCGTTTGCGCTCGATGTTGTAGGTGGAGTTCATATTTTTTTAGTTTTTGCGCTCTCGTTCCACTTTTCGAAAGTAATCTTTTATTATTTTAAAATTCAATGCTGTGTGTTGTGATTACCTTGATGTTTGGTTTCTAAAGTGATGTGTGAAGGCTGTATTAAAGTCGGATTGTGAATATGATGTCACTTTTATTCTGCGTGATACCTTGAAAACATGAGTGTTAGTGTTGAGGGGGACGTGTCGAGCCCCCTGTCGGACGGGCAGGACGCGACCATCTCGAAATCATCGTCGGACAGCTTGAAGATAGACGAGGAGCCTTGTCAGGATGAGAAATCGGAGCCTAGTACCCCGAAACCCCATCCGATGGCGTTTACCATCGACTTCGGTGCTACAAAGCCCGTTGACACTCGGAAGCTGGAGGAGCTAGCGAAGAAATCACAGGCTCGGCATCAGCGAGTCCAGTCTATGTCTGCTAGCTTGACCAGGCCCAGTCCAACGCTCGCTCGGCCCCCGATGAGCGCCAAGCTCCCCCGCAAAGCTCAAGGGTACAACTCTGAAGGCTACTTCTCCTCAGATCAGGAAGACAGCGGCCTATCTGGTTCTGTCAAACTTCGAAACAGTCCTTTAGCTCAAAATGTTACGCACATAACATCTCCTGTTACAATTAGACATATAAAATCTCCTGTTACTGACAATGTCCTGCCAAAACGCACGTCCAAAAGTCCCATAGTTGATAGTATAATGTCTAGGAGTGAAAACTATACTTGTCGTCAGGGTCTCAACTTGCCACTGAAGAGTAATACTTACATGAGAGAAGTACACAGAACACCAAGTTATGGGAACATTAACAGGCATGCTATGGCCGATATTATAGACCAGAGCCCTGAAGGAGTGATGTTGACTGATATATCAAGTCCTGAATTAGATATTCTAACCCCTGACAATGGTTTGTCTACCCCAGAGAATTCCAAAAGTCCATTGATACGCAAAAGTAGAGCATCTTCCGAAACCCCCGATTTGTTCAAGAAGTGTATTGCAAAAGAACCTTTGTATATTGATGATGATGTTGATGGCCAGTCCGAAAACTCTTCAACTGGTACTTACACTATAGAGGGGGATAACTACACAGAAGAACAGAAAGCTAGAATGAGTATTGATAGATCTTTCGGTACTGATACCCTCACAAAAGCCATAGAAGAAACTTTAAAGAAGAAAGGAAAAAGTGAGAGAGACCCAGAATTAGTGTTTGACTTCCCCAACCACCAAAGAGTAATAACAAAAGAGCCTAGGAGAGACGTAGGCCTCCGCAGTCCTTTATTAAACCAGTCCTTCGAAATACCAAAAGTTTCTAAAGACAAAAATGTTTTAGAAATCTCTTGCTGTTACGAATCACCGACTGAGAATGATTTGGCAGCTCAAACTTCAAAACAGATCAAATCTACTCGGAGTTACTTAGAGAAAATAAAAAATAGAGTGAGGACAATCACGGAAAAAACATTTGCAAAGTCTCCTCCTAAGCATGATGACTGCGATGAAGGTAGTTTCACATGCGTCACAACTTCAGGAGTTTTATCCTCTCGAAGCCCTCCTAAAATGGAGCCCGTACTACGTAGGTGTAGTTTAACAAAATCAGAGATCGACCAGACTGATTACATCCATCGGTTGTCAAGAGAAACTTCCGTACCAGTCTCGTTACCAAGTTCCAAAATAGGGTTAGAAGACACTAAATTTGAGAGTACTGCATTGAAGAATGCTCAGAAAGCTTTGAGGGATGAGTTTGGGGTTACTTCAGACATGACTCCGGAGCAGGTAGTAGGAAAATTGTCTTACTTGAGCCTGAATAGATGTAAAGGAGATAAGACCTGGATCCAGGACTGGGCTGAAAGTGTAAAGAAGTACAACACTAATACTTTGACAATGGAAAATGTGGTGCTGGATGAGAGGCCGCCGATGAGTCCCAGACAACTGCCCGTCAAACGTGAGTTTTTTTTTAAATTACTTATTTTTTTAGCGCAGTACCTGCCTGTTTTACTATGTTTAATGAGTTACCTCCGCCTACAAAGACATTTCAAATAATCCAAATTTTTTATTCTAAATGACTAGTGCATTTGCCATACGTATGACCTAATAAATATGAACCCAATTACCAATTAGATAGAGCAATAGCTATTTACAAAACAAACCAAGTACATGTGTTGTATATTTAATTAGAATTTATCTTAAAAATTCACAAATTCCCAAGGTACATTTTCTCGATCACTGGGATAGATCATATTATGATATCGCTATTTGTTGTTACTAATTGCCTCAGTAGGGTTTTAAATAATCCTCTTAATCACTACATTATCGAAATGTAGCTGTAGACTATAAACCTCTGTCTACCCTCATCTGCCGAATTAAGGCGTAATGCTACGCTAATGAAATCGATTTAAGGGGAAAAAAGATTATAAACACACTTTAAAATGGCTTCAATATCACGAATATTACCCCCATTGGATCTTGCTTTCAAAATTAATAAACGTATGGTTGTGTGGTAATCGGTGGTAATTTTGAGTATGCATAAGGATGGCTAATAAGGGTACAGGAATACTAAAGAAACGATGAATGGACTGTGTGAAGTGTGATACGATCTGGCTAGAAAGGAGGTGACTGCTGAGATGACGAAAAGACATTTTGTGCCGACCCCAAATAAATTGGGCTAAAGGCAAAAGAATGAATGAATGAAAAAACATAGTTTTACACACAATAGTCTCAAAACAATATTAATATAGGGGCGGTGCACATCAGCCCTACCCCTGACCACTGTCTTACTGTGAAGACACCAGTGAACATTGTGTAGCAATCATCATTCCACTATCAAACGCTTTAATGACACTCAAACCACATCAATTGAACTTACTGCTTACGACATGTCGCGTAGACATTCACCAATCATTTGCAATACGCTATTAACCTTAGCAAATCTACCGGCGCTGTAATCAATCAAGATTGCATACGATCAATAAACATGTACGTTTTAGAAGTAGCACGTAGCTTTTCGTAATGTATATCGTGAGGATTTTAAGGCCTAGGTTCCACCAAACCGGAAGAAAAGAAAGAAAGGAGGTAAACCATTTATTGGACTCGCACAGGACAAACAATAAAACTAAAATAGTAATTTAAAAAAAACAAGAAATGAAAAAATCAAACTAAACTAAATTGGTCCTGTACGACGCCAAAAGGTTCCTATCTCAGCGTGATACTGGGACATTGGACAAAGAAATGTCACAGCGCTGGTATTCTCGGAATGCCACGTAAATTCAACGAATAACAGGAGAGACGACATGATTGGTCGATTTCGGCATTTCTCCTTTCCACTCCACCCGTCTCCGCTTTGGTGGAAACCGGGTATGAGTATCAATGCCAAGTTGTTTGCTATGCGATTAGAGACAAAGCAAAGAAACCATGTATGGATTGTGTAAAAGATACCGCAGGAAAAGGGCCAGGGTCCCTTTCCTTTGGTATCTTTTACTGATTGATTACGACTGATCAAATGTATTGAAGAGAAACATGTTGCGTCGATCCCAAATAAATTGAAATAAGGCTGGATGGATGATAAGTTGTGCTGCTGGAAGAAAAATGACATCACGCTTGCTCATTGCGCTTTGGTCAAGGCTAGGGGTTTCCTCACGATGTTTTCCTGGAACGTAACGTGTGGAATATTACTCTTGACTTGAATTTGACGCGACAAAACATATGACCATCGCTTTCGTAAAGTGAGCCAAGCTATCTCTGAGATTGATGGTATAGTCTCCAATTTCTACGCTTGATACTTCAGATTGAGTAATTTTGTAGCGTGATACATGAGATAGACGGATCAAGTCCCGAATAAACGAGGAAGACGGCTCTAAAGCTACTCAATACTACTAAAGTAAAATTAGCCTAGGAAGCTTCGCTTAGGAAGACGAGAATTTGACAAATCAAAACACAAAAGAGTGAAACTGTGGAGCGACCGACATCAACTGCAATATGCATATCGCTTTCATGCCATTGTTAACCCTGTTATCAGTGATAAAGTTCTGTATGTGCGCTAAGATAGCGTTGAAGTAGAAAAAATATTCATACATTATGTTAGGCAACAGAAGACACATAAGCGGAAGTGCAGCGTAATGTAATGCGCGTAACATCCTCAGCCTTACGCGTTAAAATATCTTACAGAAGATGGTTACCAATAAATTAAAGCAGCTGTCCTGCAGAATGTCAGATCAGGTGCTATGAGCCATCAGGAAATGAGGATGTGGGGTGCAGACGGTGCAGTTACTTACAAAATTATCCTTCAACTTATTTCATAAATATATTATTACATCTCTCCTATCAGAGAGGAGCTCGTGGCTAAATAATAACAGCCGCTCGGGTCGATCTTTAGGTTAAGCCGTGCTTGCCTAGGTTGGTCTGCAGATGGATGACCGCCCATTACAACCGAGTTTCCTCCGTGCCTCTGAAAGCACGTTAAGCCGTTGGTCCCGGGTGTCATTTGTAGATCTTTGACAGTCGTTAGGCAGTCAGTGGCCAAAAAAGTCTGACAACCAGTCATACCAAGGGGTATCGTATTACCCAGTACTAACTGGGTTGTGGAGGTCAGATAGGCAGTCGCTCCATGTAAAATACTGGTATTCAGCTGCAACCGGTTAGACTGGAAGCCGACCCCAATGTAGTTGGGAAAAGGCTAGGCAGATGATGATGATCTCTCCTATCAACACAAAATGTCCAGGAACATCTGCTGTGTTTAAAGTATTAGTAAGCAAGGTGATAGCGGACCTAAATACCATGCACATTTAAGTATCCCCAATCTAGTAGGTTAATTTTAATGTACGACATTAACATTCATTCGTCCTCAATTAAAAACTGAGGAATAAGCAAGGTGTGTCATTGCGAGCCATTCATTAAGTTTCAAATGCAAATGACAACAGGAAAAATGTGGTCAAAATGGGTGCGTCTCATATCATATAAAGTTATTTGGTATATTTTCATTTCAATAACGTTCACAAGATATAATAAACGTGAGTTATACCAACTGTTGATATAATTTCTTTAGATATACCATTTTTATACTCTAAAACTTATTTCGTATAACGTTATTGGATATAACGTTTGTTTAATCGAAAATCATTAGACCTATCGTTTAAAATATATAATATTGATACCATTTTTATGGTTAACACCCCGATTCAAAGCAATCCGACTCGGATGGTTTATAATAGGTTAGAAGGTTTAGGCGGGAGCGGAGCGGAGTGCGAGATCCCCTCTATTGTCGGGATAGGTTTTGTTTGAATATTGACCATTAACGCGCCAAGGCGACCGAGTGAAGCGAGCGTGCTGCGGGAGCGGCGTGACAGAAACGAATCGCTGCAAAACCGACTCCACGTAGTCCTGTCTGTCCTACCCCTAGAGTGTTATTTAAAATCGCGTAGGCGCGGAGGGGCGAGGCGGCCTGCGAGCTGAGGAGCAGGTGGTTTTAACACTCGCCGTGTGTGGTGAGCGTGAAACACATCTGCGACGATAAGCGCGCATGGGATCGCCGGAGCCCCGCAGCGCCGGAGCCGTGACAGAAACCATGCCTGCTGCATGTTGCATGCTTGCTTGCATGCTGCATGCTTGCTTGCTTGCATGCTGCATGCTTGCTTGCTTGCATGCTGCATGCTTGCTTGCTTGCATGCTGCATGCATGGTATATGCTTGTTTACATGTTTCTTACAGGGAAATAAAAACCACATAATATGTTCACAATCAACTTTTTATATGCTTCGATTGATTGATTTTTATCATATTAGACTAAATAGGTTTTATGTCTTTTGAGTGGTATATCAAATGATTTTATATTCAATGTATGTTATGCTTATAACAATTAGTTACTTTAAAATTATGTCAATCGTTTATTATATTAACTGATTATTATATAAAATAAAATTATAGATTCAGTTGTTATATCTTGTAAATATTAGATATTTTGTAATTATATCATATATTACTTACCCGGTCAAAATACACATATTAACCTATTCATTTTTATCCCTAATTTACATGTTTTGACTTGTGTACTAATGAGCAATGATGCACATAAACAGCAATGCCAGAAGCTTGGTAATTTGTTCCACCACTTCTTCCTCGCAATCCCAGGTAAGGCACTAAAAAGAAGTGAAGAGTGAACATTTTAGGGGCTCATAAGAATGAACAAAATCAGCCGATAACTGTCCCACTGTAGGGCAAAAGCTTCTTCTGATAAAGAGAAGGTATGAGTATTTGTCACCACACTTGTTTAAGGCGGCTTGGCAATTGCAGACTTTTGGGGACTACCTATTTTAATTTTTTCCGTTCAAAAAATTATTTCTGGGAGAGATTTTCTGTTGTGAAACAGCAAGTTAACATGTTTATTTATAATTTTATCGCTGCATATTGATCGTTTGCAGCTAATTTGCAAAGATAATGTTATCTTTAATGTGTTTTGTTCTGCTCGACGTTAAATGACGTTGTTTTCGCAGATAAGAACGCTCGGAATAATGCTTAGTTCTACACAAACGTGCTTAATCATGTTTACTTTCGGTCTTTGGGATAATTGTCTTCAATAGACGGACTTATGTCTAATCGATAAGCAATCTATTGTTGTGTTCAGTATGCATTTTAAATAAACGAGCTCTGCACTTCTCAGAAATCCGAACTTCAAAAGACGTAACGGATAGAAAGATGTTAATTCAAACCTTTTTTGAGGAAGACCAGATCGTACTTTGTAACTTCCTTGTAAGGCTACATGGTTTAAACCACAACACGCCATATGATGTTGCGGTTTTACGCCATATAGGTAAGAGCAATCGCGGAAAATTAAACTGAAAACCATACACGATAGAAAGCATAATTCTATAAACATGCCACAAAGTTTCCCTTAAAATTGTACTAAACTACTAAATTGAGCCACTTATCATACACATACTAACATAGTTTCTAGTATGCAACAATGTCCCTATTTGAGATAAACGGAGCGACACTGAAAATGACAGTCGTGTTAGTAAACATATTGCTCCTAAGTTGGTTCGAAAGTGTGTCATGTCAGTTGTTTTGTCTATCTGTCTGATAACTTGTATATTTGCGATAATGGTATTCCCGCGGCCTTGATATCGTTTGATAACAGAGCTCTTTCTAAATGGGTTCGTCCGGGGAAGTATTGTGTTATCGAAGTTAATACCACTAGACCATCAAGATCTAACATCGACATCATCATCTGCCTAGCCTTTTCCCAACTATGTTAGGGTCGGCTTCCAGTCTAGCCGGATGCAGTTGAATACCAGTATTTTACATGGAGCGACTGCCTATCTGACCTCCACAACCCAGTTAGTACTAGGTAATACGATACCCCTTGGTAAGACTGGTTGTCGGACTTTTTGGGCCACTGACTACCTATAACGACTGTCAAAGATCTACAAATGACAGCCGGGACCAACGGCTTAACGTGCTTTCCGAGGCACGGAGGAAACTCGGTATGTTATGGGTGGTCACCCATCCACAGACCAACCTAGGCAAACACGGCTTAACCTAAAGATCGACCCGAGTGGCTGTTATTATTTAGCCACGAGCTCCTCCTAAGATCTAACATCGACATACCATTGTTAAATACTGGTATTCAGCTGCATCTGGTTAGACTGGAAGCCTACCCTAACATAGCCAATCTATATTGGGGACGGCTTCCAATCTTAAGGGCTAGGCAGATGCTTATGATTTATTTCTACACCCAAGCTGTATATGCCAACCTATCTCTGAACATTTAAGGGAAGAACCTGTAATGCTTGGCAGTTTATCGATACATTTGTCAATAGACGATAAGATGAACCATTATTGCCTCTATCCAAGATCACGATTGTGATGAGCTAACTTTAAGCAATAGCCTCTCAATCTTCGTCCACAATTTTTTGTAAGCGTGCGACAGAAATGTGGGATGAGCGATTTTCCCAGTAACCAATTCGTCAGTCCTGACAATAGCAACAACTCATTTGAGCGGTCTGTTGAGTAGTACTTTAACATTTAAACGGCCTACAATAATGGTTGTGATTTAACTTAATCATTGTAGGAAAACGGTCCAATATCGTGGTTCACAAAATAGAATACATTTCTTTTTCTTATCGAAAAGAACGACCGTTTACTTTTAATTCTTTTCGAAGAACCATAGCAGCCATATTTTCCATAACTCAAGCCATTTCTCCTTTCTATTATTACAAATAATACATTCCTAAACTTGTAAACACTTGGAGCAGTATTGTCATCAACAATCACTACATACCTTTCAGTTCGTTTCCCTTACGAACGCTCGTGAAATATTTATGAGTATGTGTGCGCCATACGGATGAGGTTATGAGCGTTCTGTGAGTGACCGGCCGAACAAAAGATTTGAGTTTGGTTCCTTGGGCGTTGTTGATTTATTGGTTTCTATATCTTTCCGATTGGTGTTCCGTTTGAGTTATGGTAACAACTGAAGTAAAAACAATAGTAATCACACCTGTAATCCCCGAAGGCTTATTGACAGATCAAACCAAGACTTATTTTAAATTCAAAGTAAGCTTCGAATCAGGATTTTTGAACGTCTAAAATTGCATTTAAGCCGGTTCTTCAAAACTCTTGTCCCATCAACGCATATTAGTGTTTTAGCTGGGAAGAAAAAGTGGCTGAAGAAACTTCCCGCCACATCTAATAAGTTAGAAGATAGTCGCTTGCAAATTGCAATGCAATCCTTCGAACCGTTTCCATCTTTGGCTCCAAAGTTCGCAAAGAAGCAAATAATAGTATAATCTATGGTTCAAACAAAGGCATGTTATAACTAAATTCTATTTTAAAGATAAAGGGTTTCAATTGTTCCATAAATAGCGAACCATCCGGTTTGCTGTTATTGTACAATTTTGCGCAGTTACAAAAATAATATTGTATAATAGGTCTTGGTAGGGATAGGTTATTTTAATAAAGAGGTATGAATTAAGGTGGCACACATCATTAACCACACATTTTCATTACCTTAGTATTTTTTTTCGTTTCATTAAAAGTCAAGAAAGAAAAGCCTAAAATTCAGCATTTTAAGTCTGGCAAAAATATCTTCACTGTTGAGTTAATCAGAGTCCAGAATTTAGGAAGCCATCGTGTTGAAAGAAAAGAGTGTGATCAAAAATCGATGGATAGACTGTGTGAATGTTAATACATATAGCTAGAAAGAAGGTGACTACTGAGATGACACCTAAAAGAGAAGTGCATGGAAACAGAAATGCAGCGCTGACCACAAACAAATTGGGAGAATGGCAAGAGAATGACGATAGTATTCAAATAAAGAATCTCGGTCAAAAGTCCAACCAGTCATTAAATTAAGTGTTAGTCAAAAAGGGACCCTAAGGGCATCTATAAGCTGTCCAGAAAACAATATAAATTGCTTGGGCTGCTGGCTGTCAACAAAGTAAACAATATAAATAGCTCGGACCGTTGAACCTAGGGCGTAAACTTAAGGGCGTGAACCAATCAATGGCCGTTTGTGTCACAATTTAGTTCCATTGACCTTTTTAATATTGTTTATGATGGGCACAAGATTATCTTTCTTTTTGTCTGTTTATTAATGCATTAAACGGTGGTCAGACTTTGTATAATATGACTGTGTGTATGCGTTTGCTTAGGTATAATCAAAAAAATTTAAGGGGAAATCCCGCGAAATTAAAATTTTCTTAGAATTTTTGCAATTTGCAGGTAAGTGTCAGGCTAATTCATGAAAAAGTCATTTAACGGGATTAAATGAACTTTGAGGGTTGCATTGATGATTCTAATTATTATAACTCTGTTAAGCTAAACGCTCTCTGCGCTCTCTGCGCTACTCCATTAGTTGTTACGTTACGGTCACGAATCATATTTTAATCGACATAAAACCTAACACTGACCTGTAAATTATAAAAAACGTAAGAAAATTTAAAATTTCGCGGGGTATGCTGGCGCTTCCACCTTAAGATGGAAAGAGAGGCTAACAGTGGAAAAAACAAAGCAAATAGAAACAGCAAACATGTTATAATTGCCAAAAGACACGTCGTGTCTTCTAAGAGTAACGTTACTCTTTTACCAACATGAAGCAGTTGATTACTGTTGCAAATAGAATCTGATGTTATTCACTTGTGTCTCATCTATCGTATTGTTTATTTGTTTGTCTTTGGGTACAATTCAGAAATTTGCTTTATATCTTGCCGCATTGTCCGCCATTTTATCAAAAGCAAATGTCAAGCATGCTTCAATTTAAGGACATATTTTGAAGTATCATCACGGACTTTCTTTTCGAATCAAAATTGCGTAGACACAAAAATAAATATATTTGGATCCTTCAAAATCAGTGTCGATTCGTTGCGTGAATCATGAGGAAAACACAAAGTCAAATACTAACCACTTACTACTAAAAAGTAAAAACTGATTGTATTTCCAACCAGTCAAATAAATACTGACTTCAAAGGTAATTGTGATGTTTATGATAATTTACGAACTGACGCACATCTAACATCTGTGTTGGGAACTTTTTGATGGCTGCCTGTTTGGCTGCTATAAACTCGGAAACAGCTGGACTTGTGTTGATTGTTATTTTTAATCGGAAATGATAGTAACCTTGAAGAGAGCGTAGCCACGGTTTTACAGCTGAAGTATTTCGATTTACACACATAAAAATTAATTTAATATAAAATGGTAATTCTTTGAATCGCATGAAGCAGGTCTTTATTTTGTTGTCCAAATTGATCAACTCTTGGGATTAGGCCTCCCCCCATTCTTTTCTCGCCAAATTAAGAGGATGTCATCCAAGGCGTCCCTACATCATCTTCTCGAATGAACCAGTAAATTGCACCCTCTCATATATTCCCAATTGTTACCAATACAATCGCACGCGAATCAACTGGCGCTTTTGTAAATGCTTATTGAGTTGAATCTAATTAGTCTGGAGAGATGGATATTAACCCTGAAATTATTTAAAAAAAGGGTAGAACCTCGTCTAAATCCACGTAATTTAGTACTAGCTGAAACTGAACACAACATTCTAAAAGATAGAATTTGATGGCTAACGAAGATGGCTGTGTGCTTCTATTTCTCCTTACTTGTATCCATACTAATATTACAAATGCGAAAGTAACTCTGTCTGTCTGTTAAGGCACATAGGTCACCCAGGACCTGAGGACACTTTGTAACCCAGTAGTACATGCCGTGTAATAATTTCCGATCACCACAAGTCCACATGTGCAAAGCTAGTTTGGAATAAATGCAAGTGCCATGTCAGCATTACAAATGCTTCTGTAAAGGTCATTACAAGGCCGAAATGTTATTGCACGAGTAGAATTTACGTGAGCTATTGCAGCGCCATCTTTGGTTCTTATTTCAACGGCATCGCCGCCATTTGTAATTTAAAATACGCGGGAATGGAATGTTTTCATTTTGAAATTGGAAACTGCATTTGAATGTGGCGTTTCTAGTTCATGCTTTTGATTAAAGAGGTTACAATTATAGGTCTCAGACTTTCGGAGGAGGTTTATTGTGTTGTCTCATAGTACTCCCTCCCACAGACAGAAGCCCGGTGACCCAGCAATGGGCACTCTATAGGCTGATTATCCCACGGGCAGCTATAGATTCCTTTTCCACATTGGGTTTTTGTTCTACAGACCTAGTTGGCCTTTGATCTTCCAAAGGTGTTTCTTGAACTATATTTAGAATTATAGTTTTCTTTCAAAATGACAAATCACAAATGTGATTAAAAAGAACTGCAGTCTTACATAACCTAAACTCTTTACTGCGACTGTAAAGCAAAAGTCATTTGAAACAGTTACACAAACAATAATCGCTTTTCCAGCGAACTCATAAGCGTTGACTTAAGGAAATGCCTTCCAGCCCCGTTAGGGCATTACTTAATGGACTATGTCCCTGTTACGGCTTGGCCACGAGCTCCACGTTCAAGCGGCACGCGTTTTGCGACGATTTCGGGGAATATTTATGAAATAAGTTGTTTAGAGCGTGTATGTCCAGATATGAACGTGGACGGGGCGAAAAGAGTATGTCATGTAAGGATCGTGACTGGTGGCGTTCTGTAGTTTCTTCCTACCCATGAAAAAGGCGTGAATTTCTTCTTTCTTCTTTCTTTTCGCGTGTATGTTTAGCGCATGCCACGAGTAAAGCTAACATTAACAAGGTTATAGTAAAAAAAAAACATTTTTTTAAACAAGCTTTTAAATACAGCTGTGACGTCATTTTTTTTCGTATTCGTGTCGGCAAACCCAGTTTTAACACCGACGCAAAAAGAGGGGTGTTATAAGTTTGACCGCTATGTGTGTCTGTGTCTGTCTGTGGCACCGTAGCTCTTAAACGAGTGAACCGATTTGGATATCGGTTTTCTTATTTGAATGCTAGTTTTAATTGATACCTATATCATGGCGGTGCTTAAAAAATAACTAGGCCGCCATCTTTGGTAGTCCGCCATATTGAAACAATAAACTAAACGTGTATGCAAAATTCCAACTCAATCGTTTGGGGATAACTGTTTTAAAATTCTGTTTCTTGTCTGTAAGATGTAACATACATACAAACATTACAAGTTAAATAAAAGCGTGTAAAAAGAAGTTGTTTAGGGCATGCCACAAGTCAACGCGATGCGACTCACGCGAAACGCGCGTGTCGTTTGAAGCGAGCCGCGTCGCAAGTTGCATCGGTTAAGGGCGTAAACGGGACGTAAAGCTAACATTAATGAGCCATGTTGTTTTGACTTAAAACGGTGCTATACTGTGTTGCCTGTCAAAGCCATAAAACAATTTTCGAAGTGCACTTTAAATGCACCTTTCCTGGAAATTGTGGAAGAGCAATTTGCTGCTCTCGTTGCGAGCTGCGAATCGATTTGGGCGTTGTCTCTTTCTACGGAAGCAGCCGAACGATACCGAATACTAAATCGGGTTTCCAATATATGTTTTTAATTTACTCACATCGATTTATGTCACACTAGCACTTCACCCGCGACTTCGTCCGCGAAAACTGTGATAGCTCGGCTAATATGCATGATATCTTTATAATTTATAGCCTATAGCACTCACGAATAATGTAGCTTTCTACCAGTGAAACAATTTTTTTTAAATTGGTTCTTTATTTCCGGAGATTACCCCCTACATACAAACAAATTTTACCTCTTTATAATATTAGTATAGATGACAGACAAGACTATTGTAGCATTGGTCAATTGTATCGCAAAAACAAATGAACATCGACAAATTGAAATCGTGCTCTTTGATTAAACCATTTATTTTGAGAAGAACATTTGGATTATTAGTCATTTATTATTACTTGGAAAAGTGATACTATACTAATTATAGTAGTAGTAGAAGGTGGACCTAAATAATAACAGCCGCACGGGTCAGGTTAAGCAGCGCTTGCCAAGGTGGATCCGTGGATGGGTGGCCAAAACCATACATTACATGCCGAGCTACCTCCGTGTCTCGGAAAGCACGTTAAATCAGTTGGTTCAATCGTTAGTTGGCTGTCATTTGTAGATCTCTAGACAGTCGTTGTCAGTGGTCCGAAAGTCTGACAACCAGTCTTATCAACGGGTATCGTATTGAATAGGATTGACTGGGTTCTGGAGGTCAGATAGGCAGTCTCCATGTAAAATACTGGTATTCAGCTGCATTCAGTTAGACTGGAAGCCGACCCCAACTTTGAGATAAAGGATATATTTTTTTTTTGTTTTTTTTTTTTAAGTCTTTGCCCCACACTAGGAATTTCTCCTGCATCGTGGGTGCGTTTACAAACATTTAAGCTCACATACACAAACAGCCAGACCCGGAACAGCTGCCTGTAGTCCATACAAATATTTGTTCCATGCGGGAATCGAACCCGCGACACGAAGCGCAGCAGTCAATCGCTCAGCCACTGCGCCAACCGTGCCGTCAGACAGTTTTAAACTTCATTAAAGGTACATCATCTTCTGAATCAGATTCAGAATGATGAGGCCATTTTGTAATTAAAAAAAAAAAAGAATATGAGTAGTTCGTAATTTTTCTGCCAGTATAATTAAAAGCATGCACCGTGATCTAAACCATTTATTTTTGGCAACATAGAACGTTTCACCCACATCTTCATTCCTACAATTATCGTTTGAATATATCTTGCAAAACATGTAAAAAAGCAGTCAGCTAGCAAAACGTGGGCAGTCTTGGCCCTGCAATTGATATAAGACGTCTAGAACAAAAAAAGCTAATTCTCAGTAGCACTTTGGAGTCTGGATTTATGTCCGATTGATGGCGATAGGCTCGCCACTTTAAGCAAAACTGGTGAAATGTGTGTACATTTCTGCCTTACCCGTTTGGGATTACAGGAGCCCTCTTCTTCTTCCGAGTCGCTGGCACGACATCATTATGCCAAGCCATTTCCCAACTATGTTGGGGTCGGCTTCTAGACTTACCGGATTCAGCTGAATACCAGTATGTTACATGGAGCGACTTCCTATCTGACCTCCATAACCCAGTTAGTACTGGGTAATACAATACCCCTTTGTAAGACAGGCTGACAGACTTTCGGGGCCACTGACAACCTGTAACAACTGTCAGAGATCTATAAAATGTCAACCAGGATCAACGGCTTCACCGGCTTACCGAGGCGCGGAGAAAACTTGGCATGTAATGGGTGGTCACCCATCCACAGACCAATCCAGGCAAGCGTGACTTGATCTGAAGATCGATCCAAGCGGCTGTTATTATTTAGCCACAAGCTGCCATGACAGTGCTACTAATATTATAAACGCGAAACTGTGCTGTGTGAATGTGGTGTGTGTGTGTGTGTGTATGTATCAGTGTGTGTGTGTGTGTGTAATGTGCTTGTGCTGTGCTGTGCTGTGCGATGGATGTTTGTTCTTCTTTCACGCAAAAACGTAACGGCAAGAGTATTATTACATCTCCCACAAAATTGTAACCAAACTGTGGGCCGTCTCTGACCCAGCAAGAGATATAGGACGTCTAGAACAAAAAATATAGAAATAATAAACAAGTAGTTTGCATAATACTCGCCCACACGGCTCAAGACTTCATGGTCATTATGGTAATGCAATAGAAACCGCTACGGTCATGTCATGTTGCGGCTTACCAAGTCAGAACATTTATGCTTGAAGGTATTCTAGGTTTCTGATAGCCTGGTACTTTAATTTAAATGGATGTCGAATCTCGTGTCCATTTTGATTTATGGAAAGATTTTTTGTATTTGATTAGCTTTGCTTGGTTATTGGTGTACCGCAAGGGCTAAATGAACCTTATGCTTACACACAGGACACCAGCTGTTAACGTTTCCCTTACTTTAAGTGAGGACGAATTAAGCTATATTAAGCGTCTCGTCCACAAGTGAGAGATCAATTTCAAGTAATGTGGGTAGCTCTTTAAAAGCAGTATTACTGTCTACTTCGGTACGTGACGATCCTCGCCAGGTTATTACGCAAAGGAATTGTGAGTCTGCACAGAGTAAATATCCGACTTCTTAAGGCTCTTTCTTCTTTGATTTATCTTTGAAAGAGGTATTTAAATGTTGTAATAGGGATGTTTCTTGTGTAAAAAAATATGTTTCTATTTAGTCCGTCAGTTAGATTATCGAAAAATATTGGATACGTATTTTTTGTTTTATTAAATCAATAAAAATTGACGAAGATAAAACGCATCAAAGATCATGAGTGGGGGCCTGTGACGTCACTTTTCGGTAAAAAGTGTACTGAAGTATGATGTCACACGAGTTTTCGACGCACTGTACCTCTGTCTTCATTTTTAGTTTTTGTGAAAAAAGAAAAAATACGTGTCCAATATTTTTTGGAAATCTATCTGACGGATTAAGTAGATTTTTTCAGGAAACATCCCTATTTTAATGTTGTCCTTTTGTTATTTTTGTGCTTCCCCCATCCCTAAGCTAATTTTGGCTTCTCTAGGTAATACTTATCAAGTTTTGAGTATAAAAGTGGATGGGTATAAGAGTAGAGGAAGACCAAAGAAACGATGGATGGAGTGTGTAAAGGATAATATGGCAAGAAAGGAGGTGTCTGATGAGATGACGAGAAAAGAGAAGTATGGATGAAGAAGACATGCTGCGCCGACTCCAAATGATTTGGGATGTGGGCCGGAGAATGACGATGAAAATGATTCTATAGAAGTTTCACGATTTTTGCACTTGATACTTTTCTGGACTTGAAGCTGTAAAGTATGTTATGTTATTATTGTATGCCCTTGGGGGTGTTAAACATACATTAACGATGGCATAGTCCGAATTTGCAGTAAACAATCTTAAGAGGTGGAGAAAATTGTATATTTTCATGGCCGTTATGGCAATATAGCACGCTAAGGTCGAACTGTGGTATAATGGAATAATGATGCAATGTTGTTGGTTTTTGCGCCGATCTAGGAGTAAAAAAGTCATTAGTTTAAATGGGTCAGTATTAATATTAATCTAGAAAGAAAGAAAAAAAATACATTTCATACATTTTTATTTTTCATTCATTTCATTTTTTTTTTTTTTGTTCTCTGCGTGCATGATTAGATATTTAAATTCTAATTATGAATTTGTAATTGTAACGTTATTGTTGTATTTATTTAAATATCGCGCCTTCTAGAATCTATGTCTATGACCAATAGTTACTTTTATGTCACATCACTACTGCTCTGTAAACATCCCTAGCTACGAGTATTGTTCTAAAACACAAGATTGAAGCTTTCTGCTTTTAATTAAAATACCAAATTATTTTCATTGAACCTCAACAGGTTATGGGCCCAGAAAGCACGATTAATAAAATCAGTGCAAAAAGTCAGCGAAATCAGTGTATAAAATACTGGTGTAAAAGACCTAATCTAAAAACAATACAACAGTTATTCATATTATTATCCTCAAATGATGAAACTGCTAAACTGGCCATTTTAGGCCCCCAGCCCCCGTAGCATGACCACTGTAGACAAGGATTTCTTTGACGGAAGAATCGACAAAATGACAGATTGTGTCGACACAATGACAGATTTCTTTGCACTATCTGTCATTTTGTCGATTCTACCGTCAAAGAAATCCTTGTCTACGATGGTCATGCTACGGGGGCTGATGTATGAATGTGGACGAAGCAAAAGAACTATGTCGTGTAAGGATCTCGATGGCAAAAAATTCAAATGTGTTTAGCCCAAAACTCGGCCACGACTGCTCACCCCGATCATCAGGTGCGCAGGTGATAGGGCATGCGGTGTAAGGATCTTAGCAGGCCAATGCAGATGGCGTTCTGTAGATAGTTTCTGCCTACTCTCTTGGGAAAAGGCGTGAGTTTATGTACTTGCTAATCTCAAGTTTCTAGGAGTCAATGAAAATAAAAAAAACACACGGTTTTATCATTATGAAGTTATTTTGCAGAGCCTACCTCCAAAGTCCGCTTTTCGAATAACTCTATGAAAACAACACTGGATAATATGATAAGAATTAAACTACTAAGCTGCTGAAGCAGCAGAATACTATTTCTCGTTTTCCGAGATGCTCAGCAGCTTAAAAAACCTTCGAACAAAGCGCGAACATTTAATAGATTGCCAGGAGTATCCGATCTCAAGGCTTTGGAAGTTTCCAAAGAACTAAGTGAACGTCTTACGGAATAAACTGGGAAGTTTGTGCTTTATAGAACTGAGATTCAAAGGTTTAACTTTGATCTGCCCATAAGTTGTGGAGGAGTTCTAGCTTTTCGTTAAGAGAAAATGGGTTTGGTGGATAGAAACTCCTTGGTATCGGAAATAATTGAACTGAGGAAAATGTGAGTAACATTTTCAATAATGAGGTGGAAGCGTCAGAGTAGCCCGTGCCGGGCCTGTGGACGGTGAGTAATGGGCTAGCTCGCCATCCGGCCGTCTTATGACGACAGGCCGTGTCGACGGCGCGCTCCTGTTCCACGTGCGCCTATGCGCGTATACGCCGTACGCAAGGATCGATGCCTGCCGGGGCTCCGGGACTGTTCGAAAGAGATACCGCGGCCCTGGAACACAAAGGGCAAAGAAGGAACATGGATGGGTTTTAGTCAGTACAAGTCTGACACTCCCTTCCGCTGTGCCCAGAGCGGGAGGGGTCATTTGATGATTTCCCATCCTAAAAAAGTGTATGTGGGCAGCCCGTGAAATTTCAGATTCAAAAGAACGTAAGAAAATGTCTATTTCGGGGGCTACCCTGGTGCTTCCACCTTATTAGGCTATAAGAGGATAGGATGGCTAAGAGTAGGGGAAGAGTTAAGCAACGATGGACGGACTGTGAGAGATGATATAGCTAGAAAGGGGGTGACTGTTGAGATGACGAGAAGTATGGAATAGAAAGACATGCTGCGGCGTCCCCAAAAATTTTATATATTGGAATGAGAGCAAGAGAATGATGGCTAGAAACTCCCTGAATGATGCTGCTTGTGAAGATCAATCAGGGAGATACCTTGCAAAAAACAAAATCAAAAACTGTTTCAAAGCAAAATCCTAATGGTTTACCATAAGTTCCCATTTTGAAATCTTTCACCGTTGACGAAAGTATACGATAATGGCATTGGATGGTTTAGAAAATGATTAGAAACCTCACCACTTCATTTTACTTTTAGCTGAGCTTGTGCTAATTTATATAATTATACGAATCCTCTATCTATTCATATTGACACATTTGGCAGAGGTTTACCTGTAGTACAAACGGCGACACATCAAACTATACATTTCCAGTTTAACATGACCTTGCTTTGCATACATTTCCCGTACAATGAGAGATCCGCATAAACTGGTTTAGTATAGCTTGATTGGTCGTTGTGCGTACACCCACATTAAAACTAACCTACACCATAGATTAAAGTGAAACTTTTCCCGCCACAATCAGTAACAGCTATATGTTTGTTGACAGCCCGCAGCCCGCATACGGGAACGCCCACCAAGATACCGAGTCCTGTTGGCACTCTGTTATCTAGGAGAACACCGGTAAGTTTTAGTTTTATGTCTATTTAGTTTACTTTTTATTGAGACATAGACGTGTTAGTATCTAAGACGTTGGGTGTAATGTACAAACGCGAGCACCTCAAGCCACTACCATCTGTCAAATTGCTTTTATAGATTTTCAACTTTATCGCTAAAGCATTAGGTTCAGGTTGATTGGGGAAATTTGACAGTTTCGGGTAGCTTGATAGGCTGGCGTCTGTACGTAAATGGATAATTAAAGTACTAGAAATACGAGTTAGTACTTAATTAAAACCTTTCACCTGGGGTTGCCGTGGCTGACTTGGAAATCTCTAAACAGACTTCGAACCCAAATCGGCCGGAGCAAAGACAATCTCTGCATATGAGGGTTCATGGACGGTTCAGACCATCTTGCACCGCATGGTATCATCTGCTCACCTGCATCAGTGACCGGGGTTCGCGTGGCTAAGTTTTGGGATGAACATATTTGAACTTTTTGCCAGCGATACGTTAAGAAGAAGCTTAAAACGGATTTCTAAATGTAATTCTTCTTCTTTTGGTGCATCCTCAATTACTGAAGGTTTGCCATCAACTCCGGATATTTCTCCATGTCATTTGCGATTCTCAACGCGAGTTTGAAAAAAACACAGTTATGTCAGATCCCTTCTAAAACAATTGACCAACGTGGATCGCTGAGGATAGTCTTCCTGGTACCCTTAGAACCACCGGTGGTGATACAAGAAGTTCCTGGTCGTGTGGTAGTAGGGCATTAGATAGTTTTAATGAACGTGTCTAAATTTCGGCTCGCATTGAGTCCTGTCCCGCGAGGGACCCGGCCAGATCAGATGTTTAATATATTTGGAACTTTGAAGTCATGAAACTATTCACACCAGTTAGAACACGTCTATACAAGTTAATTGACACAATCGACGTGGGCGAATTTCGATCTGCAATCCCAAGCGCGATGCATTTCAGTTTGGTCTCATTTCAGAGCTTTATGCTTCCACAAGCGCCAAAATTCGGAATCTTTAGATCAAATTCATAAGTTCTTCATCTGTTTGTCATTACGTCAATTTTACGACATCAATACAGTGTTTTACCATTAATATGGCTGGTATACTAGTCGGCAGGCCATCTGTCATGGCGGCCATCAAGTAGTTAAGTACTTTATTAACACCGCGTGGTCTGGACATGATAATACTGCACAGGGTTGCTGAACCTTTTACACGCGTTCCTGTAGTTGGCACTTGGCATGCGATGGTGGTGTCAGCTAAATAAGGAATAAGTCCTTTTATCTTTGATTTTACGTCTCTGTCAAATTTTTTGACATCTATTCTCGGTATAATATTTATGCTGTTAGGTTGCTGCTTGCTAACACAATCAAGTTGACAAAAGCGACTACTAGCGACATCTATGACGCAAAATGAGAACTACAATCCTGCACAATCAAAGTTATCCGCGGGATAAGGATGTATAATATAGAACAACCCGACTACAACCGACCGTGTGTTCCGAGGATCCTCCCTTTCCAATCGGGGATGAGGAACACCCTGTTCTTTACAGCTTTTAAATAATTATTTTAGTCAAAATAAAATTGCTTTTGACTTTTAGAAAACGCTATCCGTACAGTTAAACTCTGGAAAAGTTGATTTAATTAAGGACTACAGACTACATAAATGAATTTGTAATACGAGTCCAAATTTTTGCTGACGCAATGTTTTTAATGAATTTGGCACACTGGTCTAAAAAGTTTTCCATCCCTGCTCTGACCTCTTTAGTACTGAAATATTTAATGCAGAAAAACTGAATGCAAGCCTGGTAATATTTATGTATATATTTTCTGCAAAAACGACGCTGTTGGATTCTTTCTTATATTGCAGTATTATGCGATTTGATACTGCATGTTTTTCTGGGAAATTATAATAAGGAGAATTATTATGTTGTCGTTATTATGGTAATTAGAACCAGCTTTAACTTATGCTACCTGACTAAGTAGTCTTACTAAGGTAGATATTTCCCCGAATGTGCAATGCCTGAAGCCTTTTATGCAAGTTCCCTGGCCTTGTAGCTAGGCCAATTCTCGTAATTTAAACACGTTTGCAATCTAGTCGCAATCATATGTCAGCGGCATTCGTTGTCAATGAAGGCGAATATGTTATATTTGACAAATAAAAACTGAGGTTATATTGTGACAGTCCTTAAAAATAAATAGAGCAATAATCATAGTATAATGGGTTTAAAAAGGCCCGAAGCCGAAACGCACTTGTACTCCCCGCCATTGCATTTTTTTTTGTTCTGGACCTGGGAACCTTTTAGTTACGGAGATGTTGGAGGTAATTTTTTTAATGTTAAAGCTTTACTTTAAATACCTCATGACCCCTGTACTATTCAATGTATCCATCATACATGAATTTTACATCGAGTCCTAATGAAAAACGTGATTTTTCACCCCCCAAAAAAGAAGTCGTTTCCCAGCAATAATTTTTGCGTAGTTACTTAGTTTGATGTACATAATGCTTGGTTGACGGCTTCGTGAAGGGACCGCTTATACCTTGTATTATCGTAGTTAGTTCCATAAATCAACTACTAACAACCATCCTCTTAATTCTAGATGCCTGACCTATGGAAGTTAACCTTAATTCCCCAACGGTTAGGCCAGAAAAGTGAATCCTGGCTTATTCAAACACTACGTTTGTAGTATATTCAAATAAAATCTTGTTTGATATCGCAGTAGTTTCGTCTATTTTTGTAATCAAGGTTATGTCTGCGAGAATCATGTTTGTGTTTTGATGATTTGCCTTTGTTTATAATGTTATTTTTATGGGTAAAATATACTATTTATGTTAAAATATAAACTGGTTTGAGCTTTTTTCTATGGATGCTGACGTAGACACACCATTTAGATGTTTTCTATCAAGTTGCGGCGCACGACGATGGTTGCTAATGTGTCCTCTACCCATCTTCTTGTTCTTAGCGAGTTCATAGCAATCTATGTATGAAGTGTCGGCCCAGAACTTAGCTAAGCGTTTACCCATATTTGCCCAAGATTCACATTTTTCATATTTTTCAAATCAAATAAAACGATGGTGTGTTACTATATTCAGTCTTTTTCTATAGTATTGACATAGCCTGACATAACATAATCCTCTAAGGATTGGATCCCATGTAATGGAGGCGAGTCTATTGGCACCAAACGGGCAGAAATTCAGACCACGGGCTTTCCCATACGACATTTAGTCTTCTTCTCCAGAATCGCCATTAAATGACCAGAAATAGCTCATGTTGTGGTTAAAACATTAACCAGCCAGCAAGGCAAGGCTGGACTTCCCAGGGTGCGCCGAACGTACCTCAACCTTCATTGTATATTGGGCTACAACTAAGTAATGGATTCCATGCAGTCTATTTCTGCTCGCATAAAATCGATCACCGTTTATCGGTGGTCTGCGGTCCCCGACGGACGATGAATGATTTCGCGGTTAATGCTATTATTGTTAAAACGTGGAAAATTACGTTGCCATCGCCGTAAGTAAAGGCAATGAGGGAAAATTATCCTTATTAGACCACCTTATGCACCTTTTTGTTTTGACGGCTTGAAATGGAGGGATTTTGTGACAGTGTGATACCCTGACGCTTGACACGGCCGAATGCAAGAAGAAAACGTGTTGCGCCGACCCCCCAGTTAATGGGTCAAGGGCTGGAAGATGACGGTGATGATCTGATTTGACTACAATTGACTTCAAGATAGTTCATGCTGAAGAGGACTCTTTTAAAACTTAAAACAATTTTTTTTGATGTAAGTAGATTATTTGGGTCATCTATTTCTGAACGTGGCGAAATTGAAATGAGATTTAGGTCAGACTGACCAAAAACATTTGCTACCCGATTCAGTTGTCGCTTTCAAAAATGAACTCCATTTTAGAAAGGATTAGTCTATAAAATTGTTTTTATTACCATTGCTTTCCAGATATAAGCATAATAAACTCATATTAGGTTCGTTTCTAATTGGTATCAGGCTCTCAGACCATATTTAAAAAAGATCGTAAAGAAATATACTCAGAAATAGATGTGGTAACTTAATACTCCAAAATGTCTATAAAGGCCATAAAAACAAAATCAATTCGTACTATAAAACTCTATAACTATGAATGTGTGTGGAAGTTAATCGCTTCTGTTTCCAGAATGCTATACGCGCCTTTTTTGGTGTCAATCGCGCCATATTAGAAGCGGTCTGTCAAAATTATAGCCAGTCTATCAATGAAGGTTTACGGATTATTGGTTGCGGGGATTATTAAAATACAAATAAAGTCAACGAATAGGTGTTATATTCGACCAATAAAGAACCATAAAATAACAAATGAGCTTACCTTGTAATAGATTACGACCGATTAAGTTTTTACAGCTCAGTAGTGAAGTAATTTTAAGCGTGAAATATAATGTTGCCAGTGATAAAAATGTTTGTCGAACGCAAACGATGAATGTTTAAATAGTGATGTGAAAAAATCAAAAGGTTGTGTGTTTTTCGATTAAATTATGTATCGAATACTCGTACATGTTTCGTTTTGCAATATTGCTTTATCATAAATATTATCCCAAAAAAAGTAATACACTTTGTTCTATCCTAATACGTTATGAATGTCCTGTGGGATACTGTCTAATATTTCACAGGCTAACTTTAGGAAACAAGATAGAAAATAAATGGATACTAAGATAATGTTTTGTATCAAAGTTCAGTACAGTTATCACTTATTGTGATTCTTTATTGAGGGCAACATTTCCTCTTTTGTTTTTTAAATGGCGTTTCTAGTCTACGATATAAAAAGGTTTTATCATTCATGTTTTAAATAACAATAGAATATTCATGGGCTCAAAACAAAAGCTAATCATCTGAAGATCGCAGTATGTTTAGTTGTACTGTTGTAAATCGTTGTTTTCCAATACAATTGCTACGGACAAATTCACAAGTATTGAACGCCCGCGCCCTTCTGTCAATTAAATTCTTAAGACAATACTGTAGACTACACAGTACATTGACGGTCGACCACTTTTCAACCTTATTATTTATGGCATAAGGGTGGAAAGTGGAGTGAAATCAGAAGTACACACGGCGAGACATCAAGCTATACATTTCCAGTATAACATAGCCTCGCTTTGTATAGATTTCCTATACAATGAGAGATCCGCTTAAACTGGTTTTGTAAAGCTTGATTGGTCGCCGTGCGTACGTTCTCCTAAGTGCTTAATTCCCCTTTACAGTTCTCCTAAAAAGGGGGGGAGCTACTTTATTTCCTACTACGATTCTAATACAGTTTCTAGCAAACATAAAAAAAAAACTCAAGGAACAATTCGTAGCCCTTTGTACCTACATACTTTGTAGGGTCATCCATCAAAATCAGACCATCAGTTTCAGAGTACACCACCCAAACAGACAAACATACATAAGTCTCGCTTAGTAAGTACAGATTAGACATAATTACAGTGCAGATTTAAGTGAAATCATGTGCTTTCCAGTCTGTTCCACTCTAGATGTTTTCTTGCTTGCATAATTAAATAAAATTATCTTTTTTTTTGCACAAAGTTCTACAGCCTTGTTGTTTTTAGTGGTAGGCTCAAGCGCTATTCAATAATGATATCGTAAATCTCGATTTTAACTAGTTTTGAGTCGAGATTGGCTGTGAAAGATCTGTGTTGCCAGATTATGGACCTAAGATTATTATTGTTTTAAATTAGCGTAGATTTATGTCAAAAGACACAAACTCAGCAAGCACAGTGATTACAGGCCCGAAGGCTACTAAGAAGCCGATTCCTGCCGGCTTCCCTTCGGGAACAAGGCACTCTACGTAGTGTCTATTAGTGATTAATCCTTCTAAGCATTATAAGAGGGCTTTGCAAATTTTTTTGATTAATTGGCATAGGTCAGAGATCGGAACAGGTAAAGCATATTTTCGTAAACGTCAAGAATGTGAGAACATTTGGAAAATATCGAACTCCTGTTATAGTGGTTACTTAAATAGGAATCAATTGGAGACTGACTTGCCGAACTGTGAAAAGTCAGTCCACGCACTAAACTGCTGACTTTTAGTTTCCAAATAGTCTAAACCAGCTTAATACTTACTTTGTAAAACGTACGTGCTGTCAAACAATCTTCACGCGTTAGGTTAACAGCCGAAGTCTTGCTATTATGACTAGGGACCGTAAATATTATTTCAGGCGTAAGTCGTTTGAAGGACCATTCATGTGGGAGTCCTCTATGCTAAGATCTATACATATAAAATTCAAAGTCCTGACTGACTGACTGACTTATATATCAACGCACAGCCCAAACCGCTGGTCCTAGAAACATGACATTTGGACAGTGTACACTTTGTGACGAGTGAGTATCCACTAAGAAAGGGTTTTTCGAAATTCCACCCCTAAGAGGGTGAAATGGGGTGTTTAATTTTCTGTGAAACTTTTTATTCCCTGAGTCGATTGACTTGAAAATTTGTGTATTTACTCTTCAGTTAAAATTATGAGACACGTGTATCACAGTTTTTCCTAAATCATCCCCCAATTTAAAATTAAACGTCCTGACTGGCTGACTGATATATCAACCCCCAGCCCAAACCACTTATCCTAGAGACATGAAATTTGGACGGTGAATTGTTTGTGAAGAGTAAGTATCCACTAAGAAAGGATTTTTGGGAATTTCACCCCTAAAGGGGTAAAATAGGGGATGGAAGTTTGTATGAAAGTCTGTCAGTTTTGAAGTTAGGATCTTCAAATTTTGTGATAAGGCTGACGATTGAAAATTAATTTATACGTGTCTCGGCGTTTTTGATAATTCTACCCCCGAAGGGTTAAAAAGGGGGGTGAAGATACTATGTTTGTTCGGGTGAAATGCAACTCAATTTTGTACAACCGATTGAGCTGAAATTTTGCACAAATCTTTGGTTCTGGTGACAATACATTTTTATGACATACATTCCTTAATCCTGCAGCCAGGATCGTCTCCTCAAGAGAGAACTCTTCAGCGGTTAGTAGCATGGCCACGAAACTTTGTTTACGCGTTCAAGTTTGATAGATAAAGATGATTTTATCATTAATCTTTAATCTTCTTTCTTTCTTCTTCTTTTTTTCTTTATATAAAATGGTAAACTGACTGACTGACTGACTGACTGGGTGATATATCAACGCACAGCCCAAACCGATGGTCCTAGAGACATGAAACTTGGAGGGTGTGTTCTTTGTGAAGAGTAAGTATCCACTAAGAAAGGATTTTTGGGAGTTCCACCCCTAAAGGGGTAAAATAGGGGATGGAAGTTAATATGAAAGTACGTCAGTTTTGAAGTTAGGATCTTCAAATTTTGTGTTTAGGCTGACGATTGAAAATTTGAATTCCCAAAGTTCCTTTCTTAGTGGAAACCTTCTCTTCACAAAGAACACACCCTCCAAGTTTCATGTCTCTAGGACCAGCGGTTTGGGCTGTGCGTTGATATATCACCCAGTCAGTCAGTCAGTCAGTTTACCATTTTGTATATATAGATGTGTATCAGTTTTTCCAAAATCATCCCCCAATATAGTTAAATAGGGCTTCGAAGCTCACGTAGAAGGGCGCATGCCGCGCAACGTTGCGTGGGGCGTGCGGGGCGCGGGAGTATTTACCTATTACTAAGTAGATAGGATTTTTCTAAGGTAGACGTGTCTGTGAATATAGTTTATTCCACCGATTTTCGCGTTGGCTCGCGATACGGGACATTGATATTAAATATTATGTCAAAGTATTATGTCTATAAATAGATTCCTAATAAATCATTTGTTTGGTGTCCCGGTGTCCAATCTCAAACCAAGATATTTCACATATTATGTAATTTAATTGATATTACTATGAACAAATATTTGCAATAGCAAGTACACGTAAATCTATGTATGTACTATACATACATAGATTACTTATTATCCCAGAAGTAAGATTCCGTGGGCAGTTCCCGAACTCCACGCGGGCGAAGCCGCGGGCAGAAGCTAGTGTTTCATAATACTGTGAAATATTGCAATGTCAGTAAATACTATACGCCTTTTAAACAGAAATATGGAAAAGGTTATGTTTTTATAATACAAAAGTAGGTGCTCTATTGGTCTATGTATTGCATAAGAGGGATATATATATTGTTTACATTTTCGCGCCCAATTTTCCATTTCCTCCTTTACATTTTTTTAAAGATAACATTTCATCATCTGCCTAGCCTTTACCCAGCTATTTTGGGGTCGGCCTCTAGTCTAACTGGATGCAGCTGAATACCAGTATTTTACATAGAGCGACTGCCTATCTGACATCCACAACCCAGTTAGTACATAGGTAATACGATACCTCTCGGTAAGACTGATTGCAAGACTTTCGGACCACTCACTACCTGCAACGACTGTCGGAGTTCTACAAATGATAGCAGGAACCAACAGATTAACGTCCTTTCGAAGCACGGAGGAAACTCGGAAAGCAATAGATGGTCACCCATCCACGAACTGACCTTGACAAGAGCTGCTTAAACTTGAAGATCGACCCGTGCGGCTGTTATTGTTTAGCCACGAACTCTCATACATTCTTAAAAGTTGTATGGGACCTTCGCCACTGGTGTATACCAGTGGCGAAGATCCCATACAACTCGATTCCTACCGGCTTCCCTTTGAAAAATGGCAGTCAGTATTCTATAGACAAATAATATAATCACATTAAAGACATGTTCTCCGGCTTACCTCTTACAAAATTGACCCTTCGCTACTGATACACATTTTTAACGTGATTAATTGTGAAGTGTCCAGTTAAAACCCAGTTCCAAAATCTTGACTTTCTGAGTTTGTAAGCAGATGCTGTAGCAACAAAAAAAAATCTGTCAACATCACTCCTCCTAAGCTTCTTACAGAAATAAAATACGTACAACGACAAAGCTGCGACAACAGTAATTACTCTCAACCGATTACGGTTAAATTTAGTAACAAGCGCTCAGTACTTATACATTTTGTTTCAAATCGTGACTAAACAAGGAAGCATTGTATTTGCGTCTTCTGATATTATTAGTCGAGTTACAGCTGTCGTTAGGCGAGTTTCGAGCTAGTGATGCGACACGTTACTAATTTTGTGAGTATGATACATTCATGAGGGATGTTATTGGTCTCTGAATAATGACCAAAGCGTGTAAACTTAGTTATTGAAATAGAACTATAGTTTTTGGGGTCGAATTTGAATAATGCTTTAATGGGTTGACCAAGAAAGAGATGTGAGTTATGAAAATGATAAATATTAATAAATTGATTTGAGCCTTTGGAGAGGTCATCCGGTTTAATAGTAGCCAAGTGCATTTTCACACAAGTGTGAGAAAGGATGATTTTCGACAACAACACTTAACTTGCTCGGAAAGTAGCTCTTTTTGCTCTTGTTACGGAAATGCAAAGAAAATGTAAGATCTGCCTTTCTCACATAAACCTTATCTGAATGCAATGCTGCTAACCAATTTAGTTACACAGAGATGGTACGATACCTGTTTCACTTGTCGGGAAGCGAAGCGACATCATCGTTGCGAGAAGATGAATATCTTGAAGACTTTAACTCGTATTTGCATGCGATCTTTTTTCAAAAGTAGAATCATTGTGTTTAGTAATAAAAAGTAAAAGAAAATACTGACTACTAATTTTCGGCCTGATACTTAAGAGAGACATGAATATAAAACCTTTTTAGAATACAAACTTCTTGGAGAATCATTTTCTGTACAAAAATAAAAGTAAAAGATTTCAAAGTGTAACTAATAAAGCTATTATGAGACTAGAATTTGAACTAGATTTTTGGATAATGAAATGGACTACTTAACTCAATTTGTAATTCGTTATAGTAAACGATGAATGTTTTTTAAAGCTTTCCTCGACAAAATAGTAAGAATCGAAATTTTTGAGATTCAAAGGTCGAAATACAACGAACTTGTGGCACTCGAATGACATTACCAAAAGGGCGCTGTGAGTGGCCATATCCATTTATTTAGTGAAATGTAGGTATTAAAAAAAAAAGGCGATGTTAGTTCCGATTACCAGATTTCAGAAATAATAGGTTACATAAATATTACGATAACATCAACTTATTTCAATTTACAATTTCAAAAGACCTCATTAATAAATTAATAATGTCATCAACGAATTAAACCGAAACGAAAATGAAAAATGGCGTAAGAAAAAAACAATTAAGGTTGTAATTACATGCTATGTTATATCAAGCTTACTCGAAATAAGAATTAGTTGCATAGTAACATAATTAACGGTTATTTTAATCGAGTGAACATCAAGAATCGGTGGAAACAATGGGTTGGCTGTAAACGATGCACCGTCGCGTAGTCTTCACCACGCAAAAAAAATGATTCAATTTTCATGGGATAGGGTTGCCAATTTATAATTTTGCGAAAATATGAATTATAATATTATTATTGATGTATTTGAAGCCAGTGAAGGAACAAGCTGGGAAAAGCACTGTAATTTTTTCTAAATAGCTTTTTCCCGCGGCTTCGCTCTCGTTAATTTAGAGTTTGACAATCGATAATAATTCGAAAAAAACGTGGCGCCATCTATTATCATAAGAACGTAATTGTTGTTTTCCTCGAGAACAGTATTTTTTGGGATGAAAGGTACCCTATGTCCGTTTCTGTACACCTGACAACGTATATGCAAAATTTCAGGATGATCGGTTCAGTGGTTTAGGCGTGAAAAGGTAACAAACAAACAAACTTACATTTTCGCATCTATAATATACTAATATTATAGATGCGAAAATGTAAGTAAAGTAAGGATAAGGATATAATGATATAACATCAATGTCTACTTAAAAAATCTAAAATATTCCACTTTCTTAATAACAAAATCCGTTTAATATCTTAATTAAAAATGATTGAAGAGTCATTAAAGATGTTGGAAAATGATACGGAGTATTTACGAGGTTCTCGTGTTTTTAGTGAGCCTACCTTATTATTAACGCGACAAGAAAGCGTATGGGATTCACCAGTGCGTTGAACAACGAGTTTGCGCTTTATTCGAATCAAAATGTACTTAAAGAAGGCTTGGAGCAAATCTGAGCTGGAAAAACGCTAAATATACCGTCTTAGTCCCGGATCGGCCAGTGTTATTGGGTATTTCCATCAGGAATTTTTTAATAGCAGCCACGAGTCTACATTTGTGCCCGGGTGATGGCAATAGGCTCGCCCTCTGTGACATGGGACTTAATCATAACTGGCGAAATGTGGGGGTACTATTAAGCAGGTACACCTCTGCCCAACCCGCCGGGGATTACAGGCGTGATGTTATGTAAATTAAGTCACAAACGCCGTTAACATTTGCCACTAGTCTAAATGCGCTTTGCTCTTATCAAACTCAAAAGATCCGCATTAAATAATTTTTGTTATCAAAGTTTGCTCACGTGTTAGACAGCACCGCGTCATACTCTTATCAACATGTAAATCTTGCATTACGTCATTATCATTAGAGTGATTCACGTGGCCCTTCGACTAGCGACCGTTGAGAGCACTTGTTTAAATAAATACAAAAAAATTACATGTTTTTTCTTTCACATTGTCTTCACAACAAACATTTAAACACCTGTTTACTTCGAAGGGTTATACTACGGTAGAGGTGCCCCTATAGTAAGTCAGTGGCCCTACATTGCATCAGACCAGCCCCCGTAGCATGACCACCGTAGACAAGGATTTCTTTGACGGAAGAATCGACAAAATGACAGATAGTGCAAAGAAATCTGTCATAGTGTCGATTCTTCCGTCAAAGAAATCTTTGTCTACGGTGGTCATGCTAGGGGGGCAGGTGGCCTACCATGACGTCATAAAGCAGGAGTAATTCCAGTGTGGGAAAGAGACGGCGCTAGACGACCTGTACAGCTTTGTCTCTTTCTCACACTGGAATTACTCCTGCTTTAAGACGTCATGGTAACCCCCCAGGGGACTAAAATGGCCGCTTTAGCAGAATCATAAAAGGATAATCATATGAATATGCGGCAATTTTAGGCCCCTAGGCCACTCCTCTTCTTCTTTTAATGTAACGTATAGCAGTTAATGTACTCCCATAATTCTCCATTACCAGTCGAGAAGAAGCCATAGCGCGCTGACCCCAAATACATTGGGACAAGGGCTGGAGATAACTATGATCATACTGTATCTGAATACTGGGACAAACCGTTTACTAGACTCCCCATTGAGTTCAGATGTCAGACTGACATTTGTGATGATTTCTTTATCTGCCACACCAAGCATACTTGAATAAGAAGAAATATTTGAGTAATCTTATCTTTATACTTCCTAGAGTATATCTGAAACGATAAAAATAACAAGAGCATTAATAAAACACATATTTTTAGAATAATGAGAGAGAGAAAGCGATTCCGCGTTTTTCAGGAAAAGTTTTCTGCTGTAACCGTCCAGCATCCACCTAGATTACCGGCTAATCTTGATTGCCACACATCATGCATGCTTCATACTATTCGGTGTTATTTGCCAGGACTTTGGGCAACCCTGATACATGCCATCACACGGCATAACTGCCTCAAGAATACATTGCCCTAATTTGCGTCCAACAATAAACTGCGTTACGGTGACTAAATATTCTTTCGCTAATTGTAGCAGAAACGTATTGCATTTAAATCAGGCTGAAAGTGCAACACAGTCTGCATCTTTGCTATCTTTATGCAGGGGGCAACCCTGACAAATGTCAAACGTGACTCACCTGTCAAACTTTCGCGCGGAAAAATGGCGACGTTACGGTGGCCAGTGAATCACGAAGATTGCGGTTCAGCGATATTTTTTTTATAATTTTATTTCACCGCCCCGCATTCCGAGATACTTGTGATGTATTTGTATTTTTTCTGTTTCGTGGAAATTAAAGATTTAGTGCCGTAACCTGTGTCTGTGTCTAATCGAGATTTTGCGAGAAAGTTGTTTTTTTTTTGTGTAATTGGTGTCAATGGAGTAAATTTAAGAACTTCAAATAAAATGACTACACCTATATTCTTAATTGCGATTTTGGAAAAGATTTCGTAGTGAATAAGCTGAATCACCGCCAAAATAGTCCTGTCTGATTTGCAGTCAGTGAACGAACTCGACGAAATAATATGCAGTCTCATTTCGTCAGCCAATTCTTCGTACGTCGGTGTTATGCAGGCACGTCGACAGATTGACTAATACAATGCCTTCCTGCATTTATTTAACTAAAGGAACTCGTCATTTTCTTGATCAAAACAGCCCGTCAGTTTATACAATAAGAAAACATGTTTTGCTCAGAATTTACTGTTGCATGCAAACAATGTTTTGTATCTGGTTAACTTCGACGGAAGATAATCAGGCCGATGGAAGCTAGTTACCAACTTGACATGACGCCTGGAATCCTTGAAGGTTTAGACAGAGGTGTACTTAATCAAAGAACACCCACACTTCACCAGGTCCGATGTAATTAACGAAGTAAGCGTCCACTGGTATTCAGCTGTATTCGGTTAGACTAGAAGCGTATCTCAACATAGTTGGGAAAAGGCTAGGCGGATGATATAGGAGAAACTAGTCATCCTGAAATAATGAATGATAATACTTGTGGGCAAGGTCAAAAGGAAGTTTTATACAATCAAACTTCATTATTTTGGTTTGAGAAGTAATTTGGAGATAATAGAAACGATGGCTGGTTTGTGTGATACATGACGGGTACCACTGGCTGGAAAAGGAGGAGGCATCGGATACAACAAGACTGCAATTGATGATGATGGTGATGGTTAGGTTAAGATGGGAGTGAATGCTGAGATGGCTAATATAGTGAGTGAAATAGAAGAAGACGCGATCATCACCTGCCTAGCCCTTTCCGAACTGTGTTGGGGTCGGCTTCCAGTCTAACCGGATGCAGCTGAATACTAGTACTTTACATGGATCGACTGCCTATCTGACCTCCACAGTTACAGTACTGGGTAATACGATACCCCTTGGTAAGACTGGTTTTAAGAATTTCGGGCCACTGACTACTAAACGACTGTCAAAGATCTACAAATGACAGCCGGGACCAACGGCTTAACGTGCTATCCGAGGCACGAAGGAAACTCGCTATGCAATGAATGGACCTATCTACGGACCAACCTGGGCAAGCGCGGCTTAACCTGAAGATCGACCCGAGCGGCCACGATTATTATTTAGCCACGAGCTCCTCAGAAGAAGGCACAATAAAGGCAGAAATACGACGGAGCTTGATTGATTTAGCAAGAAAATAAAATGGTCAAAGGCTTCTTGTTAGCTTAGCCGTTTCACAATCAGGCTTATGCAAAGCTTACTATCACAATGACATTACGAAACGTTAAGGAATGCGAATAAACATAATATTCCGGTTTCGAAAGTATTTAGGTGTCCGGACTATTGTTGAACATTGCGCAGGAGTGTTAGCAGTGCGATTCATGTATTCTCTAAAGTTTTACATTCCGTTACGCCAAGTATAGACCTCAGATCAGACAATACAACCTGCATTGGGCGACACGGCGCGTTTTTCACTTGTTTCCGTCGCGTCGCAGTGGCTCGTGGTCGAGACATGCTACTACCTTCATTTGTTTTCGCCGCAGTCGCTGTAGCAAGTCGTGTGTCGCTTTAGCGTGAAGCTATAAGTTGCCGAGAGCGTGGCACGAATCACAGCGACGCTTGCAGAGTGGCGGCACTCACTCGTAGAAAATAAGAGACGCGAGTGCATGTCGCCTTGTCGCAATCGCCACGCTTGGGGCAGTGGATGGTGGCCTTATTTTTGCATAAAATTTCAGATATGTTATACTTCTCGTACATTCTTTGACATCTCGTTTTTTATTATATTGCACTTTGAATCGGCTTTTATTCACTTGCATTCAACATCGACGAGTGAGGGAACTTTAATATCATAAATATTCATATTGCCTGGAAATATGCTGATATAATAATGAAAATATGAAATTCAACGAAGGGTAGATATTCTGAAGGGAATTTTCCTATTAGAATTGCCTGCTTGAGGTTTGTTTGCGGTTAGGGTTATTCTTATACCCTTAACATAATATCACACCTTTGAAGGGTTGGGTAGACCTGTAGTACAGTCGCATTTCGAAACAGTTATGTTTAAGTCCCATGTAATAGGGGCTTCGTGGCTGCTACTGAGAAATCCCTGATAGAAAAACCCAATAACACTGACCTCATGTTCAGTAGTTGTACTAGCGCTTATTACTCAATGTTAGGTAAATAAACGGGTGTGAAAACACCCTTAACGACGCCAAAAGGCATTTGTTTTCTCCGTCATTGCGAACATTTGACGGCTTTGTTGTTATGGGTTTTTTTACACCCTGTATAAAACTTGATTTTCAATTCAGATGCGTTCAGCTGAAGTTAATTTTAATAATAATAACACTACTTAATATTCAGGGATTTCTCACAGATCTTTCCTCGTTTATCCACATTTGCTATACGTTGCTTTTACGAAATTTTATTAATAAAGGAGAAAATACGTTATTACACTGCAAGAATATTTTTGCACGCGCCTAAATTACAGGCTCAAGAATCACTGAACCATTTGTGATGGGACTTTCTCTCTTTCGAAAATTTGCGGTTGATTGTAAAACGTTATTATGTATCTTTCGGTTGATGACAGAACGGAGTTAAATTGAAATTTTAAATTGGTCTCGAAACTAAATCGGGTGTTCAGTGGTTTCGTTATTGAGGACTTCGTGGCTAAATAACAGCCGCTCGGATCGATCTTTAGGTTAAGCCGTGCTTGCCTAGGTTGGTCTGTGGATGCGTGACCGCCCATTACATACCGGGTTTCCTCCGTGCCTCGGAAAGCACGTTAAGCCGTTGGTTCCGGCTGTCATTTGTAGATCTTTGACAGTCGTTACAGGTAGTCAGTGGCTCAAAAAGTCTGACAACCAGTCTTACCAAGGGGTACCGTATTACCCAGTACTTACCGGGTTGTGGAGGTCGGATAGGCAGTCGCTCCATGTGAAATAAGGGTATTCAGACGCATCCGGTTAGACTGGAAGCCAACCCTAACATGGTTCGGAAAACGATAAGCAGGTGATGGTGGTTTCGTTATTGACGTCTATAAACGGTTTGTTTGTTTTTGTTTGTTTGTTTGTTTTGTCTTTTTGACCATATTGGTGTTACTTTTCTACATTCACAATTGGATTACCATTTTCCTTATACTTTTTCTGAATGTATTAGCCAATAAATCGGATTTCTACATTGTTTGGTGATGTAACTGAGACTGTATCAATATTTGGATTCAAAAGAGTATTCATGGAGTTTCTTGTACGTTATTCTCTATAGGCCCAGCGCACACAGCTGTAGGCGCGGCGGAGCGCAATTGAAGACAACAATTTAATATAAACCTTAACCACCTTGACATACGGTCAATATTAGAATAAATTCTCATGCAGTACTCGGAGCGCCCTCAAGCTACTACAAGAGCATGCGCGCGACTGCTTCGATTAGATGATTGATATAATCGTATTTAATAAAGGAATTTGAAATAGATTAAAAGGGATAATACTTTTTGGAGATCAAATAGCTCCAATTTCAATATTAGGAGCTAAACTGCTAAGAAAAAATGAACAGAAACAAAAAAAAATAATTCAGAAACAATAAATAAAATAATTCCTCAACCGCCGCGTTCGGCTTCGACGGCAATAATTTTCCTCAGGCGTCCAGTGAGTGACGATCTTTACCTACCTCTCCAGGTACATTCCTAGGTGTAATTACACTAATTTTGTAATAATAAGTCGCTAGTAACTCTATAAACAAATACCTAATTACTGTTATAAGCATGATCACAAACACTGCAATGTAAAATAATGTAAAGAAAAAGTTGATGAACTGTAAAACATGTCGTATAAGTAGTTAAACAAAGAATTCATGTATAATTCATGAGGTATGTTCTTCAAAACATGCAGTACATTGTCCCGCTGTGTGAGTTATGTAATACATTTACTCGTTACTGCATGCATTAACACTTTTTTAGACAATGTGTGTCAATAGGTCAGCTGAACGAAGAGTCTGTTCTCAGGTTAGAATGTTTTTAAGTCTAGATTCCTTACCATATTAGATTTTAGTTGTTATATTTCATTTTGGTTGTACTATGGTACCTTTCAGTAGCGAAGGGTCGATTTTTGTAAGAGGTAAGCCGGAGTACATATCTTTAATGTGATTATATTATTTGTCTATAGAATACTGACTGCCATTTTTCAAAGGGAATCCGGTAGGAATCGGATTATATGGAACCTTCGCCACTGGTACCTTTTGGTGTGACGCCAAAGTAAGCACTAATTCCGCCATATTGTTTTTTCAATATACCTTTTACAGACAGTTTCACAAACCTTTACCAATGACGCCACCCGTCAATGGTTTCAAGTGTCAAAATATCCTTGTAGCACTGTATCTTGTTAAATTCAGGGACTTGGACAGATAAATGTTTTTACTTTTATACTTAGTTAATTATGTTTATAAAATATTGTTTTTTAAAGCCATCAGCCCACCCAGTTACAAAAACTTAAAACCAACTAGGTACAGCAACTACCAACCTAATAAAAATTAACACCGTCGTAAAATATTACTTGTAAAAATTTACGGTTGGTACGACAATAAATCGTAAATCATAAACTACGATGGTTAAATAAATAAATAAACACTGTAAAGCTTTACCGGAAATTATCCCGCGCCATGTTGACTGCGCGGGAGTCGGGGGCAACGATCTCTTCTATGACTCAAGAGCAGCATTGTCTTGTGCGCGTTAAAAAATAAAAAGTAAAGTTTGACACTTGCTCGAGTTGTCAGTTGATTGCAAGGTTGATTAATTGGAGCATTTATTTCTGATTCGTGATTTATGTTTTTCGTATTTTGTGTTCTGGATTTTATGAAGCTGAATTTCTGAGAGAGTGTTATAAAAATATTGTCGAACCATAACTAATTTGATAAAGGAACACGTCGTCAAATGTCTAGCCTTTTGCGAACTATTTTGGATTCGGCTACCTGTCTGACCGGATGCATATGAAATTGGGTTTGGCGACTACCTATCTGATCTCCTCAACTCAGTTACTGGGTAATACGATACTCCTTAGTAAGACTGGTTGTCAGACTTTTGAATTCTGACGTAACGACTGGCAAAGACCGATAAATGACATCCGGGAACTACCTCTGCTTGCTTTGCTTATAAGATAGTAATAAAATGAACCACCCAGAAGGAAATTAATTAAACTGAACAGCATAACAAATGACCTAAAGACAGGTAAAACAAGGCATAATGAGTAATAAAAAGTTATTAACATATACATAGTGATATCATTATTATGTTATGTCATAGTTAATGTTTTCCTCAACTAAGAAGTATGGGAAGAGGCCACTAACATAAAAAAGAACAAAGAATTAAATCTGTAGATGTGCTCCCATCGTTCTTGGGACGGGTGAAAAAGTATTCACACTACGTAGAGTGAGCTCAAAGGTCCCGCAAGGAACGGTAGTTATGATTATCAGTATGATTGAGCGGGACAATTTCTATTCTTCTCCTTCTGAATCTCTCGATTACCAATACGTAGCTACGTAGCTCCTGGAGGGTACATTTAGTTGTGAAAAACGGGCAGGAGGGAGAGTCGTATCCTGTGTTGGGGCTCCACACTCGCATTATTTTCGAGATGGGTCGACTCATCTAGCCAGGTTGGATCTGCAGCGGCCAACTTGAGCCTGCAGTCTGCTCAAAGATTTCCATATATGTAGGTATTAATGCTATATTCAAAAATACAGTGGGATTTCAACTGTGAAACGAATGGCGCTAGCATAGCATCGTCATTGGTTGAAAATCTGGAAATATCATTTTATATTTCAAAATAGGTTGACCTCATTGGTCAGATTGAGGCTTAGCTATGGTCGCGCCATCTACTATTAGCTCTTCCCCATTAATGTCAAAACGTCACTTCTTGACGCGGTAGGATGAATCTAATCATTTAAATCTTAGCCTAAGACTACTGAGATTGTAATCGTAATAGTTTTATTTAAACATAAAGCTACGCTCATGTGAAAATACAAGACTTATCTTTGACCTACTATCTGGTTCCTTTGATGTGAGGGCACTTAAGCGTTAGCCTTTTACTAAGCCTTTTCTTAAGAGATGTAACGACTATGAGAAATACTTTTTCGAGACACGAATTGTTTAAGAATAACTGGAGCTGCAGAAAAAATATTTGCCAGGCAGCAAGGTGGTAGCGGGGCTGACTGTGACTACCAAGAGTCAGAGTGTGGCAGACGTATATGCACCATCTTGTGATGCGGAGGAGTGAGGAAAATTTTGAGTATGAATGTAGATGGCTATAAGAGTAGAGAAAAACCAAAGAAACGATGCATGGACTGTGTGAAGAATGGTATGGGAAGAAAGGAGGTGACTACTGAGATGACAAGTAACACAGAAGTATGGAAGAAGAAGATATCCTGCACCGACCCCAAATAAATTGAGATAAAGGCAGAAGAATGATGGGTTATGCACCATCTGAAGTTCTGCACCCCATAATCCCGAAGATTTGAAAATTGCAAGAATAAGTGCTTTTCATGTCTCAACAGATGAACGGATTTCCAAGAAATTTAACCCAGGTAGACCAGTCTTCGGAGGACTTAATATATTTTTATCCCGGTAAAACTCCCCTGTGGCAACATTTTTGCCTGCCACCCGGGCAAACCCAAGTTGATGTGCATGCTACGAGTATAGGAAAAGCCTTCAACATGTTCGTTCAAACTTGACGTTGATTTGTCAACGCATTCTGTTACGGACGATTACAGATTACGTGACGCAACTGACGTTAGTTTGACAGCTATAACGTCACAGTTTGCGATAACGTCAATCAAAAGGCTTCGAGTATGTTGCTCTTGTATTTCGAACGCTTATCCCATATTTTCTAGTACAAGAACCTTAATTCTCGATTCGAAGCTACGCCTACACAAAATCAGCCTGTAATGTTCCCACTGCTGGGACATGGGTCACACAGGCCTACTCTCTTGGAGTAGCAATGGGACATAACCCACCACGTGGTTGATTCGAATGAAATCTCTTGGTTTCTGAAACAAGGTTCATGCTTGTCCATCTATCTCAAATACGGGTCTTTAAATTAGTACTCTGAACAACTGACATCCATTTTGTTTTGGCATAACCTCCACAATCTGATTTATTATACCGGTATTCCAAGGTTAGGGCCGTAACCGGTTTTTTAGCTATTAAGGAAATTGTAGACATTATTTTAAGCAGCAGTAATATGATAATTAGTTCTTATTCAAATTAATTTCGGATGTCTTAAATGGTCGATTCAATTTTTTTCCGAATGCAAACTCAAAATTTTGAGAGATTTGACACCGATTTCGACCAAAGACACGATGGATGAACTGTGTGAAGGATGATATTTCTAGAAAAGAGGTGAGATGATAAGTAGTATTGAAGTATGGAAGAAAAATTCATACGCCGACCCTCGATACCTATAAATTAAAATAGCAGGAGAATGATGATGATGAACTGACACAGATTCAAAACTCAAAACTCAAAACTCTTTATTGCATTCATGTGTACATTTAGTTGTTACATATAAGTAAGTAAGTTCCTACATGAAACCCGGTTAGGGCACGGCAACATAATAGATTGGACAAAACAAGCATCCAGTGAGTAGGTATACTGGATTGCAAGTTTGTTAAACAAACATAACTATTTTCGACAATATTACTAGTATTAGGTTATGTAGTTATTTAACAGACGGGTTTTTTGTTTTCAACAGTATAACAAAATTCCTCCACAAATCATAATCTACCATACTATACGTGAATCATTCATACTAAAAACTGTGACGTTTACGATTATTATATGCGTTCGTTCACTTACGTTTTCTTTTGAAAGCGACGCAAGGCCGCCTGGCCTTTCAACCGGCCAGTATCAGCTGACGTCATAGATATCTCATATTATGTGTATGTTGGCAGCATTGTGCATGTGCATGCGCATTCTTTCATTTGAAACTTGTTTGAACAGTTGACGTTTCATGATGTCATTAATTTGTAGTATTTCTTGAATAGGTAATATTGGTATTTCCCAATGTGTACTTTATTTTATTGTAGGGGACAGATGATGGTTACCTTATTGTAGTTTTAGAAATAATAAATTAAAAGAGAATGTTGTAAAAATGGATTCCAACCAGTCTTTTCTAGCAGTCCAAGAGTGCAACAGACGGTTTCAGTATTACAGCAACGACGTATTGTCGTTCGGGGAGGCTCTTTTCATGTCTCCTTATAACTTTCTGAAATATTGGCGACCGTGTCTTGTTGAAACTGAATTGGAGAAGATGGAACTGTGAAACTAATAACTAGTTTGAAAATTTGTTAATGTACTTAATTTTATTCTCCATTGTTCAGATTGGGAACTGGCGATGGACATGCCATCTACGGTGAGCTTTGACCGACCTTCCCCATTGCAAATATTTCTCGTAACTTTATAAGGAAAAGACAATTCGCGCTAAGGAAAAAACTAAATCGGAGACAATCCGAGCTCCAATAACCCGCCGTAAAGTTGCATAATACAAAGTATTATAAATCTATTTCGTAACAAGTAATCAATAGATGGGGTACCAAACATTAGAATTGCAAGAGCATGATTTTATAGACGCCATTGTTGGAACGGAATGTGAGGTACACACGAACGGAGAATGCATGACGAGACTTAAAACATTTAACCTTCTTACAACTTACATGGTGCAAAGAACCGTCGAGATTATTCTAGATATTTCCATTGTGGTCATGGGAATTGTAGTGGATTATGTGTAAGGAGCTTACAATTATTTGTTGTGTGGAAAGTGCGTGTTTTAAAACTTATAGGCGACTGTAACTTATAATAATATGTGTTTCGAGTTCTACGTTCACCAGCTTTGGATGGAGTTAAGGCTATTGTTAATTCAGATTATTCTAGTTGAGTGATTTTTTTGTTTAAATAGTAAAATTTAACAATGTGGTGTTGAAATTATACGGGAAAGTGGTCGTGTAAAGGAAATGAAACACAATGTTTGAGTTAATTAAGTTCAACATTATAATGTAGTAGGTAATGTGAGTAAATGTTAAGGATAACCGGTTTTGGATAGTGTAGTGGTGTAGTGGTGTAGTATCCACTCGTAGCAGAGCTAGGTTGATAACACAATTTGCTAACCATATCACAGGCTCACTGGTGGTGCTGGACCATCAAGCCCCAGTCCAGAGTACGCTTTTACCTTCCAACTTCCCGCCATTCGTGGTGACTGACAGTTGACATTAGTGACAGTTACCTGACTATTTGTGAGACAGTGTTTACACTACAGTTAGGATTAAACCTACCTAGGCTACAATAGCAAAGAGTCAATTTTTTTAAGAGGTACGCCGGAGTGCATATCTTTAGTGATTATATTATTTGTCTATACAATACTGACTGTGCCATTTTTCAAAGGGAAGCCGGTAGGAATCGAGTTCTATGGAACCTTCGCCACTGCTAGGCTATAACTCTCTTGAGAATAAAACTATCAATAATTGAATTTGGAAGCCATTAGAAAAAAAAAGAAAACATCATACTTCTTCAACACACGAATTAAGAACAGCTCTAGGCCGGCTGAAACAAAAATAAAAAAATAATATGATGGCAAAGGAAACCACAATCGGACAAAGACAGTCCACTTAATAAACAGAAAGCAGCTAATAAATCTTATTTCACTAATCTCTATTGAAATCTGAAACTTGGACGTCTGTAATGAATCCCTCATCGGCAAAATGGACTTTAATATTTGACACATTTTGCCCAAACGTAGCTAGTTAGTTTAAATTGAAGCTGGGATGGACCATAAAAGCGTCTACATTGCGTTCCAAAATTAAAATTTGAGCAAAATACATCGCGGGGCCCATTTTCAACGGAACTTTGATGATATATGATATTAAAAAGTTAAAAGCTGTTTTGTTTTTCTGCATGGCAACATCGAACTGATGTTGACTCTAAAGATTTATAAACTTGCTTTTAAATATTTTCTCGTTGTTTTGTGCCTACTACTCTTCATGATGTTAGCAACATGAAGAGTAGTAGGTTATAGGGGGCACTTTTAGGCTAATATGAAAGTACCGCCACACGTAGGTAGATAACACAAAGCCTACTAACATAATAAATGCAAAAGTAACTTTATCCGTTACCTTTTCACAGCTACACCAGCACTCGTAGCATAACCACTGTAGAAACGCGTTTTGTCGACGGAAGAATCGACAAAATGACAGATCAATAAAAGAAATCTGTAATTTTGTCGATTCGTCCGTCGACAAAACCCGTTTCGTCATGCTACGCGTTTTCATTCACTCATTGTCGTTCTTTTCCCTTACACGTCCACTCTCTCGTTTAATTTCAACTTCACATTGTAAAGTAACATTATTCAAACAAAAAAATTATACTACTGAACTAGCCTAAGCTGAATTTACAATAGTCTTAACTCCATCCTAAGCTCATTTAACTTAGAACCATAAACACGTAGATTTAAAGTTAAAAGTTCGATGTTTAGAAACAGGAGGTCGTATATGCATATTCAAGAAGAAACGACCATACTGGGAACAAGGGATTAATATTTAAGCGGTTGGTAGCATTGGAGAGGGTTGCCAGCTTTAAAATGTTTCGCTGTAAATTGAATTTTGATTTGGGTCAGTTTGAATTTGGCTGACGTTTATATTTTTAGATAGGTACCTAGTGAGATTGATAAGTTGAATACCTAGTACTCTGAGACGAGAAATCATCTCGGCTAGTAATTACCTGAGGACCATTATTTTTGAAGTTTCAGATTTCTTTTTACCAGTGGTTTGACATGCATTTAGGGGCGCGGTTGGTCGGTGTACGCACGGACAGTCGGACACCAATCAAGCTATACAAAACCAGTTTATGTGAATCTCTCATTATACGGGAAATAAGTGAGGCCAAGTTATGCTGGAAATGCATAGATTGATGTGTCACTGTGTGTACGCGTGTTAGGAATCAACGGATTACATTCAAGCCAATGCGACGTGAGACCCGCTATACCGAATAAACTAACAGAATCTACTGGTACTAATAATATCTTCTAGCAGATATTTAAAACCGTACTCTGAAGTAAAATTCAATCGGTTTTATTACTGTTGCAATATGTATTATACAGTTATAACCCTTGGATTACTTCCAATGTACAGTATTGAAGTTATTTTTTGGCAGCAACTGTTTTAGCTCGCCATGCCAAAACCATGAGATTCCTACGTAAGAATTACGAATTTGTAGCACTTAAGGGTAGGCAGAGAGAATAACAAAGAGAGAAGTTAGAACACAATCTAGTTGGGTCATAGTTAGTGCTACAAGTAGCTCTTAATGGTACGCGAAAGATGTTAACAGAAGCCCCGCTAAAGATTTGTGAAAATTGTTCTGTGGAATGTATTGGTAAATAAAATACGCCGTGTTAATATTGAATGAGATTCAGTGGCAGTCAGTAAACCCTCCAGGGCTGCGGGACTGTTCGAAAGAGATACCGCGGCCCTGGAACACAAAGGGCAAAGAAGGAACATGGATGGGTTTTAGTCAGTACAAGTCTGACACTCCCTTGCTCTCCGCCCGGGGGGGAGGGTCATTTGATGATTTACCAAACGAAAAAAAAAAAAAAGCCAGTAAACCCTAGGCACACATTCAGAAAGTCAGTGGCGCCGTAAACGCGCGTTCGTGAAACGCGCGTCATTTGCCCGTATAAAATAATACACCGTGTGTTACGTGCAGATGCGGCGATGCAAACGCCATACGACCGCGCTTCTCGTGCACCTTTGTATCGCTTCGTACGCGCATTTGAATCGATGCAAACGCAACAATCTGCTTTTTAGGGTGTCGCGAACGCGCGTTGGTATAACGCGCGTCGTCGGCGCTTTGAAATAGGCCGTGTGAATAGGTTCTAAAACAAGGTGGTGGTAATATTTTCGATTTTGGCCAAGCACCCAAAGTTTCTTGTACAGCTAAATATCCTATTGTAGCATAAAACCCGTGATAGAATCTAATAACCGGTAATTCCGTATTTGCCAACGAATTTAAGAGGTGACATTTTAGTTATGATGTCATTTTATTTTACTTTTCAATTCGAAAGCTTATTTAGTTATGATAGAAGATAATTTAGCTAAAATTACCGTGTTATTATTTTTCAGCTTTTTAATCTAGACTTGTTATACAGGGTATCTAATTTCTAGATTATAATATTTATTTTTAAATTAAGTGTGTCGTAAAAAGTCTCAACTAATAACTCTAAAACAGGTATTGTACAGTGTTTTTATTTTTATTCTTAAAAAAAAACCTTACTGGATAAGTATGTAGAGTAGATGTCATCTTAAATCATTGGTCGTAAAATAAAAAATAGTTTATATTCACAATGAAGTAATGTTTGAACTTATTAACATACAGATATTTTGAATTTGTCATAGGTACTTTATCAAGAGCACAATGCACAAAAAAAAGTAATTTCGGAATGATATTATCATCATACTAATAATTAAATAAGATCTATGAATTATGATGACTCAGTCTTAGAGTGCTTTGTTTAAAACCAAAAAGCCTTTCTTTTGAGTAACTTGAGACCGTAATTAAAGCACGATAGTCTAGCCGTCTACCCACTGTAAAGTGCTTTCAATTTGCGAAGTCATACCATTTGTCTTATTGCCGTGCAAAAAATGTGCAACGCAAGAGGCACTGAGGGCCTAGCACGAGCGTGTGGTGGAAACGTCGATTTTTATCAAAAATACAATTTTCCTATATCATTTTAGATAAATTGTTTGCAACGAGCACAATCAGTATCATCCATAGATATAAAAAAATCTTAAAAATTATGAAAATATTTTATGTGAATTTGTAGTTTTGAAATCGCCGTATTTACGTTACAATTACGCCGCGTTCGTGCTAGGGCCTCCGATCTTGGTCAAAATCAGGCAAAATGTTGCCTACATGTAAGGTTTCTTTTTAGAAGATAATATAACAGTTCTTTTAGTGGCCCAATCTACAATTTCGCTAGTTATGTTTGAGTCCCACGAAATATGAGGCGAGCTTTTTGCCATCAACTGGGCACATATCCATGACTCCATGTTGACGACTAAGAATACCTATAATACTTATTAAAAGTAAAATAATCAATTAACTAAATGATTATCTATTTAAAATCGTAGACATAAATAATCCTTGACTAAGATGCCTACCTACATTGTATACCATTGACCAAATAACCCCGATAACTATGGTTATTGTAACCATTTCAAAAACTAGTTTGCTGTTATTTTTTTTAATAAAATGCACTATGTATGTAGCAGCTGGCAACATTCCTTAGAAATAGTGATGTGCCGATGTTTTTAAAGTTACGGTTCGACGGTACTATTTATCGGTTTTTAAATACATACTATCCCTTTTTTCTACGTGTCTTGTCGGCACGACCGATACAAGTTCAGGGGGCCTAAAATGGCCCCCTAAATGCCGCATGGCAAAAATAGGATAACAATATGAATTACGTTACAATACGTGACAAATTCATGATATTAACTGCGTCTGTGACCAATTTAAGAATTTTAACGTATTTCATTATTATCGTATCATGATTCTGCTAATGCGGTCATTTTAGGTCCCCTGTTGGTAGCGCGGCTGATTGCACCGGGTACGCCCAACATATCCCTAATCATGAGGATTTTGTAATCCCTTTGGAACGTCAAATGAGGAAATTCGTCTGTTTCAAAGATAATTTTGCGAGTCATCATATGATCTTAGCTGGAAACCGCAATCAATTAATCATTACATTTTGCAAAGGAGTTGGTGCTCATATGATGTCATTCGTGTTAATATGTTATGTACTTCTCGTCTGTTTAATGTTGGTAAATCTTTTGTCATCTCCACATCGCACAGTGTTTTATGAAGCTCTTTTTTCGGACATCGCATTTTTATTAAAGTGGCTAATAGATATAATCACTTTAAAGCAAAATTTCGAATCCCCATTAAGCTATCAAGTCTAGTTTCTGAGATATATTGTTTTGAAAATCATCATATTTTAAGTCGGATATTTAGAAAAAAAATCATTTCTCATAAACCAAGTATAATATGCAATAATGATGTTGAAGCATCGATAGCGCCTCTTATGCTGCATATTTCAAAACACAAATGAACATCATAACCTGGCTAGATCCAAATTTATACGAGATTTTCAGTTTTTAATTTTTCTTAATTTTCGCGAGGATTCTGCCGTATTGGGAAAAGTTATTTACGCCAACATTGTTCTCTTAACTTCCCCAATACACCACTTAAATTTCACATCCCAATTCCGTGGAATCTAGAAACTACAACCTTTTTAAGTTTTGTCCGGATTTTATGTCGTCAGGGTTGTCATGCTCTCAGAAAAGAAAATTATATCCGGATCTGATTTGTTTTGTCAAAAAAAAAAGTAATCTGGTAGCATTTTCGTTGATATATAAATAAAGTAGTTTGGCTTATCTGGTAATGATAAAAATATTATTTGCATTTCAAGTTAATTGAATTGGCAAAAATTTTGACTTTTGACCTAGGACTCTGAATCCAGCCAAACTATTTTGATTTAAACCCTGGTTTGAAGTACCTACGTACTACATGATTGATGATACGCAAAATACACGCTCGCAATAGTAATAACATAAGCTGGGAGTACCTCTACGCGGTTAAGGCGGTAACAGTTTTCTGGCTAAAACTCCCACTAACTCGATTTGCATTCTTCCGTACGCTTAGATGCCTTCGGGCTATAAAAATAGGTTTTAATAATCGATCTCGAATATAAATTGAGTTATTAATATCTGGGTAATAACTGTGACAACCCTAACAAAAAAAGAAAATGTTGAATAACTTCTAGATTCCATGGAATTGGGATGTGAAATTTAAGTGGTGTATTGGGGAAGTAATGAGAATAATTTTGGTATAAATAACTTTTCCCAATACGGCAGAATCCTCGCGAAAATTAAGAAAAACTAAAAACCAAAAATCTCATATAAAGGAGATTGGCATGAACCCATGTATTTTCAGTATCACATACGGGCTTACCGTTTGATAGAATGATTATATGGATTTGAATGCTACAATAGAGTATAACAAAATATGTAATGGTAAGATATACATTAGAGTTGGGGATATTAAATTGATTTATACATAACCTCAAAATGGACCACCAAAAATAATACTTAGAAGTACCTACCTACTTAATGTAAACCAAGGCAGACCCTTTTAGATCATACATTTCAATCAGATAAAGTGGATAGATTGTACTTTATTAACTATAGAAGGATTTTAGTGTTAAGCACTAGTAAGATTTTAAAGTAGGGTGTCCTAAGTTGAGATAAGAAAACGGCAATTATAGGTAAGAAGATTTTGAATTATTTTAGGGGCCGTCTCCACGAGCGAGAGAATCGCGGCGATATTATCGTCGTGTCACGTATAATTCTATACACTCCCTTAAGGGCCGTCTCCATGAGCGAGAGAATCGCGGCGATATTCTCGCATAGAAATACGTGGCACGACGATAATATCGCCGCGATTCTCTCGCTCGTGGAGACGGCCCCTTAGGCCATCCAATTGCTATGACGTCACTTACAATAGTAATAACGTACCGTTTGCGGGATTCGAATACGCATCCTAGATGGTCCATGGTCCATCCACAAGATGGTTGTCAATAGGATAAAAGATAATGAATAATTTAAAATAGAATAGGTAAAAAAATAAAACCATAGTATTTATAATAACTGTTTATTCTAATGATAACAATATTAAAAAGTTATTTTCAATCACCACATGTCGACGTATGTTGTCAGGGACATGAAAACGTTCAGAGTTGCGACATCCACTAAATAAGCAGTGCCTGGGTGCTTCTGGTACTCTTCTTAAGTTGGGCAGAGTGATTGTCTGAGCTCGAAGTTGGTTTTCGTGTCTTCACAGAAGTTCTTGTTGTGGTACTTCCCAACAAGTTACGCAAATTGGTTCATTTAATGTAACCTGTTAAAACAATTCAATACTTTATTTTGACGCATATGAACTTTTTATTGCCTTGAAATCGGATTCCACTATAACCCTGCTAATATACTTCTAATTATGGCCCGCCCCAGTAAGTATAGTCTCTTTTCCGACTATCACCATTAATAACAATAATAAAAAATAGACAGGTTCATCTAGGTGAAGTTATTCAACACCAGCAATCAGCATCCTCCCTATCTTAACGTCTCTTTTTCTTTGAGTGTGTCATTCTTCCAGAAAATAATAGAGAGAAAAACATAGAAAGCAAAAATATGTCATACATACCTGACATGGCTGTATCCTCTGGTCAATTATTGCAACTATCTGGGTTTCCTCCTCTGATGCATGATTGATATGACTCTCAGTCTCAATCACTGAAGTACCACAAACAATACAGGTATGTTGCAGCTGATGCATTCCTATCGCCCAGCAAGAATTGCATACATAATCAGAAGTGTTGATCTAAAAACAATGTTTGTTCAGAAAATAGTAGTCATAACAACTGTGGCCAATATTATAGTTGTCTTTTTTTAGTGTTTTAGCAACGTGGTGGCTGAAAATAAGAGTTCACACTTCATTTATAGATGCAGAAAACATTACACATATCACAAAGAACGAATTATGCAGGGTTTAAACGTAAAACACAAAAAAAATCCTAACGTAAATATATTTTTTTGTATTTGACATAAGTGACAGCTGTGTTGCCAAATATTGATTAACAATCGATTCGAATCGATTAAAATCATCGAATCAATACGAAATTAATTTAGTGAAAGCAATGCTATTTAAATTATAATTATGTTGTTTGAAGTGAGCATATATTCTCGAATCAAATCAATCTACTTTATTTTTATTTAATGAACAGTATTTGGACGAAAGATACTTTCCAAAACATACATAATACTTGTGGAATTGCTTTGGCTGTCTATTCGTCTATTTAAATCATTTTTTTTGAATAAACGAATTTTTTCTTCTTCACTAAAGTGATCATCGATTTGGGTTTATTATATGGCAACACTGACGACGTCATACATTTAATTGGTTCTATTTTATGCGTTTTGTTTTGCATTAATGCGTTTTGTTTTTGCACCCTAAAATCATGGTTTTCTAATTACTCCCAACAACTAAAAAAACATTTTAGCTTGAAAAATAACTACAGCTATAAGACCTTTAATTTGCATGTAACTAGATTTTGAAACGTTTGAATTTGATGAGATACCCAACTAACCAATCTCCTTTGGATCTAGCCAAGTTACGATGTTCATTTGTGTTTTAAAATATGCAGCATAAGAGGCGCTATCGATGCTTTTAACATCATTATTGCATATGATGGTGTGTCTTGGTTTATGAGAAATCATTTTTTTTTTCTAAGTATCCGGCTTAAAATATGATGATTTTCAAAAATTTATATCTCAGAAACTAGACTTGATAGCTTAATGGGGATTTGAAATTTTGCTTTAAAACGATTTTATCTATTAGCCTCTTTAATAAAAATGCGATGTCCGAAAAAAGGGCTTCATAAAACACTGTGCATCGATACAATGATTATTCAATGAGTAGGAGACTCTGTCTGAGGAGTTCGTGGCTAAATCATAACAGCCGCTCGGGTCGATCGTTAGGTTAAGCCGCGGTTGCCTAGGTTGGCCCGTGGATGGGTCAACACCCCTTACATACCGAGTTACCTACATTCCTCGGAAATCACGTTAAGTCGTTGGTCCCGGCTGTCATTTGTAGATCTTTGACAGTCGTTGCAGGTAGTCAGTAGCCCGAAAATCTGACAACTAGTCTTATCAAGGGTTTTTGTATTACCCAGCCAATTGAGTTGTGGAGGTCTGATAGGCAGTCGGTCCATGTAAAATACAGGTATTCAACTGCATCCGGTAAGACTGGAAGCCGACCCCAACATAGTTGGGAAAAGGCTAAGCAGATAAGGGTGTCTGTCCGTAGGTTTGCTATATTTTTTTGTATTAAAATCCTAAAGGAATACGATAGTCATAAAAATTGGCACTTGAATCCTAGACAAGATGGGGTTAGTTTGAATAGATACTTCTTTTCTATTCAAATAATTAAAATTTTAGTGTCTATTTGTAATCTTAAAATAACAGCTTTTTACTGAATGCATTTGAAAGTATGGATAATACATACTTTACCGTATACCGCAAACCGTAACCGTATACTTATACAAAAATACAATTTTAAAATTTTCAGCCTGTCAGTCTGTTCCGGCTAATCTCAGAAACAGCTGGACCGATTGTGAAGCTTTAGGTACTGGCAGGTAGCTGATGTTATAAGGAGTGTACTTTTATTTTAGAAAAAGGATTAGGGTTCCCTGCAAAAAAATAAAACCCTTGAAATTGTTAACAAAATCCGATTCAAATTGGGACGTAATATTTTTATAATTATTTCACGCGGACGAATTATAATACATTTAACACAAAAAGTCGGTGTATGAAGCCATTACATGTTAAACGTTTTCTTACAACTCGTTAGATTGAATGACGGAAATGACTCAATGTATGTATACTGTAAAGCAGTCCTCTAAGACCGTACCCATTGTCTATGGCTGTTTAAAAATGGAAGCATGCGCGTTGCTACTGTCAATGGGCATTGTTGTATAGTATAGTATGACCACTTTGAGCGTGCGGTTCAAGGTAGTGTTGCTTGTCAAGAAAATTTGTATCGATATGTCAAACTTGGTACATTTCTTTTAGTTGTGTTTTCTCGCCTGCACAGATAAGTTGGTTGAATTGTAATAAAATATATTGTGCTTTGTTTAAAAGCTTTTTCCTTATGACTAAGAGGTAACAATTTATGTTTTCGGATTCCGGAGCGATATATGGAAGTTAACAATTCAGTCACGATTTTTTGTTATTTGTTAGTGTTGTTGTTAAATTTTAATTGTTTCCTCGATGGTCTAGTGCTCGCAATCGCGACTGCTGAGCATGAGGTCCTGGTTTCCATTCCCGAGTCGGGCAAATTGTTATTGGGTTTTACCATCGGGAATTTCTCAGTAGCAGCCACGGAGTCTGCATTTGTGCCCGGTTTGCATTAGGCTCGCCCCCAATTACATGGGACTTAAACAAAACTAGCCAAATGTGGGTGTGCTATTAGGGACACCGCTGCCTAACTCTTCGGGGATTACATATTTACATTATGTTATGTTTCTGTTAAATGTGCAGTCATGGTCATACCGATACGGAGTAATTTCGGACGCGGCTCGTTACACGGACACCTCCATAATGTATACTTAACTGACGTATCTGACAGTCCGTTGTCCATAGCCAGTCCGCGATCTGACTAATCCTTTTGCAGAACGTACACTAGAAAGATGGCCAAGCAGCAGTTTAGCTAGGATAGGACATTATATATGTTTTACTGTCTGGTCGGTACTGGTAACTTAGGTTATTTTTAACTCTACTAAGTATTTCGGACTGATTTATTTCGTAGTGATCTCTGCCAAGGCAGTTGATTTATGTTCCTTGGACTTGCCATTTTCGGCTTACAAAGAACTAAGTAACTGAGGCTGGAAATTTGTGTCGATACACCTGAATTTTGCATGTAATACTGCGGCAACGGCGTTTGGACACTTCAACCTAATGCCGCAAATTCTCGAAAATACAGTCTTTAAATATATCCTGTTCATAAATACCCAATTAAAATAAAATAACTTGAAAGCACAAAGGAGTGGCTTGTTGAACTTTTGATGTCATATTTGCTATTTATTTTCGTAATTATAAACTTTATCTTTTCCCTCACAAGATCGAATTTGGAATAAGCATGTTAAAAGTCTAGGCGCGGCCTCGCTATGCTTACGATTTGAAAATGGAATTCAACGTTTGACATTTCGCATTATGTATTTTGGAACGCGCGAAGATTATTGTTTTTTTTCTGATGGGGTTAAGATGTCATCGGTAAAATGCGGTTCTTTATTAGTTTTACGGTTATTTGAAACACTTCGAATAAATAAATTGATAAAAATTAAATTATAATTTTATTTATTCAAAAAATTTCGTTACACACCCAAAAATGAACACTTCACAGTAGAATTCGAAATAAAACAAACAACTGTGACCTAAATGACACTTGAACTTGACCGCCATTTTTTAAATTATGACCTGCCATTGAGAACAACACTAGAATAAAAGAAAAATGAGAAAATTATGTATTTTTCCACGCGAACTTTGACACCATACTCAATGTTAATCTTACGCACATAGAAATAAGGCTCACATTACAGAACATCAGGAAGTTAATATTTTATAGTTGTTCTGTTATTTAACACAGATCAGGGACGTGGGAGTTGTTTTTTGTTCCGTTTAGAAACCGCTATGTGATTACAACCTCTTTTTTTTTTTACAGTTTTTTACACACTTATAAAATCTGCACGTCGATATTTATCAAGTTTGAAATTACCGTTAAAAGAAGGTATTTGAAGTAGGTGTTAATAAATTAAACTGTTATTTTCAAAAGCGGTTAAGAGATTAATAGGATGTGTTTATCATAATTATACATATTCATAGGTACCTACATTTTATTGTGCCGCCAAGATTTTATCAATTAAATTTTACCCCGCCTACAAACGACGTATTATTTGCAAAGTGACAAAATTAGGCCAAAATAATTAAGACTTAAACGAATTAAGACGGTTTTAATAAAGTGTGCAGTAGCATAGTATAAATAGGCGACTACAATAATAAATTTCCCCAAATTACAACGTCCACTACAGTAGCCAACATTAAACTCGGTCAAACAGAATAATTTTCCAGTTAACAGATTTAACAAGCATTTTCTATTTCACGAGATATAACTCGACATTTCCCGCCATAATTTGTCACAAAACGTTTAAAATGACAAGTGTTCCACAGATTATACAAATAACCAGAGACAAGCACATGACACGCGTGTAAAAGAGCAAAGGAAAGTGGTATAAATCCTCAGCCGTCACGCCCGGCTTTACGCTTCCGCAATTTCTGTAATGCTTTATCTAAATAATCATCTTTTAATGTACAGTCGTCAACTTAAGTGTAATAACACAATTTCACTGCGAAATAACTGGGAGACATTAAGCCGTTGGTCTTGGCCAATTAAATCTAGAAAAAAAACGTTGCAACAATTTTGGCCGTATTTCTGAGACAGCATGCTGGCCTTTTCAAATGACAGCGTGACACGTGCAAAAATAGTCTCAAACTAGTGTAGAAACGTGTTTAATAACGTGAATTTGAGGACATTTCCATTTATAAATAGCTGTGAACTTTAAATATGTACTTCACAAACGTAATGTACTATTTATTGCAACTGGCGAGGAAAAACCCTCTTCTGTTGACTGTGCCAATAACAGAACTTTGTATTTTTAAAGATACCGTTTAAGAATTCATAGATAAATCAATGTTGTGGTAAAAACTGACAATCTGCGGAAGTAAGACGTTGTTTTATGTTTTATCTGAAAGTTCAAGGCATCGTCGCAGAGGTCGTGTCATTTAATACTTGACTTTTAGTGTTAATAAAATTCCAAATTCATGCTAATGTCATCGTAATCTTTGTCAATATTTTTTATCACTTCAGATAAAAAATATTGACAAAGATTACGATGCAAACATATATTCATGCAGTTTGTTTTGTGCAAACAAATAGTACTAAAAAAGCATTTAACACATTTTAAATAAAATTGACCTCCTTTCGGTTAACCACTTGCAAAAAACCGTAAAATAAAAAACTTTTGTCATCACTAGTACGGTTGACTCATAGTTCCCGCTAGAAATTCGAATCGAACCATAACGTTATTAACAATTATACTCGAAAATAGAAATAAAAAAGTCTATTATCGTACTCTTGCTAAATCATGGCCAAACATGAAATAATTTCATTAGAAATGTTTATTTAGTCGATTTTTACGTGTCTATTCGGTTCGACTATTTTGGTTAGGCAGTGTAAACCATTGACCGTTGTCTGAGGTCATAATTGAAAAGTAGACAAAGATAATTTTCATTATGACACATGTACATTGTACATGTACAATGCTGTATGGATCTTTTTCAAATCGATGTTGGTAAACATTCCTGATTATTGTTTTGTGAATGTATTGAATTAACAACATGGCGGCGTTTGTTCCTATTTTTGCTACGTACCAAAACGTGAGTATAGACTAGAGCATTTACTTGTAACAGAACAACGAGTCGCTCTATGATATGTTCTAGTGTATCACCCTTCACCTTTCCCTTCACGCTTTATGGATTTTTGTCTACACAGGAGTAGACAGAAGTGAATACCTAAGCCGACCTACGATTTTGTATAATTTGCTGAAAAAGACGAAGTTTTAAGTATCTATGCTCGGTTGATGGCAATAGGCTCGCCCCCTATTTCATGGGACTTAATCATAACTGGAGAAATGTGGGTGTACTATTAAGTACACCTCTATTTAACCCTTCGGGGATTACAAGCGTGATGTTATGTTTTGAAAGTATAATTTTACCCGACTGCGTTGTAGCCCAAAAGAAGGGTAATGATTTTAGTTTAAAAAAGAGAAGGTGCATCGTTGTTATCGCTAAATTTTTACACAAAACTCCACATACACGTTATTAATTCTCGTGGTTTTCAGTACAACGCGTACTTTATTTAATATTCAAATTATGTAACTACAAACACGCAATCGCCGTTCGACCTACAACAGTTGGTTTTAATTTTTTGCTGTTCATGATACCTAAGTGATTAACTTTCAACAAGTGTTGTTTTTACGTTATGTTGAACATTACTTTACATTGTTTGAAATCTTGTAAAAGCCTATTACAGATTACGCAGAGATAAAAGAGTAATTTTTGTATATAATCTTATGTTACTGACCAGCACGTATGTTACTTGGAAGATACAATAGAAATTTCAAGTCTTCAGACTTGCTGGCAACCAGTCTTTCGAAGGGGTATCGTATCGACCATGGACCATGCCCGGGTCGACGGCGCGTTGTGTTCCACGCGCGCCTCAAAGAGTGTCAGCATAATGACGGGGCCCCCCTTTAGAGGGCCAAAGCCTGCCGGGGTCGCGGGACTTATAGAATTACCGTGACCCTGGAACATAAAGGGCTATTGAAGGTCACCGTGGATTTTAGTCAGTAAGTCTGACAGTCCCTCCCGCTCTGCCCTGGGTGGGAGGACTCAATTGATGATTTTAACACGATAAAAAAAGGGGGTATCGTATTACCCAGTACTGGGTTGTGGAGGTCAGGTAGGCAGTCGCTCCAGGTAAAATACTGGTACAGCCGCATCCTTGTTAGCCTGGAAGCCGACTCCAGCTTAGTTGTGAAAAGGTTAGATTACAGAATTTCATCAGATTATACCTACCTACGTAATGTTTGTTTGTAATAATGTAACTAACATAACTATTGCATAAACAAAATAAGTAAATACAACGCAGTAGGTAGCTAGTAGCTAGTTATAGGCTATAGCTAACTCACGTACATTGCTGCAAGGCATCTTTTGGCTCTCGAAAACGTCAACAGGAGGGCGCTGTTTGTAAACATTTATTAAATTATTTTGTGGAATGTATTGCATAAAACCACCATAAAACAAAATGTCAGTTAGTTTCGATTTAGGCCACGCGCCAAAATATCCTTGAATTTTTTTATTATACTGAAAACTTGAAGTTGCAGTTCGGTACTTATCAAAAAAGCAGCCATGAAAGAGACGTACTAATCGGTATTGATTTCTTATTCATTTTCATTCGGTTTTCAGTCGTCATTAATGTCATAATAATTTACGATGAGAACTTACTGGCATAATAAAAGTTATACCCAAATCAAATAAAAACACAAAGGCACATAATAACCAAAAATAACTCAACCTTTTTCAAATTCGCAAAATTCGAACGTTCACGAACCTTTATAATTTGAACATCGAATATGGAACATGTGTTGCCATTTACATGCAATATTAGGGTTCGGCTACACGGCCTCGGGCGAGTGTGGGAGGGATGGTGAAATTGAGCTAATTTAATTTTTGGCTAATGACTTATCCAAGGCTGTTTGCGTACTTGCCTTGGTCAGTTGAAAGTTGTTACTTTTTATGAAGATAATTTAGAAATGATCTTTGGGCGAGTTTCATCCTGTGTATTATGGAAAATATATTTTTAATATTAATAATGTCAATGATTAGACCTGTCGTACCGTATGGATCGGAATGCTTATGTAAAAAAGTTTGTGTCAATTTTGCTGAAAGTCGTTGCAGAAATACGAAAGTCATTCAGACTGGGGACTCACGGTGGTCGAAGCAAGGAAACATGCTCAGATGGAGATTCATTGACGACTCTGCCCTGGAGTGCAAACGTGGTGCTGTTCCACAAACGATGGGACACCTAATTTCTTGCATGCCCTGTTGTCTGTTTATTACAGGGACTGATCGACGCTACTGAAGGCGAAACTTATAGCCCACTTTTGGACCGACACAATTTAGTTTGCCATAGACACGCTAAGAAGAAGAATACGAAACGCTTTCAAAGCGTCACTTCGTCTACGTCGGGTGAATAGGTCAAGTCACTTTCGATTAATCCAACTCGACCCGAACTAAATTAATAAGGATATCAAAGCCAAGACCCCAAAAATAGCTGAACCATGAGTCAAACTAACCTGCAATGGAAGTGCGGCCGTGTCTTAAACAAGAAGTAAGCTGACACGATTTAACAATAACAATAATGATGCAGGTATCACGCTTAGGCGGTCACGTCAAGAATATTTCACGATGCAAGCGTGTGGGGTGTGGTGCAAGTTATAGGGCTTAGGCCCGAAAGCGGAGATCAGTGGAGCGGCAAAGGGATGTGTCGACGAAAGACGAAAAATCGATCAATCACATTGTTCAAAAACTAAACTATAATCTTCCATTTCCGTGTAAAGTTCGACGCTCAAAAGTTACTTTTAATGGCCTAATTGAAACAAATGGTTTGACTTTGGTCAAAATCACATAGGTCTCTTGTCTCTCCTGTGCAAGGTCGAATCTTGCACGTCTTTTCTCCGCTCCACTCATGACCAAGCCTTAGAGGGGTCGAAGGTTGATCGAATGATGGATTATGTTGTCGTAGTGGTTGAGCAAGAGATTAACAACAACTGCATTCTAGCTGGGGTGATTGATGTCTCTTGTAAAGTGTGAAAGACACGCCGCAGTGACCAAAAACATGGTTTAGGTATAGAGTGGCGGGTTTGTCCCAAAAAAAAAAAACCATCAAAAAATGGGAATTGGGATACGGATAAGAGACAATAAATTGAAATTAGTAGGTCTACGGACAAAAGCATGCTTCGGCCATATTGGTTTTAAGACGTTGCCTGGTACATACGTATGCAATCGGAAACAGTAAAACTGCAGCTGAGCAAAATTTGCTCGTTGTCATAATATCTATAGAGCGAATATGAACCTTATTTGCATAAAGTCGTATGATACGCTTGATTACAGTCCTATCGCTTGCAGGAATATGCGCATTAACTTTATAATGATAAGGTTTATTTTACGATGAAGCGTGACTGAGCTAAATCTGAGTTCGATCTAAAGATATACCATAGACTCGGGCCTCCTCTCTGTCAGTTTTGCTGAGGAAATGACTAAATCAAATCGTTATCGACGCGACTCGTTGCCTTAGTTTGGCACTCATTTTAACACTAGATAAATCGAAACGAGTGGTGAAGATTGTATGATTTTACCTACCTACGCCAATTAAAGACAATTAAGCAACAAAAGCTTAATTCAATTAGGTAGCTATAGACTTACAAAAAAAAACAGCGAATACAAACATAGTTACGCAACATTACCATTTATGAAGATGACATAATTATTTATTTTGCGCGGGAGTAGTAAGTATCATCAGTCATCACACTTATAAATTAAAATTCAATAAAAAAAAGACTATTTAGGAATCGACTAAATTATTAGTTTGGACTACTAGTCGATTTGCGTTTCTGACCCATAATCGGTTATGGTGCCTTTGTATGTGGCTTCGGTCGTGTGACTGGCGGAGAATATCTCACGGGAGCATATTCATCATCATCTTCTTGCGCTTGTCCCAATTTAAAACACCCTTTCTTCCATTCTTCCCTGTTAGCCGACACGCTATCATTTTCTCCTTTTTCTTTTATCTCATTATTCAGACAATCCATAATACACATCCACGGGAACATACTCATCATCATCCACAGCCCGACTTGACACTCCACTGGGTATAGGCCTCTCTTTGCTTGTGCCAGCTCCACGTTCTTGTGCCAGCCACATGCCTCGGGAGCATACTACCTGGATTAAAAGTATCCCATCAAGCCTATATCAAAGTCTACTTGTGTTGCTCAATCGAAATCCATTCAGCCGTTCAGGCCTGAAAAGGTAAAAGCCAGACAAAGTACCTTTCGCTTTTTAAATATAATTGCAATTAGGTTACAGACAAATATGGTCAACACATTTTAATATTAAAAGTAGGCCAGACGGACGCTCCTATTTAGGCGTCAGAAGCAGATGTCTATCACATACCTACTCATAAATGATAAACACTACCGAACTCCTTTGTTTGAGTAGTAAACATAGTTTTATAAAACATTTAAGTATGCTTTTGTTGTTGAATTAAATGAATACATTAATTATGCGGTCTGTTATTCACTCATTGTTGAGGTTAGGTTTTATTTTTAGCGGTTTTTTTGTTTCCGTGAATTGATTTGTAATGTGTCATTGTTTACTTTTTTTCTGCCTGGATACACTGAGCTTGTTCCAAAGTTCCAGTGTTAAGGACTCGCTTTCGGTCTACCATTGAATTTAACCAACGAACTTCTGTATTTTTGCCATCATCTACCTGCCTTTTTCCAGCTATGTTAAGGTCGGCTTCCAATCTAACCGGATGCAGCTGAATACCAGTATTTTACATGGAGCAACTGCCTATCTGACCTCCAAAACCCATTTAGTACTGGGTAATACGATACCTCTTGGTAAGACTGTTGGTCAGACGTTTGTGAGCCACTGACTACCTGTAACAACTGTCAAAGATCTACTAATGACAGTTGGGATCAACGGCATAATATGCTTTCAAACTTCTGTATTGTTTGTATCTCTTTAAATAATGCTGTTTGTGCAATGATTTATTTTACGTGTCTCGGATTGGCTGAAAGAAACCAAATTCTAAAAACAAGTGCCATGCCCTAATTCAGATATGCCTAATTTTGTGAAATGATTTTGCAAATTATTCCTGGTTTTCGAAAATATATTTACAATGATTCCTTTGATTAAACGCTTCTAACTTAGACCATATCGCTGCGTAGGGGCGCTCTAATGTTACCTGCACCTGCTGTTGGCGTCACTTCCCGTCATTGTCACTACCGGCCCTTTGTCCCTTTTAAAACAATATATTTTACATTTTAATGTTACTACAACTACTGTTTCAAGTAGACTTTACATAATTTTCGCAAAACATTTCCATTTTCCGCTTGCAAGTTGAATAAAAAATGTTTTGACACAGGTATATTTTCCCGCGTAATTAAACGTCACAAAATAACCGCCATCTAAAAACCATTATGAATCATGGTCTGTCTTGTTTATGGTGAGCAATTAAATCGCCAAGGAGGTATCATTATTTAAAATTAAACTCTCAAAAGCAGATGACATAACCTTGAAGGCCAAGTTCAAATAAGCACAAAAGAATCTTGACTTGACTCGCCATTTTTGGTCAAGAGGTGTGATTCAGATTGTGAGTCATGATCAATGTAGCACATGACATCATATCGTGGTCATTGCTTTATTTGTAAACCGTAAATTACGAGATGAAGATAGCAGTGATTTTCTAGATGAATCGATTGATTAATCGATTAAATTCGTCGCCAATAAATCGATAAAATTTATTAGCTGCGAATACCTGTTTGGAGACGTTATAAATAAATACTGGAATAGCCACAAAGTTGCCAGTTCATAAACTGGCAACTTTATGGCTATTCTGTGCTAATGATGTGATTGTTTTATAGTAAATGGTCTATTTGAATAAATATTGACTCGAGAAATGATAGATGATAAAATAGCAGTAAATCTTTCTGTTTTAGTCACAAAACTTTATGGCTTTGTTAATTAAATTGTTCTCATAACGATGTTTGTTTAAAATTGCGATTTTTATCTTAGAATACGGAAGACATTGCTGACAATGTCAATTGTTTATACTTGTACGCTTTTTTCCCAGGTTTAATGTGTAAAAGTGTGTATGTTTGTTACTCAATCACGCAAAAACGGCTAAACGGATTTTAATGAATTTTGGCACACAGATAGTTAATAAACTTTCTTTCTATTTAATCCGGAAAATGACGAATTCTGAAGTCCACGCAAATGATGTCGCGGGCACAAGCTAGTTTAAATAAATAACGGTGTTCAAAATAATAACTGAATTTAAAACCATGCTGGTTACTGCATAAGTTTTCATCAAGGATGCAAATGCCAAGTCAAGGCGAAGACGACTTAATTGAAAGTTAACCTCAACATAATGAAGCCGGGATTGCCTTAGCAAGACTATTACTGAAGCCATCTTATTCAATGCTGCTATTAAAGTCGAAGCGCCACGATAGTCCGCGAAATTAAAATTTTCTTTGCAATTTGCAGATCAGGTTGAAGATTGATTAAAATATGATTCGCACTAGTAACACGTATGTCGTTACAGTATTATTTCCTGTATTTATTTCTATACAAATTAATTACATTTTTAAATAATCCTTAGAAAAAAAAAAAAAACATTTAAAAATATTAAAAATTGTAGCCCACCGGTATCGGGAACAGGGTCCAAGCTACCGGCGGTCAGGGCTCCAGAGAGAGGAACCTCCTAACAATACGAGCCGTGTCCAGAAGTACCGCTTTCTGAATCAAGCCCTTGATCCAGCTGCCTAACGAGAGTATTATAATCATTAAAATCATAATAAATCAATACAACCCTCTAAGTTCATTTAACACCATTGGATTACTTTTTCATGAAATATTCATACTCTCTTGTAGCTTCCACCTTAATTGAAACTTGACCTCAAAATAATGGAGCCGGGATTGCCTTGGCAAGACTATTACCGAAGCCTTCTTATTCTGAAGTAGGTAGCTGTTCTATTAAGGATTAAGCCAATGATCAAGACCAGGTCAATCACTTATTTTTCTTCTGTAGGTACTCTTGATTTAATACCCTGAAAGTGCATAGGAAAGTAATACTTTTGTAATGCGTTTTTACTGCAAAAACGCAAAATACGCGCTTTGGACGTTTCGTTGTGGATTTTGCGGATACTAGTCCGATAACATAACATTACGCCTGTAATCCCCGAAGGGTTAGACAGAGGTCTACCTAATAATACATCAACATTTCGGCCACTATATTTAAATCCAATGCTATAGTCTACTTCCATCAACCGAGTACAAATCCAAATTCCGTGGCAGCTAGTGAGAAATCCTTTCGGAAAAACTCAATAATACTTCTCGACCTTGAGAATCAAATCCGGGAAAATATGGTAAAAAAGAGAGATAAACTACCCTTGATGTGCAAGTAAAATTTCCGAAAATCCGGTATATATTTTGATAGAACCTCCGTTTTTGCCAAATGTTGCAGATTGGAAGTTGACTTTGTAAAGGCTGTACAATGTGGCGTTCATCAGACTGTGAAACTCAATTTGGCATTAATATTAATACTAAACTCTGGATTATATCAACGAAACCACTTTACACAATTTGCCCTCATACTAGTCATCTCAACTAAAAGTCGGATTCTAATTAAATTATTCCGTAACCTTTGTTCGAAAAGTCTAGAATTTCAGCGGTGTTTCAAGAATTTCAGTTAGATCTAGATTACGGTGACAACGACCGTTCTGTCTAACTTTCACTTAACCTTGGTGTCTGTGACCGAAACTTCGCCTAAACGGTACGTGTCATATTGACACAGATACACAGATAAAATATTCATAATGTTGCCATATATGTGACAGGTTGTTGTATTTATAGCACTAGCGATATTGTTTGGGCTATTTTTGTATTACAAATGTTGGGATTTGGTAAATGAATCATTGCAGTTTATTTCGCGGTTATTAGCAGAATTACTGAAGTATCAGGTTTTCGCATATGGCTAGTAATTTCTAAAACTAGCATATCTTTGGTAATGTTACCTTTGTGTATTTGAAGGTTCATAACTGTTAACATCCCAAGATATGCACCTCTGATTTTTCAGATTCATGTGCGTATTGTATAATTATTACTTGTTTTGTTGAACATCATGAGGAAACCAGCATGCCTGAGAGATATTTCTCGATGGCATGTAAAGCCAAGTCAGAGCCTATGGGCGGCACAAAAACTCTGACACCAAATTAGGAACTAACCACACGGTAAAGAAGAAGACTGAAAACATAATTATTTCTGTCTTTATCCTCTCTCTTTAGAAAGGTTTTAAGTTTTCTTCGAAATAGTATCTTACTAAGTTCACTTTTTTTTTTCTAAATGTGGTTAAACAAAACATTTTTCCCAACATAAACGTAAATTCTAACCTGTTTACTACAACCTACCTATAAAATTCGTAGTAACTAAACGCAAAGTTCAGCTTACCGTAAAGTCTGCATAAAAAAGGTTTATTTATTTTCCAGCATTCTTAACTATGACTCAATCGTCTTAACACAAAACAGACAGAAACCAAACCAGAACGGGTAAACAAAGAGAATAGCGGTTTATAATTAATCAAAGTGTATTAATCACGCTGTTTTGGGTTCGCGGTTTTAAAACTAGGTAGGTATTTGACTAGGTATTAGAAGTGAATTAAGTGTAAATCGGTGGCAGTAGCAAAAGTTTATGATTCACTAGTATAATAAACTATGTGTAAATGAAATAGCTGAAAATCTCTTATGCGGTTATTGCTGTTATTACTGTGAACAACATTAATATACTAAGGAACTCAAACAAATCTGTTATTCCGTACGTTTCGCCAAGCTATAAATGTATGTAGCAGCCGATTTTTTTAAATGAAGATACAATTGATTTTGTCAATGAAAAAGCTTAGACTCACTTGCGTGAATATGCATATTTTTATCTTATTCATGTTGGGCGTCAAGACCCTACATTTGACCCGCGTTGGGCGCCAAAAACCTTACATTAGCCCCACGTCGGGCGCCAATACAAGGTTCCCGGCGCCCAACGTAAATTATTTACAGATACCCGCATATTTGAATGACCTTCCTTCAGAATGGCACGTAGTTCTTACATACTTTAACGCGCCAGAAACCCTACAGTACTGCTTTATTGAGGTCTAACAAGGAATTTAGCATGATAGTCTAGCAATAACATTATATCATTGAAATATCCTGATTTAATAGCCGTTTTTATTACACATTTTCCTATGCGTCTACCTTTTTCGACCAGATTCACCGTCAGCAAAAGTCATCAGGTGTAAAACTGTAAACCTGCATACTAAACGTGACGGTAAGTAAATTATTAATAAGTAATTACAACTTCCACGACCGAAACTTACTTAGAACCTAACTAATAATAACAATATAATCACAAATTACATTTAAACACGTTCATATTTATATTAGTTTGCAATAAAGTACTTGGTAATGCAGTGAATGACCGTTATCGTTTCGTACGTGCTTTTTAGTAAGTTCTCCGTTAGTCGATTTTTTATCTGTCAATCACGTTGACGTTTGTTTGTTTTTAAACAATGATCGCATGTTCCAGTTTGTTATCATCACGCAGTGGTTTGGTAAATTTTTAAAACGGAAATCGTATGTTGTGTTATGGTAGGACGAAACGATTAGACTAAGACTTTTTTTCCGATAAAAAACATTAGAATTTTAAATTTGTGTTAAACTACGAGTGCCAGTGGATCTACTTCAGTGGCTTCTAGCAGAAACATTTCCACATTGCTGTATTTAATTGCGTTGCTGAGAATCGAGTTGAGTGGCGTGCGATTGAAGACTCCTATCCAGCAGTGGACTGCTATAGGCTGATGATAATGATGTATTAAATTCATAAAAATTTCGATGCCAAACCCTAGAGTTCTTTTCATTCTCCAAACCACAATAATTACTGAGAATTTGATCCTGAATAAAAAGTATAAAGTAAATGCAATGAGTATGTGTAAAATTATTTGCAAGGCTGTTAAAATTAGGTCAAAATATAGTTTTTATGAGTATCGGAAGTATGAAATTAGAAATCTTCTGTGGTCTGGATAATGTAAGATTGTTGTAACTGAAGACGCGCTAATTTCAGTCTGGAATTAGTTACGTTGGCGTTAGTCTCAAAATATAACTGGATACGAAGATGTTTTAACTAAAGCTTATTATGTAATATTGTAGTTAGATATTAAGGTACCTAATGAAATGGTTACATAAACGAAGTTTTGTAGAAAATAATAGATACAGACTGTTGAGCGAGCCGGGCGACGCATCGTCTCACCTCTTTATTTCGTACTTTGGTTCACACCACGAAACGAAGTATGTAAAGAGGCTCGCCCGGCTCGCTCGCTCGCTAGCTGGCGGTGTGGCCTGTGCTTTATTCTCGGTTCGTTATTTCTTTACAAAAGATCGTTTAAAGTAGAAAAGTATATTATTACACTTTATTTAAACTTTATTAGCGTTTGCTTTTTTATTTTTTTATACTTATACTTTAGTATCAATTTTACAAAATAATAAAAAAAACAGTGGAGTGCAACTAAATTTGTCTTTTAGCATAGAGCATAACTTAAATACATAGGTATATTAGCTACCTATTTACTCCATAAATCGATATTATTTCCCGCCTCATCGTAATACTTATCTAACAAAGTTTGTCTATGATAAATATAGTTTTTATTCTCACAACACATCACATAGATCTGAGCGAATGAGGTCCGTTTAGGCGCGTTGCATTCCAACATACCAACACGTAACGGACTTTCACTTTTAAAATATGTTTTCATTTTATTCACGATGCGGATTATAGCTATATCTTTGCCTGATGGGTGCAAAAAATAGATTGAATGGCTCGTCGGATGGGTAAATAGATTTATTTCTTCCGTATTGTTGGGGGAAGCCGCAGGTGAATGGTCGTTAAATTCTCTTTCATTACTGAGGTAGATTATTGAGTTTATTCGTGATGGTGCTTGCAACGGCGCCGAAATATCGGGAACTCAAAACAATCAGTAAACATGGTAAATATCCCGTTTCTAGTGTTAATGATAATATTTGAGCATCAGCTTGATCATGTGGAAGCGTCAGGGTATCCCGCGAAATTCAAATTTTCTCTCGTTTTTTGGAATTTGCAGGTCAATGTCCGGTTGTATGTTGAGAATATGATTCGCGACCGTAATAAATATGGCTTTACTGAGTTAAATTCATTAAAATCATCAATACGACCCTCTTTAAGTTCATTTAATCCCATTGAATGACTTTTTTATGAAATAGTCATTTAATGCGATGGGAATCGGGATAGGATTCTTCGGTTTACTCAAGGAGTGAAGAGTGGCACTAACATCTTCCCTTGCGGAATCTGACGTCTTTATCATCATCATCATTTCAGTCTGGACTTACCGACTGTTGGTTTTGGCCTCCCCTTTCTTCTGCAATTCTACTCTGTTCTGTGCGTCCCTTATCCATCTGTTTCCCGCGATTTTGTCGACGTCAACCCAACGCGCTTTCAGACGGCCCTGGTTTCTTAGGCCCAACCGTGTTCACCATTCTGTCAAAACGATATTATAATAACCTTTAATAAGGGGATCCTTAGATTACGTGATCAATTATAACGTTTGTTAGCTCAAGTCCCATTTAGTAAAGGACGAGCCCTATGTATCCCCTATGATAGCATTGATAGCATAGCATAAAGTAATATGAGCCTGTACAGATCCTACTATTTGATCACAGGTTACCTCTTTTTGATAGGGAGCGAACCGTAACGTACTACCGAGTGCACCGAGGGTCTGCTACTTTTCACCCTTATTATTATGTCTTACATTATTAAGTCATAAGGTTGAAAAGTGGTCGACCGTCAGTCAATTCGGTTGTACAACGCGACCACAGTGCAGGTCAATGCTGTCACATATCTTCGAATGTTTTGGTTCTATGACATCCTGGTTCCTCATGTTTTCCTTCACCGTTATGAGATGTTATGATAACAAGAATTGTACTACCTGTATCTGTAACTATTATAACAATGACTATGTCGTTTTATCTATTATGTAACCGCGCATGCTGGGTCATAAGATCACGGTTGCAGGTTGCTTGTTCATTGATTCGTTGCATTGTGTCTTATGTCATACTTATTATGGCGCGGTTTGTTATTCTTTTTTTAAATAACAATGCTTATAGAACATGGCTTTCTACAAATGTTTTTTTTTTTTCCTATTGCTACAACTAACAGTCAACGTTGCTGCCTTGTCTTAAGTTACCAGTTGCAACCATCATCATCTGCCTGCCTTTTTCCTTGTAGGGGTCGGCTTCCAGTCTTACTGGATGCAGCTGAAGAAAATTCACCCGAGTTCGCGCTTAAACTTGTCTGTTCCTTGATTCGATGCGTAATCTCCGTTGAAATTGACGGCCATGACCGAAAGTGACTTACTATTTTAACCCACATTGCCTCGTTGGTCTTAGTCGTAAGCACGACTGCTGAGCAAGAGGTCTTGGGTTCGATTTCCGGGTCGGGTATAGTGTTATTGGGTTTTTCCCAGTGAGTCTGGATCTGTGCCCGGTTGATGGCAATAGGCTCGCCCCCTATTACATGGGTATTAAACATAACTGGCGAAATGTCGGTGTACTATTAGATACACTTCTGCCTAACACTTCGGGGATTACGACGTTATGTTATGTTATTTTAACCCATCAAACTAAGTTAAACATCTATAACTATAACCTGTTTGGTTTGGGTTCAAGTCATTAGTACAACGAATGGGGATCGAGCTCACGATCTTTCGTTTGCCATCACAACTTATTCGTTCGCTATTGCCGCTTCCATGCGTTCATATTGTTATACATTATGTAGTTGTGATACATAATGTAATTTCGTAAGTTATATAAAGTTAAATTGAATTGCTTTTTTACACGCGCTTCTTTCTTGATGATGCAAAGATTATGATATTTTTGACAGAAGCGACGTTTAAAAAATAACTTGTGAATATCGTTTTTTTAAAGTAAGTAAAAAAAAAACATATAAAATTAAAATTCAATTTCATATTGTGTATAATAGTTCCACAGTAAGGTAAATAGTTCTTTTTACATAAACAAAAAGAGCATTAATAAACGAATTGCTCGCTACGTGTGGACGATTTTAGACATTTTCCCAATGCTATATTTTATTCATTTTGATAATTCAACAACATTAATTGCGTCTTTACGACGCGGACGTCGAGCAGGACGAATTTTCCAACATATGAATATTATAAGCAATGTAGTCCGAATTTCTTCAAAGTCCTTTGAAATGCGACAGAAAATGGTGGATGTTATTTTCTTTCACACAGATTTCGTAACCTACGTTCTTTATTCAAACACTTTCCCGCTTGCCCATTGCAAGCCAGTCGGTCACAATCCTGGTTCCAATTTGACCTACCTCACGAAAATAACACATTAATAAGTAGGTCGTGTGAATCGCGCCAGATCGTCTTTTATTTGCAGCCACGTGTTACGTCACTATCGCAATGCAGAATTTGCAGTGTAGTCTTGAAATTCAAGAGTTTATTTGTCGCAGGACAGGGTTTGGGGTTTGACCCGCACCCTAGTGGCACACTTTTCTATCACAAACGTTGAAAGGATTTTGTGGTGTCATGAAGATAATTTACGAATTTCTTAATATTGTCTACTCGATATTGTAAATGCCCAATCAATTAATATGTATTACATAAAGTTGAAGTCTGTTTGTAATTTATAACAGCTTTTTACTGAATGCATATGAAAGTATATACGGTACTTATAACTAAAAATGTTTGTCTGTCTGCCTGCCTGTTAGTTCCGGCTAACGGCTAGTGTAATTTTTTTTATTACTTTGACCATGATGACATATTTAATTTTTTTAATTTTTAATTTTATGTATTCCAATGACATGCCACTTATTCGTTTGACATTATTGATAATATTTTTATTTTACTTTTTTTAGTTTATGTATTCCAAGGACATGCCACTTATTCGTTTGACATTATTGATAATATTTTTATTTTACTTTTTTTAGTTTATGTATTCCAAGGACATGCCACTTATTCGTTTGACATTATTGATAATATTTTTTTTGAATTTTCTATTACTTTCACCATGTTGACATTTTTTTCATTAATTTTTAATTTTATTTTATATAATTCCAATGATATGCCACTTATTTTAAATTTATAATAATTGTAAACCAACTATTTGCATGCCCATGTGACGGCAAAATGTGGAGAACCTTATTATAAGATAACATCTATGTACCTATTACCCATGTTTGCAGAGAAATAAATGATTTAATGATTTAATGTAATATATTTGTTAGGCTAAACATTGCGATAGATAAGACCCTTTTATAGGGAAAAATTTCTCCATAGCCAGCCAGGCCAGGTGACACAATTTTGTGACAAACTAATCTGGGTTTGCTCAGTCTTTCTGTTTGTTTTCACTGATAAATAAAAACTTGACCTGTATAATACAATAATGCAGTTAATGTTAATACGCCCAAAACTGATTAGTACAGATATAACTAAAGATTTTATGACAATTTCAGGATCTTGTCATAATAAACATGGTTTGTCGAAAGTAGATACAATTGCATTGTGAAGTTTGAAATGAGAGAGAGAATCAAAAGCTGCCGCGAAAATAAACGTAATTTTATCTTTTTTTTTCAGTTTTTTTGGTGGGTGAATTATCCAACTGCCTCATTAAATGCAGCAAAATCTAACACATTGCAACATTAATTTACAAAACTCAAATAGAAAATCTAAGACAAACAATTATACAGTTGATGCCGAAAGCGTATCGTCCTCTCAGAGGCAAAAACCATCAAAGAAAAAAACGTCACATCTGCAATCATTTTCCAACTCTTTGCCAGCAATATCTTAACTTTGCACTCAAACAATGGGTGTTAAAAGCGATAATAACTCACATGTACCTATTGTTTAGCTTGCCATATCTTACTGCAGTTTAACCCTGATTGTTGTGATCATCTTGACAACGGTTTCTAAGTAAAACATGCGGTAAAACGTCACTTTGTTTCTTTGTTAGTTACGCTTTTCTTTTATTATTGTTTTTAAGTTCATGATTAAATTGTCACGTCATTGTGTGTAAGGTTTATCTGTCATTACATTATCATTAATTCATTATGTATGATTAAAAGGGAGATACATAATGTCATATTGGGCACTTCTTATGGTAACTTGGCGATGCACGGGCCTTGGAGTTTTTCGACACATAATTGAATCACGCTTAGTATTTAGGCTAATAACGTAATCTATTTGGTAGTGAACACTCTCACATGCTTCTATAGTGGTATGATACGTTTGGCGCGCTAGGCTTTAGCGCGCCAATAGGAACTTAAGCCGCCATCTTGTCTTTTAAAAACAATTACCATAGAATATGTCACAAATCGCTCCTCAGCATAGGCAGCTCTGTATTTATTTATTTATTTATTTGTAGCTCTGTGAACTCTGTATTTTGTACATCCACCTTTTATGCTTCTGATGTCGAGACATGTTATATTATGACACTATTTTTACTGGGGAGCGAAATGTTGTCTGTCTACCAATTGGGGAAATTGTAACTCCTTGGGGAGTCTAATAATTTCCAAGTTATGTCGAAACTACTGGAAACACACAGGTGTTATCAAGGTGTTGCACATGTTCGGAATTTCTGCCGTGGGTTGGTCAGGGTCACTTGCATGACACATTAATTATACTAATGGCTTTCCAAGCGAAAGTTTTATTAGGTATTCGGTTTGTTTACCTTGACAATGACTCTTGTTAAATGTATTGTACTATGCCAGCTTTATGATACGTTCGATATTTTATTTTAAATCCCTAAGCTTAAAAATCTAGAGAAAAAAACAAAAGAAACTAGATCATTTCTTCTTTAGCTTTTAAGAAAGCTCGTAACCTTTACGAAAATAAATCTTACGAGTAAAAATTAATATTGATTTAGCTAAAATATTGAATACCATTACGCTGGAATCTAATATTTAAATAAGTAAAAGTTATTTGCCAAATTTTATGTAACGCATAGACAATATTTTAACGCAATCTTTCTCTTGTTACAGGACCTCATCCCCGCTCAAGACACGGAATCATACCTCCAAAAAACGCAAAACGCAATCACTAATCTCCAAGCCAAGCTCCAGGCTTCAAGAACGAACAACTTCAGTACCATTCCTTCTGCACTTACCTCTAGTCTCATCAGCGAGAAGACTGCGATCTCCCGGCTCCCAATCTCACAGCTAAGCCGCTCCAACTCACTTAACTACAGACTCAGGAGGAAAGATCACTCGAATGACAGCAGTCCTTTAAGAAGTCCTGGCCATTACGTCATCACTGGTTCCACTAAAATCCCCGGAACCACGAAAATACTTTTGAATTCCGCGTCAAGGTCCTTAGACACTGATAGAAGACATGATTTGAATATGAACAGCCCGTCCTCTGATCGAGGGTTGTTAAGTAACAGTTCTGATGACAAAACACTGTCGAATAGACCTCCATACGATGTAGAGGCTATACTATCTCCTCATAGAAAGACACACACGCGAAACAGAGCGTTTGAAAGCCAAGCAAATGACGTTTGCAACGCGAACCCGACAGTATGCCTCAAGACCGTCTTAAAAAACAACGCCTTAGAGTCGAAATACCCTCGTATCGAACCAACACGTTGTCAAGGAGACAAGAAAAGCCACCAGAGAGTCCTAAGCGACGGTCTCAAGTACAAATCAAATAACATCGGTTTCGGGTCATCGATTAAAAGATCGAGTTCCTTCAACACTGTTAACAAGAACAATAATTACATCGATGCTAGAATTACATCGCGAAGATCGAGTGGACAATCGGAAGAGTATAAAGATTATTCGGATGAATCCGATAATGGATCTTACGAAAAATCGCAAGAATCTAGGTATAAGAGACAGATACTAAATAGGGGACGGATTGATTCTCCAGATTTGAAGTCGATAGCACCTGCCAATTCACCAAGAAGATGTCCAAATACACCTGAAATGCATAGAAAATTCGGGCCAGGATTGACAAGGAATTCCGTCAGAGTGACCAATAAGGAACGCTTGATGAGTCCGAGGGTATCTGAGCAGCCAATAGTGAGAGAGGAAAGAGTAAAACCGACCAATCACCAGAGCAGGAGGTCAGCGGAACCCAGACAGACGACGTTGAATAGGCTGACCAAATCTAGGTCTTCGACGCGGGAAGTACAGCCTCAAAAACATCTAGATAAAGGTTAGTGCTACATCTATTGTTTGTAAGTAGGTTACGATTCGATGACAAAGATCGAATGATTAGGCAAGATGATTACCGATTTAAAAGTTGCATGTCGACAACGCAGCAAAACATTTCGTTTGAAAAAGTTGCCTGCCTTCAAAATGTCTTCCTTTTTTCTCTGAACGACATCTCGCAGGTAGGTCGACCTAGGAGGTTGTCGGCTGCTTAACTGGGCAATATACACCGTGACTTTTTAGTCGTCTTACAACGGCAGCCCATTTCATGTATCTAATGAATACTAAATATTCATTAAAAAAAAAATTGGTTTTTTGAGATTTTAATAATTTAAAAATAAAAATATTATTCAGTATTATGACGCATGAAGTTGTTAAAACACCCTGTTGCGAGCGATGATCTACTGGACTCGAGCGCTGGGTAGGTATATTCTCCCGTTTGACACGTAAACATCTTTAACAGGATGTTTCATAATTTTATTCTAATGTATTATTTATTTTTCTTTGCATGAATGAAAAAAAAAAATGCGCCTTGAGCTATTTTATGTTGGGTACATTGAGTGGACCAAATTTGTAAGACGACTAAAAAGTCACAGTGTATTTCTACATGATATTCTTCTTCTTAGCGTGTCGATGGCAAAAAGTCCAAATGTTATGTTTAGCCAAAAACTCAGCCACGCCAACTCCGCTCACCGATGCAGTAAGCAGATCATCAAGTGCGCAGGTGATAGGACATGCGGTGCGAGATGGAAGGTGGGCCATAGTCTGTGGGGAGACGCCGCATGCGCACTTGAGGTCTGAGCCGTCCATGAACCCAGTAACGGGCCATAAATAAGAGAAACCTTTAAAAAAAAAAAACGGACTTACCGAGCTCAGTCTCTGTCACTTATACTTGTGTGATAATTCTATAAGTTATCTTCCTTCACCATGCTGAACCCAGTAAACCCTTTTTGTTGGACTTCCTTCCAGTCAAGTTCAATCCTGTATTGAATTGATGACTTACGCCAGAAAATATAATTGCTATTCCGGCTTGCTGCAAGGCACAGCATAGCTAAACAAATTTTTAATCACTAAACCTAGGCCTCTCACTTTCAATGGCATGGACGTTCCTTTTATTCGATCTTAAGTCTAACACCATTTATTATACCAGCAATGCACCTTTTGTGGTTCAGAGTAAATTATTCATCAACTAGCTATTTATAGAAGTAGTGAAAGGCATCTTTGACATTCGTTCTTGTTAACAGTAATTGTTGTTTATTAACTTTTTGCAGTCACAGTCCCATTGTTATCGAACAAATAATTGTTTGTCAAAGTTGGACCCATGTAATTTAAAAGCCCTAGTTACTTTCAGAATTTGTATGTCACCACGGTAGCGTCTTCATATTGCATCAAGTAAATAGCTATACGTTTCCGCTGTAATTCATAGGTCGTTCGCCATGTCGTCTGTTCAAGCGACAGGGTATCATTATGTTAGTAAATAGGTTAGTGCTATGGCGATTTCATTGTGTATACGTAACCGTACGAAGCATATAATCTACCATCATATAATCTAGATATATGCAAATGCATTTTGAACTTATATTTTACCATTTTTTGCAATATACTTAAGCTAGTGTGTCCCAGAGCGCATATCGGCCAACACGTACATGGTGTCTTGGTGGATCGACAACCTTAAAATAGTGGATGGCACAGTTATAGCTGAGTCGATTAATTGCAATAAGAGTTCACCGATATTTATGTTACTGGTTGCGAAATGCCGATTTTTTTTTTCATGATTGCAATATGCAAACAATGAAATCAAGAGATTTAAATTCAACATTGGCTAACATCCTACCTAATGCTTATACAATGAAGCACAATAACAATACAACCTTTGCCCTTTTAGAACAGATAGAGGAAACGAAATCAAAGGAGGTTGAGTTTCAAAACCTTCATTGACTAATTTCACGAGTAAGAATACAATTGATCATAATTTCTATTTAACACACATACCGTTACTAATAGAGAATCGAGTTATCCTTGAATCGTGTCTGTTAGGCTGTAGTACTTACCGATTCGTCATACTTGCGACACGGCGGCCATCATGGATTGGAATGCAATTTGGCGCCAAATTACGGTTTGATTTTGACAGATTGTTTTTGGTCTGAGTTTTGATTTGATTTAAAATTGGAGAGATTTGCTTCCCTTTCTTTTGGTTTCGGTTATGAAAGATTGGTAATTTAGTTAAAGAAATGAATGAATTTATTTATTCAGATAAAACTCATTTTTAACTACTGCTTATTTTTTTGAAAAATATTAAGTTATATTAAGTACTAAACTATGTATGTTAACACAATTAAACAGAAACTTGATCTAATCTAATCTTGATTCAACTTAAATTTAATCGAATGTGACTATTGTAACAACGTAATACATAGTTATAGGGTCGTGTATTACAGGCATTCATAGGCCACATATACAAATGACCATTACTGATTACCGGAACGAATGCTTGGTGTAATCGATTCTGATTACAATTACAACATCGTATTATCGATAAAATACTTGCATGACACACTGAATAAGTCATTGATTCCATTCGTTCCAAACTGATATATAGCGCTGCTTGCATGATTCTTTTAGAGCGTATTCATAATCGGAACTGTATATATATATTTTTTTTTTTCAATATAGGAACCATAGACATTTTCATAAATGTTTACCAACAGCGTCCTCCTGAGAATATCATTCCACTATATTGTATTTGAATTTAAAAGTTCTTTTAAATCAGATTCTAAATTCAATATCGTAGCGCGACAGTGCCTTGTCCGTTTCCGCTAGGAGAAATCACTGATCTGATATGTATTCTCTTTCTTTGCTGCAGTGACATAAAATGTAAAGGAAATTGCATTTGACCTTGCTCGTTTTTTATGAAAAACTTAATGAAAATAGAAACCTTTTTTGTACTTACTCTTCTTTTTAGATGCTCTAGAACAGGCTTACAGAAAATACAGTGAATTATATCATAAGGCTTTACAAGGCCATAACAAGTAAAGGACCGTTAATGGTTTACTTTGACGATATTTTTATTGTTTTTAAAAATAAAGTCCCTTATTTTCCTTGGCTTAGTGTTAGCCTGTGTGGCCTAGTCCACGAAATTCAATTATTTTTACGTTTTTGTAATTTACCGGTCAGTGCCAGGCTACAAGTTTAACAAAATATGATTTGCGGCCGTAATAAACATGTATTTACAGAATTATAATAATTAAAGTCATCAATACAACCCTCTAAGTTCATTTCATCCCTTTGAATGACTATTTCATAAAAAAGTCATTCAATGACATGCTGAGTGCAACAAACGTAAGAAAATTTGAATTTCGCGGCCACCTCGGCGCCCTTAATAGAAAGAAGTCTGTTTTGGTATTGACTACAACTTACTTTATGATAGAGATGACAGACAGATTTCTATTTTTAGCAGTTCTCGTGCAGACTCGAGTCCCGTAGCAAAAAAAAAAACAAAAGATAGTTAAAACTTCTGATTTCTTCGATATCTGAGTTGTAGCACCATATTCAAACACGTGGTATAAAAGTTAACTTACCAAAAACAATTGCTCAGTGTCCCGCATTCATTTCCTCAGGTCCAAAGAAGCCAAGCCAGCACCGCTCGTCATCAGCTCTAGCCACCAAAGAGATCGAGTTCTCCAACTGGAAGAAGCGGGCCTCGTACGACCCGATGAAGGCGGCGCAAGAGGACAAGAGAAGAAAGCAGATGGCTAAGAGGCAGGATTGCAACAAGGATGACCTGAGCTCGCCCAGGTAAATCTCGCTCACCCATCTTGTTCTGTATATTTAGTAGGGAATTGAAGGATTACAGTTATCATGCGTCCGTTTATCGAATTTGGGTGTTTTATCGTGCAGAAAAGACTTCCATATATGAGTTCTCAATTGTGCACAATCAGAATAGTAAATAGATAGATAGACTCACAAGACTTTCTGAAGTCGATTGAAGTTTGGATATAACTAATTTGCAACTTCCCAAATGCGAAAAAAAACGCTGTCTGTCATTGATAGGTCATGAATTCGATACTTTACATTATAGTCATGAATCAACTACAAGTTGTAAACGTCCTTCAAGAACCGTCAACCAAGCATTCTGTACATCAAACTAAGGAAACCTACGCAACATTTTTTGCTGCGAAACTACTTTTTTTTTGGGTGAAAAATCACTTTTTACGGTAGGACTCAATGTAACGGACTCAAAACATTGTGCTGCGTTGGTACAGGGGTCATGGAGGTATTTAAAGTAAAAACAACTTGTGAAAAAGTTGGAACTTTGACTGCCAATATCTCCGTAACTAGAAGGTCCCCAGGTATGGTCTAGAACAAAACAATTGTCACAATGACCGGAAGAACAAATGCCTCTCGGCTTCGTTAAGAATGTATTTACACCCCTTATGTATTAGCATTAAATACGTTGGGCATAGTTAGATGGGACAGGAATAGTAATGAAGAAGCCAGTTTCTAGAAAAACAATCCTATTGGTATTCCATAAAATCTGTTTGTAAACCCAATTTTAACACAGCATTTCTCAATTCCAGTCACTCATCACCCGTCCACCGCTCCCAATCTTTCCACACCACCAACATAGCAGACCTGGAGACGTTGGACTACTCCTCCGAAGAGACGGAAGACGACCAGCTCCTGGTCACGCTTCCGGTAGACCCGATGATCACGTCCACTCACTCGGACATACTGGACCTCCGGCCGAAGGACTATGGGAACTTGAGGAGACAGGCCATGACTAATGATGTGGTACTGTCCAGGGATTATGTCACTAATTTCCAGGTAATTACATTATTTTGTTTTATCTTACACAAGCCGAGCGCCCGATAGGAATTTGCAAAAATGACGGGTTTTTATACAAACATTTACTTATGTAACCTATTTGGAGGATGAATTTTCAAAAAATCCTTGCTTATTGCACCTCAATCAGTGGGGGTCTGTTAGACTGTACGTTGTCTGTCAGATTTTAATAATTAAAAGATCATAGCTCCCACTTTGATATTAATTTTCGATAAATCATACTTAAATTCGCGTAAATAAGGTTCATTTTCGTATTGAAAGCTTATACGAATATGAACGCACACGTTTGCGTTTGTGTTTACGAATAACTTGAAAATACCACCGCTTGCCAATACTATTTCTAACTGCATTAACTTTATTAAAGGAAAGTTTGATAGTATTCTTGGTTTTTTTCCACGTTTAAAAAGAGGGTAATTATTGCATACTTTGTTTAAACTGATAACAATCGCAGATAAAATTTAAAAAAAAAACGAGGAAATGTATGATGATTTTACTAAATACAATTTTACAAATTCAAAAAAATTTAAAAAAAAAACAAGGAAATGTACGATGATTTTACTAAATACAATTTTACAAATTCAAAAATATATTACAGGTAAACCAGTCAACACACGAAAAGAAACGCCGCGACGCCCGAGAAGCGGACAAAAGAAAAACCTTCATCATAGACGACATCACCCCAACCAAAGAGAACATAGACTTCCTAACAAAGACAAGAGAGGACTCTGTCATTGACAAGCGAAAGACGTTTATTCTCGACAGTGATACTAATTCTACAACGAATGGCAGTAGTCCCAGGAACTCGTCTATATTCAGCCATGAGAAGAATTCTTTGACTACTGGCACAAGTGATACGGAGGGGGAAAGTGGAACTGAGAGTGCTCCTGTTGTGATGAGGCATCAGGGAGGGAAGAGGAGTGCGCCTGTGCAGGCTAAACAGAGGTTTGTTGAACATCTTACAATTCGTACAGACTTTACTTTGACCTCTGAGTTTGTTTAGGTGGTTCATAACTGAGAAGTCGACTACAAAACACTTAAGTTTTAAAAAAAGTTATAGAAGTGTTATTTAAAAAAAAACCATTATTTTCTCTTCAAATAATACATTATTTTTATATAGGCTAACATAGTATTTGGGACTTAATTATAAATTATCACCGTGCATTATCATCATGCATTCTGTGATGTCATACTATGACCTCAATGGCAATTTCTGGTGCCTTACGTTACCACTCGCAATCTTAGGTCATTATTCTGATCATAACTCATCAGATGAGTAATCATTGAAACATACAATCTCAAATCATGTGGTAGTTTTAAAAAAAATATTGTGCCAACTGCAAGTAACATTGGTATAGGGCAAAAATCCAAAATATTGTAATCATACATCTCGAAACAAATAAAAGCGTTATAGGCGCTATTGGGACTTGTTTAACAACACGAAAAATTCAAGTGTCCAAATCATCCGTTTCCAGGTACAGCGGTGACTACTCAATGTCATCGTCGACGACCTCGATCAGCCAGCGCAAGCCGACAGTCCAGCCCCGGTACATGGATATCTCCAAGTACAAGAACGAGCAGTCCCCGAAGAACTTCCTGCGCCGGGACCCGAGCAAGACTTACGTGGGCGTACTCAACACCGAAAAGGCTGTCGTTAGCAAAGGGAGCGCTCAGCATTATGAAATGGGTAAGCGAAATAATCCTCTTCTATAATGTTGGCACAAAATTTCCTCTAGTTTCGAAATTGCACCTAGCAATGTTTGTCTCTGCACCACCCAATGGTTGACTGAGTAGAAAGGCCTAAAGCATTAAGTCCGCCTCTGTAAATTTGCGTGCTTGAAGTGTTAAATAAATTATAAACTAGTGAGAAAAGCTCATGATGTGGTCAAATATTAAGGTTTAAAATAATATTGCAAAATATAATCCTGGGTAAGGCAATTGATACGGTATAACATAACGTAAGCCAAAGTTATCACAATTTACTGCACAAAATTTAAGTGTTCTCAGTAATGGAAAACGAACTGTTGAAATAACACGCATTACAGATCCCGTAAGGTAATAAAACAAAACTTATGTGTGTTGAATCTGTTTTGGGATACCTCAAGGTACTATTTTTGGCCCGTTACTCATCTTAGCTCCAACACATAATTCAAGATGTTTCTTTCTTACTTTTGGAATTAACCGAAGTGACGAATATATTTCTTTACTGAAGAGGATTACTAATTAAAACATTTATGTTTCAGAACAAAAGAAACAAGAATTAGAGAAGTGGAAACGAAGGGCTTCGTACGACCCGAGGAAGGCGGCTGCTCTCGGAAAGTCTAACAAGACGCCGTCAAAGACCGCTAGGTAAGTTCCCTATTTTTTTTAAGTATTGTAGTCTATGGTAGGCTGTTTGGGTACTTACGTTTGCCAGTGTTGACTCGAGAACGAGAAAAATAGATCGATGGGGGTAGTTTTGTTTAACAAGTAGTTAATTTTTTGAATGACTGTTTTCGGCCGTGATATTTACAAAGTGGTTAACTGATGAGAGACAGTCGTCAGCATAGAGTCATCACCTAAAAAATAACGTTTGATATAATCTAAAATTAACTGTTACTAAAGAACTTAACTGGTAATTGGGCTAAGCTAACGTTTCTTAACAGAAGCAGTTATTTCGTTATGTAAAAAGGGGTCTTAAAGAGTACCTATATAAGTTTTTAACATATTTTTTTGTTTGCCGTATCTAATATAACCTTTTGTTTTCGTAAAGTATCTATCTTTTATTTGTAAATATTTTTTGTTTTAACATTTCTTTTCTTTTAACATTAAGTAAGTTAGGTACAATAATATATTGAAACATAATTTATTGTAAATTTTAGAGCGTGACAAAACTCAAAATGCATGCAATTCCGTGTAAGTGACATGATGGCCGCCATCTTGACGTGTAAGGTTAGTCAAATGTCAAAACTGACAGCTGTGGCGACCACGAGTTTTCGAATTGACAGCTGTCAAAATTATTGGCACTTGGTGTATTTTTTTATGCTTCAAGAGCTTGACACGACTATGCTGCTAAAATTCTTGATTTTTCATGTCCGCATAATATTTTTTAAATTTTATTTTGTTGATGTTTCAGAGATTTTTTTTTTCTATCTATGTATTTTCTATGAAGAATCAAGATGTCTGCTTAACTAATAAATGCTTTGTCCACTCTTAATTGGAACGAAAAAAAACAAAATTCTATGGTTTCTATTGGCTGGTTAGACTATTACATAGGAACTCTTTGGCGCAATGTGTAAATATAGTTTTTTATTTACTGGCAATACTTTTAACGCTTAATAAATGTGGTTCTGGGTCACTATTACACTTTAGTAGACCTTTTATGTCCATGTTTTAAGGATTCGCGTTTTATTTTATTGGTGTTTTAAAGCTACGCTAACTAACCTTTTAATATTCATCTCCAAAATGCTCAATTTTTTGTGTGATGTCTTGAGACTTAATTCTTGATGTTATGTATATTAGTAATATGAACGTTACCTTTTTATGTGAAGATAATTCATTTAATGCCTTGTAGTGGAGTGCAACAGCATAATTATTTATTTATAAGTCACCCCACGCAAAACCACGAATTAGAAAACGATCACAATAAAACATGAAATACACAAAAAACGTCAAAGAAATCTAACCAAGCTGCTTCAAACACTGTTCTAACACGAAGAAATAAAACAAGGCACAATTCAGCCAGCAGACGAAAATAACCAGTTTTTTTTTCCTCTAGTGTGCTCCGCTCACAATCCTTCCATGGCCCGGTGACAGCATACCAGGGGCTTCGCCCCCTGCCCCCGGACCAGATCTGCGAGACGTATGACGCTTCTAGCGACAACGATTTTTAACGACACTGTCGAATACGACTTGTGATATAACCGTGTTTGTACTTGAGATAGACTAGTCTTTGTTGTGGTACGAAACTCATTAACTCGTTGAAATAAGCCTCGTTAAGATGAAAAGAATTACTTGACGGTAGTGAGGCGAGGTTCTTAGGTGAGCATCAATATCTTTAGAAGTGATGGTCGAGTAACTCTCTTCGTTTAAACGCTCCATAATATCGTCAAGTAATTTGACATTAGCTGTCAAAATGATCTCTCGTTTTTTTTTTATAGTTAATGGTTTTTGTATCAAACAAAATAGGGATACAGCGCAGTGTGTTCATACTAAATGTTAGTGTTATAATAGAGTTTGGTGTCGAAGGAATATTGCATGTTTTGTACAACTTTTCGGCTATGGAAATTTGAATTTTTTTAAGCGCCATTGTGTGCTGTAGTATTTGCAACATTGGGCTCAGCGCCAAAAGTTGTAAATCCAACAGCACGACCATGAATGTCGCTTAGGTCACTTCAAATTTCCAGCGTCGTTTTGTGTCGTCGTTTTGTGACACAAACTGTTGATGAGACCAGTTAGTAGTGTGATGCATAATGTTGCAGGGACTCCTAAACAGTTCATAGTCACGCGGAAAAAATAGTTTCGAACAAGTCCCTTTTATTTATTTGTTGTAATATGTTAGGGATGTTACAATATCGTAAATATGTTTTAACGCTCGATTAGCTTGTTTATTTAGCCTGTAAAGTGATTGCCTTCAATCCGCCCTAACTTTCTAAGAACTCTACAGTTTAAACGATTATATTTATATTATTGTCGTTTAGTACATTTGTCCTTCGTCGGTCAGCCATCGTCGGTTTGTACGGCATTTGTCGGGTTAATCAAAGAAGTCCTGATAAAAAAGCTAGAAGTACATAATTTAAGTTATTTTTAATCGGTAGTAAATTATTATTTTCGATTAAGAATGCTTCATTATAAATCGATATTGTAACATCTTGGTTTCATTTCTGTATTTGGGGATCAAAAAGATATATTCGTAGAAATAATGAAAAAACATGAAATAATTAGTAATAATACCCAAAAAAAAAACGTTATTTTATTAATGTTAGTAAAAAGGAATGAAATAGAAAATAATTAAGACGCGATGCATTTAGAGGTAGAAAAATTAGTCAAAGATCAACGAAATAATTACTTATTTAAAGAAAAATGTTAAAAAATATGAATAAGTAGTTTTATTAAATTAACTTATCAATGAAATTTATTGCCATAAGTATTTATGCGTTGTTGATTTTCTGTTTACCAGAATAAAAGTCGTCAAATTGACACCAACTTGATTTCCCGCCAAATACAGAATTGATCCTCTTTTTTTCTGCAAATCTGAATGTGATTAGCAAAAATTTAAAGTCATGATTTTTATCAACCTGACGATTAAAAATGAATATGTTCATTGATTGGGAGCGATGCAACTTTTTATTGCTATTTTTAAGTTATTCCGCACAAATCAAAATTATTTTTATAGCAAAAAATGCATCGCCGTTTGTTTTAATTATCATTTTTTATACTGAGTACTTGATATAATAATATCTTCTTTTTGTAAAATATTCGTTTCTCGTTAAAGCTAAGGATTAAATTTAGGAAAAATATTAAATAATAATTAAATGTGATTTAATTAATAATGCCTACAGTATCTTTAGGATTGGCTATTATTATTTACCACTTAAAGTGTACGAGATTAGAATTTTTTCTCTAAATGTCCGTTTAAAATAAATGTAGACTAAAAATATTTGCTGAACTTATATCATAATAAAATATCCCTTTATATTACTCATATCATTCATACATCGATGTATTTTAGAAATATTTAACCCTTTTTTAGTTTTAGTCATTTTTGTATAGTGCAATACCACATCACATTTATTACCAGCTTAAAATATGAACAAATGTTTTCGTTTATGATATTTTTGTATTTTTTGAGTATTAAATATGTATTATTGGTCTTAATACTCAAGTTATTGAAAGATAAAGTTATTTTCGCGTTTATTGTTTTTTCACAGCACTGGAGTAGTAGTACAGTATTTTTTGCGAATTTTTCATAGACGTTGTGAAAAAATATGAGAGAAATGTCCTAAGAACGATGCATTGTTGGTTTAGTTCTGCCAGGCTATACATCTCGCACTTGATGAAGCTTTACGTGAAATATTATATACCTACCTAACTGTATTGCTAAATAAAATAAAAAATAGACATCTCTTTACTGAAAAATAATACTTAGTTTTTTTCGTGTTAGAATGTTTTTAATTTTGAGTACAATAACGTTGTTTTCTTTATGTTTACAATAAAATGCAAATAAAAAGTATATTTTTAAGTAAAGAGAATGCAAATCTAAATTATAACTCAAAAAAAGTCTGCTGAAATAATTTTTTAAATAAATTCTAAGGTGATACTTATGATTTCACCACAAAAAAAGTCTTTTTTTCTTTGGGAATAAATTCAAAATGGCGGATTTTTGTGGTAACGTCATGTGTTTGTTATCTCAATTTTGAGTAGTGATTTACTAAATTTAGTAGTAAGCCTGGCTTTATTTCAATTACTGCGAAACTGTACCATAGACGCTGCAAGCGTTAATATTTGTAAAACATAATTGATGTTTAGAGTTTTGTAAAAATATTATTTAAATAGGAAACAAATAAAAAAAACGTTTAAAATTACTGATCTTGTTTTATTTGATCTTTTTGGTACGACTTCAGGACGTAGTTTCAGACAATATACGCTATAGGTATTTTCGGCGCGTATAGGGTCGTTTTTTGGAAGCGCATATACGCGCATAATCTCGCGACTTTTGCTTCAAGCGTGATATTATAAGCGTGAGTCGCAAAAGATGCCTCTGCGCACGCCTGCTCATTCCAAGCGAACACTCCCGGTATAATCAGCGCGTGAACGCGCTTTCGATTTTTTGAAGCGCGAAATGTGGCGCACGCCTACGTTCGTGAGCCAGTACGAGCTTATACGCGGCCAAAATTCACTAATCTGAAACCGCTCTAAGAAGCAAGCTCAAAACTATAACACAATATTTTAAACCTAATTGAATCACTTGTTAGATCTGTTTTGACAAAATACTGAGCAGTGATTACACTGCTCAGTATTTTGTCAGTTGATACAGTTGAAAAACCTGCTTTATTGCACCAGTCAGCATTTTGCATAATTATTAAGATATGTTATTCAAATAAATACACGAAGAGCCTGCGAGGTTAAAATGGAACTGGGCGGGTCACATTTCCAGGATGAGTCAGAACAGATGGACCGGAATCGTCACACAGTGGGTGCCTGAAGACGGCCGTCGTCACCGAGGCAGGCCCAAGAAACGCTGGCTTAACGATGTGGTCTCGTTCTTGACTGATTGGACAGAGAAGGCAAGACATCGAGAGAGTTGGAAAGGAATGGGGGAAGCCGTTTGCCCAACAGTAGGAAAAAATAGGCTAAACAAAAAAATATATACAGGCGGTTTTTTGTTGACGAATCAAAGATGATTTTTTATCTAATCTTGATAAATATGACGGTAGGACCAGTAGCGTAGCTAGGGGCGGGGACGGGGGCGGCCCGACCGTGAACATTGGTAGTGCCACCTATAAAATTTCGTAAAACTTTGGCAGATTGCATAACCGCCACTATAGACCTTTCGATGTAGGAAGGTGCAGGTGACATTAGATGTACCGTTCCTTGTCAATATTGAACGTTACCTTGATTTATTATTTATTTTTTTTGATTGATTCTTGGTGTGACACCTACAATATCCGCACCGGGTGCCACCCATGCTGGCTACGCTACTGGTAGTCACCCTTTGACGGATGCAGCCGATGCAAGCAGGTGACTAAATCACCACCCTGCATAGATTGATGTAGTGTATTTTCAAGGTGATAGGGGTAAAAAATTAAACAAGATATACATTTATTATAATATTGATTTTATCTTTGAATATCAATTACACTTTTTTGTTTTATTGTTATTTTATAAACTTTACATATTCATTTCGTATTTTATATACCATATAATATATAAAGTTTCATTACTAATTATTTTAGCATTACATTACCTAATACAAGAGGGATTAGAAAACATAAATAAATACTGCATCTCATGAAGTAAATAAACACTCCTGTTTTAATGTTAAACAATTTCTTTTTCGTTGTTTTACACCAGTACACAACACTTAATTTTATAACTAAAAGTTATGAAGAATAACATTTCAAAGTCACTCGATTTTTTTAATAAAAAGGAACTCTTTACAACGCTCTTTCTCGTTTTCATCCGTAACCTACTAACTTCACAACCACATTACATTTTTTTTTCATTAAAAAAAGGTTTAAAAAGATTCATTACTAGTTCAAAAGTAATTTCTAAATTGAGCAAAGTTAGATGTGACCCTAAAACGTTATTCGTCAAGAAATATTATGGGTCTTTAATATTTAGAGTCGTTTTTACGACTACGATTGACGTTTTCGTAATTCTGAATTGTTCATTTAACAGGATTTTATATACTTATGCTAAAGAATGACAACTAAAAGATGCTAAAAAAATGGCTAACTCAAAACGACAATCCTTCAAGTTTTTTTTTTCTTTAATGTTACCTAATACAATTTATTATACATCGCAGAAAAATACAAAAAACAACATTGTATCTGTACATCCTTTTTACAATATTAAATATAGTTAAAACTATTTTAAATATCCGTAGTAATCTGGTATAGTTTGAAATAATTTCGAGTGTCCCTACTTCCTCAAATATTTTATCGAAAAACGAACTGAAAATCTAATGTGAGTATAATTCAGCATAACTTTAATTTCAAACATGTTCAGCTTAGTTTCGATCTAGGTCATACATGATACAAAATAACTGGTAGCTAACTCACCATAACAGAAAAGGAGCTCAAATCGATCAGAAACTAAGCTATATAATATCCAAGTCTACACAATGATTTCAGTTTCACACAACGAAGTCAAGATTTGGCACAAGAGAAACATTTAAGTATTTTTGAAAGGTGATTCTCGTAGCACGAACTAAACTTCTGCTATCCTTTTCTAGCAGATATTACGAGAAAGAGATGGCAGTATTTGTTTTCAAACTATCAAAGGTGAGCCGAATCTTCAAAACAAGTGACTTGTGCCCGTTTTTCCGTTTTTACTAGTAACACACAGCTACACCTGATGACCATTTTTTTGAATATCATTTCACTTTAGAATTTTATATATTAAAGCGTTCAACTATTGTGTTACTTGGTGCTAGTGAAAACTGTCAGTAATGTCCTGGGGGCCTAAAATGGCCGCTTTAGCAGATAAGATAATAATATAAATTACGTTACAATTTGTAAAATGGTCACAAAATCATAATTCATAATATTAAGTGCGTCTGTGACCAATTTACGAATTGTAACGTGATTTATATTATTTTCCTATTAAGATTCTGTTAAAGCGGCCATTTTAGACCGCCTCAGCTCATTTGGCAGGTCAAGCCGAGCCATTGACAGTTACAACCACGTTCTCGCGTTCTCTTTTAGAAAAAAAATAAAAATTCAGTTGAAAAGTCGGTGCCCAAGAGAATTCGTACCTCAACCGAAGAAAAGATTTGATGGATTTTTTAAACGGAGGAGAAAGGAAAATTACCATGATACCCTGTAATTTCATGCCTAAAACGTAACTAAATGCACATCCAAGTAGGCAGTAACTTAAAAAAATGGCACTACTACGAGTGAACATAACGAAATCCTTATCTTAAACTATCTTACAGTAATTAAAGCATTCATGTGACTTTCCACATTTTTAATTTCATATATATATATAATAAATCTATTTTTTTTATATCTTCTAAGTGTATATTTATATATTATGGCAAGTCTAACAACACTAAGCGCAGATTTCACCAATGAAACAACGAAGGACATTTAAACGGCGTTCAAGAGGTTGCAGTGTCAATATTCCAGCAAGAATAATATTCAAGAAAGAACGCTGGCAGCTCGTGAACGCGGTTCAGATGTGCTGATCAAGTTCAGTTTGATCGGTGAAATTCGCCCTAAAAGAAAACTCCAGAAAATCTTAGTTAACATCACATAAAGTTTTTAAAAACGAAATACAGTTTTACCTCTTGTACATCTACGTGAAACGTTATATATCTCGTATTTTTTAATTTAAAGGGCGGATGTACATAGATACCTACATTTTTTTTATTATTTACAAACATTTTAAGCGTCTACGGTAACTATTTTATATTCTAGGAATGAGAAAAGGGCCTTTCGTGATTTTTTTTTTGTATATTGAAAAAATAATGACATATTTTTAATGAATATAGGTAACAATGAGACTGACATTGTATGTTTTGTTTCATTTAATAATTATAAAATCTACGAAAGGTCCTGAAAGTTTAACAAAAAAGACAGAATCGTATAATTCGTTTCCGTGACCTTAATTTAATTTTAGATATTCAAGAAGCAATATAATATTCGCCTGTGCGTTCGTTTTTCAAAATATGTAAAGTTTAACACGTTTTCAGAAGAAATTTACTCTCAAATCATTATACAAATGTGTCACCTGGTGTAGATTTGTTTAAAATTCTGTATAAAATTGGGTCTAGTTCACAAAAATTTGTATAAATGTTTGAGAACAAACGTACGTCTGAAGTTATTATATTTAAATTCGGCGGAAATAATTATACAAAATCGTATAAAATAAACAGCTACGAAGCCCAGTTTATTTACAAAAAGTTTTTATTTAAAATTACACAACTGATTTTCCGATAAAATATCTAAGTAGAAAAACTAACTGCCTTTATTCCATCTAGGTAATATTTTGTTCGCAAAACATTGAGCTAATTGAGCAACAATAAACTATGACTATAAGCATCGAGGAAGCCACCTTGTCAAATAAACTACCATCCGTAACGGAAATAAAATACATTTTTTGTACACGTACGATAAAAATACAAAAATTTCAAAATAAATATTTATTATTAATGTCTTGTCTTCATCCTCACAAAGTCTATTTATTTTTAAAAATATTTACAACTAGTAATATGTAACATTTCACCGAGTGTCTTGATGGCACAGTTTCAACACAACCACTGTCACTGGCGCCATCTATCGTCTAACAGCTAATCTCGGAGTCGCCGACATATTCGCCATTACTACCCTGTTTGTTCACTATATTCCTATCATCGAACTTCTTGCTGATCTGGTTACTGCTGGAACTAGAAGACGCGTTGTCGCTGTCAGCGTAGGGCACGTCTGTCATCGGACCGTTGAGCAAGCTCGCCGCTGAGTTCGATTGCTTTAATTTCCCCTTTTCCTCTTTCGGCTCGGTTTCTTTTGGCAAGTCGTCTATCACCGCCTTTTTGGGGTCTATTTGAATGGTTTTTGATTCTGATAGCTTGTTTGGGGTCACAACGTTGATGTAGGGCGGTAGGATATTCATGTTCATAGTTGTCAAGTTCACTGAACCGCTATTTTTCTTCAACGCGTTTAGGTTTTGTTCTAGTTGTGCCGCATCGAGGCATAGAGGCTTCGGTTTGGGAGTGTATTTTACTATTTCTTTGGCCCAAGCGTTGATTCGTGGTGGGTCTGGGGACGCTATGGGCGCCGTTTTTCTTTCTGGCATTAATGTATTCTTGTGATTAGTTTTGTCTATGACATTCGTCTCTATGGCTTTTGTGAGAGCGTTTTCAGGCGGTTTGGGTGAGGTCGGGGTTATGCTTATTAGTTTTTCGACCTGTAAGGTAAATTTCATTAGAATAAAGTTCGATCATAACAGTGGTCCATCCCTAAACGGTCCTCTTTCACATCTAGCAAGTAAGACTGCATACCTAAGGATTCAGACTGTCTAGAAATACTTTTTATAGTGCGAACCTAAACTCCCAATTTTTCGGGATTATTTCGAAAACATGAATTACAAAATGGTAAAACTAAAACCGAAAACTGTTTGGTTCCTTAAAAACATTATTTCAGTCGGAACACGTCCACCACAGCTAGAATCTCCTCTCGTTGGGAGCAGACCCTAAGCCACCAGCAGTGCGGGCTTGGTGATGGATGTCACATGTCACCGAATGTTTAGAAGGACAGCCAGTTTCTTCACAATGTTTTCCTTCACCATCCAGCGCGGATGGGTTTAAAGTAAATGCTAGATAGATTTGAGACAGTAATAACATAGTGTTTACTCACGGCAGGTCCATTGTCGATGCTCTGGCGCGGCGTGGCGAGGCGCGGGGGCTCGGTGAAGGACGTCTCCCAGATGACCGGCTTGTCGCCACACTCCGAGGTTATCTCGTCCAGTGACGGACCCTCTACTGAGCTTAGCAATCTGGAAATTATGTACAGAGTTGGGATTAGCCATTGCCCACAACTTCAAATCTGATGTAACGGATTGTACTTTTTCTGAGACACGCAATGACAATTTAAATTGTGTCAGTTTGTTTATTTTTCATTTCGATAGACAAGTAACGCAGCTAAGAGTGCGCCAAACGTAAATAGCATATTGTCATTCATGGAGACATTTCATGTCTTCCTTCCATTTATACCTATCTTTTGCAATTTGAGCCCATCTTTAAGGTAGTAGTGTGATTAATTTAATTTTGGAACTAAAAAAACTAACCTATCTGTTGAGTTAGACGGCAGAAACTTTGTTGTGGTCCTTGTCTCGACGCCGGAGGTAGCGCAAACATCGCGTCTTGCTGCACTTGCGCCGATCCGGGACGCCGTTTGAATGTTGCCATATTCTTGTGATGCTATAAAACAAAATAACTTGAAATATGTACGGGAAAAACTATTCAGCATGTACCTGAAAGATGCGGTCATATTTGGGTTTGGTATAGACAATCAAATTGAGCAACCCCCCTATTGAACGACCCTCAAATTATTACCAAACCTTCCTGATACAGAAACTCTTTCTTATAATACACGATGCACTTAAAATTAGGGACAATTGGTTGCCATTCATGGTCGAAAGTAAAAAAAATAGGTGTGGTAGACCCGAGCAAGGTTTCATTCGGTTCACATAACAAGGATTGTCGTTCCTGAATAACTAGTAAAATGTTACCTGAAGAACCTTGGTCGTCTGTTTGACAAGTTGAGGAGTAGCTTTAAAGAAAACAATGCCTATAAATTAGAAGGTATAGAAGCGAAACTCTTGAACGAATCGTAGGTAAGTCACGTTAGTGAAGTAGTTTCAGTACGTGAACACTTAATTATCGACACGATTGACACCCCCCAATTGCGTGACACACCCATCACAATCCGAAGAATTTCGAGAACTTATTAATTTCTTCATTTGTGTGAAAAAAATCATTTGTTACACACGCCATGAATGTTATTAAATTAGCATTGTGAATGCGAGTGTGACACGCAATCACCCTGCCGATGCATTCTTTGACGAGAACGCGTCTAAGCGGTTAGGCTAAAAAACCGATAAATAAGTTTCGCTCCTACACATATTTCTTATTCTACAACCAAAATACCTTTCAGAAGAGGTGGATATTGTAAATCCTCCGTTTCTGGTTGATCCTGCACCACCGTTGGCGATTTGCTATGAGGGACCAGCGGTTCCGTTGGGCTATAACAAGTTGCTTGCATTGATACAGGTTGTACATAGACTGGGGTGGAACACTGACTGTGCAAATGACAAGCATTATAAATTTGTGATTGGTTTAGCCGAGTTGCTTGGATTGGGTGTTTTAAGGGGCATATAATTGGGTGTAGAAGGTTTAAAACATTTATCAGAAGTCGGTGTAAACGATCTTATTCCATTTTTGCTTAAGGTGCTGCTAATGTTACATATTCTATGTGTTAACCATACTGAGAAAAGTGTAGATCACTTTTTAAGCTAAATATTTCTTTTTCGAAAATACTTTTTCAGTTCGGTATCAAAGCAACTGGCATAATATAAAAAGCATCAAGAATCCTGCTGGCTGATTTAAATGTAGCATATATTATTTGATTGTTTATCATAGTCGCTGTTTAAATTAGAAACATCGGCTGGTGAGGAAAGTTCAGCGTCTATCGCATGCTGCCACTGCTCAGTCTTTCTTAAGCAGTTTGATACTTTGTTACTGCTTGCTTTTATGTCGAAATTTTCTCAAATAAATGAAATAACAAAGTTGAAAACATCTTCACAAAAACCGAATTATTCATTTAGCGTATTGGAATAGTAAATACACTTGCTCCGTATTTAAGTTTCTGTAATGTAAATGTCTAGTCTGTTACTACATAAATTGCATTTGAGAAAATTTCGACATACAAAAGTAATTTGACAGTTGTAAAGTATGTTTGTTACTATACAACATCGAACTGTGAAAGGAGGTGCCACATATAAGTTAGATTTTAGAAGTAGCTCAGTAATTAGTATTTGAGGACACTGGCAGGTATTTTATTAAACGGTTTAAAAAGTCACTGTCAACTTTCCTAGTATACTCGCTACGGCTACGGCTTATCATCAAGTACAACAGTAGTAGTTACAATTTTTAATACTGTTGTATTTTTTTCGTGTTTGTGTTGAAACTTAACGATACTTTTTATCGTATCTTCATTGACTTTTTTAGGCTTCAAGAGTTTAGAAGAAATGTATAGATAACTTAATAAAATTCGCCATCTTGACGACATTATGAAAATGGTGTATCTAGACGATATATTCATGTGTGCATGCACATACAACATGTTAAGACTACCTATCCACTTACAAAGACACGAATGCTATGCTCAATTTTTTTGGTCACTATCACTAGGTATATTACTTTCGATAGTTAATCCAGTTAAAATTAAAAAAAAAAATTTTAGTCGACATAATCCCAGTGTCATCTTTACCCCATCTTACGATTTTGATCGAAATAGCCTTAATATTTTTCTTTCGTAAATCTTCGTCTTTCCTGTTCCTGCCAGCACCCTCAGATATAAAAAGGCGTTACCTATTGCTGGTCGGCGGGTTGTCCTGCGGCGACATCGGCACGAGGTAGTCGCACACCGGTGGTCGCTGCCAACATGCCACGCTCAGTACACGCACACGACCACAGGAAGATTTTAGGTATGAGCTTTCCGATATCTTTTGTTGGGTTCGTTAAATAAAATACCATCAATGCCATTGCATCGATGGCGTTGACTATCTTGTTTAGGTACACCAGATTTGGTCTTTTCGCATAATTATTTGTTTGCACCAATGCCTGTATAAGATTATACTTGATGCCAGCCAGCCTAGCGTTTTCCCAACTATGTTGGGGTCGGCTTTCAGTCTACCCGTATGCAACTGAGTATCAATATTAACATGGAGCGACTGTTAATCTGAACTCCACAAACCAGTAACTGGGTAATACGATACCACTTGATAAGGCTAGTTAGCAGACTATCGGGCTTCTGACTACCTGTAACGACTGTCAAAGATCTACTAATAACAGCCGGGACCAACAGCTTATTTGCTTCGTCTTTTATTGTGTTAATTACGACCTCATTATTATTGCAACAAAAATCTTCAAGTCGTTAAATGTTTGTGACTTTACAGCTTTATTTGATAGTTGTTGGTTTGATTAAGTTAACTTCAGTTTAAAAATAATGTTATTAACAGCCGAATTTCTTCTCAAAAAATTGCGGAAAGGCTTTAATTGAATTCATTAATATTGTGACTGTTTATAATCTCCCTGTGTTTCACTTTTAATTCTACGCGTGCATACCACTGTGTTTTGTAAAAACTTCAAAACAAAAAATAATGTACAATGAACTTTATGTTATATAACTTAAGATTAATTTTACAAAACCCAGAGGCAGGGACAAAGGTAATAAAAGAAAATAGATATATAGGTAATAGATTCCCGCTATAGCTACTAGGCAAGTAAACACCCAAGTCTCTGAAATAACCGATCTTAGAGATTCTTTGAAATGTAAGCAATGATGGCGGAGAAGAAAATTAATAAATAATTAAATGAAACTGAATCATGTTATGGACAAACATGCGATTATTTTGATGATACTTTTTCACATTCCAATGAATCTCTGACTAAACTACTGGGGATCTAGTTTTCTACGCGAATTTCATTCAAGGAGAGGGCGGGTAGTTTTAGAAAATAAAAATAAAAATGGAGGTAGTCATGCGAACTCGTAAGCACGGGCTCTTATAAGGATCGCTAACACCGAATTAGAAAATAAAATGTATAATTATATGTTTTTATTAATAAAAAAATCCATTTACTTGCTTCTAGTAGCCAGAGCGAAAACATTTGGAAAAAAAATGTAGTACGCATTAGTATTTTTGATTTTATTAGTTATTTTTTATCATTAGGTGGGCTATACACTCATTTTTGAAAGGGACCTTTACAGTTTCTTTTTATTAGAATTTCTATTTTATTAGAGGCGTTGTTCCGTTTCAATAATATTTTCTAAACGTGGTCCTATAATCTAAGAAATAAATAGAGGTATATTACTATTTTTTTTTAATATCGTTACTAAATATAATTCAGTAAACTAAACTCGGGGTAAATCTACAAAAGTGTGTACAAGGTGTCCGTGAAACTACTGAAATATTTCGCTAATAACTGAACTGTAACAAAAACAATATATTTACAAATAAACGACCACATTACTGCTAACATTGAAAACTACCCACATTCAGCTTTTCACATTACTTTAATCTTATTATACTATTTTATAATTTATTTTTTCATTATTTTTCGTAAGTTTTCTGCTAAGTTATAATTTTTTTTTTTGCAATATTTTAACTTTTTTTTTTTTCGGAACAACGCCTCTTAATTCTTAATCGATTATTATCATAAAACAAACTCGATTACTCACCTGCGGTCCGTTGGCGTTGGTTGGCATCTCAGTATGCGGCGGTAAGAGCGACCGCACTATTGGTAGCGGTGCACTTACTATCGCAGGGTCCTGTGAAAAAATGGCGGGTAGAATGAGAAAACACGAAATGTTATTATGTTCATACAGTTAAAGAGATATTGTAATCTGTTGTAGTTAAAGCATCGGTAGTGACCCGGGAAACCTAAAATTGCTATCTTGAAATTTGGGCAACCATAAACAATAATGTTACGCAAATGAGAATAGGGATGTATCCTGTGTAAAAAAAAATATGGTTCTATTTAGTCCGTCAGTTAGATTACCGAAAAATATTGGATACGTATTTTTTTTTTATCAAATCTATAAAAATTTACGAAGGAAACCGCATCAGATCATGTGTGGGGAGCCAGAGGAGAGTCAGAATCAGGGGTCAGAGTGGGGGCCTGTGAGTCCTGTGACGCCACTTTTCGGTAAAAAGTCAGTACACTTTACTTACAAGTATGACGTCACACGAGTTTTCGACGCACTGTATCGTCTTCATTTCTAGTTTTCGTGAAAAAGAAAAAATACGTGTCCAATATTTTTTGGAAATCTATCTGACGGACTAATTAGATTTTTTCAGAAACATCCCTATTGCGTCTGTAATTCAATTACAACTTTAAGTGTATAATTAAAGCACCGAATACCATTACAGTGGTTGGGAACAGTCATGCGTTGCCAGAATTTAAATGTAATAAGAAATTTGTATGACAAGTAATGAATGAGTATATTAGAGGAGGTTTGAAATTGACGCCTGTTACAGAAAAATTGAAAGGATGTTGTTTTTCTTGGTATGGACATGTAATGAGGAGGGATGAAACGCATGGAACTAAAAGAGTGAAGGACATGAATGTTGATAGATGGAGAGTGAGAGGAAGGAAAAGATGGATGGAGGAATGATATGAAAGAAAAAGGAGTAAATGATTCCGTGACGTCTGACAGGGGAGAATAGAAGAAGAAAACACCGACCCCAAATAGAATGGGACAACCGTGCCTGTATTCTTCATATTGCGGTGTCTGGAAGGGAGAATAGTTTTATATGTTGTATATTTATATTAGTTACATATTTCACGCACATACCTGCACAAACCGTTGCATCCTCTCATACATGTGCGCGAAGGAAGGCCTCTCGGTCGGCGTCGGGTTCCAACACTCGCACATCAGCCTGTATATCTCTTGTGGACAACCTGTATAGGACAAGAAACGTATCGTAACGTACGTAGTAACTAGTAGTAGAAATGATTCCGTCAATTCATAAAATTTACAAAGACCTGGTCCTGTAGCTGACCAATGATGATTTGTAGTTATTATGGGGTCGGTCCCCATTGGTCCTTGTCTTAATGGATGCACCTGAATACCAATAATTTACATAGAGCGACTACTCATCTGGCGTCAATAATCCAGTAAGTAAGTAACACGACACCTCTTGGAAAGTCTGATTGCCAGACTTTCAGGCATCTGACTACCAGTCAAGAATGCTAACCAGCACCTTAACGTGTTTTACGATATAAGGGGGTCTCGGTATGTAAGGGATGGTCCCTCATCGACAAGCTGACCTTGGCCAGCGCTGCTTCACCTGTGCTGTTATTATTTAGTTACTAGAACAGAACATCATAAACGTCAAAAAATCCTAAAATATCTCACCATAAGGTTTCTCCAGTCGTCCCCCTCCGGAGACCATCTCCATGACCTCTCTGTTAGCGCAGCCGGTGTACGGCATCACGCCCAGTGAGAACACCTCCCATAGAAGCACTCCGAATGACCTGTGAGGGAAGGCCATATTGAAACTATGGAGCACAGTATCTAGGTTCTGGAAGGAACTTTAAATTGAACAGCTCGAAAATCAATAACGTTACAACTGGTAAAAATATCGTAAATGAATTTAACTTGAAAGATTCAGCTCGGGCAAGTTTCTGATCAAAATCATCAGAATAAATTGAAAGCTTCAAGAAACTAGAACAATTACTAAACTGACATGCTATTGTTGTACGTTTTCGAGGCAGGCTTTCAGATCGTAAACCCGCGTCGATTTTTTGCCAATCCTACCATATTAACCGAAATCCTCACAAACACGTAAGCCACTCACCAAACATCAGTTTTAATAGTAAAAACTCCATCGATATAAGCCTCCGGCGGCATCCACTTGATGGGCAGCATGGCCTTGCCGCCCTTCTTGTAGTAGTCGGCGCGGTAGATGTCGCGCGCCATTCCGAAGTCGGCGATCTTCACCACGCGGCCCGGACCGCGGGACGTTAGCAGGCAGTTGCGGGCTGCTATGTCCCTGGAGAGTGGAGATGTCATTTTTGAAGTACAGTTTTGAGATGGAAATATCACCCATACAATTACTTGAGAGGGAATGGGCTTTGATCCACCACGGTGGTCCTGTGCGCGAATTTTTGGTTCTAGATCATGCCGGTTTCCTCACGACGTTTTCCTTCACCGTTTTGAGATTTACACAATGGGCAATATAATCCACTGAACACATTCTTACCTGTGTATAAACCTCTTGCTCTCCAGATACCGGCATCCCTTACAGATATCGATGGAGCACAGGAGTAGGTCCTTCATAGTGAGCGCACTGGCTCGCTCGGGCTTCGGTCTGCTCTCACGAAGAAAGTTCTTCAGGTCTCCCCCCGCTAGCAGTTCCAGGACTATGAACCTGTTAGTGTTAGAGGAATTGTGGTTAAGATCGATTGGAGTTGAGTCCTGGGTTTTATCAGATAGAAGTTGATACTTTATTTTGGTGTCTGGTGATCGGTAGTACTCAAATTGTTATGAAATATCTTAAGGAATCGTAAACGAGTACTAATACCGATTTCCTGGAGTAATGTAAAAAAAAAGCATTACTATCATTGAACTTGGGGAAAAAAGAACATCATCGATGTAACAAACTGGTTTAGCCTATTTGTCATAATTATTCTCATTTTACGTTTCTAGAGAAAACTAGATGGTCTAGTCAGGCTTTCAATTGTTCAGCTTATAATAACCCTCCAGTATTTGTTACAAAATGCAGTGTGTGTGTAGTTTTGGTTCTTAGCCTATAAAATTAAATAAATAAATTGTGTTTTATTGTAGGCAAATTGCAATGGGACACAGACCTCTCTGTGTGAGTGATTTGCCCCATTTTGCAAATCAATATTAATTTTATAGTTTCCTACGTAAATCTAAACACCTACCTCGGATGCCTGTCAAAGCACACTCCAATAAGATGCACGATATTAGGGTGACTGAACTTCGCCATGATGGCAGCTTCCATCAGGAAGTCCGACTCAGCCTGTCCAGTGGACAGTTCCGGTAACGTCTTGACGGCTACCGGCATTTCTACCGTGTCTCCGGTGCGGTGACGGTAGAGACCTTGGTAGACCTCGCCGAAAGCGCCTTGGCCGAGAGCCCTGAGAACAGAAGAATAGTGTAAAATTTGATTGGCAGAAATACTCGTAATATTTGATATAATGGGCAATAAGAGGACTGGAAGACTAGTAATGATCGTTGAGATTGAAAGTCAATGTATTCTGGAATTGTGACTTGACTTTGTGAGGTGTTTGAAAAAAAAAACACAATACTGACACATTTTATATTGTGGTAGTAATTAAAGCTAGGAATAATATCAGATTGAAAACGCCAATCCCTCACAACTCCCGACCGTACTATTGTTAATTAGGGATTCCACTGTTCAGTATGTTTTGCAATCTACAGTATTAGCAAGTAAGGAACACCTTTCTCAGTGCGAATTATTACTATTGTAAAACTGGTGTCTACTGCAATATTGCAGACTTCTTCTAGCAGCAAGACAATCAAATATGTCTGCCTAGAAATGAACATTTTCATGTATCAACTTACTTGACCAGCTTCAGACTCTCCCGCGACACCTGTGGCAGACCTCGCACGTCGATGCCCTGCGGCAGGATGCTCTCGCTGCCGTAGTGTGGGTTGAAGGCCATGGTCAGGTTGTCGTTCCCGCCCGGCGCACTCCGCAGCCGCTGGAGCTGCACATCTTGTTCTAGAAGACGTTTCTGTTGCTGCTCTGCTTCCTTCTTGCGTTGGTATGTGTTGTCTGGTGAGGAAGATTGTTTTGCTTAAATATTTTTGTGGTATTTAAAGGACTTTACAAGATTTCTTTAATGTAGGATTGAAGATACAGTCCTTCGTGAAAGAAAGCTAAAAAAAAAACTATTGTAACACTACCATCGTTCAATATAAATCAAGTTGTTGTTAAGTATATTTTATTTATCTATCTAACTTCACATGCCCGTGTCCTATTATATTGCAGTCTGGATTTTCAATTTAAACTTAGTCATTTTAGTTACAAGTAAGCTAGGGAACATGAGAAAACTAATATCAACCAAACAATTTTTAACTAACACAGTCGGAGTTGATTTCAATTGACTTAAGTTATTTAAAAGATAGTCATTTTAGAAATGTTCATCTAGTGGAGTATTATTTTAATAGTTTTGATGCAGACGAAGGTTGTAAAGAAGTAAAGCATGAAATAGATGTCTCTGACGCTGTTACACATAAATAATTCGGTAATTATGATGATATACTTACACAGATACAAACAAACGCATAGAACAGCGAGCGCGCACACGAACACGGCAACTGATAGCACTATGATCACCACCCATGGTGTGCGAGGCCAGGCGTCTTCCACTGGAACATACAATAATATTAAACTAGAAGCTGGTGGTATTAATGGCCTTCTGCCAAGAGTGACTACTTTAATTCAAACTGCAGAAATATTTTCTCCACGACTAGAAAGCCCGGATTCCACGGAGATATGTGCAAGGTTTGATCAATCACAGCTTAGGAGAGACGCGATGTAGATTTCAACTAATGTGATTGATGATTGGTATGTTTCCGCACATCTCCTCTCCGCTCCGCTCGTCTCTGCTTTAGTGGAATCCGGGCCGAAATGCCTCATCAAACGTTGATAATTGAGAGCTAGCCAATTTAAAGCTGAATCTAGTATAGTGTTTAATATACTGTAGTAAGTAATGTCTAAGCCATATTGGTTCAGTTGTTTCGAACACGATGTTAAAAGTAACATCGTGTTCGAAACAACTGAACCATTATGAAAATGCAGGTTAACGTAAAGACGTTAACCTGCATTTTCCCACTGCTGGGCAAAGGCCAAGACTATTGTGGACTAATGATCGTTGGTTTTAACTAGCTCGTCCCGCTATCTTCAACGAAGCCTGCCACGTTGCTCTCCGGGTGTGTCAGGGCGCCACATAGTGTTTATTTTTGCCCGAGGCTCATTTTAAGAATGGGGCTATATAAGAGTTTCTCTTGGTCTAGACGCTTAAAGTCTTGCTAATAAAATTCTTCAACAATATCACGAAGAAGACAAGCAGTACTGCAATTTACAGAGTAACAGAGAACAGTATATACAGTAAAAGATCAAACAATAAACTTACGTATGCACTTGGTAGGATCATGAGCATCTGTAGTCCAAGTGGCGGGGCAGTAGCACTTCACGTCGCTGCGGTATTCGTTGAGAGCCACACAGCGGTAGTCACAGTCACAATCCTAGGAAACAAGCAGTTTATTAATGTAGAGAAGCAGTACACGACAAACAATTTAGGAAGCTTTGAAAACTGGGCTTTGGAACTAAGACTATTTGAAAATGATTGTAACATTGGACACAAAATACTGTTATTTATGAGAGAATAACTGAAGAATTACAGTGATGAAACTGAATACAATCAGCACATCTAAATCGGGTTCAAGAGCTGCCACCGTCGCAATTGCTGTGGAATATTGAAACTGATCGCTCTTGAACGCTATTAGATGCGTTCTTTTATACAGTTTCATTGGTAACATCCACTCATCATTCGCATTCACATATTGTTTATCCAAACCAACTGATCATCAAAGATAACTACCACAGCTCACAGCCTGTAATTTCCTTGGCAGAATTTTTGCTGCTGTGGCAGCGCGGCGGTGCAGCAAAACAATGGAAGTAAGACTTCCGCGAACCTTCCTTTCTTGAATTTACTGCCCTCCTGCTCCTGCTTTCCTGCCCTTGTCCCATATTACTTGGGGTCGGTGTATCACTTTTAATCCTTTCATTCTCCCTGTCAGCCTAATTTAATCCCTAGAGTACCTAGAAAACCAATACTCACATGTATAGCTGGAAATATAAGTAGTTCTCCAGGGCCAGTCCTGGGTGCTACAGCGGCATCGCTATAGTCTCTGACGGCTCGACTGGCTGCTACGTACGACCAGCCGCCGCCGCCGTGGGCTCCACCATTGTCGTTGGTGTTGCCACCTGCATGAGAGAATTGTTAGTTGCAACTCATTTGTAAAGTTAAGAGAATCAGTGTAGTGTAGTAAGTCTGTTCTACAAACTATTTAAATAACGTTAGCTATAGCTATCCTGGTCGCGGGACTCATAGAATTACCGTGACCCTGGAACATAAAGGGCTACTGAAGGACACCGTGGATTTTAGTAAGTACAAGTCTGACAGTCCCTCCCGCTCTGCCCTGGGTGGGAGGAGTCATTTGATGATTTTACCAAGTTAAAAAAAAAAAAAAAAGCTATAGCTATCCACTGCCCGACATTGACATTGCTAATCGTAAGATTAATATTCCATTTTCAGTTACTCGATAAGAGCTAAACTTCATCTATCCTATGGGCCTACCTCACGTCACGTATTCATGTCTCCTTCAAGTCATATAGACGGCCAAGTACCACTTCAGCTTGCTTAATTTGTCGACTGCAAAGGTTCTCTGTCAAATTTCCTCATATATCTTCTTAAAGAAGTCTATTTAGAGATTTCCAAGTCGGTCACGAAAACCCTTTCAGATTGTTCGACCACATTGCAATTTTAACAAAGCGACTCACCAAGCCAGCCCCCTCCCCCGCCGCCGCGCAGACAGCCGCCCCCTCCCCCGCCGAAGCCCCCCCGTGCGCCCCCCGCGCAGGCGGCCCCCCCGGCGCCCCCCTCGTGCAGCGCGGCGCCCCGCACGAGCTCGAAGCCGGGGGTCATGGGGCCCGAGCGGGCCAGCCAGCCGCCGCCCGCACCTGGGGGATACAACAGGTGTCATGTGGCATGTTGAAGTCTTTAAATAGACGTCGGACCCTGGTTGATCGCAGCAATTAAAACCTGTTCTGGTGGAGATTCGTTGATGACTCTGCCCTGGACTGTAAATGTGGTGCTGTTCCACAGACGATGAAGCACTTAATATCGTGTCCTGCGTGTCCTGTTGTTTGTTCATTACAGGAACTGATGGACGCTACTGAAGGCGCCAGACTCGTAGCTCAGTTCTGGGTCGACACAATTAGCTTGCCATTGACACGCTAAGAAGAAGACTGTGTCGCTCTAAACTTGCTTTTAAAATACGCAAATCTGAGATAAGCTTACATGTTTTTATTCGTATTTCATGTTATTTGGATATGCATAAAAAAAATATAAAATCGAGGCAAATTCTATTTTCTCTAAGACCATCAGTCATGAAAAAGTAGTCTTCTGATTTCGGACCTCACGTAGTCTTGATTCAAAAAATGTTTGCAAATCAAGTTATAATCGAGGCAAGTCCTAGTTATCTTTGCCCGAAAAACGTATAACTTTGTAGATAAAATCTACAAAAACCTTCTGGACTGTTCATCCACTGTTACTTTTGGATGGCCCCATACTCTTAGGCTTAGCATACCTACATATATTTGCAGTTCTCTAGTTCAGTTTTGGTTTGGAACCGACTTTTTTATTTTTCCTTTTTTTTGTTGTAATTTCCTATGCAAATCTTTGCTATGCATTTATTTTATATTGTTAACAATACATTTGTGAAAGATTAAAGCAGTGTTTGGGCAAATACCTATAGCTACACCCTTACCTGAAGTCTTGCCCGGCTGCCCGTACATATACCCTGACTCCGGAGTGGCGTTGGTCAACGGCCTCGCGTGCTGGGACCCGTCATCCCTGAAGCTTCCCACTGATATACCGCCCCCTCCGCCTGCTACTAACAGAGGGAAGGCTTGGCCGTCTTTGTCGAGCTGAAGGAAAATATATGCTGTTAGAATTTGATGAAAGAAAGAGTCGTATGTCGTCATAGGTAATCTAAACTCAGCCTCTTGCAGTCCACTGCTGGACATAGGCCTCTCACAAACTGCGCCTCATCACCCAGTCCACCACCTTCCCTAATCTCCGAAATCCCAGTCATTATTTATCTGTGATTTGTCATAATTCGGTAAAAGTGTCGTGTGTATGTTATAACACTTGGTCTATCCTACATGTCAATAGTTCTGTCAGAGCCGAAAGTTTTGTAGTTTCGTTAAACTACTAAACCTTTCTTAAACTACTAAAGCTTTTGACTCATTTGAGTCTGTTATAGTGATGTATATCGGACTCCAATATTATCTTGTTGCTGTTTAACCATAAGGTCCTGAAGAAAAGTCTGCCAAGAATTCTTGGAAGCAGCAGTTATTGTGCCTGATTGCACGGCACCCAGCTGACTTCGTGCAGATAGTTCGATACAAGACAGATATGCAGTTCCATCAAGAATGAATGGGCCGTTGGTCTACACTTAAGCGTTGTAAAATTGGAAGGGTGTTAAATCATCAACGCTTTCGAAAGCTGACGAGCAGTCTGCACTTACCAGGAACACATAAGTAGCCCCGCCACCGCCGCCCCCTCCATCATTGACCTGCATGCTCCTCACTTCGTGCGTCTTGCTAGTGAACACCTGGCCGGAGGTCTCGTTGAAACGGCGGGAGCACTCGAGGTTGGAGTCTTGAGCTGAGAGCGTCTGAGGGTAGAAGTGAGGTCATAAGATACAAATAGTGTAAGGCATATGGTAATCTCGATTGTGCTTAGAACCTTGTTCTATTTTGAAATGCAAATTTTGTAATAGACTGGTGATGAAGACAGCTCCTCAAGTTTGGTATGACAGAATCCCAAAGAGATCCCATTTTTATGTAGAATAATGACAATTTAAAAGAACCTGTTAATGATCTAATCAATATTAATGTCACCTATGATAGAGAGTAAAACATAGATCGCAACCGACATAAAAGAATTAATGATAGCTAAGTTTTGATACTCATAGAAACAGTGATGTTATACTTAGGGTGGCAATCGATTACTGGATATCGACGAGTTTTTAAATAGCGTACGTAAACCCACGTTCCTCCTACGCTTATAAATAAGCATTATATGAAAAGACGGGATTCACTGATGTCTAAGGACAAGAAATAGATACTGGTTAAATACAGGGTGTAAACGGGCCCTTTCACAAAGCTGTCAACCAAGCATTCTGTACATCAAACTAAGTAACACTGCGCAAAAATTATTGCTAGGAAACAATTTTTTTGTGTGAAACATTACGTTTTACGGTATCGCTCAATGTAGCGCACTCAAAACATTAAGCTGATGGATGTACTGAATACAGAATAGTACAAGGGTCATAGAGGATTTTAAGTAAAGTTACAAATAAAATTAGTTTTTTTTTAACGTGTGAAAAAGTTGGGACTGTGACCTTCAATATCTCTTTAACTAGAATGTTTCCAGGTATGTTCCAGCACAAAAATGCCTTTCGGCATCGTTAAGGGCCTTTTTACACCTTTTTTGCTCGTTTCACAAATTATGTATGGTAGTAGGTACCACTTCCCCGGAATACCTGATCCCCAAAAAATTCCATGGAGTTTCTTGCCCATTCTTCTCCATAGAGATGTACGCTTTGGAATGTGCAATTGGAATAATTGCTTTAAGTTTGAGTTTGAGTTCGGCTACTGTCCTTACCTTCTTGCAAGCGTTGGTACCCTGCTGCCCCACGAGGATATAGACCCGTTCACTCTTGTGCAGTTCGACGAGCGCTCGCACTGACGCGGCGTGTGAGACTCCTGCCCAGGCCGAGCCGAGCCCGCCACTTGCGCCTGTTGCTATCAACCTATAGATACGAAGGAAGATTCAAACAAAGTTATTAATTATAATTATCAACCTACTGTCAGTTGTTGGACATAGTTTAATTCTGTTGAGCTCCATTCACCCAAATTTATTTACGGAAAATACATGGTACGTGGATATGGTAAACGAGCAGTAAAACGATTTTAGACTTATGGCAAGCATTTAACACTGTTAATAACATGTAATTACTCATAACTTATGTGAATATCATCAAGCGGTATTTCTTCTTAAATTCTGACTAAAATAGAGGTGTTCAATCACAAAGGTGCTAATTATTCTAAGCTCGTTTTCTTGACTGAATCCAGGTTTTCAAAGGAGTTTCACAAGGATCACATTAGGTCCGCCGATGTGATTACGTATTTTAAGTACCTCGGTGTGTTTCTCGTACAGTAACGGATATATCATTTCATCAAATTACTATACTTACATAAACTCACGCCTTTTCCCATGGAGGCAGACACTACAGAATTTTGACATTTTCTATTTCATCATCATTTCGTAGTAGTTGTACTTTACTTCAGTCACACAATGGTGGTCAAGGTCACGACACGAACGAGCTGGCGTGTTGTTGTAACAATAGACTCCATAGCTATGTTACTTACATATACATCAGGGACCTCCTACCTATGCCCTAATAGGGAGGACTCTGTCTGACACCAAAGTAATATAGACGTTATAGCTATGGTACTTACGTATACAACCCTTCAGCAGGGACCTCCCACAGCTGAATGCCCTGGTAGGGAGGACTTTGTATAACACTGACGGACACTGGAGTGTTGTTGTATGCCGCGTCGCACATCGTCTGGTTCGGGCCGAAGCGCCCGGTCGCACCGCACGTAGTGAAGCGGTAGACTGGGGAGTGTAATTGTGGGTTAGTATTTTTTTAAGAAATCTATATTCTTATTAGACCACGTGTTTTAATGTATGAACGCACAGGAGCTACTTTTGGCAACTCCGCAATTTGAGGGCGTGATTGCTTCAATGTTACGCGGCATCGCGACTTGCTACGTATGAACACAGCGCGACAAAATTACGCGACTTCCACCTATGCAACATTGTTTGTAAAAATCGGTCGATTGGTCGCTGCATCGAGCTTACGAAAACTGACCGAATCCCCGATTGCTAGGTCACGTTGCTAGGGCACGTCTGTAAAATCGCGCGTTTCACCAATTCCTTTGAAACTAGGTAGTGTCTGAGTTTGATTAAACGCAGTATCAAAACCACGTATTATCTATCGATGTTACAATAATTAAAACGAAGAAGTCTATGGACCGCAGTACCGAATCTCTGAAAAGTGACTATGGTTTGCTAATTGCTAGCATATCTGCTCATGCTCTAATATTTGGACTCTTTAGTTCATATTTTGCCAAAGATAGTTTAAGTGCCGCAGTGCAAATAGGCCTGATTAAATAACACAGGGATCACCCCTAGATCAACCAAGAGAAGGACCTTAGGATTCTAGGTCATGAAATGGAAAGCGTAAAAAAACTTACAAGGCTTCTCAGCAAATGCAGGATGCGGCGTAGTCTGTTCCTCAAACGAAGGATCGTAATAATTGTAGTCCCCGAGCTCGTTGGGATCCATGTTGAGGCCAAAACACTCGGGGGCCATCGAGAAGTCATCTATCGCTGAGTCCGAGTATATCCGCATGCCCATTCGGGTTTTGAACTCGAGGAAGTATCTGGAAGAAAGAGATTTCTAATTACGGTGAAGGAAAACATCGTGAGGAAACCGACACGTCTTAGAATCGAAAATTCGAAGACATGTGACATCTACCAACCTACACTGGGCCCGCGAGTTGGATTTTAGACCATTCCCTCTCATAGAGAGGAGGCCTGTGTCCCAGCAGTGGGAACATTATAGGCTGATTATGCTTATGCTTATGCAGAGACAAAAGTAACGAAGCATTCCGTGATTTTTTTTGTGTGACACCCACACAACAGATTAGAAGCGGTTTTCACCATTATGTAGTTAGATAATGTATTGCGAAAGGCTGCTGTTACCGCTCCCTCACCGGGAGCATTTGCCTGTAAAGTACCTAACAGTTCAGATTCGAACATTACATCAATAAGTGAGGAGAACCGAACATTACAGTGCGCAGCGTAACGTTGTGACGATACAATCTGTAACAAAATCTGTTTCTGCACTAAATCGAATCTTAGATTGTTACATTACGGGCGAATGCTCCGATGAGGGAGCGTCGTTAGATAAAATAACGAATTCATCATGTGTTGCCAAGTCACAAAAACTGTGCATTGCTTGTTATGCATATCACGAATCGATAGTTCATTTCAAAATTCAGTCTTGACAACAGGGCGTGGCTTGTGTCATCTTGATACATTATTAATCTGTAGTCACAGGCAACAAACAGGCGGGTCGATCGCTCGTTAGGCGTATTTTTGCAACCGCTTTCTTCTTCTTATAGTTTCGATGGCAAAAAAATCATAGATTTGGCCCAAAATTCAGCGAGAGTGTAAGAGTTTGTCCCTCAGGACTAATCCAGGCTATTAACTACATGTGTGTCAAATTTCATGCAAATCCGTTCAATAGTTTTTGCGTAAAAGAGTAACAAACATCCTTACGAAATTTTCATTCACGTGTATAAATTACTAGTGACCCGCCTCGGCTTCGCACGGGTACAGTAGAGCTTGACTTTTTCTGACACTTCCAACATTATCGTCATATTTCAACCAATTACACAAAACCTTGAAAAAATATATACCTAAACCTTCCTCATGAATCAGTCATGAAAATCCTTTCAGTAGTTTTTGAGTTTATCGCGAACAGACAGACAGACGCGGCGGACGCCTTTTTTATAATATGAGTGGTAATAGTTACTACTATAGAAGTCAGAAAATGATAATGATAGATACAGGCACACTGCTCACCTCCTAGTAACATTCGGCAGGAAGATCGAAGCCCTGTACCACGGCTGGCCCATGTCTTTGGTACTGAACCAGACGGACGTGGAGATGTTGCCGCGTTTGGTCAGCTCCACCACGTTCACGCTCAAGGAGCCGAAGTTGCGTCCGTACTGGGTGTAGTAGAAACGTATCTGTGGATGGGAGAGGTTGGTTAATGTCGGAGAAGGTTTTTCCTGCGGTTTTGCCCGCGTGAGTCCCAATAATTGGATACTAGTATCTGGTGTCCTAATCCAGGTTATTGTCTGCCGGTGTATCAAACAACGAAATCCGTTCAGCCGTCAAAAGTACAGTCCGGAGTTACTCTCGCATTTACGGAGTTAGAACTAACAAAAAATAACGTAATGTCATATGAAAAGGGCTGTATTCCCCATCATAGGGAGAGGTCCACGTACGTAAAACAAAACATAACTGGTGAATTGTGAAACTACACTTATATTTCGCCAGTTATGGAGTCCAGCCTAATGTCATAACAGGGCCCAAATCTAGACTGAACTTAGCAGCAACAGCACAGAAATACCTACGGGGCGGGACAAACAGACAAGACGTAAGACGAGGACGCGTCGCAGACGCGGCGCCCCTTCAATAAATTTTCATACAAAATGTATCGAAGCGTCGCGACACAAAATAATCAGAAAAGACAGGGCGCGGACGAGACGCGGAAATGAAAAACGCGTCTTCGTCTTGCGTCTTTTCTGTGTGGCCCGCCTCTTAGGGACCCCCTAACACGTCTTGATCTGAGAATCTAACTCAAAATCTCATAGCAGACTAATGGAGCAGTTGGCTTTGTTTATTCTCATCATCTCGGCCAGTTCTTCGCAGAAATATAAAACAACGCCTATAATCCCCGAAGTATTTGTTAGGGTTACACCTACAGTACACAAACATTTCACCTCATATGTATAAGTCCCATGTAATTAGGGGCGAATTTCTAGCCTAATTGATACTGAACTGGAAATGAGGAACCAGCAGCTGATAGAAAAACACCAAATACTCACCATACAACAATTATAATATCTCGACGTAATGTTCCCATGGACCTTCGGCGGCGGATTAAAAATCACGGTCCTCATAACAGCCGTCGAAGCGAAGTCAGCCTTCTTCTGATTAGGACCCGTCACGTTCATGTTCACGAAGAAGTAGTATCCGACGCAGGTTTGGTTCAAGTGCGCTGGGTAGAGGAGCGGAACCATCATGGTTGGGTGTGGTTGCTGGTCCCCACAAGTGTGGTCGTTGTCGGGGCCAGTCTTATCTGTGGGGGTCGGGCCGTTGTGGCGGGACCAGCGGAGGATTGGCCTGTGAGGAAAAGATACAAAGATGTAGATATTCACGCGAAAAAATTACCGATCGTCATCTGCTCCTTTCCTCTCTTGCTCACTTTGTTTCGTCCACGTTCATGCATCTATTCAATTTTGCAATAGGTTGTGCTTTTTGTGGGAAAAGACGATGTCGGTTTTCTCACTAGGGAAACTTGTCTACTTTTGAAAGGCCCGGCGAAATCATGTGGCAAACCGATTTCGCCGGGCTCTTGGGGCCACGTTCCCATTGTTAGTTAGGGTATTGTTATTGTGCCCTATACTTTCTTCTCTATCATGTGGTTAGTGCCTAACCTAGTGTCAGAGTTTTTATGCCGCCCATGGGCCTTTGACTTGGCTGGTTTCCTCACGATGTTTTCCGTCACGGAAGCAAGTGATAATCATACAATAGGCACTTGAATCCGAAAAATCAGAGGTGCTTGCCTTAGGTTCGAACTCGAGGCCTATGACTAGGTAGCAGTAGCGAAGGGTAAATTTTTGTAAGAGGTAAGCCGGAGTACATATCTTTAATGTGATTATATTATTTGTCTATAGAATACTGACTGGGCAATTTTTCAAAGGGAAGCCGGTAGGAATCGAGTTGTATGGAACCTTCGCCACTGCTAGGTAGTCAGACGGTACACCACTAGGCTTACACTGCTATATGCTGCTGTGCATACCTTCCTCCTTCCATCCCCCCCCCTTAAATAAAGTAGGGTGAAGTTGTGCCTTGCATTACACCATCATTCTACATTACCCACCCTTTTCTTCTTCATAATGTTCATTTTTCTTTGTCACACTTGTAATAGCAACTGATGTTAATAAAATTATTTTCTACTTACTGAGGAACATTCTCGAAGCCACACGCATCTTGCTCGAAGTTGCAGTATGACCCGTATGGCATTTTGTCTGAAAAAAAGTATTTTGAAAATGAGCGTTTGGAAACGCAGTACACGCAAAAACATGGTTCCAAAAAGTTTGATTATACAGGGTGTAAACAGACCCTTCACATATCCGTCAACCAAGCATTCTGTAGATCAAACTAAGTAACTTTACGCAAAAAATATTGCTGGGAATCGACTTTTTTTTTCGGGGTGAAAAATCACGTGATTCGGTAGGACTCGATAGAAAGTACTCAAAGCATTGTGCTGATGGATGGATTGAATAGTACGGGGGTCGTGGAGGTGTGTAAAGTAAAAATCTTACATTGAAAACATGTTTTAAAAAAAAAACTTGTGAAAAAGTTGGAACTTTGACCCCCAATATCTCCGTAACTAGAAGGTTCCCAGGTATGGTCTAGAACAAAAAAATGATCGCAAAGACGGGGAGAACAAGTGCCTTTCTTTTATGTTAAGGGTCTATTTACACCCTTTATGTATATATCAGTGACTTCTAACTGTTTCACAAGGCAATCAATATCACCATCATCTACATACCACAGTTCCTTGTTTCATCGCTCCCATCATCACAGTCTTTGACCAGGTCACAGACTTGTTGCAGCTTGATGCATGAATCGTTCTGCAAAGGGAGAGAAGTGTATTAGCTTGTGCACATAACATTATGCCTGCCTCACGAAATCTAGAAATACCATACTCTGCAATAGTGATTTAGAGATGTTTCCTATGTAAAAAAAATATGATTCTATTTAGTCCGTCAGTTAGATTATCAAAAAACATTGGATACGTATTTTTTGTTTTATCAAATCAATAAAAAATTACGAAGATAAAACGCATCAAAGATCATGAGTCTGTGACGTCATTTATCGATAAAAAGTCAGTACACTTTACTTGCAAGTATGACATCACACGAGTTTTCGACGCACTGTATCGTCTTCATTTTTAATTTTCGTGAAAAAAGAAAAAATACGTGTCCAATATTTTTTGGAAATCTATCTGACGGACTAATTAGATTTTTTCCGGAAACATCCCTATTGCTGTGTGGTATACCTTTCACCAAGTTCTATTAATACGAGACCTCACGACCAAAACAATTTTTAACAAGTTTTACGGCCAAAACCGTATAAGCTGAAGCTGAAGCCGACTAGGTAGGATATGTAATAGTCTTTTGCGTTTGTGATCAAATCTGCTGTCCCCTGGCTGCTACTGGTCCTAGAGACCAAGCTGACATGTCTCATCTGGATACACAGGCACCCATGGATATCTTTTAAGTTAGAACACAGCATCGCTGTACTTACCGTGTATGCTTACTAGCTACATTAGGCACAGTGTAATGCCCTGCGTGTGCAGTATAATAAAGCGTTTAGGGTGCTAATGAGGCTGCCCGATTCTGCAGCGCATCAGAGATGTTCCCGGAGTCGCAAGTTGACTGCTTCTACACGACTTTGCGAAAACGGTTCATAACCCTGGTTCGCAGGGTTCGGGCCAGCTCCAGTAGCATCCTGAGGGTATTCGCGACGAGGTTTGATTGTCAGTACCTTAACCGTTGCTGTATGCTTAATTTACTGATCAATCGATATTAATAGTTTAAATTGTGTTGTTCTGTGTTGTATTTGATAATGATCCTTTTTTGGTTAATATTAAATGCTTTATGTTGCAGTATTTCCCTTACTACTGAAAAATTGTAACTCCAAAACAAACTCACATTCATAATCTTGCACTTCAGCTGTCCCGGCACACACTTCCCGCCATAGACGGGCGGTTCGGGCCCGCAGTCCATCATCCTAATATTGTCTATGGCGATATGCGGCAGAGTCTGCGAGAGGCTCACGTAGGCCGGGCGGGTGATCTCTATGATGATGCGGACTTCTTGGAGGACCTTGCCGATCATGACGCGCCAGGGCTGCCAACTGAAAAGGGAGAAGGAATTTAGAATTATGACGTAGATTAAGTGCAAGAGATGCATGATAGTTTTTAAACTGTCATTAACACTAGAAACGGGATATTTACCATGTTTACTGTTTGTTTTGAGTTCCCGATATCTCAGCGCTGTTGCGAGCACCACGATCATAGATAAACCACGGACAAACAGTAAACATAGTAAGAATCCCGTTTCTAGTGTTAATTATAAGGAAAAATGATAAATATGATAAGTCTGATTATACAGTGGACACAATACGAACAATTTCTAGGGCCTAGACAATGGTCCCACATTCCTATTCCCTTTTTGTCGGTGTTGTTGTAATTTGTTATGCTTTGTGTGTTTATGTTTTTAATTTTTGTATGCACGTCATGTCCCTGCGACCATTTTTTTCTTTATAATACTGGAAATTAGGTCTCCTCTTTATAACCACGTAGAGAAGTCTGATTATCAGCAGTCCAGAGTGGTGGGGCTGGGTCGAGTTAATGGTGTTGGCTCTTACATTGTGTTACATGTTTCGGTTCTAGGATAAGCCGGTTTCTCACGATTTTTTCCTTCACCGTTTTTTAATACTAAATAGGCTTGCGTTTGGCCGCACCTCGCCTCATGTGAAGCGATGACGCGGGTGGGGTGGAGCATGCTTGCCTAGAAGCCGATTCACTCGAACTTTGAAGAGATTTAGATTATAATGATCGGGAAACAGAAAAGCCAGCAGCGAATTCCACGGACTGGCGGTTCGCACAATACACGGGGAAGCATGGCGCTTTTTTTTTTTTTTTTTTTTTTAACATGGTAAAATCATCAAATAAGTCCTCCCACCCAGGGCAGAGCGGGAGGGACTGTCAGACTTCTACTGACTAAAATCCACGGTGTCCTTCAGTAGCCCTTTATGTTCCAGGGTCACGGTAATTCTATGAGTCCCGCGACCCCGGCAGGCTTTGGCCCTCTAGAGGGGGGCCCCGTCATTATGATGACACTCTTTGAGGCGCGCGTGGTCTTTGAGGAGCGCGTGGGAAGCATGGCGCTTTGTTCGGTTTCATGGAAGTTTAATTTATAACGGTGACGCTTCGCCGAATCTCTGCTCGTCCGATGATTGAATCTAGCTTAAGGGCTTTTATGAGGGTACAAATTGCGCAGTGGTCGTTACCTCTACAACACCACTTAAGATAAGATGGAGGAAAAGACATGCTGCTCATCCTCAAATAAAATTAAGATTGAAGCAAGACAATGTTGATCGCTCTACACTCTAATATATTCTTAGAACGGTTAGAAAGGGTGTGACTACCAAAATGGCAGCTAAAAAAGATTTATATACAGGGTGTAAACAGACCCTTCACATAACCGTCAACCAAGCATTCTGTACATCCAACTAAGTAACTTTACGCAAAAATTATTGCTGGGAATCGACTTTTTTTTTGGGGTGAAAAATCACGTTTTAAGGTAGGACTCGATGGAAAGCACTCAAAGCATTGTGCTATTGGATGGATTGAATAGTACGGGGGTCGTGGAGGTGTGAAAAGTAAAAATCTTACATTAAAAACATGTATTTAAAAAAAATCATTGTGAAAAACTTGAGACTTTGACCCCCAATATCTCCGTAACTAGAAGGTTCCCAGGTGTGGTCTAGAACAAAAAAATGATCGCAAAGACGGGGAGAACAAGTGCCTTTCGGATGTGTAAAGGGTCTATTTACACCCTTTATGAAAGAAAAAGTAACTAGATGGAACAAAGAACAAGTGTTTCAGTGTCAAGCTCCAGTTGTGATGCTGGTGGTCTCGACTAAATGAAACTGATGATTTTCGACATGAAGACTATATTGGGTGTCACAATAAACTTAACGAAGCTGAAAGGCACTTGTATTCCCCATCATGGCGTCATTGCGACCATTTTTTTGTTCTGGACCATGCCTGAAACCTTTTAGTTACGGAGATATTGGGGGTCAAAGTTCACAAGATTTTTTTTAAATTCAAGTTTTTAATGTTATAAATTTACTTTAAATACCTCCATGAACCCCGTAATATTCAATACATCCATCAGCACAATGTTTTGAGTGCATTACATTGAGTCTTACTGTAAAACGTAATTTTTCATACTCAAAAAAAAAGTCGTTTCCTAGCAATATTTTTTGTGTAGAGTTACTTAGTTTGATATACAGAATGCTTGGTTGACGGCTTCGTGAAAGGCTCGTTTACACCTATGTATAATATTCACTGCGTGGATTACAAATAAAAATTGCCGAAATACGCGCACAGTAAGTGACGGCGAGCGAGTGTCCCCCGGTATGTTCGAGGGCCTAGCGTTAGCTGGGACGACACGATGACGTAGAACCGCATGACGCGAGCCCACTGGCCGGTGATGGTCCGGAACAGCAAGATCATGATGATGCTGGTGTTTACTTTTTTTTTTTTTCTTAGCCTGTTTGAGTGTCCGACTGCTGGGCAAAGGCCTCCCCTTTCTCCATTACTCAAATAGCAGATGTTGGAGAAAAAACAGCCAAGCTGAAGTGGGAGTGGGCTGCCCACGTAGCACGAATGCGCCCGGAGAGATGGGCAACGATCGTCACCCACTGGACGCCTGTCGGAGGAAATCGCCGTCGAGGTAGACCGCGGCGAAGGTGGTGTGACGATCTGATCTCGTTTGCGGGTCCGAGAGGTGTTTACTTACACATCAAAATTGTTGCCTGTGATCTCCCCGGCGATCCACTGCACCTCAGTCGTCGTGGCTTCCGACACGAGCTTGATGCTTGCGTTCTGCATCTTACTTTGGTGGAGATTGGCTTCGAGCTGTGGGACAAAAACATTAAGCATGACATGACATGTTAAATCACAATACATGACATCAAGCCTCATTCCACGACGGTGTTGGCGTAGAGGTGTTCAGGACACCCTCAATACGCCAGTTATGTTCATGTTCAGGTTCTTGCTGGGGAGTTTGTTCAGCCACTTCATCTTCCCAGCTAAAACACTAGTCCAAGAAGTGATGAAGGGCAGGCGTTTTGGGTAACTGTCTCTTGTAAACTTTGACGTCCAAAAATTGACGATTAATTATCAGCCTAATTTGAATAAACGACTTTCGATTTTGAACGTGAAGTTTGTTACCGTCATACCGTCTACTTGATAGGCTGCCGGCCCAGCTAGTAGGTTATCAAATCAAAATCGAAGTTCCACGATACCTGACAAAACTCCCATAGTCCTCTGAACGGCGGTGACTTTATGACCATGTTCTCCATAGTCGGGTCCACAGCCAAGTACAGGAAGTGACCTGCAACAAAAAATACATCATAGCATAAGCATAGCATAATCAGCCTATAATGTTCCCACTGCTGGGACACCGGCCTCCTCTCTATGAGAGGGAATGGGCTATAATCCACCACGCGGGCCCAGTGCGGGTTGGTAGATGTCACATGTCTTCGAATTTTTTGTTCTAAGACATGCCGGTTTCCTCACGATATTTTCCTTCACCGTTTTTGAGAGCAATGGTGATGAAATAAATTACACAAAGTAATGCGCCTGCCTGGGTTCGAACCCACGACTTACTGTTTGTAAGTCGGAGCCGCCACCACTGGGCCACCGCTAAAAAAAAAAAAAAAATACAAAAATACATCATGTCAACTAAATACAGTAGTTATGAAATGGTATACGGCATGGGTTCATAATCAGAGGGGCGTGCCCCACTCGAGTGGCATAGGGTGACCAACTCGGCAGCTCCAAAAATAAACTGTACCTAAGTATGATTGAAAAATGATGTTCTTGGTGGTTCTGAGGAAGCGACCTGTATGTAACTAAATGAAACTACTATAGAGCGACCGCTTTAATGAGTCCTCGCGAAAGTATCAATTTAAATGGAATATTCTGAAGGTTGATCACGTATTGGTTCTATTAGTATCGCAATACCTACGTGGATTATGGTTATTTTAAAGCAAATAACCTGTGGAATATTGTTAGGACTTTGTGGTCGCTTAATATGCCTTTGATGGTGCAAGGTGGAGGACTCAGTCGGTCTATAGACGCTATCACGCACATTCGGCAGGTGTCATCAGCTCCTTGTAGTTTTATCCAAAAATACAAGCCAATTTTTCTTCGAAAATCATACCCTGATTTTCGAAGAATTTTGGCTTATGGTAAAAGGTTGGACACCACTGACGTACAGTATAGCAAAAACATCTAACTTTGGAACAGCTGTCTGTACGCCAAACAAAATAATGGTTCCGTACAGTCTGGACTGTAGAACCAACAGATCAAAGGGCAAAAGATCGACCAACATATTAAAACTGGCATCAGCAAAATCGGCATTTAACGAGATTCTAGCCCACTGCTTTTGTTGGACGAAGACCCTAAGAGGTAGTCCCAGTCAACCGTTACTAATTGATGAGCCACTCTACTCATTTCGTCGCTCCACCTAACCTGCAGAGGGCATCACACTTTTGCATATTCGCACTTCGTAGTCGCATTTAAAAACACCTCCACCCCAACGGTCATAAAATCTCAGCTCTCTATAATTTCATAAAACACTTTATTTATTTAAACAATTTAATTAGCTCCATAACATATTATTCCAGTGTATAAACGATACAGAGGGAACATTTTACGTTCACCACGTGGGTGTGGTGGAACGGACGCGTAGGACTAACATCCCGCAGTGAAATGTTCAGAAGGCTTGTTTGAATGGGTCTATGAGATTTTGAGTATCATGTGGGTGTGGGACATCATCTATCATGTATGCTGTTGAACGTAGAAGGTTAAAAGTTGGCAGATTTTTTCGTTTTTACCGAAAATCACGAATGTAGACCCGATATAATAATAATAATATTTTTTTATTTTTAGACCAGAGATCCATAACAAATAAAAATAAATAAACAACTGGGCACTTACTATTAAAAAACACGTTACACAAACTTACTACAGCACATATCTAAAAGACGGTCTGTGTGCCGCCATCCAGTGGCACATTATTTGATCATCCACCCTGCCGGCTACAGTAGCCACGAGGCTGTAATACAGCCGATATGCCAGCCGGTGTGATATGAGCACATACGGCCAGTTACATATAAATTCAACTCTTCCATCTAATTTCATGATTGGTCCACAATCGAGCTACTACAACTTAAAAGGAAGGAGAGAATTGACAATAAAATAGTTTTCCAGGTGAACTTTTTCCGACGTGACTTGATCCTGCAGCCAGGATCGCCTCCTCACGAGAGAACTCCTCAACGATTAATAGCATGGACGTGAAACTTTGTATACGCGTTCAATGTTGATACATAAACCTAATTTTCTTCATTTTGTCAATGTACGGATGCTTTATGGGACATCTCGCACAGCACGGCCCATCCACTGCGGTGTACGTTTAAGCAGATTAAATGTCCCGTCACTTTTTACGTTAATGATTTAAATGGTCCGGAGAAGAACGGATGCGACTCAGACGAGCCGTGGGACAGATAAAGTAAAAGAATAACAAGCTTGTTTAGTGAAATGAGAGGCATACGTATTGTTAAATAAAACTGTAAGCTCTTGCATTTTATACTCAAGTTTGTACCACTATAATTACTTTTATCTAGTAAAAATAATGTTATTTTTCTACTATGCTGATAGTAGAAAAAATACAATATTTTTTATTGCTCATCTGATGCTCAAGTGGCTTACCAAGACGTCTTGAAGCTGTACTGTTTTAATCTTATTCCAGAGTGGGAAAGGGATAGCGCTAGACGTCCCCTATAGCTCCGTCTCTTTCCCAGACTTCAGTGACACTAAAATAATACGTCTTGGTAACCCGTCAGTTCGGGAGCCCAAAAATATTGTACAGTTATACTTCTGCAACATTCCTGCACAGTGTGGTAGGGACATCTGTCCGGTGGGCGGGTAAGCGATCAATTTAGATAATAAAACATAAAGTGACTGAATTTGGCCTAATTGAAACATGATCGCGTTTCACTATGGGGGAAGGGAGCTCAGTTAAAGCGGGAAATAAATAATGGCGGCTTATAAAAAATGGATAAGGTGCAAGTTGCCCTACCCACGAAATTCTTTTGACATTTCACAGCACGGTTGGCGCAGTGACTGAGCGATTGACTGCTGCGCTGCGTGTCGAGGGTTCGATCTCGCACGGGACAAATATTTGTATGATCTACAGGTAGTTGTTCCGAGTCTGGCTGTTTGTGTATGTGAGTTTTAAGTGTTTGTAATCGCATGCACGATACAGGAGATATACCTAGTGTGGGGGCAACGTAAAAAAAAAAAAAGTAAAGTTGGAAGAAGTATATTATTATTTAGTTTTATTTTATCCAGGGAATGAGAGGTGATAGCCATTACTATGAATTAATAATCCAACCCACTAATTGAATGCAATTGATCTTACAATTTCGTTTTAATAGCGATTTTATAATACAAGGTAGAAGTGACACCGACGCACAAATGGTTACCACGTATTCAGTGCATCAATCTGAACCGCTGTTTCCTACAAAACCGCAAAAATAACAGCTGTTCTACAATACCCACTGCAAAATTTCGTTCAGAACGATGTACTGAATATGTGGTAATCATTTGTGCGTTGTGATAGTTTCCTTTCCACCCAGTAAAACACTTAAGCCTTGTGCACAATCACTCTTAACTATAGACCGACCGCTTTAATGAGAGCTCGCGAAGGTATCAATTTAAATGGAATATTCTGAAGGTTCATCACGTATTGGTTCAATTAGTATCGTAATACCTACGTGGATTATGGTTATTTTAAACTTAATGTGTCTTTGATGGGGCAAGGCGGTGGACTCATTTAAGCGGTCGGTCTATAGTTAAGAGTGCAACTAAGATGTATCTGGTCTTCCGGTACCTATATCCTGGCCCAGAGATTTAATATGTCATGTCCTAGCTATTCTTGTACCTCGCTGACTGGCTATACAGGATGTAAACAGACCCTTCACATAGCCGTCAACCAAGCATTCTGTACATCAAACTAAGTGACTTTACGCAAAAATTATTGCTGGGAATCGACTTCTTTTTTTGGGGTGAAAAATCACGTTTTACGGTAGGACTTGATGGAAAGCACTCAAAGCATTGTGCTGATGGATGGTTGAATAGTACGGGGGTCGTGGAGGTGTGTAAAGTACAAATCTTACATTAAAAACATGTATTTTAAAAAAAACTTGTGAAAAAGTTGGAACTTTGACCCCCAATATCTCCGTAACTAGAATGTTCCCAGGTATGGTCTAGAACAAAAAAATTATCGCAAAGACGGGGAGAACAAGTGCCTTTCGGCTTCGTTAAGGGTATGTTTACACCCTTTATTTACCATTGCAAGAACTATTCTCACATAGTCTGTATCGATAACAAAATAAGAGCTAAAATTTAGAACCGCCCACTCACTACTAAGCTATAGGTAATAAACTCTGCCACCTATTGCCAAAGGTTAAAGGTTTACGTCCGTTTTGACCAACACTAAAGGCATATAATCGACCTATAACGTTCCCACTGCCTGACAAAGGCATCTCTGGTGGATTGATTCGTGGATGTCCCAATATGTCTTCGTCTTAAATTAAGTCCGCCCAAAATTTGGTGGTGAGTTTGGCACTTTCAGTTGCATCCATCAGCTCCTGTGATGTGCAAACAACAGGACAGGCAGGACACGATGTTAAGTGTCTTATCGTTTGTGGAACAGTAGTATTTACACTCCAGGGCAGAGTGATACATAAATCTCCACCTGAACAGGTTTACCTGTCTTCGAGTTTTTGGTTCTAGTTCACGGTTCACGGTTGGATTTAGATAAAATGAAGCACCAACCTGGACTCGGACCTCGGACTCACCCGTAAGAAGCTGCTACCTCTAGGTCACCATTACTAATAAACCTATAGGTACCTAATATTCCCACTGCTGGGCCACAGGCCTCATCTCAATGAGAGGGAATGGCCTGGGTTGTAATCCACCACACGAGCCCCGTGTGGGTTGGTAGATGTCACTGGCAAAGTCCAAGATCATATTTTCTCGATTTATTCTGGTAGCAGAACCTAAATCAAAAACAAGCTTTTAGTAAAAAATTAAATAAGAAACGTAGGTTTTTTATCTATCAACATTGAACGCGTATACAAAGTTTCCTGGCCGTGCCATTAACGGTTGAGGAGTTCCCTCGTGAGGAAACGATCTTGGCTGCAGGATCTTATCATGTCTGTTAGAAAAATGTATTGTCACCACAACCAAAGGTGTGTGCAAAATTTCAGCTCAATCGGATACCAACAAGTGATTGAAAAATGGTTTTCAAATTTTGAAGCGGACGACTTACATACATGTACGAGCTACGAGTATACGAACAGTTCAGGTTAAATAAAGCGTGTCTTGGACTCCGCCATTTCTTTTTCGAATTAAAGCTAAGTGTCTGAATGCTTTGTTCAACTTGTTGCTTAGCGACGCCCACTCCTTGTAATGCTGTGCGTCTAACTGAAGTGGCAGAGTTTAAAACTATTATTAGATCGTCTTCGTCTCGACGCCGCATCCAAAATAATTGCTTAGCAAATGGCGGAATACGTGACGTCGAGCAGGGACGGACTTTTGTCTACTACAGCAATTTTATGTCAATTCTACCATAACCTATGAATTTGAAATTGTTTTTTTTTTTTTTGTGAATTCACAAGGAATGCTTTGTTTGTAATTAGTTACAGATATTAATTCTAAGTAACAATTAAGTTAAGGACTAAGCTTAGCAATTAAGTTAGGTTAAGGCGCATTTACCGCACTGGTTATCTCGCTGTAATGGTAGATGTAAGTTGATAAATAAAATAAATAAAAAAATTTGAAATAGTGCTGCCGCCTTTATTTTTCGTATTCTTCTCATAAAATTCATTTGATACCCATAACATGGGAATGCATAAAAAAATAACTAGTTCCCATCTGTAGGAGTCCGCCATATTGGATTTAATTTAATTTAAAAAAGGAATGACGTCACTTAGCAAACCATGCATTGTCATCCAAAGTACCTAAACATTATGCAAAATTTCAGCTCAATCGGAAACCGGGAAGTGAGTCTAATTTAATTTCTAAGATTTTTTACATAGTTTGTTACAGGTGAAGCTAATAAAAGCGTGTTCATAACGAGTTTTTGGAAGGTGTAGTATGTATGTTCCTCAATTGATCAGCAACCCAACTTCCACTCACGTTTTCGACCACGGATCACTTCAACGTCCGCTGGTCAGTCCGTCTGTCTAAATTGTAGCTTTATAGGTCATTTCCTTTTAGAATGATCGCAGCCGCAGACGACACGTGTTTATCAATGTTACATGCGTGTTTATTTACGAATTTCAAGGCGTGTTTGTGTATAAATATAAAGATACAGACTTGGTGAAGAGAATGTTATTTTCTGGTGTCATTGGTCCAGTATTTTATGTAGTGCTACAATCACTACATAAAATACTGATTGATCCCCAAATTGAGTAAAATATGTTTGTTGTTGAATGGCTAAACATAGAAAACCATATTTTTTAGCTGAAAATATCTTATGGGGTCATTTTAATTTATCTTTGTGAACAACTTGTGGAACACGAGCACCAAAACTGAAATCTCAAAAAATTCAGCTGCGTACGTAATTCGGCAAAATGTACGAAACAGCTGATTTCTTTTTGCGCGATATTCGGGTTAGTCCTAAAGTAACTGAAAGAATTAGTTGTTGCAACTTTAATAATGGTGCCGTCTCAGAGACAGCGTAACAGCTATTGGTTCGGGCTTTTCTTTTTACATTTTTTCTTACTGAAAACCCTGAGTCTGTGTTTGTTATCATATGATTCGGCAATCTATTTAAAGAAAACTTTCAATCTTCGTTATTTATGATTCCCACACTGATGCAGACATAATATTTTGACAGGTTATCCCACATGTTATAATAAGTAGAAAAGGTGTCAAAAATATAAATTCTAAATTTACCGCCAGACGATACGTCATAATGCCTTGAGAGAAATACGAAAACAGAATGATAAAACTGTTTGTATTGGCTGTGCTGTTCAGAGGATCAAATTGTGAGTCTCTAATAAGCTGGCGGGATTCAGGGAGGTGTTGAAAAAGTATAATAAGTACAAGTACAGTATTAGTCTTTCAGGGCTAAAACTTGTACCGTAAGGCCTAGCACGGAAATGCGATGTGAACGTAACGTAAATTGGAACGATTTTTTACTGACGAAAAAAAGGAGGTTCTCAATTCAACACGCATATTTTTTATGTATGAACACACATAACTTTTTACAGAGGAGTCCGATTCGAATGATTATAATGAAAATACTAGTTTGGGACATAATATCTATTTGTTTTAGATATAACTAAGGTAATTGGGCTTTTCGCTTACATTTAAACAGAATGTTTAATAATATAGACGTACCTAAAGATTTTTACTGGAAATAATAATATCAAAGGTATTATTAAAATCTCAACCGACTAACTTCTAACCATCTACCTTTTGTAATCATAAAAATAATTTAAGAGCCTCGACGATCATCTTTCGAGGATCTCACTGGGCAGTTGGATCAGGGCCTGATTCAGAAGGCAGTACTCCTCGATACTGCTTGCATTGTGAGGAGGTTCCTGTTTCTGGAGCCCTAACCACCTGTAGCTTGGACCCTGCTCCCGTCACCGACGGACCACTTTTTTTTTTTTAGTTGTTTTAAGAAATATTAAAAACATATGTGTACTTATAAAAAGATAAATAAAGAAAATAATAAATACCTAGACCTTACAAAGTACTTCTAACATATACAAATAAGCGTAACATCGACCCCAAATCCATGCCTGTGGGTATAATTAAATGCACATAACAAAGGGAAGCTAAAAATATCCCCCGTTTAGATGCACACGTTAGTCTGTCTGCTAGACTTAGCTCTGTTAATGAAAGGGGCTGAACATTTAAATAGTACGTCTGTATGTTTATGCGTTTATAATTTAGTTGTATTTGGTCTAAAAGATAGGACATGTGGGAAACTGCAAGCAAATCAAGTGGAGTCACGATAATAAATGACAAACATTTACAGACTAGATAGACCCGAGACCATAACGTCAAAAAAAAATCTTTAAAAAAAAAATGAACACAATGCCAAAACAAAAAAGAACTTTAAAAAGAAAATAAATAAATTAAATACTTCATTTTTTTTTTTATTTGTTTTAATGAGACTTTAATTTTCAAATTATTTACATTATATACAGACTACAAATAGAACTAAACAAATGATAAAAAATAAAATAATAATAATACTTCTTGTTCACAATAAAACATAATTTTAGACTACTCTAGCTCATTAATAAGAATTCTCATAACTTTAAACGTGTCCAAAGAGTTCTATGTTTAGTCACCACAGATCTAAAAACATGTTCTGAAAATACGACACACCCATTGGCCATAACTGTCACTGCAGCTAAACTATAACTTTTAAGTTACGACTAGCATTTGTCCAGGACTTCGCTCGCGATGATGTAGGAATTCGACGGGTAGATCACACACACACTTTTGTAAGAAACAGCAGATTTTTTTTGTCGAGAAGGCGCGGAAATGTAACAGACGGTTAAAGGTACTTTCGCATCTATAATATTAGTATACAGGGTGTTTTTTTAAACGTGGGCAATACTCTAGAAGCGTGTAGTACTCATGAAAATAAGCAACTTTTACTATGGGACCAACCATGAAATCGCGAAAAAAATATCAGCTGCTCAACACATTATTGGGCGCGTAACTCGAATAATGTAGGTAACAACAGATTTTTAAACCATATTTCATAGTTAGCCCCATAGTAAGAGTTGCTCATATTTATGACACTCCCTTAAAGTATTGCCCACGTTTAACCAAACACCCTGTATAGATAACATTTTCCATGGATTTACCAAAGAGGTTTGATGATATATTCAATGACTGGATGCCGACAGTTCTATGTTTAGCTACTGTGATTCTGAAAATAGGACACACCCATCGGCCATAACTGTCACTGCAGCTAACCAATAACTTTTAGTTTAAAACTAGATTTTGCCCGTGTCTTCGCTTGGGGGTCGAATATTATCCCATGGGAAAACGCTACCGGTACACCGCTACCGGTACACCGCTACCGGTATTTAGCTCTTTTTAGATGTCCTAATCTAGGTCATGGGATGTGTGAAAACCGTACAGCCCATAGAAATAAAAAAATATCTTTGTCATAAAAAGGTTACATACCGACAAACAGCCACTTTCGCATTTATTCTAGATTCTTATGGATACTCTATAGATCTATTCCCAAATCCGTACCTGTCGTTGTATTTAAATAGACATAACAAAGGGATGCTAAGAATAAGTATATTATCTGACGTTTACATGTTTCGTTAGTTTAGCAGTCGCCAAGACTTGTGTATCTTTTTGTAGCATGGTAAGCGGAGGGGTGTCACTAAGGCGACTCTCCTACTGCACCGCGCTCTGTCGCGTAGCGCGGGGCCGCAGATTTGAGCTTCGTACAGGACCAGTTTTATTTTCTTAATTTTTCTTTTTTGTTGTTCTGTTTTTATTTAATTTTGTTTATTTTTTTGACGTGACAACGTCTTATAATTCGATGGAGCCGGCTGCACGCACGAAAAAATGAGGCGTTACCTCGCTCTGAGGCGTTCCATAAAACAATTGCTCAACGCACATTCATTATGACGTTTTCACGTTCAACTATCTTCAGTAAACCGATTTTTTCTTTGTTCTTTCTTCGTCATAATATTAACAATTGAACTTCCCCCACAATTCTTCTCAGAGTAGTTGGACCAACCTTATCATTTTAGATTTTAGGACGTGTAAAACCAATTAACGAAATAAACATCATTATACCATCATCATCATTGAACATTGAACTTCCAAAAAAGAGCTCGTTCAGTAGTAAAAATCAGTTACCTATTAGTCAGTCTTCAAGGTAGTAGGGATTCTGAATACCCGGGGTATGTGGAGGCTATTTTAATGCACCCCGTGCAAGCTCGCACACGCGTCATAGTTGACCTGCGACCTTTTGAAGAGCTGCAGCTACGCTATACTTAGATACCTAGATCTTCTTACTTCTAAGAACCAATATTTTCTTGCTTGTAAGTACAGCAACTGTCCCACTGATCTGTGTGTTGCAGTAGCGAAGGGTCAATTTTTGTAAGAGGTAAGCCGGAGTACATATCTATAATGTGATTATATTATTTGTCTATAGAATACTGACTGCCATTTTTCAAAGGGAAGCCAGTAGGAATCAAGTTGTATGGAACCTTCGCCACTGGTGTTGGTAAATTGGGACCTTCATACTTTCAAAGAGTGTCCATGGAGTTTCTTGCCCATTCTTCTACATAGAGATCTACGCTTTAAAATGGGCAACTGCAGTACTTTTACAAGTTATTATGCCTTGTGTCTGTCACTGTAGCTTCGCGTTCTTTGTTTTTCTGACATTCAAAAGTGCATGGGCATTTCGTGGGGCATAGTTCTCAAGTTAAGATTTTTATAAACTTTGTCTTGTTAAATAAATAATACAATTATAATAATAGACCTGGAACAACTATCTGAAGGCCAGAAAAATATTTGTTCCGTGCGGGGATCGAACCCGCGACTCGCAGCGCAGCAATCAATCGCTCAACCACTGGATCAACCGTGCCAATTTCTAAGTCATCCAGTTAATTGAGTCTAAGCAGACATTTAATAGATACCCAAAGTTTACCACGCCCTTAATACATATTGTTATTGTTTACTGTCGAAAATCATGACCTTTACTACAAAGGGTGTAAATAGACCCTTAACATTTACGAAAGGCACTTGTTCTCCCCGTATTTGCGATCATTTTTTTGTTCTAGACCATAGCTGGGAACCTTCTAGTTACGGAGATATTGGGGGTCAAAGTTCCAAATTTTTCACATTTTATTTTTTAAATACATGATTTTAATGAACATTTTTACTTTACACACCTCCACGACTCCCTTACTATTCAATCCATCCATCAGCACAATGTTTTGAGTGCTTTCCATCGAGTCCTACCGTAAAACGTGATTTTTCACCCCAAAAAAAAGTCGATTCCCAGCAATTTTTTGCGTAAAGTTATTTAGTTTGATGTATAGAGTGCTTGGTTGACGGGTATGTGAAGGGTCTGTTTACACCCTGCATTCCTTCTCTAGTCTTTTAGAGAAACCTCCTCTGTCCGATATTCTAGTCTAGGTAGTTTGACAGCCAAGAGACAAGGCCTCAAAGAAATGGCTGAAATTCGTCATAAAGCAGCTTGTGTGACCTTAGATTTTTTAATTTTAAGCTTTTTAAAGTCTAAAAAACATAGCAAAATAATTCATTCATTCTATGACGTACTAATTATAGAATTTGTTTAAAATAAATTCAAGGAGCAACACTTACCAATCATCTGCGGAGAAATGAAGCAGGCAATTTTATAACTTTCGATGTCGGTAAGACAAAAATCGTCAAAAATGAGAACAATTAGGTCTTGAAAGTCCCAATAAGCAGGCAAGGGATTACTATAAAACAGCATTCAAGACTTTGAAAGATCAGAGAACACCAGTTCCATCTCCCATGAAGATTAAAATCGACTCAACGGACCTCGGTTTTTGCAAATAAAAAAAAAACAAAAAATACCACCTCACTTCTAACGCACCAATAGAATAGAATAGAATATTTATTTGCGTAAAACATGGTATACAAGGGTGTTAAATACAAATTGAGGCACAAGCATGTTTAGCTAGGATAAAACATAGCATGCAAAATTTTAAAGACAAGGCAACAACAATCGTTTTTTTTTCAAATAAAGGTTGTTGCTGACGATCATTTATGACTTTACCAAATTGCCCATTTCCCTTTATCCCCATACACCCAAGCCTTAACACGTGTAGGTGTAACAATAGTGCGCCGGCAGGGATTCGAACCTGTGACCTTTTGGCAGCCAACACCCAGCAGTCTATTAAGCCAATTATAAATAAACACGAGTTAGCTTTGTCAAAAGATACCCCCACTCGCATAGTGGGTGTTGCGATCATTAATAATGTAATGGTATTAGAAGGTTGAGGGTATTATTTACAAACTACAAATGGATTTAAAATATTAATAAAAAATATATACATAACTTGATACTTACATTTTGATAAATGGAAAGAATTACAAGGCGTCAAAAAATTCATCCACATCGCTGTCAACAGGAAAAGTGCCCAGAATGCTGGCAGCATTGCAACGTTGGATGGCGTTGCTGGCATGGCTAATTCTTTAAAAAAGGTCTCTGGTCACGTGAAGAGTCGACCAACCGCTTGGCGATTCCCGAAATTCTATGTGGGCACTTGGACATGGCCCTATAAGTGTTTCAACCCCAAACGGCTCAAACTAGTAACTACCAATTAAGTTATTGTATTTGCGCCGTTTGAGGTTTTCAGGCTCAGCGCAACCCACCGTGCAAGACGGTATAGGTATCGTCCAAGTTGCATCCCACACTAAAGCTAGGATTAGGGGTTGTACGGCATTTTTTATTTTTTTGTCTTAACTGCTCTTAATGAAAACGATGGATGGAAGACGATTATGGTTAGAAAACAAAGCAAACAAAGCACACCCTTTCTCATTCATGTATGACGACTAGCAGAGAAGTACCTATGGAAGAAGAAGACATGCTGCGCCGACCCCAAATAAATTGCGATAAGGTCTAGTATTACCAAAAGATATTGGCTACCTTATCTAATAACTACGTTGCGGAAATCAGATCAGTCACTACGTAATAGAAGGCTGTGGTAAAAACCTTTGCTCAGAAGTGGGATAAATCTGACCAGAAAATCGTGAGAGATAAATCGTGGCAAAGTCGTTGCATGTTGTGTACGTTTTGTCGCTCTATGGCCTATGGCATAATATAATACAGTGTGAAATTATGTGAGTAATTTTGGTGCGTTTTTCTTCTTACTTGTCTTACTCCAAAAATCAACGCTTATTGTTTAAACCTTTTATTAATGTACTTTCACAATATTAACTATTGAACGAAATACGAGGAGTAGGACAAAAACACACTCTTCGCAGGAAATGCGGCTATATTTCAAACAACTTATGCTGAAAAGTTAGAGAATCGATCATTAGAATGTAGGATGCAAGAACGAGCGGAACGAGCTCGAAAATTTTAATATCCCGCCTGGGATATGTCAAGTTTTTTTTGACAGCCACTATAGCTATGACACTTACAGGAACTTTGGCGCCCCTTGGAACGTGGGGCCCTTGCCCAGAGTGCCCAATAGAAAAGGTGGCCCTGATATTGATAAAGGTGTGGATAAAGGTTATCACGTAATGTCAAAGAGTATCGATACGATCAGCAACTAAGCAATGTCGGTTTCCATTGACACTCCTAAATATCAAGTGTCAGTAACTAACATTACTAAATGAACTGAAAAAAGTGACAAAAATCCATCCATTTGTGGAAAAATGCTGTTCAATTACACTAACGATTTTATTGACACGCTCAGCCTACAGAATTCTAAGTGATATTATGGATCATGGATGCAAGAAGTTAAATTCCCGCTGTAATTATTATTTGAAAGTCTTATTATATTGTATTCGTAAAATGATTTTGTTTCCGACAAAAATACCTATGATGCTTTTCGTCTATAATATAAACACCAAATACACAAATCTACAAGATCACTACAAAAACGTGTATTAGGTACTTTTTTCCTCTGTCCCATTCTCCACCCACAGAACTTTAATTCTCCGCCACGCCTTCAAAACAGCATTCCTGGAAACAAAAACACGCAAAAAAAGAGGCCGTATAACACCCACCTCCTTCATTGCTGTCCGCATCAGCCGTAGGTCCGGAGAACTTTAGCCCTCTGGTGGACTGGTTCATGGCTACTACATCTGCCGCATTCACCACCTTGAAGCCAAGCCCGTGGCTAGAAACTGTGGAATTCCATTGCCACATGCACATATTCACAGGATTCTCTGGCCCATTCTTCTCGAAAGAGCAGTAGACACCAGTTGCCTTAGAAATGTAAGGATTCTTGTTGACCGCCTCATACATAGGTCCGTACGGCCGCAAAATCTTCATTTTGTCAGTCAATGAGAAAGTATCATTGTCCGGGCTTATTTTCTGGTTGATCGCGATCGCCCCCTCATTGTCATTCATCATGCCGTTGTTGTACTTTTTGTTCAACCGCAACAGTTTGTCGACTGACGACTTGTCTCCCCTTCGGTTCTGACGTCGGTCTTCCGTTCGATTCATCAACATCGTCAATTTGTGCAGGGATCCCTTCTCCTTCCCTGGGCTAGCAGTTCGGTACTTCTGTTGCGTCTCCGCCGCCAAGGTTTTCTTTGCTTTATTCTCTTTTTCAACCTCATGGTCGCCAAAGACTATGGCTACCACGACCAGCACAGAAAGAAGCTTCCCAAACGCCATTTAGTGATCTCGTTTTGTTTTTAGATGATATGGCCGCACTGAGCGGTCGGTACAGCGGGCATTATGCGTGCTAACACTCATAACAATAGTTTAAACCAGAGTTCAGTGCGAAATCGTCCGTGATTATCTCGTTAAGCGTGTAGGCTCGGGCGATCGCCGACGACGCGGGTTTGGAAAACAGCCAGCCGTGCTCTCGGCGCGGTCGATACACTCCCGAACAGATACATTTTGCAAAAACACTCATTGGTTCCACTACATCTAGCCTATAAACTCATATAATCCAACGCACGGGGAATTTTCTGTTTTATTTCGCACACCCTACACTGCCCCTGGAAAATCGTTTCTAATGGAGGACACCGATCGTACAAGCTAACATCATGATACGCCCAGACTCATCAACTTATACATTTCTACACACTGCCACGCAACACGGTTTGTTCATATTTCACTTTAATATATTTTAACACGTAATTTATCAATTTACAATACAGTTAATACGTTTTAAAATCCATATAACGAGGTACGTATTCGCGGTCGGACTCCCGTGCACAGCGCCACCGCGGGAGTATGCGGAACTAAACGCCCGCGGACAGAAATAATCATTACTTTTCGCGAGATGTGATCTTGGAGCGGCGTCTGTGGGGATGCTGCGCAGGTGTCGTCCCGCCCCGGACCGTTCCCGGGCTTTTCGCGCAGGATGTAGTCGCATCGCTCGCCGGATATTGCATTGGCTCAATTAGGATCAGTGCTCACGTAAGATAGCTCCGATTGGCCACGCCTACAGGTGGCCCATCGTGATAGGTCGACGGTGGAAATGCCGCGAAAATGCTCCAATCATGAGCCGTACCGGATATTGCATGAAGAAAATTTCCTCAAAGATTTGTTTACGCGAACGGCGGGTGGTCGTCGAGTTTTTGCCGATTGCGGATATCAATTTAGTGTTTTTATCTGCTCCATGGCAGTTCGTTTCCCGAGAAAAATGTTATTACGATCTGTGCGGTGGGATTGATTGAAATCTCATTTGTAACAAGTGCGACCGACGCGTTCCATTTATAAAAGTGATCGATAAGGACTTCCATTGTTTATTGTTGAATAAAAAATAATGTTCCCATGAAATAGATAGCTTACAGTTTTTGTTTTAATGGAACAAAACATGATACGATCACTATGTGAGTGATATTTGTTAATATAAACAAATGAAGAGTTTAAATAAGTGCATTATGTGAGTGACAGATTACCGCAATTAAAATGAACATTCCGAATCACGTAACTGTTCTGCAACATAATATGGCTAAGAAAACTATTTCACGAAATAAATAACTACGTAATAAAGAGCGTTGATATAATGACATGTATACACGTCTATAAATAAATGCTCAATCTTTAAAGCGTCCCTACTCATAACATTTAGGAAAACTATAAATAATTTGACAGATAAAAAAATATCACGTTTGTTCACTGTTTCCGAACGAACGCAGACAGACAATCTTGCAGTACGTACCACTCCTTGCGTTGTGGATGTATACTATTTTGGTCTGAAATACCTACATTTTACAACTAATTAAACGGTAATTTATTTATCTTACAGAATTTGTAAGTAACTAATTCCTAACAATGTGTGGTGCCCATCAAGTGACGTCACGTCGGTAATCTAACAGTGGGATAGAAATCTATTGTTTATGTTATACGGTGAGTGTCCTAACAGTACCTTTGCCCTTATTTTGAAAAAAAGTAGCAAAGGTTATCAATGCTTTGTGTTCTGAATATGAAAATGCTTTTGTATCGCTGCTGTATTGTGCATTATTACAAAAAGTGCATTGCATTTGCATTTATTCCAATTGCTTTCCCGAATCTAGTTCAGCATGAATCATAATTTAAATGATTTGTTTTGATTGTTAATCTTATCTTATTCATCGTAATGACTGGATTAGATCTAGATTATAAATGCTTATGATTGAAAGTTTTACTCGTCATTTATTTCCATTGGTTTCCACCATTGTAGCAGGTAAATATTTGCAGTCCATAACAATTCTTTTTTCATAATTTAAGTCTTCCTTAGCTTGTTGTGATCATGTTGAATACATAATAATATAATACATTATGGTAAGGCATATAAAAATAGTAGTTATTTTAACAAGTTCAAATACCATGACAATGCATTAAAAATAGTTACCACAAAAACTACAGGTTTTTCTCACAGCGGTCCTTGAACTGTTTTATAAATGTTTCATGTGAGTTCTGTATAGTTTTTTCATAGAATTCATTTTTAAAATTAGAATGATTTTTAAATAATATTTTGTTTTTTAAATAAGACTTTATTGATGAAAATGCCTTGTTGGTCTAGTTCTCTCAAAGCCATGAGCAGGTCGGGGTTTGAATACCAGATTAGTCAAAGTGTTATTGGGGCTTTCCATCAGGAATTTCTCAGTAGCGCCTGGACTCTAGATTCTTCTCTATATTTGTGCCTAGTTGATGGCAATAGGCTTACCTACAAATTCAAAGAGCCTCAATTATTATAAATTGCAAAATATGGGTGTACACCTTCACTGAATTCTTCAAGCTATTATGTTACCAATGAAATGTTTCAATATAATAATAATGTTATTAATATAATTTATTCCCAAGGTTTAGCTTCAATATTAAAAATATTAAATTACCTAATACAAGTGATTAGATTCGTCTTCTTTTTTTTGGTACAGCATCAAATTATATATGATGCTCTGTGACATCAAACATGCAATGCAATTTGACTTAGTTTCCAGACACTACTATTTAATCCTCTGTATGTTACGGTCTCACCTTTATGTAACCTATAACAACATGACTAATAAGAGACCCATTTACTTATACAGGGTGTAAACAGACCCTTCACATAGCCGTCAACCAAGCATTCTGTACATCAAACTAAGTACCTTTACACAAAAATTATTGCTGGGAATCGACTTTTTTTTTTGGGGTGAAAAATCACGTTTTACGGTAGGAGTCGCTGGAAAGCACTCAAAGCATTGTGCTGATGGATGGATTGAATAGTACGGGGGTCGTGGAGGTGTGTAAAGTAAAAATCTTACATTAAAAACATGTATTTTAAAAAAAACCCCAATATCTCCGTAACTAGAAGGTTCCCAGGTATGGTCTAGAGCAAAAAAATTATCGCAAGGACGGGGAGAACAAGTGCCTTTTGGATATGTTACATGATTCCAAGGGTTCCAATCAAGAATAAGTTTTTTTTTAAAGAAACCTCTTACCACTCTTAAAGTCATTTTATTTTGTCTGATTTCGAACTTTCATTCCCAAAAAATATAAACTTGACATTTTGGCTACATTTTTTGTTCTTATTGAACAATTTAATTTATGTTATTTTTGGTCAAACATAACTGCGCTGACCAAATTGAATCACTACTCTTATCTTACAAGGAAATTCCTGATTATTTCTCGCAGTAGTGAATTACTTGTGAGTCACTTGCTTAACCACATTCATTCATAACGTGAACATAATAAAACAATAACAAGTCATTTTTACTAGGAAATGTCTATAGGCGTATACAACATTAGTTTTAGCATGCTATAATAATATACTTCGCCTCTTCCCACGATGGCCCAAAACTACGTCACCAAAAGTGTTACCATTGATTGTCCTTTTCAGTAAATTTAGGGACTCTCATTAGTCATTACTGAATGAAAATAAAATAAATTACTAACTAGCTTAACTATTTAGGTAGTCGTGTGATTCACCTATTTAGTTTTAAATTAATTTAAATATTGAATTATTAGTTCATAATTGCTTTGTTAAGATAAAAAATGCATTCTGCTCGGGTAATTCCATCACACACCGTGGCAGCACATCGACAGAATCGCAACAACTGATGACGTATTCTTGGGCCAATCACGTGACCCAGCTGTCACGGGAAGAGAATACCAGGCGAAGTATATTATTATACCATGAGTTTTATTTTATGCGAAACCTGAAACACGTGTCTAGTACTTTTATGTTAAGAATCTATGTAAAAATTTGAAAACTGTGTCATGAAAAATCAAAGTTATAAGCTTTTTCTGTTACCTGGCTGTCCACACAAAAATGTGGTAACCGCGCGGCGCGCCCGCGCGCTCGCCTCCAGCGTCGTCTTGAGATCATTGATAATTATAATTTGGCAGTAGGTACCTATATGATTGCGATAGGTACTTAGTGTCGCTCGGTATCCAACTTGTAGCCTTTTTTAAATATTTTTGGGAAAAAATATAGCATGGTTTAAAAATCATTGGAATCGATTCAGTTACCCGTTCTGAACAAACTATATTCAGGTTTCGCATATACCAAAAATAATGTTGTATGCAAATATACAATTGTTTAGTTCTTTTAATAAAGTACTTATTATTGTTTTTATAAACAATGGACTCATATTAATTGCCAAATATGCACTGCTGCATGCTGCATGCTGCTGTGGAAGTATTATCATATGCAATGTGAACTGATAACTTCACATTAATTTCTATTTTGTTTTGTTGACATTATTTTGTTTGTATTAATATTTTAACTTATGTAATAATTTGCACGCCGTAAGGTAGACTGTAGACGATCTCATTAATTTATGTACAACACCTAATCTGTACCTACTTTCATAGCAAATAAATTCTGATTCTAAAGAAGATGAGAACAAAAATACAGTTTTGTGCTACTGGCTGGTTTTTGTAATCAATAACCAACCTTCCATAAATACCACATACAATGTTAATTTTCCTGGTTTATTTAAGTTTAATAATTACCTAAATACTGCACACAATTCATGACTAAAATTAATTTAAACTGTATCTACCTATAAATGTCAATAACATTGTGTACTAAAATGAAAACCTATGACTTATTTTATTAAATGATTATGTAATAGATACCATAATCATTCAAAATTCAAATTATTTATTTATATATTTTAATTTTAATTTTGCATTCTGCAAACATATCAAAGGGATAGACACATTTCACAAGTCGTGGCGTGCTCCCATGTAATCTATGTAATGGGAACAGGCTTATTGCCACATGTTTCTGATTTACAAATGGTAAAAATACTCGACCTGGGAATCAAACTTGTTGCTATATTTGTGCACAAGATACTAGACGCACTGCAGGTCATCACCAATACCTTGTCGATGTTCCACACATTCGCACGAAGCGCTTTGCTACATCGTTTATCATGCGCACAGCCGGAGTGGAATTCCCTGCCTGCGTCGGTGTTCCCAAGTTCATATGACCCCAATCTATTTAAGTCGCGAGTTAATAGGCTTCTTTTGGGTTAGCTCGTTTCATCTTCGACCTCATCTCTGTCCTCAGGACTAGATTGAGGTCAAGAGTAAGCCCATATACCATGTACCAGTCATTAACTAAAAAGTAATATTAAATGTTTAAAATTCCAGATGCTCTGAAAATATGTCAGGCGGTAACTCAAAGAACAAGGCTCGCTCCAAGAAGCAGGAAGGATGGGAGGAAGCCGGGGGGGAGTTCTATCAAGAGTTGTACCCTGGAGGGGAGCAGGAGCTGTTCGATAACCTGCAGCGAGCTGATGCCGCTAAGCTGGCTACGTTGCTGCCTTCGAAGCAGGCGAGGAATAGTAAGTTATTGTTTAAGTTATACAAAAAAAGCAGACTATGATTTTCCCAACGCTGCAACACAGCCACACAGGTCTCCTCTCTATGAGACGGAGTGGTCCGCAAACTATCACACGGGCTCTTGCAGTTTGATAGGTGGGTTGGAAATTAGTTATTTTACATTGCTAACGATCAACCCCAAAAATACAAAATATATGTGTAGTGGGCATTACATTTGCCAATTTCCTTTGACCATGTATTGCCCAGAATTGCCCTCGGCTCTTTATTCTGATTTTTTAAGTTGATAGAGCATTGACAAATGTCAATCAATAGGGCCGTTCGCACATCAAATTCAGGATAAACACAGCTTTGCTCTGTGGCCCCCACCATGTTAGTAAGTTTTTTTCTAAAACTCAATTCGACACAAAAACTACCTGTAGGCCATATAAATATTTGTTCCGTACGGGGATCCAACCCGCGACACGCAGCGCAGCAGCAATTGCTCAACCACTGCGCCAACCGTGCCGTCAACTTTACTAACTTGTTTGTCAACAATCGGTCTTGCAACGATTTCGACCTAGTGAAATTTCTATTTACTTAGATCTGGAAATTGCTGTCTGAACTAATCAGCACGTGGCCTGACTGTGGTCCGAAATGCATTAGGCGAAATATTTGATCCTGTATTGCTAGTGAATTTAAAAATGGAGGAGCTCGTGGCTAAAGAATATCAACCAATTAAGCCGCGCTTGCCTTAGTTGGTCTGTGAATGGGTGGTCACCCATTACATACTGAGTTTCCTCCGTGCCTCGGAAAGCGCGTTAAGCCGTTGGTTCCGGCTATCATTTGTAAAGTCTGACAACCAGTCTTACCAAGGGATATCGTATTACCCAGTACTAATTGGGTTGGAGAGATCAGAAAGGCAGTCGCTTCATGTAAAATACTGGTATTCTGCTGCATCAGGTAAGACTGGAAGCCGACCCCAACATGTTGGGAAAAGGCTAGGCAGATGATGATGCAAATAAATAGTTTAGACCAAAATAAATTATTTTTCGTCAGTGTCGTTGGAGTATCCCGGATTTAAAGGGTGTAAATAGACCCTTAACATATCCGAAGGGTACTTGTTCTCCCCGCCTTTGCGATCATTTTTTTGTTCTAGACCATACCTGGGAACCTTCTAGTTACGGAGATATTGGGGGTCAAAGTTCCAACTTTATCACAAGTTTTTTTTTAAATACATGTTTTAAATGTAAGATTTTTACTTTACACACCTCCACGACCCCCGTACTATTCAATCCATCCATCAGCACAATGCTTTGAGTGCTTTCCATCGAGTCCTACCGTAAAACGTGATTTTTCACCCCAAAAACGAAAGTTGATTCCCAGAAATAACTTTTGCGTAAAGTTACTTAGTTTGATGTACAGAATGCTTGGTTGACGGCTATGTGAAGGGTCTGTTTACACTCTGTATACAGTCAGAAGCTGGCGGCCGGGCGGCCCCACCAAACAAATGACGCCATTTCCTTGTTTCCTGTAATTTTACGGTAGTCTTATTCTAATTATTTATCTTATCATTGTAATCAGAATTGGGTCTTTGGCTTCCGATAATCGGTCGTCAACATCTTTTATGACTACTTAGTCCGTGATAAAGGATTAAAAAATCCAGTGGAATGTGATTTCTAGATAATTTCGATAGTTCCGTTTTTAATGACGCGATTTTGTTTTTATTTTGATTTATGAAGACTAATCACGCTGTCCTCGAAAACAAAGAAAAGCTACAACGAGTAAGGGTATATTTTTCTTTTAACTAGAGGATCTAGACCAGTGGTTCCTAACCTTTTCGATCTTGTCACCCCAAGACTTAGCTAGAGTATCTGATTTACCCCTCCCGCTCTCCCTCATGTTACCAATGAACACAAAACAAAATAACACACATAAATACAAATTGACTGTCTACGTAGAGCATCTGGGTAAATGTTTTGTCTTGTTTTGTTTTAAGTAAAACTCTGATTCTTTTTGTGTTCTCGGGTTTTCCAAAAACAATCCTATTTCTTCACGAAGTTCATAAACTCTGTTTATACATTACCATTATTTATTTATCTTTATATATTACCAGCTTATTACCCCTGCAGAATACCAGTTTTACCCCCACAGGGGTAACTACCCCCAGGTTAGGAACCGTGGGTCTAGACAAATGACAACCGCTTTCAAAGCGTTCCATATGTTTCTAATGTAATGAATTCCAAGATGATTGACATAATTAAGCTTTTCGGGATATTTTTAGGGTACCTTTACCAAATGGAACGTAAAAACGGGACCCTTATAGATTCGTACTGTCACTCCTGTCCGTGTGTCTGTCTGTACGTCCTTATGTCACAGCCATATTACTCCTAGATGTGTCTTCCATGACACAAAAATTACGTGAAATAAAAATAAAATAGGGTCGACCTTCCATACATGTAATAGAAGGTTAAAAAAAAATACGTGACCATGTGGGATGTCTATTGTTTTTTTTTCTAAAAAAATAATAATTAAGGGCTATCTCTTAATTTTTTCTTCAGAAAAAAACGTTGCCCCATACTTGGAAGTTCTCCTGCATCGTGAGTGCGTTTACAAACGTTTAAACTCGCAAACACAAAACGATATCGAGGTTCCTCAAAAACTATTTAATTCTTAAGTCAATGGTAAATGAGATATTCGCTTCTAAAGCCGTAAAAATTGTGCCTCTAATTTCTAAAATAAGAGGAGGAAAATTGTGAAAAAATGCACCATTTTAATTAGAAAAATGCCTGACCGTATCATAATAATGTTGCATATATTGCTTAAGACATCATAAGGCCAGTCCACACCCTATGCATTTGCGAATAAAGTAAGCTGCTGGTCAACATTAAATTGCCCATTACTCTAATATCCTAGCTTCATAAGCCAGTTCCTTAACGAAATAAATAAATAAAAATAAAGTTATCAAACATCTACACATTAGATTCGGTTGTCGACCAAATTAAACAATTTTATAATGCTCTTACATTTCCATAACCGCTTTTTCTATGACTAGCGTTATAGTACCGTAACTAATTCCGGGCTTTGTCAAGGTCTTATGAATTGTAATCATTACAAAACCTGTTAAACTGTGATTACTTAATCTTTTTATGAAACTGTAGATTGAAGATCGGTAGATAACAGTGGGCCCTTTTCATGAACAGACAAACGATAATAATTCTTCACTTCTTGCATCACGCTTTGTAACATTTGTTAGCATAAGGACAGATTCGCTTTACGCCAGATTCGCGTTAGGCCAGATTCGCGATATGGTGCTCCCTCACCGCGAGCATTCGCCTGTAATGTAACAGGCCAAGATTCGATTTTGTATGGAAACAAGTGAATGTGAACTGTTACATTACAGGCGAATGCTCGCAGTGAGGGAGCACCTTTAGGTCAGGTTCGCTAAAAGACAGAATATGTACAGACCGCAACATAAAGTTCATTTGTTCGCATAAGGACAGATTCGCTTGACAATTTTCTTGTTACGGAGAAAAGATCAGAACAACAAATTTCGCCTGCACGATCCTTAAGTATAGATACAGACATCCCTGCTACCACCTGCTCTTTAGGGTTCCGTACCCGAAGGGTCACCAACGGTACCCTATTACTAAGCCTCCGCTGTCCGTCCGTCCGTTCCTCTATCCGTCTGTCTGTCAGATAACAACAAAAAATTAATTAAAAAGTAAAGGGGGCTCCCCTACTACGATGGCCGGTTTTTTCATCATCATCATTTCAGCCGAAAGACGTCCACTGCTGGACATAGGCCTCCCCCAAGTGTCGCCACATTGACCGGTCCCGTGCGTCTCGCATCGTTTTTTCATAAACGTAATAAATTCTACTATTCTGCCAGCAGACAGAATGTCACTAAAGTGGGTCTTTTCTTCTTTCACTTAGTTTTTAACGATTGTCTGACAGTTTGAGTACTTCATGCGGCCTACCCAAATGTCGTTTCTTTGATAGTGTTCGTCAATTCGTTGAGCTCCTTAAGTTCTGAGTCGAGCTACACGATTACTGACAAATGCTTGCACTGACTGTACTGGTCCATTTAAATCAGTTTGGTTCTTTCATAAAAATATCATCCCAGACATCATCAGCAATGTCCTCTTATGACTTGACCAAGATTATATTTGTCTGGACTGTAAAAGAGACTGACCACTGGGTTTAGAACAGTGCGATTGCTGAGCATGTGGTCCTGGGTTCGATTCCAGGCAAAATGCTATTGGGTTTTTTCGTAAGGAATTTCTCAGTAGCAGCCACGGAGTCTGGATTTGTGCCCGGCTGATGGCAATAGGCTCGCCCCCTATTACATGGGACGACTTAAACATGACTGGCGAAATGTGGGGGTACTATTAGGTACACCTTTGCCTGTGATTTTATGTTATGTATCTTAGAGTAGTTGAGTCGCTTCGACTGTTATAAATACAGGGCGTAAACAGACCCTTCACGTATCCGTCAACCAAGCATTCTGTACATCACACTAAGTAACTTTACGCAAAAATTATTGCTGGGAATCGACTTTTTTTTTTGGGGTTATAAATCACGTTTTACGGTAGGACTCGATGGAAAGCACTCAAAGCATTGTGCTAATGAATGGATTGAATAGTACGGGGGTCGTGGAGGTGTGTAAAGTAAAAATCTAACGTTAAAAACATGTATTTAAAAAAAATCTTATGAAAAAGATGAAATTTTGACCCCCAATATCTCCGTAATTAGAAGGTTCCCAGGTATGGTCTAGAACAAAAAAATGATCGCAAAGACGGGAAGAACAAGTGCCTTTCGGATATGTTAACCCTTTATAAAGCCATAGATTTAATATAAAGCCTTAGATCAAAAATAAAACACGCACGAATGACAATCCAAGTAGGTATTATATTTCCTGTGATAATCTATATCCGAAATAGATCAATACGAAATATTATTATTCACATATACCTGATAATAGGCGATAAGGAAAACTTTGTTTTCTAATTATTGTTCTTATCTAACAATGGTATAATCCCTTTTATAGTGGTGATCACAGTGATATTTTGTTATATCTATTGGTCTACTGACATCAATATAAAGGGTGTAAATAGACCCTTAAAATATCCGAAAGGCACTTGTTCTCAGTGGCGGGGCAAGACCACAATTTTACGTGGGCAAAGTACATTTAGCGAGGCCCGGAATCGGCATCGACTCGGAATTCACATGTATCATTCGAAAGGCCATAATTTCAGGAACAAAATGCTACATAATATTACGTACGAAACAAAACTCCAACAGCTTTCACTTCAACCACAGAAAAAATAAACTGCAAATAATTCACTTGAAATCCCATCGCAGAAAACATTTTTAGTAATCCTATACGAAACAACGCCATCTAGCTTAAAATATCAGAAACTACAATGGCTTTCTGTCAGTACAAGAACGAAGGATGTCGCTGTGTTAGAAAAATAAAAAAAATAAAACAGAGTGCGCGTCAATAAAAAATAAATATTGGCCAAAATTGGCCATGTACAGTTTGGAGATTTCGTTCCGGTCCCAATTTTGTCATTGGGTTTTTGAGGTGCGAGGCCCTCGTACCGCGAGGCCGTAGGCGGTGGCCCACGTCGCCTACGCCTTGCGCCGCCTCTGCTTGTTCTCCTCGTCTTTGCGATCATTTTTTTGTTCTAGACCTACCTGGGAACCTTCTAGTTACGGAGATATTTGGGGTCAGTTCCCCAGTAATAATTTTTGCGTAGAGTTACTTAGTTTGATATACAGAATGCGTGGTTGACGGCTTCTTGAAGGATCCCTTTACACCCTGTTCGTAGTACCTGACGAAATTGAAAGGCTATCCATCCGTTGACCACATCCTGCTAGACATTTGGGGAAAACTAAATGGTAAACTCCCTTTACAGCAACACAACAATTAATATAAATATTTTCCTGTACAATTTATTAATACTTAACTACACCTCAACCAAGTTATCAATGCAAGCGGGAAAACACAACTAAAATAAAAAAATGTGGTGGGACTATTAGTTACACCTCTGCCTAATCCTTCGGGGATTACAGGCGTGATGTTGTGCTATAAGCTAGCTTAAGCCCGCGGCCTCGCCCGCGTGGAGTTCGGTAATGTCCCACGGGATCGTACTACCGGGATAAAAAGTATCCTATGTGTTAATCCAGGTTATAAACTATCTGTGTGCCAAATTTCATCCAAATCCGGTCAGTAGATTGCGCGTGAAAGAGTAACAAACATCTAGACATCCATAGATCCTCACAAACTTTCGCATATATGGCTTCGCACGGATGGACATTTATTTTTCCCTAATTCGCGGGTCAGCTAGTAATTAAATATAGCATATTTTAGTCAGAAATAATGTAGCATCCAAATGGTGAAAGAATTTTTGAAATCGGTCCAGTAGTTTTTGAGTTTATTCGTTACAAATATACAAATCTTTCCTGTTTATAATATTACTAGCTGTGCCCGGCATGCGTTGTAATGCACCTTTTTTAACCTACCCTAGCTACCTACCATACCTAACTACCCTACCCTACCACCTACCCTATCTACCCCAGCGGTATGAAAAATAGATAGTAGCCGATTCTCACACCTACTGAATATACATATAAAATTTCAAAAAATCGGTCAAGCCGTTTCGGAGGAGTATGGTACTAAAATAACTAAAATTGTGACACGAGAATTTTATATATAAGAGGTTAGTGGAGATTAGTAGGTCTATAAACTAATAATGAATCATTTCTCCCCAGCGACAACAGTGAAACGCGCACGCTCACAGAATGAACGGCGACAGTCGACGTACGCACGGACGACGCAGAGCAGAGACATACATCTATCTATGTTGCCGGATTTGTCGGGTGAGTTACAATTTCATTATAATTTGTATTATGTACTAGCGACCCGCCCTTGCTTCGCACGGCGCCACCTATCTGTTCCAAAACTATATCTAATATAGCCTATATTTTAAGTTAAGCATCTAGCAGGAGGACGGTGAAAACTGCGTTCAAATCCAAGCAGTAGTTTTTGCGTCATGCGCGTACAAACATACAGACAGACAGACAAAAATTCTAAAAACTGTTGTTTTGGCTTCTGCTGGTCTAATAAAGCCCCCCATATAAGTTTTTTTTTCAATATCTTCAATGTACAGACGTCGGCCTGTTACAATTTTATTATACAGGGTGTAAACAGACCCTTCACGAAACCGTCAACCAAGCATTCTGTTCATCAAATTAAGTAACTTTACGCAAAAATTATTGCTGGGAATCGACTTTTTTTTGGGGTGAAAAATTACTTTTTACGGTAGGATCCCCAATATCTCCATAACTAGTTGGTTCCCAGGCACAGTTCCCAGGTATGGTCTAGAACAAAAAAAATATCGCAAAGACGGGGAGAACAAGTGCCTTTCGGCTTCGTTAAGGGTGATATATCAACACATAGCCCAAACCGCTGGTCCTAGAGACATGAAACTTGGAGGGTGTATTCTTTGTGAAGAGAAGGTCTCCACTAAGAAAGGATTTTTGGGAATTCCACCCCTAAAGGGGTCAAATAGGGGATGGAAGTTTGTATGAAAGTCTGTCAGTTTTGAAGTTAGGATCTTCAAATTTTGTGTTTAGGCTGACGATTGAAAATTAATTTATACGTGTCTCGGCGTTTTTGATAATTCTATCCCCGAAGGGTTAAAAAGGGGGTGAAGGTAAGAAATCGGATATTTACGACATCCGCGCGGGCGAAGCCGCGGGCAAAAGCTAGTTATTTATAAGCTCGTGGCTAAATAATAACAGCCGTATATCTCGATGTTCAAAATTAAGCAGCGCTTGCCATGGTCGGGCTTTGGATGGGTGACCATACATTACGTATCGAGTTTCCTCCGTGTCTCGGAAAACACGTTAAGCCGTTGATCCCGGCTGTCATTTGTAGATCTTTGACAGTCGTTACAGGTAGTCAGTGGCCCGAAAGTCTGACAATCAGTCTTACCAAAGGGTATCGTATTACCCAGTATTAACTGGGTTGTGGAGGTCAGATACGCAGTCCGTACATGTAAAATACTGATTCAGCTTCATCCGATTAAAGTGGAAACCGATCCCAGCAGATGATGATGACTTGCTTTTGGCCTTAGCTTCAGCCTCAGACTTCCTTCCTCCACCCGGGAGGTCAGAAATTATCGCACGGGGACCTATGTCTGAAACCAGGTCTTCCAGGTCAGAAAACATCGAAGCATAGGTACAGGCAGGCAGAGCTAAGGCTTCGCCTGCGCGGTGGTCGGTAAAGAAAACCCCTTTTTAAATCTTCTCCATCAATAATTACACCTTTCATGGTGATCGGCCGAACGGTGTTGGAGTCCCACGGACACAAACAAGGCGCTTTGCTTCCATATTTATTGTGCGAACCAGTCTGTGGTATTCAGTGCTGACTGCTCTGTTCCCTGATCACTATAATCTGGATCTCTTCAAAGTTCAAGTGAATCGGTTTCTTTTAGGCAAGCGTGCTCCACCCAAGGCCGCATCATCGCTTCACATCAGGCGAGTTGCGGACAAACGCAAGCCTATTAAGTGTAAAAAGACTATCAATTTCATACCCATATTATACCGATATTTCATATTTCATATTTCAGCCGAAAGACGTCCACTGCTGGACATAGGCCTCCCCCAAGTGTCGCGACATTGACATTCATACCCATATTATACCAAAATCCATTTATAGATATGAGGCAGTGGCGAAGGTTCCGTAGAACTCGTTTCCTACCGGCTTCCCTTTGAAAAATGCCACAGTCAGTATTGTATAGACAAATAATATAGTCACATTAAATATATGTACTCTGGCTTACCTCTTACAAAAATTGACCCTTCGCTACTGATATGATAATAGAGTTGGCTAAGAATGCTTTTAAATTGTACGTATTATTGCCGACAAAAACATAATGACGTAATTGTTATGTATTTATATGTTATTTTACTTGCGTCAGACGTATTTTCTTGCTATGTATTTAGACGCATGCGCTGTGACGTGTGCGCTTACGTCGTGTCCGCTCTCAGTAACATCATCTGCCTCGCCTTTTCCCAAATATGTTCGAGTCGGCTTCCAGTCTTACCGGATGCTGCTGAATAACAGTATTTTACATGGAGCGACTGCCTATCTGACCTCCTCAATCCAGATAGCTTGGTGAGACTGGTTGTCAGACTTTCAGGCCACTGATTACCTGTAACGACTGTCAAATATCTACAAATGACAGCCGGGACCAAAGGCTTAACGTGCTTTCCGAGGCACGGAGGAAACTCAGTATGTAATGGGTGTTCAACCATCCACGGACCAACCTAGGCCAACGCGGCTTAACCTGAAGATCGCCCCGAGCGGCTGTTATTATGTAGCCACGAGCAAACATTAAGGTTCAAAATCAAATGAAAAAATATTGCTACTATCAAACTTAAACCAACTAGATTTTCATACAACATCTGACACGCAAACACCACAATTCTGAGTACCCAATTACCGGCACAGTTACGAAAACTCATGGGAATGAACTTGCCCAATTAGCGCGTTTCAACAACGGGTCAGGGTTTTATCCTAATCATAATTATCAGTTGAATTTTTACTGTTGTCCCGACAACGTGTTTAAGTGTGTTTCTTTTGATATTAAAAGTGCGTCCTGTTTATACATTTGAGGTAGAATCTGTGTCAAAGTGGTTCTTGGATCATAAAATATCCACGTTTTAAACGTTCGGGTAGACTTGCCAAGGAGTATCTAAGTACCCAGTCGCCAGCTACTTTGTTTTGGGCGTCAGATAGGTAGTCGCTCCATGTAAAATACTGGTGATCCTGATCAGCTGCGTCCGGTTAGACTGGATTCCTGTCTCTAAGGATAAGCAGATGATGATTAAAACTGTGATAGTGACATTAAGTTCGTCTCTTTGGCACGTTTATGTGACTATATAAACTACCGAGCCGATTTTGATGTGATTTCACAAATGGCGAGAAATATAAGGCACAGAAAATTTGTTCGTATCGCAAGTACGCACTTAAAAGTTCATTTCCCAGCAAGAACCAAGTACGGTGAGTGGTATTGCAAGAATAAAACACTGAACTTCAAATTCTAAATGTTATAAAAAATAAAACACTGAACTTCAAATTCAATTCTTGAGGCGTCTCAAGGACAGTCCCGCAGCCCTGGGGGCTGCGGGACTGTTCAAAAGAGATAGCGTGGCCCTGGAACACAAAGGGCAAAGATGGAACATGGATGGGTTTTAGTCAGTACAAGTCTGACACTCCCTTCCGCTCCGCCCAGAGTGGGGGGGGGTCATTTGATGATATCCCATTCGAAAAAAGAAAAGGCGTCTCAAGGCGTAATATGGTTGAACTATACTCAATTTTAACAACTTTACGTAATTACCCATATTAGCAAATAAATTATTTCAAATCTCAAACTTTAACTGTATCACAACATTATTAAACAATCACTTGCAACAATAATTTATAATTAATAACACAATTTTTCTAATTTCACTGTGGCAAATAATAATGAAACATTACTAAATAATGATCTCACTAGAATAATTAAAAATTAACCTCTGAACCATTTAGATCTGTTAGGGATTCAATTTTATATTCCAGTGTATAGATAGTCCCTTTATTTTCCTAGCCTCTCTGTCCCACTCCTGGGCAAAGGCCTCCCTCCACTCTTTCCATTTCTCGCGAACCCTACGTCCTTCTGACGGAACCTGTCCAGTTCGTCTATCCATCTCCTTCGTGGCCTGCCGCGACTTCGCCTCACTGTGTCAGGGCACCAGTTTCCTGCTATTTTGGCCCACAGTTTGTCCGGCATGCAGCAGACATGTCCTGTCCAGTCCCATTTAAGTTGGGCAGTCTTTTGAGATGGCAATAAAAGGTGTAAATAGACCCTTAACGAAGCCGAAAGGCACTTGTACTCCCCGTCATTGCGATCATTTTTTTGTTCTAGACCATACCTGGGAACCTTCTAGTTACGGAGATATTGGGGGTCAAAGTTCTAACTTTTTTAAATGTATATAATGCCTGGTTGACGGCTTCGTGAAGGGTTCGTTTACACCCTGTATATACTTTTTACGTCTGACACGCCCTGTACAGTCAACTTCACGAATGCTATTAAACATTTGAATTGTTTGTATAATTTCAGAGAACCTATCAAACGAGGAGCGAACATGGGAGGAGATCATGCAGATCAAGGCCATGCCGGTGCCCATGAACCAGAAACGAGAACTGAAGGCTAGATTACAGGTAAACATAAAATATACTCAAACAGGAAAAAATCTCTCAGTAGGTAAGCCTGGATGGCTAAATTCTAAACTATAAAGAATGACGAAAAAGTCAAGGAGTCTCAGGTCCGATTTCGATTAATATGTATAACTTCATTAGTCGCTTGGGTCGATCTTCAGGTTAAGCCGCACTTGCCTAGATTGGTCTGTGGGTGGGTGACCACTTTTACGATATGTATATTAATATGTAAGGTATACAGGGTGTAAGGGTACAGCCCTCCACAAACTGACAGGGTGCAATCAGCTCCTTATTTTGAATCATATTCCACCGGAATTTTTCTCCGACTTTTTTTCAGTAACTTCTCCTTTATTTCAATGTAAAATTACATTCCCTGTGCGCAGCACCCCATTTATGTAAATAATACGGCTGAAATCAAAAATCCAACAATGCATGTTGAAATATTCTAACGAACGACGCGTGGAATCAGCTGTTCACTTCCTGCCTAGCTACAGAGTTCATCGAACTCGTCGTCGCGCTTGCCGTTCGCTACGTGCGTTTTGCCACGGTAACGATACATTGTGTATGAGGAAATAAAACAAATCAAATTTATTGGATTCCCATAACATTCCTGAAATAATTTCTTGTACCGGTCATCTTAGTATAATATACAAGGCGTTAATAAATTAACCCAAAACCTCTTAGGTGGTAACTCGGACCATGAAACTGAACAACTTTCATTATCGGACCAACTCTGGAATCGCGAAAAAAAATCAGCTGTTCCATACAAAAGTGCAATACCTACTGACCCGAAAATAAATAAAGATTATAAATATATACATACATAAACTCACGCCTTTTTCCCATGGAGGTTAGGCAGAAACCATAGAACGCCACCTGCTACGATCCTTACATACTCCTTTTGCCTCGTTCACGTTCATATTCAAAAAAGATTATGTTGTGTTAAAAGTTCCTGAACTCAAAAACCATTACTTCCTCCACAGAACGCCACAAAACTCCGCCTTCAAGGCTTCGAGCAGCTCCAATGGCGACAACGCAAGGTCTGGCATCGCTTCCGAATACGATTCTCCGAAATAGTTGGCAAGCTAGAACTCTGGCAGTCCCCCATGAGGGAGATTGAAGGCAAGTTCGGTACCGGCGTCGTCTCATACTTCCTGTTTCTAAGATGGCTGCTATTCTTAAACATTGCCATATCAATGCTGATTATACTGTTCATGATATTACCGACCACTTTGCTAAACACACCTGAATCAAAATGCGACGATTCTGACCTAAATACTACATCTATCATTCCATCTACAGATTGCTGCTCAAATTTCTATTTCACTAAAAATTTGTCCGATTCCAATGTGTTCTTAGACGTAATTCAAGGTACGGGTTGGATGGAACGAACGATACTCTTCTATGGAGTGTATTCAAATGATATATACGAGTACTATGTCAAAAATTTGTTCCAAAGTAAGCTTTATTACAATATGCCTATGGCCTACATTCTAGTGGCTATTTCTTGGGTTCTCTTATCTCTAATAGCCATAGTGAAAACTGCTGCCAAAGGTTTCAAAGAGAGGCTGGTCGAAAATGAGGGACAGTTTTACAAATATTGCAATTTAGTCTTCGGAGGATGGGATTTCTGCATCCACAATGATAAATCAGCTAAAATTAAACATAAGGCGCTATATAACGAAATAAAAGGATATTTGGAAGAAGAAAAATATAACGAAGAAAGACAATTAAGGACCAGGGAGTCTCAAATAATAATTTATTTCAAAAGATTATTAATAAATGTTATAGTGTTCATCATACTTATAGCTTCGGGCGTACTCATATATTTCACGTTTAACTATTCAACAGATAAATTAAGTCCGATTGTTGAAGAGAATTATGATACAAACAATAACTTTGAGAATTCAAATATTAATGTAACACAACCAGCAAAATTTACCTTAAGGTTGTATAAAGGTGAAATGTTCTTTGGACAGCTAGAAAACACATTATTAGAATTCTTGCCCTTCATTTGTATAGTAGTTTTAAACGTAATAGTCCCAGAGATATTTAGTTATTTAATACCTTTTGAGAGTTACACTCCTGCGCATGTTCTTATCATCAGTTTGCTCAGGACTGTGCTGCTAAGATTATCTTCTTTAGCCGTTTTGTTAAGTCAAATGTATACATATGTAAGGGACAATGGTTCCGTCTGCTCCATAGACAATGCAACCGATGACACGTCATCAAAATTAGATTGCTGGGAGACCTATGTCGGTCAACAACTCTATAAGTTAATCCTCACAGATTTTGCTGTGCAATTTGTGACTACTTTTTTCATAAACTTGCCTCGAGCGTTTTTAGCGAGGCATACAAACGGCCGATGTTTCAAAATTATCGGAGAGCAAGACTTTTATTTACCGAAGCACGTTTTGGATATAGTCTACACGCAAACTATTATTTGGATGGGCTCATTCTTTTGTCCGTTCCTCCCCATCATAGGAACTATATTTTACTTCCTAATTTTTTACGTAAAAAAATTCACTTGTCTTACGAATTGCACGCCGTCACCCGTTGTGTATAAGGCTTCAAAATCAAAGTCCTTATTCATGTCAGTGTTGCTGCTAGGCTTCATAGCTTCAATAGCTCCTGTAGCTTATTCCGTGGCCGAAATATTCCCTTCATTCAACTGTGGCCCATACAGAGGTAAGAAAAATGTATGGGACTTCGTTGTTGAGACCTTTGACGGCTTCCCTTACCTTATAAGAGAATTTATATTCAGGATGGGAACTTCTACATTCGCTGTCCCAGCATTTGCTATCTTACTTTTCTTTCTGTACTACTACTGGGCAGTAGCTGCAGCTAACCGCCATATGGTGACAGTTTTGAAAAACCAGCTGGTCCTAGAAGGCCATGATAAACAGTTCCTTCTGAATAGGCTTAGTGCGTTTATAAGGCAGCATCAGAAACGGTGTGAGAGGAGGAATCGAGCTAGTTTTGCAGATGACGACTCAATTAGACAGAGTTCTAGGTAAAATATTGTATTGTGGTCGTTTGATAGTTTGGTATGATAGTTTTAAATGTTTGGATTCGTACTGTAGTGCAATTATCGCTCGTTAGTGTTGTATACACGGTTGAAAGGACACTGACGCTAAAACGGTGACCATGTATTCAGTACATCATTCGGCCCGAGTGGAGACGTCGTGTGCATCGGCTGGTAAACGCCTTTGAAGAGAGAAGAAGGTCGCAGCTAGACTTAAAGCGTGATGACCTTAAAACTAGGTCACCTGCAGCTATACCCTACAATTTCGTCAATGATGTTCTGAGTTGGCCGCTTTGTGCTCGAAGTTTTTCGGCCAAAATAGCCAAGCTAGCCACTTGAGAGCACATGATAGAGCAGCACACCAAAGCTCTCGACAACCTCCCTAGAAAGCCATCGAATGCAGTCGCTGTGGCCGAAATCGGCTAGATGGCATCATCACCATCATCACATCATTCTGAACACCCCCAACATATAAATTATTCATCTGTAATTTTAAAAAAAACAGCTGTTCCATACATTTGCTTTTTTTTATAATAACCAACAAAAAATGTCTATAATTGGTAACCGTTTTAGCATCGCTCGGTGTCCCTTCCACTCTGTATACAATTTAGTTAACCAAGTTAGATCTGTTTTGAGTTGTATACCTTTTATATACAGTAAGAAAAAGCACATACTGATACATAGTTCACGTACCGATCATCATGATTGGATCCCAACATTCAAGTCTCTATAGATAATCTAATATTTAGAAATCACTTTAATTCGTAAATATCTCGTCTCAACATTTTCAACGAGTTTTTAGTTGCAAGTATCGATTTTTAATATTTAAAATGTTTTAGCTATGGCAAACTAACAAAGCTGAACTAGATTTTTCTCAAACACTGACACACACACACACTAACACCAACACACACTGACACTCACTAACACTGACAATTCTTCTAGATTTTTCTCTATCTAGTGGAGAAAATTAAGCGTAGGTTTATTTATTATAACAAGTGAGTCGATAATTGAACTATAGTACGAACAAAACATAAAACGTTAATTAGCTAATAATTTTATAAGTGACTATAAAGTAATGTATAGTATCTTATATATTGCCATTATTTATGCCCATTTTCACTAACATTAGACCAGACTTAAATAATGCCTAAATAAAAACGCACCAACGCATTTTCAACTTACAGTTCATCACCGAGAGTTAAATTTCAATGATGCAGTACTATTTAGGTATCACTTAGTATTACTGAAAACGGGCATATAGTAATGTAAAGTATCTTAGCATTTCTGTGAGATTTAGTCATTTTCCGTGCTATGTTCTTTTAGAACTTAAGTGTATCGCTCAAATAATTTCCAAAGTCGTGAATTTCAGCTGAAAAAAATAGATCTGAAATATGTCTGAAACGTACCGTCTATACTACGATTTTTTTTTCAATTATTTTTAACACTGTGACAACTAAAGCTTTTTCTTTTAAACAAATTTGCTAGGGGCTGTGTTATTGGGCTTTTTCAGCAGGAATTAGCAGTAGCAGCCGTAATTGATGACAATAGGCTTACTCCTTACTGTTAGGTACACCTCTGCCTAACCCTTCGGGGTATAACAGGCGTTATATTACGTTTTATCCATATAACAAAAACAAGAAAGACTATCTAATAACAATGATTTACTAAAACCCATGGTATACAGGGTGTAAACAGACCCTTCACATAGCCGTCAACCAAGCATTCTGTACATCAAACTAAGTAACATTACATTACGCAAAAATTATTGCTGGGAATCGACTTTTTTTTTTGGGGTGAAAAATCACGTTTTTCGGTAGGACTCGATGGAAATTATTCAAAGCATTGTGCTGATGGATGGATTGAATAATACGAGGGTCGTAGAGGTGTGTAAAGTAAAATCTTACATTAAAAACATGTATTTAAAAAAAAAAACCAGTGAAAAAGTTGGAACTTTGACCCCCAGTATCTCCGTAACTAAAAGGTTCCCAGGTATGGTCTAGAACAAAAAAATGATCGCAAAGACGGGGAGAACAAGTGCCTTTCGGATATGTAAGGGACTATTTACACCCTTTATTATTATACCATGCTAAAACCTAGAAAAGTACATAACATTTAAATTCGCCATTATATTGTGCCATAAGTGAAAAGGTACAATATTCTTCCTATACTGTAAAGATTTTACGAATAAGTAAAGTCTATAATCTTAGTTTTCTTTTCTTTTTCACAACTACATTCCTTTTACTACGCACTAACAATTTTTTAGAATGCCAGAGTTAAGACTGACCAAACTAAAAATATAATTTGTGTAACATAACATCACTTGCCCACGAGGTACAGGCTCAAATGAAATAAGTTGCGTACTTGCCATCAGTGGCGTAGCTAGCATGGGTGGCACCCGGTGCGGATATTGTAAGTGTCACCCCAAAAATCAATCAAAAATTATAATAAAAATAAAGTAATAAATCAAGATAACGTTCAAGATTGAAAAGGAAGGTACATCTAATGTCACCTGCACCTTCCTACATCGAAATGACTATAGTGGCGGTTATGCGATCTGCCACAGTTTTACGAAATTTTATAGGTGGCACTACTAATGTTCACGGTCGGGCCGCCCCCGCCGCCCCCGCCTAGCTACGCCACTGCTTGCCTTGACAAAATTCGAAGACTTGTGACATCTACCAACCCGCACTGAACCCACGTGGTGGATCCCACTCCCTTTCATAGAGAGGAGGCCTGTGTCCCAGCAGTGGGAACATTAGAGGCTGATTTATGCTACTAGCCATGAATCGCCGCGACCTGACTTGCGACGGGACAGTACTCATGAGCGTTTAGGACTTACTTTTTATCGAAATGAATGAACCGATTTGAATGAAACTTCATACGCATAAACAGGATACATAGCTCTAAAAACACATCAGAGAACATTTTTTAAAAATAGTGTTACAGCTAAATTAGACCGATTTAAAACAGAAATTTCCAATTATCTTTTTTTTTTAAAAACATTTCGAAAATGTACTCTGATAACTTTTTAGACATATGTATCCTGCTTATGCGTATGAAGTTTCATTAAAATCGATTCAGTCATTTCGAAAAAAAAGGACTTGAAAGTTTGTATGTAAGGCGTAAACGCTCTTAAGCCCTATTTACATTGGTAGCGAGTAGCGACTACAAGTATAGTGGCGAGTGGCGAACTAGACAGTGACTGTTTACTCGCTACTGTCCGATCGGTTCACACCACTGTCCTTACTCAATGGAAGGCAAGGCAACAACGCACTGGACGGTAGGATTTATAACAGGGAGTCGTGAAGCGGCTGCGGTGATAGCACCTCCACCTACACAGGCTACGTCCACAGCCGTCTCCTTGGTGTGTCGGCCCATGAGAGGTGGTGGGTTTGTTCTTACCGCGGTGATGTAGTGATACGTCATCTACCCCGAAAGGGTGGTTAAAATCTGAGTTGGAGATTATGTCGATGTCCTTACCCACTATGCTTATCTACTTCGCTAAATAATTGACCAATGTAAATCGGGCTGAAAGACAACTGACCCGTGTCGCCTGACTCAAGTCTTATCGCCCGAGGTCGTGTACGGGGCTTATGTGGGGTAGTTAGATATCGCAAGAGTTGGTCCATTTCTTTATTATTGGCTTTCTTCTTCCAAATATAAAACGATCAAGAAACATTAATTATTAAAACAAAATGACCTTTTTTCTGTCTTCCTTATTTTCTTGTCTCGAACTCTCGATGCAAGACAAAAAGTAGTAAAATTCAAAATTGTCACAAAACTATTAACGAACGAAATTATTTAGTATTTAAAACGAAAATTTTATGATTATGTATATTTGATCTTTTTAAGGTTCGGTCAAACCTGTACGGACAAACGCGGACGCGATTACGAACATGGACAAATTCATTGAAATATTAAGAGCGGTTTCAGACTAGCGTATTTTTGTGCGCGTATAAGCTCGTATTTACGCGCGTGTACGCGCGACACATTTTGTGCTTCGAAAAATCGAACGCGTTCTCGCGCTTATTACGGAGTGTCGCGCGTTATCGGTCGTTAGAGTTGAGCGTGAGGCAAAATACGCTAATCTGAGTCCGCCATACTAAAGTAAGTTTGTCAGTGTCCGGTGTCTGCAGCAAGTCCGCAAAGTGTCCGTACTATGTTGACTAATCCTTTAGTGTATTATGACTAAAGGTAGGCACACTATGTATAAATATTACGATAAAAATCCGAAGTTTTTTTTTACATTATGTGGATACCATAACTTGAGTCAAACGTAAAGACTGTTTTGTAAAATTGTTTATTTATTACAAATTTACGTCTTGCTCAACTGAGTCTGACTTATTGCATATTATTAAAATGGTTTTTAGAGTCTTTTCTCACTTAATGCTCATTGTAGCATTTTTTAAAATCTATTTATTAATATTTTATTCTTATGTCAGCTCACACTACAAATCAGTAAATGAATTTAGCACTGAACGAGTTTTAAACATTGTACTGTTTGTGTCTAGCGTTTGATGATGAAGTCAGTGACGGAATAATATTGGGAACTAGCTGTGCTCCGAGGTTTCTTTTTTTACTCGACTCCTAACCGTCGTACCGTGATGTTAAAAAAAATCTGCTGTTTCATACAAAAGTGCAGTACCTACTGACCCGAAATGTATGAAACAGCTGATTTTTTTTTCGCGATTCCAGAATGAAAGTTGTTCAGTTTCATGGTTCGAGTTACACCTAAGAGGTTTAGGGTTCATTTATTAACACCTTATATAGATATATCCCTCCTAAAGAATCGGGCTACCAAGATTTTTTTTCACATCCGGTAGTTCCTGAGATTAGCGCGTTCAAACAAACTCTTCAGCTTTATTTTATTAGAGAACACATTCTTATCTTTATTTGCATTCCATAATGTCATAATGTTTGAAGAATTTACAATGGGCTTAAAGCTAAGGTACAATTACGGATCATGTAAGGCACATCAAAAAGTACAAAATGTTAGATATGTTTAGTGCTAAACGAATTTAGTCATTTGTAGTGCAAGCGGGTCTTAAACTCGTAAATGAGGCTCTGTTTTGTAAATCTGTAAATACATAAATAGCATTTATTAGTATAAGTACATAGATTTTTTAGTGATCTCAATATAGAATCATTGTATGTTAAGTAGGCCCGTTAATCGCGAAATATAGTTTTATTAACCATTTCGCATATATAGGGTGACTGGTAATTAGTGACCGGTACTTAAACACATGATTGTAGTCATACAACAACACAAACCACTTTCCCAAAGAAACATTTTTTTTACACACATACTTTTATCACAATAACACAACAGCCGTATGAAATTCGCACGTGCGCGCCTGCGACCTATCAGCTGTTAGCCCTTTAAAAAAATGTTTCTTAGGAAAAGTTGTTTGTTATCATGAATACAATCACGTGTTTAAGTATCGGTCACTAACTACCAATCACCCTGTATAGGACATTGATTGTCCCATAGATGCGTCAATGCCGTTTTCAATACCACACCGAAATATTATTACCTAGTTGGAATTTCAACTTTAAGTACCGAGCATGGCGTTTATAATAATACGCTTTTATTTAGTTACTGGTAGTAAAAACATGCAATATTCTTTTACATTTAAGTACAATTCAATTCATATTCCTGTGCTTAGACAATTTTATTTTCATGTGTATTTTCAACCAATGCAACACATATTAAAGATGTGTTGAATATCTAGTCTACCATCATAGAAGCATTTAATTAATTAAATACAGTGGTACTGAACTTTTTCCTAAAAAAATACAAGAGTTCGTGCAGTTTAAAGCTGTATTAAGCTCTGGTCAAACCGGGACGAAACTTGCGCGGGATTCGAGACTGTAACGCACGCGCTGATTGTGTTACAAAATTATAAGTGTAATTGTGACTTGGCGTGGAGGGCACGCACGCTTTATGCTCTGGCGTTCCAAAGGATAATGGAGTTCAACCTGGCGTGAATAATCTTGTGACTTACTAATAGTAAAAACAATAGACGCGCTCAGTTGACCCTTGACCCTTGCTCGAGCCAGCCCGCGATGCTGAGCCTGTAGCTTTAAATTCGCCCCTAAATCCGCTCCAGCCTGTCCCGTGCTGTCCTACCCAGCGAGGCCCTTGCTGCTCTCCCCCAGCGACGCCCGTAGCCTACAGGGTCCTACATGCCCTTGAACCGTAGCGTGTGGTCGCTTATTTTTTAAGTTTTTATGCTACTCAAGGCAGCCACTGGATAATCCGGTTATGCAGATCACAACCTAGGCTGACCTGCGAAATGCCAGTCACAAAAAAAAAACGCTCAGATGAGGCGGGATTCGCCCTAGTGTGGTCAGAGCTTTAATAAGGCAGATTAGAGTATCACTGGATTTTCGAAACTTTAGTAAAACGTAAATGTTGAAAGTAAAAGGACCTATTTTAATTTTCCTTAGGCAATTATATAGTTTTACTAGCTTATGCCCGCGGCTTCGCCCGCGTGGAGTTAGGGAATTGCCCACGGGATCTTACTTCTGGAATAATAAGTAATCTATGTATCTATCTATAATACATACATAGATTTACATGTACTTGCTTATAACTTGCAATTATTAATATAAAGTGATATCAATTAAATTAGATACGTGAAATATTGATACCTTGGTTTGAAATTGGACATCGGATTTACTGGGTTTTATCTGAAGAATATGTAAACAAATTTTCAAGTCAATCGACCCCGAGAGTAAAAAGTTTCACAGAAAATTCAACACCCCATTTCACCCTCTAAGGGGCAGGAATTTCGAAAAACTGATACTAACTCTTCACAAAGAATACACCCTCCAATTGGGGACCCCTCTGGGACCCGCGGTTTGGGCTGTGCGTTGGTATATCAGACAGCCAGTCAGGACATGGAATTTTAAATTGAGGGATGATTTTGTGATACACGTATCTCATCATTTTAACTGAAGTATATGTAGACACATTTTCAAGTCAATCGACCCCGAGAGAGTTTCACAGAAAATTCAACACCCCATTTCACCCTCTTAGGGGTGGAATTTCAAAAACCCTTTCTTAGTGGATACCTACTCTCCACAAAGAGTACATTCTCCAAATTTCATGTCTCTAGAACCAGCGGTTTGGGCTGTGCGTTGATATATAAGTCAGCCAGTCAGGACATTGAATTTTAAATTGGGGGATGATTTTGGAAAAACTGTGATACACGTATCTCATCATTTTAACTGAAGTATATGTAGACACAATTTCAAGTCAATCGACTCAGAGAATAAAAAGTTACACAGAAAATTCAACACCCCATTTCACCCTCTTAGGGGTGGAATTTCGAAAAACCCTTTCTTAGTGGATACCTACTCTTCACAAAGAGTACACTGTCCAAATTTCATGTCTCTAGGACCAGTGGTTTGGGCTGTGCGTTGATATATAAGTCAGTCAGTCAGTCAGTCAGTCAGTCAGTCAGTCAGTCAGGACTTTGAATTTTATATGTATAGATAATCATTTTGTGTTGTAACCAAGAATCTGTGTCGCTATTTAGTTATTTTTTATACTTATTGATGTAGCGTAAAAACGTAGATAATATTTGATATTTAAATAAGTTGGTAATATTATCAATTTATTTCTAATAATAAAAAAATGTATATAATTAAATCAGTGTGTGTAAATTTTGGTATATTAACATTTTATTTATATTGTAAATTAAAAGAAATTAAGTGAACTTCTGATATTTATTAGTATTTTATCTGATTTTATATAAATTCGTCTTCCTTTTTGTGCAATGTTTAGAAACACAAGTGAAGTCGCGGGTTCTAGCGAGTATGTAAGTTTAATAAATAAGAACTAAAAATGTTACCACAACACACTGCCATAAACATCTAAATATTTATTCAAAATAATGATTATAAACATTATTATGGAAATAAAAAATAAAGAATTGTACACTTTTTATGTATTTTTCTTACTACACCTTATTCATCATCGTGTGTGTGGTGTATGTGTTACTGGGGAATTGGTTCCGTCGCTTCTTATTTCCAGATAAAATGCTAGGAAATGGTGAAGGGCAGGCCTTTTGGGAGTTCAACAAGCTTATAATAAAAATATATTTTTTCAAAACATGGTTTTAAATATAGGTGTGACGTGATTTTTTTCGGATTCTTCTCTGCATACCCTTCTAATTGATACCAATATCATGCGGGGGTGCATTTAGAATAACTATCACTTAGCTAACCATGCATTGTGATTGAAACTAAAACGTGTATACAAAATTTCAGCTCAATCGGATTCAATACCGTCCGTCCCGTACCGGACCGTCTACTCGCACAACGTTCACTAGGAATCATATAAGTAGTCTTTGCTAGGAATACTGCAAGAAAACACAATTGTTTTTATAAGATAATATAGTCTTTGATAATTCCCTTTCCAACCTACCCGGTCCGAGTAGAAGGGTACTAATGAAAAACCCAGACAGCTCTGCGAACAATATAGTGAAGCATGCGCAAAACTACGCCTCGCTCTGTGCATACACGCTCACACGCACACATTTACATCAAACTACGCTCACAGAGGTGCTCCCTCACCGGGACCATTCGCCTGTAATGTAAGGGTTGGACCTCATCTGGCAGCACGGAATCGCCTTTTTCCGTCGCCCTTTGTCTTTCTGTCGCTTAGAACTGCCATTTGCTAGACCGAGACAGAAAGCATAATGCGATAGGACGCGGCGGAATCCTCGAGGCGATCGGCATCACGGACAAAATGCAATGGTCGGCAGGGAGACTCCGGAACGCTGACGCGCGCATAGCATGCTATCGCATCCTTTCACCGCCGATCACTTGCTATCGCTTGCTGTCTCACTCTATCGTACAATGGCGCACGCGGCCGCTCGTCAGATCAGTGCAGCCTGTTCATTCATTCCGTACGGATGGAAATAACAATGACTGACGAAGGATGAACCTAGTATCTCCGTTTTATTTTGCGAATGCGTTTCTTTTTATTATTTTGATTTTGCATTTCTTGCAAAATACACGCTAGAATCACTGCTCTCTCTTCCGTGGTCCTATCCATCTCGCGCTTGAAACTAAACTGATCATGAGACGGCCCTTAAGTGAGTGTATAGAATTATACGTGACACGACGATAATATCGCCGCGATTCTCTCGCTCGTGGAGACGGCCCCTTATGGTGCCCCCTCACCGCGAGCGAGTAAGGGTTGGACCTCATCTGGCAGCACGGAATCGCATTTGTTCCGCCTGTGCTACCACGTGCTGCAGTATGCTGCCGCATGCTGACGCGTGCGATCGCCTTTTTTGTCTGCGGAATGCGACAGCGCGCGTTCGCATGCGGCAGCATACTGCAGCACGTGGTAGCACAGGCGGAACAAATGCGATTCCGTGCTGCCAGATGAGGTCCAACCCTTACTCGCTCGCGGTGAGGGAGCACCATAAGGGGCCGTCTCCACGAGCGAGAGAATCGCGGCGATATTATCGTCGTGTCACGTATAATTCTATACACTCACTTAAGGGCCGTCTCCATGAGCGAGAGAATCGCGGCGATATTCTCGTATAGAAATACGTGACACGACGATAATAACGCCGCGATTCTCTCGCTCGTGGAGACGGCCCCTAAGCTGCACACATGTTTACGAAACCGTCCTCACGTCACTGTTGACAGCGCTGTCTTAGTTTTTAATTTGGTCTGAGGTTGGGGATAACTGTGTTCAGTTGCAAGATTTGAGCTAAGCAAAAATTGCAAGTTAAATAAAATTTTACATAATTATAAAAAGTGCTGTTTCTTAACCTTTTGATTTTGATTATGCCACACAACCTGGTTGGGAAAAACGTGGGGCGAATATATATATGAATAAATGAAACCCCAAAGTACATAACATAACTTTTATTATCTTGCAGTACACAAAATACAAAACTAAATTATTCTAATTCGATATATTTGTTTTTATCTACGTATAATCGTATATATATATAAGGTCTATCTTTTCATACACGAAATATTTTAAGAGTATCTTCTAAAGTCTTAAAGACGCCAGAACGGAAAAAAAAAAGTTTTTTTTTGATGAAATTATTATAATTCTAATTTTTTTTGAGATTTTTTGCATAAAACCTTTACTCCCATATTCTAACAATGACAGTAGGTAAATACGACGTAGTAAACTAGCGTAATGGGTGTTCAAAAATAAGAAGCCAGTATTTATTTTGTGGGTCAAGTAATTTTAAATATTTTTTTATAAAAATACACTCAGATAAAAAAAAATCCCTTGAAATGGTTTCCTTATAGCCGTTAGATGCTTCTCCGAAAATATTTCGTGTATGAAAAGTTAGACCTTATATATGTATATATATTACTATATTCTATATCTGTTAGGCTTATTTATACAATACGTTTTGTATAAAGTAACCTTACTCTTGACGCACATAAAATATGTCAAAACAAATAATCATACATTATTTTTTTATGGACCAAATACAGAGTGTAAAGGAAATGGGCGCGCAACCTATTGATAAGTACATGATTCTAGACGACGAAAAACTTAAAGGCCTTTATGGTTTTAAGAAAAAATTGCGAGTCTATGCCCTTACACCCCTTATATTTTGCTATATAGTCTGTCGAAAACCTTTTTGGTTTTTTTTTTTTCTCTTTGCTATCGTAAAGACTTATGATATGGTAATAAATCTTCTATAATGTGGTTAATCAGCTGCGTCCGGTAAGACTGGAAGCCGTCTTCAACGTAGTTAGGAAAAGGCCAGATAATGATGATAATGTGGAAACATAAAGTTAAATCAGCAGAATATTTTCCTAAAATCATTCGTTTTACTTCTGTTTAATCCAATTCAAATGTTAGTATAACTAAATACAATCATACTTATGTATAGAGTATACATCTATAAATAAAAAATTACGAGTTTTTTAATTATATTCGTTCCACGTGCATTGTATCGAATGAAATACCATTCGATATAATGAACGTGGATGAAGCAAAAGGAATAGGTGTATAAGGTACTTTCTGCCAACCAAAATGAGAAAAAAAGGTCAGTATATTTTTCAAATTCCTGTTATTGACCACACCAACCCATTTTTTCTGTCATATAATTATTTTTTCAAATATTAATAATCGTTCCCAATGAGTCACACTGTAACATGACACAGTGTTACTCGTTGGGAAAAAATTATGAATAAAAATACCAACCAGTCAGAATCTCGATCACCTACCTAATACTTCAAATTGACGATTAGACGGGTCATAAGATGCGGAGTTACAAAATTGAATGTGCCTGGATGTCTGGGGCTCAATAAAACGGTCAGTTATTAAACCCACTTCTGATGACAACTCCAGAGTTCAAATAATTATGCCAAGAAAATTGTCCATATATTTACTTCTAAGTATTCATCATTTATATCTAAACATTAAAATTTAAATAGTTAGACATTCCCTAGGTCGCTCAGAAGAATGAGCCCAAACATCCCGCATGGAACAACACATACGATGTTCAAAATGCGTGAGCGAGACAACAATGTTCAACTATCAGAAACTTGACCATTTTCTGCCGCGGTGGATGAGTGAATCTTTTAATTTAAATCTTTGTTCAATTCAAAGTTCTAAAATAATGTGGGTATTTAAAGAAGTCTATATTATATACTAGCAGACCCGCGCAACTTCGTCTGCACCACATAAGAGAGAGAGAGAGTGATGATTTTTGCGTAACTTTAACCGTTTACACAGCGCACGCAACGAAGCTCTCAAAAAGAATAAATTTTCCCTGTTTTTGCAGCATTTTTAGCGTGATGTTATATAACCTATACCCGTCAGTAGAAAATAAATTACAGCCTATGTTACTTCCTGATAATTTAGCTGTCTATAAGTGAAAAAATGGTTCAAATTGGTCCAGTAGTTTCAGAGCCTATTCGGTACAAACAAACAAACAAAAAAAAAATCTTTCCTCTTTATAATATTATTATTATAGTATAGATTATTATACTAATGGGGTGTATCGCTCAGTAAAGTATTAAAACTGGAGCACCTTGCTATATTATCTATACCCTGTGTTAATATATTATTTGCTTACTATAAAACTACCACTTAAAGAAGTCTAAATATATTGTACTGTGACTATCATTTTCACATTTTGTATACCTGAAACAAAGAAATTATGTCATGGTCAAGTTATAAATTCGTTACATTTGAATAATCTGAGACGAAAATGAACATTCTGAAATGATAAACAATAAATTCAAGTAGTAATTGAGCAGATGTAGGATGTTTTTTGTCTTCAAACGCCATCGGCATCGAGGTCTCAGGAACAGCCTGCAAGAACTTACGATTAACCTTTTGAGCGCCACGGGCGGATGGATATAGCCGACAAATGAAAATTCTTGCCACTGCTGTCATTTTCAAGTAAAAATTAACATTATGGTGCTTAGCATTTTCATTCCGTTACTGTAAAAAGAAACCCCGCCATCTTGTCCCATTCTACTTGGGATTGGCGCAACACGTTTTCTTCTTCGATTATCCCCTACCAGACGTCACGGCATCTTATCCCCTACCAGACGTCACGGCATCTTTTCTCTTTCATATCATTCCTTAGACAAACCATTCATCTTTTCTCTGGCCTTCCTCTCCCTCTCCAACCATCAAGAATTATATCCATCACTCTTTTAGTCATAGTCACATGCGTTTCATCACTCCTCCAAACATGTGACATGTCCATACCAAGACAAACGACTCCGTTTCAAGTAGCAGTCAATCACAAAACACAAATTATTTACGTTGCTCAAAAAGCCGCTTAGCTGAAGTGGGACTGGGCTGGCCACGTCTGCCGTATGCACAACGAGCTGCGGGCCAAAATAGCCACTTTGTTGAGCCCTGATATAGCCAGAAAACGTCGCGGCAGACCACGTAGAATATGGCGGGACGAGATGGGCGGAACCAACGGTCTACATTAGGTCCGGATCGAAAAAACTGGAAGTCATGGTGAAGAGGTCTTTGTCCAGCAGTGGGATGACGAAGGCTAACAGTAACAGCAGTCAATCACAAAGACACAGCAAGGGTTTCCGTTTCCGCAAAATGGCTAAAAACATTTGTATATTTACCGGGCTCAGTTGATTGTGGCTGAATGCTCAAAGTCCCCCTTGTCGAGATGTCTTTGGAGCGCCTTCGCTGGCTCGTAGATCAGCATAGACATGCGCTCCGGACTGGTCTTGTTCCGTTGCATATCTGGAAAAAAACGCTGTTTTAGTATTACCGCAGGAGAATCTTAAAGCAATCTATACTATATATATTATATATTATTATATTATATTATATAATATTATAAAGCTGAAGAGTTTGTTTGGTTGAACGCGCTAATCTCAGGAACTGCTGGTTCGAATTGAAAAAATATTTTGTGTTGGCTAGTCCATTTATCGAGGAAGGCTATAGGCTATATAACATCACGCTATGACCCTTAGGGGCTGAGCAGCGGGTGACACCGCGGGGATCAGCTAGTTATGTATAAAAGTGGGTCACCTCTTAAACTAGGTGGAGCGAGGATCTTAGCTGAGTGGCTGGTAACAGCAGGGGCCTCGTCGAGAATAAAATAAAACAGAGTTAGATTGAAGGTAACCATGTCCGCCAGTGTACTTCTTTAATGATCTACGTTACAAGGCAAATGTGAGCGGAAACGCCAGGAGAGGATGCCCTAGAAGGACATACACTGACCTTATTGGTGACGTTCTTCAGAGAGGTCTGGTAAGTAGTAGCTGAAGGGTACTGCTGTAACCTGTTGATGTACTTACATCTCAGACTAAGGCGTCGCTTGTGCTGTCCGGACAGCTCCAGCTGCCTCCGCACTAGCTGCGAAGCGGATGCAGGTCTTGGACCCAGCGGCAGAGTGGCTGGCTGCAGGGTTACATCTGAATATGCTGTCTTGCTTGTGTAGTCTGCGAAAGAAACCTTTGGTTAAAAGCCGGGTTGTGGATGTCAGGAGCAAGGGAATATAACAAGGAAATGACGGCACGATAACTACCAACACTGCCATGTTGGTAGAAAACCGAAAGAAAAAGCAATGCAGAGGAAGACTACAGGAGCGAAGATGCTCCAATTTTGGGTTGTGTCTTGGTAAGTTTTATATGATTTCTTAACTCTGTTTAACAGCTAATTTACATATTTGAATCGCTATCATCATCAATTGAGTTCTGTGTCAAGAAATCATATAAAACTTACAACTTCATTTTCAAAGTAATCTTATGTCAAAAGGCTACAAGTCATGGCAAAGAGGGTCAGCGTGAGCGCGATAATCCGCCTAGCTATTGACCAGTTCTTAAGAGTTATTCACTCAGATACAAGCAAGTCTAAATGGAATTATGCTGTTGAAACCACCTCTCTCAGTGAGCACAATGTCGCGATGCATCTGTGACAGCTCAGCATCATTGACCTGGATCTTGTGCTTCTTCTCCAAGCCGTCCCAGGAGCGGTCTACGATGGCGACGGTCATGTCACCGTCAGGTTGCAGATCCTCGTCTTGGATTGATGTGTTCTTGCTTAGAGGTTCCACCTGGGAGTGTGAGCAAAATACTTAAGAACTTAAATCACGGAACTAAGAGCACAACTAAAGTGCGTTCAAGAGAGCCTGTCATAATCTCTTGAACGCTGTTTAGATGTGCTAATCGCGAAATTCGGGGGGTCTTTTTCGTCGGATGTACTACTACCAAATCTATTACTTCTGCTAAGACGCATTGCTGTGTTTCGGTTTTAAAATGATTTGAAGGATGTCTCTCATGTGCGGGTGTAATTCTGGAAATTTAACCGGCACATGAGAAATTGCATCTGTGACAGCTCAGCATCATTGACCTGGATCTTGTGCTTCTTCCCTTCAGCTGGTATTCAGCTGCATCCGGTTACACTGGAAGCCGACCCCAACATAGTTGGGAAAAGGCTAGGCAGATTATTGACATGAGAAATGACACCTTATTTCTCTGGGGGCAAAATATTTGTGATTTTTATTCTTACAGACGTTTATAGGCCGCGCTGACCATATGGACCGTCTGCTTGACTCTAAAATCTAAAACAAAGGTATACTATAAAATTCTTTACCTTAATCTTCCTCTTCACAGTAGGACTGGACTGGGGTCTATTCTTAAAATCAATTTGCTGATTCTTGTCAATCTTATTTCTAATAATCGGCGACAATTTCCTATATTCGCTCCTCGGTTCCAACTCTATCCTAACTGTTTCCACCGTCGAGTTACTGGCCCCTCCGAAGTAAGGGGACAGTTTCGTTTTTGCTCCACTAGTCATATCCGATTCGTCAACACTCTCGATCGTAATAGTCGAATCGACACTGTTCGGATTACGTTTAATCGGTTTGACGATAATCAGTCCTTTTTTGACGTCATCATCTTCGAGTTTAGACGATTTTTCCAGATCGTAATTCGGGTTCTCGAAGCCCGTTTGCGTGGCTATATCGTCGCTCACTGCTGTGAAAGTCTGAGAGTTAGTATTCGATGCCTTGTTCAGCATTCGTTTACGTCTTTCCAAGTCTGCGTGTATGTCTGTTTGAACGCGTAAGTTGATGTCCCCGTAGCGCCGAACGATGTAGTTTAGGAGCCATTGGTAGCCTTTGTGGAGGCCGGGATCGAGTGTCGGCTTTTTGGATTTTGGGTTGTCGCCGTACGCGCTGTAGGATTCGACTAGAGTTGGACAGCGGTACCTGTAAAATGAGAATAGGAAGAGTATTTAGCTGCGAGATGCTGATCCTTAGCAAGCTCAAAATACTTAGGCCTCCAATTTTTGCGTCGATGGTATTTCTAAATCAGTAGGACAGAGTAGGTAAACGGCCATCTCAACAGCAGCACCCGTGGCGATCATCAGATCTTCAAAAGTGCGTTTAAAATAGGTACTATATGAGACACAATTGGGACAGATCTAGAGAAGGATTAAGAAGTGAAAGGCGTGTTGGGGTATTCTTAAAATGTGTCTCAGATGTTCTTTTTTTGCTAGAACTGACCGAGGGCCAGTGCAGCAAACGCGTCCTATAATTGAGACTGTGTGCGTCATGCGTAATGTGGGACGCCCCCCAGCTAGTTGAACCAACGTCCCTAAGAATGTGGCTGCGGCAGGCTAGTTGTTGATGATGGAAAAGAGTGTTTTTATGCAGCTTGGCCTCTGCCAGCAGTGGACTGCGTAGGCTGAGTTCATAGATTGATTTACCTCGAAATATGTAACACACAGACCATCAGGAACTAGTCAGTAGCAGCCCAGAATCTGAATTTGTGCATTGTTGTTCTTTTTGGTAATTGCTCGCTACCCAGTGTACGGGACTTTAACAATACAATAAGTACACTTCTGTTTAATCATTCTTGGAAATAGGCCTAATGTTATGTTAAGTGGGTTATGTTTGAGTATACGTACTTATTAACCAGGGGCTCTATGTTAAGCTTTTCAACCACATCGATGTCGTCCAGGGCTCCATGCTTGTCCTGTTTGTTTGCGAGCACCAGCACTGGTTTACCTGGTAGAATAAAACCTCCTTCCTTTAGAAATGTGTTGTGTGCGTGTGTGAGGAGCTCGTGGCTAAATAATAACAGCCGTTTGGGTCGATGTTTAACCTAAGTTGGTCCGTGGATGGGTGACCACCCACTACATATCCAGTTTCCTCCGTGCCTCGGAAAGCACGTTAAGCCGTTGCTCGTGCTTTACCAAGGGGTATCCTATTACCCAGTATTAACTGGGTTGTGGAGGTCAGATAGGCAGTCGTTCCATGTAAAAATAATGGACCTCAGCTACATCCGGTAAGACTCGAAGCCGACCCTAACATATTTGGGAAAAAGGCTAGGCAGATGATGACTTCAGAAATCTGTTAAAATGTATGAAACAGCTATGTTTTTCAGATAATTAGATGAATATCGTAAGACTGCTTATACAATTATGTATTCTGTGGTACGACGTAGTGGGGGTGAAGCTGCCCACTCATACCCAGAAAGAATATTTTCTACTTTTTGATGTTCAAATTAAAGATCCATCAACACTACGAAGTTTATTGGCACCTAATCGTCTACCGAAAGGAATTATACTATGCTAACTGCTAACTAACGAAATAATTACTCATACATAAAATAATGACGCATAGCTCGAGTCACGTCAGCATAAGGCCAAGGACTTTCCTGAATGAAGTAGGAATTTGTTTCAAATTCTTTTGTCACGAAACAAACGAATTTTGGTTTTATCGAAGATTTATTTAGTAGGACTCTCTTTGAAGGATCTTAATTCTCATTCCTACAGATGGCATTCCGAAGATCACAGGCTAAATCTGGTTGTGAGACCTCGCGCAGACCAAAGAGCTGAATGGTACAAAAGGAGGAGGCCTATAGTGAGCAGTGAGTGGCGCAAGGCTGCGGATATGATGATGATGTACGGAATATGTATTCCTACCGTAGTAGTGCTACTAGGCTTGCATTGGAATGATAAAAATGCCTTACAATGTTAGAATAAATCCCAGTACTTTACTATATCCCCAGGTCCTTTTATTACGCAAAATTAGGTTATGTTTTAGAGTTCATCAGGTAACCCAGGTTGTGCAGGATGCAACTGTGTCTCCGCACCCCAACCAGAAGTGACGAGGAGGAACACCGTGTGGTTTAGTTACAGTTAGTAGGAGTCTGACAGACCCCTCCATTGAGGATTTCCACACGTAAAAAAAGATTAAAAAACTTTGGTTATAAAAAGATTGAAACGCAGTGGAGAAGTTATACCCTAAATGAGGAAATAATACTCAGGCATTTAAAAGGACGGTATTTACGTACATCTATTTAAACGCCTATTCAAACCTAAGCGGTATTCGCTGCCGCTGTGGGTAGAGGTACATACCGCGCGGGTTTCGCTCAGGTATTTAGTATCAAGTTGAAAGCGAAACCCGCGCGGTATGTACCTCTACCCACAGCGGCAGCGAATACCGATTAGGTTTGAATAGGCCTTAACAAGGGGTAAAGTTAAACGATCGACTTCAAACAGTGATTCACAGAACAAAGTGGTCGTGTAGTAAATAAATCAAAGGGAAATTGCTGGCTAATACCACGTTATTATCAACCACCTGAAGGCCCTGGTCGGCGGAATAAAATAGTGTTTGTCACCTTGAACTCTTTCGGAGAAAAGTAAATATTGAAATGTTCGCCTACCTACTTTAAAATGTTTTCTTTAGAATTGTCAAATATCAAACCTATTATGACCATTTTCCATTATGATACAGAAAGAGATAGCTAATATTGCGCTTGAAGTACTTAAATTACGACAATTGTCTGAATTTGTCTGCAACAATTTGCGCGCGCTAGTGTGATATGTACCTCTTTTTATTCATAATATCATTGCCATTATTGCAAACGAGTATCTTTGAATACTTGAATACGGAAAATAGTCTGCAAATCACAAACTACCGTCATGTGATATTGAATTATCGTTATAATTTTGGCAGTCGACGGATAGTCACGCCTAACATTCGTAAACCTTTGACAGTCGTTACGGGTACATCGAAAGTCCGACCAGTCTGACCAAGGGATATCGTGATATCCGTATAGTAACTGTGAGGTGTGGAGGTTAGATAGGCAGCCGCTCCATGAAGAAAATTACTATTACTCAGCTGCAACTGGTTAGACTGGAAGACGAAACCAACATATATTTGGAAACAGGCTAGGCAGATTGGTTGCAAATATGGTTTAAATTGCAATCAGTATGTTTTGTATATTATAAAGCAACAAGGGCTGTTTGCATAGGTGAATTTAAATGTGCGATGGGTTAAGCTCCCACGAACCAGGAGAAATTAATAGTGTGGGGCTACGGCACTAAATAAATACGGGGTGAAAGCGACACCGACGCGAAAACGGTTACCATATATTCAGTACATCATCATCATTATAAATACAGGTTTAATGCGTGGCCGCTATTTTCAAAATAAAATAAAATGGCGGATGTTAGGCATGTCCAAATAATTCAAAGCTTTCAGAGATAAAGCGCAGGCCACACCGCCAGCTGGCGGGCGGACGAGCGACGCGAACGACGCGTCGTTTCACCTCTTTTCATACTTTGGTTCACACCGCGAACTATGAAAAGCTACGAACAAAGTATGAAAAGGGCGTCGTTCGCGTCGCTCGCCCGCCCGCCAGCTGGCGGTGTGGCCTGCGCTTAAGCGTGTACGAAGATAGTGACACGTGATTTTTATACGTAAGATAACTAAGTAGGTAAGTACATGAATTAATTGGTAGAGTATATACGTAATGCAAGTAGGTAGTTTAGGTATCGTGTATTGACGATATTAACCACGGCAACGGACACGGTTCAGTAGCACGATAAATAGTTAACTACCTAGGTAGTACGGTACAGCCATATCCACTTTTACCGATAAGCGTTTTAATTAAAAGTGAAGAGTGATTTTATCATACATATTAGCGTTACAAGCGCTATTAGGAAAGTAAGTATTTTGCTATTTCTGACATAACAAAAGACACAACAGATCATAATCTTTTTGCGCTTATTCCAGTTCAATGGGATCCGTATGTCGTCACTTTTACCTAGCTATCAGTAGCGAAGGGTGAACTTTTGTAACAGGTAAGCCGGAGTACATATCTTTAATGTGATTATATTATTTGTCTATAGAATACCGACTGTGTCAATTCTCAAAAGGAAGCCGGTAGGTATCGAGTTGTAGGGAACCTTCGCCACTGCTAGCTATTCATCTGTCTAGCCTTCAATTTTGTTGGGGTAGGCTTCGAGTATATCCGGAGTTAACTGAATACCAGTATTATATATTATTGATGGAGGTGCTGTCTATCTCGCAGTCGTCAGGCCTCTACAGCCCAATTACTGGATAGCACATAGGAAACCAGCATGCCTGAGAGATATTTCTCGACGGCATGTAAAGCCATGGGTGGCATAATACTCTGTCATCAGGTTAGGCACTAATCACACGAAAAAGAAATAAAAAAGAATACTTAGTAGCACTACATTAGTCCAGCAACTTTATACATATAATTATATACGTCCACTGCTGGACATAGGCCTCCCCCAAGTGTCGCCACATTGACCGGTTCCGTGCGTCATACATACATCAGTGCTTGCGTCAAATCCGGTAGTTCTGATTTTTGCAGAATTGTTTATGATGTTAGCCCAATGAATAATCCAAGTTTGTGACCTCGAGCGCCGAAAGCATCTTTGTCAAAAATTTCGGATCTGCGGTACCAACTATTCGCTATATTTCGGAAAATCACGAAATATCACTAGGGTGGGGGTGTGGGGTGTGTAGGGGTGTTTAGTCAGACATCACGTACCTATGTATATTTATTTTTTCTTTGAACGCGCGAATTCTAACCCGAAAAGCGGTGCGTGTCCTTGACATTTTTATCACGGTGCTTAATGTTCCAGAATTAAATTAGAATATACCTGTTAACCTGTATTTAAACATAATATTTTGAATTTTTTAAAAGAAAGTTTGTACCAAAAAAGTACGTGTATTTGAGTAGGGTAGAGAGGTAGTCCAAAACCTCACCACGTATCGCCATGGGGGAGGTGGGGGTCAAAAAGTTGCTAAAAAACAACACGTGGTTAATGGACGACCCGTAAAATGCGGCATTCATCTCTATTACTGCCGCAATAAATGAATAATGCGGACAATACGTACAAAGTTTACTGTTTTTTATGAACAAGAAAGAGGGTAGACCGAACAAGAAAGAGGGTAGAACGAACAAGAAAGAGGGTAGACCGAACAAGAAAGAGGGTAGACCGAACAAGAAAGAGGGTAGACCGAACAAGAAAGAGGGTAGACCGAACAAGAAAGAGGGTAGACCGAACAAGAAAGAGGGTAGATCGAACAAGAAAGAGGGTAGACCGAACAAGAAAGAGGGTAGACCGAACAAGAAAGAGGGTAGACCGAACAAGAAAGAGGGTAGACCGAACAAGAAAGAGGGTAGACCGAACAAGAAAGAGGGTAGACCGAACAAGAAAGAGGGTAGATCGAACAAGAAAGAGGGTAGACCGAACAAGAAAGAGGGTAGACCGAACAAGAAAGAGGGTAGATCGAACAAGAAAGAGGGTAGACCGAACAAGAAAGAGGGTAGACCGATTTGTCTGCTCATAAACACCCACCCGCAATAACTTCAGTTTATCCGTGATCATGGTGCTTGCAACAGCGCCGAAATATCGGGAACTCATAAAAAAACAGTAAACATGGTAAATATCCCGTTTCGAGTATTAATAATAAAGTTAGTGACCATGATAATTTAAAATCTTATAATACGTACAAAAATTGTATCGAGAGAAAGAGATTTTTCGCTCGAGTTAATACCTATCGATGCAAGTCGTAAAATTCAACTGAAGGCAACGGAAATTACTTCAATCATAATAAAATCGGAAAAACATATAATTTATTTTACACACGTGTTACAAATCTTCCATCTTTTCTTTTTCAAAAACTTTGCCCCACTCTAGGGATTGCTACTGTATCGTGGGTGTGATTACAAATATTTAAACTCACGAACAGCTAGACCCGGGACAGCTACCTGCCAGGATATTTGCTCCGTGCGGGAATCGAACCCGAGACACGCAGCGCAGCAGCCAATCGCTCAGCCACTGCACCAACCGTGCTGACTCGTCCATCCGTGGACCGTGTCCGTGTTTTTTTTTCTAGTATAGTTCGTCGTGGACAAAAATGTGCTAAAGAGGAACCCCATCCTCAAGGATTGTTTGCAATCTCAGAAACATGAGCTGTCCCCAGCCATAACATCTAAAGACTTTACAAAAGTATGAGACCATAAGGCGCGAATTACATAAAAACGGCGTAAGGTGACGGTGCGGCGCAGGCGTGGAATTTATAAGGAAAGGAAAGAACGGCGTGCCTTCGCCGCACCGCTTGAGTGTAATACAGGACACGTCGCCTGCGTAGGTACCTACATTCTGTATGAAAACGTTTTGAAGCGACATCATGCCTGCGCCGTGCTTTCACCTTACGCCGTTTCTGTGTAATTCGCGCCTAAGGTTTCTATTAGGGACGAAGGGATGGGCCGTTCACAAGTTAGCTCGACTTCGCAATCCGCTATAGACCGACCGCTTTAGTTAAGAGTCCTCGCGAAGGTGACAATTTAAATGGAGTATTCTAAAGGTTGATCACGTATTTGGTTCAATTAGTATCGTAATACCTACGTGGATTATGGCTATTTTAAAGCAAATATGGGATATTGTTAGGACTTTGTGGACGCTTAATGTGCCTTTGATGGTGCAAGGCGAAGGATTCATTTAAGCACTCGGTCTATATGAAGGGTGTAAATAGACCCTTAACATATCCGAAAGGCACTTGTTCTCCCCGTCTTTGCGATCATTTTTTTGTTCTAGACCATACCTGGGTACCTTCTAGTTACGGAGATATTGGGGGTCAAAGTTCCTACTTTTTCACAAGTTTTTTTTAAAATACATGTTTTTAATGTAAGTTTTTTACTTTACACACCTCCAGGACCCCCGTACTATTCAATCCACCCATCAGCACAATGCTTTGAGTGCTTTCCAACGAGTCCTACCGTAAAACGTGATTTTTCACCCAAAAAAAAAAAGCCGATGCCCAGCAATAATTTTTGCGTAAAGTTACTTAGTTTGATGTACAGAATGCTTGGTTGACGGCTATGTGAAGGGTCTGTTTACGCCCTGTATAGATTGCGAGGTCTATGTCTAGAAATAGAAGTATTTCAGCTAAGATGATGATGTGATAGGTACCTAGGTTCAGGTCCCTCAGAAGAACGGAAAGGCCTATATCTAGCAGTAGGTAGACACTTTTCATGCTGTCTCGTTGGTGTTACATGGGAATGAAACTTAACTAGCGAAATTTAGTTGAAGGTGTAGATACTATTAGGTACGTTCCTAATCTTCGGGGATTGCAGGCGTGATGTTATGTTATGTATGTTTGTTAGACGCTTTTCAGCTGAGATGATGATATGTTAAATATCTACTTAGTACACACCGACAGAAGCATGTAGAAGGGACGTAGGTCATTAAACTATGCCCTGGAAAACCTAAGAACTGACTTGACCAAGAACTAGAAGGTCTAGATGTTGAGTTGCGTGTAGATTAATGTCGAGTTGCGTGTAGATTAATGTCGATTGGTAGTTAGGTACCTATTTACTTTTATGGCTATTTTATTTCATAAGCGCGAAATTACTGTAGCAATGTTATACATACTGAAAAAAAGTGTATTATGAGGCAAACATAATGATCTTAAATTACGATGCTCCCTAGACCTCTGAAAAAAAAGTTATGGAAACCTGCGACTTCAGAATTTCCCACTTTTTTTGTAAAAGCGGATTTAGCTTTCAGTTAGATCGGTTTACAAGAATAATTAATTTGATCCCTTCTAAATTATAAATTTCGAGAAAACGAAACCGGTTAAACACTCTTGTATTTACGAACACCCTCACATACAATAATTATTATAACCTTATGTAGACCTACCGTCAACTACTGAATATACCTACTACAGAAACCAATTTGTTATGGAAAATTCGTCGCTTCAGAATCACATTTTCTGAGCGAAATGATTACGAAATCTAAACGTGAATAAGCCTCGAGTTACCATGACGACAATTGCAAAATATTAATAAAAATCATACCTGATATTTTTTCGTGCGATAAGACCTCTTCAAGAACGGTTCTGCATTCGTCCAACCGTGAAAAATCGCTAGAATCGATGACAAATATCACTCCATGCACTTCGCTATAGTATTGACACCATATCTGACGAAAATGAGGCCCTCCTCCCAAATCATATATCGTCACAGGTGTGTCTTTATGCACTAAATTCACAGCTTTAAAACCTACAGTCGGCAAAACCTTGTCATCCTTTTCGCCGGCCAAATCATTCACTGCTTTTGTTTTTCCCGCGTTATCCAGTCCTACTAGTATCAATACGATCTGGCGACGCTGGTTTCGCCGTCGAAAAACACTTCTCAGACAATTACCCATAATAAACACGACTTACAACTAGATTAACGATAAAAAATCACTACTCATATCACAAATACGTGTTTCAAATTTGAATTTGTCACCCGTGGCCATTTGTAAACAAAAGTTTTGTTGACACATTGGTTACCAATAGCGATCGAGTTCGATGTGGCCAGTATTATGCATTGGTTTGTTCTCGTTGCCCATTTTATAAATTTGATTTTGTTTTCCTTTCTGATTAGTTTTATTTAAAATCTTACGTTTATAATATATTTTATTATTTTGAAAATTACTTCGGTTGCGTATTTAATTATTCCAATTTGTGTAGGTCTACACTGTAAATGAGAAAATTTTCCCTACTAAAACTATAAATTAATTTTATTTTTCTCCACTTTCATAAATTAATGACCACGACTGTCGAGCGCCATCCGATGTAAACTAATAAATTAATGTATCACGCTTGTCTACTCCAAGGCAACAGCTGTATTTGAACAATTCCACGTAAATAACGTTTGTAAAATTAAAGGCCACATCTGTTCCGTTATAATGACGACGTCCTTGCAATTTGTATGTTGTATTTATTATGGTTAAGCGGAGTGTAGGGGTGTATCATCGCCTTTTGCTTATCATTATCACAACACATAACATAATACCATAAGAAATAGCCCAAACAGCTTGTTTTATCCCATAACATGTTTACCTAAGATGAACTTTAAGGCCTTTAAATAGTATGAACGGCGCTACGTGACGTGGGCGCGTGCTACGGCTTTTCTGAAAGATAATCTGACAGGATGTCCGGAGTGGGCACCGCGAATTTTAGCGTACGCCTTTAGGCTAACTCTGTGGTCATAACCACACCAACTTGCTCGGATTTATTTACTTACCAGGGTCACAAGCAGGGCCTAGTCCTATTTGTGAGAAAGCGAATTTCATAATTTAGTAGCTAAACTTTTTAAGGTTTCTGCTTTCCAAAACTCGCGTGGATGCACGGAACGGGTGACCGCTGTCAAAATGTCCTCAGAAAACCCGCCGCACGAGTCTATTTTTCAAAACAGACACGCGAGGGTGTACCAAAGAACATAAGTATTCGAGCGAGCTTGCAGCCGCGCCCGCGTCCGCGTGTTCGACGCTCGCCATTTGAGTCGAATAACAAATAAAACATGCAAATAAAAATACATAATTGAACATTTATTTTGAGAAAAATAATATTCACCATAAATACAGGTACAATTTCGAGATAACGTTATTTACAAAGCTCAATAAGTTTTATAAATAAATACATTAAAATGCGCGCCAATTAAAATCAACGGCCATCTTGATTTGTGTTGCCAATCGAGAAAAATTCAATTTATCTGAATTTCACGAGAATTGTGTCCCCATTTTTTATTGAAAAATAGGCGAGATCTTTCATAACGTTGTCAAGGCATATTTCTGCGCCTTGCATTTGATCGTCGAGTAAGTATAGTGTTGGTGGGCCAGTGTGGACAGCCTTCGGGAACAATCTCTGTGCGAGCGTGACCAGTTTTTGCACAAACATGGAGGATGGGAATTTCTTTTTGAATTGTTTGCCGGTTGCATCTTTTAGTATAACTTCTAACAATTGTGATGTGAGCGTCATGTTTTTCGGTTGTTTCTCTAGCAAGCTGTCCTCTGGGATGCCGTATTCTGAAATTGAGAAACAATATATTTAATTATAAACAATTTTTTGGTATAGTGAATTTGTCATTTATAGTAGAAGTGCACAGCACTCGCAAAATAATAAAAGGGCAAGTAATATTGGCATTACAGAATTTAAGTTACACAATAAAAAATAATTAAACAGTTAAAAATTAAAAATGGGCTAAGTACATCAAGCCGCTGGGAAATATAGAATTATTTAATTAAAAAACATGTATAAATTAAAAGACTGAAAAAGAAGAGAATGGAAGTGGATGCAATGAATTACCCGGTGTCTGATATTGCAAAGACGTCTCGAGACTCCGAGCTGGTTAAAACCCTCATACGGTACTGACGGAAGGGGTTAGAGTAGATGTCGATGCTACTGGTTCGTGCAGCAATTTTCTTACAATCTCTGATCAGACGGTTCATGGACGCGGAGCTACCAAGGTTAGTACGACTAGAGTGGTGGCAAAAGTTATGGTGCCGCGACCAGATCTAACAGTTTTCTGTCGAGGTACAGCTATTCTTAGTTCCGCTAAAAGATTGGGAGCATTTACTAAGCCGTTAACTATTTTATAAAGTAGGATTTGGTCCGTTATGTCTGTGCGGTGTTCGAGTGAACACATATTGAAATGACTGAGTCTTTGATTATAAGAAGAATCCCGTGGACAGCTAAAGCTTTTCAAACGAAGATTTCTAGTGAAGCTTCTTTGGATACGTTCAATCCTGTTTACGTGGACACGGTAAGTGGGGTTCCAAACTGGAGATGCATAGTGCAGTAAGCTACTCACAAGAGTATTGTAGAGCACCTTTTTAAGGATGAGATAGAATGGAAATCCCGAGGAGCTCGTGGCTAAATAATCACAGCCGCTCGGGTCGATCTTTAGGTTAAACCGTGTTTGCCTAGGTTGGTCTGTGGATGGGTGACCACCCATTACATACCGAGTTTCCTCCGTGCCTCGGAAAGCACGTTAAGCCGTTGGTCCCGGCTGTCATTTGTAGATCTTTGACAGTCGTTATAGGTAGTCAGTGGATCAAAAAGTCTGACAACCAGTCTTACCAAGGGGTATCGTATTACCTAGTACTAACTGGTTTGTGGAGGTCAGATAGGCAGTCGCCCCATGTAAAATACTGGTATTCAGCTGCATCCGGTTAGACTGGAAGCCGACCGATGATAGAATGGAAATCCCGACATATTCTTTTTATAAAGTCAGACATTTTTGCAGCTTTGGCAGTGATGTTGTCGATGTGGTTAGTCGAGGTGGACTCCCAGGTCGCGAATCGTGTCCACTTTTTGGAGTGTTACCCCATTTATTGATTATGACATTGGTAATGGTCTCCGTTTCTTAGTTAATGTTATGTGGTAGCACTTTTTCACATTGAGGTACATCCGGTTTTGTAGGCACTTCATTCATAATGATGCATAACTACTTACTGCCAACAAGCTCCGCGAACCGACAGTGCTCCTCATTGAAGGCTCGCTGCGTCGCCGGGTCCTTCTGCGCCAGTTTCCACTCCGCTCCGTACCGCTTCATGTAGTCGTACTCCGCGCCGCGACGCAGTTCCCGGGTAATTGTGGAGCCGTTTAGTTCCTGCAGATAATGACACATTAATTAATTAGACAGTGGATGACGTTGAAGTCTGACAACCAGTCTTACCAAAGGGTATCTTATAAAAAAATACTAATTGGGTAGTGGAGGTCAGATACACAGTCGCTCCATGTAAAATACTGGTATTCAGCTGCATCCGTTTAGACTGGAAGTCGACCCCAACACAGTTGGGAAAATGCTAGGCTGATGATGACAGTGAATGAGGCTAGCACAGAAACGTGGAGATTAGCACAGAACCAGAGAAGCCTAATACCCAAAAGTGGATGATGATGAGTCAGTGGCCCGATATTATGACAACCAGTCTCACCAAGGGGTATCGTATTACCTAGTAAATGAGTTGTGGTGGTCAGATAGTCAATCGCTCCTTGTAAAATACTGGTACTCATCTGCATCCGGTTAGACTGGAAGCCGACCCCAAAATAGTAGGGAAAAGGCTAGGCAGATGAAGATGATTAAATACAGAGAAAACACGAGGCATTGAATACGTAAAAGACCACGTCATTTACCATATTTTTATTGTTTACACTAAGGTAAATCACAAGACACGAGCAGAGTAACGAGAAACTAGACAACAGAACCACGCCGCGCGCTTGCGACAGTGAACGAGGGGAGCGTCGGACTGAGCCGAGTCAGCTGGCCGGGCGGCCGAGGGAGCGTGCCACACCTGCTTTTGCACGCCTCCACGCATGGCTGCGCTTGCGCGTTTTATTATAAAGGGTGTAAAAAGACCCTTAACATATCCGAAAGGCACTTGTTCTCCCCGTCTTTGCGATCATTTTTTTGTTCTGGACCTTTGAACCTTCTAGTTACGGAGATATTGGGGGACAAAGTTCCAACATTTTCACAAGTATTTTTTTAAATACATGTTTTTTTAATGTAAGATTTTTACTTTACACACCTCCACGTACTCTTCAATCCATCCATCAGCACTATGCTATGAGTGCTGTCCATCGAGTCCTACCGTATCACGTGATTTTTCACCCAAAAAAAAAAGTCGATTCCCAGCAATATTTTTTGCGTAAAGTTACTTAGTTTGATGTACAGAATGCTTGGTTGACGGCTATGTGAAGGGTCTGTTTACGCCCTGTATGACTATCATATCCACATTCTACACAATGGCGTGCCTAGAGCCCATAAGGCAAGCAGACCACAGAGAAAAAAAAGCAGCTCAATTGAAAACCAGGAAGTGGGTCAAAAACTTCTAAAATTTTTTTACGTGGTGAGTTAGTTACAGGTGGAGCAGCGGTGGCCCAATGGTGGCGACCCCGACCTACGAACAGTGAGTCGTGGTTTCGCACCCAGGCAGGCGCATTACTTAGTGTAATTTATTTCATTACCACTGCTCAAAACGGTGAAGGAAAACATCGTGAGGAAACGGCCATGTCCTACAATAAAAAAGACATGTGACATCTACCAACCCGCACTGGGCCCGCGTGGTGAATTATAGCCCATTCCCTCTCATAGAGAGGAGGCCTATGTCCCAGCAGGAACATTATAGGCTGATTATGCTTATGCTAGTTACACGTGAAGCTAATAAAAGCGTGTTAAAAGTAAGGTATTCTTTACCATCAATGTTTCAATCTTAGCAATAACAAGTTGTGATCCAGTATCGTAGTCTTCAGTCTCTTGTATGGGGTTCTTCAGGAAATACAGTTTCTTCAGGCCGTGCAGTTTGTTCAGCTCGCTTAGTGATCGCCACTGTAATGGAAAATATTGAGGTTTTAGTATATTTTTGAACATGCTAGATCTTTTATTATTATAAGCATTAAGTATAATTATGTGCTTCTTTGGTCTTATTATAACAATTAAACGTGCTTCTTTGGTCTTATTATAAGCATTATTTGCGCTTCTTTGATCTTATTATAAGCATTATACGTGCTTCTTTGGTCTTATTATAAGCATTATACGTGCTTCTTTGGTCTTATTATAAGCATTATTTGCGCTTCTTTGGTCTTATTATAAGCATTATACTTGCTTCTTTGGTCTTATTATAAGCATTATTTGCGCTTCTTTGATCTTATTATAAGCATTATACGTGCTTCTTTGGTCTTATTATAAGCATTATTTGCGCTTCTTTGATCTTATTAAAAGCATTATACGTGCTTCTTTGGTCTTATTATAAGCATTATTTGCGCTTCTTTGATCTTATTATAAGCATTATACGTGCTTCTTTGGTCTTATTATAAGCATTATACGTGCTTCTTTGGTCTTATTATAAGCATTATTTGCGCTTCTTTGGTCTTATTATAAGCATTATACTTGCTTCTTTGGTCTTATTATAAGCATTATTTGCGCTTCTTTGGTCTTATTATAAGCATTATACGTGCTTCTTTGGTCTTATTATAAGCATTATTTGCGCTTCTTTGGTCTTATTATAAGCATTATACTTGCTTCTTTGGTCTTATTATAAGCATTATACGTGCTTCTTTGGTCTTATTATAAGCATTATACGTGCTTCTTTGGTCTTATTATAAGCATTCTATGTGCTTCTTTGGTCTTATTATAAGCTTTATACGTGCTTCTATGGTCTTATTATAAGCATTATATGTGCTTGTTTGATCTTATTATAAGCATTATACTTGCTTCTTTGGTCTAAAGAAGCACGTATATTGCTTATTATAATAAGCAATATACGTGCTTCTTTGGTCTTATTATAAGCATTATATGCTTCTTTGGTCTTATTATAAGCATTATGTGTACTTCTTTGGTCTTATTAACACATTTTTCTTTCTCTCTCATTGAAAATGTTGGTGAAATTCGACTTGTTTCCGTATGTTGTGTCTAAATTATCTTTCTATTGCTGGGTACACATTGGTGAAACGTAACATGAAATGTAACACACGATGTAACAATTTCGCCTTGTTGTTGGGTTACATTTCAAGTTGCATTGCATAAGTCTGGACGGCTCATTCGTGTTACATTACATGTTGCGTTACACTAATGTGTACTCGGCATAATAAACCTGAATGATATAATTAATAAGAAATCGAAGTATTTTTAAACAGAAACGATGAGAAGTAAATATCAGTAATGTAATTTTGAGGTCTGAGATTGCACTAGTTTTTTTTTTTAATTTTTGTACAAAAACCATTGTAGTTATAACAAACAACAACTAACAATGAAAGGTTTTTTAAAATAAGAAAATAAAAATAATACATGGCAATACAAAAAACAAAATGTTACCATACTCACATTGTTAAGCCTGTTCCTATTCAAAAACAGAACCTCCAACTTCTTAAACACATCCACCTTGTCCTCCGGGTTCTCACTAAACCTTATTTCTGTAAACTGACAGTCATTCAAACTTAGAACCTTTAAGTTTTTCAAACTACCAAGGTTCATGATTTCAGACCATCGGTCTAGCGGATTCCCATCTAGTTTTAATATGGTTAAAGTCCTCAAAGTTAGTGATGGTGGTATTATTTTTTTAATTTTGTTGTAGGCAACAATCATTTCGTTTAGTTTTGGCCATAGGTGTGATAGAGCGAGAATATCCGCCCATTCGTATTCGCACACTGAGATGTTTAGTTTCTCGAGGTTGGCAAAATTGATGGATAGTTGCGCCATTGTTTCTTCTGACATATCTATGGCCATACGGTTTTTGCTGTGGAAGAATAAAAGGTAGAAATTATTCTATTTTGTCGGACAATGACAGTAAGAAAAAGATTGTGATTAAATAAAACAATAATTAACACTTAGTTTAGTTGTAGTTGATGGAACTTTCTAGTACCTGTGTCTAGAACCAACATAATATCTACGTGTCTTGCAATAAAGGCCTTTTCCACGTCCAGGCCCAGGTCCAATAAAGGTCTATTAAAGAGATTATTATCCTGATATTTACAAAAACCTGCCCGAAAACCTTATTAACTAATTTCGCGGGCTAGCCTGGCGCTTCCACCTTAAGGAAGGCTCCAGAACCTTTAATTGCTGTGCGGACAGCTGGATGACCTCGTGCCAGTTGCAGAACAAGTTGGGGACACGTCCAGGTCTAGAACATTCTCTTACTTAACATCCAGGTCATTGAGGTCCGGCAGCTGCGCGGACAGCTGGATGACCTCGCGCCAGTTGCAGAACAAGTTGCGCGACACGTCTAGGCTGCGCACGGCGGGGCACAGGGAGGCGACGTCGCCGGGCTTCGCTATGTTCTGGTCGTGCACGCATACTTCTAGGAGGCGGTCGAATTTTCTGGAAAGAAATGAGATTTTGTTTAACGATGTTGCTACGTTGGACGAGAAACCAGCAACCAGTCAACCAGCCTTACCAAGGAGTATCGTATTACCTAGTACTAACTGGGTTGTGGAGGTCTGATAGGCAGTCGCTCCATGTAAAATACTGGTATTCAACTGCATCCGGTTAGACAGGAAGCCGCCCCTAACATAGTTGGGAAAAGGCTAGGCAGATAATGATGGTGAGTTGGACGAGAGAATACCGCGTAACTTCCCGAACGATGCCCAGCCGAGTTGGATTCGACGATTGACCTCTTTCTTGAAATTAGACCTACCTAACTGGACCGTTTGTCCCAGGTAGTAATCGTCTTCAACTGGGGATCAGGGATCCGCTGGATGCGAGTCGCACGGGACCGGTCAATGTGTGCGACACTTGGGGGAGGCCTATGTCCAGCAGTGGACGTCTTTTGGCTGAAATAATGATGATGATGATGATGATCTTGGTAAGTTTAGCTCGCTTATTTTTCAGCCTTTTTAGCCGAAGAGGACGATCGAAGATAGAGCTATGCTTGCCAAAGTCGGTCCATGGTAGATCAAAATCAATCCATCCATTTCTATGTGGTCCATTTGTAGGGCTCTGACAGTCGTTACGGGCAGCCAGGGGCTTGAAACTCGGGCAGTCGTCCCATGTCAAATACACACGTTTTTTCACCGCCAAAATTTGTAGGACCGCCTTTAGTGGTCGCAAGCGCGACTGCTGAGTATGAGATCCTGGATTCGATTCCCGGGTCGGGCAATGTGTTATTGGATTTTTCCATCAGGAATTTCTCAGTAGCAGCCACGGTGTCTAGATTTGTGCCCGGTTGATGGCAATAGGCCCTCGCCCTCTATTACATGGGACTTAAACATAACAGATGAAATTTAGGTGTACTATTAGGTACACCTCTGCCTATCCCTTCAGGGATTACAGGCGCGATGTTATATTATGTAACTTGTAGGTGTATTCAGCGTCGCTTTAGAGCTGTGACTACCTACAAGCTTCCGGAAAATAATCCATAGACGAATTAGACGAAGATTATGACGGGGAATAAACAGCCGACAACCCAGCCGACGGCTATGTCCAAGCTGTATCTGTTCAACGTTACACCCACACATTAAAACCACCAGCGATCCCCAGACGTGCCCTGGAGTGTGAATCTGTAGAGTGTCGTGTGTCTGAAATCATTTTGGCTCTTTCGCTAGAGCTCGCCACTGTATGTAAGTTTGATTTGCTAAAGTGTGTTCATTTACTTCCTTGCAAGCGATTTTATGCCAAATATAGATTTTTCTTTTTAAATGCCTAGCAAAAATCTGGCTAATGGCCTACATTGACTTCAGCTGCTAAGTTTTACGCTTTCGGCGAATGTTTTCTGTATGATTCGACATACACAGTTTTACTACATGGTTTAATCCAACCAAATGACCTTGAACGTGATATTTAACAATCAAATGGATGACTGACCCGATAGTTTTGGGGCGACACGGGTAATGCACACGCCCTGTGCTATGTCAAGCATGCTTAAAAATCAATATCGCATGTTACTCGTGGCTAAATAATAACAGCCGCACGGGTCGATTTTCGAGGTTAAGCCGCGCTCGCCAAAGTCGGTCTGTGGATGGGTGACCATCTATTACATATCGAGTTTCCTCCGTTTTTGAATAACATAAAATCGTATTTTACAGGGAGCGACTGCCTATCTGACCTCCACAACCCAGTTAGTATAGTATAGCGGAATATGATACCCATTGGTGGGACTGGTTGCCAGACTTTTGGGGCACTAACTACATGTAACGTCTATCAAAGATCTACAAATGCCGCCGGGACCAACGGCTAAACGTGCTTTCCGAGGCACGGAAGAAAACTCGGTACCTATGTAATGGGTGGTCACCCATCCACGGACCAACCTACGCAAGCATTGCTTAACCTGAAGATCAACTTGTTATTATCTAGTCACGAGCGAGAAAAGGTGTACCTACCTATAGTGCACCAACATATTGGTACAAATCATTTGAATGATAAGCAGTCGGTATAAGTCAATTGGATCAATACATACTCATGATACCTGATAAAAAATCCATTTTCAACCAAAGATAAGGGTGATAAACATCAAATGTACATACATAGCAGCAGGTGATTCAAAGATAGTAATATTCTGCAATTTGTTAACATTATTATGAAAGAGTTTAGCTGCATTGCAGTATGAACATTGGCCTGCCAAGGCTGCGGGACTGTTCGTAAGAGATACCGTGGCCCTGGAACACAAAGGGCAAAGAAGGAACATGGATGGGTTTTAGTCAGTACAAGTCTGACACTCCTTCCGCACAGCCCAGAGTGGGGGGGGTCATTTGATGATTTCCCATCCGAAAAAAAAAAACATTGGCTGTGAAAATGTATAGTCCAGTCTATAAGGTTTTACAGCCGGAAAGGAACCAAATTATGTAGGCCATTTTGAAAAATGTTTGAATTTAAGTGGACTGTATTAAGGATTGCGGTTTATCGCCTAGAAAGAATGGGATGATGAACGGCGGTCGAATAGGTGGATTTTTAGGGATGCACGCCTTACCTTGATCCAAAATTATATTATATTATATTCAACAAAGCACATTCTCAATATCGGACATTATGATAGGTACTATGCTTTTCCCCAATGTTAAGTCGGTCATGTTATCACTTAAATATTTTGACTAAGATTTGTAAACAATGTGTCAACAATCCCACATTACTTTACACTGTATTAATTTCTTTCTTTTTTTCTTTGAGCCACTTTCTAGTTAACCTAGCTTTATCAATGCCGTGAAACTCTGTTATTGGCTTATGAGATAATTGTCATCGTCTCGCTGTCAATGTTCAGTGTATGCAGACTTTAAGATGCTAGTTACTTTATCGCAGCTGCATTGTGCTGTTCATTGATAGTGGGGTGAAATTTCACTTAAAATGTCATATTAATAATAAGCTGTTGAGTTTCCAATAAATAAATAAAATGACGGCTGCAGCGTCTTCCTACTTCGAAGCACACAACTTGATCACAGGAGTCCATCACGGCACTAAATCTCTCGATTAGACCCCCGGTTCATCTTTGTTTTATTACAGTTTATGTTGGAAATTAAGCGGAATTTTAGGACGTTCTCGGCACGGGAGCGACACAGCGCACGCCCACTCAGCGGGATTGTTCATTTTGGTCTGGTTGACGTGCATTTTGCAGTAATTGGGTAGGAGATGATCGTCCGTTCTGACACTAACGTCAAATGTAGGAACTAATGTGGGTAATTATTTATGTAAATTACAATTAGATGGCGTTACTACCCAGTTTCAAAGACGGATCAAGTTATTTTATCTTTAATAAATGCATCAATAAGGAAGCAAGCCAGATGAATGGGAGACAGAACATAAAAGTTCACCGACAGATGGCAGCGATGATTCATAAAATTGCATATGCTTCACTACCATCATAATAAAAAATAACATAGCTACTCACTGTTTCTGATGAATTTTCTCAAAGCCAACCATCTCAATGAACGGAGCACCCATTTCCCTCTTCCACTCATTGATGACCGTTCTGCGGTGAGCGGCCACAGTTTCATCCTGGAATAGATAAATTGTTAAGGGTATTAAAAAAAAAGAACTTACGTAACGTCTACGTCTATGGTCCTTCTTGTGACTTCATCGTATTGAGTCATTTGAATGAACTGGAAAGAAGTGAATGATATTTCTGAGGCACAGAAAGGGTGAAAAAAAGTTGTCAGTGTTTATAAGAAAAATGGAAATCTGGGGGAGTATAGATAGATCAGCTTAGCCTTAGTATGTGGTGATAATTGAGGCATTTTACTTTAATTTTTTGAAATTTTATGCAATCATTAGCTCTTAGTTACTCTTTATAAATCTTTATTATCTACCATTGAAATGAAGGCCTGGAGTCATGTGAACATTGCAAGATAATAAACTGCTAAAAGTAAGCAAGTTGTAAGTTGTAACTTATTTATTTGTCCATAAAATTAAATAATAAAGTGCATCTGCTCTTTGTTATTGAGTTAGCTCTTAAGATTGTTCCATTACAAGCAAAAATTATTTTGTGGACTTAGTGTTTCATTTCTAAAGATATTCTATTTAGATTAACCAGAAATCTAAACAAAAAAACAGCCTTGACATGCAGTGATAGATTGAAAACAAGCATACTACCCACGCAAACACTTATACAGCCAAGTCTTTATGTAGGTGGAATGACCTAATGCTGTGCACCCACAAAGAAAAATAAAAAAAATAATTTAAAAAGTTTGTTTTTGTTTACACAGTTGCTCTTACTCACCTCACGATCTCCGTAGTATTTCCTGATAGCTTCAGCACAAGTTTTAAATGGAGCAATTTTATTCGGACGAATAAAAGAACCTGCCCCAGGTTTGGACGTCTTGAAATACGGTACGTCGTCGACAGAACCGTCGTGTTTACCCCTCAAGGGATCATCCCATTCGACACCGTACCAAACACCTTTATACCCCTGCACTTCACCGATATACTTTACCGTACCAAAATCATCAATATACTTTACGCGACTACCGATGTGCACTTGAATTTCGCTATCATCGGTACCATTGTGACTATCCATGGTACCGTTGCAAAATTTTGGTATTAAGTTAACAGGCATTGCGCCCACCATTATTTTTATGTTTTCGAAAAAGGAACTGTTTATCAAACGAAAAACAGGCTGACTTTTTCCCCGAAAACTGTTGTCACTTTGCTTGTCAATCTACGTCGTTGTAGGGTAGGCAAATGCAATGCATTCATATTTAGTTTCATTTTTATATAGTCGATTTTTGTAGTCGTGTGTATCATCGATTAATACGTATCGTGTTGCAAGCTTTTAATTAAATGATTTGAGTATTTTGAGTCATATTTTGGATTCATTAGATGAATTGGGATTAATTTTAACCAAAGTATGATCAAATTTAATTGATTAAAAGTACTTTGTCATGCATTCTTAACTTTATATTCATAGAGAAATAAGCTGTGGAAAATGCAAAGAGCGAATCGCAGTATGCTACTTTTTGCGGGAGGTGGGGCAAACACGTACGTACACAACAGGAATTTGACAATCACACACAGAGACATGCATCCTACGCACACGAAGAAAAAACAACCACACACATTGAAAAATTTGCATGTTTAAATTCAATTTTCGTATGACACAAACAAAAAGTGCAAGTGAAATAGCGCAACCAATGAGTAGTATTTCATTCAATGAAAGAATAAAAATTATATTTTATTTATTTGCTTACATGTGATACGAAACAGCATGGTTTTGTAGATTTGTAGTGGTAGATCGTTATTGACGACAGGAAACTGCGCAATCTATTTTTCTCTGAGGTGATATGTGCCAATATCGATAATTCTGCCAATGTCAGATGTGTTATGAAGACACGTGTGGAAAAAAAACACGAATGAAAATAAAAACAAAATTGTATTGACTATTTTAAAGCAAGCTAGTAGATTTGTTGAATGTCAGTTGATAGTAAGTTTTGTTCCATCACTAGCAGAAAAAGTGTTGCCGAATATATAAACCAAATTAAGATTTCTTTGTTTACTTTTGAAAACGGTTGCCGGTTACAAATCACGGCTATAAATGATCAGAAGCATAAACAAATTCAAGTAACTCCTTAGTAAAGCTATTTCAATTTCGCATCACAAAGATAATTTTAAAAGTAATATTTTATTTAATCAGTGTTGCCAAGAAAGTTTTTAACACTCCTAGTTCTGGAGTTTGTCAAAAGATGGCAGAACCGGTATCATTTCGAAATGCAATTCTAAATGGTGATTGGTGGGGGCACGAGGATAGGATATTACCCGCCCAAGTATGGAAGAAAATACCGAATAAGGACGAGAAATGTATATTCGCGTTCCGATTCGCATACTGAAGTTCAAAGCTGCGAGTTTGTCAAGCAGTGAACGTAGGCTTAACGTTTGACGTGGAAGCTTTTGGCGGAAGCTAAGTTAGATGTTGTAATGTGAATCGGACAGTAATATAATAGGATTCGCGACCGCCCGGTTCAATGTTCCATTTATTTTCATTCGTTGTCTCGGCGTGGCGCTAGCGTCATCTCGCTCACAGCTTTCCGAAATCGGGAATCGGGACGTAAAAAGTGTTTTTTGACAAAAATGGCTACCGAAAGTGTCCCAGACGTGTACACCAGTCGATAATACGGAAATGCTCGTTTGTGTTTGTGGAAATATGCAGTTTATAAGTGAACAATTGTTTCGTGCTGTGCAGTAGTGCATTCGGATTTGTCACGACAAAGGATAAGAGCGTCAAAATGAGGTATGTACAATATAACGAGTTCATCGCTCCTCGGAGCTTTCGTTAGCAAAACAAATAAATAATTATAAAGATGATGATGCACGCGTCGATCTATTTACGTCCATGTAGTATTTGCTGCACCGGCGGTCTTCCTTTTCATCGGCAGACTGTTTTTTTTCATAGATATTACAACGTAAACATAGCACGGGCGTGCGGTCGTTACGGTTCATCGATTACTTGATTACGATCGTAATTACATACGTTTATGAATGACATTGTAATTAGAGGCTGTAAAAAAGTGTGCCTTGATAATTTCTGCATGCATTAGTAAAAGATACATGAGCTTTCGGATACATTTATCGATTTTTCTTCGCGTTGCGTTCCCCCACACGATGTATTTTCATGTTATTTTCTGTGAAAGTATTGTAAATAGGAATTTAGCAGTGACCTTGTGAGGGTTCAGAGGTAATTCATTGAATTGGGGCATGGTTTGTCTAATAGGGATGTCCCTTAGCACCATATGCGTAATGTTTCGCCGAAATGGGGTGTATCGGACCCCCAGGAAGGGTGTCTGGTAAAAACGAATGCATATGACTAATAATAAACACTCCACCCCTATTTCTGCGTAAAAATAAATTTCTTTACTTCTAATTGCATTGCAATGTTTCTTGATTACTTAAAATTCTAACTTATCACGATTTTTTATCTATCAGATACTGTAGTAATTATTTTTCTGTAAGATAAGCCAGGTAAATGAACCTGCTGATAATGTTGTTTACACTATTGACTCATAATCTAGATATAGTAGAATTTCGGATATCATTTTTATTCATAAATCATTTTGTCATTGAGTATTTCCTGTGTGACATCAGTATGTAAACAAATTGTTTAATTTCTGAGTTATAATTAATTTAGGAAGTTATCACTCAATTTGTATAATATTACTTGTAATCATGAAACATTTCCTGGTAGGGAAGTATGGATAATTAATTAAGATTAATGACTTAATTACCCAATGAGGCAAATTGAAGGCTTAAGTATTGTATTCATGAATGAATTTGTATCTTTTGAAAATATAACACTTGTTCCAAATTTGAAATAAGGAAATGGACCAAACAGGTTTAGAATTGAAAATAATGACTGTATCAAACTTTTTGGTAATGTGGTCATCATCTCATTCTATTCACTGCTGAGTATTTCATCCTTCCAAAGTTTATTATCATACTTGATCCTGTGGTATGATTTGGCTAGGAAGGGGCTGGTAGAGCATGAAACAAGACATGCTGCACTATCATCGTCATCCACAGTCCAACTTCATCCACTGCTGGGTATAGGCCTCTGCTTGTGCCATTTTCCACACTCTGGTGGTCACAATCTACTGCTGCACCATCATGAGCCATCATCATCAACTTCACACGCTGCTGGGAATAGGCCTCTGTTTGTGCCAATTTCCATGCCAGTCACAATATGCCAGCTTCATCCAGGTTTTACGACCAGCCACATATTAATTGGCTATTAGGATGATATTTGGGCCTGTGCTGATGTATCCTTATAAAAATAAATAATCTTATCCTACAGGATGTGTACTGGCAAATACAATAAATTATAAAAAAAAAGGAATCCATGTGGGAGGTGGTATTTTTGTATGGTAATAAATTATTATCTGGTCATACAAAATTATTCCAAGTTTCTGAAAGCCTTTAGATCTACTGCGGCTGTCTAACCTTTTCAGCTATTAAGATTGGTCCAATTGCTTCTTAACATATTAATAGACTAAGTCTAGATATGCTTGCCCTTAAATTTAACTACATATGAACTTTTCACCTGGGCTCCTATAATCATCATTCTCCAACTCTTATCCCAATTTGTTTGGTGTCGGAGTAGTGTGTCTGCTTCATCCATACCTCTTTATTACTCGTCATCTCATCACTTGCCTCCTTTCTTGCCATATCATCCTTCACACATGCCATCCAACATTTCTTTGATCTCTCTCTACTCTTATAGCCATGCTTACTCAAAACTTCAACCCATACCAAGTAACCAAGCCTACCAATTACCACACAACTTTTCAGTATACACAGGGCTCCAATAATAAAGATGGTGAAAGATTTTGAGTTGTTTCACTTTCAATTACTAAATACTCTATTTATTACATGTATGACCAATTTGATTGCTCCAGCTTATAAATGTATTAAAAGCTCTTTCGGGTAATATCATAATGCACAACCCACGTCACCTTACTCCATACTCAGCCTTGACATCATTTTTAAAATAATAAAACTAATGGAAACCAATTACTCAAAATATTCCAAGCCATTTTTATTCAATGAATGACACACAGAATATAGGTAGTTCAGATTACTAAGAATTTCCTATGACATTTGTCAACACATAGTCATCAACATTTAGTCAAGTCCAAGTCTTTCAATATTTAAAGTTTTTTACCTAGAATTGTATTTAATTAGTCATTTTTGCTTTTTTTTCCTTTAATACAGTTTGATATCCCATATTTATATGTAGATACGTAATTAATTACCAATAAATGTTTTTTTGTAATACTTAAAATGGGTTTGCAACCCATACCTACCAGGTATTTGTTTTTACCTGTTTTTGCCCCTTAACACCAAATAGGTGTTAGGCACTAACTGAAGTAATGCCCTGAGTCCTCATTATCATCCTGACCTTCTGAATCCTATTATATTAAGGGTTTCAGCAGGATATCTTGTTCTTTCATACATATTAGGAGTGAAAGCTGAGTAGTGAATACTGAATGGCCATCATCTCGGACAACCTCGCTCATTATCTGCGACAAGGATTGTAGATCTTTGAAAACATCCATCCATTGTTACTTTGGTAATACTAGGGAAATCTCTACATATAATAAAATCGTTAAAATCCGGTCCGATGTTCCGACTTGGGGCAAAAACTACTGCATAGATCCTGTTCAAATTTTGCACAAATATCTGTAATAGGCTTCTTCAAATGTTAGGCTATATATTATCACGCTACTTGCTTAAGGCGATGAGCAATATTGCATTATGTTAGTATTATTCAATTGTAGAGAGATGGTTTCATGACCGTTTTACGTGCATCACTTCGCAAGTTCGATCCCCAGTAAAATTATACTTTTTGTAGTTGGTTGTAATTTTTTTTGATAGAGATTATTATTATTTATTTTATCTATTTTATGTATATTTTTCCACGAGAACGAAGTCGCGGGCAACAGCTAGTACCAAATAATCTTAATAAACTTAGCACATGCTTTCACTTAGACATGTTCTGTCTCTATTTAGAGATGACTCAGCATCTCAATGCTGCTTAGTATCTAAAGAAAAAATATTCATCACTAGCGACCCACCCCGGCTTCACACTGGTGCAATATATACATATAAACCTTCCTGTTGAATCACTCTATCTATTAAAAATACCGCATCAAAATCCGTTGCGTAGTTTTAAAGATCTAAGCATACATAGGGACAGACAGACAGCGGGAAGCGGCTTTGTTTTATACTATGTAGTGAAGAAAAATTCTGTCAATAATACAACTGTTTCACATTATCTTTTTCTAATCAACCAATCTTTTTTACCAAATTGCTGTTGCTAAAATAACTGTCAACTCAGACCCAAGAGACACGGTTTAATAATTGCAAAATAATTCAGTATTCGGCCGCTCCTACCTACTCACCTGTCAGCTGTCCATCCTGTATTAATGAACAGGTTTGTTCAAGGTGGTTTACAGTTAAAAGTTATTGTTGAAATATATGGCTGTGACATTTTGATAGTGTGTTGCAACGGTTTCTGGCATAATTATTGGTAAATGTGGGTTTTTTATCAGTTTATTCTGGCATTGTAGCAATGCAATAGGAGGAGCTCGTGGCTAAATAATAACAGCCGCTCGGATCGATCTTTAGGTTAAGCCGTGCTTGCCTAGGTTGGTCTGTGGATGGGTGACCGCCCATTACATACCGAGTTTCCTCCGTGCTTTGGAAAGCACGTTAAGCCGTTGGTCCCGGCTGTCATTTGTAGATCTTTGACAGTCGTTAGGTACCTAGTCAGTGGCCCAAAAAGTCTGACAACCAGTCTTACCAAGGGGTATCGTATTACCCAGTACTAACTGGGTGGTGGAGGTCAGATAGGCAGTCGCTCCATGTAAAATACTGGTATTCAGCTGTATCCGGTTAGACTGGAAGCCGACCCCAATATAGTTGGGAAAGGCTAGGCAGATGATGATTCTGGCATTGTTGCAAGAGCATACGAGTATATTCAGCCTATAATGTTCAGGACACATACCTCCTTCCGAGGAGAGGAAGGGCGCTATAATAAACCATGCTTCCCAACTGCAGATTAGTGGAAGGCCCATATTTTCTGGATATGTGGTTCTTGGATATTGGTATCCTCATCCTCACGATGTGAGTGCCTACCTGGATTTGAACCCATGAGTTAGAACACTTAAGTCAAGGCCGTTACAACTGAGCCACCACTGCTCAATACCGATGGCTGATTGGCATATCGCCGACAATCAAAATCAAACGAATCTCACAAAACTCAACTTACAGCGCAGCGTGGCAACGGGAAATTTGCTGTTGCGAAATTTCGCGCGGTACGAACGGCGAAACGTCTAGGAATAAACAAAAGTATAGAAATGGTCTAAGGCTGTACAGGTTGTGAGAGTTACTGAAAGTCTACTACAAAGACTTTTGTCATACTTACTATGTATTCATCGTCTGTAAAAGATCACCTGGTGACATTAAACATACTTACTTATGAAATACTTCAGTGATTTGTCATGTACTACATTACTAACATATTCTTGAAAGTCAAGGTTCTATGCAGGGATTGACTCACTTTTCTTTGTGTTAAGTCAAGTGTGTAATTTTAATTACCTATTTGTGTTTAAAATAGATATGATCTTGTTAATCCGTGATGCTGTTACTTTACTGAGAGAGCACACAAAAGAAGAAGGGGATGACCACAATTATCGATGTGGAATCGGCTTGACCCGGTCAGAAGCAACTTAATGTCCATTCAATAAGAGCAAAATAGACGTAACTTGCCTCGTTTTGGTTCGGAAAACGCGACTCGACACCGCAATGGTCTATTCGCTTTTATTGCAAGGATATAAAATCTCTTTCTGACCTGCTCAAGCTGATTCCACGTCGATAATTGTGGTCACCCCCTTCTTCTTCACGTGTCGATGAAACTCAAATTGTGATAGACCAGTACGTAGCCACCTGCACAGTTCTAAAATTTGGTCACCCCTAAAGTAGACCTATAGATCTTCGCATAGTACCTAAAGAAGAAATGTTTCATTTCTTTTAAGTAAATGTTGAAAAAAACTACCGAAAGGAATACGATATAAAGCTCACATTTGAATGCTTTACTATGAGTCGAATCGGAGTGCAGGGTGTCGAGGTGTATATGCGAAGAAACCAATAAGCTGGGTAGCTAAATTCTACTGATCGGCCATGTATTGTAACTTATGAGGCTCATTACATTTCGATAGCCATTTCAAACGGGCCGGAAGATCAACCCCATTTGTTTTTAATTTGTTTAAAAGCCGATTTCCGTTCAACCGGGTGAGCAGTAGGTCAACCCTACCCACTGGGTCATAACCCGCTGGCGTCGTAAGTGGCAACTCGCACATTATGTTATGAGGAGGAGCTACATTCTCCCTTAGTTACGGTTGGCTATGCCCCGACAATTTGACAAATTGTATTTGTCTATGGGGACCTATGCATGTTTAGCAAAGTATGTAAACATACTTGCAACTGTAAACTTACAGTTCCGTACGGACTATAATAACATGAATGAGCCGTCCAGACTTATGCAATGCAACATGAAGTGTAACCTAACAATAGACGAATTTGTTTCAGCGTGTGTTACATTTACATGTTACGTTTCACCAATGTTTACTCCCCTCTTCTCTGTGTCATAGAGAAGTATGTTTCAGAAGAAATGCGATGCGCAAGAGTATCGTATTATTAGCTGTATTGTAGAGGTAAGATATGCAGTCGCTCCATGTAAAATACTGGTATTCAGCTGCATCCAGTTAGCTGGAAACCGACCCCAACATAGTTGAGAAAAGGCCAGCAGATGATAAGACCTCCCTTCTGTCATACCTCACGGAGTTGACACCCAAAAACTCGAATGATGACTCTAATTACATCATTATGTCATAATAAAAGCGCCAACGATGTTATCACCTGCATCAAAAACATGATGATAATGTCCAACATCCTAAAATAACGCCAATAACACGACTTCCTCCCAAACAGACGCGACAATTAGCGTCAATTAATGTTGTTTTACATAATTTTAGGGCTACCACGTTCAGTGGTAGAAAATGTGAATATATGACCCTCGTCGCCTCATACGTAGTTCGGCAAAAATGGTATAGTGGTGACATCTGTATCGCTGAATACGAACTACGCAAGACGACGTAACAGAAATCCGAAATTGCACATGCAAAGTTCACCGCGAAATCTGTGTGTATGGCAACCCGACGACAACCATCGGAACCCACCTCTCATGCTTTCTCACTCCTCTCCCTGTGTTCGTTCACTCACTGTTGGAGAATACTCTCTTTTCAAGAGAACTTTTGAATCTGTTCCTTCTTCTCCAAATTATGTTTCTTCAATTGTTTCATTCAACGTGTTTCCAACACCAAAACAATCTCTTTTAGATCATTCACTTCTTCTAAAGCTATGCTAGCTCCAATATGTTGTGACCTCAGAATGTTTATTTTACCTTTCAAGCAAAGGGCCTCCATTTAAGACATCAAATCAAACAATACAATTAAAACAAATTACATTTTAATCGATTTTTAAATCGATGAATTTTTTTATACCAATGCAATTCCTTCTAGTAGGCCCATAAAGAAATGAAGGGCCCAATCGACTGTTACTCAAATATGCCAAGGTGAGATGCACGATTATTTTCTATAGAACTTTATTACTTGATGTCAGCTGATGACCACAAAACAGCTAAATAAGTAGAAGTTCAATAAAAAGTCTTTGCTCATTTGACGAATTACTTTTTCCGTTGGTCATTTATGTTGTTTGTTGACTAGAAAAGGGGTGACTGCCACCAGCACGCGTATGATGACCACCGTAGAAACTGGTTATGCCAACGGCAGAAGCGTCAAAATGACAGATCTATAAAAGAAATCTGTCATTTTGTCGATTCTTCCGTTGACAAAACCTGTTTTTACGGTGGTCATGCTACGCATGCTGAACAGACACAGGTCCGTGACGGCGGTGCGCGGAAGACGGCGCGCCGCCCCGTCTCGGGCCTCTCTTGAGGTACTGCGGCCATGTGCAGACGGCGACGGGGTCCGCATGTTCATTTGGGCCAAGACCTGGCCGGGGGAGCGTGACGAACCAGCACCCCGGCCCAAGGTAGTCGAAGAACACCGTGTGGTTTTAGTCAGTACGAGTCTGACAGACCCCGCCTACCCCAGGGCGGAGGACATCCCCACGCAAAAAAAGGTGGTGACTACTGGGATAACTACTTCTAGGTTTCTATGTTAAAACAAAACTACTTTAAAACATCATTCGTTAAAGACCCACAAAGTCTTCAATTTAAGGACTTTCTGAAATGTAGCAGAGCAGTTATTAATGAAGAAACTTGCAAAACTTCCGCGCATTTGCAAGCGGGGCTCCCAGAAAAAGTTGCGTTTTAAAACTTAGTTTTTATGGTTAATTTCTATGGAAATATTGACCTGCTGCTGATCCGAATTATTCAGCAGTGCACGTAGCTTAACTGTGTCTAAAGGTACCAGTGGCGAAGGTTCCATAACACTCGGTTCCTACCGGCTTCCCTTTGAAAAATGGCACAGTCAGTATTCTATAGACAAATAATATTATAATCATATTAAAGATATGTACTCCGGCTTACCTCTTACAAAAATTGACCCTCCGCTACTGAAAGGTACCATTCATGGTTCAAAGTGATTTGGTACGTTTCAACACTCCATATTTGCTGCATGTGTCCATAAGAGTTAGTAACCACTATTCCATGAGTTGACATGTATTAGGACTTACTTATGGATACTCGTTAACCAAGTTCTGTCCCCGTATACCTGCCCCGTAAACGCTTTGAAAGCTAACGAGATATGATTTTCGGGGGAGGGGGGGGCTGACATATATATGAATTTGCCTTCGAAGGGCTAAGAAGAAGATCAAGTCATGTCATCATTCATCAAAGAGATTGTAACTCGGACTTCTGACAAGCAAGTATGCTGCAATATTTTTTTAAACGTTGCGAACCGAGACGAGCATATCTCGTTAACGAAATATTGTTAACAAGGTTTGCTCATGTTGTAATGTATTCGAAGGTGTTTAAGTCTAATGAATAACTGACAGTAACATTAGGTAGTCATACATATCGTTTATGTTTTGTAGTATGTTGATAAACAAAATTAGTCAAGACTAAACAAGATTTCTCAAGTCTGCCGTAACGTTGACCAAATCTCAAGAAAGAGCACATTTACAACTAGTTACTAATCAACCTTCATCATCCCAATGCTGGGCTAAGACCGCCTTCCATGACGTCCAGCTATTATTTATAATACGTAACGACCCCCCCCACTCTGAGCGGAGTGGAAGGGAGTGTCAGACTTGTACTGACTAAAACCCATCCATGTTCCTTCTTTGCCCTTTGTGTTCCAGGGCCATGGTATCTCTTTCGAACAGTCCCGCAGCCTGACTTACTAGTTGCAAGATTGTGAAAACCCAAACAGGCTCTTTACGTAGTGTAATTTATTTCAACGCTCCGGTGAAGAAAAACGAGTGGACCGACATGTCTATTCCATGTAAGGTTTCATGTCTATGTCTAAAAATGTAAAGACATCTTCTTAGCGTGTCGATGGCAATCTAAATTGTGCCGGCGCACAACTGAGCCACTAGTTCGGCGCGTACAGAAGCGTTCATCAGTTCCTGTAATGAACAAACAACAGGACACGATATTAGTGACACCCACTAATCCGCCTGGTGTCCTTGCATGGTTGAAAAAGACCCAGTCCATCTCGCAGATAGGAGCTCTGTGTCCCAGCAGTAGTAGCAGGAATATTAATCAGATTATGTTTATATGCAAGTCGACTGCCTCGTTGGTCTAGTGGTCGCTAGCTCGACTGGCTGAGCATGAGGTCCTGGGTTCGATTCCGAAAGTGTTATTGGGTTTTTCTATCAGGAATTTCTCAGCCACGGATTCTGGATTCGTGCCCGGTTGATGGCAATAGGCTCGCTCCCTATTACATAAATGGCAAAATTTTGGTGTTGGTCTTCGGGGAGGTGTGATATTATGTTATGATTTAACAACCCCCTCATTTTTTTAATCGACTTTCAAACTCTCCGATGCACTATAAACACGCCGTATGCTAAATTTACAAACCGCTGACAGCTCACAAGTAAAAGTGATCATTACAGCACAGAGAACAATCGTAAGTTTTTATGTTATCTTATTATGCAAGAACAAGTAAGTGCTGTTACAATATAGGTACATGCAATCTGTACCGAGAAGGCAAGAACAGTTTCGCTTTGCATTGCATAGCACGTGTGTGTTGCAAGGTAAGCGATTTGTAAATGCAGCAATGTATTGGTAAATTGTGCAAGCCTGGTGGGTACGTGTTTTATGTTTTGCATAACTTTTAAAAACATCACGCCTGTAATCCCCAAAGACTTAGGTAGAGAAATTCCAAAAAACCCAATAACACTTAGCCCGACATGGGAATCGAACCCCCGGACCTCATGCTCAGCAGTCCCGAACGAGGCAGTCTGGTTGTTAAATCATGATGATGAGATCTGATTTTGATTGCTGTTGAAGGATTTAATTTTAATCTAGAGGTAGTAAATCGGTGCGTAGTACTCGCAACGTGTTTAGTACGAACGTGGCCGAAGCAAATGGAGTATACCTTCTTATTCGTATCGATTTGTCATTAACATGAAAAAACACAATGAATTCCAAGGTGCTATCTTATCATAAAAATGTATCGAGTACTACTTACCTACGAAGGAAGCACAATAACCACTTAAATAAATTTAAGTGGTTATTGTTCTACCAGTTACTACATGTCTTACCGATGAATCTTTATTACCAGATATGTTGAGATAGGTCTGCAATCTCCATCTCCATCCATCCAGGGCCAGTCCTGTCAATATAGGCGCTGTCACTGCACGATCAAAGAATTCGTGGAATAATTTTTTCAAAAGCTTTAGTTTTGTTGGTTATCTAGTTGAAATCGTGCACTTGATTTCCAGAGCAAAAACGATTGACATCATCGAATTCTTTTTTTCTTAACAATCGAGACTAATTCATCATAATGAATTGTTGCCAATACCTTCAGTATGTATGTATAGGACCTAGACTGAGGTTCTTCTTCTCGCATCTTCTACGTGTACGAACAATACGAGAATAGCTTGAGCCGTGGTCAAGATATTACCCAATCAACTAGCAGACGAACAGGGTAGACCCAGACGCCCCAGAGTAAGCCAAACATGCATTTCACTATAGCCTCTCGTGAATGCTATTTTAATGCAATCAGAGATCAACCGATGAAAATGCATAATTTTGTAACAGTCAGCTCTGCATCAATCTTCTTCGAAATCTTCGAAAAGAGATTTTGCAGATGTCCCAAAGGCCTTCTCCAAGTGTAGTTTGCACAAGAATCTTTTGACGAGTCGCCCAAATCGAAACTGACCGCGCAAACTTCTTTTCCGATAATACCCCAAATTTTTTTTACGAAAGTTTCCCAAAAACGCCCCCTATCAATGCCAATCCAGGGCCAAGAAATCCCGGTAGCTCTGTACTTCAGTACGCATCATTACAAGTGTCAGTTTTGTCCAGATAATCTCTACAGATGGAGGTTCATGGACGGCTCAGATCTCAAGTGCGTATGCGGCGTCTCCACAAACAACTGCCCATGTTCCATCTTGCGCTGGATACCCTGACACCTGCGCACTTGACGATCTTTTGACTGTATCAGCGAGCGGAGTTCGCATAGCAAAATTTTGGGCCAAATATATTTAATGAAAATTTGCCATCGACACGCTTTTTTTTTTTCGGATGGGAAATCATCAAATGAAGCTCTGGTCGGAGCGGAAGGGAATGTCAGACTTCTACTTCAAACCCATCCATGTTCCTTCTTTGCCCTTTGTGTTTTAGGGCAACGGTATCTCTTGCGAACAGTCCCGCAGAACCATCGACACGCTAAGAAGTTTTATCCGGCTCCGCCTGCCATCTTCTGCCCTCTCCACCACAACTTCGTCCATCTAAATATACATTGTTTACCAACCAATAACACACAATCAATCCATGCTTATCTTGAACTAATACATTGAACGACCTTGCTACACCCAGCTGTCGATTACCACATTGCCCTTTGCACCAATGTAGTAAGGAATGCGCCTGATTATACGTTGGAGGTATAAACTAGTACATCCGTAGCTGGATAGGCGGTTCATTGTGCCCACTGCGGAGTACAGGCGAAGAGAAATGGTTTTTGTTAGTTATGATCGCCCTAGTTTTGTTAAGGAAACTGCTGTTGTATGTTTGTGGCCTTATTGTGGATTTTTGCATTGTAAAACGGGTTTTTGTAAGCGGGAAGGATTTTGCTCCATATTTTGGCGACTTGTGCCTCGTGCATCTTTCGGAAAAAAACTTTAGCAGAGATCATTTTGTGCCAGTCGTAATATTCAGATTACATTTATGTAGGCCATTTCTGCAGTCCATGTTTCTTCGATGTCGGGGGATGCTTTTTTTTTTTTTTTTTTTTATCGTGGTAAAATCATCAAATGAGTCCTCCCACCCAGGGCAGAGTGGGAGGAACTGTCAGACTTGTACTGACTAAAATCCACGGTGTCCTTCAATAGCCCTTTATGATCCAGGGTCACGGTAATTCTATAAGTCCCGCGACCCCGGCAGGCTTTCGCCCTCTAGAGGGGGGCCCCGTCATAATGCTAACACTCTTTGAGGCGCGCGTGGAACACAACGCGCCGTCGACCCGGGCATGGTCCATGGTCGGACAGCGAGTCGCCCATTACTCGCCGCCCGCAAGCCCGCGCCTACGGTGGCCGGAGATCGTCTGCCGACGTCCGGCGCCGTGGGCGTCTACCACTGCGATGTCGGGGGATGCTTATTTGTCTAGCCGTTGACGATGCGTAAGTACCACCAATTATAACAGGTGTAGGTACAGTAGATTTCAGAGACCGTTTGTAAGTGCTGAATACACTCGCAAAAAGTTTAGTCTTATATGCTAGCAGCTGGACGTATGGCAACTTCTGGAGATTTCTCACTGTTATAAAAAGGTTTGGGTAAAATATGTTTTTTTTATGCTAAAAAAAAACCCTGAATTCAAACATTAGTTCCTATCGGAGCACCACTTTCATAACAAAAATTTTAACTATCGTAACAAAAGTAAATGCTCCAACAAAACGCAGCTGAATACGCCAGTCCGCATCAGATCTAGCCTAGTTTAATATATTATGTTGTACAGTACAGGCGGGTGTTATGTAACCAGTAACTACATGAGGCAGACGGTTTGTTAATTGTTTACAAATTTGTAAAGGTGAGGCTTGAAAAGAGACTACATAGAGTGGATGAAAATGGGGCTTTATTTTGAATCTTATTGGATTAGCTTGAATAGTATAAATAATTAGTAGTCAGTGGCCCGAAAGTCTGACAACCAGTATTACCAAGATATCGTATTCATCATTCATCATTTTCATCATCATTTCAGCCGAAAGACGTCCACTGCTGGACATAGGCCTCCCCCAAGTGTCGCCACATTGACCGGTCCCGTGCGTCTCGCATCCAGCGGATACCTGCAACCTTTACAAGGTCATCGGTCCACCTAGTGGGAGGCCTTCCAACGCAGCGTCTTCCGGTTCGCGGTCGCCACTCCAGAACTTTTCGGCCCCATCGGCCATGATATCGTATTACCCAGTACTAACTGGGTTGTGGAGGTCAGATAGGCAGTCGCTCCATGTAAAATACTGGTATTCTGCTGCATCCGGTTGGACTGGAAGCCGATCCCACTAGTTGGGAAAAGGCGAGGGAGACGATGATGATGATTAGATTATCTGAATTGTGTGGAGCCCTTTAGTCTTACCAAATCTCTGGGTCTGGTTCGTAGAAGTTAGATAGTCAGTCGATCTATGTAAATACTGGTATTCAGCTGCTGCTTTGGCTTAGACTAGAGTCGGCCCCAATATACCAGGTATAACAGAATAAACGCATAACCTCTGTTCTCTGTCTCAGACCTAGAAACTGAACAACTTTTGCTCTACGAGTTCTCGCAAAAAAAAGTTGGACTTTCTATAGGAATTGGCGCGATCAGCTGATCAACATGGAAGCTTGTTTATGGAGCTGGATGACTATTGCCGAGTTTTTAGTCAGTAAGAATCTGGAAAGAATTCAGTCATTTTAATTAAACTACTAATACAGACGCCTCGACTGCCTGACTTGACTACCTTATTGGTTTAGTGATCGCAAGCGCGAATGCTGAGCATGAGGTCCTGGTTTCGATATTGTATAATTATCACTTGCTTCGGTAAAGGAAAATATCGTGAGGAAACCGAGATGCCTGATAGATATTTCTCGACAGCATGTAAAGCCAAGTCAGAGGCCCCTGGGCGGCATAAAAGCTCTGACGCCTGGTTAGGCACTAACCACACGATAAAGAAAGAAAGAAGTGGAACCAATGATTTTTCTGTAAAGTATGAAGCATAAGCATCTTCTGTATCAAATTATGGGATTTAAAACAGTCAAACTAGATGCAGCTTTATTATGGATTTATTGCAATTGACCTTCGCCACGTAATGACTTGCATTATTGATGACCTGAAGTTACACGCGGCTGCAGAATTTCTATATTTAATACGGATCGATTGCCACTTGACCTTCACAGCCGGAAACTTAGTCTGGGTATCACATATATTATCGTGAAGTTAAGTCGGATTGAAAAGAAAACTGGGCATGTTGAAAGGATGAAATAAAGGTGTGTAAAATAAGGTAATATGAAAGGAAACGCTCCCGTGTTTTGTCCTGGTAAATGAGTTTTAAGCCGCACTTGCCTAGGTTGGTCCGTGGATAGGTGACCACCCATTAGATATCCAGTTTCCTCCGTGCCTCGGAAACCACGTAAAGCCGTTGGTCCTAGCTATCAATTGTAGATCTTTGACAGTCGATGCAGGTACCAAGTCAGTGGTCCGAAAGTCTGACAACCAGTCGTACGAAGGGGTATTGTGTTACCCAGTACTAACTCGGTTGTGGAGTCAGATAGGCAGTCGCTCCATGTAAAATACTGGTATTCAGCTGCATCCGGTTAGACTGGAAGCCGACCCCAACATAATTAGGAAAAGGCGAGGCAGATGATGACTTTTAAGTTCATGTAATTATCATCCTGCGCAAGTAGCGTGTATGTATGACCAGATGTATGAACGTGGACTTAGCAAATGTAAAAATCGTAGCAGGTGGTGTTCCATAGTTTCTGCCTACCCCCATAGCAAAAAGGCGTGAGGTTTATGTACGTAAGTACGTCTTCAACTAGTAAACCGCTCTTACTAGCGAAACTGTAAATGTTTTAAAGGAAACAGGCATTCTACATTTTACCGAGAGAGAGTTGGCCTGGCGCCAAGTAATGCAATTTATAGGGTTCTTCACTTGTTTTAATTAAATCAGAAATAATGATCAGGTTGTTTACGCAACTGATCTTCAAAGAATGGAAACAGATTGGGCCAATTTTGGCGTAGCATAAATGAGGGTATTACTTCTCACTGCTGGGACCTAGGCCTCCTTTCTATGAGGATGAGAATCAAATTGGGTGTTTCTGTCAAAAATTAGCTACAGTAATGAGCCAGTTACCGACGCTGGGAAGTGGCTTCTTGCAACTAACAGAATAGATACATTTTGAATTGCGTTCAAACACAAGTATAGGTTCAAAGAGTGTCAGCATAATGACGGGGCCCCCCTCTAGAGGGCCAAAGCCTGCCGGGGTCGCGGGACTCATAGAATTACCGTGACCCTGGAACATAAAGGGCTACTGAAGGACACCGTGGATTTTAGTCAGTACAAGTCTGACAGTCCCTCCCGCTCTGCCCTGGGTGGGAGGACTCATTTGATGATTTTACCACGTTAAAAAAAAAAAAAACAAGTATTGGTAATCCGTGGCCCAAAAGTCTGACAACCAGTCTTACTGAGTGGTATCGTGTTATCCAGGACAAAGGGTGTTACCACACCAATCGATCGATGGTAGAAATGACGACGATCGATCAACTGGTGTAGGACAAACTGTCGATCGACCGACTTATCCATTGTACCATCGATTCAGGGCCTCGATCGACGATCGATCGATCGATTGGTGTGGTAACACCCTAACTGGGATGTGGCGGTCAGATAGGCAGTCGCTCCACGTTATCATCATCAGCCTATGATCCACGCTCCACGAAAAATACTGGTATTTAGCTGCATCCGGTTAGACTCGAAGCCGACCCCAACATAGTTGGGAAAAGGCTAGACAGATGATGATTTAAACATAATTATAAGCTTTCTGCTTCTCTCCTATTTTTAACAATGGTATGACAGACAGGTCCATAATATTGACACTAACATAATCCACGTGCCGAGTATTAAGTTATGAAATGAAATGAAATAATAAAGAATTCAGCATTGATTTTAATGGATAACGTGAGTAACCAGCATTTCTTTGAAGTTTTCTCCTAACTTATGCACTTAGAACTTCAAGATTTAAAACTTCATTTCTTCAAGTAGTTTCTAATCCCCTTACCCAAGTCCTTAACACCTTATTTCTCATCGAAACTTCTCAAAAACTTACGCGAGAACTTTAAAGCACTGAAACTTTCTTTCCTTTAAAAGCATCGTAAGCCAAACTCCAAATATTTGCGACATAACCTCACAACCAAATAATCTTCAGTTCATTTAACAGATGCCCTTTAAAAACTCGTGGAACAGCATGAAGGCTGCCTTGCCACTGGAGATAAGCTAAGCGAAAGATGTGTAGGATATCAACCAAGAGAATTGTTTGATTTTTAAACCGTAGCATGGCTTAGCTCTATAGGCAGTCGCTCCTTGTGAAATACTGATAGTCAACTGCATCTGGTAAAACTGGAAGCCGACTGCAACGTAGTTGGGAAAAGGTTAGGCAGATCGTGCTGAGCTTGACTTAGCTGTAGTACGAAAGGGGTTTAACAGGTCATCCAGGAAAAGTATGCGCTTCGACAATCATCGCCTATCTTTGGAAATACGAACGCCATGTGGATATGTACTACAGAATTGTTATTGACATCAAAGCGCATCGCAGCTTCCGCTCCAAAAATGGGATGAGCATTCTCGGACGCCAAAATTACATAATTAATGCAGTTTTTTAGTTCCCCAAAATGTCTGCCCTTCGTTATTTTCTAGTGTTTTAGATGGGTAGAAGAAATGGACACGCAGCTCATCGCTTCGCTTCACTGCTTCTCTCTCATATCCACTGGAATTCCAGCCTTATACGACAAACGTCCAGGCATTGCGATTAATCGCTCCGTCAGTTATTTCCGTCGAGCCGTAGCTTTCGATTGCGTTTTTGTCCGTTTTATATTATACCATCGATGCGTCAGTGCCTCAGTCATTATTTTGCATTCCTGCAGAGTGCGCAAGCGCTGGTTATTTTGTTCTTCATTTGGATGGTTGTTACTTCTTGATTTGTTTGATCTAATTTGGGTAAAAAATATTTGTTTCTTGTTTATTATGTTTCATTGATTTTGATGACAAGGGCTTTTTTTATCATACACGCACACACATATTATGTGTTAAAGGTTTTGGTTTCCGCACTTAGTCTTTAAAGTGGACCATTGTACGTGAGCCATGGTGGCCGTTACTCCAACCAGCCCACCTCCCTCCAGAAGCAGATCTTCAAACTTCCCGGTCTTCTCAGGACATCCGCAAGGGATCTTGGTATTCCAGGATCTCCTCGCGGATCTGGGTGACGTCGAGGTGCACTCGAGGAGTACGTGCGCCACCGTGCACACACATGTTCGGGTCAGCTTGTTTCGGCACAGACCGGTCAAAATCGAATGTATTTTTTGCCGCCCGGCTTCAATCTTAATTTGATTGGACGTTGACATTTCCCACGACTAGATCCAGCTGCTAACATGAGATTTGACCACATAATTATGGACTCGATGATCAGACTTTTAGAAACTCGGGCTTATTTATTTATTATTTATTTATGTACACACAAAATACTTAATAAGACATTACATTATATGATAGAAGAGCACAAAGGTACTGCTTATTTCATTAGAAATCTCTTCCAGCAGACCTGCGAGAGGAAAGTAGGAGGGAAGTAGGTGGGCTTAGTACAGTTTCTCCTAAAAAAAATTATATCTCCCAAATCAATTCTTTCTTGACCTTACTTCAATGTTTAAAAAGAACGCTGTAAAGCTCTTTAATGAATAATCATTCAGTTCACCAACAAAAAGAAATGCACACACCACAAAAACTCAATTTGAATACTACTGCATTGTAATGAGACAGTACAAGTAATAAGTTTATTTTTGGACAAGCGCCCATACAGCTATAATATCGATAACAATAGATACGTGTATTCACATATTAGTGTTAATACTAGTACAGAAAATACAGTATTTCAACCAGGAACCAATGTTGTAATCGGCTCGAACGCGCTTCGACAAATTCTAAGCATGTAAGTCGGTTTTGTCACATCAATTACGTTTTATGTGTATAGTGCAACATAACAAAAAGTTTAATGTCAGACTTGTACTGACTAAAACCCATTCATGTTCCTCAAAAAGTTTAATGTCAGACTTGTACTGACTAAAACCCATCCATGTTCCTTCTTTGCCCTTTGTGTTCCAGGGCCTCGGTATCTCTTTCGAACAGTCCCGCAGCCCTGGCAGGCATTGGCCCTTGCAGACCCCTACATCGTTGCTGACATCTCTTTGAGACGCGCGTGGAACACGAACGCGCCGTCGACACGGCCTGTCGTCATAAGACCCATAGCTCGCCGTCCACAGGCCCGCGCCTACGTTGGCCAGGAGCCACCACGTGACCCCCGACGCCCAGGGCGTCTTCCGCGGCGGCTGGGACGTGAGGTTCTTTCCCTCTCACGTCCCGCCACCTCCTTCACTAGCATGACTGCTTCGCAGAAGGAGGTAACCCTAGGCCCTGACTCACCACAAGTTCTCATAATTGAACGCGTATAGAATTTCATATCTGTGCTATTGGCCGTTAAGGAGTTCCCTCATCAAGAACCAATCCTGGGTGTAGAATCTAATCTTGCTTATCATAAAAATGCTTTGTCATCGAAACTGAAACAGCACTGGTTCAAATTCAGCTTGCAACTGCCCGACTACTGAAACCAAAACGCTCTAATTAAATTCGGGGTTTACAAGGTAAAATCGTCTCCTGTTGTTGAAGTCGGTTAAAATAGCCTATGTTACCCGGACCATAATAACGAATCAATTGACACCTTAGTCATCAAAATCGGATGAATAGTTCAGGCGCTACGGAGGAACATACGTAAATACAAACTTACATACATAGACATAAGGTGTCATCATCATCATGATGATGATGATGATGACACCTTATTCATCAAAATCGGATGAATAGTTCAGGCGCTACGGAGGAACATACGTAAATACAAACTTACATACATAGACTGCTATCATGACCCTTTTGGCTTCGCGGCAGTCTGGTAAAAAAGGGCCTAGTTAGTTTACTGGTTACTGTTATACTGTGACAATAAGTACGTGCATCCACATATTAATATGACAATGGGGCAGGAAGTGTGTTCACTATAGCATCGATTGTTCCGGCCAAATTAGGCAGAGGCTTGGTGGAGTCGATTTTATTAAGCGAAGGTTGATGACGGTATTTTTAGTGCTTGGGAGTTGGATTATATATTGGTTGTGAGTTAAAAGATATTTTTGGCATGGTCTCTTGGTTCATCATCTGCCATCATCCGCCTAGCCTTTTCCCAACTATATTGGGGTCGGCTTCCAGTCTAACCGGATGCAGCTGAAGACCAGTATTTTACATGGAGCGACTGCCTATCTGACCTCCACAACCCAGTTAGTACTGGGTAATACGATACCCCTTGGTAAGACTGGTTGTCAGACTTTTTGGGCCACTGACTACCTAACGACTGTCAAAGATCTACAAATGACAGCCGGGACCAACGGCTTAACATGTTTTCCGAGGCACGGAGGAAACTCGGTATGTAATGGGCGGACGCCCATCCACAGACCAACCTAGGCAAGCACGGCTTAACCTAAAGATCGACCCGAGCGGCTGTTATTATTTAGCCACGAGCCTCCTTCTCTTGGTTCATCTCCCTTAATTTAATTCAAATTCAAAATCATTTCAATCCATTAAGGATCATACGATGCATAAATTTGAGACAATATGTTACAATTATAATCAATTAAATAAAATTCTGAAATAATTATGAATATGACTAAATAAACAACAATAATGTGTACTAGCTTTTGTCCGCGGCTTCGCTCGCGTTAATTTAGAATTTGACAATCAATTCGGGTTGTACTCTGTTTGTAATAATGTAATTCAATCAAGGTTCGAAAGACACGTGGCGCCATCTATTATCACATTTTTACGACAGTACTTTTTTCGAGATGAAATGTACCCTACGTCCGTTTCAGTACACCAGACAACGTAAATGCAAAGTTTCAGGATGATCGGTTCAGTGGTTTAGGCGTGAAAAGGTAACAAGCAAACTTACTTTCGCATTTATAATATTAGTTAGGATTACGTTTTCTTCCAACCTTCTCAATCAGCTGTTATTTCAATTGCGTTCATATAAAAAACCTTCCTTGGTTACAACATACATTTGACACGATGAAAAATAAGTCCTCTCATTGACTTTCTAAACCAGGGGTTTCTAGACTTTAAAGACAACGGAACACCAACCAAATACCTTTTATTTTATGGAACCCCGTAGCAAATGATTACAAATCAACACTGCAATTTATAAAAGAACATTTTTTTTAAGAAATGTGTAACATAATTGAAGAATGAAATTGTAACCGTGGTATTATTTAATAGCTAGTAATAAATGATGGTTCATTTACTGTTCGCGCTGTGCGCCTTTGGAATTCGCTTCTACACTCCTTGCGGGATAGCCCTTCGTTAGAGGTGTTCAAGAGAGGAATAAGGGAACATTTCCTGTCAACATGATCAATATGTATGTATGTTTATTATATAGGATTTTATAGATATGTATATATACATCTGTGTACAATATGTATTACGTATATTATATTGTATGTATTTAGTTTAGTTTGTAACATTAATTAATTTAAGTAACACAATGTGTTAATGCACTTAAGTCCTTTTCTGCAAATCTCACAGTAAAAATTTGGTTTGCTGTAAGAAAACCCAATTCTGGGTTAAGCTCGCCATTGTACATAAGCTATATTGTTGCAATTTGTATGTAATTTTTTTTTGTGTGCAATAAAGAATAAAGAATAATTTTGGCGGAACCCTGATGACTATTCTGCGGAACCTCTAGGTTCCGCGGAACCCAGTTTGGGAATCCCTGTTCTAAACAATGTTACTATTACAAAAATACTGGTATTCAGCTGCATCCGGTTAGACTGGAAGCCGACCCCAACATGATACTATTACAAAATTATTCCACATTTTCCTAGTTCAGCATCCTCTACAAAAAAACAGCTTCGACCTATTGATTAACCATGTGTTTTAATTCTGATATAATCGGTTGTTATTATTTCAGTCAACTAGCCAAACATTCAAGCAGCAGATTCATTCATTGATCACAGACAGTTATAAAATACATTTAACCTTTTATCCGCAACAGTCGCATATACGTGACAAGCAAGTGCGTGCCCTGTACGCCAAACGACACAAATATGTGACAAAATTTTAGGTGAAATTGTGACTTGGCGTGGAGGGCACGCGCATGAGTGGTCTGACGGTCCAAAGGTTAAATTAGCTTATCTTGAGTCCCAGAGAATCCATAGCACAAAAGAGTCCGGATGATTCATTCAGCATGGATATTTTCTGCTGAGATTCAACACTTAAGGGTGCGTCCACAACTGGCGAATGTGCCGCAAATGTGCAGCTCGCGAGCCGTTAGCGATCTGTGCGCGTGCATTTTATGTTCGTACACAGCCCCTGCGCCGTCCGCGCGCCGCTCGCGCGCGTTCTACGCGCCGTACTCGAGCGGCGCAGGAGGTGCGCGCGTGCCAGCCGCGATGCACCTCACAAATTCAAGCAAATTCACAACTGAGGCTCAAGTTCACGCGTATGTGCGCACGAGCAGCGCGCGCGCTGCACGCGCGCCCCACTCCAGCCTTGCTAGGGTTGCACTAGAGCGGCGCACCAAATATAGGCTATTACCGTACGCGCGCAGCTCGCGGGCAGCTCGCAAACGGCTTGCGAGCTGCACATTCGCGGCACATTCGCCAGATGTGGACGCACCCTAACAATTTAAATACCAACCCATCCATCCACAAACTATCGCAAACGCTTACCTTTACAATCCTTGCTTTACTTTAACTCAACACCGAGAAACCCTACATAAATCACTCTAACAAAAGAATTCCCACCAGTTTGTAAGACATGAAAGAAAGCTTTGACATCAAGGGTCAGTATACAAATAAGTCAAAAAACATTACCCTCTTTCTTTCGCCGCGGTCGGGCAAGACATTGTGTTGAAATGAGTAATGACCTGGTCTGAAGTACCTAACTATCTAAAGAAATATTTTTAGATACAAATAGATAAAAAAGCGATTGGAGTCGAGGTGTTATTCAGTGGTATATTTTGGTCAAAGAAACTTTTTTGCCTTCTGATTTTAGTACCGTTGCAAATGCGAACAGTGGTTCGGAAATTAGACTGACCATTGAGATAGGAATATTGGAATATCACTTGCAGGCAAAATTAATTTCTGCGTGTAAACATATTTGCAACTGCAGTTGTAATTGTCTCTTTCGAATATATAATCAGGAAAAAGGCTTTCAAGTACGCATACTCTTTTGAACATAAAAATTAAGTTTGTGATGGGGAAGACCGTTAAAAGTTAATTATAGATGGCGTGACTATAGCTAGGTCTCAATCTGACCTATGAGGTCAAGCTATTTTGAAATATAAAATGACCACCAGATTTTCAAATAATGATGTTACTTGGAACCAGCTATGCTAGGGCCATTCGTTTCATAGTTGCCATCGCCATTTTAGATTTCTTTCGACAAAAGTCTAAGTAGGGATATATTAAAAATTCATTAGTTCTCTTCGCAGAAATCATTAAAGACTTCCCAAGTTAGCAAACTAATCATTTGCCAGCCTTTTCCCAACTATGTTGTGAGTCCAGCCAGGCCAGGCTTCCAGTCTAACCGGATGCAGCTGAATACCAGTATTTTACATGAAGCGAGTGCCTATCCGACCTTCACATCCCTGTTAATACTGGGCAATACGAACCCCTCGATTAGACTGGTAAAACTTAAATAACAAAAATATGAATAGGACTCCAGGCACTTTTAGTACCCAAAGAAAACTACGCAAAAGCGAGATAAAATAGGACAGGATATCCGGACTTTTCTTCAAAGGAAACTCCAAAATTTTGAATTTCCTGCAAATTCATCCAAAAGCTTTAGTAAAGTTTCTTAGTAAGCTTTTTAAAAGAAAGGCGATCTTAAATGTAATCTCTATGAATCCTTATTTTTGTTAGAATAAGTACACTTGTTGCTTTTCTGTCACCAATAACCCAGACAGTCGCATTGCTTTGTGCAATTTATTTCCGCACTGCTCTCAAAACAGAAATCCTCTAGAACCAAATCTTGTGAAGAAGAATAAGAAGAGAACAAGAAAATACATTTATTTGGCACATGCCACAAGCGCACACAGTTTTAAAAAAAAATATAACAAATAAAAAACAAAAAATTAAAAAACTTAAATCAACCATGTGCCATCTCCAACCAGCACTGGGTCCGCGTGTATTACAGCTCACTCTCTCTCACAGAGAGGCCTTTGTCCCAGCATGGGAACATTATAGGATGATTATGCTACTGCTCTAGGAATAGCTTAACGCCAGTGGCGTGTCTAGGGGTCAACTTTACCGCAAGCTAAGGCAAGCAGACTGTCCAAAAACCTTTAAATTATGAAGTTTTAGTGCAAGCCTAGCTTACGGGTTTGTAGGAGGAACCACCACAATTGACCAGACGGCAAGATGCATTTAAGTATCATCACTTAAATCTATTTTACCACAATAATCATTATTCATTGAACATGAAGAATTCTTAACCACTTCCTCACACATCAAAACAGTAAACTACAAACTCGCTTCCTGGTCTAACGTGAAGAAATTCCTCTGAAGATTGAGTGGGAACGGTCCGTACTTCGTAAGCGTTGCCATCGGTCATACATCATGACGATCCGTCATGGTGCTGTGTTGGCCAGTGACGGCCTGATGGGCGTGTAAATGGGGCTTGGACATATAATGTTCGTTTATTGTATGGTTTTTTTGTTGGCTTTGTGCTTCGTAGTTGTAACTTTCACTGGTGAACCGGTTGGTGGGATTCGGGATGATCTCTGTTGCGTGGCGAAGCAAGTGAAATTGTTTTTATCTTCTGGACATAAATAAATTTTGCGTTTTAAATATGTTAAATCTTACACTGGTAAGCAGTCGAGTATGAGACAGATATTTTGAAAGAACAATTAAGTTACTGTTATAGATATCTTTTAAATTTTAATAGCGGCCACGACGAAACTCAAGATCAAATGAAATATCAATCGACCAGTCACAGTCCACTAGATATAACTCTTTGCTTTGCTGCTCTCAATCGTGACCAAAGTTGCTTTGCTACTCTCGCTTTTCCTCATTTAAGTGCATACTGAATCAGCCTGTAATGATCCTGCTGCTGGGACCCGAAACAAGCCTAATTCCCTATGAAAGGGAGGCCGTAAATCCGTAATCTACTACGCGAGCCCAAAGCAACTTGGTGGATGCATTACAGGGACAAATGCATCCCTAGAATGCATCTCCCTGAAGAATGCGTCTGAACGAACTAAAATCTTCATCAAGAAAGTAAATAAGAATTGATTCGGCAGATACACAAAATAGTGATGGAAGCTAATAGCGTGGCTCATCGTGCTAACATCACGCTTGGCCAATTTTTTAGCTGCCACCGTTCAATGCTCGAGTTGAGGCAATTAAGTGTGGGCCTTGTGATAGGCGGTAGCGGGGGAATGTAGGTTGCACGGTGAGGAGCGTTTTTGTTAGCGTAGCTAGTAAGTGCTAAGTAACTAATACGTGTTCCAAGCACTCTCCATGTTTATTTCGAACTTTCCCAAAATAAACTTAATGCACATGTCCTTCCATGAGACTTCAAGCTATCTCTATGCCAAAATTACATGGAATAGATTTAGCTTTAGCCGTCTAAAATTTAAAACGTTATTTAAACAGAAACATTGTCCCAAATTACTGAAATTAATTTTTAGGATAGGTTGTATGTCGAACGGATTTTCAACGCTTAGCGCCGGCAGTTGAAAATCCAGCAGTTGCGGTTTTTTGAAAACCAGAGCGCGTTAAAAAATAAATATCGAAACACTTTTAAAATTCAAACCGCTTCCGCTCATGCACTGTGCCATATTTTTACAGTTAAGGCCCCTGACCACGTATGATTTAATAGACTCATCCGTCCGGACGTTGTTGTGCCACAATTCGCCGGTGTTACCCGACCGAATTCGGTAACCCATGCGCACGCGCACCTTTAACTAAATCGCCGGATTTTCAAACGGCTCGGGTTATACATTCTCTCGATATAATGAGGTATTGTGTTTTATGATAATGTAATTGGTTTTAAATTGGATTAGACGATTAATGTGTTTTCTTTGGGTTTATGTGAGCACGAATTTTATGGGAGGAGAAATTGTCTCGTTAATAGACGAATAGTTTTATTATTATCTCCATTTATGAAAACATTGTATAGTTTTGGCTGTTTAATTGGATATCTCTTCTCCCTATTAGTGGCCAATAGGGATGTTTCCTGAAAAAATCTAATTACTCCGTCAGATAGATTTCCAAAAAATATTGGACACGTATTTTTTCTTTTTTCACGAAAACTAGAAATGAAGACAGTGCGTCGAAAACTCGTGTGACGTCATACTTGTAAGTAAAGTGTACTGACTTTTACCGAAAAGTGACGTCACAGGCCCCCCACATGATCTTTGATGCGTTTTATCTTCGTCAATTTTTATTGATTTGATAAAACAAAAAATACGTATCCAATATTTGTCGATAATCTAACTGACGGACTAAATAGAATCATATTTTTTTACACAGGAAATATCCCTATTGACCATAAATGTCACTTCACTTTCACTATTAATACTAAGCAACTAAAGGAATACCTAAATGTTATTGCACGATTGGATTTTGAACTTTCAGCGCTGATTCACGAGTTGAAAATCCCACTCAATCCGGTGGCCACTGCTGGCTCTTGAGGCAAAAAGTTTTTAGGAGATAGCCTTTGCTTCATCAAACAATTGCTCACTAAAAATGAAAAAAAAAAAAAAAAAAATTTTTAAACGTCACGCCTTGTAATCCCCAAAGGTGTTAGGCAGAGGTGTACTTCGCCGGTTATGTTGTGCCATGTAATAGGGGCGAGCCTATTGCCAAATAGCGATCATCCGTGGCTGGTATTGAGAAATTCATGAGGAAAAACCCAATAACACTTTACCCGACCCGGGAATCGAACCCAGGACCTTATGCGCAGCGGTCACGCTTGGGACTACTAGACCAATGAGGCGACGAGGCGGACGAGGAGGTATTTTATCTGCGCATTTTTTGCAAAAAATTACCCATAAGTAACATGCCCTGTTACAAAAAAGTCCCACATATTCTCCATCAGCACCTGTTTCTGGAACCCAACACCTCGCCATATTGAGGTGAAATGGCGTGTAAAAATGAAGACCGCCATGTGCTACGGTTTTGTTTACAACTCTGTTACCATGTGGTTCTTAATGTTAACGTGCGAAAAACAAGTTCATTAACCGGTTGAAAGACAACATAACATCACGCCTGTAATCCCCGAAGGGTTAGGCAGAGGTGTAGGTACCAGTGGCTAAGGTTCCATACAACTTGATTCCTATTGGCTTCCCTTTGAAAAATGGCACAGTCAGTATTCTATAGACAAATAATATAACCACGTTAAAGATATGTGGATGTCTCTAACTATTCTCAAATTTTTTCTCTTCTTTCGAATCAGATTTTACAGTAATTTTCAAATCATTTATATCTTTTGCTCAAAATAGTTATAGCACTGATAACAGTATTTGTGTCACTTGTTTAATTTAGTATTTTACAATATTTTCTTACCTTTGTATAGATTCTTTTTATCGATTTTTTGTGAATGTGTGGACATTCTAGGCTTTGTAGATTCCCAGCTGCTTGTTAACTTTTTATTTTGTTCTACATTTTTTGTGTAGTAAGCAACGACTTATTGTCGGGCCTACGCTGTCCCCCCATACTTAAGTACAAATGCTGTATCCATAATAATACTGTAACACCAAATGATTTGAAAAGAGTAACCATGGAGTTTCTTGCCGGTTCTTCTCCATAGGAAACGACCAACCCGAACCGTGCACCTTTTTGTCGTCGTTTTATAAGTGCCCATCGAGGCCTATGTGAAATAAAATATTTTGATTTTGATTTTGATATGTACTGCGGCTTACCTCTTACAAAAATTGACCCTTCGCTACTGGTAGGTACCTAATAATACATCCACATTTCGCCAGTTATGTTATAAGTCCGGTGTACTAAGGGCGAGCCTATTGCGATCAACCCGGCACACATCCAGGCTCCGTGGCTGCTACTGAGAAATTCCTAATGGAAAATCCCAATAGAACTGACATCGAACCCAGGACCTCATGCTCAGCAGTCGCGATTGCGACCACTAGACCAACGAGGCAATGACGACAATTTAGCAATATTGGCAAAAACTGACTTCGACACGTTCTAGTGTCGAAATTCGCTATTTATAATTTTTACTTTCACGGTCGAATACCTTTTCATCTCAAATTGTTAGAAGTTTAATGTAAAAATTTGACGTCTGACGTATTCAAGTTAAATTTCTAAATGGCTTAGAAAATAAAATAGACATCGTTATCATATCATCATCTGGCTATCTTTTCCCAACTATGTTGGGGTCGGCTTCCACTCTAACCAGATTCAACTGAATACCAGTATTTTACATAGAGCGACTGCCTATCTGACCTCCACAACCCAGTTAGTTCTGCTTAATACGGTAAGACTGGTTGTCAGACTTTCGGGCCGCTGACTCCCTGTAAGGCGGTCAAAGATCTACAAATGAGAGCAAATGAGGGCTTAACGTGCTTTTCGAGTCACGATGGAAACTCGGTATTTAATACTCGTATATTACATACTAATATGATAAAGCTCAAGAGTTTGTTCGAAGGCGCTAATCTCTGGAATTACCAGTCGGAATTCGAAATTTATTTCTGCATTTGATAGCCCAATTCTTGAAGAAAATAAGCTATTTAACATCACGATACGGTCCTAAGAAGACGAGCGGCGAGTTAAACCGAGGAACACAGCTAGTTTGGGATATTCGGAAGCTCCAGCTGTCGGACATTTGTCCGGATATTATACATTTTGATACATTTGTGGAACAGTTCCGGACTCTTTGCATCCGATGTTTACGGAAGCCTTGAGACGTTCATAAATTATTATTTACATTTCACATCCACGTTCGTCTGTTGATATAAAATGTGTGTGTATCGACCTATCAGCTGTTTATTATTTTGTTATTGTACACGGAAGAAAAAGTTTGTTTGTTAGTATGTTAAGGCAGTAGGTGTTTTTTTCCTGAATAATGCTTGCTTTTTTTTTTCGGCTCGGAAACCATCAAATGACCCCCCCACTCTGGGCGAAGCGGAAGGGAGTGTCAGACCTCTACTGACTAAAACCCATCCATGTTCCTTCTTTGCCCTTTGTGTTCCAGGGCCACGGTATCTCTTTCGAACAGTCCCGCAGCCCTGGCAGGCATCGGCCCATGCGGACCCCTAAGTAGTTGCTGACATTACGTAAAGAGCTTCATAATATTTTCGCTTCTAGCAGATTTAGGTTCAAGATAGTGGATCAGCAACTTCTTCGTAACCACCACAGCTTGTTAAAATCTTAAGCTCAGCATGAGGTCCTGGGTTCGATTTCCGGGGCGGGCAGTGTTATTGGGTTTTCCATCAGGAATTTCTCAGTAGCAGCCAGGGAGTCTAGATTTGTGCCCGGTTGATGGCAGTAGGCTCACCCTCACCCCCTCTTACATGTGACTTAAACATAACTGGCGAAATGTGGGTGTACTATTAGGTACACCTCTGCCTAACCGTTCGGGGATTACAGGTGTGATGTTATGTTTATGTATGTTACCTTTAAAAACTGTGCCGAGCCTGCATGGAGGAAGACGAGAAAGCAGTCCACCTGCATCTACACTGCTCTGAGGTTGCCACAGGGCAAAGTACTTCGGTAACCCAGGTACTCTCCGCGAGATCGTCAGCAAAACCAAAGCGCTGTTGGCCTTTTTGGGGGAACTGGGGTGGATCGAGTAATTTTCCCACCCGTACGCAAAATACGCGCTTTGGGCGTGGAGTTGCGGATCACCATCTCAGGTCCAGTTGAAAACCAGCGTCGGGCACTAGCTGCTCGGCAGTTTGCTGAACTGGGCCTATTTGGCGCAGCCGTGAGACACACAATATTATCTCTTTTTTCTGTTTAGTTTTAACCTTTTTACTGTGTAAATTATTTTTTTTAAATGTTTTTGTTTGTTGTGTGCACTTGTGACATGTGCCAAATAAATATGTTTTCTTTCTTTCTTTATTTCAGCCCGTTATACAATACAATACCTACAAAAAATGTCCAGGTGTACAAATTCTCAAGTATGACGACAGAAGCGCTAGTAAATCCCCCACACCATTCATGCCTTAGTTCCACGGGCGCTTATCAATGGCCGTTCTATAAATAAATCCCCAACCTACTGAAACTTTTGCCTTCAGTCACAACACAGTATAAATATAACCAGTAATCCAACTACGCCGTTTTTGTGACCACCGGTGCTGCCAAAGCCTGCGCTTGTTTCTACTTTCAATACTATAGGTATAAAGTAATAAGTAGTAATAACAGCAGCTCCGGTCTGTTAGGCCGAGCTTGCGTAGGTTGATCCGTGGATGGGTGACCTATTACACCGAGTTCCCTCCGTGCCTCAGAAAGCATGTTACGCCGTTGGTCCCGGCAGTCATTTGTTGATTTTTGACAGTCGTTACAGGTCTGACAACCAGTTTTACTAGGGGGTATCGTATTACCCAGTACTAACTGGGTTGTGGAGGTCAGATAAGCAGTCGCACCATGTAAAATACTCAGCTGAATCCGGTTAGACCAGACGCCGACCCCAGCACAGTTGGGAAAAGGCTATGCAGTACATGAAATATAAAGTTTATGTTAAACATACAAAATAAAGCCTTCGCAAGTAATAAAACGTAAGCTCGACTTATTTACGAGTAACCTGTTACCTGACTTTTGCTTAGAATTCGTGTAAAAACGCATCAGCATGTGAGCTGTAGTGGCACTACAAAGAGTACTACAGCAACACAGAACAAAAAGTATTACAGCGCCATCTATGACACAGACAATGAACTAAACATCGAAATACACCTAAATCCTACATCGCGCAAGTTATCCGCGACTTAAGAGTTAAGTGAAGAACCCGACCAAGCATAACACCCTTCTGGTCGGAGAATCCTCCCTGTTCTATGAGGGATGAAGAACTTTACACCCTGTTCTTCATACACCCAAATGAGCCAATAGGGATGTTTCCTGAAAAAAATTAATTAGTCCGTCCGATAGATTTCCAAAAAATATTGAACACGTATTTTTTCTTTTTTCACGAAAACTAAAAATGAAGACGATACAGTGCGTCGAAAACTCGTGTGACGTCATACTTGCACGTAAAGTGTACTGATTTTGTACCGAAAAGTGACGTCACAGGCCTCACTATCTTTGATGCGTTTTATCTTCGTAAATTTTTATTGTTTTGATAAAACAAAAAAATACGTATCTAATATTTTTCGATAATCTAACCGACGGACTAAATAGAATCATATTTTTTTTACAAAAGAAACATCCCTATTCCGACCATTTTGTTCCTAGTTGAAATACTGATGTTCTTACTTTTATGTCTACTGTGCTTCAGTAGCCGTAAAAACTTACTGATTTCCACGAATTTTGGCTGAGTCTGCGAGAATTAAGTTTATCGGTAGGTGTCTTTGACTATCAACTTGATTCTATGAAGAAGTTGGTTGCGAGAATAAAGACTCTTTGATTTATTGTGGCTATTGGCAGTAGTTCTGGATTCTTAGTCTTCATGCAGAACATGAGTTTTAGTTCATGCGGTAGTAAGTCTGCGTTTTCTGAGTGCTAACAAGCTCATAGTAAAAAAAGTAAGAAAAAGGTTGCATTACAAAAGCGCTCTTGCGAAAGTGGATTACAGTCAGCAGGTTGTTAGCAGAGAAGACTGTACAGGGTGCGCGTGCGTATTTTTGTGTGTCCTTTTAAAAAACGGACATCGTTATGTGGCGCCATCTACAACCTCACATAAGAACTACGCATCATAGATAACATCATGCCAATCCTACATCGCGCAAGCAGAGTCATACGAGCGATTAACATATATACATAAATACAACAACCATTTGAGCGGTAGCGCACCAGACACCGTCTGATTGGAGAATACTCCCTTTTCTATGGCGGGTTAGGAACACACTTCACCCTGCTTCTCATACATCATCATCATCATCATCATCATTTCAGCCGAAAGACGTCCACTGCTGGACATAGGCCTCCCCCAAGTGTCGTCACATTGACCGGTCCCGTGCGTCTCGCATCCAGCGGATCCCTGCAACCTTTACGAGGTCATCGGTCCACCTAGTGGGAGGCCTTCCAACGCAGCGTCTTCCGGTTCGCGGTCGCCACTCCAGAACTTTTCGGCCCCATCGGCTTCTCACACTTATAAAAGTAATTAAAACTGCTTATTGCTAATGCACACAGGAATAAGTTTCCTTCACCACAAAACCATGTAATTAACTTTTAATTCAAGTAATTAAAACCCCAACTTACTTCAGTCTCAAGTCACGGTAGCAACAAAATGCAATTCCATAAAATAAAATTCATTAAATGCCAAGCGTCTCCGCAAATAAAGTTGTCTTCACACCGAACGATTTTGCAAACCCACCGAAGGATTTCAATGTAGCTTTTCTAACAATGGGTTGAAAGGAATCTTTATAATAATAGAATGTCGGTTGGTTTTCATCTCGAAGATTTTGCAAGATCCTTTTGATTGTGGTCTGTGTTTTATTTGCCAGAGTCGATTCGCAAGCATTTTTGCCTAGCGATATTGACGGCGTCTACAGGTGTCGCTAAATTGCACTAGTAAATAAATGAGTATATTTATCTCCCGACGTAAGTGTATGGCTGATTTCAATCGTCGTGAAAATGTCATCAATCACTACTATCACCTTTTGCTCATGCGAGTTAATGCCCAAGTCCCGTGTTCTGGATAACAGGTTTCGCAATAGTGATGATTCCTGTGCGTATTGTATAATTATCGCTTGCTTCGGTGAAGGAAAACATCGTGAGGAAACCAAACCAGCATGCCTGAGAGATATTTCTCGGCGGCATGTAAAGTCAAGTTAGAAGCCCACGGGCAGAATAAAACTTTGGACACCAGGTTAATAAATAAATGGATTTTCTCCATAAAAAACATCTATATTTCAAATTAGTTTTATAACTTTTCTCCATTCAGACAAATCGACCCTGTAAGTTCTTGTAGATCCTTCCCCATTTCGTTGTTTCGTCCTGTCGCTCCATGTGCAGCCGTCCTAAGGACGCGACGTATCTAGGGCATCGCCCGGGTCGCTCCAATTCGCAGCCGATGCAGCGTTTAATTTCCGCCCCGTGCGTTGGATGTATAATGTATAATGCAGCGTCTACTTCATATTGGAGTTGAGAGATTAAACTGCTTTCGGTGTTATTGTTTATTTGAGAAGGTTTATCTAGGTGAGCCTTAAGATGAAGGTACACAAAAACACAAACGTTTTATTCGTCAATCCAGGCAGGACTCAGGAGTTTCTCAGTAGAAGTTCGGGTGTTGTGGTGCAGTTTGGGAGCGGCGTATATCAACAGTGGACTGAAATGGGATGAGTTTACTAATTGATAGGGCTCGTAATTTAAAAGTTGGCGGTGTTATACTCCCATGCCTTGTAAAGCACGTTAAGTCTTTGGTCTTTCGCTTGAGCTCTCTCTGATCGTGTCATCCCATCGGATAAAAAATATGAGTGTGAGAAAAAAGATACTACTTCTGTGTTTGCGCACTTAAAAATCAAAATCAAAATCAAAATCAAAGCATTTATTTCAAATAGGCCAGTTACAGGCACTTTTGAATTGTCGAAACAAAGACAACAATAGCTACAGTCCCAGTCACAAGGCATAAAAACTGTGAAAGTACTGTAGTTGCCCATTCCCTAACGTAGATCTCTATGGAGAAGAACGGGCAAGAAACTCCATGGACACTCTTTTAAATCAGTATACTTTTACAAACTCTTGGTTACATCATTCATGTTGAGATGGTACATTATGTGAGAACGATGTAGCAAGATGTGTACGTTAAAAGTGTCCATAGTAAACAATTCAAAAAAAGAAAAAAAAACAATTCAAATAAGCCGTGGCAACCAAGAGATGACCAGTCACAACTGACAGCGCCCGTTCACGAACATGACGCATGTATCAGCACCATTCAACTCAACCATTTTGAAGGGAACTAAATGATCCGACACACGCGCCACCATCAGCGAGACATTTGAGTGAGCATGACACACTCCTAACCGCCAGGGCACATTTAAGTCAAGAAAAGACGTAGGTTTCCCGCGAATGACAGCTTTCTATTACATAGTACTCACACAATATGGGCTATGCGGCTATATAATACTAAAGAGATTGAAATTATACAAAGCAAAGATAGTTGTACAATCTTCAGCAGCTCCAACATACTATTTAATGCTTCTTCTTCTTAGCGTTTCGATGGAAAAAAGTTTAAATATGCTTAGCCCAAAACTCAGCCACGTGTACCCCGCTCACTGATGCAGTAAATAAATCATCAGGAGCGCAGGTGATTGGGATATGTAATGCTATTCATTTATGCGTCCCTGTCCTTGTGGAGCAGGACCGGCATTGAGCCAAGCATTTTTATCAACGATATAATCGTCCAACTTGTAATATGCTTGCCTACACAGTGTGCGTTTAATGCATGTTTTAAATTTCGTTTCATTCAGTTCAAGAATACTTTGTGGAATTTTGTTATAGCATCTCAAACAGTACCCCATGAAAGATGAGTCTACTTTAGCGAGTCTGAAGCCTGGCTGAACTAATTGGTCTCTATTTCTAGTACTGTAATTGTGTCTGTCACCTCTTTTATTAAAAAGATGTAGATTTTTTCTTACATACATTATGTTTTCATAGATGTATTGAGAATGTACCGTCATGATGTTAATTTCCTTAAACAGTTCCCTTAGAGAATCACGCCTACGAAGATTATATATGGCTCTGATGGCTCTTTTTTGCAGAATAAATATAGACTCAATGTCTGCAGCCCGTCCCCATAGTAAAATGCCATAAGACAGTATACTATGAAAGTAACTAAAATAGACCAGTCTAGCGGTATCTACATCAGTATATTGACGGATTTTTCTAATAGCATATGCTGCTGAACTTAGCCGCCCCGCAAGAGATGTTAAATGAGAACCCCATTGTAGCCTTGAATCAAGCGTAATCCCCAGGAAAACTGTTTTATCTACAAATTCAAGCTTCTCTTTATTCAATACTATATCACAATCGCTACTTTTAACATTTGGTAAAGCAAATCTTATGCATTTCGTTTTTTTTCCATTTAACACTAAATTGTTTGCTGTGAACCAGTTATGGACCTGAAGTAGGGCATTATTCACGTCATCTAGATTTTGGGCCCGTCTATTTATCTTAAAAATAAGGGAAGTGTCATCAGCGAATAACACCATATTATGAGGTTGGTTTTTCAATAAATAGGGTAGATCATTTATATACACTAAAAAGAGGAAAGGACCCAATATTGAACCTTGCGGAACCCCCATTTTTACTTTTAAACCCTGTGAATTAACACCATTTATTTGAACTTGTTGTTGTCTATCCTTCAAATAAGATTTCATCAAACTAAGTGCAAGTTTACCTAGTCCGTAATGCTCAAGTTTCAAAAGTAATGTGTCGTGATTTACGCAATCAAATGCTTTGGAGAGGTCACAAAATATTCCTATGGCGTCTTGGGACTCTTCCCACGCAGTAAAAATGTGCTTTAATAAGGTTACACCGGCGTCAGTTGTACAACGTCCCTTGGTGAAACCATACTGTTGATCGTGTAAGATTCTGTTGGTGTTAAAATGATTGAGCATTTGATTCAGCATTACCTTTTCAAAAACCTTGCTAAAAACTGGCAACACGGATACAGGTCTATAATTATTAGTATCTTTACTATCTCCGGATTTGAACAGAGGTATGACTTTACTGTATTTCATTAGATCAGGGAAAACTCCTTGGTCTACACACAAATTAAAAATTAAAGCTAAGTATGGTGCAATAGTCTCAACTATGGATGTACAAACTCTGATAGACATTCCCCAAAGATCTTCGGTCAGTTTGACTTTTATTTGCCGGAAAGCTTTAATAACTATCATAGGGTTTATGTGTTTAAATTTAAATTCAGCCAGGCAGCCAGACACATTCGCCTTTAATAAACCCATTGAGACTTCAGGAGAGGAATTAAGAGCCTCCGTAATTTTTAACGGTATATCGGTAAAGAAATTTACAAATTCATGAGCTACTTCCTGATTAGAGCTTTTAGGACCATACGCTGTATCTAATGTGTAGCTAGTGTTACGTATTTTCTTCCTGTTAGTCTCGTTATTTATGACTTTCCAAACTGTCTTAATTTTGTTTTCTGCAGTTTTGATCTTGTTGCTAATGTGCAGGGCTTTGGCAGCCTTGCATGTATTTTTAAAAATATTTGAATACTTAGCAACATACTTGTTAAAAGTGTCAGTGTTTATATAAGGCTTAAGGCCATAAAGCTCAAATAGTCTTTCCCTACTTTTTCTGATACCTCTAGTTGCCCAATCACTAAATATAAATTTAGGGCAAATACATTTTGTCTTCTTTTCAAAAGTTTTGTTGAACTCAGTGTGAACTATTGAAAAGAAATTATCATACAATTGATTTATATTAATATCGTCCATATGATGGCTCATAACGCTTAACTTATTCTGAAGGGAAACATTATACCTATTTAATTTATTATTAGTTATTGGTCTAAACTGAATCTGAACTTTTTGCAGTGGAATGCTACACCTAAAAGTTACAGTTTGTCCGCTATGGTCAGACGGCAAACAATTTACTATGGCTTTATCTAAGTAATCACAGTTGCTGAAAACATTATCTATACAAGTAGCAGAAGATGGAGTGACTCTCGTAGGTTCTATAAAAATGTTGGTCAAGTCAAATGACTTAAAAAGATTTAATAACCGACTGCTATTAGAATTTTCTTCTAAAATATTGATATTGAAATCCCCACAAATAATTATAGATTTATTACTGGCTGCAAGTTTTGCCAGGACATCTTCCATTATTGAATCAAATACGGAAAAGTTTTGATAGTTTGGGGGTCTGTACACACACACAATTACATGCTTATCCAGCTCAACACAGGACAGTTCGACGCACTGTTCAGCCGAGAGACCTACTATGTCATTGCGTTGCTTATATTTAACACAATTTTTCAATAATATTAGGGAACCTCCACGCATCATAGATTTACGGTTAAAGCAGCTACCCACCGTATAGTTCTCATAATTAATAAGCATTTGGTAATCCTTTAGCCAATGTTCAGTAAAACAAATAATGTCGAACATACTTTTTTCTAAAAACAATTCAATTTCTAATAATTTGGAAGAAATGCCTTGGATATTTTGGTGGAATAATTTTAAGGTGTTCTGCTGAGGCCCTTTTTTACAAACTAAATGAGTGCAAGAAGGTACCTTGATGTTGGTAGGTTTAACAATATTGTTAATGGTACCTTCTGTTGTCTCACTTCCTAGTTTAAATTAATATTAATATCTGGAGTGAGTCCCGTGACTCCCGTGCCTTCACCAGACAATAAAATCCTATTACTAAAATACCCTAATTGAGAATTTTCCACGGTGACATATGGATCCTCCTCAGTACAATTTTTGTAAACATTTATAGCACTAATGCTATATTTATTTAAGGTCACCACCTGTTCCTTAGTAATATTACTAACTTACTTACTTAAGCATTATATAAAATCTCTCGCGACAAAGTCTAGCCTCCGCTGAGATTGGTGTCCATGATCGGAATTTGGTCAGAAGGTCTACATCAATAGCTCGAAAAAGTTTCGAAGAAGAACAAGATATTTGAATCTATGTTAAAGGAGCTACTGCATCGATATGTGGCTACAAGAACTGGTACATGAATAAGTCAATGAATGTCTTTATGAGACATCAAATGAGATCAACTTTACCTCAGACATGAATAAACTAAATAAAATCCCAAAGTGATGACGACTAGTTTATAATCACCAACACTACAGTTAATTACAATATAAACCATAAAAGCTTCCATAATTCCCCATCTCCACCGAAAAAAGAAACATATTTAAACCTTAAAACCGCGCCGCATAAGAGTACTCCACAAGCCGTCCTCAAGACCCACAAAGCATTCTCTAGCGGTAATTGGGAACGTTGCCCGAAGCGCTAGTGAATTCTTTTTAGGCGACAACTATTGTTGCGCTACTGTTGCCGTGTGTGGCGATTACTGAAGCGGCCTATTTTTGAGGAAATCGGGTTCTTGGGGTTAGAATAGAGGAAGACCAAAGAAACGATGGATGGACTGTGTGAAGGATGATATGGCTAGAAAGGAGGTGACTGCTGAGATGACGCGTAGAGAAGTATGGAAATAGAATACATGCTGCACCCACCCTAAGTAAATTCGGATAAGTGCAGGAGAATCATGATTATGTGTTCTTGGGATTTAACTTGGAAGCAAATCCTCCGACCAAGAGTTAAGATTATTTTGAGCAGAAACAGACAGGGACCCGTTCAAAAAAAACAAAATCAAAATATTTTAGATGGGCACTTATAAAACGTCGACAATAAGGTGCACGGTTCGGGTTGGTCGTTTCCTATGAAGAAGAACCGGCAAGAAACTCCATGGTTACTCTTTTCAAATCATTTGGTAATACAATATTATGTGTACGTTCTGAATTTAAAGCAACAAACATATTAATTAAGCTCAGTGTACCTTTTTGGTGATCTTCAAGGTAAAGTCAATAGTAACCGCAACCGGCGTGCATATAAAACTAAATATATTAACGCCGACGAAGCAAAAGGAGTATGTTCTGAAGTTTCGACCTAACCCCATGGAAAGAAGGCGTGAGTTTTATTTATGTCTTATTATATTCCAAGCTTTTACTATTTTTTGAGGTTGCGGGTTCAAATCCGGGCATGTACCAATGTGACTTTTTCAATTCATATACTTTCTAAGTTTACTTTGGACATCACCGACATCGGTGAAGTAAAACATCGTGAGGAAACCTGGACTCCTGAAATCGCCATCCCGTCTTGAGCAAGCGTGGTGAACAAAAAAAAAAAAAATGCAATACAATGCCAAATGCAATGCGCGTGCCTTCTCTGTATGAGAAGAAGCCTTTGCCCAGCAGTGGGAAAGAAATAAGCTGGTATTATACTGCTTTTACTTGTATTATGATCTGGTGTATCAAGCTGAGGTTTCGCAAGACCCCACAAAGTCTTCAGTCTAAGTCTCTTCAATAGATATTAATTCGGAATGTTGCAGCGTAAGCTTGAAACGCTACCGAATTATTTATTAAACTTCATCCATTGTTGCGCTTCAGACTACCGATAGCCTGAAAAGACGGCTTGTTTAACATAAAAGAACCGTACCAGCTGGTGTGGCAGTATATACGATTGTACGTCTAATCAAGGGATTTGCTATGCCTTCTAAATTAATGAATAGTATCTCCAGCCCCCGTAGCATGACCACCGTAGACAAGGATTTCTTTGACGGAAGAATCGACAAAATGACAGATAGTGCAAAGAAATCTGTCATTGTGTCGACACAATCTGTCATTTTGTCGATTCTTCCGTCAAAGAAATCTGTCTACGGTGGTCATGCTACGGGGGCAGGTCCCTTATACACAAATGTTTCGATTCAATAAATCATATGTCTATCTCGCTCACTTTCCTTGTGCCACTAAAGTTCGACAAACGACTTGTCGAATCGAAGTGTTTGTAAATACGGGGGCAGGATAGTCTTTCGTACCGTCTACCCCTGAACCCTTTATCTTAGGCTTTAGACAGACGGACCGCATTTCAACTGCAATCTAACCGCAAATTGCAGTTCGGATGCAGTTTGAATGCAGTTGACACGACTGCAATAGAACTGCAAACCAAACGTGCAGTCCTATTGCAGTTCAATTGCAGTCGGCGTGCAATCGTGTGCAATTGAACTGCAATCGGACTATACAGTCAACTGCATTCAAACTGCATCCGAACTGCAATTTGCGGTTAGATTGCAGTTGAAATGCGGTCCGTCTGTCATCAGCCTTATACTTACTATAAAAGCATTACACTAAATCTCAACTTCGCTACCCATTTGGACAGTTTCCAATCGTGGAAACCTCAAGATTCCAGCCAGTAATCCAATTACCAGCTGGAATCTTGAAGTAACATTGCCCGGAGGAAGTGAATTCTTTACATAGGTACAAACATTAAACATAGTAGTTGCGCCACAGTCGCGCCACTTTTCTGAATCGGTGGCTAAGCGTTCTGGCTCCGTTTCAAAATGCTTGAAATAAGTGGCGTTGTGTATAGTAGATAGTGAGGATTGGGGATGTCGGATTTTATGATATTTCAAGTTTGCAAGATTTGGCGAATTGGAGATTTTACTGAAGTGTGCGAAGTTTTGGATTGTCGTTGGTTGGTTTCATCCATAAGCTTTACTTTTAAATACGTAATCATCATAGTCCATTATCAGCGTATAAACCCGTGTGTGTGAGGAACTAAGCTGTGGTTTAGTCTACTATTCGGGTCTCGGGTTGGTAGATCCTACATGTCTTCAAATATAAGTTTCTGATAAGAACCAGTTTACATTCTACTAAAACTCTTGGGTTTTGAAAAACCAACCGGCTCTTCTTGTACACCATTCCAACCAAAATCACCAAATCAACCTCACCTCATCAACCAAGCCCTTGAACTTGCCACGGTCCAGAAAACCGCAATACAATCTAGAACTTGACGAGATTAACTCAATCGAAAGTAGCTTATTACTTGTCGAGTAATAGATACTTCGGCCATCTTGGATGTTTGCCTCTGGAGCAGTAGCGAAGCCGCGGTTTGGACCGCGGTCAATCTTGTGGCTTGTTTGAAATTTTCGTCTAGTGCGTGGGATGACCTTAAATATAATCCTGTTATAAACGGTGTAACAAGACCCTTAACGAAGCCGAAACGCACTCGTTCTTCCCGTCATTGCGATCATTTTTATGTTCTTGAACATACCTGGGAACCTTCTAGTTACGGAGGGAGATATTGGAGGTCAAAGTTCCAACTTTTTCACAAGTTTTTTTTTAAATACATGTTTTTAATGTATGTTTTCTTAAACGCCTCCATGACCCCCGTACTATTCAATCCATCCATCAGCACAATGCTTTGAGTACGTTACATTGAGTCCTACCGTAAAACGTGATAATATTTCACCTCAAAAAAAAAGTAATTTCCCAGCAATAATTTATGCGTAAAGTTACTTAGTTTGATGTATATAATGCTTGGTTGACGGCTATGTGAAGGGTCTGTTTACACCCTGTATTATGAATTGAGAAAGTCACATTGGTACTTGCCCGGATTTGAACCCGCAACCTCAAAAATAGTAGCCCTCGCCTACTTTCCATGGAGTTAGGCCGAAACTTCAGAACATACTCCTTTTGCTTCGTCGGCGTTCATATATCTAGTTTTATATGCACGCCGGTTGCGGTTACTATTGACTTTACCTTGAAGATCACCAATAAGGTACACTGGGAAAATAAAGATGTGAGTAGACGCCGTAGGTCTAGATCTAGTAGGATAACACTGACCTTGTTGCTGATGTTCTTCAGATAGGTGCGTGCGCGCAATCGACGTGTGTGTATGACCAGTAGTATGAACGTGGACGAGGTGAAAAGAGTAGGTTAAATGTGACCTAGTTCGGTTTACCAAATTACAAAAGGCTTTAATCTTGGAGATGGCAATGCGAATGTTAATCGTGAGATGACTGGGATTGCAGATGTGCTTAAAGCTGCGATGACCACTTACCTCCATTTGGGAGCCTGATCAGTTCCCCAATAGCCTTAAAAATAAAGCCCCACATGAACCCTTTTCTTGAAAAAAATCTCTGAAAATAGCAAACACGCTCTTCGTCTGTATCTTTCACAATAAATTCCATCGGAAGTTATTCCTAAGGGTGCTTTAACATTGTCTACCTTTTATCTATTAAATAATGACTATAAATATATCAGTGCAACTGACTCATCATTAACTGGAAGTGATCATGTCATCACAATGTAAATAAATTTCTTATCGCTTGCAGCTACTTTGAACTATACTACTAACGCCATCTATGATTCGCAATGGACAAACTTCAAATACCCAAGCCGATACTAATTTGAGTACTGGGCTTTTGGCTACATTTAACTTAAACTTATACTGTCACTTACGGGATATCTTGTGTGATTTTGGTTGTTGTTTTGTGTTGTTTAGTTGTAAACCGTAAAAGCATAAAACAGTATTTACTTACTTTTGTTATTTTGGTCAAAAATAAACAATTTCTCTCTAATATCTTCCAAAGCAATATTTACCAAATATATTATTATGTTTCAGGTAAAAATCTTCTTAAATCACCATGATCGTGAATTCGTGAGTACTTTTAATTAAAAATAATCTAGCTTCCCGCATATTTAAACGATGGCAGTATATTGCTAAGTTCAAAAGAACTTCATTATTCAGAATAAGGGTATAAAATCTCCTTTCGAGGCGTGCTTGGGAGCTGTATAGAAAAAAGGGGAAATGCGGTCTACAAAGGTCCCAAAGTTTCTCTGTTGAACGACTAGGTGGCCTACCATGACGTCTTAAAGCAGAAGTAATTAAGCAAGAGATGGCGCTAGACGACCTGTATACCTCTGTCTCTTTCCGACACTGGAATTACTCCCGCGTTTATGTGTTATGGTAGCCCCCCTGAAGGTTTTTTATTGTGTACATAAAACGGTTTAAGTATATTCGACCTATCGTTCTCCTTGGAAGAGTCGAAGGTTTTAATTTTGGCCAGTACGTGACCTCGTTAATTCTTATCTTTCAAGATATACGGTGTTTAAAAATGGTCTTTGACTTTTGGTCTAATTAAATTGCCTTCACATTGGAATGGTTAGCAATAGCTTTATCTTAAATACTGATATATTCTACTACTACCCGGGACCGATTAAAAGGTTAACCGCATAACCGGTATGTTTGACTAACCATTATACGGCTGAACCCTTATAATATACTAGCTTATGCCCGCGGTTTCGCCTGCGTGGAGTTCGATAATTGTCTCACGGGATCATATTAACGGGATAAAAAATATGATATGCGTTAATCCAGATTATAAACTATGTGTGTGCTAAATTTCATCTAAATCCGTTCAGTAGTTTATCCTCACAAACTTTCGCATTTATAATATTAGTAGAATGGGTTAACCATTTAAAATCAAAATCAAAATCAAAAAATCAAAATCAAAGCATTTATTTCAAATAGGCCAGTTACAGGCACTTTTGAATTGTCGAAACAAAGACAACAATAGCTACAGTCCCAGTCACAAGGCATAAAAACTGTGAAAGTACTGTAGTTGCCCATTCCCTAACGTAGATCTCTATGGAGAAGAACGGGCAAGAAACTCCATGGACACTCTTTTAAATCAGTATACTTTTACAAACTCTTGGTAAATATTGCTGATTAACCATTATACGGGTTAAGCGTTATAATATTTTTTTTTTTTTTTTATTTATTTAGGTTAACCAACAATTGTTTACACATATACATTTCTAACTTAATTGCTAGGGTAACATTTACAAGTGCAACAATTAATTAAGGGTTAACACCACATGCACAAAAGAGTAAAAACGGCTTTAAATAACAGAGGTACATAAAAATTACTATACATACAAAACAATAATATATGGGTTAGTCATTTAAATATTGCTGAGTAACTATATTACGAATTATCCGTTAAAATATATGGATTAATCATTTAAATACACATTAACCCTGTAATACGGGTTAACCTTTTCTCGAGTGTTTAAAAAATAACCCGATTAAAACTGACTGTTGCTGGTTATACGGGAAGCAGATCCCTTTATCACCAAGGAAACAGCAGTTAATAAAAATAAAACTATATCAGACCCTAATCTTTACGCTTACGGTCACAAATTGAGCGTACAATTATTATGTAATAGTTTGTGCACTTACCGCATCCAGTATTATCAAGTCGTTGACCTAAATACCTGGTTTGCGATCATACAACAAACAACCTTATTACCATATACATACGAGCTATTGACAAAACCAGGATAGCATCTGTTTTTTTCTCCCTATATTTTTACCCAACACGCTAAAATCAACCTTAAAGTGATAGAAATAAGGGTGAAGACTAATTTAAATTAGTTTTTTCACGTAATTACTTAACTCAATGTTTACTTGGGATAAGTTGTTAATGTAGTTTTAATTGCATAAAGATGGTGAGAACACATTTCTATTTCACCTCGGTTAATAGCAAGATGAGTTAATAGCACTTTAATTTAACACTAATTAGTCGAGTTTCTGCGTATTTAGTAGCAATTGCGTTGTCCCGCCAATCAGCACTGGGCCCGTTCGGTGATTATGGTACGGTCAACAAAATGAATAAGTGACCGTCGTCAGATATAGTTGCAGTTTTTTTTAAAGCGTTTCACGTCTTCAGATGCAACGGCTTATTGTCGGGACTACGCTGTCCCCCCATACTTAAGTAAAAATGCTGTAACATAATAATATTGTAACACCAAATGATTTGAAAAGAGTAACCATGGAGTTTCTTGCCGGTTCTTCTCCATAGGAAACGACCAACCCGAACCGTGCACATTTTTGTCGGCGTTTTATAAGTGCCCATCTGGGCCTATGTGAAATAAAATATTTTGATTTTGATGAAATTTAATTATATTAACAAATTGTTTGTTTCTATCAATTTAATTTAATTTCATCCGGAAACATCCATCGGTTTCTAAGAAAACTTCAACTATATCTTTTGACTAAGATTACTTTTTTTTTTGTTGACTGTACATTATCTCTTATAGATAACCTGTGTCCTAGTTGTAGGATCGTTTCAGGCTGACTCGACAGCAAAATTTCCTCAAATGGGCGGGAAATTTCCATTTTTTTTTTTTTTTCATTTTTTTGCGGGTTGTCGAGAAGATTTTTGGCAGACCGATCTAACAAGTATTGATGAACTACAAAAAATAAAATAATTGTAATAGGTATTTACGTAAGCGTGCTGTAGACGAATCGAAACTTCTTTACACGTCGTATAATTAAAAATAAAAGCCTTGTTAAACTGCCAAACTTCTAACAAAGCTTGAGATTATAAATAACATCGCATAATCAGGCTATAATGTTCCCACTGCTGGGCTTCCTCTCTATGAGAGGAAATGGGCTATAATCCACCACGCGGGCCCAGTGCGGGTTGGTAGATATCATGTTTTCGAATTTATAAATAGTTGAGAAAATTCTCGAGGTGCTTATAATATTTAACTAAGCGATCAACACCTGCTATAGCAGGCCACTACTGAGCATAAAGTATCTCCTGAATTCAATTCACAAAAACGGTTTTCCGGTACCAATTTTGTCTCACCTGCTTTTCTCGCAAGTCCATCTGTCTTCCCTTGAATCTTACCTGGCTTCTAATTGAAAGGCAACGAGCGTATGACCATCTGTTTCCAATTAACCATCTGCCTTCGTTCGAGAATTCCATTGTTCTTCACGAAGTTATTTTATCCCCATTCGATGATACTAGTAACGCCATCTAGCGGTGAGCGGCGTAAAGTCGAAAGTTTTTTTTTTACTACAATTAAATGGGATTCATTCTACGAGTATAAGTACACAATTAACTGTTTATGCGGATAAATAACAAATGGACTATATAAAATTCTTAAATTCAATTATTAACTGACACGCACACCCGAAAATCTAGAAGGTCAAGTCTAGAAGTATGCAATTTTGCTCGGAGTTCCTTATAACAATGAATGCAAGAATTCTCGGGTGACTCAGACCATGAAAGTCATGAAACCAAACAACTTTTGTTGTATGACTTCATAACTTTTTTTTAGTTTTACCATACACGTTGATCAGCCAATCAAAATCAAATTTGCAAAAAAACATGATGATGGCATCAATTCCTGTCGATGTTTTTTTTGCAAATTTCAAGACTCGTAGACCAAAAGTAGTCCAGTTCCATGGTCCGAGATACCACACGAGAGGTTTTGCGTTTATTATTTTAAACCTTGTAATAACGAAACTGACCACTGTGAAAGATCTCCTAAATAGAGTAAATAAGGGAAGAAAATTTATTATTTTTGACTATTGGAAATCCTGAAGAAAGAAGACGATGGAAAAAAAATGAAGGAGATGGCGGGACGAACTGGATGTCTCCCTTGAGAATAGGGAAGAAGTAGCACAGAAGCGTGACCTTTGGAAGGAGCGGAGGGAGGCCTTTGCCCAGCAGTGGGACAGTGTGGGCTAGCTATATACAATATATATAGCACATGTATATACAACGTGTAACATAATAAACGCAAGACCTCTCGTGTGGTGTCTCAGACAATGAAACTGAACAACTTTTGTTCTATGACTTTGGAAATTCATAACTTTTTTTTAGTTTTACCATGCATGTGGATCAGCTGATTGCGTCCGTTCCTATAGAAAGTAATTATTTTTTTGCGAATTTCAAGAACTCGTAGAACAAAAGATGTTTAGTTTCATGGTGCGAGAGACCACACGGGAGGTCTTGCGTTTATTATGTTACACCTTGTATATGTATTCGTGTGTTTCTGTGTTGGAAATCCTGGCGGACACATAGCTTGTAATTTGAGAAAACGATATTTTTACCACATACTCAGCCTGTAGTAGTTCTTTTCTGTGTTGCCAAGTTGCATTATCCATTAGTTAGATGTATGTATACCGTAGTATACGGTACCAACGCCAGATAAACAGCCACCTGGCTAACTAATGAGTTATCTTGCTTTATAATGCGCATCTGCTCTGAATCTTAATAGGAATGTGGACATTTAGAGGCATTGCAAGGACTATCGTGACAAGAAGTACTCGTATCTTGCAAAGTCAGTGTTACCTACATCTGCCAGGGCTGCGGGACTGTTCGAAAGAGATACCGCGGCCCTGGAACACAAAGGGCAAAGAAGGAACATGGATGGGTTTTAGTACAAGTCTGACACTCCTTTCCGCTCCGCCCAGAGTGGGGGGGGGTCATTTGATGAATACACATCCGGGAAAAAAAAAAAGTGTTACCTACATTTTTTGTTTAGTTTTAAGTTTCTTTTTTTTTTTTTTTTTTCTTGTATAATTTTTGTTTTATATTTTGTGCACGTGGCATGTGCCAAATAAATGTATTTTCTTTCTTACTTTTCTTTCATTTGTGGTACACTTGAATTAGGCCTTGTTATAAATATTCTGCCTCATATTACATGGATGATTTTAATGACTGTCCTTTAGGTCCAGTTGTCGTAAGCGCGACTGCTGAGCAAGAGGGTGTGGGTTCGATTTCCAGGTCGGGCAACGTATTTTTGGGTTTTTTTCCTTCAAGAGCTTCCCATTAGCAGCCACTGAGTCTGGATTTGTGCATGTCAAAATACTGGTGAAAAGCTACATCCAGTAAGGCTTGAAACCGACCCCAACATAGTTGGGAAAAGACAAGACGGATCATGAGCTACTGCCGATACAAGAGCATAGACATTTGTCTATCAAGTACACCTAGTGTGTACCTAGTTACACGTCCATTGCATGCATAACTAGGTACCATTGACGAAGGATCCATATAACTCGATTCCTACCGGCTTCCCTTTGAAAAATGGCAGAGTCAGTATTCTAGAGGCAAATAATAAGGCAATAATCACATAAAAGATTATGTACTCCGGCCTACCTCTTACAAAAATTGACCCTTCGCTACTGCTAGGTACAATGACTAACACACCTTGCAACATCTCAAACCGTCCCCTTCATTACATACGCTACCGATCACGTAACTTTACCGAACATAAGGTAGTGCCGACCGGTATCGGTAAATATTGACGTGGCGTAGTACTAACGACGACTAGTTGTAACTAGATGTAGGTTTAGCGTTGTGTGATGAAGAGCTAGTTCGTTCGAGCGGTTCATGAATAGGAGACGGTTATTTTTTGAGTAAGTGGAGTCGAATATTCACACATCATCAGCCTGCGCCAATCCACTGCTGGACATAGGTCTCTCGATTCTCAGCAACTCTCATCTAGTTGCTACCAGCCACCCTGCGAAGATCATTGGTCCACCGAGTCTGAGGGCGTCCCACTTCACGCTTGCCGAATCGCGGTCTCCACTCAAGAACACGTCTACCCCAACCGTCATCGGAAATTACTTTTTACAGAACGAACATCCAATACTAACCCGCAATAGGCTGGCGTGGTGGATTACGGCCCACTGCACAGGCCTCCTCCCTATGAGAGTCCTCCTACATATAGGAGGCTTGAGTTGAGAGCACAGTGGAAACATCATAGGCTGATTCATCATCTGCCTTGCCTTTTCCCAACTATATTGGGGTCGGCTCCCAGTCTAACCGGACAGCTGAATACCAGTATTTACATGGAGCGACTGCCTATCTGACCTCCACAACCCAGTTAGTACTGGGTAATACGAAACCCCTTGGTAAGACTGGTTGTCAGACTTTTGGGCCACTGACTACCTAACGACTATCAAAGATCTACAAATGACAGCCGGGACCCACTACTTAACGTGCTTTCCGAGGCACGGAGGAAACTTGGTAAGTAATGGGCGGTCACCCATCCACAGACCAACCTAGGCAAGCACGGCTTAACCTAAAGATCGATCCGAGCGGATGTTATTATTTAGCCACACAGTAAACATCATAGGCTGATTAAATGCTATTAAAATATCATCCATTTGATAGCGAGAACCCTCCGTCCCTCGGAAAGCGTATTAAGCTGTTGGTTCTGGCTGTCATTCGTAAATCTTTGACAGTCGTAACGGGTATCCTGACAGCCAGTCTTACCAATGAGGTACTACCCAATTGTTACCCAGCCACTGAGTGTCGAGGTAAAATAGGCAGACGCTCCCATGTAAAATCCTGGTATTCAGCTGCACTCAGTTAGCCTGGAAACCGACGAACGTAGTAATCTTAGGCTGAAGTTAATAACAGTCTCAAATCTATAAAGGGTGTAAATAGACCCTTAACATATCCGAAAGGCACTTGTTCTCCCCGTCTTTGCGATATTTTTTTTGTTCTAGATCATCCCTGGGAACTCTCTAGTTACGGAGATATTGGGGGTCAAAGATCCACAATCCAAATACATGTTTTTAATGTAAGATTTTTACTTTACACACCCCCACAACCCCCGTACTATTCAATCCATTCATCAGCACAATGCTTTGGGTGCTTTCCATCGAAAACGTGATATTTCACCCCAAAAAAAAAGACGATTCCCAGCAATAATTTTTGCGTAAAGTTACTTAGTTTGATGTACAGAATGCTTGGTTGACGGCTATGTGAAGGGTCTGTTTACACCCTGTATTACGTCGCAGTCGCTATACTAAATTAAAGGATACAACACATAAATCAGACGTTAAACAAACACGAGTACGTACTGATACTACAACACATTCCCCTGTCACTAACATCCTTCCATTACAGATTCATCTCAGTATAACTAGATGTCACTCCGTGTAAACATACGCGGGCACAGATTAGATTAATGTTGAGTAGACGGGTGAGGGTATGGTATTGTGCCTACGACGCCACGCTGGCTGTTTCAGGGCAAGTAAAAATTAAGTTGTTCTTCAAATGGCTTAAAAATATGTATTGCAGACCGAAAAATTAGTATAGTGTAGGATATGAGGAGACTAGGAGACCTTTGCTCAGGTGTTCAAATTAAATTTCAGATGGTAGTAGCGACCACATTAATTTGGAAATTTTTCTTCTACCCTTGGCAACCCAATGCTGAGTGTAATTTACAAATCTCCCCATTATTGGCGGTTTTGTGCCATGGCTATCCAGTTTCTTCCGCACACCTTTTAATATGGATCAAGCAAACTATGTATTTTTACGTTCAGCTTTATTTTCAAGAAAAGTTTTCAAGGAATTTATCGTCAAGAACTAGTGCAAGTAGCACTTAAACTAAAGCAATATTCGTAGCTTTTTATTTCTTTCTGGTTTTCATAAAACTACGTACTGAAACGTCGCTTTCATTTCCATGCATCACATTTATCGTTTTTCATACACGAACACGAAAATTGGATTTCAACTGCATTAAACTCGCTCTGCGCAAACTTATATTCGTGACAGTTTTAAAAACTTTTACCGGGACATTTCATTTGGATATCCAGCTGTAATCCCTCGGGCGTTCGGTTTACCACGTGTCAACAGTTTTAAAAGGTTCACACTTGCAGCTTGGATTGTGTTCTCGTTGTTTTAACACCAGCCGTCCGTTTGGAAGGTTTTCACAGATTTTTTTTACCAAAAATGTTTGCAGTTGCGCTTTTATGAGGAGGAAAGAATAATGGATGGTCTATTTGTTTTTTTGCACAATGGGTGTTAGTGGAACACTAGTTCCCTAAAGTTTTAGAGTGTTGTAACTGTGGAATGTTTTCTTTGAAATATGTGACGACACGTACGCTTTTTACACTGAATCACTGACGCATCATGTTTTGCGTTATAAGAAACTTTAAATAAAACCAATTCTTTCATTCCTCATTATGCTCTTGCCCTTATACCAATTTATTCGGGGTCGGCGCATCATGTCCTTTCAATATTTAGCCAATTAACTATGTCCAGGTTTTATTATGCTTTACGCGTCTGACGCTGCAATAAAAGTGGTCATTTATTTACTGGGCCCAAACTTTATAATGTCGATGTTACATCGAAACGAAAAAGGAAGGAAATAACATACATTCACATATTATCAACCTTAAACTTAGCTAAGTCGACCTTTGCCTCACAGAGGCTGTATCAGAATCTCCTCCAATCTTTCCATCACTTCCCCCTCTGCACACAAACTTAATCTATAAACGAGCTTACAAACGATACTTCGCGAAGACTCACTGTCTATCCCTTTCTTTCACAATATCTCCGTCCCTCTCCCCCACGATGTTTACAATTTTCCCGCTCGCTTCTCCAGTCGCGCGGTAGACTCGTGCGCATGTACCCGTATCGATCGTTCGGAGATCGATTTTTTTGCAAGTGCAATCTAAGTGAGTGATATTGTGGTGACAAGGATCCATTGTGTTTGCAACGGTTACAGAATGCATTCCAGAGTGTGATGAATTTTTAATTACGTTTTTTTATTGATGGTTTTTTTGATAGTGATATAAAGTGAGGTTTTGTGCTCGTCTTTCAGTTATTGGTAACGGATTTTTATTTAATACAATTTATTTTTTAAAGCAAAATTTTGTAAGCTCAGTTTTCAAGACGTTAATCATTAAGAAACTTGTATTTTTAGAACACAATATTGTTAGAAATTAGTTGACACCATATTTAAAGTTTTATGGGTTTCAAGATTGCAATTGCAAGTTATTATTTTTATTTTTAAAAATAACGTTTCCCAACACTAGGAATTTCTCCTGTATCGCGGGTGCGTTTACAAACATTTAAACTCACATACAAAAACAGCCAGACCCGGAACACGGAACAGTTACCTATAGGCCAGTCCATTTCATTTAACCCCGATCTCGATCTTTTCGGATTTTCAGGATTTGTAAATTATCCTCATGCAAAGATATTCAAATATTTACGACTGATAGACGAAACAAGACGAAGAAAATCGTAATCCAATACTTGTTACTACTTAGTAAAAAATCTGTCTGTCCAGTGTCATACGCTTCTCAGTGTAGCATTCGTGTGTCAAAACTCGAAATTAAAAATGTTCGGGATCAAAATTTTTGTATGAAAAATCGGTTGTCTGTAAAGTCGGTTTACTGACGATAGTTGAACGTGACAACGTCATAAGAAAATACTGATGGAATGGTTGCATTTTTCAAAAAATGAATGTGCGTTGAGCAATTGTTTTATGGAACGCCTCAGAGCGAGGTAACGCCTCATACGTCATGTTTTTTCGTACGTGCAGCCGGCTCCATCGAATTATAAGACGTTGTCACGTCAAAAATATTCGTTCGCTGAATAAATCTTTTAAAACACTTTGTCCTCATAGAAGTGTTAAAATCCTTTTCATTTAGGTACTAATATATAACATTATTTATTTATTTATTTATTTATTTATTTATTTATTAACACTTCAAGCACAAAGTGCACGGTCGGACTTAATGCCATAGGCATTTTCTACCAGTCAACCTTTGGGTGATGCAGAGACAGACAGTGGTAGGGGTAGGTGTAATTTAAGCTGGACACCCGGACTCCCGGCTGTCATTTGTAGTCATTGACTTGACAGTCGTTCGAAGTCTCAAAGTTTGACAATTTGTGTTGTGGGCGCTGCGGCGATGATAGCAAACGCTCCATGTAAAATACTTGTATTCAGCTGCCTCCGACTTGAAGCCAACTTCAACATAGTTGGGAAAAGGCTGATTACTTTGTTCTTCATTCATTACACTAGACGAAAACTAAATAAAATCTTAATTATCTGTATACAACAACGACATGGAAACTCATGTTTTACAAGCAAACATTTCAGTTACTTAATTGGTTTCGCACTTATTGTAATTCAGATTTGAATTAAATAACTGCTTCTACAATAATAATTGTACTTATCAGATTAGTTTTCCTATATAGTATAAATGTACGAGTATGGTTCGCGATTTATTTATAATTTCCCCTTCGAATGGGATTTTGTGGTTTCCCGTGGTGGGTTTAGAACTTTAAATACCCATTATAATTGCGCTCAAAACGGAAATATTTAAATCTAAAATTATTGATTTAATTGTAAACAGGCCTTCATTTTGCTGTATCAAATTAGTACATTTGGAGAGAGTAAATGTTTGAAAGTAACGCCAGTTACAGAACAGTTGAAAGGGAAACTTGGCTTTTTTTTTTATCGTGGTAAAATCATCAAATGAGTCCTCCCACCCAGGGCAGAGCGGGAGGGACTGTCAGACTTGTACTGACTAAAATCCACGGTGTCCTTCAATAGCCCTTTATGTTCCAGGGTCACGGTAATTCTATAAGTCCCGCGACCGAAACGATTGCCTTGGTGTGGGCAGTGATAACGAAGAATTATATATGCATGTAACTAAAAGAGCTATAAATATAATATTGATCGATGGAGAAAATATTTTATTTTACATAGGCCTAGATGTGCACTTATAAAACGTTGACAAAAAGGTGCACGGTTCGGGTTGGTCGTTGCCTACGGAGAAGAACCGGCAAGAAAAACCATGGTTACTCTTTGCATGGATTGTGGGAGGAAATGCTATGAATGGAAAAATAGTGAATTATAGAATGACGACTGACAGGGGACGAAGAAAAAAAAACGTGTTAAACTGACCACTAGTTACATGGGAAAAGGCAGGAAGGAACATGATGATGAAAGGAATATGGTCATGATATGGAAAAATAATACATAATTATAATATCTGTCTCTGGAGCCCTAACTACCGTTAGCTTGGACCCTGCTCCCGACACCGGCGGACCACTATTTTGTAATATTTTTCTAAATATTAAAAAATATAAAAGAGAATAGAGAAGTATGGAAGAGGAAGCCGTGCTGCGCCGATCCCAAATGAAGGAGGATTTAAGAATATAAAAGATATGTAAAAGGAGAAGAAGAATTCATAAACGGAATTATACACCGTGACTTTTTAGTCGTCTTACAAAAGTGGACCACTCAATGTACCCGACATAAAATAGCTCTAGGCGCGGGTTTTTTTTTTTTACTTACCATAATAGGTACAAAGAAAAATAAATAATAAATTAGAATAAAATTATGAAACTTCCTTTTAATGATGTTTACGTGTCAAACGGGAGAACATACCTACCCAGCGCTCGACTCCAGTAGATCATCACTCGCAACAGGGTGTTTTATCTACGTCATGCGTCATAATACTGAATAATATTTTTATTTTTAAAATTATTAAAATTTCATAAATACCATTTTTTTATGAATTTTTAGTAGTCATTGGATACATGAAGGGGGCTGCCTTTGTAAGACGACTAAAAAGTCACGGTGTATAATTACAAAGCTATAAAGTAATGAAAACTAGATTCTAGGTCAACAATAGACAGACCATTGTGATATTTATTACATTTTGTGGTTAGTGACGATAACCGCGCCACAATGTTATCCGTTCTTATATACATACATCATACATACGTACTTATAATTTCCTGTACTGTTGTGTTTGACTCTGGTTTCTGTCTGTGCGTAATTATTATGTCGGCTGAAACATAGAAGAGTAATAACTGCGTATAGAAGCGAAACAACGTTTCAATGCTCCAAATGCTGAGCCTGCAGAAAAGGTCCAAGCGGGTCACCAACTTCCGTGGCCCACCTGGAAGACTAAACCGACTTCGAAGCTAGCTGGGCTGCTGCAGGTACAACTTGGTCCGGTGGGGGTATTCCGTTAAAGCCGTCTCATCCCAAACCATGGCCCACGACCTGACCTACTCTTTGTGCAACTCCACCTACACTTTAAGGGTCCTGAGTTCTGGTCAAAACAAATTTAATTTAATAACTGAAGAAGCGTGAAGAGATCGTTTTTGAACGCCATCAAAGGAGGCCCTAGATAAACGTACCTACAGACCTTAATGGTGATGTCCTTCGGAAAGGTCAGGTGCGTAGTACTTGCGACCAGCTTACGTGTGTGACCAGATGTATGAACGAACGTGGAGGCGAAGGGAGCATGTACGAATAAGAGTCGTAGCACCCGTTCCGTAGTTTCTGCCACCATGTTTGTGCCGCTGTGAGTTTGTTTATAGTGTGTAAAAGCGTAAGAAAGTTTCAGCCAGTCACGACCTCGTACAAACTTGATTGGTTCATCATAGGCTTAGTGTAGAATCATCATCATTCTCTTGACTTCTTCTTCCATACTTCTCTAGTACTCGTCATCTCAGCAGTTACCTCCTTTCTAGCCATATCATCCTTCACACCACAGCTTTGTACTGCAGAGTATCTTATCATTTTGAATGAGGTTGGAATAGGAGTTGCGCGTTTTCTATTCCTTAATATGAAGCGTTTCTGTTGCGACGTTCAAAACTTAATCTTTGGTAGTTTTCAGAGGTTTCATATTCGTCTTGTTGACGTAGGGAAATTACTTGTATGTTTTAGTCTAGAATTCGTGCTCTAAGTAAACTATACTGGTTGGATATTGTCAAAATAATGTATTGCTAGGATTCGTAGCATATTCATACATAATGTATGTACCTATCTAGGTAGTAGTAGCGGTACTTTCATACAAGCCTTAAAGCTTGACTTGCCCTCCTAACCTCCTACTCTGCATGATGTTTGGATTTCTGAACAGTCTGTTTGCTTTTTGGGCTTGCCGTATTGTTGGCCTCCGGGCACGCCAATGCTAGGTAGGTACAGAAACGCAATGGAAAATATTGCTATTCTATTTATTGATATTCCTTTAAACACTGGATCAGTAAGTGACTAAGAAACTCATTTAAATAAACTTGAATATAATCAGCTATCTAGCCTTTATCGAGCTATGTTGGGGTTGGCTTCCAAGTGGGATGTAGCTAAATTTTGCATGGAGCGACTGCCTATGACAGATTCTACCTATCCGCTGGATGCGAGACGCACGGGACCGGTCAGTGTGGCGACACTTGGGGGAGGCCTATGTCCAGCAGTGGGCGTCTTTCGGCTGAAATGATGATGATGATGATGACTGCCTATGACCTCCACAAATCCATTTACTGGGTAATACGATACCCCTTGGTAAAACTGGTTGTTAGCTAGTGGATTCTTCTTGTTACGACTGTCAAAGATCTACAAACGACTGCCTGTGGCGTATTTTCCGAGGCACGGTGGAGCTCGATATGCGATGGATGGTCACCCATCCACGGACTGACCTCGGCAAGCGAAGCCTGATCTTCCGATGGACCCGTGCAGCTGTAGACTAGCGAGTTCTTCTTGGTACGACTGTCAAACATCTACAAACTACTGCCTGTTGCGTATTTTCCAAGGCACGGTGGAGCTCGATATGCGATAGATGGTCACCCATCCACGGACTGACCTCGGCAAGCGAAGCCTAATCTTCCCATGGACCCGTGCAGCAGTTATTACGTAGCCACGAGCTCCTTCTCAGTTTAAATACATTTGTATATCGATAACAAAACATATTGCACGAACGTGCTTCAAAAAGTAAAACAAAACGCCGCAGTATTTCCATGTAAAAATACTCTAACTCATGCAGATTCGAAAGACTGTATATTTCATCATCATCGTTCTCCTGCCCTTATCCCAGTTTCTTTGGGGTCAATGCAGCAGCAGCAAACAGTGATAGCCTAGCAGTAGCGAAGGGTCAATTTTTATTAACAGGTAAGCCGGAGTACATATCTTTAATCTGTTTATATTATTTGTCTATAGAATACTGACTGTGCCATTTTTCAAAGGGAATCCGGTAAGAATCGAGTTGTATGGAACCTTAGCCACTGTAGCCTAGTGGTGTGACCTAGCGTCTCGAGTTCGAACCCAAGACGATTCGACGATTTTCATGTGCGTCTTGTATTACCACTTGCTTCGTTGAAGGAAAAACATCGTGAGGAAGCCAGTATGCCTGAGAGATATTTCTCGACGGCATGTAAAGCCAAGTCAGAGGCCCATGGGCGGTATAAAAACTCTGACGCCAGGTTAGGCACTAACCCCACGATAAAGAAAGAAGATTTGGGGTCGGCGCAGCGTGTCTCTTCTTCCATACTTCTCTATTACTCCTCATCACAGTAGTCAATCCCGCTCTAGCATTATCATCTTTCACACATTCCATCCATCTTTCGTTTCTTTTCAAAGAGACTATGTTTGTCCTCCATAACTGATTTCTTAAACAAACAATCCCATTGATTCATTGACCAATAAATAAATCAATACAATTTGCTATCTCCATCTTAATGGTAATGTTTTCCTTCAATTACTAAAATTGACGTGACTTTCACTTTAACAGCACGATCTATTGTTTAAAGGTGAAAGGATTATCGATATTGGTCAATTCGTTTCGGAGATATAAGCGAACAGGCGTGCATACAATTTGAAAGTGCTTGGCTTGCCCATATTCTGATAACAAAAGGTTTTATTTCAATGTTTGATTACTTTATTGTGTCGCGTGTGGTCTTTATTATGAATGGACATTCATTAAACTGGTATTAATGATAATTTATTCAACGGGCACTGGATTTCCTGGTGATCTTGATTTCAAAAAGGTCTCTTGGAGTCGTTTTCCGTGATCATGTAATTCAACCAAAGCTTCAGCTTGCTTGCTGAAACAAATCTCAAATCAAAGGATTTTTCCAGCACTACTTTTATTTTAACTAGCTCATACTGACTCACTCATTAGTAATAGTCTCCCCTTTACCTTCCATCGGTCTCGGTTCTGCGCTACTTCTTCCCATCTCTCACTAATGCCATGCACAGTTACGTCTCAGTGCCTCCGAGGCTGAAAAGCCGTAAAAGTTTTCTTGGATGCGTGGGCCCAACTAGTTCAGCCAATTTCAACGCCTCCACAGCAAGGTGCAATCTTTCTTCAACGATCCATCAGAAAACCTTCCACCTGGGCACGCGTTGCCGTAGCTGACTTGGAAATCCTTACACAGACTTCGAACCCAAGTCGGCCGGACCAAAGACAATCTCTGCAGATGGGGGTTCATGGATGGCTCAGACCTCAAGTGCGTATGCGGCGTCTCCCCACAGACAATGGCCCACCTTCCATCTTGCACCGCATGCCCTATGACCTGCGCACTTGATGATCTGCTAACTGCATCAGTGAGTGGGGTTCGCGTGGCTGAGTTTTGGGCTAAACATAACATTTGAACTATTTGCCATCGACACGCTAAGAAGACTAATGCCATTATCTCCTCTTCTTTGCCCGCGCCTCTTCCCGTTACGCGGGGTCGGCTTTCTTAAACCTGCGGCGCCATTCATTTCGCTGGTAAGCATCGGCATCCGTAAGTCCAAGCTTTTGCAGGTCCTCCCGGATATTTGTTATCCAGGTAAATTAAAAAAATATTATTATAAAGGGTGTAAATAGACCCTTAACATAACCGAAAGTCACTTGTTCTCCCCGTTTTTGCGATCATTTTTTTGTTCTAGACTATACCTGGGAACCTTCTAGTTACGGAGATATTGGAGGTTAAAGTTCCAACTTTTTCACAAGTTTTTTTTTAAATACATGTTTTTAATCTAAGATTTTTACTTTACATACCTCCACGACCCCCATACTATTCAATCCATCCGTCAGCACAATGCTTTGAGTGCTTTCCGTCGAATCCTACCGCAAAAAAAAAATTTTTCACCCCAAAAAAAAAAGTCGATTCCCAGCAATAATTTTTGCATAAAGTTACTAAGTTTGATGTACAGAATGCTTGGTTGACGGCTATGTGAAGGGTCTGTTTACACCCTGTATATTATTTTCGTTCATTGAAAAAAGAAAAAAAAAATGCGGTCTAGGTACCTCTCCGTCTCTTTTTACCAATGCCCAATTTTCCCCAATTAATATTATCTTCTGGTGTTTAACGACGAACTCCCGTTATGTCATGACCTTCATATCACGTCATTAAAAGTCTAGAGGTCAGCAGATCCCCTAGTCGGAATAGCATTCCTATATCCTTGTACCAAGTATGTGTAGAATGTTAATGGATTTCGTAATAACTTCATCGTGACTCGCATGTGTAATGTAATTGCCTTTTTTCTTGAGTTCCTATTAAAGACTTTTTTCATGCTTTCCTGAATTGCCAAGTTTAGCTTCCCTGACGACCAGCGCAGCCAATCACAAATGAGTTAGTAACGCGTTAGTAACTCGTGCTGTATTCGAACCACCATTGAAGTAATAGTGTTTTAAAATGTTAAAGTGTTCCTTTCATGGCGTTCCCGTTCTTCTCCGTAGAGAGCTACGCTTTGGATTGGGCAACTACAGTACTTTCACAGTTATTATGACTTGGCCTGAAGCTCCATTTGTTTTTGACAATTCAAAAGTACCTGTAACATGGCCTTCTTGAAATGAAAAGCATTCATTTCAAGTAGGCTAAGATTTTGGTTTTGATTAGGTCATTTGAATTTGTAAGACGTCACTTTTGAGTAGCTCCGTTAACGTGTCTATCGTAGCTTGCTAGGCAGAATTTTGACGGCTGCTATTTCTATCACAAACTTGGTAACTAAGCTAATGCGATTTTCTTGAAAAGGCAAGCGCATCCTATCTGTCTAGATATTGAATCGGTCGTCAATTTATTTGGTACTTATTTGGCACCAATTGCGTTATGAAATACGGCCCACTTACTTTTATAGAGAACTGGCCCGATTCCCAGCTATGGCAATATTATAGGCTGATTATCAGTCACCGAGGATTATGGTAAAGCATTTTAGACGTGGAGATGCGCAAGCCTTTGGCCGAGTGGTGGCCAAGCTTCGGCCAAAGAAACCAGGGCCGTCCTAAAGCTTGTTGGGTCGACGATATCGTCAAATTCGCAGGACACACCTGGATAAGAGACGCACAGAACCTGGAAGTGTGGCAGAAGAAAGGGAAGGCCTATACCCAGCAATGGGTGATTAAGGGCTGATATAATGATGATAGGATTCTCACAAGTTTCATACAGTCGATAGTCTCAGGTTAATAAGGTCTATATCCAGCAATGGATGTCTTATGACTGAAATGTTGATGACGCCCATATTTGTAGGTGTCTGTAAAATTTTACAAAAAGGATTACTTTTAAAGATCATGCTTGTTACTTTGTAACACACCTCGGGTATACAACATTAGTTTTAGATACGAAACCTGAAACACGTGTCTAGTATTTTTATGTAAAGAATCTATGTACAAAATTTCAAAACTGTATCGTGAAAAATGACAAAGTTATAAGCTTGTTCTGCTACCTGGTTGTCCGCGCAAAAACGTGGTCACCACGCAGGGCGCCCGCGCGCGCGCCTCCAGCGTCGTCTTGAGCTCATTGATAATAATTATTTGGCAGTAGGTACCTAAATGATTGCGATGGGTACTTAATGTCGCTGGGTGTCCAACTTGTAATTTTTTTAAATATTTTTGGGACAAAATATAACATGGTTTAAAAATTATTGGAATCGATTCAGTTACGTATTCTGAACAAACTATATTCAGGTTTCGCATAAATACTAAAAATAATGTTGTATAACTAGCAAGTCCATAGCTAGTTATATCCTCACACAGTATAACTAGCAAGTCCATAGCTAGTTATATCCTCACACAGTATAACTAGCAAGTCCATAGCTAGTTATATCCTCACACAGTATAACTAGCAAGTCCATAGCTAGTTATATCCTCACACAGTATAACTAGCAAGTCCATAGCTAGTTATATCCTCACACAGTATAACTAGCAAGTCCGTAGCTAGTTATATCCTCACACAGTATAACTAGCAAGTCCATAGCTAGTTATATCCTCACACAGTATAACTAGCAAGTCCATAGCTAGTTATATCCTCACACAGTATAACTAGCAAGTCCATAGCTAGTTATATCCTCACACAGTATAACTAGCAAGTCCATAGCTAGTTATATCCTCACACAGTATAACTAGCAAGTCCGTAGCTAGTTATATCCTCACACAGTATAACTAGCAAGTCCATAGCTAGTTATATCCTCACACAGTATAACTAGCAAGTCCATAGCTAGTTATATCCTCACACAGTATAACTAGCAAGTCCATAGCTAGTTATATCCTCACACAGTATAACTAGCAAATCCATAGCTAGTTATATCCTCACACAAGGCAGATGCGAGCTACCCTTTTTTCCTAACATACCATACTAATGACATTCTAAACCTGTCTAACATTGTTATGACAGTATTATGGTGGGAACAGCTGTTATTATAACTTAAACACGCTATTGTTAGGTCGAGGATAATAGGGCTTTGTAGGTACTAATTAAAATGAGTGGCAAGTGAATCAGGACTTTGTGGCTACTAGAATAAGGATGTGTAATAAATATTTCGCGTGAAGAAGTCCCGTCATATTATGCCATGTAGTTCCACCTACAAGCACGTAGTCGTTGGAAAAGTTATTTTTATTTATTTATGTACACACAAAATACTTAACAAGACATTACATTAAGATAGAAGAGCACAAAGGTACTGCTTATTTCATAAGAAATCTCAGCAGACCTGCGAGAGGAAAGTAGAATTAGAGATGTAGACATAGTGTGTAGAAAAGACAAAACAGGAAAATTGAAATTGAACTTAAAACAAAATTATACCTATATAAAGTAAAAATACATACAAATATACTCATATAAAATAAATACTAATACTGTAAATATATACCTATAACATATATCCAGAATATAACAGTATAGAGGAGAGGTAATGCTCTTTGACTTGCTTTTTAAACAGATTAGTAATTTGTTCTGTAGTTAGTTTTTCTTTAGTAAAATGTTTGTGCAGATTGTTATTAATTGCTTCACGGCTTGTTTTACTATTAAAAAGGGTGTAAATAGACCCTTAACATAACCGAAAGGCACTTGTTTTCCCCGTCTTTGCGATCATGTTTTTGTTCTAGACCGTACCCGGAACCTTCTAGTTACGGAGATATTGGGGGTCAAAGTTCCAACTTTTACACAAGTTTTTTTTTAAATACATGTTTTAAATGTAACATTTTTACTTTACACACCTCCACGACCCCCGTACTATTCAATCCATCCATCAGCACAATGCATTGAGTGCTTTCCATCGAATCCTACCGTATCACGTGATTTTTCACCCCAAAAAAAAAAGTCGATTCTCAGCAATAATTTTTGCGTAAAGTTACTTAGTTTGATGTACAGAATGCTTGGTTGACGGCTTTGTGAAGGGTCTGTTTACACCCTGTATATGTAAATAGTTTTAACCATATCTCGTTTACGAGATGGTCGTGGCTAAATAATAACAGCCGCTCGGATCAATTTTTACTTGTATGTGTGGTGTACTGTAAGTATAAGTTGGTAATAAATTTTCAGGCTAAGCCGCGCTTGTCTACGTTGGTCTGTGGATGGGTGACCACCCATTACGTACCGAGCTTCCTCCGTGCCTATGATAGCACGTTAAGCCTGTGGTCCCGGCTATCACTTGTAGATCTTTGACAGTCGTTACAGGTAGTCGAAAGTCTGATAACCAGTCCTACATAGGGATATCGTATTACCCAGTACTTACTGTGTGGTGAAGTTCAGATAGGTAGTCACTCCATGTAAAATACTGGTCTTTACCTGCATCCGGTTAGACTGGAAGCCGACCCCAACATAGTTGGGAAAAGGCTAGAGGATGATGTAAATACTTTTAACAGCGGGACAGATCATACAAATTCTTGTGCTTCATCATCATCGTCATTTCAGCCAAAAGACGTCCACTGCTGGACATAGCCTCCCCCCAAGAGTCGCCACATTGACCGGTCCCGTGCGACTCGCATCCAGCGGATCCCTGCAACCTTCACCAGGTCATCGGTCCACCTAGTGGGAGGCCTTCCAACGCAACGTCTTCTGGTTCGCGGTCGCCACTCCAGTACTTTTCGGCCCCATCGGCCATCCTTTCTGCGAGCAATGTGCCCTGCCCACTGCCAATTCTTGTGCTTACATAATTTTTACTACACACGTAAATTATTTTACTACCTCCAGTATTTTACCGTATTACTTACTGGTTTTACCATTAAAATAAACTTCGTTTTTACATTGCACCATTTAGTGGTAATAAAAGTCTTGCGATATTTCGATAAAAACGGTTTTTTTTGCGAAATTGTTACTGTATCGAAGAATTTATTGTTGAGTAAATTGTTGTGTGGTATACTATACCTTATTATCAGTGGCGAAGGTTCCATACAACTCGATTCCTACTGGCTTCCCTTTGAAAAATGGCACAGTCAGTATCAGTATAGACAAATTTTATAATCACATAATGTACTCCGGCTTACCTCTTACAAAAATTGACCCTTCGCTACTGCTTACTATACATACGGGAATTTGTAGTTTGACGTGCTTGTAAGAGAGCAGATGTATGAACGTGGCTGAAGCGACAGGAGTATGTAAGGATCGTAACAGGTGGCGTTCTGTAATTTCTGCCTACCCCCATTAGAAAAAGGCGTGAGTTTATTTATGTAGGTATACAGACAGTCGCCAGCAATTTATGGTTCAAAATAATTTGGAGAAATCTGACAGTTTGTGGTAACTTAATGTGCTGGCGACTGTACTACCGAGTTAACTGAGGGTCGACTACTTTTCAACCTTATTATTTAAGACATAAGGGTGAAAAGTGGCAGACCGTCTGTGAACTCTCTCTTTAGTATCTATGTTGTGGTTTGAATGTAGGTAAGGCTGAGGCCAAACGAGTGTTATTTTTTGAGCTGTGAGTCGCGTAAAATGAGTCGCGGAATTCAGCGTAAATTCCGCGACTCATTTTACGCGACTCACGGGTCAAAAAATTACGCTCGTTTGGCCTCAGCCTAACTTAGATGCGATAATTATCGGGTGTTTCAATAATTGCAACGGAGATCAGGAGATCAATGGAAATAGGCCTGAATTGCAAAAAAAAAAAAGTCTAAAAAAGACACCTCTGACGAAAAATTCTCTATGTTCGCAATAAAAAGGACCAATTACTGTGCACAGTTTTCATATTGAGAAGTCAGATGGCTCTGGGGCTCATGAAAGAGGCAAAGGAGCAAAAAGGGTTGGGAATGCTCGGAAAGCCTCGTTATGGAAACCGTCGCGAATGCTAATTAGTACTCTTGCTGGGGCTTAAATTAGTGTGCTTTTTGGCAAACTAGGAAGCAGATGAGTTTGTGCGTGGTTTTTCCGTTTATTTACAAAATCTCTAATGAGTAAGTTATGCTTTAAATTCACGCAAAAACTACTGAATGAATTTGGATGAAATTTTGCACACAGAACACATAGGATGGGCGACGTGGGCGAAGCCGCGGGCGTAAGCTAGTTTAGAATAATAAAATTCGTCAAAAACACAAAGTAATCGCGTCATTCCTCAAAAGATAGAGCTTTAGACGAATTTAATATTTTTCTCCAACATAGTAATTCATCCTGTCGTATTGTATGGATCAGAATGCTGGGCTGTGAAGAAGATGGATGAAAAATGATTGCATGTAGCGGAGATGAGAATGTTGAGATGAACGTGTGGAGTGACAAGAATGGATAAAGTAAGGAATGAGTATATTCGAGGAAGTTTGAAAGTGGCGCCTGTAACAGAAAAATTGAAAGGAAGTCGTTTGTGTTGGTATGGACATGTAATGAGGAGGGATGAAACGCATGTGACTAAAAGATCGATGGACATGAATGTTGATGGATGGAGAGGGAGAGGAAGGCCAAAGGAACGATGGATGGACTGTGTGAAGACTGGTATGAAAGAGAAAGCAGTAAATGATGCCGTGACGTCTCACAGAGGAGAATGGAAGAAGAAAACGTGTTGCGCCGACCCCAAGTAGAATGGTGCAAGGGTAGGAAGATGACGAGTTTTTTTTTTCAATTTTCTTTCAATTCATCCTGGCATTCAAAAAGTAAAACACGAAGTCTGGCCGCAATTCAGAATATCTCACAAAACTATGAAGCTAAAGGTAATTAAGTACGTGTTTAAAAAAAAACTTTACAGTTTTATTCGTAAACCGCTGCGAATTCAGTTGCGAATAAACAAATCGATTTCGGTGTAAATTGAATCGATTGTGCGATACAGAATTTAGGTCAAACATTTCAACGTTTGTTTTGACTCTTTGCTGGTTCAATACTGGTTGAATACACTTTCTGGCAGTATTTTTTTTTCAGTGTACGCTTCTTTTTTCTTACTTGGCACTACACTTGGCAGATCTGGGCAAATATTCACCTTCTATCATTAAAAAAAAGTGAACTATATCGCAATAGGTATAAAAAACAGTTTGTTTTTTTTGCGAAAATTTTTACAAATACGTCTACAACATTATTTTTAGTATATGCGAAACCTGAATATAGGTTGTTCAGAATAAGTAACTGAATCGATAGTTGCCTACTGCCAAATTATTATTATCAATGAGCTTAAGACGACGCTGGAGGGGCGCACGCGGCTGCGCCGCGTTGTGACCGGGTTTTTGTGCGGAAAACCAGGTAACAGAACAGGCTTATAATTTTGTGATTTTTCATGATACAGTTTTGAAATTTTGTATTATAGATTCTTTACATAAAAATACTAGACACGTGTTTCAGGTTTCGCATATACTAAAACTAATGTTGTATATTTCATAACATAACATGTCTCGTCTATTCCTTTGAGGGTTAGATAACGGTGTACTTGTAGGACTCCCACATTTCCCCAGTTCATCTTGAATATCATAGATTTCTCTTCTACTAGCTGTTACTTTGTCTGCTTTTTTTCATCATAAGTATTGAGAATTAATAGTAGCCTATATCCGTTTCAAAGTGATATCTTTGTCAAGTTTTACTATGTTAAGTTCACTGGTTTAGTCTAACTAATAACCAAACATGTATAATATTAATCATAGATAACAGATTTAGACGGTAGACCTCGCAGGAGATGGCGGGAAGAGCTGGACAATACTAACGACCAGTGGTCCACATTGGCCCTGGATCGAAGAATTTGGAAGTCATGGAGAGAGTCCTTTGCCCAGCAGTGGGATGACACAGGCTAACAGTATCAGTATAACAGATTTTATCTTCTATCATATCCAATTGGCTATACAATCATAATGCTGTGGTAAAAATTGTAGCCAGCAGTGGCGAAGGGTCAGTTTTTGTAAGAGATAAGCCGGAGTACATATCTTTACTGTATAGAATATTATTGGCTACAGAACATTGACTGTGCCATTTTTCAAAGGGAAGCCGGTAGGAATCGGGTTGTATGGAACCTTCGCCACTGGTAGCCAGTTATCTATCGATTGAGATAAGGACCGTGTTCAATGTCTAGACAGATCGGGAAATGACCTATAAGTACTTAATATTCAGGAGAGCAAATATTCTACCCACTTCACAATTCGTTTCTTTGAGACTTCTACTTAATAAAAAATACATTCATTGATTTACTGACTGACAGTGGCGAAGGTTCCATACAACTCGATTCCTACCGGCTTCCCTTTGAAAAATGGCACAGCCAGTACTCTATAGGCAAATAATATAATCACATTAAAGATTATGAGCTCCGGCTGACCTCTTACAAAAATTAACCCATCGCTACTGCTGACTGACAAAGTCCTAAACCGCTGGGTCTGGAAGCTTGAAATTTGCACAGGAATTCTTAATATTACGAAAATGAGCACTAAGGAAGCATTTTTGAAAATTCTTTCTTTGTTGGTGTTGGTTACATAGCGAATGAAAGTATCTTTGTAATTTTTGCTGATGGATAATACCATCGTCCGCTAGGCTTGTTGCATAATAATCGAGAACGTAATTTTTACTCCACTCATGGGCTTGCATGTCGAGGTACATTCGGTGTAAATAAATTAAATTACCCATCAATCGTAACATGTTAGCATAATAATGATAAATAGTGGACAGACACGCAATTGACAGCACAAAGGAATAGTAGAAGGTCTACTTCAAACAGCAAAAGGTGGACGGAAACTATGAAACTGCTTGAAAAGTAAATAAACAGTGAGAAGCACCGCTGAACAAACCAAGGTCCTCTTGCAACATGGTGGCAGATCCAAAAATACTTATAGGAGTTTAGGACCCCCCAACGCCCGACTATGAATGTGAATAGCTATAAAAGTATAGAAACGTGCGTGAGACGATGTAGCTAGAAAAGGAGTAAATACTGAGATGAAGGTTAATTTATCTATTAATGTACAGACAAAACACATCAGAAAATAGCAAACAGACAAAAGAGCACAAAGGTATCGCCTGTGTATCAAAATATATTAAACTAGCAGGTCGTGCGCGAAAATAGTGATAGCTCGGCTAATATGCATGATATCTTTATAATTTATAGCCTATAGCACTCACGAATAATGTAGCTTTCTACCAGTGAAACAATTTTTAAAATTGGTTCATTACTTCCGGAGATTACCCCCTACATACAAACAAATTTTACCTCTTTATAATATTAGTATAGATATATACGCATGTGTATCAAAGAAAAGCATGCTGCGCCAATCTCACAAAAAAGTACTTGGGGAGACGACGATGACAGAATTAAGCCCCAAATAAATTGGAATGAGGTCAGGGTGTTCATGATATCGGAAAGTAAGAAAGTGTCCAATCGTCTTCCAGGAGTACATGGCACAGATGGCACTTCTTCTGACAGAGAGCAGCGGTGGCCCAGTGGTGGCGGCTCCGACTTACAAACAGTAAGTCGTGGATTCGAACCCAGGCAGGCGCATTACTTTGTGTAATTTATTTCATCACCATTGCTCTCAAAAACGGTGAAGGAAAACATCGTGAGGAAACCGGCATGTCTTAGAACCAAAAATTCGAAGACATGTGACATCTACCAACCCGCACTGGGCCCGCGTGGTGGATTATAGCCCATTCCCTCTCATAGAGAGGAGGCCGGTGTCCCAGCAGTGGGAACATTATAGGCCGATTATGCTATGCTTATGCTGGCAGAGAGAAAGTCTGTCTCCCAGCAGTAGAAACGTTACAAGCTGATGAAGTTACAAATTCTGAACAGTATTTAACTACTGAGATCTTATCTGTGTTTTGTGTTTACGGACTATTAGTAACGATTGTGATGTATTGAATTTTATTGTTTGTATCATAAATATGGAATTTATTGGTCTTTAGATAAACGTTCAGCGCAGATTGATTTGTAGTGATATAATTGTGTGCATGAATGATGTTATAATTATTCATATTCAATTATTTGAGCTCTTTGGAGGAGATGCTTTCAATAAAGTCTTGAATGTTTGGCTTAATATGATTATTCTTCTGTGACACCTATTCTATGGGATTTTGGCGCTGCAAATTTTTCACTTATAAAGGCGCCCCCTCACTAGGGGCATTCGCCTGTAATGTAACAATCCAAGATTCGATTTTGTACAGAAACAAGTGAATCTGAACAGTTACATTAGGTACAGGCGAATGCTCCCCGTGACGGAGGAGTGCCTTAAATGGAAACCATTTGTAGTAATGGATCAAAATCTTCAGGAGTGTAAGCAATAGCAGCATAATTAGCTCATAAAGCATTCGATTAACTTTTTAGTTCTTATTCCTATATAAATTCTTGTTTAATTTTCTTTCAATGTCTAGCGATAAGCATAACTAGCAATATGTGTTTCCCATCAGCTCTTCCTACAGTTAGAAATACAATCCTAATAATTCCAGACAGCTGACCTATCTGCTGTCAATCTATCGTGATGCGTCATGAACGCGTGTCTCGTTCCATTTCCAGCAATTTGTGCCAATTGTCTACAGCGTACGGTGTGCAATCAAGTCGCGAATTGATACCGGCTTTGTTTTGTTCATTGTACCGAGTCCGACAAAAACATCTAGGTTTATGACTTCGGACACGTGATTTTGTTTAGGGTCAGCTAAATTATGATCATTAATCGCTTTATTCAATTCGTCTAGCTAGTATGTCCTCCTTAGGTGTAAATGATGAGACATAACGGGTACATTTTGCGTGGGGGTTCTAAAATTGCAGGATGTTTTATCCGATATTTCCCTCTTATGTAAAGTGTCAGAGGAGCGATCGACTTGTGTGGTGTGTCGATGATCTGTATTCATTACACCGTGGCCTCAAATTGGTAAATCATTTTTCACTTTAGTTTGTTATCATGTCATCCTGCCGTTTTCTCAATTAATTTAACGTTGACGCAGCAAGACTTCTTCTTTCTCATTTACATGTCTTTTAGCTGTCATTATTCTCTTCAGTTTCATTTTTTTCTCAGTCCATTCTACAAAAATCCGGTCATCACAATCAGTATTTCAATCACAAGGTATCAAATAACCTGTATCGGTATCTTAAGTCTTACAGCCGTGGGTACAAGCAGAACAATGTGCACAACGGTACTATCCACAATTAAAGGTTCCCACGAAACGTCTTCGGTAATTACGTGCTACGCTGCGTTAGTGGTCTCGTGGTTTTTTGAGATTGTTATAAAATTGTGGTATGAATGCAGCTTAGTTACGAAATGAGATTTTTTAACGAAGATATTCCTACCATCATAACGTCATTCCTATCCTTTTACCTTTTCATCGTAATTGGACTGCGGTCGGAAAATCGCTCCATGTAAAATACTAGTGTTAACTACTGCATCCATTTACTGGAACCCCACCCCACATTGGGAAAAAGCTACACTTAGTGCTTGACAGAAGAATTAATGTTATACAGGGTGGAAGGGCCACCGACGCACAAACGGCTACCACGTTGTCGGTGCATCATTCCTAACGCCCCCCACATAAGAACAGTTGTTTTTTTTTTTAATTACCGATGAAAATTTTCTATGTCGGCTTCAGAATGATGTACTGAATACGTGAATCGGTGTCCCTTCAACCCTGTATATTCTACTTCTTATCCTCTGCTGCATACCCTCTTGTTTATTTCCAATATGATGATGACGATTCTTGTCTCTTTAAAAATAAGCTATCCTATACATTTCGTATTTCTTTATTCCTTCATTCTTTCCTCCTATTCCTTCAATATACAGGGTGTAAACAGACCCTTCACATAGCCGTCAACCAAGCATTATGTACATCAAACTAAGAACCCTACGCAAAAATTATTGCTGGGAAACGACTTTGTTTTTGGGGTGAAAAATCACGTTTTACGACAAAACTCAATGTAACGCACTCAAAACTTAGTGCAGGGAGGTTACTATGAGGTCTTAAAGCAGCAGTAATTCCAGTGTGGGAATGAGATGGCGCTAGACGACCTGTATAGCTCTGTCTCTTTCCCACACTGGAATTACTTCAGCTTTAAGACCTCATAGTAGCCCCCCTGATCGATGCTTTGAATAGTAAACGGGTCCTGGAGGTAATTAAAGTAAAGTAAAACCTTAAAAAGTAGTATATAAAAAAAAAAAAAACATTTGTTCAAAAGTAAACTCTACAACAACAAACGAAGTTATCAACAGTAATCAAACATTAGAAAACAAACAACGTTGTCCTCAATACAGTGACCGATGTCCGGACTTGCGGTCTACCGTCAAGCCTCGAAATCGATCCGTCAGTGTTTGACTTTGATATAGACCTAGATAATGCACCTTGGCAACTTGGGGTTGAAGTTCAATTGCAACTTTGTCTTAACTTAGTTAGGTTTACTTTTGAACTCGATGGCTTAATTTATAAGGTCTTTTATAAAGATTGCCGCAAAACTTTTTTTTTTTTAGCCCGTCTTGTCCCACTTCTGAGCAAAGGCGTCCCCCCATTCTGTCCACTTCTCGCGATGGTGTGCTTCTTCTTGCCAGTTCACGAGGAAGCCATCTAAGACGTCCCGACATCTTCTCTTCGGTCTACCGTGACCCCGTCTAGCTGTTTCAGGGCACCAGTCTTGCGATATTCGGGCCCACAGGTGTCGGCAGACGGCCTGCCCAGTCCCATTTTAGTCTGGCAGCTTTATAAGCTACGTCGGCAATTTGCGTTCTGGAACTTTCATTTACTTTCAAAAAAGAAGAGCTAGCGGGGTAGGGCACTGACTGTTCATTAAACGCCACAATTTTTAAACTAAAATAGACTTTCAAAAAGACATAGATCTTTGTCCTGCATTACATGATTCCCTCTTCTGCTCATCTTCTTTGAAAGTTAGGTAATGCACTGTCCCGCTGGCGCGCCCAGGGCAGCAACCTCCTCTACCACCTTGCTGACTCAAAGGGCTTTACCTACCGCCAAAATAAAAATGACTTGTGTTATTACTACGATTGCGTTACGCAATTAGGGCATTGACTTCATTATAGATTGGGCTTATCGGTCATCGATACAAGTATAATCAGAATTCTAGATAATTGTCGATAAGCTGATAATTAATACGTTGGTGTTTTCCCTATAAATCCATTTATAGGGCTAGCTACTAAGTCGTAAACCAAGTTCTACATAGCATACTAAAAAGAAAATGCGGATAAAATTCCGAAACCAATGACTTCCCTGCCAATCTACATTAAAAGCTTATGTTTTTATCAGCAGACTAGATTTTGCTCGCGGCTTCGCTCCCTTTATATACGCAAATTAACCCACGGGTACGTTTTAAATGTAGCCTATAACACTCGGCGATAATGTAGCTTCCCGTTGGTGAAAGAATTTTCGGAATCGGATCAGTAGTTTCAAAGATTACCCCCTACATACAAACTTACAAAACAAATAACTCTATATAAGGTCTAACTATTCATAAACGAAATATTTTCAGGGAATCAACTAACGGCTATAACGAAGCCATTTCAATGGTTTTTTTTTTATATGAGTATATTTGATAAAAAATAAATAATTTAAAATTACTTGACCCACAAAATAAATACTAGCTCCTTATTTTTGAACATCCATTACGCTAGTTTACTACGTCGTATTTACCTACTGTCATTTTTAGAATATGGGAGTAAAGGTTTTATGCAAAAAGTCTCAAAAATTTTAGAATTATAATAATTTCGTAAAAAAAACACTCAGATAATTTTTTTTTTCGTTGCTTTGGCGACTTTACGAGTTATAGCAGTTACCCTTAAAATATTTCGTGTATGAAAAGATAGACCTTAAATCATAATAAGTATAAATAAATCAATTTTAAGTACTGATCTATTTGTCGAGTTTGACTTTGATATAACCGAGCCACTACCTTGGGAGTTAAATAACTTGAAAGTTTGGAGACTAAGCTAGCTTGTAAAGCTTGTATACAACTTAGATTGACATCTGCAGGGATTAACTTCAAAGTTACATTAACTACGTACTTATTTTAACTGGATAGTAGATCAGTTGAAGGTTTACGAAGTGTTACAGCTTTACCGGCCTTTTTCAAACTTCTCCCAAATTGTTGCAATTAAATATTTACAGCTGTTCCAGATCTTTTGGCTAAATTATAGAAAATAAAAGTTTATTGACAAAAAGAAAACATCATGATGAACAGACAGTAAACTTATCTTTGATACAATTAAGTTTGAACATCACAAATCATGTCGTGTTTGTTTACCATTGACCCCGAAACTAAGCAAGGCTTTTATTCTGGAGGGGGTAACTATTGATGATTCTATAGAACGCTTGACTGCATTGCTGCATTGTGCTGCGTTGTTCGAGCTCCAACTCTCCATCTCCTTGAAAGAGGACTTTTGGCCGAAAGGTGTCGTATACCGACGATTCCGAGGACGGTTACGCGACACCACGCAGCAACACGACGCCGTCAACGATTCGTGTCTAGTTTTAGTTAAATAAGGATTTTTATATGTATTAGTTTATTATTTTACAAGATTATATTTTGTGTATTTTTATCTATGGGCCTCAGTTGCCTGACAATAAAAAGATTGATTGATTGCCTGCCTTCTAATCTTCTTTTGGTGAGTTCGTCTCATACCTTTCGTTTGCACTACGTTCTTGAATTCAATTCTTCTTTATCGTGTGGTTAGTGCCTAACCTGGTGTCAGAGTTTTATGCCGCCCATGGGCCTCTGACTTGGCTTTACATGCTGTCGAGAAATATCTCTCAGGCATGCTGGTTTCCTCACGATGTTTTCCTTCACCGAAGCAAGTGATAATTATACAATACGCACATGTATCCGAAAATCAGAGGTGCGTGTTTTGGGTTCGAACTCGAGACCTATGACTTGTCAGTCCGACGGTCACACCACTAGACTATCACTGCTACCTTGAATTCAATGAAGGAATTCAATAGCAATGGCAAGCCAAACTTGGCTTCAAATATTGAACTTAATGTACTGAATGCACTGCATTGTACACTGTTTGTTGATTTTTGCTGGCTTGGGAACAACGCCGCCATGAATTAACAAGACATACCAGGTGTATTGTACTTTGTTTTTTTAGTGCTCATTACTCAAGTTTTATTGCATTCCATATGTGTGTATGTGTGTGTGTGCTCTGCTTCCACCTGATCGGGATTACTTACATGTGTACCTGAAAATATAAACTGTTCTTTTATTTTGTGAATGCACAGCACTGTTGATTTTTTTTTGTGTTGAATTTTCAACAGTTGAAAATCTAACAGTTCGATAATATTTAAGCATCCCTTTAGGTGATTCCTAGTATTGTAGTAGGCATGATTAATATAGAAGTTAATTTATACTTGCAATAGGCTGAAAAACATGAAAATAAAAGCAAAAAGCAAAGGTAAACTTAAGGGCACACTGGCAAGGCACAGAGGAGTTTCATCGTTACCAAGCACAAGTCATATTTATTCAAAGAATTCACTCGTACTGTAAAGGGCAATGAATCCATTAGCTAAGCAGGTGGAAATAGTTTATTTCTCCATAATTAAAACCTCCACGTTTCCTGCCGCTGTCTATAGTAAAGATAAACTGGTTCGTTAGCGTACAAAGGACACGCGAAGCTCGTAAAATGTTTTACTTTATTAAAATTAAATGTACCAGCAAGATATAACAGTGATATTACAATAATAGTACATTGGTGCCCCAGTGGTACCTGGACTTACGAATTGAAAAAAAAATGGTGGTTCATGGTTCTAGGAACCAAAAAATCGAAGACATGTGTTATCTACCAACCCTGCACTGGTGAATTAAACTCATTCCCTCGCAAAGAGAGGTGGCCTGTGTCCCAGCAGTGGGAACATTATGGGCTGATTATGGCATGCTATGTTACATCAATATGTTAATAGATCTTCAATATGTCAATAATAAAAGCGAACATTCGAATATCCAAAACGGATGCGTCTGGCGCTAAACTGCTCCCACGCGTCTTTTTATTTGTTTTATGTGGGTAGTTCGAATTTTGAACGTGAGGTTTAAACAGAAAGGTACATTAGGTCAGTCGTGCGTTGGCGTATAACGCGCTCAGACGTCTTTATATGGTCGGGAGTCGATTGTATTTATGGATGAAGATAATCATTTTAATGGCCAAAAGGCCATTGAACGGATTTTCGAAAATGGAGCGTTATTCCTTTATTGTGAAGATTTTTGGAGATGTTTCGAAAGATTTGTTTTGTTATGAGTTCATTCGCCGGTTCGTGTTTCGTCAACCGTATTTCAAAATTTCCAAAATCTGATCAAACATATTTTTTGTACGTCAATAGTTTAGCAAATGAATTTCCGACAAAAACATAGGTGCTTATTTCATAGATTTCAAAACTCAAACCAGCAAGGAAGTCAAGCTATATAATTGCCCTATTGTTCTAGACATCGCAGTATGACAAAGAATGTCTGTCCTAAATTCGTATTACAGCTTCCAAGCGCTCAATCCCCTACAAAGTAATTCTTAATTGCAAATTAAATATTGATGACTATAAGAGTAGAGGAAGTCCAAAGAAATGATGGATGGACTGACTGAATGATATGCCTAGAAAGGGGGTGACTGATGAGATGACGAGTAATAGAGAAGTATGGACAAAGAAGACATGCTGCGCTGACCCTAAATGAATTAGGATAATGACAGAAAAACGAAGGTGTGTTCAATGAAATATTTCTCAAGCCGATAAAAACGTAAGTTTTACACCAGCCATCTAAAGAATTTGATCGTTCTCAGTAAGCTGTCCTTGTACTAAACGTGATAGCACGCGTGTCTCATTGGGAACACACCGTGACCGGGACGCGGGATGAGAAAAAACGTGGTTTGCTGTGGTGCAAGACTTGAGATGAAAGCGTGGTAATCTGATTTGATAGAGAATCGTGATTTTGTTGAAGATAAATTGCTGTGGGCACAGAGTGTTCGCATTTTGGAAGATGAAAAGAATGATACAGTTCTTTGTAGTGAAAAAGTTAATAGTGACGCAAAATACTTGAAAAATAAACAATGATGGACATGTACAAACAATAGAAAAGATACCTTCATGTAAGAACGAAGACCTGCTCATGATACATCAAAATAAATTAGGACAAGGGCCGGAAGATGATGCATGCAAAGTAAACAACAATTCTAGTGCATCAACAAATAAAATATTAATGAACAACTATCTTCTATTGATCGAAAAAATAAGAGAGAAACAGATCCCTTGCAAACATAACGGCGATTTCAACACCATATTCCATATTCACGAAAAATCGCTGAATAACCAACATACAGCTGATCACATTACCGATATTTCGAAATCTAAATGACAATAACATTGTTTCAAGGTAGCAGCCATTGAAGCAATTGTTACAAATGTCTTAACTGATTGATTCGTCTGTCTGTAGCCTGGTCTATTTATAGGTAAAGGACTTATTTATTATAGACTCTTTATACTATTTCGTGTCTATTTGAATACAATCAGTTAAATTGTTAGCGATACTATTGGCATTGGTCCAGGTTTTGATTTATGCATTTGGGTTAGCACTTGCATGTCCTGGGGTCGTATATTATACTTTTGTTAGTTTTGCTGAATTTCTAGCAGTCATTTTCTTCCCCTTAATAATTTTCCGTTTTTCTGAGAATATTATGTCTAAAGTCGTGGTTAAAATCTTTTTCAGTCTTACTAGCAACCAAGGGGTATCGTGTTACTCAGTGACTGGTTTGAGAAGGTCACAAATGCAGTTGCTCCAGGTACACAATACTGGTATTCAGAAGTCGAACCGGATGCAGCTCATTCGGATAGACTTCAACGTAGTTCTAAAGGCTAGGCAGATTGATGGTTTAAATCCTCTTAATGTCGGAACATCTTTCCTAATAGCAAGCAGTGTTCTTTAGTCCATTGAAGGCTTGTCTTCCAAATATGGCTGTGCTAAAATCAAATGATTTACTGGAGAATAGACAGTAAACTGTTTATTGTCGGGCTACCTACTTACACCCACACTATCTTCACCTACGGATATTATGTCGTCATTCTCCTTGGTGTAATCACGACCATTTTGATTATAAACTCTTGAGCAACATTGGTCAATGGTCATGCCTTCCGACAGTCTCTCGGCGGCTTCCATGTCGTTTAAGAAAGACCACGCTTCTTTCTAGTTTACTAAATTATCAGTTACATCATAATTTTTCTGCCCATTACCCAGTTTATTGGGGGTCGGCGCAGCATGTCTCTTCTTCCATACTTCTCTATTACTCGCTGTCTCAGCTGTCACCTCCTTTCTAGCCATATCATCCTTCACATCATCGTTCGTTTCTTTGGTTTTTCCCTACTCCTAAATTCTCAGTGACATCCGAAAGACCTTCGAAATAACAGTTACCAGTGTTATTACAGTCCAAAAACCATACCTTCATAATTTATCACAGGTAGCGTGCCTCACTTTACGGCCTCCGAGCAAAACTTTCAAAGTCAACATTTTAAAACTTGCACCGACCACTAGTTCCGCTCCAATGCACCAGATAGAACACACTTCTGTTACGCTGCAGATGGCGCAAGAAATAACCAAGCACCTTACAACCCGCTTCACCCTTAACACGCAACATTTAAAGCCTGCTTTCTAACAATCCATTTCCTAAGGTTAACTTTGTCGATGTCATAGTAATAACCACAGCATTTGCATTTAGCTTCGCTCTTATTTATTAACTTTAAAGCCTATATTCGTTGAGCACATCTCCAGTGCCAAGTTTGTGAGTGTCATCCATTGTTAATCCAGGAAGGTGGTTTTCTGAACTCCTTTGTGAATTAGTTTCCAGTGCTCGGGAAGCCTTTGTTTGGTTCGATTAAGTTGCGTAAAAAGCTACTGGTATTGAACTTTCGCTCCTTTTATTGAAGGGACTGATAAGTTGGAATGTTTATGCCCTGATTGCAGTGGAATTGAAAAAACCTGGCACGAGGAGTTTTGGTATTGTTTGAGAATATTTTGATGATTGTCTTTTTGTAAATTTAAAGGATTTTTGTAAATATAACAGCATTGCATCGGTAGCATCTCACCTTATTTTATACTTACTGATTCCGATTCGAGAAGATGTCTTTACGGTGTTTATAAGTGTGCGTAGCAATATGGATTTTCGTAAAAGTATACCGAACAGCAAGACTTTAAGCAATACTGGTCCCGCCCAGTGCGTATAACTGTGCGTTGTTGACCTTAAGAGTTCAAAAAATGATATCCAGTTGCGGGACGGTTAAAAAAAATGTTTTTAATGTGTGACCATATCCGTCTGATTGGTGTTAGGTCCAGATAAGGAATCTTGTTGTGTGAAACTTTAGTGTACGAAGCCAATATCACTTTTATCAATCCTGCCTCTACTCGAGCTTAGTTAAGTATTTAAGCTGGCAAATGCGCCCGCTATTGTGATTTAGGATACGTGTCTGACGAGAAAACAGTGACGCCCGTCATTATTTTATTTTATTTCATCGCCACTGCTCTTCGCCGTCGAAAACTTTTCTTCCACCAATCAATACTAGGCCTGAATGTTGGATCATGGCCCTCCCACAAAAGTACCTGTAATCTCTAGTGATTATTTTTTACTTTTCTGATAATCCTTCAAACAGAAGCCCTTGTATTATCTGAATCATGGCAATAATCGGAACACGTCATGACATTGTTAATCTTATTCGATTTGTTGTCAGTGACGTATTCACACGCCGTCTTTATGAAATGCGTCATAATATCTTCCAATAGTTGACATTTTGGGAAAAGCAATTTGGGCATTCTTGATGACTCACTGTCTTTGCCAATATTCTTGATATCGATAAGTATTTTCATACTAATTCTTTGTAAGTGTATTAAGAGGTTTCTTAGCCGTTGATTCATCCACCCACAGGGTATTCAAATTTTGGCCCACTGCTGATTAAATATTTTTAAGACTAATTAATGTTGTTTTCACAAGATCATTGACTTCGGCAGGACAATTAATTGTGCTATCTATTCTTAAAACATTTACGTAACGAAGATGACAAATATCATAAGTTCTACATATATTTTGTTGTAAAAGGCTTAGCTTAACTTTCATAGTCTCCTTGAGAACATCGATGTTCTGTAAAATACTGTTTTGGTGTACTAAAATTAATAAATAAATCAATTGGTTCTAATTACCTGTCTAATACTGATATAGATTGAACTTTAGATGATGAGTTGTCTAACTTTCCATGCACGTTCTTGTCAAAATCAAAATCATAATTGCGTTCTTCTCCTATTTTATCTGATCGACTTAACGCATCTCCAACTTGCTTATCCATACATCGATCGGTATGATGACCAATAACTCATGTATATCTCATAATCGAAAGTGGACGCAGCTCATTAAATCTTACTTTCTTATGCGTGCTCTATTTCACAGCACTAATTAGTGATTATGATTTAATCATTGTTTATGGCGACCAGTTTAATCACAAGGTTTCGTGCTCCAATTATTTGCTTGGTAGGGGTATGTGTGATACTACGGTACTAGGTACGAGTATTTTACTACTGACAAAAGTTTAAAGTAAATTTCTATTTGTATGGAATGATTGTGTTTTCCATTTGTCATCAGAAGACGCTAGTTCAGCTTCATTTTAGATAAAGTTATAGATTCAGGCGTTCCCTTGCGGAAATCCGTGACATTAAAATAAAAATAAAATAAATTAAACTTTATTTTCAGACTACCATAGTTTTGTAATGTCATCATCTGCCTAGCCTTTTCCTAACTATGTTGGGGTCGGCTTCCAGTCTAACTGGATACAGCTGAATACCAGTATTTTACACGGACGACTGCCTATCTGATCTTCACAACCCAGTTCGTACTGGGTAATACGATACCCCTTAGTAAGACTGGTTGTCAGACTTTTGGGCCACTGACTACCTAACGACTGTTAAAGATCTACAAATGACAGCCGGGACCAACGGCTTAACGTACTTTCCAAGGCACGGAGGAAACTCGGTATGTAATGGGCGGTCACCCATCCGTAGACCAACCTAGGCAAGCACGGCTTAACCTAAAGATCGACCCGAGCGGCTGTTATTATTTAGCCACGAGCTCCTCATACCTCATACCATAGTTTTGTAATGTAATGCAAAATATTGAGTTTTAATTCTGCGAAAAAGATCCAAGCCTGGATGCAGGACGTGTTGTGAACATACATCCTGCAATTTTAAAATAGTTTGCCAATTATTATTGCTTTTCCTGCATCTGCATATTTTTGCGGGCTGGAGGGCGCTGCTGCATTCTGCATCCAGGCATCCAGGCCTGGATCTTTTTCGCGGAATTAAAAAAAATGTCTTGCATAACATTTAATGTCATTTCAATTCGTTTATGTAAACCGGTTTGGTCTTCCATAATGGTCGGTTTGGCGCCCTTTCGTCCTATTTTGAATTTCCATAAACTTATTCAGCTGTTCAGAATGTAGCTCCATAATTTTTATAGACAAGGGTACAAAAGGATGTATCTTTCTTCCAGGAAGTTTGTTTGTGATACCATTTTACATTTTGCCTAATGAAGTTATGACGCTGTTGTGTTGTCAAACACTGGATTATATAACCAAAGAGAACCCACGCAAGTTCAAGAGTAATTGCACCAAAAATCCTTGACCATAACCATATAAACAAGACCTTCCGGCTTCTAATAACTTGATCTCGCAAAAACTGATCAACTTGAACTCAGCAGGAAGTAGATCAGTTTTTATCTGCTCATAATACCTCATGAGGCAGTAATAGCGTCACAATTATACGCCGGATGTGCGTACGCGCAGGAAGGAGGCAATCTGCTCGCCCCCATTGGATGACAATTAGTCGTGCACTGACATGGTGACATTAGGGTCGGTTGATGAGAGATTTTGCTGCTTTTGTGGTATTGTGCCTCTATGGCTAGATGTATGAACGTTGACGAGGCGAAAAGTATGTAAGGATCGCAGTAGGTGGCGTTCTGTGTTACCTGCCGTAGCCCCATGGGCAAAAGTGTATGGCTACATGTATGAACGTTGACGAGGCGAAAAGTATGTAAGGATCGCAGTAGGTGGCGTTCTGTATTACCTGCCTACCCCCATGGGCAAAAGTGTATGGCTACATGTATGAACGTTGACGAGGCGAAAAGTATGTAAGGATCGCAGTAGGTGGCGTTCTGTATTTTCTGCCTACCCCCATAGGCAAAAGTGTATGGCTACATGTATGAACGTTGACGAGGCGAAAAGTATGTAAGGATCGCAGTAGGTGGCGTTCTGTATTTCCTGCCTACCCCCATGGGCAAAAATGTATGGCTAGATGTATGAACGTTGACGAGGCGAAAAGTATGTAAGGATCGCAGTAGGTGGCGTTCTGTATTACCTGCCTACCCCCATGGGCAAAAGTGTATGGCTACATGTATGAACGTTGACGAGGCGAAAAGTATGTAAGGATCGCAGTAGGTGGCGTTCTGTATTACCTGCCTACCCCCATGGGCAAAAGTGTATGGCTACATGTATGAACGTTGACGAGGCGAAAAGTATGTAAGGATCGCAGTAGGTGGCGTTCTGTATTTCCTGCCTACCCCCATGGGCAAAAGTGTATGGCTAGATGTATGAACGTTGGCGAGGCGAAAAGTATGTAAGGATCGCAGTAGGTGGCGTTCTGTATTTCCTGCCTACCCCCATGGGCAAAAGTGTATGGCTACATGTATGAACGTTGACGAGGCGAAAAGTATGTAAGGATCGCAGTAGGTGGCGTTCTGTATTTCCTGCCTACCCCCATGGGCAAAAGCCGTTAGTGTATAGCAGTAGCGAAGTCTCAATTTTTGTAAGAGAGAAGCCGGACTACATATCTTTACTGTATAGAATATTATTGTCTATAGAATACTGACTGTGCCATTTTTAAAGGGAAGCCGGTAGGAATCGGGTTGTATAGAAACTTCGCCACTGGTGTATAGCACCATATGTAGCACCTGATCTGTAATTCCAGCTTGCATTACTGAAGACACACATGTGTTACAGAAATTGGTGAATTTTGTGAGAGTTCAGCTAAATCTTTGCTAATACTGTGAATTTAACTGTTCAATAGTGACCATAGACTTGTACTGTTTTTGGGGACAATTTTTTTCTTACTAACTCTAACTACGGTTTTCACTGATGTAGTAGCAGGTTTGATACTCTTCCAAGACATTACAAAAGAACCGGCTTCTATTCTGTCAACAATCAACGATATTTGTATTAGACTCAAAGACACCCTTGCAGAGGCTACCACCCACCACCTATTACTGGTATTTAGGCCTAGCTAAATTGATGCTCGTTCCACCAACTAGTTCCAAGAACCCATTTCTCCAATAAAGACAGACTGATGGCCTCAAAGATAAGTCTTCACCGACTAAAACGTGACATTCTTTTCTTGCGTTGGTGTATAAAAGCAGGAAGCTTACAATCCTGAGCTCCCATTGACCGGCAATTAAAGAACGTTGACGTGTAATAAGGTCTCAAGTCACACGGTTCAAGGGGCGTTGTGCTGAGGATGTGCCTAATGAGCTCAAACAAGCGAAGTACTAGGCTGGCAGAAGTTGAAAGAGCATAATTAGGTGGCTTGGGACTTGGGAGTGAAGCTTCTGTTTTTACTGTTGTGACAGTTTCATGACACGGAAGTTTTGGAAAAGTTTTTTTTACTGATGGTGGGTAGGTTACCAGAACCTTAATTCAACTGCTTTACGATGCGATTACCATGTTTGAACTGTTTGAGAACAGCTCGCTTTTTAAAGAAGCCTACTATCTATTAATACATTTTTATTGTTGACGTACCATACCTGTAGCTTCATCCTAAAAGTTTTGAAAGTGGCTAAGGGCCGCACCACGTATCACTAAATACATGTTGGAAGGGACCCCACATATACAGTACTTACATAATTTACGTAACGTATTTAAAACATTTTAACAGATACAGAATTATGTTTAAAATATGATGATAAGTGCTAAACGCATTTATTGATATGTGGTGCAACGGCAAGTGGACCTAATTCTTGATGCAAATCTCGTTCAAATCAATCTAGGTGATCTGTACCACGTTGCTACCCAATAAGCAACCCATAACGGATGACAATTGAATACTTCACTTGTTTAGCACTGAAACAATAGCAATAGCATCAGGTTCATTGACGTCAGAAGCCATTACACGAATCTGGCGAGGTCTACATTCTGGGAAGACGAAGTATGATGCTGTGTGTGTTTAATCTTCTTAGTGTGAGAATCTCAGAGAATTGTTAGACTTCTTTGTTAAGGAACTCCTTTGAGGAATCATGTTCTAATTACTCTGTTAGATGGCTTTATGACTTCCTCGTTAATGCCGAGCATAAGGTCTTGAATTTGATTGCAAAGTCGAGTAAAGTGTTATTGGGTTTTTGCATCAGAATTTCTCATACTGCCTCGTTGGTACAATGGTCACTATCGCGACTGCAGAGCATGAGTTCCTCAGTTCGATTCCCAGGTCGTGGTTTTCCAACAGGAATTTCCCAGGAACAGCCATGGAGTCTGAATTTATGCTCGGTTGATGGGAAAAGCGCGTCACGTTGGCGTTTCCACCTGAAATAAATTTCGTTGTGATTTTAGATGTAATAAAGTGAATTCAAACAAATGAAGTTCATCCATCAACATTATTAAAAATATTTTTTCTTCTTACGAAATTACCCTGAATGGTTTACAACTTTTAAGATAGCACGTGCGTTTGATTACCAGAAGATACGCTGAAAAGGCACAAATCACGTTAAAAAGTTATACTCAAGTTCTTTGAATCTGTTGCTGGGGCGATTGATTGAGCTCCATACTTTTTCCAGGTTTAAGACAGTGCAATGGTAAAAATGAACGATTTGGGGGCGGTATTTTGTAACTATTACCTTCAGAGTGCATACGTTTTAATTACCATAATTTTTGTGCTTGCAATTCCCGAAGAGTTAGACAGAGGGGAACTATAGCACATCCACATTTCACCAGTTATACAGTGTGTAAACAGACCCTTCACATAGCCGTCAACCAAGCATTCTGTATATCAAACTAAGCAACTTTACGCAAAAAATATTGTTGGGAATCGACTTTTTTTTTTGGGGTGACAAGTTACGTTTTATGGTAGGACTCGATGGAAAGCACTCCAAGCCTTGTGCTGATGGGTGGTTTGAATAGTACAGGGGTCGTGGAGGTGTGTAACGTAAAATTCTTACATTAAAAACATGTATTTAAAAAAAAACTTGTGAAAAGTTGGAACGTTGACCCCCAATATCTCCGTAACTAGAAGGTTCCCAGGTACGGTCTAGACCAAAAAAATGATCGCAAAGACGGGGAGTACAAGTGCCTTTCGGTTATGTTAAGGGTCTATTTACACCCTTTATTTTAAGTCCCATGTATGATGCAATAGAGGGTGACCCTATAGATGGCCTATTGCCATCATCAATTTCAATGCACCCGGGCACAAATCCAGACTAGACTGCTTCTGACAAATTACTAAAAGAGGCTCCCAATAGGACTTTGCTGCTTGCGACCGCTTCACCAAAAAACTGGTAATTTTAATTTTAAATCAGTCGATTTTCGACTTGACTTCTGAATTGATAAGCTACAACCTTAAACTCCAAGGTCCAATCAACAGTATTATAAACAACAAAAACAATCGCAAAACATTGTAATCTATTACTTTTGCGCCTCTGCGCTTATCTCTGGCAGCCACATCGACTTCCGCCATTGATGCTCCCAATGTTCATGTTGCGATAAGAATGAAACATTCCCTTACAATATTATTATGTTTTATTGCAGTAGTCACTTTTTTGTGTAAATACCAAAGGCGACGCTTCCATACAACTCGATTCCTACCGGATTCCCTTTGAAAAATGGCACAGTCAGTATTCTATAGACAAATAATATAATCACATTGTACTCCGGCTTACCTTCTACAAAAATTGACCCTTCGCTACTGGTAAATACTGATGATTATTAGCTGAATCTGGCAGAGACAGAAAGAGACAGAGAGTCAATCAATCGTTCCTACTCTTCTTCTGTCGTATAGGCATGAACTACTGACAGTTCATGCCATTCTTCAGTAGGATTCCGTCATCTGCCTAGCCTTTTCCCAACTATTTTGAAGTCGGCTCTCAATCTAACAGAGTGCAGCTGAATACCAATATGGCGCCGTCCATCCTCAGGCACCCATCGTGTTGAAACTTTGTCCAGCGGTCGTTATGCATGCTAATCACGGGACCTGTCCAATCTCATTTGAGCCTGGCAGCCTTTTTGCCGTCTGTGATTACTGTTTGTGAGCGCAGCGTAGTGTTCCGTAGAGCAGACTCTGCTCTCTTTACACCCAGAATTCTGCGCTCCATTGCTCTTTAGCAGACTCCAAGGCGGTCATAGCTTATAAAAAATCGTCTGCACGTAACCAAAGTCATAAGTAACCGAATGAATGATTTTGAAGTGTCAAAATTAAAGACACTTTCATAAGTAAGTGACCACGCAGACATGGTCTTGTTTGGTTATTTTCTTCACCTTTTTGATGGTCCGTTATAATTTTTTTAATTAGCCTATTCGGTCCCATTGCTGGGCAATGGCCTCCCCCATTCCTTTCCAACTCTCCCGGTGTTTTGCCTCCTCTTGCCAATCAGTCAGAAACGAGTCCTAATCCAAATATCCGTTATATTTACCTTTACCATATCTTTGAACCTAGGTATGCCAAACATAATATTTGTACAACGTACTATCACCTGACCGGGTAACCGGTGGCCTACTTGCTTTATCTTCAGTACACAAACAATTAGTTATCTGCCATATTTTATTTAACGCTAATTGCTTGACTACTTGTAATGTTTTTGGTAATAACCTCATGAAGATTCCTAGGATAATTGTTAGTTCGTTAACCTTATTTGTTTACGGAGATTTTTTTTTCAATTAGAGAAAGATAATGTAAGGTGTGTCATTGTCATCAACTACCTAGCCTTTTTACCCGACTATGTCGAAGCGAAATGGAGGGTTATGATTTTGACCGGTATATATGTATCTGTCATATACAGGGTGTAAACAGACCCTTCACATAGCCGTCAACCAAGCATTCTGTACATCAAACTAAGTAACTTTACGCAAAAATTATTGCTGGGAATCGACTTTTTTTTTGGGGTGAAAATTCTCGTTTTACGGTAGGACTCGATGGAAAGCACTCAAAGCATTGTGCTGATGGATGGATTGAATAGTACGGGGGTCGTGAAGGTGTGTAAAGTAAAAAACTTACATTAAAAACTTGTATTTAAAAAAAAAAACTTGTGAAAAAGTTGGAACTTTGACCACCAATATCTCCGTAACTAGAAGGTTCCCAGGTATGGTCTTTAACAAAAAAATTATCGCAAAGACGGGGAGAACAAGTGCCTTTCGGATATGTTAAGTGTCTATTTACACCCTTTATATGTGTCATCTGTTCCCTCATAAAAAATCAGAGGTGCACGTCATGGGTTCGGACTCGAGACCTATGACTTGGTAGTCCGACGGTCACACCACTTGCCTATCACTGCTTCCGTTTACTGTTTCCATGTTTTATATTCAGTGTAAATGTTTAATATGATTATGCAGGTAATTCCATATGCCATAATACCCTTTGTGTTATCAGTAAAATAAGGGAAAATAACATCGACATAGGTAAACACATAATAATTATTTCATAACATTGCCTTGTGGCCTTGCCGTGTTTTTATTTGATACGTGTACGTATTGAAATAAATCATACTGCCTCGTTAATCGAGTGGTCGCAGAAATCATTCCCGCTTTGTCGATTCCCTGTCGACTCGTGAGTTTCTTGTTTTGATGTATTGTCTTTTGTTGCGCCTCGACTTGGCAGTCACAGAGTACAGTCACTAAAAACGAAACGGCTGTGCTATTTAATTAATAAAGCAATTTCGCCATCCGGTGATACCGTATTTTAACTTTATATTGAAATTACCGTTTTTTAATAATACATTGAGAACCTTATTATTAATAGGTAGACCGATTTGTCTGCTCATGAACACCCACCCGCAATAACTTCAGTTTATCCGTGATCATGGTGCTTGCAACAGCGCCGAAATATCGGGAACTCATAAAAAACAGTAAACATGGTAAATATCCCGTTTCGAGTATTAATAATAAAGTTAATGACCATGAATGATAGTTTAAAATTTTACATTGAAAACCCCCCAAGAAGTACTAGGCTAGCATAAGTTCTAGGTGCTAATGCTGAACAGTCTTGGTTGATTTGGGAATCAAAACCAGGACAGAGTGATATGTTTTTTCCATCTGGAATTCCGCTGGACCGACCCGGAGTCTAGATCGGTGCCCGGTGTTTCATCGCAATAGGCTGACCCTTAGAGCTTGTTCAGACACGGCGGGAACCGCGCGATTTCAAAATCGGATGGAAATCGCGAGAGTCTTATTTGTATGAGTTATTAAGTAATCGTTCAGACGTAACCGCGCGGTTAATCAAGCCGCCACATGCGGGAACCGCGCGGTTCCCGCATGTCTGAACTAGCCCTTATTCGTAGGACATTTCGGAGCTAAAAGGTCTGGCTCTGTGAAACCCTTCGGGAAATACTATCCGTGATGTTATGTTGTGAAATAAATCGTTAATATTAACCACATTTCTTAGAATGAGTTCCCGTATCTTTATAGAAAAGATATGTATCGAAGTAACTTGAATAAAATGACGTGGTCAAGATTTTGCCGAGTATTTCTGTATTTGTAGGATGATTCACTTCCTGTTTATAAGGATATTGCGATTATTCTACTGTTAACTGTCAGCTAAACATACACATGTTTAGCTGACAGTTAACAGTCAACACACACACACACACACAGGACACACACAACACAGTAAACACACGTTTAGATTGTAGATAATATAATCGCTTAATCTTTAAACTTGTTTTAAAGGCCTGTAAAAAGTCATTTCCGATGACCGAGTGCTTGGCCGCGAATCGGCAAGCGTAAGGTGGGACGCCCTCAGGCTCGGTGGAGCGACGATGTTCGCAAGGTGGCTGGTAGCAACTGGATGAGAGTTGCTGAGAATCTAGTTAAGTGGCACGCGATTGAAGAGGTCTATGTCCAGCAGTGGACTGCTGTAGGCTGATGATGTGATGTTCGACTCCACTTACTCAATAAATAACCGTCTCCTATTCATGAACCGTCAGGCAAACGAACTAGCTCTTCATCACACAACGTAAAACCTACATCTAGTTACAACTAGTAATTGTTAGTACTACGCTACGTCAATATTTACCGATACCGGTACCGCATTATTCGGTAAAGTTACGTGATCGGTAGCGTATCGGTACGTCTATGTCCAGCAGTGGACTGTTGTAGGATGATGATGAAAAAGTAAATTTGTTATAAACGCCCAAATTATATTTAGGTTTAAAACTTCATTCTCTTATAAATATTCTCCAAATTAACTAAATGAAATTACCACTACAATGCCTTCACAATGTATGCATGGTTGCTCAAAGTTTGGTTCTTGCACTAACATTTTTGACATAGAAGACATCATATCATTATCATTGTGTCTACTAATAGTCCAACGAACCGGTACGTCAAAAATCTAATCTGATTCAAAACGAAATAAACAAAGTATTATCCTAGACCGTGTATCTCATTGATTAATCTAGGTGTTAGCGGGGCCTGCCTAATTACAACACTAACAGTTAGAAGGAAACTTCAGAAATCATCATCATCATTTTCTTACCCTTATCCCAATTCATTTGGGGTCGGCGCAGCATGACTTCTTCTTCCATACTTCTCTATTACTCGTCATCTCATAAGACTTAACTCCAGAAATCATAGAGAATGAAAATAAAACAATCGTCTCTTAAGAGCGGACAACCCGTCATACTTTTCATACAAACGCTCGTACATGATTATGCCGCTGTAAAACATCTATGTTTGATTTTTTTAAACTGATAGGTATCTTGTGCAGTATATCTAGGTTTCTATCAAAGCAAAAAATAAAAATTTGGCGAAACAAATTCTCCAAAAGTCTCTTCAAAGACTCCAAAAGTCTGCTATTTTGCATTATTTTACCTAAACTTTGGCCGTTCATAATGTACTCATAAATTGTAAAAGATAAGAAAACATCGTGATAGAAACCTTGCAAATGTAATGGAGATTCTAAATGACAAATATTTATTACACAAACTTGTAAGCATTATTCAAAAACACGTATTTCCATGCTCGCGTTGACGATAGACGGGCCGGGAAGGGCCTTCTTAAATGAGGTACAGTACAATGCCCCCTCACTAATTAGTATCAATGCTAAGCTTTCGTCACGGACCTGTCACAAATGTAACATCTCAATGAACATCAATTAACTCCAGAGATTGAGTGCACAGCAAATCTTTGCCAATTAGGAGCACGATACAATTTGATAAAACGGTTCGTGGAAGAAGATGTGGCGCACACTTTACGATTATTTTTTTTGCATTACCTAACATCACGCCTGTAATACCCGAAGGGTTGAGCAGAGGTGTACCTAATAGTACACCCATATTCGCCAGTTATGTTTATATTATTTATGCCCCATATAATAGACGGCGAGTCTATTGCCATCAACCAGGCACAAATCCGGACTCCATGGCTGCTACTGAGAAATTCCTGATGCAAAATCCCAATAACACTGCTCGACCTGGGAATCGAACCCAGGACCTCATGCTCAGCAGTCGCGCTTGCCGCCACTAGACCAACGAGGCAGTTATTTTTTTATTAGCCAGTAATGACCCACTGCTGGGCAACGCGTTATTTTTGTATAGGCAGTAACATTGATGAAAGTTTAAAACACATGTTAATCAGAAGTGAACAGGTTAAATGATGAATATGATATAACTATGTAGTAAGTTATATATGTAATCGTAATGACCCTAACTAATGCTTTAAAAGTGAAAGGAAAATCTACTGCTAAGACGAGTTTCAATCAATTATTTGGTGAACTTTGCATAGAGAAAGCTAAAATTATATCCAATTGCTTATACTGCCTTTAAATCACGTTATTATGACATGCAACCTTCACCAGGTCATCGGTCCACCTAGTGGGAGGTCTTCCAACGCAACGTCTTCCGGTTCGCGGTCGCCACTCCAGAACTTTTCGGCCCCATCGGCCATCCGTTCGGCGGGCAATGTGCCCTGCCTACTGGTGAAGGTTGCAGGGATCCGCTGGATGCGAGTCGCACGGGACCGGTCAATGTGGCGACACTTAGGGGAGGCCTATGTACATCATCTTATCCGACACCTCCTTTCTTGCCATATCATCCTCCACACAGTCCATCTACCGTTTTTTTGGTGTTCTTTTACTCTTAGGCCGGGCGCCCATTGGCGGCACGGCATGGCAAAGTATTTTTAGGCGACGAATAAAAATATAACTTATAATATGGAAATAAAGTTGAAGTTTCAATGTTAACAGTCGCCAGTACATACCACGGTATTGTTTTGTACTTACGACCGTTAACATTGAAATTTCAACTTTATTTCCATACTGTTAAGTTATATTTTTATTCGCTGCCTAAAAAACCTTGCCATGCCGTGTCGCCAATGGGCGCCGGGCCTTATAACCATCCACGTTCGTACTAAAAACTTTCTCACGATGTTTTCCTCACTCCCACGCATCATAAGCCCCATTATTTGAAGCATATTGTTCAATGAGCTGGTTGTTTTAAAAATCGCGTTACTGCACTATTTACCTCTGTCGCATATAAGTGATATAACGTGTGCCGTCTCTTATTTCTCTGTGAAATGAATGATATCATCAAAACATGCATTGTTCTATAACTAGTGTGATTTATAGTACACTATAATATTAATATGAACAATAGATACGTCAGAAGGCCTCCCGCTAGGTGGACCGATGACCTGGTGAAGGTTGCCGGGATCCGCTGGATGCGAGTCGCACGGGACCGGCCAATGTGGCGACACTTGGGGGAGGCCTGGGTCCAGCAGTGAAGGTCTTTCGGCTGAAATGATGATGATGAAACAGTAGATACATGCAATAAAACATCTAACACAACAATAATACTTACTTACATAATATATAATACTAGCTGTTGCCTGCGATCTTCGTCTGCGCGAAATTTTATAGCCTATAACTTTCCTCGATAAATGGGCTATCCAACATTAAAAGAATTTTTTAAATCGAACCAGTAGTTCCTGAGATTAGCGCGTTCAACCAAACAAACAAACTCTTCAACTTTATAATATAATAATATTATATAAGTATAGTATATATAAGTATAGTATATATATTAAGTAAGTAGTTGGGGGAGGCCTATGTCCAGCAGTGGACGTCTTTCGGCTGAAATGATGATGATAAGTATAGATGAAGACCTGGACCATCTCCACTAATTTACATACGGTTTCCTCGATTGTGGGTGTTTTGATAGATTTGCAATACAAAATATGTCAAAAACAAGTAATTGACCGATCACTGAACCGTTTTTGACATAGTGCAGATAAGCCACAATAGCGCTGTCTTACTCAAAATTTTTCATTCGATTGTATGTCGATGGCGGCACCATAAGTAAACTATTCTTCTGGTTCAAACATGTTCTTCATTCTTACATTCACTGAATGGCTACAGTCTTCATAGTTTTTTTCTACAGCATACGGTGCATGAGCACTCATTAATACAGACATAAAACGTATAAAATTACAACTTTCCCACCCTGTTACACTGCACTAGTTTTACAATAACCCATAAATTCAGCAAAAACATCTCGTCACTAAACCATTCAATTTTCAACCCTATCTCACAGGAACAAACTCTTTACAAATTGCAAATGCAGTACAGCAAAACCGTTGATCGATCAATGTCCCTTCCATTGATTACTTAGATTTTTAAACCCTTATTTTCTTAGCACTAAGGTTGTAAATAGATTCGTTTATCTGTTTACCTATCTGCCCACTATCGGATGTCAGTTGAAGATAACGGATGAGGTTCACTGCGCATGTCTCACAGTTTGATAACTATGCCATTCGCGCGCTGACGCCCGCCGCGTGCGCACGTCTATGGAGACGACGGTTATTTCTTATCCAAATTCGAAAATTAGTCACGAGTGTTTAGCAGAATTGTGTCTTGCGTACTTTAGTATCAGCTGACGTGTTTTATTTTAAGTTTCTGTGAATTTTAGATAGGTTAATTTATAAGTTTGTGTTTGTAAAATTAAGTAACAGTTGAAAACTGAGCTTTAAAATAATATAGCGAAATAACAAAGAATCCATCAATTAAACGTTTCTTAACTGTGACAGTGACTGTGTTTCGTCGGTGATACAAGGAAAACTAAACATTCCAAAATGCGTCGACAGAAAATGAACATAGACCCTGATCTAGGAGACTTGGAAGAGATGCTAGCCCACGTCCAGACTCAAATAGAACACGAAATAGACCTGGAAAAGGAGTCCAAGATGCCTTCTCTAACGAACATACAAGAATCCCCGAAAATGGTAAAGAGAACATCTTCTTTCAGTCGAACAGATACTTATGACTACCGTCGAACTGCCCCAAGGCCTCCTCCAGCCCGTTCTGACTCCGGCAGTCGTTCTCTGAACGGTAACTTTGGGGAATATAGAAACGGAAGCGAGGATTACAATAAAGAGGAACAACAGTACTCCACGCCAGAAATAAACGGCAAGTTTAAAGGCTCTCAAACCAGTTTGAAGTCTGATGAAGGATCTCAGAGCTTGCATTCGTTTAGATCAGAGCCTATATCTAGGCTCTCTGTGATGAGTCTACAGGAGAAAAGGGGATCGTATGCTTCTTTAAATGGAAGGCATTCGAAGACTGCTACTCTGCCGAGGGGGTACGGATCCACGAAGGAGAAGAACTGGGAAGAATATTGGGCCTTGTAAGTAGTTTGTTATTTTATTTATTTTTGTTTTTCTATCTCATTTATTATTGTGAATCTATGTTTTTGTCTCGTGTAAGTTCTACTATAGCGTCCGTAGTAGTCCACTACTCTCAAATCTCCAAAATTACATTATTCTCATCAATATTACTCGTTCGTACTTCTCGACTAATGTGATAGTATTCGCTTACAAATGGCGGTCGTTGACGTAACAAAACACTGACGATCTTATTGCCTAGGCGCAGCTTCATTGAAACGTAATATCATCTGCCTGGTGTTCTGATAACGATGGGTTGTATTTAGATCGATAAGGTGTTGCTCTCGTTTTGATAAAATTAATCTTGTTTTTGAATACTTTGGCATTTTATGAACGTATTGAAAATACCATATCTCGTGGCAGATTTCAGCCTTCGAGATCTCAGACAGGAGGCCTATTTCCCAGCAGTGAAGACATTATCTGCTGATTAAATTATTTCATCATTTTTGTGTTATTTTCTGTATGAGCTGGAATATCCTATGGAAGTATAGGGGTTCCTCTCATCCCATACATTTCTAAATCTCTTTTCTCAGCCTTTTCTGGCCAATCCATCATGAGCGAATCTAATTTAATTAGCAGAATAAGCATATTTTCTTCCCCCCTCTGTATATTTCTCATGTAAATAAGCAAATAACTTCAAGTGGTACATTTTTGACAACGTACTGGTATGCACCTAAGTTACAGTAATCATTTTGGATTGTTATATTACCTCCAAAATCTGCTTCCAAATTATAGTCTCCGTCTAATGCATCCATTACACCGTTTTAAATTGTAACATTCACGATCTGGCGTCCATTATTATGGCTGTTCTAGCCTGTGTATTATGGGCTTTAATGTGCATTCACAGAAATAATTGTAGTACTTTCACTTTTTGCTTAACATGCATCAAATGTTTCCGATTTCTATAGAAAGGCTAACTGCATTCGAAATATTACTATTGTAGTATTGTCTATCCCTATTTTTACTGCTTATGGGTGTATTATTATAAGCTGTTTCTTTCCCAAATCTTTTTGTCTTCCTCGTGGTGTTTTTACATGGGTATTAAGAAAAGGTTGTGTTCTTACAGCTATACTTTTTTGTCTGTTAGGGGAATGACCGTATCGTTGGCTGTTTACGGTTTTGTCTGTGATTGTTTTTTTATGGTTCGGAGAATTTAGACGATTTAGTTCAATTGTTTTGTTTTAGTTCGGTGTAACTTAACTTCAACTTAAAATGTTTGATCTTTTAGACTAGGAACACATCCTTCGGAAGACGACTAGGCTATTGAAGAGTTTGAAATATTTGTAATGAATGTATTTCCTACTGAGTTTAGGCTATGTAATACGTTATTGCTTATACTTATTTGTTGTTTATACCTATAATATAAACTAAAATAGATTCTCTATGTGATTCACTTATTATGTATAAGTACATTTGCTTGCCTATTTTTATGGCATGTGGTATTTTATCATGCACGTTGCCGTCATTTGCAGGAAATCCGTATATTCTCAGCTCACAAACCACATCATTAATTTTTATTATGAACTAAACAATACATATAAAAACTTACACACTTTTAGGTCATTACCGTGGCATGTATCATCTTCATCATCATTCTCCTGCCCTCATCCCAATTAATTTGGGGTCGTCGCATTATGTGTAGTTTTCCATACTTCTCTATTACTCGTCATCTCGCAATCACCTTCTTTCTAGCCATATCATCCTTCACAAAGTCCATCCATCGTTTCTTTAGTCTTCTAAAGTCTGTTTTTTTAATCTCGGAGACTAAATTGACATGTACAAATGGCAAACTGACCTAGATTTCAATAGCATTTAAGTCAGTTTTGACATTTTCACTTGTCAATTTAGTCTCCGAGATTAAAAAACGGACTTTAGCTATCCACATTTATACAGAAAAAGTGGTGAATATACATAAATGTTGATGGCTGGAGAGGGAGAGGAAGACCAAGGAAACAATGGATGGTTTGTGTGCGGAATGATATGAAGGAAAAAGGAGTAAATGATAGCGTGACGGTTGACAGGGGAGAATGGAAGAAAAAAAGTGCTGCGCCGACCAAAAATAACATGGGACAAGGGCAGGAAGATGCCAGGGCTGCGGGACTGTTCGAAAGAGATACCGTGGCCCTGGAACACAAAGGGCAAAGAAGGAACATGGATGGGTTTTAGTCAGTACAAGTCTGACACTCCCTTTTGCTCCGCCCAGAGTGGGGGGGTCAATTGATGATTTCCCATACAAAAAAAAGGGCAGGAAGATGATGGTTCATATAGAAAAAGTAAAATATACTACAAAATGTAGATTGAAAAGTACAGATAGCTTAGATAAGTGCGTCCAACTTACTGACAATAGGTGAATAAGGCCAATTCAACACACCACGCGAAACATGTTACCAGACATTTGTCTTGTTAATTCCGCTGACGATTTTCAATACGACCATTCCTTAAACGCAGTTGCTGTTGCTGTGCGCTTTTGTTTTATTAACACCTATTTTGTCGACACTATTAAATAAGCTGTATTCTCATTATCGTCTTCCTGATCTTATCCCAAATTATTTGGGGTCGGACGTCGGAGTAACACAACTTCTTCCCCTTTTAATCAGGCTATCATTTAGTCCCTTTTTATAACCTCACACATAATGTCCATATTTTCTTAGGTCTTACTATCCCACTTCTAATGTCACCGTCACTAACCCTTCTTACTTCTAATTAACCCTTACTTAGTCTAGCTCTTCCTTTATAATCTCATAGCTCTTTACTGTAACATTGTATTTTTCGCCATCGACATTCGCATCTTCCCTTTGCGATCTGCTGCTGTGCGCTTTTATTTTGTCACTTTTCCATCGACATCTACACGACAACTGGGCTTGGTATTTCCTGGCTAATCGGCCCCCCTCATCTGACCTTCAGCTTCCGTGGGAAGATGGGCAGGTGTGTACCTTTAAGGTCATTGGCGACACGTGCGAATGGAACTGGTTTGGTAAGGGCTGTGTCGTCTGTGGAGAATACAATGTAGTTTTGTTATTTTAAACGTTACGAATGGGGAACGATGTTGCAGGAATTTATTCTTATGAAAATCGTGTGAAGAATTTACTTTAAAATACTTTTTTTGGAGTGATATATCGATGTTGGTTGGAAACTTGGAATATGATCATATGCAATCAACATGAGAATCGACTGCATAAATTGACGATTTATTAAAATTACGTACTGAAAGATAGCCTGACTAAAATGGACAAATTACTAAAATAGTATAAAACAGACGGCACGAAAGACTTAAACGAAAGAGCACATCAACATGTATCTACCCCTCCACTCAGTCCTTCCATTTTTGCCAAATATCCAAAATACAAGAAAATGAACTATCTTTCCAATATCGGTATTCCAAGATGACGTAACTACATCAGAATTATACAAGGAATACGTCCAATACAAACATTCGCTGCATCTATTTAGAAAATCACACGTTTCCATGAACGTTATGCAAGATCCTTATTAAATGAGGATACAGTCGTTTAAAACACGATCACCGCAAGGATACAAGGAGGAAGTCATGAAAAAAGGCACCCACGAAAACTTGAAGGCATGCACGAATCAGGCGTGTTGTTTTTTCCCTGATTGAATTTGCTGGTCCACTCATTGCCATTTCATTGAAGATGACTCAGTGTTTTTATTTTTTCGAAGGTTACACGCGTTATTATTTTTATTTTAATTGCATATTTGCATACAATCATATACATCATCATTCTCCTGCCCTTTTTTTTTTTTTTTTTTTTAACATGGTAAAATCATCAAATGAGTCCTCCCACCCAGGGCAGAGCGGGAGGGACTGTCAGACTTGTACTGACTAAAATCCACGGTGTCCTTCAGTAGCCCTTTATGTTCCAGGGTCACGGTAATTCTATGAGTCCCGCGACCCCGGCAGGCTTTGGCCCTCTAGAGGGGGGCCCCGTCATTATGCTGACACTCTTTGAGGCGCGCGTGGAACACAACGCGCCGTCGACCCGGGCATGGTCGGACAGCGAGTCGCCCATTACTCGCCGCCCGCATGCCCGCGCCTACGGTGGCCGGAGATCGTCTGCCGACGTCCGGCGCCCTGGGCGTCTACCACTGCGGCTGGTGTGGAGGGAGGATGCTGTCCTCTCCCTCACGCGGCCCGCCTCCTCCTTCGCGAGCATGACTGCTTCGCAGAAGGAGGCGACCGCTTCCCACTCCGTCTCGCCCCGCAGCATGGCCTCGACCAATGCCGGGCGCGAGAGGTCTCCGCCTATCGCCGCCGTGAGGACACGGCGGTGCTCTGCCCAAGCGGGGCAGTCCTGCACCGTATGCTCCACCGTGTCCTCCGGGCGGTCCTCGCAGTGGTGACACCCAGGCGTTTCCTCCTTCCCCATATGACACAGGTACCTCCCGAAACTTCCGTGTCCGGTGAGGACCTGCGTCACGCGGTAGGTCAGGACGCCGTGACGCCTATCCAGCCACTCCTCAAAGAGGGGTCTTACCGCCGCGATTGCGGCGTGCCCGGACCTCGGTTGCGATAGTCGTTCCCTCCATACTGCCCTGAGATCGCGCCGGAGCTCTTCCCGCCGTGCCTCGACTTGTCGAGGTAGCAGGGATTCGCCCCGGCGCTGCGCCTCCAAGCGCCACTCATAGACGCGCTGGAGGGCAGTCGCATTCTCCTGCCTTTATCCTAATTTATTTGAGGTCGGTGCAGAATGTCTTCGTCTTCAAGTCTTCTCTGTTACTCGACGTCTCAGCAGTCATCTCCTTTCTAGCCATAGGCATTGTCCTTCACACAGTCCTTCCATAAATCAGAAACAGCCAAAAGTGACAACTCAAATAATCAATTTCTTCCTGTGTAAAATGGCTTGCTTTATCTTCTATCTATATATATAAAATGATAAACTGACTGACTGACTGACTGACTGACTGACTGGGTGATATATCAACACACAGCCCAAACCGCTGGTCCTAGAGACATGAAACTTGGAGGGTGTGTTCTTTGTGAAGAGAAGGTTTCCACTAAGAAAGGATTTTTGGGAATTCCACCCCTAAAGGGGTAAAATAGGGGATGGAAGTTTGTATGAAAGTCTGTCAGTTTTGAAGTTAGGATCTTCAAATTTTGTGTTTAGGCTGACGATTGAAAATTAATTTATACGTGTCTCGGCGTTTCTGATAATTCTACCCCCGAAGGGTTAAAAAGGGGGATGAAGGTAAGTAATCGGATATTATTCGACATCTACGCGGACGAAGCTGCGGGCAAAAGCTAGTTCAGTTACAAAAACGAAATAGGGATACTACACCAAAACCTAGACTACTATTACATTCATATAAAATAATCAAACTATAATCATCCCATTGCTGGGAGACAGACCCTCCCATGCCTGGGAGAGCGTGGCATTAATTTCATTGCAAATTTTGGTCACAAATTGCTGCTGTATCCCTTGTTCATAATGTTTCCCTTACTACAGGGTCTGCACCGCCCTTTCCATGTCTAACTAGTTTACTCCCATAAAATGGTGCCTCTTCACTCGCATCTATCGTTGTCCTTAATTTCTCATAAATAAATGAAAATATTCATTTTGTACTCTCAATATTTTAGTCAAGACTTTCTTTACAACAGCTACATAAACCAACATTTCACTGCATTTTCTTCACCACGTGAAAACATACGCGTAACGTATAGCTCTTTTTGCGCGTTTCCGAATTTAAAAGTAACGCCATCTTTTTAATTTTCAAAACCATCTACGAGCCAGCGCCCTCCTGTTAACATCATACGAATGCGAAACGGTCCTTGTAGTACATCTTCACGTCAACATCGCCATCTGGCGTATGATTTATGAACTTGTTAACAGACTAGGGGTTGCATCGCGTATCCGTGTCGTCGCATCCGTCCTTACATAGTTCCGAACTGGAGGCGCTGATTTATGTTCCGAGTGCTCGTGGCGAAATAGAGAACTAACGTGTTGTGTACTGGATATGTTTGCTGACAGCGCCACTATGCGACATCCAGTGTTGTTTGGTAAAGTGTTGGGTTGTTTCTTCAGGATTGCTGTTTTGAATTGTTACTGGTCATCTCTTGGTTGCCACGGCTTATTTGAATTAATTATTTTATTTTTTAATTGTTTTCTATGGACACTTTTAACGTACACATCTTGCTACATCGTTCTCACATAATGTATCAACATGAATGATGTATACAAGAGTTTGTAAAAGTATTCTGATTTAAAAGGGTGTCCATGGAGTTTCTTGCCCGTTCTTCTCCATAGAGTTACGTTAGGGAATGGGCAACTACAGTACTTTCACAGTTTTTATGCCTTGTGACTGGGACTGTAGCTATTGTTGTCTTTGTTTCGACAATTCAAAAGTGCCTGTAACTGGCCTATTTGAAATAAATGCTTTGATTTGATTTAGGTGGTAGTCTTTCTAGGGTTTATCAGGGCTTTTTCCTTGATTATTGAACTAACTTCTAAATGTATTGGATGTGCCATCTTCCGTTGCATACAGCGCCGCTATGTGGTATTCAGTGTTATTTAGTTCCGTGTTTGGCAGTTTCATAAGATTGCTTTCATGCCGTGATAGTTAGTCTTTCTAGGGTTTATCAGATAGCGTTGTTATGTATTTGTCTTTGATACTGGTCACACAGTCCATGTAGTGTGAATCAGATGGCGTAGATTTGAGATATTATAAAAAAATACCTTTTTTTATCTGAAATCTCTTGTTCACAAAAACCCTAGATTTAGTTTTTCTTTTGTGTGCTGTACCAGAAACATTAGTAATTTATCATTATACAACGTTGAGTTTATGATTGATTTATTAACCACGAGGAACAGATAACGCTTCATATATCCGCGTTATTTTATTCCAAACAGTGATCGACAAAACCATAGTGAATTTAATTTTGCAGTTGATTACAATTAAATTAGTGAGATAAAATAAATAATGTTGCCGTTCTAGTTATTTGCCAAAGCATACGAATTCAGAAACCTCATTAATTAGTACTGATCCCTTTTTAACAGCACATTAGGGACCGAGTCGGCCCATGAATAATTTATTGTTTGTCGAGTTTAACAGGTGCTTTATTAACCACGTGCTTCATGGCTTGATTCTGATGATTTTTCAGTCTGTTCTTTTGTGCATTTTCTACAGTGTTTACTTTTAATTGCTCATGAACGTATATTCACATGAATCTCAGCCTTTTATTGTTTTTAATGTTAACGTTGAGCTATAACACAGGTATGCAGGCAGTAGGTTCTTAATTGATGTAAGTATAGTGCAAAAACAGAAAGGATAGTTTAAAAACTATTGTAGTGCATGTTTTGTATTAATAATCCACACACGTTTTCCATGTTTTATGTCCAGTTAAGGACAATGGTTTGATTACAATAATTAAAGTAGAATAAACACATAATATTAATACTATGTTTATAACGATGGTTTATTAATAGTAAGTCAAATACTGTTTTAAGCTTTACTGTCACTTACGGGATATCTTCCGTGATTGTCTTGTTGTCTTTGTGTTTCTCCAAAAACCTGGTGATACTGTGAGTGTGTTTTGCCGTGACTTAGTGTCGAGTTCCAATAGTGCGCGTAGCAAAAGACACAGAAAGAGGGTACATAGATTTGTCTGCTCTTAACAATTTATTTTCCATCTACCCGCATTCTCTAGTCAACCCGCGATCATGGCGCTTGCAAGTGTCGAAATATAGGGAGCTCAAAATAATGAACAATCACGGAAGATATCCCGTAAGTGACAGTATAAGTTTAGTAAGTCAATTAACAGCACAATACTACTTAATTATACATTATTTCGTATAATGCTGGTATCATTAAGAAAAACCAATACCAGTTCAACTGCTCAATAGCGCACTGGGGTATCAGCAGTGAAGTATGAATAATTTATGAGCTGCACCCGGCACTCGGCGGGCTATCAAACAAACATTTACCACGTGCTTGCGGACTCCAGTCCCCTGTGGTTTATGGAACGTTGCCAATAAGGTGTTACAACTAAGTTATGCGTTTTGAAATTCTTGTGTTTGAGAATTTCAACTAACGTCGTTGGGTTAACTTGGTTTACTTAGAGATTTCGTGTTAGTATGGCGATTTAGGTAAGGTTAGCATTGATATTTTAAAGTCTAGTAATAAATTGATTGCAACAGAGCATTTTACCATTTTATTTGCGGTGTCTTAACACGTTGACCGGATCAAAATCGTTGACCGGATCAAAATGGACTCGGAAATGTAAGAAAATAACCGACAATTTAGAAAAATCTCGAGTTTTGTCGGATTTTCTAATTATGCATTTAGTTTATTAGCCAAAAAAAAAACATTATCGATTTATTGAAGGCTAAATTAAAAAGATTTTTACCAGATTTAGAGTTGCGAAAACATCATAAAAAATCCATCGAGACGCGAAAAGCTGTAGCGAGCTTAGCTTCTATGATTTGCAGTGTGTTATCAAACAACCACGTGCTTAGGGATGCGGAATGCGCTTTCAAAAAGGAAGGAGGAAGAAAGGAAAATTGGAAGGGTCCAAGATCAACAGAAATTGCCTAAAGTAGTGGATAAAAGAGGTTCGTGATGTATTGGAACAATGCCAATCAAATTGTACCCTTTCGAACAGCTACTGCAGTTGCGGAAAAGTTCCAAGAAAGTGTCTTATGAAAGCTACAAGTGGTCGGGAAGCGACAATGTTGCTTTGTCGCCTTCAACAACTTTAAAGTTTATCTTTCTTTGTTTTATCTTATCATACAGTGTATTCCTTTCTTCTATAATCATATTTTCAAATCTTTAGTTATCAAATACAGGTAATTCCCTTGCCATAAATTCACCCACCACTCCGAAACATCGTCGGGGATAGTGCAAATCCGCGGAACTGGCATTGGATAATTCCGCGTTTCTGACAAATGTAGCCAATTTCAATTACTTATTGTCGTAGCGACTAAATTAATGACTTTAGTAGATTTCTACTGTTAACAATATATAGAACACATGAATTGTTACTATTCATGTAAAAATTAGGTCAAAAATCGTTAAAATAAAAAAAATAAAAACTCATACATAACCTTCCCCTGTAAACCTACACGTAGTGCAGATACGCGCACTTTACGTATGGTAGATTCGCGGATTTGCACTATCCCCGACGATATTGAAAATGGAATCTGATTACACAAAGGAAATGGCGTACCATACATCTCAATAATAAACATAGCAACAGAATATTGATCTCCCTGTAATAATAATTGGCCTCAGCGCTGCAACGGGGTTAATCGGAACTTTCTAGACCTGGAACTAGCCCTTAGTACGCATGTTCGGGGCCCCGGACAGCCGGGCTGGCTGTTTGGCTTGATACTATAAATAAATCAAAACGCAATACCTGGTTCCCCTCTTGCATTAAATCAATCATACGATGCGCGCGTCGTCTAGCTCAGTCGAGCCTCCGCTGGGATGCAGGGCCACCAACTAGTGTCGCGGATGCCTTCCTCGATAAACGGTTGTGCCTTATCAATATTCTAAAATTTTGGAATTTTAGTACAAACTCCCACCTGTCAACTTTTTATAACATGTAAGAGATAGTGAGTAATTATTTTAAAAAAAAATTGCCGCGTTTTTTTTTAATTGTGGTTTTCAGTACAGGACATTTCGAGTAGCTTTTTTTAGACGTCTCATCGATTTTTTCTTTGTTCTTCTAGTTTTTGTTTTCACTTTATATTGGTTTAAGTGCAGTTTGGGGACGAGATTTCAACTAAATTTCGGTAAATATTTCCATATGATATTAGATTTCCATTTTTTTTTTTCAAAGTAGTAGTTCATTATCATTATCAAAAAAATTAAACAATAGGTTGTCAAAATCAGTTGCTTCGCCTACCCAAATCTGCTTTTTTAAATGACAGACAATGATTAAATACTGTCTCTGTAAATCTTGAAATCATTTTTTGAAGACCTCCATTTTTTTTCTGCCATCCTACACATGGCTAGCATCTTTCACAAGCACATAAGTTGCCGCGAACCTGTTGCTGTAAGCAGCGTCGGCGTCAAGATTAAACTACTTAAAAACTTAGCAGACAAAACAATGGTAGTAGCGCGAAAAAAAAAAGTATCTAGTACTAGGTGACCACAGAAAAGTACTATGGGTCTATTTCCGACAAAGTGCAATTTTTTTTCTATATATATAAATCTAAATAGGTCATGAATAGTTACTCAAGTACTTTTCAGGATGCAATACTGATATTAATATCTAGGTCACCATAGAATAGTATTTTCAATAATTTTTCGGAAAAAATGCAAGTTTCTTCCTAGATAAATGTAATTATGTTAAGGCAAATCGCGCTATAAACACGATTCAATCATCATCTTCCCGCCCGTGTCCCATGTTATTTGAAGTCGACGCAGCACGTTTTTTTCTTACTTTTTACTAGGGAATGCAATCTTCGCCATATTTTTGACCTATCCCAGAAAAAAACCTAATTTTAAAATCACGCAAAATTAGGCATTTTTTACTGAAAACGTATGCAACTGCTATTAGTTTCATCTACTGATTATCAACATGTAAGATGAAAATAAAACGTTCTAACTATATGTATAGTTTACCATCAGGTTATAATTTCAGTATTAAAATCTTATTATATCATAATCTTCTTTTTAGATAACCTAGTTAAATCAGCCTTTAGCAGTAAATAGTTTTAGTCATTAGTATAATTTAAAAAGGAATGGGAACATTAGGAACTAATAAAATGAAATTGAACTTCCGAAGTTCTCAAAATTTATAAAACATATTAATTAAGTTATTAAAAGTAATAAGAATTGCTTTAGTAAGCAAATAATTGGTTTAAATTTTTCAGTCAGATTATAGTTTTGTCATGCTGTATTAAATGGTAAAAATTATTCTTGAAAATAGCTTTTAAAAAAACAGCATATCAAAGGCTTCACCTGACAGACGTCTCCTGATTTTTAGCCCAAAAATGCTCGTACGGCCTCTACACTCATAGGAACCAGAGACGATAGGCAGTTATGTGCGAACTGAACTGAATCTCGCAATCTCGCGAGATCTCGTACGAAAATTTTACGAAATTCATTCTCGTAAAATATGGACGAGGTTGCATTCCCAACTTTTCACTATGCAACACAGTAACAAAATGGCAAAGTCGCGGCTAGCCTTCGTTTTAAGATGGCCAAAACTCAGTAAGGTTATTAAGAAATTCGCAGTAATGCATATAAGTAGGTGGTTGTAAATATGCGCGAATTTAGTGGGTCGGCGCTTTGGCGACTAGGAGTTTGGAACTGGGTTCTCTCAGATAGAGGTGGTAAATGCGAAATCTGGGGTTTAGGAGGGTAGGTACATTTCTTTGTTAAAAATTGCAACTCATTAGTAAGCCCTTTTATATGTGATCTTACTTCCTCAATAGTGTTCCATTTCAAGTGATTTTAAATCGTCTATCTCGATGATATGTTTCTGTAAGATTTCATAAGTGGGAATTGATATTAATTTTCTTTGTCAGTGAATATGTTTGTGGAAATGTGTTAGTTTTTATAGAAATGCAGTGAAGTAGTGCAAGACGTAGTAATTTTGGTATTTTTTTTAAATATTTTTTAAAGTTTGGTTAGCCATAGTTCTTTGTTCTATAAAATGTGACGCAGTTTCTGCATTGATCTTAATTCCGGGAAATGACGGTGGGCGGAACAACATGATTGATATAACCTGCTGTAGGTAGCAGCCCTTCTACGCATGTGCATAAATCTGGGGTGAGTCGCACGAGCCTTGCGAGCCCTAGGCTTTCGTTACAGTCTAGCTTGGAACTTGGCCGCGATCAGTTGTTTCGATGTTTCATAGTGTGCCTTTTGTGTGAGTTATTCTTATTAGTGGTTATATCACGTCGTATTTTGGGTTACGCTAAAAGCGTAAAGAACTAAGACTTGGATTATATTACTTAGTGGACAATTATTGAATATTTTTTTTAAAACATTAAGTGAAGTGATCATTTTTTAAATGAAGTGCGCAGTAACTGTGCTTGTATTTGTGATTAAAATAAGTGCAGCTTAATTTTGAGCACACAATCTTTTTTTAAATCTATTTTTACACAAGGCACCCTGGGCGGGGGGGTGATGAAGGGTGCGGGGACGATTTCCAAAATGGCGGCTATGACATGTGAACTTTAAAACTGCCCCGACATGTACTGCGCATGTACAATATTGACCGGGGCTCGATCCAATTAAGGACATAAGTAATGCGGGAGAAGGAAAGAGAAGGGGGATTATTTGGAAGTGTTTAGAGTAGTGAGTGCACATTTGCAGTGACTGATATTTTTTATAATAACTTCCTGCGATTGGCTAAGCAGATAAATCAATTGTGATTCAAGAAGTATTAGCTAAATTTAAAATGGTAAAAACGCTAAACTTAGCAGCTGTTAATAAGCGAAAATCAGCTGCTGCGTTTAAAATGCGATTCCAGTCAGTCTGTGCTAACGCAAGGACACATAAAATTGCGGGCCGAAATTTGAAAAAATGCAAAATGGCTGTCGCTTGGGCAAAGCAAATTAAAATAAAAGCGATACGCCGTGGCAATAGGCAGCGATTAAAAACTGCGGACAAACACAAGGGCCAATTCAAAGAGCTTGCCAAACGTTTGGGGCAGTTAAAAATGAAACCAGCAATTCGGAAGGTACCTAAGACGGATTTAAATGGAGGTAGATCACTCACTGAAAACAACAATACAATTATTACGCATGAGTATTTCGAAATGGCAGTCGCAAGTACTGGGAAACAACGAAACGAACCTTGTGGCGGACTGCAATGTCTGCAATGTAAAACTCATTTATATACCTCACAGAAAATTAAAATGACTGATGTCACGTGGGGTAGACGCAGGCAATACCGCGTAATGGCTTCAGTTGCCTAAACATAATTTTCGATTAAGTGAATATAATTTTATTAGTTTTAGTTAAGTGTCGTGATCGTGAACATTAAATAAGAAAAAGACATGTGCTACCTGATTTGTTGTATTACTTGTATATTTGCGAGAAGAAAAAAACAAGATAGTGATAGTGAACATGACATTTATGCAGTTGATGTATTTTTGTTAGTGGGAAAGACCTGTAAGCTTCCTCCGGGCGTGTATGAGGTGGTCAGTATGTATTTATTGCTTAATCACTTAATCAAAACTCAACTTTAGCTTCCAAGCTTCCATTGCTCGTGTTTCGTTCCATAATTAAGTCAGCCTTATTGGCGCCCAACAAATCGGTTGGGCGCCAATAAGGCTAATTTAATATGATTGATGCAAACTCATCGTAACCACAATTGTCAACTGTGCCATTTCCAAAACGATATTTTATTTTTCCGGTCGTCACTCAAAGAGGCGAAAATATCCGAGATCACACACGCATATAAGAATTTCGTTTTACACTTTTCAGTAATTTAAATGAAGGTCGCGTCACTTGATATTTCACTTCTAACACAATCTAATAAATCTTTAGAGGGCAGCTGCATCACGAGTACCACCATGACTAGAATTCCGAGAAATGGTAGCGATGAAAACGGGTGTGCCGTGTACTGCGCAGAAATAAGTGGGTGGGACATGCGCGCGCATCCGAACTGAAGGTTTCTTTGTTCTCCTACTTTCTAAGCAGTTCAATTTGTCGACCGCCTGTTTCGAATATAACGGCCGTCACCAAGTAGGAATGCCATACCCACGACTTGGGATGCGTGAATCAGTTTTGAACCCCCCTTTTCCATGACTTTTGAATGCATGGGAGTAGTTCCTTATTAAGGCAGGCAAATGTGGGTGTAGGAACAGTTTTAAAATAGCGGCCGTGCTTACTCGCCCCTCGCCCTCCAGGTGCGCGCGCATCGAAATCGGGCTGTTCCGTATTTGAGCTAGGGTGCGCCGAGCTGGTTAGCCCGGGCACTTGTCACTCTAGCCCGGATCGTGGGAGCTGGCAGTTGTTTGAGACAGTACCCGAAATAATCTTAAGTCTTGCAATGGCGCATACTGTAAAGGAATTCATTGCTTTTTTAGTTTTCATCGGTGCATTTGTGTATATCGTGGACCCGCTTACATTATGCGTGGAGTTTAAGAAAGTTTTAAAAAAAAATCAGTAATATTCTCTCAAAAATCTCTGTAACCCAAGATGGCAGAGGCCAGCACGAACTAAGAAATGATTTTTTTCGCGAACAATAAATAATGAATTTTCACCTCGAGGTGTTTTCCCTGAAAGAGTAAAGTGGGTCACCGGTTTGCTGAACACAAAATGGCGTCGGTGTAGTACTTCGTGGACGTTGCAGGTGGATTATCCTTCATGCGCATCTGTAAGTGAGTCGTTCTGTGTGTCCGGTCGGGTATTCAAATTCTGAGGAAGCTCTACAATGGCTTCAATGTACTGCTAAAATTCAAAAAAATTCCCATAGTTCATGATTGCCACGTGGCGCCCTCGTCGGTAGCGGCGGACAGCGGCGTTATCGGTTAAGGGAAGTGCGGAGTGGGGGAGGGAGGCATGAAATTGAGTTTTGCGCCCTGGACAGTAGAGGCGTGGCGGGCGCTGGCGGTAGAGGGGCGAGATATAGATGGGGGGGGGGGCTGTCCGGCTCGATAAAACTTACCGTCATGCTCCATCTGCCGTTGCCGTCTAGGATGCGCCGCCATTTTAGAACTCCACCGAAGTATCGCGAAATGGCGCCCGTTTGCTGCTTTGTTCTTGGTGTGTTCTCGGGTATTTTAGTGTTGACCATACAGGCCGATGGGTTGTGTTTTGATTATTTGTATGAGCCGTTAGTTTAAAATTAAGTTGTCTTTAAAACTTTAAATTATGTTTCCTTTAAGCTAACGAAATCGCAAAGAAACTACAAACCATAGGAAAACAAAACAAAAAGTTCATTAGTGCGAAAATTGTACATGAATGCGAAAATGTTTTCTTCACACTAATTTTACCAAACTAAAATTCCTAAGTGGCGTTAAAATTAGCGCGTGCATTTTGCAGTATTTAAAGTATTTTAGTCGTAACTGTGTCGTAATGTCAGATTTCAATCGGTTAATGTAACTAGTATTATCGCCATATTGGGAAACCGAACCTAAAGTGCAACAAGTTTGCAAATGTTGATAATATTTTTAGGTCGTTTTTGACTGCCTTTTACTAAGGTAATGTTCTGATTATGAAACTTTTAGGAATAGTTTCCAAAAAGCAAGAAGTGTAAAAAAAAAACTTTTTGTCTTGGGCATGTGCAACTACTGTTAAAGTTTCATAAGGAATGAAAAAAAAAATGATTGCTCGTTTAATAGTTAAGAAAAATACCGGAATTTGGTTGGGCCACTCAAATTGAAAACCTAGCAGTGGCGAAGGTTCCATACAATTCGATTCCTACCGGCTTCCATTTGAAAACAGGCACCATCAGATCCATAGACGAATAATAAAATCACATTAAAGATTACGCACTCCGGCTTACCTCTTAAAAAAAAATTGACCCTTCGCTACTGAAACCCAGTTTTGTTATTTACTCATCCCTGGTTGGATTTCCAAGCAACGCAACTAGAAAACTGCAAAGCTTATTAAAAAAAAAAACCATACTCTTTATGCATAAAACATATGAAAAGAAAAGTGCAAAATATGCACCTTCATTACAGTAGAAACCACAATCTGACAACCAGTCTTACCAAAGAGTGTCGTATTACCCAGTACTAACTGGGTGGTGGAGGACAGTTAGGCAGTCGCTTCATGGCACTGGTATTTTACATGGAGCTGCATTCGGTTAGACTGGAAGGTGACTCCAACATAGTTCGGAAAAGGCTAGGCAGATGATGGCAGTAGAAACCAAATACCCTCAACAACTCATACTGCTCTACTAAATCCAAAAAATACTTAATTAAACATCCACCCTGATACAGTCAGACGGACCATTAACAAAAGCCCTCTCTCTTATCTCTTGTAATAATTATAAATTTTATTTTTGACATTCCATTTTTTACTATTATATTTTAAAATTAGATGATATACTATTACTGACATTTTTATAACAACTTGTTTTGACATTCCATTTTTGTTATTATTTTTTGTTTATTATTATTTACAGAAATTAGATGACATATTATTAATTATTTTAAATTGAATATGGATTATTACCATTTTTGAATTTGTTATTCCATCTTTGACATGTTTTTCGATTTTTTATGTTTTAATGGTACTTTTTTATTTTACATTTTATTTTATTTTACTAAATTTCTATACGATGTATGTTGTTCTGAAATAAATGACTTATGACTTATCTCCATATCCTTTTATTTGATGTTTCACCTATCTCCTGATTGGCTCTCAGTAATTAAGCCGCCAGACAGACAGCGGGAAGCTGGGGTTGCAATATCATACCTGCCTGTACTTATGTCGGCATATTGAACTGTCTGGTGAAATAGATGGATGTATATTTTGTGTAGGTGGGCGGAAATCGGTTGGCTTTGGCAGGAGATTCGTTGTGATTTGATAAGTCATAATTTATTTATTTCAGAACAACATACATCGTATAGAAATTTAGTAAAATAAAATAAAAAGTACCATTAAAACATTAAAAATCGAAAAACATGTCAAAGATGGAATAACAAATTCAAAAACGGTAATAATCTACATTCAATTAAAAATAATTTATAATATGTCATCTAATTTCTGTGAATAATAATAACCAAAAAATAAGTGTCGTCACAGGCTCCCCCACTCATGATCTTTGATGCGTTTTATCTTCGTCAATTTTTATTGATTTGATAAAACAAAAAATACGTATCCAATATTTTTCGATAATCTAACTGAGGGACTAAATAGAATCAATTTTTTTTACACAGGACACATCCCTGTTGATCCTATGCATAGTAATGTTGAAATATTGAACCGTCTATGATGGAATAGATTGATGTATCTTCTGTGTAGGTGGGTGGAAATCGATTTGTTATAATATGAGACGCAGTCCAATGCGTTTATAGTTGAGTTGTGTTTTCATTTGGTTGACCTTGACTTAGCGATGTTTTGATTGTTTTTTTTTTAAGTCTACTAAGTGGGGAAAGACCTTTTAAAACATGAGTTAAACTTTTCCGAAAATTTTATTGGTCGTTTTATAGCGGTTGATTTTCCTCCGTGCCTCGGAAAGCACGTTAAGTCGCAGGTCCGGCTGTCATTTGTAGATCTTTGACAGTCTTTACAGGTAGTCAGTCGCCCGAAAGTCTGGCAGCCAGTCTTACTAAGAGGTATCGTATTACCCAGTACTAACTCTAGTAACGAGGTCAGATAGGCAGTCACTCCATGTAAAACACTGGTAGTCAGTTACATTCGGTTAGACAGGAAGCCGACCCCAACATAGTTGGGAAAAGGCTAGGCAGATAATGGTGATAGTGGTCGATTGATCTCGACATTTAAATTACCAGTCTGAGTCTCAAATCGGAGTTTAGCTCGGGAACACACACAGACACCGGGACCGCTTATCAACTCTTAACTTTAATTACAAATGCGGGCCATTATCGGCCCGCCTCACTACTACCACATAAACCACCATATACTTTAATACATCAATTTGAATGCAAGCGCATTATTTAGGTTAAATACCTCCTACTTATACCCGGTGTTAAGAAAAAGACGTTTCATTTTACCAATGTGACCTTCTGAGGCAATCAGCCCACACGTCCGTTCTCGGCGAAATCTCTTACGTAACTGAGCTGTTTTGGTAAAGATCGTGATGGCCTTTTCTTTAATTTATGGTCGGCTTCCAGTCTTTACCGAAAGTGGTTTAGTACTCGAAAAAATGTTGCTTTTGAACATGCAAAAATGGATTTGTGTAGTAATCGAAGCAGCGGTCTTGAAAGTGATAATTATTTCACGTGTTAAAGGCTGATTTTGCAGCTGAACACAAGCATTAAAAACTAAAGGAGAATGCTGATGTAATTTATTAGTAGATTCCTCATTAAAATGCTAAATTACCAATTATGGCCTCTCCAATCATACGGGCTATAGCTGATAAGGATGTTTATTTATACCTAACAGGATAATTTAATTGATTTCCTGCGGTTTTGCCTCTTGTATTAGTACATGGCGGACTGGAGCTGTATATCAGTTGTGGAAATGAAACCTTATACATTATTGTAAAAGGTTGTTTTGTATTTCCCCTTTATGGACTTGACGCCTCTGTTTTGTTAATACTCTATGCAGAAGATGCATTTTTGATGATTTTAAATACTCAGTGATCATTTGGAGGTAAGGCTAGGCAAAAGCGCACAGTGCACCCACGATGCGCCAGTTATGTTAAACATTATTATAGCTAGCCCACATTGTCCCACTACTGGGCAAAGACCTCTCTCCATTCCTTCCAAAGGTCACATGTTATGTTAAACATAACTTGTGTTTATGTTTAAGCCATTTAATACGGCCGAACTGAAATAAATCCTCCTTCATAACATTGCAGATGGGTATAAAATTATGAAGTTCACACGACGCCCTAAGCCGAGGCTCGTACCCCACAGGGGGTGCCCTTAGCGTGTGGTCGCTTAGCTTTAAGTAGTCTTTACGCCCTGGCTGGAGGCCTTACTTTCAAGGCATCCACAGGATTTGCCCGGTTAAGCAGAAGCCAGCCTCAGAGGCTGGACTGCGAAATGCCATTATCAAAAAAAAAAACAAATAATAACACAGAGTCTGGCCCTAGGTACGAAAACACGTAGGACTTGCGTAGGTAGCAACGCTTTTATGTAACAACGGAGTATTACGTAATATACCTGACGGATTGCGATGTTTCAAGAACAGCCTTTGAGTTACCCACTCGCAGATATTTAAGATAAAGAGATGTTTTCGTGTGGAAATATTAATTACTTATTAAAGCTGAAAGACTGGGTTTTAATTAGTTAGTGCTTCTACGATCTAATTAATGTTGTCTTATGCGGCTTGTTGGAGCTTTCGATTAGGCTCTGATATGAAAATTTTTTTTTTACGTTATGTCATTTACGACTTTATACTTTATCGGTCATCTTCAACACATATGGTGTATAATTAGAGGGTAGGTAGGGTACAACACGTGTCGGCAAATGCGGAAGTTCACGTGACGACCATATCAATGCCACATCATCGCAGTATCGTGAGCGAATGTGAGTATGATCACGTGCGGCGAGTGTTATGACAAGGTCTCATCTCTCCCAATAGCCTGACACCGACCTGTAATTCCCACGTCAAGTTCCCACGAAGTTTTCTCTTTATTAACCAAAGTCTTTTCTTCCACAGTGAACAATCAATAAGCAGCGCCCGGGCTTCCGTGATGGTGTACGATGACGGGCTGAAGCGCTGGGTGCCCTCGGGCTCCAGTTCCGGACTCTCCAAGGTCCACATTTATCACCACACGCAACACAATACCTTTCGAGTTGTCGGAAGGAAGCTGAATGATCACGAGGTTAGTGGAGTATCTGCTTGAGTTCCATCTTCTAGTTTCTACGAGGACTTAGTTATAGAAGACTCGTTATGTGGACCGGTTATCGGGGTAGTAGATCGCTTAGATTTGATCACGGATTGGAGTGACGCATCGATCTTCGCATGCTGGGCATGTGTGGCTACTAGCAGCTGGATAGCAGGAGTGAAGGATCGAAGTTGTCAGCGATTGAAAAGACCTATGTCTTGCTGTAGATTGCTAAAGGGCCTTTTAGTATGGGCTGATAATGAAGACCGTCGAACATTTAACATTTTTAGATACTTCTACAAAAGAAACAATTTTATCAGCAGCAGCTTAGATATAAAGCGAAAAGACCCTGTGCTATTTATTTTTACTCCGTCATCCAATGTCCTATACATTTGATTGATTTTCATTTGTTCTATGATGCATTTCCAGCCCTTCGGAGAAGTCACCTACAATACAATGGTGTTCCTACAGCATATCCCTGACATGATATCCCTTTCTCAGGTGGTGATAAACTGTGGAATAGTCCGAGGCCTCAAGTACAACCAAGCCACCGCCACATTCCACCAATGGCGGGATGCGAGACACGTCTATGGCCTCAACTTCTCATGCAGAGAAGACGCCGACAGTTTCGCCAGGGCTATGATGCATACCCTCGAGGTAAGGCTTTGGGAAGATTTTTTTTTATTAGGTTCATAAACAGACGTGATTTGACGATATCGAGAGAGGTGGTAGGAATGGGAGAGGGCCTAGGAGTGTAACAGTTCAGTTTAAAAAAAATTAAGCAGACGACTTCCTTATTAGTGCCTATCAGTGGCGAAGGTTCCATAGAACTCGATTCCTACCGGCTTCCATTTGAAAAATGGTGCAGTCAGTATTCTATAGACAAAATAATATAATCACACAAAACATTTGTACTCCGGCTTACCTCTTGCAAAAATTGACCCTTCGCTACTGCTGCCTATGGACATCATTCAACCGTATTCACGGATTCTAGTGGTTGATTAAATATTAGTGACGGGATATCATTGTTATCTGTCTTGGAGCTGGATAAATAGTTTTAGTCAAACGAAGAGAACATCTTAGTTTATTGGAATGTTTTGTAAAAGTTTAACATTAATCTGAAGTTAGTCTTCTTCTATCCAGCCCCCGTAGCATGACCACCGTAGACAAGGATTTCTTTGACGGAAGAATCGACAAAATGACAGATAATGCAAAGAAATCTGTCATTGTGTAGACACAATCTGTCATTTTGTCGATTCTACCGTCAAATAAATCCTTGTCTACGGTGGTCATGCTACGGGGGCTGGTGTCGAGAGTTTTTATGCCGCCCATGGGCCTCTGACTTGGCTTTACATACCGTCGTGAAATATCTCTCAGGCATGCTGGTTTCCTCACGATGTTTTCCTTCACCGAAGCAACTGAAATAAATATTTAAATAGATAGATCATTAGGGGTTAAATAAAATGGAATTATTGGAAAGTTAAATGCATACGTGTGCGTACAGAACCGTCACACTGGCAAGACCCGGTGCTGCAATTTTTTTTTTTTGTGGATTTTTCACCGAGGCTAAAGAAGACTTTCAACTTCAAGCTTTAACAAAACCTCTGTAGTAGATTCGTCCTAGCAATTATATCAACAACTTCATCTCTATCTAGATCCTGGCCAACAAGCCTGCAGGCAACTCAGCGCCCGCCCCGCCGCAGCCGCCCAACCCGCCGGTCCCCTACAACGGACACAACAACGCGCACACCTACGACGAAGATATGGGGTACAGGTAATATGTCCTAAGTTCATTGGAGTCGCCCCCCTGTTACGCAGTGTCCTGCTTGACCGACGAATATGACGCGACACGACACGATGCAATGCGACGCGATGCTACACGCGGCAAATGTCATTACTTCTCGAATCATGGAGAAGTACAGTACAATTTTGCTTGAAAGTTCATATTTTAAGTACAGACTTTTAAAAAAATATCATAAAAAAACACAGAAAGAAAACAAATATAATATTTTTACAACCAACCATTTCGTAGTTCGTGGTGTCGCGTCTGGTCGCCCTCAAAACAAGTACGCGTTACGTCGCGTCTCGCCGCAGACTGCCATATAGGCCGCAAGCCGGGTATGTCGTTGAGTAGATCGTGTTCGTCGCGTTCGCAGCGTCGCGTCGCGTCGTATTCGTCGCTTACGCAGGACACCCCGTTACGTGGGACTTCAACTTGAGTCCCCCATTTTCATGGGACTTGAGTGGCGAAATGGTTGTATCGTCATCTGCCGAAGTTGAGGGCAAAACAGGCGTGTATGTTGTCATCACATGCACTATGATCAGTTATGCAACATCATCACTCAAGGATGTGATTATCTCTGCCAGGGCTGCGGGACTGCCGTGGCTGCGAAAGAGATACCGTGGCCCTGGACCAAAAAGGGCAAAGAAGGAACATGGATGGGTTTTTTTTTAGTCAGTACAAGTCTGACACTCCCTTCCGTTCCGCCCAAAGTGGGGGGGTCATTTGATGATTTCCCATCCGAAAAAAAAATGTGATTATCTCCAAATACATTTTGATTTCCATTGTCTTACTGAGACTTTTCATAACTGTCATGTTTCAGGCTGTCATGACTTTCTTTTAAAAATAATAGTACCTACCTAACTATAACGGGCCACTGTGGATTGGCTTTAGCCCTTTGTGCTAAAAGTGCGGGTCTCCAGGATCCTGAGATATGTCAATGACTTGTGACAACAATTAAATTCTCATAATCATTCATTTTTACTATTAAGATCACCATCATAAATCTTGGCTCTCAAGTACAGCAACCTTAACACCAACTTATCTGAACAGAACAATGACCCGGGAGGACGCGGCGATATTCCAACAGCCCCAATACCACGCGCCCCACAACCACCAACAGCCACAGTACCACGCGGCCCCGAGCCAGTACCATGCGCCCCATCATCATCACCAGGTAAGATCATCACCATTTACATCGTTACATTACACTTTTCAAGACGGCGATGACCACATATCACAATGACGCCGCAATTGTCTATAGTCTCAGAAGGCCGGTGCTGTGCCTGTGGGTGGGAACATTATAGGGTGATTATGCTGAACATCCAAACCATCCAGATCTTTGTTTTGGGTTTGGGTGTTTGTGATCTGTGGGCTGGATTCACGAATAAAAGTCGTCGTCTTCATGTATACCTTTTGAAATCATTTGCGACAAGGACGGGCGTTTCCTCTTCTTCATATTCTTTGTCTTTTCTTTGTTTGCCCGTTTTTAACAGCACGTTCATTTATTTACTTGCATCATTCTCTGCAACCAGTGAACCTGCAATCATTACTTATACACTTGCGATCATACTTTTAATTCTTTAAACTTGCTTTCGTCTTCTTCAATTAATTTTCTTGTAATCAATTTTGCACTTGTCGATCTGCCTCGTCTTCTGCTTCCTATTCACTAACCTTCCCCTTTTTTCAACTCACACAATTGTATTCATCGTCTTCAACAGTTTCACTTGCAGCATTTATACTTGCTTTTACCTCCTCAACTCATTCCTTTTCTCCCAGCTCTTCATTCAGCCCACACATTGACTCTCATACTTTTCCCATCACACTTTTGTTACCATTTCTGCAAAACAACGGTACTATTGCAGCAGCAGCAGCCGCAACAACCGACCCCTCCCGCGCCACCCCCGCACGGCGTCCACCACACATTGCCGCATCAGCCCAGCCAACCCACGCCTGGACATCACCGCACTAATAGGTAAGGATTTACGACTAGATCTTCAACAGTCTTTAGAACTACAAGTAAAATGGAGAGTAAGAATGGCGCACAGGGGAGGACCACTATCTTCAGCAATCGGTGGAACAAAGCTGCGAATGGTAATGATGGTGTATCCTGGAACAGGTCAAGAAGAGTTTTTATTTAGGAGTGGAGGCAGCTGCTTGTATTTCGAGCTGTGTTATGAGACCGTTATGCTTGCCTTTCTCATAGTTTTTCCTTCCGTTCTTCCAAGCTACTTTTGAACTATTGTTTAATTTTTTTACTTCAGCCACTTGTAGTCCTAACTAACCTGAACATTGTATAAAAATGGTTAAGCTGGTGATAAATATCGAACATTTGCTAGCATGAACTGACGGGAGCCACTTTAGTTTGAACTAGTCCACCACAGGAAACAGGAGACTGGCACAGGCAAAGAGAGGCCTGTACCTAGTAGTGGATGAAGTCGGATGATGAGGAGTTCACCACAATTTATCGAAGCCTGTCTGTCATCCGGTATACTCAGATTATTCAAAGTAACTTCAAGGCATTGTCTTCTCCAACGACCATATCTGCCAAAATATTTGCCTTAACTGTATTCATTTTGTCTAGCGCACCAATGCCTCCGAACATGTCGTTATCGGCCGCCGCGACCGGAGCGCCCGCACCGCCCCCTGTACCACCGCATCAAAACCTGCCGCCACCTGCTAACGTAAGTACTTCACCTAGCATTATTCATACAGGTCTACGGCTAACCAGAGGTTGTCCCATACATACTTATGGATTTTTTCTTGGGAGACCCCATCAATTGTGATTTCGATTTGGTGGTGGTGGTTCAACCTGATGTTATTTAGTCACTGCCGCCCATGGACACCTCTCATCATAGATTAAAAGCTGCCATTTCTCGTGAATCTTTGATTACACCTGGATCCATATCCTACAATTTACCATATTTTGCTATTCAACTTCCGAACCCTGAAACAGCTGACATCTTGAACCCTGATACAAAGACATTGACGACAGACCTCTGTCTATTACTAAGATAGAAGAAGACCTCATCACAATTCTGACCTAACACTTTTCTTCCTCAGGGTACCCTAGCGCCGCCAACGCCACCAGCAGCCCCTCAACCACCACCAATGGTTAGTTTTCATTTCACTCGACTACGAATTACCCCTTTAATTTTAGAATGTTCGGCGATTCGATCAGACCCTGGCTCAAAACCAGGGGGAGGGTGGCAGGGAGAAGACGGTTCATATATATATAGAAATATGCTGTCCCAAGCTTTGATATATAAAATATCATTTCAGTTAATTTGCGCGCTCGTTTATTCACGATTTTCGTAGTCGGGTTTCTTTTAAGTTAGCCATAAGCAGTCCTGTATCTTAAGTTCGTAAGTCTAAAGTTTGGAGTGTATCTGCGAGCGAATGAGACTTCATCAACATCTAGAAAACCAAGTTTTCAACCGCTGCTGAGCAGACATCTATCACAAGATGACAATCACTTTAAGTTCCCGTGTGGTGAGGAGTTTGATGACGTATGATTGGAACTTCACCGACCAACATGCATGGATCAGTATCATTGTCGAACTACATTGGAGGAACAGATGGTACTGTTTCCGTCGCCAAGTCTATCGAACATCTTGTGGGAAGAGTGAAAGAAACAACATCTAAGGAGTTACTTCCGTGGCTGTTCTGGTAAAGCCACAAGATCTGAAGGAAGGCCCTGAATGGTACGATGATAGAAGCTTCGTCTGATACAATGCCGAAGACCTGCGGAGTATTAGACAGCAAGCGGTGCCAACTCTTCATAAAATCCTACATTCTGCTGATGATATACCCCCAGGAGATAAAGACACGGCGACACCATGACCCATGAGTGGAGTGTTTGAACGTTATTAGATATACTCTTTGGTTATTAGCAAATGCTGGTTGACGTGTGTTTTTAGATGATTGTGTGGTTTTGTTTATTGTATTGTAAATAGTATTGGTGTGTATGTGCGTATGGAACGTTGTATTTATTTATTATACTGTAAAAAATTGGTGTCTATGTGTGTATAGTATGAAATATAGAATGATGTATTGTATTGTAAATAGTATAGGTATGTATGTGCGTATGTATGGATTTTTGTTTTTGTGTATTTTATTGTAAATATTATTGGTATGTCTATGTTTATGTATGTTTTGGTATTAAAAATACAATAAGAATAGGTTCGTAAATGAAAAAGTCGAAGTACAGGTATGCAGGAGTCTATTTAGATAATAAAACCAAAAAACGCCAAAGGCTTGTTCATGTACATATTGTATGAATGAAAATTTTGTGATTTCTTTTCAATAAAGTCATAGAATATATTTATATTTTCCGCTCAGTCGTTTAGTTTAACTAAACGACTGAGCAAAAATGTAAACACCTTAGCAGGCACAAGCTGTGGTGCCGCAAGCGGTGACATCGTCGGGCCCGCCGCCGCCCCCTCCGCCCCCGACCGGCGCGCCTCCGGCTGCCGCCGCCGTGTACGCGACCGGCCCCATGGCCACCGCCGGCCCCACCGTGCCGGCCCCGGCCGCGCCGGTGACGTCACCGCCGCCCCCGCCCCCGCCACCCGCGCCCGCGCCGCCCCAAGACGTGTCTGGTCTAGCTGCGCAGTTACAGCAAGCAAGGCTGAAAAGACAAGCCAAGGTAGGTTGACTGCTAGGGTGGGAATTTTTTATGAACGCGTTTTACGTGGGTGAAAAACTCTTTGCTCTGGGTGTTGAAACGTCAAAGATGTCAATATTGAATTAATTCGCACGAAACTTTTGTTTTCTGCGAATATTGCTCTCTATTGTTAATTGCTCTTTGATTCTTTTTTTACAATTTCACAGGACTAAAGAGCCTTCGCAATTTTGTGACCGGTGGTGTGTGTCGAGAGGCCTAGGTATGAGGATTGTTCTCTTAGACCGACCTGATCCAAAATTAATTTTCTCCGTACAGCAAGCAACAAACGGTCAGTCGAGCGGGCAGACGAGCGCGGAGGCCGCGTCTCCGCCGGGCGGGCAGGAGCACTCGGGCTCGTCGTCGTCGTCGGGCGGCTCCGTGCGGCCCGGCGCCACGCTGTCGTGCATGATGAACGAGATGGCGCGCACGCTCGCACGCCGCCGGGCGCATCTCGACAGGGCTGAGGTGCCTAAGGTTTAACTTGTTTCTATTTTATACCTACCAATAACTTCCAAAGTTGTGAATAGCATCTGGGTGCACGGACTACGGAGTACGGAACCGGAAAGCACAGCTCAAATTTATGGATGCTTATACCCCGCGGTAGCTGATAGACAGCATAGGCTGATCATGATACCTCCATGTGTGTCATGGTAGCAACCACACATGGAGGCACATAACTGTCTGGCATTTTTGTACCGAATACCAGAAATCCGTATTGTCCGGGAAAACCTATTAATAAAGCCTGACAACCAGTCTTACCAAGGGATATCTTATGACCCAGTACTAACAGGGTTGTGGAGGTCAGATAGGCAGTCGCGCCATATAAAATACTGGTATTCCGCTGCATCCGGTCAGACTGGAAGCTGACCCCAATACAGTTGGGAAAAGGCAGGCAGATGATGATGGTTCACCACTCGACATCTTTCTTCAAACACGACAATATGCGGGTATAAGTTCTGAGACCTCTTCGTCAATATCTTACCAATGTGTGTGTTTCCGCAGGAGTCGTCTACGGACAACTCAGTGAACAACACGCCCATGAAGACGTGGGAGCGCTCGGCGACCCTCCCGCACCGCCTGCCCGCCGCGTGTAACGGGAACACGCGTGAGTCGCGCTGCTTATATCATTTGCTACTACACACGACCACTCATCAAGCTATACGTATCCGGTATAACCTGACCTCGCTTTGTATGAGTTTCCCGTACGATGAGAGATCAGCTTAATTTGGTTTTCTATAGTTTGATTGGTCGTCGTGAGTACACGTTAAAACTTTGGACATCCAATTTCATTTATCAATTTCTTTTTGTTTATCTTGGAATATTACTGTAGATTGAAATAGAAGAATCGACAAAATGACAGATAGTGCAAAGAAATCTGTCATTGTGTCGACACAATCTGTCATTTTGTCGATTCTTCCGTCAAAGAAATCCTTGTCTACGGTGGTCATGCTACGGGGGCTGGCTATGCCAAAGATTTTAAAGTACTAAAGTATTTATTTTCTAGGAGTTTTAAAGCCAAACCAGCTTCGCAATTACAATCACCTAGACACTTATCTCCACTACTATAAGTACCATAATCCCTTGCAGCCAACTCCGACTCCAACGCTCAGCAGCAGCCACAGTCCCCGCGCTCCGTTCGCAAAAGATTCGGCTCCGCCAGCGAGGAGACTATACTTAAGGTAAGATAAAGTTTTGGTCTACAATAAATCTGTTGCCCGCAACCTTCGTTCGCGTGAGATTATTATAAAAAAAAATTACGTCTCTTTTTGAATCGAATTTTGTTACCAATTTCAAGGGTTTTATTTTTGTTTGCACGGATCCCGTGTTTTTCTAAAAAGTAGCCTATGTTAGACCTTATAATATTAGCTATCTGCTAGTAAAAGTCCCGTCAAAATCGTCGCAGCCGTTTCGGAGATTAGCCGAAACGAACAGACAGAAAGAAAGAGAAAAAAGTGTGTTTTTGTTATAAGTGCCATATATATTTTCGTATGCATTCAAACACTACATTCACAAACAGACACTTCAATTTTATTTATTTGTATAGATTTGGCTAGTCTTACAAGGACGGACTTCATAATAAATCCTTTAAAAATTTATTAGTTCAAGAAAACCTCATCCCAAACATGATGAAAAATTAAGGCTAATGCCTGAACCCTTCAGTCGTGCCTCGTCCCGACAGAAGAAGTCTTTATAATAAGGAAATCAACCACCTCCTTTTGGAAGTCGGTTAACAAGTGGCTACTAAATTATGCCACCCTTCCTGGGTCATTTGGCGGAGACCTTAGATGTTCGAATGAAGCATGAAGTCATTTTAGAACTACTTTCAATAACTTCAACATTATATTTGTTTGTAGCAAGTGAACGGCGGTAACGACGGAGGCTGCGTATCCGCGGCGGAGTGGGACGCCTTCAAGCAAGACATGATGCGCGAGATGAGGCAGCAACTCAACCAGATCAAGAAGGAGATACTAGACGGTGTGTATTTACTAATTGTCTGATCAAAACAGTAACCCTGGTACTCTCCGCGAGCTCGTCAGTTGCACCAAGGCGTTGCTGGCCTTTCTCGAGGAGAAAGAAAGAAGAAAGAAAGAAAGAAAGAAAGAAAATACATTTATTTGGCACATGCCACAAGCGCACACAATATAAAAACAAAAATAATACAAAAAAAAAAAAAAAAAAATAAATAGAAAAAATAAAAACTTAAAACTAAACAAAAAAATGTAGGTAGCACTGTGTGCCTCATGAGATGGTGTGGATAGAATGATTTTCCCACCCGTACGTAAAATACGGGCTTTGGACGTGGAGTTGCGGACACCAGCCTGTTGTACAGTACAATCCATGTCCGATCTCACCCCGCGAGTGTCAGATTGCCGTCTGGAAAGTTAGAGAAGAGAGTGTACCAGTGGCGAAGGTTCCATACAACTCGATTCCTACCGGCTTCCCTTTGAAAACGGGCGCAATCAGTATTCCATAGACAAATAATAAAATCATATTGAAGACATGTACTCTGGCTTACCTCTTAAAAAAATTAACCCTTCGCTACTGGAGTGTACCTGTGTGTGCATATCACTTGAATGTGTAGATACCTCCTGATCCGTTAGTCTCGTGGTTGCAACTGTGACTACTGAGCATGAGGTCCTGGGTTCGATTCCCATGTCGAGGTAAGTATTATTGGGTTTGCCATCACGTATTTCTCAGTAGCAGCCACGGAGTTTAGATTTGTGGCTGTGGAAATAAGCTCGCTCCATGTGTGTCCTATTAGGTACACCTCTGCCTAACCCTTAACGGATTGCAGGCGTGATGTTATGTTATGAAAAATGATTGATAATCAAGTATCTAATGAAAAAAAAGGCTTAAAATTAACACAAATCTCTTTCTGTTCCAGCCATGAAGGCGGAGTTCGCACGCAGGTAAGGTCGCGTGACGCGCCGAGTGAAGCTAGTCCCCGTCGCCGAATGAACACATATTTTATTATATTATATACTACATAACATTATGTACCAACCATCGCAACTACAGCTGTATGTACGGTCCACTGCTGGGCATATGTGAAATAAGCGATGCAGCGAAGCGGTTTCAGTCAAATATACTCCAGTATATAGTTTGTAAGGGACAGCCCTCCACAAACTGACAGGGTGCATTCAGCTCCTTATTTTGAATCATATTCCACCGGAATTTTTCTCTGGAAAATGTTATTTTTTAATTTTTTTCCAATGTTAAATTACATTCCTTGTACACAGCACTCCATTTATGTAAATAATACGGCTTATATCAAAAATCAATCATGAGGAAATAAAACAAATCCAATTTATTTGATTCCCATAACATTCCTGAAATAATTTCTTGTACCGGTCATCTTAGTATGATATACTGAATTCACCCCATCAGTCTGTGGAGGGCTGTCCCTTACACCCTGTATTATAGAAGATTGTAAGTTAGAAAAAGCGGCGTTAGGTGGATCGCAGTACAAGTAGTATGTTTTGATTTCTTCTTACACTGAGTATTGAAAACTTAAGCGTTGTTTTTGCTGAATATGATAATTTTTTGCTGATAGAATGGTCTCTGTGAACAGGCCTAGGTACAGAATTGTAGAATTTGGACGAATATTCAAACACTGATTAGAAACTTTATGGAAAAAATACCCGAGTTGCATTCAAATAGACATTGAATAATTATTTGAAGTTACAATTAGGTCCGTTTCTTTTATTTTGGGATTTAATATGATTTTTACAGAAAAATATTCAAATGAAAGTCGGGAGGAACTTTTTTGTGAACACAGCTTAAAGTTTTTAGTCAGTGCGACTGATAAATGAAACACGACCTATCGTTTACGAATAGTTCTTTTTTTGCGAAAGGCCTGAATTTTTCGACCATTTTTTCTTACAATCAAGCTTTCGTAGTGTTTATTATTAATCTTTTATATGAATTTAAGGTACATAAAGTGATTAACTTCTTTGTTAACTACAACAACGATTTATGGGGAATATTTTTAAATAAAATATATGTTCATAAATAAAGGCGCGGATTTTTGTGATCAAAATGACGTATTACGTAATTTAGGGTTGCCCGCCAAGGGTCTGTGTGGACATGTTAAAAAACAACGATAAAACATGGCAACACCATATTCAATGTTGCCAGTTCATAATCGGTCTATAACGTCACTATGAAAAACGTGAGGTGGTATCGATAAATAACGCACGAATATCGAAAGCATAAACGCAGTTGTGTTTTTTAATTTTATACTTAAATAAAATATTTATTCGGATACGTATATTATGTACGTAGTGATAAGGTATAACATGTATTAAAGTTACTTTTGAGTTTTATTTTAGGGTCAAATAAAAGAAAAAAAAACGAAATTAAAACGATTATACAGTAAGAAAAAATCAAAGTACAGAAATTGTACATTTAGTTAACAACTCGGCCATGTTACATTTTTATTACTTAACTTTTTAACGTCATTTTAAAACTCCACCCCAAAAATAAAACTCAAAACGTGCAGTTTTTAAATAAAATATAAAAATATATAATTGTAATATCCATTTAGCGTCAAGTTATAATAGTATTATTCTATATTTATTGTCTTATAAGCGTATATGACTACGCCACGTTAGATTAGGTGACATATATTATACATACTATGCTATGGGTAAACTATTATAATAATAATAAATGTAAACTGAATAGGTAATGAGCAGTCAAAAATCGACTAATAATCGTTTACATATAATCGACTAATTTATTTTTTATCGATAAGTACATCATTAGAGTAATTTAATAAAAAATCAAGGATTTTTTTGTATCTATGATTTATATTAAGAAATATATTTTTTTTGTAACTACTGTTGTCCAAAGGAATTTAGTAATTGATTTAACACCTACGATGATATAGTAAAACAACTTTTCGGGGCTCTAAAAACATAACAGGTCCCTAAATACTGAAATAATAAGGGCATTAATAATAAAACAGTGAAATTCTTATAACTATTAATTATAATACTATGGATTCGCGCCCGTTTGATGGCAATAGGCTCGACCCCTATTACATGGGACTGAAACATAACTGGCGACATGTGGGTGTATTATTAGGTACACCTCTGCCTAACCCTTCGGGGATTACAGGCATGATGTTATGTTATTCTTATAACTAACTAACACAAAGACACTTAAACATTTTATTCAGATTGAGTAGATTCGCAATAGTATTACTGAAAAGACATAAAAAGTAATAAGAATCTTTAGTTCTTCGAAGTCATATACTCACTAAACTACAGTAATGGTAAAACTAGAAGGCAAACGAATATTTGCAGAAATTATAGATTTTAATGTCCTATGTCTCAAACAGCCATTATATCTCAAGGAAAAAAAAGCACAATTTTTAACATTAAAAACGTAATAGAATAAAAAAATTAAAACAATTTAATCGTTAGCTGACGAAAAACAGGGTTGATTTGAGAAAAACCAGAATTTTTATTGCGAATCTTAACTTAATTCTGAAACTAAGAATTACTGTTCATTACCTAAACTAATCTCGGTTATACTATAACACGAGAAAAAACCCAGGACACCCTTAACTTTCCATTAGAACGTCTTCCATAAAACATAAGTTTTTATTCCCTCATAGAATTCATATTTTTGTAGTGGCAACATTTTCAAAATTATTTTCGTAGTGGCAACTTTTTGCTTCCATTTTTCAATCATCGAGTCTTTTTCTTGGAGATGACTACTAGTTTTACTAGATATCTGATATTTACCTCCGATCTTATAGAATTAAGTTAGTAATGCCTTGAAAACAACATGAGAACATCTTGTGAAAACATGATCTAGAATTCGAAGATAAGCAACATCTACAAACGTGCTCAGAGCCAGCGTGGATTACAGCCCACTTCCTCTCATAGAGAGGAGGCCTATGTCCCAGCATTGGGAACATTAAAGGCCGATTATGCTAACACACACAAACAATACAAAACTGCCCTGAAAAAGACCCGTACATTTTCAAATTGAATTAAATCCTGGGATTTTTGAACGTCACACATGCAGTATGACTATTTGTCATTTGCATAGTAACATGTATGATAGTCATTATGGAATGACTATCATACATGTTACTCTGGTAAACTAGTAGTCAGATCTCGACTTTTATAAATCATTCTCTGTTCAGACAATTTGTCAGAATTTCAGACTTATCTGTCCGTTACTATTAAATCACTTTGCTTGGTGCCTAAATGCTTAGATTTTTGCTACACATGGCTATCTTTATCCAAACTTTTGCTAAGACATTCCTAATGACAATATGACTAAACAATCGTGATTTTTTATAAATTTGATGCTGAAAGGGAGCTGTCAGTCAAAAGGGAAAGAATAAATTCATTTTTAAATATCCGAATTTGAACCTTATTCTTCTACCTGCAATTTTTAAATTGAATGGAAATTAGGTGTTTCGTCAGCAAATTTTCGTTGGCAAAGCAAAATCAAAGTCCGGTCTGCGAAATTTCCCCTTAGTCATAAAAACTTTTACGATGGCCAAACACCAATTTGGTTTTTACACTTTGGTTAATTATTAAAAAAGGGGGTTCCTTAACCCTCCTAAACAAATGAATTTCACGTTAAAAATTGCAAATAAAAGCATATTAAAGAGTAGGAATAATCTAGAAAAATAAAATCTTTTTAGAACTGACAGATTCTTACAGGCTTCATTATTTTTAAGCTTCGACTGAACTATTGCCATTCCTTTTTTAAAAGACAAAATCTATTGCACGCAATCTTTTCTATAAAAACTTTTTTATCTCAAAATTTTTCTGAAGAAAATCAAATACATATTCGACACGGAGACATAGTTATGCGTTCAGGATTGTAAAATACAGGAAACAATATTGACTTGTACTAGTTAAGTAAAAACAATATGACTGTTTATACAAAGTGACATCTAAACCTGGTCCTTCGAGCCGGATTTTCGTTCGACGACACGTAGCTCCATCCATGCTTGAATGCAAGCGCTGTTGGGAATTTAATACAAAGCTCGTCCTAGAGCCGAGAATTGAAATTAGAACATTGGAATAACATTTAAGCATTCATTTAGAGAAATATCGCTCTTAGAAAAACAGGCATTAGTATAAGGTTCATCATTCAACATAAATTTTACAGGAAATTTAATAGTCCTACAAATAATGACTGTCTATAGAACAGTAATCGATTACTTCATTCAAACATTGGCTCTACTATTCACCAATATTGGCCCCAAAGTACTATTCACTGTGTCATATAGACATATATGTAAGTGTGGTGGCAAACCTACTACCACGAAAATCTCTGTGGCAGGCTGACAGAAACATCAAATAATAAAGATTCCATTTTTGGAACCTGATAAAGCAGTAGTAGAGTCCACGTGAAAGGACTCGCCCGGGGAAGTACTACCACCATACCTATTTCAACCGCTAGCAGCCTTGCTGTGATGCGGCTCGAAGGGTGTGGGTGCCGGCGCCATTACAGGCACACGAGACATTCCAACTTTTGTCTCCAAAGGTGCTTTTCTGAAGACAAGAATCGCAGCGTTGACACTCCACACCAACACGACTTTTATTTATTGTGACCGTGTGAGAACCGTGAAAAGGCGACGGTTTAGATACGGTTACATAGAAACCAGTCGTGTTACTGCAGTTTGTCGTTGCAAATGGCCGTCGTTTGTCGCTGCGGTTTGCGTGCGGTCACATTCGGAAGGGTACCTTTAAGATGTTACCGATCACTCTACCGAGATCAATCGATGTCTGTCATCTAAGATCCGTCTGAAGTCCTACAGGTGGGGCTTACGATTACTTCGCTCGATTTTGGTCTAGTGGTTGGTATAGATGTTTTTTCTTACTAAGTCTTTGTATGATCTTTTATAGCAGTGTTGTTTTAATCTTCTTTGTGAGAAAGATATAGAGTTAGACGTCCTGCCCCCGTAGCATGACCACCGTAGACAAGGATTTCTTTGGCGGAAGAATCGACAAAATGACAGATTGTGCAAAGAAATCTGTCACTGTGTCGACACAATCTGTCATTTTGTCGATTCTTCCGTCAAAGAAATCCTTGTCTACAGTGGTCATGCTACGGGGGCTGTATAGCTCCGTCTCTTTCTCTTTTTTAAGTGACATTAAAGTAATATTGCTATACGAGATAGCAGTGGCGAAGGTTCCATACAACTCGATTCCTACCGGATTCCCTTTGAAAAATGGCACAGTCAGCATTCTATAGAGAAATAATATAATCACATTAAAGATATGTACTCCGGGTCACCTCTTACTAAAATTGACCCTTCGCTACTGCGAGATAGTGAATAAGACTTCGTGAGATAGAACATCTGTTAACATCTTACAGTTGGCAACGCAAAGACAGTCCCCTCTTGAGATGCAGCTAGTTTCCAGAACCTGCAACCACTTCCTGTTGCGGCTGATGTTATGTTGCCAACCTGTAAGCTTACTGTTATACTGTGATAGTAGCACTTAGTATCATCTTAGGTGTCGAACCTTCCATCTATCGTCACAGCCTGTCACAGTCAACACCATCAGTCTTCCTAGAATCATAACATCTTAGGATAGGTCCTTTTAAAGTCGTTCCCATCATGTGCATGTGGCGATGTGGCGTATATGCAGATGAAAATGACTTCTATATTTGCTCTATAACATTCTTCGAGGCTTGCTCCACTAACATCTGGACATAAGCCCATCCGGACTTGCTCTGTAACATCCCAACTTACAGCTCATAGGTGGCGAACCTTCCATCTATCGTCCCAACCGTCACAGTCAGCACCATCAGTCTTCCTTAAATCATAACATCTTAGGATAGGTCCTAGAATCATAACATCTTAGGATAGGTCCTTTTAAAATTGCTCCTCTTCATCTCCATGTGGCGTATATGCAGATGATGAGGGGCAATTTTTAAAGACAAAATTACGATCCTTCTAAAATTGCTCTATAACATCCTTCGAGGCTTGTTCCACTAACATCTGGACATAAGCCCTTCTGCAACCCAACATAGGTTTTTCTGGCGTCAAATAGCATCTCATCAGCTGTACATAGGCCCTTTGGAATTCGCCATTCCAAATTATTTGAATGAAAATACTGCAATGAGTAACGTAAGAGGTTTTAGATATAGAGTAAGTCATTCTGTTAGTTAGGTAGGTACCAATAGCATCTCATAATCTCCATCACATCACTTTTTCAACATTCCAAATTTTTAGAATGACCGAAATCGAGGATATAATAGGTTTAAGTTGAGTAGGTCATTCTGTGAGTTAGGTGGGCATCAATAGCATTTCATCAGCTGTACGAAGCTCCTTTTGGAATGCTTCGCAACACCATTCCAACATTCTAAATTCTATGAATGACCGAAATGCGAATAATAGGTTTAAGATATATAGTAGGTCATTCTGCCAGTTACGTGGGTACCAATAGCATCTCATCAGCTGTACATAGGCCCTTTTGGAACGCTTCGCAACACCATTCCAACATTCCAAATTCTATGAATGACCGAAATTATCATAAAATCGGTCATTCTGGCAGTTATTAGGGTACCATTCATTAATTGATTTAGGTTAACGCAAATGACGCTTAATCAGAACTAAGTTCACCATTCCATATACCATCAGTTAAAATAGAGCTTTGTCGATAGCAGATAGAACAATATCAAGCGTCACCAATATCCGAATACTGGCCCCAACTAAGCCAATATTGGTTCAAAAGTTGGTACGGTCGCCTCGAATCATTTTCGTCGATCTCAGACTAGAACCAAAAGTTTGGGTTTGGCACAATAGTTGGGGCCAGTGTACTGAAGGCTAACCACCACCTCATATATCATCAGAACTATTTGAATCTTACTTCAACGTGGGATGAAGCTTGGAACTCCGTCTAGCTCCATCTCCCATAATGAAGTAAGGTTAAAATAATATATGTATGGTATAAGAGGTAGTGGAATAGTTCCAGGTCCAGAGTCATTTAAAACCAGAGTATAGCTACAGAGTACAATCAAGCCATATCAAGCTTCACTATTTAATTAGGTGTATTTTTCGTTAAGCCCTCAATACAGACATTGAATTTAAGATATGCGGAGTTGTACTAGGATATAAAATGGTGCTTTTAAAGATTTTGGAAGGTTGATTAAAGAGGAAAATGCTCCTGACCAACCATCTAACCTTACAGACTTCGTTCCTGAACATATTCCACCCAAAAGCTTTTTCAAGGAACTGAACGCTTTCATGCAACCCCTTTAGAAGTTCCAAGGTTTTCAAACCATCCGGCGTATAACTGCCCGACCTTCAAAGCTTTGATATCAATAAGATTGGTCTCCAAACATCCTCCACATCAGTTTCAGGGCTTATCCCGTATTGTAGTATACTATGCCACCAATCTGTCTCTGCCATCCCGTTCGGATGACAGGAAATACAGTATTGGGACGAAAATATGTCATACCGAGTACTAGGAAAAATCGCCGTTTAAGGTCTTGGCCTCTCACTCCTTCTCTTTTTCTAAGACTTGGTATGTCATATTTACGCCAAGCTAATCTCCCATGCTTGCATTTCAACTAGCAACAATAGGGTTAAAAAGTAGCATATTCCGAAGTCCAACCTTCCTAAAGCACCATTTTGGGGGATCACCATCATCCCCCTATCCCATACAATTCCCCACCGTCACCGGGAAAGCGAATCGTAAGAGGCGATGAACCCGGCCATGAGGTGGTAGAGGCTTGACTGACGTACTTTGACAAAGGCACCGTACTTCGTCGAAAGCACCGTGCTTCGTCGAAAGCACCGTGCTTCGTCGAAAGCACAGCTGTTCTGCCTCGTCTGGGTAAGCACCACCCTCTTACTTAAGTCTGCGGAATTTTCCCTGAAAGTAAGAAAACAGACACCTCAAAAGCTTGTACATGAAGATTAGGAGAACTACACATTTTTTGTCGAGAAACATCGCTTGCTAGTGGAGCCATTTTTGGAACGCGACTCGTTGGAATGACACGCTACCTTGTGACAGGATTGGTGCTAAAGAGGTGGTGTTTTAAGGCGAACATTGTGGAGTTCTGGTTCAAATTTTCGTTTACATGTGATTGGGGATCGTGTTAGTTGCCAGATCTTTTTCTACCTTCACCCTGTACTTAAGCTAGGCTTCAATTTGTTCCGAATGTGTCGCCAGTTAGCAGTTCTCTTTCAAACTTCGTCAAATCTATGTGTATAGTTCATTCAGTTAGCTAAAAGACTTGGTGGTGTTCAGTTCGTGCCTTGCTCTTTTTGCTGAAATCCCGGTGGGTATCCTGCTTATTAACAACTACAGCAGGTTACCTGCGCACTCTTCTGGGGTCCCGCCTTCAAGGCGGTGAGATGACTTGACACTCAACCCAGATCAGGCCCCAAAAGACGTGGGATACTGGTTTCTTTTGCACCATTAGACTAAGTTCATCTGTAAGTACCCATGATCTGCGTGGCTACCTCCATGACCTCTTATAGCTGTTGTTTTAATCTTACTACAGTGTGCTACATCACTCCCCACATTGAAGTGACACTAAAGTAATACAGCTGTCAGAGTTACGAGTCCTGTAAATAGTTACCTGCAGGCGTCATCCGTCAATCCTTCAGCATCGAGTTTAGAAAGATGTCAAGAACGTCTTTTAAAACTCGAAGCTGGGGGTTTTGTGTTTATATTCATCTCCTTTGTAAATAAACCTGTGTAGTACATATCGATAGCGGCGATGTTGAGTTTCCACATTCCTGGATATGGCCGCGTTGAATTTAGGACCCCTGCGCGAAGTTCACATCCGAGGTTAATCTCCAAAGAGTTTAAAACAAGTCTCAGATTCTCGCTGAAAAGTGGGATCTGAGGAACTGCAAGACATTTTGGACATTTTCAACTCGAATAGTCTTGACTGTGTCTCTGTAGGACGGATTAAGCTGTATTTGATTTTCTTCACCTTCTATTTGGACGTTAGGCTATCACTAATCTTGCCGTTTTTTGAGTTCCCAAAATTACGTCTGGGCACTTTCATATTTGGCTAGCCGAATGTGTGAAACGTACTCAAACGAAAAAATGGAAAAGTTTGAATGCCTCCAAAATCTCCGTCTCTGGCGACAATTCTTATTTTTCCATTTTCTTATTACTTTTTAACAGTTTATTTTCAATACTTTTAGTATCATTTGATCTTCCTCTACAGTTTAATTCCAACTTTTTTACGTGCTATAAAGGGATTCAAAGGACTTGGCTACACATTGCCATAAAAAAGTCCACGAAATATACCAATACTATTAATTTCCGTAAGTGCATTTAATGTTGGCAACATTTCAGATTATCGATATTCTGTCACTAAGACACTGTTCCCGTATCTCTAAACTGGTTGGCTCATCGTAAGAACTAGAATATTGATAAAATCCATTGACTTCCCACGGTTTGTATTCATGATAACAGTGTACCAATATCATTCATTAACTGCCGACGCAACCCAAGATCTTTAAACACTTTGAACAACTAATTGGTATACTGTATCAGATACGCTGTGGTAAGTGCGTGTGGCATTTATTTTGTTGCACGGTAAAATAACGTAAAATTATCGTAACGGCATTCAAATATGGGATTGATTAGAGTTGACCGCCTTAAACAGTCCTATGTTTTTATAAGTCACTAGCCGTGGAATTGACGTTTTCTTGCCGTGCAACATAATAATCCCAATGTCGTTTCGCGAGCCTTGATCATTTTCCACAGCGTCATTTTAATGCCAAGCCAACCCAATTAGCCATATTCCATTTATGACAGTATCTGTCAATCACGCTTAGAACTATTTCTCTAAGTCAAATGTTTCATGACTATGTCAGATGACGAGCGTCAACCAAATACATAAGCTTTGAGGAATTATTTAAGCAGTAATAAGGTGGATTTTTGATTGGCAAATATTTTCATATACGGTAGTATGGCTAAGGAAATTCTAAATAGCTCTGTGAGAAAATTTCTAGTTCGTCAAACGGCAATAATGTTGCCAACATTTATTTAAATAAACCCTTATTTAGTTCTATCCGCAATAATTTGACGTAAATTTTCTACTCTCCTATACTTTTGATTTGACGACTTTGTTTTGTGTAAAAACCACAAAAAATAAAAACTTGGAATTTTTATTTTTTGACAGATTACAAAGTTTATCAAATTGAATGTTGAAAGGTTTTCTGACAAGCGGCTACTGTGATTGCGGAATAAACGAAACTACATTTAGTAGATATTTCGCTGAGTATAATTAACCATTTTGAAGCGAACCCCCAACACACAGTAGCGCCATTGACAAAAGAATTTGACAGGACATCGAAAACGCGGGAAAATTGCGTCAAAACTTTTTTTTTGCTAACATCACTCGCCGAAGACCGACCACAATCGGCCTATTTGTACAACACTAAATTACAGACACAACTTATAAATACGGACAATCAGTTTTGAAATATTTTACCTAATTAGGAGTAAAATCCTCTTTTGGGATTTCTTAATCATTAGGACAGTTCGCTTTTGCGTACTCCGCAGTCGCCTACACTTGACCTGAAATGTATAAAGAACCCCTTTTTTATGTAATAAAAACTGTCCTATTAACACTGTAAAAAGTTTCTTCGTACTATGACAAGCAAAAGTGTAACGTGTCCATGCATTGAATTTGAGTTTAAAAACTGGTGCTCAAATCATGTATTTATTCCATTTTTTAGTTATTGACTGACTACGCATTTACGATAGAGAAATATGTTTATTTAGATTTTTTTTCGCCCAAAATATAATGATCCCTAAAAAAACGTACATTAAAAATTAGTAGTGATATATTACTATGTAAGTAATGATAAGTATTAAAATGTTAAACTAAACTAACCAAATTTTAGTTGGGTTACTAATTTTATTATTATTATTGGTCTCAGTTATGTCAAAGATTGAAAAGAATGTATGCCATGTAGTGAGCGATGTTGAAGAGGTGAATAATGCATTGGCTCCATATAATTTATATAATTATTATCTAGGAGTGTCTGTGGTTATTTGAAATATATAGAACAGTTCTGTGAGAACTGCCGATGTTTTAGTCGATTTTCTAATTTACGCACTAGTTTTGAAGTTGTTTTTAGCTTAGGTTAGTATAAATTATCGACCCTTGTAATAAAATATCCAAAAATTTAGAACGAATACTAAGCCATGAATAACTTCGCTAGAAAAATTAAATAAATAATTTATAACAACAGTGTTGAGCACTACCTTTTAGAAAATCGACTATTTAGAGAATTATCCAGTATTTTTGTTTATAATAAACTTAAATTCATATTTTTGTTAGTAATTTTTTGTGGTGCATTAATAATGTAAGATGAATTTATCTGTAAGATGTGAAAAATATATGTCATTAGAAAATGCAACATATCAGTGTCACTTGTAATATTGCCATATAACAAAAATAAGTCTGGAATTTGTGGGCTTGACTTGTGCCCAAGATCTCTTTTTCTTTATCAACCTTCTTTTGAATGAAATAAGAATGAATTTCAAGCCAACATTTAGTCAAGAATGAAAATAAGAATCACTGAATGACTGAATAGATTTATTTTCACTAAGATAATGCGAAAGAGAAAAAAAGACATGATTAGTAAGGCCTAGGCACTGTAGTTTGATAATAAAAAATACATAATAATATAAGAAAAAACATTTCTTAGTATTTTTTTTCTTTTGCTTTTTCTGAGGTATATTTTTCACATCTTACAGCATGTATATTGAAAGAAAGTTCTGTGTAATTTATTGTGAGACATAATCTCTCAAGTATATATGTATTGTCGCTAGGAGTAGGTTACCATAACGTGTTGTAATGTATCTATGTTCAAGTCACATCGTGTAAATAGAATTTTTTGGTAACGAATTATATTTTTTGTGATCGTATCTTTTTTTTTCTTTTATTTTCCTTCCTTTTATTTATTTTTTCTTAGTCAATTTATATATTAATCGATATATTAAAACAGGCCAGGCCAGTATAATAGGCCTGATATGTTTTTATCGGCACAAGCTCATCATACGGTGCTGTGTTAAGAAATGGTAGTTCTATGTTTCAATCATCAATGTATGTGTATTTGTTTCTCCTGACACTGCCAATCCATAAAAAATAAAGCGAACTAGAAAAGCACAAAATTACTCTCTAATTTCGCTGATATTTTAATACACAAAAAAAAAAAAAACTTTTATACTTTTAGCAAAGCTTTTTCTTAGCTATTAGTTTTGTACTGTTTGGTACGTTTTTTTTCTAACAGTATATTTATAAAACTTAGTGAATTTAATCTAAAGTAAGTACCTAAGCGTCGATTGTTTGTCTGTGGCATATAAAAGGTATTTAATAAGTAATATATATAAGAGGTACGGAACGAAATGCGGGAGGTAGCTTGTTGTAAATGTACATAAACGCTGGCGTCAATAAACGGATAAATCAATTATTATGAGCGTTTTTATTGTTCGTTTTGAGTTTATGTTTGATTTAAATCTCTTATTTATTAAAACTTGAAGAACTAAGTACTTACACATACACACGGTGTAAACGGACTTTCACGAAGCCGTCAACCAAGCATTCTGTTCATCAAACTAAGTAACTACGCAAACATTCATGCTGGGAGACTTTTTTTAGGAGGTAGTACTCAATGTTACGCACTCAAAACATTGTGCTGTGGTCATGGAGGTATTTAAAGTAAAGTTATATCATGAACAACTTGTATTTTTTTTAAACTTGTGAAAAAGTTGGGACGTTGACGTCCAATATTTCCTGAAATAGGTTCCCAGGTATGGTCCAGAACAAAAAATTACCGCAATGACGGGGAGAACAAGTGCCTTTCGGCTTTGTGAATGGTCCTTGTATTTATGTATATTATAAATACGAAAGTATCTCGTATCTGTATGCCTTTTACGTTTTCACGCTCTACCCGCAACAGCTGTAACGGTTTTCAATGTGGCACACATTTAGAGACATAGGTAGGATGATTTTTATCCCCGTAATACGTTGCCATGAGATAATTCTAGAAGAGAAGCTCGTAAAACAACTTCCTAACTCTGTGCTGCTACTGAGAATTTCCTGAAGGGAAAACCCAATAACAATGCCTGTCTGGGGAATCGAACCCAGGGCCCTACAGCAGTTAAGCTGGCGACCTTTGCCTACACGAACGTTTCTAGCTTTTGGCTGCTAGTGACAAATTATTATTATTTTTTATTATATGCCTATATTGTCCCTCTGCAGGGCTAAGGCCTCCCTTCCCTCCTTCCACATTTCGCGGTCTAGTGCGATTGTAGGCCAATCCTTTGCGAAAGAGTCCAGCTCATCCCGCCATCTCCTTCTGGGCCTGCCACGTTGTCCTTTCCTGCTGTTTGGTATCCACTGAGTGGTAATTTTTGCCCATTGCTCCTCCGACATTCTTGTCTGAAATAACACTGCACGACCTGGGAAACGAACCCGGTACCTGTCATTCAGCGGTCGTGTCACAATTATCCTACACTACTACACCAGTGTTCCTGACGACTGCTACTGAGAATTTCCCGCAGGAAAAACCAAAATAACACTCCCCGAAAGGAACCTACATTCAGATACGTTCTTACAAGCACTAACTGAGGCCCTAGCACGAGCACGCGGTGTAAATGTAACGTAAGTACGTCGAAACTTATACTGTCACTTACGGGATATCTTCCGTGATTAAACTTATACTGTCACTTACGGGATATCTTCCGTGATTAAACTTATACTGTCACTTACGGGATATCTTCCGTGATTAAACTTATACTGTCACTTAAGGGATATCTTCCGTGATTAAACGTATACTGTCACTTACGGGATATCTTCCGTGATTAAACTTATACTGTCACTTACGGGATATCTTCCGTGATTAAACTTATACTGTCACTTACGGGATATCTTCCGTGATTAAATTTCTGTCACTTACGGGATATCTTCCGTGATTAAACTTGTACTGTCACGGGATATCTTCCGTGATTAAACTTATACCGTCACTTACGGGATATCTTCCGTGATTAAATTTCTGTCACTTACGGGATATCTTCCGTGATTAAACTTATACTGTCACTTACGGGATATCTTCCGTAATTAAACTTATACTGTCACTTACGGGATATCTTCCGTGATTAAACTTATACTGTCACTTACGAAATATCTTCCGTGATTGTTCATTATTTATTGTCCGATATTTCGACGCTGTTGCAAGCGCCATGATCGCGGGTTGACTGGAGAATGCGGGTGGATGGAAAATAAATTGTTAAGAGCAGACAAATCTATCTACCCTCTTTCTTTGAAAGCTACCATGAAAGCTTAAAATAGTGTTTGTAAATACGTCGATTTTAAAATTAAAAATACTCGTTTCACAGATAATATTTTCATATTTTTTTGAGTTTATTCATATCTATGGGTGGTACTGATTGTGATTGTTATAAACAATTAAACTATAATGCTACAGGATAATTGTATTTTCGATTAAAGATTAGTTGTGCAAAAAAAAACTTTTCTATTACGCGTGCGTTTATGCTCTGGCGGTCAAAAGGTTATTAAAAAAAATCACATGAAAAAAAAGGCATTTTATTAAAAAAGAGGAAAAATAAAATTACATAGAACACATAGCGCAACATTTATAAATAATAATAATAATAGTAGGTATATTTTCAATACGGATCCACATAATACATTATGCGTTAACAATCTTAGTATACAAAGATACACTTACGGTTTGTCATGTATTAATTAATATGAACCTTCCTTTTAACTTAAAAAAAAAAACATTTTTTTGCTACAAATATTATGTACTGGGCTCTAAAGAACAACACTATCGACTAGGATCCATAAAAATTCAACTAAATTGTATAATATTCGATATTGCTTAGACCATTTCTGTAAACTCAGTCGATTAAAAAAAAACGATGTATTAGGCACACCTGGCAATAATAATCGACTAAAAATTTCTAACATTTGAGTTTAGCCCGAGATCTATAAACTTTACTTAGTTATGTGGTTTGGCTGTTACATAGTATGACCACTTTAAGTGTGTAGTTCAAGGTAGCGCTGCTTGTCAAGAAAAAATGCACCGTTATGTCAAACTTGGTACATTTCTTTTAGTTCTAAGTTTTCCCGGCTGCACAGATAAGTTAGCTGAAGTGTGTGGTAGATCTCGGTCGATCTTTTAATATTGAGTTTAGGCCTATACTTAATTTATGCCTAGATCGGCCAGGAGGGAAACTAAGGCACAAAATATTTGTAGCACGACATTACAATCAGTCACACTAATTAACAAAAATCAACATTACGCGTTCTTATAGTTCTTACATATAACGAGAAAATTCTAAATTATTACTGGAGAATGATATAATTATGTTTTTAAATGGTCCTCGTTTTTTTTTTTAGGTTTTTAGCTAGCCTTACTATGGTAATTACAGTATTACTTTGTAACTGTGTTGTGGAGGTCAGATAGGCAGTCGCTCCATGTGAAGTACTGGTATACAGCTGCATCTGCTTAGACTGGAAGCCGACCCCAATATAGTTAGGAAAAGACTAGGCAGATGGATGTAGGTATTTTTTACTATACAAAAGAGTATTTAGTCGATTCTGACATTATGTTTTTCGCTTTTTCTCATGTATTTCATTCTCCAGTAGTAATAATTCCAAAAACTACTAGGTGGTCACTGTCAAGTTATGGCCAAATATTAATTTCTAAGATAGTAAGGTATAAATTTGAAAGCTCAAAGCGCGTGTTTATTATTAAATATTAGACTTATTGCACATTCGACGATTACAGATCACAATTTTGTGCGCAAAAGCACATTTATTAAAACTAAAAAATAAATATTTCGAGTTATACAATTTCATATTTAAATAAAACATTCAGTGTTGTCAACAACAAAAAAAAAACAAATAATGGTAACTATAAATTCTTTTAAATATTGTCGTTACTTTGAAGAAATGAGGTAGAAAATTTTGTGTGAAATTCTTAATTTTTGGCTGACATTTTCTTTATTAATATTATGTGGTAATGAAATCTAATATTTTGCTTCGAAATTGGCTTTGATGGTGGGCTCTAGCGATACCTAAACTAATTCTAACAATTTTACGCCAAGGGAAGTTGGTTTACTCAGACGGAAGCGGCACAACAGTTGGCCATCTTAACTGTCAAAGCTGTCAACCTTATGTCAATTAATCATTCAACCAACAGTATATTTTTAGTATTATTATAATATATTTTTGTCTTTATTCCATTACATCTGAATAAAACATTTTCCAACAGTGACATATTAAAGCGGGTAACATGTTTAAGATTTTAAATAGTCAGCGACGCTTAGAAATCCTACGATTTACTTAAACACTAATTTTTAAACTTCATTTTTTCATATAAATATATGTAAAAAAGCCTATATATTGTATAATATGTCAGCAGGGTACATAAGTGTTGTACTTATTTTTAATAATTTAAGTAGATTTTTGAAAAAGATGCTTTTGTGCACTTCGCAAGCTTTTTTATGTAGGTATTATCACAACATCCTTATGTTTTTGTCTGTGTACGGAGATGCGATGTAAGTCCTGGAAAAGAAAAAAAACACGTCAAAAAAACTTCTTATAACATAAAAAAGTAGAAAAAAAACGAATATTTTAGAAGTAGGTGGTATATTAGCTGAAGATATGACCGTTCCCAATGAATGATGTTAAACTAACTACAATATACCTACTATTTTGTATATTTATCCATTTTTTTTTATTATCTGCGCACTTCAGCCAAAGTAACACCTCTTCTGTAAACAAAATATATAATTTCGGGCTAAGTTCTATTAACTACACCAAAACAATATACAACGCGACATGGATCTTTTGGTGCTGACATAGGGGCGCTGTTGGTTATTTTTTTTTGTGAAATGTATCGAAAAAGTGGGAAACGATGTTAGGTCTGATTTTAACCCCGCGTCAAAAGATCCTTGTACAGCAATACATTTATACGGCATGCAAACGACATCAAATATAGTGCCAGTACATAAGAGAAATAAATCTTTATAAAATAAGTGAGTTTAATTTTCAAGCGACATTTTATTGCAATATTTTCCTTCAGCGAAATTGATCTTATCGCATTTTTAAATAGTGTGTATCTAATAAAATTGTGTTATCTACATAAGTAGGAATTATTAAAAAAAACATGCAAAATAGCTTTTCTAAAATCACGAAAAGAAACAAGAACTCCGTTCTCTGAGTTTTTTCTTTAGTAAAATCTAATGCAAAAAAATAAATAAAACGCCATGCAAAACACACGAAAACGCAAAAATAATTAAATATTGACGACTACAAACTTCAATAGTTTTAAAGAACCTGAGTGAATATTGCTTGTTATATTTTTTTGTATTTTTTATATTTTTTCTTGCAGTCTTCTCGCTTAGCTTGACTATTCACTTAACACAGGGAGCATGGATCTAGAAAAATAGTATTTTCTTATGTTAATACATAATAAATATAATAATATGACAAATACACACATATTATTTTTAATGTCCATTATTTATCTACACTTTTTTTTACGGTTTTTTGATAAAGATAATAAATGTTTATAAGGTCCGCGTGCATCACATATAACTAAATTCGTTTAACCAAAACATCATTCTGTCTCTGTCATCTTCAAACCATTAATAGAAGCAGAACGATGTTTTACGACGAGTTACCTCAAGTAAACTGAACGCGATCAGCTTAGTTAAACCGCGTTCAAAAGCTGCCAGTGTCATAATTGTTATGGAATTGACGCTGACAGTTCTTAAATGCCGTTTATTACAGCTGCTTAGCTGCTTTCCAGTTTGGCAGAAGTAACATTTTTTTTTTTGTAATTGGATGTTACCACGAATAAACACTCTTTCAATTTTTTTTTTTTTCTTTTAGCCGCGTTTAGTGCCCTTGGTGAAATGCGTCCGTAGTGATTGGTGGTGCAGGCGGATCTAAGTATAGATAAAAAATAAACAACAATAAAAAAAGTTCACGTAAATACATAAAATATTTGTATGAATTAATAATTAAAGGTGACCTCTAAATAACCTATTTTCATTCGAGGTAAAACTATCATGATATTTTATTTGATATGATAGTGAATACATACATTTTATAAGCCAAGCGAACTAGAGTGATTTTTCATGAAAATGTATGGAAATTACAACATTTTTAGTGGGTACTAATTTTAGTTTTGGTGATATCCAATAGTCCTAAATTTTGTTTTTTAAAGAATGTCTGCTAATTTTCTGTGCTCATCCAGGTTATTGTATTTCATGAAAGTTGTGACTAATAGAATACATGGCGCGCGATATTGCCAGCCTCAAAAATAACAAAACATACGTTCGGGCTTTTGAATGTTGCCATGCTTCAATAAATAAATAAAAACAAAGATTTTTTTTTTCTTATAAAATAATTTATAAATATTTCTTCCAAAAACCCGAAAACATGAGCTAGTGACAGCTATAGTAACATTTAAAAATGATAGTAACTAAACGAGTACCTTCCATTTCCAAAGCTATGGGAATGGGACCTTTGGCAGCGTAAAAAATAAAAATACATATAAGCAATACAGCATAGATGAAATCAGTTATATGAGCCGACCAAAAATTATAAAGAAACTTCTTTAACAAGAATTTATAATTGCCCGAGTAAAATGAGCTATAAAATTACTTAATTCAATAAGTTCAGTAATGCAATCATTAAACAGGCAATTTTATTGTTCAATGTGAATATGCAATTTAAAGTTAAGGTATAAAGTACAAAAAAAAAATTCTTTGATCTTTTTGATTTCAGTAATAATAATTGTTCTTGTAATTTTTGGTCAGTTTTAAATGTTAAATATGACTAAGTAGGTAATTGCGTGTAAGTATACTGTAAAATGCATATTTTTACTTTTATCAGAAAACTTTTGTTAATATCTTATTTTTTTTTTAATATTTTTAAAAGGTTAATATTTAGTTAAAACAGCTCTGATAAAAGTATAAAATATTATGGAAGTTCGAACGCCATAAGCTTTTTTTCATCTAATTTTGAATAAAAGGCAGCATTAGCAGCTTATGTTTCGAGTAAAAATATACCTAAATAGAATAATGTAATAATTACAGAACTAGTGTATCTACAGATGTTATGAAACTCAAGAATTGTGTTTATAAAATGTGGTAAGGTCTTGTAAGATTACATCCAGTGTCTTATTTGAACCAATATCAGGCTAAACCTTATTTTTATTTCATTATCAGAATTTGAATATAAAAGAACACCAATACCAATTTCATAGTTAAATATTTAAAAAAAAAAATACCCAAAATCAAAGAGTAAAATTTTAGCAATATTCAAATATAAAAATTGCAAAACAATATCTCATTGATTTTGTTTTTTTTTTTATATTTTACTATGAAATTGTATTGGTGTTCTTTTATATTCAAATATTCTAATTAATATTAATATTCTGATAATATGAAATTCAGTTTTTTTTTTTTTTAAATCTTGTTTCCAGTATAATTAATAAATTAGTGAATGATTTTATTTTGACAGTGTATGTTGCTAGCGCATTCCTAGCGATTTATTTGTCCATCCAAGCAATTCAGATATAAAAATATGTTTGATTTCTCCTCTAGCATGGATGAGTGCAGTGTTTTGATATTTTTAAAATATCAAGCATACTGTAACAAATCCTTATTTATTATTTTAATATAACACACCTTGAAACTTTACTGGTCCTCGAACAGAATAGGAGGACTACAAAACATCAAAGTGTATTTAAAATATTATAAAAAATCAAAAGTGAAAACCTTTAACAGTCAATCTGGGATTCAAGTTTTTTTTTTTTCAAAAGAATAATCATCATAACGTCGTTCATCTTGCAATTAGTTCTATGTCAAAAATGACAAGTTTACAGGAAAGTAAAAAAACAGCATACTGTGAAAAAATATTTTATGACACTAAAATGTTTTTAACACAATAGTTAGGAAACATTAGTTAGAAACATTTTGGTGTCATAAAATATTTTTTCCAGTATGCTGTTTTTTTTCTACTGTAAACTTGTCATTTTTGACATAGAACTAATTGCAATATGAACGACGATAAGTAACGTTTAACGTGAAAAAACATCAGTCATGAATCAAATATTATTGCTTCCCTGTTAAACTGTACGTATTGCTGAGGTAGACTGTAAAATATTTGTAAAATTTGTATAGTGAGCAATTATTCCGTGACTAGCTAAACCTAAGTACTGATTACAATATAATTTGTAAAAAAACTTTCCAATTACAACTAATCACTTACCGTATTGGCGATAAGTTAATTTCATTTCATACAGAAAATGAAAAATATAAATGGTTATGTTACGGCGCCATTTTTTTGCATTAGTGTTGCCTGTTAATAAATTTCTACTAAAATGGAAAAAAGTTGGGTGTAATGATGATGAATTGATTTGTGTGTTGAAAGTTAGTTTATTGAATCTAAATATAAACTATATTATAATCTTTCTCCACGTTGCTCTTATATCTCTTCAGAAGCAACGAATCTTTGTTTGTAGCTTTGGTACTTCGATACCTTCTATACTTTGCGTTACTGACGCAGTGAAGAGTGTGCTAAGAGCAAAAACATTCTATAATATTAAAGAATCTAGAAACTAGCACTAACTAGATGTTATGATACGTTATTGAACCTGTAATTCAGTGTTTTGACTATTTTCTTGTCTCTTCCCTGTTCATAAGGGACTTACTATACTTATCGATGCTGATTGGAAGACCATTGGCTTGAGAAAGTCGGAAAGAGCCTCGTCTATAAATTAAATAGTCCGATGCGGTATCGGGACGGTTTCGTTTTTCATTGCATGGGCATCAAGCTTTCTCTGCTCGATGTAAGCCGATGCTGCGTCGATAACTTTAGTTATTCCCTAAACCTATATAGAAAATAGTCTCAGTGTGAATGCTGCACAAAGTGGTCACTCACAGCTCCATATTGTGCACGGTGGAGCGGGGGCAGTTGGTGGCGATCTTCACGTGGCAGTGTTTGTGACAGCGCAGCATGCAGTCTCGGCATTCGTAGCCCTGCTTGCCGAGCCGTCGCGCTATAGTCTTGGTGCATACCTCGCATACGGTGCCACTGGAATGAGTAAAATGAGGGTTAACTCGGATGGAGGTTCTATACAGATGGAAGTTTGTTTTGAGCGCAGCGCTGACCAAATGAAACGGCTCTGTTCGATATACAATAATTATCAGTGAATTTTAGCTAGCTCTCTTAGATTTTTGAGCAGTGGTAACCCAGTGATATCGGCTCCCACCTATGTCGTGGTCGTGGCTACTCGTGGGTTCGAAGCCAGGACCAAAACTTCGAAAACATGCGTCAACTCCCAACCCGCAATTGGACCCTCGTGGTGGATTGTGCCCCACTTCTTCTCCCAAAGAACATGCCTGCATGCTAACATTAGGAATGTTGTAGGCTTTATCCTAAGTTGGTTGTTTTTTTTTTGTCGTATGCTTGAAACGTGCTTTTTTCAGGTCTACGACTCTAAGAGAATACTTAGTTAGGAACTGATACTGTCGACCTGAGGTCATCATCATCATCCGCAGCCCGATTTCACCCACTGCTGGATATAGGCTTCTCCTTGGTTGTGCCAAGCTGACCTGAGTCAGTTCCAAGAAATGTTGCTACTTTATGTTGATAAAACAACATAAATCTAAAATAAATTTAGAAAAAAAATAACTCACCCACTAAGATGTTTTGCAATAAAAGTATGCTCATTATAAATATGCAGTTTGATCCCCTTCCGCCTCCATCTGGATCTCTGGGCAATAGTCAGAGGCACCAGGTAGTGCTTCTTGATGCCAGCCTCTATAGTCTCCAGGACCAGGGTCGAAGCCTCGTGGATGAAGGTCCTGGCTGATGCTGTACTGAATCCGGAGGCCTCGCTGAGAGATGACCTTTTGGGTTTAATTTTTTTTTTCTCGAAGGTTGGGAGTGAAAAGGAGGGTTTTCATGCAAGGTAAGTATGGTTTAGGACATTGGTTAAAAGATGTCAAAATAAAATATGATTTTGAGAAGATTAAGTAAGGAATTTATGATAGAAGGTAGGAAGGTGATAAGTATAACAAAAGGGCATGATTTATAAAGTAACAAAAAAACAAGAAAGAAATCAAATAGTGCAAAAGCATAGATCAAGACATAATAATAACAAAATCAAGCATTTTCATTCACGCATACAATGTAAAAATGTTGATAATGTATAATAGTTTAGTATGAAAAACCAGTGTTACCAGATTGCAGAGTGCCATTACCCCCAGCGCATTGTGAGTGTTGACAGATGGAAAAAAGAGAAAAATCTTTTATTAGTGTCGATGTTACGATACTCTAAACAGTTTCAAAAATACTATGGCAAGACAGCATTATTTTAGTTAAGCGGTGAAGTTAGTATTTATCTAAAAATGTATAACTTTAGAGTAAAATGTTGTTAAAAATTAGAAATAATGTAGTCTTGCCAAGCATCTACGTTTTTGGGTATTACCCTTTATTTTTGTAAGCTCGGGTTTTGCCAATTGGTTATTGTAAAGCTAAATCCAATAAGAACTCAACTTCTACACACAGAAAATACATATTTTTATCTTATTATAGTTCAGAAATAAGATGTTGTATTTTGTTTGATTGCCTACTATTTCTTTTAGTTTTCGATGAAGGAAAATATTCTTGACCTACTCTTTCAACTCTAAAAATGATCGTACACAAGCTAATTGATCGGTTTTCTTCACATTCAAACTATGTCGATGAAAATGAATCATGGAAATGAAAGAAAGTAGATAATAGATTCTAGAAAGTCCCTTTTACCCTGTATTGCTCCCAACCACCAACAAAGTGATACGACTAAGAAAAATATGCAGGCAGTGGCGTAGCTAGGCGGGGACGGCGGGGGCGGCCCGACCGTGAACATTAGTAGTGCCACCTATTACATTTCGTAAAACTTTGGCAGATTGCATAACCGCCACTATAGTCCTTTCGATGTAAGAAGGTGCAGGTGACATTAGATTTATTACTTTATTTTTGATTGATTTTTTGGGTGACACCTACAATATTCGCACCGGGTGCCACCCATGCTAGCTACGCCACTGTATGCAGGTAGTTGGTTAGTTCCACACACATCCCTCGCTACGCATCCTCACTCATCTCTGCTGGAAACGCAGCCTAAGATATTGCTTCTTGCCTAATTTCATGATTCTAGGTCAATAGGAAGCACCTTTTGATTGCGTTGACTTAATAGTTAGATTTTTTTCACTGCCCCAAGGGGTAGCAGACCTGTTTGATATTAATTTCAGCTTGATACGCGTTCCTGAGAAAAAGGGTCTTGCCAGACGGACCCAGAAAACTGCTGTTTTATACAAAATTGCAATACCTACACAAAAATCTATGGATCAGCAGATTTCATTTTCGGCTGTCAAAATATTTTAGCTCTTATAAAGTCTGATACCTAATCATGTACTGAATTCATGGTAAAAGTTAGCACATCGATGTGTACATACACCCTATAAGTATAAGCAACTAGAGTGCCTAGTTCCCGAAGGGAAGCCGGCAGGAATTGGCTTCTTCGGTGCCTTCGGGCCTGATAGGCAACATCATATTCATAGACTATGAAATCGCTACAGACTAACCAAGTACAGTGCACCATGGATCTCTTGACGTGTGACCATTGTCGGATCTAACACCGCCATCTTAGTTTTCCCACAGGAAGATACAATTTTTGTACAAAATTTCATAAATGTTTACTTCCAGCGTGTCCTGACAATGTCGTTCGAGAGCCAGAAAGAATCATGCTGCACTATATCTAAAATGAAATGGGATGATGATCATACCTCCTGGATGTCCGGGACTCGTCTCCGGACTGCGCGGGCGACGCGCCTGCTGAGTACACGTTCCTGTTGGGGATGGATAGCGCTTTCTCTGTTGGGGGGTGAAGATTTATAGATTTAGAAATAAAATTAGTTCTCTAAGGTATTCAGTAACCTGTAATAAAACAGAAGTTCAATGTGAGCGTAAAAAGGGCAGTTTTATACAATGCTTAGGTTTGAATGTATGCAAGTAAATCCTGAAAGTGGAAGAATTGAGAGAACCCCGAGTATGATAAGTATAGTCCTAGGTTGTTCGGACCTCGGTTGGTATAAGGACGAAAATATAAAGCTCATTTTTTTTTAAAAAACGTTGCCCAACATAATTTCACCCGAGTCGTGGGTGCGTTTACAAACATTTAAACTCACATACACAAACAGCCAGACCCGGAACAACTACCTGTAGGCCGTACAAATATTTGTTCCGTGCGGATATCGAACCCGCGACACGAAGCGCAGCAGTCAATCGCTCAGCCACTGCGCCAACCGTGCCGTCAGTGGCATCATCATCATCGTCATGGTCATTTCTCAGTGGATTGCAGTTTGAGCTTTACACAAATGATATTTTTTAAATATTTAGACAATTTCTTAAATAGCTCTCGTCCTGGTCCTTACCTATTATAGTGAGCAATTGTTACGGTATCTGTATTAAGTTAACATAAGCTCACCATGTGCATTCCTCTCAGCGCTGATGCTGCGGAGGCGGCTCTGGTTCTCCAGCTCTGAGTCCGTGAGGTCCAGAGACGCGCCGCGAGTGCGGGACCGGCCTAATCTGGAAACAAAATACATAAGATTAGAATCTCACTGTACTAAGTCAACCAAGTGCTTCGGAAACAAACTTTTCAAAGTCAAAGTCAAAGTCAAAGTCAAAATTATTTATTTGCTGTAAATGTGGTACAAAAGATGGTAAAAATGACATGAAGTGCAAAAACACATTTCGCCATAAACGTAGCATGCAAATATTTCAATACACTTCCTTGAAAAGTGGCTCTTATCGCACTAGGATTAGGTTCAACGTGCAATGTATTGGATCTTTTTCGTTTATCACAACGTGTGCGGAATTAAAAACTTCCACAGATAACTTATACCAAATCCAAAGTGGTTCAATTCCTATAGTCGGCGGTGATTGTTTTGTTTTTTATCTCGGCATAGAGATATGCATCCCTATGACGAGATTAAAAAAATAAATAAAAAAGAAGATTAACCGTCTTTACGGCGTAAATATTTTTGGATATTTAAATTGTATAGTTTAAATTGAATAGTTAAACATGATTATTTAAAACAAACATTTACTTTTATGAACAAATTAACATTTATTTGTGTTATAAATTCAAAAATATTTGAATCTTCATTTTTTCATATTAGGTTGTTTAGCCGCTTCATACCTTTGCTTCTCCTTTAACCTGGCGAAAGCAAAGCGTGGAAAAAAAATCAAATTAAATCATAATTTCCTAATAATTCATGACAAAAATACTTTTCGTACAATTATTTTATTACTTCAATAAAGTATTGAAAAACGTCGTTTGATACATGCGGACATTTGTTACTGCAGTTTTCGGATCCATAACAACCTCGCCTGCGGCTCGGGTGTGAAATCCGCGTCGAATGCAATAACATAGTTTCCCAACTTATATCAAAATGTACTATTTCGTTTAATATTTTATTACTTCGGAAGTGTATTGAAAATCGTCGTTTGATACACGTGGACATTTGTTACTGCAGTTCTCAGCTTCATAACAACGTCGCCTGCGGCTCAGTTGTGAATTCCGCCTCGACTGCAATAACAAAGTTTCCCCACTTATATTAAGATGTACTATTGATTGACTGGATGACAAAATAGCTTCAGACTGGTTAATGTAAAAATAATTATAATCTAAGATGGATGATTCCTACAGGCCCGTTTTCTATTAGGCCACACAAAATCATCGTTGTAAACTATAAATCAACATCTCGCCAGCTAGCGTACAAAATCTCTAAATCAAGGGACAACAGCTGGCTAAGCTTGTCTATTCAACCCATAACGTTGCAGCTGCTGGGTCACAGGCTTCCTCTCTGTAAGACCCGTGGTGGCCCAGTTGTAAGAGCTCCGACTTGCGGGTGCTTCTTTGAGGGCTTCAACAACTTAGCTTTCGCAGTCCGCTGTAGGAGTCCCCCACCCACGATGCGTCAGAGCACCCTTTCCTCGGCCCCTGACCCTGTCACCTTGTGAAGGTCGTTGGTCCATCTAAAGGGAAGCTTACCTCCTCTTAATAGTTCCAAAGAAGTCCCTTCTCCTCTTGCGAGGGGCGGGCTCCGGTGGGACGTTCTCATTCTGCTGGTGTACGTAGTCACCCTGCTGAAAGGACAACGATTTTATTTGAATTGAGACTTTAATAACGGTATAGGTAAAGTCTTTACTTTAGTCCCTGACCTCTCTTACTTTTCGGGTGAATTTCACTAGTGGAACTAACCGCGATTTAAATTGCGTTTGACAGCTGTCAGTGTCATCTTTGCTAAGGAAAAATGACAGCTCTCGAACGCGGTTTAGATGCATTGATTGTGTTCATTTTCATTGGTAAAATTGTTTCTTAAAAGAAGAGGAATCAGGTAGGTAATGGATGACACTGATTATACACCCGAAGTAAGGCCAAGGGGAAGAGAATTATAAATCGTGTAATATCGAAAAAATACATAATAGCAAAGTGGAGTTTTATTGGGCATTGTAAATAAAGTGGGAAATAAATACGAAAAACCCCATAAATAACTTTAAAAACGAAATATTGGAAAAAAAATCGGATACATACATTGAAACAAAAAAAAAAACTACTAATCTACCAAAATCTGTGCACAAAGAAAAACGGAGGAAAGTTAATATTTTAGTATAAAAAGGTAGAAAAACCACAAACAATATACTTTACCTCGGTATCGCCGTTAGTTTTCGCACCGTTCTCCTTGATTCTCACCGTCTTTCCGGGAGAAGCATTAGGAGTGACAGTGATAGGCATATTATTTGCCTCATTCTCACTCTCATCGAACGTGTCACTCTCTTGAGGTACTTCGGATTCCACTTCGGCTCTTTCCACTTCGATGAATTTCCCCGAGTCGGTTATTTCCATCTTTTTGGGTAGATTTTTTGCGGGGTTAGTATGGCAACACAGCACACAGGGTTCTGAGAGATTTTAAGTGACAGTGACATTGACAGATAAGAAAAAAAACAAACCCTTTTATTCTTTAAAAAAAACAATAAACGCGAGGCTTGTTAATATTACCAGTAACTATAATTTTCAATGGTAAATAATATTCACTGGCTACATGTGTAGTTGAAAAAAATTTAGAGACTCCATTAGTACTTTAGTCATTATAAAATGGTGCTAACAATAGACTAATGAGGATGCCATGTCACAAAATATCTCCCAGAATAAAATAATCATGCTTAAGATTTATTAACTTATTTACAACTTCATTTTAAACTAGACTTTGTAGCGCCATAAGCTACTAGTTCTAAGCGGTAAGTTCTAACGCAGAGCGAATCTTAGCAGACAACATCACATTATGAACTAAAAGCACTAAAATTGTTATCTACTTATTTATTTTTTGCAAAAAAGACCATCACCTAGGACCATAGGCAGGTATTTAAAGACATTATATCGAACCTATTTACACTACAAACTCAAAACCATTTTTCCATAACTACCTTACCAATAATTTAAAGCTTGCTTACATATTGAGCAGAGCAAAGATGTCCGTGTGTAGTTTAAACGAGCGTAAGTTCAATTCTTCTTACTTTAACAAGGATCTATTTATTCTCTTTATTTCTAGAATATTTATTTTAGCATGCCTAAACGTTTTCAAATATTCTGTATGTTCGAACTCAATTCGCAATCCTAATCCAGCAACTAAACTAAAATCTAAACAAAATTAGTAAAACATCTCACCTTGATGGATTTCTTCGGTTCCTGATATGTTATCACAGCACACGCACGCAATGGAAAGGAAAACCAACAACTTGTTAATATTTGAGTACACTCAGTGCCCAGCATTACCTGACCACTCCCAACCCTATAGATTTCTTCGATAGAAGTGTCAAGTAAAGTTGGGCACTGACGGTACGTTATAAACGGGGACATGTTGAGGAATTCGGGGACACACTATTTATGTACAGTGTTTTGGTATAGACTCTGTTATTTAGAAGAACGCTGGTACCTATATGAAATTGCAAGAATTTTTCTACCATTTTGGTAGAAAATATTTAATCCTTTTTTTTAAATTGAAATTGGAACTTTTTTTTTTAATTTAGGCAATTGCTAAATATTTTAGCATGTATTTTTGTATTCTACGTTGTCTATGTCAATTCATCTTTTTAACCTAAGCGTATTTGTTTTAGCGTTCCTCTACACAACATGCCTCAATAAAAAGAGGTAATATATCATTATTACTCTCATCTAGTCGGTGCCTGTACGACTATAGAACTCAAAAGTACACATCGCAAAATGATAAACTATGCAAGCTACTAGCGACATCTATAATGATAATTTTAGTTATTTTTCAACTAAGGTGGAATAGTAAAGTGTATCTAGACCTCATGTAATTTAGTTTCTCAAATTTATTGCAATGCCATTGTCACGGTGCTTTTTTATTTTTTTTCAATAGTTTGTAGTCGGTCGGCTTACACACATTTTTCGGTTTACATAACTTGTTTAGGCACTTCATTAATACGCCCGGACACAAATCTAATTTATAAACTACACAACAAAAATAATTGACAAACAATCTATAAGCTAGTGATTTTCTAGGACAAAGTAAAGAATTTTTGAAAAAAAAAATCCTCTTCGTGGGTTTAATAGGAGATAAGATTTTATATGGGAGTTCATTTCATCCAGAAATCTCATCGATTACACGGCTAGTTTCATTCTAAAACGACAGATGTCGCTAGTAACCCACACTCTACTAGAGGTGTGCTATATAACTGGTATCTCACCCTCTGCACAGAGTGTATGATGAGCGTGGACTTGTTGGCCGCGTTGGTGGGGCTCAGCTCTAGCTCGCGGAGCGCTGACTCTGTGAGCTGGGAGTTGTCGTGGCCTGAAAAGTTAAGAAAACAATATTACAGCTTTTTACTGAATGCATAATATGAAAGTTTATACGGTACTCATAAAACGAAAATCTTTTTTTAAATTATTTTTCTATCTTTCTGTTTGTTCCGGCTAATCTCCGAAACGGATGGACCAAATTTGACGGGAATTTTACTGGCAGATAGCTGATGTTATAAGCAGTAAGTTACCTCCGTGGGTTCCGTCCAAAAAATGTAAACCCTTAAACCGATTCAAATAGGGAAGTAATATTTTTATAATCATTTCACGCAGACGAAGGTCACGAAATGGAAAAATATAAAAGTTAAAAAAATACAATTCGCTGGTTTACCATTTTGTTTGAATGTAGTCTTAGTTGTGGTGGTGAGGTGTCCATGCGGCGACAGGGTGCGCAGACTTTCCTTGATCTTGACGGGACGTGATCCCAGATCTGGGATGTCAGCACCTTCGATGAAGAGGAACTGTGGGAGATAATGAGATATTTTATTTAATGGAGTTGAACTAATCTGGCAGTATCCATTACAAGATGCTGTTGCACTTCGGAGGCACTCATGTATCATGATTATTGTAGTTTTCTATGCAAAAAGGTTGCTAGGAGTTTACCGATACGATACAGACAAAGTTAAAATATCTCAAGTGTCAATTTTCTACACCACTATTTTGGCACAAGCTTCTTTCAAGGGAGGAGGAGCCTACCCTCATCAGTGAGTGGAACTAGGCTGCCAATGATTATGATGATGACCCCTCAAATCGTAAAAATTCAATGCTGCTTCACGAACAACTTTAGTTCTGTCTTTCCAAGCTGACGTTTGCAACAAGTGTTGCCACAATGAAAAAATACGAGGCTATGGTAGAAATTATGACAAATTATTATTTTGTATATTATGTCCGGATATTCTTACTTTCATCATCTATCAATGGAAGAAATAGTTACCTCAACAGTAAGCGTGCCGCTGACGTCATGTTGCTCCATGGGTCTGGTCTGTAGGGCAATCTGTTGTCGCTGCGACGGCGCTGCTAGTAGCTCATCTATACCCACTAGACCCAGACCAAGGAACCTGCGAAGTAAAAAAGGGTTTTAGAGAAAACTCATATCAGAAATTAGAACTGATCAAGTTATTATGCCTGGCGACTAGGACTGTAGCTTCATCCTTTTGGTTTTGACCTTCAAAAGTGCCTGTAACGGTCTAATTGAAATAAATGCTTTGAATTTGAGTTTTGAGTTCAAGTTTCTGCGCTATTGACTATTTAGTCAATGATCCATTACTAATTAGTTTTTTAATAATTTTAGGTAATTTGGTATGTGGTGTCATCTTTACAGACATAAACATCGCGATATCAGAATTATCTACCCGATTCACACTACAGAAACCATAACTCCCGTCTGGTCGGGATCCCCCTTTTCAATAATGGACGAAGAACTCTCCTATCAGCGATAAGACCGCCTTTGTAACCATAGAATTAGCAATGTAAAGCAATTGTGTTTCAATTTTGGTGTACAATAGAGTATATTCTATTCGATTGGATAGGATTTAAAGAACCTTGGGTTACTGAGTGATCTATTAATACCAACGGGATATTTACCATGTTTACTGTTTGTTATGAGTTCCCGATATTTCGGCGCTGTTGCAAGCACCATGATCACGGATAAACTGAAGTTATTGCGGGTGGGTGTTTATGAGCAGACAAATCGGTCTACCCTCTTTCTTGTTCGTTTTTTGCACTCAGTACCGCTACCACTATCACTCGCAACTCGATTCTGCTCCCGACACACGAAACTCACTGTGTCCGCTCGCGAACTTTTTTCGGCACTTTTCCGCTTTTTACACAGCTGGGCCACTGGATTCCAGGCTCTTGACAGTTGAAACCCATCCTCCCGGTTGAAGTTCCTATATTTGGTAATCTCAATAGCTTCTCTAACCAGTCGCCGAAATATCGGGAACTCATAACAAACAGTAAACATGGTAAATATCCCGTTAGTATTAATAGTAATGTTAGTGACCATGATAGTTTAAAATCTTATACTGAGTGATCATACTAAGATCTAGCGGGTGAATTAGGGATCTCGTATCACAGATCTAGGATGGTCCTCACCTGTTCTGCGAGGCGCCTCCGCCGGGCGAGGGCGGCCCGGTACGGTCGTACACCTCGAACAGCAGCTCCGCCGTCTGCGGGGACAGGTCGCTGGGGAGAAAAGAAAAGAGAATTGAACATCACACGGGTACACGAATACATTCATAACAGGTCAATAGGTATATAAAGTAAAAAAATATTTATTAGACAAGGCGGAAGGGACACCGATGCACAAACACTCACGCGACATAATTTTTTTTCATCGGTAATTTAAACAAAACTGCTGTTTCTTACAAAAGTGCAATACCTACACGGTCAAAATGTATGAAACGGCAGATTTTATTTATTACCAATGAAAAATTTCTATATGAGGGAGTTCGGAATGATATACACACAGGGGCACATGAAGCTGTACATTTTCAGTATAAATTGGCCTCGCTTTGTATAGATTTCATATGCAATGAGAGATCCGCATAAACTGGTTTTGTATAGCTTGATCGGCTGTCGTGCGTACTGAATACGTGGCATTCGTTTGTGCGTCGATGTCCCTTCCACCCCGTGTATACCAAATAGCTTGTTCGACTGTACCTATGTTGATTTAATTTAGCTTTATAAACAACTAGTACTCACAACAGGAAATGTTCCTCCCACTGCGGGTTGGTGGTGTCCTTCTTGAAGGCCGTCTGGTTCTTCTGTGGAGGCTCGTCCATCTCCACCACGCAGTACGGCGCTATGCAACCGGTCTTACCTGACACATAAATTAAAAAAAAATGTTAATATAAGGAACTATCTTGGAGGAGCTGGCTAAGTAATAACGGGTCGATCTTCAAAGTTAAGCCGCGCTCGCCAAGGTCGGTTTGTGGATGGGTGGCCATTAATTACATACCGAGTTTCCTGCGTGTCTCAGAAAGGATGTTAAGCCGTTGGTCCCGGCTGTCATTTGTAGATCTTTAACTGTGGTTACAGGTGGTCAGTGGCCCGAAAGTCTGACAACCAGTCTTACCTAGGGTTGTCGTAGGGGTAACACGATATCCCATGGTGAGACTGGTTTTCAATTTCAGACTTCTGAATGTTGAGTCGTAACGTGAGTCATGACGACTGTCAAAGATTTTCTAATGACTGCCAGGACCACCAGCTTAACGGACTTCGTCTCCGACGCCAAAGGATCTGACGCTCTTGTTCTCACGACAACTACTGCTTACCCCCCAGATCCTTAGCGCACACCAGCTTGACTAGCAGTCTCTTGTCTCCCAGTAGGGTGACGCTGCCGGCTGTGGAGTTCGGGGTTGATGTGTAGAGTGCACGGTCTTGTTGTAACTGAAATGATGAAGAAGAATAGGTTGAAATGGGACTTTAATACCGTTAGATATGGCGAATAATCAGTCCACGAGAACTCCGACGCGTCAGAATACAAAAGCTTACTTCCTGCAGGCGTAGACACGGAAGAATCGACAAAATTACAGATTTCCTTTCTTGATCTGTCAGTTTGTCGATTCTTCTGTCGACAAAACCCGTTTCTATGGTGGTCATGCTACGCGAGCTAGACTCTAGTTCCACTCAAGGTCTAAATAATTAAAAAACGGGTGTAAAAAAACCTTAACGGAGATATTGGGGGTCAAAGTTGCAACTTTTTCACAAGTTTTTTTTTAAATACATGTTTTTAATGTAAGATTTTTACTTTACACACCTCCACGACCCCCGTACTATTCAATTCATCCATCAGCACAATGCTTTGGGTGCTTTCCATCGAGTCCTACCGTTAAGCATGATTTTTCACCCCAAAAAAAAAGTCGATTCCCAGCAATAATTTTTGCGTAAAGTTACTTAGTTTGATGTACAGAATGCTTGGTTGACGGCTATGTGAAGGGTCTGTTTACACCCTGTATGTACAGAATGCTTGGTTGATGGCTTCGTGAAGGGTCCATTTACACCTTGCACCATGTAGGTCAAGGTCGTAATTCAGCTCGTGAGTCCTGTGTAGGTTTTGAATGGTTTTCACGGACCCACAAATCTTAAAATTTTAATTTCCATTTGCTCCACCCACTTCAACCTCTTAAGCCAACAATGTTTTGAATTGGATGTTCGTTTCCAATTACCGCATTCCATTATCATTTGTAAGCAAAAAGCAATGAAAAACATATCATAATCATATCCGTATCATAATTCATAATATTTTTCATTCCTGGCGAGAAGCAGCGTATTTTCTCATAATAAGACCACATGTCCCACCGCCTACGAGGAAGCGAACATTTATAGACTATTTTCTCGGTCATAAAATGTAGGTAGTTAGGAAAAAAGATACCATACATGGTGGAAGGGACACCGACGACGGCGACGCACAATCGGTTACCACATATTCTGACATAAGTAACGAACGAGTTTACAACATTATTTTTAGTATACAGGGTGGAGACGACAATGCGACAATAAATTAAACTGTATGTAACTCATGACGTTCCCAGTCTACATACAAAAATTCAATCGAAATCGACTGGATATTTTCGATTAAATTTTGTATGCAGTTTATTCACAGGACGTTATTTTTCATTTTTAGCATTTTCTACATAGTGTAGATAATAGGCTACCACCAACAGGTTAACGAATCCCGCATCGGTATAAACGTTAAACACATGTTGCCAACTCGCTACTTCAAAAACCTTGGCCAAAATTATCGTATTGTCGTCTCCACCTTGTATGCGAAACCTGAATATAGTTTGTTCAGAATAAGTGACTGAATCGATTCCAATAATTTTTAAACCATGTTATATTTTGTCCCAAAAATATTTAAAAAGGTTACAAATTGGACACCGAGCGACACTAAGTACCTATCGCAATCATTTAGGTACCTACTGCCAAATTATTATTATCAATGAGCTCAAGACGAAGCTGGAGGCGGGCGCGCGGCGCGCCGCGTGGTGACCACGTTTTTGTGCGGACAACCAGACCGTGGGTGAATATCAAATCAGCAAATTTTACGTGTCCACGTTGAGAATCGAGGTGTAAAATGATAGGATGTTTCTGATTTTTTTTTGTAGTGAACTACGTAACTTGGTTCAATTAGGGCCACATTTATTTTTTTATAAGGGTATATAAATAATCAGGGAAAAAAAAAATCGCCTTCAAATTCAAGTTTGGTGGCTTGTCCCAGTTCCATTTTTTGATGTAATTGCGTTCACCAAAGTAACAATTTGAGGTACAATAAAAAATAAACAATTTTGTTAGTATATGCATTAGTCAAATTATCTAAAAACAAGTAAACCATATTATAAAATCTTATATAAGAGCACAGGACACTCGATCAAAGTTTGTCCAAGCAAAAATCAAAATTTTTCTGGCACTTTTTCAACTTACTATAACATGAAGTTTCGTGTGTGTGCGATCAATCGCGTTATTTATTTCGCATCTATCAGTCGTGCCATTAGTGCAATTAGTGTCAGGTGTGTAATTAGTGCGGTGATTACCCTCCAAAAACATAAGTACTCGCCTTGGGCGGAACGGGGGACAAGAATTGTTCAATTTTTGGTGGATCGATTTACTGTTGATTTTAAAGTGTTATAATAGTAAGCTACATGCTATAGCTAATGATTTGGGTGACCCATAAATCAATGACATTAATTTAATTTTAACTTAAAACCCTTATTTTTTAAGATTTTTTTTAATTTTGGTGGCGTTTTCACGCCACCAAAATTGAAAATGCCCCGCCAGATTTGAATTATGTACTGTATATGTATTGTTATTACCTATATAGTTAGTTTTTACGTTGCAAGACAGTTGGATTAGCAAACAAATACATTTTATGTACTTGGCAGTTAGTAAAACCTATTATTATAAGGGTTGCATACTAATGACCAAGTTTCTTATTCATATATATTTATTTTGTTGCTTTTTAGAATGCCAAAACAGACCAGCGAAGAGAGGCTGCTTAAAAGCACTTCACCGTTGTCATTGAGGACTTCAACGCGAAACTAGGCAATTTGGGGTTGGACGTTGGAACCACTGGGGTCACCAACTGGCTAGTTTTATGGAGAAGGAGGATGAACTCCTTCTTCCAGAAAGCGTGAGCACAGAATGTGGACCTGCCAGAGCCCCGATGGTGCAACTTCAAATGAGATTGACTTCATCATGTCAACCAAGAAGCGTATTATGTTCAATAGCTTCTGCCCGCGGCTTCGCCCGCGTGGATTTCGGGAACTGCCCACGGAATCTTACTTCTGGGATAATAAGTAATCTATGTATGTATAGTACATACATAGATTTACGTGTACTTGCTATTGCAAATATTTGTTCATAGTAATATCAATTAAATTACATAATATGTGAAATATCTTGGTTTGAGATTGGACACTGGGACACCAAACAAATGATTTATTAGGAATCTATTTATAGACATAATACTTTGACATAATATTTAATATCAATGTCCCGTATCGCGAGCCAACGCGAAAATCGGTGGAATAAACTATATTCACAGACACGTCTACCTCAGAAAAATCCTATCTACTTAGTAATAGGTAAATACTCCCGCGCCCCGCACGCCCCACGCAACGCTGCGCGGCATGCGCCCTTCTACGTGAGCTTCGAAGCCCTATTTAACTATATTGGGGGATCATTTTGGAAGAGAAGGTTTCCACTAAGAAAGGATCTTTGGGAATTCAAATTTTCAATCGTCAGCCTAAACACAAAATTTGAAGATCCTAACTTCAAAACTGACGTACTTTCATATTAACTTCCATCCCCTATTTTACCCCTTTAGGGGTGGAACTCCCAAAAATCCTTTCTTAGTGGATACTTACTCTTCACAAAGAACACACCCTCCAAGTTTCATGTCTCTAGGACCATCGGTTTGGGCTGTGCGTTGATATATTACCCAGTCAGTCAGTCAGTCAGTCAGTTTACCATTTTATATAAAGAAAAAAAGAAGAAGAAAGAAAGAAGATTAAAGATTAATGATAAAATCATCTTTATCTATCAAACTTGAACGCGTAAACAAAGTTTCGTGGCCATGCTACTAACCGCTGAAGAGTTCTCTCTTGAGGAGACGATCCTGGCTGCAGGATTAAGGAATGTTTGTCATAAAAATGTATTGTCACCAGAACCAAAGGTTTGTGCAAAATTTCAGCTCAATCGGTTGTACAAAATTGAGTTGCTTTTCACCCGAACAAACATAGTATCTTCACCCCCCTTTTTAACCCTTCGGGGGTAGAACTATCAAAAACGCCGAGACATGTATAAATTAATTTTCAATCGTCAGCCTTATCACAAAATTTGAAGATCCTAACTTCAAAACTGACAGACTTTCATACAAACTTCCATCCCCTATTTTACCCCTTTAGGGGTGAAATTCCCAAAAATCCTTTCTTAGTGGATACTTACTCTTCACAAACAATTCACCGTCCAAATTTCATGTCTCTAGGATTAGTGGTTTGGGCTGGGGGTTGATATATCAGTCAGCCAGTCAGGACGTTTAATTTTAAATTGGGGGATGATTTAGGAAAAACTGTGATACACGTGTCTCATAATTTTAACTGAAGAGTAAATACACAAATTTTCAAGTCAATCGACTCAGGGAATAAAAATTTTCACAGAAAATTAAACACCCCATTTCACCCTCTTAGGGGTGGAATTTCGAAAAACCCTTTCTTAGTGGATACTTACTCGTCACAAAGTATACACTGTCCAAATGTCATGTTTCTAGGACCAGCGGTTTGGGCTGTGCGTTGATATATAAGTCAGTCAGTCAGTCAGGACTTTGAATTTTATATGTATAGATGTTGTCTCTACGATCAATTCGTCGAAAACCGGAAGCGATCAAGGCATAGTAAGAGGCACATTGAACATCAATATCAAGTTTGAAAAGTCTCAACTGATGAAGTCTACGCTCTGTCCAGCACAGATCCAAATTCAAAACCCCGAGAGCTGCTGCAATCTCAAAAGCTTGAACTCCAGACTCGTTTCGAGTGCCTAAGAAGCTCATTGGACGAATACAACGATAAGTTCGTGGAAACTGTCCATACGGGTCTAAGTTCTTCAAGACACGTCGTGCACATAAGAACAAAAAACTCTCTGATCATACTCTCAAGCTCATGCAGGAGCGGCTTGAGATGATCCTGCAGTTTTCAGACGAGGCGTGGAAATACCGGCAATAGACGGATCTTTAAATCCAGCATATTAAAGATGCAATTGAGCGGCTCCAAGGCATTTGCAAGAGATCTGGCTATTGGGCAGAGCCAGCTCACGAAACTGAAGACCGACCATGGCAGGATCGTATCCGCCAAACCGGAGCTACTGAGGGAGATCGAGAGATTCTATGGGCAGTTATACCCTTCAACCAGTAAACCCGTTGTAAATTTAGCAAATGACCCAAGAGCTAGACTGACCCGACACTATACCGAAGACAACCCGGACGAGATCTGGATGAACGAGATTAGGATGGCTCTGGAACAGCTTAAAAACAACAAAGTACCGGGTGATGACGGAATTAAGGCCGAAATCCTAAAGGCGGGTGGAAAACCGATACTTAAAGCCCTTCAAAAGCTATTTGATTCCGTCATACCCGAGGGGAAAACCCCACAGGCATGGTGCAGGGGTATGGTGGTACTCTTCTTCAAAAAAGGCTACAATGCCCGGCTGAAGAATTATAGGCCCATCTCACTTCTAAGCTATGTCTACAAGTTGTTTTCAAGAATCATCCCGAACCAGCCGGATTCCATAATGGCTTTAGCACCGTACACCACATACATACGCTGCGGCAGGTTATACAGGAGACCGAAGAGCTGCCTCTCCGTTTAGTGTTTGTGGACTACGAGAAAGCCTTCGATTCGATCGAGACTTGGATTGTACTGCAGTCTCCCCAACAAAAACGCTACCATGTCAGTCCGACTTTAGGACCAGACCTCGGAATCTATCCTATTTTTAACAAAAGAGAGTTTTATTAACCGATAAAAGTTATTGATACTTCCCGAGAGTTTGTGAGATTAATCACATTGAGCTTTATTAGTGAGATTGAGGTTTCTGACGGAGAAATTCAATTTTGGTGCCACTGATTTTCAATTTTGGTGGGTACTTTCGATTTTGGTGGCTGATTTTCAATTTTGGTGGCCACACTAGACTTTGAACTAAAATATCTCAAAAAGTTATGGAGATATTCTGAGACCCCATGAAGATCCTTCAAGCTTGGACATTCTGTTCTTATACCAGATCATTATTTTTCACGAAAACTAAAGAAAAAATTGAGCCACCAAAATTGACAAAAAATGAACTTTGTTGATATTCACCCAGGTAACAGATCAAGCCTATAACTTTGTGATTTTTCATGATACAGTTTTGAAATTTTGTACATAGATTCTTTTTTTACTTTACATAAAAATACTAAACTCGTGTCTCAGGTTTCGCATATATGTGTGGGAGCCCCCTCCCACACATATATGCGAAACCTGAGACAACAAGAGGAATTGTTGCAGCGACAAGAGCTATCAAAGAACAAACTCTCTCAGAGTCAGCGACTCTGACCTGGTGGGGAGAACACTCATTGAATACATGAGTAACTTACCATAGAGTCATAATGCAGTGGCAGCCTCGGACCGGGAGTCTCGACGTATCTGCGCAGGCGCGGGCAGGTGGGGTAGTGCGCGAGGTTGAACTGCAGGTTCGAGCTGCGCAGTGCGTTCACTACTATGTCACTGGAAGAGGAGGGTAGTTCGTTAATATTATTGAGACGTCAGGATAAGCTATTTAGCTGGGTGAAGGACATCTCATCATCATTCTCTTGCCCTTATCCCAATTTATTTGAGGGTCGGCGCAGAATGTCTTCTTCTTCCATACTTCTCTACTCGTCATCTCAGCAGTCACCTCCTTTCTAGCCATATCATCCTTCACACAGTCCATCCATCGTTTCTTTGGTCTTCCTCTACTCTAACAGACATCTACATTCATACTCAACATTTTCCTCACTACACTTTCTTCAATGAAGGATATCTCAAAAATAAAAAAAACAAACAAAAAGGATGGGAGCATTATGCAGCTATTTTAGTCGATTTCGATTATGATAGAAATCGATTGGAGAAATAAACTGCACTTTTGATATAAATGCAGTTGAATACAAATAATTTTACAAACAAATCGTTTATACTTTTGCGGAGGCTTAGATATTTACACCAAAAGACTTCTAAAGTTCTATTCTTCATTCCAGGCCATCAATAATTTCACAGAACTGGTTAAAACACAGCCTTTATAAAAATAAATGTTCTCTATACCTGATGGTTTGTTGTAGATTGCTTTCAGTGGCATTAGGCCTCAGTGCTCCCACTGGCGCCAGTGCCACCTTCACTTCGGGCCAGCCGTCGCACTTCAACTCGCCCGTCAACTTGTCCGTCACGCAGACTATGTTCAAACGAGCCCTAAACCTGAAATGTGAAATGGGGTGGAGTTAATAATTTATTTATATTCGGTTTTGCTCGCGTTGTTGTCGGAAATGATCACATGGAAAGGTTTTAAATAAAGCCTTGGGGATAATAAATAAATAAATAAAATTCATTTATTTCGGACAACAGAGATCCATATTTTGTTAGTATAACACACAGCTTATATTCTAGTGTTAGTAACATTGACATATAAGATAGTAGATATAATTAAAAACAAAGAACGACAAGGCAGGAAAACATGCTTCCTACCGAATCAATCTCCGTACAAAATGTTTAATATTTGGAGTATAGCTCTCCGCCACAGCTCTAAGGATATAGTTGCGACTACTCCGCACTCTGCACAGCAGTGAAGCTGTCTTTTGCGTATCAAGGCATGAAAGCCATCAGTGTGGGTCTCGGCAAACATTTCTGAGGCGCTACAGAAACGGGGCAGTCGCAACAACATCCTGAAAGCATTATTATACTGTACGCGCAGGACATCCAGCGATCTCTTCGTGTAGTTGACCCATAAGTTGCTCGTGTAAAAGCTCTGACAGTAGGCCTTAAAAACAATAATGATGCTTGCCATTAAAGCAAACCGCTTCTACAAATACCAAAGGCTTGGTTCGGCCTTGTCTAACATTGATACATTCACCTAAACATTTTCGGGAAAGGCAGCGCCGGCAGCCGGCATTATGGTCAGACACGATCAAAAACGCTATTGGAAGCAGCCTGTACAGTCACGAGCACCAATATGTTAACACTTTCCTAAATTTAAAAGCAATTTTCGCGAGAAATAACGATTGAACTTTGAGATAGGACCTTTCTCATAAAAATATAAGTTCCAAAATATTATGTTCGTAAAAACATGCAATTTTAATCAGACTAGTAGGAGAAAAACACTTTTAAAAATTGTTGTGTTTACATATACTACTCGTAACTGTACAGAGCAGTTCACATTGCAGAAGACCGGAATTTGAAACATTTTAATTGAAAACGCGTCATTTATGTCGTCGGGATCCTCAGAATTGAGGGAACGACGAAGAAGAGAGAAGAAGATCTCCAGCACGGCAGTGGACTCCTAAAATCTGTTGTATGATAATGATGATGAAACTCACATATTACCATTAACTGGTATGGTCTGTAATGGGACTCCTCGACTTTCTACCCTCGTTGCCTGAAGGTTGAATGATGATGATAAAAGGAGTCCACAGGCGATCATTGTGCCGATAGTCATGTCAGGCATTGCCGAGAGCCTCAACCAATACCTGAGGAGGCTCTTGGTAGTCCATCAAGGGCTTGATTCAGAAGGCGGTACTTCTGGACAAGGCTTGTATTGTTAGGAGTTTCCTCTTTCTGGAGCCCTGCCGCCGTAGCTTGTATTCTGTTCCCGATACCAGTGGGCTCCTTTTTTATTTTTAAATGTTTTTATAAGAATTTCTTTACACGTACACGTAGGTACAGTATAGAAATAAATCAAAAATAATATATAAAAATCTTCTAATATTATAAAGCTGAAGAGTTTGTTTGTTTGGTTGAACGCGCTAATCTCAGGAAGTACTGGTTCGATTTGAAAAATTCTTTTAGTGTTGGATAGCCCATTTATCGAGGAAGGTTATAGGCTAAAATTTCATGCGGGCAACAGCTAGCAAAGAAGGAATAATAATGAAACTCACCTATTAACGTTAACCCTATAGTGGGACACCTCGACCTTCTCCCCTCGTTGGCTGAACGCCTTCAGCTGGAAGGCCGGGGTAGCTTCACAGTCACATGTGATGGTCTGAAATTGTAATAAACATCATTTTACTTTTTTTTCTGGTTTTATGCTTCAAATAAGTAGGTAACCGTGCCTTTCTGTGTGATTTCTGCCTACCCTCAAATGAAGAAGCTCACGGCTACTGCTAAAGGACGAGCCGATTGCGAATAAGTAAAAATATTTCGAACTTTACTTAACCTATCTACCAGTGGCGAAGATTCCATAGAACTCGATTCCTACCGGCTTCCCTTTGAAAGGAAGAGCAAAAGCTTTCCTTTGAAATACCTACACGGTCAAAATGTATAGAACAGCTGATTTTTTTAATAACTAATGAAAAATTTCTATGGGGGGCTCAAAACGATGTACTGAATACGTGGTAACCATTTTCGCATCGGTGTCCCTTCCACCCCGTATTCCATCGATCATCATCTGCCTAGCCTTTTCCCAACTATGTTAGGGTCTAAGATTTTAAACTATCATGGTCACTAACATTACTATTAATACTAACGGGATATTTACCATGTTTACTGTTTGTTATGAGTTCCCGATATTTCGGCGCTGTTGCAAGCACCATGATCACGGATAAACTGAAGTTATTAAAAATAACCAAAATATAGGAACTTCAACCGGGAGGATGGGTTTCAACTGTCGAGAGCCTGGAATCCAGTGGTCCAGCTGTGTAAAAAGCGGAAAAGTGCCGAAAAAAGTTCGCGAGCGGACACAGTGAGTTTCGTGTGTCGGGAGCAGAATCGAGTTGCGAGTGACAGTGGTAGCGGTACTGAGTGCAAAAAACGAATAAGAAAGAGGGTGGACCGATTTGTCTGCTCATAAACACCCACCCGCAATAACTTCAGTTTATCCGTGATCATGGTGCTTGCAACAGCGCCGAAATATCGGGAACTCATAACAAACAGTAAACATGGTAAATATCCCGTTAGTATTAATAGTAATGTTATGTTAGGGTCGGCTTCCAGTCTAACCGGATGAAGCTGAATACCAGTATTTTACATAGAGCGACTGCCTATCTGACCTGTATAGGTGCATCCGAAGACCTAAATAAATAACAAGATATCCCATTGCATGCCAAAACTGATAAGTGTTCTACATGATGATTTTCTTGCTTAGAATTCTATAAACCGTATTATTTTCAAATCTGTATAAGCATAAGCATAATCAGCCTATAATGTTCCCACTGCTGGGACATGGCCTCCTCTCTATGAGAGCGCATGGGCTATCCACCACGCGGGCCCAGTGCGGGTTGGTAGATGTCACATGTCTTCGAATTTTTGGTTCTAGGACATGGCGGTTTCCTCACGATGTTTTCCTTCACCGTTTTTGAGAGCAGCGGTGATGAAATAAATTACACAAAGTAATGCGCCTGCCTGGGTTTGAACCCACGACTTACTTGCATTTTTTTTTTCGGGTGGATTGTCAAATGACCCCCCCCCCCCCACTCTGGGCGGAGCGGAAGGGAGTGTCAGACTTGTACTGACTAAAACTCATCCATGTTCCTTCTTTGCCCTTTGTGTTCCAGGGCCACGGTATCTCTTTCGAACAGTCCCGCAGCCCTGGCAGGCATTGGCCCTTGCAGACCCCTACATCGTTGCTGACATCTCTTTGAGGCGCGCGTGGAACACGAACGCGCCGTCGACACGGCCTGTCGTCATAAGACGACCGGACGGCGAGCTAGCCCACAGGCCCACGACTTACTTACTTCAAATCCTGTATTTGTACATAAATATTTTTTTATATCGATAACTATTTACTATTTTCCACCAAAGAGAGAGAGGCCAAGTCTATATAAGAATAAGTAAATATCTTCCTAACATCAGAAAAGAAAATAACATCCTAATTTATGATACCTACTTCCATTCTCTGCTGAGAACAACAAATAAAAACTATTACCACGAGTATTTCAGATAAACAAGTTCAATGAACTATGATATCACACAAACAACTATTTAAGCAAGATCTTTCTTCTTGAACACATTGATAGTTAATTGAAAACAAATGAATAGCTCAAGCTATGCTGGTTTGTCTCATATCTTCCTTCCTACGCAATGTCAGTATCGGAATGGATACCCGTATTTGGAACAAGCTTACATCGGGGATATAGCTCAGTGGTAGAGCAATCGACTGCAGATCGATAGGTCCCCGGTTCAAATCCGGGTGTCCCCTAAGCCATTCTTTTGTTTTTAGGGATTTTTACATAGTTTTTTAAGTTTTTTTTGGAGCTACGAAATTTGCTACGACAGTGCTACGAGATTGCTACGCCAAATTAAATTATGTTTTGTCCCTTTAATTTATGTTCCTTAATTTTTGCTTTTATTATTTATTAAGCCAAATCATAACAATATTAGGGCTTGATTCAGTAAGCGGTACATTTGGACACGGCTCGTATTGTTAGGAGGTTCCTCTCTCTGGAGCCCTGACCGCCGCGCGCCGGCCGGTAGCTTGGACCCTGTTCCCGATACCGGTGGGCTACATTTTTTTATATTTTTAAATGTTTTTAAATTATTTTTATTTTAAGATATATTTTAAAATGTTTAAGATTTGTATGAAAATAAATAAAGGAATTTATATACATTTATAAACTAAAACAATCTAAAGTAACCAACTTAACAATAAACTAAAAAATGGCGTCAAAAACTCCTCCTCAGCGCTGTCAACTGGTAATGTCCCCAATGACTGGCGGCGTTGCCACGTTGTATGGCAACGCTAAGTCACTGGCCAAGGTAAAAGCCAGCCCTTGGGTCACGGGAAGTGTCGTCTAAGCGTTTTGAAATTTCCTATGGTGGCTATGAGCATTCGGACCCCACGGTCCTAGAGTTATAGTACTTATAGTCCTAATTTCATTGACTTGCTTAAAGGTGCTCCCTCACTGCGAGCATTCGCCTGTAATGTAACAGTTCAGATTCACTTGTTTCCATACAAAATCGAATCTTGGACTGTTACATTACAGGCGAATGCTCGCGGTGAGGGAGCACCATAAGAATAAAGAAATATGCGAGAGGTTTGCGAACCAACTTCTGAAACTCGAAAACTTTATAAGTACCAGCGAAGGGTAAATTTTTGTAAGAAGTAAGCCGGAGTAGGTACAAATGTTTAGTGTGATTATATTATTTGTCTATAGAATACTGACTGTGCCATTTTTCAAACGGAATCCGGTAGGAATCGAGTTGTATGGGACCTTCGCCACTGATTAGTACGTAGGTAGGATGCATCATCCCGCATTATATCGATCCGTAGATACTTGTTATACATTCACCGTTGCCATCGATCGGTCACATTGTTTGCATTCGGTGAGTTCCCCTTTAATTAACATGGGTATGGATGGGTACATATTTAAGTTTATATATCGACTAGCGAGCGCCACCTATCGGGTCCAAAACTATATCTATCATCATCATCATCATTTCAGCCAAAAGACGTCCACTGCTGGACATAGGCCTCCCCCAAGTGTCGCGACATTGACCGGTCCCGTGCGACTCGCATCCAGCGGATCCCTGCAACCTTCACCAGGTCATCGGTCAACCTAGTGGGAGACCTTCCAACGCAACGTCTTCCGGTTCGCGGTCGCCACTCCAGAATTTTTCGGCCCCATCGGCCATCCGTTCTGCGAATAATGTGACCTGCCCACTGCCACTTAAGTTTGGCTATTCTTCGGGCTACATCGGTAACCTTGGTTCTCTTGCGGAAGTCCACATTTCTGATTTGATCACGCAAGGAAACTCCGAGCATAGCCCTCTCCATTGCCCTTTGGGTGACTTTAAGCCTTCTGATGAGGCCCTTTGTGAGCGACCACGTTTCGGTCCCGTATGTAATCACTGGCAACACACACTGGTCATAGACTTTCGTCTTGAGACACTGCGATAAGTTGGACGAGAAGATACCACGCAACTTCCCTATACTAAACTATATCTAATGTAGCTATATTTAAGCAGAGCGGTGAAAACTGCGTTCAAATCCATGCAGTAGTTTTTGCGTGATGCGCGTATAAACATACAGACAGAAAGACAAAAAATTATAAAACTGTTGTTTTGACTTCTGTTGCTTTTATAAAGACCCCCCTATAATTTTATTTTTCAATATCTTCAATGTACAGACGTTCGGCCTGTTATAATTTTATTATAAAGGGTGTAAAAAGACCCTTAACATAACCGAAAGGCACTTGTTCTCCCCGTCTTTGCGATCATTTTTTTGTTCTAGACCATACCTGGGAACTTTGTAGTTACGGAGATATTGTGGGTCAAAGTTGCAACTTTTTCACAAGTTTTTTTTAATACATGTTTTTAATGCAAGATTTTTTACACACCTCCACGACCCCCGTACTATTCAATCCATCCATCAGCACAATGCTTTGAGTGCTTTCCATCGAATCCTACATTAAAATGTGATTTTTCACCCCAAAAAAAAGTCGATTCCCAGCAATAATTTTTGCGTAAAGTTACTTAGTTTGATGTATAGAATGCTTGGTTGACGGCTATGTGAAGGGTCTGTTTACACCCTGTATAACTTGGCTACACTACTAGACTATCACTGCTTACGTATTACGTAATACTAATAGGATGAAACTGTGTAACTGACCTATCATAACCCTGGTAATAGGATTGTATGACTGCGTTCCGTTTAACGCAATCATAACATCCGCTCAACCATTGAGATTGAATTGAAACATTGATTGGTTGCGTTCCATTACACACGTGAAAACATGTACATAATGGAATGTAACATATGTACCAATGTTTGCTTCTATAATTAAATAACAAAAACATAACAGGCGTGCCTAATAGTACACCCACCTTTATCCAGTTTTGTTTAAGTCTCATATAGCAAGGTGCGAGCCTAATTGCCATCAAACGGGCACAAGCCCCAATTCTGGCTGCTACCGAGGAATTTATGATGAAAAAATCCAACATCACACTGTCCGACCTGGGAATCTAACCCTGAATCTCATGCCCGGGCCCTAACAGAATATCAGTGTCATTTTTAAATGCTACAGCACCATGATGACATAGGTCTTTTGGCCTCGTACAGGATAAGTTTATGTTCCTATTATATTTATTTTTGAAAAAAAGTTGCTAAAAAACATCACGTGATTAATGGACGACCCCTTATTAGCGTACTAGAAAAACGTCCACATTTTGATCATGACATTAGCTGTTCGTGTATATCTCAGGTCCCTCGACAAAAAAGCGGCTGTCGGGGTAAAACATAACAGTTGGTACTTACGACGTCATCCTTGGAGTCGCACTCGCAGAAGACATTGGAGATGCTGGGCGGGTTGCTGTCCAGCGCACGCACCATCTCCACGCCAATACCTTGCTGGAACAAGGGAAACAAAATGTCAGAATGGTCATATTATCAGTAGGATCTCGGAGTACGTACAGATTTCTAATCTTCGTCATCTTCTCGCTTTTTCCCGATATGTTAAGGGCCACGACCACACAGATATACAGGGTGTAAACGGACTCTTCACGAAGCAGTCAAAAAAAAAAAAAAAAAGGATTTTACTACCTTAAATAATTGTACAAGAAACACTTATCTAAGCACTATGCAGCGTTACAACTAGGGAAAAAATTGTTTTCGATAGGCTCTGGCACCCAATGTTAGATTTAACTTGTGTTTAGGGTGCCAGCGTCCTCGCCTATGATTTGAGCATGTAACATTCGTTATAAGTCGAACATAGTTTATCATCATTAAATTACAATATTATTTACTAACTAGCTAATGCAACCAAGATGTGGCCTATTTACATACCTCTGTGTGGCCGTGTATACTAGGTGTAACATAATAAACGCAAGACCTCCCGTGTGGTCTCTCGGACCATGAAACTGAATAACTTTTGTTCTACGAGTTCTAGAAATTCGCAAAAAAATAATGGATTTTCTTTAGGAATTGACGCGATCCGCTGATCAACATGTATGGTAAAACTAAAAAAAAAGTTATGAATTTCCAAAAGTCATAGAACAAAAGCTGTTCAGATTCATGGCCTGAGAGACCACACGAGAGGTCTTGCGTTTATTATGTTACACTTTGTATGTGTGTGAGGGAGAGATAGATTGGTGAAAACTTGTGTTTGTGTGTATAAATATAATTATAAACAAACATATTACTTTATTAACTTCATTAGTTTAAGCAATCGATATATGTAGTAAAAGTTCAGTTTTTTTGTAAGACAATGTCAAAAGCTTTCTGTACATCAAATTATGTAACTTTAAGCAAAAATTATTGCTGGGAAACGACTTTTTTTTTTGGGGTGAAAAATCACGTGATGCGGTAGGACTCGAAGGAAAGCACTCAAAGCTTTGTGCTGATGGATGGATTGAATAGTTCGGGTCGTGGAGATGTTTGATGTTTTGAGAGCGTTACATTGAGTAACGCTCTCAAAACAAAAAAAAAACTCAAATCTCAAAACAAAATAAATCCGTACGTTTGGCAATTTGTAGGTCAATGTTGATAATCACTTTCTTTTAGTCTTGCTAAGGGGTATGGTATTACCCAACCCAGTACTAACTGGGCTGTGGAGGTCAGATAGGCAGTCGCTCCATGTAAAATACTGGTATTCATCTGCATCCAGTTAGACTGGAAGCCGACAGCAACATAGTTGGGAAATGGCTAGGCAAATGATGAGAATTGACCCTAAAAACATCATTATTTCAGGAAATAGCCATTCAATAAGACAATTTGAATTGTGTATACAGGGTGTAAACAGACCCTTCACATAGCCGTCAACCAAGCATTCTGTATATAAAACTAAGTAACTTTACGCAAAAATTGTTGCTGAGAATGGACATTTATTGGGGTGAAAAATCACGTGATACGGTAGGACTCGATGGAAAGCACTCAAAGCATTGTGCTGATGGATGGATTGAATAGTACGGGGGTCGTGGAGGTGTGTAAAGTATAAATTTTACATTAATAACATGTATTTAAAAAAAAAACTTGTGAAAAAGTTGGAACTTTGACCCCCAATATCTCCGTAACTAGAAGGTTCCCAGGTATAGTCTAGAACAAAAAAAATATCGCAATGACGGGGAGGAGAAGTGCCTTTCGGCTATGTTAAGGGCCTATGTATACCCTTTATTTTTAATTTTTTACTGGATAAGAACCCGGATAAACATTAAAAACGAATTAAAACTTAAGATAATACAAAATACAGCCGCAATTCAATTATAAATCGATTATAAACTGTGGGTCAATATAATTGAGGTTACCGATACTTTTAATCGATTTATGAATAAAATGGTATTAATCTGATTTCTCTAATTGTCTTATCGATTACCCAATAAATTGATTAACTAGATGTGAATGAGAGTGATGAATTAACAAGACATGGTTTTTTCATTTTTTATTTTATTACTTTGATTAGTGATGAACTCTCTGATGATAATATAAAATCTGTAAAATCTCGCAATCCAAGTAAGGTTTGCTGTAAGAAAACCCAATTCTGGGTTAAGCTCGCCTTTGTACATAAGCTTTATGTTGTAATTATGCATTTTTTCATAATTTTTGTGTGCAATAAAGAATTAAGAAAAATATAATATATATACACAGTAGTATGTAAATATTACCTACAATTCAAATGGAGTGTGAAAAAATTAAAGTAGTCTGAAATTGACGGCACGGTTTTGACGCAGTGGCTGAACGATTAGCTGCTGCGCTGTGTCGCGGGTTCGATTCCCGCACGTAACAAATATTTTTTATGGCCTACAGGTAAGTTGTTCCGGGCCTGGCTGTTTGTGTATGTGAGTTTAAATGTTTATTTCATGATACAAGACAAATTCCTGGTGTGGGGCAAAGTTGCAACTTTTTAATAAAAAAATAAAAAATAGGGCCATTCGATGCCGGTACCACAAAAAGAAAAGTTTGTCTATGTTAAACTGTGAAAACAACGATTCGACAAAATATCAAAGTAAAAAAGTCATCATCATCTGCCTAGCCTTTTCCCAACTATGTTGGGATCGGGTTCCAGTCTAACCGGATGCAGCTGAATATCAGTATTTTACATGAAGCGACTGCCTATCTGACCTCCACAATCCAGTTAGTACTAGGTAATAAGCTACCCCTTGGTAAGACTGGTTGTCAGACTTTTTGAGCCAACGACACCTGTAATGACTATCAAAGATCTACAAATGACAGCCGGGACCAACGGCTTAACGTGCTTTCCGACGCACGGAGGAATATCGGTATGTAATGGGTGGTCACCCATCCACCGACCAACCTAGGCAAGCACGGCTTAACCTAAAGATCGATCCGAGCGGCTGTTATTATTTAGCCACGAGCTCCTCAAAGTAAAAAGGTATAAACTTTAAAATAATAATAAAAACCTGGAAAATGCTTACTGCTCGGTTAAGACGTTACCCATCTTAGGATCCAAGACCATGGACCATTAAAATTCAGTTGACCAATCCTGATATTTTTATACTCTAAAAAGGTCAGCAAACAATAGACCACACACCAAGTTACCGGATATGACAACGATAATCAAAATTATGTAACAACACAATACACTATAGGCACGTAAGTACTCCATAAAAAATAAACCATTACTCCCAAAAAAGGGACAACGCAATACTTTTAATAGCACTTTCTCTTTCATTTGAGCAATGTTTACAACTGTTTGGAATGGGACAGCGTTATTAAAGACTTATCTTTGATTTTTCAATTTCGAAAACAATCGTTTTGATTTGGCATAGGCAATTTTATAGAGCACAATGGCGCATGGCCATAGTCGTGACTAACGCCGAAATCTTATTAACACGCTTTTATTTTTGCGCTACAATTTCCACAATTTCACCAATATTTACAAGCGACAATTATAAGAATAATTAATGATTAATTATAAGAATTCCTTATTAATTATACTACATATTAATTAATTAGTATGTAAGAATATTAATAAACGAAATTATAAGACCGTTGTCACGTATTTTATTAATTTTCAAATTATTTACATTATAATACAAACTACAAATATAACTAAACTAATGATAAAAATAAGGCTAAAAGTAAGAAAATATAAACAGCTAAAAAACGACGACAATAGGACACTTAGGCGTCAAAGTACTCCTCCGCATCGCTGTCATCTGGAAATGTGCCCAGAAGACTGGCAGCATTGCCACGCTGAATGGCAATGCTAATTCTTTGGCCAAAGAAAGAGCCAGCCCTCTGGTCACGCAAAGTGTCGACCAGTCGGCGAGAGATTTCCTTAAAAAGGAGACGCGCACTCTATGACCCGAGCGTTTCAACCCCAAACGGCTCAAAACTGTAATTACCAATAAGGTTACAGTATTTGCGCCGCTTGAGGATCTCAGCAGTCGAAGCAGCAGCGCCTGCACAGCCCGCCGTGCTTGCACGGTGAAATGGCGCAAGAGTGTCGACACAAGTTGCGTCCCACACCAAAGGCCTACCCACCTTCCAAGGCACCAACGTCATGCCGTCTGGTCTCTTGCCATCGTCACGTACCAAGCCGTTTGGTTCTAACACCGCTGGTACGCCGGCGCTGGCAAGGGCTCGACGAATAATGTCGTTAATGCTGGCATGCCGTGCAATGCGACCTGCGCTCCTATAGCAGGACAGGCCATGGTGTCCGAGGCTGTCGACAGCTTCACCGCAGTGACACCGATGCGGGGCAACACAAGGTGCGCCTAAGCGTAGACTCGTAGCAACCCGGAACAATGCGTCATCCATCATAGTGCCAATGGTGGACAAAATATTTATTTAAAACTATTACAAAAAGTGTATATTAAGGCGCAGTAGTGTACCGAAAGGCCAGAAACCAAAGAAATACCTTCGATAAAATATAGTCCTCATTGACGACGAAAGAAAAAAAACACTATTGTTTTATTTTACTGACGGTATTTTTTTCAAGATCAAGTTATGCTTTTGTAATATTTATTTAAAATAATTTTCAATCACATTCTCCCCCACAACTATTTCCGTTACTTACCGACACGTTTAGCATCAATTAACACAGAGTATCTAATTATAACCCCTCTGAGTCCCACGCACTTCTCGACACTTTTCTTGTGTTACATAAATGTCGCATATTGACAATCGATTGCGGCGACTTTCTCAAGGTTAGAGGTAACCTCTCCCAAGGGTAAGGGCGAGTTCGAACAAGAGTCATTACAATAAGAGTACAGCCCCCGTAGCATGACCACCGTAGACAAGGATTTTTTTGACGGAAGAATCGACAAAATGACAGATAGTGCAAAGAAATCTGTCATTGTGTCGACACAATCTGTCATTTTGTCGATTCTTCCGTCAAAGAAATCCTTGTCTACGGTGGTCATGCTACGGGGCAGGAAGACCAAAGAAACTATGGACGTGCTAAGGGTGATATGACCAGAAAGGAGGTGACTGCCGAAATGACGAGTAATAGAGAAGTGTGGAAGAAGACATGCTACGCAAACCCCAAATCAATTTGGGTAAGATTAGGTTTAGGATAGGGGTCAATAGCGAAGGGTCAATTTTTGTAAAAGGTAAACCGGAGTACAATTATTTGTCTATAGAATAGAGACTGTGCCATTTTTCAAAGGAAAGCCAGTAGGAACCGAGTTGTATGGAACCTTCGCCACTGATAGGGGTAGTAATAACTCGTCATCTCAGCAGTCATCGCCTTTCTAGCCATATCATCCTTCACACAGTCCATCCATCGTTTCTTTGGTCTTCCTCTACTCTTGTGTGTTGTCTATCAGGGCAAATACAGTACTTTTACAGTTTTTATGCCTTGTAACTGGGACTGTAGCTATTGTTGTCGTTGTTTCGACAATTCAAAAGTGCCTGTAACTGGCCTATTTGAAATAAATGCTTTGATTTTGATTTTGATCAGTGATTGAATTGCCGAAAGGCACTCGTTCTCCCCGTCATTGCGATCATTTTTTTCTTCTGGACCTTATTGGGAACCTTCGAGTTACGGAGATGTTGGGGGTCAAAGTTCCAACTTTTTCACAAGTTTGTTGTTAAATACTACTTTTTAAGGTTATAGCTTTACTTTAAATACCTCCATGACCCCCGTACTATTGAATGCATCCATCAGCACAATGTTTTGAGTGGGTTACATTGAGTTTCACAGTAAAACGTAATTTTTGACCCCAAAAAAAGAAGTCGTTTCCCAGCAATAATTTTTGCGTAGGGTTACTTAGTTCGATGTACATAACGCTTGGTTGACGGCTTCGTGAAGGGTAACGTACACCTATAATTTGAAATCGGCAATACAATTCTTTTTATAAATTAGAATTGGACGCAAACGTCATGTTTCTTTAAAATATTTCAAACATTCATACATCGAATCCACTTTATCTGAAAGGCGACAAAGGCATAGTGGAACGTTCCTTTGCCCGCGTGTTCGTATATTTTGGCATTTTAATCCATGTTGCCAGTCTTATTACGAATTCCAATTATGCGAAAGTTTAGTAAAAACAAATATTTAAACAATTTAAATTGAATATGGTCACGTTTTCTTTTTAATAAATGTCTCGATCGTCTGAGAATTTCAGTGAATGGATTGTCAACATGTTTTTTATTATTGCCCAGTGCACGATATAATGACAGCTGTCACATGTAACACATTTTATTACAATTGCAGACTCTATTTGTGTTTGTTTAGAGTTTATTTTTAAGTGTATGTTTACGACTGCTTTTCGAACAAAAAAGGCACCGTTTTATCTCTTTCTATCCTCGACTTGGTTCTACTTATGCCTCGGGTTCGATCCCGTGTTGGGCAAAGTGATTTTGTTCTTTTCCAACGGGAATTCTCAGTAGCAGCCACGGAGTCGGGATTTGTGCCCGGTTGATGGCAATAGGCTCCCCCTCTGTACATTGGATTGGAATATAACTGGCGAAATGTGGGTATACTATAAGGTACATCTCTGCTTATCACTTTGAAGATTACAGGTGTAATGTCGTGATAATAATATGTGTATAGGTAATTAGGTAATGCTAACAAACGAATGAAGAATAAAAACCACTGTTGTAATGTGCCCATAACTACTAGTTATAATCTGCGACAGCAAAAGATATAATGACAGGAAGACAGCCATAGATAATAGACGGATGACCTGCCTGGTCACCCGTCTTTAATCTATGGCTGTCTGTTTTTCCATAGACAAAATTACCTTGACGACATTCGTTTAATTTACGAGAACTTAATTAGCAGTTGACATGTTATGTACCTTATGTTATGTTTTATGTTATGTTTGTTTTATAAATATTCATCTGTTATCTTGATCTTCATTCATAAACATCACTTTTATATTCTAACCTTGTCTATTGGCATATCTATTTTGTATCGAGATAAATATTATGGCCACCACTAACTGGGTTGTGGAGGTCCGATAGGCAGTCGCTCTATGTAAAATACTGGTATTCAGCTGCATCCAGTTAGTCCGAAAGCCAACCCCAACATAGTTGGGAAAAGACTAGGCCCATGATATCGGGCCTAACCTCGCCATATCTAGGAAACGGTGCGTCGTAAAGCCACGCTTCATTGAGGCCAAACGGTTTTTATGGCTAGTGTTAAACCGATGCTGCCATAAAAGGGGAAGAAGTCCATTTAAAAAAAATACTATTTTATTTTATTTTTTTATTGCTCTTATATCTGACCCGACTTGTCGAAGACGAATGTCAGTCGGGATATTTTACTGGCTTTCCACACCCATCCACGAACCAGCCTTAGCAACCGTTCCTTAAGCTGGAAGATCGATCCGTGCGGCTGTTATTACATAGTCTAGTTGAACATAGGTACAAAAAGTAAGTGGAAAATCTCCTATCTTAACTTGTCAATTACTGGCACAAATTCGACAGTTTTCGTCATCTAATTTTAGCCACAGAATCAGCTATGTACTTGAATATCCATGACATTGATTGAACACACTAGATAGACAACTTTTTTATATGCAGTCACAATTTGTCGCTCTATACAGTCAACCGCGTGTCTATGGTAACAATTTTGACATTGACAGCTGCTTTATTTTCGTAGCTATAAAGTTGTTCTTCGTCGTTCTCATCTCTGGTTGATAGTACTACTGTTGGCAAGCTATATAAACGTTGGCTGGGTGCCAGAATCGTATTGTTGGTAGTATATTGTCTTGTTCGATGTCAAACTTGGTAAATAGGAACGGTTCTATGATTTTGCCGTTGGTTAGGATAGTGTATCTAGTATTGATTTTGCGTTTAGCTTGTATCCTGGTAGTTTTGATATAGAAACTTGGCGTCTTCTGCTAGATACCTATGTCGTACTACCGTTGTTAGTTATTGTAGGAACTCTAGGTACAGACGCCAGCACATCAAGCTACCCGAAACTGTCAAATTTTCCCAATCAACTTTGAACCTAATGCTTTAGCGATAAAGTTGAAAATCTATTAAAGAAATTTGACAGATTTGTTGTAACTTGATGTGCTGGCGTCTGTACTATGTATTTGTGTCAACGATCTAAAGGCAGCAATCGCTTTCAAATTAACTTTCTACAGGGAGCCTAAAATCGCCGCATCATAATATAAATTACGTTAAAATTCGTAAAATGGTCACAAAGTGACAATTCATAATATTAACTGGGTGTGTGATCATTTTACGAATTGTAACGTTATTCATATTAATTATCTATTATCCTATTATGATTCTGCTTAAGCGGCCATTTTCATTTTTTTTTCGGTAGCTTTTGTCAATCCATTGCTTTTCTTATTTTTTTGTTTTCCATCATCGATATCACTGTTGACCTTATCTAGGCCTTCTGGTGAAAGTTGGAGGAATCCGCTGGATGATGGAGGGAAACAAGGACAGGCAAGGCATTATGTTGATGCTTATAATAAAAAAAAAAATTATAGCATGTTTCTTTTTTTTATTTCCCACCTTTGCAGTGCCTATCATCCTTTATCTTATTAATAAGACCACAGACAACGAACGTAACATAATCGAGAATCTATATTTGAATAGAGTGAAAGTAATCGAGAACGGATCACGCCGGCCGGAGATCCGTGTTCTAATTTTAAATTCTCGCGCCAATCGACCTACATTCCCAGTTCCTGAGGGACGGACTGTTTGACAGATATTTTTTTTATAAGTCCAACGAACTCGGGAAACGTGGTTATAAATCCTTCGTTGGAAAATAGAAAATGTCGTAAATCATAATAATCTGTAGAACTTTAATGCGATATAAACCCAACAAAAAGTAGGTTTCAATGTTTTGAAGTCGACTTTGTGAAAAGAAAACGGAAAATCTGGGATTAGTGAAACGACGCCATTTTTAATCCGCGTTAAACTGCTTCGTTTGATTGGGATGAAATTCGATTGCTTCTACTACGCTTGTTCGTTATTTGCAGATTAATTGCCAGTTTAGACAAAAATGATGAAAATAGTCTACTTTTGAGTCATTTATATAATTATATACCGATTGACATTTAATTGGTGACTCTAAAATCAAACGACACTTTTAAAACACTTTTAAAAATACTTCTAATTTGTGTTTAAAAAATATATATTTTTGATAAATAAGTTAGCTATGCTCTGAGGTTTGGTTATATTAGACAATTACGAGCTCAATTTTAAATGCATCAACAAAGTCCCTAAAATGCGACCCTAAAACGCCTCTAAAATATAAGTGGTAGTTATAGTGCTGCGACCAATCAAGCTAAAAAAACCAGTTAATGCGGGTCTCTCAATGTACAGGAATTTTATACAAAGCGAGGCCATGTTATACTGGAAATGTACAGCATAATGTGTCGCCGTGTATACCACAAGCCACTGTCCACAACTCCATTCAAATAACAAAATATTCTAATCTAGATTCATTTTTTGACATTAAAACGGTTGAATGTCAATGAATATGCACTGACACTATGCGAAAGAGCAAGTCATAATTTAAAAACAGCTGTTTAACGGTCATTCGAAATATAAATAAGTTACAAATAGTATTTTTTGAGTAAATACGAGTAACGAATGCAAATACTTTTATAAAAGTTTTTGAGTAAACAAATAATGCGAATGTAAAACTAAAATATTTCAATGAACGACGTATTTACTTTGGAGATTCGTAAAATTTTATTGAAGCTAAATATTGTGAGGAGGTTTATAATAAAATCCGATCGGATCGATCAATATTGGATCTGTGAATTGAAGGGAATAATAATTTTAATTTTTTTTGTGGTTAGGCCTAACCTGGTGTCAGTTTTTCTGCCGCCAATGGGCCTCTGACTTGGCTTTACAAGTTGTCGAGAAATATCTCTCAAGCATGCTGGTTTGGTTTCCTCACGATGTTTTCCTTCACCGAAGCAAGCAAGTGACAATTATGCAGTGGATCCGAAAAAACAGAGGTGCGTGTCTTGGGTTCGAACTCGACCCCCCCCTCCCCCGACCTCGTTTGGAAGGTCTTCAGATAAAATACACGTTATAAACTATCTCTGTGCCAAATTTTATCCAAATCCGCTGCCGTTTTTACGTGAATTCTGTACAAACTTTTAATATTAGTATGATAACATAATTTGTCCTTTCGTGTAACACCATTTAGCAGATCATTATACCATATTGCAGTCAGTCGTTGCGTCGTTGCATTTTACGATAGTAATTCAAGATGGCGCTCTAGCAGTACCTAATGGACTCTAGTGAACAATTCTCTTTGAAGTGCAAACTTCATTCATTCGTAAGATAATCTATATAATCCCCCTGGTTTAATCATGGAGAAGAGGTTTAATCTAGTCGTTTTATCTGTCTTGAGTATTATTTTGTTGCAAGAAAAATCAGGTTCGATTAAACTTCTTACCAAAAGCAAAAATCCGGCTCGAAGGACCTTATTGGATTTTGGTATTTCATAAAACTAAACGGGACCGGTCAATGTGGCGACACTTGGGGGAGGCCTATGTCCAGCAGTGGACGTCTTTCGACGATAAAACTACGAAACGTTTTAACAAATCATTATAATTACGATAAAACATATAATTTTATCAAAGGAAAATTTTGCTCTCTAGTCTTTTCTCTTGCTTTCTCCTACATTGATAAAATAAGTTTATTGCGCATTATTCGTTTTGTTCTAACGTTTAGTGCTAAACGCATTTAAATATTTGCGGGTACAAGACCCTAAGGGCCTTATCATACTAGCGGTTTTCGAACGGCAGCGGGGCGGGGCGGGCGCGCATCTAATGCGTCGCGAACACGTCGCGGCTGCACAGCGAGGACGTCGCGGGTGCGTGGCAAATGCGCAACGCTTTCGTCGCGTGTTTGTAGCGAGTTAACGACGTATAATACACTCATTAACAAAATGGATTCCGACGAAGAAACACCGCTGTTGGCTTTGTTACTTTGAAGACGAAAGCGTCAAGGAATTTGGGAAGATCCATTATCCGCAACGCTTTCGCTGCGCATGCGCGGCGTGTTCGTTGCGCGGCCGCTCCGCTTCGAGGACGCTCGCAATCCGCTAGTATGATAAGGCCCTAAGTGCATGTAATCTTGGTAACTGATTACACATTATAATATACCATTATACCATAAATAAATCTTAAATCCCCTGGGAACCCATTAATCCAATTAAGTATCTTTACACTTGATACTACATAAATTGTCACACTAGGACTTGATTACTAACGATGTAAGCGGTCAAGGTTTTTGTCCTACGATATTTGATTACGAAGGAAAGTATACGGACGAAAATATATATACTGCGAATCAGTGGCGAAGGGTCAATATTTGTAAGAGGTAAGCCGAAGTACTTACCTTTAATATGATTATATTATTTGTCTACAGAATACTGACTGTGCCAATTTTCAAAGGGAAGCCAGTAGGAATCGAGTTGTATGGAACCTTCGCCACTGCTGCGAATAATAGTGATATATTTAGAAGATTTCCCGTGGGGACTGAGTTTGGACAGGCCATTGTTGAGCACATGGGAAGGCAATTTGATGTCTATCAAAAAAGTGGGTCACAATTTTTTCAGGCTCGCTTTTTACAAATTGATCAATTTTACTTTTACGGTTGTTACCACACATCACTTCATATTTCTTATACAATAGCCTAGTGGTGTGAACGTCGCACTGCCAAGCCATATGTCACGAGTTCGAGCCCAGTACCTCTGATTTTTCGGATCCATTTGTGTATTGTAAGTATCACTAGTTTCGGTGAAGGAAGCCAACCATGCCTGAGAGATATTTCTCGAGCGCATGTAAAGCCAAGTCAGAGGCCCATGGGCGGTATAAAAACTCTTACACTCTTCATTTTGTCGATTCTTCCGTCGACAAAACCCGTTTCTACGGCGGTCATGCTACCGTGCAGGTAAGGCTCTAAACACACGAAAAAGAAAGATTTTTTTTTTTTTTAATTCAATCTTAGTTAAATGTGTAGGTACCTACTTAATTAAATAAGATGATTAATATGACTATAATCAAACATAATTTTCCAAATTATGCCAACAGCCAATAAAACTGTAATGATTGATGATCAATTTATCTCAAGATATCTAACGTCTTGAGATTTATCGATCATTCATGGAATGCTGCGCGTGAGTGCGTCCATGTGAAATGTGATAGATTGCATATTGCATGTATTATGTGATCGTTCGTCGTAGATGGGATCAACAACATACTATGTATGTTAATGTGAGATATCTAGGATGTTGATCGGGGCAAAAAAACGTTGCCGCGGTAAAGTTTTGGATGGGTAACCGCACTAGAACCACTTTATATTTAAAAGGTTATTTTGGGACCGGCGCGTTACGTCTTATTCTTGCATACATCTCTTTTAACAGTCTGGCAGTTTTCGCTCCGTTCTAGCCATTATTCACATATCCAAGCAGCGTAGAGCAAATGGTGGCCCAGTGGTGCAAACGGCCCGACTTACGAGCTGTCGAATCAAACCAGGCTTTGAAGCAACGTTATATCTCTGCTTTCAAAGCGGTGACGGAAAACGTGAGGAAACCGACATATATTAATATACCCACTATAGGGATGTTTCCTGAAAAAATCTAATTAGTCCGTCAGATAGATTTCCAAAAAATATTGGACACGTATTTTTTCTTTTTTCACGAAAACTAAAAATGAAGACGATACAGTGCGTCGAAAACTCGTGTGACGTCATACTTGCAAGTAAAGTGTACTGAATTTTTACCGAAAAGTGACGTCACAGGCCCCCACTCATGATCTTTGATGCGTTTTTTCTTCGTCAATTTTTATTGATTTGATAAAACAAAAAATACGTATCCAATGTTTTTCGATAATCTAACTGACGGACTAAATAGAATCATATTTTTTTCCACAGGAAACATCCCTATTAGGACACATCCCTCTTCTCTGCAAAAGGAATTTGGCCATAACCCAGATGTTCGAAGATGATCCAAGTCTTCGATTTTTTGGTGCTAAGACGAGCCGGTTTCCTTACGATGTTTTCCCGTCTTTTACGGGCGTGAAAATATAAACAGCCAGTAACTAACTCTACTGCTTAGCCCATAAAATAGTGAAGTCACGTAAACACGGAACTAACACCCATCTGTTTTACAAGTTTCCTGATTTGACTCGTGATTTAAGAGTAAGAGTTACAACACATCTACTTAGTGTCGGGCATCGGTGTTCGTAGACGATTTGTTATTGCAAAGCAACGTAACATATCATCATCACGCATTGTAATCTCCGTTCAATCAATATATATAAAATAGTAAACTGAATGAATGACTGACTGACTGGGTGATATATCAACACACAGCCCTAACCGCTGATCCTAGAGACATGAAACTTGGAGGGTGTGTTCTTTGTGAAGAGTAAGTATCCACTAAGAAAGGATTTTTGGGAATTCCACCCCTAAAGGGGTAAAATAGGGGATGGAAGTTTATATAAAAGTCCGTCAGTTTTGAAGTTAGGATCTTCAAATTTTGTGTTTAGGCTGACGATTGAAAATTAATTTATACGTTTCTCAGCGTTTTTGATAATTCTACCCCCGAAGGGTTAAAAGGGGGATGAAGGTAAGTAACTATGTTTGTTCGGATGGGATATTTTTCGACATTCACGCAGCCGAAGCCGCGGGAAAAAGTTAGTAAAAAAATAAAACAACTCTGTAAAGCCATATTTGTCACGGTCGCGAATCATCTTTTAATCAACACACAACCTGTCACTGACCGGCCAATGGGGCTCAACTGTGGAACTAATGGCGCTAGCATAGCTTGTTCCAAGCATCTCCATTGGTTGAAGTATGGTAATGTCATTTTATATTTCAAAATAGCTTGACCTCATTGGTCAGATTGAGACCTAGCTATGGTCACGCCACCTACAATTAGCTTTTAACGGTCTTCCCCATTGCACAAAAACGTAAGAAAATTTGAATTTCGCGGGTTACTGTTGGCAATAATAGGGATGTTTCCTGAAAAAATCTAATTACTCCGTCAGATAGATTTCCAAAAAATATTGGACACGTATTTTTTCTTTTTTCACGAAAACTGAAAATGAAGACATACTTCAGTACACTTTTTACCGAAAAGTGACGTCACAGGCCCGGGGACTCATGATCTTTGATGCGTTTTATCTTCGTCAATTTTTATTGATTTGATAAAACAAAAAATACGTATCAATATTTTTCGATAATCTAACTGACCGACTAAATAGAATCATATTTTTTTACACAATGTAATTTGTAAGTTGTACAGTACACTCTTCCAATAAATATGACTGACATGCGTTATTTATTTTTCTGTGTTTTTAACTTAAATAAATAAAACTGCAATCCAGCGAGTTTGTTACCTTTTATTTATATAATAACAAAAGTTACCCTGGCGCTTTCCTACCTTAAGATTTCTAACCCTAACAATATCCATAGCTGATGCACTATCTTCAACATGGAAGGTGAGAGCACCGCTAATCGTCAAACCATCACATAACTGTTTAATCAAGATGGCGCAACTGCTGACGTTTAAGATTGACATAAAAATAAACATGGCTGAAAATTTTATGATTGGCGGCAAAATATGCAAGTGTATATTTACCGGCAGTTTGTTAGTACTGTCTGAATGCGGAAGACCGGTAGTTGTGGTTTATGCAACCTGACAGATGCAGTACTGAACGGCGATTGGCTGATTTTTATTTTTATTGATTTTAAATTCTTATTCTTATTCTTTATTGCACACAAAAAACAAATATACATACAAATTGCAATAATATAGCTTATGTACTATGGCGAGCTTAACCCAGAATTGGGTTTTCTTACAGCAAACCAAATTTTGACTGCGAGATTTGCAGAAAAGGATATACTTAAGAGCATTTAGTGTATTCTTCTTCTTACCTCGTTCATACGAGGAAATTGAGAACAGAGAAGAAAATACGAAGTATACATTCCTGTATACATCGTAATTTCTGATATGTATAGATATCTGATCTACCATTTTGCTATCATTAAAGGCAGCCTAACCTTGTCGTTCCTACTCACTAATTTATTGATTGATAAATTACAAGCCTATATACAGATTAATGACTTCACTGGAGGGACAATCTTGCACAAAAGAGAAACCAAGGACACATGAGACACCATGTTAAACTTTTTATGACTTTTACCATTCAGTAGGATGGCCAATTCTCCTTCGAAACCGAAGAACATGTTCCGTTATTTTGACATCTAAACAAATACATAAAATTGAAGTGTTTGTTTGTTATTTCAAATAAACAGCGTTTTCCTGTTTGCATTTATGACAGTATACAGAAAAACAAAAGAAAATATCTGTTTGTCTGTTCCGGCTAATCTCCGAAACGGTGGATCCGATTTTGACGGGACTTTTACTGGCAGATAGCTGATGTTATAAGGAGTAATTTTATTTAAAAAAAAAAACATAATTCCGCGAAAAATAAAAACCAATGAAATTGCTAACTAAATCCGATTTAAATTAAAAAAAATATTGCTCATAAAAATAATTCCACACGGACGAAGGTGACGAGGAGCCGCTAGTAAAACATAAAAATCCCAAAAGGAAACATGACATCACACATTCATATAACAGTCACATTCACACCAGTCTGGAATGCAGATAGATTACTCGCAGATAATCTTACGACTACAGATGTAACACTGTCACTTAGCAGAGATTAGATAAAGTGAGAAAAAAGATAATGCGTTGAGAGTCTGTGTGTCATGTTATATTTGAGGTAAAATCCAACTTTGGAAGAAAAAATAGATAATACGTCATACATATAAAGCATGTATCTGAAAGATGTGTTCATATTTAAGGACTATAGACCGACCGCTTTAATGAGTCCTCGTGAAGGTATCAATTTAAATGGAATATTATGAAGGTTGATCACGTAACCTAGGTGGATTATGGTTATTTTAAAGCAAATAACCTGTGGGATATTGTTAGGGCTTTGTGGACGCTTAATGTGCCTTTGATGGGGCAAAGCGGAGGACTCATTAAAGCGGTCGGTCTATAACTGTTGCCCGCGACCATCATCCGAGTGAAATTATTACAAAAATATTCCTTCCACATTTTAATTAGATTTTGTTAACAATTTCATGGGTTTTAATTTTTTTTTCACGGAACTCTAATTCTTTTTCTAAAATAAAAGTAGCCTAAGTTACTCCTTATAACATCAACTGCCAGTAAAAGTTCCGTCAAAAACGGTCTAGCCGTTTCGGAGATTATTCGGAACAAACGGACAGATAGACAAAAATTAAAAAAAAAATGTTATGCGTACCTACCGTATATACATTCATATTCATTCAGTTGCTGTTAGTTTGAAATTACAAACAGACACTTCAAATGTATTTACTTGTATAGATGAATAAAGGGTGTAAATAGACCCCCTTAACACAAACGAAAGGCACTTGTTCTCCCCGTCTTTGCGATCATTTTTTTGTTCTAGACCATACCTGGGAACCTTCTAGTTACGGAGATATTGGGGGTCAAAGTTCCAACTTTTTCACAAGTTTTTTTTTAAATACATGCTTCTAATGTAAGATTTTTACTTTACACACCTCCACGACCCCCGTACTATTCAATCCATCCATCAGCACAATGCTTTGAGTGCTTTCCATCGAGTCCTACCTTAAAACGTGATTTATAACCTCAAAAAAAAAAGTCGATTCCCAGCAATAATTTTTGCGTCAAGTTACTTAGTGTGATGTACAGAATGCTTGGTTGACAGATATGTGAAGGGTCTGTTTACACCCTGTATAGATAAATTTGTAACGGTTCCACCTTATGACCTCATCATGACGTCATACCTACCTACTAAAGCTTGCGTGTTCGTGTATTTGTGATGGCAGACACATCTAAAAGGAATCTGTCGATTGAGTGACTCGGAATGACGTGCGGGGGTGGGGTGGGCGAATTTATGACGCTACAAACAAGATCTTGGTGGTGATTTTTGTACGATCGATTCGGAAATTATTTTGCTTTATGCACCTGTCCTAGGAGTAAACTAAGCAAGGACGGCACGGTTAGCGCAGTGGCTGAGCGATTGACTGCTGCGCTTCGTGTCGGTTCGATTCCCGCACGGAACAAATATTTGTATGGCCTACAGGTAGTTGTTCCGGGTCTGGCTGTTAGTGTATGTCAGCTTTACCCACGATACAGGAGAAATTCCTAGTGTGGGGAATAATTAAAAAAAAAAAAAAAAAAAAAAACTCGAATGAAGACATTTAACCATCTTTTTATGTGATTTACTCACAATAGCAATTGTACTTATTCTTCGTCTTCTCTTGTCGTTCCAGGTAGTCAGTGGCCCGATATTATGACAACCAGTCTTACCAAGGGATATCGTAAATTACCGGTGTTCAGCTGCATCCGGTTAGACGACCCTTACATGGTTGGGAAAAAGCTAGGCAGATGATGATGTACTTATCAGTAGCGAAGAGTCAATTTTTGTAAGAGGTAAGCTGGAATACAAATCTTTAATGTAATTATATTATTTGTCTATAGAATATTGACTGTGCCATTTTTCAAAGGGAAGCCAGTAGGAATCGATTTGTATAGAACCTTCGCCACTGGAACTTATTCTTCCAATCTCGTTGTGCATTAAGGAAATCCTAATTCTCAATTACTTGAACAAGGCAAGTTAGATGCAGCCACTTTTAATCATCAATCTCCATCGCCAAGATAATTCTGGTTGATCGATGCTATCAAGCATCGTTTCATATGTAGATGATGCCTGCTACTTTCATGTCATGTAAGGCAATTTCATCATATGTCTAGCCTTTTTCCAACAATGTTGGGGTCGGCTTCCAGTCTAACCAGATGCACCTGAATACCAGTATTTTACATGGAGCGACTGGCTATCAGACCTCCACAACCCAGTTAGTACTGAGTAATACGATACCACCTTGGTAAGACTTTCGGCCTAATGACAACATGCAACGACTGTCAAATATCTACAAATAACATCCGGGACCAAGGACTGAACGTGCCTTCCCAGGCAAGGAGGATACTCGGTATGTAATGGGCAGTGACCCATCCACGGACCAACCTAGGCAAGCGCGGCTTAACTTAAAGATCGACCCGAGTGACTGTTATCATAGCCACGAGCTTAGTAATATATTTGTTTTGAGCTCAGGGTGACATACAGCGTCTGGCACACCCTGTCTGCTAAAATTATCTTTTCACCAGCATGTCGACGAAGGAATGACGGCCTTTTCTTTCTATAAATACAACACATTTCTAAACGGCCTAACTTTAGGCTATTCCCCGAACTAATAGGCCACTGGCGGTGCCTTGATCGGTCACGGGCAGTCACGGCACGACATAGTCGAGTTATGTCACCGGGCGTGTCTAGAGCGTGCTGTCACGTCGTTACGATGGCAACACCAATGTGATAGTGACGTTTTTATTTAAGTTTTACATTTGTTTCGTTGCTCTAGTAGTTGCAATCGGGACTGATGAGCATGAGATCCTGGGTTCGAATCCCGGCTCGGGCTAATCGTTATTGGGTATTTCTTTCAGGATTTTCTCAGTAACAGTCATGGAGTCTGGATTTGGGCCCGCTTGATGGCAACAGGCCAAAATATTCCGTGCCTTGCTTAAAACTTAGGACACCCATCATCAACGCCTTTTCCCATGTTGTGGTCGGCTTTCAGTCTTCCCGGATGCAGCTGAACACCAGTATCTTACATGAAGCGACTGCCTATCTGACCTCCACAATTCCACATACTAGTTAGTACAGGGAACTTCGATAACCCTTGGTAAAACTGGTTATCAGGTTTTCGGGCCACAGACTACCTTTAACGACTTTCAAAGATCTACAAACGACATCCGGGAGGCACGGAGGCAACTCGGTATTGAACAGATGGTCACCCATCCACGGACCGACCTAGGCAAGCGCGGCTTAACCTTGACGATCGTACCGTGCGGGTGTTATTTTTAAGGGAACGAGCTCCTCCTAAAATTAGGACAACCATAATTCAAATATTAAGCCCACGTTTGACCTAAAACCGTCCAGGCAAAGCTAGCTTATAACCTAAAAGTCTAGCCCAGTAGCTTTTTCCTAGTTATAAAATTGCTAGTAAAAGCTCCTAGCTCCTTAGCTTGGCTTTGGTAGTAAATGGATGTCTGTAGGTGACAGGTGTTCTGCACTAACTTGAATAAATTAGTCGTTTTATGGAATAATTCAGGGGTAATGCAGTCGTCATTAAAATATTTTACGATATTAGGAAAAAGAATAACTCAGCATAAAACTGCAATTACTTACTGAAGTACCAATTTGACCCAGAGACTTTATTTTTTTTCGCATATATACTAAAACTAATGTTATATATGGGATTAATATAGACAAGCTTTTTATGAGACAAAATCTTCTAAAGCATCAGATTTCCGAAATAAAAGCTATGCAAGTGTTGCTGATGGCGAAGATAGCTTATATCTCTGACACGCGGCGCTTAAGAAGATCTCGTCTCATAAAAAACTTGTTTGTATTGATCTACTGACAAACTATTCATTAAGTAATCTAACGTCTTCGAAGCAAGAGGCTCCACCCTAGGCCGCGTCATCGCTTGATATCAGGCGAGTTGTGGACAAAAGCAAGCATCATAAACAAAAACAAACGTAATGATCTATAAATAATTCTTTGTACAGCACAAATAATGACAATGTTAATTACCGTATCGGCCTCACTACTGTTCGGGGCGTCACACAAAGGTATTTGACGCGCGGTAGTCCTCAAAATGTCCGATAAAAATTTATACAGGGCGTGTTTTTCACACACTTTCATTGCCTCTATTTCTATTAGGTAAGTCCTGTGGGGGTGCATGTAGACATTTTTTTTTTGTTTTTTTTTTTTTTTAACGACCGTTCACACAACAAACACTCTTTATAATTATTAACACTATTATAACAACGTTACAAACTTTACTTACTTTTATTTCAATTATCTACAAACTACAACTCTGTAATAGTAATAAAAATATGTACAAGTATCAAAAGGGTTTTAGGGCGTCAACAAATTCATCCACATCGCTGTCAACAGGAAAAGTGCTCAGAAGGCTGGCAGCATCGTCACGTTGTATGGCAACTAACACATAAAGGGTGTAAATAGACCCTTAACATATCCGAAAGGAACTTGTTCTCCCCGTCTTTGCGATATTTTTTTTTTTCTAGACCATACCTGGGAACCTTCTAGTAACGGAGATATTGGGGGTCCAAGTTCCAAGTGTGTCAAAGTAATTTTGATGGTCAGAGATTTGATCAGGTTACCAGGATACCGTGAGAATCAGCATAATCACACCGTTCAATCTCTTCAGTTATTAATACACCCTGTATAGAAGCAAGCCGACTCAGTCACGGCCGGTCCATTCCGTGTACGACATGCCAGAAGATATAAATTAACTGCTAATAGGGTTGTCAGCGTTTATAGTTAAACACAACATGATTTCATTTCTATCGCAATTTTTAGGGTAACCTTATGCGTATAGAAATTAAAAGAGACAATTTGTTTGAGAAAAAAAAAGCAGCATTTAAATTAAATAGTTGGTGCAAATTAAGTTAATTTGTGGCACTTTGCATGACCATGCAATTCAACTATAGTGAAACGTCAATCTTGAAGAGTTTTGCCAAACCACAGACTGAGTCTTGCGGTTTCATCAAAACATTTACTACGACAGACCACAAAGAAAAAAGTTATGGCTGTGTGTACGCCATCTTTTATACAGTCATAAAATGCAGGAGCGAGATGACATGAGAACTAACTCGATTGTTTACTCTCTCCCTCGCACATATTCTGACCGCGACTCCGATGAGTTTTGGCGTTTAGTAAATATATCACTACAGTCATCAAATTAATCTAAGCGATGAATGAATACGACAAAATCTAATATATAGGATCTACACATATAACAAAATTGTAACAGGCCGATGTCTGTACATTGAAGATATTGAAAAAATAATTATGTGGGGGGGGGGGGTCTTTATTAGAGCAACAGAAGCCAAAACAACAGTTTTTAGAATTTTTGTCTGTCTGTATGTTTGTACGCGCATCACGCAAAAACTACCAGCATGGATTTGAACGCAGTTTTCACCGCTCTACTGCTATGCTTAACTTAAAATATACATAACATATACTTTTTTGACCCGATAGGTGGCGCTGTGCGAAGCAGTCACAAATAATAATTAATTAACGTCAACATAGTGTCTGACAGCCCTAAGCATTGCCTAGACGGTTACGTAAGCGACCCTAGTGCCAAAACCGATGCGTTGTGTTACTAGGCTTGACTTAGATATTGATTATGATGTTATTGTTTATATCGTATCAAGGGAACAAGCGCATTCTTTACTTTTTGACATTTATACACGGAATAAGGATGTGATTCGCTTTCATTTCGAAATTCTGATTATTTTCTTTTATCGTGTGGTTTGTGCCTAACCTGTCCCCGTAGCGTGACCACCGTAGACAAGGATTTCTTTGACGGAAAAATCGACAAAATGACAGATTGTGTCGACACAATGACAGATTTCTTTGCACTATCTTAAAACTAAGTCTAACTAAGACCTTATATAAAAATCGCCAACAAAAAACTATTGCTCATTTTGTAATCCTTATAAAGAACATAACACTCATCACTGCATTTCAATCACTGTCAAAATAAAACGATGATCTAACGCGCTACGTCACTTCACATCGAATTCTACTCGCATCCTACTGCAGTCGTGCAAACAATGCTGATTATGAACTACTTACAATACTATCGAGTATCGATACTACTATTACACACGATGCCTCGTTGTCTAGCGGTCGCAATCACGACTGCTGAGCATGAGGACTTGGGTTTGATTCCCGGGTAGAACAAAGTGTTAATAGGCTTTTCCATCAAGAATTCCTCAGTAGCAGCAACGGAGCCTGGAATTGTGATAGTAATAGGCTAAACGATGGATGGACTGTGTGAAAGATGACTCGATTTCCGTGCCTCCGAAAGCAGGTTAAGCCGTTGGTCCCGTCTGTCATTTGTAGAGCTTTGACAGTCGTTACAGGAAGTTAGAAGCCGAAAGTCTGACAACCAGTCTTACCCAGGGGTTTCGTATTACCTAGTTACTGGGTTGTGGAGGTCAGATAGGCAGGCGCTCCATGTAAAATACTGGTGTTCAGCTGCATCCTGTTAGACTGGAAGCCGACCCCAACATAGTTGGGAAAAGGCTAGGCAGATGATGATGGCTCTACAGAATAACTATCTTGTGCATAGAAAAAAAAAACATTTCGGTGGCGCCACTTTCGCTCCCATCTTCGCTATTCATTTCCTTACTGTTCTAAACGCACTAGCATCAGTATCACCATTACACAACACCCTCTTACGGCACTCGATAACCTACTCAAGGTTCATTACATAGACACCTATATCTTCAACACGACGTCACCCACTAACACATTCAGCTCACAGAGTGTTCGTGCAAATACTTTTAAACATACAAACAGACAGACAAGTTTGTAATATAAGTAGACACACAGTAGACATCATAGTATTTAACACACAGTGTTTCAACTAGGAACAAATGGTAGGAATTGCTCACGCACACATGCACATGCACAAACACACACATGGTCAGGTGGGCTACCATGTCGTCTTAAAGCAGCCCCCGTAGCATGACCACCGTAGACAAGGATTTCTTTGACGGAAGAATCGACAAAATGACAGATTGTGTCGACACAATGACAGATTTCTTTGCACTATGTCATTTTGTCGATACTTCCGTCAAAGAAATCCTTGTCTACGGTGGTCATGCTACGGGGGCTGGAGTAATTCCAGTGTTAGAAAGAGATGGCACTAAACGACCTGTATAGCTGTCTCTTTCCCACACTGGAATTACTCCTGCTTTAAGAGGTCATTGTAACCCCACAGGACTGACTCTAGTAGTCGCAAACGAGACTTCAGAGCATGAGGTCCTGCAAAGTGTTACTAGGTTAGGTGCCCAGGCTCGCCCCTGTTAAATGGAACTTAAATTGAAGTAGCGAAATGTGGGTGTAGGTAGGGCCTTTGGGTATTACAGGCGTGATGTCATATTGATCGTAAAATGTTGTCGTGAGCAAGTCGGCTTTTTTTTGCAAAAAAAGTTGTCTGCCTTACACATATAGTCATTTCCCACACAAATTCTTGTCATGAATTAATTTTACATTAACAAGAAGTTATTAAAAGAAAAATACGTATTTAAAGAGTTAACTCATAAACTATTCAAGCAATGTTCATAATTATGTGGTACCACGGCGCGGGCTTTCTCTAACAAATGGAAAAATAATCAAATTCAAGTTTACTTACGTTTTTCGCAATTTGCTGGTCAGTGTCAGGTTGTATGTTGAAGAAAATATATTGATTAAAATTCGCGAGCGTAACACGTATGGCTTTACATAGTTAAAATCATTAAAATCACCATTACCTTCTAGGCTTCTACTAAGTTCATTTGATCCCATTGAGTGATTTTTTGACGTGACAACGTCTTATAATTCGATGGAGCCGGCTGCACGCACGAAAAAACATGACGTATGCGGCGTTACCTCGCTCTGAGGCGTTCCATAAAACAATTGCTCAACGCACATTAATTTTTTGAAAAATGCAACCATTCCATCAGTATTTTCACTTAAAATCTTTATACTGTGGCAACATTGCAATATAAGCATAGTTGAGGTTAAGAACAATTTACTCATTTGTTTACGTTTGAATATTGCGCAGGTTATTTTAAGGAGCTCGGCAGTGCAAGCTAAAGTTGGAGCAATAAAGATTTCAACTGATTTTACTTTGAGCACAATTCTTGCAATCGGAATGAGTAATCACGATTGTAAGGAATTTTGGTCGTTGTGAATTGTCTTGCTTCAGACCAAGCGGTTTTTTATTTATTTTTTAAAGTGACAGATTCATTAATTTGTAAGTTTATGTGTAGTAATCATCATCCGCCTGCTTTTTCCCAACTATGTTGGGGTCGGCTTCCAGTCTAACGTGATGCAGCTAAATACCTACCAATATTTTACATGGAGCGACTGCCTATCTGACCTCCACAACCCAGTTAGTCTATATCTATATATATAAAATAGTAAACTGACTGACTGACTTATTGACTAACTGGGTGATATATCAACACACAGCCCAAACCGCTGGTCCTAGAGACATGTAACTTGGAGGGTGTGTTCTTTGTGAAGAGTAAGTATCCACTAAGAAAGGATTTTTGGGAATTCCACCCCTAAAGGGGTAAAATAGGGGATGGAAGTTTGTATGAAACTCTGTCAGTTTTGAAGTTAGGATCTTCAAATTTTGTGTTTAGGCTGACGATTGAAAATTAATTTATGCGTGTCTCGGCATTTTTGATAATTCTACCCCCAAGGGTTAAAAAGGGGGGTGAAGGTAAGTAATCGGATATTTACGACATCCACGCGGGCGAAGCCGCGGGCAAAAGCTAGTACTAGATAATACGAAACCCCTTGGTAAGACTGGTTATCAGACTTTCAGGCCACTACCTGTGACAATTGTCAAAGATCTACAAATGACAGCCGGGATCAACGGCTTAGCGTATTTTCCGAGGCACGGAGGAAACTCGGTGTGTAATAGGTGGTCACCTATCCACGGTCAACCTAGGCAAGCGCGGCTTGACCCGAAGATCGACCCGAGCGGCTGTTATTATTTAGCCACGAGCTACACAGATCACAAATTCATTTGTACCTAAGTACCTACCTGAACCAAATGGTAACATATGGCATATGCATAAGACACCATTCATAAACATTGTTGTATGAATGGGTCTTTATTCAGTCGACACCATTCAATCCCACCACGTGCGCCAGTGCCCCGGCCCCCCGAGTCAAAGATCAAGATTAATCAGTGCGTGAACATGTAACAGACACTAATTATTTTGTTCTTTTTAAGCTAGTTATAAGATTTTAGCAATGAAATTCTTACTGATTGATCGATTTGTCACATTATATGTATTAATATTATTTTACCTTTCTACAATACTGGCAATTTGTAATGTATTTATTCATGTGTGATGTGATGGCAAAGAATAATTTGAAAAATCATTCGAATTTAGAATTATTCTTTTGAATGATTTTTTATTTAAAAAATATGGAATTCTATTTTCAAATTTAGTCATTTGTTTATTGATTAGTGTTGTTTTCAACACATTAGATTTTTTTCGTCAGCCCGCGAAAAGCTAATTTTCTTAAGTTTTTTGCGATTTGCAGGTCAGTGTCAGACTGTATGTGACAAGAAAAAAAGAATCTACACGGAAACCTACTCGATCAAAATTTATGGAACAGCTGTTTTTTTTTTTTAAATAACCGATGAAAAAATTCTATGTGGGGGGGGGGGCTCAGAATGATGTACTGAATACGTGGTAATCGTTTTCGTGTCGGTGTCCCTTCCAGCCCGATTACTCTTTGAATGCTTACATACACCTTCGGGAAAAACGTAACGAGACATGATGTTGATGTATAGCCAAAAAGGTCCACTCAATGACTCAAATCAGTGATTCTTCCTTCAAAAGACCATGTCCGACGCTTATCTGCATAGACCTCATGTGAGTTGACCAAGATCATGTCTATCTTAAAAGAGACTACGATCTCTGAGTTTGTTTCTGGTAGTCGAGGAGTCAGGTACGAAGCACCGGCCTCATCTAGATTTAAAAAAAACACGACAACGTGTCAAAGTTTTTGTAAAAACCAATTTGCAAAATAAACATCAATAAAAGGTACGTAGAAACATCTTAGTAAGAGTTAGCAACAACATGACGTTATCACGTAACAATGCAGGGTTCAAAAATAAGGTCTTAAGGCCAACGTTCAACTACAACACACAATGATACTCTTAGATAGTATGAATCATGAATATTATATCAACTATTCAATAAGTAGTAATGACTAACCTCTATTAATATAAAAACACGTTCATATTTTGTCATTGGATCAATTGGGAACAAAATTGTAGTTAGTTTTCGCTTCGATTTCCTGGTTAGGCGGAGTGTGTCATTTTGTTTTTACATCTAAAAATTCTCAGTTAAAATCATCATCATCATCATCATTTCAGCCAAAAGACGTCCACTTCTGGACATAGGCCGCCCCCAAGTGTCGCCACATTGACCGGTCCCGTGCGACTCGCTTCCAGCGGATCCCTGCAACCTTCACCAGGTCATCGGGTCAGCGGAGTGGCGACCGCGAACCGGAAGACGTCGCGTTGGACGGCCTCCCACTAGGTGGACCAATTAAAATAACCTAAAGTAACTAACCTAACAATAAACTTACAAAATGGCGTCTCCTCCTCAACGCTGTCAACTGGTAATGTTCCCAAGGGACTGGCGGCGTTGCCACGTTGTATGACAACGCTTAGCCTTTGGCCAAGGTAAAAGCCAGCCCTTAGGTCACGGGAAGTGCTAACTAAGCGTTTTGAAATGTCCTTGAAAAGGCTGTGAGCACTCGGACCCCACGGTCCTAGAGTTTCAACCCCAATCGGCTCGAAAACCAATAAGGTTACTTACTATATTTATGCCGCTTGAGGTAAATGTATATAATATTTAGCTAATAAACAGACTACAAATTCTGTCAAAATTCTCTGAATCAGATATGTGTTTTACACACATGCGTGATTTTATTTTAAAGGAGAACGAGCGACCCGCCCCAGCTTCGCACGGGTGCAATATATACATATAAACCTGCCTCTTGAATCACTCTATCTATTAAAAAAAACCGCATCTAAATCCGTTGCGTAGTTTTAAAGATCTAAGCATACATAGGGACAGACAGACAGCGGGAAGCGACTTTGTTTTATACTATATAAATACTATGTAAATTCACATTTACTACATATATAACCTACCTAATAAAAAGCTTTGAAAAGGTCATAAATTATTTTGAGAGCTTTAAAATATTACGCAAAAAATATATTCATGATCATGATGATTTGATTCTAATTTAAAAGATGACGTAATGCATAGGTTGGTCTACTATAGCAAACTATTTTAAATCAACATTCATAACTGTTCATCTGTATACTTGTATAGTATACCTATTCGCCATAATAAAATTATTTATTTGGAATGCATTAACGGCTATTTATTTTCTATATGCTTTGGTTATCTAGATATAACTAGAACTATAAAAATTCTTTACTGTAGTTTTGTTGTTAATATGTTGCCGGATTTAAATGCATGATTAATTAAAAAGCAGCTATCTAGTTTTGACGAGCTTCTAAAAAAAAATACCTCTAACTCAAAGCATTTATTTCAATAAAACTTTGGAGGTATGAGGAACTGGGTGTAAAGTTCTTCATTCACTATAGAAAAGGTAGGATCCTCCGACAAGGCGGCTGCTGTGTCTGGTGGGCTACTGCCCAACACTGTTGTTGTCGGGTTTTTTCTATACATACAGGGTGACTGGTAATTAGTGACCGATACTTATACCCGTGATTGTACTCATGATAACAAAAAATGTTTCGCAAAGAAACATTTTTTTAATACTCATTCATATTTAAAAAAAAAAAAAAAAAAAATTATACGTAGGGGTCACATATAAATTTTTCTTCGTTTAAAAAGTAGGATAATTTATAATTTCCGAGCATATCCCGAGCGAAGCCGCGAGCCATAGATAGTTTTCAATAAAGATACATCCGATGTCTTTTTACCTTCTTTTGCGATGTCACAAAAACGCCAGTCACTGCTGAACTTACAAAAAACTTTTATAGAAGCAATTCCAAGTCCTGTTAATTTTCTTTAATAGATTTTCAACTTTATCGCTAAGGCATTAGGTTCAAGGTTGATTGGGAAAATTTGACAGTTTCGGGTACCTTTATGAAGCCATGGGTAAAAAACCTGTAACTTATAGCCTATTATAACCACAGAGTAATAATAATTCGCAAAGATAGGGCGACGACCCAGCTAATGTGAAAAAGTCGTAACTTTTCGCGCTACTTTTTTTTTTTGGCGATTCGGACTGTACAAGGAACATACAGATGCGCGCCAAAACCAAAGTCGGCCGGCCATGTCATTGTCATTTGAGAAAAAAAAGAAGACCAAAGAAACGATGGAAGGACTGTGTGAAAGATGGTATGCCTAGAAAGGAGGTGACTGCTGGGATGACGAGGAATAGAGAACTATGGAAGAAGAAGACATGCTGCACCGACCCCAAATGAATTGGGATGAGGGCAGGAGAACGATTAATGGGTCCCATTAAAAGCTAGACGACATCGCTGCAGACCAGAAAAAAAATGGCGGGATTGGCTTGTTTATTTATTTATTTAACACTTCAAGCACAAAAGTACAGAGGCGGACTTAATGCCATAGTACGCAGTATTATAATTATCTGTGGCCATAGGCATTTTCTACAAGTCAACCTTTGGGTGATGCAGAGACAAACAGTGGTAGGTGTAGGTATATCTGAAAATTACTAAAATTAGCTACGAGGATATATACATGTTTTTAATGTAAGATTTTTACTTTACACACCTCCACGACCCCCGTACTATTCAATCCATCCATCAGCACAATGCTTTGAGTGCTTTCCATCGAGTCCTACCGTAAAACGTGACTTTTCACCCCAAAAAAAAAAGTCGATTCCCAGCAATAATTTTTGCGTAAAGTTACTTAGTTTGATGTACAGAATGCTTGGTTGACGGCTATGTGAAGGGTCTGTTTACACCCTGTATAGGCATATCTTCCGATCTCATTTATCTATCAACATATTATTCCATTTGTGTCTTTGATCCAATAATGTACAAATTGACCCTACACCTGCTGAACCTAAAAATACATTACACCCGACCTTATTTTGTACCAACATGGTTTATTTTGGTGCTGAATCTATTTTCAGAGCCGCAACATGTATTATTGTCGCAGGATGTGATGTCAACCGTGTGTGTTACTGAGTCAATGTTGTATGATTGGAGTTTTTTTGTGTATTGCAGGATGTATGACTAAATAGTAATGATTTCAGGGCTATTCAGATACATAAAATAACTTAAGATCACGCCTGCAATCCCCGAAGGGTAGGGCAGAGGTTTAACTAAAAGTACACCTACATTTCGCCAGTTATATGTAGGCCCCATGTAATAGGGGGCGAGCCTATTGCCGTCAAGTAGTGACTCCTCGTTGGTCTAGTGGTCGCAAGCGTGACTGCTGTGCTTGAGGTCGTGGGTTCGATTCCCGGCTAAAAAAATCTGATTCCCAGGACAATCAGGAATTTCTCAGTAGCAGCCACGGAGTCTGGTTTCGCGCCCGGTTGATGGCAATAGGCTCGCCCCTATTAAATGGGACTTAAACATAACTGGCGAAATGTGGGGGTACTATTAGGTACACCTCTGCCTAAATCTTCGGAGATGACAGGCGTGTTATGTTATGTTTTTTACAGCCTGTTATAAGAATCTACTAAATATTAATTAAACACGATCACCGCTACTTCCTGTTCGTCTTTATTTTGATAAGATGCATTTAATCGTTTCCTTGTTATTCAATATTTATAGACAAGGATATGTGATGACTCAATATTTGATGAGATGTGGAAGATTGTGGTAGATTTTGATTAAAAAAAAAATTTGATAAAGATTTACCATGTGTTAATCCATACTATAGTATAATTAAGGTGAAGAGTTCGTTTGGTAGCTACTTTGTTATTAAATATCTACTATCATAATCTACAATTTTGGTCTGAGCTATTTTTGTGATAACACTCACTTGCGAAAATCTGATATTTTAGACCTTTTACCTCGAATAACTTTTATAGCACACACGGGTTTGGTTGGGACTTTTAACTTTTAACTTTTTTACTTTTTCATTTATAATGGTGTAGTCAAAACCTCCACCAATTTTTAGCTCTATTGCGAATTGCGAGGATGCTTAGCGTATTTTCTTCACTACATTTTTCTTATGGCTAAGCCTGACAAACGCATAGAATCATCACTCTTCGTCATGGAGACTATTTAACTAGCAAAGGACGCAGTACGTAAAGCCGAAACATTGAATTAAAACAACACACGTAAAATTTTATACACCAGGCGGTAAGAATATCGAAGTAAATCTAATTCGAGGCCCATAACATATGTTTCTTTAGCCGCGTCACGTGACCTCCACTCAAGGTAACACCGCGTTTTATTATTGTTTATATTCGTTGCTACAGAACTGTGGAATCAAAGAAAACACGTGTTAATAAGAAGGCACTAGAAACAGTGGCGTAGCTAGAGGGGGACGGCGGGGGCGGCCCGCATCAGTAGTTCCACCTATAAAATACTGACTGACAGCAGACACAACCGCCACAACCGCCACCGCCACCGCCGCCGCCGTAACCGCCACGGTTATGCATTCTGCTAAAGTTTAACGAAAGTCCTTTCGATGTAGGAAAGTGCAGGTGACATTAGATGTACCGTTGCTTTTCAATCTTGAACGTTACCTTGATTTATTACTTTTATTTTAATTTTTGATTGATTTTTGGGGTGACACAATATCCGCACCGGGTGCCACCCATGGCAGCTACGCCACTGACTAGAAATAGAGTAGAGGAAGACCAAAGAAACGATGGATGGACTGCGTGAAGGATGAAATGGCTAGAAAGGAGGTGACTGCTGAGATGACGAGTAATAGAGAAGCATAGAAGAAGTCATGCTGCGCCGACCACAAATAAATTGGCATAAGGGAAGGAGACTGATCATAATCATAAATCTTTATTTATTTCAACAACAGAAGTAACAGGCACTGGTTTTGATTTTAAAAGAGTGTCCATGGAGTTTCTTGCCCATTCTTCTCCTAAGAGATCTACGCTTTGGAATGTGCAACTACAGTACTTTCTCAAGTTATTATGCCTTGTGACTGTGACTGTAGCTTCGCGTTTTTTTTGTTTTTTTGACATTCAGAAGTGCCTGTGAAGGTCTTATTGAAATAAATGCTTTGAGTTTGAGGTATGTGCACAATCTTAAATAGAGAAAGGTGTCTGAAGTAGGTATTTCCTGAGGTACAGATCGCCTCTCCGGCTTAGATATACATTTATTTACAGCAAAAATTTAAATCAAGATTCTACAGTTAAAATTGGAAGTAGGTAAACAAGGGCTTAAAATTAATTATTTGGACATTTAAACAAAAAAATATGAAATTGACATAAAAAACAAAATACTGGAACATTCATAAACACGTCTTTTCTCCAGGGGGCTGACAGGAACTACAGAGCACCACCAGCTGCGATCCTTACAGAATCCGTTTGCCTTCGTCCACGTTCATACTCGCACGTCTGTTGCGAGTACTACACATCTGAAGAACCTCACCAATAAGGTCCAGTGTAAGTCCTTCCATATCTCCTCCTGGGAGACGGCACTGGCTCTTGTAACACAGGTCTATCACCTAGCACAGGAGTCAGGGACTTGTGACGGCATTCTTGTGTAATTAAGATTGTTGATTATTCTAGGGCGTCACCTCCCAGCGTTTCCACTCATCGCATCTGCGTTATGAATACCTTTTGTTAGTCGCCTTTCACTCATGTTTTTAACATGACCTAAGCAGATGCTTTGTCTTTCAATTTTTGTCACGAATCTTCTTTTCAACCGAATCTTTTTCCATTATTTCTGAATCTATCATTAAAACTTAGGTCACACCACATCTTGTTGTATTATTGTTTGTACAAGGTGTAACATAATAAACGCAAGACCCCCCGTGTGGTCTCTCGCACCATGAAACTAAACATCTTTTGTTCTACGAGATCTTGAAATTCGCAAAAAAAAAAAAACCCTCAATAGGAACGGACGCAATCAGCTGATCCACATGTATGGTAAAACTAAAAAAAAAGTTATGAATTTCCAAAAGTTATAGAACAAAATTTATTCAGTTTCATGGTCTGAGACACCACACGAGAGGTCTTGCGTTTATTATGTTACACGTTGTATACGTAACTAAACTACAGCACTGTGGATTCAAATAAAACACGGTACGTAAGTAGGTCCCTAATCAACACAAACTCAATGGTGCTTCCATTAGTCCATGCTTGTTTAACTGAATAAATGTTCTTAATTCCAGTTTTTTTTTATGCGTATCCAAGCGGAGAACCATTTTACTGCATTTTTGCCCTAGTTTTTAACTAGTTTCTGGTGTTGACGGATTCGGTTAAAAATAAAAATCCTTTTAGTCTAGCTAACCTCCAAAATTAAAGTAAGTAATCAACTTCGAGTCGTCATTATCATTATCATTTATCATCATATTATTATTATATTATTTAGTTACAACACTGTGGATGGGTGACCGCCCATTACGTACCGAGTTTCCTCCGTGCCTCGGAAAGCACGTTAAGCCGTTGGTCCCGGGTGTCATTTGTAGATCTTTGACAGTCGTTAGGCAGTCAGTGGCCCAAAAAGTCTGACAACCAGTCTTACCACGGGGTATCGTATTACCCAGTACTAATGGGTTGTGGAGGTCGGATAGGCAGTCGCTCCATGTAAAATACTGGTATTCAGCTGCATCCGGTTAGGCTGGAAGCCGAACCCAATATAGTTGGGAAAAGGCTAGGCAGATGATGGATAAGAAACATCAAATTGTACTGAAATTGTATTGAAAAACAAAAGATGGCGGCGTTCGTATCGATTATGGCGCGAAAAAATATTCATCATCATCGTCTGCCTAGCCTTTTCCCAAATCTGTTTGGGTCGGCTTCCAGTCTAACCGGATTCATCTGAATGTAAGCATTTCATATGGAGCGACTGCCTATCTGACGTCCAGTTAAAACAGAGGTTAGATACATCATCATCAGCCTACAACAGTCTGCTGCTGGACATAGGCCTCTTCAATCGCACACCACTCTGAGCAACTCTCATCCAGTTGCTACCAGCCACCTTGCGAAGATCGTCGCTCCACCGAGCCTGAGCCATCTTACGCTTGCCGATTCATGGTCTCCAATCAAGAACACGTCTACCCCAACGGTCATCGGTTCTACGGCTAATATGGCCGACCTATTGCCACTTCAGCTTACGTATTCTGTGAGCTATGTCGACAAATCTGGTTCTCTGTCGGATCACCTCGTTTCGGATGCGATCCCTCAGAAAGACTCCAAGCATAACCCGCGCCAGAGTTCACTAAGCGACCTTGAATTCAGAACCAACCGTACCGTGAGTGTCCACGTTTAAAAAGAATATGAATGTGAATCATCATGTTGGGTAGAAACATCGCCAAATCGTCACAAAGTCATTCACAGACATTCCGGAGTAGTTTCGTTCAGAATATTTCAATGAGACATTACTTCGCTGGCATCGTGTTTGTAGTCATTAAAACTGTATTAAAATAAAACTAAATGGATGAAAAACCACTGTTAGTACCAGTAAAACAAGACTTTCAAATCAAATCTAAGCAAATCAAAACATTTATTCGCATAATATGGAGAGATGGGTGGTACATAAATGTTTTATTTTGTACTAGCGACCCGCCCCGGCTTCGCACGGTTGCAATATATATATTAAAACCTTCCTCTTGAATCACACTATCTATTACTGAAAACCGCATCAAAATCCGTTGCGTAGTTTTAAAGATTTAAGCATACATAGGGAAAGACAGACAGTGGGAAGCGACTTTGTTTTGTACTATGTAGTGATAAATAAAACATTTATGTATAATAATTTATAAATAAAATTAAAGTGTCTATTTGTAATTTCAAAATAACGTTTTACTGAATGCATATGAAAGATTGAAAGTAAACATATACGGTCCTTATCTGTCGTGTTTGTTCCGGCTAATCTCCGAAACGAATGGACCGATTTTGACGGGACTTTTACTGGCAGATAGTTGATGTTATAAAGAGTAACTAAGGCGACCTTTATTTAAGAAAAAGGATTAGGGCTCCGTGCAAAAAAAATTAAAACCCTTGAAATTGTTAAAAAAATCCAATTCAAATAGGGTAGTAATATTTTTATAATAATTTCTCGCGGACGAAGCTCGCGGGCAACAGATAGTTAAATAAAGGGTGTAAATAGACCCTTAACATATCCGAAAGGCACTTGTTCTCCCCGTCTTTGCGATCATTTTTTTGTTCTAGACCATACTTGGGAACCTTCTAGTTACGGAGATATTGGGGATCACAGTTCCAACTTTTTCACACGTTTTTTTTTAAATTCATGTTTTTAATGTAAGATTTTTACTTTACACACCTCCATGATCCCCGTACTATTCAATACATCCATCGGCACAATGCTTCGAATGCTTTCCATCGAGTCCTACCTTAAAACGTGATTTTTCACCCCAAAAAAAAAAAGTCGTTTCCCAGCAATAATTTTTGCGTAAAGTTACTCAGTTTGATGTACAGAATGCTTGGTTGACGGCTATGTGAAGGGTCTACACCCTGTATGGTGTTATGGATCCCGTATTTGCCATTTCTTATTGCTATGGCTAGTTCTAGCATCCACTATTACTGGCGAAAGATACAGCAATATTGAGATTCTGTTGATCGTTGAATGAACATTGCCTTGACGATACTGAAAAGCATGGCTGCTCAATATAGAAAACATGACGCATAATTTTGTTGGTAACACATCAAGTAATGTACACGCAACAGATATTATTGATGGTAAAATAACAAGATTTTGTGTCGTATACTACAACAAAAAAACCCGACTACTGAAAAATCACGCTCTAATTAAAATCGGGGTTTATAAGGTAAAATCGACTCCTCCTATTGATGAAGTCGAGTAAAATGTAGCCTATGTTAACCAGGCCATAATAACGAATCGATTGATACCTTATTCACCAAAATCCGATGAATAGTTTAGGCGCTACGGAGGAACATACGTAAATACAAACATACATACACAGACTGCGAAAATCATAACCTTTCCTTTTGGCTTTGCCGTAGTCGGGTAAAAAAGGAAATCCTTGTTACTGAAAAAGACAATTATAAAAATCAAGCTGTAATATAAACTTACCTCTTCGACGGACTTCTTCGAGAACTCGTTCATGGACACTATCCATTGCTGCACCAATTCATTTACAATAACTAGATCATTATATAACCACGTCAGTAGGTCGTTCACCCACTGCACACTCGGCGGGTCGGGTCCCGTACACGTCGGTACTAATACACTTTGGTGCTTTTTCAAAGTCAGCTGTTCGGGGCCGGGGGACATGCGACCCAGCCTTCTTTTGTTTGGTGGAGTAGCTGGCACGAACCCAGTGGGTTTAGCAGGTTTAAACGCGGCACTTTTTACTTTAGCACTAGTAGCCAACACACTATCAGCACTGTTTATAATTTCGTTCGATGTTTTCTTCGTGTCATCTGTCGTTGGCTTCTGTTTCGCATCGACCTCCACCACTTTATTCGCGAAGCGAGCGTACGCCCATTTCGCTATGCCGAGGAGGACAATGGAAAAGAGGACCCATATGAAAATTAACATGACTAGGTTGTCCATGGCTGTGTCCATATAATCGAAGCTACATATGAGGTCGTCAACTGCTTCGGCAAGGTCGGCCATAGCTTTCCATGGTGTTCTCCACCACTGCGCGGCGTCCGCACCCGCCGCGTTCTTCTCGGTAACTGATTGGGAGCTAGGCATATTTTTTTCTATTTTCGAACGCACTATTTTGGGACGCAGCTCTGTTTCGCTATGTCTGTCTCTTTCTATTTTGGATGCGTTCAGTTGTGTTAGTTTTTAGTTTGAACACATTTCGTTCGTTCGTGTTTTTCGTGGTTTCAGTGTACCCCTTGTTTTAGCATGTTTTTGAGACTCTGTAACAATGAAAAACAAACATTTAAATATACATTTAAAATCTGCTAAGTAAAAAATGTGAAATTCACTGACAGACAACGTACTGCATAAACCGCTGTAAGCATGAAAATTAAAAGAAAATGAGGATTTTTGAAAACGCATCCCCTAAAGGGTTTATAATAGGGGATGAAAGTTTGAATGGTAGTTCGAGATTTTTGCCAATGGAAATCCCATCAGCTTTTATAGAAAGGGAAGAGTAGAGCTCGTGGGGCACCGTGGGATTCCGAAATCCCGCCTAAGATCGACCTTCACGCCTTTGGGGCTTTTTGGCGCAGCCGTGAGACACACAACATTATTTCATTTTTTGTCTAAATTTTTTTTTTTCTTTTGTTTCAGATACCTAGTTTAATATGGTGGTGTTCAAATGAAAAATAAACAATAGAATTGTTTTTTTATTAAAACCTACTTTTAACTTGAGGAAGCATGGTTTTAGCTGTAAATGTTGGTATTTAAAGTCAACAATAGGTCATCAAATGATACGAAACCCGGACTTAGTGACTTTATAACAAACGCATTGAAATTTTTTTTTTTTAGGATTCCGTACGTACGTATGTAAAACGGATCCCTTCTTCATTTTCTTTCTTTATTGTGTGTCAGAGTTTTTATGCCGCCCATGGGCCTCTGACTTGGCTTTACATGCCGTCGAGAAATATCTCTCAGGCATGCTGGTTTCCTCACGATGTTTTCCTTCCACCGAAGCAAGTGATAATTATACAATACGCACATGAATCCGAAAATCAGAGGTGCGTGTCTTGGGTTCGAACTTGAGACCTATGACTTGGCATTAGGATCCCTTAAAGTACGGTATTATTCGTATGTCTGTCTGTCAGTCCGTCTGTCACAGGCAATTTTCTCCGAATCTACTGGACCGATTGAGTTGAAAATTGGTACACATATGAATGACGGTGACCGATTGGAATTCCATCTCTCTTTCAATCTGTCGCACATTTTATCGCCGTCTGTGGAATTCACTGCCAGCTTCTCTGTTCTCCGATGATTATAATCTGGATCTCTTCAAAGTTCGAGTGAATGAGTTCGTTCTAGGCAAGCGTGCTCCACCCCAGGCCCCATCATCGCTTCACATCAGACGAGGCCAAACGCAAGTCTATACAGGGTGGTAGGAACACCGACGCACAAACGGGTACTTGTATTCGGTATGCATCATTCTGAAACCTCCCCACATAGAAATCAATTATCGGTAATTTAAAAAAAGAATCTGCTGTTGCAGCAATACGTGAGGCACACAGCACATGTATCATCTTTTTTTTTTTTTTTAATTGTTTTTTATTTTGTATCTTTTTTATTACATGTGCTTGATGAACTGACGTCAAATAAACTTTATTCTTTCTTTCTTTTCAATACCTGTACATGATCAAAATGTACGGAACAGCAGTTATTTTTTTTTTTTTTTGAAATTTCTTTGTCACATCGACCACGTATAGAAAAAAAAACAACTAAGAAAATCTTCCATCTTAAATGAAAGGAACCTCCTCGGCGCCACAGAGTAACAATGTACTGCTAACAATAGGCAATGGAGTATTGTCTCGGTAATACATAGGTATTACTGCGTCGGTCAAGCATGACAGCACAGATGATGTAACGGCTTGAGTTGGCTGTGGTTTAAGAATCACCGTGATACTGGTTTATTTATTTATGGTTTTTCTTGCACATTTGTGGGGACTAGGGACACCATGTGTCGGTGGCCTTTAGTGTAGGACGCACCATGAGTCGATACTCTTGCGCCATCACATCTTCCAAGCTCGTCGTGCTGTGCTGGCGCTGCCACTGCGGCTGCCAAGAACCTCAAGCGGCGTAAATATAGTAACCTTTGTGGAAACTATTTTCGAGCCGCTTGGGGTTGAAATTCTGGGGCCGGGTCCGAGTGCTCATAGCCTATTTAAGGAAATTTCGAAACGCCTAGTTGACGCTTCCCGTGACCCAAGGGCTGGCTTTTAGCTTGGCCAGAGGCTAAGTGTTGCCATACAACGCCGCCAGTCTCTTGGGCACATTACAAGCTGATAGCGTTGAGGAGGCGTTTTTTGGTGCCCTTTTATCGTTTGTTTAATGTATATTACTAGGGACTACAAAACCTCTGGTGCAGCAGTTGTCTATAGACTGCGTTGCTGGCAGCTTGATTGTCTACTAATCGCGAAAAACGTAACCCTGTCTTTGGTGTTGCGCAGTCGCATCAAAAGTAGATTTATAATATCATAACGCCTTCCTCCAATATCTTCCAAACTAGAAGGTTCCGAGGTGTGGTCCAGAACAAAAAAATGATCGCAATAACGGGAAGAACAAGTGCCTTTCGGCTTCGTAAAGGGTCACCCATCATACAGGGTGGAACGGACACCGACGCTAAAACGGTTACCACGTATTCAGTACATCATTCATTCCCCCCTCCCCCGCCATATATTTTTTTATTAGTAATTTAAAAAAAAAATGCTTTTCCATACATTTTGATCGAAACACCTTGTATAAGTAATTACCATGAAAGTGACGATTGGACGATGGGTACCTATAAAGACCCAACAGGGGGTCATTCAGGGCTGAAGAGGCGAGTGATTTCAGAGTAAGAAAAAATAATCAATAAATTCTCTAGAAGAAATAAATGCAGAACATTTGTACTTCCTTCTCTGATATTTATTAATATTTTCGCCCTCGGTACAGACACATCCAGCTACCCGAAACTGTCAAATTTTTTCAACAATCTTGAACCTTATACTCAGGGCTGCCAGATTGTATAATTGGATACAAAAACGGTATAATTTGGTTACTTATTGTATTTTCTTTGTATCCTGGACCCTCATGTATAATTGTATACGGAAAGCTTAAATTCTATTATCAGAGTTTTCTATGGTGATATTTTTTGAATTGCCTTAAGGATGCGCGTTGAGCCTGTGAGTACTATGATAAATAAAAAAATAACGTAGGTAAGTTCACGTGATTAATCATTACTGTGTATGTTTAAAGCATTACTTGCTTAAAGGGAGGCTCCAATCACTAATTCTGTTTTTAAAAATTCTTATGTTGAAGAAATAAATGTTTTTTTTTTTTTTTTTTTTTTAATTATGCACTTTGTATCCTGACATTCAATTTTGTATAATTTCAGGAAAATTGCCGAATAATTTAAAAAATCTACTGGCAGCCCTGCTATACTTTAGCGATAAAGTTCTTCTTGGCGTGTCGATGGCAATCTAAATTGTGTCAGCCCAGAACTGAGCTACTAGGTTGGCGCTTTCGGTAGCGTCCATCAGTTCCTGTAGCGAACAAACAACAGGACACGCAGGACACGATATTAAGTTGAAAATCTGTTAACCTTTTCACCGCCAACTTACACAGAACGCGATGCCTCGCCAGCGCCAAGCTATAAATGTTTTTGCAGATTTTAAGACAATTATGGGCTACTTTTGTGTGGAAAAGTAAAAAACAGGGTATTAGACCGTGTTATATTTAACAATAAAATGAAACGAAGCTTTTTAATACAGTACTTTTATGTTTTTTTATAGGTAGTTAAAAATTAAGAGCTTCTAATGAAGTCGTGGCGCTGGTGGCACGGAAATCTGGAACTTCTATTGAAGTCCGTGGCGGTGAAAAGGTTAAAGAAATTTTACAGATAGCAGTAGCTTGATTTGCGGCTTCTGAAAATCCAAGCGCCAGACTATGCGTCAAGCATAAACTTTTATGATTTCAACCTTGTTCAGTTCTTATGTTTCAGATTGGTTAATTGGCTCAATGAGAATTGGATTAGCAGCGGTGATTATTTGTAATAAAACAAACACTGCCTACGCTACTGAATCAAACGCTTTGGAGGAAGTATTTCAGTTTCGTCAAACCAGTTTCTATTATATTAGGTATACCTCTGCCTAACCCTGCCAGGGCTGCGGGACTGTTCGAAAGAGATACCGTGGCCCTGGAACACAGGACAAAGAAGGAACATGGAGGGGTTTTAGTCAGTACAAGTCTGACACTCCCTTCCGCTCCGCCCAGAGTGGGGGGGGATCATTTGATAAATCCCCAAACGAAAAAAACAAAAAAAAAATTAAAACCCCTCGGGGAGTACAGGCATGCTGTAATATTTTGTAATTATTTTCCTTCACCGTTTTGAGAGCAGTGGTGATGAAATAAATTACACAAAGTAATGCACCTGCCGGGGTTCGAATGCACGACTTACCGCTCGCAAGTAGGGGCCGCCACCACTGGGCTACCGCTGTTCTAGAATAGACAACAACCTAAATTTTTTTTTTTTTTTTTTATTTGATGTCGTTTAGAATGTGTAACTGGGAGATTCGTCGACGACAGACATAAGAGTACCTCAAACGTGTTATTATGAATATTGCATTAGCCGCACGAATACGATCATCATCGAATTATTCTCAACTGGTCACCAAGCTTTATCAGCTGATTCACAATGCCTATTCACAAACTGAGTCATAGTCTGGAAGTCGGTCTGCGACGTCTATAGCAGACTAAATGACCTAATTGTGCTATCGCAGTGCCACAGTTGACCTCACCCCGAATTCACTAGCAATTAGTTGATCTCTATTTCGGTTGCCTCATTTTACATTTGATTACGGACATATCTTTATTACCCAATGAATGGTCAATTTATTAGATTACTAGTTTATGCTGGTTTATGCCCGCGACTTTGCCTGCGTGGAGTTCGGTAATTGTCGCACGGGGACGTACTACCGGAATCAAAGTATCCATGGCATCAAATTGTCAGTCTAATAAAGCCAATTTCATAGATATTAAAAAAAAATCTTTGTTTTATTTCAATGTGAAATTCTCCGCCTAGAAAAAAAACATCCTTATGAATATGAGGGCTGTTTGGACTGGAACGAATTTTGTCATAGCCCGTTGGAAAAGTCAAAAATGTATTGAAGTGACAGACGCAATTTTTTTTTTAATCGATTGTCACTTGTTTGGGCGCTCAGCATTCAAGTGTTCCCAAAAGTCTCGCAAGCGACCTCCACACCAAACACACAGTCAATTAAGTTGTCTAACCTTGATGTAAGTCTAAAATGCGCTAAAATTCTTAATTATGAATTACTAAATGGCACTTAGGTCATACTGTTTACTTATTGAGCCACGTTTAAGTCATAGACTGTGAGTCAGTCGAGTCACAAACGATACTAGGACCTGTCAGACAAGCTCTTATTAAGTGTAACAGGTTAAAAGTTAGGATGAATAATTTATAGGAATTGGAGCCGTTGGCATTTTTGCTGATTTAAGTTTCAATAAAAGCAACGACACGACCGGTATCTACATAATTATATTAGTATAACTCAATAAAAATTAACTTAAACTGTCACTTACGGGATATCTTCCGTGATTGTTCATTATTTTGAGCTCCCGATATTTGCTCAAAATAATGAACAATCACGGAAGATATCCCGTAAATGTAAGTTGTAAACCGTGAAAGCATAAAACAGTGTTTCAATAAAAATGCTTGCAAGGCTGCCTCGTTGGTCTAGTGATCGCAATCGCGACTGCTGAGCATGAGGTCCTGGGTTCGATTCCCGGGTCGGGCAAATTGATTGGGTTTTTCCATTAGGAATTTCTAACTAGCAGCCATCAATCTGGAATTGTTCCCGGTTGATGGCAATAGGCTCGCCCCCTATAGGGCATGGATACATGGGACTTGAAACATAACTGGCGAAATGTGGGTGTAAGGTACACCTATGCCTTACCTTTCGGGGATTACAGGCACTAATAGTTTCTAAACACTGCCGAAGATGGCGATATTGCAGCCGTATTTGTACGTTGCCGCGGTTAAAGTTTTTTTTTTTTTTTCTATTTGAGAGTTGTATTACTATTTATTCTGTGGTCGTATGATGTGTTCGTTACAGTATCTATGTAAAATACTGATATTCAGGTCAGACTGGAAGCCATCACCGACATAGGGAAAAGGCTAACCAGATGATTATGTTATGGATATGTGCCCTGGCAGATTAAAAACGTAAAGTTTTTTTTTTTTTAAATAATTACTTCACTTTGCATTCATTCATTATTATCATGACATGTGTCAGGGCCACCTTTTTGTTTAAACAATGAACAATTACACAGCCTAATTTGACAAAGACTAATAACATCAGAACAATTAACAGTAAATTCATTATTACGTATTAATTATATTCAAAATAAACTCCCAAAAAAACCTTTTGCAATAACTACTGGCTTTAAAAACCAGTTTTTTTTTTAATATTTCGGAGTCAATGTAGGCTCAATTAGTTATTAAATGTCATTGTTAAAGTATTCATAACATGAGGAAAAGGCACAAAAAACCACATTGGTAGAAATCAACTCATTGAAATAACGTCACGCCTGTAGTCCCAGCAGGGTTTGGTAGAGATGTACACTCCCATTTTGTCAGTTATGTTTAAGTCTCACTTCAGACTCCGGCCTGCTACTGAGAAATTCTTGACAGAAAATTCAATAATACCTTGTCCGCCCTGGGCATAGAACGTGATCAGCACGCTTACTACCTCTAAACCAAAAAAGTCCAGTATTAAAAAAATATTCTTCATCTTAAAACCCATAGCAATTCCTCACGTCACTTGCTATTCCCATCCCAATACGTAATACAACAGTATCGGTCGACCCGACCTTGAATGACATCACCGCGAGGTCATAGATAAACAGCTAAATTTTTAATCTATGCGCATTGAATTTTAATTATATTTCGTCTGTGGAATATTTCAATTTGGCTCTTTGATGTTCTGTTTATAATTTGTATTTGAACTTTGAGCTTAATTTGTTGAGGATCATCAGAATCATCATTTCAGCCGAAAGACGTCCACTGCTGGACATAGGGCAGGATTTATTGATTGGATTGATTAATTGTTGAGGATTACATAATGCAAATATTTACGGGACCCTAGCCATGAGCGAAACGCGTGTTGTGATAGCCAGTGCGGGGAAAACAAATGAAGAACATGCCACGAGTCCCCGCGATCTCCACCGAAGCGGAGACGAGACGAGAGGAGAGGTCTGTTAGACCACCAATAGAATTTCGTTATTTACACATCTCGTCTCGGCTTAGCTTGAGAGTAAACGGTTGAGCAGAGAGGAGAGGAAATGTCTCATATTTGTTTAGACCAGCCACTGCACTCGACAGCGGCTTACAGCGGAGACGAGAAAAGACGTGGGCGGCGTGTGGTCAGCGGTGGTTGCTAAACTGGGGGTGAGTAGCCTGTACACACAATCATATCCGCTCCGGTCTAGCCAGTACGCGTTTCCGCGCAGCTTCTGTGCATCTGTTACGGCTAACAGCCGAAGTGCGGCAACATCTAGTTTTAGCCGGGTACAACTAGGTGCAGCCGGTTAAACTTAAATGTATCCTACTTATCTTCGATTAGAACATGCAACCAATTTGGATGTAGCGCTCAGTGGCCGCTGCCGCGGCACCGCTCGCTCCCCGCTCGCGTTTGGTCACAGTTCCTAACCTAACCTAACCCATTTGGTCGGTGTGTCCTAGCAATAAAAAGGATATACAACTGTTACCGGCCGCACCTAGGTATAGATAGGTGTATAGGTGCTAGAACTAGGTGTAACCTTACTTCGGCTTTTAGCCGTAAAACATTCACCCTAAACCCTAGCTCCTAAGCATCTCCTCTCCTCTCCGCTTCACACATCTCCGCACGTCTCCGCTTTGATGGAATCCGGAAAACAACATAACATAACATAACATCACGCCTGTAATCCCCGGCGGGTTGGCCAGAGTTGTACCTTATTAGATCACCCACATTTCGCCAGTTATCGTTTTTCTTAAGCCCCTTTTAATAGGGAGCGAGCCTATTGCTATCAACCGGGCACAGATCTAGACTCCGTGGCTGCTACTGAGATATTTCTGATGGAATAAACCCAATAACACTTTGCCCGACCTGGGAATCGAACCTTGGTCCTCATTCTCAGCTGGTCGGCAAAGTTTTATTAGGCTTTTCCATCAGAAATTTCTCAGTCTCCCCGGAGTCTGGATTTGTGCCCGGTTGATGGCAATAGGCTCTCCCCCTAATACATGGGAGTTAAACATAACTGGCGAACTGTGGGTGTAGGTACTATTAGGTTTGGCTCTGCCCAATCCTTCGGAGATTACGCCAAAGAAAAAAAAATCGGTTGTCTGTAAAGTCGGTTTACTGACGATAGTTGAACGTGACAACGTCATAAGAAAATACTGATGGAATGGTTGCATTTTTCAAAAGAAAATTTTAATTTTATTTGTTTGATAGATATTTTGTATGGATATAGAGAAGGAGGTAAATGGAAATCACAATTGAATTGATCAAGTTACATTTATTTGTACGCATAAATACAATTATGTCAATTTTTTTTTTTTTTTACGATTTTCATAGTTTTTACAAGTATGAAAGTGCGTTGAGCAATTGTTTTATGGAACGCCTCAGAGCGAGGTAACGCCGCATACGTCATGTTTTTTCGTGCGTGCAGCCGGCTCCATCAAATTATAAGACGTTGTCACGTCAAAAACAGAAAAACAAAAAATATTTATAATAGCTGTTAGTATAAATATTTTTTGTTTTACTGTTTTTTTTTATATGCGCTTGATGTCACGATTATATCCTTACTCGAACTTAAGCAATATAGTGTCGAAACAAACTGTGGCTTCGACCTTATGCCACAGATTAAATATAGTTACTACGTAACTTATGCATGCAATAATAGACATATCACCCACAACAAAGACTCCTATTATTAAGCATTACTGAATTTGGTTGTAACATACAAATGACGTAATCAAACCATGAAGTTCACGCCTAAAAATAGTTCTTACTTATGTTATTTTGAAGGGTACTCGAGACGTCCTAGGTTCGATTTCAAACAATGTGTTATTGGCTTTTAAAAAATTTAGTTTTAATTCCACAAATACATAAGAGCGGGGGCACACGATGCGTTGCGGCGCCGCACCGCAAAGATTTCACCGTATTAGCGGGCACACGAGTGGTGCGGCGCCGCAACGTTGTTATGTCGCAGCGATGCCGCCGGCTCCCCAGCAGCGTTGGACAGTCTGTTAATAAAAATGGATGTCTGTTGTTGGTCCTACTATTACGCCACCGCCGAAATCGACGTAGAAGCGTTGTACGACGTCGCAACGCATTCGACCCTCCCCGCTTCGTCTCAGTGGTTGCAAGTCCGGTGCGGCGCCGGAGCGCATCGTGTGACATGCCACATGCCACAGATATTTCTATGTAAGACGTCGCAGCGACACCGCTCCGGCGCCGCACCGCCGCCGCAACGCATCGTGTGCCCCCGCCCTAAGGGCTTAGATCCAGGATGCAGCACCACCCTCCCGTCCACAAAATATGCTCATGCAGGAAGCGCGAAAATTAGCATGCTATCTGCAACGAAACTGGCAATGGGCCGGTCATATTAGCCGCAGAACTGATGGCCGTTGGGGTAGACGTGTTCTTGAGTGGAGACCGCGAATCGGCAATCGTAAGGTGGGGCGCCCTCAGGCTTGGTGGAGTGACGATCTTCGCAGGGTGGCTGGTAGCAACTGGATGAGAGTTGCTGAGAATCGAGTTGAGTGGCGTGCGATTGAGGAGGCCTATGTCCAGCAGTGGACTGCTGTAGGCTAATGATGATGCAATTAAAACCAATACTCGACACTGGCTTGCTTGACTCCATAACTTAATGTGATATTGGGTTTTTTCTTACAGGAGGTTCTTAGTAACACCCCGGTTTGTGCCCGGTTGATGGCAATAGGCTCGCCCCCTACGGCCCCTACTACATGGGGCTTAGCGTAACTGGCTAAATGTGGGTGTACTATTAGGCATCCTATCTATAGGGCACACCTCTCTCTCTCGTCTTCAGTGTTAATGATAGCGTACACCTCTAGCTAACCCTTCGGGAATTACAAGCGTGATGTTACGTAATGTATAGCTTTATAATTAGCATATTTATCTACAAATTCAATCTAGTTAGTACCAATTAGACATGAGCAAAGGTTTTGATAAAAACAAACGAAGGTTTTTTAAAGATGTTAATTTGAGAATAGTAATTAACAGTTTAGCTCAACCTTGATGATTATGATTCAGTTATGCTGATTAGTAGTAAGGCTGTGTTCACACCAAAGAAGAACTGTGAACCATATAAGATTTTTAACTAGCATGGTCACTAACTTTATTATTAATACTCGAAAAGGGATATTTACCATGTTTACTGTTTCTTATGAGTTCCCGATCCGTGATCATGGTGCTTGCAACAGCGCCGAAATATCGGGAACTCATAAGAAACAGTAAACATGGTAAATATCCCGTTTCGAGTATTAATAATAAACTGTGAACCAACAGCACAAATCCCAACTAATATTATAAATGCAAAAGGCAGTGGAGAGGGCTATGCTCGGAGTTTCCTTACATGATCAAATCAGAAATAAGGACATTCGCAAGAGAACCAAGGTTACCGACGTAACCCGAAGAATAGCCAAACTTAAGTGGCAGTGGGCAGGGCACATTGCTCGCAGAACCGATGGCCGATGGGGCCGAAAAGTTCTGGAGTGGCGACCGCGAACCGGAAGACGCTGCGTTGGAATATGGTCGCGGATAATTCTATTATGTTTCTTTGTTTTTGCCGCGTCGCAGCACGATGCGACGTCGTATCGTGTTTATGAGTACGAGCACTTACCAACTGAACACCAGTATTAATATGGAGTGACTGCTAATCTGACCTCCTAACACATTAATTGGGAAACGTGATACCACTTAATAAGACTGGTTGAAAACTTGTGAAAAAGTTGGAACTTTGACCCCCAATATCTCCATAACTAGAAGGTTCCCAGGTATAGTCTAGAACATAAAAATGATCGCAAAGACGGGGAGAACAAGTGCCTTTCGGCTATGTTAAGGGTCTATTTACACCCCTTTTTTTTTTTTTTTAACGTGGTAAAATCATCAAATGAGTCCTCCCACTCAGGGCAGAGCGGGAGGGACTGTCAGACTTGTACTGACTAAAATCCACGGTGTCCTTCAATAGGCCTTTATGAAATCAAAATCAAAATCAAAATATTTTATTTCACATAGGCCTAGATGGGCACTTATAAAACGTCGACAAAAAGGTGCACGGTTCGGGTTGGTCGTTTCCTATGGAGAAGAACCGGCAAGAAACTCCATGGTTACTCTTTTCAAATCATTTGGTGTTACAGTATTATGGATACAGCATTTGTACTTAAGTATGGGGGGACAGCGTAGGCCCGACAATAAGTCGTTGCTTACTACACAAAAAATGTAGAACAAAATAAAAAGTTAACAAAAGTTAACAAGCAGCTGGGAATCTACAAAGCCTACAATGTCCACACATTCACAAACAATCGATAAAAAGAATCTATACAAAGGTAAGAAAATATTGTAAAATACTAAATTAAACAAGTGACACAAATACTGTTATCAGTGCTGTAACTATTTTGAGGAAAAGATATAAATGATTTGAAAATTACTGTAAAATCTGATTCAAAAGAAGAGAAAAAAAAATTGAGAATAGTTAGAGACATCCACATATTTGTGCCGTTTATGAGCTACCAGGGAGGCCGCAAGCGCAGAAGGAACTAAGGCCAAACTTCTTTATCTTCAACGTAGTCCTTGATTTTGTAGTATGCTTTTTTAATAAGGACACGTTTGATGTGGTTTTTGAACTTTCCATCGGTCAGTTCTATAACTGACTTTGGCAACTTGTTATAAAAGCGTATGCTGTTTATAAGAAAAGACTTGCTAGTTTTTGTTAATCTAAATTTAGGTATTACAATTTCGTGTTTACCGCGTGTATTTATCTTATGAAAGTCGCTTCTAATTTTGAAAAGCCCTCGATTTTTGCGGACATATAAAATACATTCTAAAATATAAAGTGAAGGCAGGGTTAGTATATCAATCTCTTTAAATTTTTCTCTGAGGGACTCGCGAGGACTCATTTTATAGATCGCGCGGACTGCCCTCTTTTGTAAAATGAAAATCGAGTCAACGTCTGCTGCTGATCCCCACAGCAGAATGCCATAGGACATAATACTGTGGAAATAAGCATAGTATACTAGCCTAGCTGTAGCCACATCAGTTAACTGCCTTATTTTTCTTACTGCATATGCAGCTGAGCTTAATCTACCCGAAAGAGTTCTAATGTGCGCGCCCCACTGCAATTTTGAATCGATAGTAATCCCTAAGAATACAGTTTCCGCTATAATATCAAGTTTTTTGCCGTCAAGATTTAAATCCAGATCCCGTTGCGGCACATTCGGTAAAGAGAACTTCAGACATTTTGTTTTGTTCGCATTAAGTAAAAGATTGTTAGCTGCGAACCATTTCGAGAGAACGGTTAGACTTTCGTTGGCATGTAAGACATTCGTATCTTTTCTATCTATTTTAAAAATTAGCGAAGTGTCATCAGCAAATAGAATTATATCCGATAATTTGGCCATCATATAAGGGAGATCATTAATGTAAACAAGAAATAGGAAAGGACCGAGAATTGAACCTTGGGGCACGCCCATTTTGACTAGAGACCCGGAGGACGTCGCCCCATTTACATTTACTTTTTGCTGCCTATTAGATAAATAGGAAAGAAGAAGGTCAGCAGCTTTTCCACGAATTCCGTAGTGGTGTAATTTACAGATTAGTGTGTTGTGGTCGACGCAGTCAAACGCTTTTGAGAGATCACAGAAAATGCCAATGGCATCCTGGGACTTCTCCCAAGATTCCAAAATATGACTGATGAGTTTTACTCCCGCGTCCGTTGTCGACCTTCCCTTCGTGAAACCAAACTGTTGTCTATGCAGAATCCCATTTGAGTTGAAGTGAGACAACATCTGGTCCAGCATGATTTTTTCATAGATTTTACTCAATGCTGGAAGCACAGATATAGGTCTATAATTTGAGGGATCACTCTTTGAACCCGATTTGAAAATTGGTACTACTTTACTATGTTTCATTAGATCAGGAAACTTGCCGCTGTCCAAACATTGATTGAATATGCCTGTTAGGACAGGAGCGATTGAGTCAATAATGTCTCCAAGAACCTTGACGGATATCCCCCATAAGTCTTCAGTATTTTTTATGTTGAGACTTTTGAATGCCTTTTTAATTGTAGCAATACATATTGGTTTAAATTTGAAGTTTGGTATGTACTGAGTAAAGTTTTCTTTAAGAAGAGCTTCAGCTAATTTAGAAGAAGAGGGGAGAGATTTAGTAACCTCTAACGGAATGTTGGTAAAGAAAGTTTCTAGAGTCTCAGCGACTTTTAGCTTATCAGAAATGGTCTGATTATCTATTTTCAAAGACAATTGATTCTGATCTCGTTGTTGTGCCTTTCCAGTTTCTCTGTTAATTACCTGCCACACAGTTTTTATTTTATTATTAGAAATACCAATTTTGTTAATTATTATTTGTGATTTTGCTTGAGCGCAGACACTTTTGAATATTTTTGAATAGTTTCTAACGTAAGTATGAAAAACTTGATCTGAAGTCAGAGATTTTTCGTGATATAAATTATATAAAGTATCTCTGCTTTTTCTTATTCCCGCAGTGGCCCATTCACTAAATTTCGATTTAGAATTGACTTTAACTGTTTTTAAAGGACACGTTTTATTGAATTCTTGACAAACTGTAGAAAATAATGTGCCGTAGTTTATATTGGGGTCTTTTGAATCAAAATTAGCGTTAGAAAGGCTGCTAAGAACATTATTATTAAAAGATTTTAATTTATATTTAGTAAGAGGTCTTAATTGAATAGTTTTACCTAAGTATAGGTTTTTGTCTAACTCAAAAGATACAAGTTGACCAGTATGGTCTGACCTAACGCCACTAATTAAAAACGAATCTTTTACGTTACAATTAGTAAATACATTATCTATGCATGATGCTGAAGTTGCTGTTATTCTAGTCGCTTCATTAAATAAATGTTTTAAATTGAATGATTTAAACAATGAGATGAGTTTACATTTTTCGGGTGAATTGACTAACAGATCAATATTTAAGTCACCACATACAAAAACTAATTTATTATCTCTAAAAAGTCTACTTAATATTTCTTCCATTGTGATTAAGAACAATGACAAGTTTGATGCTGGTGGTCTATAGACACATAAGAAAGTATGCCCTTCAACCTCTGCACATGCTACCTCACATAAGCGATCAACAGAGTAAGCAGTGATATCCTTCCTTTCTTTATATCTGAGACAGCTATTACAAAGTATCAGGGTACCACCACCCACTGTGGATCTGTTGAACGCGCTGGCAACTGAAAAATTATTTACATTAAACAACATCCTATCTGGTTTTAACCAAGTTTCACTAAAACATAGAATATCCATGTGGTATTTATCTACTAACATTTCCACGTCTAAAATTTTGCCGGAGAAGCGATTTATATTCTGGTGATAGAGTAAAATATTACTATTCATCTTCTCTTTTGTCGGCTCTAAAAGTTTAAAGAATCTACTACAGTACTATCGGAGGTACTAGATAATACTGTTTCATCACTTAACCTAGTCTCAGTTAAATTATCATTAACTGCGTGTATATTAAAAGCTAACAATGTAGCTAATAAGTGTCTACTTTTTTTGGGAATGAATATATGTTCCCGAATCAAAACAAAATCTCTAACAAAATTGTTAGTATCAAAAAACAATAATCGGTCACTATGACGACATGATAAAATATGCATCAAGTTATTTAGGCTAGAAATATAATCATTTTCTTGATCACTTAAATTGCCAGAATATGGCAATGCACATAATATTAATTTGCCTAATCTTAACTTAAGTAGGGTGTCGATACCATTAGCTATGTCCCTTTTTGATATACTAAGGCCATTTCCAACTAGAAGTACTACAGTAGTCTGCTCATTCAAGTGTGTGTGTTGAATTTTATGAATAAGCTCATTAAAATGCAGGCTATGGTGACAATGGTTCACTACTGTACGTTTAGAACGGTTATTTAACAAGGATCCAAAACCTGTTCCTAATCTATCAGAGTACACTAATACATTACTTTGGGTGGAATTTGAAGTTGCTAGTATATGATCTGAGATGGGTACAGCAGTTGGAGCAACATGCTGTGACATGAGAGGTGGCGGAGTGGTAGCACAACTGCAGGTGAGATTATTGGTCAGTGACTCATACCTCTCTGCATTATACTTCACCAGGTCCACCAACTCACAGGCCTCCTGCATGCGCTCACTTAACATCTGTTGACTACATTCATATTTACAAAAGATTTCCTTAAGCGTATTTTCCCTACTCAGTAATTCCCTTTGAAGGTTCTGTATGTCAACATCATACATTTGTGTACTAGTTTCTAACTTACTATTACATATGTTGAACTGGTTTTTTAAGTTTCTGAGTTCTCTTCTGAGGTTAACATTATATTTATAGACACTTTGAGTTTTTAAAAGTTTCTTATACTTCTTTATACTTTTGTTGATTTTAATATATTTCTTAACTTTATTATGGCTACTTAGAATTGGACATTTAGTTATGGTATCATCCGCAGTTAGGTCTATGGTAATGGTGGGCTGCTCACACTCCAGTCCGGATACATTGACAATCAGCTCATTGTACAAGTTATTGGTATTAGAAACCTCTTTGCTGGCTTTCAAAGAGTTGACAGAGGTAATGGTGTTGTGTGCCTTGCACAGTTCCACTTCTAGTTCAGATATACGTTTCAGTGCCTGATCGTGTGTGTCATGGCATTGTTGAGAATCTGACACTAGTTGACGGAGATGGTGATGCTGGTCCAGTATATCCATGTGCTGGGCGTGGAGTTCTGCAAGCTGGCTCTTGAGTTGAGTGTTTTTGTTCACTATTAACTCAATTTCAACTTCACTTTCTTCTCGTTCCCGCAGCAGCTTGCTGCACTCATTTCTAGATGAGTCCAGCTCCCTCAGCGCTGCTTTCAGTTTGTCACTCATGTCACGAACAGTAGCTCCGCGTGTCATCATATTGACTGATACCTCAAGTGACACCTGAAATGTGACAGGAAACAGCTGAATATGTGTAAAGCGAATATTAAGTTAAAACTTGAGAAAGTAGGAGGAGTTTTGATGTTAGAAAGATGATGTTTTTTTTTAAAAAGAAAAAAAAAAGCTCTAGATAAAGTTTTAGAAAAGATTATGAAAATATGAAGGTATATGAAAAAAATAAAAATAAACTAAAGATGAAGAAAAGCTATTTGATTTAATTTAATATTCTCAGACTAAAACAGTTAATACTTTAAAGGCAGCTGATTGCTAGATTAGGTTTATTTTTTTAATTTTTTTTTGTACTAGGATTGGTTAAAAAGAATGAGTTTAAGTAGGGACAAAATCTATTTACATTAATTATGAACTTAGTAGTTTACTTATAATATTTACAGCATATTAGATATTAAATACTCTTATTAAGTGTGAAGTAGGGTATGTAGCGAATGTTTGTCTGGGGCAAGTGTTTCCGTCTTCGATTTTGCTTCCACAATTTGTCAAGTAAAATGAGACATAAACGTAGCCGGTGTGTACTGGACGTCGCTCAGAGCCCTGAGCAGTGTTTGAGTGGTGTAAAGTATGCAAATAAGACTACAATAATAAGTAAAATTAAAACAGAATACTCTCCCGGTTCGAAGATTTCAAATCCACAGTCCAAATGTTGACAGCCGGTAGATGACTTAACGAAATATCGATTGATATGATTTATCACTGTATAAACAGGTCACAAACACTGCGTGTGCCACTTTATTGCTTGATTCTAATATAAATAAAAGATTTAAAACAAACTAAACATAATAAAACAATAATTTTAAAATAAATTAACTACGAGGTCGTTTTTTTGACGACCAATCGCCAGTGTTGCCAGCGACCAAAAAAAAAACTATATGTTCCAGGGTCACGGTAATTCTATGAGTCCCGCGACCCCGGCAGGATCTATTTACACCCTTTATAAGTTTTCCAGTGACCGTGTTTTGTTTTTAACACATTCTCATCTTTCGTAACCAACTAACCGATTGATGTGAACGCGACCTAAGTTGTTATTTCAGCCAGCATACCCAAGCCTGTTAATGAACTGGCAATGCATACTTTTTTTACTAACAATGGTATTGTTTTGATACGGCTTGTAGTTCTTATCAAGTGCGATAATTATTACGGGTATTGAAAAAGTACCTACGCACTAGTACACACGTCGTATCGCATCATATTCTGGTATATAATAACTGCATTTGGTCGGACTGGAAGCCGACCCCAACATAATTGGGAAAAAGGGGTCCGCGCCCACTCGACCCGCTTAGACTCGACCCGAAGAATAATACCTGGATATTTTTGTTTTGATAGGCGTAAAAGCGTCGATGTATAGTCAGACAGAAAAGTGACGATTTAACGCTTCCACCAGAGAGTGTAAAATTTAAATAATGTTTGGATAAATAAATAAATAATTAAACTAGTAGTGACAAGTACCTTATCCTTTTAAAGTAGATATAGTATACGGTTTGTACTTTGAAGTAAAAATCACAGATTATTGTTAATTTCCATTACAATCTTGTAGCTAGTGGCACGGTGGTAATATTGAATCAGTCTTTATACGTGACTAGCTTCCGCCCGCGGCTTCGCCCGCGTGGAGTTCGGGAATTGCCCACGGAATGTTACTTCTGGGATAATAAGTAATCTATGTATGTGTAGTACATACATAGATTTACGTGTACTTGCTATTGTAAATATTTGTTCATAGTAATATCAATTAAATTACATATGTGAAATATCTTGGTTTGAGATTGGACACCGGGACACCAATCAAATGATTTATTAGGAATCTATTTATAGATATAATACTTTGACATAATATTTAATATCAATGTCCCGTATCGCGAGCCAACGCGAAAATCGGTGGAATAAACCATATTCACAGACACTTCTCTACCTCAGAAAAATCCTACCTACTTAGTAATAGGTAAATACTCCCGCGCCCCGCACGCCCCACGCAACGCTGCGCGGCATGCGCCCTTCTACGTGAGCTTCGAAGCCCTATTTAACTATATTGGGAGATGATTTTGGAAAAACTGATACATATGTCTTATAATTTTAATTGAAGAGTGTGAACATCAATTTTCGAGTCAATCGACTCAGTAAATATTAAGTTTCACAGAAAATTCAACACCCCATTTTACCCTCTTAGGGGTAGAATTTCAAAAAACCCTTTCTTAGTGGATACCTACTCTTTACAAAGAATACACCGTCCAAATTTCATTTCTCTCGGACCAGCGGTTTGGGCTGTGCATTGATATATCAGTCAGCCAGACAGGACATTAAATTTTAAATTGGGGAATGATTTTGGAAAAACTGTGATACACGTATCTCATAAATTTAACCAAAGAGTATGTACACAAATTTTCAAGTCAATCGCCTCCGAGAATAAAAAGTTTCACAGGAAATTCAACACCCCATTTCACCCTCTTGGGGGTGGAATTTTGAAAAACCCTTCCTTAGTGGATACCTACTCTTCACAAACAATTCACCGTTCAAATTTTATGTCTCTGGGACCAGTGGTTTGGGCTGGGGGTTGATATATCAATCAACCAGACAGGACATTGAATTTTAAATTGGGGGATGATTTTTAGAAAACTTTGATACATGTATCTCATGATTTTAACTGAAGAGTATGAATACAAATTTTCAAGTCAATCGGCTCCGTGGATAAAAAGTTTCACATAAAATTCAACACCCCATTTCACCCTCTTAGGGGTAGAATTTTGAAAAACCCTTTCTTAGTGGATATCTACTCTTCACAAAAAATTCACCGTCCAAATTTCATGTCTCTAGGATCAGTGGATTGGGCTGGAGGTTGATATATCAGTCAGCCAGTCAGGACGTTTAATTTAAAATTGGGGATGATTTTGGAAAAACTGTGATACACTTATCTCATCATTTTAACTGAAGAGTAAATACACAAATTTTCAAGTCAATCGACTCAGGGAATAAAAATTTTCACAGAAAATTAAACACCCCATTTCACCCTCTTAGGGGTAGAATTTTGAAAAACCCTTTCTTAGTGGATACTTACTCGTCACAAAGAGTACACTGTCCAAATTTCATGTTTTTAGGACCAGCGGTTTGGGCTGTGCGTTGATATATAAGTCAGTCAGTCAGTCAGTCAGTCAGGACTTTGAATTTTATATGTATAAATTATAATTATAAGACACATTAAAAAAAAACATAAATGACTAAATTATCCAGAAAGCCGGTTAAGCGAGGTAGAGGCTATCTTTATAAAGCTAAATTTTTTAAAAGAAATCACTACTACCTGGATAAATTATTTATCGTAACAAAATATTAAATCTTCTATGTATAATAAGTTATTTAGAATTAAAATATCGCTGTGCTTCAGTGTACAAATGGCACTGAGTTGGTAGTAAAACATTGGTATTATTCTTCGGGACGAGTCTAAGCGGGTCGAGCGGGCACGGACCCGGAAAAAGTTGGGCAGATGATAATGATGGGGTCTACACGCGTTTTTTATTTTAATAAAAAGAAGAAATGGAAAGAAAGAAAATACATGACATCATACAAAATTTTTAAAAAACCCGTTGCCCACTCTAGGAATTTCTTCTGTATCGTGGGTGCGTTTACAAACATTTAAACTCACATACACAAACAGCCAGACCCGGAACAACTACCTGTAGGCCATACAAATATTTGTTCCGTGCGGGAACCGAACCCGCGACACGAAGCGCAGCAGTCAATCGCTCAGCCACTGCGCCAACCGTGCCTTCCAGCCACAATAAACATACAACGCATCATAAATATTTATAAACTAGACTATGCGCGCGGCGTTGCCCGCGTGAAGTTCGATAATTGTCCCACGGGATCACACTACCGGGAATAAAAAGTATCCTATGTATTAATCCATGATCACGATCCATGATCATGGTGCTTGCAACAGCGCCGAAATATCGGGAACTCATAGCAAACAGTAAACATGGTAAATATCCCGTTATAAGAATTAATAGTAATGTTAGTGACCATGATAGTTTAAAATCTTAAACCTATTTGTGTTCCAAATTTCATCCAAATCCGTTCATTAGTTTTGGCGTGATTGAGTAACAAACATCCATCCATCCAAACTTTCGCATTTATCATAGTAGTAAGATAACAACAAGACATAGGAAGTCAACAGCTTGCACGTCATAAGTATCAGCTGAAAGGAATATAAGGACAGTGGCGAAGGTTCCAAACAACTCGATTCCTACCGGCTTCCCTTTGAAAAATGGCACAGTCAGTATTCTATAGAAATAAATATAATCACATTAAAGATATGTACTCCGGCTTACCTCTTACAAAAATTGACCCTTCGCTACTGATGAATGATATTGACTTGACCGCTTTTTACAGTTATTTTGTTGCATGGTAATACTTGAGTTTAATCGCCATTTGAAAAAAAGCTATAACTCGCTGTACGTTGTACGATTTCCTGATAAGAATTAATGAGCGTGATAACAGCGAGCCTACACCAATGTACCACCTTACGTAATAATAAAAATATACCTCCTGACCGTTTCCGGTCACGGCGGCCCATCTTGGCGGAGATTAGCCATCGACGCGGGAGATTAGTGCACAAATGTGTGCGCAGATACAGGTGCACTTTTAGCTCAACCTAGGTATCGAACCCAGGACCCCGCGCTCAGCAGCCACTTGCATCGACCAACGAGACATTTGACTCATAACAGCTGCTTACAGTACGACCATTTTAATTGTGCAGTTCACTACTTGTCAAGCAAAAATGCATCGATGTATCAAACTTGGTACATGTTTATTTTAGTTGTGTTTTACCTTCTAAATGTCACTTTGACATTGACAGTTCTTTGTTAAAGTTTTGCATGGACATATTAAATACTGATTACATTCTTGTTCATTGACTGTAATCAAGGCCTAGACTTCGGACTAGATTAGGATTGGCTTATCAGTGCAACAGATAGTAGACTGTTATCTATGCACTCAGGAACACATTATACCTTTGTTGACATACAACTTTCAGGGGACGATAACAGCTGATAATTTTGAACAACCTTCATTGAATATAATCCTGATTCATAAACCGAGACTGGATTTGTTGTCAACTAAGTCCCTACACTTCAACCAACTTATCTGTGCAGGCGGGAAAACACAGAACTAAAATAAATGTACGAAGTTCGACATATCGATGCATTTTTTCTTGACAAGCAACGCCACATTGAACTGCAAAGATAAAGTGGTCATACTGTATGTTAATTTTAAGATAATCGATTTGATATTTAAATCATAAACAAGGTTTTACACTTTATTGACATGACGTCATACTCTGCATAATCAGCCGACAATGTTAGCACTGTTGGGATTGGGGTACAGCCTATTCTTCGGTCTTCGATATTTTGGTTCTAGGGCATGGTGGTTTCCTTAACAATTTCAAATAATAAAATATTATAGTTTAAAAAACTAAATACACGCTTTAGAGTGACGTCATTCTTTTTCTCGTTCTCTTCTCGGCAAACCCTTACATTTGATACCCATATCATGGAAATGCATAAAAAATAACTAGACCGCCATCTTTGGCAGTCCGCCATATTGGATTTAAACTGACGTAACTTAGCTAACCACGCATTGTCATCCAAATTAGACAAGTATGCAACATTTCAGCTCATTCGGAAACCGGGAAGTGGGTCAAATTTAACTTCTAAGATTTTTTACATAGTTAGTTAAAGGTGAAGCTAATTAAAACGTGTTAAAAACAACCTTTCAACTTTTAAAAACCAGTTATAACGGTTACAGGGTCCATGTGTTACATAAATAAACAATAAATAAAACTGCACACTTGGTTATACTTACAAAATTGCAAGAGGTTTTTGTAAACATTGCCATAAGAAAAACTATCTTATTCCCACGACTTCACCCGCGTGGAATTCGATAATTGTCCCACGGGATCGTAATACCGGGATAAAAAGTATCCTATGTGTTAATTTAGGTTATAAACCACCTGTATGTCAAATTTCATCCAAATCCGTTTAGTAATTTTTGCGTGAAAGAGTAACAAACATTCATCCATCCGTCCGTCCTAACAAATTTTCGCATTTACAATGGTAGTAAGATAGCCCCAAAAATAGCTCACACGAGAAAGCTTTCTAGTGCTTACCTAGAGGATAAAAAGAAGAGTCATCATCTCAAAAAACCCCCAAAGATCACCAAACATTAACATCACGCAAATTATCCCGTAAGGATTAGACAGAGGTGTACCTTTTCGAACACATTGCATAAGTTATGTTTAAATCCCTTAACATATGGGGCAAGCCTATAGCCATCAACTGACTATAAATCCAGACTCCGAGCAAAATTAAAACACTCAAAATTTATCAACAAAAAGACAAGCTAAACTCACCTTTTATTCAGTCATCGACGAATATAATAGTCACTCGTATTATGTAAACAAACATAAATTCGCACAGCACATGACCGGTCGCGGGCAATCGCGCGGGGAGACTGACGCGAATGAGTCATGTGTATCAACTTTACTTGATTGTAACTTACCTAACCTTACTTTATTAAGTTATGACTTGTAAGAGGTGCTTCACATGTTTAGGCTGATTTATTAACTTCGGCGGCCGTTTTACAATCGATCAATATAATTTTTTTTTTTTTTCTTTTTTTTTTTCAACGTTTCCCCACCCTAGGAACTGCTCCTGTATCGTGGGTGCGTTTACAAACATTTAAACTCACATACACAACCAGCCAGACCCGCAACAACTATCTGTAGGCCATATAAATATTTGTTCTGTGCGAGAATCGAACCCGTGACAAGCAGCGCACCAGTCAATCGCTCAGCCACTGCGGCAACCGTGCCGTCAAATCTAAATTCCGACAAAATTCAAGTTACAAAGAAAATACATTTATTTGGCACATGCCAGTCATGCCACAAGAGCAGACAAAAAAAAAAAAAAGAAAACTAAAAAAAAACCCAAACAAAAAAAAATATGACACTGTGTGCCTCACGGCTGCTAAGAGTGTTAATAGACCCTTAACGAAGCCGAAAGGCATTTGTTCTCCCCGACTTTGCGATCATTTTTTGGTCTCGACCATACGTGGGAACCTTCTAGTTACGGAGATATTGGGGGTCAAAGCACCAAAGTTCCAACTTTTTCACAAGTTTTTTTTTAAATACATGTTTTTAATGTAAGATTTTTACTTTACACACCTCCACGACCCCCGTGCTATTCAATCCATCCATCAGCACAATGCTTTGAGTGCGTTCCATCGAGTCCTACCGTGTCTAAACGTAAAGTTACTAAGTTTAATGTACAGAATGCTTGGTTGACGGCTATGTGAATGTGAAGGGTCTTTTTACACCCTGTAAGTTTTTTTTTTTTGGCAGATGTAACACCTTTCGAAATACAAATAGGTACCCAAGTACTCGAAGAATTTAGACAACTAGGTGGACTTTTCCAAGTTTTCAGGAACATGTGTAGAACTAGACGAAAGAGTAATGGGCAGCAGTGGCAAATGTTCCATACAAAGATATAGTTCCATACAACTCGATTCCTAACGGCTTTCCTTTGGAAACTGGCGCAGTCAGTATTCTATAGACAAATAATAAAATCACATACCGGTGGGCTACAATGTTTCTATTTTTAAATGTTTTTATATTGTTTTTTTTTAAGGAATATTAAAAAATGTAATTAATTTAATATAGAAATAAATAAAGGAAACAATAAATCGCATTAAATATCTACTCCGGCTTACCTCTTACAAAAATTGACCCTTCGCTACCGATGGGCAGTTTGATCCAGATAGTTTATGAAAATTCTGAAGCAACATTGATTTCAAACACTGTTTTAAGCTTTCACGGTTTACAACTAAACTTATACTGTCACTTACGGGATATCTTCCGTGATTGTTCATTACATTGACCACAAAAAAAAAAAAAAAAAAAAAACAATAAAAAAAAAAAAATGAACAATCACGGAAGATATCCCGTAAGTGACAGTATAAGTTTAATATTGATTTCTTTTCGTAGATAGTTGTAGCACAGAATAGAACTATGATAGTAGTGGAATCGTCGATAAATAGTGAATTCAAAAGACTCATTAAGATTAGTTATAGATATCAATTTCATAATAACTACTTGTGATAGTCTTGTAGCTGGTACTTCCCCGGAAATCTTCTCACAAGAAAACTGTCATTTGTTTTCGTATTCAATAAGTTTAGAATTAAAAGTTTTGACAGCCGTTACAGGTAGTCAGTGGCCCGAAAGTCTGACAACCAGTCTTACCAAGGGGTATCGTATTACCTAGTACTAATTGGGTTGTGGAGGCCAGATAGGCAGTCGCTCCATGTACAATACATTCAGGTCCATCCGGTAAGATTGGAAGCCGACTAGTTGGGAAAAGGCTAGGCAGATGATTAGACTTAAGAAAGTTTTGTTATAGTGTCCTACTTGTGAAAAAAAATGAAACATACATAACATAACACCACGCCTGTAATCCCCGAAGGGTCAGGTAGAGGTGTACCTAATAGTACCCCCACATTTTGCCAGTTATGTTTAAGTCCCATACAATAGGGGGCGAGCCTATTGCCATCAACCGGGCACAAATCCTGACTCCGTGGCTGCTACTGAGAAATTCCTGATGGAAAAACCCAATAACAATTTGCCCGACCCGGTAATCGAACCCAGGGCCTCATGCTCAGCAGTCGCGATTGCGACCACTAGACCAACGACAGTCTAAGACGCGCCAAGCTATCATAAAAAAAAAATTAATAACGCACATAACAGTTAAAATCTGAACGCACCTTAAAAGTTCCCACGTTTTATTACATAAGTTCCAATTTCGCACGCCAATTTAATCATTATCACCTTCTAAATAAAGATTGGTATAGCTTGCGATATAAACCCCAGTCACACATACATTATATCGTGTATGTATGTATGTACTCATTGTTGATGGCTGACTCGCTTTCATGAGCAGACGGCCTGAAATGTTTTCAGTTGCTCACAGTAATCTTTCAGCTATGTAATGAAAAAAACGGCCAACTGCGAGTTGGGCTCGCGCATCGAAGGTTCCGTATTTTGTAGGTATTAAGATTATTTCCTTTACATGTGCTGCAAGACATTGCTTCTTGCCAAATTTCATGATTTTAGGTCAACACGAACCCTGTAGGTTTTGATTCCCTTGTGGAATCGCAAAATATTCGACATAAACGGCCTTATGTTTATAAGATTTTAAACTATCATGGTCACTAACATTATTATTAATACTAGAAACGGCATATTTACCATTTTATTTACTGTTTTCTATGAGTTCCCGATATTTCGGCGCTGTTGCAAGCACCATGATCACGGATAAACAGGAACTCACAGAAAACAGTAAAAATGGTAAATATCCCGTTTCTAGCCTTGACTTAGAAGTTTGATTTTTTCACTACTCAAAGCGGTAGGGACTGTTCGTGGGCTGCGGGACTGTTCGAAAGAGATACCGTGGCCCTGGAACACAAAGGGCAAAGAAGAAACATGGATGGGTTGTAGTCAGTAGAAGTCTGACACTCCCTTCCGCTCCGCTCAGACCGGGGGGGGGGGGGATCATTTGACGATTTCCCATCCGATAAAAAAAGGGGTAGCAGACCTGAGTATTTGATGTTAATTTCAACTTGATACCTTCACGCGGTCCTGAGAAAAAGGGTCTTGAAAGACGGACAACAAAGTGATCCTATAAGTAAGGGTTCTGTTTTTGCCGACTCTTGTGCGGAACCCTAAAAATGATCTTCATTCGGTTTTAAACTCGATTAAGAGATGAAACATCAAGGCTTACGTAGTTGAGGTCTATTTTAAAAGCAGATAATTCTTGTAGGATTATATTCGGTGAGAACATAACATAAAATTTCGCAGCTAGGTTAGGCAGAGCTGTATTTAGACGTGGTAACATCAGTGAGTTTGTTTGCTACAGACATTTAAACACAGTCACCGCTTGTATAAGGTAAAATCACAGGTACTGTATGCTTAGAGTAAAAACAGAAAGCGAGTCGACAAATCTCTCTGGAGTAACATAATAACGGTTGTTATCCCCGAGTTAGACAGAGTTGTACTTAGGGACTACCCACACTTATTTAACGATTTTGTATGGAGATCCGAACGCATCCGTTTAACTTTCCGCGTCTATTCAGATGCGTACGCATCGCCGTACAAAATCGTTGTTTTCTATGGACAAAAGCTGAACAGAGCTGAATAAGTAATAAGGGACTACCTTATTGTACAGACGGCAGCACACCAAGCTACCCGAAACTGTCAAATTTTCCCAATCAACCTTGAACCTTATGCCTTGGCGATAAAGTTGAAAATCTATTAAAGAAATTTGACAGATTGTAGTACCTTGATGTGCTGGCGTCAGTATACCCACATAACGTTATGTTTAAGTCCAAAGTAATAGGAGGCGAGCCTAATACCGTCAACCGAGACAAATCTAGAGTTCGTGGTGGCTACTGAAAAATTTCTGATGTGAAAACCCAATAACATGTTGTTCGATCTGGGAATCGACACCTCATCCTCAGCAGTCGCGCTTGTGACCAAGGAGGCAGTCTCGGTGCAAACAGTATAGGTAAACGTCAGCTTTTTGAGGAAATTATTCTGAAAATACGTTTTTGATTGTTGATGATTAGAAATCGTATCCATTGTTCATTTGTGATGTGCGTCCTAATGCTTCTCATTCTCCCTCTTGCGTGAAAACCCAGCTTCATGCAAACTGCGTTTTTGCCTGCGACTATTATGGTCCTAAAAAATACCGTCTGAAATTTGGTTTTGCAGTTCTCGGCTCCATAACACCCACGCCTTCGGCTCGGGTGTCAGTTCCCCCTCGGCTGCAATTACAAAATTTGCCCACCTGTTTTAAAATGTCGTTTTTTTTAATCCGCGGCTTCAAAAAAAGAGCGCTTTGATCAAATTGAAAAAGTATCAAGATGCATTCAGTCATTTCTGAGATTAGCATCAACAGACGTACGCAACCGGAAACTTCATTCAATACACTGGTAAACACTTGAAATTATTCTCTCGCAGCCATAAATCTTCACTGAAGCCTCTTGTAATAAAATATGGGGTTGTCCTTGTGTGTCATCGGCTTTGTCAGAAACTCGATTTTATTATGTTGAACTTCTTAAGTATTTGAAAATCTTAAATATTAACACTATAACATAGTAATACTTTTCTTTTGAAAGGAGTGTGAGGAGCTCGTGGCTAAGTAATACGAGCCGCTCGGGTCGATCTTCAGGTTAAGCCGCGCTTGCCTAGGTTGGTCCGTGGATGGGTGACCACCCTTTATACACCGAGTTTCTTTCCGTGCCTCGGAAAGCCGTTGGTCCCGGCTGTTTTTTGTAGATCTTTGACAGTCGTTACAGGTAATCAAGCCAAGCCCGAAAGTCTGACAACCAGTCTTATCAAGGGGTATCGTATAACCCAGTACTAACTTAGGTTGTCGAGGTCAGGTAGGCAGTCGCTCCATGTAAAATACTGGTATTCAGCTGCATCTGGTTAGACTGGAAGCCCCCAACATTGGGAAAAGGCTAGGCAGATGATATGAAGCGATTATGACTGTGTACCTAAGTTTGTAACGCTATCAGGGTGCCACTCCTTAACCTTCGGACGGTTACTCCATTAAAAACAGCTCATACACACTAATTACTCATTCTTTAACACTCATTCCAGCCCATAAACATGATATCACCCATGTAAATGACTACGGCAATCACTGCATGATCCCATTCACAGCAATCTTGATGTGTTCAGCAGAATGGCTGCGTAACAGCTAATTTCTTTGCCCTTGCTCTGGATACTTGAAGGGCGCCTTTAACCTAGTTTAAAACATGTTTTTTGGTATTTCTTTGTATAGCTGTTTCGATGATGAAATTAACGCTTTAAAGTGAAATTGTAGTTTTTGAACTCATACCGTCACTTACGGGATATCTTCCGTGAAAGCTTAGTTCTGTGAGTTCAGTTGTGAACCGTGTAGTTTTTATTTGCTGCGGACTCTTATGCCGGGTACACATTGGTGAAACGTAACATGTAATGTAACACACGCTGAAACAAATTCGCCTGTTGTTGGGTTACATTTCATGTTGCATTGCATAAGACTGGACGGGTCATTCATGTTACATTTCACGTTACGTTACACCAGTGTGTACCCGGCATTAGAGGTTCTACGGAGAGGCTTCTTAGCAAGTAGCAGCCTAATTGACCACGCTCGCGATTATAATCGTTTTTATTTTTTACATATTAACCGCATCCATTATGGCTATCGCAGAAAGACAGGTGCAAAAATCTGAGGTGCGGGTCTTGCAGTGGCGAAGGTTCCATACAACTACCGGCTTCCCTTTGAAAAATGACACAGTCAGTGTTCTATAGACAAATAATATATTAATCACTTTAAAGATATGTACTCCGGCTTACCTCTTATAAAAATTGACCCTTCGCTACTGGTGTCTTCAAAACTCAGTTAAATTAGTGAATAATTTAGGGGTGGAGGTTGTATGGAAAATTCTGAAATCCACGCATAGTAAGACGCAGTCAAAGTGCTAAGTAATCAGTCAATTACTTACTAAACTTTTTGAAAGAACTTCCCAACTATCAATTCACTGAATTGAAGTATCAATTACTTAAAGCTATGAACAGGTGCCAAGTCTCATATTTCGTAGATTTTGCCAATTCATGCTTGAAGTCAAGCGCAACCGGTGGTGGCGGATCTTTCAACTTGGCCCATCTATACTATACCTATACAAATATAAGGAGGTATTAATGTATTTTGGATGTAGGGGACTACTAATCTAACTAAATTAAGATCTTGTCTCAACTAAATTTTCCTATACGTGTTCCTATTTAAGTTCTTTGTTATGTTATACCTGATTTCGTGGGGTGAGGACCTGGTGATCTGTAATACAGGTTTATACCTATAATAGACACCAGCTCCGCACATACACTTGACTGAAATTGCTTTTATTGTGTTCTATTTAATTTTTATCGTATAAGTCTTGTTTTTGTGAGAGAAATAAAGATATTATTATTAAATATTATATTCCTTTATTTATTTTCTTACATATAGTTTACATTTTTAAATATTTCTATACAAATATAAAAAAAACATTTAAAAAAAATAGTAGCCCACCGGCATCAGGCACAGGGTCCGAGCTACCGGTGGTCAGGGCTCTTGAGAGAGGAACCTCCTAACGATATATATTATATCTATATATTATTATTATTATAATCTTCGGAACCAGCTGATCTGACGGATAAAAGTTGAGACGCCCCATGCATCCAGTGACTACACTTCACGTTTTTTTCTTTTTCTCTAAACTATGCGACTAAAATAAGCGCGATTTTATTCAAGCATCCATTTAGATTACGCCTAGTGTTAATGAAAAGAAAACGGGCGTTTTTCCAAGTACTTCCAACTACTTACTACTTTATTATACAAAAGGCAGCCATGTTTGACGGCAAAAATAAAAGAAATAAAAAGTACAGTAACGAGAATAAAATATCGCTGGCAAAACCTGAACGAAGTGTGTAGTGGGTACTTAATTTAAGTTTAAACGATTCTTAGTGATTTAAACTATTGGAAATCAGGAAATTATAAAATGATGGATGTTTGTTAGTCTTTCGGGAAAAAACTACTGAACGGATTTCGATGTTTGGCACATAGATAGTTTATGACTTGGAACGCAGTATTGCCTGGAATAACATGTAAACATAAGAAACTTTTTATCCCGTTAGATGATCCCGTGGGACAGTTACCGAACATCACGCGGGCGAAACCGCGGGCACAAGCTAAGTCATAATCGAATCTGATATAATTCAATTTCAACAGATTTTTGTCAAAAAAATAGCAGAAAATTAATGCTTAAAGGTTCTTTGTACATTTTTACAAACTGCAAAATAAGTAGATCCAAAATAATAATAATAATAATATGTGCAAGTATCAAAATGGGAAAAAAATTACATAGGGCGCCAAAAACTTCGTCCACATCGCTGTCAACAGGAAAAGTGCCCAGAAGGCTGGCAGCATTGACACGTTCATATTCTATTAGGTACTATATCTTTAATATACTCACTTCGTTCCGGATCCTGGTTACTCCAGAGAGCTCTAACAAAACTTTTAATATCCAATATCAGGATCAGAGCCAGAAAACTGTCAGTAACACACAGGACACAAAGAGAATACTACGAAAATACTTAACTTAAGCAAAGAGCACCCTGGCATTCCGCCAAAACGCTAAAATGACAAATTGGAGTAAGAACTAATTCGAATATGGAACTTTTATTCTGCCGAGTATTATTCTGGAAATGTCGTAGTCAAACTCACTGCTGTATCCTTATCCGCAGTGAAAATACACGGGCTACTGTTTTTAAATTGACCGTTCGAATTTATGGAATGAGTTCTTTGTCAGAAAAAAAATAAAAGGTATACCTAGTTGTACATGGTTTTTTCAGCGCGTTGCCTTAATCGGAGGTTCGGTTAACTAACACCCCTCTTTTTTGTTTTTCCATAGACATTTCTCAAATTTTTCCAACAATGCCCCTTCTCATTTTCATTTGTATGCCAAAACCATACTGTAACGATTTTATACTGTTTTCGATTTTTAAATAAAATAATTAATTGGATACACATTTTAATCAATTTATAAGATGTGATTTTGTATTACAAGTTCCAAGTACCAATTCTGAGTTCACCTTCAAAACATTAATTTGTTTACGTACAAAAGTCATGATTTATTTAAAATTCAATAAAAACTATGAGAGCGGAGTGTCTAAACATTTTTTTTTTCTAATAAGCCACAAATAATAATTAGTAGATTTATTTCCTATTATCAAAATAAAAACAGTTCATGGTCACGCCATAGGCATAATAAGTATCTTACCAAGTTACTTTACTACCAACAAAAAAAAAAGAAAAAAGCGCGCGCAATCCAAAGGTTACGTAAGAAATGACATCATGGCGGGAGGTGACGTCACAATGGCGGGTTGATAACCTAAGGCCGCAAATTCGGACGAGCATTTCTTGTAGCGTGAAGCGGGGCGTTACACGAGCAGTTCCATTAAACGCTCCGCTGCTCGATGCCGCGGCCCGCGACCATAGACATCTGTCCCAGTGTCGACAAGGAAGTGACAATTTTCTCACTCAAGAAAAGTACAAAAGACTAGCTACTGCCCGTCTCTTCATCCGGGTAAAAGTGACAACATCCTATAACGTTACAGGTAGTCCGTGGCCCAAAAGTCTGACAATCAAATCAGTCTTACCAAGGTAACGGTAGACTAGGGGATCGTATTACCCAGTACTAACTGGGTTGTGGATTGTGGAGGTCAGATAGACAGTCGCTCCATGTTAACCTAAATCTGGTATTCAGCTGCATTCGGTTAGACTGGAAGTCGTCCCAACATCTATTTATTTATTTCTTTGCTTAAGGTGGAAGCGCCAGGGTATCCCGCGAAATTTTAATTTTCTTATGTTAGTAGCACATTAAAAAAAAACAAAAATCTCTTTGAATGACTATTTCATGAAAATTCAATGGGATTAAATGAACTTAGGGGGTTGTATTGCTGATTTTAATGATTAAAACTCTGTAAAGCTATATTTGTTACGGTCGCAAATCATATCTTAATCAACATACCTACAACCTGACACTGACCTGTAAATTGCAAAAATTTGAATTTCGCGGGCTACCATGGCGCTTATACCTTAAACGATTCCCCGAGAACTTTTTTACGTAATTACATAATTCAGGTTAGCCAACTTAATAGCTAGAGTAAGAATAACTATGGAAGGAAAAAAAAAAGTTGCTAGCTCTCTTCACTTATCGCTAATCGTCGACAGAGGGACAGGAGCCTCAGACACAGAAACGCGTTCCAAATTGATTTTTCCGTCCACAAATAAATATTTAATAGGTACGGAAATTACCGCGCTTTTACTTCGGTCTGACATTTACAAATATTGATAAACCTCGAAACGTTCATTAAGTATTTATGAATGGAATCGGTAGCCATATTTGTTTCGGTAACTTTAAAATTGGAATGTGTGCACGTAAACTAACAGCTGGTTCGGTTACAATTGATTCAACATCTAAGCTAGTGTTTCAAAGACAATGGTATTTGAATAAAACAGATTCAAGATTTTTTTTTAGGGTAACAAAACCAAAATCCTGCAGCATAAAACCGGCCAAGTGCGAGTCGGATTCGCGCATGAAGGGTTCCGTACCATCGTAATAAGGAAGCCCCCTTTAATTTCACGTTCTGTAAAAATTTCAAATGTCTACCCATTACTGATCATGAGATACAGCCCACTGACAGACAGACGGACGGAAAGACGGACAGCGGAGGCTTTGTTGGTTACCCTTCGGGTACGGAACTCTAACAAAGAAAAAAAGCAGCATTTTTCTTTCAATAACAAATCATCAATGGTTCTGCAAAGAGGAGACTATTACACACATCTTATTGGCAATGAACGAAATAGGTCTGTGCTAGCAAAAGTCAGCCGACGTTTCGTTATCGTTCTTAATTTCCTAACTTTACCGTGTCTGGAATGCACGTCTCACATTATTCCAGTAGCATTACAGTCTACTGATCGAATCCAGCGCAGGGCTGGAATGGCGATTGTCACAACAATATTCCATTTTTTTTTTTTCAAAATTTAAATCCATTTACTGGATCTTTTACTGGATCCAGTACATTCCAGTGAGGGTTTAGATAATTCCAGTTGCAAGCCAGCGCTGGATTAGATACTCGAAAAACGTGAACACATGCATATACATGGCAACAGGGCATTACACAAATACACATGTATATGCATGTCCGAACCCCTGTAAAACACATAACTTTATGAATAATAAACTTACATATTAACAGGGAAAACGCGAAGCCCAGCCCAATATCATGAATGACACCCCAGTGGCCTGTCGACCTTGAACATTGTCTGCCCTTCTAATTAATTTAATGTATTACATGACAGACACGCGTGGTTTATTTGTCTGTTAAACATTATTACAGACAGAGGTAATGTGGCTTAGATTTTAGGTTTACCAACAGTAGTCTGAGCCCTGAGGGCCAGTTGCACGATGTAACGTGAAGAAACGTGAGCGGTGTGCTGTGAGCGGCGTGCCGCTTTGCACATATCTCCTCTCCGCTTTACACATCTCCGCACATTTTCGGTGAATAGACCCTAGCTTTCATCTCCGCACATTTTCCGTGTCTCCACGAGCGAGAGAATCGCGGCGATATTATCGTCGTGCCACGTATTTCTATACACTCTCTTAAGGGCCGTCTCCATGAGCGAGGGAATCGCGGCGATATTCTCGTATAGAAATAACTGGCACGACGATAATATCGCCGCGATTCTCTCGTTCGTGGAGACGGCCCCTAGCTTTTACGCCTCTTCTCTCCTCGCTCATCTCCGCTTGTCTCCGCTTTTACGCCCCGTACACGTCCTCAGGCAAGACTTTCGTCAAAACAAAAGACGAGCCACTTAACAAGTGACTTGCGCGCGCTCGTTTTATTTCCATGAGTAGCGTGGCTTCGCAAGTCGTATCGCGGTGGGTCGTGCTATGCTCTTCATTTGTTTTTTCCGCAGTAGCTGTGGTAACACGCGTCAAGAGTTCATTTATTTTCAAGCCATATCTTTACATCATGTTTCATAGTATCTAGAATAGGGATGTTTCCTGAAAAATCTAATTAGTCCGTCAGTTAGATTTCCAAAAAATATTGGACTCGTATTTTTTCTTTTTTCACGAAAACTAAAAATGAAGACGATACAGTGCGTCGAAAACTCGTGTGACGTCATACTTGTAAGTAAAGTGTACTGAATTTTTACCGAAAAGTGACGTCACAGGCGGGACTCATGATCTTTGATGCGTTTTATCTTCGTCAATTTTTATTGATTTGATAAAACAAAAAATACGTATCCAATAATTTTCGATAATCTAACTGATGGACTAAATAGAATCATATCTTTTTACATAGGAAACATTCCTATTATAAACAGACTCTCACTCAGTCGGGAAAAGCTAACGATTTTTGGAATTAAATTCGAGTTTACAAAGCTGATTGCAAATTTTCCGGAAAAGTTATGGAATGTTGGTGGATATTTCAAATTCTTGAGGATCACTCTCAAGGATGCATGAAAATCGTAGGAATTACAACGATTGTGTTCGTCTTTCAAAGTCTAAAATAATCACGTTTTAGTTTCGTTGCAATTAAGAATTGTATAGTATTGAATAAGCGAGCTTACACATCTAAGTGTAAATCAAGGTGTAAACACTTTTACGCGTGACCATAGAGAGGGTGAGAGCACATCCCGCGAATAAAATCCTTCAGGTTCAATCAATAAGGTGAGGTGAATCATTTAATAAAAGTCATAATGACATCTGTGCGAATACGCACAGACGTGGGACACCCCACACCTTTGCCACCCGCTACCCCGCCGTGGCTGTCACGGACGATCGATAGATTAGGGTTACCATTTCGAAATTTGAAAAGTCTGACATTTTAAAAAAGTTCAGATATTTCACTTTACGCTCCTTTTTAACCGACTTCTAAAATCGGTTAGGGGATAGGTTATGTATTCCATCATTTTTTTTTTTTCTTATGTTTTCACCGATTTCTCCGTGATTACTGATCCGATTTAACTAAATCTTTTTTATTTGGTAGAAGAAGCTCACACAATGGTCCCATGTAAATTTTATTTGCTTTGGTACTTTATGACTTATCCTATTTAATATGCATTTTTTTCTTATTTGTCTCTAAGGATGATTTGGTTATAACTTCTAGTTACAATGTTAAAAAAATATCCCTGATAAGGATTTGTGTACCACAACTATAAAGAGTAAAATATTTTTTTTTAGGATTCAGTGAACATTTTCATATTTTAAAAAATCCCTTCACGTGCAAAAGTACGGACAAAACAAGTCCGAACCAAATCCGGACCAAAAGGCCTAGATGGTATTCCTACAATAGATTATAAAAGAAAAGGGCAGAGACCAGAGACAAAAGATTGCAAGTGGCAGTCCCTCTCACGGCTTGAGTGTCTCTTCAAACTGAATTTAAAGAATGATTTTTCAATGAGCGAGTAGAAACTTCGAGGGCTGGGAGACTGGTTTTTGGCAGGACCACTGAAGCGTAAAACTACGCATGGAGATTTTAGGAGCTTGACTTACTGTCCTTGCGTTTTTTCTCAAAATTTTTGTCGGCCATTTATGTTTTATAGTAGTTGTCCAAAATTTTACAGCATCGTGACATGACGCCTGTAATCCCCGAAGGCTAGGCAGGGGTGTACCTAATATAGTAACACCTATTTTTAGACTGTCTCGTTGGTCTAGTGGTCGCAAGCGCGACTGCTGAGCACAAGGTCCTGGGTTCGATTCCCAAGTCGGGCAAAGAGTTTCAGTTTTTCCTTCAGGAATTTCACATTCACAGCCATGGAGTCTGGATTTGTGCCCGGTTGATGGCAATAGGCTCGCCCTCTATTAAATGGGATTTAAACTTATTGGCAAAATGTGGGTGTACTATTAGGTACACCACTGCGGTGCGTAACCCGTCATTTGATGTTATGTTATGTAGTACTGTTGTGTACCATTATTCTAACCTAATGTAACTTCAAAAACAGTACTATTTTCATATGTTTTCCTTTTATAACCTCAAAGTTCAAGGTTCACCCCAAAAACCACATAGAGCCTGCTTTAATAAAAAGACGTAATAATATCGAACACTAACATTACCATACCCCACTCCCCTCCTGGTTACCGCTCCCCCATAGTTACGAACACACAAACATTTTACTTGGAGTATAATGTCATTACTTAGTAATGTTATCAAAAGAAGTAGATTATAATTAATTTGTATTGTTGAGTGTTTTACCACTCGATGAGTGGTGGAGAGTGATTATAAGATTATACAATGTGTAAACTGACACGAAGCCGTCAACCAAGCATTCTGTACATCAAACTAAGTAACTCTGCGCAAAAATTGCTGGGAAACGATTATTTTTTTGGGTGAGAAAACACGTTTTACGGTAAAACTCAATGTAACGCACTCAAAACATAGTGTTGATAGATACATTAAATAGTAAACGGGTCATGGAGGTATTTAAAGTAAATCTATAGATTTTACCTTAAAAATTAGCATTAACTTTCAATTTAGCGCCAAAAATCCGCCATTTTTGTTTTACACACTTCTATCAATACTTTATAAATATTCAATCTAAGGACACTTGGGTTTTTGAGACGAATCTAATGATACCTTAATCGTCAAAATCTATCCAGCCATTTGGAACATACGAGGTTATAAAGAAATTTACAAAAAACTAAGAAACATACAAGATACGCGCGAAAAACATAACCCTTTCTTCGCAGTCGGGTAAAAAACTTGTGAAAAAGTTGTAACTTTGACCCCCAAATCTCCGTAACTAGAAGGTTCCCAGGTATGGTACAGTTCACAAAAATATCGCAATGACGGGGAGAAAAAGTGCCTTTCGGATTCGTTAAGGGTCTATTTACACCCTCTTTAGATAGGATAGGTCAGCAAATGGGTTTGAGGAACTTCTGGCTAAATAATAAAAGCCGCTCGAATCAATCTTTAGGTTAAGCCGCGGCTGCCTAAGTTGGTCCGTGGATGGGTGGAACCACCATTATATACCGAGTTTCCTCCGTGCCTCGGAAAGCCGTTGTTCCCGGCTGTCATTTGTATATCTTTGACAATCATTACATGTAGTCAGGGTCCTGAAAGCCTTACCAAGGGGTATCGTATTGCCCGGTAATAACTGGGTTGTGGAGGTCCGATAGGCACTCGCTTCATGTAAAATACTGGTATTCAGCTGCATCCGGTTAGACTGGAAGCCGACAACAAGGACCCCAAAACAGTTGAGTAAAAGGCGAGGCAGAGATTTTTGATTCTGCTCGAAACCACGTGTTTTCCGCCTTAGCAAAATATAGTAATAACGTTCGAGGAAGCTTGTAAATTATCATATAAATATGTCATACACGTACCTACTTATGACCGTGACCCACAGTACATAGGTAGGTAAATAAGTACATTGTAATACATATAGTTATTGCATTTATTTGTTAATTTTAACCTTCACGGTTGTAAGTACGTATATTATCTTGTTTTACGATGTTTTCCCTGTTTGAGAGGATAATGGCGTGGTGACTATTAATACCTACTTGACTAGTTTAAAATCTTGTTACAGCATTAGTTTTAGTCATATGCGAAAACTGAAACACGTGTCTAGTATTTCTATGTAAAGAATCATGTACAAAATTTCCAAACTGTATCATTTACAATCACAAAGTTATAAGCTTGTTCTGTTATCTGGTTGTCCGCACAAAAACGTGGTCACCACGCGGCGCAGCCGCGCGCCCCCCTTGAGCTCATTGATAATAATAATTTGGCAGTAGGTACCTAAATGATTGCGATAGGTACTTAGTGTCGCTCTGTGTCCATCTTTTAACCTTTTTTAAATATTTTTGGGACAAAATATAACATGGTTTAAAAATTATTGGAATCGATTCAGTTACTTATTCTGAACAAACTATGTATATTCAGGTTTCGCATTTAAAAATAATGTTGTATTGACTATTTCAAAAGTCGGTGTGGTATTTGTGCAAATAATATCAGGTGGTCTGTGGCCTACCATGACAGCTTCACCTAAGCAGGAGTAATTCCAGTGAGGGAAAGAGATGACGCTAGACGACCTGTATAGCTTTGTCTCTTTCCCAGCAAGAGTTAGTAACCCCCCCCAGACCATATTACCTCGTTGTCGCCAGGGCGACTGCTGAGCATGAAGACTTGGGTTCAATTCTCGAGTCGGACAAAGTGTTATTGGGTTTTTCCAATGTAGGTAAGGATTTTTTCTGTAACAGCAGAGAGGTCTAGATTTGTGACCAGTTGATGGCAATAGGCTCGCCCCCTATTACATGGGTCTTGGAACATAACTGGCGAAATGTGGGTGAACTATAAGGTACACAGGTTCGGGGATTACAGGCGTGATGTTATGTTAACAGATTATAATTTGGCTGGGATGTATATCATCATCAGCATTTCAGCCGAAAGACGTCCACTGCTGGACATAGGCCTCCCCCAAAGGGGGGATTTTGCCATAATCGCCACGCTTGGCAGGCGGGTTGGCGATCGCAGTACGGTTGTTACAAAAGCACAGAGATCGCTGCTGCCCATTCTCTGGTAAGTCCCTTAGTCGCCTCTTACGACACCCACGGGAAGATAGGGGATAGTGCTATTCTTTACTTCCGACACCACACAGTACCTTTACGTCCGACTCCATACACTACGCGGTACTGTATGGAGTCGCAGCACCATACAGCAGTTAGGGTTCTGTGTAAAAAAAATCGGTTGTCTGTAAAGTCGGTTTATTGACGATAGTTGAACGTGACAACGTCATAAGAAAATACTGATGGAATGGTTGCATTTTTCAAAAAATAAATGTGCGTTGAGCAATTGTTTTATGGAACGCCTCAGAGCGAGGTAACGCCTCATACGTCATGTTTTTTCGTGCGTGCAGCCGGCTCCATCGAATTATAAGACGTTGTCCTTGTCACGTCAAAAATTAAAACCCTTGAAATTTTTACCAAAATTCGATCCAAATAAGTAGAAGTACCTAATATTTTTATAATAATTTCACGCGGACGAAGGTCGCGGGAAACAGCTATACAGAGTGTAAACAGACCCTTCACATAGCCGTCAACCAAGCATTCTGTACATCAAACTAAGTAACTTTACGCAAAAATTATTGCTGGGAATCGTCTTTTTTTGGGGTGAATAATCTCGTTTTACGGTAGGTCTCGATGTAAAGCACTTGAAGCATTATGCTGATGCATGGATTGATAGTACGGGGGTCGTGGGGGTGTGTAAAGTAAAAATCTCACATTAAAAACATGTATTTAAAAAGTGAAGTAGGTACAAGGAGTGAAAAAGTTGGAACTTTGACCCCCAATATCTCCGTAACTAGAAGGTTCCCAGGTATGGTCTAGAACAAAAAACTGATCGCAAAGACGGGGAGAACAAGTTCGTTTCGGCTATGTTAAGGGTCTATTTACACCCTTTATAATATACAAAAGCTGACCATACTCATTCAAAACTGGTTCACAGAATTAGGGCGCAAAAATGGCGACACATACATGACAAGTGAACGTTCCCTCATGTCCATTTGATGAGGGTTCGTCCCCATAACTCCATGGACATTATGGCTATAAAGGTAGCTACATAATGGTTTTACGGCCGTTATTAGAGTATGGCCTGCATTGTATGGCATAATGGCCGACGTGGCCTATTTTTGTGTATCTGAGAACCTAGCTTGAATAAGCTACGTAAATGCGGTAAATGAGGGAAATTTTATCGATTTTGCGAGAGCACAACCCTAAAGTATTACTATAAGTGAGTGAATACTATCCGTAGATTATATGAATTGTGTCTTCAAACCAAGTAAATACCTACCTACTATGAGTAGAACGCGTTCATAATTATTTTCAATTTTTTAAATTGTTCGAATTGACATGACGTTTACTCTACACGTGCCAGGCCCACAGGCATATTATTTATTTTCTACATCGTCTACTCTATTAGCTTAGCTGCATGATAGCATCCAAATCCTAACTAATAGTATAAATGCGAAAGTAAATTTGTTAAGTTTGTTACCTTTTAACGCCTAAACCACTGAACTGATCATCCTGAAATTTTGCATATACCTACGTTGCCAGGTGTACAGAAACGGATATAGGGTACCTTTCATCCCGAAAAAAAGTACTGTTCCTGAGGAAAACAACAATAACGTTCTTATGATAAAAGATGGCGCCACGTGTCTTTCGAGTCATGATTGAAATATAATAATATTATTTATTACAACCCGAATTCATTTTCAAATTCTAAATTAACGCGAGCGAAGCCGTGGACAAAAGCCAGTTTGAAATAAACATTAACCTAACCCCTGTTTAGTAAAGTAAATAAGCTTACAAAATAGATAAACGCATACCATAGACACGATAAACTCTACAAATGATGACAAGTGAATGCAGACGGGGTCAGTAAAAAAAAAAACTAGAATTTCTGGTTGTTCCAACCTTTCGTTCGTGTGTAACCTCTGTTTTTGGACCAAGGTCATGACGTCAACTTTTGGACAATTCGTTTAAATAATTATAATTTTACACGAGTTGCGTGTGTGCTAATCATTAGTAATTTGTGTTTGTGTTGTTTTATATATGAGACGTATTTGAATGTGATGTTCCCATGCTAAATTTGGTAAAGCTAGATGGCAGTTTTCTAACAACTAATGAAAGAAAAAAACATCCAGTTTGTTTTTTTATTTTACCTCTAATTGTCTGAACATTTATTATTTCCTCTCTTAGCCATGTGCCAATGCATGAGCCAATAGAAAAAAAATATCAGTTGCAAATAGGAATTAATCTTACTTGTTTTTTGTAGAAAAAAAAAACTAGGCGAGTAGGTATTCGCTAATTCAGAATCATGCTGGTTTTGAAATAGCATTAAAAATAACATTATCTAATTATGTATTGTGCAATTTCTGTATTATACACCATGTCATTATCTAATTTGAAAAACAATGCGCCATCCATCTAATCGTAGCCATCTTTTTTCAACTATTTTTTTTACAACTCGCGCAGAAAATGCAATTGAATACACATTGTCATAGTTACGTCAAATAAAAGTGAGTTTATTTCACAGCTAAAAAATAATAACTACATGTTTTCCTATCATCTACTATAAAATGAGGAATATTTTGTCATCACTTTCTCGAAAACGGCTCGAACGATTTGGATGAAAGTTGCAACGTAGGGGTTTGCACGGGCGAAAGATCGATGAAGCTAGTTCTCATATCTAGAAAAATTCTTTTATCTGTCTACATAAGTTATCATATAACTAAAACGTAATATTACACGGGACTTAAACATAACTGGCGAACACGTACACCTCTGCCTAACCCTTCGGGGATTACAGGCGTGATGTAATAACTAAAACTGAGAAAATATAAATTCTTGTATTAAAATACTAGTCACTCATTTCAAGGCTGAATAAACTTGTTTCCAATGACAAGTTAGAGCTGATTATAAAAACTTACGTAGTCTATAATCTATGGAAATACATGGCGGTTTTTACTGTAGCATACAATTTGCTTTTTTGTTGTGCAAAGCCAAAATAGGGACATAAAAACTAATGTTTTCTGAAGAACAAGAACTTTATGGGCCCGTTGCCTTTTCGATAAAAAGATTAATCTAGCTCAGAGCCTTGTTACCGACATTATGCGAGACCACTAGACAAAAAGGCAGGTACACACTGCACTCAGATATGATTTTTAGAAACTATTTTCCTTGGCAGGGTAATCTATCGAATTAAATGCGATCAATCTCATAAAAATGGATGGCTATACTAATTTAATTAAGTACTCGTTGGTTGGTCTAGTGATCGCAAGCGCGAGTACTGAGCATTGGTCCTGCGTTCGATTCCCGGCTCGGACAAAGTTTTATTGGGATTTTACATCACGAATTTCTTTAGCAGAAGCCACGGAGCTTGGAATTGTGCCCGGTTGATGACAATAGGCTCGCCCCCTATTATATGGGATTTAAACATAGCTGGCGAAATGTGGGTGTACTATTAAGTACACCTCTTCCTGACCCTTCGGAGATTACAGGCGTGATGTTATGTGTTCATGAAAAAAATATTTTCGTAACAGTTTACCTGTAAATGTACGATAATAATTAATACAAAGCAATAGTACCGCGCATACGTGAAAAAAAGCCATTAAATATATCTATAAGCAGTAGTTATGTAATTTACCTTTTTTACGATAAGAATACCTACCTAAGTAAATGTTAATGTTACCAATTCGATTCGTGATTTATTGCATCACGTGTTAAGCACATGTTTTATAGTAGGTACATAAACTACCTTCATAATTTTTATAATAGTATATATTGGTAATTTTTTTGTCATAAATGTATGTACGAAGATCTCATGGCTAAATATTAATAGCCGCTCGGGTCGTTCTTTAGGTTAAGCCGCGCTTGCCTAGGTTGGTCCGTCGATGGGTGACCACCCATTACATACCGAATTTCCTCCGTGTCGGAAAGCACGTTTACCCGTTGGCCCCGGTTGTCATTTGTAGATCTTTGACAGTCGTTACAGGTAGTCAGTGGCCCGAAAGTCTGACAACCAGTCTTACCAAGGGGTCTCGTATTACCTACGCGCTACGTCTAACTGGGTTGTAGAGGTCAGATAGGCAGTCGCTCCATGTAGAATACTGGTACTCCGCTGCATCCGGTTAGACTGGAAGCCGACCCCAACATAGTTGCTGTGGAGGCTATCATAATTATTGCTGTGGAGGCTATCAGAATTATTGCTGTGGAGGCTATCAGAATTATTGCTGTGGAGAGGCTATCATAATCATTGCTGTGGAAAGGCTATCATAATTATTGCTGTGGAGGCTATCAGAATTATTGTTGTGGAGGGCGTTAACTGCTGTTGAAGTTGTTCTTTTACTGTACAGGCTATTCTATTTTTATTAAGTATGAGGGTTGTATATTTTGTATTTAATCTCGGTACTAACCTCAAAAACGACTGAAGTGTTGCGTCTACCACATTCGTTTGAAGGCCGTCATCGTCAGTTTATCAACAAGCTGTAAGATTTTACTATACACAATCATGTTCGATCCGCATGCAATCGTTAGTGTGTATATTTAGACGTGGTAACATCAATGAGTTTGTGTGCTACAGATTTTTTAAACATAGTAACCGCTGGTTTTATTATCTAACGTAAAATTGTAGGTACATCCACACAAAAACAGTAAGCAACCAGCCGAGATCTCTGCACGCGTAACCACCATAGAAACGGGTTTTGTCGACAGAAGAATGCGCAAAATTACAGATTTCCTTTGTTGATCTCTCGTTTGTCGATTCTTCCGTCGACATACGATAACATCATAACGCCTGTTATCCCTGAAGAGCAAGGCAAAGTTGTACAATTGTACACCCACATAGCAGCTAGCAGTCGTGCAGCTCCCGTTTGTTATAGCGATGTTTAGTTTGTGGATGCGGTCGCCTAATAACATAATATCAAGTCAAGCCTGTAATCCCCCAAGAGTTAGGCAGAGGTGTATCTAATAGTACACCCACATTTCGTCAGTTATGTTTGAGTCGTAAATAGGGGCGAGCGCATTGCCACCAAGGCACAAATCCAGAGTTTGCGCAGCGACTAAGAAAATCCTGATGGGAATAACCCAAAAACACTTTGCCTGAACTGGAACTGGGCATCGAATTGAAAGAGGTCTTTCAATACTCAGCAGTAGTGCTTGGGACCACCGTCCACCAGCTAGGTCAAAAAGGCAGTCAAAGTATAGTCTTCGTTTTATGTGTGGAAGTCGTGTCGTGAAAATTTGGTGTCGCAATAGTGTTGTGGGTAAGCAATTATTATCCTTCATTTATTTTCATACAAAATTTGTATATTTTTTAAAATTTCTAGCTTAATAAAAAGGATTAAAAAAATATATATATTAGCCCACCGGTATGAGGAACAGGGTCATAGCTACACGCGCGCGACCCCAAATGAATTGGGATAAGTCAATAAATAGGTATAACCCATTAACATGCAATTTACTACGTAAATTATGTGTAGGTATTGTTTTTATTACTTAATTGATAAGGTGAAAATTAACGCATAAGTATTAAGAAATGACTAAATATTTAAATTTAAATTTAAAAAATATGAGGACCGTCTAATAACCATATTAAAATAATGTTTAAGAAATTACAGGAATGTTTAAAAAAAATTAAAAAAATATGATGACAATCTAATAACCATATAAAAAACACATTAAAAAAATAAGTACGTACCTAAAGTCTATGACCATTTTTTTGAAAATCGTAACCCTTATGTTATAGGGATGGGGCAACACAACACGCATACGTTATCGATTTAAATAAAAAGCAAGCCAACAATCGATAAAATTACAATCGATAAATATTTATGAATAATACATTAATCTCACCTCATTTTAATTCCAAAAAAAGTCCATTATCATCGCACATAACAGAAATGTTTTCAGTCAACCACAAAATTAGAATATAATTTTTTTAAATAAAAATGAAACCACGACAACACGCGAACTTTTGTACGAACTAGTAATTTAACATTGTATTATTTGTCACGTTTTCGGTTAAAAAAACATCAAAATAACAGTGTGTCATACACGTCCGAGGAAATCGATAAGAAAGCGCGCGTATACGTCCCTATCCGAGGAATGCCGGTGCCGCACTGACAGACTAACATACTCTAGTCAACTTACAAAATGGCGTGCCTATTTGAGTTTGCGCAATGTGTGCTTACGTATTACGTACCAAAAACATCTTAATCTAATAAAAAAATCCTTTAATCTTATTAGCGAAGACAGTTTTCAAACATTAATGGCTACTATAATCTTTTAATCACGTGGAATAGTTAGAGGGGTGCGTTGAAAATCAATATTTACATTTTTTGCTTTTGTTGTGTTGCGGTATTTTCAGGTCAACGACCTATTAGGCTATTGCCTAGTGAAAAATATTGCGGTTTTATTTAGGTACCTAACATAAAGTACGCTTAATCTTGATTTTATTAATTTCAAGACAATAGAAGTTGATAATGTGAGTAAAAAGAAATCAATAGTCATGAAATTGCAGATATCTGCTTGGTACTTAATTAAAATTGTATAAGTAGGTACAAAACACACTGAATTTAAAATTCTTAGGTACCTACTTACTTTATTCTTGAAGATACCGAGGTATACGAGTTGATACAATGCAGCTAAAGTATCGCTCGAGGAAGCATCCGAAAAATTAACGAGCGTTTCATTTAATTAATTCATAATACGAGTAGGTACCTACTACCTAGCCAGTTTACCTACCGATAAATGAATAAAACATGAAGTAAGCAGTTTAAACTATGTTAATAAAAATCAATTGCCATGTGTATGACAGAGCGTCACTTGAGGGCGGCTCAAAGGACTTGGCTGATTTTTTTATTTTCATTTTTTATTACAAAATTGCACCGCTTGGTCGCTAATTAAATATCAGATGGTTTGCATTTCATATCACCACAGAGCTACATTTTATAATTGAGATAGACAGAAACGCTAGAGCAGGATTAACGTGCTTCGATCACAAAGTGACCCTTTCACATTTTTTTAATTAAAATATCACCTGACCTTTTTGAAGGACATGGACAACAAGGCCACTAGCTGGTCCTTTAGTTTCGTCCCCTCGCCGTAACATTATTAAATTGCGCACTTTTATCGCATTTTTTGTCGCGTAATTAATCGCATTTAATTCAACCTTTCCCTATTGCGAAATGACCTAAAAAAACATGGTAAGTAGGTATACAAAAAAGGCAAAAAAAAAGTCGGCGACTTTTGTTTGTTTCATTGCCTTTTTTATCACAGACTTTTTAGTGTTTTAATTTTGGAAGTCGGTTTTTCATTATGAAAAAAAAATAAAATATACGTATGAAGAAAGTTAAAGAAGTAACATAATAAATAGATATGGAAGCACCGCGCGAGCTTTTTATACGAAATGAAAAAAGATTCAAGTAAATCGGACCACTAATAACGGATTAATCGACTGTACATATACGAAAAAAAAGATACCGGTCGAATTCATAACCTACGTCTTAAGAAATCGGTTAAAAAAAAAATTTGCAAATGATCTGAAATGCATCACCTCATAATATATTGTTATATCGTCATTCGTCAATATAAGTCAGTAGTATTCACGCTAAGGTAATTTTTAATTGATGAGGTCGTTCATCAGATAACACTCCATCATAAAGGTTATAGCATGATCAACTAAACGCCTTCAGAATAATAATAGCAATGATTGTGTATGAATGATTGCTATTGGTACTTGCTTAAACTCTAAAGGCTGACTTAGCAGAGTAAATAACGTTTACATTAAATTAATCAATATCTTAACTTAGCTGTGCTTGATTCAATATGTATGTACATTATTATATTTATTATACCCTACTGAAAAAGTTTGGTCGAAAATGTTGAATCAAATAACACCACCTAGGTGCTGTCAGTGCTGTCACTGTCAATAACAGTTTTAATGAATTAGGGATGGGCAGTCGACGTTTTTGCCGTAAACGAAACTTGATCGACCGTTTTCGTTTATCGACTCGCCGATCAAGATAAGAATGTTGAGATGGATTTGTGGAGTGACAAGACTGACAAGAATGGATAAAGTAAGGAATAAGCAAGGAACTTATATAACAGGAATGAGAACGAACCAGATTTTGATATCAAAAAACCGTTTGAAAATGAACTTTATCTGAAACACATAGAGTTCATATTACTTTAATTCATTCAAAGGGGGACGAAATCTTCAGAGCGAGAAAGATACCTAGAGTGGATTGTGTCCTTGTCTAACAATTGCCAGTAAACAAAAAATATAAAAATATTTTTTTGATATTTTTTAAATTTATTAATCGGAAATCGCGTTGATAGCTAAACTAGCACATAAATCGTAACGGGATTAATTTAATATTCAAATACTAAATATTAAAATAATAATTTCTTGCGAAATAAAGTATATAAATTAAATTGTTTATGAATTAAGTTATTTCTGAATGGCAACATTTGACACTCATGTAAACAAACAATATGGCCGATACAATTTCGCGCTGAAGTCATTTTTTGCGTTATCAAGTTCTTTTTACATTACTTAAGTGAAATTTTCCTCTTTAAATATCGTGAAATCGAGTTGTGTGAAGGGGTGTAATAATGACGGGTTTGCTGGATGAAATTTATTTTTTCAGGTTAGTTCTTTAAACTTTGTTTACAAATTACGACTAGGGTGACAATAATTTAGATATGTAAACAGGGATCATGAAATATTGTAAGAAAACGCCTATTCTATTATCCATATATATATCCATTTTATATTATTTTAGTTGTTTTTTTATTTCTTTTGAGGTTTATTTATATGTAATGTAGTGTCCTTTTATTGTGTGTTTGTGTGTGTATTTTGTTAAATGAATATGGTTTCAGAGAATATTTAGATGTGTTTATGGTATAGGTGTTTCAGTATTATTGTTTTTTTTTTAATTATGGTTTGCTTAGTATCTTTAAATTATTCTTAGATTATTATAGAGGAGATTTATGTAAAGATATATTCTATGTTAGATACGTACCTATGTTGTTAATTTTTTTATGTACCTATCTTAAATGATTTTGCATGCTATTTTATGGCGGAATGTGTCCTGCTCTATACCATTTTTATAACATCCTGTATATACCACATTTTATGCAAATAAATATACTTACTTACTTACTTACTTACTTACATATCGGTATTTATAATCTTGTGCAAATGCGTACAAAATTCAAAACATTGTTATTTATAATGCATTAGCAAAACTTAATCAATTACTCAATTTTATATTACCAAAATAACTTCTTGAAAATAAACATTTGAATTCTATCTTTACTTTTTACACACTATTTATTACTTTTATACAATTGCCTAGTTTGCAACCGTCTTCCATCATCAGTATCTTGGTTTCAAGATTACTGACATATACTAAAAACCAACAATTACATAAAACCATACATTTAATTATGTATAGTATGATTATTAAATTTATCAAATACTACGTGTTAAGTTGTTTGAATATGCCAGATGCTCATGCTTCATCTATGTAAATATTGCAGCCCTGTACGCTTTAAAATCTCTTTACAAATGAAGGATGTAACCTAACATGTAGACCACCGTGAACGAAAATTAGTGTTGCGTATTCTTTACTTTATAGACCTATCCTATTACAGAGTTCTACAGTATGCGTAGGTTCCGGTTTCGCCCTATCATTTTATACCCCGTAATTTTGAATAATCTGTTACCCATGCCATGCAAAACGGGGAGCAGAGCAGGGTGCTAGTAAGTTATAACAAAAAAACTGTCCCAAATGTAAGTAAAATATTGGATACCCTATTAGAAAGAGATGCCATCCACTCTAGGTATTTTTCTCGCTCAGAACGGCTTTCCGTTGCACGTCCTCATTCCAGTTAGTATATAATTTCCTTGGGAATGAGTATGTAAGAGGAAGTTTGAATGTGGCGCCAGTTACAGAAAAATTGAAAGGAAGTCGTTTGTCTTGGTATGGACATGTAATGAGGAGGGATGAAACGCATGTGACTAAAAGAGTAATGGACATGAATGTTGATGGATGAAGAGGGAGAGGAAGGGCAAAGAAAAGATGGATGGATTGGTTGAAGACTGATATGAAAGAGAAAGGAGTAAATGATGCCGTGACGCCTGACAGGGGAGGATGAAAGAAGAAAACGTTTTGCGCCGACCCCAAATAGAATGGGACAAGGGCAGGAAGAATGGCATTGGTCGAGGCCATGCTGCGTGGCGAGACGGAGTGGGAAGCGGTCGCCTCCTACTGCGAAGCAGTCATGCTCGCGAAGGAGGAGGCGGGCCGCGTGAGGGAGAGACAGCGTCCTCCCTCCACCCCAGCCGCAGTGGTAGACGCCCACGGCCCCGGACGTCGGCAGACGATCTCCGGCCACCGTAGGCGCGGGCATGCGAGCGGCGAGTAATGGGCGACTCGCTGTCCGACCATGGACCATGCCCGGGTCGACGGCTCGTTGTGTTCCACGCGCGCCTCAAAGAGTGTCAGCATAAAGACAGGGCCTCTAGAGGGCCAAAGCCTGCCGGGGTCGCGGGACTTACAGAACTACCGTGACCCTGGAACATATAGGGCTATTGAAGGACACCGTGGATTTTAGTCAGTACAAGTCTGACAGTCCCTCCCGCTCTGCCCTGGGTGGGAGGACTCATTTGATGATTTAACCGCGTTAAAAAAAAAAAACAAAAAAAAGGGCAGGAAGATGATGAGTAGCCGATCAACTTATTCATTTCTTATACTAGTCTATGCAGATGGTCTACATAAACTTCATGACGATGTCGACAGCTCCATGTTGTCTGTATCGGTAGACTTGTTTCATTCATAACCGCGTTAGTTTTTTATGATTTTGAATGCATTAGATTTCAAAATATACTACGGGTTTTGTATTATGACCAACTAAGAAAACAATATAATAAAAAAAACGTTTCGAATTAATAACAAACAAGCACACACCCTTTTGTCTAATAATATTATTTCAGTCAATTATTACCACCACAAATATCAACTTACCCATCCTATTCTTAAAGTTTCTCCAGTTCTTTTTTTTGTTTGACTATGAAAACGGATGAATGAGTTTGTATTAACCAATAGATAATAAGTTTACTAACATAGGTAAGTCATCTTTTTTTTTGTTTACTAACCCATATTATTATTTGGATGTTACTTATATTTATTACTACATTCTTTCTTCATTTTTTTTTCTTTTATTTACTACATTTCGGCGTCGTTATCGCTTTGATAATCGCTGTGAACGCTGCGTAGTCTACATTTAGCCGGCTACGGATACGCTAGTCGACTCATCGACAGTTCGACAGTGAACCGTCGACTCGTTCATTGTATGTCGACCATCGAATTAACTGGTTCGTTCATTCTATAGAAAATTATTTCTTTCAACGCCCATCTCTACAATCAATATTTGGCTGATTTCGTCTTGTCAGTTGTCTTGTCATTGTCATTGTCAAACAGTTGTGCGGTGTGCCAAAAAGTTTTGGCTTTGGCGGTTAATTCCGTTCCATGTTTAGAGCAAGTAAATAATAAAAAACACAAACAATGGCTGAAAGACTCGAGGACCTGAATCTCCCGATGACTGTAGTCACGAGGATAGTCAAAGAAGCGTTACCCGAAGGAGTTTCGATATCAAAAGAAGCGCGTACTGGACTCGCAAAAGCTGCATCAGTTTTCGTGTTATACGTTACTTCGGCAGCTACAAACGTTGTGAAGAACAAGAAGAGGAAGGCTTTGACTGGTCAGGATGTGTTAGACGCTATGAGAGATATAGAATTCGATAGATTTGTGGAGCCTCTTGGTGAATCTTTAGAACAATACAAGCAAATGGTGTCAGCACGAAAATCTGGTGCTGGCAAGAAGAAGGATGAAGGAGAGGAGGTGGAAGTTATAGAAGACGAGTGATGTGATATTTTGACTCAATAGTGATAAGTGTATTTAAGTATTTTATTAATAAATCGTGTAGAAAACCGTTTGTGTTTGAGTACATAACCTAAAAGTGTTAAATCATTGTGAACAAGATTTATAGTTAACTATTCTTGGATCATTGATTAAGTAATATGTTCTACAACCACTGAATTTGGTCTCTCATAGCCAAGGATCATGTGCATCCTGCTGTAATCGAATGTAGCAATCCTATTTGGTCTAGGGTTCACAAGCGCGACTGCTGAGTATGAGGTCCTGGGCGCGATGCCTTGGTTGGGCAAATTGTCCATCAGGAATTTCTCAGTAACATCCACAGAGAACCTCAATAATATGTCTATGACTAGAACCAAGTCATATGATTTCGTTGGTTGACAATCTTTTTGCTAGTTAAAAATAACTATAAATTGTTCAACATTTAGATTTAAATCAAGGGAAGGGAAACACCATATAATAAAAACAACCAAAAATAGTTTTGTTCGTCACTTTATTCAGGAATAAAATCTGTTCAGAAACAATCTTGAAATAACATTGAACCAACATTTTATGACACCTCAGCACACACTACCTCTACTTACGGCTTATTTACAATCTTCACGACCCTAACTACCATCTGTATTTAACGAAAATAAATATCCATATCACTAATTTTATCATTTCAAATGCTATTATAATCTAATTTATAATTTTCTCTGGTTATAATTCTTTTTTTTTAATTTAAATTTTATCATTAATACTATGAATATCATTTGGAGAAAATTGGAAAGACCTTATTCTAAAATAAATTGTCATAATTTTTGTACGAACTAGTCATAGAAACTACAGGAAGCGAAGCTAAAAATACAGTTTCCATCACAGCAGAGGAATAGTCACAAAAGCAACCGCTAGCATTGCTTTCAAGCTAAGCAAAGCTAATGTAAAAATAACAACCAATAAAAAGGTAAAACCAGTACAGAATAATGGTGGACAATCACAGATACTTCATTTATTGTTTGTCAGTACCTGTTGTCTGGGGGCAAGGTATGCAATTTGCCTTAAGGTGGAAACGCCAGGGTAGCCCGTGGCTACCCTTGCACTGTTTTAACCAACCTGTTTCTGGTTCACATTGTGTGCTAGACGTCTCTCCTCTCTCCATTTGTGGAAACTGCACCTAACTAAACTTACACCATCTGTCAAAATCACAAAACTAAGAAAGCAGACTTTGACAGATGAGACAGCGGGTGATCTCAATACCGGCTACTATTACTTCTACTTTGCAATGTATATAGTTGTAAACCCCATCAGCTGCATCCGGCTAGGCTGGATGGCAGATGATGATGAATGCTCAAAGGTTGCTGAAGCTTTCATCAACAAATCCAGTTTTTTAACTTAATTTCTGTAGCTAGATAGATAAGTCTTAACTACTGAGTCTACTGACTGGCTGCTAACTACTTCACTGCACCTGTTGCTGCATTGAGATCACAATACACCTATAAATAAAAAACAGCACAGGGTCAAACAGAATTAGCTAGCGATACGCCGCAAACATGGGTTTCAATAAAAAAATACCTGATTTTTTCGACCCATCAAGTAAGGAAACCACCAGCAGATGTTGACCGGAAAATAAATCAACAAAACTTTTTTTACCGTGGTTAGATATCGATATCCATCAAGTTGTTGGAGTATTGCTAGCTTATTTACATGACCTTGTATTTAATAAACATAATGCTATTATTAGATTATTTTTAGCACAAACCAATGATTTTGAAAACATCTTGTAGCGCGAATGCATTACAACAAAAATCAATGCGATATTCAAGAGCATTTAATGCTAATTTAAACGTCTACAATTTATAATTATTGTTTTAATAGACTTTTAATGCCAGACTTTGTTTAATAATATAGTTTATTTGTTTAAATTCTAAAGAGCAGGTAATTATTATCATCAATATAATTAAGTTTTATTTTTGTTAGTTACATGCTAGTTCGTATAAAGCGAAAAGAAGCTACATACATAGGTTTAGAAACTTATTTAACAAATGACATTTACTTATAAAGAAAGAGTAATTCTAGCGGTCTCTAAACGATGATACACACATGCATTAACACGCGCCTTTATCCTACGGCGACAGGCAGGCACAATCCCTACATCTCCTTTGCCTTCATCGAAAAAGTCAAAAAGTTAAAAATTTTCGACCATGGTCGCTTTACCTAGCATGTAACTACCAAATAAAAATGCGTATTAATTAACCTCAGTACTGGTGTTCTAGTGTTCCTTTAAAACTATTATATCGAAATATACCTACAATTACATCTATTACTAAACGGGACTATAAACTAGTACGATAGATATTTATATGCTACCAATTTTTCATATTACAGCCTTTCTCAGTCCAACTGCCAACTGGTTTGGCATTCTCCATATTTTAAACAAACATATTAACTAGTTTATTATTTATTTTAACTTATAGCTATTATTTTTTTACAGTCAGAATGTTGTGAGTAAAATTGTCGTCGCACACGATTCACTTGCGACCATAAAGCCACGCTGCGCCATGTTATCGACTGTTTTACTAACACAAAACATTGTTTGCTAACATAAAGAGGGCGTGGTGCAACATGAAGATTTACCGCGACGAACGGATAACATGTCTTGTTGGAAAATGGGCGCAGCGGACCCAGCTTTACTAGTAGTCAGTGGTCAGCAAACAGTCGTCTTTCACATTTTTTTAATTTATCGGCGATGGCAACGGTGACTAGGGCCTGCGTTTGACTTACACAGTTGGTCGCAATTGCTCCGTGTTCGAAGGTCTGAAGGTGGAAGCGCCAGGGTAGCCCGCCAAATTCAAATATTCTTAGGTTTTTTGCAATTTGCAGGTCAGTATCAGGTTATATGTAAAACAAAATATGATTCACAACCGTAGCACGTATGTAGTTACAGAATTAAAATCATGAATACAACCCTCTTAGTTCATTTAATCCCATTTAATGACTATTTCATGAAAAAGACATTCTTGACTCTGTAAAGCCATATTTGTTACGATCGCGAATCATATCTTAATCAACATACAACCTGACACTGATCTGTAAATTGCAAAAAACGTAAGAAAATTTAAATTTCGAATTTTCTAAATTTTGAATTTCGAAAAAAAAAAATTCACGAATAAATACCGTACCACGGGGTGGAAGAGACACCGACGCTAAAACGGTTACCACGTATTCAGAACGTCATTCTGAACGAACGACATAAAATTTCTATGTGGGGGCACATAGAAATTTTATATTCGACAAATCGGAGTTTTATGTCGTGCGTCGGTATACCTTCCACCCTGAATAAAGATTCAGATTACACACACTCTAGAAGAATATCTTCGAAGCGAAATACTTACTACTAATATTCTTTGTATTTATTGACTGTAAATATAATAATAAACTAGTTAATATGAATGTATAAGAATAGATTGACAGAGATAGTCGAAGCTATGAAGAAGAATATATCTTCATCATCGCGTATTTTAGTTTGGCAAAAGAAACTAATGCATTTACAGGCATTTGCAGTTATTTTTCCGTAAAGCCGTAAGCATTTTCACCAGAGATCTGAGTTGGTGGAGCATATATGCCTAGACTTTAAGAAAGTAAATAATAAGAGAAGTATTATCTACATGATACTTACAACTTTAAAATTCAAGCAAATATTCTACCATTTCTGATCTCTGATTTATCAAATTTCATGAGCGTAGCCAAGAGAATTAATATTATAATACGATAAAATGGTGTTCTTTATTTACTTTTCCCTGGCTACGTCCATTTTTTATGAATAATATAAGTGGGGCATAGAAGCGATCCTTTTTTTACTAATTTTACATACATAGTTATACTAAAAGCTATTGCATCAACCCCCTTACAATAATTAATGCTGAATTGTTCAAGATGTATCAGAATTTAAACCATGTTGATCCGTAATATCTACTTAAGTATTTTTAATACAAAATATATTTCTAAGAATGGTTTTCTAAAATAAAAATAGTAAAGAAAAAATAAGGTGAAATTATTTGGGAAAAAAAAAAACAAAAAAAAGAAAAACCAAAAATGTACGAAATAAAATTTATTTGGAAGGTACATAAATAAAAAGGATTATTTAAAAAAGCTACACATACTGCATCCGTTTTACACTCTCGACAGCGAAATTCTCGTAAATAAAAATCATCTAACACTTTAAAACCATTTGCTATTTCATAAAAAGCAGTACTTCCTGGCTTTAAATAAGCTAGATTACTACATTTAAAAGGATTGATTTATAATACATACATAATACATCAGTTAAATAACAAAATAGTACATAAACTGAGTGTGTAAAACTGAATTTCATAGAGTTTCATATAATCAATGGCAAAGCTGGTCAATTTGTTAATGATTTTAAGCCTCGCACCAATATTTACACCGAGAAAAAAAAAACTTGATTGAAATGCAAGTTCCTTGACAATTTCAGACCAGCCCTTTGAAATATCATTCAGACGGATCACTGAAAGTAAAATTAAAGCACAACCATATAAAAAGAAAAACTTGAAAATAATATTCCAGACACATTTCTTTGAAATTCTAAACAGAAGTAAAACAGCCACAGTAACAGAAAGTGCTGGATGGTTCTATTGGCGCAAATCGAACACCCCCATCTTATTTTTCAATAAATTTCCACAGACAATTTCATAAGTGTTTACCAACAGCGCTCTTGACCATGTCATTTAGGCGCGAAAAAAACCATGCTGCACTATAACTGTCAATATTAAAATAATCTCACAAGTCACTGTTTAAGAACACTGGGTATTAAATTATTCACAAAAATTCACGAAAAAACTCCGAATAAACAAGATTTTTTAGTAGGAATATAAAACAAAGGCTTCAGGGCGTGGACTTTGAAATTGTAGTCGTTATAAGTCTTTTAGTCCACTGACAGTAAAATAAATAAAGCATATCAAAGCTGTAACTTAAGATAGGACCTCCCGACTACGGAGTGGTCGCAACGACCAAAAACGAAGCTCACTTGGTCGCAACGACTAACTTTTGAAGAGAATTTCTGGTCGCAACGACCAATGTCATGGTCGTCAAATCTAGCGAGATCGTCGTTCCACTGTCAGCTAAGAATACCATTTTTTAACAAATATTTTTCATCGCAATTAAATATTTCACGGATTTTCTTAGCTGCCAGTGGAACCAGCCTTTAACTGTCAAAAATTGCGATTACAAAAAAAATATTTTTAATTACAATAACTATTTCTAACGATATTATACAGTTCCACTAAAAACTAACTGGAATAATAATTATATTTACAAAAAAAAAAAACAATATAACAGAAGCGTGTTCTTTCTCGAAATTCTATTTTAATGAAAAAAATGTCTTTTATATATTTTTTTTCGTTACACGTACGATCACATGTTGTGATTTATTTATTAAAATTAAACATTGAATAAATAAAGTACTATTTATATTTAAAATATAGTGAGTAAAGATCTGTTAATATTTTTCGTTATATTTTGTGGGGCTAGAGTTGTCCCGATCATAATCATCACAAGATTTTAAAAATTAAAATAAGAATCGTTATTAGAGATGTGCTAGATACGGTTTTGATTAACTGTCAAAGTATCGATTACAGAAGTTACTTTTAGTCGATTTTTCAATCGTTTTAATCAACTAATCATTCAAAACCCTACTTAGTAGACCAAATACTTTAACTTTTAATACAAGTTTAGTTAAAATACCTTAATAATGCGATCACAGCTAAAACTGTAAGGTTAGATATTAGAAATAAATGTTATTTCGCATATTCCTTTAATATTTTGTGAATTCTAGTACTTTTTTATGCAAAGTAAATATGCAATATAATTACCTTCTCAACATTTGTTTTGCTATCCCCTAACATAGTTTTATAAGACAAATATTGGGCAAGCGCGAAACAACCTGCTTTGATCGCAAATTTCATTGCTTTCTAACAAAATTGGCCAACACCGGTGACATATCACATTTTGCGCGAGAAAGCCTTTCAAATTTGTTTAGGCCAGGGATATTCAACCTTTTTATAATGACATGACAAACACACAAAGAGATTTAAAAGACTTATAGAGAGGACATTGGGAACATTTTCATACAAACATTTTGATCCCGAACATTTTCGATTGCTTGTCCTGTCTATCGCTCGTAAATTAACATTTGAATGTCTTTGCACACACATAAATTTTCTACTACAATATTATTGAAGATTTTCACCCCAAGCTTTGCCTACTCCATTTTTTTTGCTGCAGTATGTTGAGTATCCCTGATTTTCATCCTATTGGTAATTTATATTACTTGAGACATAATCTCACGCCGTTATCCCATGCGGGTAGGCAGAAACTAGAAAACGCCACCTGCTACGATCCTTACATAATCCTTTTGCTTCGTCCACGTCACACATTACCATTATGACCACCGTAGACAAGGATTTCTTTGACTAAAGAATCGACAAAATGACAGATTGTGTCGACACAATGACAGATTTCTATGCACTATCTGTCATTTTGTCGATTCTTTAGTCAAAGAAATCCTTGTCTACGGTGGTCATGCTACGGGGGCTGGTCATACACGCACTCCGGTTGCCAGTAGGACGCAGCTGACCTTTCCGATGAACATCACCAATAAGGTCAGTGTATGTCTAGAGCCTTAGTTTTTCTTCTATTTCTAGTAATTTAAGCTACCAGCTGATAGGTTTTTAAGCTGAAAGCACTAGGATAGCCCGCGAAATTCAAATTTTCTTAGGTTTTTTGCAATTTCCCGGTGAGTGTCAGGCTGTTTCTATCTATACTATTATATAATTAATATAACAAATGAAAAAAAAAAAAAAAAAAAATGAAATATATATGAATATATATGTATTTTTATATTTTATGTTATTTATTATAATATTTATATATATATTAATATATAATGTTATAAAGCTGAAGAGTTTGTTTGGTTGAACGCGCTAATCTCAGGAACTACTGGTTCGAATTAAATAATTATTTTAGTGTTGGATAGTCCCTTTATCGAGGAAGGCTATATAACACCACGCTACGACCAACAGGAGCAGAGCAAAAAAAAAAGAAAAACAAGTCCGAAGCGGCACAAACCGCGGGGCACAGCTAGTGTTGAATAAAATATGATTGACAGCCGTAGTACGCGTGTATTTACAGAATTATAATCATCAATACAATCCTCTAAGTTTGTTTAATTCCATTGAAAGGCTATTTCATGAAATAGTTATTCAATGGGATAAAATGAACTCGGTAGAGCCATATTTGATACGGTAGCACATCATATTTTAATCAACACTTGACACTGACTTGCAAATTGCAAAAACGTAACAGAAAATTTGAATTTCGCCGGCTACCTAGCGCTGCCAACTTAAAAACGCAATACGATGTAAAGAAGGAAAGAGATGGAGAATATAACCCCGTGTAGGCAAAAGGGGACAGAAGATATAATAACATTAATTTATACTTCGTTTGCTAGTCAAACTTATTGCTTTTTTTCAGGAATGATAATATTCTAAAGGCTTCTTTAAACAGTGGCCCATGAATTCCAATTGCTATTTTTTGAGGCCTCTGTGAATGGTGATACTTATAGGCAAGATTCGATATTTCTTTATCTTTTCATAATCATCTGCCTAGCCTTTTCCCAACTATGTTAGGGTCGGCTTCCATTCCAACCGGATGCAGCTGAATACCAGTATTTTACATGGAGCGACTGCCTATCTGACCTCCACAACCCAGTTAGTACTAGGTATTACGATACCCCTTGGTAAGACTTGTTGTCAGACTTTTTTGGGCCTGTCACGACTGTCAAAGATCTACAAATGATAGCCGGGACGAACGGCTTAACGTGCTGTCCGAGGCACGGAGGAAACTCGGTATGTGGGTAGTCACCCATCCACAGACCAACCTAGGCAAGCACGGCTTAACCTAAGATCGATTCGAGCGGCTGTTATTATTTAGCCACGAGGTCCTCTATATTTCTTTGTCTTTTCTACAAGCTTAAATCTGATTTGAAAACTTTTTGGAGTCAACGACCGCAGGTCAGTTAGTATACAGGTGTAAACGGACTCTTCACGAAGCCGTCTACCAAGCATTCTGTACATCAAACTAAGTAACTCTACGCAAAAATTACTGCTGGGATAAGACTTTTTTTTTTTTGTTGAAAACTCAAGTTTTACGGTAAGACTCAAAATGTAACGCACTCAACACATTGTGCTGATGGATGCATTGAATGGTACAGGGGTCGTGGAGGTGTTTAAAGTAAGGTTATACTATTAAAAAATTGTATTAAAAAAAATACTTGTGAATAAATTGAAACTTTGACCTCCAACATCTCCGTAACTAGAAGGTTCCCAGGTATGGTTCAGAACAAAAAAATAATAGCAGTGACGGGGAGAACAAGTGCCTTTCGGTTTCGTTAAGCATACCACGCACCCCTTAGACAGATCATACCTTGGTAAAAAAAAATGCCACCACTCATAGAGGCTACTATTTACGTTGAATACAAGTAAGACTAATGTATGTACATTAGTATCGGGATTGGCCCATTAGATCTTCACATACTTTTGAAGCGGACTCTTTTACTTGCGTATTTGTGAAACCATAATAGTATGCGGCCATATTCATTTTATATGCGGATTTTAGAGCATCAAGGACCACCCCCTCCCTCCCCGTCTGTGACCATCACCCCCCCCCACCCACCTTGTGGATGTCTTCCCATCCTCTTAATGTGTGAAGTAATTTCTAGGTGCCTCTTTTAGAGTTGGCGAAATAACGCATATATGTATGGTCACAAATGAAGTCAGCAATGCTATCAATGTTTTAAATCAATTTCTTTAACTTTGCTGTAAATATCTTTGCCCATCATGGGCCACTGTGGAAAAGCTATCAAATGGCAGTGTTGGGGTAATACGACAATTTATTCATAATAATATTAACTAAATATTATCTTCTACTTTCGCATCCATGGTGGTATGCAATCCTTTAATATTTATTTTACCTCTGACAGTAGCAACCAAAAAGCCACCTTATTCTAACAAGAATAAAGCTCACTTTGATTTTGTCAGACTTGTCATTGGCTGCAACCTTATTGTAACATGAATAGGAATATACATTGGAATCTGTATCTTGTTACCACTAGCTAAGAATTAATTTACGTTGGGTAAAGATAAAATGCTCCTCCCGGCCGTCTCCGGTGTAGGCTGGCCATCATGCTTCGGGGATTACAGGCGTGATATATACAGGGTGGAAAGGTCACCGATGCACAAACGGTTACCACGTAATTCAGTACATCATTCACATAGAATTTTTTATCGGCATTTAAAAAAAAAAAACTCTATGGAACACCTTTTTCCATAGAGTTTGACAGCTAACAGCTGTTTTTTTTTAATTTACCGATGTCCAGTATTCAGAATGATGTACTGAATACGTGGTAACGGTTCTTGCGACAGTGTCCACCCTGTATAAGATTTTGACAGTAATTTAGTCGAGGTAAAATAACTAAAAGGACTTTTCGTTCATGTAAATTTAATGGTTAGTAAAATCGTTGATTTAATCCGCCATTTTGTGTTTTAGAATTGTTTTTTTTTAGAATGTACGCTATGTTGCTTTCTATCAGCTAAGTTGTTCTTGATAAAAGTATCTGTCCTACCGCCAGCGGTTAGCGACAAGCGAGTAGAGCTAGCGAATTAGGGATCAACTATAATAATAGCGTGATAGCCTAGTGGTGTGACCGTCGAACTGCCAAGTCATAGGTCTCGAGTTCGAGCCCAAGACACGTACCATTTATTTTTCGGATGCATGTGCGTATTGTTTAAATTATCACTAGCTTTGGTGAAAGAAAACATGGTAAGGAAACCATGCCTGAGAGGTATTTCTCGACAGCATGTAAAGCCCAAGTCAGAGGCCCATGGGCGGCATAAAAATTCTGACACCAGGTTAGGCACTAACCACACGATAAACAAAGAAGGGATCAACTACTGAAAAAAAAAATTTGAACTTTCATACAAAAACACTTCGACCCGTATTCCTTAGAGAAAGTTGTCCAGGTGGGTTCCTATCACGTCAGGAGAAGTTATTCAAGCGTGGGAAAGAGACAGAGCTATACAGGTCGTCTAGCGCCATCTCTTTCCCACACTGCAATTACTCCAGCTTTCAGATGTCATGGTAGGCTACCTGGTTATTCTGTTATTCTGTTAAACCCTGTATACAGGGTGTAAGGGACAGCCTTCTGTAAACTGACAGAGGCCATTCAGCTCTTTATTTTGAATCATATTTCACCGGAATTTTTGTCAAGAAATTTATCGTTTTTACAGTTACTATTCCTTTATTTCAATGTAAAATTACATTCTCTGTACGGAGCAATCCATTTATGTAAATCTTTCGGCTAGAATAAAAAATCAACAATGGATGTTGAAATACTCTAACGAACGACGTGTAAAATCAGCTGTTCACTTCCTGCCTAGCTACAGAGTTCATCGAACTCGTCGTCGCGCTTGCCGATCGCTACGTGCATTTCGCCACCGTAACGATGCATTGCGTATGAGGAAATAAAACAAATCAAATTTATTGGATTCCCATTACGTTCCTGAAATAATTTCTTGTACCGGTCATCTTAGTATCATATACCGAATTCACCCCATCAGTCTGTGGAGGGCTGTACCTTACACCCTGTATGTATCTCTATGCTTGAAGCGAGAAAATGGTCGAATAGCTAATCGCGCCCTCGTCGGCGGGTGGACAGATCTATAGTAAACTAATCCACTAATTGGTTTTTGCTCGATAAATCGATCCATGTTATAGCTTCTATTTTTTTTCGATTATTGGGCAGATATTAATTTTAAGTCCATCTTTGATTATTATTTGTCAAAATTTTGTAGTTTCGCGTAGATTTTGGTATAATCTTTCATTTATTTTAGCATATTTAGGTGAAAACAACGATTTGACAAGTTGTTCTATATCAGTTTACCTCATATAAGATGGAAGGTAAGTAAATAAATATACGGAGTGGAAGGGACACCGACGCCAAAACGGTTACCACGTATTCAGTACATCATTCTGAGCCCCCCACAGAAATATTTCATCGATTATTAAAAATAAAAACAGCTGTTTCATATAAAACATACCTACCAGTAGCGAAGGGTTAATTTTTGACGTGACAACGTCTTATAATTCGATGGAGCACGAAACGAAAAGACGTGATGAGGCTTTACCTCGCTCTGAGGCGTTCCATAAAACAATTGCTCAACGCACATTCGTTTTTTGAAAAATGCAACCATTCCATCAGTATTTTCTTATGACGTTGTCACGTTCAACTATCGTCAGTAAACCGACTTTACAGACAGCCGATTTTTTTAAGAGGCAAGCTGGAGTACATGTCTTTAATGTGATTTTATTATTTGTCTATGGAATACTGATTGCGCCCATTTTCAAAGGGAAGCCGGTAAGAATCGAGTTGTATGGAATCTTCGCCAATGATACCTAGACGGTCAAAATGTACGGAATAGCAGATTTTTTTAAAATTACCGATAAAAAAGTTCTCTAAGGGGCGGTTCAGAATTATGTATTGAATACGTGGTAACCGTTTTAGCGTCGGTGTTTGCACATTGTATAATCAAGTAAATTGACTTCAACTATTGGTATTTCAACTGGGTACTACTAATATTGATAGTTAATACTTTAGTTTATATAACTAGCTCTGGGCACAACACAAATTCAAACTGATTTTTCAAGCTTACAAAAGCAGCTCAACTCTTTTAGTCTCAAAAGTGTAACATTTAAACACAAAATCGTGTCCTACGCTCAAAATCAACAAAAAAATCGTTACACAATTACCGACATCGTCTCAAAAACATGTCTATAACACGAAAAAACAAAATCTCATTTGAAAAAACAGCCTTTTTTAACGTTCTATCCGTTGTTAGTGTCAACCGAACACTTTTTCCTCGTGGTACTGTAAGGTACCTGCTTGCGGCACTATGTAGTGGCTCTGGGACCTCAGTAGGACGCCTCGTGTCCTGCTAGGATGTACAGGTCGTTGCCATCTTCGCCGGATAGCGTGTTGTTTTGAAGCACGTGCGATTCTAGGACTACCACCCTGGAATAGATATTGATTCAATTAGTTAGGTGTTCAGCACAGACAGGCGGCTAAATACGTTGATTATTTATATGCAGAGTTCGAAAAAGAGCCTCTCTGCTTAGCTCCAAAAATGTCGCTATGAACCTAACATGTGTGGGTATGTAGAACAGGGTGTAAAGTTCTTCATCCCCATAGAAAAGGGAGGATCCTCTCACTCCACGACATTTTTTGTCGGGTTTTTCTATAAAGGGTGTAAACGAACCCTTCACGAAACCGTCAACCAAGCATTATGTACATCAAACTAAGTAACTTTACGCAAAAATTATTGATGGGTAACGACTTTTTTTTTGGGGTGAAAAATCACGTTTTACGGTAAAAATCAATGTAGCACACTCAAAATATTTTGCTGATGGATGCTTTGAATAGTAAACGGGTCATGGCAGTAATTAAAGTAAATTTATTACCTTAAAAACTAGTACAAAAAGTAGAAAAAAAAAATGGGAAAAAATTGGAACTTTGACCATCAACATCTCCGTAACTAGAAGGTTCCCAGGTATGGTTCAGTACAAAAAAAAATGATCGCAATGACGGGGAGAACAAGTGCCTTTCGGCTTCGTTAAGGGTATTTTTACACCCTTTATAGTCTAAAAGTCGAGGATAACATTAACTGCGCCATTTGGAATTTTGAACGGCGACTTACTTGTCATGCGGCAGTAGCCTGTAGGCGCGCGACGCGTCGCTGATCTCCTGCGTGATCTCCGCGTTGCGCAGCGAGCGGCCCTGCACGCCGTGCCGGTGGAAGGCCAGCACTGAGTCCGCTAGACATACTGGAACCGAAGAGTTTATGGTTAATATGGAGTAGGAGAATTAAAAAAAAAAATTGAAAATTAATTTAAAAATAATTCAGGCCCGAAGGCGCCTAAGAAGCCGATTCCTGCCGGCTTCCCTTCGGAAACAAGGCACTCTGCGTAGTATTTTGGTGTCTACTGTAATCAAATAGTATATTACATACACATCTGTGGGTATCACATCACAGTAAAGACATTTTATACATCATATGATCGAAAACAGACAAAAAAAGCCAACAATTGTTTCGTTCATATGGAATTTATTTGTTCTCGGATGCTGCGCCTTCTGATGATGCGCTCGTGAAACGCACATCGATCGCTCCGGTAAGGGCACTAGGTTAGGCATGGCAGATGCAACAAGTATACTCACATATGCTATCAATGTTGAAGTCGAACTGTATCCGCGAGAGCAGCTTGTGTCGCCTCTTGTCGTCGTCGTGTCGCCATCGCGTCGCGTCGATAGTCGCGGGTAAAACGGGGATTATGTCTACTACGTTCTCGTGGCATACTAGTACCTGAAAAAAAAGTCAATAATTTAATATTTTTCTCCAGTTTTATTTGCGAATTTACTTCGGGACTGTATAACACCCGAGTAAAATAGGTTCTCACTCGAAAAAAGCCAAGTATCGAGTCGAACAAGCCAGGTAAACATGAATATGTATCAAGAAACACAATTTGCACTCAAAAATAAAGATAAAATGATATCGACTTGAAATCAAGTGCTTAAAACTGACCTTTAATTAAATTATGACAGCAGATTAATTTACACTAATTAAGTTCAATATTTGTTCACTTATAAAAAGGTGTAAAAGCCATCATTTTTTGTGGCGAAGAATGTGCTGTATCAAGCCCACCATACATTTTTCAGTCCTGATTTTTAGCTGAAAGTCGACATCAAAATCTATACTTATATAGTATAGATTTTGATGTCGACTTTTTTTTATAATATAATAATATATAACATAATATAATCTATACTATATAATATTATAAAGCTGAAGAGTTTGTTTGGTTAAACGCGCTACTGCTGGTTCGAATTGAAAAATTCTTTTTTGGTTGGATAGTCCATTTATCGAGGAAGGCTATAGGCTATATAACATCACGCTATGGCCCTTAGGGGCTGAGCACCGGGTGACACTGCGGGGATCAGCTAGTAGCTAGATAAGAAAGACACTTACAGAGTCTTTATTCAGCTGGTGCACGGCTCGCAGCGTGTGCAGCCGCTCGGGGCGCGGGATGACGGTGTTGGACCCGCCCACGCACACCTCCAGCTCGTCCGAGTGGAACCACGTCGCTCCTGGTGGGGAAACGACATCCTTTACTGTCTCTGCTCGCTATATACAGGGTGGCAGGGACACCGAAGCACAAACGGTTACCACGTATTCAATACACCATTGTGAATACCCAAACATAAAACGTTTTCAAAAGTAATTAAAAAAAAAAATAGAGGGGGGGGACACATTTTACCACTTTGGAAGTGTCTATCTTTCAAACAGTTGACTTTGAGAAAAAATTATTTTGGGAACCTCAATGTCATTTTTGAAGACCTAGCTATAGACACCCCGTACGTATAGGTGTTTTTTTTGTTTAAATTCCATATCTGGGGAGCCCCCTTAATCTTTATTTTTTTTAATTTTTGTATAAAAATCGTAAAGCGGTTCACAGTATACATCTACCTACCAAGTTTCAACTGTGTAGTCCTAATAGTTTCAGAATAAAGTGGCTGTGACATACGGACAGACAGACATGACGAATCTATAAGGGTTCCGTTTTTTGCCATACGGCTACGGAATCCCAAAAAAACAGCTTTTTCGTACAAAAATGCTATACAAATACACGTGTAGACCCACCTGAAGCTGTACACGCCGTAATTTTTTTTTCGTCTTTAACGTAAACAAGGCCTGGAGGCAAATTATGTTCTCTCACCAGAGTTAATATTGAGCAGGTTGAGCCTCATAGGTTTCCGGGTGGCGCCGACGCACAGCAGCGGGTACTCCAGCTCCGGGGTGATGATCAGCTCGAACACCAGCAGCGGCGACGGGAGCACGCATTCTATGTTCTGTGGGTGAAGAAATATAGTTGAATACTTTCTTTAGAAATATGGAAAGAATATGTAAACAGGTTGGTCAAAGGTTAGCTACACAAAAGTGCGCTTGCCAGGGTTGGTAAGTGGATGGGTAAGCATCCATTTCATGCTGTGGAAGCCGAGCTCCACATAGGCTTAATGCTATCTAGCTCAGATTGATCAGAAAGAATTTCCCATCTCAATAGAAAAAGTATCTGATGAATCTAGCCTATCTGACCTCCCGGATACAGCTGAATTCCAGCTGTATCGGTTAGACTGGAAGCCGACTCCAATATAGTTGAATTCTTTTGATGAAGACTAGGCAATCGAAGATGTTACCTTGAGCAGCATGAACTTCCGTAGAGGGTCGTACCACTGCATGAGGAACAGGCCCGCAGGCGTCGCGCCACATAAGTACTTGTAGCCGTTGTAGGGGTTGCGGGCTACTGCGCAGCGGACGCAGCCTGGGGAGAAGATATATTACGGGTAAAATCTGTGGAATACTGTAACAACATGAAAACTTTAAAAATATTGAAGGAATATCGGATTATTTAAAAAAAACATATACAGGAAGCACTATAACAACTCCTTAAAGGATTCAATAGAATTCGTTTTTTTTTTCAAAGACAAAACTACTAATTTGTTTAAAAACATAAAAAAAGAAATAATTCAAATTTTGTTAAATTAATGTTAGTGCTCCATTTAGCCATATTTAGCAGTTTAGATGTATAAGGTCCTGACCGCGTGTGTCGGGTACGCGCGTGGTGAGCGCGAACCTGCGCGGCAGCAGGCGCGGCGGCAGCACGCGCAGCGAGCGGCCCCCGCGCGCAGACCCCAGCAGCGCCAGCAGCTCGTGCCGGTACAGCGACGGGGTCTTACCTGGGACACAAACAACGAACATACTCAGAAATCTTAACAAAATATACAGAAACAGCACCAAAATTAAACTAGGCATCGATTTCAGAACCATTCAGTAGTTATTATCTGGTCCCAAATCTGATTTGGACTCATGCCCATGATATTGATTGGTTAAGCAACGCTTGACGATGAGAGTCCGAGGTTGAGTAATCATCCATTACATTCCAGGACCTCTCCGTACTCCGGAAAATACGTTAAACCGTAGGCCTTTCAGTCCCAGATTGTTGTGGAGGTCAGATAGGCAGCCGCTCCATTTAAATACTGGTATTTTTTCAACCTCGAAATGGTTGAAAAAAAGATAATGGTGTTTTGGCGACTTCAAGATAGTTGCAAAAAGGATAATGGTGTTTTGCCGACTTCAAGATAGTTGCAAAAAGGATAATGGTGTTTTGCCGACTTCAAGATAGTTGCAAAAAGGATAATGGTGTTTTGCCGACTTCAAGATAGTTGCAAAAAGGATATTGGTGTTTTACCGACTTCAAGATAGTTGCAAAAAGGTTAATGTTGTTTTGCCGACTTCAAGATAGTTACAAAAAGGATAATGTTGTTTTGCCGACTTCAAGATAGTTACAAAAAGGATACCCATTTTTTGTGGACCTCAAGATAGTTGCAAAAAGTTAAAAAAATTATTAACACTTACCGGATAGCGACATGAGCACATCTTTGATGACATGCATCCATATAGTGCGCCGCGGACATAACTGGTCCATTGCAGTTTCATGTAACTCGTTCAGGTTTAACGTGTAGATGCCTTCTTCTGCACCTAGAATTCATGAACAAATTGGATTATAAGAAAAGTAACGAACTGACGAACTATTGTGACTGTCCATCGTGTCACATAAACATCGACATATCAGGAAATACTGACCAAGAGCCTTTACAAAATCCGTTGCAATCCGATTGTCGTGCAGAGGGGCGCGCTACTATTTAATAGACTCCTTTTTTATAAGCTCACGTTATTTCGTTGCTAGGTAAACGTCTCCTTAGTCAATACATGGATGGTGTAAGGGATATCGACGGACAAATGACCCGCCGAAACCGCCATTTGTGCGGCGATTCCTTACGCCTTGCATATACACCCCTGTATCACAGGACGATTCTCAAATATAAAGTCCCACTTAAAGCTCGATTCAACGAATCAAATGGCTTTAAATATATATATCGTTTTTTTTTCTAGATTTGCTAATGTTTTTTAGTTCAAGAGTACTAGAAATAGTTAAAAATGTTTTGTTATTATCAGAGAAAATCAGTATCTGAAGTGGACTGTTTAATAAATTCCAATAATGAACTTACCGATAAGTATGTGTTGGTCTCTGGTGTCTGGATGTATCCATGAGGCTGTACAGTTGATCCTTAGAGGACATCCATTGAACACCTGTGAGAAAAAAATATTTAATTGTTAATTTTTAATTCTGTTCGCTTAGATAACTCAGCTTTAGTAAGACTTCTTTGACAAAATTTCACAAATTTTAATAACTTTAGAATACGTATTCCCTCCGTCTCCATTAGGAACATGAATTTAATTTCGTCCGCCTGTTTTCATATCGTATTCATTTTGCAATTATAAAGTTACACAATCAGCTTAAAATGAAGCTAGGAGGACGAATATTTACAGGTCTTCAAGGAAAAGTATGCGATTCGGAAAACACCGTCGTCCTTGCCTTTTGTTGTATAGCACTGATTAAATAAATTATAGATTAATAACTACATACATGCCACATATGTTGTAATCGTTTTAGGTGTAAAAAAGGCATTTGGAAAGTTTCCAAATACTTTTTCACTTCTAAAATATTCGTTGTTGTTGATGTTACTTTTATGATATTAATTATTGCATTTTATAATCAATACTTTACTATTAATGCTAACGGGATAAATACCATAGTATAGTGTAGTGGTATATTTACCATGTTTAATGTTTTTTATGAGTTCCCGATATTTCGGCGCTGTTGCAAGCACCATGATCACGGATAATATCGGGAACTCATAAAAAACAGTAAACATGGTAAATATACCGTTAGTATTAATAGTAATGTTAGTGACCATGATAGTTTATAATCTTATATCAATACTTTAGTTCACTAGTTAGCCATATTTCTTATTTCCATACAGTAATATTGCCAAATTAATCAAAACAGCGAAATATTTGACAGCTTGCCCACTTTCTGTAGAAGCGCTCTTAACAATAGCAGCAGTTTGTTGTTGAGTTGATTAGAGTCCATACCTTAGAGAAGCAGGCCCCCATGTGCACCTTGGGCGTGGGCGGCAGGCCGTTGGGCGCCGCGCGGGGCGGCGTGTGCCGCCGACCGCGCACGCGACGCGGCGGCACCGGCGGGGTGCCCGCGACCTCCAGGGGGACCACTACCAGGGAACATACACTTATTTATGGCCCATTATCAATTTAATTTAACTTTCCAAGTTTATTGAAAAGAAACTGCAAAGATTAATATAATCAAAATTATAATCTGTTATGGCTAGTTCAGACATGCGGGAACCGCGCGGTTCCCGCATGTCGCGGCTTGATTAACCGCGCGGTTGTGTCTGAACGATTACTTAATAACTCATACAAATAAGATTCTCGCGATTTCCATGCCATTCTGAAATCGCGCGGTTCCCGCCGTGTCTGAACAAGCTCTAAATTAAACATTTAAGCTGACAAATGGCCCGCAAAACTCTATAATGTAGTTCTTGGGTAGATGTCTGATTTTCAAAGAATATCATTACAGAGTAACCATCACTCATCATCATCATCATACACCTGCCCTTATCCCAATTTATTTGTGGTCGGCGCAACAAGTCTTCTTCTTCCATACTTCTCTATTACTCGTCATCTGAGCAGTCACCTCCTTTCTAACAATATCATCCTTCACACAGTACATCCATCGCTTCTTTAGTCTTCTACCAAAGAAGCGATTTAATTAAGTTAAAATATCAAAATGTGATCACATCCATCTGCGAAAATTAGTAAGTTTGTATTCTAGCGGCTAGCGACGGAGTTCTACAATTATAAATAAACTTACCCGTATTATCAACTTTGGCCTTATCCCGCTGGCTGTCAGACAAACTCCGTTGCCGCTGCGTAGTCTTAATCTCTTCATCGACAACCTCTGCCTTCGCGTCCCGCCCATTTTCGTCCACCATCTTGAAAATCTCATCAACCGAGGACGTTTTTCTTTTAACCTCAAGTTCGCATTGGCAAAACTGACTCAAATCTATGCCAGCAGTAACAGAATCGGAATGATGTCTATTATGCTTTTTCCTATGTTCGAATACCTTTTCTTCCATATTCATACTCATGTCAATTTTTCTACATAGATCATCGTCCGTCCCGCCGTTTTGTAGTTTGTCGTCTTCGGAAATTCTTAACCTATTTGCAATTTGTAACGCTCTGAAGTTGGATACTGAGATTTTTTGCTTTTTACAATGTTCGCAGATCACTATTCCGGAGTCCGTGTTTTGGTTCGAGCAGTTCCTGTAGTAGCTGAGTATGTCCCCGTTGGAGTTGCAGACGTCGCAAGAACATTTTGCTACGGACCTCTGTAGGTCACTCAAAGTATTATTGTCTCTGGGTTCAGGTTTAGGGCATAGACCACATTCACAGTTCGCGTTTCTTTGTAAATCCAAATGGTCGTTTTCTTGCTGATCCACATACATTATGTCTTCTCCTATTTTTCTGCATAGAGGATCGTCAATGGACACTCTAGAAGCACCTAGAGGAGTGTGGAAAGTCGAAGTCAGATTTTGATAGATATTCGCAGTCGAATTGTTTAAAAAGTTTTGTTTTAACTGTATACATTGCGATAGGTGTTGGTCGTGCATCGATAGCGCGGTGTTGCTACCCTGCGCCATGTTTGCCGTTTCCGCTGTTAACGGTAGTGTTGCCCTGTAATAAAATGAAAAATTACCATTTTGGTAGAATATTTTTGGTACGTTTAGTAGCTTTTTTTGGAGGGTATCGCAGTGCTGTTAGGTTTTTTTGGAAGCGATCCGAGTGCTGTTAGACACAAATGTGGGAGGGACTTAATGTTAAGGTGTCATATAGACAAGCTTTATGTTTATTCGTGTTATAATAACAAGTGGTGCTGGTGGGATATAAAACCGTTTTAAGAATCGAAAATTTTGTAAAAATCAGGTTTTTACAGGTTTTTTTTACCATAATTTTATTTACGTTTATTTTACACATAATGTTTAAGCTGCAAAGCTTCTTGTTACCATGCTTCATGCTACGACTACGCTCTAATTTCTGCCAGATGCTGCTTTCAATATTTTATTATTCTAATTGATTTTTTGGAAGATTATTACAGACTTTTTATGAGAACATGTTACTGTGGCCGAATATGTCTTCGCTTCTCGTATATTTTTTTATTACTTTATTTATAGTAATATTAGAAATGATCTACTTTGTCCGATTAGTTCCCTATACTAGTTTTTGTCTGTGTTTTACATGAAAACCTCAAAAACCCAGTGTTTTAAAGTTTACTCCCAAAACAGACGAACAATTTCGGGTAGCAAGAAAATTTTCCTACGTAGTGGGAAGACAAGTTTTTTTAATGGTATTTGTTGTTAATTAAATACAAAAATAATTTTACAAGGTAGAACGGACACCGACGCTAAAATGGTTACCACGTATTCAGTACATCATTCTTAAACACCCACTTAGAAATGTTTTAAAACAAATCATCTGTTCCATAAATTTTGACCGTTTTGTAGGAAACAGCTGTTTTTTTTTTCATAACCGACGAAAAATTTCGATGCGGGGCTTCAGAATGAATACGTGGTAACCGTTTTAGCGTCGGTGTCGTTGCCACCCTGTATACTAGTCAGTTTGCGGATAACTATTTACGATTTTTGAAATATAGGTTTCCATGGATTTTCATAAAGTTAGGCCCCAGGCAAACTTAATTAGCGTTACTAAAAAAGAAAAAGAAAAATAAGTTTTTACTAAATTTTGAATAAATGATGATGATTATGATGGTTTAATTTTTATTTTTTTTTGACCATAAAAAGTCTGTAAAACGCGCCCATTAACTTTGCAGCAATATTTTAAATAAAATTGTAACTATTTTACACATTAATTCAAACCAAATCTAAATACCGGCTGTTCGGAATATTCATACTTTCAGTTTTAAAGCCATAGCCATAGCCACGCTATAGTACTTGGGCTTTAATATAACACATCGACCTTTAAATTTAATTTTCTTTAATGTCAGTTTATATTTTAAAATAACATAACATAATATCACGTCTGTAATCCCCGAAGGGTTAGGCAGGGGTGTACCTAATAGTTCACCCACGTTTCGGCAGTTATCTTTAAGTCCCATGTAATATGGGGCGAGCCTATTGCCATCAACCGGGCACAAATTCAGTCTATGTGACATTAACACTTTGCTCGACTCGGAAATCGAACGCAGGACCTCATGCGTAGAGATGACCGTTTTATGAAATGCGATGTATCATATTGACGGCCGCATACTGTACAATTTTATATGAAAACGCCAATCAGTTAATCACAACCATTTTAGTATTTTTTATTTTTTCAAATAATCTTACGGCTATACTACACGGTTCAACCAAGGTGTTTCTTATTGATTGTAGGCATGGAAGTTTTGGTTTGATTCATCCAACAATTTGGTTCAATCAATCAACTCAGTCTTTGGCTCTTTTGGTTTACTGCTGAACTAATTAACAAATTATACACCGTGACTTTTTAGTCGTCTTACAAAGGTGGTCCACTCAATGTATCCGACATGAAATACCTCTAGGCACGATTATTTCTATTTTACCATTAATTAATATAACAAGTACAAAAAAAAAATACATTAGAATAATGAAACATCCTGTATATAATGATTACGTGTCAAACGGTAGAACAGACCTACCCAGCGCACGAGTCGAGTAGATCATCGCTCGCAACAGGGTGTTTCAACTACGTCATGCGTCATAATAATGAATATTTTTATTTTTTCATTATTCGAATCTCATAAATACCTATTTTTTGGTATGAATGTTTAGTAGTTATTGGATACATGAAGTGGGCTGCCGTTGTAAGACGACTAAAAAATCACGGTGTATTTATTGTTGTGAGTAGGTTATTAGCAGAAATCAGATCTTCGGATGCATACTATTTACCTAATGTTTCAGTGTTGATTAGTATGGAGCACGCGTCAGTACGGAAAAAATCCCGGTTTATTTAAATAAATGGTTATTTTTTTAATTCAAATGAATTATGCCCAGTCATATTTACCATTTTGTCTTCGATATTTCAGCAGCAAAATTTTAACTCAAATAGTTATAGTATTTTTATACTGGTTATTTTCAACCAATTTTATGCCAGGTTTTAAATAGATTCTAAAAATATTCATTATGCTTTTGTTTACTACATTTTATACATACTGAAGAATTATGCAATTCCGCGGCCCCGGGGTAAAAATTGGCATTAAAAAAAGCCGCTGCCATACTTTTGCACCTTATGGAAGAAACGTACTTTAGGTAAATATACATCAGAGTATCCGTTCCCTAGTTATAAAATATCATAAATATTTTTTTTATAACTAGATGAGTTTAGTGTTTCTTTTCCGACTACTCTGAAGAGAAATAACGAAATAAAACTCAGAGGTCACAGTCTCTTTTATCATAACATAACATAACATCACGCCTGTAATCCCCGAAGGGTAAAGCAGAGGTGTACTTAATAGTACGCAGACATTTCGCTAGTAACAGTCTCTTTTAAAATCTAGTAATTAATTGTCTTAGTCAGATGACTAAGATGAAGATTAGCGTCTCAGATGGTCTTATGAGTCAAGATAGATTAGATTTGACTTGTCCAGTTAGTGCACGCGTGTCATATTGTTAGATTCAACCAAATTGAAAGGCCGAACCGTGTAATCCCAGCTCTATTTTTTACATTATTCCGAACAGCATAAAAAGCTCTAACACAAACACAGATTGCAACGATAACATGTCTGTATAGTTTACATGCAAACTGAAAACCTCTTCGATTACCTGAGCATTAACTCTTCATCGATATATTGCAAGAGGCTCCTAAAACAAGAGAGATTTACTTACAGATCATACTCACTTGAAACGATATAACATCACGCCTGTTAACCCCGAAGGGGAGGCAGTAGTGTGCCTCGGTAGCTACACCCACATATCGCCAGTTATGTTTAAGTCTATTAGCCGGTTGTGGCACAAATGTAGTCCCCGGGCGGATACTGAGAAATTCCAATGTGATGGAAAAACCCTTCGCCCGACCTGGGAATCGAACCCAAGACCTCATGGTCAGCGGTAGCGCTTGAGGCTACTAGACCGTTAATGTAGGTTTATTTAGCTAGAATGTCGATGATGTTGATTTCGAACAATAAACAATCAACATGTAATGGTTTCTATACGTTCCACAGCGATCCATGTTAATGGATCATCCTGCATAAAAACTTCGACGAAATACGGGGCGGAAGAGACACCGACGCGAAAACGCTTACAACGTATTCAGTACATCATTCTGAGCCCCCCACATAGATTTTTTTTTATTAAAAAGCTTTTAACAGCGGTTAAAATTTATGGAACAGCTGATATTATTTTAATAATCGATGGAAAATTACTGTACAATAAAAAAACTGAACAAAAAAAATACTGTACTGTACTACATAATGTACTGTTTATGCACATAGGTATATCCTCTTCTGCAAATCTCGCAATCCAAGTAAGGTTTGCTGTAAGAAAACCCAATTCTGGGTTAAGCTCGCCTTTGTACATAAGCTATAATATGTTGTGATTATGCATTTCTCTTACTTTTGTGTGCAATCTATACTAATATTATAAAGCTGAAGAGTTTGTTTGTTTGGTTGAACGCGCTAATCTCAGGAACTACTGGTTTGAATTTAAAAAATCTTTTAGTGTTGGATAGTCCAAGTATCGAGGAAGGTTATAGGCTATATAAATAGGCTATGACTAATAGGAGCCGAGCAAAAAAAAAACAAAGTCGGAAGCGGCGGGTGAACCCGCGGGGCACGGCTAGTATAAAATAAAATTTCGCGCGGACGAAGGTCGTGGGCAACAGCTTGTAAAGAATAAGAATATCAATTTCTATGTAGGGAGGCCCAGAATGATGTACTGAATATGTAGTTACCAAAAGGAACCGGAAATCGCGTCGGTGTCCCTTCTACCCCGTATAGGCGATTAGATGGATACCCACGTGTTTTCGTACATTTCCATAATGTATTATCGAACCTATGGGCGTAAAGATGTTTCCAAAATCGCGATCATTCACTGTTGGCTATATTTCGACTAAGATGTCTTGGTAATAGGTCTGAAGTTGCAAAACAATTCATAAACACGACAAAATTATTTTTTAAATAAAGGGTGTAAAAAGAACCTTAACGAAGCCGAAAGGCAGTTGTTCTCCCCGTCATTGCGATATTTTTTTTTGTTCTAGACCATACCTGAGAACCTTTTAGTTACGGAGATATTGGGGTTGAAAGTTCCAACATTTTCACATTATTTTTTTTAAACAAAATGTTTTTATATTATAACTTTATTTTAAACAATGTTTTTAGTGTGTTGTTAGTCCTACCGTAAAACGTAATTTTCACCCCAAAAAATTCTTATCCCAGCAATATTTTTTGCGTAGAGTTACTTAGTTTGATGTACAGAATGCGTTGTTGACGACTTCGTGAAGAGTCTGTTTACACCTTGTATAATTAAAATTTGTTTTAGCAACTTTAGACCTTATTAAACATTATTTAAAACACACTGAAGGCAACAACAGAGCGCCATAGACAGCGAATAAAAACGTCTTACCTTATCATACAACATGTATCACTAAAGGTGTAGTCATATTAATAAAGAATGTGGTGTGGACCATCAAACTGAACAAAGTTCTCCATAGACCCATCATCATAATCGCGAAAAAATATTCAAATGTCCTGTAGCGGACATCTATACAAAGGGGACTATATTTCTTGTCACCAAAATTTATATTTGTCATCAAGTTGTATCATCTAATAAATAGATCTATCGCCACGAAATATTTTCGTTCTCAAATAAACAAAAAGTGTTCCCAGGTATGAATTATCAAATTAATGTTAATATATGTGTACAATAAGAGATGGATTACCAATAAAATTGTAGTGCATTAGATGAATATAAACTTCGTTGTTATAATAGTAGTTTCATTACTTAAATAATAGCTTTGTGCCCAGAATGGTAGATCTGTCACCAAATAAATCAATTATCGCAAATCTCGGGACTTGGGGCACCCCGACTTTAGGTTAGGTTAGGTTACTTTAAACCCTGCAAACAGAAATAGGAGCCCCGTGCGAAAATGTGGCCGTGAAATAATACAGTTTATCTCTTGTTTAGAATTCTACGAAAGTTTATAAATTTCCTAGAAAATTTATTAGTTTGCTTAAATATCTATTAGGACAAACCTATTATAATACATACAAAAACATTTATTTGGTACTGGATCCTATATCTCCATGATTTTAGGTGATTTATTGTGGAATTGATTTTATATTGTTTGGGGACTAAATTTTGGTGACAAATCTGCTATTTTGCGGGCAAACCCTATTATTTAAGAAACACAAAACTAATTAAATTGGCGATAGCTTAAATGATACCCCTATACAAATAAATGAAATTGAATTAAATTGAAAGTATAGTATAATAAGGTATTTACAACAAAAGATTTTTTTTTTTAAATTTTGTCCGACTGATCTCTAGTGATGGTAATTAATGCGATTTCACATTAATTTCATTAGCATGCGAATTCTTGAGTCTTAGCATGTTAATTGCTATTGCTATGCTATTTGCTAATATAACGAATAATTATAATGAATAATTATATGAATTTTGTTATTATACGAATTAAGAGCGCGTTCGCCTTATAAAGAAAGGAGGGCGACGTCTCCTATCTCCTAGCGTGCGTTTAGTTTGCCAATTCAAGTACAACAATAAGCTTAAAGAAAGAATGTAATTTAAAAAACTAAACTCTCACTATCACTTGCCAAAACGTACTGAACTTTGTTTGACTCAATAAATTACAATACGACGCGCGCAAAGCACGTGTCACACAAATTATTATTAAATAATCGCACGCATTTATTCAATATACGATCTTAAATACGAGCAAATCAATGATAATAATAATAGTTTGCTTAATCCCATTCTTAGCATCAACCTGCTAATAATTTTAACGAATTAAACGATCACACGCATTCATACAATATACGACCCTAAGTACGATCAAATCAAAGACAATAATTGCTTAACCTTATTCTTAGCATCAAATAGACCTGCTAATAGTCAGGGTCACGCGAAACAGATAGATTTAGTATTCCCGTGGGTGCGACGGAGAGCGCACGCTGCCGCTGTCTAGCTGAGTGCCGCGAAATTATCGTGCATCAATAGCATGAATCATGAATTCATTTCGCACTTCACAGAATTTAGCAACTACATTTCATTTGCTAAATGCTAAATGAGCATTCGCATGCTAATAATGAATACTAATGCTAATTAATCCATCACTACTGATCTCCGAAACGGCTGGACCGATATTTACGGGACTTTTACTGGCAGATAGCTGATGTTTAAAGGAGTAACATAGGCTAGTTTTAGTTTTGAAATAGGATTAGGGTTCCGCACAAAATACCCACCAGACACAAACCCGGCTGGTCCTCATCCTCCCATTTCAATGGAGTATTGAAGAGCTTTACACCGTCTTCATACTCCTCAAGTCCCAAACAAAATTTCTGTACACCTAAATGTCTGGGACAGCTTTTTCGTGACAATGAAGGTCCTCTGAAGAAAGTTGTTCAGTATGATGGTCTGTACCACACCCTTGCAGATGACCACACCTTTCTGCCACGCGCAACGACCAATCAGCTACGCAAAACCAGTATAAGCTGATCTCTCATTGTACTGGAAGCTCATACAAAGCGAGATCAGGTTATACTGGATATGTACTGCTTGATGTGTCGCCGTGTGTACATGCTGTATAAAATATCATAGACAACGATAGCCCATCCCATAGAGAAACCGGAAAGCCAAAACAGAAAACCAACGCCCAAATCATGCGCATAATCAAAAGTGTAACTATACTATATTTTTGTGAATACACACAACACTCAGGTAAAATCATTTTAAAACAAAAACAAATCAATTTTGCAATTTAAAAAAAAGTTCTGGCAAACCGATACGGACACATTGCGGAATGGCTGCGGACACCGGGACTTTGACAGATGTTTTAGAAATTTTGAGCATGAGTGTGGTTATAAAGGTGAGTATAGACTAGAGCATTTTCTCAAGCGTTTCTGTGTAATGTAACGTTCTTACGAATGGTACAATACAGATAAAAGCTCAGTTTCCAAAGCGTGAAGGGTGATACACTAGAACATATCATAGAGCGGCTCGTTGTTCTGTTACAAGTAAATGCTCTAGTCTATACTCACCTTAAGAGTAAAGGATGACCAATGAACGATGGATGCGCTGATGCAGAGGAATGAGGAAAATGTCGTGAGGAAAGTTCTGAGTATGAATTTGGATGGGTATATGAGTAGAGGAAGACCAAAGAAACGATGCATGGGCTGTGCAAATAATGATATGGCTAGAAAGGAGGCGACTGCTGAGATGACGAGTAATAGAGAAGTATGGAAGAAGAAGACATGCTGCACCGACCACAAATGAATTGGGATAATAATGATTATGATCTGTGAAAGTACGGTGTCCGGTGATCGCAATATGCTCGCAACGGTTCAACCGCATCTTAAAATGAAATAAGAAAGAAAAAAAACCTTCACCATAAAATTATTAGCACACGGAAAATCCTAACCGTTAGAAAAAAAAAAACAAAAAAAAAAATTTTGCTAAAATTTTTTGCCATTTTTTTTTTATTTGCCAAAAACTTAATTGTACCTTAGACTCATTCTCAATATATCATCACCCGTGATCGCCCGACACCACTTGCTATAACATAATATATAAACATATAAAAAAAACAAAAAAAAAAGCGAGAAAAGTAACAAAAAAATCTATGGAGTAGTAAAAATCGTTGGTCCACTTACTTTTCGCTAGAGGGCAACGTGTCTATGGAGTGGTCTTGTAGCGGATTGTGCTTCGGACAACTCATGAGAGAAGCTACCGACCAATCTTCACTAGATTGTCTGTGGAAGGCTGGAATAAAAAAATAGACAAATCGTTAATGGTCACGCTTAAATATTGCTATCGCTTTTTTGTGAAAATTAAGGGTTAGGTCAAGTTAAGAATGATGGTAGAAAATATGAGCTACCAAATAGCTCTTAATTCAACATGTGAATAAGTTTAGCCCCTTTACAATTTACGTAACGGTTGTAAATAGACCCTTAACGAAGCCAAAAGGCACTTGTTCTCCCCGTCTTTGCGATAATTTTTTTGTTCTAGACCATACCTGGGGGACCTTCTAGTTACGGAGATATTGGGGGTCGACGTTTCAATTTTCTCACATGTTTTTTTTTAAATACTTGTTTTTAATGTTAGATTTTTACTTTAAACACCTCCTCGACCCTCGTACTATTCAATTCAGTTACAAAACAGATTTTACTCATTTAGGTACATAAATACAGTTAATTGCTACATAAATCCGAAATACAAATGAAAACTTACTAATGAATGCTAGATTGGTTCGATTAATAAATCAATTTTATTCAACGTTGTGCCAATCAATTAAAAAAATATGGCATCCTTTTTTTTAACAAAAAATAAGAAAATAATAGATATGAACTCACCATTCCTCTTAATAGTATCCCCATCACAGCTCCTATTGACCTCCGCATGTAAGTTGATAACCTTCGACATGGACCTCACGCTCAAATCATCATCGGCATCCAGGTCAACGATCGGCGAGTCGTCGTAGACGCCGGACCTCCTGTTGGCGGGATCCCTCCCCTCGCCAGTCATGAGCCTCACGCGGTTGGCTGTGGCGAGGGCGTCCTCGTCGAGCAGCGAGGTGGGGCGTGCGCTGCCCGCGGGCAGCACCCGGTCGGTGAGCAGGCTGCGCGGGCGCACGTGCGCGGCCTGCCGCCCGCCGCGCCCGGTGTGCTTTGAGGCAATGCGCTGGGGGACGTTTGACAATGCCTGCGGACAAATATACTAATTACTACTTGTCTTTGGAAAACTATTCAGCACCCGTAGCATAACCACCGTAGAAACGGGTTTTGTCGACGGAAGAATCGACAAAATGACAAATTTCTTTTGTTCATCTGTCATTTTGTCGATTCTCCCGTCGACAAAACCCGTTTCTAAGGTGGCCATGCTACGCGTGCTGGTAGTGATTGGTGACCTAACACACTGACATACAATAGCATTTGTGGATCAGAAATCTTTCTGTTTATCAGCTCCGTATGTATCAAGGCGACTGAAAAGCTCGAACAAAACATAACTAGTACAAACGGAAGCAATTTCTTCGTTGTTGGGTAACATCACAGAAAAAAAAAAGTCGGTTTACTGACGATAGTTGAACGTGACAACGTCATAAGAAAATACTGATGGAATGGTTGCATTTTTCAAAAAATGAATGTGCGTTGAGCAATTGTTTTATGGAATGCCTCAGAGCGAGGTAACGCCTCATACGTCATGTTTTTTCGTGCGTGCAGCCGGCTCCATCGAATTATAAGACGTTGTCACGTCAAAAAAATGGGTACAAAATTAAAGTAAGTCAGGTACAGGCACTTTTGAATTGTCAAAACAAAGAATAATTAAACAAAACTACAGTCCCAATCACAAGGCATAATAACTATGAAATTACTATAGTTGCCCATTCCAAAGCAAGTACTTTTAACAAAAAGTTCAAAATTACTAATAATTAATTAAATTTGGACTACTGCATGGCGTATGAAATGCTCAACCAACCAGGATTATACTGATAAAATTCATGAATGGTTGGAGAAATCAACACCCCCAAAACTATACGATACTAGCGCCATTTTGAACGTGTTCAGGACAGTATTACATCATCTTCTGTACATGATATTATTTCTCTTCCTTGATAATTGATTTCAACAAAAAGAAATAACATAAAATCCTCCCCTACATGGTGGACACAATGTTCCAAACATTCTCATTAATGGTGATGATTTAAGATCTACTCACGGTATCCTCGTCGGGTTCAGTGTTGCAGTGGCTGGGCGGGTTGGAGTACTTGTGCAGGAGCTCTATCGCGAGCCGTTTGCTCATGTCTTGTTGGAAGAACGCGTGCTGCGAACGTAAAATGATAATTGTTTACTGGTTAATACAGGTAGAACAACACTACACAGCATTAGAACAAAGCTTTTTTTATTGTTAAAAGTATCGAGACCAAAACGCCCCGTCTTTAACTTCTTCCTGGCGTATATGAAGATGAAACTCATCATCTGCCTAACTTTTTCTCAGCTATGTTGGGGTCGGCTTCCAGTCTAACTGGAAACGTTGGCCATTTTGTATTTTTTTCAATCTTATGATGTATTAAATGTCTGTACTGTGATGTGACCCACAGATGTGTATGTAATATATTTGACCACAGTCGACACCTGTACACTACAAAGAGTGCCTTGTTCCCGAAGGGAGCTGGCAAGAATCGGCTTCTTAGGTGCCTTCGGGCCTGCAGCTGAATACCAGCGTTTAAATGGAGCCACTACCTATGACCTCCACAATCCAGTTAGTGGGTAACTTCTTGTTTAGCATGCGTGATAGAACTTTGGGCCACTGACTACCTGTAACGTGTGTGTAACAGGGACTAGCGTCTTTCCGAGGCACAGTAGGGTCTCGATATTCAAAGAACGGCCACCTATTCACGGATCGACCCCGACAAGTGCGGCTTAACCTAAAGATCGACCCGAGCGGCTGTTCAGCCCATTAATTATAATCTTTAGTCACAGTTTACCTGTAAAAGTTTGTCAGCCGTGGGCCTCTTCTTGGGGTTCTTGGTGAGCGCCAGCTTGAGGAAGGCGTGGAACACAGCCGACCAGCGCTCGCGCTCCTTCAGCGCGGGCGGCTTGAAGCCCGACTTCGACATCAGGAACAGGACCCGCATTGGGTGCAGCTCGAACATGGGAGGTTGGAGTTCGGCGAGCTCTGGAATGAGAGAGAAAAGTTGTGTTATACAGGGTTGGGTAGTATTTGAATTACTTGTTATTAAAATACGTCATTGAAATGCAAATAATTGGTATTTGTAATTCAATTACTTCTTAAAAATGTAATTTGTAATTGGTATTTCAAATACCTGACGTTGAGGTATTTTGTAGTTAGTATTTCACATACTTATGGCTTCAAAATACATTTGAACATAAATACATTTAGCGATCTTATTAATGGGCGCACCCATTCTTTTTATTTCTGCAGAAAATAGCGCTCGACAGATTTTCATTTTTTTAAATAATAATAGTTAAAATACTGTATTTTGTGTTTTTGTACTTCAAATATTCGTATATTTGCTAAAAAGCCATGTTTCTTATTTTCATACAGAAATATTGCCAAATTAATTAAAACAGGTAAATATTTGACAGCTATTTGCGACGTTGCCAACTTTCTGTACAAGCGCTCTTAAACAAAACTTGTGAAACATTTGGAACTTTGACCTTCAATATCTCCGTAACTAGAAAGTTCCCAGGTATGGTCCAGAACAAAAAATGATCGCAAAGACGGGAAGAACAATTACGTGCCTTTCGGCTTCGATAAGGGATTAATGCAAACGGTATTGTTTTCTATGGACACTTTTAACGTACACATCTTGCTACATCGTTCTCACATAATGTAACTTCTCAACATGAATGATGTAACCAAGAGTTTGTAAAAGTATTCTGATTTAAGAGTGTCCATGGAGTTTCTTGCCCGTTCTTCTCCATATAGATCTACGTTAGGGAATGGGCAACTACAGTACTTTCACAGTTTTTATGCCTTGTGACTGGGACTGTAGCTATTGTTGTCTTTGTTTCGACAATTCAAAAGTGCCTGTAACTGGCCTATTTGAAATAAGTGCTTTGACTTGATTTGATTGATTTGGTATTAGTTCGGAGTGATCATTTTAGCAATAAATATGTCCAGCTAGCTAGAGTACTAATACTCACCGATAGCAGTAATACCGCACGCCCAAATATCACAGAGCTGATTGTAACCACCCTTGCGCTCCACTGCAGCCACCTGAAGACATAGAAAAAAAATGTTAATTAGGGTACTATGTATCATCATCATCTGCCTAGCCTTTTCCAAACTATGTTGTGGTCGGCTTCCAGTCTAACCGGATGCAGCTAAATACCAGTATTTTACATGAAGCGACTGCCTATCTGACCTCCACAACCCAGTTAGTACTGGGTAATACGATACCCCGTTTTTTTTTTTTTTTTTTTCGGATTGGAAATCATCAAATGACCCCCCCCACTCTGGGCGGAGCGGAAGGGAGTGTCAGACTTGTACTGACTAAAACCCATCCATGTTCCTTCTTTGCCCTTTGTGTTTCAGGGCCACGGTATCTCTTTCGAACAGTCCCGCAGTCTTGGCAGGCATCGGCCCTTGCAGACCCCTACATCGTTGCTGACATCTCTTTGAGGCGCGCGTGGAACACGAACGCGCCATCGACACGGCCTGTCGTCAAAAGACGGCCGGACGGCGAGCTAGCCCATAGCTCGCCGTCCACAGGCCCGCCCGCAGGTGGCCGGGAGCCACCACGTGACCCCCGACGCCCAAATACGATACCCCTTTGGTAAGACTGGTTGTTGGCTGGTTGTGACTATTATGTGCATACAAAAATACAAGAAGACATTATCGGGGTCACGTTGCCTCCTTGGTTTAGAGGTCGCAAGCGCGACTGCTGAGCATAAGGTCCGAGGTTCAATTCCCAGATCGGGTAACGTGTGGGTTCAATAAGGAAATTCTCAGTAGAAGGCACGTGGTCTGGATTTGTGCCCGGTTGATGGTAATAAGCTCGCCCCCTATGACATGGGACTTAAACATAACTGGCATAATGTGGGTGTACTATTAGGTAAACTAACTACGGGATTACAGGTGTGATGTTATGTAATAATATCTACCTCAGGCGCCATCCAGTATGGCGTGCCAATGAAAGACTTCCTCTTGTTGATGGTGGCTGTGATCTGTGCTGATACGCCAAAGTCTGCCAGCTTCACGTCACCACATTCAGTTAGAAGGATGTTCGCGCCTTTGATGTCACTGAAACATTCCGAAATAATAGTTTAATAAATGATAACAGGTGGCCCGCCCCGGCTTCGCACGGGTGCAATATATATTTATACTAGCTTATGCCCGCGGCTTCGCCCGCGTGGAGTTAGGGAATTGCCCACGGGATCTTACTTCTGGAATAATAAGTAATCTATGTATCTATCTATTATACATACATAGATTTACATGTACTTGCTTATAACTTGCAATTATTATTATAAAGTTATATCAATTAAATTAGATACGTGAAATATTGATACCTTGGTTTGAGATTGGACATCGGATTTACTGGATTTTATCTGAAGAGTATGTAAACAAATTTTCAAGTCAATCGACCCCGAGAGTAAAAAGTTTCACAGAAAATTCAACACCCCATTTCACCCTCTAAGGGGTAGGAATTTCGAAAAACTGATACTAAATCTTCACAAAGAATACAACCTCCAATTTTCATATCTCTGGGACCCGCGGTTTGGGCTGTGCGTTGATATATCAGTCAGCCAGTCAGGACATGGAATTTTAAATTGGGGGATGATTTTGTGATACACGTATCTCATCATTTTAACTGAAGTATATGTAGACACATTTTTCAAGTCAATCGACCCCGAGAGAGTTTCACAGAAAATTCAACACCCCATTTCACCCTCTTAGGGGTGTAATTTCAAAAACCCTTTCTTAGTGGATACCTATTCTCCACAAAGAGTACATTCTCCAAATTTCATGTCTCTAGAACCAGCGGTTTGGGCTGTGCGTTGATATATCAGTCAGCCAGTCAGGACATTGAATTTTAAATTGGGGGATGATTTTGGAAAAACAGTGATACACGTATCTCATCATTTTAACTGAAATATATGTAGACACAATTTCAAGTCAATCGACTCGGAGAATAAAAAGTTTCATAGAAAATTCAACACCCCGTTTCACCCTCTTAGGGGTGAAATTTCGAAAAACCCTTTCTTAGTGGATACTTACTCTCCACAAAAAGTACACTGTCCAAATTTCATGTCTCTAGGACCAGTGGTTTGGGCTGTGCGTTGATGTATCAGTCAGCCAGTCAGGACATTGAATTTTAAATTGGGGGATGATTTTGGAAAAACTGTGATACACGTATCTCATCATTTTAACTGAAGTATATGTAGACACAATTTCAAGTCAATCGACTCGGAGAATAAAAAGTTTCATAGAAAATTCAACACCCCATTTCATCCTCTTAGGGGTGCCATTTCGAAAAACCCTTTCTTAGTGGATACCTACTCTTCACAAAGAGTACACTGTCCAAATTTCATGTCTCTAGGACCAGTGGTTTGGGCTGTGCGTTGATATATAAGTCAGTCAGTCAGTCAGGACTTTGAATTTTATATGTATAGATAAACCTCCCTCTTGAATCACTCTATCTATTACTGAAAACCGCATCAAAATCCGTTGCGTAGTTTCAAAGATCTAAGCACATGTATATAGGGACAGACAGACAGCGGGAAGCGACTTTGTTTTATACTATACTAAGCTACCGGTGCAGTCATTGACGTGGGCCCAACTCATCAGATTCAGACAGACTCATTAAATGTCACGCCGACTGGGAGCTTTACAGGCGTGCGCCCGCGCCGCGTATACCAATCCAGTTAAATGAAAACAATGTACCTATTACGGAATTATTTCTCTTAAAAATGTAGGCATTTTTCTTATTTTTTAACATCCATTTCGCTAGTTTACTACGTCGTATTTACCTACAGTCATTGTTAGAATATGGGAGTCAAGGTTTTATGCGAAAAGTCTCAATTTTTTTAAATTATATTTATAATTTTTTGTTTCACAGTCAGCCCTTTTGTTATATAATAATGTTGATAAAGTACTACTACAACTATATATTATATACTATGAAGGATGTTTACATAATTGGCTGACTAACACGACACGTTGCTTTTATTAGGGTGCTCCCTCACCGGGAGCATTCGCCTGTAATGTAACAAATGCAAGATTCGATTTTGAGCATTAAGTTCACTTGTTTCTGTACAAAATCTAAACTTGTATTGTTACATTACAGGCAAATGCTCCCGGTGAGGGAGCGCCTTTATATTATACAAATCAATGTGGTCTTCTGAGAAAAACATTGACATTATCCCTACATTTAACTCACCGATGCATCTTGCCCATCATGTGCAGATAGGACAGGCCAGTCAGCGTCTCACGGCACATGTAAGCTATCTGCAGCTCTGTAAGAGGTCCTGTGACGTGGTAGATGTCCTGAAATTGGAGAAGGCAATTTTAGGCAATGAAGTTCACTCTGGTTTAGAGAGAGAGCTTTGTAAGCTATGATCTTTAGCCGTAGAAGCAGTGATAGGTAACTAAGAGCCTGCGCGCACTTGCGATTTTAAGTTGGCCGATAGTTTGATCGGTCAGAGGATCAATAAAGAGTTAGAGCCTGCGCGCACTAACGATTTTAAGTTGGCCGATAGTTTGATCGGTCAGAGATTCGATAGGTCGGTCGTACAACTATTAATCTTCAAGTGCGCACACTGCCATATAAGTCAATACTGATCCTCTGACCGATCGAACTATCGGCCCACTTAAAATCGCTAGTGCGCGCAGGCTCTAACGGCTGTTTGGATTTAGTTACGAGCTCCACACATTACACATAGACATTACACACACACATTACACATTTCAAAATAATAAATACCTGCAGACTGCCCCCACCACAGTACTCCATAGATATCCACAGCTTATCTCTTCTAAGATAAGAGCCATAGTAAGCGACGATGTTCGGGTGCCGACAGTCCTTCATCATCAGGATCTCCTGCTGGATGATGGCGAAGTCATCGCCAGGCTCCAGCTTTATCACCTTGATGGCGGCAAGGTCTCCATTGCCGTTGAGTCTTTTCGCCTGGAAAGATGGAAATGGTGGTTCAAAGATGAGAAACTTTATGTAAATCATCAGCTAGAGAAAGATATATTACAATGAGTGACGACTTTTTGAAATGATCAGCTGTCCCATACATTTGGGTCGAGTAGGTATTGAAATTTAGTATGGAACAGCTGATATTTTTTTCGCATTTACGATATTGGACCCATGGAAGAAGTTGTTCAGTTTGATGGTCTGCAGCATATTCTTACATAAAAAAGAAAGAAAACATATTTATTTGGCACACGCCACTAGTGCACACAACAAACAAAAAATTAAAAAAAAACTTAAATTTACACAATACAAAGGTATGACTATACCCCTTTTGTTACACCCTGCATAGATATAAATAAAGTAGTTCAACAAACTAACACGTATGACAGTACAATACCGAATTATTTCCGGCTATCATCGTATCATATTGTCATGGACTAGTTTCCCTATACATATATAAATTATTGAACATAATGAATAAACCCAATATAATTCATCATCTTCCTGTCCTTATCCCATGTTACTTGGGGTCGGCGCAACACGTTTTGTTCTATCGTTTACTCTTTTTTCCTTCATAACATTCCTCACACAATCCATCCATCGTTTCCTTGGTCTTCCTCTCCCTCTCCATCCATCAATATAATATTCATCACTCTTTTAGTCACAAGCGATTCGTCCCTCCTCATCACATGTCCATACCAAGACAATCGATGCCCTTTCAACTTTTCTGTAACTGGCGCGATTTATATTCATCCCAAATAATTACGAATATTAAATACTGGGTACAAATATTATTAAACTGCAGATTATAGTAATAGAATCTATTTGTGACATTTGACAAATGCATGTATATATATTCACTATACTTAAATGATTAATCATCAAACCGCATTACATAATTTTGTGAGTTTGTGGTCAGTGGCGCGTGTAGGATTAGTTACGTTATATCACTTTATAACGTATATTTTTAAGTGATAACTACACGATATCTGTTTCCATAATCCACTAGTAAGTAAATCCTATCATTATTTGCTATATCATTATTTGTGTATTTAAGTATATTTGTATATCACATTAATATTATAAAGGCGAAAGTTTGTATGTGTGTTTGTGTGTATGTTTGTTACTCCTTCACGCTCAATCGGCTTAACGGTGTTGGATGAAATTTGGTAATAAGATAGCTTTATATTCTGGATTAACACATAGGCTACTTTTGATCCCGAAATAGTAGGCAGGTAGTAGGTAGATGTGTAATGAATCTCTATTTCCCTTGGTCACGGCATCACGCATGAACGGCTGGACCGATTTCGCTAATTCTTTTTTTGTTCTGTTTGTTACTGTCAGGAGAAGGTTCTTAGGTGGGTAGTAGGTAGGTAGGTAGGTAGCAGGTAGGTAGTAGGTAGGTGCATTGCAACGCAGGCCGGGTACAGCTAGTATAATTATAAGTGAAACGAATATTTTTAATTTTAAAATGGACGTATTTACGTTACGTCTACACCGCGTGGTCGGTAGGCTCTGTAATGAATGACGAAGGGTTTGCCGATGCTTTCTTAGAACTTTAGACGTTCACACGGTTATATAAAACATACATCAATCATTACAAACGTGGCAAGTTGTGAAGTTCTCCCCTTTTCACATAAGTTCAACGATTCATTGATTCAAATGGGCAGACGGCGCGAACCGGCAGACTGGCGGAAGCGGCGACTTGCTGACTAGGGATGGCAAAGAATCTTTTAGTAATAATTTGGGCTAATTTGCAAACTCATTTTATGCTCACTTAAAGAGTTTTAAAGGCCTATCGCTGAACTGAGACGGTGTCTGATGTAGCTACATAATTAACATTATACATAACATAACCTCACGCCTGTAATCCCCGAAGGGTTGGGCAGAGGTGTACCTAATAGTACACCCACATTTCACCAGTTATATTTAAGTCCCATGTAAAATGGGGCGAGACTATTGCCATCAGGTTGGGCACAAATCCAGACTCCGTGGCTGTTACTGAGAAATTTCTCATGAAAAACTCGGATAACAATTTGCCCGAAGCGGGAATCGAACCCAGGACCTCATGCTCAGCAGTCGCGATTGCGACCGGTAGATTAACGAGGCAACGAGGTCATCATCATCATCATCATCATTTCAGCCGAAAGACGTCCACTGCTGGACATAGGCCTCCACCAAGTGTCGCCACATTGACCGGTCCCGTGCGGTCAACGAGGCATTAGCATTATAATGTCTATAAAAATCTTGATCTCATCAAAGTTCAAGTGCACCGGGTTCTTCTAGACAAGCGAGCTTCACCCTGGGCCGCTTCACGTCAAGCGAATTGAAGAAAAACGCCTCCCAAAAAAATATTCTTTCGGTCCATTTTCCCCAAATTTTCTCGTTTCCACGTAATGCTATAAAGTTCAATGTATCATTGATTCAAATGGGCAGACGGTACCGACGGACTGACGGAAGCAACAAGTAGCTCAGTCAGGGATGTCGAGGATTGATTTTAAAAATGCTGTAGATTTTTCTGCAATTTCGACGAGGTGGTTGCTTGATATGCTGGGCTCAAATCGATTTCGAAATCATGTTGGATTCTCTGGTATAAGCTGGGTAGATACTTGATACTTGTGCAGACTTTTATGAATATTAATTGATTAATGAAACCTCAAAAGAAGAGCAATTTATAATGAAACAGAGTGAAGCATTCAATTATGAAACAGAATAACAATTTACTAATGATACAGAGAAGCATGTTTGGTAAGTGTAGAGCCGTTTGTGTCACCTACCAGCTTTTTTAAGAAATAAGTTTACAGGGACGACAATAGAGAACAGCGCCAGTCAGTTTAATGTCATTCGAGCGCCAAAATATCCTTGTAACACAGTATTTCGAAAGGCTCATTCTACAATAATGTTCGAAAAGTGTTGAATAAATGCCAACTGTATTCCTTCTACTAATCCATATGAAAGTGCCATTATCAACGCAGACGCGAAATCGGCTTGAGCCGTTCATATAGAGCTATACAGTCGCTGTGTTTGTAGTTAGCATAATGTTAACCGCAACGATTTTAGTACGGTGTCCCGAAATTCAAAATATTCTTGTAGCACAGTATTTTCGGAAGCTCATTCAAAATATAATGTTTGAAAAGTGCTGAATAAATGTTAACATTGTTCCTATTAATGAAACTCGAATTCGTACATTAGCTATTAAATTAAATGCAAAGATAATGCGCATTTATATCTGAGAGGATCGGAAATTAAAACATTTTCTCATGAAGCGTGTTGCCGCCGAATAAGAGTGCGATTTTCCTCGTCAGTGGATTTAAGAAAATGCCCACTCTTATCGGCGCAGAAGCGAAATCGGCTTGAGCCTGTCCAAAAGAGCCAAAGTTGCCGCATAGTTTGCCGGAATACTTTACGCCACGATATTTTAGTACGGTACCCCGGTATCCCCAAATTCACGTCTTTTCGCCAACCCTGCTAAGTCAATGAGACGCCTGAGTCAAGTGTCTGCTATTGTTCTCGACACTTTGTTAATTGCGTACTTACGTACTTTAGAAGCGCATGTGTCGACTGTCGATTTATAAAGATACTGTTTGTCAACAGAAATGGTGGCGGCTTAAATGTGCTGTAACTATGGTGATATATTAGCAAGAAGTTATTTTTTATGTTTTTACTAGCTGTGCCCCGCGGTTTCACCCGCCGCTTCTGACTTGTTTTCTTTTTACGTAGCGTGATGTTATATAGCCTATAGCCTTCCTCGATAAATGAGCTATCCAACATATATATTCCTGAGATTAGCGCGTTCTACCAAACAAACTCTTCAGCTTTATAATATTAGTATAGATTTCGTACCCTATCACAATGTTTTCTTATTTAACCCAAAGGTTGACTGGTAGAGAATGCATTATGTACCACTATTGTACATGAAGTTTAAATAAATAAATATATCTTAAGTCTTGGTCACCACCCACCAGAGTTTGGGATAGCAAGCAAACTAGCAGCCTATCTGGGAAGTATTCACCAGCCGAAACTTTCTTCTAAGAAAAAAAACATCCATCACTCCTATATTTCCCCGGAAGGTAAGCTAAGGAAGTAAGTGTACTTATAGTGGGTACACACCAGTAGCGAAGGGTCAATTTTGTAACAGGTAAGCCGGAGTACATAATATCTTTAATGTGATTATATTATTTGCCTATAGAATACTGACTGCGCCATTGTTCAAAGGGAAGCCAGTAGGAATCGAGTTTTTTTTTTTAATAAGCTATGCCCCACACTAGGAATTTCTCCTGTATCGTGGGTGCGTTTTACAAACATTTAAAGTCACATTACACAAACAGCCAGACCCAGAACAACTACCTGTAGATCATACAAATATTTGTTCCGTGCGGGGATCGAACCCGCGACACGCAGCGCAGCAGCCAATCGCTCAGCCACTGCGCCAACCGCGCAGTCCAAGTTGTATGGAACCTTCGCCACTGGTACACACACATTCCACCAGTTATTTTTAAGTCTCATGAAATAGGAGGTGAGCCTTTTGCTATCAACCGGGCAAGACTATCTATGGCATTTCCAAAGATACATATTGTTTAAGTGGAAACAATAGGTTAATAGGGATGTTTCCTGTGTAAAAAAATATGATTCTATTTAGTCTGTCAGTCGACTATCGAAAAATATTGGATTTGTATTTTTTGTTTTATCAAATCAATAAAAAATTACGAAGATAAAACGCATCACAGATCATGAGTTGGGGAGCCTGTGACGTCACTTTTCGGTAAAAGTGTACTGAAGTATGACGTCACACGAGTTTTCGACGCACTGTATCGTCTTCATTTTTAGTTTTCGTGAAAAAAGAAAAAATACGTGTCCAATATTTTTTGGAAATCTATCTGACGGACTTATTAGATATTTTTCAGGAAACGTCCCTATTATTATCATCGTAAAATAGTAAAATCAATCTAATACTAACATGACTGTATGTTAATTAATTTTTATTTGAATGAAACATTACAAGATAAGATGAAATAGATTCTTTGGGCTACTGACATACTTCAAATGGCCTTATCATCGACACTGCGATGACGCATTGTTCATATAACTTTTGGGAACACTTGCATAACAGGAAAATGGCTTGCCATGATGTATTGTGACAAGGCTGATTTGATAAATCGAGACACGAGTTTCGTTTTTATAATTAACACAGAAATCGAGATATTTACCATGTTTACTATTTCAAAATCAAAATATTTTATTCCACAGGCCTAAATGGGCACTTATAAAACGTCGACAAAAAGGTGCACGGTTCGGGTTGGTCGTTTCCTATGAAAAAGAACCGGCAAGAAACTCCATGGTTACTCTTTTCAAATCATTTGGTGTTACAATATTATTATGGATACAGCATTTGTACTTAAGTATGGGGGGTCAGATATGTGGCTTATTATTCAACATTTTGTACAGAATTTAAGTACTAGTATCATTTAAAGTTTCTTGCGATCGTTTCCTATGTAGAAGAACCGGCAAGAAACTACATGGTTACTCTTTTCAAAAGTATTGGTTTTGGGTTCCCAATATAAACACCCAACCGCAATAACTTCAGTTTATCCGTGATCATGGTGCTTGCAACAGCGCCGAAATATCGGGAGCTCAAAACGAATAGTAAACATGGTAAATATCCCTTTTTTAGTATTAATGATAGTGTTAATGAACATGTCAGTTGAAAACTTAGTTTCGTTTTAGTCGCTGCGTAGTTGTAACTTCCATACAAATCGCATAGGACGCCGAATTGAGGCCCTGAAGAACGCTATAAGGGAAAACTGAATGAGAAACGCAGAGGCTGAGTTTTGAGGCACAGATTGCCTACAGGGAGGCCCACAGAGAGGCCTATGTTGACCTATGTGAGTGGACTGTTTAGGCGAGGTTATGTGTAGGAACAGGGACCGTATTAATAAAAAACTGTTTGATTGGCGATCGAAAGATTCCGATATCAAATTCTGAACAAGGTCGGTTCAAGAGGTTATCACAAACATAACATAACATCACGCCTGTAATTCCCGAAGGGTAAGGCAGAGGTGTACCTAATAGTACACCCACATTTTGCCAGTTATGTTTTTAGTTCCATGTTATAGGGGGCGACCCTATTGCCATCAACCGGGCACAAATCCAGACTCCGTGGCTGCTACTGAGAAATTTCTGATGGAAAAACCCAATGACACTTTGCGCGACCCAGGAATCGAACCCAGGACCTCATGCTCAGCAGTCACGCTAGCGACCACTAGACCAACGAGACAGTTTATCACAAACTAGCTGTGCCCCGCGGTTTCACCCGCCGCTTCCGACTTGTTTTTTTTTGCTCGGCTCCTATTAAGGCTAGTAAGGCTATATAAATGGACTATTCAACTCAACACTTAAAGATTTTTTAATTCGAACCAGCAGTTCCCGAGATTAGCGCGTTCAACCAAACAAACAAACTCTTCAGCTTTATAATATTAGTATAGATTAATCATTTAATTCTTAAGAGTTATTCATAATTCTTAGATCCAAACATAAGTTCGCGAATCTGAAACCCACACACTGCACTATTGACGTGAACCCACTCCTGGCACAATCACATTTAGCTTAATTGGATGGGTCAGCGGAAATACCAGAAACGTGCAGCACACATAGTTTAGCAGGAAACTAAAGAAACAGGACTATGTTACTGGAACTGATGGTGCCAAATTGTGGCCAAATTCTGGGCAGACTCAATTTTAATTGCCCTCGTCACGTTCAGAAGAAGTCAGATAATTAAACATTATTTTTCACGGGTAACCACTAAAAACCAGCGCTGTGCTGTGGACCCCCATAGCACAGCATCATGCTGAGTGGTAACCTGCTTGTCGCAGTGCAAGCTGTTAACATGTTTTTTTTTTTGTTTGAGAGGAGCTCGTGGCTAAATAATAACAGCCGCTCGGGTCGATCTTCAGGTTCAGCCGAGCTTACCTAGGTTGGTCTGTGGATGGGTGACCACCCACTGCATATCGAGTTTCCTCCGTGTATCGGAAAGCACGTTAAGCCGTTGGTCCCGGGTGTCATTTATAGATCTTTGACAGTCGTTAGGTAGTCAGAGGCCCAAATGTCTGACACCAGCCTTACCAAGGGGTATCGTCTTACCCAGTACTAACTGGGTTGTAGAGGTCATATAGGCATTCCGCAAATTGCAAAAAGCCTAAGACACTTTGAATTTCGCGGGCTATCCTAGCGGTACCACCTTAAGGCAGATGATTAAAAAAAAACTTGTTTTTTTCTTAAGTTGTTTCCTAAAATAATACTAAAATTCTATTCACCCAATCCTGCCAATATAACAAACACAGTATCCACTTAGCAGTCTTGTCGCGGGGTCACTGACCCTGCGGCCGCAAGTTTTACTAATTAGCCTAGTGGTCGAATATCGCTGCGTTTGGGCAACGATAACTGTTGTTACGGGATTCTAGCCCTTATGGGGTTGGCAGAGCTCTGGGGTAGAATATAAACGGCTGACTTTCATTACAGGTTCATTTAAAATCTAGGTCCTGCTCTTCGTAATCCTTGATATTCCTAGGGATTCTTCAATTAATAGTAATGGATGCAATTTGGAGAGGCCCAAGACCAGTTAAACGACTTTCGGCTCGATGTTGATGAAGACTTAGGATTACATAGAAAACCAGTTGTATCGCTGAGCTCTGCGCTCTGGGATTTGTCGCTGCGGTCGCTTTCGTATTTGTGCAAATCCCAAGATGACAAAATAAAATGATTACTTCATATGACGCAAGAGCTGCTCCCAAAAACAATCTACGCATCAACCTAGACCTCAAGAACCGGTCTAATCTAATTTGCTCCTTTCCAAATAAGGACATTTTAATATTCTACTTTCCGTAAATAGTCAATCGCGGCAAAATCTTTTAACATTTCCATGATATGATTTAGATTAACTTTTGGACTTCAAACAAAGTATAAAGAGCCGGAAACTACTTTAGAATCTATTTTGGTATTACGTCTTCCCACTCGCATTTGATAGGAATAAAGAGCAATCGTGAGGAAAGTTCTGAGTATGAATGTGGATGAGAGTATAGGAAGACCAAAGAAACGATGGATGGCCTGTGTAAAGGACGATATGGCAACAAAGGAGGTGTCTGATGAGATGTCGGGTAATAGAGAAGTATCAAAGAAGAAGACATGCTGCACCGACCCCAAATGAATTGGGATAAGGGCAAGAGAATAATGATAATGGTGATGAAAGAGCAATTAAAGCGCAGACCGATCAGAGAAGATTCTATAGGCCAGCGCACACCGGGGATGGTATGGCAGGGCATTGTATCTTTACCCAACTTAAGTAGCGACTGGTAACACGATACAAATTCACTTCTTGTAGCTTTGAACTCTTGTTAATTATATTATCATCAATTTTTCAACTTAAACAACTTAATGATGTCTACAGAATGAATTAAAGAGAAACTTTGCAAGAGAGGAACACTGCTACGGATCTTCATCCTCAACTGAATCATGTTCTACTCTGAAAATAATATTCGTCAGCTAAACTGTGCATCTTATTATGGAGCTCTGCCTTGGGGTGTAAATGTGGTGTTGTCCCACAAACGATGGGACACTTAATATCGCGTCCTGCCTGTCCTGTTGCTTGCACATCACAGGCGCCAAATTTTGGGCTGACTCAATTTAAATTGCCATCGACACGCAAAGAATGAAACTTTTACTTTCATACAAGTTAAAACAATTCTACTGAGCATCAATTTCCAATTGTTCATACTTACATAACGAGCATTCTTTAGAAAACGAGTGCGCGTGAGTGCTATATGATCAGAGATCTCGAGACGAATCTAATAAAAATCCTTGCGCACGCGACTCGAAACATTCAGCGGAGGCTTGAGATGTTAGTAATTTACAGTAATTTAAATTCATATTTTATTGAGAAAAGAGAAAAATAATGATTCATGTAGAGAAAACGGCCACCTTTGGACTTGGTGCTCTAGTTTTGGGACATCTTATCGCTATCGCAATGTATGATGGAGTTTCAATCAAAGCAACTTAAAAAGTCGGGCACTTGGTAAGGTAATTCATAACATTTTAAGTATTAAGGATGATTTCCACCAAACGGCTCGCATCGCAACGGATCGGAACGGATTTTACAATCTTTAAACGATATTAAATCGTTTACACAGTATTTAGAGTCTATATTATCAAGCCGCGCACAGCAGCTTGACCGCGGGCGTCTTCCGCGACACGCGATCGTTGCCGAAAGTATGCTGCGACGCGCGATTAGCTCCGTTCACCTGTCGTCGTATCCGCCACCGTAGGAATGAAACTATTTCACTAGGCGCAGAAACGGATATCGGACATCCTGCCGGACGCGATCGGCTGTCGCCGCATGCTTTCGTATCATTTCCGATCCGATGCTATGCGGGCCGTTTGGTGGAAATCATCCTTTATTCGGAAACTACAAATTACTTTCGACATTAAGAACTTTAAACGTCAACAGATTTTGAGGAATTCGTCGTACATGTTACATTACTGAACAAGCGAATTCTACTAATTATCCCGAATTCAAAGGTCAGAATAAAACGAATAGCTAACAATTCGGTGATAAACTCTACAGCATCCTTAGCTTGAATCCAACTTAAGTTACTAGTTTACTATCACAGGAGCTGGTCCCGCGCCAGGTCCCTCTCCGGAAACTATGAGAGTGCGGGAAAAGGATGTCCACATACATGCACTGTCTGTGTGCAGAGATTGGCCGCAGCGACCGAAATTCGATCTAGAGGAACACACTTTTTTTTTCTGATGGGAAATCATCAAATCCGCCCGCTCTGGGCGGAGTGGAATGGAGTGTCAGACTTCTACTGACTAAAACCCATCCATGTTCCTTATTTGCCTTTTGTGTTCCAGGGCCGTGGTATCTCTTTGGAACAGTCCCGCAGCCCTGGCAGGAGATATCATACTTTACGTCTTTATTTCACGTACGGAGTATAGTGATGAGTCAGTGCTATGACAGAAAACTCAGCCTAGTGCTTGGGAGGTGCAATCGGTCAAGCTCAGATTCTGCTTCGTCTTGGCATTGTGTCGCCACTGCATTCGCTACGAGTGCACTGTTTCTGCTCTGCCTTGGCACTGCTCTCGATACGTTTAACCGTGGCAAAAAGCAACCAACAGCATAAAGCCTGGTCCTACTTCAGGCATGCTATACATCAAACTCATGTCCTACTGCCCAATTTCCAATTTCGCCAGCAATTTTGCAAGCAAACATGACATATATTGACCAACTGCAAGTCACGCGAGCACCAACGCTGCAATATCACAACAGAGCTCCATCGATTATCGATGCTATCTTTGCTAACTCGAATAACCTAGATTACGGCACTGATAAGGTAGCGTGCAATAAATTGATTTTTGCATTTGTTTCACGATAGTGTTTGGTACACAAAACATGTTTTTAATACTTATTACTTTTACTAGTTAAGTATAATTTTCTTGTTCGTATTTCGGTTAGGTTAGGTGGTCTACCTGACGAGGACAAGGTACCAGTGGCGAAGGTTCCAAATAACTCGATTCCTACCGGCTTCCCTTTGAAAAATGGCACAGTCAGTATTCTATAGACAAATAATATAACCACATTAAAGATATGTAAGGTAAGCCGGAGGGCTTAACTCTTACAAAAATTGACCCTTCGCTACTGCAAGGTACTGCAGTCCAAGACACAGATCACCAACGCCACTTTGCGTCCAATCCTTCTATTTACCCGACTACGGCGAAGCCAAAAGGAAGTGTCATGAATTCATGATTTTACCAGTCTATGTAAGTATGTATGTTTGTATTTACGTATGCTCCTCCGTAGCACCTGAACTGTTCATCCGATTTTGATGAATAAGGTGTCAATTGATTCATTATTATGGCCTGGGTAACAGGCTACATTTTAACCGACTTCAATAATAGGAGGAGTCGATTTTACCTTGTAAACCCCGAACTTAATTAGAGCGTAGTTATTCAGTAGTTACTTATTATTAGTAGGAAGTTATATTTTTTTTTTGTATTTGTCCAGCAATGGACGTCTTTCGGCTGAAATGATGATGATGCTGATGTGATTTTTCAGTAGTCGGGTTTTTTAGTTATAATATACCACACAAATTCTTGTTAAAATTTAAGACCTTTAGGTCTTTTTCTACAGAAAGCACTGTCAAGGTATGATAATAGGAATCCACGGCTTAAAAGAATCGAATGATTAATTTAAGCCCCGTTAATTTCAAAACAAAATCTACAAATCAATAAACCACGCATAACCTAGCCCACTGCTGGACATAAAACACTCCAAAGCAGAGGCACAAAACCTTGTCCGCCGCCATTTTTTTTTTTTTTTTTTTTTTTTTATTTAAATTTTATCTTATTGTATTTTGAATGCTTTAATTTTAATTTTCTCATATTTTAAATTTGAATGTTTTATTTATCTTATTTTTATTGTGAATGAATTTTAAAATTTATCTTGATTTTAATAATTGACGGTACTTTATTTTTGATTTTTTTTATTTGTGATTATTTATTTTATTTTTTAATACTAATTTTAATTTCACTGTATGGATCATGTTATCTGAATTAAATGAATTTTATTTATTAGCATCCACTTAGCTAGGAAAACAATTTTTTTTTTTTTTTTTCAAAAAATCCTGCCCCTCTTCTTCTGCTTATCCCACTACACGCACATTACAGCAGCATCACCCGAAGCGTATCGGCTCATACATGCAGTGCGTATCGCTTTCACTTATTTTGTCACACGACCTTGCCGGGGCATCGAACTGCTGCCATTGACAGTGCAACTTGACTACCTAACCTTAAGTTGAGAGCAGTAGGTATGTCGTACATGAGACATACATTATATGACAAGGAGCTTGTATTACCACATTGTGTGTTGCAGTGGCGAAGGTTCCATACAACTCGATTCCTACCGGCTTCCCTTTAAAAAATGGCAAAGTCAGTATTCTATAGACAAATAATATATAATATTATCACTTTAAAGCAGCAGCTCGGTCTAGTTTTTGAGTTTATTCGTTACAAACATACTCGTACAATAATACAAATCTTTCCTCTTTATAGTATTAGTGTAGATTTTAATGAATGGTATCATGGCAGAAGAATATTGATGAATAAATGACATTCATCCCTTAGAAGAGTTTAAATCGAAGTTGAGAAAGCACTTAAAATATAGACGTGTACAAACGATTTAATTGTACAAAAAGATCATACAGACATGGCGTGTTTGTAAAACAAAACGGAATAACATGTGCCCGGCACATTGTTATAAAATTATTGTTATTTAAAACATTTGTGTATGTTTCCAGCTATTTTTGGATTCAGATATGAGACGGAGAGAGTTCACAACGTCTGAGGAGCATTGATCATATTAAAAAGATATCATTTGTTTGTGTTGAAATCAGTTGTTATGGACGAATGGGAAACACATACATAAACACACGCCTTTTTTCTATAGGGGGTAGGCAGAAACCAAAGAACATCACCTGCGGATCTTCACATACTCCTTTTGAACACTCCACTCCAATCAAAATCAAAATATTTTATTTCACATAGGCCTCGATGGGCACATTTAAAACGTCGACAAAAAGGTGCACGGTTCGGGTTGGTCGTTTCCTATGGAGAAGAACCGGCAAGAAACTCCATGGTTACTCTTTTCAAATCATTTGGTGTTACAATGTTATTATGGATACAGCATTTGTACTTAAGTATGGGGGGACAGCGTAGGCCCGACAATAAGTCGTTGCTTACTACATAAAAAATGTAGAACAAAATTAAAGTTACAAGCAGCTGGGAATCTACACAGCCTACAATGTCCACACATTAAATAAATGCATACCACATAGAAATGCTTGAATAAAAGCATTTTTCATAACTATGGTCTTGTGGTAGGATGATATCGTCGGGGATAGTGCAAATCCGCGGAACTAGCATTGGATAATTCCGCGTTTCTGACAAATGTAGCCAATTTCAATTACGCATTGTCGTAGCGACTAAATTAATGAATTTAATAGATTTCTACTGTTAACAATACATAGAACACATGAATTGTTACTATTCATTTAAAAATGAGGTCAAAAATCGTTGCAATAAAAAAAAAAAAACTTATAACCTTCCCCTGTAAACCTACACGTAGTGCAGATACGACGGCACGGTTGGCGCAGTGGCTGAGCGATTGACTGCTGCGCTTCGTGTCCCGGGTTCGATTCCCGCACGGAACAAATATTTGTATGGCCTACAGGTAGTTGTTCCGGGTCTGGCTGTTTGTGTACGTGAATTTAAATGTTTGTAAACGCACCCACGATACAGGAGAAATTCCTAGTGTGGGGCAACGTTTTTTCAAAAAAAGGAAAAAGATACGCGCACTTTACGTATGTTAGATTCGCGGATTTGCACTATCCCCGACGATATGCCTGGAAAGCAGCCATATCTATGTGTACGATAATGATGACTAATAGAGATGTATGGAAGAAAACGCATGCAGCCGACCCGAAATCAATTAATAGGAGGAAGCTGATCAGAGACCGTTCGTTTCCTTGAAGTGATTAAGTGAATAGGCAAATAACTTTTGCTTATTCACTTCACTCCCTGGAAGTAAGTAACATGTGGATAATCATCATCATCCACAGCCTGACATCACCCACTGCTGGGCATAGGCCCAATAATAGCCTGTGGATAATATCTCCCGTTAATTGAACAGTTTTATTTTCGAACTTAAAAATGATTCCAGGATTTTATGAGGAGGTCTCATGATGGTCGTATCAATATCGTGGTCTATTCGTTGCGCAGTGTCATGATAGCCAAAACGCTCTCTGAGCGAAAGATTTCTTTCAAGTATCTCTACCGGTAAGGAGTATGATGCCGTGACGTCTGACAGAGGAAATTGGAAGAAGAAAACGTGTTGCGCCGACCCCATATAAAATGAGACAAGGGAAGGAAGATTCGATGACCTCTACCGGTAACAGGCTGTCGAACGCTGGACCGCTTAACCACCTAGTCAACAGTTGACAGTCCAGTTAATTTCAGCATAGCATCATCTGCCTAGCCTTTTCCCAACTATGTTGGGGTCGGCTTCCCGTCTCACCGGATGCAGCTGAATACCAGTATTTTACATGGAGCGACTGCCTATCTGACCTCCACAACCTAGTTAGTAGTACTGAGTAATAAGATACCATTTGGTAAGACTGGTTGTCAGACTTTCAGGCCACTGACTACATGTAACGACTGTCAAAGATCTACAAATGACAGCCGGGACCAACCGCTTAACGTGCGTTCCGAGGCACGCAGGAAACAGCGTAGCCACAATTCAACAAAACTAGATAGACCAAGCATTTGAAAATATCCGAACGCAAACTTGAAACTGATACACATAACATCATTAAAAACCAAACAAGGACATTCATAGACAATAAACTTTTTACTGAATGACATCAGCCCACGACCGGTGATCAAAAGCCTATAGCGTATAGGCGTATCGTATCTCCGACACTATTTAGGAGCCCCTGCCTACAACCAGCTAAAGATAGCCAGTTAGTCGTAAATTAAGATACGACAAATTTACAAATCGGGAGATCATAGGTACGCTGTCTTGTATAAAAATGATTTATTATAACTCTGCAAATGATTGAAATGTCTATTGGGACTTTTGTGTTTCCTAGCAGATACAACACCGGGATGGATGATGATGGAATGGCGTGCTTAGGGGCCAACAATCGACATGCCCATAAGGCAAGCAGACTGTTCAGGAACCCTAACATCATGAAGAGTAGTAGGTTATAAGGGCAAGCCAAGATGAAAGATTCGCCACTAGGACAAACCATTCAATGAGAAAAGTAAAAAGTAGTAATAATAGTAATAGTAGTGGAGTAGTAGTAGTAATTTATTACTAATTATGATTATTTTTCCTTTATTTCCTGACTAGTGTATTGGTAATGATTTGGTGAATGGTGATTATGACATATTGTTTATGATTTTGACATTTTTATTATTAATAATTTTGACATTGTTACTAAAAAAAATTCCAAATACGATTATGTTCGTACTAACACTAGTGTTTACGATGTGTATGTATTACTAACAAAATGGATTTTATGATCTGTTGAAAAAATGATTTGATTTCTGATATGTATTAACGCAATTAGTTAGGTTTGTAACTTGGAGAAAATCTTCCACCAAACGAAAATAAACTTGAACGAAAGGAGAGATGATATGACGGCACGGTTGGTGCAGTGGCTGAGCGATTGGCTGCTGCGCTGCGTGTCGCGGAATCGATTCCCGTACAGAACAAATATTTGTACACACATTGTCTTCGTTGTTAGTCAGTTCTCCATCGAATATGTACTAACAATCGACCACAGATCTGTTCGAAATGCCTCGCAGTAGTGAAAGGCTTCTGCTCTCATATGTATGTGTTCTTTAGATGCAACTTGAGCAGTCGGGAGGGTCAGTACTAGGTACCCAGGTGAGGAACGTCCAACATTTTAATAACGGAATGAACTATTATCAAATTCTGTTTTAGCTTTCACGGTTTACAACTAAACTTATACTGTCACTTACGGGATATCTTCCGTGATTGTTCATTATTTTGAGCTCCCGATATTTCGGCGCTGTTGCAAGCGCCATGATCGCGGGTTGACTGGAGAATGCGGGTGGATGGAAAATAAATTGTTAAGAGCAGACAAATCTATCTACCCTCTTTCTTTGTCTTTTTTTTTATTTATTTTCCATCCACCCGCATTCTCCAGTCAACCCGCGATCATGGCGCTTGCAACAGCGCCGAAATATCGGGAGCTCAAAATAATGAACAATCACGGAAGATATCCCGTAAGTTACAGTATAAGTTTATTATCAAATTGTACAATATTAATAAATCATGCCGAAATGATAGAAGAACCAGTATCTAAAACCACCTCTAGTTTAACAGGTTTTTTACAAATAGATCATAGAGGAAATATCTTACTTAATATATGGGGTTTATCCCCATATTCATATACGAAGTGACGAAAAAGATGTTATAGTAATTTCCCATTTAATTTTAAAACGGAATAGACAAGTCATTAATTCAATCCTACTTTCTGCTAATATTATTAATGCAAAAATTTGTGACGAAGGATGGGTGATCATGGATGGATGTTTGTGACTCTTACACGCAAAAACTACAGAACAGATTTGGATGAAATTAGGCACATAGATAGTTTATAACCTGGATTCTGGATTAACATATAGGACATTTTTATCCCCGGTAGTAAGATCCCGTGGGACTTTCCAAACTCCACGCGGGCGAAGCCGCGGGCATAAGGTAGTTAATTTATAAATGTTTTGGTGACTACACATAAGAGTGGATTTGAATGTTGATGGATGGAGACGGAGAGCAATGTAATGAAAGAGAAAGGAGTAAATGATGACGTGACGTCTGACAGGGAAGAATGGAAGAAGGAAACGTGTTGCGCCGACCACAAGTAGAATGGGACAAGGTCAGGAAAATGATGATGATGACGTATCTACCTACAGTTGAAATATAAGGCATCAGTGGCGAAGGTTCCATACAATTCGATTCCTACCGGCTTCCCTTTGAAAACAAACAACAAAAAAAAAAACAAAAACAAAAAGACAAATAATAAAATCACATTAAAGATATCTACTCTGGCTTACCTCTTACAAAAATTGACCCTTCGCTACTGTAAGGCATCATCATTAACTTTGTCCATAGGACCATTGCTGAACTTAAGGACTAGAAATCTTAAGAATCAGAATTCGCTTCAACTATGTCCAAAAAAGAGATAGTGCAGACAATATAGTTAGTTAGTTTTCATTTTACTGTATATACTGTACAGTGGCGAAGGGTCAATTTTTGTAAGAGGTAAGCCGGAGTACATATCTTTAATGTATTATTATTATTTATATAATAAATAATATATGTATAATTATTATTTGTAGAATACCGACTGTGCCATTTTTCAAAGGGAAGCCGGTAGGAATCGAGTTGTATGGAGCCTTCGCCACTGATACTGTATGTATATATGTGTATGTACCAATTTATGTATATCAATATATGTTAACAAAATATTTTTTTGTACTCTATCACAATGCTGTCCTATTTGACCCAAAGGTTGACTGGTAGAGAATACCTTGTGGCATTAAGTCCGCCTATGTACCACTCTTGTACATGAACTTTAAATAAATAAATAATATAGTAGGTATCCTCAAAATTAATATCAATGCACGCCGTTGTTCTAGTACTCCAACGTAACGTTTAATATTCGAATCCAATAATAACGCGTTATTTTAACAGCTGCGAATAAAATACGTAAATATGAAAGAACACCATACAAAATCCAGCGCAAAATGTTTACATGAAACCGCTCGCAGTTCACATTTTATTACTTGGCAATTGGTTTTTCATATTAACGATAGGAATTTGCGAAAATCCCACAACTCATCATATTGGAGTACTAACGCGTGACGTCAATAAATTATTGCAGAGGAAGAACCGAAGAATTCTTTTCTTTTTCTTTTTTTTTTCTTTTCCTTTTTTCTTTCTTTAGAAGTAGAAAAAAATATGCAGGAAAAGGCTAGAATTAATGAAATCGGGTTTTAGAGAAAAATATAAAGGTAGTCTGCTTCACAGTGTTTAAATGATGACACTTGCCTAGCCTTTTTACCCGACTAGAGAGGGTAATGTATTTATATGCCTATAGAGGGTGTAAATAGACCCTTAACGAAACCGAAAGGCACTTGTTCTCCCCGTCTTTGCGATCATTTTTTTCTTCTAGAACATACCTGGGAACCTTCTAGTTACGGAGATATTAGGGGTCAAAATCGTAGCTTTTTCAATTATTTTTTTTAAATACCTGTTTTTAATGTTAGATCACCTCCACGAACCCCGTACTATTCAATCCATCCATCAGCGTAATGCTTTGAGTGCGTTCCATCGAGTCCTCCCCAAAAAAAGTCGATTCCCAGCAATAATTTTTGCGTAAAGTTACTTAGTTTGATGTACAGAATGCTTGGTTGACGGCTTCGTGAAGGGTGTATTTACACCCTGTATGTATACGTTTATTTCTTTGACTTGAAACGTAACTGGCGAAATGTGGGTGTACTAATGGGTACACCTCTGCCTAACCCCGTCGGGGATTACAGAAAAAGAATGTGCGATCTCATAAGTAAAGTCGAAATCTCGAACGTACCAAAGACCCACCAGGTTGGATTGGTTGGCGGAGGAAATAGACCAGACAAGTATTTCATCAAATCATCCCACAGGTACACTCTTGCAGATATGATCAGTTCCCATATTTAATGGGATGGGCATCCAGTTCAGAGCAGCATTAATCAAATACTTATTATGCAACACAATGCACAATGCAACTGAGATTAACCGATTATATGATGCACATAATATTAGATGCAGCGATACTGCTGAGCATGATGTCCTGGATTCGATACTCGGGTCAGGCAAAGTGGTATTGGGTTTTCCATCTAGAATTTCTCAGTAGCAGTCCGTGGCTTGAATTTGTACACGGTTGATGGCAATAGGCTCGCACCTTTTACATGGGACTTAACTGGCGAAATGAAAACGTGTAGTGTACTTTATAATTATAGAGCGGCGAAATTTTTTGATGCTGGAAGATCTAAATTCATGTGCTGAATTCATGGTACCCGTGTGTGCGTCTATGTCCCTGTATATCAAGATTTTCTCGTCTTAGGTGAGCCATAGGTGGCGCATTTGTAGAATTGCCGCAGTTATAATCTCGAAAAATGGACCACAATAGACGTGTTCTCCTCCTGCTAATATTAAGAAGACGGATAAAGAAGAAACAGATACAAAGAAAATACTGAATCCATCCATATCTTTCAGCCATATTTTACGACCATCAACCACCATGTTTCGTTTCTGAAACCCTGTTCAATTTATTTTTTACTTCTACTAACTAAAAATCTCACAATCAGCATATAACATTTATTTTTGTCGACACTGCAGATTCTTCGTCAACACTTTCATAAAACCGGAATAGCCTCAAGGAGCTGTTTTATTCAAATGAGGATTATGCTTTGAAGAATCAGCACTTTTTGAAAGTCGGAAGTTACAAAATAGAAATAAAAGTCCTCTAAACCGAATCCTGGTCATGGTGGCCTAGCCATCAGAGCGGGAGATATTATAGTGCACAAGATTTTGCGCAGACAAAGTCAGACAACCAGTCTTACCAAGGGATATCGTATTACCTAGTACTAACTGGATTGTGGAGGTCAGATAGGCAGTCGCTCCATGTAAAGTACTGGTATTCGGCTGCATCCGGTTAGACTGGAAGCCGAAAACAATATAGTTGGAAAAAGGCTAGGGAGATGATGAAGTGTGTGCGCCTGCGCAGACACAGGGGTTCGCTCTTCCCTTTCCCCTTAAGTCTGATGGGAAGACGATACACGACCGGAGAGGATCAGGTGCAGGACCAACGCCTCAAAGCCCATGTAATGCTCACACAAAACCAAGATTCAATTAAAGATTTTGCCTCTCCAAAGAAAAATATTATAAAACCACAAACAAAACATCATTATAGAATTCCGTAAGATAATTCAACTCCAATATTTGGACAACATAATAACAACAGCCAGACTGCCGGATATTGTAATTATTTGTTCATTCAATCGTCAAATTACAAGACATCGAGAACTTTCTCTGCGTTCGAAATGTTTCGTATGTGTGCCGAATTAAATTATGATGATCGAGAGCTGATCGAGGCTAAATTAATGTTGAGTTTTTCCTCTATTTAATTTCCGGTTTAACTGGTCCTTTCTGTTTTTTGACACAGGTGTTGTCGTCCGGCGGCGAGATGGGCAGACGACATTGCCATCGGGGTAAAACCTGGACGAGGCTGGCACAGGAGCCTGGCGATTTCGTGAACGTCATACAACGCAGCACTCGGGGCCCCTCCAAGAAGTTAGGAAAGACCGACCTCGCCTCACTGTGTCAGGGCACCAGTTTACAGATATTTTGGCCCACAGTTTGACCAGCATGCGGAAGACATGTCCTGCCCAGTCTCAGTTCAGTTGGGCAGCCTTTTTAGTGGGTGCGAGTCCCCCATACCCGCCCCCGAACGGTGCGGTGGACAATTTTTCGCCGGAAAAAAGTCGAGCGTGGAAATTGGCACAAACAATGAGAAGCCTGTACCCAGCAGTGGGTGAAGTCTGGCTGTGGATGATGATGGTGTTATTACAGCAGCTAAAGACGAAGGTACCTATGCCACCGCCGACGAGGAACCGGCTAGTTAGCGACTATTTACTCGCTCAAGATACGTACAATACATTGAAGGTCCCGTGACAGTAAAGGAGATACATACAGTAATAATAGTTGATCGCAGACAGCTCATACCACCAGCAAGAGCTCATCGAACAAACAACTCGTTAATAGTAGCTAGGTCTACTCGCTTCTCGCTGACGCACGATGAGACAGGTCCCTAAGAAATTCATCCATCATCTTCCTGACCTTGTCCCATGTTACTTGGGGTCGGCGCAACACGTTTTCTTCTTCCATTCTCCCCTGTCAACCGTCACGCAATCATTTACACCTTTTTCTTGACTTATTAGGTCTTACACAATACATCCATCGTTTCCTTGGTCTTCCTCTCCCTCTCCATCCATCAACATTATATTCATCACTCTTTTAGTCACATGCGATTCGTCTCTCCTCAGCACATGTCCATACCAAGACAGTCATTCACTTTCAATCAGGTTCCTAAGATTTTGAAGATTACAAAACAACTTGCAGTTGCAGATCCGCTACCTCCTTTAAAGGTTCGAGATACGCGGTTTGCAACCTAGTATGTTCCAATATAAGTTCAGTGAAAGAAAATTGAATCATCCACCAGATACAGCATTGGTTCCCAACCTATGGTCCGCGGACCACCGGTGGTCCGCAGGAGCTTCGAATATGGTCCGTGAAAGGTTAAAATGTTATTCGTACTTTTGAACTTGCTCTGAAGATGCAAGCTCAACCAACCTAATTGAAAACCTATCAGAGGCAAGCTGCTAAATTTTTTTGAGCTTGCTGCGCTTGCTCGCTCAAGATTCATAAGCATTTCTGCAAAAATCTACTCACTCCTATTTCTGTATGAATGATTGCTCAATTTTTTGAGGTCACTTAGATCGCTCTTGTATCCTTCATTATTTTAATTCATAATTTCCAATTTTTTCATTGTGTGAGTTAAAGATTCACCTCCCCAAATATAATCCTGTCGGTGTCCATGATTATCTAGGACCTTATGGCCCCTGCTAACAGTAAGGGCACCACAGTGGCCCCTGATCCAAGATAGGTTGGGAACCACTGAGATACCGTATGGAATTTATTCCGTAAAGAGCAAAACCATTAGTGTAAAAAAACCTGGGGTGGTAACATGTCACAAATAGGTGTGACAATATTTGCTGGTGATTCATCGCAGTTCAATGTAACTTGACTTCACACCATCAACTTTAAACCTCAGTTAGCTACAAGTGCAACGAACTTAGCTAAGTACATATTTATTGTAGGGGTATTTAACCTATCGCTTTGACACGCAAGGCTATTTGGTTTCCAATAGGTCAAGCCTTCTACTTGGGGATGCCGAGAAACTACAAATGCCAAGACTACTTATAAAAAATCCAGTCATACAAGGTGTAAGCGGACCCTTCAAGAATCCGACAACCAAGTATTCTGTATATCAAGGCAGATTTACCCTTCAAGAATCCGACAACCAAGTATTCTGTATATCAAGGCAGATTTGCACAGGGTCAGTAGCTGTCGTCAGTGCTGGCGCCGAAAACTGACTGTTTACTATTTACAAGCAGTCAGTATTTTGTCAGTAGTCGAGTATATTCCTTTTGGTGTACGCTGGTGTGCGCTGGCGCGGGTGGCGGGGGGAGCGGACTGACGCCAAAAATATGAAGCGGGAATATTGAAGTCAGTACTGACGCGATAGTACTGTACCGACTTGAAATCAATTTACACGATGGCAGTGCCAGGTCAGCACTGACTCGGCAGTGGACTGACGTCAGTTACTGACTCAATGTAAAATTGCCTTCAAACTAAGTAACTACGCAAAATACAATATATTGGCGCGCTTGCCTATCTGACGTCCACTACCCAGTTAGTACTGTGTAATACGATGCCCCTTGGTAAGATTGGTTGTTGTCAGACTTTCAGGCCACTGACTACCTGTAACGACTATCAAAGATCTACAAATGCCAGCCGGAACCAACGGCTTAACGTGTTTTCAGTAGCACGGAGAAAACTCGGTATTTCATGGGTCCACGGACCAGCCTAGACAAGCGCGTTTTAACCCAAAGATCGACCCGAGCGGCTGTTATTAGCCACGAGTTCATCACCGCATTCGAAAAATGAAAATATGAATAAAACCATCTTAGAGAAACATCTATTGTTAAGCAGAGGAAGTAGATATGTAATACAAATCGCTGTCACGCGACTCATCGAGTCATTACGATCTGTATTAATGAAAGATCGTGCGAGTGAGCGAAGTTCAAACGGATATTTCTTGACTCATCACTCAAGATATATCTGTTTGAACCTCTCAATGATTGAATCATGAGGTAAATAACGATGATATGTTTATTGTTAGGTGCTTGAGTAACCTTACGTAATAAAACTGTAGTTTGGATCAGATAAATCTATACTAATATTATAAAGAGGTAAAATTTGTTTGTATGTAGGGGGTAATCTCCGGAAGTAATGAACCAATTTTAAAAATTGTTTCACTGGTAGAAAGCTACATTATTCGTGAGTGCAATAGGCTAATTATAAAGATATCATGCATATTAGCCGAGCTATCACAATTTTCGCGGACGAAGTCGCGGGTGTAGTGCTAGTGTTAAATAATTTTGAGTAACTTCCGAAACTTAGAAAAATTGTCCGTCTCACAGTAATTACTGGATCATCACCATCGTCAGCCTGGAGCAGTTCTCTACTGGACATACTAGATCCTCAGCAACTCGCATCCAGTAGCTACCAGCCACCCTACGAAGGTCGTCGCTCCACCGAACTCGAGACCCCAATCAAAGCTAAAATTACACAGCACTAGCACGTTACATCAAAATTCCTTATGACATAAGAATGGAAGAGAATGACGAAATATTTATAAAACGAGTCAGAAACCTATCAATTGACATGTGCTATTATTCATTGAATGATTATTTTAATGATGACTTCAAAATGGATTGACTTTTACACCTACTTATTTATTGAATTTTGTTTTTTATTTTATTGACATTTTGTGTATCTTTTAACATGATTGTATTTTGATTATTATTTTAATGACAATATGTTGTTGACTATAATTTTATTTTATTGACATTTTGTTTTTGATTATTATCTTATTAACATGATTGTATTTTGTTTATTATTTTAATGACATGATGTATTTTATTCATTTTTGGTTAAATCGCCCAGACAAGCGACAAGATCAATTTAATTTTGTTATTTTGTGTCTTTCACGTTGACGAAATTGCTTATACAAATAGTACGCACGGCGGCCAATCGAGCTATGCAAAACCAAATTAAGCTGATCTCTCATCGTACGGGAAGCTCATACAAAGCGAAGTCAGGTTATACTGGTTATGTACAGCTTGATGTGCCGCCGTGTGTACAACATGGATTCTTTGATCTCAGAGACGTCAGATCTGCTGATGAGATTGCCAAAAGACTTCTCTGTCGCAAGACTTTGTTTTATTGTAGAATACTTCGTCGACGTGAAATTATTATAAAAATTTTACTTCCCTATTTGCATCGGATTTTGTTTTGTTTACACGGAACCCTAATCCTGTTTCTAAAATAACAGTACTCCTTATAACATCAGTTATCTGCCAGTAAAAGTCTCATCAAAGTTAATTAACTTTAATGAGTTATAAGTTTGTACTTATGTATACGACTCTTGCAGAGCAAATGTCAAAAATAATTAAATCCTAGTATTCGTAGAATTGACTCTCCCTGTTCCTACCCCTATTGTTATCTATACATATATATAAAAATGAATCTCTATTTCCCTTGGTCACGGCATCACGCATGAACGGCTGGGCCGATTTCGCCAATTTTTGTTCAGTTTGTTACTCTCAGGAGAAGGTTCTTAGGTAGGTAGTAGGTAGATAGTAGGTGGGTAGTAGGTAGGTAGTAGCAAAAGGTGCATTACAGCTAGTCTTCTCTAAAATAAATAAAATTGTAGTATCTGTTTCTAATGTCAAAATAACATGTTTTTACTGAATGCTTTATGAAAGTATACCATTTACGGTAAATATAACAAAAAAAAAAAACATTTTTAAATGTTTGGTTGTCTGTCTGTTTGTTCCGCCTAATCTCCGAATCGGCTGAACCGATTTTGATGGGACTTTTACTGGCAGATAACTGATGTTATAAGGAGTACTGTTATAAACAGGATTAGGGTTCCGTGTAAACAAAACAAAATCCGATGCAAATAGGGAAGTAAAATTTTTATAATAATTTCACGTCGACGAAGTATTCTGCAATAAAACAAAGTCTTGCGACAGAGAAGTCTTTTGGCAATCTCATCAGCAGATCTGACGTCTCTGAGATCAAAGAATCCATGTTGTACACACGGCGGCACATCAAGTTGTACATAACCAGTATAACCTGACTTCGCTTTGTATGAGCTTCCCGTACGATGAGAGTTCAGCTTAATTTGGTTTTGCATAGCTTGATTGGCCGCAATTTCGTCAACGTGAAAGACACAAAATAACAAAATTGAATTGATCTTGTCGCTTGTCTGGGTGATTTAACTAAAAATAAATCAAATACATCATGTCATTAAAATAATAAACAAAATACAATCATGTTAATAAGATAATAATCAAAAACAAAATGTCAATAAAATAAAATTATAGTCAACAACATATTGTCATTAAAATAATAATCAAAATACAATCATGTTAAAAGATACACAAAATGTCAATAAAATAAAAAACAAAATTCAATAAATAGGTAGGTGTAAAAGTCAATCCATTTTGAAGTCATCATTAAAATAATCATTCAATGAATAATAGCACATGTCAATTGATAGGTTTCTGACTCGTTTTATAAATATTTCGTCATTCTCTTCCATTCTTATGTCATAAGGAATTTTGATGTAACGTGAGGGCTAGTGCTGTGCCAGGGCTGCGGGACTGTTCGAAAGAGATACCGTGGCCCTGGAACACAAAGGGCAAAGAAGGAACATGGATGGGTTTTAGTCAGTACAAGTCTGACACTCCCTTCCGCTCCGCCCAGAGTGGGGGGGGGTCATTTGATGATTCCCATCCGAAAAAAAAAAAAAAAAAAGTTAATATATCTGTGCGACCATTATTAAAATATTTAACTGCACAATAACTTCAAAGAACAAATATGACTGCGTCATATCTCTACATCGCGGAGCTATTTGCAATATTGCATGTCTTGGGCACACGCCATGGTAGAATTTAGCATTTTTATTGGTGCCTTCAAGCTGTACTGGGCTATATTTTCAGGCGTAATATGTATGGGGCTTGTATTGCGGTATTTTAGCTGTTACGTAAGAGTAAAATGGTGTTATTTTTAGGTAAATAACGCATGCGGTATATGATGAATTTTTATGTAACTACAGGAAAATGAGGAGGTTTTAGCTGTCTTAAAAATATCTTATTAGGAGGCCGGCTTTAGGCGAATAAAGATGACTCAAGATTAGGCAGAAACATCCTTCTAAGTATTTAAAGAAGAGAGCAGACTGTGGATTCGTGGATGGTAGGTGCCAGTGGTGAAGCTTCCATACAACTTGATTCCTACCGGCTTCCCTTTGAAAACGGGCGCAGTCAGTATGCCATAGACAAATAATAAAATCACATTAAAGACATGAACTCCGGCTTATCTCTTAAAAAATTTAACCCTTCGCTACTGGTAGATGCAATTGCAATAATCACACATTAGGTACCATAGTTTGCCTCTGCATCACCCAATGGTTGACTGCTACAGAATACCATTGGCATTAAATCTACCTCTGTACATGCTGCGTGCTTAAAATATTAAATAAATAAAATACACCGAACTCCCTCTCAAAGAAGAGGACTTGGTCCCAGCTGTGGGAACTTGATAGGCCGGTTATGCATAGACAATTAGACAGCCAAGTAGTTTAGTTTAAACACTGAAGGTTTTGCTATAATTGGTCGCGGGACTTATAGAATTACCGTGACCCTGGATCATAAAGGGCTATTGAAGGACACCGTGGATTTTAGTCAGTACAAGTCTGACAGTTCCTCCCACTCTGCCCTGGGTGGGAGGACTCATTTGATGATTTTACCACGATAAAAAAAAAAAAAAAGGTTTTGCTATAATTTCAAGAGGACGGTAGTAAAAAACTAGTCCATTCTGACAAACGTGGTGATTACGACGAAAATCGCCTTCAAATGTTCTTCGTATCGGTCAAAGCATAAACTCAAGTTAAATAATTACGTAATTACTACAAAAATAACGTCACCATTGCATGTTTCTACACCATCAACTATCCGATAAGTCATTTTAGTTAATTATTTTAAAAACTTTGTAAGTATTTAAAAAGTTTTTTACGCCATGCAAGCAACCCGTTTTCAACAATAGGAGTTTCTTAAGTAAAGAAAGAAAGAAAACATATTTATTTGGCACATGCCACAAGTGCACACAACAAACAAAAAATTAAAAATCATACGAAATAGGCTTGCCTTTTGGCCGCACCTCGCCCGATGCGAAGCGACGATGCGGCCTAGGGTGGAACACGCGTCATCATCATTCATTCATCTTGCTCTTAAATCATTCATTGCCGTCAGAGTCAACACTAAAAATGCTGAATCCAGGTCATTTCCCTATCTACATCTGGGCCTAAAGCCGAACGTCCACCGCCGGCTAAACTAAGTTAGTTTAACTTAGCTCGCATAGTTGAGCCAGTTTTTCATACATGTGCGTACACCGCACATGTATGAAAAACTGACTCAACAGCCTTCTTCCATGCCAGTTGGGCCAACAAAGGTCCACATCAAGCTAGCAGCTTTGCTTAAAGAAAACATAACTTATTAAACTAGCAAATAAACTTCAAAATATTTTTTTTTATCATCATCATCATATCAGCCGAAAGACGTCCACTGCTGGACATAGGCCTCCCCCAAGTGTCGCCAAATTGACCGGTCCCGTGCGACTCGCATCCAGCGGATCCCTGCAACCTTCACCAGGTCATCGGTCCACCTAGTGGGAGGCCTTCTAACTTTTCGGCCCCATCGGCCATCCGTTCTGCGAGCAATGTGCCCTGCCCACTGCCACTTAAGTTTAGCTATTCTTATTTACACAATAAAAAGGTTAAAACTAAACAGAAAAAAAAAGATAAAAAGAAAAAAATGTAAATAATTAATATAATATTTGTAATTTGCGTTTGTTGTTTTGTGTATTTGTTATTTGTGTGTTTTTTTATCCTTCCTCAAGGTTTCATCACCACCATCATCAGCCTACTACAGTCCACTATTGGGGGCCTAAATAGCCGCTTTAGCAGAATCATAATAGGATAATAATATGAATCACGTTACAATTCCTAATATGGTCACAGATGCAGTTTATACAGGGTGTAAACAGACCCTTCACATAGCCGTCAACCAAGCATTCTGTACATCAAACAAAGTAACTTTACGCAAAAATTATTGCTGGGAAACGACTTTTTTTTTGGGGTGAAAAATCACGTTTTACGGTAGGACTCGATGGAAAGTACTCGAAGCATTGTGCTGATGGATGGATTGAATAGTACGGGGGCCGTGGAGGTGTGTAAAGTAAAAATCTTACATTAAAAACATGTATTTAAAATAAAACTTGTGAAAAAGTTGGAACTTTGGCCCCCAATATCTCCGTGACTAGAAGGTTCCCAGGTATGGTCTAGAACAAAAAAATGATCGCAAAGACGGGGAGAACAAGTGCCTTTCGGATGTGTTAAGGGTCTATTTACACTTTTTAATTATCATCATGCTGCCTGACGTCAACCCTCCTTGGGAATGCTATTGTGCATATCTTTATAATATATTATAAATATGCTAAGTATTCCATTAGTCGCCTCTTACGACACCCGCTGAATGAGATGGGGTGGTGGTATTCTTTGAGTCCGGCACACCACACGGACATCCAACCAAGTCACAGGGTGGCATAAAATCTCTGTCACCAGCCCCCGTAGCATGACCACCGTAGACAAGGATTTCTTTGACAGAAGAATCGACAAAATGACAGATAGTGCAAAGAAATCTGTCATTGTGTAGACACAATCTGTCATTTTGTCGATTCTTCCGTCAAAGAAATCCTTGTCTACGGTGGTCATGCTACGGGGGCAGGTCAGGCACTAACCGCACGCTACAGAAAGAATTGGTACACTCCAGTAGTGAAGGGTTCATTTTTGTAACAGGTAAGCCGGATTACATATCTTTAATGTGATTATATTATTTGTCTATAGAATGCTGACTGTGCCATTTTTCAAAGGGAAGCCAGTAGGAATCGAGTTGTGTGGAATCTTCGCCACTGGTACACTCCCCAATGACTGGGTTGTGGTTGTGAAAGTCGGATAGGCAGTCGCTCCAAGTTAAATACTGGTCCTAGCTGCATCTGGTTATAAACAATTTTTTTCTTTTTCCGGAGCGCCACAGATAACATTTTTCGTTTTGATGTGATTCTTCTTTAAAAAATGTGATAGCGAGTTAGCAAAAAGTGCAAACTATTTCTTGTTTGAGCGATGCTCATTTCAGTCATTTCTCAACATTCCCATAAAGGTGCTCCCTCACCGCGAGCATTCGCCTGTAATGTAACAGTCCAAGATTCGATTTTGTATGGAAACAAGTGAATCTGAAGTGTTACATTACAGGCGAATGCTCGCGGTGAGGGAGCACCATTAGATACTGTTTTAAGCTTTCACGGTTTACAACTAAACTTATACTGTCACTTACGGGATATCTTCCGTGATTGTTCATTATTTTGAGCTCCCGATATTTCGGCGCTGTTGCAAATAATGAACAATTACGGAAGATATCCCGTAAGTGACAGTATAAGTTTCCCATTAGATATTAAAAAAACCAACACATTTAGGATGTACATTCTCGTGTCACAATGTTAGTTACCATACTCCTCCGAAACGGCTTGACCGATTTTTATGAAATTTTATATGCATATTCAGTAGGTCTGAGAATCGGCTACTATCTATTTTTCATACCGCTAGGGTTGGTAGGGTAGTTAGCAGTAGCGAAGGGTAAATTTTTGTAAGAGGTAAGCCGGAGTACATAATTTTTTAAATGATTATATTATTTGCCTATGTAATACTGAATGTATCATTTTTCAAAGGGAAGTCGGTAGGAATCGACTTGTATGGAACCTTCGCCACTGATAGTTAGGTAAGGTATGTAGGTAGGGTAGGTTAAAAAAAACTGCATTGCTAGTAATACTGACTGTATCATTTTTCAAAGGGAAGTCGGTAGGAATCGAGTTGTATGGAACCTTCGCCACTGTTATTTAGGTAGGGTAGGTTAAAAAAAGGTGCACAGCTAGTAATATCTATTAACTACTATATGTTTCATTAATGTTTGCAAAAATTCGGCTAGCGGTTGAGAAAGGTCCCAATGTCCTATGACAGATTGTATTAGCTTGATGTGCTGGCGTTTGTACAAAGGAGAACATTTTAAATTTTCTTTCTCAATAACTATTTTCTTTGATATGCCTTCGTGCACTATACAGGGTGTTTTTTAAACGTGGGCAATACTTTAGAGGCGTGTAGTACTCATGAAAATAAGCAACTTTTACTATGGGACCGACCATGAAATCGCGAAAAAAATATCAGCTCATCCACACATTATTGGTCGCGTAACTCGAAAAAAAGTAGGCAACAGCAGATTTTTTAAATCATATTTCATAGTTAGCCCCATAGTAACAGTTGCTCATATTTATGAGTACTTCACTCCCATAAAGTATTGACCACGTTTAACCAAACACCCTGTATTATATTTAACAGCTCTAAAGCCGGTCGCCCATAAATTATATTACACGAAATTCTTTTCACTTTAAATCGTGCGCGTTTATAATGAAAATAACCACGTTTGGCAGCCGTGCCGTCGACTGAAGAGGTCATTATAACGCGATAAGAGGTTTTCTTCATTTTCTTTTTTTCAGGAGGACATTTATTATTATTTTTAATTGAATGCTTGGAAAATGACCAGTGTAAAAGTAAATGGATCGCGATTTTTTAAATTTAATATCGATCTATAAACTATAACAGCAAGAAGTTATTTTTTATAGTATTTATTTTGTACCCTATCACAATGTTTTCTTATTTAACCCAAAGGTTGACTGGTAGAGAATGCCTTGTGGCATTAAGTCCGCCTATGTACCACTATTGTACATGAAGTTTAAATAAATAACAAATATTCAAATCCGCTCTTATAATTAAGAATATTGCAAAAACGGTCAAATTAATTAATATGTAGTAATCGGTTGTCGCGGTATGGGCGTATGCTGCGGAGGAATAAGGAAAATGTCGTGAGGAAAGTCCTGAGTATGAATGTAGATGGGTATAAGAGTAGAGGAAGACCAAAGAAACGATGGATGAACTGTGTGAAAGATGATATGGCAAGAAAGGAGGTGTCTGAGAAGACACCTCCTTATGAGATGACAAGTAATACAGAAGTATGGAAGAAGAAGACATGCTCCGCCGACCACAAATGAATTGGGATAAGGGCAAGAGAATGATGATGGTCATATTAATACACATAGCAACATTCCCAAAATCATAACTTTAGGTCAACAATTTTGTAATCACAGTATGCCGTTGTTAACCGCAACTTTTTTGAGGCAATCCCTAGTTTGAGCCTGCTCTGTCCCACTGCTGGGCAAAAGCCTCCCCCATGGCTTTCCAATCCTGATCGCAATCCCTAGCTGGCTCTTACTATTATCTCGTCAGCGGATTTTTAACAGAGAAACACAAGATTTTGTTAATTTTATTTTTTTTACAAAGGAGATCTCACCCAGGTTAATATCGTAGATTATCAATCCTATGCAATACTGTTGCCTACCAGTGGCGAAGGTTCCATATAACCCGATTCCTAACGGCTTCCCTTTGAAAAATGACACAGTCAGTATTGTATAGCCAATAATATTATATACAGTAAAGATATGTACTCCGGCTTACCTCTTACAAAAATTGACCCTTCGCTACTGTTGCCTACAAAGGTTAATTTAATCAAACGACTGATACTTTCTTTTCTTCTCTGCAGCATATAAAGAGATCCTGCCAGGGCTGCGGGACTGTTCGAAAGAGATACCGCGGCCCTGGAACACAAAGGGCAAAGAAGGAACATGGATGGGTTATAGTCAGTAGAAGTTTGACACTCACTTCTACTCCGCCCAGAGCGGGGGAGGTCATTTGATGATTACCCATCCGAAAAAAAAACAAACAGATATTTCGTGAACATTCTCACGTAACCGCTGCGTCATTGGAACAGTTACTACAGTTAGTGACTGAATCACTGCGGCCTTGTGTTTGTGGTGCATAGTTTAACAATAATTAATGATCGGTACATACGTGTACTCTTGTTGCCATTTAGGTTCATCTGAAAACCTAGTCAGTTTAACGGTTGTATGAAAGCTATCAGTGACAGGGATATGACCACTAATGCATTGAAAAAGTAGGCTTCCAGTCTAACCGGATGCAGCTGAATACCAGAATTTTACATGGAGCGACTGCCTATGTGACCTCCACAACCCAGTTAGTACTGGGTAATACGATATCCCTTGGTAAGATTGGTTGTCAGAATTTCGGACCACTGACTACCTGTTACGAGCTGCGAGAATAAATAAGAATAAAAACAAATTATTCATAATTTTATTATTTTTAAACTGTTGAAAAATTTGACCGCAATAGTCACATATACGTGACAAGCAAGCGCGTGCCCTGTACGCCAAACGACTCATATATGTGTCAAAATGGTAGGTGAAATTGTGGCTGGACGTGGAGGGCACGCGCGTGCGTTTATGCTCTGGCGGTCAAAAGGACGGATACGGATGTATTACGAAAGGCGAATGGAAAGTCCTTAATACAAAAAAGATGAAACTAAACGACCCATTACCACATAATGTAAACAGTTAGTATGATATCATTCATGAGTGATATATCCGTTAACGAGTTCATTCAAGATAGTTCTGAGAACTCTCACACGATTTCTATAATACAATTTAACTTCTATAATACCAAACAGTTACCTTTAGACATTATTATTTTGCAAAGACGAAAAAGTACATCAAGTAGATGAATTAAAATTTTTAGGACTTAACGTAGATAGACATCTAAATTGGAAATGCCATGTCGAACATATTTGTCAGAAACTTGATAGGCTGTTGGTCCCGGTTGTCATTTGTAGATCTTTGACAGTCGTAACAAATAGTCAGTGGCCCAAAATTATGATAAGTCTTACGAAGTGGTATCGAATTACTCAGTACTACCTGGGTTGTGGAGGTCAGATAGGCAGTCGTTTCATGTAAAATTCAGCTGCATCCGGTTAGACTGGAAGCCGACCCTAACATAGTAGGGAAAAGGCAGGGCAGGTGATGAACGTACAGCAGTGGGAAGAAGTGGGGGCGCTTAATCCATCAGTAGTCCATCTCGCGGGCCCAGTGCAGATTGAATGGTGGGTATCAAACATCTTCGATTAATTTGGTACTAGCGACTCCTAGTACCAAAATAATCAATCAATAAAGGTACTAGTCGTTACAGGTAGTCAGTGGCCCAAAAAGTCTGACAACCAGTCTTACCAAAGGGTATCGTATTACCTAGTACTAACTGGGCTGTGGAGGTCAGATAGGCAGTCGCTCCATGTAAAATACTGGTATTCAGCTGCATCTGGTTAGACTGGAAGCCGACCCCAATATAGTTGGGAAAAGGCTAGGCAGATGATGATGAAAAGGTTCTAGTCTAAGAACTTTTTCTTCTCTGTTTTAAGAGCAGTGGTGAAGAAATGATGATCCCTTCTTCATCTTCCTGCCCTTGTCCCATTCTACTCAGGGTCGGCGCAACACGTTTTCTTCTATCATTCTCCCCTGTCAGACGTCACGGCATCATTTACTCCTTTCTGTTTCATATCTTTCCTCACACAATCCTTAAGGCGCTCCCTCACCGGGAGCATTCGCCTGTAATGTAACAAATGCAAGATTCGATTTTGAGCATTAAGGTGCTCCCTCACGAGCATTCGCCTGTAATGTAACAGTTCACATTCACTTGTTGGTTGTTGTTTGGGAGCACCATTACGTTCACTTGTTTCTGTACAAAATCGAAACTTGGATTGTTACATTACAGGCAAATGCTCCCGGTGAGGGAGCGCCTTTATGCAACATGTTGGGAGAAAATGAAATGATGACCCCTGAGGGGCCCTAAATTATTGAAGGCGTCATACAGACGTAGAAAAGTCAGTGATGGTAAGAAATCAACAACAATTACTCCATATTTTACTTTGAAGTATATGACTGATTAGTTTCGCTGTCGGCCTTGGCCAATTGATTTCGAATTCGTCAAAGCATACATAACATCACGCCTTTAATCCCCGAAGGTTTAGGCAGAGGTGTACCTAATAGTACACCCACATCCAGTTATACAGGGTGTAAACAGACCCTGCACATAGCCGTCAACCAAGCATTGTGTACATCAAACTAAGTAACTTTACGCAAAAATTATTGCTGGGAATCGACTTTCGATTTTTGGGGTGAAAAATCACGTTTTAAGGTAGGACTCGATGGAAAGCACTCAAAGCATTGTGCTGATGGATGGATTGATTAGTATGGGGGTCGTGGAGGTGTGTAAAGTAAAAATCTTACATTAAAAACATGTATTTAAAAAAAATTGTGAAAAAGTTGGAACTTTGACCTCCAATATCTCCGTAACTAGAAGGTTCCCAGGTATGGTCTAGAACAAAAAAATGATCGCAAAGACGGGGAGAACAAGTGCCTTTCGGTTATGTTAAGGGTCTATTTACACCCTGTATTTAAGACCCATGTAATAGGGGGTGAGCCTCTTGCTATCAACCGGGCAAAAATCCAGACTCCGTGGCTGCTACTGAGAAATTCCTGATGGAAAAACCCAATCATACTTTGCACGACCCGGGAATCGAACCCACGACCTCATGCACAGCAGTAGCGCTTGCGACCACTAGGCCAACGAGGCAGTCTCCATACTTTAATCTGAAATGTATGACTGATTAGTTTGGTTAGTGGCCTTGGCCAATTGGTTTCAAAGTCGTCTAAGGTCCGCTGGATGTAACACAGAGTAAATAGGTCAATTGGGTTTTAAAGATGAATCTTCTCTATCAAACATTTTGCATTCCTTGCCGTTATTATTATTCGCCGCTGCTCGCGACTATCTCTTCATGTATTTTGTGTTTTATCATTTGTTTAAAAAAAACAAGGTGATGCAAAGTAGCCGATGCAAGGTGTAAAAGAACCCTTCACGATGCCGTCAACCAAGCACTCTGTCCATCAAACTACGTAACGCTACGCAAAAATTATTGCTGGGAAACGACCTTTTTTTTGGGTAAAAAAACACTGTTTACGGTAGGACTCACTGCAATGCACTCAAAACACTGTGCTGATGGATGCATTGAATAGTACAGTGTTATACTTAGTATGAAAATATGAATATCCTATTACACTATCCGATTTCTATTCATATTTATTTTCCGTCCATTTGCAAAGCAGCGGAGAGCAGCGGTGGCCCAGTGGTGGCGGCTCCGACTTACAAACAGTAAGTCGTGGGTTCGAACCCAAGCAGGCGCATTACTTTGTGTAATTTATTTCATCACCATTGCTCTCAAAAACGGTGAAGGAAAACATCGTGAGGAAACCGGCATGTCTTAGAACCAAAAATTCGAAGACATGTGACATCTACCAACCCGCACTGGGCCCGCGTGGTGGATTATAGCCCATTCTCTCTCATAGAGAGGAGGCCGGTGTCCCAGCAGTGGGAACATTATAGGCTGATTATGCTTATGCTTATGCATTTGCAAAAACTTTTAGCACTGTTTTATGAAACGTTTTGGAAGAAAAACTCGTAAAATTCTAAAATAAGTCATCGCTGCACCAAAATATCTTGAGTCAATATTTTTCGCCAAAAATGTTAATCCTTTTTTACAGCCCCACGTTATTATCAGTCAAACAAGCGAAGATTATCGTAATACCAAGACTTTAGCACATTAGTGTCATTGCCCCGCGTTTAAAGGTCGTTCAAACTGACAGGAATTAGCTAGTAAAACTCCCCAAACGTTATGGATATTAAATCACGATAAAAACTGCCTCGTTCGTCTAGTAGTCGCAAGCGCTACTGTAGAATGAGGTCCTGGGTACAATTACTAGCTCGGGTTAATTGTTATTGGGTTTTTCCAGCTGGAATTTCCCAATAGCAGCCACGGAGTCTGGAATCGTGCCCATCATTCATCATTTAAGCCGAAAGACGTCCACTACTGGACATAGGCCTCCCCCAAAGACGGGGTTTTGCGATAATCGCCACTCTTGGCAGGCGCGTTGGAATAGTGCCCGGTTGGTGGTAATAGGCTTGCCCTTTATTACATGGGACTCAATCATAACTGGCGTCATGTGGGTGTTCTATTAGGCACACCTCTGCCTAATCCTTCCGAGGATTACATGAGTAATTTATTATTTCCTTTATTTATTTTTACACATATTAAATACATTTTTAAATATTCTAATATAAAACAATTTAAAAAAAAAACATTTAAAAATATAAAAAACAGTGGTCCGCCGGTATCGGGAGCAGGGTCCAAGCTACCGGTGGTTAGGGCTCCAGAGACAGGAAATAATAATAATGGTGATGAGTAATTTTATTATTATGTTTATAAAACTCGTCCCGATTTATATGAGAATAGCTCCTGCCGTAATAACACGATTAACCAGTCAACGGAGGGGTGAGGGGAGATGACTACCCGGGGTTCGTGGCACGTGCTTAAGTATCGTCTCTTGTGGAGGCTCTTTTAAATTAATACATGAACAGTGCCAGCTATGCAGTAGCTGTAGGAAACTTCATTACAACCCCGCGGATACACCAAGGAATACAACATGTATTCTACGAGGGTGGATCAAAAAGTTCTTGGAATCAATATAAAAAATGCAAAAAATTAATCAAAAATATTTTATTTTTGTACATAATTTCCTTATAATGTAATGCATTTAGAATAACGCGTTTCTAACTTTCTTAATCCTTGCGAAAAAAAATTATTTCTTGACTCGCAAAAAACTCCTCTACGGCAGCCATAACCGCGTCGTCGTCGTGAAATTTAGTTCCACGAATATGCTCTTTTAATTTTGGGAATAAGTGAAAATCACTAGGGGCTAAGTCCGGAGAATATGGTGCGTGGTCAAGGATATTGAAGCCAGCACAGCGGATTGCGTTGACCGCAACTTCCGATCGATGAACAGGAGCGTTATCGTGAAGAAACAACGCGCCTGCCGATAGTTTTCCACGACGTTTTTCTTTAATTGCATCACGCACTTTCGGAATTAAATTAGCATAATAGGGTCCAGTAATCGTCTGGCCTTTAGGCATGTAATCAATAAAAAGGATTCCTTCACTATCCCAGAACACTGAGGCCATAACTTTACCGGCGGTAGGAGTAACCCGAAATTTCTTTATGGACGGAGACGATGGTCGTATCCAAGACATGCTTTGTCTCTTAGATTCAGGATCGAAATGGTGGACCCACGTTTCATCCACCGTGACAAGACGATGGCAAAAATTTTCCGGAACCTGCTGGAACATTTCGACATTACGCTTTGAAATTTCCAAACGTCGCTTTTTGTTTTCGTCGGTTAACATTCGTGGCACCCATTTTGCCGAAACTTTTTAAACCCCAATGAATCAATTAAAATGGATTGAATGCTACCAAATGATATCTTTAGGATTTCAGCTAAATGATTTATCGTTATTCTTCTGTCTTTCAGAACCAGATTTTCAATCTTTTTGATATTTTCATCCGTAACAGAGGTTGAAGGCGGCCAGAACGCGGGTCATCTTTACAGCTTAATCTACCTCTTTTAAATTCAGCTACCCAGTATGCAACCGTAGAATAGGGTATAGCATCATCCCCTAACGTCTTCTGAATGTCCAAAAGAAACCCCTTCGTGGACATTTTTTTCAGGCAGAGATACTTTATCACCGCACGTAACTCACTTTTCTCCATAATTTCGCGTTTTAAGAAACTCGGTGTACAAAATAATTTGTTGCGTGCGAACGAACTGATGAAATCAAGTGACACTTTGCATAAATATTGTGTGATAGACACTCTTTAAATCAAACATGGAACTATCCGATTTTTTTTATTATAAATATACGCTTCTAAGAACTTTTTGATTCACCCTCGTATATGGTGTGTTTACTGTTGTCGTGTTTCTTTTATATACAACGTGTAACAGAATAAACGCAAGACCTCTCGTGTGGTGTCTCAGACCATGAAACTGAACAACTTTTGTTCTATGAGTTTTGGAAATTCATAACTTTTTTTTTAGTTTTACCATACATGTGGATCAGGTGATTGCGTCCTTTCCTATAGAAAGTATTTTTTTTTTTTGCGAATTTCTAGAACTCGTAGAACAAAATATGTTTAGTTTTATGGTGCAAGAGACCACACGGGAGTTCTTGCGTTTATTCTGTTACACGTTGTATAAAACAAGTTTGAAGATCATAAGTCAGCTATTATTAACTACCTACACGAAAGCAGCTTGCATGGAGGATACGACCAGCAATAGAAATCATGTTAGTATGTTCGGGAAAAGTAATTATTTATTTATTTTTCTGGAAGAAAGACAAGAAAAGCACTACTCAGCTAACACTAATTAACGATGAAGGAAAACATCGCGAGGAATCGGTATGGCCATACCTGTTCCGGTTAAAACCAAAAATTCAAGACATGATATGACATCTACCAATCCGCACTGGGCAGTGGATTACAGCCCACTTCCTCTCATAGAGATCAGGCCTGTATACTAGCATAACAGAACATCACGCCTGTAATCCCCGAAGGGTTAGGCAGAGTCTGACAGTCCCTCCCGCTCTGCCCTGGGTGGGAGGACTCATTTGATGATTTTACCACGTCAGAGGTGTACCTTATAGTACACCCACATTTCGCCAGTTATGTTTAAGTCCCATGCAATAGAGGGTGAGCCTATTGTCATCAACCGTGCAATAGTGGCTGCTATTGAGAAATTCCTAATGGAAAAACCCAATAGCACTTAGCCTGACCTGGGAATCGAAACCAGGACCTCATGCTCAGCAGTCGCGCTTGCGACCACTAGAACATGGAGGCAGTCCGCAATGGTATGTACCTACTAGTAGTGGGAACACTACAGGCATTATTTTTTTTTGTGGGGTTGGCCGAAGGGTGTCATAATATCGACGATTCCGCGGAAGGCTAAGCGACACCACGCAGCGCAACACGACGCCGTCACTTCGTGTACAATAGTTTATATTTTCTAGTTTTTATAAAATACTAGATTATGCGCGCGGCGTCACCCGCGTGAAGTTCGATAACTGTCCCACGGGATCACACTACCGGGATAAAAAGTATCCTATGTGTTAATCCAGGTTACAACCTATTTGTGTTCCAAATTTCATCCAAATCCGTTCATTAGTTTTGGCGTGATTGAGTAACAAACATCCATCCATCCAAACTTTCGCATTTATAATAGTAGTAAGATGTATGATGGTCTATCTATAAGGTATGTTATGGGTCTTTGTTACCTGAAATAAATGATATATTATTATTATTTCCTTTATTTATATTTTTACAAATTATTTACATTTTTAAATATTCCTTAGAAAAAACAATATAAAAAACATTTAAAAATATAAAAAAATTGTAGCCCACCGGTATCGGGAACAGGGTCCAAGCTACCGGCGGTCAGGGCTCCAGAGAGAGGAACCTCCTAACAATACGAGCCGTGTCCAGAAGTACCGCTTTCTGAATCAAGCCCTTGATCCAGCCGTCTAACGAGAGCCTCCTCAGGTATTGGTCGAGGCTCTTGGCAATTAAGCCATGGGCTGATACAACTATCCGCACAATGATCGCTGAGTATTCCTTCTTCCTTATTATTATTTTATTATTAAGCAGTGATAGCCTAGTGGTGTGACCGTCGGACTGCCAAGTCACAGGTCTCGAGTTCGAACCCAAGACACGCAACTCTGATTTTTCAGATTCATTTGCGTATTGTATAATTATCACTTGCTTCAGTATAGGAAAACATCGTGAGGAAACCGCGGCCGCTCGCGGCACCGCGAGACGTCACGCGGCCCGAGTCTTTCAAACGATACTACTACGGCTTGAGTGAACGCCGCGTCGCGTCGCGGTGTGAACTGACCCTATAATGTCAGCAGTCGTTTAGAAAAATGCTACTGCATACCACTTTCAAAAATCTTATCTTTTGACAAATCATTTAAATTCTATCTTTACGCTATCAGCCGCAAGTTAACGAAGAAACGTTTTCTTTTTAATCGACTGTAGCAGAGTCCAAACAGACAGTGCCATTTTTCTATCATTATTCCACTCTTACCAAAGGCTATCGTATTACCCAGCACTAACTGAATTGTGGAGGTCAGATGGGCAGTTGCTCCATGTAAAATACTGGTGGTCCGGTTAGACTGGAAATCGAACCTAACATACTTGGGAAAAGACTATGCAGATGATGAGTACCTATGACATAATCTGTAGCATAGAATAGACTACAGGGTGGAAGGGACACCGACGCCAAAACGGTTACCACGTTTTCAGTACATCATTCTGAGGGCTCAGAATGATGTACTTTTTCATCGGTCGCCGGTCGTAAAAAAAAAGTCAGCTGTTCCATACATTGTGACCATGTAGGTATTGCACTTTTGTAGGTAACAGTTGATTTTTTTTTAAAAACCGATCAGGCCAGGAATATCTTCCAGCTAACCTTTGGATGGACTGGCATACCACATTGTTTAGACAAGCCCAGCCACCACTGACTTCTGGCCATCGGAATGTTGATTAAGACAACAGATTAAAAACAGTTGGTGCCAATAAAACTCATTTGGCAAAACTACTGTAGATCAGACCTTGTGACATGCAATACATTCTATTGTGTTATTGGTATGTGACCTACAGAAACTAATATTTTTTTATCATGTTACCAAGCTTAACTTTAAATGAAATCAATGATTGCATGACGGTGGACAGGTCAGAATGGAAGAAAGATCTTGTTACACCAACCAACCACCGTAACAAGGGCAGAAAAATTATGACAGCCAAGTTAAGCCTTCCTTTCCATTTATCTGTCTTTGGCTATGAGGGCCAAGACACAGACAAGAGGACAAGAGTCCAGCTCGTCACGCCAACTCCTTCTGGGCCTACCACGTCGCCGGGTTCTGTTGTTCGGAACCGTTTGCCCTGCAGAGGGACACATCAGGCTCATAATAAATTAAATAATAATAATAGTAAGTTATATGTTAGTTTTATGCTCTAAAATACAACCTTGTGGAATCGGAAGTGCCGTACTATAAGTATGTGCCCGACCCAGTTCTCGAAAATGGCAGTATCACATTGTACTGGGATCGATCCATCATCACTGACAGGACTATTGTAGCCAATAAGCCTGATATAGTGGTGGTGGATCGATGGAGCGGCGCGCAATGATTGTTGACATAACGGTCCCGCATGATGAGAACCTCGTGAAAGCCGAGAAAGATAAGCAAATCAAGTATCTTGACTTGGCTCACGAGGTTGTCGACATGTGGGATGTGGACTCAGCGATCATTGTGCCGATAGTTGTATCAGCCCATGGCTTAATTGCCAAGAGCCTCGACCAATACCTGAGGAGGCTCTCGTTAGGTAGCTGGATCAAGGGCTTGATTCAGAAAGCGGTACTTCTGGACACGGCTCGTGTTGTTAGGAGGTTCCTCTCTCTGGAGCCCTGACCGCCGGTAGCTTGGACCCTGTTCCCGATACCGGTGGGCTACAATTTTTTATATTTTTAAATGTTTTTTATATTTATATTTTTTTTCTAAATAATATTTTAAAATGTAATTAATTTGTATGTAAATAAATAAAGGAAAAAAAATAGTAAGTTAAACCTAAAAAATTGACTTTTAAAAACTTTTAAGCTCACATTGGTATCCTAAATCATTTAAATCACCTAATGAAATATATTGTTTTCTAAAAGGATATCATCTGCCTGGCCTTTTGGACACTATGTTGAAAGTTTGAAACATCTCACAATATTATACTGATTTACTTTACTGAAACAATCAGTTTATAATAAAACAATTTTAAAAGAATGCGTCTTCATATATATAACCAAGCACTATTTTTATCACAACAGATGTCCATTCTGCAAGCAATACTTCCTGTGATTGTTGACAGTACAATCAATCAATTGAATAATAATATATCTTGATTGTTAGACTTTATAAATTGATACCAAGGTTTTTAATTTTTTCAATTAAATCCTTTTTTTAACAGGCCTGCACGAACGCTTCCATTCGATTTCGATTCGGAAAGTCGTTTGTCTATCTCGCTCGCTTTCGTAATGCCAAAAAAAGATAGATATACGACTTGTCGAATCGAATCGAAGCGCTTGTGACTAGGTATGCAGGTGTGGAGTATGCGCAACAGGCCCAATATTACAATATGGAAGACATAAAGAGAGAAGGTTAGAATCATTTCTTATGATTCATTAACATAAAATGTTGTTTGAATAGACAATCAATTTTATTGTTAAATAAACACCATTGAGCTCATACAGGAGACGGCTGTAGGAAGATAGAAGGGTTAGGAGTAGCAGTATGTGAGATACTTTTATGTTCCTGTCTCCTAAGAGAATAACATTAGACCGATGACCTGGTAAAGGTTGCAGGGATCCGATGGATGCGAGACGCACAGGACCGGTCAATGTGGCGACGCTTGGGGGAGGCCTTTGTCCAGCAGTGGACGTCTTTCGGCTGAAATGATGATGATTCATGTTATGTTGCACCTACTTCTGTTAATAATAACATCCACTGTGAGCACAGGGTAATGGAAACATAATGATGAATTCGTTTTCAAAAGTTACTAGATCATAAAAATAGGTCTGAAGTACGGTATTACATTTCTAGTGATGATTAATGTATGCAAAATACTGTGAAATTTTTTTGAACAAAATAAACCACAAAAAGGAAGCCAAATATGCTATTATTTTAATTATAATGGTACACAGTGTATTTAAAAATAATAATAACATCACGCCTAGCCCTGTAATTCCTCCGCAAATCCCTAAATAATTAAATTTTTGATTAAAACTGTTCTGCTATGAAATTACCGTTGATATGTTTATGTACTCAGGAATGAAGCGTATATTATTGTTTTACGCTTAGACTGGCTTGCACTAGCTACACAAAGCATGTTGGCCTAAATAAAAACCTATTCACTAGCTTTCAGGAAAACTTATTCTTTTAACTTATATTTTTAATAAAAATACTTTGCTGTTATAAAACTACTTGCATAATAACTAACTAAAATAAAATCAAAAGTAAATGTACATTAATAAAGATGTCAGAATATCTATCTACACTTATCAAAATATTTTATTTCACATAGGCCTACACGGGCACATGTACGGTACAGGTTGGTCTGTATTGTGTGTTTAGTGGTTAATATTTATAAAGAGGTAAAATTTTGGTAATTTTGTGTGTAATTATTGCAATGAAAAAAAAACGAAAATTCTTTCACTAACCGGAAGCTACATTATCCTGAGTGTCATAAGCTACATTTAAAATGTTCCCGTGGATTAATTTCCGTTCATAATGGGAGCGAAGCCGCAAGCAATGGCTAGTAAACAATAAAAACACTTCAAACTATTTAAGTGTAGGAAACAATTATAAAATAAATAAAACCTTTTAAGTAAGACCTTGTAGGAACAGTAATGTGTCGTGTAATGGTTGAACATATGTTAATTTTAGAAACAATTACAGATATAACTCATGTACTTTTACACAAGTTTTTGTAATAGATTTTATCAGTGATAAAAATGGCTTGACGAGATTAACCAAGGATAGGTAGGATCAAGTTAATTTTTATGTCAATGGAGTCCCATGTCCAGCAATGGACAGCAAATGGAATGGAATTGGTTGTATCTAGTAAATGCCCCCCAGTAGTAAGTAAGCATAGCTATTATGGCTAGACGCATAGATGGCCGATGGAGCAAGGCTCTGACCAAGTGGTGGCCAAGGTTAAGCCAAAGAAACCAGGGCTATCCTAAAGCTCGTTGGGTCAACGATATTGTCAAAGTCGTGGGAAACACCTGGATAAGGAAAGCATGGAACCGGGAAGTGTGGCAGAAAAAAGGGGAAGCCTATACCCAGCAGTGGGTGATTCCTAGCTGATATGATGATGACAGGTATTATTATTTTATTTTCTTCCCACAAGAACTCTTTGATACAGTTTATGGTTTATCCATCTGTTTAAGGGAAGTGTTACCTTCTTTAGATATTTGTTTAAGTACAACAGTTACCAACAGCTTTAACAGAAAGATACTGCATGGTTGTATAAGTAAGACAAAGCCAATTTCAGACTATCCCGGGTAAAGCAGAAAAAGAAATGGAACTCACTAACAAGCACTTATACAGATTATTCTTGGTAACACTGGCGTATATAATCTCGCTAAGACATTAGTATTGTGTTTCTCTTACAATATTAATCCTTTTATTACTAAATATTTTTACTTTTTTAACTAAAACTATTCTTTGATTTGAAATCTTAAAAATAACCTTTTCTTTCCTTTATTAATTATAATTTCATTTTGTATATCAATTATTTTTAAATTGTTTCGGATAAAATTTCTAGAACTTTGTCCTATTTTTGTGGAAATTTCTGATAGGAAAAGGATGTTACTATGTTACTCATAAAGATACCTGTAACAAACACTTGACAATTTATTGTGCAATAAAATTAATCAAGCATCTGTCAAATCTAAAAATAATTGAAAAGAAATAGTTTTGAAACTGAAATTATATTTTTAAAACTTAAAATTGTGAGGATATTACTTTTGAGTGATGTGTCATGCAATGTCGAGGTTGCAGGTCTCTCTATTGCACTTTAAATACAGAAAATACTTAGTAAAAATTAGGTCATTCTTAACTAATTAACAGGAAAATTATAATTTGCACCTGAGAATAAATATTACCTTGGAAATTGAACAACAATACCTAAAGCCATCATTACTGGCAGTAATTATGAGTATTTTAAATAAAGAACAGTTACAGAACAAAGAAAAGTGATGTGTTTTGAATATCACAACACCTTTGGGTGTGTTCAACACTAATTAGTAACCCAGACTTGTCTTGCACTCAAGGTCATTTGTAACACGTGTTTTTTTATAACAAACACCGCCCCATAAACAATACACAACGGTAAATACTCTTTTTGTTACTAATTCTGACGAATAAAACATTTTTTTCGTCATAAAAAATATTTTATACGACAAACGAGATTTACAATGCCATTTTTTGTGACGAAACTCCCGAGAAAGTGTTAGAATCGCGTCGATATTGTCTTAAATAGACGTAAATTAGAGATTTAAGTATTTTAGAAAGGCCCCCTACCTTGTATACATCACCGTAGGTCCCCGAACCGATTCTCTGAATGAGTTCATACTCATCTTGTGGATTCCTCCGTGATATATCCGAACTCAAAACACCACCACTATGAGCCATAATCACTATTGAACACTATACTAACATTTATCTACACTTTCATCTCATCATTCACATAATTATTAACACAAAACGTCGTGAAATTAATTATTTTTCTATCACTTCACTCGACATCGTCTGACGTTTGCCACAGTGCCGTTCTTGGTGTTGCCATACTACGTTTTTAATTTACTACTAGAACGCAGTGCAAATCTAGCACACCTGACGGATGATTTGACTGTTTCACAAGCGCTGAAAAACAAGTAAATGTGCATCACTATATTTATGAGTAGTATGGTTAACTGACACTATTACTAACAATACATATAGTCGATCGCTTATTCGGGAGGTACGGTTGATCAGAAAAAAAAACTAAATCTGTGGCCTGTGGACTCCTTTATTTTGTTAACTGACATTTTTTTTTTGTAAACATTACATAACATCACGCCTCTAATCCCCGAAGGGTTAGGCGAACGAACGAAGGTCTATTGTACACCCATATTTCTCCAGTTATGTTGTTGTCCCATGTAATAGTGGGGCTAACCAATTGCAACTTTTTGTTGAGTCTACCAACTAGGCGTTCTCTTACTCGTGGGCAACACTGACTTTCACTGTCATAATTCCAAATTTTATGGTAAACCGTAGACAAGAACTATTTTTTAAATAGGCCTAGATCAGCTTAGATTGATCCTACTATTTTAGGTCAAGTATAGAATAATATGCTTGCTAGGGTCACATAAATCAACTTAGTCGCTTAGCATATGTATAGTATCACCACTTTACGTGTGCAGTTCAAGGTAGCGTTGTTTGTCTAGAAAATTCATCGATATGTCAAACTTGGTACATTTATTTTAGTTCTGTGTTTACCCGCTTGCACAGATAAGTTGGTTGAAGTGTATCCCATGGTCCCACGTCACATGGCTGCCAAAACATAAAACAATGGGGATAAGGAAGAGGGAGGCTACGTACGCACTGACAGGTGCCTTGTTTAGCACCTAGAGCCTAGTGACTTAACATATACTTGCTAGGCGCTAGCGAAGGCGCCAAGCGCGCGATGCGGCTGGGTGGGACAATTTTAGATCGTTCGTTTCACTTCGCTCCTCGCTAGGCTCTAGGTCCTAAGCAAGCCACCTGTTCGTGCGCATGTAACTTGTCGGACGTATTTTTCACTGGGCATTGTTTGAACACTTTATGCCTTATGACGGCTCTGACTCGTTGTGTATGTAATATGATGACTCTGGCTCATTAGCTTGGACTGGCCTGTTATCGAGAATATTTTGCAATAAAGCCAGAAATAGGAGTCCCGCGCACTGTTTGCAGGGTTTAACCAAACACGGAGGGGATGGCGGGGTCTTAGTTGGCTCGCTCGCTACACCCTGCCATCCTCTTCGAACCTAGCCTGTGCGAGTCGGGGTGGCCAAAGTCCTGAGCTCGCTCTTGCATTCTAAGTTTTTTCTTGTTTTATTAATTAGCTGCTCCGTGTGCTAAATTGCCAACACCGTTTTCAGCTTTTTTTCCAGTCAGCGCCGGCAGCAATTTCAAGAAACGGCACTGGAAACTGATTTGTAAAATGTAAGGTACTTCTAGGTTTGCCTAAAAATACATCAGTCAAAGGCAGAAATTGGAATCTATTTTTGGGTTTGCTAAACGGCGTTCGTCAAACCTAGGATAAACGAGTTAATCCGTGAAGAGGCTACATGTCGATCTTTGACTATAACATACACATTTCATTACGCGTGACTGTATGTAACACCACACTGCGCTCCAAAACTCAGATGACTGCCGCAACTCAAAAAGCCCTGGTCGCGCTTGATTAGAAGCCATGTTAATTTAACGGATTTCTTCTCCAACCATCAATAAAACAAATAGAAAATAATGTTAAAATGGTATATTTATTACAATCCAATATCTCCAGCCGGCATCCATGTAACGTCTTACAAAATTTGTTTTACGCCGACATCAATAATAACTTCTAACACTTTATTATAAAATTATATAATCTTTTGGTACAATCCATTTAAGTGCACTTTTACAAACTTTACGACTTAGCGACGTAAAGGCTACTCGAGTTAAGCATTCGGGGAAATTTTCAATTTCCGAAACATAATAAAACTTATCGTAATACGCGTCGGCACTATACCTTTGCTTAAATTATGGTTGTCTATTGACTGGCTGTATAAAGTAAGATCTTTGCTTCAAAACATTGACTATGGATTACATATCAATTACGAAAACTTGTATATAAAATTGGATTGCTCATAATCGTTTGTAAATTGCAACAATACGGATTAGTCAAGCACTTTCACGTTGATAGTATGCTCTAAATAATACTAATACTACAATTAAACATATTGGACTCAACTAATGATGGATGTAGCAACCCATTAAATAAACATCCATACAAAATCTATATACTCGTCAACTGTGAAAGTACTTTACACTAATAAAACATTTGTATAAGCTATATCTTCTATCGGGTTCATTCTATATATTTGAGCTAATATATATAACAAAATTTGCGGGTATTTACTACATACTATAATGAATCACTATTTATTTTGTCATTATTACTATGCAAATCATTTTAAACATAACGGCAATATTTCGCTAAACCTTCGGGAATCTTTGTCACTCACGAATGTAACCGAAGTTAATTGTTCTGTGAGTGAATGAGATAGCGGTAAGCTTGATCTCATTTCCTTGTAAGAACAAAGAATTTAGACGAACAGCCGAAATGCATAACATTATTATTTTTTAATCAGTTTTGGCGCACATATTTGTTTATTAACAACAATTTCACGTTAAAGTTTAACAGCATGCAACAATTTTATTCATATAACTAAAATTTCAAAGTTAAAACATACAGTCAAGCTTAATCAGCTAATATTATATTTATTTCGTCATCAGTGCCTTATCGTATCACGATTTGAAAGAGTAACATGCAAGTTTGACAGTTGAGACTATTTCCTTCTTCAATTTAATTATAAATAATATTTTTTTATAACTCTTCCACCGAATTTGTACTAAATGCTATCATAGTTTATTTACAGGGAAGTGAGCCGAAAACAATAGTTTTTATTTGGTAAAAGCGCTTAAACGACAAAAGAATTACATTAGGATTGTGTATGGGTTGTTCAATGTTTTACTCTTTTTTTAGTATTTTAACAATAATAAATGGCGAGTTGGAGCATAGAAAAGATGCAAGGCCCTAAGTGAAAATAGAAAACGAATGGAAAAGTTTACTTGTATATTTCTGATTTTAAAAGAATAGCGAGTTACTGAAACTTAGTGCGAATCTTGATATGGAAGAACAACGGACGCGTACTATACCAGAGACAATAGATACAACGCTAAGACAAGAAATAACATTACATTAGACCATGAATTATTTTTTTATCTTTTTTAAACAACCCGTATACAAAAATAGGAAGTATTTAGTCGTGACTTTTAAATAATTACAAATTATTTTGAACGCGAAATATATAAGCGGAGTTTCCAAGCATGCTTTGGCACTTTCACCATAAATAAATATACATTCTTTTTTTTACATTTTTTGCAAAGTGGAAGAAAGAAGTATTGTATTACAAACGTCTATTATATCGAAGGGAACATTTACAAATTTAACCTATTAGCCTATTCAAACAAATATACACACACAAACAAAGAATTTATTTTTATAGTTACGGAAAGAGATCTGTGAAGGATGTTTTTTTTTTTTTTTTTCGTAAATTCCAACATGTGATGGGTAATTTTTGAGTTACTCTACGACGATGTGGTCAGATGAGCGATTTTTTGATAAAGCCGAGTTTTTAACACATTCTAGAGTTTTATCCAGTGGTGTAAATCGCAGAAATCGTTAGCTATAGATGGCTATAGTGATACAAATCGCCCATGTGAACAAATCACAACAAAGAAGCAAGATACTGTAGCGCTATGAAAGAATAAATTATAATAATTCACAAAATAATTTTTACTCTCATCTACTAAGAAGTGCTCAATCACACCAATTTACCTATTTTTTTAATTAATTATTTTTTTCATTATTCTATTCAAAAAATACATAATAACCAACTTCAAAGAATTAACTCTAATGGTAATAATAGGGGAAAAAGTATCTTAAAAATTAATAGTAACATTAAATAAAAGGATTAAAAAATAAAAACAGGTCTAACGTTATTTTTCACGAACTAGTTTTCAGAGGCTACCTACATTTAAAAAAAGAAATATAACTTACTCTTTTTATCTCGTTGAATAAATAATTTCTTTCCTCTGTTGTCTATGCCTACGCGTGAGCAAAGCGTCCATAAAATTTTATTGCATCACTATTTTGTCTCATTTGGAATTTGAGGTTAGCTGACGCCATATCGGGGAATTTATAACTAGAATATAGTTGCCGTGAGGCGCAACAGTCTATGAATTGTCTATATTTGATAAGGGATGGCGCCGATCGTATCCGGGAGTCTGTCGCGATAGGAACGAGCGTTTTCACCTCCGGCTGGCGCGGGCGCGAGTGGCCCGGACGGGCGTCTTCTTCGCTTTGCTGGGCTTCTTCGCCTTCGGGCGCGCTTGGCGCTTGGCGCTGGAGCGGTTGCTGTCCACGGAGGGCAGCTGGCGCGCGTCGTCGATGGCCAGCGCGGCCTGCGCCACCTCGGAGGGCGACAGACTGACCTCGAGGCGCCGCCGGCGGGAGCGCGTCATGCGCAGCGAGGGGAGCTCCGCCGGCACGACTACATTTTTCGTCTTTTTAGCGCGAACTACTTTCCGTTCTTCGACTACGGGTTCGGGGCTAGCCTTCAGGGAGGAGCGACCGTTCTGTCCCTTCTCCCTCAACACGGGCTTAGTCACTTCCTCGTATCTCCTCTTACGCGTGACTCTGGTCACTACGGTCTTCTCGTTCTCTATAGATTCTTTCGTGGCCCTATTCTTTTCTGTCAAGCTCTTATTCCTAAGTACCCGTTGTTTCTCGACTGCCTTGGTCTGCGGACCGCGCGTGCCGTTCTCTACTCTGCTGCGGAGTTCTCTGTCTCCGTTAACCTCTTTCTTGGTTTGCCTAGTTTCAATTTTTCTGCGTTTCCTGGGTACTGGAGATTTAGATTTCTTAGCGCGACTAGTTTTGGGGAATGCGACCTCTGTGCCGTCGAGGCCCTGACTGCTTTCTATGTAGATGTAATCGTCTAGTTTGGACCTAGATTTGGCGTATGTCTTCTCTACTGGTTTAACGGGAGGGACATCATCATCTATGTCCGGGAAAGTAGCTTCTGAGGATTCTGTAACGGGTGTTTCTATAGTGTTGGCCTTAATAAGTTCTACGTCATTCTCTATGGAATTTTTGTTCATTCTATTTTTGAGATTGTTGATGGTGTCAATGAGGGAGGTTTCCTTTTCCTCTGCTTCCTCAGCGATGTCAGATTGGGAGGTCCCGGCCTCTGAGGCGCTGGACTCCCGGTGTTTGTTCTTGTATCTGCGCTTGTATAGGTCCGCTTTGGTCATGTCCTGAGGGCAAAGGACCTTGCTTAGTTTTGTGATGAAAATGAAGGGAACTAAAGAAGAATGGCCTTTTCGGGCTTGTCTTTTAAAAGTATTGAATTTTGAAAGTAGTGCTTTTCAGTCTTGATGTAATTTACAGCGGAGTTCCAGTAATATAGATTGTTGTAATACTTACGCATAATCTGAAGCTGTTATCAACCGGGATGCTGATGCCTAGCGCGGCCAGCAGCTCGTCGGTACCGAAGCGTCGCAGGGGGTCCACGGCGAGTAGACCCAGGACTATGCGCTTGCTTTCGTTTGATATGTTCTCCCAGGCCGCTCCTGCAAGTGTTAAGGGGGATTAGAAATGTGAAACATTGATACTTTAACGAATTATTGGCTACCCAGGTTAGGCAAGGCCAGCTGCAGATCATCATCTGCCCAGCCTTCCCAAGTACGTTAGGGTCCGCAACGAAGCTCTATGTACTCTTCGACTGAAGACTTTCTGGCTTCTGACGACCCGTAACGAAAGCCAATTACCTAGACCCACACATAGTTGGCTAAGCCATTGCTTACGTGCTTTCCGAGGCACGGAAGACACCCAGTATGTACTGGATGGTCACCCATTCATTGATTCTCATTATTTGAAAAGATCGACCCATGCGGCGGTTATTTTTTAGCCTCGAGCCCTTGTAGTAGTCTGAAGTAATAAAAATAATACTAACCATCCATAGTAAAGTTGCCAATTCTGATTCTGTCCATGAAGGCTGTGATAGGTTCCTTCTTGGACAGAGGCTGGAACGGTGCTTTACCGCAGAGCATGTAATACTGAAAATAAAGAGAATGGGTAAATTATAGTGATTCTTTTAATATACAATAAAATCCATTGATTTACATGATTGAAAAATTCGTCTTTACGACATCAAAAATAAGGCAATGATTTTTGAAGAATTTTCTAAATGAAAAGGATTGTTATTCCCACTGAGTTAAGGTTTAATTCCGAAGGGGTCTGGTGACGAAAATACAACAGGCAGCAAAGTCGTCATACATCTCCGAAAGCGCTCTCAGCGATAATTATGTCAGTATTTAAGCGCCTTTGCCTCTCTGGTTTGCAGTCGCATTGGGTATGTTGTACTTTTAAACACATATGGTTTAGGTAGAATTACTCCCAAAAACTCGGTACGGTACTCAAATCTTCTAAAAAACATAGACACAGTAGTTAAAGTTAGCCATACTCACATAGACAACTCCGAGACTCCACAGGTCGCACTGCGGGCCGTAGCCGGGCGCCGCCGCACTGCGCGCGCGGGACACTACCTCCGGCGCTGCGTACGGTAAGCTGAGGGGAAGAAGACGATATTAAAACTACTGCATAATATGAGCATTTCATAGCTACGAGTATATTGCATATTAAACCTTATATCAATGACCTATTACTATAGCAGGCAATTAATACGAGACGAACAAATTCGGTCCTTCGAGCCGGATACATAATTAATTAATGACCAATGAAATAGTCATTTTAAGCTGAGAGTTAATCCGCTGAATACGGACAGAGCAGACCAGTCGTGGTGATAGATAGGAAAAGTGTCCGGCAATGGAAATTTTTACACTTTTTGCCTTTAAAAACTATGTTTTTAGTCAATCGCGACTGCCACAATTTTGACATACAAACAAAGTTATTTACCTGAAGCAAGGAGTCATCATGCGAGGCCTCTCCTCAGCACAATCGGGCGTCCGTCGCGCGAACCCAAAGTCCACCACTTTGACCTTCGCTTCGCTGAGACGAGAGCATGATAGGAGAATGTTCTGGAAATAAAGAAAACATTGTTGAATATATTTTGTGATGAACTATACAAATTGAAGAGAACAAAATATTGTGAAGAATAAAGTAGTAGTAGTAGAAGGCCTTTACAATGCCTCAATTAATTTACATAAATAATCATCAGCAGAGCCTTTTCCCAACCATAAGTGGGTTCGACTTCCCGTTTTTCAGTCTTCAGTCTGGGTAACAGAATGGTAAAAACAGCCTTACTGTTAACACTGTGTGTCTAGGTTTAGGTACTACCCGTAACTACAATCAAAGATCTACGAGTGACAGCCGGGTCCAATGACTTACGGTTGAATCATATTTGCATGTACGGATCAGCGTTTTCGAGTATCTATATCCCATTCCGACACATAAAGTCGTCATTTGGTGGAGTGAGAAGTCCGGTCGCAAGCATCCCTTCAGTGAATTGTTAATTTAAGTGACAAAGGGAAAAAGATTCAAGAAAATGCTGATCTCTGTGTGTAAATGTTATTTCAACATTTATGAGCTTTCCGAGTGATCCGCGAACTCGTCAAGCGTTACTTGATCTATAATGTTGTGATATTTACCTCGGGCTTCAGATCCCTGTGCACGACTCTCCTGGCATGCATGTGCCGCAGCGCGAGCGCCAGCTGTGCGAGCAGACGTCGCGCTACACGTTCGTCTATGCCGCCAGATATCTGGGCCGCCAGCTCGCCGCCCGATGCTAGTTCTGTTACTATGTAGGTGAAGGCCTGTGGGAAGAGTGCAAGATATTAGTTTAATGTCCAAATATATTAACTTTAGAAAGTTGGGACTGCGACAATACACTGTGGTTGGCGTATCGTCCCTTTTTAATGGAGAATCATTACAATTAGTATTAATTTTGTTTGTCCTCCTACAAAAGTTCATCTTTTTTCGAAGTACATTTTCACAACTTTATCTTTCAGGTGAAGTCACAACCAGATAATATTTAAATAAATAAAAAAAAATAAAAAAAAGGGTGTTAGTTAAAGCACGCATTTCTAAATTATGATTTACACGATTCTATTCCTTAAAACCAGTGATTAGATGATTTTTTACAGCGCCATTGAAAGGGTTTCACAGATAATGTAAAACAGTGGTCCGAAGATCTGTGATTTGTTGCCAACATTAGCAGTGGCTGAATGATAATTTTCTAACATTTTGATCGAGGAGAATTTGATTTCAACATGAACCAAGGATAACTATGGCCAATGGAGTAGTTCCTTGTCCAGTTGTTTGGATTTCTGTTTGTTATAGATTGACAGCAATACTTACAGAATCATGGAAGACTTCATGCAGTGTGATGATGTAGGGACATCCTTGACACGCCTTCAACAGTTCTATCTCTTGTTTTATGTCTTTTTTCTGTGTTGATATTATCTGTGGAACAAAAAAGTTGATGTTAGATTATGTTATTATCTTACAGAATATGCCTTGCTATATTATGATACGTTTGGTATTCAGAAAAAAATCGATTTAAAACAATTTTACTCCCAGAATGTAGGTTACTCTTGGCAAAACACATTTACGTGTAGTATGATAAAGGATGAATTGAAAGTTCTAAGGGTAGATATTAGATTATACCACCTTCTGACTATTTAAAAGTTGTTTTAAAGTCAGTGTTGTTCCTACAAGCAATGCGATATACTAACTTCTAAGATATATTGAATACTCACTTTAACAGCATACTCCTTGCCAGTCTGCCGGTGTATGCACTTTCGGCACACGGAGTACGATCCGTCACCGAGTAGCGGAGTGCTAAGCTCCACTGCGTACTTCTGGAAGAATGGCGAGTCCTGGTAACAGAAGGGATTTGTTAGTCATACATGATGAATGTTTAGAAAACTGGCTGCATCATCATCCCGATTGGATGTAATATTGATGTTAACACTCTAGCAGAACAGAATTACGGATATGGTGTGTTTTCCTGTTATGCTGTTAATTTTAGCAATCAAGTCAACTTCTGTAGAAAACTGATGTTTTTGACGTGACAATGTCTTATAATTCGATGGAGCCGGCTGCACGCACGAAAAAACATGACGTATGAAGCGTTACCTCGCTGAGGCGTTCCATAAAACAATTGCTCAACGCACATTCATTCAATGCAACCATTCCATCAGTATTTTCTTATGACGTTGTCACGTTCAACTATCGTCAGTAAACCGACTTTACAGACAACCGATTTCTTTTCTAAGATATACGATTAAATCTGTAGATATTTGAGCATGTAGTAAACACGAAAGCTGAGAGTCTACAAGATAAATATTTTCCACTGAACCAAAGTGAATGCCGGTCAAAATATGGAACTCACGACCTCTCCTCTCGTTCCGTACGGTCGACAAAACCTCAATTATGATAAGTTAGGTTGTAGTAGTAAATAGGTGTTTACCTTAGCGACCCATCCTTTGAGTTTATCATTCTTCTCTCCGGTGGCCTGCATCCATATTTGATCAGCTATCACGTTCTCAGAGAACAGTATGCTGGGAGCCACGTAAGAGTAGCCTGCAAAGAAAACTTATCATCAATTGGAGATGACACTGGCTAGGATGGACCGAGGACCTTAGAAAGGTGGCTGGGACAGACTGGATGTTGGAGATGGAAGATGTAGAGACAGTAGAGCTGTATCTCATAGATACAGACTGGAAAGTTCTGCATCCTCCTTTCAAAACAGAGGATCCTGCGACCAGACTAGAAGTTGTTGTCGGACTGTTGTACATATCCTAATCTTTTCCAGTCTAAGCTAAAGAGTATTCTAGAAAGTTCCACTGACGAAGGTCCAGGGACATTTTGGCCGCGGCGCGAAGCGGACCAAGATCTCACCATCCACTGCCTCTTAAGAGTGTTCTAGAGTGTTGTATTCACCAAGGCGCAGTTTTTCAGTTTTTGATACTTAGGTGCCCGTTGGCTAAGAATAGGCACCATTGCACGAAGGGACCGAGATCTCGTTGTCTACTACTTCTAGTGTTGTCTCGAGTTGTACTCACCCAGGAACAGTTTGTCGTGATGCTTGGGCGCCTGCGCGGGCGAGTCGGTGGGCGGCATGCGAGTGAACTCGTCCGCGAAGTTGCACGTGTCGGCCGCGTGCGTCAGCACGGGCACGAAGGGGGCCGAGATCTCGCGCTGGGCTACTGCGTCCCAGTCTAAGTTCTAGAATGTAAAGGTAGTTTGATTAATGAGGTGTTTTAGTCGGCAAGGCTAAATGGAATGTACATTTTTCCAACCCGCAAACAAGCCCGAACAAGTGTGCAGCGCTTTGATCCGTTAACTAAAGTGGAGACTGTCAGTACCACCTAAATTCATTTGGCGTATAATAATTTGGTCGTCAACTGACCAGATGGACAGGCAATCTCACTAAAGTAGCCGTTAAAAGAGATTTGGAAGAGACTTATCATTGGGGGGCCAAAAGTTGAAGAAGAAGATTTGGTCGAAAGTATTTTGCAATAGTTTCATCGAATTCGGCACCTGTCTATTTACATTCTAATCCATAGAAAATAACATGAGTCGATGCAATTGTGATGTAAATGCCAATTTTCCTCGTTGACGTTGTACATCTTAGAAACTTTCAAAGTAAGAACTTTAGTTTGTAAAGCTTTTGGTCAAAAAGCTCAGGTTATTATCGAACTACCCTCGGAACATATATCTAACCTGGAAAAACGAATGCCTCTTGAGCTCCTCAGCGTCGAGTTCGCCGCCACCGAGCCGGCGACGAGGGTCTTTAACCAGTAATCTGTGGAACAATACATTGATTTATTAGAAGAGCTGAGGTTTCTCATTCATTAAGTAGTTATTTTAAGACTTGAGAAGCAAAGACTAGTAGCTCTAGGGGACCTTGTGGACTGGTCAAGATGTATTTGAGGTTCAATGCTTTAAAGCATATCGATACAGTGAGAAATAAAATTTACTTGTGAAACTCCGTAGATACCTTTCTAAACGTAAAGCACTTAATTGTTTTAAGACACAATAAGGCAGCGCTTCTTCATAAGTGAGCCCATAAATGTGAGAGATTTGTCATAGCTGACCTAGGCGACGATAAACCTCTGCATTTGATAGCACGTTTACAGCTGCCGGAAATTTAAATTGAACCAGTCCAGAATTTGGCGCACCTTCAGTAGCGTCCATCAGTTCCTGTGACGTCCAGACAACGCAGGACATGTCCCATCGTTTGTGGAACAACACCACATTTACACTCAAAGGCAGAGTCATCTATGGATCTCCACCGGACAACTTTCCCTTGTTTTCTGCCAATCTGGGCCCGGAGTCTGTCTAAGACATGCAGCCAATGTAGCAAATAATGTACTCACTTCCTAATAAAGTCCTGCACCTCAGGACTGACATCGGGCGGCACAGGGTAGCTGCACCGGACGATGCGCTTGGTGATCTCCTGCTGCGTGTTCTTCTCGCCTTCAACCGTGAAGGGAGACGCACCGGTTAGCAGCTCGTACGTTAGAACGCCGACAGACCACCAGTCTACTGCCTGTGGACAAAGGAGAGGGGGGTTTAGTATTGCAAAAAATGATACAAAAAATAGTTTAGAATTGTACCTTAATTATAGGATTATGTTTGAAGGTTTGATTACTATTTCCTCTCGTTAGAGGCAGTCTCAGCAGTGGAAACATACAAGGTACAGATTTAAATTAAGAAAGAATTAAGCTCAATGAAAGAGCTTAATTCTCAAGGATAACTTCGTCTTTTGGGAGTATTTTACAGATAACTGAATTTAAATGTAAAGGTTGACTGGTAGAAAATGCCTATGGTGTTAAGTCCGCCTCTGTACTTATGCGCTTGAAGTGTTAAATAAATAAATAATATATAAATGTAATTTAATTTGGCCCCAGATCGAGGGATTAGGAAGTCATTGGGAGAGGACTTTCCCCAGGAGTAGGATGACACAGGCTAACAGTAACTGAATATATTGTTTGACGGCACGGTTAGCGCAGTGGATGGGTAGCTGTTCCGTGACTGGCTGTTGGTGTATGTGACTTTTAATGTTTGTAAACGCACCAACGATACTGGAGACATTCCTAGGGTGGAGCAACGTTAAAAAAAAAGTTTTTTTTTTGGTTGAAATTTTCAAGATTATTCTCAACGAGCCGTGGCAGCGATTACACCCCATTACTGACACGTACAGTACCAGTATGTAATAGCCACATCTTTTGCCTACCTATACTCAATTCTTTATTGCATTCCATCCAAATTCCAATGTAGGCTTAGGTGGTAGACATTTTTCAAAAGAAACAATCGTGGACCCTGTCGGGCACAGCAAAAGAAAGATAATAATATTTTCAGATGAGGACTTATCATTTAAGTATCTTATAATCTGACTTATTCTAAAAACATTTATGTTAAATCTATATTGTTCAAGGATTTATCATTTAAATATTCGTTGACACTGTAGTAACATTTGCTTATTAATAGCTTTTTTTTTCTATTATTACGAAGACCACGTAGTACGTACGTACCACGTATAGAAGAGAGTAAACCCTCCATAGTACTACAAATACCCGTGCGGTCATTACCAAGAGCATATATAACAGTTTGATCGATAAGCGGAAGATCGACCTTCGATAAAATAAACGAGAATAGAGCGCGCCATTTCTAAACACATTATCGGGCATTAACTAAGTACTTGAAACACGTGGAAATTTATTATTTTTTATTTATTCAAACTTTTCCCATACAAAAGGAATAAAGGCGGACTTAACGCCTTAGGCGTTCTCAACCAGTCAGTCAGTTCATGACATGGCAGGCGCTCAAATTAAAGGAAATTATTTTTTTTAAATTATTTTTTTTATTTTTTATAATTTTGTGCTTGTACTTAAATTACCGTGTTGCCAAGTAGGTAGGTTGTGGAGATCAGATAGGCTGTCGCTCCATGAAAAATACTGGTATTCAGCTACATTCAGTTAGGCTGGAAGCCGACTTCAACATAGTTTGGTAATAGCTAGGCAGATATGATGATGATGGAATCAAGATGTTTTAAGAAATTTGGTTATACTTCAAGTACCTAAGATTCCTGTAATCAATAATTTCGTAAAGCCTTTCCAAGAAGAATGGAACTACCGTGAATTTCCAAAGTAAAGCCAACAATTCAATCCATGCTTTTACCATTTCTCGATTTTCTCGGAAACTCAAAGAGCAAAATTTCCAATAATTCTGGAAACAGCACATTAGTAGTCAAGTAGTCGGATCTCATGAAAGCTTTTACGATTGATTGTGATTTAATTAAATAAATTAAGAGATTTCGTGAAAAGAAACTTGAACTTCTCAGTAACATTGGTTTATAAAGCAAGTAACCAAACAAAGATTTATGTATTTATTCTTATTTTTCATTACATATAATATAGATACAAATTTCAATAATATAGCTTATGTACCATCAAACTAAACTGAATCCACTTATTTAAAAACAAACACCCGTGCACACGATGTCGATATCTGTTTACCACCCTTACTACTATTGGTAAAACCACAAGGAGTGTGCGGACCAATAATAATGAAACAAAAAAATATATAGGTACGACCTTTTTTACATTATTATAATTTGTTTTACATAATTCTCAGGCTCTGCTAATGATCACAGATGTATACTTAATGAAACTTGAGCAGTCAGCTCCTTGCTGACTGGCAACTATTTCTACCCCATGTTTTATACTATCGTTCGTGCCGATATGAGTGAAACGAACCTTCACTTACATGTAAAACGTGGTATTAATTAAACAAATCAGCATTAAGTTATATCTCCGCATCGCGACAGACATATTAATCATATTTTATGTAGATATCCTTAGTGTTCGACATTGGAATTCACGTGCGGTATTGAAACCGAAATAAACACATAGATATAGTGAAAAAAACACGTGCCAATAGAAAACGCACGTTTAGATATCTCAGTACAAAAGTAAATATTGCGTTATCTGCATTTTATCATCTACCAATCATAAATTAAGGTTTAAAATAGAACAGAAGATGAAGAAAATAATTTTCCCCAGACGAAATGTCTTTTTTCCACGTTCCGGGCGGCCATTGCCGATCGTTCCCGATGTTTGCCGAGCTTACACGAACGTGCGCACGAGTCGGTTTCCGCAGGAACCTTGGCGACCGATATTAACATCGCCACACAATGTACTGGCATATTGTAAACTACATTTTTTTTGTACTTTTCATTAGAAAGAAAGAATTTTCCCTTGATTATTGAATCAAATTGTATATCCTAGTCTTTTTCTAACTATGGGAGACACCGCTCCCAAATTACCCAAAAAAAATACAGGGTGATTATAATCTGACCTACTCAAACGCAAAATATAGGCTGTTCAAACAAGCGTAGCTAAATTGAAGCCTATTTCAGTCACCCCTTTTATCATTACGACCTCTCTTCATAAATTGTCCTTTAGATAACACCGTGTGTTATTTTTAGTTGTGTTCATATATGAAAAGTTTATTTTTAGAGCGTTTGTTCGTGCCACGTTTATAACCTGACTCTTTAACAAAGTCTGTGTTTACTTTTTCGGAAAGGTTACATTTTAAGCCGTGTATGACCTGCCCCCGTAGCATGACCACCGTAGAGAAGGATTTCTTTGACGGAAGAATCGACAAAATGACATAGTGCAAAGAAATCTGTCATTGTCGACACAATCTGTCATTTTGCCGATTCTTCCGTCAATGAAATCCGTGTCTACGGTGGTCATGCTACGGGGGCTGATGTATGAACGTGGATGACGCAAAAAGAGTAAGGATCGTAGCAGGTGGCGGTTCTGTGGTTTCTGCTCACCCCTCTGGGAAAAAGGTTTATGTATGTATGTATTAGCCGAAATAAAGTATGTATGGATAGTTCTAGAACCTCTTAATATTAAGTAGGAAGTAATCAAGGTATATGATAAGGAAATATAACGGTATAACTAACGTTGTGTTGTTGCTAAGCCATGTACCTAAGTAAATAGACTTGTTTGTAAATTAGTATAAATTAAACAAGTACCTACTTTGTGTTTTCTGTATCATACATAGCTAAACTGTTATTTATTACAATGAGTAGGGTCTTGGACTGATTTGAACGAGGTGTTGTGTGGTTTACTTTCATAATCAATGTGAGTTATTAATATAGCACCTTTTGGTTCACAGATTCTGGCAGAATTATCTTTTAACTGTTATATCACGTAGTTCCCGAACGTGTGGGCAGAGGTGTATAAGTTTTCACTTAAATAATTGCAATTTCAAATAATAATTTATTACTTAAGATATTTTGGCTGAAACAACTCAAATTAAATGCTACATTGATTTCTTAATTGGTCAATATTTTAAATGGCTAATTTATTTGGCTTTATTTTTAGTAAAACATGCACTATTTAAAAATTTGCAAATTAATTAAGAAATTCCAATTAGTTTGACGATAGTAACAGTAAAATTATATGTTTTATGATATGATTGAGTTTGTTTTTAGACTTGCAGTGGTTCATTCAAACTTTTTAGGATTTTCCATGAATTTTTCAAAGTGGCAGCCTGGAATCCAGTTGACGGCCTGGGACTCGAACATGGGACTTGAACATAACTGGCGAAATATATGCCTACTATACGAGTATGTATACCTCTGCCTAACCCTTCGACGATTGCAGGCACGATATTACGAAGGAACTAGCAGAAAAGGCTCTTATAACGGTCCTCAATACAGTACCATTTCTATGAACCCAAGTACAGTAACGTATTTAAAAATTCTTGATACTTTTTTTGACAGATGTCTAAATTCGCGAACCGTTACCAGCGCAATACTACAGTTTTCTCCTAGTTCTTTAAAGAAACGATTGAAATAAGCCTTAATGTGTTAAAAATAGAGCTTGTTTTAGATTGTGTGTAACGTCTAGGAATCAAACCTTGAACGTGGAAGGAGCGAGGCCACAGCAGCAGTCTTGCGGAAGGTTACACTACTACAATGCAATCATATCAAAATATACTTTATGAATTAAGTTAATAAAGTCGACATTCCTTTAAATTATCGAGTCTAACTATTTCCACAAAAGAGTTCGAACTTTATTTCGTAGTTGCTAAGGTTGGGAATAGACTGTAATATTGCGGTAAAATCTAGGTCGTTCGGTAGAAGTTTTTGGCAAGTTGGTTGGGTGGTAACAGAGTAAATTTACCGGCTGCGCGGAGAATGTATGTTTGTCGAAGATATCGCTTGTTCTTTTTTTTAAGTTTGCTGGTACTTAGCATGGATGTCACGGGTTTGGTTCTAAGAGGGTGAGTAGCAGTAGCGAAGGTACAATTTTTGTAAGAGGTACGCCAGAGTACATATCTTTAATGTGATTCTATTATTTGCCTATAGAATACTGACTGTGCCATTTTTCAAAGGGAATCCGGTGGGAATCGAGTTGTATGGAACCTTCGCCACTGCTAGGTCCTGGTTTATCAAAGACATCCTTGGAAGCTTCCAGTTTTATTTATCAAAGTATAAGTTCCTCAACAATAGTAATTCAGCTGAAGAAAGACCGATATTTCTCTGATTTGCATAACTGCAGTGCATTTTATCATGATTTAGTAATGAGTTAGATACTTAAGAATTTGAATAAGTATCCGTGCTTGGTACCGGTTTAAGTAGACTACTTCTACTTCTGTCAAAGAAAATATTATGAAATGTTAATAAATACGAATATTACATCAATACAGTAATTTTCTTAGGGCTTCTTTAGTCCAGGACAATCAAAACTATACAAGCTGTAAACACACCCTTCACGAAGCCGTCAACCAAGCATTCTGAACATCAAACTAAGCCACTCTACGCAAAAATGTATTGCTGGGAAACGCCTTTTTTTGAGTGAAAAATCACGGTTGGACTCGATGTTACGCACTCAAACATTGTGCTGATGGATGCATTGAACAGTAGTGTAGTTAGTTAGAGTAGTGGAGCTAAAGTTATAACATTAATAACTTGTGTTTTTAAAAACTTGTGTTTTTAAAAACTTGTGTTTTTAAAAACTTAAGAAAATGATTGATGAAAACTTTCAGCATAATATATCGTATTCAGCTACATCCGGTTAGACTTTAAGCCGGCCCCAACATGGTTGGGAAAAGGCTAGGTAGATGATGATGGTCTAAAGTTTTCTCATGGTCACGCCGATACAAGCACAGACGATGGTTCCAAATGAGCCATGACTGGCCGAAAAAGTCGGAAAGGCATCTTCACAAAAACTTTCACTGCCAATCAAGCCTCTGATATCAACAATTAGATGTAATTATCTTTAATAGAGATAACTTGTTTATCGTTATCGCATACTGCTAATGCCATGCAACCTTTAGCGTAGAAACGTGAGTGTTTGACCTTCGTTAATATTCACATGAGGATTTTGTAGTATCAGCAGAGATGTCTCGTGAATTCTAGTAAGAGGATCAACATGAATCCAGATTTTTATACTGGTGTTGCAGTTATTTATTTAAATTTCGAACAGGTATCTGTCAAATTCGTTTTTTTCTTCTTCAAATACAGCTATGTCAAGCGAGGTTATCTTGTTTTGAATAAGGAGTTCCTATGATCTTCTTCCGACCTCTAAATATGAGCTGAAGTACTACAGCATCCGACGTCGACGTATTATTATAATTCAATTACTTATGGTATTAGAATCATGATAAAATGAAACCAGTCCTATTATTTGCAAACTAATCTATACATATAAAATTCAAAGTCCTGACTGACTGACTGACTGACTGACTGACTGACTTATATATCAACGCACAGCCCAAACCGCTGGTCCTAGAAACATGACATTTGGACAGTGTACACTTTGTGACGAGTAAGTATCCACTAAGAAAGGGTTTTTCGAAATTCCACCCCTAAGAGGGTGAAATGGGGTGTTTAATTTTCTGTGAAACTTTTTATTCCCTGAGTCGATTGACTTGAAAATTTGTGTATTTACTCTTCAGTTAAAATTATGAGACACGTGTATCACAGTTTTTCCAAAATCATCCCCCAATTTAAAATTAAACGTCCTGACTGGCTGACTGATATATCAACCCCCAGCCCAAACCACTAATCCTAGAGACATGAAATTTGGACGGTGAATTGTTTGTGAAAAGTAAGTATCCACTAAGAAAGGATTTTTGGGAATTTCACCCCTAAAGGGGTAAAATAGGGGATGGAAGTTTGTATGAAAGTCTGTCAGTTTTGAAGTTAGGATCTTCAAATTTTGTGATAAGGCTGACGATTGAAAATTAATTTATATGTGTCTCGGCGTTTTTGATAATTCTACCCCCGAAGGGTTAAAAAGGGGGGTGAAGATACTATGTTTGTTCGGGTGAAATGCAACTCAATTTTGTACAACCGATTGAGCTGAAATTTTGCACAAACCTTTGGTTCTGGTGACAATACATTTTTATGACAAACATTCCTTAATCCTGCAGCCAGGATCGTCTCCTCAAGAGAGAACTCTTCAGCGGTTAGTAGCATGGCCACGAAACTTTGTTTACGCGTTCAAGTTTGATAGATAAAGATGATTTTATCATTAATCTTTAATCTTCTTTCTTTCTTCTTCTTTTTTTCTTTATATAAAATGGTAAACTGACTGACTGACTGACTGACTGGGTGATATATCAACGCACAGCCCAAACCGATGGTCCTAGAGACATGAAACTTGGAGGGTGTGTTCTTTGTGAAGAGTAAGTATCCACTAAGAAAGGATTTTTGGGAGTTCCACCCCTAAAAGGGGTAAAATAGGGGATGGAAGTTAATATGAAAGTACGTCAGTTTTGAAGTTAGGATCTTCAAATTTTGTGTTTAGGCTGACGATTGAAAATTTGAATTCCCAAAGTTCCTTTCTTAGTGGAAACCTTCTCTTCACAAAGAACACACCCTCCAAGTTTCATGTCTCTAGGACCAGCGGTTTGGGCTGTGCGTTGATATATCACCCAGTCAGTCAGTTTACCATTTTGTATATATAGATGTGTATCAGTTTTTCCAAAATCATCCCCCAATATAGTTAAATAGGGCTTCGAAGCTCACGTAGAAGGGCGCATGCCGCGCAGCGTTGCGTGGGGCGTGCGGGGCGCGGGAGTATTTACCTATTACTAAGTAGATAGGATTTTTCTGAGGTAGACGTATCTGTGAATATAGTTTATTCCACCGATTTTCGCGTTGACTCGCGATACGGGACATTGATATTAAATATTATGTCAAAGTATTATGTCTATAAATAGATTCCTAATAAATCATTTGTTTGGTGTCCCGGTGTCCAATCTCAAACCAAGATATTTCACATATTATGTAATTTAATTGATATTACTATGAACAAATATTTGCAATAGCAAGTACACGTAAATCTATGTATGTACTATACATACATAGATTACTTATTATCCCAGAAGTAAGATTCCGTGGGCAGTTCCCAAACTCCACGCGGGCGAAGCCGCGGGCAGAAGCTAGTTTAAACATAATAAGAATAAAAATCAAGATAATTTACTCGACAAATTGGTCAAAATACGACTCAATCAAATATTGATCAAACATGAAACACAAACCTATTAACAAAATATAACGATAGGTACCTAAAACAGGTACTACCAATAGTAAATACGGCGATTATTCACAAAAACCGGGTTAACGAACACACACAAACATACATATGTAAGTATATAATTATATAGTACTAGGTACTAAATGGTCAATAGACTACATGTATGTATTTGACTTTTAAATGATACGCACTTCCTTAGTGAGTGGACATGGGGAAATGACTGGAAACGGCGGAGTTAATGAAGCTTTTTCTGAGTATTTTTTTTTCATGGGAGAAAAGTCTGTTTTTATATCATGGGTTTGTAAAGTGAAGATACCTCGATGGAAAAGTAGCTGGGTGTGGATTTGAAGCTGTTGCACAAGCTATGTTCCTCCTTTTTAGTTCACGGGTAATCTGTTTTATACCATGAGTGATACCGTTCTTTATACTAATATGATTGCGTTAGTAAAAACGAAAAGTTCATCAGCCTAATAAAATAATTTGATTTATTCCCGGTTCGCCACCTTTTCCCAATTATGTTGGGGTCTACTTTCAGTCTAACAGGATGCAGCTGAATACCAGTATGTTATTTTGTATAACTGCAAGTACTTGCACAGAATTAGAACTTCGTAAAAAGGGGCTACTTTGGCGGAAAGGCAGCAGTATGAATATATGGACGTGGAGCAGTTTTGGTATGATCCACGTCCTATCCTGCGCCCCAGAACATGCAGTTAAAGTACCTTATAAGCCACGAAGCTAACGATAGAGCTGTATAAATGACTATATACTGGCCGGATATAATTGAAGTCCATCGACACGCAAAAAAAGAAGAAGCTACTACTGACGACGCCGAAGTAGGCGAAGTTTTGATCCAACAAAATGCTAATTTCTGTAGTGTCAGCGATACGAAAAAGATATGATGGTTGTTCGAGAAGGATACAATTATAACGTTCTCCGATTATTACCTTTAAGTATTTTAACAGGAATTTTGCCTTTCCTTTGATACACCTTATTGCTTTTCAGCACCTAACAGTATAAGAGAGTAGCCTTAAAATTTCACTGCAATGTGGAACCCAACTACATAGCAAAGAAAGGAATTTCAATAGCGTTTTCAAGTTTTCCATTTAACCTTCGCCTTCATAGAAAATATTTACGACACAACAGAAAGAAATATTAGAAGACATTCCTATAACTCAAAATGCAGGTAAAACTTCGTGATTTGAAACTTTTAAAGCGAAGTAACCGTTTACCGATCCAATTTATATCAAGTCGAGAGACAGCTCTAAAAGGGGACAGCAACATTTTAATGTAGTAAAAACAAAGCAACATGTTAATGAACCTATGTTTATTCCCACTGCTGGGACACAAGCCTCACAGGCCTCCTCTCTGTTAGAAGAAGCCATTTTTAATGTAGACAACTTAGAAACAGCAACAGCGCTATCTTCGTCCATATTTCAGCATTAAACTCATAAAAGTACAGACGGTAATTCGAAAGGTTATTTAACTAGAATATAATACGTAAAGCAATTTATGTGAGCAGTTTGGCAACGTCCGGTTGTTCTCAATGCCAGGCTATATAAAATAAGAAAGCAATAAGAGGTTAGACTTGACTGTTATAAGGATTCGCTCAAACTGGTATACTGGCAAAGCGTTGCATAATGGAGACCCACTCTGTTAGACTGTTTCATATTTTAATAGTATTGGCGAAGACAGCCTAGTTGTCACAAGCCCTACTGCTGACCACGAAACCCTGGATTCGATTCCCAGGTTTTCTATTAGGAATTTCTCAGTTTCCATCCACAGAATCTGAATTTGGGTTCCGGTCAATAGAGATACGCTCGCTCCCTATTAATTTCATGGGACTTAAAAAAATATTTGGAAAATTGTGAGTGTGTACTATAAACAGCTTTCTGTCTTAACCTCTGGGGAAAACAAGCGTCACGACTCACGGCATATTTATAATGAATTAGACTGGAACAATCGGCTTCATGACACAAAGATAAATAAAGACGAAAATTTTACGACAGCGCAAACGTAATGAAAAACTTCACATAACATTGCACCAAATATTGAATGCAGAATTTATGCTTTCGCATTGACCTACTGGCCTGTTTCTCGTAAATGACCAAACTCGGAAAGCAGGTAGTCAAAATTCACGTAGCATTTCTAATCAACAATCAGATAACGGATAGTACTTTTGTCAAAGGCCTTTTAGAAATCCAAATATTTTAAGATACGAAATTTTTTGAATATTTCGATTATCTCCTAATGTTTTGTGCATGGCCTACATTCATTCGAGCATAGTCATACTCATACCATTACAAATTAAAGGTCCTTGATGTAAAAGTGATTTTTGAGCCTGTAGCACATTTAAGCAAATTCAACACATCTTAGTAGTCTTGACCTACATCATCTGTCTAGCCTTTTACCAAGTCGTCGACTTCCAGTCTAACCAGATGCAGCTGAATACCAGTATTTTACATGGAGCGATTACCTATTTGATCTCCACAACCCAGTTAGTACTGGGTAATACGATACCCCTTGGTAGGACTGGTTGTCAGACTTTCGGGTCTTTCGGGTTTCTGGCGTTTTCTGTAACGACTGTCAAAGATGTACAAATTACAGCCGGGACCAACGGCTTTAACATGCTTTCCGAAGCACGGAGGAACCTCGGTATGTCATCGTTGGTAAACAAGCCTTAAAAAATTTCAAGTTCCAAATGACAAGGATTGATTGCACCAAACACGACAAAAATTCCTCAAAACCGAAGGAGATCATACTAAAGAACTGTTAAAAATCCGGCCAGCAAGATTCCTCAAAACATCTTCAATACGCGTGCCGTTATCCAAGCAGTGGGCGGGGCTGTAGCAATTTGCATGACATTGAGCGGCCGTGTTTCAGTAAATTATCGTCAGACAAGGTCAGGCGTAGTCGCTGTACGTAGACTCGCGTGATAACGTTGATATTGTATTAAATGTATTTGTTTATTGTTTGTTTGTTTCCAAGATGATTTTTTATAAGGAAAAGGTAAATATTTAGTACAGTGACTTAGTATTGTTGATGGATGGAGAGGGGTGGATTGTGTGGGCAATGATATGATACGAAGGAAAAAGGAGTAAATCATAGCTTGACGATTGACAAGGGAGAATGGAAGAAAAAAAAAACGTGTTCCTCCAGCCCCGCATAACATGGAACAAGGGCAGGAAGCTAATGAGAAAGCAGACACCAAGTAACATGGGACAAGAGCAGAAAGATCTGTAGCTATAATTGACGATGATGATGTTGAAAAGAATACTACTAAAGTTGGCGAAACGGTTTTAAATACGCGATATCATGGTAGTCGTGATTTTCCTAATAAGAATACTATCTACTGGCCCAAAAAGATGAAAGATAAAGATGATGACGAGTAAAAATAATGACAATTATTAAATGTTTTCTCTTTTTACGCAATGGGTATGACAATAGTAATGAGTAGAAATTTATGGGTTTAAAGCTAGCTTAGGATTCTATTAATTTTTCTAGATCCTTCTACAAGCAATTTTATCTTTCAGTAAAGGCCTATGATTAGCATTAGACGTCTTTTCACCAAGATAATAATAATGATTTACTAGACGATGAAAAAGAAGCAGTCTTTCGGCTTGACGATGATTACGATGGTGATAATTCGGAAGACAATGAAACAGCAGCAAAATACCAATAAAAACTTCCGAACCGCACAAAAGGACTGCAACTAAGTATACATGGACTAAATCCATTGTCAAAGAGTAGTAACAATCAGGTCGTATAATTAGAACAGACACACAAACACACATCCAGGCGACGTAATTACAATTTAATTTAGACCAGATTGGGAGTAGGTCGTTTAAGTACAGTGCTAGTAATGTAAACTAGATTGTAACGCAGTTTTAGGGCAAGTACATAGAAGTGCAGTTCTTGTTGAACTATTAAATATTTGGCATACGCAGATGGAATTTGGATTTTGTAAAGAAAAATAAAGCTAAACTTATACTGTCACTTACGGGATATCTTCCGTGATTGTTCATTATTTTGAGCTCCCGATATTTCGGCGCTGTTGCAAGCGCCATGATCGCGGGTTGACCCGTAAGTGACAGTATAAGTTTAGTTGTAAACCGTGAAAGCTTGAAACAGTGTTTAAAAATAAAGCTCGCTTACAAAATCATGCTATTCACGGCGTCGAAAGATTTGTTTGATAACTTCGTAGACGAAAAAGCAAAAAAATAAAACGTTATTTAATAAAGAAAACATAATTAGACGTGACTTTATAGTGAATCTGACGGTAACAAGTAACAATAGCTGCAAAAGATTCTGTACATTACGAAATAAAATGCCGAGATTTTTTCAGAGTCGATTGTAATTTTCCACCCTTTGTTTGAAACTTAGAACAGATGTAAAGGAAACAAACCCCTACCGAAAAACAATACATTTCGGGAGATTTCAAGACAGCACAAGTTGCCGACTTGATCAGGCTTCTCCATATAAAACACTCTTTCAATTGACTCCTATTCATCATAAAAAACTTCAACACCAATTTCTAAAATACCTTTTTCCATTATTATTGGCCACGTGCTTGTTTCCCAGTTAAAAGGCTTCAAGAATACAGTTTTGTTTATGAAAAAGAAAAGAAAAATGCTTGCACGTGGACGGAAAAGCTAGGGCCTTGAAAATTATGCTTCGAAGGTAAATCATACTAGTATTATAAATGCGAAAGTGACTTTGTCTATAACCTTTTTTGATTAAACTACTAAACCAAGCGTTATGAAATTAAATAGTAATTAGACTAATTATTCCTGGGATCCAGAGAAGGGCAGACATAGGTTACTTTTCATTCTAGATCATCTGTTTAGACCAGTGATAGCTTAGTGGTGTGATGTGACCGTCAGACTGCCAAGTCATAGGTCTCAAGACAAGTACTTCTGATTTTTCGGATTCATGTGCATATTGTATAATTATCACTTGCTTCGGTGAAGGAAGACATCGTGAGGGAACCAGCATGCCTGAGAGATATTTCTCGACGGTATGTATTGTATATTGTATAACGGGCTGGTGTCCGCAACTCCACGTCAAAGCGCGTATTTTGCGTGCGGTCCACGGTATGTAAAGCATGGACCTCTGATTTGGCTCGACGGTATGTAAAGCCAAGTCAAGAGGTCCATGGAGGGCATAAAAATTCTGACACCAGTTTAGGCGTGTGGTTAGATAAGCAAAGAATACTCTAGATCACAGACGAAGTTGCGGGCAAAAGCTAGAAGTTTCATTATAAAATGCTACTCTATTTCAGAATGAAATGGATGTCTGTTATGGTAAACTAATAAGTACTGTAAACAAATAAAAATAGCTTGAAATGAGGTCGAATAATAAAACATTAATAGTTTTATCGTATACGGAAGAATATTCGTGGACACGATAGGAGTTTAATTTTGGAATTAGAAATTAGGTTGCATACTTTTCAGTGATGAAGAATTTTAAGTTGGTAGTTTGTTTTCAATTAGTTATAATTACCAATGTGTTTGTAGCGTATCTAACAATTTCTGAAATACCACAAATACTTTCACCGCTGGATACTTTCCTGTGTTATTCGGTGGCCTTTCTACAATGCTTTTAATATCTAATGGCTTTTAAAATACTACCAAATTCCAGGGTAACCTTTAATGACTACAATACAATGATTTTAGCGATGGAAAAAGATCATCATTTCAGCCGTAAGACGTGCAATGCTGGGCTTAGGGCTAAGAAAAAGACACAAACAGAGGTAATTCAAACCCCTAGCAGAAAACACTAAGAAAGCGACCTACATGTAATCATGTATGACCAAAACACAAGTAAGAAAACCCTCCTCTATCCGATCTCCTTCTAAATCCATCATGTATGGCGTGTGACTTTCTGAGGACACTGCAACAAATACCTAAGCTAAAGCAATTCCACCGCAATCTATAATGTTTACAGACAACAATAAGATATAAAACCATTTAAACTAGACCTAGGGAAGATTATAAAACATAGTAAGTAAGCGTGCAACCGACATAGGACTTTCTAAGCACAGTGCACAAAATACCTAGGCTAACAAAATTCCAATGCAATCTATAATGTTTACAGACAAAGCCGGTTCACGTGACTGCGGCGACCGTCGACAGCCACGTGAGACCTGCACGTTGCCACACACACAGCCAATAGTTTATTAGAGTGTTTGTTTCGATGCCTGTGATTGGACCGTTTTTTGTTATTGAACTACGCATGTTCGGTGAATGTTCGATTTATGAATGGAAACTGAGAAAGAAAACATCGTGAGGAAACCGGCATGTCCTAGAACGTTCGTAGATAACAACTTCACACCTGTAATACGCTAAAAGCGTAGGCAGAGGTGTACCTAATAGTACACCCACATTTCGCCAGTTATGTTTAAGTCTCATGTAATAGGGAGCGAGCCTATTGCTATCAACCGGGCACAAATGCAGACTCCGTGGCTGCTACTGAGAAATTCCTGATGGAACAACCCAATAACACTTTACCCGACCCGGGAATTGAACCCAAGACCTCAAGCTCAGCAGACGCGCTTGCGACCACAGGACCAACGAGGCCGAAGTTCGAAGACAGACATGTGATATCCCACATCCCGAAGTGGGCACGTGTGCTGAATTAAGCCTAATTCCCTCTGACAAACAGGAGGCTTATGTCCCAGCAATGGGAACATTAAAGCCTCATTAATTATGCACTAACGAAGATGAAAGGCATTTATGTGATAGTGTGTTGGGTTATGTAAGAGTATTCAGGATTGTATAAGGTCATGTTGTGAGTATGCAGATTACCTGGAAGCCTAGCATGTATAAGCTTGCAGGAAAATCTACATGTAGTTGTTCCGGGTCTGGCTGTATGTGAGTTTAAATGTCTGTAAACACACCCACGATACAGTAGAAATTCCTAGTGTGGGGCAACATTAAAAAAAAATGATTGCTTTTGATCGAGAGGAGCTCGTTGCTAAATAATAACAGCCGCTCGGGTCGATCTTCAGCCGTGCTTTCTTGGGTTGGTCAGATGAATGGATGACCGCCCATTACATAGAGTTTCTTCCGTACCTCGGAAAGCACGTTAAGCCGTAGCTCTGTCAATTGTAGATCATTGACAGTCGTTACAGGTAGTCAGTGGCTAGTCTTACCAAGGGGTACCGTATTACCGAGTACTAACTGTGCTGTGGAGGTCTCAAAGGCAGTCGCTTCATGTAAAAAATTGATATTCAGCTGCATCCAGATAGTCTAGTAGCCGACCGCGACATAATTGTGAAAAGGCTAGGCAGATGATCTATGGCTTTTGATAATTTCGTACATTGTTTTAAGCTTTCACGGTTTACAACTAAACTTATACTGTCACTTACGGGATATCTGCCGGGCCTTCCGTGATTGGAAGATATCCCGTAAGTGACAGTATAAGTTTAATTTCGTACATGTTATCGAAACTTTCTCTCGTTCCTTAAAAACATTGCAAAAAAGGTTCTTATCAAGTATAGGACTATTTAAAAAACGTGCCAAGCAAACAATAAAAATAAAACACTAAATAATCACGTTCGTGTCTTTGGTCGAACAAGTGTCTCTTATCTATGGTTTAAACATAAAGACAGCGTAATTCTTTCTTCTTTACAATGTATTTATTTTGTTGATTGATTTATGCTAATTAGAGTGCCACACGTGAGGTGCCCCTGAGGTGGAAAGTCCGATGACCTGAAGAATATTGGTGTTCACTATGATGACGGTGGTATACCAAGATGTATGGTGAAATATTACAACAGTGATATCTTCGTTCTTTATCGTGTGGTTGGTGTCTAACCAGCCCCCGTAGCATGACCACCGTAGACAAGGATTTCTTTGACGGAAGAATCGACAAAATGACATATAGTGCACAGAAATCTGTCATTGTGTCGACACAATCTGTCATTTTGTCGATTGGTGGTCGCAGGTGTCAGAGTTTTTATGCCGCCCACGGGCTTCTGACTTAGCTTTACATGCCGTCGTGGAATATCTCTCAGGCATGCTGGTTTCCTCACGATGTTTTCCTTCACCGAAGCAAGTGATAATTATACAATACGTACATGAATCCGAAAAATCAGAAATGCGTGTCTTGGGTTCGAACTCGAGACCTATGACTTGGCAGTCTGACGGTCACACCACCAGGCTATCACTGCTTAAATAACAGTGATATGGAACCGATGAACTGAAGAATACACTTGGAGACCACGATGAAGGTGGTATACCGAGATAAAGGTAAAACATGGGATATAGCCGAAATGTGATGTTTTTTTTTAGAAAGCATTATCTAATCCGTTGAATATTAATCCCAAGGAATTTAAAAAGTGGATGAAATGTTTAAGAAAATACTTGAAATGATTGTGTACAGTTTTATCCTACACCATATGTCCCGCTTGTTTAGGGGCTGCCCCTAACTAATCCGAAGCTTATGTCAAGTGGCATTCGGGAATATCCCGCAAAATACACACAGTTAACTAAAACAATATGGCTGAATATGGGCACTTATCTTCAACCTAATAAGTCTCTCGACAAGAAGCAATAAGAAGGAGTCAAACTCAAACTCAAAGCATTTATTTCAATTACACCATCACAGGCACTTTTGAAGGTCAAAAAAAAAACAAAAAAGAAGCGAAGCTACAGTCACAAGGCATAATAAACTTGAGAAAGTACTGTAGTTACTCATTTCAAAGCGTAGATCTCTATGGAGAAGAATGGGCAAGAAACTCCATGGACACCCTTTTAAATCAAAATATTGTTACAAAGTCTTGGGTACATCATTCATTATGAGATTATACATATATAAGTAAGTAGTAGTAAGTAAGTTAATGGATAAGGTTGATTATTTTGTCACCACATACTTAAGTTCACACCATAACATGTTCCGAAGTGTAACTGAGTAGAGGTCAGACACACAGTCGGTCCATGTCTGACTCTTTTCATCTTCTAATTTCGTCATGAATAACTTCGTTAAGTTGAAACGTATCAACTTGTATCAAGGGAGCTGTTTAATATTCATTGGATCCCGACTTATTCCAAGGACCGTCTCAAGGCTGCGTCTATCTTTTAGCTCTGTCTAAGGAGATTATGTTTTATAATGTATGTGTGGCGCCTGTTGCCGTCTACATTAGGTTAGAACAACCGCAGAATTGGTTTCTGAAAGTCCATTTCTAAGCCTAACTTTCGTACCGTGTAATCTGCGCAAGAAGCCCAGGAATATTTCTTATCCTGTGTGTAACACTCATCATCCTAGCCTAGCCTTTTCCCCAACTATGTTGGGATCGGCTTCCAGTCTAACCGGATGCAGCTGAATACCAGTATGTTACATGGAGCGGCTGTCTATCTGCCCATTGACCGTCAATAACAAAAAAAAATCTTGACCATTTTAATGTTTCCAATAGCTATTTTTATTATATCGGTTGTTTCAATTTGGCAATTTTGTTTTTTGATCAGACAGTTCATCAGGCTTCCATATCATTTGACAGTTTGACACATGTCAAAGCCAGTCATTAATAGTAGCTGTTCGTAATTGAAGCAGGCAGACGATGTCTGATCTCTGACCTGAGGTAGTACCTATCTGCGGACATGCAATCAGCTACCAGGAGTCTTGCAACTGGTAATTGATGGATAGCAACAACAGATACGTCTTGCATCCGATCGTGACTTGTCTTGTTCCAATGGACTACTTAGCGTTAGGAGTGTTGCTGAAACTTTTTATCTCAAGCATATCTAGATTCTTTCAGACAACGCGTTTCTTGAGACTTTCGGTTGTTGAAATTAGAAATGAAAATGTCTATAGACACAGACACACACACACACTACACACACACACACTACACACACACACACTACACACACACACACAAACGAACGTCACACTAAATAGACTCTAAGCTATAGCTTAAGAGTCTATTTAGTCATTGCACCCAACAAAGTTCAAATAACGCGTATTTCAGCTGGTTTCTTGACACTCAAAGAAATTGCTTAAATAATATTCAATTATTCAGGCTGCCTTCTTTATGTCGATGTACCGTTAGACAAATTAATTATTAAGCAAATTGTCACCCTACGCCAATTTGCCATTTTATAGCCATTTCATACAACTGTCAAAGAATCATCATCTGCCTAGCCTTTTCCCAACTATATTAGGGTCGGCTTCCAGACTAACCGGATGCAGCTGAATACGCGACTGCCTATCTGACCTCCACAACCCAGTTAGTACTAGGTAATACGATACCCCTTGGTAAGACTGGTTGTCAGACTTTTTGGGCCACTGACTACCTAACGACTGTCAAAGAATGCAAGTCGTATTTTGAATATAGGTACTATGTATATTAATCTCAATTTTTACTTATTAATTTCCCTTTATTCACCAAGTTCAATTTTTGGAAAAACCTTAGGTATTAAAAACTTTGAGTGCCCCTGACATAAATAAATCGATAGGTTACAACTTCAAGTTACGACAGCTCGAGTACTCGACTCGCAATCGATTCGCGGCAATGTCATGACAACAGAGAAAGTTATTAAACATTTTGTAACATGTTCCGAAGTGTTACAAACAAATGTAATGATGTGTCAGTCTTCATGACAGGTAAAAAATGTTCGGTAAGTGAAAGTAATTGATGTAGATAGTTTTGTTTGTTGATGAGTAATTATTTGATGGTTATCAACGAAATTGATTGCAATTATTTGTGAATGAAAATTGAAATGTGCACTAGATTGATGTAGCTGATTGATCGTGAACTCGAATACATTTTAATTTAAATAATATACTTACTTAAAAAAAAAACAAATTCAGTTACTGACTTACAGGCAACGTACAACCTAAACCGCTGGGTGTAAAACCATAAAACTTCTTCCATGAGGTCATTATACAACGAAAGTAAACAATAAACAAGGATTTTTGAAAATACATTCTCGAAACTGGCTACAATAAGGTCAAAGTTTTCGTGGAAATTCGTAATTTTTGCTTATGGGAACTCCATATAATTCCCCAAAATATGTGAAATACAAAGACGAACAAAACCCTAAAATAAAAACATTTTTTTTTAAACATTAAAAATTCTAACCCTAAATCGCCACCTTGTTCAAAAACCGCCCGCTGCACATCATGACATCACACACACATGACATAACATAGCAAATCCCAGACCAAGTTCAGGGCTGGACGACCGGTCGGATCCGCGAGGCACACTTACTCGTGCCCCACTGACCTGCTTGTGACGGCCTCGTGTATCGGGGGGGGCACACAATAACAACAAACAATTATCTACTTTATTCAACACAACCTAAAGTTGACTTTACATTGTTCGGGTAGGAGGATAACGCCGCGATGCTACATTTTAGTCGCGTTCTTGATTTTAATCAGAGTTAATGATTTATTTTCTACTGAAAGTTTGGGCTTAACGTTTTTGGAGGCTTTGGTAATATAGAAGGATAATGTAAGGAGGACATAATACATATTTTATCAGACCTTCGTTTTGTTTATCCTCTTTAGAATACATTAAGGGTATGAACAAGTCGTTTTATGCGTGAAACCAGCGAGAAGTACGTACCATATAATAATGTCATTACACATTATGGTAATCATGTTAAATATTCAAGGCGTTTGAAGAAATAGTAGAGTTAACAGAATATTCATGATGTCTAGTACATGCAACATATTATTATTCATTCACATAACATATTACAGATACCTTGGTCTGTCGTATTTAAAAGACGTTTTAATTCTTCTGTCGTACATACCCGACCATGGCGAATACAGGGTTGTCTACTCAAAGACAATTATCATCATCACTCCTGTAATCCCCTGAAGGGTTATGCAGAGGTGTACCTCACTAATAATACATCTGTAACACACGTTTAGTTTAATATTTATTATGTACACCTGTCCTGTATTAGAGATATAAGTAATAGAGGTTCATTGATGCAGTTGTTCGTAAAAAAGGTTCCGTTACTCACCACTAGATGGCGTTGTGCCTATGACGCGCATTTCTGAATCGCGGTGTTAAGATTCTCCGTGACCTAATGACCCTCGCTGGATCCTACTCACCACTAGATGGCGTTGTGCCTATGACGCGCATTTCTGAATCGCGGTGTTAAGATTCTCTGTGACCTAATGACCCTCGCTTGATCAGTGAACCTCCTGGAACACAGCTACGTAGAGTGTGCATTCTGGGACTTCGTCCTATTTGGAAAAGTCACTAGGGACACCTCTACTAGTTGTTTGCTCAGTATATTCCGTCTGAAATATATTTTTGGATAGAGGGACTCATTCCCCGACCTTCGTCCTAAGGTCTTGGTCGGGTGGAACAATCCCTATTGCATGTCTCCAAAGTCATCTTCTCTTCTTCTGTAAATATCATCCATCTCTTCTGTACCATATTATCACCTGTAACCGTTGCTAAAATACACCATCTGCTGTGACCCCCGTGTTTCCTTCGAGTTCGGAATCCCCTACAAACCCCTCTTACAATCTGGCGACCAACTGTGGGACCGAAGAGAAACCGAAATACGTCACACGCTACGGACGAACAACAACGACACCAGCTACAGAAAGGACAAAAACAGAGATGTCGGTGACCATGTCCGATATTCAGTTTGAGGCGCTGCTGTCGAAGCTTTCACCAGGAAAACACGGCTCGTTTACAACCTGCAAAGCCGAATTCGACGGTACCAAAGACTCCGAAGTGACGGAAGCTTTTTTGGCGGCAGCAACAGTCTTCAAACAAATAGAGAACGTAAATGATGCAGAAGCGCTTACTGGTTTACCACTGCTCCTCAAGGGTGAAGCTGCAGTGTGGTGGCAGGGCGTTAAAAAGCACGTCTCCACATGGGCGGATTTCGAAGAACGTCTCCGTCATGCTTTTGCCCCAAGGAAACCTGCTTATGTGATATTCCAGGAAATCGTAACAGAAAAGCAAGACCCACGAGCAACCACGGAAAGCTTCATCGCACATAAGCGAATGCTTTTTGCACATCTTCCGGAACCAGAAATACCGGAATCCCATCAACTCCACATGGTATACGGTCAACTGAAACACCGTATACGCGACAAAATTCCGCGTAACTCGGTTACAACTTACGACGAGTTACTGGAAGCAGCTCGGGGTGTCGAACAGATGTGGATCGACAAACCGAATAATAGCGACGAACACAAGGAAGTTAAGCCAAATCCAACCATGAAACCCAAGGTGAAGTGCGGGTTCTGTCACTTCTCCGGCCACGCTACCGAGAAGTGTAGAAAACTGAAGAAGAAACAGCGAGAATTAGAAGCAGCTGAGCCTGACCCTGAGAGTCAAGCCGCAACAGCTACTACCAAAACGACGCAGGCTCCATCTCCATCCGCACCCAAAGTGACCTGTTACGGCTGTGGTACGCCCGGGGTAGTTCGCAGTAGCTGCCCAACATGCCGCGCCAATAAACAACGGTCACTGCCATCAACAGACCTAGCCTTTTGTCCAGTTGACGTGAAAACGGATGTAAGAGACAGGCCAATAGTGTTCATTGAGGTCGAGGGCATCAAAGGGACAGCATACGTTGATACTTGTGCGAAGACCAGCATCGCATCGTACCAGCTATACCAACAGCTGGTGGACAAAGGACACGAGTTTCACGAAGAAGTAGTAAAGATTACTCTGGCAGACGGCATCGGGAAAAACCAAAGAGTAAAGAGAACAACAGTCTCGGTGAAATTGGAGGACCGCATCATTCCGACCAGCTTCATTGTGTTACCGGGTTCAAAGGACAACCGAACCCTACTAGGCGTCGGGTTTATACAAGACGCCAAAATATTACTCAACCTTCCTCAGTTTACTTGGGAATTTCTTGACGCCGACTCGACCTATGAGCTATATGAGGAGGACTTCGTGACCTTTCAGCAAACAAATAGCAACTCGGCCAGTGTTACTCCAGATACCAGTAAGGGGATGCCTTCAGCGGCCATTGCATCCTCAAGTGCTGCCGCTCTTCCCGAGAGTCCCTCAGGATATAAATTGATACCACTTGAGCTGTCACCTGCTAAGAAAGCAAAACGGGTCTTCGACGGGTACTTACCTGCTTTTGCAGAGTTTATGATGCGTGATGCAGAAATGAACGTCGCAGAAGCGGAAGTCACATTATCCCCGCATTCAAGCCAACTCTTTCCTAACGCAAATGAACCTACGGACTCCGAGGGTGATTATTATTTCTGTAGTGTTGATATAGATGTTCATCAAAGGGAAATGTTGAATAAAATTCTTGGCGACTATCAAGATGTTTTTATTGATAACAATAAACCGTCCTTGCTTGGAGAGCACTGCATCGTGACAAAGGACGATGTCCCAATATCTGTACCGCCCTACAGATTATCTCAGACAAAGAAAGATATCCTTAAAGCTGAATTACATGAAATGATGGAGAAGGCTATTATTGAGCCCTGCTCTTCGCCCTGGGCTTCGCCAGTGGTTATGGTACCGAAACCTAATGGAAAGGTTAGAGTATGTATCGATTACCGACGCCTAAACGCTATCACTGTGCCCGACACTTACCCTATTCCACGAATAGACGACTTGTTGCACGCTGCGAAGCCAACGCCTTACATGACGTCACTCGACCTGAAATCTGGTTACTGGCAAATAAAAATCAGGGAAAAAGACGAAGAAAAAACAGCATTCATCACCCCTTTTGGTCTTTATAAATTCAAGAGAATGCCATTTGGTCTACGCAATGCACCGGCTACCTTCCAGCGACTTGTCGATAGATTCCGTGTTACCCTAGAACATGTTAACATGCTGGCCTACCTGGATGACTTGCTTATATTCTCCAGCACCTTTGAAAGCCACCTTTCCGACCTGAAGGACGTACTACAAAGGATGAGGGAATATAACCTCACTGTAAACAAAGACAAATGTAGATTCTTTTGCTCGTCGATAAAATACTTAGGACACATCATAACACCTGAAGGCCTAAAGCCAGATTCAGATAAAACCAAGGCTATCTTAGAAAGGCCAACACCCAAGAATCTTCAACAGCTGATATCTTTTCTACAAATGTGTTCTTGGTTCCGACGTTTTATTGAAAATTTTTCCGCTATAGCTCAACCCCTTACGAAATTAACCAAGAAGGAAGCCCGTTGGGTATGGAATACTGAACAGGAGGAGGCCTACAACACGCTTAAAATCCGGTTAACAACGGCCCCTGTGTTGCGGCAGGCCGACGAAACAAAGCCCTACATCCTCAAGACTGATGCCAGTAGCTATGCGCTTGGAGCAGTTCTTGTCCAGGGGGAGAAGGAACATGAGCATCCTGTTGAATATGCGAGTAGATTGCTCACGACCGCTGAGAAAAATTACTCCACCACTGAGAGAGAAGCGTTAGCCGTAATCTGGTCATTAAATAAATTTAGAGCCTATGTTGAAGGTCAACCTGTGACTGTGGTAACTGACCACCAAGCCTTAAAATGGTTAATGAACTTAAAATCGCCAACCGGACGTTTGGCTAGATGGGCATTACAACTCCAAACATTCAACATTATTAATATTAACTATCAACCTGGTAGACTGAATACCGTGGCTGATGCATTGTCCAGACCACCGTGTTGTGAAGATAACCCTACCTGTGAGATATGTTCTGTAATCGTGGATATGCCCAAGAGGAGTACTAAAGGAATCCGAGAAGAACAAATGAAGGATGCCAAAATTCAGAAAATAATAGGAGCCTTAGAGGAAACTAAGGGAACAGAGGATGCTGTATACTGGAGTAACAAAGGATACCTTATGAATAATGGGCTGCTATACAGATTACATCCTGATACCGAAGCTGATGATGCTCAACTAGTGGTACCCGCTCACGAGTGGGCAAACGTTCTCAGTGCCTACCACGATGATCCATTAGCAGGACACTATGGGGCTGAGAAAACTTACAAGAAGATAGCTAACAGATACTATTGGAGTGGGATGCGTAGCTATGTTGCAAGTTACGTGAAGAATTGCTTGGATTGCCAACGGTATAAACCCTGTAATCAGAAACCGGCTGGATTACTACAAACTACAAGCATGTGCCAACGATTTGAAGTAGTTTCTTTTGATTTGTTTGGACCTCTACCACAAACGGAAGATGGAAAAACTTGGATATTAATCGTTGAGGATGTCGCTACCCGCTGGGTGGAGCTTTTCGCTTTGGTAACCGCCACCGCTGAAACCTGTGCAATAACTCTGATCAACGAAGTTTTTCTAAGATATGGGATGCCCCGCCGAGTAATAAGTGACAATGGAACTCAGTTTGTGAGTGCTGTGATGCAGCAAGTTATGTACAGTCTGAATATAAAGCACCAGTATACCCCGTTGTATCACCCTGAAGCGAACCCTGTCGAACGCAAGAATCGGGACTTAAAGACCCAACTAGCTATAATGGTACAAAGAGGGAAACATAATGCCTGGTCAGAGCTCTTGCCGGCGATTCGTTTTGCTATGAATAGTACTACCGGTTCTACAACAAGTAAAACCCCGGCGTATTTGACGTTCGGAAGGGAACTAAGATCCCCACGTGACAACGAAGTTGACTTCAGAAATATAGTCACTTCAGAAAATATAATACCAGAGATAACTCCAAAACTTGTACAACTAGCGGAGACCTTAATCAAGGCAAGAGAAGTACAAGAAATGAAGGAGGAGTCACGCAAGGCATATGTTGATGAGCATAGGCGGGTACAACCACAGTATCAACCCGGCGATTTGGTACTTGTTAACCTACACCCCGTGAGCAAAGCAGCTCAAGGTGTAACCGCCAAATTTGCGCCACGTAGAGATGGACCATACGTCATCATTAATAAACATGGACCCACCTCTTTTAAAGTAGCTTCTCCAAACGATCCTACTACCCCAATCGGCCTCTATCATGTTTCCGCTTTGACTCCATATAAAGGTGAAAGCCGTGAAATGGTTCCCGAACCCGTGCAGCCACTTCGAAGAAGAGGACGACCGAGAAAGAAGAAGGTTGCCAACAAACCTTCACCAGGGCCCAAACGAGGACGTGGGCGCCCTAGGAAACAATAATCCCACTATCCAGTCCACCACGCCGAGACGTCTTTGAGGACTGAGGGGGAGATTGTAACACACGTTTAGTTTAATATTTATTATGTACACCTGTCCTGTATTAGAGATATAAGTAATAGAGGTTCATTGATGCAGTTGTTCGTAAAAAAGGTTCCGTTACTCACCACTAGATGGCGTTGTGCCTATGACGCGCATTTCTGAATCGCGGTGTTAAGATTCTCCGTGACCTAATGACCCTCGCTGGATCCTACTCACCACTAGATGGCGTTGTGCCTATGACGCGCATTTCTGAATCGCGGTGTTAAGATTCTCTGTGACCTAATGACCCTCGCTTGATCAGTGAACCTCCTGGAACACAGCTACGTAGAGTGTGCATTCTGGGACTTCGTCCTATTTGGAAAAGTCACTAGGGACACCTCTACTAGTTGTTTGCTCAGTATATTCCGTCTGAAATATATTTTTGGATAGAGGGACTCATTCCCCGACCTTCGTCCTAAGGTCTTGGTCGGGTGGAACAATCCCTATTGCATGTCTCCAAAGTCATCTTCTCTTCTTCTGTAAATATCATCCATCTCTTCTGTACCATATTATCACCTGTAACCGTTGCTAAAATACACCATCTGCTGTGACCCCCGTGTTTCCTTCGAGTTCGGAATCCCCTACAAACCCCTCTTACACATCTAAATTTCCCCAGTTATGATTAAATCCCATTTAATAGGGGGCAAGCCTATTGCCATCAACCGTGAACAGATCCAAACTCCGCGGCTACTACTAAGAAAATTAATGAAAAATCTCAAAAACATTGCCCCACCTGGGAATCGAACCCAGCACCTCAAAGAACCCTAGTTTAAAGAGGCCTGCAAATAAGTCTGGTTGGAAACATACGGTGATCTATCTACCCTAGCCCTAATGACGTCAAACAGCTCATGTATTGGAATAGGGCTGTCACAAACATGGCGAGCTAAAAATATATAAAGCGACAAACTGACAACGCCCACTGAGCAGTGTTCACCGGCTGAAAATTTACATTTTATTTATAGACACTTTTATTTCATAAATATTAAATTTTTCGTCTTGTTTAACGAACTGTGTTGTGAATAGTTTCGTTAATAATTATATGACGTAAATCTTGTGAAGTATCATGCTTGACCTGAGTTATAATAAAAGCTTTCATTACGTTAAAAAGAATGGAATCAAAATGCCATTCTGAAAAATCGAAATTCGCAGAAAATTCTTTAATCATATTAAACCCTCAAACAGTCACGAAAGAAACAACATTTCACTCACACACTCTTTCTGAGAAACTCGACAAAAATAATGTTCCACATGAGTGAACCGCTAGTAATATTCGCCACATAAAATAAACACGTGTACAAAGTTGCAACGACGAGAAACTCCGACCTTTATTGGCGAAGCCATCTGAAAACCTTCAGGCAACATTAATAGGTTGCAATATTCACTTGTGGCCGTTTCTAGTAAATGTAGCGGGAAAATATATTTAGAGTTTTGCTTCCTTGATAATAAACATTTCCTTATTAATGTTCTGGAGCCAGGTAAACAAGCCCAAGGACAGGGAATGTTTGAAGTCATAGTAATTAACGGGTTAATTGGTTGTGAGTAAATAAATATTTGAAGGTCAGGGGTAGAGAATACCTATTGATTTTTTGTTTCTTCTCAGAGTAGTCTAGTACGAAACACCGGCCCCATCTAGTTTTAAAAGAAAACATGGTGACTTGTAAAAGAGTTTTGTAAACCAATTTACAGAAATAAATATGATTTATGATTGGTGGAAGCAAAATTAAACGGGAGAAACCTTTTTAAAATAAGCATGAGTATAATCAGCCTATAATGTTCCCACTGCTGGGACACAGGGCCTCCTCTCTATGAGAGGGAATGGGCTATAATCCACCACGCAGGCCCAGTGCGGGTTTTTAAACTTGACTTGGAAAAAAAAATCGTTTCAATTACTTTAAATGAACATGTTTTTTTTTAATCTTCGCATTTAAAGGATAAACTTTTTTTAAATGTCAGTCCTTTTATGCATTTCTATCAATAAACTAAAAAAAAAGATTTATAAAACCTTCGCTTTGAGAGGGTTAACTTTTTGACACATCAATTCAAATAATAACAATATTTTTATGGACCTGTCCCTATTACCTTCAATTACCCTCCTATATGTGCCAAACCTGTTGATCAGCACAGGTCCAGGTATTGAGAGCCAGCACCGATCAAGATTAAGGTGATATATTGAAAAAAATGTGGTTTTTCTATTTCGTATAACTTGTTAAGTATGTGGAATAGGGATTCAACATTTTGGTATATGTTTTTTGACTCTTTGGTCTAGTATACTTAAATAAGGAATACACGATTCAATGAACTTTTCTCGATACAAAAAAAATGCAAAGTTATATCTATTTTTTTACTTTTTTCGACATCACTGCGTAACGCTTAAGAATTATTCAATGGGATTTACTTTAAAACATAGAGAATTATTATTTCAAAGTTTACTCATTGTAGTTTTAAATTTAATTCATTTTTTATGTTAAAAAAGGAGTAAATTCGTTTTGGCACGTACGTCGTTTTATTCCGAGCGCACGCACAATATAGCCATCCCTTTTTTTGCGTTTCAAAAGTAATTGCATCACTTTCGCTCGCTTACAAGATCAGTCGCCCGGTGGGCTTCATTGACGTCAAACCTATGAAATTTTTTTGCAGATCGGTGCTATCGGATTTTCGTGATTTTAATAATTGTTTATATAGTAAAAGTTAGTAGATTGTGTTAATTAGTGTTAAATAGGTATATAAAGACTATTCTTGTGATTGAACAGTACCTATAACGTATCGTTTTTCTATTTGTGACTAGTTTTAAATGGAAAAAATATGAAACCAAAACTAAATAAAGTACAACGTTTAGAGCACAGAGCGACTGAGGGTGAGGGCTCAGAAAATGAGAAAGAGTAAAAAGTAAGTATATAGTTATGTACAATAATTATTAGTTTCTATTTATAAAATTGTTTATATTATGAAAAAGGCTAAAATGTACTTGTATTTCATTTTAGGTTAGAAATATGTCAACAATACATTGATGTATACGTCAAGTACTGTTACCGCGTGTGACAGGAATGACAGGACAAGGAATGGAGTCGCATTTGAATTGCAAAAAGAGGTGAGTTTTTAATCGAATTTTTTTTTGATCTTTATTGAGGTATAAACTTGAAGGAAATGTGAGTTCTCTTATTTTATTAACTGTGTACTATGAATTTTCCAGTATAGAGCTTGGCATAAATAGTATTTTTCCAAGTTGACTTATACTTTTTGTTTCAGGAGTCCAAAACTGCCGACATTAGTGGCCACAGAGTTGTTGATGTAAATTACTTTTTTAATGCCATCTATCGACGCACCGGGACATCATATTTTTTATCTACGAATGAGGGCACGCAAACGTCGGTGACCAATCACAGCACGCGTTTGTTCTCATTCAATTCTTTGTAAAGGTTCAATCTGTTTAAAAATTATTACCTGATACACCCTGCTTGTAAAAAGACGAATTAAAATATTATAACAAAAATTCAATAAAACGATTATTGAAAAGCAACTGCCTCACGTTCCTGCACAAATTGCTTAAAATATCGAGTCACCAATCAATGTTTCAATGCGGCCTTACAACCATTAAATTAGAATCAGAAAAAAATTCTGGCCTTACACACATTTTCTTGTACATTATGTAAAACAAAGTTTAAAGTACAGAACTCAAAATAAAATGGTGGTGGCCGGGATGGTGACAGCTGGTTGTGGTAACGCTTAACTGAAACAGTTTTCGGCTGCTGTCGATTTACCATCCATGTCGGAATACAAATACAAAATCTTGCAAGATGAAATATGTGACGAATGGGAAGTGACGGCATGGGAAGAAATGAGGAAAGCGGGGGAACGGGGGAAAGAAGCGGCAGTGAAAGAAGGAAAAGCTACTAAAGATGACATACCAATAATAGATGTAATCTTAGATGGTTGCTGGGCTAAACGTTCATACAGAACTAATTATTCTGCACTATCTGGCGCTGCGAATATTATAGGTAGTCGATTTCGTCAAGTTCTTTTCATGGCAGTCAAAAACAAATACTAGTGTATTTGTGCTAGAGCGGTAAAACGAAATGAGGTAGTAAAACACCATGAGTGTTTTAAAAATTATAGTGGATCTTCAACAGCTATGGAATCCACTATTATCGCCGACAGTAAACAGTCCATAGAAATGCATGGCGTTATCTATGGAAGATACGTAGCTGATGGAGACAGTATCTCTTATGCAAAAATACTTGACACTCGACCATATCCCTCAATCACGGTCGAAAAGATTGGTTGCAAAAATCACAAATAATTAACAAATTTTTGTAACAAATTGCTAAACTTAAAAACGGATAAAAAATATGCTATAACAAAAAGGAATATATTAACTACAAATAAGATTTTAAAGATACGAAAATACATATTATGTAACGCCATAAAATATCATGGCTTACAAAATCTGCAGCAATCAGACAACATAAAAAATCTGCACCAAGATATTACGAATGCATTTATCATGCATTTGAGCACCATGATTCTTGTAATAAAAATTTATGTAGTGAAAATTCAAATGGCGAATCAAAGAATCTTTGTAACACACGTCTCTAGCATCAGATGAAATATTTAATCTGCAATGTTGCATCACATTCAAAGAGCTTAAGAGGGCTCTTCCCGGTCCATCTATCGTCAACGCAAGCATGGTCGAAAAGCTTGTTGTTTCATCCAGAGTCACAGTGGCAATTTTTTTCAATTCTCCTGTCTCAGGGGGCACCGACCCCGTACGAGTCGTCTCCCGCACACCTCATACCGCCTAACGCGATAACATTGAACGAAAATTTCATAAACTTGTTCCAGGAAATACGTGTGTGTGCCAAATTAGTTGGCGGCAAAAAAATTCTAGCCACTCTCCACTTTCACTCTGTAGTATTGTCCTCTCCTGTATCTCTTAGCGTTCTTCATCGAATTTTTCTAAATTTTTCAAAAACGTTAATTTTGTGAGGTTGTATGTATCAGAATCCACATCGGGTCGATCGCCATAATTAAAATCTATTTTCTTAGAAACCAATTTATGTTTTTTTTTTCTTTTTAACGTTTGGTTGTACGTTCTTGTATTTTCTACTTGTTCTTCATATTTCTTGACTTTTGCTAAAGGGCTCGTATTGTGAATAGTTTTGTGGACGTAGTCAATATTTTCCCGGAGTTAAATGATACTACTGCCCCTGTGCATCTTGCTTGATAAGACCGTTTAAGAGCGTAGTTGACTCTTTTGCCACCAACTAATTTGGCAACTACTCCATTAAAACTCTCTACAATGTTGCTGTCTATATTTTCAATTAAACTCCGTGGATGTGATGCAACATTGCAGATTAAATATTTCATCTGATGCCAGAGACGTGTAACTTTGTTTATATGTTGTACATAAAACCATACTTGGGGATTATACCAGTGAAAGAATCATCAAAATCGATTCAGTAGTTTACGAGAAAATTGCGAACATATTTTATAATACATAATATAAATAGACGAGTTTTTTAAAGTAGGTTAAATATAGAAAAATTAAAACAATATATTAATTATTTAATAAAAAATATTCTTAGTAAATAAACATTTGTTATATGCCTTCATTACCTAATTCATTTTTATTACATGGTGTACTTAATAAAAAAAAAATGGTTGACAATTAAATATTTGTATTATTTGTCTACTCCATACCTCCTATGTGCTAATATTTCAAAAAATCCAAGAAGTGCGTACTCGGTTTTCCAGATGCCACCGCGTAAACTGCATTCGCCGCTCCCCGCGCGGGGGGCTAAGCCACGCCCATCGAGCTACGATTTATTTTCGATGTAGCGCCTTAACCTAACCCACCGCTGAGGCCCCTACTGACGAGGTTGCGACCAACTAACCTAGATACGCACGCGCGCTTCACTGTCGCCGCGCTCTCATTTGACTTCTAGATGATTCATATTGTTTTATCCTTTAATTTTATTTATTCAATGACATGAAGGGCTATTTTTTAGCCTATTTTATCTGGGCAAAGGTCTCCCCTATATCGTTGCTATATTCTTTTTGATATGCCTTTTCCGGCTAAATCAGGAACGAGTCTAATTCCTCACTGAACTATATTTAAAAATAAAAAAAACATGAAGTTGGTATACAAGATTTTAAACTAACATGGTAAATATCCCGTTTCAAGTATTAATAATGAAGTTGGTATGTACACCTAGTGCAGGAAGTTTGGTGTTCTATTGGAAAAATAGGACTAAGGTTTTGAGCTACATATCATGGTTTTTCTGTAATAAATGTACTCTCATTTACTGGGTGGTATTATTTTAATGAAAGCGAAAAAGAGAATGTTAAAGACAGAGGTGTGTACAGCCAATATAATGACTACAAAATAAGTGAAGACATAACAGATATAAAAACGTTACCAACATCCGGTAATGCGCCATTTTGTTTTAATATTGCAAAATATTGTGCAATTCGATAATTATCTTAAGTAATTCAAAACATGCACTATTATTTGACATAGATAAGAGAAAATAAAAGTAACAAATACTATAACTGCTCATTTTCTAAATCACGGCGAAAAAACGGGACACAAAATGTTCCTATAATGGACGAAAAAATCTTCGGAACAGTTTTACGAGCCAACTATGAGCTAAATTGAGTTCACAAGTCGCAAAATATATCGTAGTTTACCCATCAATCATTCTAATAATAAATCCAGACAAGAATAGCTCATGGAAAAATAGCACTAAGCGTCTGGGTCCAAGACTATATTGTTGACCAAGGTTGAAAAAAATTCCTTAAGCGATTCGATCCCTGAGCAATGTTGAAAGCTTAGAAAAAGAGGTTAAAATTTAAATAAAAGTAAGTTAATCTTTGAATAACATTAATAGTGATTGAGCTAAAGAAAATAATCCATTTGGGGTGGAAACCCGACGACGTTATAGAGATAATTTCGAGCTTACACGAGCATCCTACTTTCTCAGAATTGGAGGGTAATCAAATAAAGTTTTGACCACAATTCCATTAAAATGACAAAATCGAAATCCGGAAATTGGTTCCGATCAAAAATATATCTGCACCTGGCTTGTACTGACGTGGAAATGTGACGTATCACTTTATAGATAAGTAATCTGATAAAATTGCGATTTCTGGTGTTTTTCATTGCTTCGATAAAAAAAGACTAGAGGCCTGTCTTTGAATGCAGATAGCCAATGTCGACCAGATAAATGACGAAAGAAACGAAGAACGCCAGTGAAGCCGCAATCAACGTGTCCAAAATAATCTTGTTCAATATGCAAAGGAACTGAGACAGAGCCCAACAATGGGACAGCACGGGGTAGTAATACAACTACATAAGAATGCAACGTCAACTCAGAACTAAAAGAAGATGATGAAATAGAATAAATAACCATCTCAAGTAATTTTGTATTCCAGAACTTGTGAAAAGGTGGAAAAACACGCCATAACCAGATTAAACTGTCAACCTAACACACCAAGGCAAGAAATGAGTGGCAGGTGAGTTCAAAAGAAACTCACGTACTTACATCCGTGCCACATACTGGCAGTGCACAATCAATGGGTGAAATTAGGTTAGTCGACACCGATGTTATTTACTGGTATAATGACTTGTTACTTTTTAGTTTAACAGAGGGTAATTTGTGAGATAGGAAGTCGCGTGACGATTGATTTTAACTTATTGGAGAAACAGGGGTTGAATTAGGGGTAACCTTCAGGAAGGTTTTGAGTTGTAGCGATGTGGGTAGGATCTGCCTAGCTTTTTTCCCAACCTTGATAGGGTCGGCTTCCAACCTAAGCAGATGGAGCTGAACACCAGTGTTTTAACTGCACTACCCAGTTACCAGTTAAAGACTAGTAACTAAAAAAATCAAACAGAAGAAAACGCTTAGAGAACCTTCGAGAATGCAGAGAAAGAAAGATCGAGCTGCCAAAAAAAGTTCGCACAAAAAAATCTCAAGCATCCAACCGGCTGTAACCTCTCACATTTCCTCGATCGCGATTTTTTACGCCAATCTCGAGCAAGTTGCGCCACTCTAAACCATCCGTTTCACTTTTGCCCAAGCACTTTCACTGCTAACGGTACGAGCGTACCACGCTTGAATCACAAGCGAATAGCAACTCTAGCCAAGACACCTTCGCTTACAATCTTCATTGTCAACATTTCCGCGTTTAATACTTTACGAATTATGAAAATGATGGTAAAGGAAAATCTGTTGTCTCAAGATAATAATAAAGATCAGATTTAAAGTGTTTATGAAGAGTAAGGATCCGATGTTAGCCGAAGACGGGCCGAGCGTGCACCGAGCGCTGGAGCAATGGCTTTCGTGCGCGTGAGTTTGAAAGTCGAATGCGCCCCACCGCGCGGACTCGGGTACCGTAACCGCTTGTGTCATCCGTTACAGAGCGGTGAAACTCTTGTTACGTTGGTGGACCGCTATGTTACGCCTTCGAGCGGATGACGGAGTATCCAGAGCATTGTTCATCCACGTTGCTCTGAATTCAAACAACAAATTGGGTCACCAAAACAAAAATCAGAAGAATAATTCAAGGTATGATTAATTATGAAATGAATGCGTAAGCCACAGGTCAAGATTATGTCGAGGAACAATAAACAAACGGTGGAAGCATTGAATTCAAATCAGTCGGAGACGGAAATGATAGGGATCTGCATGACACGAATAGTTTCGACCTTAGTGGACTGCGATTGTTACCAAGCTATATCACGGATGGATAAGTATTTGAGAAGCAAGTGAACAGAAACTGTTATGAATGATTTACTGGTGGTTGACCCCGTTATCGGAAGATGGCTTATTAGATGTTGACTATGGTAATTTAGAAAATGATTATATCAGGAAGTTTGAAAGCGGCTGTTGGAAAAATGTTGCAAGGGAATCGTCTGCCTCGTTATGGACATCCCTCCTCATAGGAGGGATAACATGTGACCAAAAGAGTAATGAATATGTTAATAGAGAGAGAGGGAGAGGAAGAGCAACTTAATAATGCATCATCAGGTTTCGCTAAATAGAACAGTTAATTTAATATGTACTCCTGGCAATACAAAATCGAGTTAAGTTAGTTGCAATGTCTGAATAGCAAAGTAAATAACATTATTGCAACAACATACGATAAGGCGATCATTAAACAATTAACCGTAATAATCTATTGGAGGTCAACACAGGAGTAAATATTCCAAGTAGATTATCTACTAGCAGTATTTAGTTGGAATGAAAATACAGTAGAAAGGATTGAAGGAACGCATGGTAACAATGAATATTATACGGCAAAGCTAAACGGCCGGTTTTTTCAACTTTTTGAACAAATCGGAAGATTAAAGATAATAAATATACAGGGACAAAAACATCCAATTGAGTTATTGTTTAATATTTAGAATTGTGTGAATTCTCCTAAACAATTGTACGGGTTTTTGTCCTTCAAATGAATAAATTAACAATAACTTATAGTGTAAATTGAATTATTTAACCTCTATGTACAACCACTAAATAATTTGCATAGTCATTAAGTTTTTCAACATAATAATTGAACGAGTAAACAAAAAAAAAAGGAACAAGTATAGATCATATCAACGCTGATTTAAGTTACAATCATAGAAGATTCGAGAATACAAATCTGAAGATCAAAACAAAGTTACCATTTGTAAATTAAAAGTCATCGTCTGATGTTCCAGGGACATTAACATGATCGCGATCAGACTCAGTTAGAACATAAACTTTTAAAATTCCAATAAACTTCAGTCATAAACTGAAACGACACTTAATCTCTACACAAGAAAGGGCGGCATAGTAAATTGGCAATGTCAAGACAACAAGGGTTTCATAAACACCCTTTCAACAAGCACTGAAAGATTCTGAACTTTAAATCAAAGAAATTAAGATCCAATATTAAGAAATGATCAATTCACATGTCGTCGAAGGAAAGTGGCCTCGTGATACGGGGAAACCCGAGCTGTGGCACGCGAATCCACCGAGACAGGTTCGTTTATATTTCTGTCTCTCTCTTTCGATGAAGGTTTATGCGGGAGTGCGAGAGGGATGGAGGTGGCACGAGTAACGGAACTTATCAGTCTCTATTTATAATTGGTCCGATGCGATACCGGGGTAATAACAGGACCGCGAATGTGTCATTTGGGTTACCGCTTGCGGGACGATAAACAAGATCTTTTTAATGGGAGGAATGCAGGACGATGGACGATTTGTGGAATATCAAACATTTAAATGCAATTAGAAACAATAGCCACTCGTAACACTACTACTGAATAGTGAACGTAGTTTAGAGGCTAATAATATTGAGGAGTATTCACTTATACAATTTTACGACCCATCAAATAGCCGTCAATTCTTTTAAAGACATTACAGCTGAACTTAACTATTGTGCAACAAAACTAGTTAAAGATGAAATTGAGATTAAAAGTACAATAATACAGATAAGCATAAGAGCAACTAAACTTTATAAAGAACTCGTTTAGATAGTAGCGCAACATTTTGGAGCCCAACGAATCTGAAATTGGAGCCTAGCCGGAACTAAAACCGGAAGTTTTAGACCGTACAATGAATGATCTAGGCTCGGTCAGATAAAGAGAAAAAATGACAGTGAAAGTACTAAGTGTCAAAACCTCTTACTGACAATCAAAATTTAAAATTGGAACACGCTGACCTCATTCCCCACGCGTGTTTGGGAGAGAGCGGTTGACCGGGTGGTAGTGCAAAAATAAATCATTTTAAAATTAGCAGCAATAATAATATTCATTCATTGTATCTTCGAGGGGATTGTGCTAGGCGTTTTGTCAATGAAGTACATGACGAAAAGCGTTCCGCTCTGATAAGCGTATTATTTGGTCGGCTTTCACTTCTCTTGGAAAGGAATTCGCGAACCGTTGTGAGCTGAGACCCAATAGACTTGTTTGGTAACAGTATATAAAATATACATCATTAGCTGGTACGTTGGGCAACTGAATTCTATAATGACGTGATAAATAACGCAGTTGAAGTACCAAATGAGTTGTTTACGTGCAATTATTTTGTTTAAACGTAACGCGACCCGAGTATCGGTACAGCCGAATTGGGACATTCCTGATGAATGATTGATTTTCATTGTTTGACAAACACACTAGCGAGCTATAAAACAACGCTGTTGAGCATGCCTATTAAAAGAATCGTAAAGGGGAAATGGAGTCGAGAATTTTTGCCCGCAATTTCGCATGCATGGCTTACGGAACTGAAAAAGTGAATTGGAACTCCGTCAAGTCATTAATGTAATGGTATATTCCGAGAAAGTTTGTATTTACAATGGAAATTAAATCAGCTCAAGACTTTGTTGCTGGACACGAAGCCGCAATTACTGTTGAAACAGACTAATTTGGAATATGACAACTCGCCTGTAATCCTCGAAGGGTAAGGCAGAGGTGTACCTAATAGTTCACCCACATTTCGCCAGTTGGTCTTGTTTAATAGGGGCGAGCCTATTCCAATCAACCGAACACAAATCCAGACTCCGTAACTGCTACTGAAGAGGTGCTACAGTAATACATTTTGCAACAATTGGGGCCCAGTTGTAAAGCTCCTTAATAATAAATCTGATCGCACATAAGCATAATAATATCATAAGCCAATCTTAATTAAGCAAGATCATAAAATCCTCAAACTAGCCCCGAGTTGTGTAAACAGAGACGATGTGCTATGTACAAATGCATGCACTTTCGCTCTCAAATACATGGAAGTTGTTAAAATTCAAACTAACATTAAGCTGTTGGTTTATGATGATTAAATAAGTTTGCGAGATCGTCATAAAGCCACATCTAACATTCATTGATTTGATCCACTTGTATCGTCAATTAGCTTAGTTTTACTGTGTCTAGATGTTACTGCAATAGACTTCATGATCTATTGTTTAATTTTGTAGTCTTTAATTACAGACGGTCTTTGGCTATATGAAGGACGGGACTTCCCGGCCAATAAATATATCCTATACGCCATAAAATTGTAATATTCAAACACGTTGGGTTCTATGTTATGAAAATATGTTGTTAGGGCTCTAAATATAATTAATTTTATACTTTGCAGCAAATAAACAGTCCCATTTAAATGTTTTTATTGCTACGAAAATAGCAGTTACAATAAAACGAATTGGATGAAAAGATTCAAAGGCATTTGGTTTGAGGAAAAGAAAGTGAAATGGTTCAGAATGTAGCTTGATGAGTTAGTAATGATCGTTTTCACCAGAAAGTAATGTTATAAATAGATGCTACTAAATTAACGATATTCGAAGATTATTGAAGGAGACCAGAAACGGATTGACTGACACTTTTGACAATCATGACCGTGGACGAAGCAAAAGGTGTATGTAAGGATCTTAGCAGATGGTGTTCTCTGGTTGCTGTCAACCCTCATGGGAAAAAATCGTGAGTTAATTATATTCGTATGGATTGGCGCTTAGCTCTCTGTAAAAAAATCAGAATAAGATTTCCATATACCATCTCCTTGAAATGTCAGATCGTAAAAATCTAAATAATGATTACAGTAATCTACAAGGCTTAGATTGTCTCACAGTTCCAAAACTTACCAGTCATGCTGACTGATTTCTCAGCGATCGAGAATTACAGTCAAAGACTAAAGTCCACGGAACTGTAACTTCAAATGACAATGAACTTCATGCTAAAATATTCTTATTTGTTTAAACACCTGCCTATGTTTTAAATGTATTAATAGCTGATACTTTCTTTTTAGTTGTATCTTCATCATTGTCATCATCAGTTTATAGAAGCTGTTGGATTCGTTTCTTGGTCACCAGTATTATGATGTACCTCTTCGTCAGCTGTTCCTTTGAAATCTTTAAGGATATCAGATTTGTGTGTTATAGTGTCATCATCATTGACAAATACTTCTCCCTTTTCCTGTTCAAACCTTTTGCGTCTCCAAACGACACGAGGATGATAAAGTCTATTTTTGCTTTGGAATCACAACTAAATAGTGAGTAGTAGTGGAACGCATTCATATATCAATTTAGAGTATTCTTGGCACTAGTAATATTCATAATAGTTGTAGATCACTACCAAAGAGACAGGTGGTTCATCCCGTTGGCGTAAACGTAGTGTGTGTAGGACCCTCTTCTAGTGTAAATGTTCCGATACCGGTCCTACAAGGGCTATGGCTGACTGATATTCAAGTCAAGAATAATCCTGTATCCTTTTGAATGATTCAAAGCTCATTAAAACTTGTTTTTAGCACAAAATATGTTAAACCCGTTACTTTCCACATTTCTTCGATTACATTACATCATTTGTCCTTTACAAACACAATGCTGTTATTCTCGAATATTTTGCCTAGATACATTTCAAATGCTCCGTTATGTTTTTATACATTTATCTTAAAGTCAAGGCCGCGTTTTTATACAAGGATATGACATTGAAACTATAATTACGATAAACGGTGACTGGCTAACTTTATAGCAGTTTTTCCACCAATATTTCTGAGAAGGCCTCAAATTGTTTGTTAATTTTATAAATAATGTTAGTCGAAACCACCGTTATTGTCGCCCTTGACGAAGAATTTTCAACACTTATAGCAAAAACAAATATTAATCATGTTGATTTATAAAATAGTGAACACAAAACTAAGTAAAACATTGCAAACTTAAGTCAAATTGGTTTCGGGTTTAAAAAAGTCGTAAGAGCAGCCACCGAGGCACCGATTGCCGTGACCTACATACAACGGCAGCCATTTTGAACATTGCGCTCGCGCCGGTTTTGGTGGCACATTTCACATGATACCCGGCTTATCTGCGTCATGTTTTCTTTTTCTGTTTATTTAATGAGTTTCATTATTCCTTTCGAATGTACTTTTAAACGATGGAGGTTATTTAAGATAATTCGCCGTAATGCCTTTTGGCGTTAAAATATGATCTGATTCATACGGATCATGATCTTGAGTATATTAACGTAAATTAAGTCTCCGTTGGATTGTTAAATTCGGATTAATGTAGAATTTAGGTCAAGTAACGAATAACTGTTGATCGAATAGAGCGATAGTTCAAATTATAGCATTAGTAATGTGCCATAACAAATATTATAATTTGGTATGACTAATAGCTTAGCTTGCCCCGAATAAAATATTTAGGTTGCGTACCGAAAACCGTTGATTCAACAACAAATATTACTGATTTCATTCAGCATAAATTCTCTTCGTGACATTGGTTCACATGAAAAGGAATTGCTTATCTGCCTTTTCAATATGATTTGAGAGATGTAAGCCTATCATTAGAGGGTGTTTCTTCTATCTAATCAACTCCGTCAAACATCAGTGACATACTTTCTTTTTATTCAAATTATTATCATTTCTAAGTACATATTCGTCTTGCTATCAAGCTTTAATTTCAAGCCGCATTTTATGATTGCATGGTAATTTAAAGTGCTGCCGAGCTGTTCCACCTTCAGTAATTGGGGAGGGATCAAAAGAAGAGAGATAAGATGGAGATTTACTTCTCCAAAACCTATAGACCCGGTACCATTCTATCTTTGTATGAAATTAATTATATTTCTATTACCAACAAATATTAAATATACTAGTCCATCGCCATTGTTTCGTCCTGTTTACATATAAATTACGTGATGGCCAATGTTTACACTAATTGGAAATTGTGAATCATACTGTGAGTGAAATGTTGTGCAAATGCACAGCAATAAGGTGGGGTATGATTTTGGAGCGAGTGGTTGTTATGAAAATTATCAATAAAGGTCTGTCCTTTGTGTAGGTTATCGGGAATTTGAGATCAGATAACAGTAATCTAGAAGACATCAAGGTAGAAGAGGAAAGTAAGTAGGAAGAGGAAATTGCTTGTATCGATTGAAGACGAGAAACAGGTACCTGATCACTAAGTGCAAAAGGTTTAAATGAAGATGCCTTCCTAGATTCTGTCATTTTGCAATATGAACGGAAAAATGAAAGAAATCCTGGAGCTCATAGAGACACAAAGATTCTGGGGAACGATGAAAGTAGTGAAGTTATACAGGACAAACCCATTATCTTTTTCATATTGAACCAAGACATAAACAACCATCCTTAACGGGACCAAACATTATCATATAATCAAGGTCTTATCAAAACATATGGACATAACTTAAGACGAATTTAGACCACGCAAATAAAGTATGCAAATCCAGAGTAAAAATAACCTTACGAAGGAAACAAGGACGCATGAATATTTTGATTGATTTACTGTTCGCATTTCTCTTCGTCTTTTTCACAAGATGAATTTTGAGAAATGTGGAACATATTTCTCCTGATTTTCGTAAGATTTTGAATAAATAGTGTATTCTATTAAGCTTGAAATGTTTAGTTTAGATTATATCACACGTTTATTTCCTTCAGTATTCAACGTATTTTCTGGCTTAGCGTATTCTAGTACTCCTCATTCTCTTTCCCTTATCCCAATTCATTTGTGGTCGACGCAGTATGTCTTCTTCCATACTTCTCTATTACTCATCATTTCATCAGACACCTCCTTTCGTGCCATATCATCCTTCACATAGTCCATCCATCGGTTTTTTGGTCTACCTCAACTCTTATACCCATCCACATTCATACTCAAAACTTTCCTCACGACATTTTCCTCCTTCCTTAGTTCTGGTACTGTTTTAAACAAATTCAGCCTTTACCTGATTACAGTCTTTCATAATATCCTTTTTAGATTATTTTAAAGAAAGTCCTTTACTTTCCGGAAGTTTTAATAACTCAAGCAAGTAGAATGTAAAACTATTAATTGCAGTAAGGAAGCTATTACATTGAGCTTACTTGAATTACGCAACGGATTTGAGAAAGCCTTCTGCTCGACTTCGGCTAATTCCGGAATTCACGGAGATATCCGAACTGTCGCCATTTTCCTGTTTCTGGAGGTCTTTGGTTTGGCAGCAGTGCAATCTCTTTTAGGTGACGGAAATTAAAATGAAATATTAGAAAAGTTACAGGGGCTAAGCTTTGTTTGTGTTTTTGAAGATTATTTTGATGAAAAGGAATCTCAGTTTTAAAAACAATCTCAATTTTCAAAACAATCTACATACTCTCAATTTAGATGAACGTACTTTAAATAGAACAAACCTCAACTAAGCCGTTATTTTCAATTCTTTGAAGAACATTAAAAGAATTTCAATGGAAATAGGCCATGCGTATTCCATGACCGCCGTAATCCAGTACATTCAGCCAGACATCAATAACAAAGATAAATAGAAAACAATCAGCTACATGCCATTCCGGCAGACACCGATAATACATACGTCTGTCTCTTTCACACAGTTATGCGCTAATAATAGCGTCCCGCTCTATTTTAACGTGCGCAAGAGTCCCGAAGGTGACACATTAATAAACTTGAAAATTTACGTGGGTACGCGTAAGGTGTAGCGACTTGAGGCTCATTGATGGCAGTTGAATGGCTATTAGTCTGTGTTCTAGTGTTTCTGAATCTAATAACAAGATTTTTGTGGGTCTAATTGAAGGTAACATAGAAGATATGACAAGAAAGGAGGTGTCTGATGAGATGACGAGTAATAGAGAAGTATGGAAGAAGAAGACATGCTGCGCCGAAAGAGACTTTACTTAACAAACAAAATCTATATCTGTTAAACTTGTATGAGTTGTATAGGTAGATAGATGGAGTATACTTAATTATAAACTATAATTGCTGGTATCGATTCTAGCATTTTAATTTATTACAAGCATTGGATGTTTGCTTTTTGGAACTTTGTGAAGAAGACCAATTTCATTATCACCATCATCATCCTTTTTTTGTTCCGTGTTAATTTGTTTCGAAATAACACAAACACTAGTTAATAGATGAAATTTACTGCCTTTCGATTATTTATGCTATTTTCTCCAGAGATACCCTAAAAGGTTGTTTGTTATATCAGGCTGAAAACATAATTCTGTTCCTTACAAATTTTATTAGACCTTTTCTTCTACTAAATATTGTATTAGCTGATTCAATAACGATTCTTTCCAGTTTTGGATATGCTTTCTTTTGTTATTTTGGCTGTATCGCAAATCACTTGGTGGGCGTGGCACTAGTGCCAAATTCCTCTCAACTTTACCGTTAGTCTCTTCATTTATATTTTCTAAAACGTATTTGTTGTTTGTACGAAGTATTATATGATGTTTTCTTTCTCTTTTAGGTTCTATTCAACATGGAATGTTACTGCTAGGTAAACATGATTCCCTATGGAGTGGAGGGTAATTTTCCTTCATCCGAAAACGTGATGGTAATACACAAGTGGTTCTATATTTTAGGTTATTTTCCTCAGGTTCTTTTCCATTATTATGATAAGTTGTAAAGACGAAGTAAGGACACGTTTTGATGCGTTTTAATCGAATCTACAATTGCACCAAAATTACTTGCAAGATCTCAAGATAATTCCCTTATTGTATTAGGTATACTACACTAATTTACTTCAACAAAAGATTCATTAGTATTATTAATTGTATTTTTATCACGAGCCAAACCATTATTTTATCAACATAGGACTTTGTTTTCAAAACAATAGAGTTCAATTCCATTTGATAGTTACATTTCGGCATTGTTACCTTCTGTTCGACACCGTTTTTTAAATGCTCTATAACTTGAAATCGATCGATTTTGAGCTCTATATCTTGAACAATAGGTCGTGGTGTATTATTCTTAGCTATTTTAGCATCAACACCGTAGGATCGGTCAATGACGTTTCCTTACGGTTGAATCGCATGCCTTCTGTATTTGTCATGCGTGCCTTCTTAGGACGATCGCAGAAAAAAAATATACTTCGCCTTTACAATAACAAAGCATTGTACTTCGCCATTTAAGTACACGTTCCGAGATTTTCTGTCACGAAGATTGGATTATCTTGCTGATTCTTGCTTATCGTTTGATTTAAGTGAGAAAGACATGAGATAATATTGAAATAGATGATAGAAATTTCACTTATGTTGCCAAGCAATATGATTTCTCTTCATGTATCTGACAGCCGGTGTAATCTTACGATATCTGTTTCCTCTAGTAGTTATGTTGCGGAGATAAAACTAACATGGTGGTTAGACTGTAAGGCCATCTCAAATTAATTGTTACTAAGTTTGTCGATGAGTAAATTAAAGAACCCCTGGACTATCTGTAGGAGTTTTTGTCTTAAATACTCAGGAAAACACAAACAGTAAACGGATAGGGTTTTATATCGTCTTGCGATCATTCTAGAAATAAGGTATTGGGAAATTCCGAACACAGCTTTTATTGCAAGTTTTCCTCGACACACGTTATCAAGATTTATACCATTGAAAATATCGAGATGAAACTCTTCAGTTTCTATTGATAGATATACTTAGTTATTACATCTCTTTCATCTAGAATTGCATTCACATTCTCAGGTGGTTTCCATATTTTGTGTCTAGCTTATCGAATCTAGAATGATCTTTAGGTCATCTCTGACCATTCGTTTCTTTATTGACTCATTAGGACTGTCTTTTGCATTGCTTTTAAACAGTAGGCAATATAAGTTATCAAACTCCTGCTACGTGGTCAATAACTCCAACAGCGGTCTATGGAAAACCTGATTATTTAAATTGTTTGTAACTTACCCTTCTACAACTATGTTGGTGTCGGCTTCCAGTCTAACTGGATACAGCTCAATACCAGTATTTTACATGTTGGTTTGCTGTTACTTCTTTTAAGTCATATATCCATATGAACAAAACTATTGTCAGTCTAAACATAACACGGTAATACACAAGTATAAATAATTGTAAACAGTCGGTGCATGGAACAGTTTCCCATAGGCTGTGCAGGCAGCCTTGGTGACTAACTCACAATGTTATTGTGTAACGATATACTTGGAGACTGTAATTAGTTCATATATCGCTTTGTGATTGAACTGCGTACAGTATATGGTTATATTATTGATAGAATATGGTTGTAGGATGTCGAGGAGTCTACAATAAGGTAGTGTATTGACAAGTTAGAATAGGGACAAAATTTAGCTCAGCAAAAACGGACGCATAATGAATGAGCAAGAAAGGTTTTATATCTATATTAATCAAAATCCAATCAGAGGCCCATGGGCGGCATAAAACTCTGAGACTAGGTTATACCACAATATAAAGTAGAAGAATAAAAATCCATAGCCACAAACATGAAGGAGCATTACTTGAGAACGGCTTGACTGATCTGGCTGTTTTCTTTTCCTTTGTGTTCGTTATTGTCAGGACAATGATTGTATCAATGAAAATTTTTACATTTTCTTCATTAGTAAGTAGCACCCGTACGAAACCGGGGCAGGTGTTAACGAGACTCCTGAATGAGATCAGGATATTGTAGACCTTTTTGAATAAATTGCGAAAACGATTGAAGGTGATGAACATTATACACAATCCAGGAAGGAGGAAAAGGTTAAATTTCCATTGACCCTATTAAATATCGGGTAGAACTTTACAATTTTGCTTTCAAACCAAACGAGGTGAATGCTTTCCCAACTATAATTTTAATGTTATTTTTGTCATTATGCACGATAACTAAATAGATTAACAAGTATAATAATAAATAGGTCAGTTATGTCTCCCAAATGTTTGATCGCTTCGTTAAGTACTTGTTTAGATAAACCTTAATATGCCCGATAATGGACTAACAAATGATAACTTGGGTACACAATGTACACATTAGTGATTTTGTAATTCTAACGACAGAGCGGGCCAAAGTACGGAGAGACGGTTCTTGAAAATTTGGCAGGCAGTTTTTTTTAATATTCTGAAGCTGTGCTGCTTCTGTTAGGTCGGCAGGATTATGATAAGTCGGTGAATAACCCAGTACAAAAACAAAAAAAAACCCTCACTCGTAATACGCGCTTTGACGTGGAGTTGCGGACACACCAGCCTGTTATACAACACAAACCCAGGGCTTGGTAGAAGAGAAGTAATCAAGGCTGTGAGATTACACGATGACCCAAACTATTAACCAAATAAAGGGTGTAAAAAGACCCATATCTCTCTACCTGCTGTTGTCCCCTTCATTGCTATCTGGGAATCAAACTTCCTATAGTCAATGCTTTGGCAATGGAATTTCTAGTACAGGTTGATGAAAATTTTTTTTTTTTTTTTTAATTTTTTTTTAATATATTTATTTCAGGTTCATATGACCCCAATCTATTTAAGTCGCGAGTTAATAGGCTTCTTTTGGGTTAGCTCGTTCCATCGTCGACCTCATCTCTGTCCTCAGGACTAGATTGAGGTCAAGAGTAAGCCCATTTAGTATTAAAAAATAAATAAAAAAAAGATGAAACAATTTAATTTTCATCAAACTTTCTATTACTCCAACAAACTCCAGCTACGTAGAATTTCATTTTCTGGTTAAAATATAAACGAGTTTGAATCCCTGTAGAATTTTCTAGTTTTAACTACATGGTCAAGGTCTCATAGTCCAGTTTCAGTGTAAGCTTAGAAAATATTGTGTTTCTACGATGTTAGTTCAGAGAATATTTAGTGTTATTTTCTTTGGAAAAATAAGGGCTAGAATTACGTGAAGAGTTCATTGAAAATAGTGTTTGTTTAACATAGTGAATTAATTGATATTTCTTTTGAAGCCCTCTACATCACCATTTGTATTTTTGTTTGCCCATAATGTTGACTTTCTAATCATAGTGATAGCATCATCAGTCCATAATGTTCCTGCCGCTGACAGCCATGTTGGTAGATGTCATTATAGACCGATCGCTTTAATGAGTCCTCGCGGAGGTATCAATTTAAATGGAATATTCTGAAGGTTGATCACGTATTGGTTCAATTAATATCGTAATACCTACGTGGATTATGGTAAAACAAATAACCTGAGGGATATTGTTGTTTGTAGGACTTTGTGGACGCTTAATGTGCCTTTTATGGGGCAAGGTGGAGGACTCATTAAAGCGGTCGGTCAATAGTGGTATTAATTTGTGTTATAACTGTGACTATGGGTAAACTTTAACTTTATAGATTTCAATAGTCTATCTGTAGTATATCTCTCTACATATTTCGTTCGTTTAATACCTAAATCTACTTCCATTCCTTATACATTGAGATGGATTTCAGCTTTGACATATTCCTCGTCATCTGAGGCTTTACAGTTGTGGGTGGACCATAGCCTGGTCGAACATATTTCTCCATTGTGACCTATTTCTGACTCAAATTTCTCACTCCAACAGTTCTTAAATCTTGGGGGCCGTCTCCACGAGCGAGAGAATCGCGGCGATATTATCGTTGTGTCACGTATTTCTATACGAGAATGACGCCGCGATTCTCTCGCTCATGGAGACGGCCCTTAAGAGAGTGTATAGAATTATACGTGACACGACGATAATATCGCCGCGATTCTCTCGCTCGTGGAGACGGCCCCTTAGTCTTGCCTTTAGAACGAAACTTCCACCTTCAGCTACAGGTTCATTTACCAACTTTACCATCCCAGCCTTACCCAGTACATCATTATATTCCACTGAACTATCACCCCTCACACTACGCAGTACATATTTACCCGACACGACATTGAAAGCGAGGTCGGAGTTTCTAGACGGCGCTCTTCCTCGTTACGATGAATTCATTGCGTTTTTACTACTAATGACCTTTGTTTGTTTGTACGTCATTGTTTTGTTGGTATAGAATAGTGGAAGATAACTTCATTTTGGCAATTCTTGAACTTCTGTGGTCTTGGAGCTTAGAGGTCGCTGTGATACGAACCTTATTGCTCTTTAATTTTATTTTTTAGTACTGCGAACCTGACCTTGCGCGGAGAACATCACCAATAAATTATCAGCTTAGCTCATCACCACAGATACAGTTCAGTACACGCAGATACAATACAGATATAGTTTTCTCATAACTTTGACAAGGGTAACAGCGCTAAAAGAGATGTTCTTTCGTAATCAATTCTCCGGAGGCTTTCGATTGATGCGTCAATGCGGAAGAAGGAAAACTATGTCGATGTAAACATCATCACGTGACTTTCTGTGTTTTCTGTTTACCTAGTACCTTTGGAGTATAATGTGCGAAGAGATAGATTCAATATGAGCATCATCTAGCTGCCTAGGCTTTTCCCAACTATGTTGGAGTCAGCCTCCAGTCTTACCGGATGCAGATGAATACCACTGTTTTGGTAAGATCAATATATCATTGCTATTTTTTCTTTCTTTCTAGTACACCTTTCCGATATCAATCTCGATAGAATGAGGTTTCAATGTTCGAGCAAGCTCGGGCACAGATCCAAAACCAGACTTGGGCAATTTATGTTACAAATTCAATTTCACGTTGGCTCACCACGGTGAGTCTGTGAATTCAAGACCATTCTGGTCTCTATGCTGCCTTACTCTAAGTACAGATTGAAATAGATGGTTTATCTTGCCACTTCTCTGTTCATTCACATATAGCATCACACCTGTAACCCCTGAGAGGTCAGGCAGAGGTATACCAGTGCACCCACATTGCGCCGGTTATGTTTAGATGCCATGTAATTGGGGGTGACCCTATTGCTATCAACCAGGCGCTAGTGTTGGTTCCTGGTTGCTCCTGAACAATTCTATTACTTCATCTTAGCTTCAATTCTATCAACCAGGCGCTAGTGTTGGTTCCTGGTTGCTCCTGAACAATTCTATTACTTCATCTTAGCTTCAATTATTTAGTCTATTTTGATGCGATGAAGTAATGATCAAGTTTAGCCAGATACGGATTTAAAAATGTTCGAATCGTTATTTACTACACTGTAGTGTGTAGCAATGAATTTATTAAAATAATTTTAACATGTTCGAATTTTCGTGTGCCAAAATTATTTTCAGTTGTAAACAAAACGAAATTAGCTAATAATACAATCCCTCGTGACTACAGACAATATAATACAAGAAGATGTATGCTTTTAACTATTTTAAGACTTAGAAAATAAAAAGCAAAGCAGTTCAAAAAGTATATTAGAAATAAATATTGTAAGACCTGGTAGAGAACAAGGAAGCATAATACGAAAGGGGGAAGCCTAATTCCAAAGAGTGCGTAGAACGAAGCAAGGCTATCAATGATGCTGATGATGAATGAAACAATCCTAATGTCTATTAAAAGGCAGAATCGCCAACAATAACCTAGAAAACAGCACAGATAACAGAAGGCTATCTACAATTGACAAGAAACACAAACTACAAGAAAAACACCATGGTCTATTACACATAGAAAAACATTCCATAAATGTAGTAGACATAAGTACGACTTCCGACAAAACGACCAAGTCATTATGCTACTTCAAAAACAGTGAAAGTTTACTCATCTCCTTTCGACATTCACAAAAATCGAAAAGGTACTCATCTGATTTTAAGTAGGCACTCAACGACAAATAAGTAGTGCATGTTGTGCTTACCTGTAAGTTTGATACACTTGTCTGTGACTCTATTGGCTGTATGTCTTATCTTTGAAGCAGTGTATTCAATTGTTGGTGAGCCAAATAATAAATTAAAATAAACCTTTCACAATACATAAGTACTTTGTATGTAGGTACACACGACGGCACATCAAGCTATACATAACCAGTATAACCTGGTCTCGCTTTGTATGAGCTTCCTTACGATGAGAAATCAGCTTAATTTGGTTTTGCATAGCTTGATTGGCCGCCGTGCGTACTTGCAAAAAAAAAAATGGTTCCGGAACCAAGACAACGCACAGCCTAAACTATTAAGGATGGAGGCGGTAACATCGAAAGATATGTACAGACTCTAGCACAACAAGCTACTACAATCGTTTGCAACTTTATCGCTAAAGCATTAGGTTCAAGATTGATTGGGGAAATCTGACAGTTTCGAGTAACTTGATGTGCTCGCGTCTGTACATTTATTAAAAGGAGTAAAAGAAATTCTTTCAACCCCTGAGCCTTCTTCTTTCGTATCGGTACGAACTAAAGGAAGAATAACTAATGCCGTGGTACAAAACCTGCTCCGCCAGCAAGGTGGTATGGAAGCTGACTGTCAAGGATTCGCCGGACGTATATCAAGTATCATCTCCCGTGGAGAATTTTCTAATATAATCACACCCCTGTCATGACCAAATTGGGGATACAGCTGCTTTTTTTTGCAAATGGCGTTGTACAGTTCAGACCGAATGTTGGTCAAGGCTGGGCCAATGAAATCAGGGCCGTGCAAAAGCGCGTTGGGTTGACGGTATCGGCAAAGTCGCGGGATACACTTGAGATGAGGGTACCACAGAACCGAGAAGTGTGGCAGAAGAAAGGAGGCCTATAATCATCAGTGGCTGATTCCGGGCTAAAATGATGTCATTCATTCATTCTATAGCCTTTTTATATGAGCAATACGTACTCAGCGACAGTAGCCGAATTAGCGCAACATCGCTACGACCATGTAGGTCACGGTCTTAGCGGAAAGGAGACAAAAGATGCGAAATTATAGCAAGTTAGATAAGGATAGACGAAGCATACAGGTTTCTATCGTGTCAAATGTTTAGGTATCTGTTTTAATTATGTCTTTTTAAAGCTTTATGTTCTTAAAAAAATCTATGTTTAGTAAGTTTATGAGTCGTTTTTTGGGTTAAAAATAACTGTGTCGAAAAAAGAGGTCACAACCTTTCGTCGTTAAAAAGGTCGTATTTCTCAAATTGGTCGTAGCAAAGAGGTTATATTTCCGAGTTAGACGCCTAGGCACCAAGAAACTGGTACATAGGTATTACAACATTACAATACTGGCAAGTAAGTCAGCTTCGTAAGTGGGTTACCAGTGTTTGTAGACGATAGGGCTCTCAAATAGGGTTACCAAGTTTCATATTTCTTCAATGACCGAGTTTTTATGAGGGCGTGGTTGAAAAGTTACTAGGAAATGTCCTCGTTAAAAATATATTGTACCTACATTTGTTCAACTATCCTACAATTATTCAAAATATACTCATTTTATCGTCAAGGGCAATTGTATATCTTGATGTTATCAAATTGATATGAAACATCTTGTTAATTGTATTAAACTTGATAAGTGCTAGATAAGAGAACATTGCAATCAAAAACCTGACCTCAGACAACCCTACTTTAAACCTAAAGCAACTTAAGTATATTTATACTCATCTTAGTACATAATACATATATTATAACCTTAATAGGTTATTATGTTCCTTATTTGGTACTTCGTGCTCTCCAATTTACAATCTGAATCAAGATTTTGTAACCCTACGAAATTTCTCTTCTATGTCAGATAAACAAAGGCCAAAGGGTCGGGGTATTCCTCAAAGCGCAACCAACTAAGCGCAACTGAATTATTCCTCGAAGCGCAACCCTTAGTTGCGCTCACAAATTCAAATTAAAATATTATTATACTTATTCCTCAGCGCAACCATGATTGAAAAAAAAAAAATGAATCCATCATGCCCCAAAGAATTCTGGGCTGCTAGACCCGATTCCATCTTGCTGATTAATTCTTTTTAACGCACTGTCTATTCATCATTCTTGATATAGGCTATCGTGTTACCCATTAAATAGGTAGGTTGCAGTAGCGAAGGGTGTACATATTATCTTTAATGTGATTATATTATTTGTCTATAGAATACTGACTGTAGCATTTTTCAAATGGAATCCGGTAGGAATCGAGTTGTATGGAACCTTCGCCGCTGGTAGGTTGTGGAGGTCAGATAGGTAGTCACTCCATGCAATAATGGTAATCAGCTGTATCTGGTTGGACTGGAAGCTGACCCCAACATAGTTACTCAAAAACTTTTCAAATCAGTCCCGAATCTTTGCACAGTATTTAGTACTCGACAACAGTTACAATGTACACAAGACAAGACTGCAACCGTGAAAGAATCACATAATTGTAAGCATTCAAGCAATTCACACGTACCATCTGCACGATAAACCATCTTTTCGATTCAAAATGTACACACCAAACCCACCTCTATTGCTAAAACATAAAGGTGGGAATACTGTGGGTGATTAAGACAGGTGTGAAGAATGTGTCAGCGTTGTATACTTTCTACCGTCTATTCGTTTTCGTTGTAAGAGAACAGCTGATTCGAATTTATTGTTGACAACGGTTGTAATTGGACGCAAAATTGGAGATTGTTATCGAAATGTGCTGATTATTTCACTTTTTGATGAGTTGGTGTTAAGCTCATCACTTATCATAATGAATATATGCCCCTTTTTAAGATGTGATATGGAACATATTCACCTGACGATGAAATTACAGGACGCTCCTAAAATTGTCAAACTCGTCGCCAAACTTCAAGCCGATTTAATTTAGATTGCTATCGTCACGTTAAGAAGGAGAAGTTACTTCGGACAACCAGGGCTATCGTAGTACCCAGTACTAACTGGGTTGTCCAGGTCAGATAGGCAGTAGCTCCACTCGCTGTACAATACTAGTATTCATCTGCATCCGCGCAGACTGGAAGCCGATCCTAACACAGTTGGGAAAAGGCTAGGCAGATGATGATCTCGCCAATAAATATTTTAATCTATTCGATCACAGTAAAACTACATTGATAAGGTATCGAGATAGGTATACATATTTGGTCTCTAAAACAAAGAAAAATATTTCAGGATATTTCACAACATCCAATCATACAATTTCACAATATTTGACCACACTGTTCGACACGGATCAATATCAAGCTAAGTGCATGGATTACGAAAACTTTGCAAGACTCCTTTATATTATCCAAATCCTTTTAACTTTCTTACTGGGTTGTGGAGGTCAGAGAAGCTGTCGCTCCAAATAAAATACTGGTGTCCTGCTGCATCCAGTTGGACTGGAAGCCGCCCCCAACTATGTTGGGCTGTGACTTTTGACTTAACAGTCAGATATGTCCCTGTGGAGTTTGTTGCGCCACTTCTTCTTCTCAACTAAAACACCAGAAAGTGGTGAAGGGCGAGTGTTATGGCGGATTGTCCGCACTTTGCAGCGTATTGACAAACTAATGCAGATATGGATTCGTGATTATGACTCATCCGTGTGTGTAGTCCAGACTTTATATTATTGTTTATTAAAACTGGATTTTCGGATAGATTAGTGTGTACATACATATCTACCACATACATGCTTATCTGTCCGAAAAGCCAGTCTTAATAAGCAATAATATAAAGCCTGGACCAACACGGATGAGTCACAATCATGAATCCATATCTGCATTGGTTTGTCAATAAGTTGCAAAGCGCTTGTGCAATCCTATGCCCTTATTATTGCAGGTCTTTGTTAAAGACTTCAGGTAAGTGTAACGATACCCTTATTTGTATAAAACCTTTCTATGTAATGAGTTTTTGGAATACACTGCTGGAGTTAGAAGGACAAAGGATGAAAGTGTTCAAAGCTATTATTTTGGGAATATAATTCAACAAAACGCTTCTTCTCGACTCTTTAGAATAAGGAAACATACCTAGTTCAAAGAAACTTTGCAATGGGTAAATAACGAAGCCTACTTTTACTATTCTTAGTTTCAGATGATTACTATCCGAAAAGCGTTTTAATCTTCATGATGCAATGATCCATATTTTCGTCATATTTGATAACCAAACACAACGTGTGTGTATGGAAATTCAATTAATTTTTCCTTATAATTGCATCATTCGCCTGAATAATGAGACTCGTGTCGAATATGCTCATTTTTGTGGGCTCTGCATTCCACAAAAAGATAAGTCGATGTAGAAAGATTTTGGCCGAATGGTGGTCACCATCAAGATAGGACGACATCGCTTAGTATCAGATACGTAAAAACTGTGGAAAGCGGCAGAAAACAAAAGAAGGCCTTAAATTGAATTGGTATGGTGGTTAAAATGTTTGGAAAGGAAGAGTTGATTGATAGATTTGATGAAGCATCATCACCACGTCAGGGCATGGATGACCCACTGCCCGGACTGGGGATGTACCAATTCAATTTACCTTTCAAAACAGCGTACGTGAGTGTGACACATTACTATAAAGAATACAGTCAAAGTGTTACGTAACTGATGTCCCAGTTATCCCCACCAACTAAGCTAATTATGCCCGTGGAGCCGCTACGATAACTCAACTGGGTTACATGCTCGATTTTATGACAGCCTAGTCCTTGCTTGCAGACATACATGAACTCACGCTTTTATCCTGAGCGGGGGTAGGTGGAAACTATAGAATCTACTACGATCCTTGCATACTCCTTGTTTGTTATTATTCTGCCTATAACGTTCCCACTGCTGGGATCCCACACTCCTCTTAGTGTGAGGGATTGCGACCCGAATCCAGCATGCAGGCTCAGTGCGGGTTGGTCGATGTAAATGTATTCGAATTTTTGGTACTAGGAAGTAGTTTCGTTTAGTTTTAGTAGTTTGAGTGAGGTGTATTCAATTAGCCTGCCTGGGTTCGAATCAACGACATGTTACACCCACCAGCCGTTCGCATTGGGCTACCACTGTTCTGATCTTCGTTTGAATGACAGAAGACTATTAAAGTGAGTTTACCTTAGACGTAATTACGCAACTAACTTAATAGAGGTATCTAAGAAATAATGTCGAAGGAACTGGCAGTTTTACCGTTAATCTATTTTCCTGTGGGTAATGACTATCGATCCGCGTTAAAATCATAAAAGCAACATTGTAAGGAAACGAGTCAACATTTTGTAATCATTTTGAGTTCGCAAAGCTTAAGGATTTTAAGCCTCATTAAATATTTGAACAAGGTATCAAAATCGTAAACAAATCAAGGGCGTTTACAAGAAAATAACTTGGTACTTATCTTAAAAAAACATTCAGACGACTTGATAACCTCCTCGTTTCGGAAGTCGGTTAAAACGATAATCATGGCTTACGAAGCCATCAAACACCAGACAGCCAAATTCTCAAAGCCCGATCCAAATTTCCCAGGTATAATTCCCAAGGCGTCGACCGCAAATGCCAACCGCAGCTGCATAACCGCCTAATCGCAATGACAACTGCAGCGACACAACTGATTTCTATGTAACTCTTTGACATTATTTAACAGCAACAGGCGACAATGTCAAAATCAAGTCATTTATTCAAATTAGGCTGATACTCAGCGCTTTATGAATGTCAAAATTTACAAGAGACAGTCCCCCAAAACGTCTGCCCTCCGCCTTCCGTGTTTTAGCTCCGAAGATGTGGCGGAACAACCTCCACCAACCATCAACATAAACATTCTATGGATACGATATCGAAGAGTTACATAGCAACCAGTCGAGGAACTTTATGTACATAAAAGATCCCAATAGATTCTTCTGGAAATACAAAGTTGGTACTTACAATATCATGCCCCTGACTGCCACTCCTGACGACCTCAGGCGCCATATACTCGATGGTACCGCAGAAGGAGTAAGCCCTGCTCTCTCCACCGCAGAACTCCTTGGATAGACCGAAGTCTGTCAACACGATGTGGCCTTCTGCATCCAGGAGGATATTCTCGAGCTTGATGTCACGGTAGATTATGCCGAGCTGGTGGAGAAATCATGATTAAAGACTTTATACAAGAAAGTAAAGAGACTGGAAGATAGTCCACTTGTCTAGGTAAAACCACAGCTTTTTGTAAACCCAAAGCCAGCTCTAAAAAGACAAATACCATTATTTTGCTAGCTTGCAATATACTCGTAAAATCCAGGCCTTTGAATATTTGCTTACATCAGTCATCATATAGATAGAAAAGAAGCTTAGGCTTAGTTACGAACTTTACCAGGTTAGATGATCATGTCTACGCACTTAAAATACAAACAGCATGGACCTTAACTACCATTATGTATTCTGTGATTAAACTTTACATCATTAACCTTTGGATCCGCGCAATCCTGTTATACTGCCGGACGCGGATCCACGACAAAACGACATCACGTGTTTTTTTGTTAGTTATCTTTAGTTTAGTTCGCGGATCCTATTTCATATCAAAGGTACCAGTTGTTGTTAAAAAAAACACAAACAGAACTATTTCTTCTTAGAAATCCAAACAACAGAAGTCCACAAAGGAGTTTAACCAAACAAATATCAAAACATTCCATAAATAGGTGTAGGTGTTGTTATTATAGTCAAACAATGCATTTGACCTATGCAACCTATCTCGAATCTTGTTATGATTCAGTCTGTTACCAATAAAACATTTATCCAGGTGTTTTAACGCATATTTCTTTGCTAAGTCAACAAAAAGTCGTTGCAGCCAATGATTAATGGGACAAGTATGGATGTTATTATAAAATTGCTAACAAAAACATAACTTGAGACTTGTGGGAAAGTCTGTCGTTGAAATCGATTTGCGACTTTTGATTCGATCATACAATAATATGACTGCAAGTCAATAACCTCAACACAAGGAAAGGACGAGTTTTTTGTATCATTTAGCCTCGTTTTCCTCACAATGTTTATCCTTCGTAGAAAGTCATTATTCAAATATTATTAAAGCCGGCGGTCCGTTACATTAGGCTTTTCACTATCGGCCTTAAATATTTCAGAAGCTTTTAAATGTTCCGACAAATCGGCCGAATTGCGGTCGTTTCTGCACACACAGACACGTCCGTACAAATACTACTGATGTCGCTGACCCGTGTCCGCAGCCAGTCCGTATCGGATTGACTGATCCAGCGTGTACCAGGCCACCAGCAATCTTAAGATATGGATATAGAGTAAGCTTACCTTATGCAGTTGCTCGAGGGCCAGTATAATTTCGGCTATGTATATCCTGACTTCGTTCTCGTTGAAATGCTCTCTCTGGTAGAGGTGGGTGAACAGCTCACCACCAGCCACATAGTCTGCAAAAGAAGAATACAACTATTAACAAAACATGGTCAAATTATCAATTCAACTGAATGACAGGATTTTTGTCGAATCTTCTGATATAGACAACAGACAGCAACACAGAAGCCTAAGATCATGATGATTTGGATACTATCAACGTATAAAAAAACCTCTGTGTTACCAACTCGTCAAACTAAGCATTAGCGTGTCAGCAAAACTTTTGGTAAAGATGCAGTGATTAATATGATCGAGATTACGTAAGGTGAAACAATAACAGAACTAATCTTATGGTCTTAAACATCGAAAGTAAGTTGATTAATGAAGGAGGTACTGTAATTGCGCAAATCTTTTTGCAAGATCATGTTAAACTCAAGCCTGTTTACCATGAGGGTAGGTATGATACTACAGAACCACCTGCTACGATCCTTACATAAAGCATTTGCTTCATCCACGTTCTTACGCACCTGAGCTTCTTGAACAACATCGCCAATAACGTCAAAATAGGTATCAATTACCGCTCCTCACATTCCACAAGAGTTGTTGAATAATTCACCCAAGAAATAAAAGTCAAACACTGCTAATTTCTCTGATTATTCAGTAAGTAAGCCAGCAATAACTCTTCCTAGCGTGGGTGTTCATTTGCAACCGTGCAAATAGTCGGTTTCAACTGTATTATGAGACTATGAATTACTCGAAAATCGTGACTAATAGCAGTTTAATCAGAAGCTCGAATAAATCAGACAACAGTTAACTAGCTCATTATGGTCGGATTGATGACGATAATGATGTTATTTGGCATCTTGCGTAAATTCACTGCGCTTTATTTGATGGGACTTGTGAAAGAGAATGTATTGGTTGGTATACTGGAAGATGCAGATTCTTTTATAGGTAAGCATAATCATAATTTGCCAAAAAAGTTCCCACTGATGGATATAACCCAGGAAAGAAAAAGACTTGGAACGATAAAGAGTGACAGCTGACCTGGGCAGAATGGAAGAAAAAATCATGTTGCGCCGAACCCGCGTATATTAGACAAGGACAGAAAGATGATGATGACTGATACCAATAGGTGATCGTAGAACTAGCGTAAAAGATGAATCACAGTAGCATCAATTAAATCTAATTGAACTTGAAACAGATTTAACACGGGGGCCTGGTGCACGATCTAGGTCGAAATACCAAGTCTTTGACCTACATCTTCTGCCTACGATAGTAAAAGTGGGTACTAGATATGAATACTAGCCAGAATTGTTATATCTAGGGAGATTTACTGTTATATGCTGGCATGCTCATGCATTTTTCCCTTTTCTCCGAAATTGCGATCAGCTACTAACCTAAACAGATGAAGCTGAATAGAGTAATACCAGCATTACAAGGATTGAGATTTAAACTAGCTTTCCAGAATTTTGGATTATTTCAAATCAAATCTTTTTAATCAAAATCAATATAGAGCCTATTTGGAATTTCATATTAGGGACACACACTTTCTTCCCAGAGAGGAAGAAGACAAGGAAATCGACAAGGATACAGCAGAATTTGTAAATGATTTTAAAACAAAACGAGCTCACCGAATTAGACTATTGACAAAGGTGCTTGTGAAAAGGAAGCCTGCCAGAAAGGGTCAGATTAACACCTAATCGTTATGCCAATCATGTGCCTGACCACCATGTATGGAACGAAAAGCATCTCTCAACCATGTATGGTACATAATTTTAATATCTGTGAGCATTTGTTGTGTTTTATTACTTTAAAGTGAAAGTGTTTCAAGTGCGGGTAATGTGTTTGGGCTGCTTTTTTATTGTGTGCAATTTGTTCTAAATTAGCAGGTCGAAAATTGCAAATACGATTAATATAATTTTGGTCTCTTCACCAAAAATACTGTCGTCTAGTTGCTTGGATATGTTATAAAGATTATTGACACGTCTACTAAAGACTACATCAATTTTGGAGCGTATAAATTGATATCAATATAAAATATGCGAATATACACAGAAAAATACCTAATTGATCATCACTACAAAGCTTCCATATCCTGCAATCATTCGAAGCGAAATCACAACTAGATAAAAAGAACGTTCTGAAACCCTGGAAAATTCTAGACTAGAAAACATAGTCATCTAGATAAACCAGTCGCCTTTTTCATTGTATTGCGGTAATAAATTCACAGATGTAATATTATAGTCTGGCATGTAGGTCGCCGTAGCGGCCAGAGGTCTATTATGTCAAAACGTTGAATAAATAAATGATATCGTCCTTAAGTAAGTTCAAGAACACAGCTGGGAATGCTGGTATATGAAAATTTGGTGGAGAATATAAATACAGAAATGAAGGAACTAATGAAGTATAAGATTATGAATGTTATGAAGACAAAAGAGACCATTGCTTAACCGTGTGAAGATGATTTGGCTGGCTAGCAAGTGGGTGACTTATAAGATGGCGACAAAGGAGGTATGGAAGAAGAAGAACTGCTGCAACGCTACCCAAATATGAGGATAAGGGTAGAAGAATGATGAGGTGAATCTAAGAGATGATTGCAATGAATCTAAAGATAACTGTATGATTCTGGAAAGACGGTAAAATTACTATTGAAATGTTTGATGTGTTGTCAGAAGAATTCTAATTTAAATAATCATTTGGAATACTAATTAGGTTGCTTAAACTAGCAGCTTACTATTTTGATTGCAGTAATACTGGTAGTCACATCAAAATATATTGTTTGAACTCTCGAGAATTCCCGACCGACTCTGTTATAATTTGCAGTTCACGGAATTTCTGGAATTTTGCTATTATGAAGTTTATCATGAACATTGTGCAATTATATTCATAAACGTTATTAGCGTAATCCTAGGACGAAACTTCAGATACAATCTGAATAGCTTTTGTTCGAGATAACATAACATCACGCTAGTAATCCCCGAAGGGTTAGGCAGAGGTGTACCTAATAGTACACCCACATTTCGCTTGTAATGTTTAAGTCCCATTTAATAGGGGGCGAGCCTATTACCATCAAATGGGCACAAATCCAGGCTCCGTGGTTGCTACTGAGAAATTGCTGATGGAAAAACCCAATAACAATTTGCCCGACCCGGGAATCGAACCCAGGACCTCATGCTCAGCAGTCGTAATTGCGACCACTAGACCAATGAGGAAGGAATGTCCTACAGAGTTAAAAATATTCTATCAGACACACAGTTACTTTCACATTCATTATATAAGTAAGGATTCAACAGCATCCACCAAAAGTGGGTGTTATATTGAAATATTATAGCAACCAATGAGCGAGCGAGCTCTAAACGTGAACTACGTCATAACTTCCATTCACCTTCTAACGTAGTAAGAGTGACGCAATACGGCAGTGACATCATGCTTCGTCATTAGTGACGTCACGACTTGTCGCGAAAGCCTTGCTAAGAGTTTTGACATTTACTCGAGGTAGGCAAGGCCTCTTTTACATAAGAAAGATCTTTATAAATGTCAGAGTTAATTGCGTCGGAGTATTTGAATTTCTCTTTATGACTATGGTTATGGTCTATTCAGGAAGCATTTGTTTAGTGAAGGAGTTTTTCTAAGTATGTATTAAAATTAGGAATAATATGGAGTTTCTTGCCCATTCTTCTCCATAGAGATCTACGCCTTGAAATGGGCAACTACAGTGCTCTCACAAGTTATCATGCCTTGTGTCTGTGACTGTAGCTTCGCTTTCTATGTTTTTCTGATATTCAAAAGTGCCTATAATGGTCTAATTGAAATAAATGCTTTGAGTTTGAACAGAATTTCGTAACTGAAATCATAGTAATGGCTTTAGATCTAGAAATACCAAAGATTTAAATCAACAGACGTGCTCTCACCAAACTCAGGTCACGTAAAATAGTGTCCACACAACTCACAAGAGACGACTATACGATGTCCAGAACGAGACAGCGAGACAATACTATACAAATGTCATTGTCAACGAAAGAAAAACGTAACCATTTTCTGAAGTGATAGAGTGAAACTAACGACTGGAATTTTTGAGCGAGACAAAACATAACATAAACCGATAATGAAGAACCAAACAGAAATCAATACAAATAAATATTCATAACTCTCATGCCGAATCATGAAGTAACGTAATATTCTGATCAATTTATTGAATGAATTCGAAATTTACATTAACCTAATGAGTTTATGTACAAATGTAAAATACAATAATACTAGACATGTAGTTATTACAGCATAATAATGTGTGTAGGTTTTGGTAGACATAATCCATTACCCTTTGTTAGCTTGTTGGAGGTTCAAGAGTCTGTAAGCATTTAGGGCATCGGGTAACCTCAATACTGGATTTTGATATATTTTCTTTATATTCACATTTTTCGCTGGTTTAATTTAGGTTTGGGGTTGAAAATCTGTGTGAATGGCTTTAGATAATATGGTATGAATAGAACTTGTTAAGTCACTAAAGAGGTTTTAATTCCTAAGAACCAGTTTTCAGTTTAACATCCTACTAGTATTATAAATGCGAAAGTTTGTGAGGATGGATAGATGGCTGGATATTTGTAACTCTTTCCCGCAAAAACTACTGGCCGGATTTGGATGAAATTTGGCACACAGATAGTATATAACCTGGTTAAACACATAGGATACTTTTTATCCCGGTAGTACGTTCCCGTCGGACAATTACGGAACCACACGCGGGCGAAGCCGCGTGTTTAAGCTAGTTATTTATATTTTAAAGACTGATCCAACTGAGTTTACTTTTGTTAAGTAAGTCATAATGTGAACCTAACGGCCTTCGAAATAGGATCGGCGAAAAAGACGTCATTTGCCTCGTTTTCGTTCGGACGACGCGACTGGACACCAGTGTCGGACTATTCGCATTTATTGTATGGACATCAAGCTCTTTCTGAAGGGCTCAAGCATATTCCGAGTCGACAAGTGTGGCCACACCTTAAGAAAACACTAACGACATTGTCAAAATTCAGGATCTCAATGATTTGTTGAACAAGAATGAGAAAGAATCATCAAAACACAAGAAAGCTCATATCAATACAAGAAAGCAAACACAATCATCGCGGCAACCTGACCGTATCGAATATCAGCTCCATTACGATATTGTATTATGTCGAGCGTTTCCCAATCTCTAGTGCGGCTAGTCGGAGTTGGTGCAAGTTATGGGACATGGAGGATTGAGAAGTCAAGGTTGACTACAGCATGGACTTCTGCATCACATAACATCACGCCTGTAATCCCCGAAGGGTTAGGCAGGGGTGTACCTAACAGAACATCCACATTTCGCCAGTTACGTTTAAGTCCCATGTAACAGGAGCCTATTGCCACCAACATTCAGACTCCGTGACTGCTACTGAGAAATGTCTGATGGAAAAACCCAATAACACTTTGCCAGACCTGGGTGGTTTTGCTGTTCCCGTATGGCGTAGACTAAAGATACAAGGTTCTGGCGAGCTGGGGAAAACCCATGGCCAGCAGCGAAAGACTTTCGGCGGAATGGTGATGGAGAAATAGTGGTCGTAAAAATCTTATTTCATTGATATAGTTAAAACGTGTACTTGTAAAATTGAAGGTTATATTGTCCTTGGTCTTGATTTCTCAAACATCGTCTGGAAATACTACGGATTTCGTTCACCTATCGGAATAGACAATTTCCTTCAAAATGCATTCTATTATATTCACGTTTCTTGCAAAAACCAACGATGCATAAGCAAACCAGTACCATTATGATAAAATTTACAAAAAGCAGAATTCACAGCCGCCATCGCTAAAATCTATTGAATTGGAACACCATAGAACAGTAGGTTGTGCTGCACGTGCAACAACTAACAATGGATTACAAACATTTCAGTCAGGGAAAAATCGCAAACGTCCGCCAGCCGGTCAAGGCAAGAAACGCTACGAAACTTGTAGTTATTACTTTAAACTGTATTAATTCTAATAACAAATTGGTTTAAGTAGTTGACTTGGATGATGGATTTATTATATTGAAAGTGATAAACCAAAAAATAAGCAGGACCGATGAAAACTTGTTGGTTAGCATCTTGTTCATTATGAGACGCATTTGCGGACTTCAATGGGTCAATTACGCAACAAACGAGATAGATCAAAGATCTAATAAAGAAACTAGACGTAATAAAACAAACTGCATAGTTTTCCAACCAATCAGTCTAACAAAGGACGGAACAAAAGACTTTGCAAATCGTTTCTTTTCAAACGCCGCGCAAACAACACGTGACGAAGAAATTACACATAATTGATGTTCAATAACTGCAACCCTGAACTTTCGCACCACAACAAAACCTTTTGATCATTGGCAAACAATGAACGACAACCAATTTAAAAGTTTGATTGACTCCAGAAGTATCATATTGATGTAACGAGTTAATTTATACAGAGTTTAAAACTTTCAACAATAACAATTCCGTTCTGAATCAGGAAAGTTGCCAAATATCAATTAAGACCGATGTCGGCGGAGTAATTAATATAGCTGACCTTTTTACAAGTGAAAGTGGTGCAGGTGATGAAGAAGTAAACAATAATCAAAGTACTGCATTCCATTGCACAATTTAAGAGAAAAAAAGAGTTATTGACAGCTAAATTGATCTAACAATAAAACGATTTGACGAAGAACGGTTAAAGCTTGCACTTCTTTTAATAGACGCAATTATTTTAATGTCTCATGAACTTAGTCGACTGTTCGCATACCCTTTGAAGACCAGTAAATTACTAAGTACTTGGACGAAGGTCTTATACATATATAGGAATGTATAGACACTATTGTAGCGCTTGAGAATTGGCAGACGGCGAGTTTCATAACATAGTAACATTATATTGACCGGTTTCTAACACCCGACTTCAACAACAACACACACGGGATGCTAAGCACCTAAGCTACTTAATCGACAATTGAGATCGGAAAGAAAAGATAGATAAAAGAAGCGTGGTACAACAATGAAGATGCAAGCCGATATGTCAAGGTGAGAGATGCAATCAGTGGAACAGATACTGTTCTACAGTACAGTACAGTTCAAAAGATTTATCATTAATTATTAAAGTTTGAGCAGGCGTGAGCTATTAGATTCTATAGAGGGGCAGTGGGTCAAGGTGCTGCAAAAGTAGGTCTCCGTACTGTTTGGCAATCACGTTCTCAGGTAAATGCTGTACTTTTTTCAACGTTGAATGTGCAGAAATATTCTCTACACGTAATTATAGTATTGTCCACGGTGATTGAGGTTTTGACACGAGTCTGTAAGAACGGATTTGAATGTGTCAGACTTCGCGTGTCGCCTTTTCTATTTCGCAATCTCAACTCTGAACTTTGTATCGAAAATATGAACATGTATGGCATTCTCACTTTCTATTGTGAGTTGGATTGAACTTTAAGCAATACTGTCGTGATGGGATACTTAGAAGTAACTCTTGTGTGATATTGAGTTCAGATTAGGAAATCAAAATTTTAGTACGTTTTTGGTTCGTGCAATAAAAATTCCAACACAATGTGTTATAAACTCTTTAAGAAATATTCAAGATACAGTTCATGCGTTTCATGTTATCAATTCCGCGAACGATGTAGAAAAATATTTTCATTTTCAGTAAATTGCTTTACGTGTAGAATTTCTAATTTTTCGCTGGGTGACCTTTGAGAGAGCCTCAAGCAAAGGAAGGGGACTTAAGTATGACGTCATGCGAAAACTTTTCTGAAGACACTTTTATTAATTTAATCCATCAAAATCTTTAACAAGATCTGAAGTAGACAGATTTGATAAAGGTGAATGCTGTCGAAGAAACGTGAAGAGAAAATATGAAAAATTACAATATGATTTCAATATCAACGGTGAACAAACAATACTAGCGAGAATACATTGACTCTACGAGGCGGCTATTGACGGGTAAGGTCAAAGTAGGGTAGCAATTGACTTTGAAACATTCGTTCAAGTTAAAATTACTTTAGCCTTCTTTCGATTTAGCTATTTTCCAGGCTGTGTTTAACTTGACTAAGTCATTTGTGAGGGTAATAGTTCAATGACCCATGGCTCATTTATATTGTCTAGGTTTAATCGTTTTGGATGTAAACGACTGTATAATTATTTTCGAGGGATCAGGAATTAAATTTATCCTCAAGACTATAAAGAATATCCTTTATAATCTTGAGGGTCATGAAGGAAAAATGAGTAAATAATAGCGTGGCGATAGACAGGAGAGAATTGAAGAAAAAACTTGTTGCGCCGACCCCAAGTTGGGACAAGAGAAGGAATTTGATGATGACTCTTGAGGATTTTCATATACCAACTTTCTAGAAGAATAACCTTATCAACACTCCCATGCCGAGTTTAACCCTGTTACTAAGTGCTATAGAATACGTATTTTCTTAAAGAGTTTCGCACGCATCATTATTGCAAAAAAGAAAGTAAATGTATGTCTTTTGTTTATTTTTTGACTGATTTCAGCTTTGAAATACTTCATTGCTCTTTAACCTTGGCGATGCCTCTGCGATTTTGCAAGAACATTTTCGCTTGCCAGGGTCGTGGTTAAAATATACCTACTGTTAAATAATATAACACACTTTTGCTCATTTTATTTTTATGAATTTTGTGTGCTATTTTTGGTTGGTCTTGCAATACATCATTTGCAAGACGTGTAGTAGCTTCTAGTTCAATATTTGCGTCTTCAAAGTAGGCTTAATGGCTGAATTCATCAAGTTTTCAAAGGCCATGGACATTGCATTCATTGTCAAGGTCAAGTGAAGATTTCGTTGAAATTAAGATGAGGTCAGATGAGGATAATGCGAAATTGATTTATATTTTATTTCCAGAAGCCTCATAAAGAAATGGTTGCATGTGTCTAAAATATGCAGTTGATGATAATATTTCATCGATATGGATTCCGGGTATGACCAGATGCCCCAGATGGAACTTGAAAATCTCTGTATAGATTTTGTCAGTTTCCTTTAATGTATCTTTCTCGTTAATTGCGTATGATTACGCGATCAAACACTAGCTGAGAATAACAAGACGCATAGGAACTGTTTACAATTCTACACCAGTATCGACCTCTCAGAAGTCTTGCACGACAAGGGCACACTATTTGCGTGCCTACTCATTCAGTTTTGAATGTTTTTCTCTCTAATTGACTGTCTTTTTCCTTCTAGATAGTTCTTTTCGAACTGCCTGTGACTAATTCAGAGGTTCACACGTGTTGCATTCATTAATTGATCCTAATTCAGTGATTTTTTGCTCAAAATAACTGATACATCAACAGACTATTAGCTTGGCCGGCACAAGCTTGGAAACCAATGTTTTCCAACGAGTGTCTATGGACCTAATCAATTGACTGATTTTCAATTTCAGATCGATCATAGAAAAGTGTCCAGTAATGTTTATGTCTTATCTGCATTAGCCAAATAATCTTTTTAAATCTCACGAAAGCAGCTGATTTCATTGAGAACAAATACCTTCTTTAACAAAACGGCTGTATTCCGCGAAAAGTTAGGCAGAGGTGCACTTTAAGTCCCATGTCATAGGGGACGAGCCTATTGCCACCAACCGGGCAAAAATCCAGATTCCGGGAAATTCCTGATGGCAAAATCCATTAACCCTTTGCCCGACCTGGGAATGGAAGGAACCCAGGACCTCTGCCAGTCACGCTTGCGAACACTGGACTTCTTTAGTCAAATCACACATTAGAAGCTGATTTCTTTGAGAGCAAATACCTTTTCCATTCAAATACCTCCTTTTAGAGAAATACCTATCTAAACAGTTAACTTGAATAAAGGTCAAGAACATTTTATCCCCTACATATCTGGGCGACATTTTAGCCCACAGGAGCATTTTGCGTAGGCGTTCTACCAATGAAGTGGGTACCGAAAAAAAGTCCAGGAGCGTTTTGCGTAGGCGTTCTACCAATGAAGTGGGTAACGAAAAAAGTCCAGGAGCGTTTTGCGTAGGCGTTCTACCAATGAAGTGGGTAACGAAAAAAGTCCAGGAGCGTTTTGCGTAGGCGTTCTACTAATGAAGTGGGTACCGAAAAAAGTCCAGGAGCGTTTTGCGTGGGCAATCTAGCAATGAAGTGGGTAACGAAAAAAAAGTCTACAAGTTCGCCAAATAGGATGACTGTACAATTCTTAATTGGCCAATATTTTTGAAATACTGCTATAATAATAGTATCTGTTATCTGCTAATTGAATGTATGTCATTGGTTGACAGAGTTGCTGTATCATTGGAAATAGTGTAGCCATTTTACATGGGAAATTGGCGGATATTTCCGAGATATTTTTTATCTATTCGAAATGAATGACAATTACTTTTTTAAATAGGACGAAATTAGAAAAGTTAAAGGTTTTAAGCCGGTAATATTCTGTGAATTATTTTTACAAAATCTGCAAGTTTTTATGGAAGCTCCATAAAATTGTAATTAGCAGCATAAAATCAAACAAAGTTACGTATGCTTCCATAATGTCAATAACAAACTTTCCTTTTCAAAGTTCATTCATATAACACCTATTTATTTAAATAAATTGTATAACAATTTTACACCAAGACCTCTCCAAATCTTACCTCACTATAATTTCCTTCGATTAATAACCAAATAAATCGATACATAACCTCTCGATTTCGCGAGCCGCTATTCGGATTGGAGTACAGAGGATAAAAGACCCAATTTCTTCAACGGCAAGGTTTAAAATAAACAAATGTAGTACGTTGCGTAAGGAACGCCGGTATCCCCTTGACACGCTTATGTCCGAGTTAGATTCGTACACAGAATCGAGTCAATTAGTCATAGTATTGATGTATGATACTTTGGCAATAATTCTTTTATTAAGGTCGCTATGGTAGTGGAGAGAGTTCTTATAGATAACTATCACGGTTGTGGTCCTCTGAGCGGTGAGCAGGGGCGTGCTGAGCTACATTTATAGTTAGCCGATGTTGCTATGTGAAAGGAGATGATCCTATCGCTTTTTGCGATGCATTAATAGTATTAAAATGGACGGAAATCTGTCAAGAAGGACAGCATCGAGAGAAATGGAAGGAGGCCTTTGCCCAGGTGTGACAAATACGCGGTAATTAAAAAAAAAACACACCATGCTCGAGATTTTAACCAGGGCAATCCCTACCTGATGCTTAAGAGATCACTAACAAAATAATATGTATAAATCTAAAGTAAACCTTTAATAATCCCTATTTCAAGACACAAATACATTATTCTCTACTTTGAACTTCACAAATATATTCCATTTTGTATTCCCGTAGCGATCTCTGGCACTCTAAGTTAGTTTTCTGAGCATAAAGTTCGACTGTCATTTGATTTGTTCCGTTAAAATGGAGTAAAGGACAAAAGTAAATATAGTCTCAGCACTTTAATATATTAGGGTAAGTGAAGGCTGCTTTAATGTTGATACCGTCTTTCAAGATCAATTAATTTTACAATGAATGAGTAATGAGAGAGAATTCTGAGATAATGGCAAATAGCGTTTTACGAGAGGAAGAGGAAGACGAAGGATGGATTGTGTAAGAAATATATGAAAGAATAAGGAGTAAATGATAGCGTGAAGGTTGACACAGGAGAATAGAAGAAAAAACTTGTTGCGCCGACCCCAGGTAACATGGGGCAAGAGCAGGAAGATGATGAGAGTTTTACGAAAGAAGAAATGCTGCGTAAACCCAAAATACAGGAGGACAGGAATAAGACAATGAATATCAATAAGCTTGATTTAATAGCAGTACTAAACAGCTTTGCCCAACAACAAACAACCTTCTTCAGCTAAAGAGAAGAAATCTTTAGCAGATGACTGCGATAAGAACTTTCCAGAAACCAGAGTGACACAAATAAAGCTTTCAATATAAGAAGCACTTGAACCAACTGAACTGAATCAAGAAAAAACGCAGCTTTAAAAGCAGAATCCAGTTGTCACCAGACGAATTAATCCAATCTAATAGAATTTCAAATCGTTCGTCTTATATGTAACGGCATTCGAGCTTCGATAGCCATGGAACATTTACAATTAAAAATACATGTGATGCATCTTGCATTTGATGGTACAGACAACTGTACATCAATGGCAAATGATTTGACATTGACTTGGCTTCAGCAAGCTTTGGCTTTAGTGTTACACAACCAAGCTTTGCACGTTACCCATAAAGTACACTTTAACAATGATAGATCGATAGTAGGAACTAGGAAGTTTGTAGAACTTCCGACAGAAAACGTACCATTACTTCAGTACCGTCTGCAATTTAAGATGCCACTTAAATTATCATAACAACACCTACTCTTCCTTACTATCGCGACTTAAAGGAGCACCCTAACTCTTTCCCTCTCCTTCCATCTCTTGTTAGGCTTGTGTTTAGTCTAACATATTAATAATATTCGCTGTTAGTGCGTTGAATTTTTAAAAATACGGGAGTACCACACTTATAGTCGCGAAATCAGCACGAGTTGGTCAGAAAGAGCTCTATAACAGATCAATAAAGCCATATTGTCCGATGCAGTATCGAGACGCATCGTTTGGACCGACACGAGGCAAATTATGTCTTTTGACTCTTTCTGATCGGCTTAAGCGGAATCTGCTTCGATAAGTGTGACCATAGCCTAACCATCCCTACACCTTTCCTTATGCTTGTCTCTCTCTTTACATTTTAATGTTGTTCCGTTTGTATGTTAGTGTTACTTCTATATTTCTTCCCCTTTTCTTTCACGACACCTTGCTTCAACCTCCAAAAAGATTACGCAACGAACGACCCTCACGTTCTTTAAACCAACAAACGAGGTTGGCATGTCAACAGGGTCCATCGACCTTACCTCCACGCGTACCCCTGGCGTTACACAACAGGAGCAGGTTGAAAGACCTTAAGGTCTGCGACTCGACTGGGGGCAAAAGGACTATGTGCCCGGGTGACATTGGACTATCGATTTAGACTGGGCTGGTGTACCGTTGGTTCTTCACGAATAGAATAGAATTTGTCTGTGGGTTTAACTTGTCACGTGTATGGTTGGATTTACTTGTGTTAGTTAAGCTTTGACTTGCGAATAGTTGAAGGGCAGAAAAACTTGATATAGTCTGCTGGAGGTAGAATAGTGTACAGATTGTTCCTTTTAGTCTAGAATTTATCTTACTTGCCACGTGAACAGTAGGGTTAAGAAGAAAGTGTATTCAAGTGTCATTATCTGGCGCAAACAAATACTTGATATAGATTGCTGGAAGCTAGAACAAATAACTTTTGTTCCTTTTAATCTAGAATAATTTGTCTGTGGGAGTTAAGTTGCCACGTTGAACGTTGGATTAAGAGAAGATTAATTATATTTTAGTGTTTCGAATTACGAATGTTTAATTACTTGAAGGGCAGACGAAATCTTAAGCTTTTGCTATAAGCTTTCAAAATAATTGTGGAAAGAGCAACCCAGACTAATGACAACGCAGTAGAGATTATGATGATAATGAAATTGGCCCTTTAAACAAAAAGTAAGACTTCTTTATGTTTGGTAGAATTAATTTAAAAAGTAGGTACCTATCTACTATTGATCAAATTATTTTAATTAGCACGTTAGGTAGGTACGGGACAAACCTTTTTGCGGTGAGATAACAATAGTGATACTGATAAGTTTCAAACTTGTACAAGCTTGTCGATAGTCGTGAGAACTCAAAAACAGAAGCGAGGCGCGCACTACTTAGCCCCGGTTTCCACGTGCGGAGCAGTGTGGAGACGTGCAAGCTTAGACCAATCACAGGAGACACGAGACATACGGAGTCGATTTCAAATAATGTGGTGAATTCCACTCTGCTCGGTGGAAATCGGGCTTTAGGACCGAAAATTGTACCACATGCAAACTTTATACATCAACTTCATATTAATTAAGCCTGTTAATAAAAACAAACGTTTGTTTGACATAGTTCTAGTATTCCCCAAACCATTTATTTAAGCAAATATTGATTTGAAACAAAACTAATTTTAAAAGTTGATTTGACCTAATTAGATTCTGTTACGATTGATTTAAAGTCTAAATCAAAGGACGAAACTACAAACACGCATTGGTCAAGTTCTATCAGCTGTCTGGATAAACCACATTCTAGACCAGACGATCTGAGAGGTGTCTGTCGGCTGAAGCCCCAATAACGGTAAAGAATTTTAACCACGTGCGTACTCCAATGCCAAGCCACAATTTCAGCTACCATTTTGTCACATATTTGTGTCGTTTGGCGTACAGAGCACGCTTGCTTGTCACGTGTATATGACTATGGCGGTCAAAATGTTAAACGATTTTGAATATTAATATTTACTTCGAAAGGAACAATTTCTTATCACAAAAGCGCTTATCGCTACATCCATTACCGTAATTATTTTCAACTCTCATTTAAAGACATTAACAAGAATTAAAATCAAATTAATTGTAGCCTAATGCTTGGTTCAGATTCGTCAAGTCAACATGACTGTATCACTAATCACACCATTACGGATTGTAACAGTGACTAAGTAAGAATCATTGAATGAGTTCTGTTAGTAGAACTAGTAATAAACACGGCCATTAAAGATGTTGTTTTATATTTAAATATTGCTTACACGTGGAGTATTTAAGTATCTGCAGTTGCTATGAATAGTTCGTTGCTAGCTGAAGTTTTATTAAGTGCCATAAAAATGCATTTTCCTGATTGTGGTACTTATAAATAGATTATTATACTAATTGCTCTGCAGCAGACCTCAGAAGTATAGACGGATAGAATATTCTTTATTGTACGTGTACATTTGGGTGCAAGTCATTGTTAACAAAACCAGCATACCAAGATAGCTTTAGTTACAGTGCGAACAACTGTACACCACATCAATCACGATTTGAAAATCCCATAAGGAGACATAGAATATGAACTTTGTCAAACCCACCTCCCGACTTATCGTCATCGGGGTAAACTAGATGCCACACTTTAAACCTATTATAGTATACCTATCGGTTCCTAGAAGCAAGCTAGCTGATGCATGTTGAGCGATCAATTTATTCTATTATTGATCTATGATGAAGTATCAATTATTATAATGAAGATGTTCAGTGATCTACTTTCATGGTTAATGGATTGAAAAATAGGAACGTAATTTGTTTAAAACGACAGTTAATTGTGTATGACGACAATAATGCTAATCTATTTGATTATAGCTAAGACTAAATCTGTCAAGTCCTTTAAACAGAATATATTGAAAAATAAAATCATTTCCAGAACTGTGGAATTCGAACCGACACCAGCGCAGCATTTGTTTTCCCATATTCATCCAGATTATCTATTTATAGCACAGTACGTAGTAAAATAAACTCTACTCACCAAGTATAAGGTGTAATTTGGAGTCGGTCTGGAAGGCATAGTGCAGTGTCACAAGGAATGGGCACGCCCTCACAGCCTCCAGGACCTGTTGAATTCGTTTGGTTTTAGATACATACGATAGACATTTCAATTCGCTTTTTGATCGAATTTAAATACAAAAGGACCTAGACTAGATCCCTGGGGCACCCCTGAAAAAAAATGATCCTAGAAATGAATGTCCGGTAGTCCGGTTTATATTTTTTACTTTGTACCCCAGATATTCCAGTCACGCTATAATTAAAGCTTATAAAACCGCTCCAAGCGTTTGCATATAGATTTTTTATTTAAATACTTCAGTTGTTGTTGATATTACTTTAATTGAATGCCAGCGAGAATCCTTCTTGTCTGAACATTCGCAAAATTTGTCCAGACAAGCTTAGGCTATATCGCAAATCCAGAAGAGCCATTTCTATCCTTTAAATGACTGTTTCTTTTGTTGTCCAAATATTTTTTTAGCAGAGTTTACGCTTCCTATATCTGACACCAGGAATCTTTGATGGATAATATCATAATCCTTTAAATTACTATTAAAGAATATATATTTACCTGTCTTTCAGTCCTAGTATGCTCAGCAGTCTTCAATTTCTGTACTATCGATGCCTTTTTCAACACCTTCATGGCATACAACTTGCCTTCATCGATGCCAACTTTTTTCCTAACTAGAAACACTTTGCCGTATGCTGAAACAAAAGAAAAAACATAATTAGTATTGGGATACTTTAAAGTACGAAAAAGTAGTTTATATGTATAGGTACACGTAGGGAGTTAGCATCCTTTTGGAGTACCTAATGATTAACACCTACAACGATAGACAACATCTATGACAAAAGAGACTGAGTTATTTGGTTGGAAGACTGTCTATGTCTTGGCACTATCTTGCCACTATCATGTGAGCGTTACGAGACAGAATCGAGTGCTAATAAAACAATAGCTTCAATCATCAAGTTACAAGTGACAATTCTTCCATCATAGTCATAAGTAATACCACCACATATTCATATTCCCTACCCATTGTATCAAATCCTATTTCTATAAGCCAGGCAGACATTAATTTCTTAGATGCTGCAGTCCATGTGTAGTCGTATTCCCTAATTGAGTTAGTATCAAAGTCACGGATAGTACATGTTGGATCAGGTATAACAGCCCAGTAGCTGGAAACTGAATACCGTTTAAAACCCCTGTATACTACGAATCCTTGTGAGCATTTAAACTAATCTGTTTTTGAATTCTAGATTGGTGCTTTGAGTTTCAACCTAATTTTATGTCAAAATTGCTGTGCAACTTACTACATGCTTTGCAAGTATACTTGCTTAGACGCTATTTTCATTTGTGTTTTTGATAACTTTATGGTGCTGGTTCACGATTCAAGATTGACGCAGCAAGTCTTCGTCTACTATATCAGAAGTCAATTTTTGTATCAAAATCTCCTACACGGGTCTTAAACATAACTGGCAAAACCATTTTGTTTATTCTCTTTATTAATAAGACATAATATGTATTGTCATTTCTGTAAATAATAACGTTAAAAATGTCCTCTATTTACTGCAACAACATCTCGAGCATGCTCCTACGTTAGCCGCGTCATCAACAAGGCCCACTAAAGTGTTACGAGAAAAGGTTATTATTATAATTATTGTGAACAATAGAGTTTTATGGGTCACTCTCATGTTACAAGTGGGTCACTTACGTACAAAAGAACGATTGAGATACTCGTACTATTTATAGTAATATAATCTTATGACTAAGAGTTTGTTTATAAGAATGTAAATGAGGTAAATTGTTTTAACTTACAAGAATTAATTATGGACGAAGTTCAGAGCCAAAATTCCAATTACTTTACAGTTACCCTTGTTCTTAGAAGCCAATTATTGTTACCCACTCAAATAGCACTTCAATAGCGTCGGCAATATCTTAGATATTTTAGAGTTTTAATGTAGTACAACAACAAAAAAAGACTATCAACAAACATAAGTAACTCAATCATAGATCTATTTACGAGATAGTAAAGAGAATGGAGATTGATGATGAGGACTTAGACTTATTCTGTTGCATTTTGGGTGAATTCAGAAGAACAGCTACATATATAATTTGCTATGCTAATAAATAACTGTTTAAATTTTAAGTGTGCTACAATATCGCATTGGGTCTAGCCTGTAAGGATATTTGTATGTTTGAAGTAAATAAATAAATAAATGATAAATTCAACAAAAATGGACACGACCAACTTCCAAAAACTGACAACGAAGTGGAATCATCAGCCTGCACTGGGCCCGCGCTGTCCCGCAAAGAGGTGGTCTTTTTCCCAGTAGTGATAGTGACAATGCTTCATAACCTTGACAGTAAAAAAAACAAAACACGAACGACAAAGTGTTTGAAACACAGATCCCTATTTCTACGATTTACCAAGAACCAAACTACCATTGTTCCAAAGCTTATTGGTGGAAAAAAGAAATGCGTAAACGAAGCGGTTTCCTTTCCGTTTTTAACAATGTTGTTATGGGAAGTGGGCAGGTAAGGACTACAATAGCGGCAATGCAAAACAATGATTAGATAGGTGAGCAGAATTGAAAGATAGAGAACGGAAGGACTGTGTATTACGACATTAGGGGCTGTGGGAATAGGTCTGCAAATGATATGTTTGAAGTATACATGACAGTAGCAGAGGTTTGAGGAAGTTAGACTAGCTAGCCAATTGCTCTATATAAAATACTCGTGCTCAGATACATCCAATGAAGACTGGAAGCCGACCCAAATAGTTAGGAAAAAGATAAAAGTAATCGAATGCATAACATGGGAATTCCCCTGATAACTAGAACAAACTGTGAAGTCTAATCATATAAACATGTTTAAATACCGCAGCCAATGATAACGCGCATAGCAACTAGCACTATGCTGCAAGCGGACAGGGATGATTATAAAATAACTTCTAAATATTGCAACACTAAAAACCATAGTCGCATGTAGCCTTCCGCATAAGGATAATGCAGAGTACAGCATTATGATATCTGATATCTCTGGCAACGTATTTTGATATTTCCTTCCGTTCGTTATTTGTATTCTCATTACAACGAACCTCTTTTATAATATTCACTGTATCAATGTTGTGGTCCCAGAATCCATATTCGCAACAAATATTTACAAGCACTGCAGGTAATTCTTCCGATGCGGCATTGGAACCGGAAATGCCAACCGCTGCGCTGTATTTATGGATGCATTCTTTATACTGTTGTAAAATTCTGGCTGCTGTTTTTTGGTTACTATCATTAACATAGGTTGGTTTCTTAATTTGTTTGTGTCATTAATTAATGTGTCTTAATGAAACACAATTTCAAAATTTGTTATTTGGTCTTCATTATCCCACAATTACAATATCACTTAATTTCCCCATCAACATAATCATCATCTTCATGCCCTTCAACTTGGGGTCGGTCGGCCCAGCACGCTTTCGCCTTATTTCTATTGTCTTCAAATTCAGTTCTATTCAAACCAGATGCGGTTTACTAACACACAGTTCTGTATCAAAAATTTACTCAAAATAAAATGTCTCCGTCGCTAATCATGATTTAGTTCCCTCTAATTTGTAAACTAACTACATACCAGTAACTGGTTCGATATGACCCCAACCACAGAATAGATAAATACAGAAGTTCGGTTTTAAGCAACGACCGAAACGCGTCACGTTCAGGGAGTGCAAGCGCACTCGCGAGTCGCGACTGTCATTTGTTTGAGATCTCCACGCACACATAGACACGCTTCACGTACAGCGAGTGCAAGTGCACTTGCGACTGGCATTCCTTTGATATCGTACGTACGCGTCTGTGTGCATGCGTTTTCGCTCGTTATTGATAGCAACCTTCTGTACCTCTATCTATTTTGTGTCAGGACGATCGTTTACACACTTAATTACAACAAGTTGTTAATCTAATCACAATCAAATTCTGTTACGTAAACTTTGAGGTAAACTAAACTGGAGGACCGGATTTTTATGATGCAATTTCGTGGTGGACTGATTTGATTAATTGACGAGAGAACAACAGAGGTAATGGTATAAAACTGGTTTGAGAACTGAAGCCATGGGCATAATTATGATGGAATGAGGGATATGTCGTGAGGAATGTTTTCCGTATAAACATGGACTGTAACAGTCAGAAATACCACACCAATGGTTTGAGTGATGTGGCTAAAAAGAACATGAATATTAATATGATGGTTGATGGTATGGAAGAAGAAAATCCTTCTCAAATTCATTGCGATATGGGTGACATATTTAAAGAAAATAAAGCTCTCGGTATCATCCAAAGAATTTTGTATAAAATGATATGGATAGAAAGGGGTTGAATGCTGATATGACGGTTGATCCTGATAGTATGACGCGCCGCTCTCAAAGAAATTGCATTATAGAAGAAGACGAAAGAAAAATAAGGCACTCAATTGCAGCACTATGTCAACTGTATTTTTCTAGTTTCAGCTTGCTTCCAGAATGTTGTCCAACCTGTTATAATAAGCTGAACGCATTCGTAACTTCGTAAGGCAGTGGCGCCAACATAATGCACCCAACGCACTAATGTCTTAACCAGTTTTTAATGTTTTAATACAAATTATACACTAATGATATTTTGTACAAGATATTGAGAATTTATCGACGTTCATCATCTGCCTAGCCTTTTTTTCAACTATGTTGGGGTCGGCTTCCAGTCTAACCAGATGCAGCTGAATACCAGTAATTTTCATGGAGCGACTGCCTATCTGACCTCCACAACCCAGTTAGCACTGGGTAATACGATACCTCTTGGTAATACTATTATTTTTTAATACTATTTGTCAGACTTTCGGGCCACTGACTACCTGTTACGACTGTAAGATTTACTAATGACAAACGACAGCCGGGACCAACGGCTTAACGTGCTTCCCGAGGCACGAAGGAAACTCGGTATTTAATGGGTAGTCACCCATCCACGGACCAACGTTGTTAAGCGTGGCTTAACCTGAACAACGGTCCGAACGGCTGTTTCATATTTAGCCACGAGCTCCTCTCCTCTATGCTATCCTGTATTATGGACATTCATAAAATAATATTAATAAAAGTGAGATTACAGGAATAGAACAAATTAAAACAGAAACTACATCTGCATATTATGATGATGTTTACAATGCTGATGTCCGATTTCAATAACACTAAGCTACAACTAAACGTATGCCTAAAATATATTGCACTGTTGGTATTTAAATTCTCGGTACCGAGTCTGGCTGAGGTAAGCGATACAAGACCTACAGTTTAGATGTGGACTTAGTATTGAAAACAGACATGAATGATGTATTTATTTATTTGTTTAGGATCTCCAACAAAGGATGTACACAAACACGAAATAAATAATCGACGACAAAGTATCACGTAGGTGTACTCCTTCACTTACAGGAGACCACAGCATGCTTAATAAAATGTATAACTAAGCTAACAAAGATATAGTAGCATTTAAAAAATAAAATCAAAACTTATTATGGTAATAACATTCAATTGGAAAAATAAAATTAAAAATAACAAAGTCATAGTAGCAATTAAAAAATCAAAACAATTGGTAATAAAATTAAAGTTAACAAAGTCAAAGTAGCAATTTATAAAATCGAAACACATTGGTAAAAAAATTGGAAAAATAAAATAAAAATATTAATTGTAACTAGGCAATAGGAAAAGGATATATTTATAACCGATACAACGACCGGAAAAACCCAAAAAAGTAATGTATTACCCGTTTATGAAAATAGGCTATTGTTTTCGTAATCACGAAAGCCTATTTTTGGTAACACAGCTTAATCAAATGATCTTGTTATATTATCCAATTATTTTGTAACAGGAAGATCATGCAAAAAATAGACTGTAGTCCTTTTTGGGATAAGTACTTGATGGATAAATATAGTGAAATAAACTGACGTTTTATTTCATTGTTTGCGACCCTAAGGTCATCGACATCAACCGATTCTCTATTAGCGATTGAATTCTTGCCACAAAGGATAAACTGTCCACCATCATCATTCTTCTGCCATCTATCCATTTTATTTGGGGTCGCCGCAGCATGTTCTTCTCTGTCAGTATTCATCTCATGAGTCACCACCTTTCTAGCCATATCTTTCACAGAGTCCATCCATCTATCGTTTCTTTGGTCTTCCCCTACTCTTCCACCACGGAATTTAAAATTGTCACTAAGTATCTAACCACTCTCCTCCCTAGCTTCAAAAGCGGAAACGTTACCAACCATAACCAAATACTTGTCCACGATTTTCCCACAATCACCCTAAGCTATAAGGATCAGGTGTTTCCTACTAAACCGTAAGTACATGCTTCGGACCTTTTGTTAGCTTTAGCTAGCTACTCAGCGGCTGGCCACTCGTCACACCGGACGTATTCAGTTACTGGCAGCTGTTGGGCTTAGGTTCATGATTTTCTAATATATCGAGACTTGTTGGACGAAATGGGTTTTAGTTGTTGTGTTTGTAGACTGCAAGGTGGAGAAGACAGGTTCTTTTCAGCTTCAGTTCCTCCCCTTTTCCAATTCATTTTTTAAATTCATGATAATTATATTCGTCTTGTTAACTAGATCATTGTGGTCTACTGGGAGGTCACATTAATCTTGATTCATTAGCGTCCTTTACTTCCTCTAATGTGCAGGACACTTCAATACGGTGAACCATCGGCAGCTACAGTACAAATGAAGTCTACATTCATTTACTACAGAATATTATGTTTTTCATTCCTAAATCAATAAGACCAAATCTTTCAGTATATTAACTTTTCCGATGTTAGAAAAATACGTAAATCTGGAACCCAACGCTGAAATACAGGCATGTTCAAAATTGAAAAGTCGATTTTTATTAATAACTGACGAAATATTTCGATCCTGGTGGATCTGAAATCATGTACTGAATCCCTCGTAATAGTTTAGTAGCTACATCCTTTACACTGTATATTGATTCAGCTCCACAACCGCTATTTTCTGCTACACGACAAGTCTTAGACGATGAACACAGCGACGCTATACTTGCTAGTACAATCCTGTTGTCATCTGCTACCCACTATTTTTATCCACACGATCTTGTCAGTCTAGTCGTCTCATTTCAAAGGTTTATTGGTCAACCAGTCGCACTGTCCTACTCTCGTTTCGTTACTCAACTCTGGTTTAGCAATGATAGAACGATATTTGCGCTTTAAGTTTGATCAAATATGTGAATTGTCTCATAAAATATTTGAAATAGGTGTTGTCGGTTTTAGTCCGGCGACTTCTAGTTCTGAAATATTGACCACAAAATTGACGTGACGAGAAAGGTCTACTAACATAAAGTTTTCAAGGTCCACCAACCAGCACTGGTAGGTTACTTGTTATTGGTTGCCTAACCTGGTCTTTGACTTCGCTTTACATGCCGTCGAGAAATTTCTCTCAGGCATGCTGGTATGGTTTCCCTATGATTCTAGGCTAATAATTAATATGGTTAAAAAAAAAAAAAAAATGACCCAATCCAAAATCCATAAAATCGAAATCGAGTAAGCGTGATAACGCTAGGTAGAAAAATATCAAACAGTATTGTTTTGCATTTGCAAATGAATCATTCACGTACATAAAAGTAACGAATTCTATATAATACGCTTTTACAATTCTGTTATATGAGGATCGTTCAACAATAAGGAACCACAGAGATAAATAATTCATCGAGTAAGAGGTGATTGAAGTAGATAATGTGGAAAACGAAGTACTATAAGTAGCTAACTATATGGAACCGCAAAATCACGAAGCAGTCATAAACAACCTGAATGAAGACGCTTCGCACTTTCCAGTTCTGAATGCACAAACGACCTAGGCCGGTCAACGCCCCCGATAGCAGTCCAAGTAAATAACGCATTACTCCAAAAATATAACACTCGTGTGGATATGAAGCTTGTAGTCTTTGTTACATTATGAGTAATAGGTAGTTAATCATAAATGGTATAACTTTCATTTTGATTGCCAACTGCAACACATTCCGTCGGAATCTTCTGAGCTTTGGTCTCGGTCAATCCTCTTCACATAAATTCATCATCAGTCTCCTGCGCATGTACCTATGTATTTGGGATTGGCGCAGCATGTCTTCTTCCTCTATACTTCTCTATTACTCGTCATCTTAGCAGTCACGTCCTTTCTAGCCATATCATCCACAGTCTAACCATTGTTTCTTCGGTCTTCCTACACTCTTATAACCTCTTCACATAAATTCATCATCAGTCTCCTGCGCATATCCCTATGTATTTGGGATTGGCGCAGCATGTCTTCCTCCATACTTCTCTATTACTCGTTATCTTAACAGTCACCTCCTTTGTAGTCATTTCATCCTTCTTCGGTCTTCCTCCACTCTTATAACCTCTTTACATAAATTCATAAAGGTCGATATATTCAGTGAACTGGAGTTATCTATTTTTGTATTAATCTGTGAGATCTTACACCTACGGCGTATTGAGCCGAAAATAGTAACAAAACAAACGACTTTAACAGGCACGGCCTAGTTCGACTCAGACAGTGAAAAATTCCGAATTACCAAATCAAATGAGTAATGAGTGACTGGATGGCAGGTAATTACCGTTGTGTAGTTAAGAAGCCGTAAAAATAAGCAAACAGAAATAGAATACACATAGGAGCTCGATTGTAACAACAAAGAGGCCAAATATTTGAATTTATGAAAGAAAAGTCAGCTGTGCATATGAATGTAAATTGGAAGAGACTAAAGATGCCAAATGGAAGTGACACGTCATAGAAAAAAGTCATCGATGTAGGCAAGTTAAATGAGCTCATTATAAAAGTAATAAACGTCATAATAACCAAAGTAAACACAGTAGAATTATTGCTTATTGATAAAATGAATAAGGGTCAGTCAGTCGGTAAATATCAGCAAAATATTTGCTACTGAAAGATAGAAGAATACTGATGATGATGTCAGAATCCCACGTGAATATGAAGAATTAACGGAATCAAATGTTTTTGTTTAATCAAGACGATATAGGCAACACCGTCATTTGAGGAATAACAACAGTAGGTACTTTCAGTTCCAGGAAACCTGAGATTAACTATTTTGGGAATTGGCAAATTCAACAGAAATAACACAGAGCCAAATATTTTCCTAAAACCAATGAATCTGTAAATAGAAGAGGAAATTGTAGGAAAATAATCGTAGACGTCCTTTGGTGCATTGAACTTGTAAACGAGGCGTGTCAATGTATACGAACTTCGGGCTGTTTGATTTGTTTTCAAAATACATTTATTATTAGACGTTAGCGCGAAATTCACAGGTCAAGTTCAATCGTTGACGGACAAAGAGGCGATTGCGGTCGATAATGTATTGGAAGATTGAGCAAGAGGAAACTGGCGAGTTCATTTTAAAAGTAAACTGTAAGAACATGGATGGGCGTTATGAGCATAATTTAGAGGCCGAAATTGCCAATCAAGAATCCGTAATGGATGAATGACTTTGAGATCAGCTGATAAATCAGTTTAAAGGGCGGTAATAATATAAGACTAACAGGTTATATAATAATAAATATTTTTAAATCGCATAACAAAACTGAAAAAACGACATGGTAACAGACCGGGAAAAGAATACAACAAATGACAATCTTGAGCATTATGTTATTACACCCATTAGCAACTACAATGCCCTAGATTTGGCAACGACAGACGTCTATGGGACGATTAAAAGTGGCGCTAAATCATCATCATATCGCGATCAAAACACTACGAAATTCTCAGAAAATGAAGAACATTTTGGAAAAAGACGATCTGTCACAACATTCTAGGAAAACAATTACGTCGTCTACTGGCCCGAAAACAAAATATTGTAAAGGAAGATGATCTTGCGAAGGCGGATATGATGGAAATCCGTTAACAGAACTTTCTGAAGGATATTATTTAATTTACTGAATTTCCCGTAAGCTTTTAGGTTGGAGTATGTTATTTGTTGTTAATTTTGAAGCAATGCCTTGATTTATAATTCATTGATTTCACTATATCCATGAATATGTCACAGACCTTGCTTTTAGTGTTAGTTAAGACCATTAAAATTGAAGCCACGTGTAGCAGTTAATATTTTAATAGTAAGCATTTGTAGATTTCAACGACGTCAACAAGCTTGGTCTTCCTACGCCAAAATCTTTATAAAAACATCATCTACTTGACTCATACACTCAACTCGTGGGGGGTTCAACGAAAAGTTGTAAATCCTAGCGCAATGAACGAAAACATTTGGCATTGCCAAATTTATGAAAGGAGTGAAGTCTGATGACTATCCAAGTCTGCCTCAAGAAGTGGCGCAGAATCGAGACCGATGGAAAGAATGGAAGGAAGCCTTTGCCCAGCTGTGGGACAGTATAGACTAGCTATAATAATAAGGTGAACTCTTCGTTCTTTGTCTTGATACCCGAATAATAAATGAACGGATACGTGCTGGTACCTCGATCGGTATGTGTACTACAAAAACGTGTAATTAAAATAGATAAAATTGTTTAAAACACTGTGTCGCCTCCGATCATAACGCTATTCGGGGTTCAGAGACCCATGTCAATCGTTTAGCGAATAAAACGGTTCATTGATTCCGTTTTACGTGCAAATAACTTTAAACAGGCCAACGTTTTTTGTTAAAAACTGGTCTGTGGGATTAATACTAAAATGGAGGCTCGATCGGTTTTTAAATTCGTGTAGGTCATTCATTGTGGGCTGTTTAGCTTCTGTTATAGACTCCGTTGCAGCGATACCTTTGTCTTTGGCTAGGATCTCCTAACATTCTACATCTACTGCTATCATTTTATCTTTACTATCCGTATCACCTTTAGTACTCTTATTAATATGTATAATCGAATTTCAATAAATGGTACCAGTATTGACTATATAATCTTTTTATTAGGTTGGTTTCCATTTTCTCGCCTTGTCCCTTGCCCAGGTAATACCTAGTCGTCATTCTCCTACCTTTATCCTGATTTGGAATCAAATCAATTAGTCTTCTTCTTCCGTGCATACCGAAGGGGGTATAGAAAAGGGGTGACTTTTGAAATGACTGTTAGCGCCTTCGTTTGAAAGTCACCTTTTAGCTCGCAATTCCATTAAAAGTAGTAACCATAAATACTCATTTTAAAAATCAGCTGTTAATCGTTATCAAGTTATACGAGTTCACTAACTCCTTCTGTAGCTACCAAACTAGTTTTATTAAGACTAAATATAGTACGCATATTAATTTAATAATTATCTATACATTTAATCAGCATAATTAGTTTACCTTTACCCTTAGTGTGTGAATTTTAGGCAAGATATTTTAGAACCTACAAGATCGTTTTCCAGATAGGACTGGTAGTAAAATCGAGAAATTATTTACTGAATACCAGTCATTGCTTTGCCATCAATATGAAACCAGGAATTTGTTCAAGATACAATTATGTATGGTGTGGTTGAAAACAATATATTAACATTTGACATGTATTAGACCTTGACCTAACATGGAATGCCATATAAATTTAACTTCTAGCAATAAAATTGAGTCAGGGAAGCATGGCACACAGTGGCGTGCACGGAGATAATACGGCAAGTCCATAACAGTGGCGAAGGTTCCCTACAACTCGATTCCTACCGGCTTCCCTTTGAAAAATGGCACAGTCAGTATTCTATAGCCAATAATATTCCATACAGTAAAGATATGTACTCCGGCTTACCTCTTACAAAAATTAACCCTTCGCTACTGGTCCATAAGGCAAGCAGACTGTTCACCTAACATCATGAAGAGTAGTAGGTTATAAGAGCAAGCCAAGCTTTTAGGCTTCTATGAAAGGAACGCCACTATGATGATTTCAAACAAACGAAGGACATTTCTGAGCAGTGATTGGCTCTTCAAAATTCTTCAGAACATCACTCAAAAATCGAACACTCAAACGATATCTTAAAACAATTTGCTGAACATACAGAAGCTTGTGAAACAATACGGTTGAGTCGATGATAAAATGCAAATTTCGCGTATATTAGCAAGTTCGTCGACCCCTGATGTAGAAAGAACAATGAAATGAAAACTATGTACTCGGTGACAGCGATATTATAATTTGAAGCATAATATGTTGACGTTATGTTCATAAGATATGTTTTTTTTAGTAATCGCTTTCTTTTTGGGTGTTCTATAGTGCTTTTTCAAACAATAAAAATAAATACAGGCTATTTGTAGAAGGCAAGACTTGAAGCCGACCCCAACATAGTTGGGAAAAGGCTAGGTAGATGATGATGATTTATAGAAGGCACGAATCTAAAAATCAAATGTGAATTATATAAAACCTTGTGTTTGTCCTTTTATTCAGTTAGAATTTTTTATAAGAAATTCATGGTTAACGTTGCTAGTTAATTTACTAAATATAAGTAATATAATTTACATAAAGTATTAACACCTCATTTTGTTTTAGAAAATAAGTTATTTAAAAACCTGTATATTTAAATAAAGCGTTTTCCAGAAAAAATAAAGCTTATAAAGCAACATAAACTTGTTTGAAAAGTGTACGAACGACGGCCAATCAAGCTATACAAATCCAGTTTAAGTGGATCTCTCATTGTATAGGAAATCTATACAAAGCGAGGCCAAGTTATACTGGAAATGTACAGCTTCATGTGCAGCCGTGTGTACAAGTTCCGTTTATTTAAGAATGTCAATATATTCAAACATTTGTTACAATTTTTCTTTAACAAATACTATAAACCGATCATGAAAGCTTTTTGCCTTAACCGAACAATAAAAAAAAAAAACTATTTGAACGATGTAGTCTTGATACTGGTAACAGGAAAAGTTTGACGTTAAATGTTGCCAACAATAAAAAGCGTCTATTTTTTCTTACACAGGACAACAAAACAATTATGATAAATTTATCAGAAACTGTTAACTAAAAATAAAAGTGCTTAATCAATCATCGATTCCTGATAAATAAATATAATGATAATATAATTATGGTCTCATTTATCATTTTAATCAATAACAACTCTATTTTACTAAATCGTATTGTGTTTTGGCGATAAAAATATATTATGTTTACATGTCATTGATATTTTAGTCTAGAAATAGAATACTGACTTAATTTAAGCAAATATCGATGACGCAAATTGAAGTCATAATAACTTTCAAGATTTACTACTACTACCTTTTTTTAAATGAAAATATATGTTTATTTTGTTACTTCCGGCTTTAAATATGAATGGAAATGACTTAGAGGCCATTTTATGATTTTATTTTGACGTTAGCTGTCAAAAGTGACTTCAATCAGAAGAGGTCTGATATGTCATAGAATAACCCTGGTGTAGCCTAGTCCCTAGTATCTTAATTCCGACTGCATGTTAATTCAATCCAGCCCGCTTTATTACGCCATAAGAAATATATAACCTCCAAAAATGTTCTAGAACAAACGAAACATTCGAAAGTTCATTCAAATCCGCAGACGAACGACCTACGCGTAGACAAAAGGGCCCATGACCCTGGGCCTACTAAAACGCTAATATTTCATTAAAATTCTGTACAGTTGACGACAGAAATACGAAGTACATATAATCAGTCTATAACGTTCCCACTGCTGGGACAAAAAGTGACCCATAAAAGCCCGGCGCCCTTCTGTGTAACTGTATGAAAATAGTACGCACTTATCAATCTTCAAAAGCGAATTCGTCGCCGAATCAATTCAATAGTGAGAGTGCGAAAAAGTATAGCACCATAAAATTCCAATCAAAACTTTAGGAGATAGTAGCTATGTTCGCAAAGTGTAAACACATTTTCGCCCTTGCCTGTACGAACGATAGAAGTCTAGTGAGCGAGGTAAATGGCCGCCAGAGGTGAAACATCTGCCAGTCGTAGGATAAAAAAATATGCCACCTGGTTGCGGGCGCTCGACCAATGGAAACGGCTCTTGATGACGCGTTGCGCTTATGATTTTGAGGCTTTTTATGTAGACACATGGCTTTTGAGCTTCTTCAGTTGGGATTGGTACCATTATTTTCATAGTAAACTAGACTTTGGAATGGGCCAGTTTCAATTGTTGGAATTACTGGTCACAGACACTTTTGATACTCAAAATGGAACACCCCGTAATTTGAAGTTTTCCTTCTTGCTTTTAGACCTCTCATAGACGTAATTAAAGGCAATTTTAAAACATTGATAGATCGATAGAACATGCTTTATTGTATATCAGCATTTTACCAAAGCCCATTAACAAAACCTAGTAATAATTAGACTTTGACTTCTGTAGTACTTAAATGCAAATTTAAATAATCATTGACGTAAATCTTTTTTGTTGTTATGACGATAACTAGCTTCTGCCCGCGGCTTCGCCCGCGTGGAGTTCGGGAATTGCCCACGGAATCTTACTTCTGGGATAATAAGTAATCTATGTATGTACAGTACATGCATAGATTTACGTGTACTTGCTATTGCAAATATTTGTTCATAGTAATATCAATTACACACCGGGACACCAATCAAATGATTTATTAGGAATCTATTTATAGACATAATACTTTGACATACGAGTAATATTTAATATCAATGTCCCGTATCGCGAGCGAACGTGAAAATCGGTGGAATAAACCATATTCACAGACACGTCTACCTCAGAAAAATCCTACCTACTTAGTTATAGGTAAATACTCCCGCGCCCCGCACGCCCCACGCAACGCTGCGCGGCATGCGCCCTTCTACGTGAGCTTCGAAGCCCTATTTATGATGATTGGATTGGATTTGGGATGATTTTGGAAAAACTGATACACATGTCTCATAATTTTAATTGAAGAGTGTGAACATCAATTTTCGAATCAATCGACCCAGCGAATATTAAGTTTCACAGAAAATTCAACACCTCATTTTACCCTCTTAGGGGTAGAATTTCAAAAAACCCTTTCTTAGTGGATATCTACTCTTCACAAAGAATACACCGTCTAAATTTCATTTCTCTCGGACCAGCGGTTTGGGCTGTGCGTTGATATATCAGTCAGCCAGACAGGACATTAAATTTTAAATTTGGGGATGATTTTGGAAAAACTGTGATACACGTATCTCATAATTTTAACTAAAGAGTATGTATACATATTTTCAAGTCAATCGACTCCGAGAATAAAAAGTTCCACATAAAATTGAACACCCCATTTCACCCTCTTAGGGGTAGAATTTCAAAAAACTCTTTCTTAGTGCATATCTACTCTTCACAAACAATTCACCGTCCAAATTTCATGTCTCTAGGATCAGTGGTTTGGGCTGGGGGTTGATATATCAGTCAGCCAGTCAGGACGTTTAATTTTAAATTGGGGGATGATTTTGGAAAAACTGTGATACACGTATCTCATAATTTTAACTAAAGAGTAAATACACAAATTTTCAAGTCAATCGACTCAGGGAATAAAAAGTTTCACAGAAAATTAAACACCCCATTTCACCCTCTTAGGGGTGGAATTTTGAAAAACCCTTTCTTAGTGGATACTTACTCGTCACAAAGAGTACACTGTCCAAATTTCATGTCTCTAGGACCAGCGGTTTGGGCTGTGCGTTGATATATAAGTCAGTCAGTCAGTCAGTCAGTCAGTCAGTCAGTCAGTCAGTCAGTCAGTCAGTCAGGACTTTGAATTTTATATGTATAGATTACTCTTTGAAAGGAGAATGGACCTTCGACTTTGAATTTAAGTGAGTTGTTAAAATATAAAGTGTAAAGTAAAATCTGTAGTCTCCGTAATGTTGTTAACTTTGTACTGAACAATGTTCGAGAAAAAATATTAAATTTGAATGATCAATTGGCTAGCTTTTTTCCAACTATATTCGGGACAGGCTCCAGCTACTAGCCGCATCTGAACACCAGTATTTTAACATAGAGCGACTGCCATCATAAATTTGAATATTAATCTGTTTTAATTGATATTTAAATTATGTGACAGTAAATACGCGTCATGTTTGCCATCTCCTAAAGGTTGTGCGGAGGTGTATCTTACATATTTTAAATACACCCACAAGTCTGAAGTAGGCGAATTACGCATCGTCTGATAAGAGAAGATAGTATGTCTGTTTATAGAGCACATGTTCCAAATCGGTCAATAACACGATGGTAGCGATATTGGAAATCGCGTTACGGAACTCAAATGGGAGTTGGGCGGGACATCTAGCAAAGCGCAGTGACGACAGGTGGACTAACGCTGTCACCGAATGGCGTCCAAGAAGAGACTGGGAAAAGAAATGTGGGTCGTCCGGCGGCGAGATGGGCAGACAACATAGTTGCCATCGGGGGAAAAACCTGGATGAGGATGGCCCAGGAACGTGGAGATTGGCACAACAAAAGAGAGGCCTATACCCAGCAGTGGGTGAATTCAGGCTGTGGATGCTGATGATGAGCCAAGATCTTTTGCATTCCAGGCTTCAGCGGGATATATGTCATTCTTCTTCCTAACCAGGCTGACTAGACAAGTTCCAAACGCATCCAAAGGGTTTCGCATTTCTTTAACAACTGTCAATAGGATTGAAATTAAGCTTTTCGGTAACTTGTATTATGTCAATCCATTTTTTTTTAAGTTTTCCATGAATTAGAATGTCACTTTGTCTTTGCCTTTACATTTCTGTCGATAAGTTTCTTTCCGTTTCTCAATTAACATGTAAGTGTCCTGGTAACGGAAATAGCAACAGCCAATCAAATGAGTTGACGCGATTTGACCACAGATTAAGTTAAAAAGTGAGGGTAAGATTTATTTCTACCAGTCTATTAGTTACCCCAATTTTCAACAAACACTTAATCTTGTTAATGAAGCGTATTTAGAACGCCATCTATCTTGACACCCCGCGTTCCGTGCAAACAAATTACACGACAGTTTTTGAGAAAAATACAACAAATTAACTGTAGAACTAAAAACACACCGTGACACCCGTTAGAACTAAAACACTGACCTAGAAAAACAAATCAATCAAGGATTTGGGAAAAAAAATCTGAAATTAAAAAAAGTTTTTTCGGTCGAAAAATTGGGCTACAAATCAAGAAGTCGATAGCTTAAGAGGATCTAATTAGCAAAACTTTAAAAACAACTCGATGTGCCATAATGACGTCAGCTAACTGTATGTTAGAGAATAGGATTCACTCAAGTAAAAGTTATTTAATAATCTTGAGTGACAACATGGAACAACACGGTGCGGTAGGTCAAGCAACGCTGGCTGCGCAAGAGCACAGGTGGTGGCGCGCCCGGCCCGTTGCGTGCATTCCCGTCTCAGACACGCAAGTGAGCGGATGCGTGAATATAATCGCGATTACCGATTTTTGCACGACACACATGGTGTGCTTTAAATTACTGAATAATGACTAAGACCTTATGGAGTCACGCTAGTCATACTAATTTGTTAAGTGTTATTTTTTCCGTAGCAGATTTATATGAAGCTTTAACTATCGGAAATTTTATAGGATACTAGCTTTTGTCTGCGACTTCGTCCACGTGGATTTCGAAAATTATCTCAATGTATTAGAGAGACATTATCCTATATCCTAACTAAGGTCATGGTCTACCTGTATGCCATATTTCATCGATTGAGTTCAGCTGTTAAGGCGTGAGAAGGTAACAGACGGAGTAACTTTCAGTATGGATAGACAGTGATTGGTAGGAAGTTTTGCTAACGGAAACTTTACAGGATATTGATTTACATGGACGATGCCGTGGCAGTTGAGTTTTACATAATCCCTCATCAACATGAGACCAATTGAGAATTTGCGTGGGAAAAAATTTCGCGAAAAGACAAGCTATAAAATACACTTTAAATCCGGCTTTCACCGTTGTATGCGACACCATTTAAACTTATTCGTTAGCAAATTAGTTATTATAATAGTGAACAATTTACTTTAATCCTTCAAGCATTTTGTCAAACCGTTTCAATCGAACTATTAATCAAGATTTTAACTTTCTAGACTAGATTACTTTTTCGATGTTTCTATAATTGAGATCTAAAATTGATGGACATCTCGACTCTCATTGGACCACATTGCTAACTATGTTCTATACTTCCTTAGCTGATACGAGGGAAGATAATTTCTGCCTACATTTCCCTACTTGGTGATCAGATTCTAGAAACATCTCCGAAAAACACTAACAATTAATTCCAAAAGCTTAAATCGCCAGAAAATTTCGTAATTCTGACCCCAAGGCAGACAGACGCGCTTGTCATACATAAAACATTCAAATTGGGCCCCAATACCGTTCCCTCGCGTGCATCCTGTCATTTCACCTGCTTTTGATCACAAAGCTCATTTAAATTCACTGCTTAGGATGCTTGCGATTATTTTGGAAGACCCAAAGGTATTTTAAAGCTCTTGGCTTTCGAATTTCAACGTGTTGAAAACGTTTGGACAGCGTGGCTCAAAATGAAATTATATCTTGCTGGTTTTCAAAGAAACAATAGGTTAATTACTATAAATTAAAAGATAGAACTCGACTTCAGAAGGAAGCCAAGCTGGGGTACTAGGCTTTCAGCAGTCAACACGTGGTGCAAAAAAAACACGTTAAACTCCACACAGGTTCCAGCAACTAATTATAACTTTTAACCCCATTCACCTCATAACAACCATGAGCATCATCTATATTTATGAAGCAAGATAACAAGTCAAAGTGAAGGGGGGCAGAGACAAAACAAATATATTGAAAGTTGGAAGCTTCGCTTGGGGTGCGCCTTATCTCGCATATGGGCTTACGGTGCTCGGTGTCAATGATCCAAGCCCCCGATATGGATATGTTATGAGAAATCTTAAGTCATTCATCTATTAAAGCAAATTAATAAGCGTTTTACAATCGTAGGAGTTTTTGTACGGAAGTTGCGTATGGTTGCGAAAATGTCGGGATGTCCGGATGTCCATTGCGAAGGATGGTTGTGGTAGGTTAGGTTAGATACGAAGTTGGGGTCTTTGACAGATGAGAAAGTACATTCGTTTCTTCAGTATATCACGAGGAAATAGTATTGTCTTTAGTCAATACGATATCGTACTCCGAAAATTGAAAAGGTTCGGATGGGAAATCATCAAATGACCCCTCTCACTCTCATAGATCAATGAACAGGTAAAATTATGGACTGTTAGATCAAAGTTTCTTTTCAATTATTGTAACTTTAGCGGCATGACACATTACACGGATATTGTATTGATAACAACATCAACATTTTCGATCAAATTTCCAGGATCAATCACTTGGTTCATTTGAGGTCAAACAACGTTGACGCCCAGAGATATAGCACGTAAGGTGTCCCAAAAAAATATGTAAAGAGTCCATCACATTTCGCACAAGCACTTGCTTCTCCTAGACTAGATTAAAGAACAAAATGGCGGCTAGATGTAATGCAAATATATTCCGTTTTGTGTAGCTTGCTCATTCAGTTTTTATTCTTCTTTTTCCACCGAGCTTCGGTGTAGCGACGTGAAAAGAAGTGCATACGGTGTTTCTACGCCATTTTTGACATGGTCGGTAATAAATTCGCCTCTATTGTTATTCAACAATGGAATGAATTGTTCAATTTCCTGTATCAGTAGCGAAAATACTCAATTATTTATTATCAGATTGACAGATAAGCATAATAAGCAAGTCATTTATAATGATAATGATGATTATTACACAATGAACCGTCATCATGAGTAATGAGACTATTAATTTAACGTATTCTCTAATCCCTATTAATTGTCTATGACAAATAGACTTTAAAAGAGCTTGCGACATAAATGCTGATTTTTACAGTGTACTAATTTTCATTCATTTATGATTTATGTATTGTTCAAATAGGTTATGGGGTTAACAACCGCCAATTCCGGCGATATCAGATGTCAATAACATCGAAACTTGGCGTGAAGGTCAATCGCGTTATCGCTCAAACATAAGGAAAATCAGCTAGGAATTATATCGATTTCTTAATAAACAGAAATTTCAACTAAAGGAAACAGATTCAAGTGCTATATAATTGAACCACTAAGTAGATCAAAAGCCAATAAAAAAAGTAATAGAAAACGCGCAGAAACCGCGGTGGATGTACCAGGTTAACATAAGGTCGTGGACTATGTAAGGACGGGCGCCGGGCGGGTAACGACCGGGCACCGCTACGCGCCAGTTTCGGGGGTCGTCGACCTGCCGCGACGGACGACGTCCTGGGACGGCCTCTACGTCAAACATGATGCCTTGGTACATAGTCGGAGAAACTTTTCTCATAGATTCTTTAATTGGACTTTAATTAGGTGTATTCAGAATATTTTTGCTGCCGGCGGAGATGGGCAGAGAAGATGGGATTAGATTCAACAGATATTTTCTTTCGAATGTGGATTTGGAAAAAGAAGTCATAATATTTCCATATGTTTGCTCAATCTTTATCAAACAGAACAATCACTTCCAACTCAAATCAAAACAACCTCTTTCTGAATGGAATAATTCTACCATCCTTCGCACATTCCGAGACATAGCTCCGCCCCTATTTTACAGTTAGAAACTCTCACCCCAAAATGGTAACAAAAACTCTCCCTTTGCCAAGGGTAAGGTCGAATGCACCCGTTGTCCCTTACCTTACTTGAATATAAACATTTTTAGTAGAACACTCAATTTCACTCCGCGTTTTGCGCTAAGAGTTTTAAAACCCTCTTCAAGAGTTGATGGATTGATGTCCGAAGCAAATATTGAGTGTTTTTGATCATACTTTATTTGAACAGTATTTTTTGGGATTACCACTACATAAATGCGTTTGTGTTATTTTATAGTTTATCGGTAACCGCTGTGGCAAAACTGATTTAGAAACCAAATAAAAGAAGATTTTTATCAGACGTCTTCTCTCTCGTTTATAGTATATCAAATATTTTACATAATTTCTTTCCATGTACAACGCGTGAGTGCGTAACTGACCAGACAACCAATCTACCTATATTGAGCGAATCCTATGTAAACAAACAAACTTGAAATGTACTGCAGACTAATGCATTTCAAAACATTACCACATTTGAACTAATTACAAGAAAAAGCAGTAAAATCTTTAATAGAACAATAAGTCTGCACGCCACATCAATGCAGGCAAAGGCGGGGGCTAAACGTAGCAATAAAACGATACAGTCTAGACTAGCTAACTTGCGCGCAATAAAACTATGTGCCAAATTCGTAGTAAACCTAACTACGTATAAAATAAATGCAGAAACATGGTGTAAAAGAAGCTTAGTAAATAAAATTATGTGCCTTTGTACAAATCTTTTAAGAAAACAATTCTTATACAAATAGACAGAAAAGCCATTTTTATTTGACAGGTGCAAGATAACATTGGGACTCTGTTGTCATTAAAATTAGCAGAGTGACACGCAAACAGGATTGAACGAAGGTACAAGAATGTACCTAGGTGGACCCCTACAGAATTCCAATAGCGATTTTGGGATCCAGGTAAGGCGTTTGATACAGTGCAGCAAGTTGAATTTGTTGCAATGGAAAAATTATTGAGAAGCTGTCAGATTCTTAAATAAAATAAATTCAGTTCAGACGTCCCAATTTGAAAAACGGAAACGTGTGAAATTCCGCCAATCATCCACTGTATATTGTACAAAAACTTTCCTGCATTTATAAAACTGCGTCGTTTTAGTGACAGCCGTACGTGACGACTGCATTTAGACTAATTAACGACGGCATTAATGACTCGTGTGCTTAAAAAGAACATGATGCATTTCATACAGGCCAAGAGACAAAAAGAGAACAATATCCATGTAATTCACGCGTCTCTTTCAGTGAGTAAGAAGAAACGCAAATAAACTTGTGCCGGTAAGATTTGTATGACAAGTATTTTAGTTCTTGTGTGGATAACGGTTAGGTCGAATTCTTTGCATTGCATCAGTAACGATATATTTTCCTTTGAAACTGCTTAGCATTTCGATAGCCTAGTCTAATTTGATAGCCGAACTGGATGTGTTTATTAAGAAAGTGTTAACAATACACGAAACTAAATCTACATTCACGTTGTAGACCTGTGTATTGTCAATTTAACCTTAATGTGACGATAACTGTTCAAGCAGTATTGAAAACATTACGGTAAAGACTCAAGATCCTATTGGTGTTAATCACATTTCCAAATTCGAAACTATGCCGACATTAGCCGAGAGTGTCGGCGTAGTGTTACATCACCGACACGGGCTGCGACCAGCAGAACATTACACCGACACGATAGATAGAACACGGAGGAATACCGTAGAAATCATGTACTACACGTACAACCAATGACGGAGTGCATTCAGTAATAGTATTGCTAGCTACGTCATTAACCACGAGTAACCAGTTTCATTCAACCTCGGAACTTGCGTAGATTAATAACTCTTTACTGTAACACACAGCGAAAACGTGATTTGATTGTGTAAAATACCTTGTTTATCTCAAGCTAGTAATGTTATGCAGAATATTATCGATAATACGAACGTCATTACGAACAATATAGAAGGAGAACGTCACGAAGTCAATGCAAAAACATGACGTACACTTGCGTCCAACGGTGTTCTATTAACTGGGTATTTGCCACCGAATATTTAATTGTAATAGCGTCACATACGCTGAGTATTGCATAAGAAGCTACGCAGGGTTTTACTTCAATTGTAATACCATAATTATGACGTCGAGAGCAGAGTCTGTTATTGTCGTACGTTGTTGACTATGTTAGATAATTTTTGTTAAATGACGTAGGAAATCACCTTCTGAGATCATTATACATTAGAGCAGCATTCTAAGAATCTTTTAATGCAAATTGCTAGTAATTTAGTATCCAAGGTGTTTTGTTGGTAAGCTAAGTTCAGTTCAGTTCTACTGACGTATTGAAAGATGATGCTTCAATAAAACCAATGATAATCGTATGACTCACGAAAACAGTGAATCATTTTCAGATATGCGACATTTTTGTTATAAACACTAAACAATATTTTGTATTTACAAGTTGCACATTATTACCCAGTTTCTTTAAGCTTTATCATTACAAAGATCTCTGTTTTGATTGGCTGATTGGAAATAATGAAAATAGCCAATCAATTCACTCGATACTTTGTTTGACTTGACAGTAACAGCAAATTCTTGTTAGGTATAAATCGTGATTAAAATATGAAAGTAACAACATACATTGTAAGTACATAATTATTATGTACTTACAGTCGTTATGTAAGTTTTCCTTATCTGCTAAGCGACAATTGGAGTGTTCAATTAACAAAGAAAATGGCTATTACTTTTAAATCTAGGCTATAGCTATAGGTACATAGAGCCAGTCTTTTAAACCGTATATTTTTTTGTACAGAGGCCAGCATATCAAGCTTCTACAATCTGTCAAATTTCTTTATTAGATTTTCAACTTTATCGCTACAGCATTAGGTTCAAGATTGATTGGGAAAATTTTACAGTTTCGGGTAGTTTGTTGTGCTGGCGTACAAGAAATTCAAATCATTCCGACTACCAATTTTTTTTAGCAAATTCTAGAACATACTTTTGTGTCTCAGTCAGTTTCCTCAAAGGGCTCCTGGTCTGAACAGTCGCAATCGCAAGTGATGCGACGGAATAAAATTATTTTACAAACACGCAATAAAAAGTCATAAATACGGAACGAAACTTGAAGAAAGCATGTCTAAGACCCAAAAAATCAAAAGACATGTAAAAACCACCAGCCCGCACTAGATCCTTGGTGGAATACGACCTGCCTCTTATTAAAGAGAGGCGTATGTTCCAGCCATGGGATAACTATAGGGTTTATGCTATTAGAGCCATTTAGTGTATCGATGGCCATTATTTTTTTGGCTCACTGCTGGGCAAAGGCCTCCCCATCCCTTTCAAACTCTCCCGGTGTTTTGTGTTCTCTGACCAATCACTCAGGAACGAGTCCAAATCGTCACGCCAGCGTTTCATGGGCCTGCCTCGGTGACGACGACCGTGTTCATGCACCCACTGTGACTATTCTGGCCCATCTGTTCCGACCCATCCTGGCTTATCCGACTTGTCCGACTTATCGTCACACATAATAATCCTTTTCAATCAACAATACATTTGCACATGTGTTATAATATCCCTGATCGTAATGACTGATAACAATCACCCAATCACTAAAATAACAACCAAACGTGTTGGTTGTCATTCAACAACCATTCTTTGGTTGTTTTACTTTTGATAGCTACGGTCCAACAGCACTCTTATCGTCACGAAAATAAAGGTCACTATAATTCTGACAGGCTTGTCAGTGATTGCAATTTAACAACGACCTTATAGCTAAGGACATACACATCATTTTGATTTTGGCAGTGGTGCATACCTTATCGTACCCTAGGGATGTGGTCACACACTCACAATCACTTCGTCCGAAAAAAATATCGATTTGGCATCGAATAACCAAATGAAACACTTATCAATAGTTTACAGAGCACTCGTGTCGTGATAGCTGACATTTAGTTTTAAATTCCTAGAATAATATTTTTTTTGTTTTGGATTTCTAGTTATTTGGGTGTGGGATAACACATGTGTATATTTGAAAACATACCGAGAAGTATCAAGGATAATTTTTATTTAATAAAAATAGGTAGTTGTATGATTGTGAAATTCGAAGACATGTGACATCTACCAACCCACAGTGGGCCGGCGTGGTGGATTACAGCCCACTCCCTCTCATAGAGAGGAGGCCTGTGTCCCAGCAGTGGGAACATTATAGGCTGATTATCCTTATGCTTAATGATTGTGAAAGATTTTCAGCCATTAAGGTTCTTTTCCATGACTTTGTTCATTCGTTATTGCTCGTGTCTGTATCTTGTTATAACTTCACATAAAAACAAAAACAGCAAGTACTGAATATCAAAAACAATATCACCAAAACTCTAAACAATTCCTTCTGTTTCCTGTGTGTTTATTTTTTTAATTCGAACCAGTAGTTCCTGAGATTAGCGCGTTCAACCAAACAAACAAACTCTTCAACTTTATAATATTATATATATTAAGTATAGATTTTTCAAGCCCGAACCCAATATTATACAGTAACTATCTACGCTCAATTGTTTTGCTTCGAAAGCGGTACAGCCAAGTGCGCCTGCACTTAAAACATGCACCGGGTCACGTTTGCCACCCGTCTTTACTACCAATCTTGCTTCTGACATAACTGTAAAGCCCCATTTAGCACCTTTTTGCTTATTTTGCGAAATATCTATTAAATATGAAATTCATGAAAATGTCATGATAACAGTTTTTATAATTTGATCATTTCACTAAAATTCTATCAAAGATGTTTTGCTTCTAGCTTCAATCATAATAATCATGAACTTACAAAAACAAATTCCCATCATTTCCTAAACCCAATGAAAGAAGAATAGAATATCTAAATTCCAGCTACATAATCAGACAATCATCATCATTCTCTCCTCTCATATTCTTCTACTTCCATATTTGTCTATTACTTGTCATCTCATCAGACACCTCCTTTCGTGCCATATCATCCTTCACATAGTCCATCCATTGTTTCTTTGGTCTTCCTCTACTCTTATACCCATGCATATTCATACTCAAAACTTTCCTCACGACATTTTCTAAACCAGACAATATATATTACATTTAAATAATTAGACAATATTGATCCCTATTCGATCTCCTCTACAAGGAAGAAAACCAATCAGTAGAAATTCAATATAAGGTTTTTGGAATAAGTTGAGAGTATCCATCGAAAACACGCGCAGCCATTTTAGGATTTCCAAAAAAAAAAAACTTAAATTTTAATTGTCGGGATTATTAAATCAACTATATGATATTTTAAGGTTTTAATGTGAAAATCTGTATTTTCGCGTAGGATAAAGATTGTAACTTTTCTGATTATTTTGAGATTTCCTATGACTTTCTTGTCAATCATTTTGACTACGAGGCAAGGATCAGTGATGTCCCAGTACATAGTATCAGTATAACCGTTATTGCGTATGAAGACCAAGTTAGCAGTTCCTCTGATAACAATAAACAATACATTACTGCCATGTTTACTATGCAGCAATGAACAGTTACTCAAAAAAAGGTTACAAGCACTACATAACAGGAAACGTAACACCCTAGGGTGTCCATTCCACTGTAAAATGCAATAGCCAAGTACGCACAATTATACAGAAAATAGTGTTGTTGCATAACGGTTGCAAATGCGATGCAGAAACGCATCGATACACGCGGAAATGGTCACGTTACTGGTTCTTTTTTCAAATATTCAACCATAGAGTAATGTTGCGTTTAAAAAGTTATAGAACATCAACTTGCATTAGTAGTAAACTTCTCACAGTTTTTTTTATACGGACACACGCTTGCAAGCGTTCAGAAATTCCACGCCCAGTTGGGAGTACCGGCCGATTCGATACAATAAGATGAAAATGAAGTTTTAAGTAATAATGATGAATGATGATGAAAGCACACAAACAAGCATAAGAGAAATAGAGGTGCTCATAACACCTGATTTATCAATTAATGTTAGATTAGAAAAAAAAGCACAACATGAAGACATTTATGACTCAGTAACTGATTTGATATCGTTTTCGGCAGTTAAAGTACACTACTTTGCTTTTATGACAAAAAAAAAAACATCACACGTGCAGCTGCTTATCTGGCTAAGTCGTAAAAGAGAGAAAGGGGTAATATTATCAAAATATTATGACTATTATCCGCCACTTCGTTCACGTGGTCCTCTCGTTTTATGATTACGGCACAATTTACCGGGACGATATTACCAAATCCAGAACGCATAGGCATAGTATCTTTTATTTGGCATATACTTGTACATAATTATGTGGATAAATGATGAAAAGTTCGTTGAATAAGCTGAAGTGACAATGGGCCGGTCACATTAGCCGTAGAACCGATTACCATTAAGGTAAACGTGTTCTTGAGTGAACATCACGAATCCGTATACGTAATGTAGGACGCTCTCAGGTTAGGAGAAACGACAATGCAATCCATGGCTGACAGCAGCTGGGTGGGAGCTGCCACGAATCATCGAGAGGTCTATAATATCCAGCAATAGACTTGTACGATGGTGAGAAGGATGAATACGTCGGAGGAACACTATGCGGTCTTAGAACTTTTACATAATCTGACAGATTCCCACAAACGATGTGTGACTGAAAATGTCCGCGATTAACAACTTCAAATGCACTCTGGGAAGTTGCAGCCTTTTTACCGATGTTTCTAACCGGACTAATTTTATTGTGAGATGAGTCAGTATCGTAAAAATATATACTATTGTTCTTCAAAGGGTGAAAAGTTCCAGAATATTCGGCCAAGAATCCTGCAAGTTCGTTTATTAATATCGTGAGAGGTAGCGTTTTGGGAAACGTGATTGTAATCACTAATCGGGCTTCTATTAATTACTCCTATTGAATTTGGCAGGGTGCGGTCAGTAATTCTTAGCCATTATGTGAATTAAATGTTGCTAGGAAGACTTTGACGGTGGCAAATGCAATATGGTGATGTATGGCGTCAATTTTTTTATAAATAAAAAAAAAGTATTTACAAAAAATGAAAAAGTATTCATATTGAAAGAATACGGTCATGTTTTTGATATTGAATTTGCTCCAAATAATTGGGGTCGCGCCCGTTTGGTAACGCTCCCGTTTGGCAACGCTACATATGATTACCTATAGCGGTGTATCTCATGCATCAGGTAGTCAGTATGATTTTTAAGGAATGTAAATATTTGTTTGATAATAAATAACTACCACTGCACTTAAGTTTTCTATTGAGACACCTCCAAAGAATAGTCTTTGTTTTTTCTTAAAGTATAACAACTACACCCGCCTGAAACATCAATTCTTCATCCCTTTTACTTTTATTTTTTTTAAATCTTTTCTTTCAAACTGTAAGACAGAGATAGAATTAATATGAAAGCACCTTAATTACCTATGTCTGTCTCGTCTAACAGTTTCGCAAAGTATTGTCTTAAAACCGGATTTCGTTTACAGCTCAATAACAATAACTAAGGATTAGGGCGTACTGCGAACCTTTTCGTACCTGTACTTATTTCGTTAGAATTCTTTACCTGTGAGTCTTAAAAATGTGGTCATTTAGATAAGCAGTTTAAATTGTATTCTATGCAGTACTTAGTCATTAATATGATAGTTTTTAAATAAATTTAGCACACCAGAGCTTTTTACTCTCATATCTACAAACATAAATATTATGCTATAATAATATGTTTAACAATGTTGCGTTGCCAAACGCGAGCGTTACCAAACAGGCGCGACCCAATAATTGCACTGTAGCAGACAAAAATGGCTGTTCCGCTGTCTTATTTTTGGTTGTTTTAGAAGACTATCAACAAATACTGTATAAAAGAACTGTCTGTAGACTTCAGTATGGCCACAAAGAGATTTAAATGTGAGATCAAGTTTCAAGATCACCTTACATTGCCCTATGTTCCGAATATCTGTCACGCAAGCGACTTTTTGTCTTAATAGCCTTAAAAGGAGTCTGTAATTGCAACACCGGCAAGTTTATATAATTTATCACTGTGTGAAGTCATTGCCCTTTATTTTTATAAAAAAAGTGAAATGATATAAACAGGAAACAGTTAAATAACAGGTTTTGTTGAGGAAACGCTATGAGGATTGAAAAGGACAAGAAACTTATTTTGTATGGCCTGGATGATAACGCGGTATTTTGACTAGATTTTATCCTTCATATTTGTCTTTTAAAGGGTTATTCTGATATTTGTCGTCTTCCACTACGGTAGGTAGCCATTTAAATTTTCTCTGTGGTCTATTGCGAAATGCACAGCTAAAAAACCCACCATAGATTATAAAACATGTTCTTTTTTTAATCAGAAAAAATATTTACAGCCAGTTTCTCCAATCAAATCTTCCATTTAGCTGCCTATAAATTAAGACTATTTTTACTACGGTAGATAGATCTGCTAAAAATTCGTTCGTTTACCGCTACCACTACATTCCTGCGCTCCTGGTAACACGGTATGAGCTCTCGTATGAGTGCACCATGTACGGGGTCAATGACCGGCTATTCACGGGGTGTTGATTGGTTAATTGTTTTAATATTGCATCTGCTATTGTGCCGTTGATCGGATATACTATAAATTATTCAGATTCTTGCGTATGCGGGTTTGTTTTCTTTACTATTGGAACCCCAGGTGCCTGCCTAGATACTTTCAAAGGCGTTTTTAACGGTAGATCAATATAAAATAATGTGCAAACAATAGTATGATGATTAAATCATTAAATAAACTATAGAAAATGGTATAGATGAAGAAATCCCAAATGAAAATAGCCGGAAAGGAGCAGCTATGAGCTAAGTAAATTATTCCAAGAAAAGCATAACGGATATAACCTATTAACGGAATTCTTCAGCCCATTTAAACTTTAGAGCAAGAAAGGTAAACTACCAAGACTTATGGAACAGTCGCTTTGAGAACTGTAGTCTATAAACGTAAAGAGAGAAGATCAGAGGACCCCCAATCTTTTGATTGAGCATTGCACATGAAGATGTCTTGGATGATATGACTAGAAACGAGGAGACTGCTGAGATGACGGGAATGGGAGAAGACATGCTGCGCCGACCCCATTAAATTGGGATAAGGCCAGGATAATGATGAAGAGATGAAGATGTCTATCAATAATCAGAGGGCAGTGATAATCACTTCTGTATTTCTGCTTTCTACAGTATCGACATATAGCATGACCAGGCCCCGTAGCATGACCACCATAGACAAGGATTTCTTTGACGGAAGAATCGACAAAATGACAGATTGTGTCGACACAATGACAGATTTCTTTGCACTATCTGTCATTTTGTCGATTCTTCCGTCAAAGAAATCCTTGTCTACGGAGGTCATGCTACGGGGGCTGTTTAAGTGGGCAGTTCAAGCTGGCGTGGCTTGTCAAGAAAATTTGCATCGATGTCAAACTTGCTACATTTTAGTTCTTTTAATAGCGCGATTCAGTTTTTGTGTTATAGATGGCGCTGTAGTATTTTTTGTCTTGTCGCTACATGCTAAATGCTTTCTTACGCGTTTAAGGCCGCCGGGCATGTCGTTGGTTTTGAGTGTAGTGCTCAATTAGCTAAATCTACAGTTACAAGTACTGCTATTCTTAAATCTAATTATTTTAAAGAACTAAATATTGTAGTACTTACCACCAGTGCCAAGTACTTTGAGCAGGTCAAAATGTGATATGTCCACTTTAGCGGGTCCGTTGAGATTAACTGTAACAAAATTAACATTTATTAGTATGCGTGTTGAAGAGATAACGTCGTAGCAGTAGCGAAGGGTTAATTTTTGTAAGAGGTAAGCCGGAGTGCATATCTTTAATGTGATTATATTATTTGTCTATAGAATACTGACTTTGCCATATTTGAAAGGGAAGCCGATAGGAATCGAGTTGTATGGAACCTTCGCCACTGCGTCGTAGTATTATGTGGTATTGTATCATTTTATATTTTTTGGAATCTGGTATTTCTTGCATTTAGGGTGCATTAGAAGAGGTTAAAAGAAAAGACCGTCGTTACAGGTGAGTGGCCCGATAGTCTGACAACCAGTCCGACCAAGGGGTACTACCCAGTACTAACTGGGTCGTGGAGGTCAGATAGGCAGTCGCTTCATGTAAAATACTGGTACTCAGTTGCATCCGTTTAGACTGGAAGTCGACCCCAACATAATTGGGAAAAGGCTAGGCAGATGATGACGAGATGAGTTAAAAGAGAACTACGTCAGGACTGCTAGCAAAGGGTGCGCCTTTGCTAGCAGTTCTCATACAGTTCTTAAAACATTTTTTCCTTCTTACTCATATTAGTGCTGGTGATGATAAGCCATTGAGCGAAATCTGTTTGGTCTGGCCGATCCAAAAACATTTCTTTGGGAGAAGACGAGGATGATGATGATCAAATTACGTGTAGTTACTATTTAATTCGTGATTTATATTATGGATAATTGCTTATTCTGATAAAGATTGTTGAGAGTAATGCAAGTAGCAAATAGGACTACAGGACGAATTCCCTTCCCGTTTCTCTGTTAATTATGGCGTTTTCGGTAGGAGTCTAACTTGTCTCGATAATCCTTAACCATCCTAACTAATACTCTAGATGTGAAAGTGAATTTGTCACGCCTTGACGGATTTGGATGAAATTTGGCACACATATACCTCATAACCTGTGTTAAGACACACTTTTTATCCTAGTAGTACCTCCATGCATTTTCCAATCAATAGCTACACTCAACCAAACATTACGAAAGCACATAAAAATAAACAAAAACCTCACTAAAAGTACCAAAACTAACTGTACCAGTATTGTGTTCCGTTATTTACAAGTACATTAAAACGACATGCCTACGCATCACAGAGATTTTCACTTTTACCTCGGATCTGCTTTGAATCCATCATGTCTTACGAATCCGTTCTACTTTTGCTGGAGAATATTCTCACTTATTGTAATAATGTTTTCTACTTGGATGAAGTACATCGTTTTTATTGGTGTCGAACCCCGTGAAGTGTGATAGAGGGGATTACTTCAAGAGCCTCTGGATATTTGCTAGTAATAACTTCTTTTATCTAAACAGTTCAAAGGCATTTTCGATATAGGTCCTATATTCAAACACCGTTTTAAGCTTTCACGTTTTACAACTAAACTTATACTGTCACTTACGGGATATCTTCCGTGATTGTTCATCCACCCGCATTCTCCAGTCAACCCGCGATCATGGCGCTTGCGACAGCGCCGGAATATCGGGAGCTCAAAATAATGAACATCACGGAAGATATCCCGTAAGTGACAGTATAAGTTTAGTTCGTATATTATACTCAACAAAAAAATAAAATAAAAAAAATCAATACAAAACCCAGAAAATCATTCTCTCACTGAAAGACTGAAAGCCAAGACAGACTAAATCGATGTGTCTAGAATACTAAAATCTAGAAGATTGAAATTATGCAACAGAGTTCCATAAATAACGAAACAGAGGAACGTTTTTTTTAAATGCATTCAATAAAGGAGTTAAATAGGGGATAGACGTTCTTAATTTTATAGTGGAAACATGGAAGCTGCCGATGAGAAATATCACCTGGCCCACGGTATGTAGTAAAAGCATTTTTAGGCATACAGGGTGTAAACAGACTCTTCACATAGCCGTCAACCAAGCATTCTGTACATCAAACTAAGTAACTTTACGCAAAAAATATTGCTGAGAATCGACTTTTTTTTTGGGGTGAAAAATCACGTGATACGGTAGGACTCGATGGAAAGCACTCAAAGCATTGTGCTGATGGATGGATTGAATAGTACGGGGGTCGTGGAGGTGCGTAAAGTAAAAATCTTACATTAAAAACATGTATTTAAAAAAAAGCTTGTGAAAAAGTTGGAACTTTGACCCCCAATATCTCCGTAACTAGAAGGTTCCCAGGTATGGTCTAGAACAAAAAAATGATCGCAAAGATGGGGAGAACAAGTGCCTTTCGGATATGTTAAGGGTCTATTTAATTTACACCCTTTAATGTCATATTCATATAATAGTCCGTAGTATTGTCGTAGTGTCGTTATCGAGTGCTAATAATAATAAATGTAGGTTATTGAATATTTGGTAAATTATTCTAAAGTTTTGGTGCCACTACTAGTTGTCCATCCTTGATGGTTATTGGCACATATTAGCTTACACTTAAACCATAATCGTGTGTGGGCAGCAGGTCATTATGCAATTTCTTAGGAGTGAAATAACTTCAAATGATGAAGGTATTAAAAGTTTTATGAAAATATTCTCCCGTAGAACAAAAATACAATCGCGATAACAACATCTCTTATCGTTTATGTTTAAAGCATATAATGATAACGATTTACATAAGAATTGGCGATAAACAAACTATATAGACACAATGTTTTCGCTCAACAAAGTCAAAGGTTCATTGACACACAGCTGTAATTATTTAATCTGTGACATTGGTGGTGCAAAATACTAGCATTGAGAATTACAATATACATGTTTCATTTAGCGCGGTTTTTGCAGCGTTTTCCGTCCGGGTTTATCGACATTAATCATGGCAATCTTATGATATTTTTGGTTGGTAAATAAACCTTTGGGGTCAATGTAGTACAAGCTACCTTACGAGGACTGTATTTTTTGTTTATCACAAGCATTTAGGTCAAATTGGAGATAAATCAGACTTGCAAATGCACTGCGCAGATGTAGCAACTTACAAAACATTAGCAAACTTGATAGATCAAGAGTATCAAAATAATCGATTTGAAATCATTCGATACTTAACCGATCACTCGACATCAAATTAACAGACGATTCTCGACTCACTCCGGCCACCTGTTTCATAGCTAGCTACTATAGGCACACAGGCAGCTATATCAACATTCTACAGACTAACGAGTCTTCGGCAAAGTCAATGGTGCGTCGACCCAATATTTACTAAATTCATATTTTCACAAAGGTCGCTCGTTACCTAACCGCTGACATTTTTCGATGGCGTTTCAAGGTGATCCGTGCGTTTTTAAAACCATAATTACCCAACAACTATTTCTTTTAACAAAAATGTCGCCGAATTATGTTGATTGAATATGGAATAAACAACGCATGCACTGTGGTTTGGTTTGTGGTTATTTTAGTTTACTTTTCTTCGTATTTGTTTTGTATTTATGTAAACGAACTTTTATCAGAGACAAGCTTTTGCCTGCGGTTTAGTCCCGTTATGGTCGGAAACTATTTATTTATTAAAACTTTATGCATAAGTAAAAAACTGTACAAAGGCGGACTTAATGCCATAGAAAAATTAAAAATCCCACGGGAACGTTTAAAATATTGCCTAAACTCGGGGCTAATCTAGCTTCTCATTAGTAAAAGAATTCTCGGAATCAGATCAGTAGTTTCGAAGATTATCCCTACATACAAACTTACGAAAACAAAACCTCTTTACAATATTAGTATAGAAATGGTATGGTTTCCTAGAATTGCGACAACAAAGAAAACATAATGTACTTAAGTTGGGGAGTCCCTATTGTTACAGACTTACCAATTATGGGGAAAGAATTATCATTTCTAATAATAGAATTCTGTGAGAAAAAGAGTTATGACCACCAGGTTGATTGTTACTTTTATCTATAACTGGATATTTAACTATAATTGATAAGCAGTAGAGTAGATATTTCAATAATATCTATTACATACAATAGTTGCATATATGAGGTATAATATATGAATCAGTATGTTTGTGTATGTGATCTGTTTGTTAATGATACTCCAGGAACACTAGTCAGTTGTAAAACTGTGATTGTTACTAATGTTATGATGATTACAATAAAAAAGCAAAATTATGAAATTTCTGTGTTGTAAATAAATACGTTTTTTTTTTTTAAATTAAGGCACAGTTATTCAAAATAAAACATGAAAAAAGTGTTAAACATTTAAAAAAAAACACGAGTTTATTCAAAAGTTGCGAGCAAATGTGTGAGAAAGTTAAAAAATACATTTCTTATCAAAAAAAAGTCAACAAAAGGAGTATTGGGTTATTCAATATGGTCCATTGAAGATAAGGTTGACCCAGTTTTTTATAACCAATTCATGATATACTCAAGAAAGTATAGTTATGAAATGTGTTCCCCTAAAGAATTTTTAATACTACTCAAGAAACAAAGACAATAATGTGAACATTTTAATGTTGAAATATTTTTAGAATGTTTATGGCAACACCAATAGAAGAAAGTTTCTTGCTTCTGTACTAAATATTTTTTTTTTTTTTAGTTATTTATTTATACAATAATACCAGCCTATTAGAATCTAAACTTGTGTAATGAAGAGGCAATCTTTAGATGTAGGGGTACTCTTCGGAGCTAATGAACTGATTCCGAAAATTCTTTTAATAATGTGGAGCAGCGGCAGCACCCGGCAAGGGTTGTCGCACCAGAACCGGCGGGTGCGACGTAAGACGCAAGCTCGGAGAGTATATGGCAAGAAAGGAGGTGTCTGGTGAGATGACCAGTAATAGAGAAGTACGGAAGAAGAAGATGCACATGGTGAGCGGACCCAAAAATGAATTGGGATAAGGGCAAGATAATGATGAATGTGAAGCTACATTAAACCAGATTGTCATAGGCTATATTCAAAATAGAAAAACTCATCTCCGTGGGATGATTTCCGACCATAACACAAGTGAATCCACAGTCAAAACTTAGTGCCTAAATAAACTAAAATTAAATGGCAAACCGGACTTGGGACACCAGTAGTGATAAGAAACTATTATTATCGCGGTTTGCGCCAAGGACTGCTGATGATAAGAACCATCAACTTATTCCCATAGTTGTGTATGTATGTATTTGTTTATGAGAAATGATATGAAGAATGAGTTGCTGGGGAGTTAGTTCCGCAACTTCATCTTCCCAGCCAAAACACTAGGAAGTGGCGACGGGGCGTTTTGGGAGACGGTCTCTTGATAAATTTTGACGTTCAAAAAGTCATTTTTTTTTTTTATCATAGTAATGACGAAAAGATCTTGTTATTGTTGTATATTGCTAGTTTCTTTTCATTTTCTGCCATGATCATATTTATACCCAAATATAGGTATTGTTTTTTTTTTAACTTTATTTTTAAAAAGTCTTTAATCGCACAGCAATTATATCAGCCTCATAGTTTTACAAAATACTTAGAATCAAGAAACTAACTAGGATCTTAACTTAATTATTTGTTATTTGGACATGGGTTTAGACATGACGGAAGGTATTATGTTGAAAATTATTATTATTTGGTACTGATAAGAACCATCAACTTGTTCCCATTCTGCATGTATGTATATATATGTATGTATTTGTTTATGAGAAATGATCTGAGGAAACATAAAAAAGATGACAAGAACTTGTTATTTTTGTATATTGCTAGTTTCTATTCTGTTAATTATCTGCCCTGATCAATTTATACCCAAATACAGGTATTATGTTGAAAATTATTATTATTTGGTACCTACTGCAAACTTGCAATTGCAAACCGTTTTCTCAAACAAAACTGCTTATATAACTTAAGTTGTGATAAGGGCAGGAGAATGAGACCTGGAGTCTGCTTGTAATAGGCTCATACCCTTATTGCATGAGCCTCAAACATAACTGGCAAAATGATTGTGTACTGCCCTGCCTAACCCTCACAGGATTACAGGCCTGATGGTTAACTAATGTTTTAATTCATATTTAGGGTCTTGGTCTCTTTGGACATAGTAAAATCGTTTTTTATTTCCCATTTATATGACCAAAAACTCTTAAGTTTTTTTAATATTGAATAAGAACATGTTTCTTGTAGTACTAAATCAAAATCTTAGTAAAAAACTAAACAACAGAATAGGTTCAACTTTCACCAGTTTTAAAGGAACTTTCACTGCAAGACCAGATTAGAATCTAGTCTAGATTTTATTTTAAGAGCAGTGCGCTCAAAATAGACGGATTCAAATAGAAATGCTGATAAATGTGAGATGAATTCCTGTTAACTTTACAAGTAAGCTGAATATGGTATTATATTTTTGTGCTAGAATTTCATGAGTAAAATGGCTGGAGTTTCTATTGATCCACTAATATACATGTATATAAGTATATACAAATAAAGTTTAAGCTATTGGGATAATACTAATCATAAATGCTGACCAAGAATATTAAGGAATTCTCCAGAAAGATTTGTTAGGCGGAACTGTATATTATTGCCCCTAATTTCGCAATTAATTTTTAAGTCCAGTGCAATAGGGGTGACCCTATTGCCATCAATTAACCACAAATACAAACTAGACCAATAACAATTTGGGCAACCTGGGATTCAAACTCAGCATTGACCTCATGCTCATGCCTAAAACGTAATTAACTAGTCCAGATGTATGATTCCTTGAATTGCTGTGAATATTGACTATTATGGTCATGTTTTACCAAGTACTTTGTGTTGTGGGTAGAAAAACCCACAAAGTAGGGCCTTTCAAGCCTTTGGAAATCAATGGACATAGCTCTTTAAGACTAAAATTAGAGAAGGGTTGAAAAAAGATGTGAAAATAGAGGAGCTGGTTTTCTTGCTATGTGATGAGGACATCATGAAGAGGGATGAAAATAATGCATGTGACTAAAAGACTGATGATTTATTAATTAATGTAGATCAGTAGAGGGTGCAGTAGACTAAAGAAAAAGTGAATGGAATGTGTAGAAGTATCATAGAAGGTCCTCATAACTGTTAAATTTAAATGTTAAGATGATGTCTGACTTCCAAAATAGTACAGAGAAAACTAAGTAACATAGAATCAGGGCAGGGCATACACATGTTTAGTAATTTTTCTCAGTGGTACATGAGTTGAGTACATGACATTGATATCAATTCTAAACATGCCACATACACTTCAACCTTTGTATGTACACCTTATAAATATTACATAACAGCCTATGTATAATGTTCCTTAATTAGCAGTTCTATTTTAATGAGGGGATACTGAGTGTAGGTACATGATTGAAATTTTTATTACAATCTTTGTTTTTTGTGGTTATTATTTACTAGACAGTGAATTTGTTATATTTTCCTGTTTATGTTTTACCCTTTACTTTTAAGCTGAACAGATAGGTAACTAAATTATATTGCATTTGATAAAAAAGTGTTTTGTTGTTTGGTATGAGTCATATTATTTGGTTTACATAAAATGTCTGACCATCCTTGAGGGCGGCATATGGATATGTCCAACAGTAGACTTTTTGCTTCAATGATTATGATAATAATTTTGGTCATTGCTTATTTATATTGCCCCAAGAATCACCAGAATTATAATCATAATTCAGTAAACTTATATTAAAAGAAGCCAATTCTAGCCATCATTGAGGGAAGCCTATGTCTAGAAATTTACTTAATTCTGCTAAATGAATTATGATACTCTTTAGAAGGAACTGGAAGGACTTGGGAAAGATCTTTGCCCAGCAGTGGGACAGTTTTCAATTCTTGTGATCCTAGAGGAAGGCCTATGTCCAGCTAGGGGATTTGTTAAAGATAAAGTGCTGATGATGACAATCATAGTTTTAAGTTCTAGAACATTTTGATGTATTCATGAAATGCACTGGCTTTCTTTACACCAATGATAATAGTCAATATCGATAGATGAGTCATCTGGCAAACTGATTGAAAGCAAACAATTTGTTTCATAATAGATATAACAAAGAGAAAATAATGCAGTCTCTTAAAAATGTGACCAGGATCCTAAATTAATAACTTTTTTATGAAAATACAAGTTTAATTAGATAATAGTGAGTGTTTCTTAAAAATAACATTTAATGAACATAATTAATTCAGTAAATGGTTAGAATAGTTGACAAAAAACTGAAATTGCTTGTCCAGTTATGATAAGGACTGTACAGCTGTCCCAGGATAGTTCTATGATCTAGTCCTGGAGATAAACAATCAGTAGTGTATAATAGATAGTATTTATTATTAAATCAAGCTTACCTTTGCATCTTTTCCTAATTTTACTTGCGTCAACCAAGTTCCAGTCAACAGAGTCCCGAGCAGGCGCAGGCACAGTGCCCCCGATGAGCTCCACGGAGCTGCTCCTCTTGGAGCTGGGCCCTGGCACCGGGATTAGCTCCTCCAGCTTTTTACAGTCCTTCACTGAAGACACACTACTTGAGCACTCCACTATTTCCACACTCTTGTCCACATGTCCATTGGCAGTCACACTGCAGCCGTTGACTGGAGGCTCAGTCCTCGCCTTCTTTGGGGGCACCTTCTTGTGTTTGTGCGCGCTGTGGCGCCGTTTCAGCTTGGTCGAGTGCGAAGAGTTCCGCGAACTGACCGGCGACGGGCACCCGCACTCCATGCTGCCCTCCTGGTCGCTGCCCTCGTAGTAACCCGACTCGTGTTCAGGCTTCTTGTCAGGCAGGCTCATCTCGGCGGTGGCGGTGGCCATGGCTCAGCCGTTGACCAAAACCATGTAGACTCCACCACTTCAGAACCTCATCAAGTTTTTCCACGTAACGCCGCGTTGTGACGCGTGAACCAGCCAGTCCCGAGGGCTTGCCCGACCGCAAACGGTTATGAGAACGGTAATAAATTATATTGCAACTATTCCTTCAACTTTCAGCGAAAGTACAAACGACACGTAAAGCATTTTGCGAGTAGTTCCACCCGCGATAACTTCACGCGGAGCTATGTCGCAGATGGCGCTGCAATATGCTATAACCCGACCGAATTCGAAACCACCCCACGATATATGCTTGCTCCGCACACCGATATGTCAATGTGATTGGTCGATAGGAATTTCCCTTGAATCTAACTTCACTATACTAAAACGTCAAATAATTTAGTTTTGTGTATTCCCTTTTTTATAACTTATTTTGTCTCATTGCATCAATATCACAGCCTCTTCGTCGTCCTGTTACACGGGGTTACAAATCCAAAACAATCCGGGTATTTTACACTCGTATAAAATTTTCACTACACTGTCAGCACAGTTCACAGACAACAGTTCGTTGATTTGTTTCTATTCACTAGCACTATGTATAAACCGTCTCCCTTTACAAAACTTGTATGTAACTATATAAATAAATTATAAAATGCACGCGCGAATGAGATACGAACCCACTCAGCGCGCTAAACTAACTGAATTCGAGAAACGCAAAATAGAAACCGTGCGACGGTGTGCGAGCGGTGCGCTCCCCCCACCATTTACGATTTACGAGGCCACATAGTGCATGGAAAACGTGCAGACAAATCGTTGAATCGATATTTTTTATCGTTTCCCTATGACATTTCGATCATTTTAGCATTAAAGAAATGATTTGCATATTTATTAATTAAATTCAAAATATTCTTTAGTACATCGAAATATGATTTTATTGCCGCCGATGATCTTTAAATCAAGCGTTTACTACACGAGTCCGCGTTTCATGGACGTAAACAAAGAGAGACACGGTTATTGCTTATCTATTATGTAGAGCGAGATGACAAATATTTGAGGGAGATACACGATATTCCCGTCTCTTTCTTGGTTCGCTGCAGAGTGGCCGTGAAGTGGTTGAGTTATAAACATGATTGAGAAATTATTTCTTTTACTTGATATAATTTTCCCAATTTACTATTTCTAACAAAAATAATTGAAAATTCTCTCTTTATCAACAGACAACAGCTTTTTAATTAGCAAAATTGTTGTGTCTTAGAACTTGTGAAATATCCAGACTTACATCTTCTGATGTTCTTACGATTATTTTAAGTAGGTAGGTACTTAGTTTATTTTAATAGCACCACTATTATTAAACAATAATTGATCAGAATAAATGAATATTCTGCTAACACTGTTTTACTTACAACGTGTTATTTTTATCGTCTCGTTTTTACCCTTGGGGGTGAAATCTTCTAATTGCTCGACCACGAGGAAGGGTCTTGTTTTTTTCACCCCTTTAAATGTCATTTCAACGCCTTTGTATGTACTTGAACTAGTAAGATTTATTGTATGATACGATAGCTTAGCAACGAGATAAGGTAAAGTTGGTAAGTTTAGCTGTTTATTTAATAGTTAGTTACTGGAGCAACTAGGTAGGTACTGTACACTCAATAGCAAGTGCCATGATATCGATAGGATCAATTGATGAAACCTGCCTATTATCGTCCAATGCTGTACATAACCTGGATGTCCACTACAACACTACTGATGGACACTTGGACAGTTGGTACAACCAATAATATTAAATGTCAAAACAAAATAAATACAAAAATAAATTATTGCCAATGTCAAAAAAATCGTGTAACAACATTTATTTCACAAAGTAAAAGTATTTACAGCTTATTTACACAAATTGATCTTGATTTGATTTACTCGAGGTAAAAACCTTGATTTCAGTTTCCGCGATTTTATCGCATGCCGGTCGAATCTTGTAGGTACCTATATTAACTTTTTCAAACTGGAAAATGCTCTGTCTATCATTTTCTATATCATCATCAGCATTGCTTTTTTCCAAGAATCTTGGGACTGGCTTCTAGTACCTATATTAAGATGAGTCTCTGAACATCAGTTTTTTACATAACTTAGAACAAGCAACAATTATTCAGTAAAATTATTCTAAGATCTGCGCGCAATGTTAGATGTTGTTTCCTTAACTTGTTTTATGTAATTAACTCTCGATATAGGAACCAGTAGGTAACTAAAGAATCTGCAATAAGAATGCCAGTCATTTAAAATGGCGTATGATTTCCTAAGCCTGTTTTGGCTTTGGTAAACAACGCCTCGATATCAGTCGCTGGCATCTCCTATTGTTATATCCCGGCTATGTACCTATTTCGGTACCTACTGCTCAGATGTGGTTTTTGCATAGAGATATATAAATCTATGGATTTTTCTAAAGTACCCAGGGCAATGTAAAATCCGCTTATCAAAGCGTACATATACTGATTTTGGTTACTGACTTTCTGCGAAAGATGACGTCTTGGCTTAGCGCGGCTTGATAATCCGATGCATGCTAGCCTTCTTGTCTAAAAATACCTACTTAAAAGTGTCTTGTAATAATACTAGTAGGTCAAGTAGCCAAAAGTAGATCCTGCTGCCTTACGCGGACGCCGTCTTTGCATACCTACAAGAGTACTTTGTTTTATGATAGACGAGGTTCAACGCTAATAAGCAATCCGCTACCCAAGCGTGATACGACAGTATTGTAAAGCATCAAGTTCAAGATCAAAAAGTCGGGCCATATTTTATGAATTTACCGTTACCAAGCAGGTTTGTCAAAGTATCTAAGCGCCACGAATCTAATAACCTAATAAATTCTAGGGATGGGCAATCTTTTACGATTTTACGGCTATAAAATAATTTATGAAGTTACAATTTAATCAAAAGAATACGGAAGATGTCTGTGCTTTAGACGCGGAAGTGTCGCGACCTTCGTTTTAACATCAGAAACATTAAAAAATCACGTACTAATGTACTTCATGTCTGTAGTGTGTGTCTTCATGTTGTGAAAACGTTTGCGATACGAACCGTTATCTTTATGAAGATAATAATTACTCTGTTAATCGTACGGAACAGATATAATCTAGGGTTCTTGACTCCGATGTTAAGTATACTCCGTGTTACTTTACCCTGAGATTGCACTTAAAAGTGTCAAAGTCGTGTCCTCAAAAGCAAATAATAATTTCCAAATTGCAGTTTCAGTATCGAATTTTGTACATAAATCATAATTTTATCTAGGCGCTTCTGATAAACTTAAACGTAAACTATGGGACATGTTTTTACCGCATTGCGCAAACTTCCAGCCCTTCAGTAAAACATATGGTATCCAAAAAAACATTCATTGCTACCCTTTTCGTTATTTGTGCTCATGAACTTATGAATGCTAAATTCTTGTTTGCAACAAGCGATCTCTTTTGAATATAAAATCTTAGACGTACTTGTTATAAGCCTCTGCATTTTGATTTTAGTTACTCTAGCCTAGTGATTAAAAGCTCTTGTTAGATCGAAACCAGGGCGTTAAGAAACAAGTATAATTAAATTAAGTCCTGGCTCACAGGAGTTAATATTAACTCTCTATTCTTCAACCTTTGGCCACCCAATGCTGAGTGTACGTCGCTTCTTCTTCTACTCTCTTTGTGGCAGACTAGGGAATATTGAATCGAGTTGCGGTAAACTTAGAGGACAGCGATAGGCAGGGTTGATTGATGGATCCCGACCTGTTATAGTTACACGATAGTTTTTTTTCTCTTTGGACAGTTAACCACTTCCTGAGTCCTTCCCGCTCGATGGCTTCACTTAACCATGACCATGTTAAACTTTCAGTTCTAAAATCTAATTTCCGATATATTTTTATGTTTTCTGTTATTACCGTATCAGGGTAAGCGTCTAAAGTCACTCACGTATGTCGTCTGAAAATTGTTGACAACGATCTACTATATCTATACAACTTGATACAAACTAGTGTTTGTATCAAGAAATTAATTGTCAATCGTAGACAGAGGAAGATTTTCGCTGCAAATGAAGTGTAATTTAATTAGTTTGTTGCTACACAACACGATACGGACGGATACCGGTGTAATGTGTTGTCAGTCTCGTTTCCTTGATTGGATTTACTGAATTGCATACTATGTGGTTCGTAAATGGAATATAATTGTTTTATTAGAGTGGAAAATAATGATAACGATGCAAAGTTGTATTGATGACTAAAATGCTGTCATCTGGCAAGTTAAATCAATAGTTTTCACGGAATTGTCACAAATGGTGAGTTCCAAACCTCCTGTCTTAATTCGTATTTTCTCAGACTCACTGTTCTCTCTAAACTGGGGATTAAAAATAATCTTATCCTCTATACTCTTTAGTTTTACGAATCACAAAACTAAAAAGTGTAGAGGATAAGATTTTTTTTAATCCCTTCTTTATCATTGGAAATTGCTGATATGAACATCTGAAGGCGATAGTTGTAATCACAATTGTTGAATGCTGTTGGGTGTAAACAATGCGGTTATCACGCCCCCATGGTGTGAAGCACTAGGGGTCACGATAGTAACAATAAACAATGTTATAGCTACACAATCACCGATAGGATTCCTTGTTTTACGATCATCATCATTCTTATCTTTTCCAAGTATATTAGAGCTTACAGCTTAACCAAAATGTGGCGTGTAAATCAGTACTTCATCCTCAAATGTGATGCGCAAACTCGAGCAGAATAAAACTTGTAACTTGTTGAGATTTTTGTCCCAATGCGGCCATCGATTCTGCGACCTGGATGTAGAATGTGGACTTAGGAGCGCTGCGCCATTTCAGTTTGGTATAGTAACGGTGCAATTGTTTTAAAATTTATAAATATCATTGAATAGATACGCCAAGGGCTTGTTACCTAGGTAATTTGACATGTAAATAGACACTAACATATTCCTTGAATTTGAATCAATCTTGTACAAAGTTGTGTAGTTTAAAATGTAGCTAGAATGAACTTTGCCTTTTTTTAAGGACAGAAATCTTAATTGAAATCATTGTGGTGATTGGTGACGTAATTTAGTATTATAACAATAATATTTAGACATTTTAGTTAAGATCACTTACCTGAGTTTCTTGTATTTATTCGCCGCAGAGTTGGTAGTTTTCTGGTGTAACTACTTACCGTCGGAAATGATGATATAGTCAATATAAGTTGCACTTCGGCACAATCCCGTAACATTTAGGACGTTTCTGATTTTACTGTTACTATTAACTATAGGCTATAAGGATACCTGCTTTAGGAGGTATACTTGATTCTTAACAGTTTCCTTGTATGTAAATTCATATCTTTCAATCATCTTAATCACTATTTAATTGATCTTTAATAACTTTATTGTTGCTGTTGGCAAATCCGTATTAGAACGACCTTACATTTTCTTCTATCGGATGAACATCGTAAATATGCACATGAAGAAACACGATTATCAAGTATTTAAAATAATTACAATGAGCGGACCGAAGAGCTTACTTTGAAATTCCATCGGAACCCACAGCTGCGAGTCCTAAACCTTGAAGAAAAGAAAAATATGATATCATAAAATAGTCAATAATACCTTGCCGGAGCTACTTACCGTAACCTATTTCATGCCGGACAGTATCGGCCTTCACTATAACCGGTGTTTCCTTGTATGTGCTGCCATCTTCCGGACCTTCCGGCTCCTTATCTTCTTTGGGCTTCAATTCGGCGAAATATTCCTCGAAATTGTGTTTACTGAAGAAATCAAAGTCTATGGCTGCTCTTTTCATAGTCGGCGTAGCGCTGGTTGCCTCGACTTCAAACTGTAGCATTCTAGCTGGCGACATTAGCTCGGCTACTGGAGACGGTTTTACAAACAAATCGTTGTCGCTTTTCTTTGATAGCGATAATTTAAGCAATGTTTGTGGTCTGCGTATCTCAGTTTTGGTCTCAAATGGTTTTGGTGTTTCTTTTATCGGGGGAGATGTTTTGTTCTCTGGCGGCGAGGTTGGAACTTCAGGAGTTTCTATGTCAGGAGTCTGACTATCAGCTGATTCAATGTCAGAGGTTTGGACTTCAGGCGTTGCTATGTCAGGTGTTTGGACTTCAGGCGTTGCTATGTCAGGTGTTTGGACGTCAGGCGTTTCAATACCCGGAGTTTGTAGATCTGGGGTGTCCACATCCGGGGTTTGGATATCAGGGGTTTGGACGTCAGGCGTTTCAATACCCGGAGTTTGTAGATCAGGAGTGTCCACATCCGGGGTTTGGATATCAGGTGTATCAATGTCAGGGGTTTGGACGTCAGGCGTTTCAATACCCGGAGTTTGAAGATCAGGAGTGTCCACACCCGGTGTTTGTATATCAGGTGTATCAATACCCGGAGTTAGTATATCAGGTGTATCAATATCCGGGGTTTGTATATCAGGTGTATCAATATCCGGGGTTTGCAAATCGGGTGTTGGCAACGGTGAACGTAATTCAATCGTAGGCGTATAGGCATTGTTACCAACTACATTGCTGTCTATAGACACCCCCCTGCCTATAGTCACATTTTCTCCAATCATGGAAAAATTATCTAAACTCATACGGAATGTATCATCAGGAAGCTCCAAGTTGTCTGGGATAAATTGATTTGAACTTGAACTTGTGGACGTGCGTATTGTGACCTCGACATTTTTATTGTCTAGCATCGGCGACTCCATGTTTAAAGTGTTTTTGAAAGACCTGCTTTTGTTATATTACTATCAGGTTACAACGATAAATTAAACATTAGTCTTCACTGGTGTCCTTGAAATAATCTTGCCAATCGATAAGCGCATACATAAGAATTTCACATCACTTACACGCACACATGCGCAGAGCGTTCCCTTTCATTTGTGTGCATGCATGAGCTGTCAAACGAGTTTCGCGGCTACGTTTTCCTCAATAGGTTTGACGAAAAATGTCTAATAAGAAATGAAAAACGTACTTTTAGGACGTAAACTATAATTGGAATGTTAATATGACACTGATCCACATTTCCAGCATGCAAAACAGCTTTATCGCGCCATAGGTCCGGCTATAAATAGATCGCTAATCGCCACTCTCACACTGATTTTTGCCCGCCTTTTTGTTCCTTTACAATCACAGCATCGGTCGTAACTTATGTTCAGGAATGTCCATTAGTTCACAATATATCTTTCACAGTTTATGTCATGTATTAGCACAAGGAAGGAGTTGTTTACTTCGCGCTATAAATGCAAGATACGGCTGATGGCGCGTTCCACAACACAACTACATGATGTAGTAATGTCAACAAACAAGAGTTCCGTGACTGCCTACAATCTATTCTATACATTGCGCAGACATCAATTTTCAGCTTTAGTTGTATGAAATTCGTTGTTTTATTCTGTGTATAAAACGAATTATTAAAGCTATTTTATTTAAAATGCCATAAAATGTAGATTTTTTTAAAATTAATCTGTCGAGCGATCTTTTTGTTATCTGTTGAACAAGAATGCAGCGCGCATTGTAAGCACTGTTTCTGTCAAAATATTGCAAACAAGTGGTTTTTATAATATAATTATATGGTCGTGATTTTGTAGTAGGAAGAATAATGCACCCCTCAAGTCTACGAAACGTATGCGTTATTTACACTAATAGGACTGAAATCGGAGGTCATCTTAGATTACAAGGTCATGCAACATTTTGTCTTATGTCAAAACATTGATAAATACATGACATGACTTAGCTTAATAATAAAATGATTCTATTGTTTTGATACTTTGATGTCTGACTGACAGTTTGACCTAGTGTCTTGTATCTATGTAAATACATATTATTATTTAAATTGAGTTTTAGTAATATCTATTTGTTTTACTACTAATAAATGATGTAAAATAATAAAAACCGGCCAAAGTGCGTGTCGGGCCACCCACAACGCAGGGTTCCATAGTTGCCCATCAAAATATGCGATATTTATTGTAATAATAAAAAACAAACTTACATTTGCAGTTGAAAAGCCTGTGCTCCCATACATTATGTTTAGGAAAATATGTTATCCAAGTACATTTTATAATTTGGTCGACTATTACTCATAAAATTGTAAAGCCTACTTAGCTGTGATAGTTTTCATTTTAAATTCGTTATATATATACACTACCACCGTGAATTTTTTCACAGACCCAAACACAACCATTTAGCTGGTTGAGGGGAGGGGACACTTGAGTCTAACAAATATTAGCAGTTTAAAGCTTAATATTTCACAAATGATTCCATTAATTGAAAAATTATGTCAACAAACTCGCAATATTTTTTATAGACATATCCAACGACATACCACACTACTTTTTATTCTCGCGTACCCCACGCGAGAAAAAAACTTTCCCCACTTTACGTGTAGTACAGGAGATTACCATAAAAAAAATCGACATTTTATTTTACTACGGCGTAACTAATCTGTATATTCATACCAAATTACAGCTTTCTAGTACCTACTAAGAGTCTTTAAGCTAAGCTGAGGACAAGCAGACGGATATGGCGAAACTAGAAGGGCTCCTTTCCTTATTGACTACGGAACCCTAAAAACGACAATAAAGCATGCGTGAAAATATAATTAGGTACCATAAGGTTTTGACTTTGATGTGTAAAAATTGAAATTATTTAAACTAGCTTTTGCCCGCGGCTTCGTCCGCGTTAGTTTAGAATTTGACAATGAATTCGGGTTATACTCTGCTTGTTATACATATTATAATTTAATCATTATTCGAAAGACACGTGGCGCGATCTATTATCTTATGAACGTTATTGTTGTTTTCGTCGGGAACAATACTTTTTATCGGGGTGAAAGGTACCCATGTCTGTTTCTGTACACCTATGCTAAACTTCAGGATGGTCGGCTCAGTGGTTTAGGCGTAAACAAACAAACTTTCTTTTGCAGTTATAATATTAGTAAGGAAGTAAGGATATTCCAACTAGAAAAACAATTAAAAAACATCATTGCATTATTTTTATTATTAAATTTTCAGTAAAATGTTTATACAAAACAATTAAGAACATCGATTATCAAAAAATGCGATCCCATCACTATAAATTACTTTGTTTTGGAACAGGGGGAGCTTGACATTTTGTGACAGATAAAAAACGACAAAAATATGGTGCATTCAAAATTAAATTCATAAAATTATGGATTCTAATTCAAGCACCAAAAAAAGTGAAAAATTATAGAACATAATTAAATATCAATTTTATGTAAATTGTTGTCTGTAAATTAGGTAACCATTAATTAATTATTATATAATTAGCCAGTAATTAGGTAACTCATTACCCATCATACCTACATTGGGTAATGATGGGTAATGGGTTTTCGGTAATAGTAACTTGGTTGCTCCTTTTTACAGAATAAATAATAATGTAAGAAATTATCGTAATCTTATAAATCTTGCACTTGCTTTTCCTGAGTTCATGTTATGCAAGATTTGTTGCTATTAAACTATATATTTGCCCTATACTTTAGTATCAGTTTGTGTGTGACAAACTCATCAATGTACAGACCAATGCATTACTATTATTGCAATTTATAGCTAATGACGTCTTCACAGCAGTTCATTTCCTACAGTTTATACAAAAACACAATAAAACAAATCATTAAGAAAAAGATTTTATTATCCAAGCTGTAAATCACTTCGTCTTTTTCTTCTTACCACCAGCGCTATCAGCTTTACCGCCTTTTCTTTTGCCGCCCTTGTCGGCCATTTTGTTAAAACCTTTCTTGTCAGATTTGAAGCCTTTATTGTCTGATTTATTGAAGTTTCCCTTTTTATTTTTAAACTTTTTGTTATTTCCTTTGTTTCCTAGTATTTTCCTGTTGTAGCCTTTGATCCATCGGTCTCTGTTGTCTTCCCAAGCTAATTGTTTTGTGCTGGCATTGTCTGTGTTAGCTACTGCTTGACTTGAACCTTGTTGTTTGTTGGCTGCTGTATCTTCTAGGAGAGTTGAGAATTCTTCTGCCGAGGCGAATAGGGAGCCTAGGTCGTCTGTACCTATGGGATATAAAGGGTTTTAGTTTGGCTGGAGTCGAGATGGAGCTTACAAATTGTAGCTACAGGAAAATAATTGTAGGACTGTCCATTTCTTAATGAAGAGAGCTTTTGCAGATTTAATAAAAAAAGTTTCAGTGGGATAACCTAACGATTATCGCAGGAGTTTGTCACAGTGGGTACTTTACCTTTTAATTTAAATTTGCCCTTTCCTTTCTTTGACTTCACTGCGCCAGGAACATCAATTTCGTCATCGTCGTCATCACTGTCTTCAAGTAGCAGCTCTGAAAATCAAATATAAGGTTTAATATTCCATCTTAGTGAAGGGAGGACCAGTATTTCCCGAAGGGTGGGCAGAGAACGTTTGGACTTATTGTTGCTAGTTGAAAATGTCTTGAGTATTGGTACTTATTTTATTTTAAAAGAGCCATACTATCATAAGCATATAGAGAAAGAAAGAATAAAGTTTATTTTGACGTCAGTTCATCAAGCACACATAATAAAAAAAGATACAAAATAAAAAATTAAATAACAATTTAAAAAAAAATAAAAAAAGAGAAAATACATGTGCTGTGTGCCTTATGGCTGCGCCAAAAAAGTCCATTTCAGCATTCATGCCAGACAGGTGATGCTGTCTGACGCTGGTCATATGTGAGATCTTACCATCTTCCTCTCCAGAAAGCGCTGGTTCATCGTCATCACCAGATATATTGAGTTCGCCGTCACTGTCTGTAATCGTAGAATACAATATTAAAATGATTAGCAAAATATTTGATACAACACAGTAATCTGTCTCAGCTCTGGGGCATTTTGTAACATCATTCTCTTGCTGTTATCCCACAGTACAGGTATAATAGGGATGTTTCCTGAAAAAATCTAATAAGTCCGTCAGATAGATTTCCGAAAAATATTGGAGTATTTTTTCTTTTTTAAACGAAAACTAAAAATGAAGACGATACAGTGCGTCGAAAACTCGTGTGACGTCATACTTGTAAGTAAAGTGTACTGACTCATGATCTTTGATACATTTTATCTTCATCAATTTTTATTGATTTGATAAAACTAAAAATAATCTCTAAATAGAACTAAATAGAATCATATTTTTTTTTACACAGGAAACATCCCTATTCTGGTGTAGAAAAAGAAAAGATAAAATATCTTTTTGTAGGTTTGGGTGTAGGTAGTCCACTTTGGCAGAAAAAGGCATGGCCACAGATCTAGATATACCTAGTTAAAGCAAGGGCACCTACTTCGCGTGCCCGGCTTAAGCATTTTATGCTTAACGTGGCTACTGTCGCAGCAAGCTAACTTGTTTAAACAACCCAACCTTACAACTCAAGAACTTATTTAAAAAACAAGAACGTAGTCTATTTTGTATACTTAGTAATTTGTTTGTACAGTAATTAAATAGAGCTTATGACGTCATAGTAGGTAGTTAAAAATGGCTTTCATACGAATCGTGATACTTGTGTTATCTAGGTATATCTGTGGGCATGAGTGCTAAAGCAGCCCTGCTATCTTCCAGTTTGAAGGGTAGGTACCAGTGGTATTGCAAGATTTTGCTATGAGTTTGGGATGGCAACACATCTGGGATGCTCTAAGTACTGTAGATGTTTATAGACGGTGCACACAAGGCCGGTTTGCAAATTTATGACGACAGTAATATAATTTTGCGAGGTCTAGAAAACTTAAAAATAAACTACTTTGTTTAACTTCTTCAATAAAAAGAACAATAGGATCATAATCTTTTCACTAAAGTAACACAAAAGCCTGTGTTAGCGCGCTTTGTATCCCTTTTTCGCGCACGGCAAACGTGAGACAGTTAGGCATTTTTGCACTACAAGGAATTTTACTGCCCGGCAGTCCGTTTTTTTACGGTGCGATATGGCACGCCATAAAATGTATAAAGGGTGTAAATAGACCCTTAACATAGCCGAAAGGCACTTGTTCTCCCCGTCTTTGCGATCACTTTTTTGGTCTAGATCATACCTGGGAACATTCTAGTTACGGAGATATTGGGGGTCAAAGTTCCAACTTTTTCACAAGTTTTTTTTTTAAATACATGTTTTTAATGTAAGATTTTTACTTTACACACCTCTACGACCACCGTACTATTCAATCCATCCATCAGCACAATGCTTTGAGTGCTTTCCATCGAGTCCTACCGTGAATGAATGAATGAACTTAGTTTGATGTACAGAATGCTTGGTTGACGGCTTCGTGAAGGGTCTTTTTACACCCTTTTTACTGTCCGACATTTTACTTTTCCCCATTCAGGGCCGTGTTTAAAAAAATCATAAGTAGCTGTAGACATACGATAGTAGTTAAACTGAATTCGTTCGTCCTACCTCAATTTATTGTGGTTTATGTAAAACTAGCGACCCGCCCCGGCTTCGCACGGTTGCAATATATACGTATAAACCTTCCCCTTGCATCACTCTATCTATTAAAAAAAACCGCATCAAAATCCGTTGCGTAGTTTTAAAGATCTGAGCATACATAGGGACAGACAGACAGCGGGAAGCGACTTTGTTTTATACTATGTAGTGATGACCCTGTCAGGTACCTTTCACTTATAAGGATAAGGGGTCTCCGACTTTCGGTATCTCGGTTCACTCGTGCAAAGCGATGGCGAAATAGATCGGAGTGTTAAGCACAGAATTAACCATGGATGGATGAAATGGCGGCAGGTCACGGGACCAATATGCGACTCCCGCATTCCCCTTAAACTCAAGCGGGGAAATTCATAAAACCATGGTTAGACCTGCTGTCTTGTATGGATCAGAATGTTGGGCCACAAAAGAGATGAATGAAAGGCATTTGTACGTGGCTGAGATGAGAAGGCTAAAGGGGACGTGTGGTGTAACGCGAATGGATAAAATAAGGAATGAGTACATAAGAGGAAGTCTGAAAGTGGCGCCGGTGACTGAAAAGTTGTGTGGTAATCATACATTCATAAAAAAAGCATGAGATGTGGCTGCAATATGGCAAAAGGCTGCATGCCTGCATCGCTGCATCTGCGCGTATTTATGGCGTATTATCTCCGCCTGAATCTCCGGTCTATAGGATGTTGATGCACCCTCATTTGCACCAAAGTCAGAACTGGAACATGGTGGCTGCTCTAATGACATAAAAGAAGGGGTCATCGTTTCCCTCACGACCACAAGCCATTTTATGTTCTCTTGCAGCCATGTCTCATGCTTTTTTATGAATACGGCGGCACATGAAGCTGTACAGTTCTAATATAACTTGGCCTCGCTTTGTATAGATTTCATTTAGAATGAGAGATCCGCATAAATTGGTTTTGTATAGCTTGATTGGCCGTCGTGCGTGCGTATCGTGCGATTACACGAGTTCAATTTGTTCCTCAATGAACACACATAAGTCTGATAGAATCGTTTCAATTCCTTTTTTAATTTTCTGACAAATCAACAGCATTCTCAAAAACAACTACAACTACCCTCATTAACGTTCGCTATTCTCTAATTAGGTACCTATATTACAGACAATAGCATTTTATTGTGACTAAGGGCCCATTTGGTTAATGCTCATGTCATTAGTATCTAATTATAACTCGACCATAATCACGGTGATTAACAAATGAGTTACTTAGAACTTGGAATGCAGTTTTGTAAAAAAAAAAACGTAATGAATCAAGATCGTTTTAAATTACTTTCATCATAAAAATCATTAGGAGACTATAAACTAACGATACTATAAGTAAATCGCTCGGCAACTTCATTAAACCACGTCAAAGATTTGAAATATCACATAAAAAAATTCAAATTTAAAAAATATTGCTACGTGCAAAGCGGCAACCAAAGGCGCATAAATTAGATGTCATTTTGATCGCCGTGTATGGTAAATACCTCGTGTGAGCACCAGCCCTTCAGTTCTATTCAGTTTAAAAAAATGTGTACTTTATAATTTTTAGAAATTACAACCTTGAGGATTCAAACGAAACAAAGAACCTTTGCTAAATTGAGCCCTTTGTTTCCAGGTGACTACCTGCGTTGATCCCGTTTCACAGCAGAGGAAGTTGTATGGAAATGGACTATTTTTATTGTGAAGAGATAAACGTTTTCTTAGTTTAGTCATTCAAGTGTAATGAACGATTATTACAATACATAATGAACAAGTTAAGCTTAGTGGGACCGCCTGAGACTTTGATAAAACAAAAGATGTTGAAGTGTTTCTGACAAAGCTTTTGGCGTAAATGCTTTTTGAGATAAGAAACTTAAGTTTTTTACGAAAAGCTTTGTTTAGAGTCCTTAACCTTATAGTCATGAGGGACCATTTGAGCCACCCAGTTGGTTTATTGCTTTGGAGGTGCTTTGTAACCTAGATGAAAATAAATAAAGGGTATAAACACGCATAAAATTATTCAGCACCCACATTTTTTTTTTACGATAAATCACAGTTACACATTTCAAGATTTTTGTGATTGCAAATTGAGGTTCGCAAAGTGTTGACTCGTTGTCACTTATTCATTTAGATATCTCCGCGGGCCACTTGGGATACTTCTAGGGACCACTAGTGGTCCGCGGACCACCGGTTCAGAACCACTGGTTTAGAGACTTGTTCTAAAACTTGGAATAAATTCAACTCCAAAAAGGTTGAATAAAAACCGGCCTAATGCGAGTCGTACTCACACGCACACAGGGTTTCCTAGCACCAAACAATATAATTAAAATATTTTGAAGGCTTATTCTTAGAATACCACTTTGGTAATGGTACCGTACGGGGTGGAAGGCACACCGACGCACCAACAGTTACCACGTATTCAGTACAACATAAGAATTTTTCATCGATAATTTAAATAAAAATCAGCTGTGTGTGTAATCTTTTGACCGTCTAGGTATTGCACTTTTGTAGAACCTTTAGATTTTTTCTCGCGTCGGTGTCCTTTCCACTCTTCGTCATCTGCCTAGCCGTTTCCCAACTATGTTGGGGTCGGCTTCCAGTCTAACCGGATGCAGCTGAATACCAGTATTTTACATGGAGCGACTGCCTATCTGACCTCCACAGCCCAGTTAGTACAGGGTAATACGATACCCCTTGGTAAGACTGGTTGTCAGATTTTTTGGGCCACTGACTACCTGTAAGGACTGTCAAAGATCTACAAATGACAGCCGGGACCAACGGCCTAACGTGCTTTCCGAGGCACGGAGGAAACTCGGTATGTAATGGGTGATCACCCATCCACAGACCAACCTAGGCATACACGGCTTAACCTAAAGATCGATCCGAGCGGCTGTTATTATTTAGCCACGAGCTCCTCTGAGCCACTCTATATAAGTAAAATTATTTAGTCTTACCTCCATCATCACCACCCCCATCACCGCCGTCTTCACCAGCTTCATCATCATCATCATCGCTGCCCAACTGAACATCATCATCATCTTCTTGTTTCTTAGTGCCTCGCTTCTGTTTCGTAGCTGTCATATCTGCTAGGTAGTCTATCTCGTCGTCTGATTCGGCTGGAAATTATAACATTAGTTAATTAGTAACTGGACATATCACAACGCAGATTCTCAGCAGGGGAAGGTAGAAAGAACTGCCCTCGTAGCATGACCACCGTAGACAAGGATTTCTTTGACGGAAGAATCGACAAAATGACAGATTGTGTCGACAAAATGACAGATTGTGTCGACAAAATGATAGATTGTGTCGACACAATGAAAGATTTCTTTGCACTATCTGTCATTTTGTCGATTCTTCCGTCAAAGAAATCCTTGTCTACGGTGGTCATGCTACGGGGGCTGTATAGGAGACTCGCATTTCGCCTGTTTTTTAAGTCTATCTTAGTGAGGGCGAGTACACAAAGTCATCCCTTTTTCCATAGGGGTAGGCAAAAACCCACAGAACGCCACCTGCTACGATCCTTACATACTCCTTTTGCCTCTTCCACGTTCATACGCGGAGCAAATATATATCATTAACCAGGTGTAAGTCCTGACTCTGGGTCTCTGTTATTTCTCAGTATATAATATGTCAGTAGCGAAGGCTCAACTTTTGTAAGCGGTAAGCCGGAGTACCTATCTTTAATGTGATTATATTATTTGTCTATAGAATACTGACTGTGCCATTTTTCAAAGGCAAGCCGGTAGGAATCGAGTTGTATGGAACCTTCGCCACTAATAGCTAATGTTATATGTAGGTATTAGTGTGCTTGAGAGCAGCGATGGCCCAGTGGTGGCGGCCCCAACTTAAGAACAGTAAGTCGTGGGTTCGAATCCAATTTATTTCATCACCACTGATCTAAAAACGGTGAAGGAAAACATCGTGAGGGAACCGGCCTGTCGTAGAACCAAAAATTCGAAGACATGTGACACCGACCAACCCGCACTGGGCCCGCGTGGTGGATTATAGCCCATTCCCTCTCATAGACAGGAGGCCGTGTGTCCCAGCAGTGGGAACATTATAGGCTGATTATGCTAGTGTACTTACGTAATGCCTTAGTGCCGGTGACAGTATCCAGGTACTGCTCGAAGTCTTCGCTGTTGACGGAGTCCGCGTCACTGTCGTCGTCATCTGAAGCGTCCACGTTGCGGCGCTTTTGTAGGAAACTGAGGGTAGAATAACATTACTTCGATTAGAAGAAGGGCAATTTGATTGGAGTCATTTTTGTTTAAAGTCTAGATTGGGATGTGAAATTTAAGTGGTGTATTGGGGAAGTAAAGAGAACAATGTTGGCGTAAATAATTTTTCCCAATACGGCAGAACCCTCGCGAAAATTAAGAAAAACTAAAAATCTCGTATAAATTTGGATCTAGCCAGGTATGATGTTCATTTGTGTTTTGAAATATGCAGCATAAAAGGCGCTATCGATGCTTCTCACATCATTATTGCATATTATACTTGGTTTAAGAGAAATGATTTTTTTTTTCTAAATATCCGACTTAAAATATGATGATTTTCAAAAAAATATATCTCAGAAACTTGGTAGCTTAATGGGGATTCGAAATTTTGCTTTAAAGTGATTATATCTATTAGCCACTTTAATAAAAATGTGATGTCCGAAAAAAGAGCTTCATAAAACACTGTGGGACGTAGAGAGTGGCACAAAAATAGGCCTATACAGCCGTGGGCGAGAGGCAGTAAGTCAAAATAAGGCAGTTTCGAGAAAATGTATCATCATCTGCTTAGATTTTTCCCAACATATTGGAGTCGGCTTCCAGTCTAACCGGATGCCGCTGAATACCAGTATTTCACATGGAGCGACTGCCTATCTGACCTCCACAACGCAGTTAGTACTGGGTTATACGGTACCCTATGGTTGTCACCGAACGCACTCAAATATCGTTTTATTCGTGGAGGCTTTATCAAATCCAGGATGGGAAGAGAGTTCTCTTTCACAGAATTAAGTACGTTGAAAATATTATCCCGTTTTTCTTCTTAATTTTATATTTATATACTTCATCATCAGCCTATAGCAGTCCACTGCTGGACATAGGCCTCCTCAACCGCACGCCATTCAACTCGATTACTTATGTATGTCGAATTCTTTGGTTTCGGAATTAGTTAATGATATAATTATTTATTGTTGTTACTTACTCGTAAAGAAACCGCTCATCCACTGGGACTTTGCTCGCATCTTCGTTGAGATAGGATGCTGAGGTCACTGCTATACTCTTTAGGCCTGGAAAGAAACAAATAATAAAGATTGTAAGGATTTTGGACTCTAAAAACAAAATTGATATTTTTGCGGATCAATACGCACAAACGGTTGCTATCAATTCAGCACATGAATTACCTCGCAACGTAAAAATTAAAAAAAGAGCTGTTCCATACATTTGACCGTGTAGGTACTGCACTTTTGTAGGAAACAGCTGTTTTTTTTCTTAAGTTCCGACGTTTTTTGGTGCTGGGTTTAGATTCTTTTGCTGAATTCATGGTAACCATTTATGCGTCAATGTCCCTTCCACCCTGTATAATTTTAATTTAGCTGATAAAATTCCATCACAATGTCTACTCTTGTTTGTTTAATAAATAAAATAAATAAATACAGCGTTAGTAAATATTTGACAGAAAATTTAAGCTTATCTAATATCTATACTAATATTATAAACAAGTAATTTTTTTTTGTAAGTTTGTATGTAGGGAGTAATCTTCGGAATTGCTGATCCGATTCTGAAAATTCTTTCACTAGCGGGAAGCTACATTATCGCCGAGTGTCATAGGTTACATTTAAAATGTTCCAGTGGATTAAATTCCGTACATAACGGGAGCGGCCCGCAAACAAAAGCTAGTAAAACAATAAAATACAAAATAAGTATGCCATACAAACCTTTGGCAATATAATTCTTCCTGACAGCGAACTTGGGGTGAGACCCCTTCACTTTCTTCACGCCGTCTTCCTGTTCAGCATCAGCTCGCTTCTTAGGGTTCTTGAAAACGAAGCGGTCTAGGAAACGGATGCCCGCGAAGTCTTTGAGGGGATCGCCGCTGTATTGGATGATTTGTTCTGGGGGAAAGAAATGGGGGTTTTACAAGCTTAGTTTCTGTTATCATTAACACTAGAAACGGGATATTTATCATGTTTACTCACACAACAGCGCCGAAATATCGAGAACTCAAAACAATGAATAAACATATAAAATTTGAAACTGTCCTATATAACTAAACTATCATGGTCAGGCCGATTTATCTGCTCATAAACACCCACCCGCAATAACTTCAGTTTATCCGTGATCATGGTGCTTGCAACAGCGCCGAAATATCGGGAACTCATAGAAAACAGTAAACATGGTAAATATCCCGTTTCGAGTATTAATAATAATGAAACACTGTTTTAAGCTTTCACTGTTTACAACTAAACTTATACTGTCACTTAATATCGGGAGCTCAAAATAATGAACAATCATGGAAGATATCCCATAAGTGACAGTATAAGTTTAATAATAATGAGTGAACATGGTAAATATCCCGTTTCTAGTGACCATGATAGTTTAAAAACTTAGTTTTTGTTTGTAACATAAACCTCTTACTTATTCATTGTCATTGGTCTCATCATTATAAACAACTTTTACTACGGGACACATCCAGAATTCGTGAAGAAATTACTTTTATAGATTGTAACGATTTTTGCGAACATTAAACCAGGATAATTTTCCCGTTTTCTAGATTTGTGTTTGAAGTAAATGGGTGCTCGAACACTGTTTCAAGCTTTCACGGTTTACAACTAAACTTATACTGTCGCTTACGGGATATCTTTCGTGATTGTTCATTATTTTGAGCTCCCGATATTCATATTATATTGATTTATTCATAAATTATTTTTTTTATTTTTCATTATTTTTTTTTTGTATATCGGGAGCTCAAAATAATGAACAATCACAGAAGATATCCCGTAAGTGACAGTATAACTTTAAATGGGTGATATAAGGATTGATGCATGAATAGTTGCTGCCAGGTGGAGAAAAAGGACATCATAAACACCGTGACTTTTTAGTCGTCTTACAACGGCAACCCACTTCATGTATCCAATGACTACTAAACATTCATAAAAAAAAATGGTATTTAAGAGATTTTAATAAAATAAAAATATTATTCAGTATTATGTAGATAAAACACCCTGTTGCGAGCGATGATCTACTGGAGTCGAGCGCTGGGTAGGTGTTGAACATATAAGGTTGACCTTTGTTTGCCGGGATTTTTTGAAGAAAACGACGTGTATTTAGTATGCAGGTTTATTCGCAACTGAGACAAAACATAGTGGACTGTAATATCTACGACTGTAATGTCTACCTAGCTACATTAGCTACTACTTAAACATATCTATAGCTAGGCAGTGTACAAAACGCTAATCTATTTGGACAGTAGGTATGTTCTCCCGTTTGACACGTAAACATCATTAACAGGAAGTTTCATAATTTTATTCTAATGTATTATTTATTTTTCTTTGTACCTATTATGGTAGATTAAAAAAAAAAATCGCGCCTAGACCTATTTTATGTCGGGTACATTGAGTGGACCACTTTTGTAAGACGACTAAAAAGTCACGGTGTATACAGGGTGAAAAAAACCGACGCACAAACGCTTAGGCCACGGCTGCGCCATATAAAGCTCTTATGGCGGATCAACCCGATTCCGTGTCCATAAGTGAGATCAGTCTTAGCGTGCTTACTTTGAAAGGAGCTGACATTTACAGATAAAAGGCACATTGATTTAGATTCTTACGGTTGAGTAACTTCTCGGCAAACAGCTTGACGGTAGGATGGAAGTGCGTCGCTAGAGGCAGCAGCTCCACGTAGGCGGAGCACTGTGCGCCCGCGAACGATGGGTTGCGGGCGAATGGGTTATATTCTGTTATCTCCTGCGAAAATAGAGAATTAAATTATCGGTTGTAGCGAGTGTTAATGGCAACTTACTGAAAGTAGACTGTCACCCCAACAAAGGAGCCCCTCTTATCTCCTGGCTAAATAATAACAACCGCACTGATCTTCTAGGTTAAGCAACGCTTGCCAAGGTGGATTCGTGGATGGGTGAATACTTATGGTTTATTAGATATAGTTCTGTTCAAACTTTATGGCGGCTGGGAACATCCTACTAAGCTACTAAGGTATCAGCGGGGCGCAGAGGACGCATCGTGTTGACTGTATAACGCGCAAACCGTCACTCGCAGCTAACTTCCCGAGTTTGGACAGAACTAGACTGAGAGCCATACGTGTCTCAAAAAGCACGTAAAGAGACTGGTTCCGGCTGTCGAAGGACCCAATAACTGGGTTGTGAAGGTCAGACAGGCAATCGCTTCATGTAAAACTGGTGTTAAGCTGCGTCCAGTTAGAATTAAAGCCAACCCGAACTTGGTTGTTACTCACCTTATCCAAATTGACGCTCTTCTTCAGCTGTATCTTAGCGGCCACATCCCTCTCTTGCTGCTCTTCGAGCTCGCTGAGCGCGGCCTCGGGCTTCACCTTGGCGTGGAACCAGCCCTGGATGGCAGCGGTATGCTTGCGTTTCTTAGGTCTTATGTTGCCTTGGTCATCGATTCTTAAGTCTACGTAGGATTCTTCTTCGTCGTCGTCTGGAAATTGGGGTATTTTGTTAGCATTTGTGAGTTTAAAAGCGTTTAGTGTCTAAACTGGCATTGGCCGCGTGGATATTATTTTATAGATAGGTAAGGAGTGACTGATCACATAAGGAGCACCACACTGCACTCCAGAACTCAAAGTGCTGAAGGTCATAAACTAAAATGGGACTGGCCACAGCTGTCGGCCCGCATATCGCAAAACTGGAGCCCCGAGACAGCTAGACGGGATCGCAGCAGACCGAGGAAAAGGCGGGACGTCTTGAATGGAAGAGGCACAACATCGAGAAAAGTGGAGGGAGTGCGGGAAGGTCTTTGCTCAGGAGTGTGATAGATCAGGCTAACAAAAAAAATAGGAGTGGCCACATGTATCGATAGTGAATTGGCTGTTCCCTTAAGATCAACCCGTGCAGTTATTATTACTTAGACACGTTTAAAAGAAAGGGGGATAGACTCGCCGTGCCATCATATTCAATAGAAACTCTATAATGTTTCTGCATACAACAATATCCTCGCAGTGATATATTATAGGCACGGCATGACACTTGGAAGGGATGGAGGGAGTCCTTTGCCCAGCAGTGGGACAATATGGATTAGCTAGAATATAATATAATGACTCTTGCCGCGATTCTCTCGCCCGTGGAGGAGCCCCTAGCGTATAAACGCGTTTGACCCAATATTTTGCTAGGTACGTGATTTTCGCTCACTAATATAGCATAAATAAAGTGCCTAGGACCAAACACAAATTGCCTTTAGCTATTATTATTTTACTGGTCCTTCCAAAGGTCTTCAAAAAAGAAACACTTACCCAACAACAGATCTTTCTTATCTCCCTTCAGCAGATCTACTTTCTTCTGTTCCACCTTCACTTCGTCATCATCATCTACTGTGTTGTTCAGCGTATCATTCAATTCTGTCACTGTATCTTCTGCATTCTCCTCCAGTTCGTCTTCTTGGTCGGGCGTTTCTTCTTTAATTTCCTGTTGAGTTCAAAGTTAAGTTATTATGTGAGGTTATTAAGGCTTGAGAGGTTCTTTGATCCAATTCGGCTATCGTCGGGGATAGTGCAAATACGCGAATCTACCATACGTAAAGTGTGCGTGTAGGTTGACAGAGGAAGATTATAAGTTTTTTTTTGACGTGACAACGTCTTATAATTCGATGGAGCCGGCTGCACGCACGAAAAAACATGACGTATGCGGCGTTACCTCACTCTGAGGCGTTCCATAAAACAATTGCTCAACGCACATTCATTTTTTGAAAAATGCAACCATTCCATCAGTATTTTCTTATGACGTTGTCACGTTCAACTATCGTCAGTAAACCGACTTTACAGACAACCGATTTTTTCATTTAACCGATTTTTGAACTCATTTTTACATGAATAGTAACAATTTAATGTGTTCTATGTATTTTCAACAGTAGAAATCTATTAAATTCATTAATTTAGTCGCTACGACAATGCGTAATTGAAATTGGCTACATTTGTCAGATATATGGAATTATCCAATGCTAGTTCCGCGGATTTGCACTATCCCCGACGATATGCCAATTACATTGAGTTTACCCGTCGGTAATTCGGGACCTCCCACAGTCGTCGGAAATCGTGTATTTGCGCCATAATGTGGTTTGCGTACCGAAATGAAACGATGGGGATGCATTTTTATTTTGTTTTTAAAGCGGGGTAAATGAAGAGCAGTAGAATACTATAGGTTTGCCATTGCTACCGATAAATCAAATAAAATATTTCGACTTGGCACACGAGGTTGTCGACATGTGGAATGTGAACTCGGCTATCATTGTGCCGATTGTCGTGAGGGCCATCTTCCGAGGCTCTCTTTAGGCGCTTGGATCAAGGGCCTGATTCAGAAGGCAGTACTCCTCGATATGGCTCGCATTCCTGTCTCTGTAGCCCTAACTACTGGTAGCTTGGACCCTGCTCCCAATTCCGGCGGACCACTATTTTTTATATTTTTAAATGTTTTTTTTTTGGTTTTTTTAAGAAATATTTAAAAAAGTAATTAGTATGTAAGAAAATGAAATCAAATAAGACCATAACATAATTAATCATCATCATTCTCCTGCCCTTATCCCAACTCGTTTGTGGTCGGCGCAGCATGTCGTGTTCTTCCATACTTAACTATTACTCGTCATCTCATCAGACACCTTCTTTCTTGCCATATCATCCTTCACACAGTCTATCGATACAGAATGATAAATTAATATGATGATTTCATGGGATATCTAATGGGCATTAAGCTTCATCCGGTTAGACTGGAAGCCGACCCCATCGTAGTTGGGAAAAGGCCAGGCAGATGATGATGACTTGGGATATCTAATTCCAAATCATTATTTAGCAGTAGCGAAGGGTCAATTTTTGTAAGAGGTAAGCCGGAGTACGTATCTTTAATGTGATTTTATTATTTGTCTATAGAATACTGACTGTGCCAGTTTTCAAAGGGAAGCCGGTAGGAATCGAGTTGTATGGAACCTTCGCCACTGTTATTTAGTCATATACCAAAAAGGAATAGTGCGTTGGGATTGATTTAGCAAAGACTCCGAATGCCTCATTGATTAGCGCTCACAAGCGCGCCTTCTGAGCATGAGGTCCTGGCTTCGTTTTCCGGGTCGGACAGTCTTTGTGTTCTTCGATCAGGAATTTCTCAGTAGCAGCCACGAAGTCTGGATTTCTGCCCGGTTGATGGCAATAGGCTCGCCCCTTTTTATGGAACTTGAACATAGTTGGTGAAATGAGTATCTATAAAATACTTTGGCAAAATAATTTCCTTAGGTCTTACATCATAAATATCAGTGAATTATCCACTAAAAGGTACACCTCTGTCTAACCCTTCAGGGATTAAAGGCGTGATGTTATATCAGACTTCTACGTAATCGTACGGAATTCATAGACAAAACCTCTCCATCATCCATTTCATTCCTCCTTACCTCTTTTATCTCCCTCTTAGTCCACACCAGCCTAACAGCCTCCTTCTTCTCCCCATCCTTCAACACTTGAGAGATCAAGAACAGCATCCCACATGCCTGCGCCGGCGTCATATAGCAACACAGTTGTAGCAACCGCTTGATGAACGACGCAACGCGGGGAATGTTGCTGTCTCGCTTCAACGACTTGTATAAAAGCGAGAAGAGGAGAGCCGAGTGGGTTGTGTTGAAGATTTCGGAATTTGTTAGTTTGCGGTAGAGGGCGGTGTAGTAGCTGAAATAAACAAGTTAATTGTTAGGAAAAAAATCTTTGGGGAAATTTTTTAAAGAGAATCGGTTTGTTTCTTTGGTGCATATTTGTGGCTGTACTACACAACAGAATTTGATTAAAATTCGAAGAGAAATGTTTTTCATGACCGAATAAAGCGGTCTGTTTATACTAGCTACTTATAACCCGCGATTTCGTCTGCTTTTATTATGTCGGCCTTTTTTTCTACTTTGTGGAGCCCTGATACTGACACAGTCAGAAGGCGTCGCGGCAGACCTCGTAGAAGATGGCGGGACGAGCTGGACAAAACCAACGGCCACAGCTCCACGTTAGCTCTGGATCGCAAAAAAACTGGAAGTCATGGGTAGCGGCCTTTGCCCAGTTGGCTAACAGTACCAGTATCAGAGTATGTGATGGTATTGGGCGGTTTTCACTTAACAATATAGGGTCTTCTTATCAGCATAGTGGTTAATCTCAGCGGAGACGAGCCCAGCAACGGATAATATTATAGTGCACGAGTATGTGCGCAAGCTCAGGTATACTGCTTCTTCCCTCATGGGTTCAAAGAGTACTCACCGATCCGCTGTGCCCTTAGAAGCGTCAGATATATGGAACAGTAGCGCTAGCGCGTGGATAGCAATGTTCATTCCCGCGAGGTGGACCAGCCGGTGGATAGCGTCGATGTGTGAGGTGCTTTCTGCCAGACGCTCTTTGTTCGCGAACGGATATGCGCGCTTTACGCCTGTGAGGATGGCTGACATTAGGCGGGAGTCGATCTCACCCTGGGGATGGAAAAACGTCATTGTTTTAATGGGGAAGAACGAAAATTATCTTCGCTGGAATCCCTGGACAAAGTTTCAGTCGTGATGTCGTATACAGGGTGGAAGCACACCGACGCACAAACGCTTACCACGTAGTCAGTACATCATTCTGGACCTGATGATAAATTCCTATGTGGGGGACATAGGAATTTTTCATCGGTAATTTAAAAAAAACCTGCCGTTCCATACATTTTGACCATGTAGGAATTGCGGGATTTAAAATAATATTAAATCCCGTCTCCTATAAAAGTGGTATGTTCTAGAACCATAAATTCGAAGACATGTGACATCTACCAACCCGCACTGGGCCCGCGTGGTGGATTACAGCCCACTCCCTCTCATAGAGAGGAGGCCTGTGTCCCAGCGGTGGGAACATTATAGGCTGATTATGGTTATATATAATGTTGTGTGTTATACAGGGTGGAAGTGAAAAAAAAAGTCTGACAACCAGTCTTACCAAGGGGTATCGTATTATCCAGTACTAACTGGGTTGTGGAGGTCAGATAGGCAGTCGCTGCATGTAAAATACTGGTATTCAGCTGCATCCGGTTAGACTGGAAGCCGAACCCAATATAGTTGGGAAAAGGCTAGGCAGATGATGATGTTATACAGGGTGGAAGGGACATTTCTCTTTTGAAGAACAACAAAAATTGTTACTAAGTACACTTTTTTTATTTGACCAGCACTTTAGGAGCAAATCGATGAAATCTGTTATTTTTGTAAGGAAACGAACACAAAAATGTCTATATCTCATGTTTCCGTCCTTGTTTCGATTTGCGGTTTTCATTACTGTTATTTACCTATTTTATGCCACATTTTCTTCAAGGACACATGGTGCCCCCAGAGTGCCCCTTCCGAAATATTTTGCCTATAGTAACTTTCTTACTCAATTCTGGGTCAAGCTCGCCATTGTACATAAGCTATATTATTGCAATTCGTATGTATATTTGTTATTTTGTGTGCAATAAAGAATAAGAATATCTTTGTTATTGTATTACTGATGGAAAAGAGGTATATTCAGTATACTTATTACTGAGAATTAGTCATCACTAAGCAGTTCCATAAATAACAGGAGCATTAGTGAGCACTTTAATGACTTATTAACGCTTTTGTTGCAATTTAACAAAAAAAGTCATTTAGTAACGACTATCAGTACTTTCTTAATCTAATTAGTTATTGTTATTACTGAGAATTACAAATAATTAGGAAGTTAAATGAAGAAGAGGCACATTTACGAGTTCTATATTTTGAAAAAATTATCGCTAATGAGTTGTAACATCGCATTCTATAACTAATAACAAGTCGAAAAGAAAAGAAAAGTTTTATGATAAATAAGAAAATATGTATTAAAATCTTTTTAATTAATATAATATAAAAACACTGTAAAGTATCATTAAACCTTTAAGTAAATTACAATTAAACCTACCATATTTTTAAAATAAAAAATTAAACAACTACTAATAAGAAAATTATAAGTATTAATCATAATAAAAAATAAATTAATTAATACTACCATTTAGTTACTAACAATTATATTTCTTATAAGATTTAAAACAATATTTTCTTCACCTTCATCACTATCGACATCATGATCATCATTGTCGTCATCTTCTTCAATGTCACTACATTCCGAAACTGCTCCAACTATTGTATCAATTGAAATGTCAATGAGCTCCAATTCACTCCGATCATGTATGAGCAAAACGTCCAGTTCTCGAAATGAAGATTTTTTAACCTTATTGGAGGACCTCGTGGTTAAATAATAACAGCCGCTCGGGTCGATCTTTAGGTTAAGCCGTGCTTGCCTAGGTTGGTCTGTGGATGGGTGACCGCCCATTACATACCGATTTTCCTCCGTGCCTCGGAAAGCACGTTAAGCCGTTGGTCCCAGCTGTCATTTGTAGATCTTTGACAGTCGTTAGGTAGTCAGGGGCCCAAAAAGTCTGACAACCAGTCTTACCAAGGGGTACCGTATTACCCAGTACTAACTGGGTTGTGGAGGTCAGATAGGCAGTCGCTCCATGTAAAATACTGGTATTGAGCTGCATCCGGTTAGACTGGAAGCCGACCCCAATATAGTTGGGAAAAGGCTAGGCAGATGATGATGGTCATCTTCGGTCGTAGGCTCGTAAGAAGAAGATCGGAAGATAACAGAAGATTATGAAGAATGTCTTCATTAGTGGAGACGCTACTGCGTGTGCTTTCGTGTATGATTTTCTCAAAATTTCTGAAAATCCATATTTCTTGCTTCAGATGCGTCTTCAGACAAAAAACCTATAGGCACTACTGATAGGAGCTCCACTATCTGCGATCCATGAAGTGAAGGATGATATGGCACGAAACGAGGTGTCTGATGAGATGACGAGTTATGTATTGGGGGGGGGACATTGCAGTATTATTTGGTAAGTATGTATACAGAAATTTTGTGTTAAGTGTTAGTTGTTACAAACGCCATCGTGCACGTACTACTTGATAAAAAAATAATCAGCCAAAATATATGATTTTACTTTAATTATATTAGAATATTAGTGTATAGTTTTAATTTAATTTGCAAAGATCACCCAAAGCATCCAAAAAACCTACTTTAATCTTTTCTCGAAAACTTTTAAATGTTGGCACTTTCCGATTACGACAAAACGGAAGCGAAATTCGCACATAGCTGGTTTTTATTGTCTCCTTCGTCACACACGTTGGTATATAAATTATAATTAAATTAAGATTTAAATATTAATTAATTTAGGATTAAATACTTCTCAGGATTTGAAACAATAGCTAACAGAAGCAATAGAAGGCATCAATGATTTTTTCTGATAATTGCAAACAAAGAGTGTCGGCGGCATGCTTTTGTTGAACATCTCAGGATTTGAAACAAAAGCTAACAGAAACAATAGAAGGCATCAATGATTTTTCTGATAATTGCAAACAAAAGGTGTCTGCAATTTTTTTTGTTGAACGTCTCAGGATTTGAAACAATAGTTAACAGAAACAATAGAAGGCATCAATGAATTTTGAAGACAATTGCAAACAAAGGGTTGCAATTTTTTTGTTGAACTTAACAGGAGGAACAGGATTTGAAACAATAGCAAAATTTTCTTTGATTCAATATTGTACGCCGACGTAGTAACATGCTTTGTTCTATACTACCTCTAATATAACAAAAAGATCAAGTCCAATTCGAGGACTATTTGTAAAACTTACTTACTTTAATTAACTGAGCTTGGATAATTCTGTTATTATGTGGGGGCATCACAGGGTTAAAAATCTGCATCATTAGCTGTACGAAGGTTTGAAGTTTTTTTTTAAGTTTTACAAACAAATGTCAACTTTGCTTGTCAAAAACTTTTATATAAAAACGCGCGACTCGACTCGTATGTGTTTACAATGTTTTTATTTTTTTATTTTGTGGAGTGTCGTGAACATAATTTCACAGTTAGTATTCTTTGTTGCCTTCTTTATTTGTTACATCTCCGATAAACATTCTTGCATAAAAGTGTGGTCTCGCTTTCAATAACAAATACATTTCATATCGGTTTTCTTATGACCGGCCAGCGGCCGTATGATAATTATCATGAAACGTAAAATAAAAAGAAAACAAATTTTACAAATTGGTACTATGAGTTGTGTACTTCTAGAAGAAATTATTATTACAATCAAACTCAACAAATAAAAAAAAACAAAACATTCTTAAAAAAAAAAGAAAAATTTAGGTATATCAAACAACATAATAACATCTGTTTCTGCCACACGCCATTTGCAGCCTATTGCGATGCAAGGTTGCCAGGTTTACACACAACTGTATCAATCCACAGTTATTATTTTAAATTCGCGCGACGTTGCCAAACGGTCGGTAGAGACCCTGTGCTAACGCTTTCTCTTTCACACCCACTGGCTTGCATTGGGCTTCTGACCTTTCACTTACACTGCTAGCAAATCGTCTCTGTTTTCGATAACATTGGTACATTTGGTTTGTATTGAATATAAAGCTGGGCTTTTTTTTGAATGACTGTGTGTGTGTAAGTTAGTGTAAGTTTGAGAGTGAATGTGTGTGAGCCATTGCATCGCTGCGCATCGCGCGGATTTTGATAGAAACACGACGATTTCAAATCAGTTCAATATTTGTTTTGAGCGATTACTGGTGTATTTCATTTTTGTGATTTTATTTTTTCCATTTCTTGTGATTTAAAGTTTTATGATTAGTTTCTGCTGTAATTAACGTTGTTTAGTAATGATTATAGTTTTTTAACACTAACACTAAGATGATAAAAATTCAGCATTCGACAACCCTACTACCCGGGTGGCTGGCGTTGGCGTGGCTTAGTGAATTCGGCTTCAGATGCTGGAGCAGAGGGCATGCCAATTTGAATGCATTCTATGAACTTAGCAATGAAAGTGTTAATGAAGTGAACTGTACAAAGGTCGATACTAAATAAAATTGATTGCAAAGAGAATGGACATTTGAGGTGACATAAAAAAAGCCAATATCGCTCACCTTCTTGATGGAAGACTTGAAGAACGAGAAGTATATCCGGATAAGGTTCTCGGCTATCTTGGAGTCGTCCTTGCCGAGGAAGAACTGGTTCAGGAAGCAGACGCCATAGTACTGCGCGCGAGGGGATATATTGGACCTGTGAAAAAGTAAATGAAAGTTAAAATAATGAGTGTAAAAATATCCTTAACGAAGCCGAAAGGCACTTGTTCTCCCCGTCACTGCGATTTTTTTTAAGTATGAACCATACCTGGAAACTTAGATACGGAAATATTGGGGGTCAAAGTTTCAGATTACACACATACACGAGTGCGGTGGATTAACGTGCTTCCCAAAAGATGGAAGGGTGATGGACCGTCTCTCATCCACATTTACCTGAACAGCATCTTCTCAATGTCAGTCAAGACAACCGCTTTCATGTTAGGATGGTTGTACAGCAGCTGGCAGAGGTGGTAGATCACTTTAGAAGCGACGCCCTGGCACGGGTCTCCCAGCTTGTTGATTATATTTGTGAGGAGCATCTGTGGAAGAAACAAATATTTCCAGGATCCTTGTTTAAAAGAAAAGTTGCGGCCAAATGCAAGCCTATTTAGTATATTTTTTAAAAGTCTGAAATGCCTTTGTGTCTTTAATTTAAAATAAGATATGCCTAAAAGGAGGTGGATGGAGGGGGAACGGCCAGAGAAAAGATGGATGGATGGCATGGATTATTTTACTGTATTTATTAAAGGAGCTGTTGGTCCATATTTTGCGTTGCCCAGCAACTGTTGCTTCGTCAGTATCATCTAATTGCTTCGAAGTCTGACTTATAAAACAATTTCTTACCTTCTCCCTCTCAGGATGGTGCATCAACAAATAAGACATGGCACTGACGGCTTTCTCTTTATTTGCTTCTACTGAGTCGTGGGCGAATTTATTTAATGCCTCCACATAAGCTGGAAATTAAATATTATTATTTATAAGACAATTACAAAAAAATAATATATATTTGTCGGATCCGGTCGTTAGTACGGACATAAAATGAATTGGAAAGCGCGCCGTGGTGACATCTAGCGATCTACTCACCAGTCACAACACAGCGTGCTTCTATAGAGCCCTGATGTCCAGCTCGAGGCGAGGGCGACAGTCAATGTATGCTCGCGGCGGAGTTGAGATGTTTTGGAACTGTACCCGATTCATTGTACCCCGTGTTATTGTGTTAAGTTGTAATCTCAGGTAATTCGTTAGTTTTGCTAGAAACTGTATCGCACCCGTCTGCCCACATGATGTACGAGCCTAACGGAGTAAATCCTGACTTATCCGACATATTTTTAACGCTCTTTTATCATGTTTTGCATGTCTGTACTATAATATGTCACAAATAATTAAATAGTTGACATTTATCCAGTTGAGGTGTTTCTATTTTTTATAAATAAAGGTGGACATTAGAATTTCTCCTAGCCTTTATAGATTTAAATGTTTTATCTCTGTTATAGCTGCTACCTCCAAATTTAAGTATCTACTCACTCCCATACAACTCCTTCAGCTGATCCTCATAGAACCACAGCTTCAGTATGTTCCGTCTCGCTTGCTTGTTGCCCGAAGTCATCTCATCCACATGTCCTAGCGGATGCTGTTCAAACGTGCGCAGTTTGACATCAGGGATGAGCAGCTCTGATATAAGGAGTTCTGATAGTGCATCTGTGGGTGGGAAAGTTTTGATAATAAGTGAGAGGTTGAAAGAAATATGAACATTTTAAATGATGTTTATTTGGCAAATACGAGAAACACTCTTACACGTCATTTTTTTTAAATTTGATGGGGCCGGTGTTTCGTACCTGACTACTCTGAAAAGAAACAGCGGAAACAAACTCAGACATCATACTCTTTTAAGGTCCATACAATCTCGGTCAGCTCACATAAGGACTATATGGGGAAAAAACGCAGGCCCGGCGCAAATGAAATGTATCTCAGATTTTAAGTATTTATATGTGACATAATATTCAGTATTAGGCATTACCAAAATCTTTTTTTTAAATGTCATAAATTGCTAGTTGTTTTATGTAAGGAGCTTCAAAAATGTGTTTTTTTTTAAATTATTTCTTTCTTTACTCTTATTCTATAAATGACATTTAGGCATCTATTTTGACAACGCCATCAAGGACTGCGCATTGGCCACGTGACGTGAGCGAGACTACACAATGAGTGACACTCGGCCGGTAACTTGATAAGGTACGAGAATACAGGGAACCTATAAGTGCGAGTGAAATAGCAGTTGACTCTTGGTTCGTTTTTGTAGCGAGCGACGACGACGGAAAGGTATTGTGTGAACAAACAACCGGTTTAGTTTAGTGCCTCTCCGCCTTGCAACAACCACTGAGAATATTATAATGGTTAGCGTAGTATGTTAAAATATATGTAAATACATATTTTCTTTAAATAATTCTATTTTTAAATTACTTTCAGGAAAAATGGATTAGCAAAATATTACGTTTAAAAACGAATTTTTGGCTATATTTTTTTTTAGTATGAAACTACTATTTTATACTAAGAATTTGAGATATGTACCGTTTGCGCCGGGGCCTGGGTTTTTTTTTTGAGCATTATCCTTAGTGTCTGAAATGGTCTTTTGAAGAAAGAACCACACAGATTTGAGTGGACCTGTTCAATCAGTGCAAGCATTTGTCAGTTATCGTGCAGCTCGACTTATAACTCAAGGAACTCAACATCACGATGAACATTACCAAAGAAGGGATTTTGAAGGAAGATTAGGAAGGATTAGGAAGGCTATAGGCTATATAACATGCCGCTATGACCAATAGGAATCAAGCAAAAAAAAACAAGTCCGAAGCGGCGGGTGAAACCGCGGGGCACAGCTAGTTAATAATACTTGTGTTGGGGTTTTTTCGCTTCTTCCCTTAATTGAAGTTGATAATATTGAGACTTTATAAAATTAAATTTAAGAACACCATTTTTAAGATGAAGTTAGTAACCTAATTTAATGCTCTCATGTTGATCATTCCTGCTTATGATAAATCCCATAAAATTAAAATTCTCTTGTAATTTTTTTTTAGAAATAATAGTTACTTATGAAATCTCTCTCAAGTAAAGTTATTTACTTAATTCTAGTATTATTTACTTAAGGGGCAATAACTTACCTATGATAATGATACCATCCTTCTTTTTAGCAGGTTTCACATTGTTGATTAAATTTCTTAATGCTGTCAAGTTATAAATTGGGTTGTCCTGTAAGATGAAAAAAGTTATTTTAGCTTATAAAATTACTTTAGTTTGGCAATCAACGGGCATGCACAAAGAGGCATTGGAAATGCTTGCTATGTTCTCTCTGGACAGACTAACGCATGTTGTGTGTAACATATACAAATAAATAAAATAGAAGTGTCTGTTTGTAATTTCTAAATAACAGCTTTTTACTAAATGCATATGAAAGTATAATCAGAACTTAAAACAAAAAAACACATTTTAAAATTTTTGTCCATCTGACTGTTTGTTCAGGTTATCTCCGAAATCATTAATTAACTTACTTGTATCAATATGGTAGCAGCAGCTACTCTGTCTCCTATTGCACCTTTGTTGAGCAGTGTGCGAGCCCACTGGTGGTCTGATGAACCACTCCTGTTGGCCTCTGAAATGGATTAATCAGATATAAATATCATCATCACCTAGGATATGGAACAATTAACCTTTGGTATGCTGGAAAGTGGATCCGTTTTCTACTAAATAAAAGTGGCTGTCTGTGTATGTGAGTTTAAATGTTTATAAATGCACCCACAATACGGGAACATTAATAGCGTGGGGTTTAAAAAAAATAAAAAATGCAAGATGTTGTTTTGTTGTGGATCAGCATTCCAGCAGTATACCAGGATTGTGCGGATTCACGTTCTGGCATACCATAAGTTAAAGAATCTAGGTAGAAAAGTTATGAACAATCATCAACAGTACAGTTGGATCGCAGGCGGCAGCATCATCGCTTCACATAAGGCGAGATGTTAAGGTTAGATTCCATATAATCTATAAATAGTTTTAAACACTTCCTTTCCATGTTTGTTTATGTAATGACACTGTTCTTCTAAACATTTAACAGTTTAAGCTAATAAAAATCAATTATAAATAATCTTGAACTAGTACCAATTCTGTGTGAAGCAGAGCAGTACAGCGTCATAATAAAAACTAAAACAATTGTTGCTTACTTGTTTCATATGCCATTGTGTCTCCATGTAGGGCACTGCTTGCTTCTTTCCTTACTTCGTCAAGCTGTTCTCGTGTTAAAATCTTTGATACTGTAGCGGGCTCCTCTGGCATCTATAATATTTTGTACTTATAAGAGAAATATGCCGTGCGTGGCATAAAATAAATATGAATTAAATCTTAATTCACTGTTGTCAAAGTTGAATGTTTGCTTCTAGCATTTCAGATTGATTGTGAGTCAGCACCTGCACCTTCCAGGATTTGTTTTGTGTATCTGAGTGCTGTTTGCAACTCCACGTCCAAAGCGCGTATTTTACCTACGGCTTCCACGTTTTAAATAAAATTAATGTGATGTCACAGCAGGGGCTACAAATCGGGCGGATAAAATTTGCGTGGAATCGACACATGAAGAAGAAGTAGAAGATTGATTTTGTTTAGGTTTGCTCTGAGTTAAAAAACTCAAACACTGCTTTATTTACAGTAAATTTTGGGGTTATATTATGAAAATAACATTTTCACTTTTTGTCTTACAAAAAATTGTGTAACACTTATAACGACGTTTTTCTCTTTTAAATGCAATTTTTATGTTAAGAACAAGAAAAAGGGTCTGTTACCTGATGATACCACTTCTTTTTATCCTCATATTCCAAGGTTTCAGCAAAATGCTTTGCAATACCTTCTCCTTTCTTTGTATCGGCATTTTTGTCGGGTCGGCTGTAATTTGTGTACGCCTCGTCAACTAGTATGTTCTCCTCGAACCTTTTGTGCTTCATTTTCACTTATTACAAATTCAATTAATTAAAATGAGGAAAAACACGTGAAAAGTGAACACTTGCCATGCTACTTTGACAATTGTGTGGTGCACGACATGACAGCCGACAGTTATTGATATTTGACATTAAAATTCGCTCTGTTACACGGTTGCTATACATGAACTACATGACAAAGAAATACACTGGATGCAGGCAACACTGAATACATGACTGCAAGTTCTGTAGTGATCTTAGTGGGAGAGGGGAGAGATCTACATATGTATGGCTGTGTGGAAGCATTAGAACTGCAACTGAGATGATGACCAAAAACCTTATTGAAAAGTTGGTGTTTGATGGTGCTGCCTGCCACAGAGAGAGATTGCTGTATGTAATCACGTCATCATCGAATGATGCACTGATGGACTCACTGACATCATAGAGCCCTCCGGAAATATCACCACAACACCAGGGCCTGTGCTAATTAAAAGCTAGAAAGCCTTATATCCTAACATGAAAACTTATAGGCGTGTCAGAATCAGGAAATTTATTTTGCCATAGCAATTTGCACTGTATTGTAATGGTGTAAAGTTATTTTGGTATTGAACACATGTCGTTGATTTGTCATATAATTAAAAAAGTTGTTTGATAGCTACAGGGCAGTGCGGGGGGCACTTCGTCTGTTATTTTCATCAAATATTTCAATAGAAATCCATTTTTTAAGTAAAACTAGAATAAATTAAGCAAAATGGATGAGAAAGGAAGAAAAGTTATCGTTTGCGACAATGGCACAGGCGTAAGTTCACTAAAAAATGACGATTTAAAATGGTGGTTTTGATAAGCGCCTGAATCATCGTTTTCCTCATGATTTTCTGTCGGTTTTAGTTCGTGAAGTGTGGATATGCAGGTAGCAACTTCCCAGCGTTCATATTCCCGTCGATGGTGGGCCGGCCGATCATCAGGGCCGAGAATAAGATCGGAGATATTGACGTGAAGGTGAGTGTCGAAACTAGGTGAAGTCAGGTGTGTTAGCGGAACTGAGCCGTATCCTGTCGATTGAAATATGTTGCGTGTAATAGGGACAACGTATCTAGTAACGCAAGGTCGCTATTTTAATTTATATACATAGGAATTAAATCATTAATTATCCTTAATATATTCTAATCAGGACACTGGTTTACCTTACCTCAGAGAAAATCAGAGAAAATGTAGTGTTTACAATTTAATCTACTAAATAATTCAATCATAACACTTACAGTCTGTTAAAAGTTATTATATTCTAAAACTAGTCATGTTTATTTGTATCACATTCCTCTTGTGAGCAAATGAAAGATAACTAAACAATTTATTGTCATGAACACACTATCATCATGTAGTATCAAGTAACATCCCCACCAAAACGATTGCTTAGAAACTTACTAGATTACCATAAAACCGGTGTATCATTCTCCTGCCCTTATCCCAATATATGAAGAACCCCAATTCTTCCATGCTTCTCTATTACTCGTCATCTCAACAGTCCTTTCTAGCCATATCATCCTTCTCACAGTCCATCCATCGTTTCTTTGGTCTTCCTCTACTCTTATAGCCATCCACATTTCATACTCAAAACTTGACTGACAACATTTTCCTCATTCCTCCACATTAAATCCGGTTATTGATTAAAAATAGTAACCCACTTAGACAGTCCCTTCTAAGAGCTCTCATTTAAAATGATTTATTAAGGACAGTGTTTATATTGATTTACTCTACAAATTACTGTAGCCGTAATAGATAGCTGGTAGGCTTAATATTATGTGGGTGTCAGGTATTTTGTGCATCATATGTATACAGGGTGGAAGGGCAACCGATGCACAATTGCTCACAACATATTCATATAGTACATCATTCTAAACCCCCACATAGAAATTTTTCATCAGTAACTTAAAAAAAAACCAGCCAATCCATACATTTTGATTGTATAGGTATTGCACTTTTGTAAGAACAACTGTTTTTTTATCATTAACACTAAAAACTGGATATTTACCATGTTTACTGATCGTTTTGAGTTCCCCACATTCACAACAACACACCAAACAATCAGTAAACATGGTAAATATCCCGTTCCTAGTGTTAATGGTAATGTTAGTGACCATGATAGTTTAAAAACTTATAACTGTTTTTTTATTACCAATGAAAAATTTCTTTGTAAAACCACTATGTTAAATTACCAAGTAGGAACAATATAAGGCTACTTAGGAGCTAGCTTTAAAAAAAAGGGCCATCACCATAGTAGATTTGAGTTATAATAAAATCATCACATCAGACACCACCTGGGTTGATTGTTTTTTAATTTTATTTAATGCTATGTATTTATATTGAAGAAGTATTTTAATGTTACAGGACATGTTTATCGGAGTAAGTCAATATATGTTTCAGCACGTTTTTGAAATAACTTGTGTTATCAAATCTTGTGAAAAACATTGACATTGTGAAAACATTTGAAACTAATCCGTGTGTCTGTGGAAAGAAGCATGTACAGAGTGCAATTGATAAAATTTTGTTACAGACTTATAGTCAACTCTTGGACAAAGGTTAAAAGACCAAAAAGTTCAGTTAAAGCCCAAACACATCTACAGAGTGGAAGTGACACGGACACACAAACGGTTTCTACTTATTCAGCACATCATTTTGGGCCCCTATATGTAGAAATTTTTCTTGGAGAATTTAAAAAAAAAATTTGCTGTTTCTTACAAAAATGCAATATCTACATGGTCAAAATGTATGGAACAGCAGATAAAAAAAAATTACCCATGAAATTTGGGATGTGGGGGGGTTTAAAATGATGTACTAAATATGTGAACCCTTTGTGTGTTGGTGTCCCTTACACTCTGTATATTTTTTTGATGTACAAAGTTTTCACTGTATTTAGAACTAAAAACGTAACCACCTGTATTTATGTAAATACTTGAGATAACTAATAATCATAAAATTAATTGTAATATAAACTAATACAATAGGAAAAAGCCAAATTTTTTTAAATTTTTTTTAATACAAACGAAGCCCCCACTCTAGGAATTTCTCCTGTATCGTAGGTGCGTTTACAAACATTTAAACTCACATACACAAACAGCCAGACCCGGAACAACTACCTGTAGATCATATAAATATTTGTTCCGTGCGGTAATCGTACCCGCGCAGTGCAGCAGCCAATCGCTCAGCCACTGTGCCAACCGTGCCGTCAAAACATAATAATGTATTCAATAAAACACTGATAATGACAAAAATTTTGATGAATTGTGTCATTTTCTCTAGAAAAATTAGTTCTTTCATGGTTACTCTTTTAACACAATGTAAAATTTCATGCAAACCAATCAACAACCAGGCTTTCAACTATGAAGATGTGGAAGTTTCGGTACGTCACAGCAGCCATACTATGCAGTGCTTTGCAGCAAAAACTATAGCCATGCTTTTATTTATTTATGTACTTCATTTAAAGTCAAAGACATTGTCAGTCTTACCAAGGGGCATCGTATTACCCATTACTAATTAGGTTGTGGAGGTCAGACAGGCAGTCGCTCCATGTAAAATACTGGTTTTCAGCTGCATCTGGTTAGACTGGAAGCCGACCCCAACAGCTGGGAAAGGGCTAGGCAGATTATGATGTAAAATCAAAGACAATTAAATATTTACGACCGATAGATGGGACAAGACAAAGAAAATCGTAATCCAATACTTGTTACTACTTCGTAACAAATACGTCTGTCAAGTGTCATACGCCCGCTTGTCCTCGGTTCGATTCCTGGGTCTGGCAAAATGTTATTAGGTTTTTCCATCAGGAATTTCTCAGTAGCTGCAATGGAGTCTGGATTTGCGCCCGGTTGATGGCAATAGGCTCGCCCCCTATTACATGGGACTTAAACATAACTGGTGAAATGTGGGTGTACTATTAGGTACCTAACCTACTCCTCTGCCTTACCCTTCGGGGATTACAGGCGTGATGATATTACTATCTATAAGATGAAAGACTAGGACACTTGCATGGAATTGTCTGTCAGATAACTCTACTTATCCAGAAGTGGTGAACAGCCCATAGCTATAGTATCTTTTTTCTTCAAAATTTTTCATTTTCATGCTGCATAGTATTGGCCTGTAAATAGCACTGTAGCCATGAATATATCTGCTGCCTTTAAACGTAGGTAGTTAGAAAACCAAAATATTTATAATTTAGTTGCATTTTCCATACTTTTTAACCGTTCTTTTATAAAAAATATATTTAAAAAGTTCTAACAAGCTTCCAGCATTATTTTTGTATAGTTTTGTGACGTTTTTCAGATTATTTTGAATACTAAAAACTGTGTTATATAACCACTATAAAACCTACTAGGAAAATAGCATATTGAGTTTTAAAGAAAGTCTGACTTTAGTTTCATTTAAATTGCTAAGAAAAGTCGTCATAAAAATGAATCTTGTTCTTATGGCAGCAAAGTTCATATTTCTATGAGCGAATGTGAATAACGGTATCATGCTAAAACCAACATTATATTGTTACTGTTAATGTTTATATTCGTATGGAACGCCCACTTTACTTTCAAAGTAAAGTCAAACTCCAGTCTCATAGTATCTTTCTATAGCTCAATGTGTTACATTAGGGTTGAACCTCATCTAGCAACACGGAGTCGCACTATTCCATACGCCTGTCCTTCTCTGTCGCTCAAAACCGTCATTTGCTAGAGCGAGACACGGGAGAATGCTATCGCACGCGGCAGCATCGACGACGCGTTCGGCAGCTCGCTCTGTTTCTAAAAAAGTGGGATCCCGTGCTGATAGATCAGACGCAACCCTTAATGCCTGGGTACTTGATTGATTGAGTTTTGTATAATTTATGTTAAATGAAATATTTCAGGATTTGATGGTCGGAGATGAGGCTTCAAAACTCAGGTCTATGCTCGAAGTCAGCTATCCTATGGAAAATGGAGTAAGTATGCCTTTAATGGCTTTTTCTTTAAAATAATTGACAGACAGACCAAAAACTTGTAAACAGCCCTATGTTAGTTTTTGGCCTGACATGTATGTAGATATGTACTACACACGCATACTGGGTGGTAAAATATAAAAAGGCCTGGTGGATTTTTTTTTCCACCAGACTTTTGCCGATTCATGTCGAAAGAGGCCGAACCGACCCTGTGTTTGCTCCTTACCATTTTATTGCGATACATGAAGATCAACATTACTTGACGGAACGATTAACTTTTTAGTTGTCCGGCATTTTGCTGAACTGGCCCTATTTGGCGCAGTCGTGAGGCACACAGTGTCACACTATTTTTTTTTTGTTTATATTTAAGTTTTTTTAATTTTTTGTTTTTTATTTGTTATTTTTTTTTAATCTGTGTGCACTTGTGGCATGTGCCAAATAAATGTATTTTCTTTCTTTTTTTTCACGGCCGCCCCAGAAGTAGGATAATCTATTTTTCAACTTTGTCACCTCTGAATCTTTATTCATCTTCAATCAAATCTTATCGCTCTCTCTCCATCCGCAGGTCGTACGTAACTGGGAGGACATGTGCCACGTATGGGACTACACGTTCGGCGAGAGCAAGATGAACATCGACCCCAAGGAGACTAAGATCCTGCTGACTGAACCACCGATGAACCCCACCAAGAATAGGGAGAAGATGATTGAGGTAAGACAACATTTTGATACATATGTCGGATCCGGTCATTAGTACGGACATAAAATGCATCGCAAGTTCGCCAGTGATGACACCACGCGACCTACTTACAAGTTTACCCACACCACGGAACTGTACCCGATTCATGGGAACAAGCAAAACCTACAACACCACCTGTATCATCATCATTAATTATTATAATTGTACATAATAGACTCCGTTTCCATGTTATGCCTAAACAGGTAAACCATATTCCAAGGTTCTATTTTATTTTCACCTTTTTCTATTTACCGAACCCAGTTATCATTTAAAACAAACATTTTATATTTCCACAGGTAATGTTCGAAAAGTACGAGTTCGACAGCGCTTATATTGCTATCCAGGCGGTGTTAACGCTGTACGCACAGGGTCTCATCTCTGGAGTCGTTGTTGATTCAGGTAAGGTCCGCACTCCGCAACTTACAGCTAATATATAAAAAATCTCAATCTGTACTTATATCATTGCTGATATTTATTTCGTTCTGAAACTAGGTGATGGTGTGACTCACATTTGTCCCGTATACGAAGAATTTTCGTTGCCTCATCTGACGCGACGACTGGATATAGCAGGACGAGATATCACCAGGTACCTCATCAAGGTAAGCTTGTGGAAGTGTGACCACCCATTACATACAAAGTTTCCGCCGTGCCTCGGAATGCACTTTAAGGCTGCGTTTCCACCAATGATGAGCGAGGATGCGTAGTGAGGGATGTGTGTGGAACTAACCAATCTAGAATACCTCAAGCTGTGAAAAAGCAGCGATATTATTGGTTACGCATCCTCGCTCATCTCTGGTGGAAACGCAGCCTAAGCCGTTGGCCCCGGCTGTCATTTGTAGATCATTGACAGTCGTTACAGGTAGTCAGTGGCCCGAAAGTCTGAAAACCAGTCTTACTAAGGAGTAATCGTATTACCCAGTACTAACCGGGTTCTGGAGGTCAGATAAGCAGTCGCTAGTCGTTGGTCTGGAAGCCGATCCCAACATAGTTGGGAAAAGGCTAGGCAGATGATGAGTTACATTGTTAGTCTGTAGTTCTCGAGCTCTTTACCTCGTCCTCGATGCTTCTGATATAGCAAATGTCCTTGTGACGGTAAAGGTAAACATTGTAACGGTCCTAGATCCAAAAATTCGAAGACATTACAGTCCGCTGCCTCTCATACAAAGGAGGCCCGGAGGCCTGTGTCCCAGTGGGGATGTTTGACGTTTTGAATTTATGATTTTTATTAAGCAGATTGTGACTTTGTTCCCAGCTACTTCTCCTTCGAGGCTACGCCTTCAACCACTCTGCAGACTTTGAGACAGTTCGCATGATGAAGGAGAAGCTCTGCTACATCGGGTACAACATCGAGCAGGAGCAGCGCCTCGCCTGGGAGACCACCGTGCTCGTGGAGCCCTATGTGGTAAGTCGAGCTAATGTAACATTTCGCATGATGAAGTTTAAAGCAGTGTGTTTCCACATTTTATCCTGTTTCCTTTCTCAGTTACCAGATGGCCGTGTCATCAAGGTGGGAGGCGAGAGGTTCGAGGCTCCCGAGGCGTTGTTCCAGCCGCATCTGATCAACGTGGAGGGGCAGGGTATCGCTGAGCTCGTGTTCAATACTATACAGGTAAATATATTGGTTGTAGAGTGAAACATGACTGTGGAGCTAACTAATGGGTGTAACAGTACCCTTAACGAAGCCGAAAGGCGCCCGTTCTCCTCGTTATTGCAATCATTTTTTTTGTTCTAGACCTGGGAACCTTACGGAGATATTGGGGGTCAAAATTCCAACTATTTCACAAGTTTTTTTTAAAATACAAGTTTTTAATGTTATAACTTTACTTTAAATACCTCCACGTACTAAACAATCCATGCATCAGTACAATGTTTTGAGTCCTAGCGTACAATGTGATTTCGAAAAGTCGTTTCCCAGCAATAATTTTTGCGTAGAGTTACTTAGTTTGATGTACAGAACGCTTGGTTGACGGCTTCGTGAAGGCTCCGTTTACCTCTTGTAAACAGAGTAGAACCGAAATGAACCTTTACCGCTTGGCAACGAGTCTGTTTTCTTATTCCTCAACTTTTTAACAGCTAACGCTAAAAGTTTGTCGGCAGATTTACTATTTAGCTTGTCTGCTAGAAAATGCATTGTGGCAATAAGTCCGCTTTTAAACCACTACTGTTTATATAGTTTAATTAAACGTTTGCCTCGTTGGTCTAGTGGTCGCAAGCGCGATTGCTGAACATGAGGTCCTGGATTGAATACCCAGGCCGGGCAGTGTTATTGGGTTTTTCTATTAAGCATTTCTGAGTGGCAGCCACGGGGACTGGATTTGTGCCCGGTTTATGGCAATAGGCTCGCTCCCTATTACATGAGACTTAAACATAACTGGTGAAATATGTTGGTACCATAAAGTGTACCTCTGATTAATCCTTCGGAGATTACAGGCGTTATGTGATGATGTTTATGTTTTAAATAAATACGTGTCTTCCTCTACAGGCGGCTGACATAGACATGCGAAACGAGCTGTACAAGCACATAGTCCTGTCCGGGGGCTCCACCATGTACCCAGGGCTCCCGTCGCGGCTCGAGCGCGAGATCAAGCAGTTGTACTTAGAGAGGGTGCTCAAGAACGATTGTGACAAGCTTGCGGTGAGATTTTATTATTCTACATACCTACATAGACATATGGGGGGGGGGGTTCAGGAACCCCCCCCCCCTCATATGTCTATGTCCGGTCCGTACCTCGAAACACACCCGGTTGCCATTTGTAGAACTTTGGCAGTGGTTATGATAAGTCTGACAACCAGTCTTACCAAGGGGTATCGTATTACCCAGTACTAACTGGGTTGTGGAGGTCGGATAGGCAGTCGCTCCGTGTAAAGTACTGGTATTCAGCTGCATCCGGTTAGACTGAAAGCCGACCCCAACATTGGGAACAGGCTAGGCAGATGATGATCATATTTCTGCAACGTTTTTCAACAGGACTAATATAACGTTTCGGTAGCTTTCAGTCCCATACATTTTGTCTTTCCCATCATCGTTATTGCTGAGTATGTCTCTTTCTCGTGACGGTTGCAGGGAATTGCAAGTACGGTCGTTATTACGCTACTCTACTCAAGAAGAGCAGTGAACATCTTTCGTCTCAGATAAATAATGATGCTGTAACTGACCACGAGTACCTATAATTCCACAGAAATTCAAGATCCGCGTAGAGGACCCGCCGCGTCGTAAGGACATGGTGTTCATCGGCGGCGCCGTGCTGGCGGAGGTGTGCAAGAACAGAGATAACTTCTGGCTGTCACGGAACGAGTATTTGGAGCAGGTTTGTTTAGTCTATTTTTTTATTTCAAAATGGGCCTGCTCTTGACCTCGATCTCGCCTGATGGAAAGCGATAGATGAGGTCTGTGATGGGACGAGCATGCCCAGAAGATGTCTGTTCACTCTTGCTTTGAAGGCTGATGGGTTAAATGTGGGAGGGAACACAGATGCCAGCAGAGAGTTCCTCACTTTGGCTGTGCACATTATAAACGTGGATGAGAAGCGCTGAGTACGACTCGTTCGGATATCAACCAAGTGTGGATGGTACGCCGCAGTGCGTCTGCTAGTCCGGTGGTAAAAAGGTGATGGTGGGATCAGGTCGTGGAGTCTATAACTAAAGTGTAGGGTTCTCTCGCTCAGCTCAAGAGAGAGTGCAATCTACTCACTCGGTTCGTGATTGGACTCGCTCCGCTTGCTCGTCTGGAGAGCGGGCTCGCTCCGTTCGCTTGCCTTATTAAACACAAATCGAGAGAGCTCGCCATGCTTGCTTTGTTCTCTGATGCCATTCTGTCGACTTTTGCTCATTGTATTCGTTACTTTTTTGTTTGGTTGCTAGATTTTGCTATTCTGGAGGCCAACTAAAATAGTTTTACTGTTTTCATATTTAAATTCATTTATTTTGATTCCATATTGTAAAAAAGATGTTACAAAAGGCTTAAAGCTAGGTACATAAATATGGACCCTGTAAGGGCACAGCAAGGTAGGAGAGAGGAAGAGGGTTTTCAACTTCATACAAGTAAAATTTCGATCTTATTCTGCAGCCTCGTTTGTCTAATGGTCGCAGGCGTTACTGCTATGCATGAGGTCCTGGGTTCGATTCCCGGGTCGGGCAAAGTTATTGTGTTTTTACATCAGGAATTTCTCAGTAGCAGCCACGGAGTCTGGCTTACTGTGCTCGGTTGATGGCAATAGGTTCGCCCTCTATTACAATGGACATAAACATAACTGATATATAATGATACAAACACCTTTTCCTAACCCTTCGGGGGATTACAGGCGTGATGTTATTATGTGCTTATCAGTAGCGAAGGGTCAATTTTTGTAAGAGGTAAGCCAGTACATATCTTTAATGTGATTATATTATTCGTCTATAGAATACTGACTGTGCCATTTTCAAAGAGAAGCCGGTAGGAATCGAGTTCAATGGAACCTTCGCCACTGGTGCTTATTCTACCTACTCTTATTTATTGTTTCGAATCCTGACTTTCAATTTGTTTGTTCCAGGGTATCTCCTGCCTAAGGAAGCTGGGCCCCCGCGCCAGTTAATGACTGAAGAACTTACTTAATTACTACTAAATGTATATAGACGGTGCAATATCGACGTTAGCGGCATAAAACAGTACCCGCCCGTAGATATGGCAAAGAGAATTTTGATTAAAAGATCGGCTTGAACTTGCCATGATGCGATGTACCCAGGCGGATAAATCCAATATACTGGGTATAAGGGACATCTGTCCGTGAATGTTCATCATCATCATCATCATTATTATTTCAGTCAAAAGACGTCTACTGCTGGATAGGCCTCCCCCAAGTGTCGCCACATTGACCGGTCCCGTGCGACTCGCATCCAGAGGATCCCTGCAACCTTCACCAGATCATGGGTCCACCTAGTGGGAGGCCTTCCAACGCAGCGTCTTCCGGTTCGCGGTCGCTACTCCAGAACTTCGGCCCCATCGGCCATCCGTTCTGCGAGCAATGTGCCCTGCCCGCTGTAAACTTGGCAATTTTTCGGGCTACGTCGGCAACGTTGGTTCTCTTGCTCCATCGACGCAAGCTGATTTTTTTTTTATGTACTAGTTTACACGACTATGTCCCTAGCATCATGTTTGAATTCTGCCAATACAAACTGAATATGATTTAGCGACGTAAATTACTAATAACTAACCGTATCGTATTACCTAGTACTAACTGGGTTGTGGACGTCAGATAGGCAGTCGCTCCATGTAAAATACTGGTATTAAGCTGCATCCGGTTAGACTGGAAGCCGACCCCAATATAGTTGGGAAAAGGCTAGGCAGATGATGATGAAATTACTAATAACTAACCGACTTTGCCGAGCACCATATTCCTCGGGTACTGTCATTTCTGTCGCTTACGCCATTTTGCTGTCGATATGATTCAAGTATTCCGTTATTTTACTTCGTAATTAAGTTTAGTTTGTATAATATCAATGATTTTATTATGTTTATAAAGTTTGTTTATCGATTTATTAATTCAAGTAAATAGATAATATTGTGCATAGACAATTTTCATGTTTTAGGTATGTGTGTGTTATGTGGACTGCAAATTCTGAAACTGCCACTAACAAATACATTTCTGTGTGTTTTAATACATTTTTGTGTAGATGAGATGTTATAATGAGAGAAAATGTGTATGTCACTGTCTGTCGCTCATATAGTAAGTGAATATAACAATGAGACAGTGAAAAAAAAGATACCATGTATAGATTTATTGTACGCACGACGGCCAAGATCAAGCTTTACAAAACCAGTTTATGCGGATCTCTCATTGTATAGGAAATCTATACAAAACGAGGCCAAGTTATACTGGAAATGTACAGCTTCATGTGCCGCCGTGTGTACGAATAATATATCGTGCTATTAATTTGATAATTTAAAAAAAATTCAAGGTGCGGAATTGCCTCTGCCAAATATTATAAAAATTGGTTTGGTCATTAAAAATATGTACTGGCAACACTCTTCGCATTTACAATAAACTGTAATACTCGTTGGTGTAATGGTCGCAATCGCGACTGCTGAGCATGGGGTCCTAAGTTCGATTCCCGAATCGAGCAAATTCTTAATGGGTTTTTCCATCGGGAATGTAACAGCCACTGAGTCTGGATTAATGCCCGGTTGATGGCAATAGGCTCGCCCCCTATTACATGGGACTTAAACATGACTGGCGAAATGTAGGTGTACTATTAGGTACTCTTCTGTCTTACCTTTCGGGGATTACAAGCGTCATGTTATTTAATGTAATAAAAATCAGTTTTATCAACAAGCATTTTTTATACTTTTAATGTGGTCTTACATAATATGCACATACCTTTATAATGCATTTAATTTAATAATTGAAGGCTACACAGTCTACTTATAATTGATACCGGAGTGTAATTGAGATTTTTAATTTAGCCAATTACGATATAGACTTTAGCAGACATTTTATAAGCAAGATCAAATCTTAGTTAGTCATTTAAAAAGATGTACTGGAATATTATGAGACTACTTACTTTAAAATTATCATGTAAGTACAGTCGACCGCAGATCATTGGTAGCACTTGCTCTGCAAAAAGCCCTTACTGCTTCTACTTAAAGGTGTTTTCAATGTCAGACTGTTATGACTTATGTGCGGTTGTGTGTACGGATAAATAGGGCAACCATTTAATGAACTTGATGTTTAGAAAGGGATGCCGAAATACGGACTTTTTGCCAATTTATGTAGTTAGGTAGTAAGAATACCGTGAAAAACGATAGTTGGCGAAAATGTTCAGGCGATTGCCAACACGACAAGAAAAGAATGTAAATGTAATAATTATTGTATGATTTTGTAATTAATTATAATTTAACTGAATGTTTGTTTGTTTTATTTGTAATCACGTCAACATCATTTGCCTACAGCAGACATCGACATCTCTAACTGCACGCCACTCAGCACAACTCTCTGTTGTTCACTCACAAAGGTGTCTGGCAGACGTTTTTTACCACACAAAGTATCTGGCAGTGGAGGAGGTGATCATCATAATAGTATTTGCCTTTATGTAGTACTAAAAAATCACGCTTTACAGTATGACGTAACTTAGGAGCTTCGTTACCTGTTATCTGCCACAGCTACCACGACCGACTTCATAATATCCAATTGTTCTTACCTATACAGGGTGTAAACAGACCCTTCACATAGCCGTCAACCAAACATCTGTACATCAAACTAAGTAAATTTACGCAAAAATTTTTGCTGGGAATCGATTTTTTTTTGGGGTGAAAAATCACGTTTTACGGTAGGACTCGATGGAAAGCACTCAAAGCAAAGTGCTGATGGATGGATTGAATAGTACGGGGGTCGTGGAGGTGTGTAAAGAAAAAATCTTACATTAAAAACATGTATTTTAAGTAAAACTTGTGAAAAAGTTGGGGCTCACCCCCAATATCTCCGTAACTAGAAGGTTCCGAGGTATGGTCTAGAACAAAAAAATGATCGCAAAAACGGGGAGAACAAGTGCCTTTCGGCTATGTTAAGGGTTTATACCATTTGTTAAGGTACAGACGCCAGAACATCATGCTACTACAAAGGTCAAAGGGCATGGAAGATTTTTGGTTGAAGCCTGGCAAGCCTAACTTCCGCCATTTGAATTTTTTTTTCGAAGTTTAAGTTACGCATATTGATTTTATTGCGTTTGTATTGAAATTTATTTTATTTCATTATTATTTGTTGACTAACTTGTAATGTTTCGTTTTTTGTGATTGTATTGTGATGAATGGCAATGGGTCTAAATTACCTGAATAAATGAAATTATTATTATTATAAACCCTATATTAATCGATAGCTGATATCTATACTAACAAGTTCTAGAGTGTCACGTTTCCGAGATATGAGCTATCAAAGTTAAGAGCGGCCAACCCGTCATACTTTTCATACAAACGCTCTTACGTGATTTTGCCGTGGTAACACATCTATCTTTGATTTTTTTTACTAATTGGTATCTTATGCACTATATCTAGGTTTCTATCAAAGCAAAAAGTAAAAATTTGGAGAAACAAATTCAGTATAAGTCTCTAAAAATCTGCTATTTTGCACATTTTTACCTAAATTTTGGCCGTTCATATTGTACTCATAAATTGTAAAAGTAAAGAAAACATTGTGATAGAAACCTTGCAAATATAATGGAGATTTTAAATGACAAATAACAATTTCACAAACTTGTAAGCCTTATTCAAAAACACGTATCTCCTGGAACAAGTTTATGAAATTTTCGAACACTATTTTTCGTTCAATGTTGTCGCATTAGGCGGTATGAGGTGCGCGAGAGACGATTCGTGCGGGGTCGGGGCCCTCTAAGACGGGTAGTTGAAAAAACATCACCGCTGTGGCTCTGGATGAAACAACAAGCTTTTTGACCATGCTCGCGATGACGATAGACGGACTGGGAAGGGCCCTCTTATAGTCCATTCACTGATGGCATCTTCAGCAAACAAAAAACACAACCGAAAGGGGGGAGGGAGGGGGGTCGCTAGTTTAAAAAAAATAAGAAAACAAATACCAGTTATAATTACGTTTATTAAAAATCGCAAATGCAAAATTTTCTTTCATTTACAAATTACACAAAATGTTTTCTTTCATCGAAATCGACAAATATGTTATCGATATTTAAACACATTTATCGACTCGACCAATAATTACGTAGGTACGTCCTTTAAATAATATTATCTTAGTAAAAATACACAGTATAAAGCTAGATTTGTATAAAAAAACGAAGTCAGTCAATATCACATACGTATATGAAAAATAAACTACCGACGATAAATATGACTTTAGCACACTTAACTAATGCTTTTATAGTAAGTTTATCATGGAATTTGCGAAGACGTAAGATGTTTAACGGTGTCTCGCAATCGGCGTGCGTGTACGACCGGATATATGGGGTGAAAGGGACACCGATACGAAAACGGCTACCACGTATTCAGTACATCACTCTCAACCCCGGGGCTACATGGAAATTTTTCATAAAAAAAAAAAACAGTTTTTTTTTTTTTTTAAGAACAATGTTACTAACAATTGGGCCTAGTTGCTATAAATAAAACATATTAAATTTAAATAAAATAAATAATTTAAATTTAATTTATTTCATTTGAAAAGTTTGTAATAAAAGTGCAATTGGGCTTAGTTGCCATAAATAAAACATATTAAATTTAAATAAAATAAATAATTTAAATTTAATTTATTTCATTTGAAAAGTTTGTAATAAAAGTGCAATTGGGCTTAGTTGCCATAAATAAAACATATTAAATTTAAATAAATTAATAATTATAATTTAATTTATTTCATTTGAAAAGTTTGTAATAAAAGTGCACCTACACGGTCAAAATGTATGGAAGAGCTGATTAAAAAAAAAAAATATTGATGAAAAGTTTTTTTATGTGGGGGGCTCAGAATGATGTACCTACTGAATAAGTAGTAACCGTTTTCGCGACGTCTCTTCCACCCTGTATGAACCTGGACGACACTACAGTAGTATGTAAGTAACGTAGTATAGTTTCTGCCTATCCCCATGGAAAAAAACATGAATTTATATATTTGTTTGTCCAAGATTTTTTTTTAAATACGTTGCCCCACACTAGGAATTTCTTTTGTATCGTGGGTGCGTTTACAAACATTTAAATTCACATACACAAACAGCCAGACCCGGAACAACTACCTGTAGGCCATACAAATATTTGTTTCGTGCGGGAATCGAACCCGCGACACGCAGCGCAGCAGTCAATCGCTCAGCCACTGCGCCAACCGCGCCGTCAATTTATCTGGGTGTATGATTGTGTGTGGATCACATTCCCATAGATATTATTAACTGTAATAAAATACCATTCTCACATCTTCGCAATTTCCAAGAACTATTACGATGTAATAATAAAAATTAAAGCAAATATTGATAAAGTTACAAATAATGTTTTTTATCAACACACCAAGAAACATCAAAAAAGTAACGAATCTTTACATTTTTTTTAAAAAAACATCCACTAAGTGAAACGTGAATGTTTTTAGGAAGTACATAGTAGGGTGGAAGAACGAATTATCAGTTCTTATTATTTTTTGAATACACAAAATTGACACATACTATACAATACACAACATTGCGACAGGCCTATATTTAATTAATTTCAAAATCAAATTCCGAGCAATATTCTAGTAAAAAATGTTTTCTAATTTATTTTCTTGTGGTGGTATTACTTTTTTTTTACGAAAATTATCATTAAAAATTCTATTTTAAGTAAAAATGTTATAATAAGAGATCTAAAACCGATATAAAAAGTTACACATTTTACATAGTCTAAGTCTGGCACTAAGCTTACAAATCCTACTTCAGTTTTTAACTGTAACTATCTAACTAGATATAAAAAAGCTACACAATAAACATAGTAATTCTACACATAATTCATTTAGTAATAAACTACTTTCCTACGAATTATGGGATAAATGATTAAAACTTAAAATCACTCATGCTATAATTTTGACTTATTTGTAGACAAAAAGTCGGTATGAAAAAGATCGTAGAAATTGTTTCCTGGGGGCTTATTGTTTTAAGCTTACTTCAACGAAGGAAAGAAATGGAGATATACATCCTATCTAGTTCCATCTCTTTTTTACAAGTTTTTATGTATATTCTACAATTTATATGATATAAAAGCTTGTTGCGAGATTAAACACAAGTAAATCTCGAGACACGCATTATATCACATAAATTGTATAAGGTAATGAATTGATGGGTTTCATTTAATTTATGCAATAAAATAAAAGCTTGTTTTTTTAATTGTCTTTTACTACTAATTTGTGCAGCCCCTGGGTATAATATTATTTCAAGACAGTTCATTGTAGCTTGAATAAAATTAAGATGTTTTTTTTATCTCTGGACATTTATAGTCAATTGCAAAATGATGAGAATATCTAACATTCACAAGTTAAAAAAATATAAATAAAAAGATACACATTTAAAAAATTACACTTACAAATCTAAAACGAGTTCGAATTCTTAAAAGTAGCTTATAAATATTAGTTGCCTGTCTCCTAGCACAAAAAATGCAGTCTGCAGCTACATTACAAACTGCACTTTGCAATACTTAAATAAAAAAAACAGTCTTATTATTCACAAAACTAATAACTAAATTGAGATTTGCAATAAATTGAGATTAGCCTTAAATCTAGACAATAATCTTAAACCTATAAATGCAATGTCTGGTCACTGTTCGCTTAAAAATGTACAAAATTAAATAAAAAAATCGAGCGAAACCGATTGGCCGATAAAATAATTAATTTACGTAAGACAATTATTGGGATTTCCACCCTACATTCCGAGATCGGAAAACTTATTTTTTACAATATTCCTAAATCTTCGTTTGATAGAAGTTTTCCTAAATTATAAATTTAGATTTATATTTTTGTAAAATAATACGACTCTTAAACCCCTTACTTAAATGCTAAAAGGGTAAATAATGATTGTTCTTAACTTTCACTGAACTTATTCGTGAGGAAGAACCTCACGAATAAGGTCAGTGTACAGTGTAGTACACAAAACTTTCCTCATGAAGTTAAAAGATTTAATGATACGCCCTAGATGGACATAGAGGTGATTGGTGAGGTTCTTCAGAAAGATCAAGTGCGTAGTACTCGCAACAGCCGAGCGTGTATTACCAGATGTATGAAGGTGTACAAGGCGAAGGGAGTATGTAAGGATCGTAGCGTTCTGTTATTTCAGCCTACCTCTATCGAGAAAAGGCGGGACTTTTAAGTATGTCTTAACTTTTAATAATATCAGCTGTTTTTTTAAAATGTATTGCCATGAAACAATTTTTTTACCCTCAATAAGCGAGTGCTCTAGCCTGTTTCATCACCCCCGGATGTTAAAGCATTTTTTTTCTATCATTTTGTGTCAATAGATAGTGCCATATCTGGACACTGAAGCACAAAGCACAGAATCCGCGCCAGCACCGTGTTTGTGGCACAGTTTTTTGGGCATCCGTCGAACTCATAGCCAATGTATAAATGTGAAGTTACGCAGTATTATATTATCTGTGGTGAAGTTATTATTTTGAAATTGTTGATGACATTCAAATGTAATTTATTTTAGTGTATGTACTGTAATTGTGTTATTATTGTTTAAATTCAGATACAAATTACTTGTTGTTAATGAATAAATGACTATGACAATGTCATGAACTCATGATCGACATTAAAAGCCGTCAGTTTCTATTCGTATTTTTTTCTATAGAATAGAATATACTTAATTGTTGAACAAAATTGAAACCGAACTGTTTTAAATCTATGGTTACAGTCTTAATCGATGTCTTCCATTTTTCTTCTGTAGTGTGAATCAACGACACGATTGGTTTGTATGCAAAATGTTAAAGATGTCTGTGGCAACGGCCGCCGAGCGGGCTCCATGCTTTGTGTTGTAAAACATACCCTTATTCTTACTAACCGAGATCATAGTACCGGCCTGTCATTAAAATAGTCTTTAAATACCTTATTTCTAATACTTCGATTCAATCAGGACGAATTATATCAATTTTTTCGGACGATTAATACATAACTTATAACTAAAAATGGCTACATACGTTTATATTTCAGTCTTAATGTCTAGTTCTATTTACAAATGGCAGTATCATTTAGCTTTCGATATTCTTTTAATATAGACAAGCCTTCGGGCTGGGCTGATTTTGATGCGGACAATGTGATGTATAGATAACGTGGGTACCGTATAGTCATTTGTTATTTTAGCTCTAGCCGAGTGCAATTAGACAAAAAATACCCAAGAGGTGGAACGAAGTTTATAGTGGACGGATTTTCATGGGACTTTTTTTATTGAGTTCCTGGAGGAGTGGAGAAGAAAGTTAAAAAAAAAAATTTCGCCGCTCGCGACTTATTTTTTTTTTTTCGTTATTGAATAACTTCAAATTTGATGGATTAGTATTATGGCGTAATAGTGTTACCTGCGTGCATCCATAAAAACGCCAATTTTGTCTGATTCTTTGTTCATTATTGTCGATGTAATGCATATTTCAAGTATTTTTTGAAAATTTCTTATTTTCTGCAATTATTTTCATAAATATCAAATTTTAAGACTAAGATTTCTTTCGAAATTGGTAACTGATGCTTATTCACAGATAACTGGACGTAAAAATATTCAAGAAAACCACTTTTACGAGTGAAGTGATCCCATGAAAATCCGACCACTATAAACTTCGTTCTACCTTGTTGTCTAATTGCACTCGACTACTCTGACTTTTCGTAACTGTCAAAATTAAAGCGATCTTTATGCATGTAGCAATAGGGGACTGCCTTTAGGGTGCTATCATTGACAAGTCTGTCATAATGACAGTGATCTTTATTCTTCAGGGAATAAAGTTGATTTTGGGTTGCTAATGTCAGGGGTAAAAGAGATAGTAATAGTCTTTGACCGTTCTTGTTCTAAATTGGTACTATCCAATGTATTCAGATCATTATCTGACTGATTTAAAAAATAAATGTTTTATACCATTATAAAATATTAATCTTTGAAATATTTTTAAAAGATTTAGCTGAATTATACTTTCGTTAGTAAAGAGTCGTCTAAAAATCACATTGTCCACACAAAAATCACTAAAAATACTTATATTTTTATATTAAACTAAATCTAACCTAACTTGAAATAGTAAATGCATCGAAATGGCTATATATTTTCACTAAAATAAACTTAGTTACACTTAAACCTATAATTTCACTAACACGAAGCGCCACCTAAATTAATGCGGAAATATTATTGCAGTTTTGGAATTTCAACGCTCTGCTCAGTGCTGAAAGTTCAAATTCCAACGTCACAATATTATCTTTTTTTGGTTCAGATTTTTTTATTTTATGTTGTGCCAAATAAACATGTTTTATTTCATTCTGTTTTTTCGGTATTTAGGCCATTACTTAGATGTTGCCTTGTGTTTGTGAAAACCGGCATTAGTTGCCTATTAGTTTTTCATTGCTATGTCCCAGACTGGACCATTTTTGGGATAATCAGAAGGTATCGAATTTGTGGACCTCAAGTAATTTAAAATAGCCCACTTTAGAGATGAAATAAAATTCAACATCAAAGCGGTATACATAATTATAAATAGCGTATCAAAATCTAATACGTCTCTTTACTTAGACGGTAATGCCGGGTACACATTGGTGTAACGTAACGTGAAATGTAACATGAATGAGCCGTCCAGACTTATGCAATGCAACATGAAATGTAACCCAACAACAGGCGAAATTGTTTCAGCGTGTGTTACATTACATGTTACGTTTTACCAATGTGTACCCGGCATAAGAGCTAAAGAAATCGTCAAAATAGTTCTTATCAAATTTGTCAAAGCTAAAGGAGCTCCCTCGTCGGATCACTCGCCTGTAATGTAACAATCTAATGCCGGGTACACATTGATGAAATGTAACACAAATAAGCCGTCCAGACGTATGCAATGCAACATGAAATGTAACACAACATCTTCCCGAATGTGTTTCAACGTGTGATACATTTCATGTTACGTTTCACAAATCTGTACCCGGCATAAGATTCAATTTGGAAAAGAAACAAGTGATTGTTACACAATGTATCGTTACAGGATCTCCTAGTGGTGTGACCGTCGGACTGCAAGTCATAGGTCTCGAGTTCGAACCCAAGATCTCTGATATTTCGGCTTCATGTGAGTATTGTATAAATTATCATTTGCTCCGGTGAAGGTAAACATCGCGAGGAAACCGAACCAGCATGCCTGAGAGATATTTCTCGACGGCATGTAAAGCCAAGTCAGAGGCCCATGGGCGGCATAAAAACTCTGACACCAGGTTAGGCACTAACACAAACAACAAACTGATGTTATGCTCGAATCTGAACAAGGGAATGGTCCCGGTGAAGGCCCACTTTGACAAAATCTCGTTTAAGGCGCCATCTCCACGAGCGAGAGAATCGCGGCGATATTATCGTCGTGTCACGTATTTCTATACGATAATATCGCCGCGATTCTCTCGCTCATGGAGACGGCCCTTAAGAGAGTGTATAGAATTATAGCCCCTTACATACACTGTTTTAAGCTTTCACGGTTTACAACTAAACTTATACTGTCACTTACACTCACACACTGTCACTGTCACCTGTCACTTGTCACTTACGTGACTTAGTATCGAGTTCCAGTAGTGCGCGTAGCAAAAGACAAAGAAAGAGGGTAGATAGATTTGTCTGCTCTTAATAATTTATTTTCCATCCACCCGCATTCTCCAGTCAACCCGCGATCATGGCTGCGACAGCGCCGAAATATCGGGAGCTCAAAATAATGAACAATCACGGAAGATATCCCGTAAGTGACAGTATTCATGTAAAACAATTTACATGTTCCAAAATCTCAGATAATCGGTCCTTAGTTTCCTACACGTTCCTTCGTAAACAACGTTACGACCTACATGTCTGCTTGCCTTACTCTTCAGTCTTGTCGTGTGATTTCTGCGAGGTGTTCTCGGATGTGATGTCTTTTAGAATGTTCTTGATCTCGTCGTAGATCTCCGTGAACTGCGGCCGTTCGGAGAGGGATTTGGACCAGCAACGTTTCTGAGAAAGGAGCAGAAATATGGTTACGTCGTAAGATGAGGTCTTTGAGAAGCTGTAAGTCTTTAAAGAGTGTTTGTAAATACGGGGTGGAAGGGACGCTGACGCGGAAATCGGTTATTAAAAAAAAAAACAACTGTTCCATATATTTTGACCGTGTAGGTATTGCACTTTTGTAGGAAACAGCTGGATTTTTTAAATAGCCGATAAAAATAAATATATATATATACATTTGTGTTACCTTGTGACGGACTTAGGGCGAAATCTAATTTTGTTAGTATGTCGAATTGTATTATTAAATATTGAATTGTCACTTGCTTCGGTGAAGGAAAACATCGTGAAGAAACCAGCATACCTGAGAAATATTTCTCGACGCCATGTAAAGCCAAGTCAGAGGCCCATGGGCGGCATAAAAACTCTGATACCAGGTTAGGCACTAACCACACGATAATTGCTGATTTATTATTTTGGTGAACTAGAGAAATATAGATGTTATACTTACAAGTAGTACCCCCAGCGGTTCCGGCATGGTATCCGGGATGGTCCACTCAAGAGCGCCTGTCTTCACTCGCTCCAGCACCGAGTTGTCGTTCAATTTCGCGAAGGGTAGCTCAGCTTTGGTGTAAATCTGCAAAATAATGAAAATTGTTATTAATTTTTACGACTACATTGTGGAAAAAATCTTTTATTTTTGTGACGAATAATAACCAAATGGATTGGTTAAACCGCTACGGACAAACTACGGACGAGGCTCTAGAATAGCACACCTCCGTACAAATACTAAAGTATTTGTCAATGTCTCTGTCCAGAGCTGTGTCCGCAATGAAGGATCTAATTTGACGACGTTGGAACCACAGTGATCTAGGGCACACCAGTATGTAAGTGCACCTCGTTACTTAGATCAGTGTGGCAATGCCTTCACTTTGCAGATCGCACCAATTCCATAGTGACATGATGTGATCCCTCAAGGAAGAAAGCACTGAAGAGCACTTAGATCAGTTTGGCTTGGAAAAATTATGCTTTTTTTATGCCATTGTGGAATAACTTCAGAATTGGTAAAAGTGACGTGTGTGTGTGAGGAGCTTGTGACTAAATAATAACAGCCGCCCGGGTCGATCTTTAGGTTAAGCCGTTCTTGCCTAGGTTGGTCTGTGGATGGGTGACCGCCCATAACATACCGAGTTTCCTCCGTGCCTCGGAAAGCACGTTAAGCCGTTGGTCCCGGCTGTCATTTGTAGATCTTTGACAGTCGTTAGGCAGTCAGTGGCCCAAAAAGTCTGACAACCAGTCTTACCAAGGGGTATCGTATTACCCAGTACTAACTGGGTTGTGGAGGTCGGATAGGCAGTCGCTCCATGTAAAATACTGGTATTCAGCTGCATCCGGTTACACTGGAAACCGACCTCAATATAGTTGGGAAAAGGCTAGGCAGGAATTGGTAAAACTGATACTAAGATCTCTCTTGTTCCAACGTCATCATTTAAATTTCGAAGTAAAAATACGCAACTAGCCGAGTTTGCAGTGGTAGACGCCCACGGCGCCGGACGTCGGCAGACGATCTCCGGCCACCGTAGGACCATGCCCGGGTCGACGGCGCGTTGTGTTCCACGCGCGCCTCAAAGAGTGTCAGCATTATGACGGGGCCCCCCTCTAGAGGGCCAAAGCCTGCCGGGGTCGCGGGACTTATAGCATTACCGTGACCCTGGATCATAAAGGGCTATTGAAGGACACCGTGGATTTTAGTCAGTACAAGTCTGACAGTTCCTCCCACTCTGCCCTGGGTGGGAGGACTCATTTGATGATTTTACCACGATAAAAAAAAAAAAAAAAAACTAGCTGAGTTTTATAAACTTACGAAAAGGGTAGGTAGGCTGGCACAAATCTTTGTAATAAACATGATTGAATGAATCTCACCTCCCAAACGGTGACAGCAAACATGTAGACATCAGACTTGGTCGAGTAGTCTCCTTCCAACACAGCTTCAGGAGGCAGCCAGCGGAGGGGAATCACCTGCGATAGAACACGGAATTAATAAAAATGTTAAACTAAAAAAAATACTAAAACAGCATACTAAGTCAGTCACAGCTGAAATCAAGCTTAAAACTGATATCAGATACTTTCTTTTTTATAGACAGCATTTTTCACTCGCGATGAAATGTCTTAACAAAAAAGAATTAAAACTTTTTTTGCAAAAAAAGTAATCGACTTCCAAAACAACACTAAATAGTGGAAAATTACTTTACTTTCGGAAGTCGGTGACTTTTGTTTCATTGACTTTTTTGTCACCGACTCACTTAAATGAAGAATCACTTAAATCGGACCACCCCCCGTAGCATGACCACCGTAGTCAAGGATTTCTTTGACGGAAGAATCGACAAAATGACAGATTGTGTCGACACAATGACAGATTTCTTTGCACTATCTGTCATTTTGTCGATTCTTCCGTCAAAGAAATTCTTGTCTACGGTGGTCATGCTACGGGGGCATTAATCACGAAGAAATCAGTGTTAAGAACTACATTTAAAAATAAAGATGCTAGTGGAATACATAACCACCTCTTTTTTTTAAAGTCTGTTAAAAATAATCAAAAAGTGCAAAAATTCAACTTCAATTCATGACGGTTGGAGAAAGGTATACCTGTTCATGTAGTTTGTAGTACTCGTGTGAGTCTGGTCCCCGGGTCAGGGCGGGGTAAGAGAGCTTCAGCTGTAGTTTGGACGTGATCACGCAGTTACGGGCCGCGATATCTCTGTAAAAAGAATAAGTGGGGGTTTGTTATTGCATTCGAGGCGGAAATAACACCCGAGCTACAGGCGAGGGTGTTATGGAGCCGAGAACTGCACTGTTAAACCTAATCGTAGTGCGATAAGAACTACTTTTCGAGTGAAAATAAAATTTCAATGTCATGAGTACTGTTTATTCGAGAATTACAGACAAAAATGTTATAATCATTTTGTTTATCGAAAAAGTTTGGAATCCCTATTCTTTTTGTAGGTATTTGAGGTGAAATTGTGGCTTGGCGTGGAGGGCACGCGCGTGCTTTTATGCTCTGGCGTTCAAAAGCTTAAAGGTCGTGGATCTATCTAGTTGGGGGTCTATCTAGTCAACACTATGCTATTTTTTGAGGCTCGAAACGGACACGCTGGGTCCATAAAAGCTGAAAATCTTTCCAAAATAAATATACTAAAAAAAAAAAAAAACTTTTACCTATGTGTAAACCTTATTGCAGCGCATTTAGCAGCTGCAGCAGCTAGATGCGCAGCCAACAGAGCTCTGTGTTGAGGAGCTAGTGGCGGGGACGTCTTGCTGGGCGCGGGGTGCGCGTGCGCCGGGCCCACGCGTGCGATGTACTCCGCGTTCTCTTCGGGCGAACGGGTCGCGATTAGGAACTTTTTTAGTTCACCCTGAAAGAGAGATGTTAGGTTAGAATGTTAAGAAAAGTAAAAATAATGCAGTTTTATCAATACGCAAGCCGTGTGTGTATTTTTCATCAGAAAAATTACGAATCATCTTCGTCCCCTATATATTCGATAAATCAGAGCTACAAAGATCAAAGAATGCCCTTATGATGACGGCATAGATTTTTCGAAATTCTCACAAAATATAGTGCTGGTATCAGTGGCGAAGGTTCATACAACTCGATTCCTACCGGGTTCCTTTTGAAAAATGGCTCAGTCAGTATTCTATAGACAAATAATATAATCACATTAAAGATATGTACTCCAGCTTACCCCTTACAAAAATTGACCCTTTGCTACTACTAGCTGATAAAGTGTTTGTCATTAAAAAAAAATTGACGTACCCAGTCCGTATGTTCCAATAGCATGTAGTGCGGGTCAGCCTCGTTGCACAGTCCGATTAGTCGCACGATGTTCTCGTGTCGCACGCGCGTGAACAGCTCCAGCTGGCGACGGAACTCTGCTAGCTGGACCTGCAGACACATGTATTGATTTACATCACATAACCATAACGTCACGGTTCTCATATCCGAAGGGTTAGTGGCCTTAGTAGCTGGCTAGCTACCAGCGGCGAAGGTTCCATACAACTCGATTCCTACCGGATTCCCTTTGAAAAATGGCAGTCAGTATTCTATAGACATACTCCGGATATGTACTCCGGCTTACTTCTTACAAAAATTGACCCTTCGCTACTGCTAGCTACCCGTGGCGAAGGTTACATACAACTCGATTCCTACCGGATTCCCTTTGAAAAATGGCACAGTCAGTATTCTATAAACAAATTACATAATCACACTAAACATTTGTATTCCGGCTTACCTCTTACAAAAATTGACCCTTCGCTACTGCTAGCTATGCTAAAATACATGCTAAAATATGGAGCTAGTCTAGTCTTTTGTCATCAACCAGACACAAATCTAGAGTCCGTGGCTGCTACAGGAAATTCCTGATGGAAATACCCATCAGTACTTTTCCCGACCTTGGAATCGAACCCAGGAACTTATGTTCAGCGGTAGTGTTTACGAGTAATAAATCAACGACGAAGAATTAGAAAAAAAAAATAATATTAATGGTAAAGAATGCGAAGGAATGAGGAACATGACGTGAGGTAAGGTTTGAGTACGATTGTGGATGGCTATAAGGGTAGATGAAGAACAAAAAATGATTGATGGATTGTGTGAAAAATTATATGGATGATGCTCAACGTCCTTCTGACTGCCAACCCTGAATGAGATGTGTTTGCGGTTGAATGGAGTAAGGTAATCCGTATAGGTCTGGTGTTCTAAGAGAGAAAATATGGAAGAGTGTCTATTATTCCGTAGTGGTTTTAATTTACACCATTGAATGTTTTCAACTTGAAGTTTTCCTTTTGTTTTTATGTTAATTATTGTACCTGATGTTATATCGTTTTAAACACGTTTTAAATAACTATAAATAAATAAATGGCTAAAAACAGCGAGAAGAATTAATCACTAACACTAGAAACGTCAAAAAACGAACAAGAAAGAGGGTAGACCGATTTGTCTGCTCATAAACACCCACCCGCAATAACTTCAGTTTATCCGTGATCATGGTGCTTGCAACAGCGCCGAAATATCGGGAACTCAGAACAATCAGTAAACATGGTAAATACCCCGTTTCTAGTGTTAATAATAATGTTAGTGTTAGTGTTTAAGAAATTATGGGGAGAAGAATGTTCAAAAAAGAATGAATACTAACCTCATCTTTAGTAGTGAGCGCCTTCACGAGCACAGGCCTGAGCTTGGGCTCCCCGTCGGCGTCCAGCGAGTCTTTGTTGCGCAGCTTGTTCACCTGACACATGTCTATCTTGGCGAGCATCACCTCGCCGAACTCGCCGCGACCTGCGACATACCAATGAATATTATTGAAAGTGGAGCTGTGGATGGAAACAAGAGAGTAAATCGAATACATAGCATCACGCCTATAACCCCCAAAGGGTTAGGCAGTGGGTCGCGGGACTCATAGAATTACCGTGACCCTGGAACATAAAGGGCTATTGAAGGACACCGTGGATTTTAGTCAGTACAAGTCCGACAGTCCCTCCCGCTCTGCCCTGAGTGGGAGGACTCATTTGATGATTTTACCACGTTAAAAAAAAAAAAAGGGTTAGGCAGTGGTGTACCTAATAGTACACCCACATTTTGCCAGTTATGTTTAAGTCCCATGTAATAGGAGGCGACCCTATTGCCATCAACCGGGCGCAAATAATGAATAAACTTAAAGTAACGACTCACCTAGTGTGATTTGTTCTGTGAGCAATGTCCGCGGGATAGACAGGTGTTCAAACTGCCCAGATTTCTTAGAAGCGCGTGAAATCCCCGACACCTCCGAGTTATCAGCTCCTGTACATCAGAAACAAAGTAAATACTTAGAAATATTCATATATGCAACTCATAGAGAAGAAAACGCCAATATAAGTCAAAAACGACTTTCAAAGGAGACATGTCCTAATATTTGTATGCCAGTCTACGGCGAAGACGTAAGATCATAACCGTATTTATTTGTCAAGTTTTGGATTTATTTCTTTTATCAATGCACGTCAGATAACCCTATACAGGTTGGGAGGGACACCGAAATGAGTAGTCCACTTGCAAAGCGTGCTATGTGCGTCTTTGAAAAAAAATGGTGAAGTAACAAAAAAGTAACAACAGAGCGGTGTTTGCAAGTTGACGCAAAAAGGCGACTTCTGCAAGTAGCAAAATGAAAAAGGTAGCGACTTTTGCAGGAGTAGTCGAACTTTGATGTTGATTTGTACAGAGTTTTGGCACAGTATCTGTTTCAAAGTATTTTAAATTCTAGACCGTTAACTGTCAAAATAAAAAAATCACTAAACTTATGACATAGCGGTGTTTGAAAGTGGACTACTCAAATCTTTTCATACCAAAATTAAAAATCAGCTATTCCATACATTTTGACGTAGGTATTGCAGCTTTGTAGGAAGCAGCTGTTTATTTTTTAACCGACGAACAATATGTTTATTTTTTAAAAGCGTTCAGAATGATGTACTGAATACGCGGTAGCCATTTTAGCGTTGGTGTCCCATTCACCACTATGTAAAACATACATAAACTAAATTGACAAATATCAATATTATTATTATATTATATCAATATTGATTTTTGACTTTAGCCGTATTATTAACATAAATGGAGTGCTGCGTACAGGGAATTTAATTTTACATTGAAATAAAGGAATAGTAACAGATAAATTATTAAAAAAAAACAGACGAAAATTCCGGTGGAATATAATTCAAAATAAGGAGCTGAATGCACCCTGTCAGTTTGTGGAGGGCTGTCCCTTACACCCTGTTTTACATACACATCTGAGGGTATCACATCACATTACACTTAGGTTAAATAGAAGAACATACCGCTATCCTTATCATGCGCGAGCAGCCTGCCGTTCTGCAAGGCGGCTCCGTTCACCTTCTGCTTCTCTTCCTCTCCCTCTTCTACCAACTTCTCTCGACCTTCTGTCATCTCTAACTCCATCTTCTCTCCTACAAAGAAGTTAATTTCATATTGATATCATTGGGAAAACTGGGACTGTGTGAAGGATGATATGGCTAGAGAGGAGGTGACTGATGAGATGACGAGTTATAGAGAAGTATGGAAGAAGAAGACATGCTGCGCCGACCACAAAATAAATTGGAATAAGGGCAGGAGAATGATTATGATGAAGAAACAGCTACAACATAGTACAATGAAATTGGAAGTTAGTAGTACAATAGCCTGATAAAGACATAGGGTAACTGTCATTTGAAACCTGATTAAATGGGAAATTGAGTAAATGAAAAGCTTTTTTAAGTGTTAAAATAATCTTAATCTTCTTCTTATCGTATCGATGTTCCTTCCATATTTATTTATATATTATTTTTTTTTTAATTTTTTTTTTTTTTTTGTTAGACGGTATTGGCCCAGTAGGTGGCCACGTTTATTGCAGCGGCAGAGGCGCTATTCAGGTCGTCAAGGGTGCAGGTAAACGGACACCTGGGACACTCCAGCAGGTGGGGCATAGTTTGATCCGCACTCTGTGTTGGAGGGACCAATAATACCCCATTTTGCCAGATTATGTTTGCAGCGGCCTACTTGGGTACGCAGTCGATTCAGAGCTTTCCAACAGGCCACTGTAGTTCACTGCCGGGAGCCAGGTGTTCTTGGGGCTTTAAGAAGTCATGGGGCCTAACTACCTAGAGATCGCATATTTTGTGGATTGAGTGTACATAAAACATAGATAGAAAAAAAAATGTTATTCAAAATGAAAAATGATAAGAGAAACCTAAACATGCATTTCACGGTTGTCGCAGCGGCTGAGCGATTGACTGCTGCGCTGCGTGTCGCGGTTTCGATCCCGGCACGGATCAAATATTTGTATGATCTACAGGTGGTTGTTCCGGGTCTGGCTGTTTGTGTATGTGAGTTTAAATGTTTGTAAACGCACCCACGATACAGGAGAAATTTCTAGTGTGGGGCAACATTTAAAAAAAAAACCTATTCAATGATTCCCCGCTTAAATTAGGTCATAGATTTTAAATTACTATAGCAAGCTTTATTTTAATAGCGTTAAATTTTTAAACAGTTTCTGTAGAACTTGCAGTATGTGGACTTAGACCCAGCTCACATCTACGGAGTAGTACGGAGACGCCGCGAAGAGACTGACAAAATAATAATAACAAGGGCTTGATTCAGAAAGCGGTACTCCTGGACACGGCTCGTATTGTTAGGAGGTTCCTCTGGAGCCCTGACCGTCGGTAGCTTGGACCCTGTTCCCGATACCGATGGGCTACAATTTTTGTTTATTTTTAAATGTTTTTTTTATATTGTTTTTTTTTTGTAAGGAATATTTAAAAATATAATTGATTTGTATAGAAATAAATAAAGGAAATAACAAGTAATACGACTATTCACAAAGGATGCTAAATTAGATTTAAAAAACAAAAACTAAAACACATATGATGATACAAAATTAACAAGACACTTTGGCGAACAACTAAATCTTAATTTCAATGACATACGGATGGAAATGGCGAAATGGCATGCCTATTTGTATTATTTTATTTAACACAAATAACTATTTACAATGAGGAAACTAGATAACAACTATGTACATTTATACAAAAACAGGACAATAATTAGGCGACTACACCACCCCACTACCTGGGGGGATGCCCAGCGCACACCTCTCTTATCGCGGCTCCGCGAGGTTCCTGGTCGCGGATCTGGCGACGAGCGCGGAATCCGCGCGTCTTCGAGAGGTTCCGCGGGGGGCCAACGGAAGTCGCGGAGCAGACGCCTGATGGCTCGAGACGCAGCTTGACAGCGTCCAGCGCCAGTCGCTATAATTTATCTTTAGCATGCCATTTCCATCCGTATGTCATAGAAATTATGGTTTAGTTGCTGGTCTAGTGTCCTGTTGTTTTTGTTAGTATAATGTATTTCGTTTTTTTTTTAAATCTTATTTAGCACATAATATTTAAGATTAAGTTTAAACGGTTATCTTTTCAGTTTCTTCGTCGCGTCTTCGCAGGAGTGCACAGGGCCTTACTATACATGTGAATGTTTTTACAGAACAAGTTTTATATATGTCGGATCCGGTCGTTAGTACGGACATAAAATGAATCGGCAAACGCGCCAGTGGGAACTGGTGACATGACGCGACCTACTTACCAGTCTACCCACACCACAGCGTGTTTCTACAGAGCCCTGATGTTCAGCCCGAGGCGAAGGCGACATTCAATGTCTGACCGCGGCGGAATTGAGACGTCTTGGAACTGTACCCGATTCATTGTGCCCCGTGTTATTGTGTCAAGTTGTAATCTTAAGTAATTCGTTAGTTTTACTAGAAACAGTGTATCGAACTCAGTGTGTTTTCATAGCACGAAAACCATCGTTTGCCCACATGATGTACAAGCCTGACGGAGTAAATCCTGACATATCCGACTTATAAAAGTTCAATTATGAAGTAACAAGCAAAATATGACCCGGTCATGTTCTTGTCGAAGGTTTCCAGATTTTTAGGGTCATAGGTGTGTATGCTTGAATAGTGGAAAATTGGAAAGCTGTAAGAGTAGAGTAAGACCAAAGAAACGATGGATGGACTGTGTAAAAGATGAAATAGCTAGAAAGAGGTTCACTCAAGAGATAACGAGTAATAGAAAAGTATGGAAGAAGAAGACATGCTGCGCCGACCCCAAGTAAGAGGAATGATGAAGATTCTCCTCACCTCTCTGCCGTCTCCTGAGCCTGCGTCTCCTGCAGTAGACCATCAGCGCCAGAACTAGCACCATGTAGGCTCCAGCTACTGATATGGACACCACCACGGCTTTGCCCGCCACGCCGCTCGACTCTTGGGGAGGGAGCTCTCCTTCTGTGGAAGTTAATATGGTGTTTAGTGGAATATTGAGAAAATACCGTGATGACTTCAGCTGGTCCGTAGGCTTGTTTGCCATTCATCACCATCTGGGTAACCTTTTAGTAAAAGTTTCAGGGTTCTGATTACCCTTGTATGTAATTTTAATGGCTGGTCACCCATCCACGGACTGACCTCGGCAAGCGTTGCTTAACCTTAGAGATCGACCCCGCAGCTGTTATTATCTAGCCACGAGCCCCTCAGCGACTACTCATACCTTGGTGCACGACTAGGGTGAGCTCGTGTCGCGCGAGCCCGGCGGCGCTGCCGGCCGTGCAGCCGTAGCGGTCCGCGTCCGGCGTAGTCACGTTGTGGATGATCAACGTGCCGTTGTTCATTAGAATTAGTCTGATGAAGAATATGACATACAGCTTTAACAATACACAACGCGAAATTTACATTTTCTATAAATGGATTTGAATGTGTGTAGGTAGGTAAATTGTCAGAAAAGTAAATGTGTCGGTTGGACTTAGCGATTAAGCCCGTATATGCACTATGCGGTTAGCCGGATTGCGGCCAGCCGTCCGGCTGACCGGAATCACAATAATCAAAACCGCATGGTGCGTATACGGGCTTACTCATTTATTAGTTCTTTTTTTAATTATTTAAATGAATTTATTAATTTTTAATTACTGTTAATTATTTTAAATGCTACTATCAATATTGTATAAAATTGTTGTACCCGACAGGGTCCATGTGAACTTTATTATTATTTTAAGATCTTGTAAAAATGTAAAATACATGTGATATGCAATAAAAAATTTAATTGAAGACTTAAACAGCTGAAATAACTGAACAAATAAAAACATAAAAGTAGTAGCATTAGGAAAAGAGACATATTTTTCTATAAGTGTCGTATGTTAACAAATAATTTAATTTATTACCTGGCTGTTGTAGCGTTAACGCCATCTTCGACATCAACACCGTCTTCTAAAAACACAAAAAAACATTGTAAACATGGAGTACTGAGTAGTGTATACAGATCCTTCATGAAGGCGTCAACCAAGCATTCTGTATTTCAAACTGAGTAACTTTACGCAAAAATTATTGCTGGGAAACGACTTATTTTTTTGGGGTGAAAAATCACGTTTTACGGTAGGTCTCGATGGAAAGCACTCAAAGCATTGTGCTGATGGATGGATTGAATAAAACGGGGGTGGTGGGTGGTGTTTAAAGTAAAAGTCTTACATTAAAAAAAACTTGTGAAAAAGCTGTAACTTTGACTCCCAATATCTCCGTAACTATAAGGTTCCCATGGTATGGTCTAGAACAAAAAAAATGATCGCAAAGACGGGGAGAATAAGTGCCTTTCGGCTTCGTTAAGGGTCTTTTTACACACCCTTTATACTACGACGTAGAGTGCCTTGTTCCTAAAGGGAAACCGGCAAGAATCAGCTTCTTAGGTGTCTTCGGGGCTGCTAAGAAGAGTGTATTCATAATTACCATATAATTAATACGCAGTACCAATGCGTCACGATGCTCCTTAGAAGAATTTCTAAAGTTGCATCCAGGAAGACCATGAGGCATGCCGTGCGGTCAAACCCGAAATTAGTGGAGGGGATTAGGTGTACTCACGCTGCTTGCCCAAAATAGCGAGGTTCCGGTCCCAGTGCGTGGTGGGAGGCGGGTCGCCGGTAGCCACACAGTTCAGCACTACAATCTGACCCACCGTCACGTGCAGCTGTTCTCCTGGTGATGGTTCTACCACGCGGGGGGTTACTGCGGAAGAGGTAAATGTTATTTTTATAACATACAGATATTAAGCAAAACGATAAAAAAACGATGCTCTAAGGAGAGTGGTTTACAGATTTTCGAGGGAGAACAAATAAGTATAAATTAGTAATTAGTTTATAAGCATTTGTTAAAAAGTAAAACAAATGAAAATTTAGTGTCCGCACTTGTAAACTTATTCTCTATACTTGTTTGTTCCGATTCCTCAGACTAACCGTGAAAACGGTTTTGTGGGGCATAGTTCCTAAGTTAAGATTTCTGTAAATCTTGTCTTTATAAATAAATAAATAATAATAATAATAAGAACTTCTTTACAGAATATGAGGACGCATGAAAAGTTGCTCCATATAAGAAAAAATCATTTATATTTTTAAGGACCTTAGTGAGTATAAAATAGACAGAAACTTTTGATATCATTTAACATCATAGAATCGTCTAAAAATGCGTGATGCATTTGATATCTTTATGATCAACAGCTTCAACATATTATTTCCTCTATCTTGAATAAAATTTCCTGTAAATGGGAGAACACCGTCACTAAGCACATACCAACAACATCCAGATTAATCTTGGAAGTGATGGACTTCTCTCCATCAACTGCTTTGCAGGTGTACTGTCCAGCGTGGCGCTTCTCGGCGTCCGCTACCATCAGCGTACCGTTGGCTGAGGACACGCCGTCCGGTAGGGGAGCTGTGTCGTTCTAGAAGGTGATAAGCATAGATGAAATAGAATTATCATCAAAGTGGGACAGAGAAGCCTTTATCCTGGCTAGCTCATGATACAACACTAATCCACGTTAAAAAGCAGCTTGTTAAGACTTGCTCCATTGAACCACATTGTCGATATCCGACTGGAGCCGATTACAATCATAAGTATCTTCAAAATTTAGGTACAACTTCAAGTCATCTGCAAACAGTAGACACTTCGCCTATAAAAGTACTCTGAGCACTGTAGCCAGGTCGTTAACAAATAAAATTAATTCTAATGGCCCAATAATACTGCCTTGACTCACCCCGGAACACGAGTAATAAGGGCTAGATTCAAGTCCCGCATACTCGACGTACTGTCGGTGCTCGCCAAGGTAGCTAGCGAAAAACTTAAGTAATTGTAGTGTGAATCTCATCGTAGTTGTGTTATTAAACACTAAATTGTCATGACAGGTGGACATATTTGTCGAATTGACAGAAATTTTCGACAGGCACCATTGCCTAATGTCAAGGCAATTCGGCAGTTACATTAGTACGAATTATTTAAATAATGGCCTTAACGTCGTCGACGGATAGCAGTAGTAGTGAAGATGAATATTTGGTGCAAACAGAACGACATCGCACATTTAAACCAAGAATAAACGTTTCTTTCAATTTAAGTGATAGAATATTCCTAGAACGATAAAACACATAAAATTGAGACAGACGTAAAATTGTTCTATTTTTTTAATATTACCCTCATGTTCTCTCGTCAGCTTGCCTCATATTGTAGTGTGACAAATATGTCGTATGTGTTTACTATAACAATTCCTAAGTCTGAGAATATTTTCTTCGAGACAAGTAAAATCTGACAATCGTCGACTTTATTAAATTGGTTTTTTTGTTTGACAATTTTGTCAGTATTTACCTGTATTTGGAAATAATTGTCATCTTTATTAAACGGCACTTGTCGCGACAATTCGACTTATTTGTCAAAAATTGACAAAATCGTCGGATTGTTACGTTTTTGAAATAGTCCCCAAGGGTAGTTAAGCGCTATTAAACCAGGAATACTAGAATAGCGCTAGTCTATCCAAAACAAATAATAAATAAAAAAATTGTCAGCAGCACTTACCAAAAACCATTGTACAGTTGGAGCTACACCACCAGCTACTTTGCAGTGTATTTTCCCAGAAGAATTCAATTCCAATTTCTTGCTATAGGGCTCCGGTTCAAAACGCAGCTCGCCATCTGTTGATGAGTAGACAAACTAATTTGATATATTGAATACAACGCCATCTATTGCCGAGTAGATGCATTACTTTAGTTAATTGAATAAAACGCCATCTATTGCGATTCTTATTAGCTACTATTTGTTAGTTTGCAAGATCGTGATAATAGATGGCGGTAAGAACTAAAAACATTACGCTCTAAAACAAAGGAATGAATTAATATTATCAATTATCAAGGCATCCTTTACGAATCGGATGGGATGAAACCATAATGCCGGTAGTGTATATTAAAATATATAACCCTTTTCCATTATTCTACAGCTTTTTCTTAGGTTATTATTTGCGCGCCGGTTGATACGCCAGTCGTTACGCCTGACTACGCACCTGACCTTTTCGAAGGACTTTACCAGTGAAGTAAGGTCAGTGTTTGCCCTTCCAAATCTAGGGCGTCCTTGCCACGACCGAACCTAGGCTTATGATCGCGCTATAAATTATTTTGTAAGACTTTTCTTACTTTACTGTCTCGCTTATAACCCCAGGAGAGGTAGACAGAGGTAACCATCAATGTTTTAGTTTGCTAAAAACAAACTAGCTACACATTCTAAACATTTTTTTCAGACTATTTCGTGATGACTCATTTTGCATCGAGTACAAAGGGTTAGACCCAACTTGTGTGAATCCAAATGCCGTGGTCGTAAGAGGAAGTCTGAAAGTGGCGTCGGTGACTGAAAAGTTTTGTGGCAATCGGTGATCGTGGTATGACATGTGATGCGGAGGAATGAGGGAAATGTAGTGAGAAAAATGTTGAGTATGAATGTGGATGGGTATAAGAGTAGAGGAAGACCAAAGAAACGATGGATGGACTGTGTGAATGATAGCTAGAAAGGAGGTGATTGCTGAGATGATGAGTAATAGAGAAGTGTGGGAGAAGAAGACATGCTGCGCCGACCACAAATAAATTGGGACTGTGACAATGTGGCGACACTTGGGGGAGGCCTATGTCCAGCAGTGGACGTCTTTTGGCTAAAATGATGATGAAGGGTAGGAGAATGATGATTATGAACGTAAAGAACGTACGAGCGAGAAAAGCGAGCTCGTTAGGGTAGGTTATATTTTCTACTGACCATTCATACAGAAATAGGAGATAATAATATGCAAATACTTTGTCTTTTTGCACCCTTCCCCATACGTATGAGTTAGGTTCTTTTTGCTCATTCATTCAGAACAGAAATGAGAAACGAAGTTAATCTGTCAACCTAAAATAAATTGAGTTAGGTTAGAATGCAGATCCGCTGGATGCGAGTCGCACGGGACCAGTCAATGTGGCGACACTTGGGGGAGGTCAATGTCCAGCAGTGGACGTCTTTCGGCTGAAATGATGATGATGAAGTATAGAATGTACCTACTAGCGTGCGAAGCGAGCTCGAAAATTGTAGTATTTCGCCTGGGCAAATATTGCCTGAGATTTCTACGCCAACAGCCCTGTCGTCCTACCCATGTTTTGATAGCAAAAATATAATAGTCTTTACCATTGATACTGATAGCACGATGTCGTCTGCTATTCTTGTGGGCACGGAGCTTGTGAGCCGAGTGATGAGTCATTTCTGCAAAGAAAGAAAAATAAAGTTAGTTTAATTCATCGTTCATAGTTGAGTCGATTTTGAAACATATCACAAGCACGAGTAACACAAAGGTTTCTTTATGTGTACGTTGATACAAAGGAACATCACGATTTTTCTAAACTTCTAGGGTGTAAACAGACCCTTCATATAGCCGTCAACCAAGCATTATGAACATCAAACTAAGTAACTTTACGCAAAAATTATTGCTGGGAAACGACTTTTTTTTTAGAGGTGAAAAATCACGTTTTACGGTCGGAGTCAATGTAACTTACTCAAAACATTGTGCTGATGGATGGATTGAATAGTAACGGGGCGTGGAGGTGTTTAAGTAAAAAAAAAACAAGCAAAAAAAACTTGTGAAAAGTGTGAAAAAGTTGGAACTTTGACCCCCAATATCTCCATAACTAGAAGGTTCGTAGGTATAGTCTTGAAGTGCGTTTCGGCTTAGTTAAGGGTCTTATTACACCCTTTATAATCAAATTAAGGTCTAGTGTGGATGTAATGGATGTGACAGTTATCGTCTACCTAGCCTTTTCCCGACTATGTTGGGGTCGGCTCCCAGTCTAACCGAATGCAGCTGAATATCAGTATTTTACATGGAGCGACTGCCTATGTGACCTCCACAACCCAGTTAGTACTAGGTAATACGATACCCCTTGGTAAGACTGGTTGTTAGACTTTCGGGCAACTGACTACCTGTAACGACCGTCAAAGATCTACAAATGACAGCTTAAGTCTCGCGAAATCCAAATTGTCTTAGGTTATTTTGCAATTTGCAGGTCAGTACATGATTCGCGACCGTGGAGGAGCTCGTGGCTAAATAATAACAGCCGCTCGGGTCGATCTTAAGGTTAAGCCGTGCTTGCCTAGGTTGGTCTGTGGATGGGTGACCACCCATTACATACCGAGTTTCCTCCGTGCCTCGGAAAGCACGTTAAGCTGTTGGTCCCGGCTGTCATTTGTAGATCTTTGACAGTCGTTATAGGTACCTAGTCAGTGGCCCAAAACGTCTGACAACCAGTCTTACCAAGGGGAATCGTATTACCTAGTACTAACTGGGTTGTGGAGGTCAGATAGGCAGTCGCTCCATGTAAAATACTGGTATTCAGCTGCATCCGGTTAGACTGGAAGCCGACCCTTACATAGTTGGGAAAAGGCTAGGCAGATGATGACATAATTCGCGACCGTAACACGTATGTAGTTCCAAGTTGTTCAATATAACCCTCGTAATTTCTTTAATCCCATTCAATGACTATTTTATGAAGTATCATTCAATGCTACTCTGACTCTTGCACCTTCAACAAAACCTGTATTTTATGTATACCATAGTTAGGTACATACATCTCGCTCTTGAATCCAATCCGCGATGCAGCAAGTACTCAACAATGAGATGAACAAACGATCAAGCGTTTTGTTGATACAGACGCAACGCAACTGGTCACTCGAGCAGAGTGCACTCTCGACTCTGATTGATCTTCTTAATATAGGCCGCTATTTGCTTCCATTTTGAATTTGTATTTATGCTTGGTGTATTTGGGATTGGGGCTCTTTATCCTGATTTGGCTGGAGTGGACTTTTGGGGGTATGAAGAGCAGGGTGTAAAGTTCTTCATCCCCTATAGAAAAGGGGGTATCCTTCGACTAGACGGGTGATGGCTGGTGGGCTTTTTTTATATAATCTTAAGTCGCAAATAAATTTAACTGCGCGATTTAGGAATTTGATGTCAGTTCTTCATGTATCTCATAGATGGCGCTGTAGTACTTTTTGTACTATGTTACTGTAGTATTTTTTGTTGGACCTCTACAGACTCGGCTGTCCAAACTCAAAACCTAGCAAGAGCATCCGAACGGTGTTGTTCTAAATGGTCGTAATGGACCATTTAGAACACAACACCGTTCTAAATGGTCAAAGAGAATGTTACTTTCCTTCTCCTATAAAATTTGCTCAGATGCTTTTCCTAGGTTTTGTTTTTGGACAGCCGGACTGCTCCGTCCAGTATTTTTTCGGTTTTTGCCATGAAGAAGTCATAAATGATGTACTAGCGCGCTCACTTTTGACCCTTAGGGCCCTGAGGGTCAACTACTTTTCACCCTTCTGCCCTGAGTCATAAAGGTTGAAAGTGGTCAACCATCAGTAAGCGCGGTAGTACGGTTCAGTTGGCATTTCAAATGACAAGCAGGCATTAATTCCCTATTGGAAAATCACCGTTCCAATGGTCTACCACGACGTCATAAAGCAAGAGTAATTCCAATGTGAGAAAGAGATAGCGCTAGACGACCAGTATAGCTCTGTCTCCTTCCCACACTGTACGTCCTAGTTACCCCCCAGTTCCCTGTGTTAAGTCTAAAATAGAAGGTATTTTTGGGAAAATGTTAATTATTTAAGAATGGCCCATTATTTTTCAAAAAATTTTAGAATAGCTTCACGAGATGGAACTTTTATTAAAGCTCGATATTTCATTGTCATTCCTTCAACAGGATAATGTAGATAAATGTTTCACAAAACACATTACTATAGCACTAAAATAACTACATACCACATCAAAAGTGTGCGACATCGCGGTGGTTCCATACTTAGAATGAGAACAAACGGTTTCACGCCATCCTGTTGTAAACATAAACAGACTGCTTATAGTTAACTTTGACTGTGAGTTAATATTAACTGTGCGGCGGGATATATCAAAAGAGCTTCATGTTTATAAGAATTGTGGCCAAGCGCAAGCCTACTAAAAGTAAAAAAAAATGAATTAAATTAAAAGTCTAACTATCTTTTATTAAATTACCTTTATTTATTTTCTTTAAACATAATTTACATTTTTAATTATTTCTTTACAAAGTAATATAAAAAAACATTTAAAAATATAAAAAATAGCAGCCCACCAGCATCGGGAACAGGGTCCGAGCTACCGGTGGTCAGAGTATTATCATTAACACTAGAAACGGGTTATGTAACATGTTTACTGATTGTTTTGAGTTCCAGATTTTTTTTGACGTGACAACGTCTTATAATTCGATGGAGCCGGCTGCACGCACGAAAAAACGGGCGTTACCTCGTTCTGTGGCGTGCCATAAAACAATTGCTCAACGCACATTCATACTTGTAAAAAAATTGTATTTTATGCTTACAAATAAATGTAACTTGATCAATTCAATTGTGATTTCCATTTACCTCCTTCTCTATATCCATACAAAATATCTATCAAACAAATAAAATTTAAATTTTCTTTTGAAAAAATGCAACCATTCCATCAGTATTTTTTTATGACGATGTCACGTTCAACTATCGTCAGTAATCCGACTTTACAGACAACCGATTTGCTCTTTATGATAGTGAGCATGATAGTTTAAAAACCTATATCTGACATCTCGATGGTCTAGCGCGCACAAGATTAGCTAACCAGTAGCCAGCTAGACTGACAAAAAATCTAGCATTTCAGCCAAAATCTAGTAAAACACCCCATCTTTTACCTAGACTTTTTTTTACTTCGTTGGAGTCCCAATCTAACCAGAGGCAGAATACCAGTATTTTACATGGAGTGACTGGCTATCCACAAATCAGTTAGCTAAGCAAATTATTTAACAAAATGAACATCCCAATCCATGGACTGATGTCTTTGGCCTAGTGGTATCACTATTGCTGAGCACGTAGTTCTGGATTCAACTACCAGGTCGGTTAAAATGTTATTTTGCTATTCCCATTAAGAATTAGTAGTAGACCGAAGTATGGTTTTGTGCCAAGTTGATACATTAGGCTCGCCCCATCACATTTTCTGTATCGTGTGGTTAGTGCCTAGCCTGGTGTCAGAGTTTTTATGCCACCCATGGGCCTCTGACTTGGCTTTACATGCCGTCAAGAAATTTCTCTCAGACATGCTGGTTTCCTCACGATATTTTCCTTCACCGAAGCAAGTGATAATTATACAATACGCTCATGAGACAAAAACATATCTGGCGGAAGATGTGTGTACTACCACACCACTGTCCAACCCTCCGGAACTACAGGCGTGAAGTTATGATAAGTATTAACACCCCAAGAAGTCCAGTAACTCACCACACATCTTCGAACACAGATTTTTCATCCCAAAACAACACAGACAGCGTCCAATTGCGGTCCATAGTTAGAACAAACGGTTTCACACTGCGCGGCGGCGAGTAAACAAACACAGCGGCACATCAAACGCACTGCGCGTACGCATTTACATTTGTAGGGCGACCATGGTCAAGAGTGTTTTGGGATAGTGTACATTTGACGGTGGAAAATGGATTCACGGTTTTTGTTATTAGAATAGTTTACTTCACTGTGGCCATGATGATATTTCAAGAAAGAAGGTGTCTGATGAGATGACGAGTAATAGAGAAGTATGGAAGAAGAAGACATGCTGCGCTGACCCCAAATGAATTGGGATAAGGGCAAGAGAATGATGATAACTTTACTGTCGCTGGCTTAATCAGGCCCCGATTTAGCCAAAAAGCAAATCATAAAGAAGATCGTGGAAAGAATTGGGCAAGACCAAAAAGAAATGGCCTTATGCCTGCGTATCCATTTATTTGGACAAAAGCTTAATTTAAGCTGGAATGAATTCAATTATGTCATTAGGCTTACTCTGTCTAGTATTATTGTATGCCTAGCTGTTGCCCGCGAACTTTTTCCGCGTGAAATTATTATAAAAATATGACTTCTTTATTTGAATCTGATTTTTTTTCATGAGCTTGATTTTTTTGGCACGGAACCCTATTTATTTTCGAAAATAAAAGTAGCCATAGTTACTCCTTATAACATCAGCTATCTGCCAGTAAAAGTTCCGTTAAAATCGGTCCAGCCGTTTCAGAGATTAGCCGGAACAAATGGACAGACAAAAAATTAAAAAAATAATATTTTTTTATTTGTTATAAGTACTGTATAATTCTTTCATATGCATTCAGTCAAAAGCTGTTATTTTGAAATTACAAACAGACACTTTAATTTTGTTTATGTATTTGTTTAGATTATGTATTACTGCGGTGGTGGGCGCGATAACTTTATCTTTGGCTTCGAACAACTTTATATTACTGTGGGTCTCACCGACAGATAAACATTGACAGCTTACACACATTATTGTACTGTTATCTTGTTGCCACTGTTACGTTAGTTGTATATTACATACCTACAAAACAAACACATTTTTCTTCGTGAGATGACTAATTTTATTTATGACGTGACACATAGAAATTAAAACTTTTACGCACAGTTAGTTTCTTTCCTTTACATTTAACATACCACTTAAATTATTTAAAAAAATGTAAGCCAACCAGTGTCGGGAACAGGGTCCAAGCTACCGGTGGTCAGGGCCCCTGAGAGAGGAACCTCCTCATAATAGGCGCCGTGTCTAGCTAGCTGAGATACTATATTTTGCTATGACGCGGACACAAATAATCCCTAGCACCAAACAGGACTATCCCAAAACTCGCCGAACTTCGAACCACCGTACAAAATCTAAATATACGCGGAGGCAACTGTTGGCCATCACTCGCCATTGAACCCACACACCGCGGGTTCAACCGATCAGTTATCACTTGGCTATTACACTACAATCGTCGAACACTAATGTGGACGTAGAATTTCTTAAACCTCGGTCACGACCTCGGCTGAAGATACTTGCGACGCAACACGCGCGTGTGTCACTTGTGTCCTTAATAACGCGAGTACCGTTGTCTTGGGTGACTCGACGCATGTTCAAAACAATTTCTTTAATTTGTTTTCTCTGCAGTAGATAAGGATATTTCTAGATCCTTGACAGTTGTTCCGAGTAGTCAGAACCCCGAAAGACGAACCACCAATCTCAACAAGGGGTATCGTGTTACCCTGTAACTGCAGGTTTGTGGAGAACAGGCAGCCGCTCCATGTAAACTACTCATATCCAGCTGGACTTCCAGTCAAACTGAATGCAACTGCATCCAGTTTGACTGGAAGCCGACCCCAACATACTTGGGAAACGGCAAGGTAGATATTAATTTCTCCGCAGTCGCTGTAAAACGCGTATCGCTCGAGCGCGTAGCTCGTGGCCATGCGGTTATTGCTACCGGAAACAGCACTTAGTTCGCGTGTTATGATAAATGATTGGAATTGATAGCTGATTAGGTAAATAGATGGCGTTGATTGATTCGGCTTCGGCTTTTTTATGTTGTTTGTGGTAAAGAATCAAATGGGCCAATGGTAAGTGGTCAATGCTGCCTTTGGACAAGCTATCTAAACGCTTAGACTAGAGCTCCACGTTCAAACGCCACGCTTCTTGCGACTGTGACTACGACGGAGATAACAAATGACATGACAGTAGTTGCTAAGAGCAGGCAAGAGTCCCGTATGCTTAGTGCGAGTTTTTTTTACGTATCGAGCGCGTTAACGTTTACGCAAATTAGTATGGCGCTGGGTAAGCGACAATTCGTGCCGCTAGGTGGCGGATACCCAGCGCCATACTACGCCATACTGCTACGTAACGGTATTCGAAAGGCACAAATGACACGGGCGCGTCACGCGTGTCGCTTGACGCGAGTCGGATCGCCTGAGGTTGTGAACAGGGCGTTAATGTGACCGGAAACGGCACTTAGTTACGATTGGTATGATAAATAGTTAGAATTGATAGGTGAGTAGGTAAATAGATGGTGCTGATAGATTCGGCTTCGCCCTTTTATGTTGTTTGTGGTGACGAACCAGGTGTGCTGGTTTTAAGTAGTTATCGTCGCCATAGTCACTTGTGGTCATCTTTAATAATTCCTCCCCTGTTCGTTTCTGTTAAATTTAATTGCGCGATCGAACACAGTTCAATTATTGTTTCTCAGGGACTGGCGGAGCTTCATTGCTTCGCTTGTTTGGTGGTATCGACTGTTGATTCTGACTTTCAGCAGTTGTGGTGGGCTTGTAATCTGTATGGATCTGATTGAACAGAGAGATTTCGGAGATCCGATTATGATGGTCGTTGAAGTAGGCAAGTCTGGGTGGAGCTCGAGAATTTATATACGCAGCGTAGAGAACCTCTGCTCTGAGCTATGGTGGACCGACAATCCAAGATGGCTGGGTTGGGACAGATTGGATGCATTGGTAGAGTGATAGCGAATGAGCATCAATGTGCAATACGGGCTTAAAACTATACTTACTACCTATAAATTTTACATGGGAATATTGAATTATAATCTGAAAGAGTTTTTTACTGAAGATTAGGACGCGTATTGCAGTTATGCGTAGTTGTGGACAAAAACTTTAACTTATAGAATAATTAAAACTATATATTTATGGAAAAAAAAAATTGTTTAGTTTTGTTTTTTGGTTCTAATTATTCTTTATGTGGCTCTAATTCAATTATATGAAAAGTACAATAGAATCAACATTTTATTAAATAATTTATAGTCTAATAAAAAGTTTAGTAATCTTTTACTTAAAAATTTGTAAGTAAACATTTATTTAGCAGAGAAAATAGCCAAGTTAATGATGCCAGGATTAAACCAAAACTTCTAAACAGATTTAGATGACAAAATTCTCTAAACTCTGACACCTAAACAAGCTTTATATTCTCATATACTAAAACAATTTCATCAGAAGAGAGAACGAAGGAAAATACCGCGTCAAAATATCACCCCTTTTACAGGGAGGGGTTAAAACAATTTAGTCAAGCGCTCCACAGATCCTAATAAGTACTGACGTTTAGGAGATTCAAGATGGCGACAGCTTCGCATGTCCGACTTTAAAAAGGAGTAGGTTGTATTCCTATGTTAGTTTGATGTATTTTTGTTATGTATTTACATCGATTTTTCCGGGATTAACACGATTCTTTTTTTACCGAGATTTATTTTGGCACCGACTTTCGTAACTAAAGTTATTTAGAACATTTTAGTGTTTTTCTGGAAGTTGATTGTTTGTTTTTAGTGAAAAAGTTTTTATTTTTCTGTATTTAAATGTGTGTCGATGGCAATCTAAATTGTGTCGGCCCAGAACTTAGCCACTAGTTTAGCGCCTAGGTACTAGGCTAGGAGCACTAGGTGTCTTTCGTGTCCTGTTGTTTGTTCATTACAGGAACTGGTGAACGCTACTGAATAAAAATTATATGGGATCACTCTGCGGGCTTCCAAATGACAGAGAAATCGATGAAAAAAGAAAGATTCTCGTCGAATACATAACCTCCTTCTTTTAAGAAGTCGGTTAAAACAATTTAGTCAAGTGCCCCACAGATACTAATAAGCGCAGACAATTTGAAAAACCAAGATGGCGCCCGAAGGCCGTTACTTTTTATTTCCCAGTTTCTAACTATCCTTTGTTAGGTTTGGCTTAGTGTTAGTAGACGAGTCCGGTGTTTCAAATGGGAAAGGGTTTTATTTTAATTATTGGTTTGCTATAAGGTTCTCTTAAAGTTTAGCAAATGTAATTTTATAATGGGGAATAGGATTTTAGAGAAATGCAAGAAAACTCTTCCATTTTAGAAGTTTACAGTACGTGTTTTATCGTTATGTTACTTATCCTCAAGAGCTAAAAGCAAGTTAAAAGAACACAAGTCAAAAACTAACTACTAAAGACGTTTAAAAAATGTCAGCTTTATAAAATCTGTTGGAAAAACGACCTTTGGCATTTACTTTTAAAACATAAACGTAGCAATTTGGTTGAAGATTTTAAAATCGTTGCTGCATGGAAGGTGTGTCTAACATATCGAGGGGTGAAAGGCTATTTGGTTTAAGCGACATCTTGGGCGATATTGAGTTATATACATATTCGGAATCAGCAAATTTTTCTCCGTCGAATGATGCCGGATTCATTTAAATCTGAGCACTTTTTTGGCGCTTCAAACAACTCTATTTTTGGGTTGTTTCCAAAGTGGCAGTGTATTATCTGACGTCGTTTTTGCATTAATTTTTTACTAGTGTACTTGAACTATACAATGATTTAAAGAACCGAGACATAAATCAGTAGACCTTTCTCAGATAAAAGATTCAATATCGGTTAAAGCGTTTTTCTTGTTTCTATTTTTTATTAACATGTGACTTAAATCATTTTGATTTCCACGGTTTACATGTCGTGATGTCGCTTAAATCATTTGTCCGTCAACAAAATACGACATGGAGTGTCGCTTAAGTTCTTTCAGCTTAAGTGAATTAGCCAGTCAGTCAATTTAATCTCAATTGGCTGGTGAGATAAATAGCTTGCTACAGTTAATTTTGGGCTGCGTCACTTCAAGCGACTCTGCAGTATATTTTCAGAATAAGCCAAACAGGGCTTATTCTGAAAATATACTGCAGAGTCGCTTAGTATCTTTTTCCTGTAGCCAATAGTAGTTATGAAGTCACTTAAATCTTTTTTCCGTTCCCTGAAAAATAGTGGCTTAGGGCAATTCGTATTAAGCGACATTTATCTTCTTAATTAAAGGTCCGTTTTATATGATATAAGCATCAACACCTCGACGTTTTCAAATTAATTTAAATTAAGTTTACTCCATTCCAATAGCTGAAGAAGTTTTTTTGTTATGATTTTTTTTCGGAAATTTTAAACTTTAAATGGCTCTCCTGTAAAGTTGCAAAAATGTCGCTTAAACCAAATAGCCTTTCACCCCTCGAATTATTATCACGCCTGTTATCTCCGAAAAGTAAGGCAGAGGTGTACACATTACACATTTCGACAGTTATGTTGAAGTACCATGTAATAGTGGGAGAGTCTAATGCCATCAATCGGCACTATAGCTGCTAATGAGAAATTCCTGATGGAAAAATCCACTAACACTTTGCCCGACCTGGGAATCTAACGACGTACCCTCATGCTCAGCAGTCAAGCTTGTAACCACGGGAAACGTTAAAGGTATGTTTGAATATAGAATGTCGATTAGATTAGTATTCCAGTCCTAAGTAAACTAGAATGAGGTGTTAAAGCTTTATCTATGGTAGACAGTCGAACTATGCGATCGTTATTCAAAATCATAGACATCGAATACAATCGATGTTTATTTGATGTTGTCTATGCTGCCAATATTTTTTTTTTTATTTGCTGTTGTGGTATACGGATGGAGACCAAAATGAAATCGTTTGCCAGGCAATATTTCAAAAAGTCTAGAAGTAGGTATCGACTATTTTGTTGCCTAGGATTAATAATATTAGCCTATTAGGTACTGTCCCACAGCAAAACTCCTTGCTGTCATTTTAATTTATTTGGGCTGGCAATTTTGCCCTGAAATGACGAATATTCTTCAAAGTCCACAAAAGTTTTTACCATTACACTAGCTCTGTTTCATTAATAGTTTGGCAAAGTTAACATCCGTTACATTAACAGTATCAATATTATCACAAAATAATTAATTAAAATTCAAAAGCTTCTAAAATAAAGCCATTACAAACCCAACAACCGTTACAGGTGTCTCAATCCACAGATAACCAAATCAAAATAAAAAAGAAAAAACATTTAAAAATCGAATGCAGCGCCCCTCGCGGGGTCCCGCGCAACTGCATAATGGCGGCGTTGCCATGGCAACGGCTCGTAAAATTTTATTACTCGCGCCCTCCGTCCCGCGCTTTCAAAACGGTTACTTTGCAAAGCCATCCTAGATTAGAGATCATTTCATTTCAACGTGCTAGGCACTTATTCCCTAGTGGTTTCGTTTATCGCCTAGATTTGATGTGGATTTTTCCCTGAATGATGTGCGTTTGATTTTGCAGAAGTGGTTGGGTTTCTGTATTCGTCGCTTTATGCAAAGGGGTTGGTCGATCGAGTTGAATTTAGAATCGATTTAAGACTGGCTGAATATCTTTTATAACGTGAATGCTGTATGTAGCGTTTTCTGACGATGAAATTGTTCGAGACAGAGAATCTAAATAAATAAAACTCAATTATATTGCAAAAGATTAAGAGAGTAGGTATTTAATAGAACATTTTAAATCATGAGACTAAAAAAAGGTTACTATTATAATATACGGTAAGTGCATCCGTGGCTATCCAGTAATTCGATCAGTTATGATCGTGGAGTAACTATTCGGATAAAACCTGTCCGAGGTTATAAAATCCAGGACAGATTTTAAAGTTCAGGTAATTAATCTTTAGCCACAATCCTAGTCTAGAAAACCATCCATAACAATTTGAGTTCAGACACAAAAACTTTTCAACAGTGACGAAACGAAAGGGGTGTCAAACCATCTCCATACTGCCAAAGAACGAAACGAATTGTATTTCAAAACTAAACTCGGTTCGAAAAGACATGTTCAGTGTTTTAAGAACTTTGCATCCTATTTTTAAAAGTATTTAAGATTCTTCAGTAGAATATTTCTACTGCAGTAAGTAGATTCTTTTAGATCTTGATAAGTTAGACCTCACCCCGTACTAAAACCGTTTATAGCCTGAAACACCTCGAACGCCTGAAAGTAATAATTTAAAGTGTATGCTAAACAGTCGTCATTAAAAATTATCTGGCATTAAAATATTACTGCCTCGCATAAGTAAAATCTAAAATCATTACCATTCTGGTGAAATACTATTAAAAAACTTCGTAAAAGGTAAATAATCTTCTAATGAACGTCGAAACTTGACCAAGACTGGCGATTACACCCACGAAAATAAAAAACTTAATCTTGATTAGTTTTTTTAATAAACTGTCGTGTTCAATTTTCATCAAGAAGTCGACACTAAAAACTTCAATAACACAAATAGCACAAACTTAATTAGACAGAAGCACTTTGTTAAATAATTAAAGTCACCCCCACTACCCCCTCTTGCCATAAACAACCCCTAGAAGTCGTAAAATAACACAAGTTTATGGATTTTGGACCCCCAGTATGCTACATTTTACGTCGACCCAGTAGGGCTGGGAAACGCTCTATCGATAACCGTAACGATAAAACTATATTGATGATAATCGAATATCGATTTTTAGTAGACATCACAGTCTGTAATCTCGAGATTTGATTCCGATTTTATGGAATATTTGCACGATTCCGCCTCTTAAAGGTTGAATAACGGTTTTGTCGATACTAATCGGTTTTGCATTTAAACCTATCTAATTAAAACAGACGTGTATCGGTTTTAAATGCCGTATTACCAAACTTGGGAGCTTATAAGCACGACGTTCATCCTAATCGATTTCCCTCAAAGTTTGTCGACTTTAAGCGGCACGATAAACAAGATCTTTGTTTGTTTTGGGTACCTCAAGTGTGTGCTCACTTCGTTGGTATTAAAATATTGATATTACGAGACAAGAAGATATATGAGCATAAGCAATACCTTTTTCCTTTCTTTGCTATGAAGAAGCCAGCCTTTGGCTACACGCATTTCGTCAAACTTCGAATCCAAGGTTTAGAAGGAACATGGATGGGTTTTAGTTAGTAGAAGTCTGACGCTCCCTTCCGCTCCGCCCAGAGTGGGGGGGTTCATTTGATGATTTCCAATCCGAAAAAAAAAGGTTTTTTTTTATCTGTCGTTTATTCCTCCAATTTTCCCAATACAGCTCTTTCTTATGGTCGCTTCTGTTTTACCGATATTTGGCATTTATCGTTAAAACTAACACAACCCTACCGTCACACTCATTACCTTTTATCGTAAAAAAACTTAATGGCGAAACGCAAACGAAAAGTTCGTTTAACGTTCACGTGAAGTATATATTTTTAAAAATGCTTTCCCATGTGGAAATACTATTTGGGGATTTTTAAAACCTTTTACTGTAATTTATTTTGATATGGACGCGTGGAAAATGTTTGCAATCAACTTTTGGAAGCGTATATGACGGACATGAATTTAAAATAAAGTAATTTGCTGTAGAGAATACAAATGTGGTGCGAAAATAACAAAACATTCCGCAATTTCGCCGCCATTTTTCCTTATTTCGCACCAAATTCGATTCCCCTACACGTATATTTTCTGGCAAACGGCACCAGGCAAACGTACACAACCATACATCCTCTAGTCTATGCTCTAACGTAACAAGACAGGATGGCATTCTCGACACGTAGACAATAACGTCTCGTCTGTCACTTGGACGGGAACCCGCTAATTAATTTTAGATACAGAAAACGTGTTAAGTTTCGCAAATAATTGCTAAAAAGGACTGTTTTAGGACTAACTAATTCAAAATCAGTCCTCAATGTTTTTATTTTTTTCAGCAAAGACCGTAAACACAATGTAGTATTATAGTTATTAAATTGATCTGTAGGACTCTCTCTCGGAGACTGTAAACAGTATTTAACTTTCGTATTCAATGTCTCAAAGACTTATCAACACGACAATGAGCTAATTCACTGTTAACGTCAGGGAGAGGTAACATTTGTGATTGGCTGTGTGAAAGAACAATAGCTAGCCAATCACAACACTTGACATTTGAGTTTGACGCATGTTGTATAATCTGTGGTTGCATGGAAAAAACATTGAGAAAAGTACGCTTACAGGCATGACTTGTTTCCACTTTTAATTACTCTAGGTACCTACGCAAACTAAAAGATTTATATTCAGTAGCATTTACTTAATAAACTTTTCTTATTTTATCAAGAGAACGCAGCAATAGGAACGTCTGAAAGTTTCAAAAGGCGCGCTCAGCATAAGTTAGTTTCATGAGAACGCTCGCCATTTTACATGGCTAATTAATTTTTATAGAAAAGGTCTTTGCGCACTCACTTTTATTACATTGGAAAAGTTACTTGTAATTATATTACGAGTACACTTTGCAGTAAAAGATGTTAAGAAAGCAAGTTTTTAAATAAATTTTAAGTTAGTTTGACATTTCTGAGTCAGTGATACTTGAAAACGGGCTAGTTTTTTGAGCTGGCAATTTTCCAGAAAAGCACTACGTTGAAAAAGAATACGAAATAATGCATTAACAGAAAGATAATTCAAATTAAATGCAAGCCCTGAGTGCAGTCATCAGAACTTTGAACAGTAATAAATATTTGACAATTCAATTAGTTGGTAGCGTTGGTACGACTGTCTGGTCGGCAAACACTGTCGGGTGCAATCATATGAATTACTGGTAGCCAATGTAAGCGTTGCACTTTACTCATTTCGTCGAATTGTTTGCACCGATTTCCAATTTATGTAAATTGATTTGAGGGTTATTAATAGTCACTGGTTGACATCTGGTGGTTTTAATATTTACGTCCGTGTGGTGGAGTAATTGGGATCTGCTGTTGGTTTGTTTTGACTCGGAAAACTATTTAGTATAAAACAAAGTTGCTCCCGCTGTTTGTAAGCTTAGATCTTCTAAACTACGCAACGGATTTGAATACAGTTTTCAGCAATAGATAGAGTCATTCAAGATGAAGGTTTATAAGTGTATATTGCACCCGTGCGAAGCCGGGGCAGGTGGCTAGTAACTTATAAAACTTTTCATGCACAAAGAAAATTTGCTGCAGTCGGCTGTTGAGTATCATTTAATTATATACCTCGACATGTGCTTTTCTCAGATTTTGTTTCGTGCTATGGGGGAGGATGAAATCTATAATTCCATTCATGGCTGACATTCGGATCAGGACATATAGAACAGTTAAACGAGCTTTCTGTCAAACGAGCCCTCCCTCCGGTACAGCCTGGTTCTTTTGGGACTTGAATACCATTGTAAACATATTTTGTGAAATTGTCTGTGGTTATTGAATAGAAAAAACAAGATGGCGGTATTAGTTCCGACTATGGACACACGTTAGAAGAATTAAGCAGTAAAATCAAAAATATTTTATTTCACATAGGCCTACATGGGTACTTATAAAACGTCGAGAAGAACCAGCAATAAACTCCATGGTGCACTTTGCAGTACTATACCATATCTTTAGAATCATAAAGTACAGATGAATCGAATTCTCCGCCTCATGTGTAGGTCACGGGCGACCAATGAATCATGATACAAACCTCATCGGTCCAGTGTCCCTACAAGATTCCGAACCGGTTTGGAAACGCGCGCCCATTGTAGAATACGCTGCAGATTTTAATCTGCTGATACAGATTACAAAGCGCGCATCGATGCATCTTCTACCTTATAAATCGGACATTGGATTGCCTACGGGTTTATTCGTCTTTTATTTTCAATTCAATTCAATTCCTTTTCAGTTTTCAATCAAGCGTTGGATCATACAATAGCATTAGGTAGCATTTTTCGTTTTTTTTTTTTTTGTTTTTAGTTTTTTTATTCCGCAGCGACAATGTTTTTGGCCTGAGGGCAAGTGTCACCCTCATTCATCCTGTGAGAGTCGCTAGACTAGGAGAAGAAGAAGAAGGGGCTAAACTTGAGCCCAAAAACGACACGATTAAATTCATAAACCTGTAAAGGTTCTTGCGGGGAAAAACGATACAAAATGCGTTGGAAACGCCTCGGATTGCAATGCTGAGAAAGATCTGGCGAATGTGTGCGGAAAGAGCGATCGAAAACAAACGAAAACTAACGATAATATAAACAGATTCCCTTGTAGGTTTTGCCCGCCATACAAGAGATCATTAATCGAAACGCGGGTAGTTTTACAACTACCATCGAGAACGTCACGAAGTTTGGTTGTGACCTTATCATCTCGGATCACACCATGATGCGGAATAAAATACGAAATTTCTGAAGAATCAGAATTTGTAGGTGAAATATAACCCTTTTCTAAATACTCGAGGATGACACTGTCATACGCGACCTTTAATTGTGGAGAAGCTTGCATCTTCCGTTCCAAGCAGTAAAACCTACGTTCACTTGCTTGACTTGAGTTACCAAGGGTATCGACATCACCCTTGAAAGCACACCACCACCACGAACACCACCTCACCCTCACCCCCTCTCCGCCCTCCTCACCTTGTGCTATATGTATGCTGCACTAGAACTGTCCTGTGCAGCATATATACAGGGTGTAAACAGACCCTTCACATAGCCGTCAACCAAGCATTCTGTACATCAAACTAAGTAACTTTACGCAAAAATTATTGCTGGGAATCGACTTTTTTTTTTGGGGTGAAAAATCACGTTTTAGGGTAGGACTCGATGGAAAGCACTAAAAGCATTGTGCTGATGGATGTTTGACCCCCAATATCTCCGTAACTAGAAGGTTCCCAGGTATGGTCTAGAACAAAAAAAATATCGCAAAGACGGGGAAAACAAGTGCCTTTCGGATATGTTAAGGGTCTATTTACACCTTTTATAGCACAAGGTCTGTACACCTTGCATTGTACGTAGAAGTTAAATTTCTTTATAACTTTCTTGTGGTTGTAGGTTTAGGCAAAAATCGATAAATGGCCTTCGTTAACCGTACTTAGGGCGCGAAACATTTAGTATGGAACGATGATACGATTTTCAGTATGTACTCTTACACCCGTATCTATTAACAAGTCAAAGGGATTACTTGAGTAAATTCTGTAGTTTAGTAATTGCTTGAAGTTAGAACTGTCAAAAGTTGGAATTCTTAGCTTTGCTTTTTTTGACGGTTCTTACTTCGTTAAAATTTTTGTTTTTTAAATAAAAATGGTTGCAGAAGTTATTACTTAAACTTCAAGTAATTATTTTAACTTACAAGTGATACTATTCAAGTGTAAATATCATTGACAACGTTAGAGAAACGAAATAATCTTTTGACGAGGTAGGGCGAATATACGCCAGTAGTCAAGCGAGTGGAGGACTAAAAGCTTTATCTTTCTACATCCAACATTTGGTTAGCTTTAACTGTACCATCCTGTTCAATTATGACTATTTTATAAAAAGGTACCTAGTCAAGTGTTGCTTGTGCAAAAATCTACAAAAAGAAACTACGACGACTGCTAATTTTCCCCTAATTTAAGATCCAAAAATCTCACAATAATACTTAACCAACATAAAAAACACCACAAGACAAAACATCTTCTTGCAAACTCGATATTTTTCCTAAGGGCGGGTGCACATTGTATTCGAGGCACGTTCCCGACCCAAATACAGGGCGCAGACGCCTTGCCACCTCACAATCATTGCGTTCAGAAGAACGTCTGTTTTATATTGGAGCTTCTAACTTAATTGACAAGGATCAATAATGTTTGACGATCGTTTATTTCAATGGGCGAAAAAAAGGAAAAATGTCTATGGTGACTTGTGAAAAGAGCGCGAAAAAAAAGAAATCTATGGTTTTTTTTAAAGATGGCGAGGATATGTTAATGTTTTTGTAAGGAAGCTGCAGTTGTTTTGAATTTAATCTGCTGTATTATCTAATGTAAACATGTTTGATTGGTTGGTTGTTACTTTTCGACATGAGCTTTAAGATAATTGTTTAGGATGTACCAATTTTTTTCTTATATTTCTCTGGTCTGCTTTTACTAACTATTATCCGCGGAATAAAATGAACTTCTGACTGTTTTTTTGTATAGGTAATAACTGACACATCATCATCATCAACATTTCAGCCGAAAGACGTCCATTGCTGGACATAGGCCTCCCCCAAGTGTCGCCGGTATTGACCGGACCCGTGCGACTCGCATCCGGCAGATCCTCAGTATCAGATTCTCAGTCATCGGTCCAGCTAGTGGGAGGCCTTCCAACGCAACGTCTGACTGACTGACACATATGTATTTCTACTTAGATAAAAAACCTTTTCTTAGACAAGTCAAAGAGAAGTTTCAAAAACTTAAAACATTATTTTTTTGAAAATTTTGGCTGTTGCTTATTTCCATAAGTCACCAAAACCGAATAACACAACACCTTTGCCATAAAATAAAAAAAGCAAAAAAAAAAAGAACTGGACTATCTTTGCCGCATTATATTTCCGGGCACACATTATGTAAATATCTCTTGGGAGTCGCATAGATAATAGAGTTTTGATCACCATTCCTCCGCGCGCGGGTCGCAACCTAATCATATTGTGTTTGTTTCTATTAAGTTTCTTATGTTGGTAGTATGTGGAATTATGTCAGTTGAAATTGAAAAGGAAACAATATACTGTATACGCACTGCTAAGCATTTATTTTTAGGTTATTTTCCACTGGACCCCAGTGTATTTTGCAATGGATGCCAAATATTTTAGGATTTTTGTAAATTGAGTAAGGATGCTGTTAGCATAAGCAGTATCAGTCTATATAATGCCCACTGCTGATCCAGTAGTCACATAACTTCGATTTTTTTGGTTGAGGACATGCCGGTTTCTTCACGATATATTCCTTCATCATTTTGAGAGCAGTGGCCACGAAACAAATCAAATTATTTGTCTACGGTAAATAGGAAAAGGCCTTCTATTTTGCTTTGATATCTCTCGTTGTTGTGTATTATCAAAACTTTTTAAAATCTATATATAAATAGACAGCAGGTGGGTCCAGTGTCCTTTATACCGTTACCTGCCAATTCTCTTTTTCGCACAAAGGCAGCTGAAAATTCAATCCAAACGTAATACAAGCTAAAAATGCGCGAATCCGAGCTCGAACAAAAGTTTTACACAAAAACTATGAAAAAGCTAGCTGGGAAAACAAACATGCCTGGCGAAATTCAAGCCGAACAATTCAGCAGAGTTAGTCAAATAAAAAATAAAATCTAATCCCTAACGATTCAGCATCGAAACAAAAAAAAGATCGCATAGCAGACTTATCAATTATTCGACGCCGAGAATTTTTGCGAATGGCAACACAATGGTCCATCAATCCTTTGGGGACAAAAAACTAGCAACACTAACATTCCGGTTGAACAAAGAGCGGGAAAAAAGCGCGCCAATGCGATGTCGTGTGCGAATAGGAGTTTTTGGAGAATTTATGACGATTTAAAAAAGTATTTCTTGCAAACGGTTTCGAAATGAGAGCAATTTTCAACGAAACTTGAGCAACAAAAACTGCACTCATGTTGGTGTTTTCTGTCCATCGTGAAATCTAGCCAAAAAAAGGGACTATTCCCTTTCAAATTGCCCCACCAGTGGGACAAAATGGACATATAACAGTGGAATTTTAGATTTAAAAAAAGTAACAATACTCCGGCGCTCTGTGAGACTAACGTTTCAGACCGTGCCATCTAAAAGTTAATGTACCTATGTCTATTTCTAAAGTTTTAGCGGCATAGCTACCGAACCTAGCCATTTTTAGCAGAAATCAATAAGGAAACAAGATAAATATAGACTGACCCGACTGCTCCAACAGCGGTAACAAAAACGGAACCTCAGACCTTTAAGGATCTTTTAAATCTTACTTTGTAAGGCTCTAGTATTCTCCTGCTCTTATCACAATTTAATTGGGGTTAGCGCTGCATGTCTTCTTCCATCCTTTTTTATTAATCGTCATATACCTACGTAGGCACCACGAGTTTCCTCCGTGCTTCGGAAAGCACGTTAAGCCGATGGTCCCGGCTGTCATTTGTCGATCTTTGACAGTCGTTCAGGTAGTCAGTTGCCCGAAAGTTTGACAGCCAGTCTTACCAAGGGGATCGTATTACCCAGTACTAACTGGGTTCTGGAGGTCAGATAGGCAGTCGCTCCATGTAAACTACTGGTATTCAGCTGCATCTGGTAAGATTGGAGGCCGACCTCAACATAGTTGGGAAAAGGCAGATGGTGATGACAAGACTGTCTAGTCTCATTTCACACAGATTCATCCATCGTTTCTTTGGTCTTCCCTTACTCTGATATGGCTTTCCATTTTTTTGTTTGTCCCGTGCAAGACTAATACATGTGTTTTGTTTTTTTTTTGTTTTTGTTACCCATCCACATAAATAATAAAGATTTAACATAACATCACGCCTGTAATCTCCGAAGGCAGAAGTGTATCTTTGAACACTTGTACACCCACATTTAGTCAGTTCTTTAAGGCCCATGTGGGAGCGAGCCTATTGCTTTTGGGCACAGATCCAGACTCCAGGCTGCTTCTGAGGATTATTTATTTATGTACACACAAAATACTGAACAAGACATTACATTAAGATAGCAGAGCACAAAGGTACTGCTTATTTCATAAGAAATCTCTTCCAGCAGACCTGCGAGAGGAAAGTAGGATTAGAGATGTAGACATAGTGTGTAGAAAAGACAAAACAGGAAAATTGAAATTGGAACTTAAAACAAAATCCGAAATTCGATTTTTTAGGATTCTTGATATAAGAAACCAATACCACTTCCTAATAATCAAACTCAGGACCGCACACTCAGGAGTATCACCTGTGACCACGTAAAAACAGTATTAGACCTGCAGTTTAATGTTCCAACGCAAAAATAAAAATAAACCAACTTCTATTAATTCTAACACACTTTTATATCAACGCCACGCAAAGAGAATCATGAATATATTCAAGAGATGTTCCTCTATCTATGCGAAAGAAGTCAGTAATGGCGGCGTAAAAAAAACCGGCAAGTGCGAGTCGGACTCGCTCACGAAGGGCTCTCTCACCTGACAATATTTAACAGTACTTTTTTTTTAAATAGTTAAGGACTACAAAAAAAAACGCCGAAAGAAACATGTGGGAACCCCCGTTAATTTTTAACACTATTTTTTTATTTTATAACCACCATAGTAATACACTACACACTCTGTGAAAATTTGAAGTGTCTACGTATTACGGTTCAAAAGAAACAGACCTGTGCCAGACGGACAGACAGCGGACCTTTGGTAATAGGGTTCCGTTGGCAACCCCTGGGTACGGAACCCTAACAAAAACATTATACAGCCAGGCAGAGGAAGTAAGGAGTGCAGCCTTACGTAAATAATGCGTGCGTACGCGAAACTATGAATAAATTATGATGAATTTGTGTGGGAATAAGATTATGGCTGAAAATATGAAACATTCATCTTGTTATGGTCCGTTGCCGTCGAAATTATTGCAGGAGGAATCGTTTTGGAAAGTAATAAAACCATATTAATAGGAGTGATAGACAGTGCAGTTACACTATTCCTTATAAAAATCTATTTAGAAGCCCGGAGCTAGGACTGAGTGTGAGCCAAAGTTTTAAAAAAAAAAAAAAAAAAAATTGTTGGCGGTTGATGACATTAGAATATAACATAACTGCAGAAATGTTGGTAAATACGTACGATGGATATGTTACGGGAAGGTTAGACCTCCATATTAAAATTTATTTAGTGATTATTCGGACTTGACCCAAAAGGCTTGGGTAATACAGGGTGTAAACAGACCCTTCACGAAGCCGTTAACCAAGCATTCTGTACATCAAACGTAAGTAACTTTACGGAAAAATTATTGCTGGGAAACGACATTTTTTTGGGGATGAAAAATCACGTTTTACGGTAGGACTCCATGACTCCACTCAAAGCATTGTGCTGAGGGATGGATTCGCTAATACGGGGGTCGAGGAGGTGTTTAAAGTAATAATCTTACATTAAAATTATGTATTTAAATTTTTTTTCGGAAAAAGTTGAAACTTTGACCCCCAATATCTCCTTAAATAGAAGGTTCCCGGTATGGCCTACAACAAAAAAAATGATCGCAAAGACGGGGAGAACTTTCGGCTTCGTTAAGGGTATATTTACACCCTTTATTAAGATTACCCGGATATACTTAGGTTTACTTCCGTAGGTATTACCCGTAACCCTACAATATTTTGTCTGGTGCATTTTAATGGGGGTCATTATTGGCGGTTAGTCTTATTTAAAATCTTATTGTCTGGCGCTAGACTAATTTATCCACCATGGCTTGAACATTTCTCCAATAAAAAAGGCCAACCAATGAACTGAATGCCATCAGCACATCTTAACCGCGTTCAAGAGTTTTCAGTGTCATAATTGAACATCATTTCAGCCGAAAGACGTCTATTGCTGGACATAGGCCTCCCCCAAGTGTCGCCACATTGGCCGGACCCGTGCGACTCGCATCCAGCGGATCCCCGCAACCTTTACCAGGTCATCGGTCCACCTAGTGGGAGGCCTTCCAACGCAACGTCTTCCGGTTCGCGGTCGCCACTCCAGAACTTTTCAGCCCCATCCAGCTCTGCGAGCAATGTGCTCTACCCACTCCCACTTAAGTGTCTCTGTTCTCCCGTGTCAACCGTCACACTATCATTTACTCCATCCATCCTTTCCTTGGTCTTCCTGTTCCTATCCATCCATCAAAATTTTTATCTATCGCTCTTTAGTCACTTGTGTTTGATCCCTTCTCATCACATGTCCATAAAAAGTTTTCGAATATATTTTGCAAAACCCTCATTAATATATTACCGACCTTTCGAGAAACACGTATGATAGAAATCCCCCAGGCCCCCAATCAAAACATCTCAATCATTAAGATACTAGAGCATCCGCGCCATTGTAGGAACGAGGGTAGACACAAAAGAATGCTCCGACATTCATGGGTAGGCGACGAAGCGTGCACTACACTAGTCGATGACGATGACTTAGGGATGTGAGGAGTGTCGATATCGATAAAATCGAGAAAGACTTCTTGTGATTTTTGAAGAGTTGAAGCTTTTTTTTTTGGCTTTGTAAAAAGTTTCAGAATTAAAGCTGCTAAGCTTGGCTGGGGACTTATTTCACATTATAGCTACTATGCTCAATACCAGTAAACTGACACAGAAGATTTATTATAGCCCCGTAATTATTGCGCGAGGAATATATTTTGAGAGTGCAACAAAATGTGAAAATAACAGACAAATATGAAAGTCCGGTTCTCTGCCGAAGAGGATGTCTAATGACTTCCATCAGGCTTCGGATTGTTTGAAGAATACCTCTTATAATTGGTGATAAACACAAAACTACATGCGACGATACGACAGTAACTTTTGAAAAATGAAGATGCTTTACAATGAAGCTCAAGGTACCTACTTTAAGACTACTGACAAACTTCTTGTCTATTATCTTGACTTCTTCGGTATACTGGTCGCAAGCGCGACTGCTGATTGCTTCGTTGGTATACTGATCGCAAGCGCGAATGCTGATTGCTTCGTTGGTATACTGGTCGCAAGCGCGAATGCTGATTGCTTCGTTGGTATACTGGTCGCAAGCGCGAATGCTGATTGGTTCGTTGGTATACTGGTCGCAAGCGCGACTGGTGATTGCTTCGTTGGTATACTGATCGCAAGCGCGACTGGTGATTGCTTCGTTGGTATACTGATCGCAAGCGCGAATGCTGATTGCTTCGTTGGTATACTGGTCGCAAGCGCGAATGCTGATTGCTTCGTTGGTATACTGGTCGCAAGCGCGAATGCTGATTGGTTCGTTGGTATACTGGTCGCAAGCGCGACTGGTGATTGCTTCGTTGGTATACTGATCGCAAGCGCGAATGCTGATTGCTTCGTTGGTATACTGGTCGCAAGCGCGACTGCTCAGCATGAGGTTCTGGGTTCGATTCCCAGGTCGGGCGAAATATTATTGGATTTCTCCATCACAAATTTCTCAGTAGCAGCCACGGAGTCTGGACCTGTGCTCGGTTGATGGCAATAATCTCGCCTCCCATTGCATGGGACTTTACCAGCAAATGTGGATGTGGTAGACTTCTGCACAAACTTTCGGGGATTACAGGCGGTGATATTATATTATGTTCTTGTCCATACAAAGAAGAGAAAAAGAAGGAAAGAAATAATATGTATTTGTCGCAGGGACATGCCGTGCATCATACAAAATTTCAAAAAAATAATCAATAAACTATAATTTCTATTAATACTAACGGGATATTTACCATGTTTACTGTTTGCTATGAGTTCCCGATATTTCGGCGCTGTAGCAAACAGTAAACATGGTAAATATCCCGTTAGTATTAATAGAAATGTTAGTGACCATGATAGTTTAAAATCTTAAGAAACTATAAATTCAACAGGACGGAACAAAGAAAGAAAAAACTTTAACAGCTTGCACGTCGTGACTGCGACAAGCAAGTTACCACTCAGCATGATGCTGTGCTATGGGGGGGCCACAACACAGCGCTGGTTTTCAGTGGTCACCCATGAAACGGAAACCAAGACAGCATAAATATTTTTTACATCAATATGAAAATACAATACAATACTACCTTTATTCTTTGTTACTTAGCGTTGGCGCATCGATGGCCGTTGACTAATAACCAGTGATCGGTTAATCGGATGCATAGTTACAAAAATACCGGGAATTCGGAATCGACAAATTTAATTTTTTTTACTATAGAATCAAATCGGGTGTAGGAATATTTACTTAGTTTAAGGTGTTGGCTAATATTATGGAATGCACTTTTGTATCGAAAAAATCCCACGATTTCAGAATTAACAAATTTACTGTTTTTATTATAGAATCAAATCGGGTAATAAAATCAAATTATATTCCTGCTTGTGTGCAGGTACCCGAAGAAAGTTCCTATTGTTCATTTTAAAATTAACTTCAAGTAAATACACATTAATAATTATGTAATCCCCCTGTTTTTTTTTTAAATAAATACCACATGCTAAAGACGACGTTTCCTCACCATGTTACAGACTAGTTTCGAATTTCCGAATTTTCTGGAATCCCGGGATTTATATTAAAAAAAATATGTTTTAAGAAGCCGCTTCCATAATTTCCCAACCAAAAATGAACTTTAGGTGAATATGCATCCGATTATCCGATCACTGCTAATAACCGTCTGAATGTCGTCTTTATTCGAACGAATACGCGGTAAGCTGTCATTTGAAACTTAAAGAAAGCACAACAGTATAAGTGTAAGGTTCGAACACTGCAGAATTGTAGCAGTAGGTATAATACCTATACTGTTGGGCAATTGATTCTAAGAGATGCCTCCATTTTCATTTAATTCGAAACCAGGTACATTAGTGTTGTGTGATTATCGGTAGGTCTGAAAATACGGATGGATTGTGTGAGGAATGGTGTGAAAGAGAAAGGAGTAGATGATGACGTGACGTCTCACAGGGGAGAATGGAAGAAGAAAACGTGTTGCGCCGACCCCAAGTAGAATGGGACAAGGGCAGGAAGATGATGATATTGACTGTCAGTCAGTCTGTCTGTGTCTCTTACATTTTCACGCCTTAACGGATTTTGATGAATTTTGACCTGGTTAGGATACATAGGATACTTTTTATCCCGGTAGTACGGCCCTGTGGGATTATTTCGAACTTCCACGCGAGCGAAACCTTAAAAAAACAGCGCTTAATGACTTACGTCTTTTGCGGTATAAATAAAAAAAAATCTACATTTTTTTAAAGAGTGATGTCCCATCCCTAGTTTCGAAATAGACATGCCACTTGATGACTCCTCCACTATCTAGCATTGAAACTGAAAACAACACTACAGATCTACATAGAAAAGCTGTTTCTTGACAAAAAAAAAAGCCTGAATATGTCTTCATTTTTTTAGTGCGAATTGGCCGGTAAGAAAAATATGTCAATTGACGTCGCGTCGTATTTCTATTTTGAACAAAAGCCCAAGTTATTAAAAATATTATAGCTTTTTACCAACGAAAAAGGCTCTAATATTTTTAATAACTTGGGTCAGGCTTTTGTCCAAAATGGGAAGACGCTGAAATATTGATTTATGAGAAAACCTATTGTTACAAGACACGACTTGCTGGCTGAAAGCTATATGATACGTTAAGTAAGAAAAGGTCTTTAAATAATGCGAATAAAAGTAATATAAATTCGCTTTTAAAATTTAAAATATAAGGTCTATCTTTTCATACACGAAATATTTTAAGGGTAACTTCTATAAGTCGTAAAGTCGCCATAGCAACGAAAAAAAAAAAAATGAGTTTTTTTTACGATATTATTGTAATTCAAAATTTTTTTGAGACTTTGCATAAAACTTTTACTCCCATATTCTAACAATGACAGCAGGTAAATACGACGTAGAATTCACAAAGCCGTCAATCAAGCATTTTGTATATACATTAAACTAAGTAAGACTGCGCAATTTTTTTTGCTGGGAATCGATTTATTTTTTTGGTATAAAAAATTACGGTGTGCTTGATGGATGCATTGAATAGCGGAGGGGTCATGGAGGTATTAGTCAATTTGTACATAGAATCCACTAAAAATATATGCACATAGTTAAATATATTTAATCAATACAAATTAACCCTTTAACCTCTCCGGTATTTGCATAGAAGATCTTTGTCTAAGGCACTCCTAAGATTGGTATCTCAATTGGAACAATCAGCAAATTATCGATTCATTGCTATCTAGATTGCAGACAAAGTTGGAGTACTAATGTAATCTATGGCTCTTCCCTAAAGAATAGTATAGACTTGCCTTTTTAGTTTATTTTTAACACGCTTTTATTAGCTTCACCTTTAACTATGTAAAAAAATCTTAGAAGTTAAATATAATCCACTTCCCGGTTTTCGATTGAGCAGTAATTTCGTATACATGGTTAGTTTTAATGACAATGCACGGTTAGCTAAGTGACGCCATTCTAAATCCAATATGGCGGACTCCCAAAGCTGGCGGCTGACCTAGTTATTTTTTATGCATTCCCTTGATAATAACAAAAATAACTGATAGTTGATTTAATAGCTTGTTCTAAAATCTACAGTCTGGCTCATTCGCCCAGAGTTGGGTCCAGACAAGTAAGAGCTTTTTGTTAAAAAAAACAAGTCATCTCGATGCTTGATTTTAAGAGAGAAACCCATTCTATTACAAACGTCAGAATGCATATTAAAAACGCGCCAAAAAAAAAAGAAAACCATCGACAATCCGAAAGATAAAGCTGCCTATAAACATTTTTGAATATTTATAACGCGTTCCATTCAATGGCTGAATGAAAAGCGACAAAGGCTAGGTTTCGCGGGCCAGGCCAAACAATGATTTTCGTTTCCGCTCACAATATGGCGAATCTTTTCACCGGTATCCGTTGTTTCCAATGTTGAAAGGTTTTCATTGCAGGTGCAGTTTGTATTAAAATAGGATAGAATGTTTTTATTGAGAATCACTCGGCTGTATTTTGCATAATGATGGTGTAATGTAATGAGGAAGTATTTTCTACTAGTTTATACCCGCGGCTTCGCTTGCGCCGAGTTCGGTAATTATCCCACGGGATCCTACTACCGTTAACTGGGATAAAAAGTATTCTATATGTTAATCCACCAGCTGAAACTTGCTTGAGGACATAGCCTCTTTTATTTGGTCGGACCAACGTGTTGGCGACCGGCCTCGTGCTCTCTTGCCTTCGGTATTGCCAACAATGACCAACTTTTCAAGGCTGCTATCTCACCTTCGTATTATGTGGCCGAAGTATGTCAAAATACGCAGGTGGTGATGGCAACTTTTGACCGGACTCGATGGAGGCAGTTTGTCTGTTTTAAGGGGTCCAGTGAGTGAATGAGGGTCCGATTGAAGAAGAAGAGATATGTTAATCCAGGTTATAATCTATCTGTGTGCCAAATTTCACCCAAATCCGTTCTGTAGTTTCTGTGTGAAAGTAACATCCATCCATCCATCCATCCTCACAAACTTTCGCATTTACAATAGTAGTCATCATCTGCCTAGCCTTTTCCCAACTATGTTGGGGTCAGCTTCCAGTCTAACCGGATGCAGCTGAATACCGGTATTTTATATGGAGCGACTCCCTATCTGACCTCCACAACCCAATTAATACTGGGTAATACGATACCCCTTGGAAAGACTGGTTGTCAAACTTTTTGGTCCATTGACTACCTAACGACTGTCAAAGATTTACGTATGACACCCGGGACCAACGGCTTAATAATAACATTTACAATAGTAGTAAGATTCACAAAAGGCCTCAGGACTTCTAAATCTTTTTTCTAACATTAGTAATTCATGCCTCATATTATCTGAGACATCTAAAAGTACGAGTCAGTGTCTCTGCCTCGAAGGGCGAGCAGCAGTAACAAAAAGGTCGCCGCCGGTCGCCGGTACGTACCGAACTAGAGGTTATACGACAACGTCTAGTGACGTAAGTTTAAGTATAGAATATAAAAGGTTTAAGAAATTACAAGACTTTTCAGCCCCCGTAGCATGACGACCGTAGACAAGGATTACTTTGACGGAAGAATCGATAAAATGACAGATAGTGCAAACAAATCTGTCATTGTGTCGACACAATCTGTCATTTTGTTGATTCTTCCGTCAAATAAATCCTTGTCTACGGTGGTCATGCTACGGGGGCTGGAGTGAAATTTGTTTGACATCTTTTCTGCAGACATTTTTTTTCTCAATATTACTGCGCCTTGCAGGATCCCATGCTTTTTAAGTTTCAGCTCAATTTGTTTGAGAGAGCTCAGTTCAGAGGAATCTGCAGTGGGTGAGGGAATAGGCTGGTGAAACAAAAATGATTATTTGTATGAATATTTATTTGTGAAACTGTGCCCTGTACGCGTATCATAACCGCCGTAGAAACGGATTTTGTCGACGGCAGAATCGACAAAATGACAGATATCTGTCATTATGTCGAGGGGCCTGAAAAGGCTAAAGCGGCCTTTTTAGGCCCCTGGAATCATTATAGGATAATAATATGAATAACGATAAAATTCTTATAATGGTATTCGTATCGTCATTATGATTCTGCAAAAGCGGCCATTTTAGTCATTAATGTCCAGCAGTGGACGTCTTTCGGCTGAAATGATGAAAGCGGCCATTTTAGCCCCCCTGGATTGGACTGCAGTTAGGCTAAGTTTAATAATTGATTAAGAATTCGATGCACAGTTGGATACAACTCAACATGAGATCAAAATAACTACCGTGTGGTTATCTACGTTTTTTATTACTTACATTATCACATCATAATCGATAGCTTATGTAACATTTTATAGCTTTTTTCATGTGCTAGAAGGTCGTATATATGCCTTCAGTACCCACTAATGGATGAACTTTACGACCTACGACATATTTTATGACATACAATTTTTTTTTAAACATTTCAATTTCGGAATTCGCGTTCTTTCGGGTTCATACCTACCGAGTTTCTTCCACACAAACACACACACACACACACATTGCGTACATTATTAAACTACACATAAATAAATATAACTAATATATTATACCTATATGAACAAACCTAATAATGTACTATTTATATATTCATAACTGGCTTATGCGCGCGGCGTCGCCCGCGTGATGGTCGATAATTGTCCCACGGGATCACACTACCGGGATAAAAAGAATCCTATGTGTTAATCCAGGTTAGAACCTATCTGTGTTTCAAATTTTATCCAAATCCATTCAGTAGTTTTGGCGTGATTGAGTAACAAACATCCATCCATCTAAACTTTCACATTTATAATAGTAGTAAGAAGTAAGATAAGATAAGATTATACACCCAATTAAATTTATAATTTATAATAATATTATTGAATTGCTGCTTAGCCCTCTTCCTCTCTCCTAATGTTGCTGTGCCCGACAGGGTCCATACTGATCTTTACCTTGTTACACCATTTATGTAATACATATGGAATGCAATAAAAACTTGAGTATTGAACACGTTAAGCCGTTGCGACTGCCTATCTGACCTCCACAACCCAGTTAGTACTGGGTAATACAATACCCCTTGGTAAGACTGGTTGTCAGACTTTTTGAGCCACTGACTACGTAAACCGACTGTCAAAGATCTACATATGACAGCCGAGACCAACGGCTTAACGTGCTTTCCGAGACATGGAGGAAACTCGGTATGTAATGGGTGGTCACCCATCCACAGACCAACCTAGGCAAGCACGGCGTAACCTAAAGATCGATCCGAGCGGCTGTTATTATTTAGCCACGAGCTCCTCAAATATATTGAATATATGACAGACGAGACCATGGTCTCGTCTGTCATTTGCAGCTCTTTGACAGTCGTTCCACGTAGTCATTGGCCCGAAAGTCTGACAACCAGTCTTACCAAGGGGTATTGTATTACCCAGTACTAACTGGGTTGTGGAGGTCAGATAGGCAGTCGCTCCATGTAAAATGCTGGTATTCAGCTGTATCCAGTTACGGCTGGAATTGAACCTCTACCATACATGGGAAAAGGCTAGGTGGATAATGTTATTTTGATGCAAGTGTGTTATGTTTGTCACGTTTAAAACTAAAGGTATACAGGGTGTGAACAGACCCTTCACACAGCCGTCAACCAAGCAGTCTGTACATCAAACTAAGTAGGTAACTTTACGCAAAAATTATTGCTGGGAATCGATTTTTTTTTTTTGGGGTGAAAAATCACGTTTTACGGTAGGAGTCGATGGAACGCACTCAAAGCATTATGCTGATGGATGGATTGAATAATACAGGGGTTAAAAACATGTATTTAAAAAAAAACTTGTGAAGAAGTTGGAACTATGACCCCCAATATCTCCGTAACTTCCCAGGTTCCCAGGTAGAACAAAAAAATGATCGCAAAAAGTGGGGGAAAAAGTGCCTTTCGGGTATGTTAAGGGTCTATTTACACCCTTTATTTGTAAGTAAATGCGAATTTTACCTTCTGATCCAAATGCGTGCTCGAAATCTGTAACAAATAATTAATTTATTAGATTTTATTTAATTGACTTAATATTGGTTTTATTTTGAGTCCAGGAGATATAACTCATTGAAAGCAAGTAAAATCTTTCACAAAAAAAGTCAATAAATAAAAAAAAAATAAAGAAAAGAAGAAAGAATAAATGTGCACGGTTCGAGTTAGTCGTTTCGTTTTTACCGGCAAGAAACTCCATGGATGGCTACTCTTTTAAAATTATTTGATTTTACAATATTTATCGTCCTTTAGTTATCTCTTAACAAATTACATAATAATACATGCTGTGCCCGGCATGCGTTGCCATGCACCTTTTTTAACCTACCCTACCTACCTACCCTAGCGGTGTGAAATATAGTTTATTCGTTTCGTTTATTGTTTATTTTGTTTTTTCTCATACCTACAAAAAATTTCAACAAAATCGGTCGAGCCGTTTCGGAGGAGTGCGACCACTAACACAGTGACACGAGATTTTATATTAAGATTTTTAAATATTCCTTAAAAACAATATAAAAACATAGAAAAATATTAATTATTTGGTTTTACAATATTATTATGTTCAGCGAAGTGTAGTCAAGTACACGATACACGTAGGCCCTAAAACATGTCGTTGTGTACTTCACAAAAACGTAAGACACACAGCTATTTCACCTCTGATATAAATACCGAGTTTCGTTCGTGAATCGGAAAATATAAATTATTTGGTTTTACAATATTATTATGTTACAGCGTTAGTACTTAAGTATGGGAGACACGTAGGCCCTACAATATGTCGTTGTGTACTTCACAAAAACGTAAGACACAGCTATGTCACCTCTGATTTGGCATTACTATGAAAATCAGTGATATTTATTTTTATTTCAATAGGGATTTGTTGATTTCACTGTTAGGTTACTGCTTTGAGAGGTAGATAAAATAAATGTGAAAGAACTGTAAATATAATCCATACTAATATTATAAATGCGAAAGTAAGTTTGCTTGTTACCTTTTCACGCCTAAACCACTGAACCGATAATCTTGGAATTTTGCATGTACGTTGTCAGGTGTACAGAAACGGACATAGAGTACCTTTCGTCCCGAAAAAAAGTACCGGTACTGTTCGCTAGGAAAACAATAATAATGATCTTATGATAATAGATGGCGCCACGTGTCTTTCGAATCACCCGAATTGATTGCCAAATTCTAAATAAACGCGAGTGAAGCCGCGGGCAAACTAGTATGTTATAAATAAAAATATGGCTGGCCAATTTTTTGGTCAAAGAATCAGCATTGCCATGCAACGCTGGGTCAACGATGCCAGCACACTATTCATGCTGACAGCGATGTGGACGAGTTTTTTGACGCCCCTGAATGCTTTTCTTCTTTTCTAAATGTACTTACAGACGACAGCGCATCAAGCTACTACAATCTGACAAATTTATTAAATGGATATTCAACTTTATCGCTTAAGCAATACGGGAAAATTTTAGCGTAAAATCATTAGGTTCAAGGATGATTGGGAAAATCGACAGTTTCAGGTAGCTTGAAGTGTGTACATTATTTTTATTACTATTATAAGTTTGGTTAGAAGTCTGCAGTGGCGAAGGTTCCATACAACTCGATTCCTACCGGCTTTGAAAAATGTCACAAGCAGTATTCTGTAGGCAAGTAATATAATCACATAAAAAATTATGTACTCCGGCTTACCTCTTACAAAAATTGACCTTTCGCTACTGGAAGTCTGTACATTATTTTTATTTTTCCTTTATTTATTTTCTTACATATAGTTTAAATTTTTAAATATTTCTATTGTATTTTTATTTATTACTATTATAAGTTTGATTATAGATTTTTTACTCAGAAGTAAACTTTTCCAAATAATGGGTAAAGAATGACTTCCGAAGTAATCAGAACCTCATTAAAAATGTATCAAGGGAAAAATATACGCCAAACTCTTGCCTATTCAAAATTATGTCATCAAAGTATTTAGCAAAGCAACATTTTTCTAAAAAAAAAGCCGCCATTACACAAAATAATTTCCTAACACCCGAGTTCACACGCCACTCAACAAACATGAAGTGTCGCCGTGCGATTCGTTAGCGTGGACGCTGCGATTTAATTGCGTTTCCCCAACTTCACGTGTGGCCGCTGCGGTTGGACTAGTTTTGAAGTTTTAATGCTAGCTGACACTTGACAGCTGTCAAGATGTGATTACTGTGCAATTATGGACCTTTTGGCGCTGAAATGATGTTGACAAAGGGGCGCTGTTGGTATGTAAATAACAAATACAAGGTGTAAACGGATTCTTCACGAAGCCGTTGACCAAGCATTCGGTCCATCAAATTAAGTAACTCCTCGCAAAAATGATTGCTGTAAATGACTTTTTTTTTGGGGTGAAGAGTCACGTTTTACGGTAGAACTCAATGTAACGCACTCAAAACATTGTGCTGATGGATGGATTGAATAGTACGGCGGTCGTGGAGGTGTTTAAAGTAAAAACCTTACATTAAAAACGTAAGACACACAGCTATTTCACCTCTGATATAAATACCGAGTTTCGTCCGTGCCTCGGAAAATATAAATTATTTGATTTTACAATATTATTATGTTACAGCAATATTATTATGTTATACAATATTATTAGTACTCAAGTATGGGAGACACGTAGGCCCTACAATATGTCGTTGTGTATTTCACAAAAACGCAAGACACACTCCATGCCGTCAAAATTTTGGATCACACGTACATACGTCAATTCTGAGAGGAGAAAACTTTGCAAGTTATCATCATGTTATTAACTTATCATTAAGTAGAAGTAGGTAAGTAATAATGGTAGTTAAACTTAATCGTAAGTTGTTTTGCGCGTAAACACACAAGATAATTAACATTTATTACTGTTAATCAAGGCTTTACGGCTGAGACGATACATGGCGTAGTCTCAAGTGATTTAGTGAACTTGTTATGGATAGACGGAAGTGGTATGGTTGTGGTGTGGTAAGAATGGGGACCCAGATTTATAGACCTGATTCATAAGCTCAAGGTTGCATGCTCCAAACCTATCTTTTGTCAACGTCATGGAGTTTCTTGCCGGTTCTTCTCCATAGGATACGACCAACCCGAACCGTGCACCTTTTTGTCGATGTTTATAAGTGCCCATCGAGGCCTATGTGAAATAAAATATTTTGATTTTGAAAATTTTTGATTCTGAACGTCATATCTGAATAAAGACCTTGGAACTATGAGTACTTGACTAAGCGACGATGAGGCTAAATTAATAAAGGCTGTATTTTTTCTCCTACTCCTTGCAAGGCATACCTAAATTACCTACGGATAGGCCTCTTCTCATTCTATACTCCTATACTATTAAATGAGCAATATTTGTAAATATATGTTTGTAATCTAGTTCTCGAAAACGGCTCTAACGATTTCGATGAAAGCTGCAATTTTTCGGGGGCGAAAAATCGATCCGAGTCTCACATCTGGGATAATTCGTTCTCTCTATTTTCACCCAAGTAGAGTCGGGCGCCCTCATAGGTACTGCACATAGGACACGATGTGGCATATCATTATCTAGTTTACAGACTAAAAGAACATGTTTTTCAGACTCCACAAACACACGAAGTTGAAAAGGCCACGTTTGACAAACGAATTTGCAACCTTATCCATGGAAAGCGGGTCTTTAAAAACCATAGGCAACGTAAAAGACCCCACTACCATAAACTAGCATAGACAGCAAATCATAACTCCTTGCAGTCTATGGGCGGAGGGGAGGCAATGGTCTTGAGTTGTTACCACGGACCGGAACAAGAGTTGAGGGACGGCAGACCTTAGTAGAATCTATAATAAAGCTGAAGAATCTTTTTGAACGCGCTAATGTCTGGAACTACCAGTCGGATATGAAAAATGCTTTGCATTTCACAGCTCAATTCTTAAAGAAGGTAGCATCATGGTACGACCCTTGGGAGCCGAGCGGCGGGTGAATACGTGGGGCATAGTTAGTGGAAATACAAGTTCGAGTAGCGAGGACCGAACCTACAAGTCCCTGAAAAGTGACAGCCATTAACTACGTATACCAATTGGACGTAGTTAAGCGAAAAGGATCCAATCCACAACCAAAAATGACTTTAGTGCATCAAACTGATGCTTAAATATCGAAACTATCAGCCAGTAAAAAGATCCAACCAAAATACAAAAGGTTATCATTTTTATCAACATTAGAACCAACCCACACGTACATGCGGCTTATAGTATCAACATTTAGCATCCGTTTGTAAGTCATTTTTGGCCATGTTGTGGATTGGATCCTTTTCGCTTAACTACTTCCAATTAAAAAAAAAAGTTTTCGGTCATTCAATTCAAGTACGGAATCATTCACAACGTGAAAGGCCCCACTACCATAAACTGGCATAGACAGCAAATCATAACTCCTTGCAGTCTATGGGCGGAGGGGAGGCAATGTTCTTGAGTTGTTACGACGGACCGGAACAAGTGTTGAGGGACGGCAGACCCTCGTAGGATGGAAACATAAGTTCAACAGGCGAAGATTGAACTCATAAGTTATGGGTAGGTGCAACTTTTTGGTCGACAAGTCTTATGAAATCTTGTATTCATTCTTTATAGAGCTGGGTGATCAAAACCTTATTGATGCTAGTAAAAAAGGATGTATTTTATGGGACAGCTCTGTATTATGCTATACATATACTATATACATTAAATATTCATCAATTGGGCCTTGGTTTTTTTTCAGGCATTTTTTATCAGCAAATTCAGTGGCATAGCATGAAAATGTACCAACTGAAGCGTGGCCATCATGGGCCATAGTGTGCAGTCTTAACGAACCGTAAAGGCTCGAAAACTAGTACACATATTTTTTTTATATTTTCACAACACAGTATTTAGCATTCCGCACTACCTGGCATCAAATAAAATTTAAAAATATTCATTCCAAAGTTCCGAACACAGAAAAAAAAATTCAACCGTGGTGCACCGTTTTGAAAACTTACCGATGTATCAAAACTAGGATCTTAGGAATATGAGCTTTAGCACGCGAATTATAAAGTCGTATGTAGATTAGCGAGACAGCGATTTTCCTATGGTTTTATTCGCGGTTCAAATAATAAGCGGAGAGAGAATTTCTTTTATTCGAATTTTCCTTTGCATTTTAAATGGTTATTGGCGGGAATATTATTATGATAAATCCCGAGGCGAGAATTTTGTTATTATCGGAGACAGCAGTGATTATTCAAACTTCTAGGTTATTCCAGCAAGAAGATGCCATAATGAAGTCGACTTGATCCAGCCTGATTTCATCTCGAATAATATTGTTCTTGTTAACTGAATTTGCTATTGAATGCGATTTTTTTTAATGCAAAAATGTCGCAATTTCACAGGCTGTTTCCACGTCTACAAGTGGTCACTCTCTAAAAGGGGGCTGATGGTTAAACAGAAGTGGTCGTATTTATAGTCCAGCTGTATCAAGTAATAGGATAAGTTTGTTTTGGCCTCAAGTGTCAGTAAAAGTGAGAGTGAAAATATACAATGGACGGTTTGGTCAGCTGTTTCGTACGAAAGAACACTTAATTTTATATTTCCAGGAAGTGGTTGTGGTTCATTGTATTTTTGGACCGGTAAAAATGTGTTGTTTAGATTTTTCTTAAACAGTTAAAACGTTTCGTTTAGCATTGTGGCGTTTTACTGCGTTTTTTTTTTTTTTACTTTTTTTTTTTTTTTTTTTTTGCAGTTAAATAACATGGAAAGAGGCAGCTAAAAGACCATTTTTAGAAATCTAAGACTTGAATCATGTTAATCGAAACGAGTAAAATATGTGTGGGGACCCACACATATTTCACTTGTTTGTCTGACATATTTGTATTGAAAGAGAAAAGCAATCTTATTTTCAAGCGTTCTTAAAATTTTGGCATGCGTCTTTTGCTAATTCCAAATTCAAACACATCCGCCAATTCTTTTAATTTAAACCACAGACAAACTAGAGTGGGGGGAGACAAAACTCGTAAATATGTCGGGTTTTATAGTAGCGCGCCCCTGGTAGGGGCGTTCGGTGCGCAGGGGTGGTGCAACCCTGAGTTTTTACTTGTTTTGTACAATCGCAGTTTGTTAGCTCCATGATTTCTTGATTGCTTATCCGTATTAGGGATGTGAAGTCTTGAGACGGTAATCTGTCTAATTTGGTTTGAGATTTTCCTTTTGTTTTTCTCAGGATAATTGGAGGAAGAGGCAATTATTGTTATATTATATTTTTATAATGTTAGTCACACTGTTTTTGGAAAGTATTTTTTGTGAGTTGTAAGTAACTTATCTACTTACCATAGACAACAGACTTAAACAAAGATTTTCTAATTAGTATTAAAGTGAATATACCGATTCTGTAAAGATTATTTCTGTGGACGCCTAAATACATTTCATCCATAACCATTTCCGAAAATTATGAGGCAATTGCGGCCGACGAATACAATTTAAAAGGGGTAAATGACCATTGAACAGCTCTATTCACATAAAAACCAGAATTAAACAAGTATTTTCGCTAGAGTTGAGAAAAAAAGACCTTTAAGAATATCTGGAGATAAATACCTGATGTTCAGTCAGGTTAAAAGCAGGAAGAACGGGTTTCCATGATTATCCATTCAAGTTCGCAGAGTCGATGAAACGTAACAAGTTGAAACAAGCTTGTAGACGAGTAAGTATGGTGATTACAAACATAGCTCAATTAAGTAGGAATCTTTAGTATTTAAGTTTTATAATTGCGAGCTTCATTTTTTAATGCTTGGTATTTTTAGCGTGGCTTTAAGATTATCGGTACAGATTAAGCTTGCCCTTTTAGAATAGGTTTCGTGAATGGCCAAAAAAGAGGATAGTCTGCTGCAGTATTTTTAACATCATCAGTCTGTTTCAGTTCACAACTGGACTGGATAGGGCTCTCCAAACGAACGTCAAGTCTGTCTTCAGCAACTCATTCAGCTGTTACCAGTCACACTGAGAGTATCTTCGCCATCAGGAAAGTTAAACATAATTCATCATCATCGTCTTTCTACCTCTGTCCCATTCTATTTGTGGTCGGCGCAACGCGTTTTCTTCTTTCATTCTTCCCTGTCACACGTCACTGCATCATTTACTCCTTTCCCTTTCATATCATTCCTCATACAATCCATCCACCTTATCGGCCTGCCTCTCCCTCTCCATCTATCAACATTCATGTCCATCACTCTTTTAGTCATATGCGTTTCATTCCTCCTCATTAAATGTCCACTAATTACCGGTGATTAAATGATTATGTCAATGTGCAGCGTTCTAGAACAGCTTTATTCAGTAGCAAAGCTGTTCTCACGTATCAGCATGAATTATGAGAACAGCTCATGCGATAGTACAAATATTAGCCAGTCAGCGAAGTGAAGCGAAGTGGTAGCGACGCTAACTTCGCCGGGCGTATAAGTTATTTAGTATCGATACTCCTCAGATCGATCTTTTGCTTGCCTAGGTTGGTCTGTGGATAGGTGACCACCCATTACATACCGAGTTTCTTCTGTGCCTCGGAAAGCACGTTAAGCCGTTGGTCCCAGCCGTCATTTGTAGATCTTTGACAGTCTTCACAGGTAGTCAGTGGCCCAAAAAGTCTGACAACCAGTCTTATTAAGCGGTATCGTATTACCTAGTACTAACTGGGTTGTGGAGGTCAGATAGGCAGTCGCTCCATGTAAAATACTCGTATTCAGCTGCATCCGGTTAGGCTGGTGGCCGACCCTTACATACTTGGGAAAAGACTAGGCAGATGATACTCGTGGAGGCTGTTTTAATGCATCCCAGTGGCTAAGAGTAAATAGTCGAAATAGCATTGTGTATTGGGTAGATTCAGATGTATATGATATTGTCAATTGGCTTGCAGAGTTTATGCAGTTGTTTTATACCACGGATATCTATTGAAAATACACATTCGGGTGTTTAAAAGGTCTCAGCCTCCAAGGGAGCCATTCCTACTGGAATATAACAAAGAAATAAACGGCTCTTCTACGTAAAACGTAATTAAAACATAATTAAATTGGGAACAAGGGCCTGAGTGCCATAAATCATTGCGTATGGTAGTTGTAATTGGTTTCGTCTCCCGTAGCGATGTTTGGACCACTATGCAAGGACACTGGCCAGAGAGATGACAGAAGAACCACTCAATTTCTGATAGACAACGATATCATTGTATGTCGAATACTTCAATGAATCAGGAGGATCTCTAGACTACCGTCGAAGTGGATGACTAATCTATCTTGCGAGTGACACAGGGCTAGTAGACGCCCACGCAGTGGACGTCTTTCAGGCTGATGAAATCACCGTTTTCGGCTCGAATCTATTTTTGAATTGATATCTTAGTTTTTCGTGGAATACGAACCATTTAAGTATAGGGATATTAAGAACAGGGTGTAAAGTTATTCATCCCCCATAGAAAAGGGAGGATTCTCTGACCAGACGGGTGTTGTCTTTAGTGGGTTTTTCTATATAGTTTTAATTCAAGGATAACTTTAATAGCGCGATTCATAATTTTGATGTTAGTTCTTCATTTGTGCCACTGAAGGTGCTGTAGCACTGTTTGTAGTGCCGCAACATACGTTATTTGTTAAGGTCGAGCGCCAGGGTAGCCCGCGAAATTCAAATTTTCTTAATTTTTTTAGAATTTGCAGGCCAGTGTCAGGCTGTATGTTGAACAAAATATGATTTGCGACTTTATCGCATATCTATAGAATTACAATCATTAAAATCATCAATACCACCCTCTAAGTTCATTTAATCCCATTGAATGACTTTTTTCACAAAATAATGACTCTTTTCATAAAATAGTAATTCACTGGGATTAAATGAATTTAGAGGGTTGGGCCTTCTCAAAGTTTCTATTTAGTGGCACAGGCGCCGTAGGCGGAGCACTATGGGTCGCTACCTGATCCGTATTGGACGAAAAACAAAAAATATTGTAATTAAACTAATATTGGCCAAGCCACAAACGATTCCAGCATTTGGGCCGGAATCTTTATTAATGATCGCATTTTTTTTAATGTTATGTGAATCATATAAAAGGTTAAAGATCTCTGACATTATGTTTTTTTCGTAGGTATATTAGGTAGGTAAAGTATGATAAAAACTTGTCGAAATGTTATTTAAAAAAAACAGATAACACTAATGTCAGTTTATGTTAATTTAATTGTGTTGGTACTTAGTAGTTTGGAAAAAAACTTGACATTTATACCAATCAGAGGGTGTAGGCTGAAACAATAGACAGTAAAATCCAGAGGATTCAGAAAGTATCTAAGTTTAAATTTGACTTTCTGTGCAAGGAACAGAAGTTACTTTTATAAGTATTTATAAACAATTTTAATATGCCATAATAAATACAGGATTTGCAAAACAGACCAACACATTTTTATGTTCCTTCAAACAACAATCCTGTATAAATTCTGTAAGTGTTAAGAATGTGATAACTTTTAAAATAATATTGCCATTAAGTATTTGAACTTCAAACATTACTACATTTTAATTAAAATTTCTGGTCCAGTAAATATAAAGAGGTAAGTAACTATAGCTAGCTAGAAAGAATAAAATACTTCTTATTATGTACATAAAATGTAGACATTACTGTTATGTTATACTTATAAGGTTTAGTGTATAATATAGGTTTATTATCATAATAACTACAGAAACCCACTTAGTGAGAACAGTAACTACTTTCTACATTATCATCTTCATTACAATAACAAACAATACTTAATTAAGTCATTAATAAACTACAATAAACTGATTGTGTCGATAAAATACCTCTCAACTTGTAAATACAAGATGATATTCTCAATAATATCTCCCTGAAGATAATATTCTCATGACACCCGCTGAATGGTTTCAATGTTTTGTGTTTCATGTTTGTGCATTGTGATGACTTGAAGCCATAACATTATTGAGTTACAAACATGTTACAGTATAAGCTTATCCTGTTTATTGTATGCAAAAATGTGGATTAATTTTGTTATCTGCTATAATGTTAGCAACACCAATAATATGTGAATTATAACAAAAAGTTGATATTATCTTTGGTTTTTTGAGTAAAAAGAGGTCCAGTCTTTTGCTTACAATAATACCCAATGATTTTGTTTTTTTTTAATTTTTGTTAGGTACCTACTTATCAAATACTACATATCTTTCTAAAATTGATTGTTTAGTGATAATACCGTTTTTAATAACAAAGTTGTTAATCTTATCATGGACATCTAAGATAAACTAAATAAATAGTACCTACTGAGGATCAGATAAGTACTGTAGTTATAACATTCTTCAGAGGAATTATTTTTAAATTTATTTCTATTATGAATTCTCATTGGGAATGAGAAACATAAACATTGATTGGCTGTGCATGGCCATTGCCAAAAATTAAATAAAGTAAAACATAAGACAACTGACAGGTGCATTAAAACTAAACAATCGGCATTCTAAATTCAAAACGAGCCATAAAAACACGAGTCTCCGTTCATAATAACATCAAACGAAGCAAAGGCATTCTTGGAACGTCCGCACACTGTCAACATCAAAGAGTTTCGACTTCCACTGAAACGTGCAACAAATTATGTATTCTAACAAATTCCCATTAATATCTGCACGGAATGACCGTAAGGACCTATAAATAGCCCACCAAAGGGCTCAAAGGATGCGACTTACCGGATAGAAGGAGCATAACCAGCAAAAACGGACGCATCACGCACATTTTAACGCACTTTATCACATAAAATTGCAACACTTGCTAATAAAATTCGTTTTCTAACTTGCACACGTCCATTTTTTGTTTAAATTATGTTAGGCAGGCATGTTTGTTAGTGAGAATGTGGATGTAAACAATATGCAAGGCGTACGACCGGCCGGGCGGCGCCGTCGAATACGATGAACAAAGTTGGGCAAACGAACTCGGAGGACGGAGCTTCAAAGCCGCTTTCACAGACAGCACACATTATTAGAAAAGCTGTTCACGAACGCACACTAAAGCAATTTAGGGATTCCAGACAGCGGCTAACTTCATTGCATATTTGACAGTTCATTCACACCGTCTTGCTTGAAAATCGTTTTTAATTACTGTTATTAAAACCTTTATCTTAATTCTGTAATAAAGGAGAAACAATTAATCATGATTTTATAGTAGTATATTATGTATCAATTATTAAGATAATCAATCTGCAAAATTGATATCAAAGTCATCTTCAACGTAGTTCAAGTGTTTGTCGATAGATGGCAGTATCTTTGATTTTACTTTATTTCTGCTATTTGGCAACAGATGGCGGTAAGTTAATAAATGTTACTATTAACCATTAGATGGCTCTGATAGTTTTAAAAAGCTTTTTATCATGAGCTATAAAATTAACTTTAGTGACTGAAACAGGGAAATATCGACAAATTATGACAAACAAATGAAATCAATTTTTTGTGTCCAGTCCCTCTTAGATGGATGCTACATAGATAACATTAATTCTCCCAGTTTATGTGATGCCGTTATTTTCCAATTAATTTATAACATGTTTTTCTGCATATTTAAGAAGAGCGTACAATGGGTTTAATGACCGCATAAAATAAAAATAAATTGCAACATAAAACCTTATCAGTGCCGATCTCATTACAGATAACATTATTTCTTTGTTATGATGCTTGATGTTGATTAGTTTTTGTTTGCATTGCAGATAAGTGAGAGTTATGACCGATTTCACTAACACTAGGTTACATCATCATCATCTACCTGTTCCCAACATGTTAGGGCCGGCTTCTAGTCTAACTGGATACTGATGCAGCTGAATACCCGTTTTTTAAATAGAGCGACTGCCTATCTGACCTCAACAACCCAGTTAATACTGGGGAATACAATACCCCATGGTAAGACTGGTTGTTAGACTTTCGGGTCACTGACTACCTGTAACAACTGTCAAAGGTGTACAAATGACAGAGAGGACCAATGGCTTAACGTGATTTCCGAGGCACAAAGGTCGTATTATTACAATTAAATGTGATGCTTTAATATTTTAGCATTATTATGATAAGTCATTATTTAGGCATTATGTTCAGGTGTGGCCTAGTATTGGTGAAATTGAGCATTTTGTCGATGTTTTATTAAATGCTGTAGCCCCTCATAACTCCCAGGTGTTATTCTTTTAGTTAATCAGTATTCCTAACAATGACATGCCTAATTTAATACAGAAACAGACTGCAAGTTACTTCAAGTTAGGTTTAGAGGCCAAAATAATACAATAAATAAAATTTAAACATTCTTTTTATTGCTAAAATGATGCTTCGCAAATGTCTGACCAACGATCAGCGGGAACACCAATGTTGCATCTGCATACAACTTTACTGGAGTTGCATTTGGTCTAATCTTGCCCCAAGACACTGCTTCATCAGGCCTTGCACCAGCATCACTGCCATCATACTCACTTGCAGTGTTAATATACACGGCAAAATCAGCCCCATTCCTCATCAAATTAGCATTACAAATATGGTGTTTTATCACACCACCACCTAAAATAATCATACCCGTATTATTGGCCTTTACAGCCATAGTATTCAACCTCCTTAAGTCACTAAGAATGTCTATGATAAGTCCTGGCCGCTTGTATGAGTGAAAATACATCATATCTCCTAAGGAACCATCGGTTAATGCAGGACTGAAGATGGGAATATTGTTTCTCCAAGCCCAGTAGCATACTGAGCTCTCATCATTAATTTTCTCGCCTAATTTCGCGATTATTCTCGAAGGAGTCCAAACAGTGCCATTAGCAAGCTGTTCATCGAGCATTTCATCAAGTAACGGAGTCACCCACTCTTCAAATCGGCAGTAATTATCATTTGGAACTAATAAGTTACCAATTCTATTAATGCCGCGTGTTCTCAACATTTTCCCGCTTAAATTAAAGTCTCCGACGTACGTAGGAGCGAGGCATTTTATAAAGTCTTCTTCAACACCTCCAGCAGTGGTCACAATACAGTCTACTAGCTTATTTTTCACCAAAAACCGAAGTGTATCACGTAGTCCGGACGATATCATGTTAGAAGTATATCCCAAAAATATAGTGCAGTTAGTTTTCTTCTTAATAAATACGTCTTCTTCATAAGGGTCACTAGTATCTTCAGTCAATGGAACGGAGCGACATTTCAGCATTCTGTTGATTTCTTCGACCGAGTTACCGAAGTTGGTGGCTTGGAAACCTGATCGAACGTAGCTCTCAAGGATTTTGTTGAAATCAGTGCCATTTTCCCAGTCGTAACCCGATACGATGGGTGTTTCAGCAGGGAGTTCTTGGCTTGGCAGCAAAACTGCGTTTAAGGCGACATTCGGAGCGAGCTTACTCGGCTTAATGACATTGGTAGTTACATCCATAATTTTAATGGTAAATTCAAACTAAATAAGCATAATAATTCGATAAAATGGTCGGAAAAGTAGATTTCTCTTCAGTGTTTTTACGACTAATTGAACTCATGAACTGTCAAATAAATTTGACAGAAAGAAAAGATGCACGGCAGATGGCAGGAGCTGTCATTGGTTTCGTTTTGTTATTTCCGTAATTTTACTTGTGTCTGTATGAGTTTGTGCGTTTAATTTTTAGCTAAGTTATGCAATAGGTTTTGTTTTAAACTTTAATTTTATAAAAACAAATAATAGACTTGTAGACACTGCAACTGGTTAGTTTTTACTCTACTGTGTTAAGTCATGTGACTTTGTTCCGATAGTTTTTGAGTTGGCACTAATACTAGCAGTTCACAGAAGTATCCAATATACTGCTGATGGATGCGTTTTCTATAATATGCAACAACTATTCGTATAAACCGACACATACCGACACATACCGACTTACCGATACATATTAATGTGGGTCTTTGTGTTGGTGATGTTAATTTAAATGTAATTTTAACAGATCAAGATTAGTTTTGAGTTTTTTTTTGTTCATTTGAATCCGGTCGCCGCGTGAGTGACATTTATTTTAAAATTCTTTTACATAAAAAACAATATATATTTTCATATTTATCCCACCTACACTGTCTTGGTCCATTAATTGTTATTGCTAGCGCTTGTCCAAGTATGATTGATCATCGACAACCTAGCATGTATTAATCAAAATTGCGTAACGTGTAGGAAAACATTGCCTGTGTTACGTCATAAAACGAGTAAGTAGGTACTCTCGGAAACTTGAATCCAATCAATATTATCATTGGCATCACTCAAGTAGTTTTATTTTATGTTTTACTTTATTTGGGTTCCGCATTCATCTCTAGGACTAAACAAACTGATGAACGATTTCAACTAAGTATCACAAAACTTAGAAAGAGCTTTATTAGAGACCCTAATTCGGGACACTTAAACAGTGTACAAGTGAGAAGGGGACGTCCTGGGAAGGCGTAAAGTTGGAGTTGTCAATTCTTTTAATTATTTTATTACCGGAATTCGGGATTCGCTGGGTGAACCGCAATATCGGGTGATATCGAGTATATTGGGTGAGGTCTTTGTCCAGAATTGGACGTATTTGGCTGTACGCTGCGTCTCTGCCGCACATTCGATGTTCCACACATTCGACAAAAAAAAAAAAAAATGGCAGCAGGTCTTTGTTTGCGGAGGCAAGGTTGGGGAAAATCCCTGACTATTTCATCATATTATATGCACTTATCGGCCTCGTTGATCTAGTGGTCGAAATCGCAGCTGCTAAGCATGAGGTGCTGAGTTCGATTTCTGGGTCGGGCAAATTGTTATTGGGTTTTTCCATCAGGAATTTCGCAGTAACAACCACGGAGTCTCGATTTGTGCCCAGTTGTTGGCAATAGGCTCGCTCCGTATTACATGGGACTTTACCAAAACTGGCGAAATGTGGGTGTACTATTAAGTACACCTCTGCCTTAACTCCCTTCGGGAGTTGTACAGGCGTGATGTTATGTAAGTAAGTATATTTATTTGCATAAAATGTGGTATATGTTATAAAAATGGTATAGAGCAGGACACATTCCGCCATAATAATAGCATGCAAAATCATCTAAGATAGGTACATAAAAAATGAACAACATAGGTACGTACCTTTCTAACATAGAATATATCTTTACATAAATCTCCTCTAATATAATCTAAGAATAATTTAAAGATACTAAGCAAACCTTAAAAAAAACAATAATAATGAAACACCTGTACCATATAAACACATCTAAATATTCTCTGAAACCATATTCATTTAACAAAATACACACACAAACACAATAAAAGGACACTGTACATTACATATAAATAAACCTCAAAAGAAATGAAAAAAAAAACAACTAAAAATAATATAAAATGAAGGTTGTTAAATAAACAGTTTGTAAAATTCTAACAAAATAAAAACTTACAATGCATTTTTAAAGTGATAAGAATGCGAAGAGTATGTTATGTGTCACTTATCCATGTTACACCTGGGAAATTTCTTCAGGGAAGAAGTTGAATAATATTTTATTCTCTGACATTGTTTGGAAATACCAACCGGAAATAAAGTCATTGTACTTACTGTCTATTGTTAACTGACACAAAATCAAATTTCATTCATGCAGCGGCACGGCGGCGGCTTAAAATGAATAATTTACTACCCGACTTACTTATGACATAACTAGACAAACGAAATAACATAGCAAGTGTTTGTAACAAGTTTTTACTTAATTGTCAATCGACACAGAATGCATGCAGGAAATAAGTTTGGTATTTTTGAATAAATAGCCGGTAGGAATCTTAACTATCGTCGTGCAGTCGCACGCGCCTGTTACTGTAACCGCACGTACTTATAGGGTTGTCATATTATGTAGGTTTAGTAGCTTATGTTTGTTAAGTTACAGAATCAGGTGTTACTTTGCGGAAATTCATGATATTATATTAAAAATATGCACATGTATACTAGTATAGGTTTGGATGCATGCTAATTATTATTGCTTTTTCTGAATGTACATATTTTTGCGGGCCCCGGGGTCTCATGACGATGCTGCATCCTGTATATTATTATAATAGGCGTGCATCTTATTTGCGGAATTAAAACTAAATATTTTGCATAACATTTAATGACAACACGGTTGGCGCATTGGCTGAGTGATCGGCTGCTGCGCTGCGTGTCGCGGGTTCGATCCCTGCACGGAACAAATATTTGTATGATCTACAGGTAGTTGTTCCGGGTCTGGCTGTTTGTGTATGTGAGTTTAAATGTTTGTAAACGCACCCACGATAGAGGAGAAATTCCTAGTGTGGGGAAGTAAAAAATCTGATGTCTGTGTTTTCACTCGAATTCTATTAGGTTCAAACTTGTGTTTTAATTTAGTCATCCAGGCTTCGGAAAACGCGATATTGTCGTAAACCGTATTCTATGCACCAGATTTCTAGGCCTATGATTGAGGATCAAAATAGCAAATCGTCATCATCATCCGCCATCCATATACTCTTATACAGGGTGTGAACAGACCCTTCACATATCCGTCAATCAAGCATTCTGTACATCAAACTAAGTAACTTTACGCAAAAATTATTGCTGGGAATTGACTTTGTTTTTTGGGGTGAAAAATCACGTTTTAAGGTAGGACTCGATGGAAAGCACTCAAAGCATTGTGCTGATGAATGGATTGAATAGTACGGGGGTCGTGGAGGTCTGTAAAGTAAAAATCATACATTAAAAACATGTATTTAAAAAAAAACTTGGTTGGAACTTTGACCCCCAATATCTCCGTAACTAGAAGGTTCTCAGGTATGTTCTAGAACAAAAAAATGATCGCAAAAACTTGAACACTTTACAAGTGCCTTTCTTTTATGTTAAGGGTCTATTTACATCCTTTATCTACATTAATAATCAAAACTTTCAAAGTACTTTATCCTCGTGACACGGATACTATTACGCATAGACAACCCTAGTATCACTTTCTACGTGTCCGGCCGACTCGGCGGCGGCGGAGGCGGCGCGGGCGCAGGCGCTCAGTGACGCAACCACAGATAATCGCAGATCGAACGCCGGCTCCTAATTACCTGATGTGCGGCTGTATGTAGGCGAGAATGAGTTATGAGGGGACTAGATGTGGCTTAAATAAATTCGATAGTTAGATCGATCGATAGATTTTTAAATGAAACGCTTCCGTTTAGAAGTCATACGCGTGACTGCTGAGCGTGAGGTCCTTGGTTCGATGCCCGGGTCGGGATATTGTGGTTTTCCATTAGAGATTTAATAGTAATAGCCCAGAGTCTGGAATTAGGCCCGGTTGGTGACAAAAGGCTCGTGTCTTATTACTTGGGACTTGATCGAACTAGCAAATTGTGATACCTCTATACAAAGGGTTAGCGTTAGACCATAGACAAAGTCTGACAGAGGCTCTAACCCTTCGGGAAATACCGGTGTGATTTTATTAATATGTAATTTAAGTAAATTCTTTAAATTACCATTCCTGAAAGCCGTGTCTCGTACATACAATTCTCTAAAATTTATATTTTAATTTAATTTTATTCCTATCACTGTTTTAAGCTGAGCAAATACAGCATAACGGAATTTGTTCTAGTAAGTTACATCTGGATACTTTTCACAAGTAACTTCAAATAGAAAAAATACCAAAATGCCTCCATCCGAATGATAGGCATTTTGGTATTTTTTCTATTTGAATTCGTCGACAACATAATCTTCTTTAAAGGCTGCCACCTCCGTGAGTTTCTTAGCCCTGTACTATGGCTAATCTTGGGCATTCCATACAATATAACAAATCGCTCCACTTACTTTCGCCCATGGCGATGCGATGGCATCACTTACGTCATTCCAAAGAGTTGAATTACCGCTAATTCTCGATATGTACAGTCACGAGAATAAAAGCCCACTTAGCAAACGTTTTTAAGTAATTTGGCGGTAATTCAATTTAGCGATGAATGCATTTTAAAACACAGACTATTAAAAAGAGACTACCACAAAGAAGCAATAGTTATTTTACTAGAAAAACATTTGAAAAAAAAAAGATGGTATTGTTGTTTGTTCAAAATGTTTGTTTATTTTACCCTTTTTAGGATTGTACACAAATTCTTATCTTATATAAATTATTATCAACATAGACGAGAAGAAAACAAAGGTACCTATTAAACAAGATAATTTTAATTATATGGGACCACCGCACGAGCATCTTAGTACCAAATGAAAAAAGAATCTCGTAAATCGGAACAAAAATAAAACGAAATGAGAACCTCCTCTTTTTAGAAGTCGGTTAAAAATCACTTCTGAATTGTGTTAAGTAAATAATTATATGGTATGTGTTAAAAAGATAATGTGGAATGATATGTGTTCTGAGAAATGTTTCAAGTGGACAATGGAATTTCTTGAGTACCTACCTACCAAAGTCCGACGACTAGATGGCGACGATTTGCCGTTAGTAAAATAAAAAGATTTTGAAAAAAAAAAAATAAGAATTTCCAAAATAAAAAAAAAAACACAAAAATCTGGAAAATACTTTGGGAAGATTACTTTACTTTGTTTTATTGTCTTGTTTATCCCCGACTTTCGTAAGTAAAGTTATGTTCCACATTGTTTTTTTTTTTTGGAAGTTGGTTATTTTTACCCTATTTAGTTGTGTCAAGGATTCTGTCAACAATGCCGCGGGCGAAACCGATGACAGCAGCCATCTCGCCAGTGGCGACGTCCTGCGCTGAGCTTTGCTTGTGGATCCCCATTGCCCCAGTGCTTCCAGAGCTTTATATTAGCGCCCGATGTGCCCTGCTGCTAGACATGTTGCGAAGTGTTTCTGATAACTTCAACTTTTTTCGTTTCCTTATCTTATCTTTTGATAGCTTCTATTAGATAAAGATTTCAAATAAAGGAACTGTCATACATGATACATAAGTAAACAAAGCATCTTGAATTTCTAGCATTAATTAAATCAGTATTTTATAAAAGTTATGTGCTCTTGTGGTTACTTATACATTCCACTTGTGTAAAAAAAACCACAAAATGTTACTTCACTACAATAATAGTACCAAAATTCACTTTACACATAAACGACCTATCCAATCGTTTTAACACATTCTAAAGTATTGCGCAACTTTGCAAGTTACGAATTGATTACCAAATGAAAACTAAACGAAAGAATTCTAAAGCCGGCCATAGACGATAGGTTGTGCATGTGCAGTTTTGCCTGTACAGTCAAACTGTACGGGCATGGACGTGTGGTAAGAGAAAACTGTACAGTTAGCCTTGGAATGCAACTCGGTATTGCATGAAGTTTTGCATGCGCATAAAAACTGTCATGCATAGCCTAGCATGTAGTAGCGAAGGGTCAATTTTGTAAAAGGTAAGCCGGAGTACAAATCTTTAATGTGATTATATTATTTGATTACAGAATACTGACTGTGGCATTTTTCAAAGGGAAGCCGGTAGGAATCGAGTTGTATGGAACCCTCGCCACTGCTAGCGTGTATGGCTACCTTAAATTCTAGTACGAAACGTACATTTTACAAGATTTGACAAGAAGCAAATAGAGCTTTTTCTGAAAAAATCTCGTCGGGTGACGGAGGGATAATGCGGTACTACCTGATGGTACATGGCGGTATGTATATATATATATATATATACATATATATATCATACTTATTTCTGATGCTAACCAGCATTGCCGTGTCCTGAAGGGAGCATAATTATGAGAAATGTACCTACCTACTTATAATCCATTGACTATTTAAAGAGTGCAGTAGTTAGTAGTAAAAAGATACATAAATATGAAGATTTCCACAAGAAAACACATAAAGGGTGTAAATAGACCCTTAAAATAAACGAAAGGCACTTGTTTTCAAGTCTTTGCGATAATTTTTTTGTTCTAGACCATACCTGGGAACCTTCTAGTTACGGAGATATTGGGGGTCAATGTTCCAACTTTTTCACAAGTTTTTTTTAAAAACATGTTTTTAATGTTAGATTTTTACTTTACACACCTCCACGACCCCCGTACTATTGAATCCATCCATCAGCACAATGCTTTGAGTGCTTTCCATCGAGTCCTACCTTAAAACGTGATTTTTCACCCCAAAAAAAAAAAGTCGATTCCCAGCAATAATTTTTCCGTAAAGTTACTTAGTTTGATGTACAAAATGCTTGGTTGACGGCTATGTGAAGGGTCTGTTTACACCCTGTATAAACCTCACAATTTCGACACATTCGGGTTAAAAAGACGCTTCGGCCTACCGATATGTCAATCAACGGCAATGGTTATGTGCAATGGACATTTTTATTTACTTACTCATCTTTCATGATGTGACCTAAATACCAGCAACTTCATATTAATATTGCATAGTGTGATAACCGCAATATCTTGCACCAATCTTAATGAACTAAGTAAACGAGCATTTGAGTCCATACGTCGAGTCGCTGCACCACGCAATGTGCAATAGATGTTAAGATGTGCTCATAGATAAGATGAAATGATTCTGCAACTGCGTAAACTATTGGTACATGAATAACTATTTGTTTATGATAATATGATGATATCGAAATAGGTACCTACTTGATTACAGCCTAGATTGTAACTCGGATCACGGATACGTGGGTAAAAAAGTACTTCAAAGTTAAGTAACGTTTACTGAGGTCGATCCATGGGTGGGGGTGACAATCCATTACATACCGAGACCTCTCCGTGCCTCTGAAGGCGCTTTAAGCCGTTGGTGTAATTTCTAGATCTTTGACAGATCTCATGGATAGTGAGAAGCCCTAAAGTCAGACAACCAGTCTTACCAAGGGATACAGTGTTATCCTGTAACTGGGTTGTGGAGGTCAGATAGGCAGTCGCTGCATGTAAAATACTGGTATTTAGCTGAATCCTTCAAATTGGAAGCTGACTCCAAAATGGTGGGAAAAACCTTGGCAGATGATATAGTCGAGTCTAGTGGACACAACATTTATTTTCCACTTTTTATTGTTTTTTTTGGAAGTCAGTTATTTTTTTTTGCTAAAATTATTTTTACTGCAGTGATGTTTCACAAACACATTTTAAATTGTCCATAATATTTTAAATCCATAAAAAAAAGAACTAATAAATGGGTGAATATCAAATCAGCAAATTTTACGTGTCCACGTTGAGAATCGAGGTGTAAAATGATAGGATGTTTCTGATTTTTTTTTGTAGTGAACTACGTAACTTGGTTCAATTAGGGCCACATTTATTTTTTTATAAGTGTATATAAATCATCAGGGAAAAAAAAATCGCCTTCAAATTCAAGTTTGGTGGCTTGTCCCAGTTCCATTTTTTGATGTAATTGCGTTCACCAAAGTAACAATTTGAGGTACAATAAATAATAAACAATTTTGTTAGTATATGCATTAGTCAAATTATCTAAAAACAATGAAACCATATTATAAAATCTTATTTAAAAGCACAGGACACTCGATCAAAGTTTGTCCAAGCAAAAATCAAAATTTTTCTGGCACTTTTTCAACTTACTATAACATGAAGTTTCGTGCGTGTGCGATCAATCGCGTTATTTATTTCGCATCTATCAGTCGTGCCATTAGTGCGATTAGTGTCAGGTGTGTAATTAGTGCGGTGATTACCCTCCAAAAACATAAGTACTCGCCTTGGGCGGAACGGGGGACAAGAATTGTTCAATTTTTGGTGGACCGATTTACTGTTGATTTTAAAGTGTTATAATAGTAAGCTACATGCTATAGCTTACGATTTGGGTGACCCATAAATCAATGACATTAATTTAATTTTAACTTAGAACCCTTATTTTTTAAGAATTTTTTTATGCCTGGTTCCAATTTTGGTGGCTCAATTTTGGTGGTTTTGGTGGCGTTTTCACGCCACCAAAATTGAAAATGACCCACCAGATTTTAATTATGTACTGTATATGTATTGTTATTACGTATATAGCTAGTTTTTACGTTGAAAGACAGTTGGATTAGTAAACAAATACATGTTATGTACTTGGCAGTTAGTAAGACCTATTATTATAAGGGTTGCATACTAATGACCAAGTTTCTTATTCATATTATATTTATTTTGTTGCTTTTTAGAATGCCAAAACAGACCAGCGAAGGGAGGCTGCTTAAAAGCACTTCACCGTTGTCATTGAGGACTTCAACGCGAAACTAGGCAATTTGGGGTTGGACGTTGGAACCACCGGGGTCACCAACTGGCTAGTTTTATGGAGAAGGAGGGCCTCTATAGGATGAACTCCTTCTTTAGAAAGCGTGAGCACAGGAAGTGGACCTGCCAGAGCCCCGATGGTGCAACTTCAAATGAGATTGACTTCATCATGTCAACCAAGAAGCGTATTATGTTCAATGTTGTCTCTACGATCAATTCGTTGAAAACCGGAAGCAATCAAGGCATAGTAAGAGGCACATTGAACATCAATATCAAGCTTGAAAAGTCTCGACTGATGAAGTCTACGCTCTGTCCAGCACAGCTCCAAATTCAAAACCCCGAGAGCTGCTGCAATCTGAAAAGCTTGAACTCCAGACTCGTTTCGAGTGCCTATGAAGCTCATTGGACGAATACAATGATAAGTTCGTGGAAACTGTCCATAGAGGGTCTAAGTTATTCAAGACACGTCGTGCACATAAGAGCAAAAAACTCTCTGATCATACTCTCAAGCTCATGCAGGAGCGGCGTGAGATGATCCTGCAGTCTTCAGACGAGGCGTGGAAATACCGGCAGCTCAATAGACGGATCTTTAAATCCAGCATATTAAAGATGCAATTGAGCGGCTCCAAGGCATTTGCAAGAGATCTGGCTATTGGGCAGATCCAGCTCGCGGAACTGAAGACCGACCATGGCAGGATCGTAGCCGCCAAACCGGCGCTACTGAGGGAGATCGAGAGATTCTATGGGCAGTTGTACACTTCAACCAGTAAACCCGTTGTAAATCTAGCAAATGACCCAAGAGCTAGACTGACCCGACACTATACCGAAAACAACCCGGACGAGATCTGGATGCACGAGATTAGGATGGCTCTGGAACAGCTTAAAAACAACAAAGTGAAAACCGGGTGATGACGGAATTACGGCCGAAATCCTAAAGGCGGGTGGAAAACCGGTACTTAAGGCCCTTCAGAAGCTGTTTGATTCCGTCATACCCGAGGGGAAAACCCCACAGGCATGGTGCAGGGGTGTGGTGGTACTTGGGTCTTCAAAAAAGACGACAATGCCCGGCTGAAGAATTATAGGCCCATCTCACTTCTAAGCTATGTCTACAAGTTGTTTTCAAGAATCATCCCGAACCAGCCGGATTCCATAATGGCTTTAGCACCGTACACCACATACATACGCTGCGGCAGGAAGCCAGTGGCCACTAGATCAATTAACCAAACCCAAATTGCTATCTCATCTATACTAATATTATGAAGAGGTAAATTTTGTTTGTAAGTTTGTATGTTGGGGGTTATCTTTGGTCTGTGGATGGGTGACCGCCCATTACATACCGAGTTTCCTCCGTGCCTCGGAAAGCACGTTAAGCCGTTGGTCCCGGCTGTCATTTGTAGATCTTTGACAGTCGTTAGGCAGTCAGTGGCCCAAAATGTCTGACAACCAGTCTCACCAAGTGGTATCGTATTACCCAGTATTAACTGGGTTGTGGAGGTCCGATAGGCAGTCGCTCCATGTAAAATACTGATATTCAGCTGCATCCGGTTAGACTGGAAGCCGACCCCAATATAGTTGGGAAAAGGCTAGGCAGATGATGATGGTTATCTCCGGTAATAAAAAATGAAAAAAAAAAAATAATAATTCGAGTATCACTGATTCATAGTAGAAATAATACAGTCACATTACCTACACAATATTATTAATTCAATTCAATTCAATCCAATTCATAACAATTTAATTTACTTCATTCAATTCATTTTTTTTTCTTTTTGTGGTAGAAAGCTACATTATTCGTGGGTGCTGTAGGCTATAAATTATATTATTATCATGCATATTAGCCGAGCTATCACAATTTTTGCGGACGAAGTCGCGGCCGAAGTGTTAGTTCATAATAAACTCGATTACGACCTCCAAAATGATTTCAATTCAATACCCATCTCACTTCCTGACATAATATCATCGTATTACTTTCAAAATTCGTTCACAAACCGGTCTCAATTGCAGACAGGTTCAAGAATATGAACGTACTGTGACCAAAGAGTTTTGACACATGGCGAAATATGGAACTATATAAAAATGTATGAACATTGACAGTTCGCTGACGTTTTTCTTAGCAAGCAGCGCCACTTTGACAGCTCGAATTATATTGGGCATAGTGTAATTAAAAAGTTACATCAGCGAATTCACACGCTTGTTTGTAAATAAATGTTTTAGCGAATATTATAACAGTTATGTCATTCTTTTAATTGTTGTTTTTACGTTTACAGCCGCCAAAGCGCCATTTTGATAGTGATCTAGGTAAGAAAGTATAACAATGGGGTGGGTTGTCATTTTGGCGCGTAAACGAGAATTTCTTTTGGTTACATCGTTACATTCACATTCTCACACTAGGATCACAATCTTATCTTAAGATTTTCTAAAATTCGAATGTCTAGGAAGCATTTTTAAGTATCTGTGGCCACTCCTCTCCTGAATCGATTCTTCAGAATATCTCCCTTTGTCTGGCTCGTTGATCTAGTGGTGGTAAGGGCGACTGAGCATGAGGACTTGGGTTCGATTCTCAGGTCGGGTATAGTGTCATTGGGTTTTTTATTTGGAATTTCTCAGAGCAACGCGGAGCCTGGATTTGTACTAGTTTGATAGCAATAGCCTCACCCCCTCTTAGATGGGACGTAAACATAAACTAGCGAAACTGGCTGGTGATGTGGGTGTACTATAGATTTGACCTCTTCCTAAACCCTCGGCCCTCGAGGATTGCAGGCGTCTTGTTATGTTATATTTATGTTCCTACTAACTATCAAACCAAAGCAGTGCACCAGCCCCCGTAGCATGACCACCGTAGACACGGAATACTTGGACTGAAGAATCGACAAAATGACAGATTGTGTCGACACCAGTGGCGAAGGTTCCATACAACTCGGTTCCTACTGGCTTCCCTTTGAAAAATGGCACTGTCACTATTGTATAGACAAATAATATAATCACATTAAAGATATGTAGGTACTCCGGCTTACCTTTCACAAAAATTGACCCTTCGCTACTGGTCGACACAATCACAGATTTCTTTGCACTATCTGTCATTTTGTCGATTCTTCCGGGAAAGAAATCCTTGTCTACAGTGGTCATGCTACGGGGGCTGGAACAGAAGTCTGTTTGATGGATCTCCCCGGACGACCATTTTCGCAAGGAGCTCTCCCACAAAACATTACATCATCATCATAACATTAGAAAGAAGACTATACTAGTCTAGGAGGTCAAACGATACTCGTATACATGAGACACACAGACGAGGAAACTGCGCTCATTAGGAACTTCTTTGAAACAATACGAGCGCTGGCAGCAGACCGTGAAATTAGGCAGTAAACGCTGAGGTGAATATAACAGATGCATTGTCTACAAAATGCAATAAAAAGATAGGCTAACTATTGCTTATGTCATTGCAAAACCAAAGGTAAAAAGCAATATATACCTGCTTAGCCCTATTTCGGATAAGAGCTCGTGGCTAAATAATAACAGCCGCTCGGGTCAAGCTTAAGATTAAACCGGGATGGGTGCTCATTATATACCGAGTTACCTTCGTACCACGCAAAGCACGTTACGCCGTTGGTCCCGGCTGTCATTTGTAGATCATTGACAGTCGTTAGAGTTAGTCAGTGGCCCGAAAATCCGACAACCAGCCTTACCAAGGGGTATTGTATTTCCCAGTAATTATTATTATTAACAACAGTATACAACTGTGTAATTACTGGGTTGTAGAGGTCAGATCAGGAGGTCAGTCGCGCCGTGTAAAATACTGGTATTCTGCATACGGTTAGACTGGAAGCCGACCTCAACATAGTTGGGAAAAGGCTAGGCAGATGATGATCTGCTTAGCCCTATTTTTCATATGCGACCTTTTGATCTGACAGAGTGAAGCCAATAATGTTTTAACTTTGCGTAACTAACTAAATAGCCTAAAAAGTTTCCTCAGCTGGGACACCGGACACAGGCTACTTCTCTTTGAGAGGGAGTGGGCTGTAATCTACCAAGCTGGCCCGTGCGGGCTGGTGGATGTCACTAGTCTTGGAAATCGATTTTAGGACAAGTGACTCACGGCTGCCCTTCTGTGATAGTATTTTGTTAGTTGACGAATCGTGAAAGTGACGAGACGGGATGTAGCCGTTTCCATCACGATTGTTCTCAGCATTTCCAATTGGGCACAGTATCAGACTCTGGGCTACCGAGAAGGTCCAAAATAACAAATCTAGCGGTGAATGAAACCACATAACATAACATTACATAACATCACCTGTAATCCCTGAAGGGTTAGACAGAGGTGTGTCTTATAGTACACCCACATTTTGCCAGTTATGTTTTAGTCCCATGTAATATGGGGCAAGTCTATTGCCATCAAGCGGGCTCAAATCCAGATTCCATGGATGTTACTGAGAAATTCCTGATTTTTCCATCAGCGAAAAATCATTCCAAATTATTTTTTATTTTTTTTTAGAAATTCCTGATGGAAAAATCAGGAATTTCTAAATAAAAATAAAAAATAATTTGGATTTTTTTTTCTTCAATTTGTGGGATTTTACACCCAAAAAAACTTTGCCCGACCTGGGAACCGAAGCCAAAACCTCATGCTCAGCAGTCGCTTACGACCACTAGATCATCGAGGCAGTCCAAGTAGGTCAGGCAGGGAGGTCCAGTCGAGGAGAATGAAACCAAGACCCGTATAACCGCAAATAAAGCCGTCATATCTGCTCAAGCTAAAGGCAAAAAATAGTAGAATCTCCCAAGAAAGCAGGCTCCACGTTTAGTAAGCTGATAGTGTGAAAGTGTAATAATATCGGGCGGTCAGTTTCCCTATAATCTTGGTAATGTGACCGGCAGGTGGCCTGGATCTAGGGCTCATTTCATTAGGTTTGTGACTCGGTACGGAGATTGTGCACCTTTATCACCGAAATACACACCACACTATACACACTACTCCGTACTGTACACACCACAACATAATTATTATAAACTTATACTGTCACTTACGGGATATCTTCCGTGCAGTGGCGGACCTCTCATACAAGCCGAAAAGCCTGGCTTGCCTAACGATAAATAAAAAAAAAAATTAAAAAAAAAAAAAAAAAAATTAAAAAAAAAAAAATTAAAAAAAAAAAAATTACTCTCCCTGATGCCGATGGGCCATCTATTTTTTATATTTTGAAATGTTTTTTATATTGTTTTATAATGGAATATTTAAAATGTATTTAATGTGTTTAAAAATAACATTCTTACAAAAACAAAATAATACTTAGTAATTTTTTGTGAAACAATAATAACATTCGGTTTCCACACAACTATCAATCCATAACAGAAATTATTTTAAATTCGCGCGCTTAAATTCTGATATGCCGGCCGCGATACTCTGGCTCGCTCTAACACTATACAAAAGAAGAGTTGAAAAGTTGAAGTTTAGTGCGTAATACGGCCTACGGTCAGTGACCCAGTGCTAGCTAATGCTTGCTCTTTCACACCCACTGGCTTTTACGTGGCTTCTATGACCTCTCATGTTTCCTAGCAAAATGTGTCCGTTTTTGACAAAATTTTTATGTACTCATGTGAGAATTTGTATCGAGTTTAAAGCTAGGCTTTTCTTTGAATGTGTGCGTGTAAGTCTGTGTAAGTTTGAGAGAGAACGTGTGTGTTCGCGCCGATGATTTTGCGCGGCTATGCGTTTCGTGCGATTTTGATTTTGATACAAAGTACGTTTTCAAGTTAGTTCGTATTGTTTTGACCTAGGAATTATGCCAGTAGCACGCGTTAATTATTACGAATGAATGCTGTTTTGAAAATTTTAAGAACAATATTCTAGAGTTAGGTTTTGTTTTGTTATTGTAATTGTGTGAAAGTTATTAGCACGATGTGATTTATACCAATGATTTTGCAAGTTATTAATTGATTGTTATAAAGTGGTCTGTGAATGTGAATTCGGATATTACCGTCGAAAAGGTATGTAAATACGTTGAGTTAGCTCTTTACTTCACTGTTAGAGAAGTCCTAATGATAGTTTTTCTCGGCAATGTATTTTTGTCGCTTTTCGCATATCATTTTGTAGTTATTTGATAAAGTTCTTCCAAATAAAGAACCATCATCGTAATATTATATCTCTTTGAAATAAGAAAATACGTAAATATGAGTTTAGTACTTAAAGAGTTGTTCTGAAGAATAGAATAAGTAAATAAAATTGGCTATTATTTATTAGTGATTTATAATGATTTTGTGAGATCATTAATATTTATGTAATATCAAATATTATCATTTTAATCGACACTATATTGAATTAATAAAATAGTGTGTACGGCAACAAATCAATAGTGTAAATGCCATCTAGTGGCCATTTTGAATGAAATATTTTGCACGTCTGAATTGTAAACAGCGTAGCGAACTTACTTTGGTGTCACGATTCGTACGTATAGATGGCGCCTTTGTCAATTATGCAAGCGTATTAAGATATCGAGACTAGAAATTAATTGAAAAACTATAACTTATAAAATTGTATCCCAGAACATCGGTAGCTGACTAACTGGGCTTGCCTCCATTCTGACCTAGCGGCACGCCACTGCTTCCGTGATTGTTCATTATTTTGAGCTCCCGATATTTCGGCGCTGTTGCAAGCGCCATGATCGCGCGATCTTGCAAGTGACAGTATAAGTTTATTTGTAAACCGTGAAAGCTTGAAACAGTGTTATAATTATTATATACCCACATCGTTTAATAATAAGTTTACTCCTATAACCTCGACCAATACCTGAGGAGGCTCTCGTTAGGCAGCTGGATCAAGGGCTTGATTCAGAAAGCGGTACTCCTGGACACGGCTCGTATTGTTAGGAGGTTCCGCTCTCTGGTGCCCTGACCGCCGGTAGCTTGGACTCTGTTCCCGGTACCGGTGGGCTCCAATTTTTAATATTTTTAAATGTTTTATATTGTTTTTTCTAAGGAATATTTAAAAATGTAAATAATTTGTAAAAATATAAATAAAGGAAATCAAAAAGAGTACTCCTAATACACAACTCTTTTGTAACTCATAGTTAGTATAAGTATAAGGCAATGTTATGGAAGCCCGGAGTCTCCTAATACAGCCACTGTTTTGCTTAAAAGGAGGCTCCAAACACGTTTAAATGTACTGATTATGCTAATTGTGACAATAAACAAATTTTTTTTTATCACAAGATCGAAGAAAGTTTCGGCTTTGTCCCATCTGGATCAATTTTAATTTGAAACATTTAGACATCTGCAATAAGAGGAAACGTACGAAGGTCTTCGATATTGGAAGTCGCGTTATGGAACTCAAATACTCCATTTGAGTTCCATAACGCAGGACACCTAGCAAGGCGCGGTGATGGCAGGTGGAGTAAAGCTGTGACCGAGTGGCGTCCAAGGACTGGAAAGAGACGTGTTTTTCGTCTGGCGGCGAGATGGGCAGACGACACGGTGCCATGGAGGGAATATCCTGGATGAGGCTGGCACAAGAAGGTGGAGCTTGGCACAAGCTAAGAGAGGCCTATACCCAGCTGTGGGTGGATGCCGCGTGGATGATGACGATGGTGATGATGAATAAGAGGAAATACTTGATTAGCGTGACCCAAGTAATAGTAAACAAGGTTCTCACTAAAAGAACAAGATTTCGCATTTTTCTGGCGAGAAAAGCGCGCGTTGTCGAAAATAAATACCTAATTAAAATCAGCCCTTGGCTTACGGCAAATTTGGAGGGCGTTAAATCAGTCCCATATAAAGTACAGATGCCCAGCACATCAAGGTCAATCTGTCAAATTTCCTTAATCGATTTTCAACTTGACCGCCCGGACGACACGGTGGAGCATACGGTGCAGGCCTGCCCCGCTTGGGCAGTGCACCGCCGTGTCCTCACGGCGGCGATAGGCGGAGACCTCTCGCGCCCGGCATTGATCGAGGCCATGCTGCGGGGCGAGGAGAGGGCAGCGTCCTCCCTCCACCCCAGCCGCAGAGATAGACGCTCACGGCGCCGGACGTCGGCAGACGATCTCCGGTCACCGTAGGCGCGGGCATGCGGGCGGCGAGTAATGGGCGACTCGCTGTCCGACCTTGGACCATGCCCGGGTCGCCGGCACGTTGTGTTCCACGCGCGCCTCAAAGAGTGTCAGCATAATGACGGGCCCCCCTCTATAGGGCCAAAGCCTGCCGGGGTCGCGGGACTCATAGAATTACCGTGACCCTGGAATATAAAGGGCTATTAAAGGACACCGAGGATTTTAGTCAGTACAAGTCTGACAGTCCCTCCCGCTCTGCCCTGGATGGGAGGACTTATTTGATGACTTAACCACGATAAAAAAAAAAAAAACGATTTTCAACTTTATCGCTAAAACATCAGATTCAAGGTTGATTAGAAAAAATTGACAGTTTCGGGTAGCGTGATGTGCTGAAGTCTGTACAACGTTTTTGCTACGACCTGGAATTATTCGTGGCCTATTGCTAAATGCGCTAAACATTCTAACACATAAACAACTTGATTTATGGTAGTGTACCCAAAGAGAAGTAGAGTGCGTCATTATTGCCGCTATTTCCGTAGATTTCATAAAATGCAATCAAGAGATTATGTCTAGACTTAAACGTTATTACAGCTACTTAATATCGTTATTAATAAGCAAGATTACATATTACGGGTATTTCTTTTTAGTCAGATTTTATGTAATTAATAATTGGTAGTTTTTGTACTAACTAATTCTGCTTATTCTCGCAAAGAGCAATCGTAATGTTTTATTAGTACTCAAGATGACAAGAATCCTGTAAAAAAGTGAACCTACGTAAGAACCATTTTAATATAACATCACGCCTGTAATCCCCGAAGGGTTAGGCAGAGAAACTTAATATAGTACAGATACTTAGTACGTTTATAGGATACACCCACATTTCGCTAGTTATGTTTAAGTCCCATGTAATTAGGGGCGAGCCTATTGCCATCAAACGGGCTCAAATCCAGACTCCGTGGATGTCACTGAGAAATTCCTTATGGAAAAACCCAATAACACTTTGCCCGACCTGGGAACCGAACCCAGGACCTCATGATCAGCAGTCGTGCTTGCGACTACTAGACCACGAGGCAGTCACCATTTTAACAGTGGGAATACATTATTATATACATCCTGTTTTTCTTGGGTGTGAAAATAACTACTTAATTACTATTCTAGACTATCTCCTAACAATATTTCTACGTGTTTAAAATCTAGGCGTCCTAACAAAAACTAGTCTTGAATCTAGATTATATTCCATTTTATTCAAACCAGGTTATACTGCATGAGAAGCGGGCCGTCCTAACCGAACTAGGGCTTTCCCTTTTTAAATATCGTTCATACATGCGTGAGTTTTCGCTGACTACTGTCAAAGTGACAGCTGTGACATGTATTCGCCATTTTGTTATGGATGTACACAGGGTGAATCTTGCAAGTGGGCGTGGATGGCCAAATTCGAAACTATTTGGAATAGCGAAAATTACTCAAAAGAGTTTCGAGCCCAATTTTGATGAAATGTAAAACTGCGTCATTGGATTTTTGAAAAGTCGTTATTAGATTTAGAATTGGAATCCATTGGTTCCTTTTCTGGCTAGGAATAACGATTTTGAATAAAACAAAACCACAGATTGTATTATTACACCATTCGATAGCGTCGTCATAACTGGTGAAATGTGGGTGTACCATTAGATACACTTCTTCACTCTGTCTTCTCTTCTTCACTTCCTCATTCTTCTCCTTCGGGGATTACAGGTGTGATGTTATGTTATGTAGGATATTATTATCGATATTGTGTTTCTTGCACTCTTGAGTATTGCTAACTACAACATAGTTCGTGGGCCTGCATTTCTTAAGACTTCCTATTAGGTAATAAATCAAAGTCTTTTCATCATACTGACGCGATGACGCTAAACAAATCTCGAGACTTACGTCAACTTTACTGCAAGTAATGAGGTATTCCTCGAAGCGCAACTATTTTTAAGTGCAACCAACTAAGCGCAACTAAACTGTTCCTCGAAGCGCAACCATGATTGAAAAAAAAATAATGAATCCCTCATCCCCCTCTCTATTTTTCATCATGGTTGCGCTTTGAGGAATAAACATATAATATTTCTAATTTGAATTTGTGAGCTCAACTAATGGTTGCGCTTCGAGGAATAATTTAGTTGCGCTTTGAGGAACACCTCTAAGTAACGGCTAACCTTATGGTCACGACATTTCTCTCTTTAGATCTAAAATAGTGGTAATGTACGTGCAGGTTAGCTGCAGGAATGTTTATACGAACATTTGTTTACTTTCATTTCGATTATTTTGTCGTTTGTCGGGGGTAATGCTCCGGTAGCGGTATGCGAGTAAGAATTCATGATTGTCTGTGGTCAGGTGAAGGGTTAATGAGAAACATTACGGTACTAAACAGGCGGCTAGGTGCAGTCTGCTTACAATTTTCATTAAGTGAATAATCTGGATCCGCTGGATGCGAGTCGCACGGGACCGGTCAATGTGGCGACACTTGGGGGAGACCTGGTCCAGCAGTGGACGTCTTTTTTTTTTGTTTTTTTTTTTTTTTTTATCGTGGTAATATCATCAAATGAGTCCTCCCACCCAGGGCAGAGTGGGAGGAACTGTCAGACTTGTACTGACTAAAATCCACGGTGTCCTTCAATAGCCCTTTATGATCCAGGGTCACGGTAATTCTATAAGTCCCGCGACCCCGGCAGGCTTTCGCCCTCTAGAGGGGGGCCCCGTCATAATGCTGACACTCTTTGAGGCGCGCGTGGAACACAACGCGCCGTCGACCCGGGCATGGTCCATGGTCGGACAGCGAGTCGCCCATTACTCGCCGCCCGCAAGCCCGCGCCTACGGTGGCCGGAGATCGTCTGCCGACGTCCGGCGCCGTGGGCGTCTACCACTGCGGCTGGGGTGGAGGGAGGACGCTGTCCTCTCCCTCACGCGGCCCGCCTCCTCCTTCGCGAGCATGACTGCTTCGCAGAAGGAGGCGACCGCTTCCCACTCCGTCTCGCCCCGCAGCATGGCCTCGACCAATGCCGGGCGCGAGAGGTCTCCGCCTATCGCCGCCGTGAGGACACGGCAGTGCCCTGCCCAAGCGGGGCAGTCCTGCACCGTATGCTCCACCGTGTCCTCCGGGCGGTCCTCGCAGTGGTGACACCCAGGCGTTTCCTCCTTCCCCATCAGACACAGGTACCTCCCGAAGTTTCCGTGTCCGGTGAGGACCTGCGTCATGCGGTAGGTCAGGACGCCGTGACGCCTATCCAGCCACTCCTCAAAGAGGGGTCTTACCGCCGCGATTGCGGCGTGCCCGAGCAGTGGACGTCTTTCGGCAGAAATGATAATGATGATGATGACGATGAATAATCTGTGATACGCCCACTTCGTCCGCAAAAAATGTGATAGCTCGGCTAATATGCATGATATAAATATAATTTATAGTCTATAGCACGCACGAATAATTTAGCTTTCTGCCAGTCGAAGAATTTTTAGAATTGGATCATTAGTTCCGGAGATTATCCCCTACATACAAACTTACAAACAGAACTCTTTATAAAATTAGTATATAGGATTTATACACTTTTTAGATGATTTGAAAGGAGTGACGTTTCGTTCCTTTTCGAGTTAATGGTGGAAAAAAAAATGGTCCTTTAACCCGATTCAAATCCTCCCAAATGGGACTTTATGGTCACAGGCGTTCAGTGGGGACTCTGTCGGCTCACCAAGTGACCTCAGAGATAACAGCGGCACCGTGGTCACGTGCTGCCGTGCGCACTTGCACAGCAGTGAGCGAGAGTCAGGGGGGACCTCTTTACAGTCTCCCCAGGGATGTGTTCTAACCACCGTGGCACTGTGGGGGATCCGGACAGGCCTTTAAGAGGAAGCGGTGCTCGTGTTCTAGTGACGTAAATATTTGACACTGCCGCGGTCTTATCCTCAAAAGCCCGTCGTTTTTTAAAGGTTTAATAAGAGAACAAAAGAAAATACTTATTTTTATCATTAGTTTAGTTCTATTTGTAGTCTGTACAAGGTGTAACATAATAAATGCAAAACCTCCCGTGTGGTCTCTCGAACCATGAAACTGAACAACTTTTGTTCTACGAAGTTCTAGAAATTCGCAAAAAAAAAATGGATTTTCTATAGGAATTGACGCGATCCGCTGATCAACATGTATGGTAAAACTAATAAAAAGTTATGAATTTCCCAAAGGTCATAGAACAAAAGCTTTTTAGATTCATGGTCTGAGAGACCACACGCGAGGTCTTGCATTTATTATGTTACACCCTGTATAATGTAAATAAATTCTTGTAGTAATAAAGAAAATAAAATAGAACTGGTATAAGATTTTTTTTTTAAACCACAAGTTTCTGTCATGGCCCCTTACGGATATAGGCCTCCTCCAATTGCCTCCATTTTTTACTGGTGTTCGCCGCTCTCAACCAGTCACTTACCTGCTATTTTTAATATCATCTCGTCGATCCAGCGAGCTTGTGGTCTGTCTTTTACTTCCAGGACTTATTCTGCACTTTGTTACTCATTTAGACCATCTTTCTTGTGGGTAGCGGGCAATGTGTCCGACCTTTTAAAAGTTCACCCCCAACAAAAAAAGCAAAAGATTTAAATCATCCTTCTTGGAGCCCGCATAAGCCTCTTCTTCGTCATCAATGAGCTACTTATTTAATCACTAATCATCACCTCTACTACGTCCCAACTGTCGCATGTCGGAAATTAGTTATAACATAGCAGTAACTTGGCTATAATTGTTGAAGCTAAAGAGTTATAGCGATCGCTTCCTACACCCGTCATGCAATTAGCGATCAGTATAATGTATCCGTCCTATTGCTGACGATGAGCGGTAAGCGAGTAGGACAATGGATCAGTCCCAGCTTAAGATTTGTAGGTCGTTTCGGGCTCAGGCTACTTTGTGTTACTTTGTGTAATTTATTTCATCATCACTGCTCCCAGAAGGTGAAAGAAAACATCGCGAGGAAACCGGCATGACCTAGAACCGAAAATTCGAAGATATGTAATATGTAGCCTCTCAAATAGAGGAGGCCTATCCCAGCAGTGGGCACATTGTAGACTGATTATGCTTAATGCATAACCAGCTGACATCTAAGAACAAGCTGGTGAACAACAAGCAACGAGTGTGTAGTTCAGTTTTGTCGCTGGTCGAGCGATTGCGAGGTAGCTACGGGCGATAACTCACTGATACACGACGGTATGTACTCGTACCAAGCGAGATCCCAGCAAGGGTGCTGCCTGCCCAGCGGCAGCTAACATCGCCGAGAGTATTCTCTCTGACAGGTCTTGTCGCTGCGACAAAATTACTCACAGTGTGAGCAGTGTGATCAGTCAGCTGAATTTAAACTATTTTTAGCTGAAATATTAATTATTAATCATTTATTTCAGACTAAGGGGCCGTCTCCACGAGCGCGACTACGCGAGACTGCCCCATAGTCCATAGAAAAATTATAAAAATTAAAATCACATTAAACACATGTACATTAATATGACCACATTTTTCTGATACACAATGTACAGACGCCAGTGCATAATCAATCAAGCTGCTACAATCTGTCAAATTTATTTAATGCTAAAGCATTAGGTTCAAGGTTGATTGGGAGACAGTTTCGGGTAGCTGACGTGCTGGAACTGTACCTTTGTCTATCTTATCTACTGACACGTAACCTTAATCATTTGTAAGTTGAATATTGTTTCTTTAGGCCTTTAATGTGTAGCGTGTATCTTGAGCGAAAAAATACTTGATAGTTAAGCCTGGTTTTCACAGGCCCAGTTTCTGACCACCCAGCATCAACAACTGTATTTTTTTTATTTTTTGTTTTTATTTTATTTTTTTATCATTTTGCTGTCTTGACAGTACTGTCACTTTCCCGACGTGTTCTCACTACTGCGTCTGCATAGGAGACAGCAGTACACAGCTACTGTCTTACTAGTTCTGGCCAGGTGTTTTTACCCATCTAAGTGCGTTCGTATGGAGCGAGTGACGACTCAGTAGCTGTCCTTGTGAGAGTGGGAGAAGGTCAGTGGACAGTAGAAACAAAAAAAAATGAAGTAGCTGACCGACGGTCAGTACTGGCTCAACTTTGATTTCACGGACCCAGTAGCTCCCAGACAGTAACTGTCCTTCACTGTCCGCCAGCTACCGGGCCTGTGACAACCAGGCTTTAGTCGCTCCCTCATGCCGGCTGCGGTGAGACCGACGCCGTAGGTAATACATATTATGTACGTTTGTGGGTAATAATGCGCTGATTTGTTACTATTACTTGATAAGTTAACTATTGATGTGTTAAGGAGTTATTATGATTAAAAAAAAACGTGAAATAGTAATGACTATGTGTATTTACTACGCAACAAAGTCGGAGTTTGAAACAGTTACAGGCGTTGATTAAAACTATGTAGCTGTTCACTGTGACTTGGGAAGAAAATATGTATACGTACGAAAGGACGAAAATAACTAGCAAAAATAATATGAACAAGTTAAAAATATCTCTTACGTACGTTAACGGTACGCAGTTAATGTAAGTACGTAACGGTAAAGAAAAACATCGTGGGAAAACCAAAAATTCGAAGACGATCCGCACGGTGGAAATGCTTGTGACCCAGCAGTCACAACATTGAGCGACGTGCCATGAGGTTCATCGACAGCGACTCCCTTGTCAAAGTCATGCTCCAAAGTCTTGAACATCACCGCAATGTTCCAGCCTATCGGTTTTTTATCGGTTATATTTCGTAGAGTGTGCTTTCATCATCAGCATCATCATCATCATTTCAGCCAAAAGACGTCCACTGCTGGACATAGGCCTCCCCCAAGTGTCGCCACATTGACCGGTCCCGTGCGACTCGCATCCAGCGGATCCCTGCAACCTGAGTGTGCTTTAGAATTACACAATGTAGCAACCCAAAGACCAACAAGAACGTCCCGCGGTCGAGTGCCGCTTCGATATGTCAAATAGCGCTCTCTCTTTCCCGCGTGGCGGTTAACAACGGGTGACCGTTGCGCGCGGGTTGGCAGTCCGTTGCTAACGCGCAAGGCTCTAACACGTATGTTCTTTTTCTGGACTTCCCGCCGTAGTCAGTACGTGACGCCTCGCACATAATATATTGTCTACGATTACTGTCTCGAACTATTTTTTGTTAATTATTCAGTGTAGTCAATAAACTGTTGAAAACAAAACAAAAAAAAAAAAAAAAACAAAAAAAAAAACTACCAGTTTCGTTCCCCTGGATAACTCTTCTCATAACAATTGAATTCCCTCATCGCCATTCTATCATCGAACGAGCAGAGATACGGCAGTCTGTGGAGTTAAGTTAAGTTGCTTCACTGTTTCCCAATTATTATAATCTGGATATCTTCAAAGTTAGAGTGAACCGGTTTCTTCTAGGCAAGCGTGCTCCTAGACCGCATCATCGCTTCACATCAGACGAGTTGAGGCCAAACGCAAGCCTGTTTAGTGTATTGGCTATGATTCTAGCATGGAGTTTGTATAGCTGAATAAAAACTAATCGAAACACAACAGATAAAAAAAAATTGTTATTGTTATGGTTTAAAATATTGTTAGTTATATTAAAACACTAGCTTTTGCCTGCGGCTTCGCCTGCGTGGATGTCGAAAAATACTCGATTACTTACCTTCATCCCCCTTTTTAACCCTTTGGGGGTAGAATTATGAAAAACGCTGAGACACGTATAAATTAATTTTCTGTCGTCAGCCTAAACACAAAGTTTAAAGTTCGTAACTTCAAAACTGACGGACTTCCATATAAAATTTCATCCCCTATTTTACCCCTTTAGGGGTGGAATTCCCAAAAATCCTTTCTTAATGGATACTTACTCTTCACAAAGAACACACCCTCCAAGTTTCGTATCTCTAAGACCAGCGGTTTGGGCTGTGTTTTGATATATCACCCAGTCAGTCAGTCAGTCAGTTTACCATTTTATATATATAGATTATCTTTATCGAGTGGATCTTCAACTTACGAGTCCATTATATGCAGCATAACGCACATAACGTGTTCATAAAATAAATACTAAGTAACAACTAAAGTGCGATAATGATTCATTATAATTCGTCTGGCTCCACCAGACACGGTAATGAATAACTGATTTGCTATGTTTTTGGCTGTTAAGTTATCGGATATATTACTATTCAAAATGCTTCATTGGGCTAGAACGTTGGTGTTTTTATAAATCTGATTGATTATGTTACCTTAATTACCTTATCTAGAAGAACCTAAATCTAACCCATCATCTGCGTAGCCTTTTCGCAACTATGTTGGGGTCGGCTTCCAGTCTAACCGGATGCAGCTGAATACCAGTATTTTACATGGAGCGACTGCCTATCTGACCTCCTCAACCCAATCATCACTGAGTAACACGATACACTTTGATAAGACTGGTTGTCAGACTTTCGGGCCAGTGACTACCTGTACCGACTGTCAAAGATCTACAAATGACAGCCGGACACGGAGCACGGAGGAAACTCGGTATACAGGGTGTAAAAAGACCCTTCACATAGCTGTCAACCAAGCATTCTGTACATCAAACTAAGTAACTTTACGCAAAAATTATTGCTGGGTATCGACTTTTTTTTTGGGGTGAAAAATCACGTGATACGGTAGGACTCGATGGAAAGCACTGAAAGCATTGTGCTGATGGATGGATTGAATAGTATGCGGGTCATGAAGGTGTTTAAAGTAAAAATCTAACATCAAAAACACGTATTTAAAAAAAAACTTGTGAAAAAGTTGGAACTTTGACCCCCAATATCTCCGTAACTAGAAGTTTCCCAGGTATGGTCTAGAACAAAAAAATGATCGCAAAGACAGGGAGAACAGGTGCCTTTCGGATATGTTAAGAGTCTATTTCCCTTTATATTAGAAAAATCTTGTCTGACCCATGCCATGAACAAAACAGAAACATTTCTATATTAATACTAATGACGTTCAGGTGCAAATATTTTGCAGTCATAATATTATAAGCAAAAAGTAACAAATATTAGCTCACATTACGAACATTGTGCTCTACTATGATCTATTCAAAACACTTCGTCAGCCGACTAATATTAAATTCAAAAACAAATTAAGTTTTATCTTCAATTTCTCTATCAAATGTCAAAAGAAATCGATACTTAGTCATCGAAACAGAGATTAGGCATTATATTACCTTCTCTAGGGTGCTATTTCATTAAAAAGTTACCTCCACTACGCACAGAAAGGCGGGAAACGTACCTTCAAGACCAAGGCACGATTGCATACAGCCAGTCACGATAGCGCGTTCAAACGATACACGTGCCGGCTTTGGCGCGAAAACTTTGACGTTTCTGGCTGAATGAGTTCGTGATCTTGTGCCTTTTTTATTTTTTTTCGTATGTGACTTTGTTGTTCTTTTTATTGTGGTGAATTAGTGTTGTTTTGGAAGAAATAGGTGAGTACATACCAATATTTACCTTAGTTATTTTTCTATTTTTTACGAATTTTACGAGGGGTTTACTGTGAACTTAATATTTGAAGTTTTGGCACTATTTATTTTTTTTGATAAATATTTTAAATAAAAAATTAACCGCGTTTCATAAAAAAAATAAGAATTATTTTTTAAATGTTATGCTTTTTATAATAAAGTAAAATTTATAACTTAAATATCGAGAAATTAATCTTACATGACTAAATTAATAAATCCAGCCACTTTGACACTTACAAAGACAATTCTACACAAACAAATGAACTGTCATCGTCTCTGACTGCTAATTGGACAGTTTTTCTATCATTTAAATTTCACTTTCTACGGAAAAGTTGGTTTAATTTATCTTTGAATAGAATCAAGCGTAAAATTGAAAAAAAAAAGAAGAGAAAGGAACTCTAATTTACTTTAGTCTTAGAAATTAGTCTTTGCATTTAAACACCATCATAATCACGCCTGTTGTACCTGGCGGGTTAGGCAGGTAATCTATTTATAGTATACCCACTTTGCGCTAGTTATACACCGTGACTTTTTAGTCGTCTTACAAAAGTGGTCCACTCAATGTACTCGACATAAAATAGCTCCAGGCCCGATTTTTTTTTTACCTACCATAATAGGTACAAAGAAAAATAAATAATACATTAGAATAAAATTATGAAACTTCCTGTTAATGATGTTTACGTGTCAAACGGGAGAACATACCCAGCTCTCGGCTCCAGTAGATCATCGCTCGCAACAGGGTGTTTTATCTACGTCATGCGTCATAATACTGAATAATATTTAAATTTTTAAATTATTAAAATTTCATAAATACCATTTTTTTTAAACGAATGTTTAGTAGTCAATGGATACATGAAGTGGGCTGCCGTTGTAAGACGACTAAAAAGTCACAGTTTATTGTATATTGTGTATTTAAGTCCCTTGTAATAGGGGTTGACCCCATAATTATCAACCGGGGACGGATCCAAACTCTAAACTGCTACAGAGTGTCATCTTAGGGGTGTAGTTTCCTGATAGAAAAACTCAATGTCACTTTGCTATCCTGTGAATCGAAATATTATTGTCAGTAGCTTAGCCAGCGACCGCCAGACTAATGAGACTGTTATAACATTAAAACAATATCATGATGACGGACGCCTATATAGTAAGAAGGGCTGAGCAGAAATGCAACTAAACTCATCAATGTCAATATTTGGCAGCGTTCTCCTTTCTTGGCTAATTAAAACTTACTAAACCAAGCATGGTGAATATAGCAATTTGATGATTAATTCATTCATCAATTTTTCACAATGATTAGCAACATAATTTATTTTAACAATCATCGTGCTCACGTTCTTCATACAAAAGACATCAACGCGCTACCACTGAATTTTTTTTAAATGTTTTTACTCGAAATGAACAAAAAATGGTTCAAGGATTTGTGCTCCTGAATGAAAAAGAACAGAAGGTATTTATTAAAAAAAAATTGGGAGCGCCAGATTAATTTTGGACTCGAACAAATAGCCCATCTCCGAAGTTAACTTTTATCCCCCATACATTTTTTAGTCCACCAAGTACGCATTCATCATCATCATCAGCCTGAATCCACCCACTGCTGGGTATAGGCCTTTCTTTTCTTGTGCCAATCTCCATGGTCCTGTGCCAGCCAGGTTCCAGGTTTTTCCCCCGATGGCAACTACGTCCTCTGCCCATCTCGCTGCCGGACGACCCACTTTTGTTTTCCCAGTTCTTGTATATGTTACGGCTAAAAGCCGAAGTAAGGTTACACCTAGTTCTAGCCGGCTATACCTAGGTGCGGCTGGTAACAGTTGTGTATCCTTTTTATTGCTAGGACACACCGACCAAATGGATTATGTTAGGTTAGATTAGAACTGTGACCAAATGCGCGCGAGCCGAGCGAGCGCAGCGAGCAGTGCCGCGCCAGCTACCGGTGAGCGCTACATCCTAATTGGTTGCATCAATTAGGTATAGCCGCCTAGAACTAGGTGTAACCTTACTTCGTCTTTTAGCCGTAACATAACATTACACCCAATTATTTATGAATTAAAAAAAAGACCCACCACTCACAATCGATGCATTTCCCCACTTACATTTATTTACTTGTGGATTCGAACAAGTCCAAAATCATGACTCACGAAGCTAATTTTTTTACTTATGTCTTTTTCTAAGTATGTAACATATAATTTGTACACATGTAATGTTCAGTGTATGTGACAAAATAACTAGAGTTAAAGTGTGCGTGTCTCGACTCGTTATGTGGCTCAATCTGTGACTATCTGCAGTGCTGTAATGATTACATAAAGTTTAGTGTATGGTCTAACTTGCCATATGTTAAATAAACATATTTTTAGGTATTAGAATTAACTACATTTTTATTTAGGACTAGCGACCCGCCTTTGAATCGCAAGGGGCCACCTATCGGGTCCAAAACTATATTATCTAATGTAGCCTATATTTTAAGTTAAGCATCTAGCAGTAGAGCGGTGAAAACTGCTTTCAAATCCATGCAGAAGTTTTAGCGTGATGCGCGTACAAACATACAGACAGACAGACAAAGATCCCCATATATCTTTTTTTTTCAATATCTTCAATATACAAACATCGGCCTGTAATAATTTTATTACATGTATAGATCTTACTAACAGCCGCTTTGGTCGATCTTCAGATTAAGCCGCGCTTGCCTAGGTTGTCTGTGGATTGGTGACCGCCCATTGCATACAAAGTTTCCTCCGTGGTTCGGAGAGCACGTTAAGCCGTTGGTCCCGGCTGTCATTTTAAGATCTTTGAAAGTCGTTACAGGTAGTCAGTGGCCCGAAAGTCTGACAACCAGTCTTACCAAAGGGTATCGTATTACCCAGTACAAACTGGGTTGAGGAGGTCAGATAGGCAGTCGCTCCTTGTTAAATACTGGAATTCAGCTGCATCCGGTTATACTGGAAGCCGACCCCACAGTTGGGAAAAGGCAGGCAGGTGATGTCCTTGGGCAGCAGAGATAACATGATCAAAACCACGTTCTTAGTGAGTCTCTAACATTATAAAACCAGACTGTTGACACTGAACACTGGTAAAATAAAAAAAAAATAAAAAAAAAATGTAACATAAAAAAAACACCTAATAAATAAAAAAGCTATAAAATTAATGCATCGTCACTTAATCACAAGCTCCATCGAGATTGAAATCGAGAGCTCATTACGATCACAAACATCGATATATAATCGTTTTATTAACTCGTGTGTGTTGACAACATATTGTCTACTTCGCCATTCAACGTCATCTATCAGGCGAAGAATTCATGTTTTTAGATGAAATTAAGCTAATTAAGTGATTTATTTGACAGATAAACTCATTAATTTTTCGTCTTGGACGTTTAATGGTAACGTTAAGCTGTTGACAAGATTACATTTTAGTTTTATGATCACACTAGCTGTACCCCGCGGTTTTACCTGCCACTTCTGACATGTTTTTTTTTGCTCGGCTCCTATTGGTCGTAGCGTGGTGTTAGTTGTGTATAGCCTTCCTCGATAAATGTACTATCCAACACTAAAAGATTTATTTAATTCGAACCAGTAGTTCCTGAGATTAGCGCGTTCAACCAAACAAACAAACTTTTAGCTTTATAATATTAGTATAGAATTCTGTCCTGTTGATTTAATGGTCTGGCTGTTTGTGTATGTAAGTTTAAATGTTTGTAAACGTACCGACGATACAGGAAAAAAACCTGGGGTGAGGCCAACGATTTAAAATACAAAACGCCTAGTCATGGCAGTATTATTAATTATTTACTGCCAGCAATTGGGATGTAGGAGACGGGATTTCAAATAATAGGGATGTTTCCTGTGTAAAAAAATATAATTCTATTTAGTCCGTCAGTTAGATTATCGACAAATATTGGATACGTATTTTTTGTTTTATCAAATCAATAAAAATTGACGAAGATAAAATGCATCAAAGATCATTCGTGGGGGCCTGTGACGTCACTTTTCGGTAAAAAGTGTACTGAAGTGTGACGTCACACGAGTTTTCGACGCACTGTATCGTCTTCATTTTTAGTTTTCATGAAAAAAGAAAAATACCTATCAAATATTTTTTGGAAATCTATCGATCTGACGGACTAATTAGATTTTTTCAGGAAACATCCCTATTAAATAGAAATAAATTGAAAAAAATGTTAATTGATAATGTATTTTATAATCTGCATGAGTTTTTTGATAAAAATAACACCTAATTTCTTAAAATACCATTGCATATCCGACTTGGGCAAACTGTTGAAACTAAAAATGTAATGTTTATTAAAAATAACTTAATATACACAGTTATGTAATAAATATATCTTTATCTTTAGCTTATGCCCGCGGTTTCGCCCCCGTGGAGTTCGGTAATTGTCCCACGGAATCGTACTACTGGGATAAGAAGTATCCTATGTGTTAATTCAGGTTGTAAACTATCTGTGTTGTGCCAAGCATCCGAACCCGTTCAGTAGTTTTTGCTTAAAAGAGTAACAAACATCCATTCATTTTCACAAACTTTCGCATTTATAATAGTAAGTAAGATTATTTCCTATAAGGAAATGCGCATTAAAAGTCGAGAGACTGAATTCTAATTAATTAACGGTGTCTTTGATTAAGTTCGGGAGTGGCGACCGCGAACCAGAAGACGTTGCGTTGGAAGGTGTCCCACTAGGTGGACCGATCGCCTGGTGAAGGTTGCAGGGATCCGCTGGATGCGAGTCGCACGGGACCGGTCAATGTGGCGACACTTGGGGGAGGCCTATGTCCAGCAGTGGACGTCTTTTGGCTGAAATGATGATGATGATGGAAGCCTTTGATTGGGGACTTTAACATAACTGTTGAAATGTGGACGGACTGTACACCTCTGACTAGCCTTCAGGAAGCTCAGGCGTCATGGTACTATAATGTGTTCTAATTTGATGAATACAGAAACAACATTTTTATCTTTTACTATTACAACACTGCACTGCCCAGTCCGTTCACCCCTCTAGGATTACGCGTGAAGATAGCTCGTAATAGCTGTCTCAAGTATTTTATCTCAAGTTTTCCATCACTCTTACTCTCTTGTGTGCTGTTATTATGTAGTGTTAATTCTTAGTAACTGATGTTTAAAACACGCCACGTAGTATTACCTAGGTTATACTTTTAGACGTATGAGTTAGAGGTATGAAAGGAGCTAAACAGCCGCTCGGGTCGATCTTTAGGTTAAGCCGCGCTTGCCTATATCGGTTTGTGGATGGGTGACCACCCATTATATACCGAGTTTCCTCCGTACCTCTTGGTCCCAGGTGTCATTTAGTTTTGTAAATCTTTGACAGTCGTTACAGGTAGTCAGTGGCCCGAAAGTCTGAAAACCAGTCTATTACCCAGTAGGTACTAACTGGGTTGTGGAGGTCAGATGAACAGTCACTCTTTGTAAAATGTATGGTATTCAGCTGCACCCAGTTAGACAAGAAGCCGATTCCAGAATAGTTGGGAAAAGATTAGGCAGATGATCGACTTTTAGAGATATGAGTTACATTGTATAAAGTTCTCCTTATCCGCGATTGTAAGTGTAGTCAATCTAGATTTGCAGAAAATAGGTACAAACAACCTTATCGCCTATTTTTACTGACTGGGTAAGTGGGTATCGAACTCACATACCGCAGCCAGTAGAATCATTGATTTCTAGATGTTTCGATTCCACTCATAACTCATAACCTCACTTAACCGACAAGGATCATAATGCCACAATATAAATGGGGCTGCATACAACACATACACGAATAATGGCAGCGGTGTCTGTCAACCGATTAATTTATGTATAACCAGCACGCTATGTGCGTATGTATGTATGGACGGAAATATACGGAAGTTGTGACTTTATACGATGTTCTATTGATTGTAGTGATTTACGGTTTAAATTATCGATTTTCCGGTTTTATTTTTATGAAGATATTTTGAATATGAGCGTCAGAAAATCGAATGGAAAAAGGTATTTTTCCGAATTAGAATTTTGGTTAATAAACTGGGTTATTCCTCAAAGCGTAACTATTTTTAAGCGCAACTAAATTAAAATAGAGCAACCTGGATAAAAATAGAGGAGTATGATGGATTCGTTAATGATATCTCTCTCTATTTTTCATCATGGTTGCGCTTTAAATAAACATATATTTTAATTTAATCAGATGAATAGTAGGCAAGCAGTAGTTCACACGGAGTAACTGTCTTTGGATTTGTGCCCGGTTGATGGCAATAGGCGAGCCTCCTATTGAATGGGACTTAAACATCATCATTCTCTTGCCCTTTTTTTTTTTTTTTTTTATCGTGGTAGTATCATCAAAATCCACGGTGTCCTTCAATAGCCCTTTATGATCCGGTCACGGTAATTCTATAAGTCCCGCGAGTCCGGCAGGCTTTGGCCCTCTAGAGGGGGGCCTCATCATTATGCTGACACTCTTTGAGGCGCGCGTGGAACACAACGCGCCGTCGCCATCTTATCCCAGTGGGGTCGGTGCAGCATGTCTTCTTCTTCTATACTTCTCTATTACTCGTCATCTCATCAGACACCTAACTGGTGAAAAGTGGGTGTACAGTGTCCACCTCACTCTGCCTAACCCTTCGGGGATTTCAGGCGTGGTGTTATGTTATAGGTCCCAATCGTAAAGATTACAAGTTTTCGTAATCGTAAATCGATGGATCGTAAAGATTAGTTTACAAGTAAACAAGGGACTGTTTACTTGTTCTCATTTCGCTATCTCTTATTAAGAATGAATCTGAAAGTCCATAAATAAGAAAATATGTCACAGTTATCTTTCTGTTAATTAAGATAAATGGCGAAAACCCACTCGATACAGATAAGCTTTCAAAATATTACTTATCTAGTTTTATAATCTTTCCATCTGATAAAAACAGTTTTTCGTTATTTAATCATTATTATATCAACATATTATTTCTACTCTTACTTTGATTTATTAGTTCCGAATATGGCAAGAAAAGTTGTCTTTAAAATTCGTCACTGATTTTAACAATGAAAACTTCCCCAAAAAGGGCTGGCTCTTTCTTTGACCAAAGAATTAGCATTGCCATTCAGCGTGGCAATGCTGCCAGTCTTCTGGGAACGTGTCCGGATGATAGCCATGTATACAGGGTGAATTTTTCAAGACTATCGAATGGTGTAATAATGAATAATACAGCGTGTGTTTTTTTTCTCGAAATCAATGGATAACGTATATTCCTATGCATTATGTATGGGAGCATAGGTTTTTCAACTGCAAATGTAAATTTGTTTTTTTTTTTTATTATTACAATGAAAATCATCGTTCGGAGGCAAATCCGCATATTTTGATGGGCAACCACAGAACCCTACATTGTGCGTGGCCTGACGCACTTGGCCGGTTTTTTTATTATTATTTTAGTTCTATTTGTGGTCTTACTTACTTACTTACTGTATAAATTTATTATCTAGTAAACTAGGCACTAGGTACAATAGTTCTATTAAAAATGTAGCTAAACAACATACCTCATAGTCTACGAATAAAAAAAAATGTTTGCCGCCGAAAGACGTCCACTGCTGGACATAGGCCTCCCCCAAGTGTCGCCACATTGACCGGTCCCGTGCGACTCGCATCCAGCGGATCCCTGCAACCTTCACCAGGTCATCGGTCCACCTAGTGGGAGGCCTTCCAACGCAGTGGTCGCCACTCCAGAACTTTTCGGCCCCATCGGCCATCCGTTCTGCGAGCAATGTGCCCTGCCCACTGCCACTTAAGTTTAGCTATTTCCTCACACATATGACACCAATAATAACATTATTATTAGACCACAATCGCCAACATTCTTACATAACTACATAACATAACAATAATAAATCGTGGGACAACCTTACATAACTGAGAAAGTTCAACTTAAAACTCACTTAAGTTAACTGAAGTTCTTTCTAAGTAGCATTACGCTTACAAGTAAGTAATTAACGGTAACTAATAAGGCATGTAACGCGGGAAATTTTGAGTTTAGTGCTTCATTAATTTTTTTGTTAATGAGATTAATTAATGCTTGCGGACTTAATGGCGCGAAAAATTAACTACAGATCAGATAAGCCTTTAAATGATTAACTTTTATTAACAGGCAACTAAGGAGTGCTAGGGGTTTTCAGGTCGGCACATTCGATTACGCTGTATTTGTGGAACATTAAAGACCCATGGCAATTACTATACATATAAATTCGGCTTGCCTACGGCTGGTCTTGATCGGCAAACTCTGTTCGGCATTTACCGTCCCTAAAGCAAGTTCGGGCACGCCCAAACACAATTTAAACTCAACTAAGCCAAGAGGCTTTTTCCCGAACGTACTATATAGGGTATAAATAGACCCTTAACGAAGCCGAAAGGCACTTGTTCTCCCCGTCTTTGCGGTCATTTTTTTGTTCTAGACCATACCTGGGAACCTTATAGTTACGGAGATATTGGGGGTCAATGTTCCAACTTTTTCACAAGTTTAAGTTTTCAATACGTGTTTTTAATGTAAGATTTTTACTTTAAACTCCTCCACGACCCCCGTACTATTTAATCCATCCATCAGCACAATGCTTTGAGTGCGTTTCATCGAGTCCTACCGTAAGACGTGATTTTTCACCCCCAAAAAAAAGTCGTTTCCCAGCAATAATTTTTTCGTAAATTTACTTAGTTTGATGTACAGTATGCTTGGTTGACGGTTTCGTGAAGGGTCTGTTTACACCCTGTATGTACATTTATATTCGATTTTGCGGGCCCTACGGTGTTAAACATATATACGTATGTATTCTTATCTTTACAGTAGATAAGTAAATCTTGTACCTACTTAAGTAAAGTGGTTTCTACTGCATCAAAATATTACATATCTTCTCGGCCATTGCTCATGCCGTGTTACATCGCCATCAAGACCATAATCAACACATTACGACCATAATCTACAGTGTGTGTTTAAAGTCTCACTTACAGCCTCAATGATTTAATGACACGAAATCGTCTTAATTTATGTAATTTATGAAGCTCAGCGATTTCTTTAATTTACTTTTAAAAGTGTGAACAATTACTTAATCCATTGTCAAGTAGCACGTTGTTCATGTGTTTAACTTAGAGTATTTAACTACACATAACATCACGCCTGTAGTTGCCGAAGGGTGAGGTGTACCTAATAGTACACCCACTAGTTTTTTTAAGTTCCATGTAATAAGGGGCGAGCCTATTGCCATCAACCGGGCACAAATCCAGATTCCTTGGCTGTTGCTGAGAAATTCCTGATGGAAAAACTCAATAACAATTTGCCCGACCCGGGAATCGAACCCGGGACCTCATGCTCAGCAGTCGCGGTTGCAACCACTTGACCAATGACTATATAGATTTTTTTTAATTCTTAGTAAAAGAGTGTCCATGGAGTTTCTTGCCCGTTCTTCTCCATAGAGATCTACGTTAGGGAATGGGCAACTACAGCACTTTCATAGTTTTTATGCCTTGTGACTGGGACTGTAGCTACTTTTCATTGTTGTCTTTGTTTCGACAGTTCAAAAGTGCCTGTAACTGGCCTACTTGAAATAAATGCTTTGATTTTGATTTAGCATCGAGCATAAGACATATTTTGAGGCTTCGCCCGCGAGGACGTCGAAATGATTGTCCCACGGGAACAGATCCGAATTAAAAGTGCTATACTATATCTTAAATCCTCACCATTCTCGATCCCAGTGCCAAACCGCCGTTGAGAGCTAAAAAGATAACAGACAGACAACTGACAGACGGAGTTACTTTCGCATTTATACCATCATCATCAGCTTCCTGCCCTTGTCCCATTCTATTTGGGGTCGGCGTAACACGTTTTATTCTTCCATTCTCCCCTGTCAGACGTCACGGCGTCATTTACTCCTTTCTCTTTCATATCAGTCTTCACACAATCCATCCCTCTTTTCTTTGCCCTTCCTCTCCCTCTCCATCCATCAACATTCATGTCCATCACTCTTTTAGTCACATGCGTTTCATCCCTCCTCATTACATGTCCATACCAAGACAAACGACTTCCTTTCAATTTTTCTGTAACAGGCGCCACTTTCAAACTTCCTCTAATACAGGGTGTAAACAGACCCTTCTCGAAGCCGTCAACCAAGCATTCTGTACATCAAACTAAGTAACTTTACGCAAAAAATATTGTTGGGAAACGACTTTTTTTTTTGGGGTGAAAAATCACGTCTTATGGTAGGGCTCATGGAACGCAATCAAAGCATTGTGCTGATGGATGGATTGAATAGTACGGCGGTCATGGAGGTGTTTAAAGTAAAAACCTTACATTAAAAACATGTAATTAAAAAAAAATGTGAAAAAGTTGGAACTTTGACCCTCAATATCTCCGTAACTAGAAGGTTCCCAGGTATAGTCTAGAACAAAAAAATGATCGCAAAGACGGGGAAAACAAGTGCTTTTCGGCTTCGTTAAGGGACTATTTACACCATGTATACTCATTACTTACTTTATCCATTAAAAATAAGTATGAATTATAAACCTATTAAAAATGCAGTAGAACAACAGCTAGTTCTAATTTTAAGTTAAGTTACGTAAAGTGCTAATACAAACACTACTCCCTTACATAGTAAGTAGCATGGTAGCGGCAGTGAACGTGGGCAGTAACTGTCGCAGCTGCGCCAAGGGACGGTAAAGTAAAAGCTTTTGCTAACAGCACAAGTTAGAAGAGACTAGCAACTTGATACAAACTACTAAATCTCTTAAATACATGTTGTTACTTGTTAGTATTACGGATCCGCATTTACGAGTGTTTCTTTCTCCGGATCCGGTGCACCGAGAAGTCCGGCCGCAAGTATTCGCATTTTCGCATCGGCGTTTAGCGTGCGATTAGACCTCTCACGCTGGTGAGTTGAAGATCGAAGCGACAGAAAGGGAAAAAAAATCCTGTTAATAATCCTGACACCTACCGTAATTCTCAACTTCCAAGGTTTCATTCCGAGCGGTACTAAGATACTATATTCAAAAGAAATAACAGTCTGCCAAATCCTGGAAAAAGTCATCTTGATATTATCCATATTGATGGGCAAAGTAGAAACGAAACGCGGTGTCGGTCGGAGAAAAAAGTCGTCGCTGAGAAACATTCGCGAATGGGGCGGAATCGCGAATGCACTGAGCTGTTCCACTTCCAAATTACAAGGAGAAATATAAAAAAAAAAGAAAACAACAACACAATACACACACAACAACACACACAATACAATACACACTCACACATACAATATTTCAGAAACGATGGATGGATTTCTTTGGAATTAGGCATTAGGCTAATTGGAGAGGCATTAGAAGAAATCGAAGAATAATCTATAACATGCCCTTCTAATAGCAATACGACGGGTATTTTCCCATTATAAGAAGTACCTAGTAAGGAAGCCCATAATTGATCGTTGAAAGGGACATGGCGTTTTCAATCCCTTCTCCGCTCCCGCTTGTCGCTTGCGCTACCCTTTCATTGGAAAGTAGTGAGAGCAGGAGCTTTAGTAAATTGTATCACATTGTTTCTAACATATACACTAGATAGTAAATACATATTAGGAACACGGTCGCTGTACTTCGGACAAGCTACGGTATTTTAAATGTGTAAGTAAAGCATCCTTTACGGGAATATAAACGTAAAGAGAACTGGATCAAGATGGAAGTACTAATATTAATAAACGCAAGACCTCTCGTGTGGTGTCTCAGACCATGAAACTGAACAACTCTTGTTCTATGACTTTTGGAAATTCATAACTTTTTTTTTAGTTTTACCATACATGTGGATCAGCTGATTGCGTCCGTTCCTATAGAAAGTTTTTTTTTTTGCGAATTTCAAGAACTCGTAGAACAAAACTGCCTGTAACGACTGTCAAAGATCTACAAATGACAGCCGGGACCAACGGCTTAACGTGCTTTCCGAGGCACGGAGGAAACTCGGTATGTAATGGGCTTTTTTCTAACTTACATTGCGTTATTTAATGCCTTTAAAAGCTCTTGAGTCTTGACTAGAACAAAATGAGTTATTAAACCGAATACAACGGAAATGTCTAAGTTATTTTGTGACTCATTTTAAGGGTTCCGTACCTCTGTAGGCAAAAGCGGAAACCTTGTAATCTGTATGTTGTCAGGATGTCCGTCTGTAAAGACCCTTTTTCTCAGGAACGCGTGAGGTATCAAGTTGAAAAATTAAACTTGTAAGTCTACGCGATCAAAAGATATGACCGTTCATGTCGCATATTTTGCGATTTCAGAGGGGACCTATTTGGCAAGAAGTAACGACAAGATAGCAAGATGTCTTACAGCACATCCACAGGAAAAATCTGAAAACCGTAAATATGTAGTTTAATAACAAAATATCTACAAGTTTACACGGAACCCTCGGTGCCCGAGTCCTACTCGGACTTGGCAGGCTTTTACACTATGCAAACGAATTCGCGGGCGACAACAAGTTACAAATGATAAGTTCAATTACAGTGAGTAAGAACACCGCCCACAGCAGACCGAAATGTTATATACATAATTATGTATGTCTGGGAGTTACATAACATCACATTGTCTCCGATCTGTGTTGGTATTCTGGCTACAGGCAATATGTCTATTGTTTCGAACTAATGATTAATTATTACACTCTTTTCTACTTATTTGTTAATATGATGTTAGTTGATTACATCCGCATTTTGAAGTAATTTAGTTTTGGTGGTTTGGTTGTCCAGTTTACGGACGATGGTCTATTGCGATCTTCATTTACATGTGGGACTCAAACTCTGCCTCGTTGGTGTAGTGGTCGCAGGCGCGACTGCTGAGCGTGTGGTCCTGGCTTCTATTCCCAGGTCGGGTAAAGTGTTAGGTTTGACCGTTACAAAAACCGTTACGAAAAAACATCGCCGCTGTGGCTCTGGATGAAACAACAAGCTTTTCGACCATGCTCGCGATGATGATAAACGGACTGGGAAGGGCCCTCTTAACTACGTCATGCGTCATAATACTGAATAATATTTTATTTTTAAATTATTAAAATCTCATAAATACCAATTTCATTTTAATGAATGTTTAGTAGTCATTGGATACATGAAGTGGGCTGCCGTTGTAAGACGACGAAAAAGTCACGGTGTATATATATGTGGGTTTAAAATTTTAATCGGCTATCAGGAACTTTGATTTCAATGCGAATATTTGCCAACAGACACATTTGTTGATGGGGAAGTTGTTTTATCAGTTTTCCTTTTGCCTGACGACTTCACGTCATTTACCTTTACCTTACCGTCATTTACCTTTATTTATATAATAACATTCGTGTTTAATTGTTTCAGTTTCCAAGAGAAGACAAAAAGGACTACGCAAAATTTTATACGGACACCATTTAACATTATGGTAAGCATTATCTTTTGATGATTTTAATAACCATATTGGTAAAATGTTCTTCGTGGCTAAATAATAACAGCCTCGGGTCTATCTTCAGAATCAGCCGCGCTTGCTTAGGTTGGTCCGTGGATGGGCGACCACCCATTACATACCGAGCTGGAGGTAGCTCTGGAGGTAGTGTCTCAGAAAGCTGTTAGTCCCGCTGTCATTTCTAGATATTTGACAGTCGTTACGACTAAAAACGTATACGATTCTACAGACGTCGGTTACAGACGAAATTCTATTGGTGGCGCACAACACAGGTTCTCTTCTCTCGTCTTGTCTCAGCTTCGGTGGAGTCCGGCTGGAGAAGCTTCTAAGCAGACTGTCTGTAACTTTTAGAGTGAGCTAACAGCATCACAAACTTTGGAAAAGTACCTGGTTATGGTACCCTAATACATGTATTAGGGTGCGAGCCCATTGCTATCAACTTGGCACACATTCAGATTACAGGCTGCTATACTCGGTGGATTTTTGAGATGAGGCAGTAACACATTTTTGAAGTCCTATGTGACTTCAAAAAATCTGTTTGTGTAACTCTGCCTGACCACTCGAGGAATAGACGCGTGATATTGTGTGTGTGTGAAACGTAGAAATCAAACGGAAGTTGTTACACAAACTGTGCCCGTAATCTCAGATGAAGGAAATACAACAAACAATAGAATGGGAAGCCATTGGGATGAAAAACTAGATAAAGTGCTCTGTGATTACTGATTGCGTACTTCGCATGTACGTAGGACTGTACGTACAGACGCAAGCGCATCTAGCTACCACAAAAACTGTTTTAAGCGTCCACGGTTTACAACTAAACTTATACTGTCACAAAAAAAGACTAAGAAAACAAATGAAAACAAAAAGAAGCAATCAATTACGGAAGATATCCCGTAAGTGACAGTATAAGTTTGGCTACTACTTTAATAGATTTTCAACTTTAAAATCGCTAAACAAGGTTCAAGGTTGATTGGGAAATTTTGGCAGTTACGGGTTAGCACATAAAGCTACTTACATACTTTAATCTTAGATTACCGTTCCGATCCGTAATATGAAACAGTCCACATGTTATCAAGTATTTCTAGAGAAGGACTAACTTGTCTAATTATACAACATTAGTTTTAGTATAAGCGAAACCTGAAACACGTGTCTAGTATTTTTATGTAAAGAATCTATGTACAAAATTTCAAAACTGTATCGTGAAAAATCACAAAGTTATAAGCTTGTTCTGTTACCTGGTTGTCCGTTCAAAAACGTAGTCACCTCGCAGCGCGCAAACTACCACAGGTAACGCCGCATAGACAATTAGGCATCATTGCCAAAATAAAAGCGATCTTTGTTCTCGTTGTAATAAGTTTGCAGGTGGGTTGTTAGTTTGCTACAGTCAGAGGTTAATAATTGTGAATGGAAAGACTATAAAGATACGTTTTCTGGCCGTGCTACTAGGTTTATGGGCCATTCGTACAATAAAAATACATCGGATCTATGATATCCTACAACATTAGTTTTAGTATATGCGAAACCTGAAACACTTGTCTAGTATTTTTTTGTAAAGAAACTATGTACAAAATTTCATGAAAAATCACAAAGTTATAAGCTTGTTCTGTTACCTGGCTGTCCGCACAAAAACGCGGTCACAACGCGGCGCTCCCGCGCACGCGCCTCCAGCGTCGTCTTGAGCTCATTGATAATAATAATTTGGCAGTAGGTACATAAATGATTGCGATAGGTACTTAATGTCGCTCGGTATCCAACTTGTAACTTTGTAAATATTTTTTTGACAAAATATAACATGGGTTAAAAATTATTGGAATCGATTCAGTTACTTTTCTGAACAAACTTTATGCAGGTTTTGCATATACTAAAAATAATGTTGTATAATCCAACATTTAAGAATTACTGATCTTAAGGTCAGAACAAATTTTTATGCCAGCAGTACTTCATTACTTGTCATCATGACTGTCATGTTATGATGACATGCATGATACTAGATTAGGATACGCTTACTAACCTACCGTCAGTCTGTCGGGGTCAACAGCCCGATGATATAATAGTTATGGATCGGTAAGTACACTCGCAGATTTAAAAGGTTAAACAGTTTTCGAATACATTGTTTTCATGCTTCGCGTATATTAAAAGCGTTCATCCAAAAAGTTGGCAACGTCGCAAATAGCTGTCAAATATTTACCTGCCCCCGTAGCATGACCACCGTAGACAAGGATTTCTTTGACGGAAGAGTCGACACAATGACAGATAGTGCAAAGAAATCTGTCATTGTGTCGACACAATCTGTCATTGTGTCGACTCTTCCGTCAAAGAAATCCTTGTCTACGGTGGTCATGCTACGGGGGTTTAATTAATTTGCCAATATTACTGTATGCAAATAAGAATAGGGATGTTTCCTGAATAAATCTAATAAGTCCGACAGATAGATTTCCAAAAAATATTGAACACGTATTTTTTATTTTTTCACGAAAACTAACAATGAAGACGATACAGTGCGTCGAAAACTCGTGTGACGTCGTACTTGTAAGTAACGTGTACTGACTTTTTACCGAAAAGTGACGTCACAGGCCCCCCACTTATGATCTTTGATGCGTTTTATCTTCGTAATTTTTTATTGATTTGATAAAACAAAACATACGTATCCAATATTTTTAGATAATCTAACTGATTGACTAAATAGAATCATATTTTTTTACACAGGAAACATCCCTATTATGGCTAACTAGTGAACTAGAATATTAATAATGAATTGCAATTAAAACACAGAATTTGATGTTGTAACCGTTTTAGGTATAAAAAGGCATTTGCAAAGTTTCCAAATACTTTTTCTACATATAAAATTAAATATTCGGTGTTACGATATTAATTATTGCATTTCATAATCAATACTTTAGTTCACTAGTTAGCCGTATTTCTTATTTCCATACACTAATATTGCCAAAGAGACTGACGCACAAACTGCTACTATCATGAATATTCAGCACATAGTTTTAGACACCCCAGTTGTTCAGGTTTAAACAGTGAGAACGGAATCACAGCGATCAACATTTATTTAAATTTTCGAAATAATAGTACCACATCGCTCGATAGATGGCGTTGTAGGCAAATTAGAAGTCGCTATGGTTTCGTTACCGCTGATAGTATAAGGTCTAAGACATTATTTTTGTTTTTTTGTGCCCTACACTCAAGGCAACCACACGATAGTCCGGTTGAGCAGTACCATCTTCTATAATGACTGCGAGAAAAAAAAAAAAAAAAAATACGATTTTTTGTTGTGAGCAGTACATCCAGTACATTGTGATTCGGTACGGTTGATTATAAGTGATTTAAAACCAGTCCAGTGTATTTAATTTTCACGTGCTCCTAGCTCCAAGTCGACCTTCGGTTTTGTTCACCAGTACAGATTCACCGATTGTTTAAAAAATCTGCTGTCTTGTCATTCAAAAGAGCAATACCTAGCCCTACGTAGCCAAAATGTATTTTTTGGGTACCTCTTGTCCCTTTTCATTACGTATTTAAATAACATTTTGTTTGTGTTCTGTTTCTAGTGGGTCCGGTTGTGGTTAGCGTTCACTGTATCCACAGTATGGTCGCAGCACACTAATACGGTAAGTGACCTTATAAATAGATCTTTAAGTTAATAAATAGATGATTATTTTTTCCAAAATATTACCTAGAGGAAGTTGTACCTAAAAAAGAGGAGCTCGTGGCTAAATAATAACAGCCGCTCTGGTCGATCTTGGTTAAGCCTGCTGCCTAGGTTGGTCTGTGGATGGGTGACCACCCATTACATACCGAGTTTCCTCCGTGCCTCGGAAAGCACGTTAAGCCGTTGGTCCCGGCTGTCATTTGTAGATCTTTGACAGCCGTTATAGGTAGTCAGTGGCCCAAAAAGTCTGACAACCAGTCTTACCAAGGGGTATCGTATTACCTAGCACTAACTGGGTTGTGGAGGTCAGATAGTGGCTTCGTGTAAAATACTGGTATTCAGCTGCATCCGGTTAGATTTGAAGCCGACCCTAACATAGTTTGGAAAAGGCTAGGCAGAACGATTACCTACAAAAAGATAGGCATACTGTTTTTCCCGGGGTTTGTCCCTTTTGTTATTATTTGTGATGCGAGCCCTTTTCAAATGGAGAATGCTTCACCATTTCTCGTCTAAAAAAGGTTACTTAAATTACGTAGTTACTCCGCCAATTGTGGACCGATTTGGGTGATTCTTTTTTTGTTTGGAAGAATATTATTTCACGATGGTCTCGTTTAAATTTGCTGAAGGTCTTTAACTGATCTTCGGAGATATACAATCTGGTCTATTTTTAGATTTAGGAGTCATAAAAAAATTCCAAAACACATTTCATTCAACAATACCAGATTTACAGTTCACGTCATCAAAATAATGTTTTAACACAGAAATGAATGAGAACAAGTTACATTGTATGAGACTGAACAATACACTCGTTCGTTCGCTTGGATAGCCTTCCTGAGAGAAAGTTGAGACCTAAACTAAACCTAGGATTATTATTATCATCTCGTTTAAGGAGTGGTTTCTTAGATCTGTTATTTGGTATTGGAAAATTATTGATTTTGCTTACAAAGATTATAAAGGGTGTAAACAGACCCTTCATATAGCCGTCAACCAAGCATTATGTACATCAAACTAAGTAACTTTACGCAAAAAATATTGTTGGGAAACGACTTTTTTTTTGGTTGAAAAATCACATTTTACGGTAGGAATCAATGTAACGCATTCAAAACATTGTGCTGATTCATGGATTGAATATTACGGGGGTCATGGAGGTGTTTAAAGTAAAAAAATATATTAAAAACATGTATTTAAAAAAAAACTTGTGTAAAGTTGGAGCATTGACCCCCATCTCCGTAACTAGAAGGTTCCCAGGTATGGTCTAGTACAAAAAAATGATCGCAATGACGGGAAGAACAAGTGCCTGTCGGCTTCGTTAAGGGTCTTTTTACACCCTGTATTGTGTAGTAAATTGATTGCCTTGTTTATTGTCATGAGGTTCTGGGAACGATTCCCAGGTCAGGCTAGTGTTTTTGGGGTTTTCTATCAGGAAATTCTCATTAGTCGGAACCTGAATTTGTTCGTCGAGTTGCTGGCTATAGGCACGCTCCTATTTCATAGGACTTCAAATAGTGGATACAATCTAGGCTACTGTAGGTTAGTACAAAAAGCTTGCATTTTTACTTTTTCCTTATTAGTGCTTCGTTGGTCTAGTGGTTGGAAGCGCGACTGCTGAGCATGAGGTCCTGGGTTCGATTCCCAGGTCGGGCAAAGTGTTATTGGATTTATCCATCAGGAATTTCTCAGTAGCAGCCAAAGAGTCTGTATACGTGCCCAGTTGACGGCCACAGGCTCGCCCCGATTCCCAGTTAGGTCGGGCAAAGTGTTATTGGGTTTTTCCCTCAAGAATTTCTCTTAAAATACGTGACCGGTTGATGGCAATAGGCTCACCCCCTAATACATGGGACTTAAACTTAACGGGGAATTTGTAGATTAACTATAGAGCGCACCTCTACCTGTCCCTTCTGGAATTGCAGGCGTGATGTTATGTAATGTTTACTTTATTTCCATTTCACCTTTTATAACTTATACATAACCCGCTCAAAAAATAATTCAATTAACTTGAAAACTAAATGAACATCCAACGCCTTTTACTTTTACATCTACATACCTACATATATGGTATTTATATATCGGCTTCACATTACATAATGTATGGACCAGTAAACTACTATACTATGTACTTCCGTCTGTGAAAGTCTTTCAATAGCTTGCCGTTTCCTGTTATGAGCTTTATTATTGCTCAGATAAAGATTTTATAAAGGAATTTATTGTATTTAAGTAACTTGATGTCATTTAAAGTGTGCAATTTATTGATCTTGGAGGTTGGTCGATCTTATTTTAAGCCGCGCTTGCTTAAGTTGGTCCGGGGATAAGTGACCACCCATCACATACCAAGTTTCGTCCGTACCTCGGAAAGCACGTAAAACCGTTGGTCCCGGGTGTCATTTGTAGTGTAGTTTTGACAGTCGTTACAGGTAGTCAGTGGGCCCGAAAGTCTGACAACCAGTCTTACCAAGGGGTATTGTATTACCTAGTACTAATTGGGTTGTGGAGGTCAGACAGGCAGTCGCTCCATGTAAAATACTGGTATTCAGCTGGATCCGAATATCCGATCCCAACATAGTTGAGAAAAAGCTAAGCAGATCATGATGATGTCATTTAAAGTGTGCAATTTATTGTTGAGGTATATTTTTTACGTCAGGTGTAGTTAAAGAGAGCCATCGATTCCACAGTCTTATGGCCGAGGTTAAGTCATATCTCAAACGCCGTAATCTTCTAGCTGCGATGTAAAATTTATACATGGCAAGGAATGTGTGAAATTTTACAACTAACAGGGTAAATACGGGACTGTTCGAAAGAAAAACCGCGGCCCTGGAACATAAAGGGCTAAGAAGGAACACGGATGGGTTTTAGTCAGTAAGGGTCTGACACTCCCTTACACTACGCCCAGAGCGGGGGGGGATCATTTGATGATTACTCATTCGAAAAAAAAGGGTACATTAAAAAACTTTTTTCCAAAAAAAAAAAAACACAAAAAAATGCGTAAAATAAGTCGGTGGCAAAAAGGTAATGGAACAAAACTCACCGACTTCCGAAAGTAAAGTTTATTTTTCACTTTTTTTTTTTTCAAAAAGCGTTATTTCTTAGTATATGGAACTCTGTGAAACATACCTCAGGGCTATATATAAGCTGTGCGTTGTGAAATAATTTTACATAATTATTCACTAGAAGATATGTATGTAGGTAATTGCATTGCTAGACATGTATGATAAATAATGAAATAACGCTGAGCCTAAATTAACCAATCATTGCCGCCAACATATAACAAATTGCCCTGTACGTTTACTTTATCTACTTGATCATAATACTATCGTAATATAACATCTAATCTTACTTGACCGCATTTCATCTTACTTGTATTACATAACAAACAATTAATAGGCCGTAACTACGAAGCAACAGGTCATAAGAAGGTAGTGATGCCCGGTGCGATCCGATACTTAACAGTATCGATACAACTTAATCCGATACTCCGATATTTTGGATCGATAAATACTTGGATCATTAGAAAAGTACCGGTATCGGAATGAATGGATTGTATTGTTCCACATTCTCCTAAATTGCATAAAAGAAAGAAAGAAAACGTATTTATTGGACTCACACATGGCAAACAATAAAATAAGAAGGAAATAAAACGAAATTAAAAAATGAGAATAAAAAAAAACTACTTAATAGGTTCTGTCCGAGGCCAAAAGGTAAAATACTTCTGCATTGTGCAACGACATTTAAAAAAAAATGTCGCACTGCAGCCCTGGTATTCTGAGGAATTGAAAAGAATACAAAGTGAGCACATAGGAGGATTACAAAAGAATTCCTGGAATATTGCTTACACTCTTAGTATTGCATATGAAAATGCAAGTATAGTGAATCCTAAAAGGACGATACGATACGAACTGATACTTGGAGAATCGGTTCGAAGCCATTCGATACGAATTTAGAATCGTATCGCATAATTACGATCCGAATCGATCCTAAGTATCGATATCGTACATCCCTACCACAGTGTAATAAACTCTTCTTATTTTAATATTCAATTCTATCAGTTGTGCAATAGAAAGGCCGCGTTGTTGGTATGTAAAGTACTGTATATTATTCGATGACACGTAAGTGAACGAACGGTATTTATATTCAAATGAAGAGAAATAAATGGCAAACGGCACTTACGGAATGACACCGATATGTGAATTGAACATCTGTTCTTTAATGTCACATTTCCTAATATCTACTTGGATAAAGATTTTCCCTGAGATATTTAAATTTAGTTTCTCAGTAAGTGAATTATTGTTAATTCTTGATGAGGTAAAAGTTGCTAAATCATATAATCAAATACATCAAGATGACTTTTTCTTGTTATTATTTAAGATTTTTATTTATTATTTCCTTTATTTATTTTATACATTTTAAATACATTTTTAAATATTCTAATATATAACAATATAAAAAACATTTAAAAATTTAAAAAATTTTCATTCGCCGCGCCGGTATCGGGAGCAGGGTCCAAGCTACCGGTGGTTAGGGCTCCAGAGACAGGAACCTCCTCACAATGCGAGCCGTGTCCAGGAGTACTATTATTTTTATTTATTATGTATATTCTTTATTTATTTGTATACAAATCAATTATATTTTTAAATATTCCTTACAAAAAACAATATCAAAACATTTAAAAATATATAGGTATCGGGAACAGGGTCCAAGCTACCGGCGGTCAGGGCTCCAGAGAGAGAGGAACCTCCTAACAATACTAATTATGTATCTCCTAATTTCTAATTTATTATTATTATTAAAACCAAGTAGAGTAAACTAACAAAATACATTATTAATTAAAAACTATTAAATAACCTAAAATAAACTAAAAAGGGCTTCAAAAAACTCCTCCTCAACGCTGTCAGCTAGTAATGTGCCCAAGAGACTGGCGGTGTTGCCACGTTGTATGGCAACGCATTATCAAGTATTTTATTAGCTGTTGCCTGCGACATTCGTCCACGTGAAATTATTATAAAAATATAAGTTCCTTATTTGAATTGGATTTTGTTAACAAATTCAAGGGGATTTTTTTTTTCACGGACCCCTAATTATTTTTTCAAAATAATAGTAGTCCAAGTTATTTCTTATAACATCAGCTATTTGTATAGATTTTTATCATTCCTTGTATACAAACAAATGAAATGGAAGAGTCTATTTGTAATTTCAAATAACCGGTTTTTACTAAATGCATTATTATGAAAATATATGCGGTACTTATAACAATAAAAACATTTTTTCTTAATAATTGACTGTCTGTCTGTTTCTTGCGGTTAATCTCCAAAACGGCTGGACTGATTTTGACGGAACTTTTACTAACTGTAGGTTTAGGTATACCTCTGCCTAATCCTTCGGGTATTACAGGTCTGTTGTTATGTTATTTAGTACTATATACTACTAAACTTATGTAAGAGTACTGTAGTAGTTAAAATACCAATGTAATTTTAGAAGATTAGATGGTTTTCCTTATGACTGTAGCTAAATGCGGTTTTAAAGTGATTACGACTTAGGTTTACACAGAGTTAAATGTTTCCTACACTTTTTTTATCTGATTACCTCAGTAATTCTACTTAGCCAATTTTTATGTAGCTGTACATATGATGCCGTCGAGGAGCTCGTGGCTAAATAATAACACGCTCGGGTCGATCTTAAGGTTAAGCCGTGCTTGCCTAGGTTGGTCTGTGGATGGGTGACCGCCCATTACATACCGAGTTTCCTCCGTGCCTCGGAAAGCACGTTAAGCCGTTGGTCCCGGCTGTCATTTGTAGATCTTTGACAGTCGTTAGGTAGTCAGTGGCCCAAAAAGTCTGGCAACCAGTCTTACCAAGGGGTATCGTATTACCCAGTACTAACTGGGTTGTGGAGGTCAGATAGGCCGTCGCTCCATGTAAAATAATGGTATTGAGCTGCATTCGGTTAGACTGGAAGCCGACCCCAATATAGTTAGGAAAAGGCTAGGCAGATGATATATATATGAAGCCGTCATCGACTTTCGCTAAAATTAATTAGGTTTGTAGTGTAGAATGATGACAAATCGGGACATCCAGTATGAAAAAAAAATTTATGAGCGATCGCAACAGTGACGAGTTGGGAATTGCTCCCAAAAAGCAACTGAATCTTATTATTTTACATTATTACCCGTCTGCGTCAAAGCCAAAAGGAAGGGTTATGATTTTTAAATCAGTGTGTTGTTAATACATTTTTACTGGTCATTTTGTCGTGGTTGGGTTTTAGTTTTCAACTTTATATTTGCACATAATTCGCCTATATGTATTCAAATTAACCTTGCAATATAAAATCTTCAAGGTTAAGCAACGCTTACCTAGGCATTTCCGTGGATGGGTGACCACCCATTACATACCTAGTACCGTACCTCGGAAAGCACGTTAGGCCGTTGGTCCCCGCCATCATTTATAGATCTTTGACAGTTGTTATGAGTAGTCAGACGCCAGAATCAAATCCATCCATGTAGGAAGCGGTAGCATAGCACCCAGCTAACAGCTGAACCAATGAGCCATTTAACCACAAAGCCCGACGATCAGTATTACGTGTCGCTATGTATGCGGCTTTCAGCGATCCATCATAATTAATTGGCTGCATGTGGAAGTTATCGGTGATTATATGAGAATGTATCACTTAAAATGGACTGTTAAAAGTACTTTCCGTATGGCCTAAATATACGGCTCGAACAGCATTCAATTAAAGTGTGTATACATTGCGTCTTGCTGTCGTTTGTAGATATTTGACGGTCGTTACGGGTGGTGCAAAAAATGATACTGTTTTAAGCTTTCACGGTTTACAACTAAACTTATACTGTCACTTACGGGATATCTTCCGTGATTGTTCATTATTTTGAGCTCCCGATATTGAACAAAAAATAAAAAAATAATATAATATTGCTTTTTGAGCTCAAAATAATGAACAATCACGGAAGATATCCCGTAAGTGACAGTATAAGTTTGATGCAAAAAATGGTTATCAGCTGCATCCGGTTAGACTGGAAGTCGACCCCAACATAGCTCTCAGTTGATGACGATGACATTGCAATGCAAAATCCAGGTATCTCCTCTATTTCAATCAAAATAACATTGAAAGACGGAACTGTGACAATGCATAGCTTCCTTAGGAGACATCCCCTTGGAGACACATGTTCCGCATTTAACTAACAGACTGCCCGTCAATTTTTTACCCGACTACGGCGAAGCGAAAAGGAAGCGTTATTATTTTAGCAGTCTATGTATATTTGTATTTACGTATGTTCCTCCGTATAGCTTAAACTATTCATCCGATTTTGATGAATAAGGTGTCAATCGATTCTTTATTATGGCCCGGGTAACATAGGCTACATTTTAACCGACTTCAACAATAGGAGGAGTCGATTTTACCATGTAAACCCAGAATTTAATAAATCAAAAATATTTTTTTTTTTTATATAAAAGTTATATAAAATTTGCGGTGCCCATACAGGGTGCATGTCTACTAACTACCAGTACTGGTATTTTACATGTTTGCAAATAAATAATTAAATAAATTTAATTAGAGCGTGATTTATCAGTAGTCGAGTTTTTTAGTTGTAGCCACACAAATTTTTGTTACTTTCGTATGATTCTATTTCCACACTTTTCTCTAAAGATCAATACACTAGGCCCAACAACGATTTCTTAACAAAAACCTCACGAAACCACACCAATCCTACAATATCCAAGTAAAACTCCACCTCTGTATATGAATTAAAACGTTCTAATAAAAACTAAGGCCCGGCCACTTTCGATCGTGTCGTTTTTTCCAGCTGAACCACTTTTACTGAGTCCAGTTCGTAAGATCTTACGCACATATATGGACACACCTGAGAGAGTGTACTTGCTTCCGCGGTCCGTTCAAATTGTGGATAGTACGAGTATATAGAAAGGCATGCGGCTCAAGAGATAAGGAAGGAATATCTTATGCGTAGTTTTGTGAGTCAGATGAACTGCGGGAGCGTGCTTTCGGTTTTCAGGCTGGACAATAGTGGCAGAGATTTCTTAGGTTAACTTGCACCATAACATTTGTGTCTATAGACCCACCGCTACATATTAACTGCCACGGACGTCTATGGACGTCAAATCAAAAAGTGCTCACGACGCCTCGGGCGGCATGGGGCATCGAAAATAACAGCGCTTGGCGTAGAGAACACAGATTTTCGTTATTGACGTGGCGGTCAAAAGGTTGAGTCCTCGCGAAGGTATCAATTTAAATGGAATATTCTGAAGGTTGATCACGTGTTGGTTGAATTAGTATCGTAACACCTACGTCGATTATGGTTATTTTAAAGCAAATAACCTGTGGGATATTGTTGGGACTTTGTGGACGCCTAATGTGCCTTTGATGGGGCAAGGCGGAGGACTCATTAAAGCGGTCGGTCCATAGTCCTAAATGTAGTTATTTACAATCTGTTTCTGTTAATCGTTTGAAGAAGATAAAGACAAAATTACGTTCCAAATATGTTGATCACGCGTTGAGTGAATTGCGAGCGTTATTATAAGTTAAAATTCAGCTGAAATGATAAAGTATAATTAAGTAGTTGGTACGTAACAATGAGTACTTTGTAAATAAGAAGGCTGGAAATACACGGTGTAAACGGACTCTTCACGAAGCCGTCAACCAAGCATTCTGTACATCAAACTAAGTAACTTTACGCAATAATATTGCTGGGAATCGACTTTTTTTTTTGGGGTGAAAAAATCATTCAATCGTTTTACGGTAGGACTCGATGGAACGCACTCAAAGCATTGTGCTGATGGATGGATTGAATAGTACAGGGGTCTTGGAGGCGTTTAAAAATCTTACATTAAAAACATGTAGAAAAAAAAAACTTGTGAAAAAGTTGGAACTTTGACCCCCCAATATCTCCATAACTAGAAGGTTCCCAGGTATGGTCTAGAACAAAAAAATGATCGCATTGACGGGGAGAACAAGTGCCTTTCGGCTTCGTTAAACCTTTATACTAGAGTATTCTTAATAATGTGTTTAGAATAGAGGTTGTGGGTACAGTATCGAATAGTTTGTGGTTATATGATCATGTTTTGAACAAGGTAATTAGCTATTCTGAAGTGAATTATGTCTTTTCGTGTCACAATTCTTGGTTATGGAGATATCGATATCTCTGGCTAACTTTCGCGGTTTTGTCTACCCGTACAGTCACGAGCACCAATATGTAAACACTTAACAACTTTTAAAAGTGTTTTTCTCCTACTGTTCTGATTAAAATTTCATGTTGTTACGAACATAATATTCTGGAACTCCTATTTTTATGAAAAAGATCCTGCCTCCAAGTTACAATTGTTATTTCTCGCGAAAATTGCCGTTAAATTAGGAAAGTGTTATAGATATTGGTGCTCGTGACTGTACCAACGACATATTAAGCTATACATTTCCAGTATAACTTGGCCTCGCTTCGTATAGATTTCCTGTACAATGAGAGATCCGCATGAACTGGTTTTGTATGCCTTGATTTGTCGTCGTGTGTACTGTATCTTTCTGACTAAGGGAAACATTAAGTTTGATACTTGTATATAAAAGTACATAACATAAACTGATACTGTCACTTACGGGATATACATATATCTTCCTTCCGTGAGTGTTCATTATTTTGAGCTCCCGATATTTCGACGCTGTTACAAGCGCCACGTCGCACAGTGGGCTGAAATCAGCGTTTCATAGACATTCAAATAATTTTTTTTAAAGTGACGTTTTTTTCACATGGAATGCTAGAGGAAACTAATTACATGCCTAAAAATATATTCTTTATGAAATGGGTACGTAAACGGAAGTCGGGGATTTTTTTCTTTAAAAATTTGTATGGAGACAACATAAAAAAATACGATAACTCTGCTATCGCACAATTGGCCCTAATTCCCTTCTGGGAGATTAATTCTTGAATTATTTTGAATTTTTTGACATACTTGGTATCGCGGCCTCAGGTGCACTTTTTTTTAAAAAAATGTATATATATATTTTTTTAAATTTTGGATTATGTGGCAATTTCGTTGGACCAATTTGGCTTAACATATATAAATATGATCCGAACAATTAACTACAACAGTTTTATTTTAAAAAAACCAGTCATATTAATAAAATAATGAAAATAATAAATATAATTGGTACTATAATAATAATATATAATTGGTACTATATGTCGTCAACAGTACACAAAGTACTGCTTCATGGATCTGATATTATCAGCCAGAATAAAATTGTACCAATCGGAAAGCTTTCTGAAGAGGCATCGGAAGCTCGTAACAAAGATTTCAGGAGGTTCCGAGAGCACCACTCTCGAAAGAAAAGCAGAGTGAATTCCAACGAGGACATTTTCAATTTTCTTCTTCTTTCATCTGATCCATTTATTTCATCAGTAAGACCTACGATGGATGCAAAAAAAAAGGAATTTTTTTTCGAAGAAACATTAACTCTGCTGGAGCTACCTGAATCTGATTCTTCTGACTTAGAGTTTGTAAATGTTTCCCAGATAGAATCTGACTCTGAGTTAGACTCGGATAATGATAATGATGACTGATGAACCAATTACTTTTGTTGTAACTCTTGCTGTATTTTGTATATTTATTTATTAAAACTCTATGCACAAGTAACAAAACTGCACAAAGGCGGATATTCCAATATTTCTAATTTTCATTTGCTTTTTGTTTATTTAATTTGAAGCTTCTGTATTTTTCTATAAATTAATAAATACTTTTTTTTAAATACCACTTTTTTGTGTTTATTAAACAATTATATGGATTCTAGATTTAAATCCAAACTGGTCCACCAACATACATTACAAACACACATATCTAAAATTTTAAATTATTTAAATTATTTTATTAATATGACTGGTTTTTTTTTAAATAAAACTGTTGTAGTTAATTGTTCGGATCATATTTATATATGTTAAGCCAAATTGGTCCAACGAAATTGCCACATAATCCAAAATTTAAAAAAATATATATATACATTTTTAAAAAAAAAGCGCACCTGAGGCCGCGATACCAAGTATGTCAAAAAATCCAAAATAATTCAAGGATTAATCTCCTAGAAGGGAATTAGGGCCAATTGTGCGATAGCAGAGTTATCGTATTTTTTTATGTTGTCTCCAAACAAATTTTTAAAGAAAAAAATCCCCGACTTCCGTTTACGTACCCATTTAATAAAGAATATATTTTTAGGCATGTAATTAGTTTCCTCTAGCATTCCATGTGAAAAAAATGACACTTTTAAAAAAAATATTTGAATGTCTATGAAACGCTGATTTCAGCCCACTGTGCGTCGCCAATACAACCCTCCAAATTTCATTTAACCCCATTGTATGACTTTTCCATGAAATAGTTTTTGAATGGGGTTAAATGAACTTAGAGGGTTGCATTAATGATTTTAATGAATATAATTCTGTAACTACATACGTGTTACTTGCACTACTCATTTTTCATCAACATTCAACCTGACACTGACCTGCAAATTACAAAAACGTTACAAAATTTAAATTTCGCGGGTTAACCCTGGCGATTCCACCTTAAGCAGAAGCCAGCCTCATAGGTTGACCAGCAGAGGCAACTCTGAAAAAAATATTAATAGGTTGTAACAAGACCCTTAACGAAACCGAAAGGCACTTGTTCTCCCCGTCAATGATCGATAAATCGATCATTTTTCTGTTCTAGACCATACCTGGGAACCTTCTAGTTACGGAGATCTTGGGGGGTCAAAGTTCAAATTTTTCACAAGTTTTTTTTAAATACATGTTTTTAATGTAAGATTTTTACTTTAGACAACTCCACGACCCCCGTACTAGTCATTCGATCTATCAACACAATGTTTTGAGTGCGTTACATTGAGTCCTACCGTAAAACGGGATTTTTCACACCAAATAAAAAAGTCGTTTCCTAGCAATAATTTTTGCGTAAAGTTTGAAGTACAGAATGCTTGGTTGACGACTTTTTTATTTGGTGTGAAAAATCCCGTTTTACGGTAGGACCGTTACATCCTGTATACAAGAAGAATAACAAATTCACATGAATGACTAACAGTTTAGTTGCCTCGCTCTGTCGCCTGCGGCTTCAGCCTAATTGTAATTGATAGCCAACTATTAATTATTGCTATTACTTAGCTTTCTTCCGTTACGTCAGAGGAACGCTTACGTCACGTCCGGTCAAAATGGTTTAGTGATTTAGATGAATGTATGTGGGGCGTGTGGGTGGTTATTTTGTAATTAATTTATAGTTGGTTGTATTGTATTAGATTGTGTGTGCTTTGAAGAAGAAAATGCACGTCTCATTGTTTTTAAATATCTGGCAATTAATTAATATTTTTTTAAGAATTACGGAACGATGAATCTCTCCGTAATATATTTTTTGTTTTTATGAAATCGATAACCGTTATAAATTGCGATTGTTTTTATGGTCTTCAATCTGACAGAGATCTCCCAATTTTCAATAGTTTTCGTACAAGTCCGTCTACGTATAATTAATAACTAGCTTTTGCCAAGGGTTTCTTTCGCGCCAAATTTCAAATAGTTGAACCTACAGAGGAACATAAAAGGTAGACTTTACATAGACTGGAATAAGTCTATGTAAAGTCTCACACATCCAAATTCATCCAAACGTTTCATCGTATTGTTGCAAATTGTCCGTGGACGAATTGTCCATCGTCTACTCGGCGCTTTTTACGGCTTTTGTCGTTTAGTATAAGCACTTTATGATGTTGGCGCTAAAATAATTAATCTCCCAATTATTTTTATGTCTAAATTATACCTATTCGTAAATCTATTCTTCTATTCTTCTAATATTATAAAGCTGAAGAGTTTGTTTGGTTGAACGCGCTAATCTCAGGAACTACTGGTTCGATTTGGAAAATTCTTTCAGTGTTGGATAGCCCATTTATCGAGGAAGGTTATAGGCTATAAAATTTCAAGCGGACGAAGGTCGCGGGCAACAACTATTCTAAATAAAATAAGTAGTTTCATCTACCTTAATTTGCCTCTCGGTTCCAAAGTGTCGTAGAGTGCTGAAGAATGGAGCTGAAAAAATGAATGCGTTCAAGATTTTAAACAAACAAACTCTTCAGCTTTTTTTTGGTATAGATTCAATGTTCCATGTGTTGTGTTTCAGCAGGTGTCACAGGATGGCGCCGCGTTCGGTTGGGGTTGGCAGCTGTCGCCGCTGGGCCCCGCCAGTACCGTAGGACACTATTATGTCAAACTACCACAGGTAAGGCCTCATAGACAATTAGGTATCATTCAGTAGCGAAGGGTCAATTTTTGTAAGAGGTAAGCCGGAGTACATATCTTTACTGTATGAAATATTATTGGCTATAGAATACTGACTGTGCCATTTTTCAAAGGGAAGCCGGTAGGAATCGGGTTGTATGGAACCTTCACCACTGGTATCATTGCCAAACTAAAAGCGATCTTTGTTCTCGTTGTAATAAGCTTGCTGGCGGGTTGTACCGTTAGTTTGCTACAGTCAGAGGTAAATAATTGTGAATGGAAGGACTGTAAACATACGTTTTCTGGCCGTGCTACTAGGTTTATGGGCCATTCATACAATAAATATACATGGGATCTGTGATATCCTACAACATTAGTTTTAGTATATGCGAAACCTGGAAACACTTGTCTAATATTTTTTTGTAAAGAAACTATGTACAAAATTTCATGAAAAATCACAAAGTTATAAGCTTGTTCTGTTACCTGGCTGTCCGCACAAAAATGTGGTCACCACGCGGCGCGCCCGCGCGCTCGCCTCCAGCGTCGTCTTGAGCTCATTGATAATAATAATTTGGCAGTAGGTACCTAAATGATTGCGATAGGTACTTAGTGCCGCTCGGTATCCAACTTGCAGCCGTTTTAAAATAATTTTGGGACATAATACAACATGGTTTCAAAATTATTGGAATCGATTCAGTTTCTTATTCTGAATAAACTATATTCAAGTTTCGCATTACTAAAAATAATGTAGTATACTAACATGGGTATACCAGCTAAGTTATGTCCACGACTTCAAAAGTTAATAAGTCAAGACAGTCCTCTGGAGGGATGCGCCCTGAGAAGCGATCCATATATCCATTTCCCTCCTTCCATGTGCTGATGGTGTCTGGGGTCCCAGGATGGTGAGGTAGGAATTCTACATCTGGACGCCTTATCCTCAAACGCCGTGTGCCTTTTGAATGTTACCCCCAGAAAACTGAAAAACTGTAGGCAGTTATGCCTTTACTTAAATAAGGAGTTGCCTAAATATCTAGTATAAAGTTAAATCGAGAATAAGATAACATACAGGGTGTAAACGGACTCTTCACAAAGCCGTCAACCAAGCATTCTGTACATCAAACTAAGTAACTTTACGCAAAAATTATTGCTGGGAATCGACGTTTTACGGTAGGACTCGATGGAAAGCACTCAAAGCATTGTGCTGATGGATGGATTGAATAGTATGGGGGTCGTGGAGGTCTGTAAAGTAAAAATCTTACATTAAAAACATGTATTTCAAAAAAAAACTTGTCAAAAAGTTGGAACTTTGACCCCCAATATCTCCGTAACTAGAAGGCTCCCAGGTATGGTCTAGAACAAAAAAATGATGGCAAAGACGGGGAGACAAGTGCTTTTCGGTTATGTTAAGGGTCTTTACACCCTTTATATCTTCTATCATTCATCTATTATTCTCTTGCTCTATTCTAGTCTGAGCAACAAGTCCGGTACGCGGCGGACGGCAGCGGGTACCACGGCGCCGTCAGGGTCAACACTAACAGTGATCATCACGAGCACACAGCCAACGTGGCGGTGGGGCAGAAGGCTGTAGAGCTTAGTCACCAGGTGAGAGCGCGTCTCCTATAGATAGAATTATATTTTAGTAAAAAAAAACTCAAGACAAAAGTCTATGACCAGTGTGTGTTGCCAGTGATTACATACGGGACCGAAACGTGGTCGCTCACAATGGGCCTCATCAGAAGGCTTAAAGTCGGAAAGGGCTATGCTCGGAGTTTCCTTGCGTGATCAAATCAGAAATGAGGAGATCCGCAAGAGAACCAAGGTTACCGACGTAGCCCGAAGAATAGCCAAACTTAAGTGGCAGTGGGCAGGGCACATTGCTAGCAGAACGGATGGCCGATGGGGCCGAAAAGTTCTGGAGTGGTGACCGCGAACCGGAAGACGCTGCGTTGGAAGGCCTCCCACTAGGTGGACCGATGACCTGGTAAAGGTTGCAGGGATCCGCTGGATGCGAGACGCACGGGACCGGTCAATGTGGCGACACTTGGGGGAAGCCTATGTCCAGCAGTGGACGTCTTTCGGCTGAAATGATGATGATGATGATGAAAAAAAACGACATGTGAAGATATTTCTGTAAGTCTGATACTGGCTGAGCAATGAGTAAGACCTATAGCATAATGAGTGGTTCTTGATTCATTACTTAGAGGCTATCAAAATTATAACTATTACGCTATAGCAGGAGCTATTTATACCCACATTTGAAAGAAGAAAAAGCAATGCCAACGTTTTGAATAGTCGTTTTGAACATGATTTTAATTTTAGTGAGGCTATCAGGTATGGGGTCATTAAATTTCCTAGCATTTTCATAAGACTCGGAATAAAGAAAAAAAATCATAATAACTATTAATAAAAATTGGATAGTTGGGCCGATATACCTTATTCACTATTTTTGCATTTTCGATTTCAGGCACAAAACTTCTACGACAACGCGCAACACCAGAACATAACCCAGCTACAAGCGCCACCACCAAACAGCCAGCAACCCGTCGACATCTACCTACTACAGCAGCAGTACCAACAGTACCAGTCTAACCCAGCCCTGCAGCTACCAACCCAGGGCCAGAACATCCCCAACTACGTCGGATACAACGGCCCATACAACCCCAATGAACCCCCCAGGGACCACTCGAACCCTCTTCAGCAAGAGGACTCCAACGAGTATCGTCCCGAAGTCCTACAGGTCTTCAAAAACCACAATTGCTCAAAAGACGATACTACCAAAGATTTACAAAATGATCTGAATAAATCTAAGGAGTTATTTGCCGAAGTTCCGTCTTATGATATCCATGATATTAATCATTTTGGAGCGACGACTAATCCTTTCTATAAAGGTGCGGTAAATTTCAGAGTTGAAGCCCCTAGGGCTAATGCTCGAAACGAAAGGTTTTACTATAATAAGATTGAAACTCCCACTTCGGCGTACACTGAAAATGCAACACAAGTTGGCATCGATAAATTAGTAGCCTCTACCCAAGATTTGATATCGAATGAAGATTTGTTGATCATCAACCACGCAGCAGAAAAGCATATCAATGATCAATCTGATGACATTATCAAACCTCGTCCGAGATATGTTTTCAGAACAAATAATAACAATGATCATTCAGGCCAAAGAACGAATCACATCACAGTCAAAGCTAAAATAGGAAACATCGTCAAAAGTGATATAGAACATTTAGAAAATGACCGATTCAAAGACCAAATCTTACATTCTAACTCTAACCAATATGACTTCGCGAGACCTATTGTAGTTCAAGACAACTCTTACAACAATTTCAAAGACCAGATAGTTGATAATCTTGTATCTACAATGGTTCCGTACATGGCGGATGGCTACCAAATAGTAGGAGTAAGAGACAATGTAGAAGAGAATAACACAAACAATTATAACTATAATTCAAACCAAAATAGTGAAGGATTAGTAAACGTTACTCCAAGACCAGTTAATCAGAACTATCTAGCGCCTATCACAGTAGCATTGAGACTACTCAATGCAAACGATACAGACTCTTTCAACACTATAGATGATCACGAAGCATCAGACAGTGAACTCATTGCTGATACAGTACACAGTCCACCTAGAGAAAGGACGATTGTTGAAGTACAGCAATCTATACCAGTTGAAATCACTCATATAAATGACGTAGAAGTCCATGAGTATATAGATATTGATGAAGAAGGACGCAGCAATAACAAAGGCCCTTTTGATGTAGCAAAGACTCTGTACAACAAATACGTAGACGCTTTAAAATCGTCAAAGAAGATTCAAGATAATATGAATAAGCTTTTGTATAAATATGGTGCGATGAAAGAAGATAATGAAAATGAGAATGATAATAGTCAAGATTATGAGCCGAAAGAACAATTAGAACCAAGTGAGAATATACAATCATCAGTTGAAGTTAACCCGAATCAAGAAGATACAAATACTCAAAGAAGCGAACAGGTTAATTATTACAACTACGCCAATGATAACCAGAAGATAATCCAACCTATTATTATAGAAAAAGAAGTACCTATAACTAAATTCGTGGACAGGTTCATTGAGAAAAAGGTACCATACCCTCAGCGAATAGAGGTGCAAGTACCTGTTGATAGACCTGTTCCTGTAGAGGTACCTTATGAGAAGATTGTAGAGAAACCTGTAGAAGTAACTAAATACGTTGATAAACCTTACCCGGTTGAGGTTCCTAGACCTTATCCCGTTGAAGTTAAGGTCCCTTATCCAGTACAACAGAAGGTATACGTAGACCGTCCCATACATATTCCCTACCCAGTTGATAGGATAGTGGAGAAACATATATCACATCCAGTTCCTGTACCAACTCCCGTAGGAATTCCTTATGAAGTCCGGGTCCCAGTGGAACATAAAATACTGTATCCAGTTCCCGTGGACAGGCCAGTACCAGTTAGAGTGGAAATCGAGAAACCAGTTGAAAGGATAGTCAATAAAGAAGTAGCTGTACCCTACGCAGTTGAAAGAAGAATTCCTTACCCCGTTCATTACGAAACCAGAGTTCCTGTCCCCTATCCGGTTGAGAAAAGAATACAAGTACCGGTTGAAAAGATCGTTGAAAAACCTGTGACGATTACCAAGTATGTTGATAAACCTATACACATACAGGTACCCGTACCTCATCCCGTTGCAGTACCAGTGCATGTTCCCCAACCTTATCCAGTAGATCGGATTGTAGAAAGAAAAGTTCCTTACCCAGTCCATGTAGACAGAATAGTAGAAAAAAAAGTTCCAGTGCAAGTCCCTTATCCGGTCGAAAAAATCGTTGAGAAAATTGTAGAAAAACCTGTAGTTGTCACCAAGTATATTGATAAACCTTACCCAGTAGAGAAGAAAGTACCTTATCCGGTTGAGAAAATTGTTGAGAAGAAGGTCCCGTACCCTGTTCAAGTGCCAGTCGAAGTTAAAGTCCCTTACCCGGTAGAAAAGATCGTTGAGAAGCAAGTTCATGTACCAGTACCAGTCTATAGATACGGCCATCAAGAACAGAATTCAGAAACGAGAAATAACGCGCAATTCCAGAATTATAAAGAGGAAAGGCTAAAGAGACTGCAGAACCAACAACAGATTTACATAGCGCAGTACTACCAGTTGTTAAAAGAACGGCAAAGAGCCAGCCAACCAGTTCAATCGACTCAATGGGGGAATCAGTACGCGTCTTCTTACCAATATATAAACAACACATCAGGTAGCAAGCCAGAAGACAGGAAGCAGAACAATTTAGAAAACTACTTGACATATCTAACCAATGCAGAGAGCAAATCTAACCAGAATCAGTACTACGGACCAGTTCCAATGCAGAATCAAGATGATTGGTGGCAGAACAACAAGAATTACGTAGTAGAGGTTAAAATGAGGAGGGCGGATAGAGAACCGAAAATGAGTAACTTGAGGATCGAGTACGGAGGATTCCGGCCTCCGTTGATACCTAGCACTGAAGTTGATCTGGATGGAATGCCGATTCATAAAGAAGCGTGAGTGTAGGAAGATATTTTTGTGGCTTTAAATTGTAATGGTGACGTTAATTTCTAAGATAACGTGGTTTTGAAACTAGACCGGAATTAAAGATGGCAGTAGGCCGTTATGTCTCATTTCGACAACTTGTTAAATGTTAAATTTGAATTAATTTCATAATATTCCGTTTAACCCAGTTTGCCATCTCTTTAGTACCGAAAGAAACAAAAGAAACGTAACAAATGATTCTTCTTTGCAAAGTTGCGTCCTCACTAGTAACTGGTGTTCGCTTACAAAGTTACGCATAACGTGGTAGGGGATTTTAGCTCTTATAGAAAAAAAACCATATCGGTTCAGGCGTCTTCGAGTAATCGGTGAACATACATAAAAAAACATTCCGACAAATTGAGAACCTCTCCTCGTTTTTTGAAGTCGGTTAATAATACTCTAATTTATCTTAATAGTTATTTTGTTTCAGTATTTCTTTAGTTAAATGTGTCATAATTTTAGTTACTATTCATGTTTTTATTGTGCTTGTGTAAAATTAAGTGGTTACAAGTATCTGTAACTAAGTATATCTGATTTAAGTTTACCTACCCAATGTACCTTACCTAAGTACCTACTGTTTATAAGTCTAGAATATTCGAAAATACACAATGGAGTAAGATCCTTTTCAACTCTGAAAATATTAAATTTTTCGCTTTGGTAAAGATCTTACCACGATTGTTGTGTAAGCAGTCGTGAAAATTCTTTGTTAAAATTATTTATTATAATTTTAGTGTGTAAGAAATGTAAATATTGCGAAATGGATTTGTTGATGGTTTAAAAAATTAAAAATATAATAATTATTTTGTATTTTCATTTATCAGATAGACTGACATCTTATGATGTCAATGATGATGATGATTGTGATGTTGAGTGTTTAATCTAAAGAGTGTAAATAGACCCTTAACATAGCCGACAGGCACTTGTTCTCCCCGTCTTTGCGATCATTTTTTTGTTCTAGACCATACCTGGGAAACTTCTAGTTACGGAGATATTGGGGGTCAAAGGTCCAACTTTTTCACAAGTTTTTTTTTAAATACATGTTTTTAATGTAAAATTATTACTTTACACACCTCCACGACCCCCGTACTATTCAATCCATACATCAGCACAATGCTTTGAGTGCTTTCCATCAAGTCCTACCGTAAAACGTGATTTTACACCCCAAAAAAAAAGTCCTGCCATAAAACGTGATTTTACACCCCAAAAAAAGTCGATTCCCAGCAATAATTTTTGCGTCAAGTTACTTAGTTTGATGTACAGTATGCTTGGTTGACGAATATGTGAAGGGTGTGTTTACACCCTGTATTAAACATCATTGTGAATTTGGATATGCCTCTATTCACCCATACACATGCAACATAAAATTACGCCTGCATGTGGCAGGCGTAATTTTATGTTATACAGCATAGAGTAACATATATCCCGCTTATAATCCCTGGGGGTCAAGCAGAAGTACCCAAGTAATTTGGGGAGAGCCTATTGCCATCAAATCGGGCTGCCATTAAAGAAAAACTTAAATGTTACACAACTACGGGTGAATTAGGGTTTAAAAAGTAAACAACAAATGTGGAATTAAAAATAAAATTTATTTTTCATTTTGAATATCTCACAAATTCTTCGACACACGTCCACCTCGCAGGCAAAATGTACTACACTAAATTATTATAAAACAAAGCTCATATATATAAATATATAACTACATTTAAAACAGTTTTATGTATTTCGGGACAACTGGTCGCATCGTCGTCGACAATTGTCGAATATTGCGAGAAATCGAAATTAATATTTGTTTTTTTTTTTGTTGTAAATATTGCATTGTTTCATGAAAGATAAAAAATAATCTTTCATATCCATGATTCCTTGTTGCTGATCATTTTTAAAATGTGGTTTTATTCAGCAATATAAGGTATATAAATATGTTTTGGTTGATATAATTAAAACATAAATTACATTAAAATTAACTGCATGTTTTCTTAATTTGTTTTCTACAGTTTACACTTCATGACACATTATTAATAAAAATTAACATTATGCGTTTGTTAAAAAATCCACTTGATTTGTATGTTTATTTCTATTTCACATAGGGTTATAGCTGTATAAGAGTACAAGGATCTTTTGGCGCGTTGTCAAAAAAGCTATATAACATCGACATCATGTTTATTTTTCAGTTCATTTCGCAAATCAACTTTATAGATGTTTTAAAACATCATTCATAGGCCAAAATATCCTTGTAGCACTTTCTATAACCTCCGTAGTACATAATTTGTATTTGAGCAAATGAAAGTTCTGCTGTATTTCAAACAATGAATAATAAAATAGTGCATAGCCATAAAGATGGCGCCTAGCTCCTCACATACCGCAGACAGACACGACAGTCGTCGCCGACACGTCAGAATTTGTGATTCCATGTAAAAGTTATAACACTACACTTAATTATATAATAGAAAAGTGACCCGCGATCGCCCCGCCGCACACACACATACATACCTATTTATTATAATAATATTTACCACCTAAAGTATGCGACAGTCCACACACGAAAGAAAAATATGACAAAAAAACAAAAAAGCTCACACAAATCGAAAAATCAAGGTTTTAGTGAATCACAATTATATCAAAATGCTGATTACATCGAGTAGACAGGAGTGACACGGCCATAATGAACGATTATTGCTATAACTACAAGTCCGTAATACTTTGATCACAATACACGTCTAACGATTTAAGTGAAGTATATCTATAACGCATCTAAACTCAGTGTGTACCGATCAGTACAGTGACATCGTGAACTTTCGACCTTTCTAATTCAGCCTTATAATTAGAAAGAGCAACCGGCGAGGGCGAACGCGATGTCGTGCGACCGACGCCTGCGACACGACACGTTTACACGCCGGTCGCACGACCACACAATCACATTATAAACATTTTATCGCTATACAGAGACAGCCATATTTTGTATTTATATTTTGTTATATTGGAAAATGAAAAAAAAAATATCATTAACACTAAGCTAGATTGTATCTGTTGAGCTCAAACTCACTTTGTACATTATTACAACGATTAAAATACATAATGTAATAGTATATAAGCGATAGCACAATAACACTGCCTGGCTGGGTGTGCCGCGGACGTATTAAATAATGTCTTTTAAAAAAACACGATTTCATAAAACAGAATACCAAATATAAATTAAATAAAAAGTGCGCGACACACCCGGTTAGGTAGAAGACTTATCTACAGAAAAAAAACAATCATGTAATAATAAAAATGATGACACGAGTAAAATTATTTATACAAAGATGCGCTGATTGAGAGCGTGAATAACTATGGATTGAAGATCATTTCACTGCGACACTCGATGATAACCACTTGGCACAATTTGTACGTTCCATACATTGTCCATCATAAATAAAACTTCTCAGCCACGATACGTTCAATTATTTCCTTGCAATCGTGTTAGAGCGAGTGCTTCAACTCGAGTCCGCCTTCAAACAGCAAATGATAGCGATACGATTAACAATCGATTACAATAATCGAGTAATATCGATACTCGATCGGCAGACAACACTGTTTCATTTCTAAATCGAATAATAATACAAATTCGAGTTGGGTGGGCGGTCCGTTTTCAAATTTGATTTCGAAGAGTGAAAATTTTTCATAGACAAAGGATTTTTTTTACATTTAATTTTTTTTTTCTTTACTCAAATTAACACCCTACTTTCGTTATAGTGAACAGTTGAACTTTGCTGTTCTTTTATAAGAAGAAACACTACAAAGTTGTTGAACCACTAGTCGATATAGTTATAAATGACATACAGTAGTTTCACATATATTTTACCTCAAACATCAGCAACCTAACTTCAACGACAATAAAGATCATTGTCAATGAAGCAAAGTTAAAGTGGAAAAAACAGTGAAAAGACTATACCAACCAGTATCCAAAAATCAAATTTGAAAACGGTACCAGTCACAATTTTTACAAAATTCGACCTTATTGGGTGTTTAAAAGTCGAAGAGTTCCGGCGGCGGGATAGGCTCAGAGGGGAGGCAGTCGCAACTGAGCTCGAACGTGGGGGGCGAGGGGGGGGAGCGGGTGCGACCTTGTCGCCGCAGCGTGTGCACGCTGTACGAGTGCGCGTGCGGCACGTGGCGCGCGCGCGACGCCCGAGGGATGTCCTCGCTGTCCACCCGTAAGGACAGTGACGAGCGCGGCTGCACTGGGGTCCCTCGCGCCGGCGACAGAGGAGGTCTCAGGTAGTCCGACCGTGCTAGAGCCAGTTCGGCAGGCGTGTAAGCCGCTAAGAAGTGAGCCAGCGCTCCAGAAGGCGTCCTCGCTCCACCGTTTGCAACCAGAACCATGTCTTCAGCGGAAAGGCGCAGGGAGTCGGAGCGCGGCGGCGGCGGGGGCGGGGGCGGGGGAGTCCCTCGCTCGGACGACGACGAGCGGTCGCGGCGGCGGGGGCGGGGGGCGCGCGGGCGGGGCGCGCGGGGCGGGGAGGTGGGCGAGGGCGAGGCGGAGGGGGCGCGGGAGGGGGCGCGGTCGTCGGGCGAGGGGGGCGTGGCGGTGCGTCTGCGCCGCCGCCGCCGGGGAGGGTTCTGGGGCAGTCACAGCTTGAGCTCGTTCGCGATCTTAGACGCAATGTTCTTGAAGCCGATGCTGGTGCCTGCGGATAAAGGGTTTGGTGGTTAGTTGCAGTGTACTTCACTTTCAAATCGTTTTACGAACTGAAAATAATAAACATTAAAGATGGCGGTTGTAAACCTACGTAATAATAAGGTAATTTTTTGAGGCTCAGTATTGTATTACCTAGCAGTACTAACAGGATTGTAGAGGTCAGCTAGGCAGTCACCCATGTAAAATCCAAATATTTCACATTTTGCAACATACGGTTAGACTAGAAACCGACCTCCGGGAAAAGGCTTGGCAGATAACGAAATGGCTTATAGAGAAATATGGAAGAAGACATGCAGCACCGATCAGAAGTAAATTGTGATAAGGGCAGGAGAATGATGAACTAGTTCACAGCTACTCTTACCGGATATTCGCTTGAACCGCACGCCGTTGAGCGACAGCCGTGGCAGCTTGCACACCTCGATCTCCCACTGCACCAGCGAGTCCGCGTTGGGGTCGCCGTGCACGCACAGCAGCAGGAATCGCTCGCGCTGTTCGTAGTCGCAGTTGTTCGCGTCAAGCACCTGTGGTGGAAAAGTATTGCTATTATCAAATTTGAATGTTGTCAACTTTTAGAACTGATATTTCGGGACATATATAAAACAGAATATACAAGTGTACAGGTAGTTCAGTAGTACATACAGGGTGTAAACAGACCCTTCACATATCTGTCAACCAAGCATTCTGTACATCAAACTAAGTAACTTTACGCAAAAATTATTGCTGGGAATCGACTTTTTTTTTTTGAGGTTATAAATCACGTTTTAAGGTAGGATTCGATGGAAAGCACTCAAATCATTGTGCTGATGGATGGATTGAATAGTACGGGGGTCGTGGAGGTGTGTAAAGTAAAAATCTTATATTAAAAACATGTATTAAAAAAAAAACTTATGAACAAGTTGGAACTTTGACCCCCAATATCTCCGTAACTAAAAGGTTCCCAGGTATGGTCTAGAACAAAAAAATGATCGCAAAGACGGGGAGAACAAATGCCTTTCGTTTGTGTTAAGGATCTATTTACACCCTTTATAAATATAGACCTATAATAGTTTTACGATCAACTGGATAAAAACTAGGGTATAGTATGGTAGTAAGTAGTAATATGGTAGTAGGGTAGGGTATGGCTCATATAAGTGCCAGTCAACAGTTAATGACTAAAAAAAAGTTTCAAACGACACAGTATTTGGCAGTTGCGTTACTGAGGGTGGTGATGAAGTATTTCACCCTTAAGATAACTTAATTACTGTTTCTTACGAAAAGGTGGTTTTTGGAACTGCACAGAAATTATTTCATCTCTCAGGAATGTCTAAAAACTGTATATACTTTAATAAATTTGAAAGACAATAAAGATTCAGATTTTTTTTTTTATATCGTGAACTCATAAAAAACAGTAAAAATGGTAATCCCGTTTCTAGTATTAATAATAATAAAGATTTCCACCACTTACCTTGCGGATCTCCGCCATGATCTCGTTGGGATCCCGTGAGGAGGTGGTCTTCATGCTCCACGTGAAGCGCAGCACGCGCGGCTTCACCTGCTCCTCATTTCCGCCGCCACCACCGCCTTGTCTGTACATGCCACGGAGTAATGTTAGCAAGAGCAAATTAAAGCTAAGATCTATAAGCGTTATATGTGAATATGAATTTTATTTAAATAGTGATAACTTCATATTCCTAGATATTCATGTTTTATACGAATATGAACTTTAGCTGTTTAGGGGCCGTTCAAGTATTACGTTAGCACTATGGGGGGTGGGGGGTCTTTGTTTTGCTTATTTTGGATGACATGGCGGGTAGGGGTCTAGATGATGATTACGTCATCGGTGGTTATTTACTTTTTTACACGAATGGCAACCCTCACATTGTCTATGCTTAAAAACGAAACGCATTTTCGGGGATTCCCGCAAATAATGCATACGTTTAGGCACTCGCTTTAGAACCGATTAGGGGAATTACCGCGCGCTATTCACTTGTCTAAATATTTTTGTCCCTTACTCTATGTTGAATACTGTATCAGTAAAATCTAATCTATATAAAAAATACATTTACTTATAATTGAAAAATGTTTACGTAAGCATGGGGGGAGGGGGTAAGAGCTTTGCTTACTTTTGCTGACAAGGGGGATGGGGGGTAAATAATTGTAATAAATCTGCTTACGTAATATTTGAACGGCCCCTTACAAATAAATTGTAAGTGCACTAATAACGCTTTGTAGACTTAGCCTTAGACAAGAGTACACTGCCACAAACTCATCTGACTCTCTGACTGAAAGTGGAAATACTGGTAAATCATTATGAACAAGGACTTAATTTTTTTATCACCGAGGCCAGGGGGCCTACCATGACATCTTAAAGCAGGAGTCATCCAGTGTGGGAAAGAGATGGCGCTAGACGACCTGTATAGCTCTATCTCTTTCCCACACAGGAATTATTCTTGCTTTAAGACTTCATGGTACCCCCCTGATGTTAAGGTGGACCCGTTATGTCCCACAAAATCACATTAAAATGACCATAGGTTTGCCTATCTGGGATTTAAACTCGAGACCAGCCGCATTTTTTACTAGATTCAGGCCGTATTGTAAGCAGCGCCATTCTCTTTCTATTCGAAGTTAAGTTGTAGTAGTCGGTGTTTATTAATTGGAGGTGGAGGGGAGGGTATTTGTATAACCCGAGCGCTCTTGAATACAAAACATTATTTAATTGCTTAATATCAATATGTGATTTAAAGGACATTTTTATTAAAAAAAAACTGGGAAAATATAACGAAATCGCTATAGACCGACCGCTTTAATGAGTCCTCGCAAAAGTATCAATTTATATTGAATATTCTGAAAGTTGATCACGTATTGATTCAATTAGTATCGTAATACCTACGTGGATTATGGTTATTATAAAGTAAATAACCTGAGATATTGTTAGGACTTTGATAACGCTTTTTTTTCGGATGGGAAATCATCCAATGACCCCCCCCCTCTGGGCGGAGCGGAAGGGAGTGTCCGACTTGTACTGACTAAAACCCATCCATGTTCCTTCTTTGCCCTTTGTGTTCCAGGGCCACGGTATCTCTTTCGAACAGTCCCGCAGCCCTGGCAGGACTTTGTTAACGCTTAATGTGCCTTTGATGGGGCAAGGCGGAGGACTCATTAAAGTGGAGTTCAAGTTTGCTCAGGTTCGTTTTAATATCAAGATTTTTCAAATCTTTTATAATGACTAGAGATTAAAAGCGATTATTTTTAAATACAATAACGGTTATTTAGTAAACGACATAAAACTATTTTATAATTTTTACTACTGTGTATGAGGCCTTTGACCAACAGTGGGACACACCCTCATACGCAATTTTTTTTTAATTTTTTTTTTTATTTAAATAAACAACTACTGTGTAAATCCTGATAACAGATTTGTTGCAAATTTTCTAATGGAATTCGTTTGCTCAAAAGGAATTTAAAGCACTATTTAGTAGACGGTCAAGCGCGCCCTAACTCGATTGTTGAAATAATGACCTATGTTCAATTTAAAATTTAAAATATTTGTACCATCAATAAGAATTCGTTAATTTTTAACGACAGTTTCAAGAGGTACTTTAAGTTGTTAATTAGCATTAATAATTAAAACTCGTGGCTAAATAATAACAGCCACTCGGGTCGATCTTTAGGTTAAGCCATGCTTGCCTAGGTTGGTCTGTGGATGGGTGATCACCCATTACATACCGAGTTTCCTCCGTGCCATGCAAAGCACGTTAAGCCGTTGGTCCCGGGTGTCACTTGTAGATCTTTGACAGTCGTTAGGTAGTCAGTGGCCTTTAAAGCCTGATTACCAGTCTTACCAAGGGCTATCGTATTACCCAGTACTAACTGGGTTGTGGAGGTCAGACAGGCTGTCGCTCCATGTAAAATACTGGTATTCAGCTGCATCCGGTTAGACTAGAACCCGACCCCAACATAGTTGGGAAAAGGCTAGGCAGATGATGATGAATTGCGTCCATTGCATTTTTTTTATGTTCATCTTTTGTTATGCAGTGTTTTTCTCGTTTTGATTTGCACCTTGTGTAATGGGTACCCTGACTAATGAGCCACTTAGTTATCTATTCTTACCGCGACTCGCGGGGGTCCAGAATTTCAATATGTAATTTATTTCAACAATCGAGTCAACAAAACGCAACACAAGTTATAACACTAAAAATACTCAACAAATAACTAAGACAACAAAACTATTCGGTCAGCGGATACGAAACGGGGTACTATGAAAAGTCGACGTAGCCCCGCTATGCGGGGCTCCTATATCTGTCAGCAGGGTTTAAAGTAACCTAACCTAACGTCGGGGTGCCCCAAGGGAGGTGGGGGGAGGGTTTCTCCAATGCTTATTATTATTACGTACACCGAAATTTTTTCTAAGTCCTCGCTCCATAGCGCACCTACGGCTACAGTCACTCCAACCAACTATTCTCTTATTTTTATCAAACAGTATCAAAAGAAAGTTCGAAGGAAGTAGGATTGCACATAAATAACGAAAATCGGTTGATAATAATTCCACTCTGTCCCTATAATGGGAAATATTAGTGTGAAATATTTTACTGTCCATTTTGCCCCACTAAACGATTTATTAGGGCTGACAGAATTACACTGTGAATTATATTTAAAAAATGTTTAACGGCAACTGGCTTCTCTTTTACTGTTACTTTTCCTAATTCATAGCATTAATATTCAATTCTCCAACTTTAATATTAAATCCAACCCGTACACATTTTTTTCAACCGAAGTTAGTGGGATAAAGTGCACATTAAAGTTTTAAAACATTTCACTTTGTGCCACTAGTGGTGCAAAGTGAAATAAACCGTATAAAACGACGAAAAAAACTAGGATAATTACCCAAGCATGGTTTGTGGACTAGCGCCTACTGCATGCTTCGGAGTTGTACCGTCCAATGGCCTAAAAACAGAAAAACATAAAACTAACGCTAAACACTAGGGGCACGGGTGTGGCGACGAATACAAATACATACATTGACGATTTGTTATACGCTGGTACAAACAATTATTTACAATTTTATTGATTATAAAAATAGATGTTGAATATTTTTTTACCAACTTCGGCGATTATTATCAAAAAACGGTTATTTTTCAATTATATAGTGCCAAAAATAAAGTATAAAAAGTAATATTTTGTCAGTAGTAAAAAATATTTTGGAAAATAGCGAAAACTACAAATTTTACGTTTTTTTACGACTTCTACTCACGTCCACGACACGAAACTGTCTAAAAAGAAACTATTAATTTAAAAAAATAATCTAAAAAAAAAGTTTTTTTTATCCAGCGTATCACAAAAATAACCAATGTAAAGGAAGTGCAAATAGAAAAAAAAAAGATAGTTAAGTCTAAAACATAAAGACAATTTGCAAGCAACACAAGGCACAAGTCATAAGCATGCCTGCACTATATTAAACTATTTGCTACTTATTTCAGAATTCACCTAATTTTCACTTACCGTTGTGTCACTAAAAAAACTTAAAAATAGAAAACCATGCCACAAAATGAACTTCATACCTAGAAAGTTCTAAAATGGTTTTAATGCGGTATAAATGAATGTAATGTGTTTCCAGATTTTGATCATTGTAAAAATTTTGCCTTTTTTATTAAAAATATAAGGTTTGTTTAAAATATCATGCAATACCTAATTTTTTATTACTATTTCATGTATGACCTAAAAGAATAAAAAAAATATTTTAGGGGAAATTCAATTGCAACTGTGTAGAAATGTAGGTTCTTTATCAGAAATATAATGTTAATTTCCAAAATATCATGCATTATCTAGTTTTTTATTATTATTTTATGGATGACCTAACAGAATAAAAATATATTTTAGAAGGGAAATTCAAATGCAACACATGACTGGTTAATAGCAAAATTTTGGGTCAAATTGTCAGTAACGAAAAAAAAAAGAAAATCATGTTAAATTTTGTTATTCACGAAAAACGAGTAATCCATCCAATTTAGTACTGTAACAATCTTTTTTAATGAAAAAATAAAGGATAATACACATAAATTAAATTATATTGAGTTTTATTTTAAAATAGAAAAAAAAAACTAGGTACTAAGTAAAAAATATGCAACTTTATGAACCTGATTGACATGCAATAATCAAAAATAAATAATTGAATTATTCAAAAATATTAAAAAAATAAATATATTTTTGGGGGTAAATCATGCTTTTTTTTGGTATAAGTATAAGAAAAAGTACAAATCGGCTGGACTACGTATTAAAATACACACACAAACGCTGTTTAATTATTAAACCCTTCGCAGAACGATGCAGGCATATTGGTGGAGGCGCGAAAATGGTTTAACATAATGAAGACGATCTGTCATACATGGATCTTACTTTTATAAAAAAAATATGTATGAATGTATCTAGAACGAAATTTTTGTTTTCGTTCACAATATTTTTAAATTATTTTTTATAAGCCGCTCTTTTTCAACTAGTATCAAATGATTTCATATTTTTTTTAGTAATAGTCAATCTGAACTATTGAAAATACTGAGCACATTTTTTTGTACAAGACTTTTCTCCCGCTTTTTTTTAAAGAAAACATTTATATTTTCACAATACTTTTGAAGACATTAATATTTTCATCACCCCCACCAATAAAACCTTTCACATCGCTCTGGAACCACCAAAACTTTGGAAAAAAAAAAACTTTAAAATAAAGGTTGTTGCTGATGCCTCGCGGCCTACCTCCGTTGAATGTCCAGGGAGGAAAATATACGCGGTTTGGCCCTCCCGGTAGACTCGCCCAGTACTGACAGGCTGCCAGGATAATACTCACCATGTTATTATATATTTTTATTTTATATTTACTATTAGTTATGGGCGTGACCTTTTAGTTAGATCCCTAAAATTGAAATTGTTTTTTTTCTATGAAATATTTAGCTAAAATAGTCTTTGAAAAGTCTATAATGTTCTTGCAATAGATAGAAAAGAACAAAACATTCATAAATTGCAGAAATGAGTCGCTAACATTTTAAAGTCTACCATATAACAATTTTAAGAACAAATATCTTAACATGAGACGTGACGGGCAATGGTGTTTTCTGAAAAACATACATACAGATCTTGAAATTATCGTATTTAACCAAGGGAGTTGCTTCAAAGTATAGTAATTTTGTTTTGTGACTAAAATTTCTCAGTAAATTAAAAAGGTAAAGTCGAATGAAATAAAACGCAAGTTGTTATTAAAAACTTGATTATTTGGAGAAGCGTAACACATCCATTTATTGCGTACTGTCAAAACAAAATAGGTATTCATACTTCAATACACATAGGTCAACTTAATTCTCTTATTTAGCAAAGTTTTAGTGTCAGTAACATTCAAAAACATTTTTTTCTTTTACATTTTTTTACTAAGATTTTACTAGAAAATATTTTTGAATTTTACATAACCCCAAAATATATAAGATCACATTACATAAATGCATCTTAAAACAATGCCCATGATTTAGAAGACTATGTATTATAATCCCAATTAAAATTAATTTCTTTAAATTTAAATGTACTGGGAAAATTAAGCGAAAATAAAATATGGACGGCTGATAAAATATTAATACATAAATTCACTACAATCCCCTATGGGGTGAGCAAAGCTCTAAGAAACAGTAAAAAATAAACTGTTTTAGAGTACAAACTAAAGTACTCTATAGTAAAATATAAGTAAACTAGATATTTTTTTCTAATAATTATCATTTGTCGTGCTTTTTTCCCAGTGAATTTAAACTTCGAACACACTTCAGAGAAACATGTCGCCTGTAAACGCAAAAAAAAAGAATGAAAAATAGAAAAAAAAATCTCGGCTGTAAAGTATTAAAATTAAATATCTAACTACGCTTAGCGGACTAAGTTAGAATGTATTGCATTGTTCCTAATCGTGTAATAGTTTCAGAATAACCATAATATTGCTTACAGAATTAAAAAAAATGCTCGCGAAAAAAATAATGCACTATTTATGTGCGTAAAAATTATAAATTGTTTGATATAATTAGCTATACCCAATAATATTTTTTTTTTATTAAATTAAATGTCAAAATATTTTTATGTCGTACTCAAAAATATTATTATCGGAGACAGTATTTCATTGGATTCATTGTAGGCAGACATGTTATTACCAATTATGAAGGTTATCAACTTATCTGTGTGTTTAAGATCGAAAACCACTGTGTCCATGTGTTTCCATATAAAATGCCGAAGTATTGAATGATAATAAATTTGAGTAAAACACACTAACATACGCTGAGGACGTAATTTTCCCATTATTATTTTTCATTAATAACAGCAATAAAAAACAAGTTTTTCACACGGGTATTCCTTACAACAGCACCTAAGTTTTGACATAAAATTTGTTCAGTACTCTATCTTATGTTCAAAGGAAAATACTGGACAGACGACCATACTTAAATAAATAATACAATATTATACATTTTTGAATATTTTTAAAAGAGCTACCCGTCTCTTACTATCTAAACTGAACGACAAGGACGGCTGAACTTTTATTTATTCAGAAATGTATGACATTGCGAATTAGTTTTCAATAAAGAAACATTTAAGGACCTCTAGTTGAAAAAATAAACGGTTTCTTTTTTATATTATAAAAATAACTGAACAATTATAATATTTGACGACATTTCTGTAGAAAAAAGATTTTTAGAAGGCCCTTAAAGTATATAATAAATAATATATGAAGAAAGTACACTTATTACACCATCCAACGCAATAGTAAATTTCCCTATAACGCTTCACAACTATATAGAACACTTATATACAGTGTAAAACGTTGAAATACTCAAGTACCCCATAATATACGATTGAAAATTATAAAAAAAATTGTTAATATGAGGTCAACTTTGATTATCTAGGGCATGATCTCCGTATTGTGATGTTTATCGATATTGGCACATTAAAAACAAAAGATTGATGATTTTCTTGGGGTCAATGATCGCAAATAGTTTAACATAACATAACACCACACCTGTAATCCCCGAAGGGTTAGGCAGAGGTGTGTATAATACACCCACATTTCGCCAGTTATGTATAATTCTCATGTAATAGGGGGCGAGCCTATTGCCACCAACCGGGCACAATTACACACTCCGTAGCTGCTACTGAGAAATTTCTGATGAAAAAGCCCAATAACACTTACCCGGCCTGGGAGTCGAACCCAGAAACTCATGCTCAGCAGTCGTGATTGCGACCACTAGACCAACGACACAGCTAGTTTAAGTACTTGAAATATTAGTTTAATAAAAATCATTTACTTTTTGTGTTAGCTTCGTGACATGTAAACAAGAACACCAAATTTTCATATTTCAAGTAAATTAAACTACTTACAGTCATTGACCCAAAAAAAAAAAACAACAAACCATTTGTTTTCTTTTTTCTCTTGTTATCATATCGATACCCGCCACTTCTGCGGCGTTCCGCTAGCTAATTAAACTTGACCTCGTATATATATTAAATACGCTTACATTTATGATATTATAATGGACTTTTCACGAACAATAGAAAAGTTTTTTTTAGAAAAAAGTCAAACGCGACACACTCGCACTCTTGTTATATTATGTACAACAATTTTATTTATTTAAAGATCCTAGATGACATAACATTCTAATGAGTCAAAGTATGGAAGTATATGAGAGATGGGAAACATTTATTAATGTTTTTTTTTTTTATTCTTTAATTTTCTAGATCGATAGCTCTTTTAGAATTGGACATTTAGAAAGTGCAGTATCAAAATATTGATTTGTTATACAAGGTGTTTGATTTGTGTAGATTCGTTTCCAGGGACGTCGCTTTAAGTTCCACGTTTTTATCATTTTGATTATGGTATTCATTTTGATTTGATTTTTTATGCTAATTAGAATTTTAACTTTATTTTGATTTTAATAGTGTATTTCTATTATTATTTGATTTGATATTAATCTTATACTTTTCTAAAATTTTGGTATTGATTTTGAATTTGATTTTATTGTTAAATTGCTCACTTATGTATTGTTAAAGTAAAGCGGAAGTACCAAATACAAGCAATTTTTTGCTTAAAAGGTACTTCCCATCATTTAATAATCTTAACATATGTCTTACAAAAAAAAAGTTTTTTTGTATGAAATCAGTTTCGACCGGAATTGATGAAATTATAATCATAAAATGTAGAAAATAAAGCGGCATCTCCGCATTTGTATTTGAAATATTTTTTTAAATTATATTTAATCATTTATTATTAATAGAAAAGATGCACAGCAGTGCATATAGTGTTCTAAAGAGATAGTTTCATGCTTTAACTGATATGACGACGCTGGAAATTTTAAATGCCGTATGGGACTTTTACCGCGTGTTGGATTTACAACGTTGGACTCGGCCCCGAAAGTAGAAAATTCAACAGAACGCTTAATATGGCTTATTTTTTCACATTTCAGCTGCAGAAGATGCTCTTTCTGTCTTGACCCAAAACTACAAAATCTCCTTTACACCTTGTATAAAAACCTTTTTTTAACAATACTACATAAACACATTCCCTAACTCTATAGGGTACAGTTGAGGACAAAAATATCTTATTTTTTGGCCCTTAATTAATTTGTTTTTTTTTTATTAAAAAATACAGCTGCCTAAACGTGTTAGTCCGTTTATGTGGTAACATCTACTGAGTATTTGTACCAAAGCCATAGGTTCGCCTGAATCTTAATCGCTAAAAAAATACTATTTTTATGCATGTATAATAATATAAATTGATAATTATCTCACTCACGCCTTAACTATAATCTTAATTGCGTTGTGGACCATATGAGTTGGTTTTGGAAAGAATTTTTAATGATAAAGGTACACGACAGTAATGGTTAATATTTCAAACATGGGTTAGAAAACTTAAGAGCTTTTCTTTCTTTTACTGTAATAAAAAAAAACTTACTTTTGACGCTTCAGAAAATATTACTTTAAGTACTATAATATGGTCCACATCAAAAAACCCAATAATGAGATTTTTACTACAGAAAACTTTTTACTTACACAGTAAAATATGCAATACAAATATACAAAATATTGTTTCAGTCGATGACATCTTTAACGATTTAGGCAGAGTTCAGAATTTAGTTACAAACGTTTAAATTATTTAAAACAAAAAACAAGATTTGTGCTTTTTTGTGAACTTAAATATAAAATACATACGGAACCCTGGAATGTTGAAAATTCGCTCGAAAATAGAACTCTATACTTCTTATGAGCTAGTGATAAAATGCAACTCACGACGGGACTAGTAATCCGCTACATATTATTTTAAGAAAGTAATAAAATTAACGTGTAGTAGTACCACTTTATATCACTTGTGTTATAAAGTGACACTCATAACACAAGAGAGTCAATACTAATGCTAAATGCACGAAAATTCGTAGAAAAGAGAACTTAGTTTCTGATTTAAAAAAAGGAATAAGTAATTAATTTCGATAAAATAACATGTAGGCAGAAGTCGTCGCGATTTTTTATAATGACATTATAATGATTACAAATCGAATTTTTAATCGTATGTTAACTAAAAATGGATCTTCAAAGTTACGCCAATTATAAAAAAAAGATTAACACTTATGAACAACATCTTGTTATAATACATTCAGTGTATTAAAAATCCTGGTTTTTAACAACAAACATTCCGTACAGTCTTACCTTGATAATCTTGACATTTATTGGCAAAATTACAACTATAATTTTCATAAAAATATGCTTTTTATCGTGCTTGATAATAAAGTAAAGAAAAAAAAACTAAAATATAATATTTTAATGTCATATTAGATACAATTTTTGTATCAAAAGATAGATTAAATTTCCTAAGACTATTGCTTCGTCGTATAATATTTTAATACACTGAACATTTTTGTTATAAACTTCGTCGATCAACACATCAACCGACGAAGCGTCCGTACTGTATACAATTCCCTATAATTTATTAATAATATTTAATTATAATAATCTTCTCCGCACGTCCGCAGTCGCCGACGATTCAAGGATTCTGATTCAACCTGCGTACAACGGAACGGGTAAGCGAATCGACCAATCAGGTGTCGAATCGCCCCCCTCTTCCGGATCCGGCTCGCTTTTTTAGGCACAAGTATTTTATTCTCTGCCACTGGTTAGGATTGCCATACAGGTATTTATTTACACTTCAAGCAAAGCAATTGGCACGCAATATTTGAATTGTTTTTGCAACAAAAACAATATTTTCACTCACTTTTTGCAATTGAAACATATTACCTTCAAATTCTATTCTTGGAAAACCAAAAACGTCAAAAAGTACTGCTAAAGCCTAACATTGTTGTTTTAATTTGAAATATTTAAAAAAATACACAGTAAATAGTAATTTTTATTGATGGCAATCCTATATAATAATAAAGTCTCGCGCCGCAACACAAGATGCACAATACTAAACGCAACTCCCTCCGTTAAATAAAAGATATAAAAAAAATCAAAAATATTTTTTTAAAAAAACGTCCGTCACGTCGCATTTAAAGGGTTGTGGAATAGACTAGAAAGCGAATAAAACCGGTAGAGGTCGCGACCGTCGACGTTCGTTAGTAGAAGCGTACGGTTAGGTAAGAAATATCGTCACACGGGGGATGCACGAGAGAAGTATTTTTTTTATTATTATTAATATTAATTTTTAAAGGTTATTTCTTTTTTTTTTTGCTTTCCGTACACCTCTCAAAGTCGTCGAGGCACAAACCGAATACTTACATAATTCTTTCTATCGATAAAGCACTACTGACAACACTCAAAGCATGTAGGCATGTCTGTCTGTAGCCTTAGCACACACTTTTGTTTAGCAAAAAAAAAAAACTAATAAAAAATAAAAGGAAAAATTAGGGGAGTACATCATGCTTTGATACTAAAACTACTTTGTTTTTGAGGGGGACTTGAGCGCGTTTACCGGTAGAACTGAGTGCGATACGAGCCGAAACGGGAGGTAGGTAGCATCGTGCATCCCCTGCGTAGACGCGAGTATCAAATAAAAATAAAAAGAGCTCGGAATCTTTAGAGGGAGACAATTTGATCTTAAGAAATAATAATAATAATAAAAAAAAATGAATAAATAAACACACATAATGATTCACACATATCGAGACAATACGAATGGGTTAATAAAGTGACCAGTTAATCAGGTAGTGTGTCTATGGTGTATTATAACATTATTTACAACAAAATAAATAAATAAAAGACGTAGGTTTGTGAACGGATTAAATGGAGCTCGTCTGCAAGTGTTTTTTTTTATAAGTTAATAAAGCATTAGATATAGAAAGAATATAAAATATAATCGTGTTATTTTAGATTAAAAAGTGGTTGCAATTTGTGTTAAAAAATTACGAAGAAAAGAACATGTGTGTTTCAACCCTAAAAACCTATTTACGATCTACAAGTCCCAAAATAAAAACAAAAAAGTTAAAAAAATATATTTAATATAAATTAAAATCCCAATGAACTGTAAAACATTAACAAACAGAGCTCCTTTATAACCATTCAAATACTAATAATTCCTTAAAAAACAACAAATTATCCAAAATATTCACGAGTCTTAACTCCACAACCCTTTTTTTACAACAAAAAAATTTCTAAAATAAATTTGGTCCCATTTGGGCGCCAATATCTAAGGACACTATTTTTATACACTATGGTATTATACTATAATTATACTATATTATATGAGATGAAAGTGGGGTGATAAGACAAAGATGTGCGTGGAAGCTGTGATCGCTAACATTGATGCTTAGCAGTGACATGTAGCTGAATTAGGCATTCATTTAAAAGGCAGATTTGTGGCAATATATTTTTAAAACGATACAGAAATAATCTATTTATTTTTAAGTTTTAATACTTTCAAGTATATAAAGGCCCGCTTGCACCAGCAACCAATAACGCTGAATTTCACCACATCAGATTTAAACTGAGTTCGAGAGCTAACAGTGTCATCATTGTAACGGATTATTGTCACTGACGGCTCTTGAACGCGGTTTCGTTAATTTCATCACTGCAATTTGTCCTACAAAACAGTTCGGTCTCTATCATATTCAAACGATTGACTGAAACGGAACTAAGTATTCAATTCGACAGGTATTTAGAGTTTTTTGGTGCAAGTGAGCCTTAAACAGTAAGTATTATTATCATATATTTTATGAGAGAACTGTCATATTATATTTAACAGAAAAAACCCCTTTTTTTTTGTTATCTTTACAACAAACCTGACTAAATTAAATTAGATGTAAGGAAAATGCCACAAAACGCCTTGAAAACTCCAAAAAAGTCTACTTGCGGGCCAGCATCAAGCCATAGCTTATGGAGCTATTATAATAATATAACGAAAAAATATAATAACAAGACACCACCGAAATAATATATGTGTAACGTTATTGTCAGGTTAGTTACGAGATGGATAAATTGTGTATGTTAACAGTGTATGTAGTAATGACAAATGAAATCGTCGACTTGTAATGCATTGAGACTGACCTCGAATGTGACTGTTTGTGGTAGTTGTAACGTATTTTTTAAGGATTTAATCATAGTAAAAAATACAAAATGTCTTCATTTGCACAGAATGGTTACAATGTTATTATGGTAATATTTTGAGGGAAAGTTATCTATAACAACGTTTTTTTTGTCAATTTCAAACTATTGGTCAGAAATGCAAGACGTTTTGCATTTAGCGCTAAAAGTTTTAGTAATATTTGCTGCAAAATGCAGCCAAAAATGCTTAATGCTTTTTGGGTTGACTGGTAGAGAATGCCTTGTGGCATTAAGTCTGCCTATGTACCAGTATTGTACATGAAGTTTACATAAATTAATAAATATGTCATAGAATACAAGTCGAAAAGGAATTTTAAATTGAAAAAAAGAGTTCAGTTTTTAAATCGAACTTTTCTTTCTTACTTCGTAGTTCATTTATCAATAACAAATTTTTATTAAAAGAAAAATACCTATTTTAAGACGTTACAACAGCCACAAACAGTTCCCAACGGTATCCCCAGTGCGTATAATGTACAATATTCAGTGCATCATCTATCTCAGTTGAGACTCACCGTTTGGAGAACCGCGAGGACAGCTTGGAGAAGAAGGAAGGCCGCGCCTGGTGCGGGGAGCCCCCGTCGCCGTACGCGCCGCCCGACGAGCCGCGTGACCGGGTCTGACCTGGAACCACATCATGTGCTTAGTATTAGTAATAAACTATGTTCATTAAATACACGTAACAACGATATCCCGTCTATCCAGTCGTCCCATCAAATGGTAATGCATTGCCCATTACACATTCGCCAGTTATGTTAAATTCCCACGTCTATGGGATGAGCCTATTGCCATCAACGGGCTACAAAATCAAACTGTTACTGAGAGATGGCTAATGGAAAAACCTAATAAAATTTTTCCAAGCCAGAAATCGAACCGACAGTAATGCTTATTACCACTAGACCAAAGAGGACTGCCTCCAAGGGTGGTATACAGATTTTTCTCTAGTTTAATATAGGCACTTATAATAACATCAATGTTAATACGAATACACATACAAACAAGAGCATTTACAATTTCATTCATCCAGGATTCGTTATGGACAAGCTAACACTTATACAGGGTGTAATATAATAAACCCAAGACTCATCGTGTGGTGTCTCAGACCACGAAACTGAACAACTTTTGGAAATTCAAAACTTTTTTTTAGTTTTACCATACATGATGATCAGCAGATCGCGGCAGTTCCTATAGAAAGTCCATTTTTTTATTGCGAATTTCAAGAACTCGTAGAACAAAAGTTGTTCAAAACTTATACTGTCACTTACGGGATGTCTTCCGTGATTGTTCATCATTTATTTTAATATCGGGAGCTCCTGAACAATCACGTAAGATATCCCGTAAGTGACAGTATAAGTTTAGTTGTAAACCGTGAAAGCTTAAAACAGTGTTAAAAAGTTGTTCAGTTTCATGGTCCCACAGACCACAAGGGAGGTCTTGCGTTTATTATGTTACACCTTATATAACACTTATTGCGCATTCCACTTCAGAGTTGTAAAAATATGCGCATTGCTTGTGTGTGCTAATGCAAACAAAACCTTGTACTCATGGATTACTAGCTTTTTTAAGCTCAAGTAACGCGAATATTTGCACAAATACGCGAATTTTCGAAGTGCCAACAACACATAAAGCGGATTTGATTTGTAACTTAATTTCTTTACTTTGAGTCGAGTCGTAGTCGTGTTGTTGATCACCAGTTCGACGGCTTAATTTCACTACAACGAGACATTTCGAGTTTATAGACAATTCATTCTTAAAAGTATATTATACGGGCGGTCACACACGCTGCGGTCTACCGGAGAGGATCTACCTAGGCCGGAGCCTGTACTCTCAAGAAGTTGCAATATACAAGGTGGAACGGACACCGACGCTAAAACGGTTAGACGCTAAACGGTATTCAAAACCCCCCCCCTCCCCCCACACAGAAATTTTTCATCAATAATTATAAAAAAAACTGCTGTTTAATACCAAAGAACAATACCTACACGGTCGAAATGTATGGAAAAGCTGTTTCTTTTTTAACTTACCGATGAAACATTTCTATGTGGGGGGGAGGGGGGGTTCAGAATGATGTAATGAATACGTGGTTACCGTTTGTGTGTCAGTGTCCCTTACACCTTGTATTTAACCAAAAATTCAGGCTGTGCTGTAGACTGTCCAGTTTTTGAAACTGTGTAGGCGACCGGCGCCAAATCGGCAACCAACTTTCCAATAACCTTTCCGGTATACCCGACCGTCCTGCACACGCTACATGAGGGCCGAATTCCGCGAACACAAGCTGCTCCGATAAATCGCGCATGTATGGCCGCCATAATATCGATGGCGAAAATTTGAAATGTTGGTGAATAGTAATATAATGTTACCTGAATGGAAGGTGGACCTCGAAGGTACATTCCTAGGGAACACCAAGGGGTTGGGGAACTCCCTCCGCGCACCCGTCGCGCCCCCTCCCGTCGATACCTGCGAGTTCAGGCTGGAACGAAATAATACATTTATATTTATAATATATACTTTATATTAGCTCGACATTTTGTAATCTGACAGACTACAGCTACGACAGTGAGTTAAAAAAAAAAACATGAAATACTGTGCCAGATATTATAAGGATAAAATAAATTGGGATTTAAAAATATATATATAAATGAATTATTTAAGGTTATATTTTTTATAAATAAATAATGGAAAATAAAAATTAAAAGGAAATATTTACAGGATATAATATATTACAATATTATAATATACCTCTACCGCTACAGCTACTAAATATAAGTGTATTTTGAAATAAAAATAATATTAGTAACAAAACATCAATCTGAAAAAGAAAAACTAACCCCCAATAAAAAAAAAGTTAAAAAAAAAATGTGCAAATATAAAAAAATAACAGTTTTCCAATCTGCGATAGCTTATTAGTAGTTGTGTTTAAGCCAATTTAAGAAAAAAAATTAAAAAAAATTCGTGAATTCAACCATAAACTGATGCTGTAAATACTGCAAAGCAAATCTGTGAAAAACAAACAGATTGTCACCGTAACTGCGAATCCATTTGCAGCAAAACTAAACGACGAACATCACCAAGAAATAAAACCTTCAATGACGGACAAAAAACTACATTACAGCACATGACCGTTAAAATGACACTTCACAGTTTTAGAAAGACGACAGTCTCTTACACAGGTACGTTTATCTGACAGAGACGACGCACTATAGCTGTACACCAGTGGCGAAGGTTCCATACAACTCGACCCCTACTGGCTTCCCTTGGAAAAATGGCACAGTCAGTATTCTATAGACCAATAATATAATCACATTAAAGATATGTACTCCGGCTTACCTCTTACAAAACTTGACCCTTCGCTACTGCTGTACACTTCAACCAACTTATGAGCGTTAACATCTTATGGCATTTCATACAAACTTTCAAGTGATTTTTTTTCGAAATAACTGAACCGATTTTAATGAAACTTCGTACGCATGAGCAGGATACATAAGTCTAAAAACTTTACATAGAACTTTTGATGAAATGTCTTTTTAAAAAAAAGATAATTGGTAATTTCTGTTTCTCTGAAAATCTAAAATTGGTCTAATTTAGCTGTAACACTAATTTTCGAAAATGTTAGTATGAAATGCCGTAAGGCGTTAACGCTCTTATCTGTGCAGGCAAATGTACCAAGTTTGACATATAGTTTGCAATTTTTCTTGACAAGTAGCGCCACTTAAAGTGGTCATACTGTACAAGTCAAAACGAAAGACAGGAGGAAGCTGTTGATAAACATTTCAGAGAGCATTCGCCTGTAATGTAGCAGAATGATACAACTTGTAACATGATTGGTAACAAACAACTGAATCAAATGTTGCAAATCGAATCTTACATTACACGTTCATCAGTTGTAATGTAATGCTCAAAATCGACTCTTATATTTGTTACAAATACAAAATAAATACATATGTTCTCTCAAAAAAAAAATTACAGTTACAAGAAGTTACATCACAGGCAAATGTTCCAGGTGATCCCCCTTAATGTTTTGAAAAAAAAAAGATGGCGACGTCATTCCAAAAGATCCTTGTAAGTAAGTTTACTTTACTGTCAGACAAATGTCCCTGGGTTAGTGTCTTTCTTAAACCAGATTAATCAAATCAACGGCCCTGCACTGTACTAGCATCAAGCCGAACCAAACAAACCCTCTTCGGAACCAAAGCGTTGAAAAAAAAAACTAGCGCGAAGCTACTACCACGAAGCGTTCGGTACTGTAGAGTACCGGCACGTGTGTGTACCTCGGGCGCGGCTGTGCGAGGTCCCGCGCGGACGCATTGTGCGGCGCACAGTCGGCGCCCAGCGGCGGGGCTCCGCTGGCGGACGAGATGGACGCGCTTTTGACGTGGGTCTTCGCCCCCGGAGTGGCCCCGGTCCCGGTGGACCCGTTGCTGGCACTTCCGGTTCCGTTTTTAGTGTCCGCCGCCGGGGCGCTGTTTAGTGCGTCGTCAAGCATGCTGTTAGTCCCTTCTCATGCGTATATAGATATATATTCGGATATATATACAGTGTAAGTTGAAGGTTACATAAATATATGATAATATAAATAGATTTTTATTTTACTTTTATTGTAGTTATGGGGAATTTCTTCTCATAAGACAGATAGAGACATAGACAAAAAATGTTTTAACACATTTTGACACAAAATTACCACATAATGAGACGAGGACACACATTTTCATAAAAACACAGTTTTCAAGGTATAAAAGGCGGTATATTTTGTTTTACCAGATATATGACGGTAAAAAACTATAAAGATATGATACAGATTAGCCACTTTGAGTAGTATTACTTTACCAATGATGGGGGTTTGCGTACGATGGGCTCCAATCGTTAGGGTGCAGGGACTTCACATCTTCACTAACATAAGCCTATAGCAATCCACTGCTAGACATAGGCCTCTCCAATCAACATGATCCTCAACCACTTCCATCCGGCTGTTAGCCTTCACCTAATCCGTGGGCCTTGGCTGTCACCGGAGCACCTCATACCTATACTTAGCAGTAACAGTGACGTTATGTTACCTGGTTAACGGTGATAAAACCTCCCATTAAATCATCCAGAATCCCCGTATTGAGCAGTTTCCTCGCAGGTCGGCTAGAGGTCTGGTGGAGTAGTGGCATGTGTGGTGGTTACCTGGCATGGTCGTGCGGCGGGGACAGCTTGGGCGGCTGCGGCGGCGGCGGGTCGTAGGCCTGCGTGCGGCGCGCGCCGCCCGTCAGCGTGCGCGAGCGCGGCTCCAGCTTGGGCGCCGCGCTCGACGGCCGCGTCGTGCTCTGCACCTGCACCAGAGGGAATGCTCACTTACTGCCCTTTTTGGGGGGTCACAAAAATCCAAGAGGTCAAAAGTATAACTATCCGCCGGGCTTATGCTGAACATAATGTATAATGCCCTACCATTTACTTAAATAAATGATTTTTTTTTTTTGTCAAGTCTGTAATAAAAATCGTGCAATAAAGTTGAACCCTAGAATGTATGGCACATTAATTACAATTTATTTTTACAAAAAATCTGTTTTACATAAGTGCTTGAGTATTCACAATACATCACCCGCTAAAGGACCCCTTGACATTGTTAAAGAATCACTAAGATGCTAAATGTTAAAAATGCTGGAAATGTTGCTATATTTTCGTACAAAAAGGAGTCCGATGGAACATTGAAGCCAATTTAGGTAACGGCACGACGCAATGTAAAGCAGCTGTACGGAGCCGGGTACACAAGAAGCGTCACAAATCCTCACGATCCCTTACGCGTGGTCTCCGCAGTACCCAAACCACCTAAAAACTATTACGGAAATTTGTATCTTATTTTTTATGAAATAAGTTCAATATTGGATTGTTTGTGACGCGACGAGACGAGCATGTATAATGTAATCAACTACTAACTAATATCTATCGGAATACGCATTTTTTATTAAGCACCTAAGATTTATATTCAATTGTACAATGCAAAAAAGATGCCTATTTTTTAAAAAACCTACAAATACTTAAAAATCTAAGTTCCAAGTTATGATTGAAAAGTCAAAACTTCGACATAGTACACACGGCGGCACATTAAGCTGTACATTTCCAGTATAACTTGGCCTTGCTTTGTATAGATTTCCTATACAATGAGAGATCCGCATAAACTGGTTTTGTATAGCTTCATTGGCCGTCGTGCGTACGTACAATCTATAAATATTGCAAGGTTTAATTACGAATGTAGAAAAAGTTGAAACACGCTCAAACGTCAAAATGTATGGTTGCAATTTTTTTAAGCTTAAGGGGTTAGCGGCAGGGCAGCCCACGAAATTCAATTTTTCTTAGGTTTTTTTGCAATTTGCAGACTGTATGTTAAACTAAATACGATTCGCGACCGTAACACGCATGTATGTACAATGTACATAGTTTTAGGACAAGTCATTCAATGGGATTAAATGAACTTAGAGGGTTGTATTGATGATTTTAATGATTAAAAGCATAAAGCCTTATTTGCCACGGTAGCGAATCACATTTGAATCAACAGACAACCTGACACTGACCTGTAAATAGCAAAAAGCTTAAGAAAATTTGAATTTCGCGGGCTTCCCTGAGGCTTTCACCTTAACCTGTTGAACGCCATAGCATAAACGCACGCGCGTTACCTCCAAAGCCACAATTTCACCTACCATTTTGTCACATATTTGAGTCGTTTGGCGTACAGGGCACGCGCTTGCTTGTCACGTATATGTGACAATGGGGTTCAAGAGGTACACAATAGAGGTTACTATTATAGGTAAGTAAAATATCATCTCGTCACGTCACGCCATCTTACACTATAACTATCTATAACTAGATTACCCACAACCTGTACATAACACCACACATATAATGAAGAACATCTTTGTATACCTTTCGTACCTGCATTTGAGCGATCCGCGCTGTGTTCTCCTTGATAGACGCCGAGTCAATCGTGTTCTGAAACAAGACATGTATATTAAATATGTATATTTAAAAAAGCCTTAACGAAGCCGAAAGGCACTTGTTGTCGCCGCCATTGCGATCATTTTTTGTTCTGGACCATACCTGGGAACCTTCTAGTTACGGAGATATTGGGGGTCTTAGTTCCAACTTTTTCTTTTTAATGCAAGTCATTAATGTTCGTAACTTTACTTTAAATACCTCCACGAACCTCGTACTATTCAATGCATCCATAAGCACGATGTTTTGAGTGCGTTAGAGTCCTAGGGAAAAACGTGATTTTTCACCCCAAAAAGAATTATATAATTTTTGTATAGAGTTACTTAGTTTGATGTACAGAATGCTTGGTTGACGGCTTCGTGAATGGTCCGTTTACACTCTTTATTTTTTACATTTTTATGAAAACTGTTTCGCCCGGAATGCACGAAATTTTAATCATAAAAATGTAGAAAAAATAGCAACATTTGCATTTGTATATGCTATATTAAAAAAAAAGATTATATTTGAGTATTTTTTATATTTATTACAGAAAATTTCGATTTCAAAAGAGATGCATGATTTATCTGATATGACAAAGTTGGAAAATTAAAATTAAATTAAAAAAAAAAACTTAATTTATTTAGTGCTGTATGGGACTTTGACCGCGTGTTGGAGTATTGGTTTTGCGTAGCTTGATTAGAAGTCATGCGTACATTTTCAACTAAACTTAACAGGCAGAAAGAGAAAAAAATAACAGAAGAACGAGCAGAAAAATAGAAGAGTAATAACTCACCTGTCTTTTAAAATTAGATGTCGTTGTAGTAGCCGTGGATGTGGTGTTGTTCGCAGCCGTCGTGGTTGTACCTACTGGAAGAATATCCCTCTTATTACATACGAAACTTAGTAACACAGGTTTCTGAAAGTACATTCAACGAAAGAGGTAAGTAACCAGTCTAAGAATGAACGTCTTTTTATTCTTATTTTTTTTCAACAATAAAACCATTCTTATGCATAGAAACTGTTTTAACGCACTGTAGCAATAATCTGATAGGAAGCAATAATGAGTTGCGTGGTCACTAATCTCTTTCGCTGACAGTACATTTCATCGAATGGCCTCACCACCATGTTCCTGAACGATATTTATCGACATAAAATTTAGTACAGCGACATCTGTTGAGTGCAAAGCAAGTGCGCTGTCAAAACTTTGTGAAAACAAATCGTGCTTTACATCAACATTTCACCAACTTTTCATGCAGATGAGCGTTTGGTTTCCTCCCGAAAATTTTCGAAGGTGGTTAGAATAACTGCCAATGTTTTGTGGATAATTTTTGAGTCAGTGTCAATTTTTCTCAATTTGACACCTAAAACACGAATCAAATCCAATTCGATTCAACACTTGAATATGATGGCCTGATTGAATATGATTTTCTTTTGGATTTTTTTCTTTTTTAATAGTCTTGCGTTTGTGCGTGAAGCGATGACGCGACCTAGGGTGGAGCACGCTTGCCTATTCTCCTCTTACATTTTTATGTTGATGATACCAATGGAATATCCCCACAAAAAAAGTAGTACAGTAATATTAATTTTGATTCGAATCTGAGGCAAAACGTCTTTAATATAAGCATTAATGTTAATTATTATGTAGCTGAAAAAATGCCAACCACCCATGATAATTGTTGATTTTGATTGTTATGAAAAAGAAAGTACACTTAACTAAAGCAGAACATTGACTACTAATTAAATTTTGCTGTATTTAAATTACAATATTTTTTTAAAAAAATTAGTGCTAGTGATTAATTAACAAAAGATAATGTGTTTGAAATTAGTAACGAAATATCACGGTTTACAATAAGCGACATCGACTAAAAACTACGTTTACGGTACTTTATCCACGTCACATTATGGAAATGAAAATTTTATACGATGCTAAACAAGCCGACATTTCACCAAATAAGTGATTATCGTTGCATATTCTGTAATATCAGATGTATTGCTATTTTAAAAAAAACGGTTATGTCAAATGTGTCTATAATTAGTCAGTTAATTCCGAACTAAGTGTTAAAAAATTTGTTTTAACGATTTTGATCAGGTGACGTGGAAAAAGTAACTGTAGAATAATAGAACTACTTAATAGAATTGTAAGTATTATTATTTTGCTTTTGAGTTCTGGGATAAGGTTGAATTTGTTTTATTTTTTGTAAAATCTGTGAGATTTGAATCATGTGCCAAAGGTGTTTTCAAATGTGTTTTGGTATTTTTACCTTTGTTATGTAGGTATGTTTGTTTGTATGCTAGCATATAGGTGTCTTGATGTCTAGGGTGTTTGGTGTATGTTTGTTTAGTTTGCGAGTATTTGTATTTATCTTGTTTTTTTATCGATTATGTGAGTGGTGTGAAGTGTTGAGATGTGCTAGTCAACGTGTAGGGTGGGGGTGTATAGTGTGTGTGCGGTGTGGGTGTGGCACGGTGCGTACGTACATGTGGTGAGTTTCCGTTGGTTACCTTGCGTGCGCAAGACCTCGGCGCCGGAGGAGGCGCGGCGCGAGGCGGCGGGGCGCGCGGACGCGGAGATGGAGCGCTGCACGCCGCGGTGCCCGGGCGAGCCGCCCGCGCCGCCGCCCGCGCCTTCCGGGAACCCACGTTACACCGTATCCCAAAGCGCCACCGATCGCAACCGAGAGGTACGTCTAGCTTAGCACTCCATCACCCGGCCTGACCACTACCATACCTCCACTTCGTAACAAGGAGTGGACCTAGTTCGGATTAGAGTAGCCCAGTTGCCTCTTAGCACCTCACTGTACCCTAATTTAACATTATGTTATATTCTAGCTGAATACCCAAGAGCGATCCCTTTGTACTCTTAACTTGACACCCCACTATGACCTTAAGCCTTCCCATGATGGCAACTAACCTACAACCCATGATCATTGATAGCTTCAAGCCCTATCATACTTTATAAGACCCAAATATGAATGGCACCCAGTGATTTTGATCTAGTCCCAAGATGAAATCCCAAGTTCATAAATGAATTTCCCCAAAAAATTAAGTTCCCCAAACTAGTTATTGGTGAAAATTTATACATTACTCTCGGTTGAGATCGGTTTGCGGTACGTAAAAGCACACGATACACAATAATAATAAGAAGCAATAGGTATTTTAGTATGAACCTAATTTACTTATTTTTTGAGCTAAGAATATTTGGACACATATTTACTGTATTATTTTTTATTAATTATTAAACAAATTATTATTTTACTTGATATTCCAATTGTGGTTTCTAAAAAAGATTTAGAGCCGTTTGCACCACAAATCTCTAAATGTGTTTAGCGCTATGAAAACATCAGTCGTCAGAATAATGTTTTAAATATGTTTAGCGTTAAATAAATTTAATGAGCCACGGTGCAAGTGGGTCTCAGTGTTAATTATGTTAAAAAATGAGATTTAGTAAAACACTACTAATTTAGGTTAAGTAAAATGGTGTCATAATATTGCTGCCCAGACAATACAAATGATAAATAAAGACGCGCTCGTACAAAACGTAGAAATGACAATGAAAAAACCCAGTTAGAATTAAGCTAAGCTAAATCAGTATGGTATAAGCGCTTTAGACGAATGGACTAAGGTAGCGCGCGAGATTCGATTAATGTTAGCCCTTGTACGCACGGGCGTATTTTATAATCACACGTGCGAACGGATATTTACGTTATTTGCAAATTACATTTCAGAGGAGCCACTAACACGAGCGCGCGGTATAAACGTGTCGTTGATTTTAAAATGAGAAATACTCGTTTCATAAATAATATTTACATTATTTTAAGAATTCATTCATATCTATGGATGATACAGATTGTGCTTGTAGCCAACAATATATTAAATATGCTAAAGCGTAATTGTATTTACGATTAAAAAATCGACGTATTTAAGTTACGTTGATATTGTGCGCTCTTGCTAGGGCCTCAGAGCTGCAATTTGCAACAAAAACCTTTAGATAATTTGAATTTAGCGGAGCATCGCTTTAAAAGCTTCATCAATTTCTATTTCGTCGGTTTCTGGTCTATCGGATACAGCCGAAATAAGCGCTTCACGTTACCAGATGTTTCGTTAATACTTTTCAACGGAGAAAATAGGTAGTCACCTAGCAGTTTTGCCGATAGTACTTTTCATCACGCCTGTAATTCCCTAAGGATAACGCAGAAGTGCACCTTATAGTACATCCACAATTTTTCAGTTATCTTTAAGTACCAAATTAATAAATAAATAGCGAACTTGTAAAATATATTATAAGCAGAATTTTGGAGCGCTTATTAATGTTATTTTAAAGCAATAATATTGCTTATGTACACAGCCTAATAAATCTATACGTATGTACGTTTATATTTGTAGAACCATATTCAAATTGCTTATAATATGTTTATATGTCGATAACTTGTAAATATGCCAACTATTATTTAAAAACCCTTTTATGTTGAGGTCTTCTGTGACTCGTGTCTAGAGCCGCGTAATTTACGCGTTTGTGGTTCACGACGACGCATAATGAGTCCCGAGTTTCATATGGAAGTAGTAATTAGCTACACAAACAAACGCTGCTCTCAACAGCTCACATAATTAGCTTCACCATAAGGGTCCATCAGTTGGGGTCACGATTGAAAAATTACCCTTAAAGTATAATCATCATCAATTTGATATAACAGTTAGCTAACACAACTTAACACTGTATTGACATTACTACCATAATATCGAAATTTCTACCATCATATTGGTATTACTACCATAATGTTATAATATGTAGAAAGTAAAACAAGTAGGTAGTTACCTGAGTGCGCGTTGGGTTGCGGCGTGGCCTGTGTGGGCTGCGCGCCGGGCGCGGCCGTGCGCAGCGACAGCGAGGAGCCCGAGCGGCTGCCGTCCGACTCCGGCTGCGGGGGGCAGGGTTACATGTGCGGCACACGAGCGCTACTACGTGCTTACATAAAGATACACAACGGGTGTAAAATACCCTTAACGAAGCCATGAGGTACTTATTCTCCACTTCTCTTCTCTTCTCCCGTCATTGCGATCATTTTATTATTCTAGACAGACAATCTAGACCATATCTGCGAACCTTCTAGTTACGGAGATATTGAAGGTGAAAATTTCAACTCTGACAGTTTTTTTTTGTTTTATTAATCTTTTCGTTTTAAGTATTTAAATAATCTCTGCACTATTCAATGCACCCAACCATCACAATATTTTAAGTACGTTACATTGAGCGATATCAACCGTGATTTTTCATACCAAAAACATTTTTGCATAGTTTTGATGTACAGAATGCTTGGTTGACAGCTTCGTGAAGGGTCTGTTTACACCTCGTATAGTTTCCTAGTACGGCCAACTCTAAACTTGCACATAAAGAAACAGGTGCATACTGTACCAGTTTCTTTGTATTCAAGCGCGCATACTAACGGTATGGGACTATCATTAACACTAGAAACGGGATATTTACCATGTTAATATGGTTAATAGTCTCTAGTGTAAATGATAACGTTAGTGACCATGATAATTTTAATGTATGGAACTATTTTCCCGCACCGATCAATACCGACTTGTACCGTACTGGGAGCCTGTATCTCTATACAAACACAAGTCGAAAGAGTGTTCATTATTAAGGTCTGCTTGCACCACCAATCATTTAATGCATTTAGAGATAAACGAACGTATTTAAAATATCGTTGTACTTCTGTCAATAGTTTGAAGATGAATGATAATACAGAATTGTATGTTTAATTCAGGGTGTTAATTAATTTGTAGATAATATCTTAGATTAACCATTAGTCATTTATTCATTAACAAGTAATTTGTATCTGAATTTAAACACAAAAAATTAGGAGTTAACCCTTATAATATACGGGTTAACCATTTAATTATGACCGATTATACAGAATGAAAAAGACAAAGCACCAAGCAAGCTAACTCTGTCACTTTTATTTGCATATTTTTAATGTATAATGCGAATTCTGTGCGCGGACCGGTTATGATTAACCCTATTATACGGGTTAACCTTTACTAGAGGGTTTTTCTGATAACCCTAAAAACTAACCCCATTGAAACCCCTATTCGGTTAACCTTTTCGGTCCCTGGTTTAACTAAACGCATTCATGATACGTGGTGCAAGCAAACCTAAAAACATTACACTTATTAAAAACATCAACAAGAAATCAACTGTATCGTAGATACATTTAGGACACAAAATCAAAAAATAACAAAAACATGCACAAACAAAACACCCGACTCGGAACAACTACATATCTGTTCAGACACACAAATATTTGCTCCGTGCGGGAATCGAACCCGCGACCCGTAGCACAGAAGCCTCTGTGCTAATCGCGCCGTCATATCGTAACGTTTGTTGTCAGCATGTTCACATTTTAATGTTGTTACAAAAGGCCTGTATGTAGTCTGTGGTATTCAAAAAATCTTTGTAACGACGAAGAAAAACTACGATAAGACTAATGTTTTAAAATGAGTTTATGACTGCTCTTGAAATATTAACTTTTCATGTTATTTTATCACACATAACATAACATCACGCCTGTAATCCCCGAAGGGTTAGGCAGAGGTGTACCTAATAGTACACCCACATTTCGCCAGTTATGTTTATACCTATTTAATAGGGGGCGAACCTATTGCCATCAACCGGGTACAAATCCAGACTCCGTGGCTGCTACTGAGAAATTCAGGATGGAAAAACCCAATAACAATTTACCCGACCCGGGAATCGAACCCAGGACCACGTGTTATTTTGTTATATTACTGAAATCATTATTTTTTATTCAATACCCACCAATGCACACTGAGCCGCAGTAGTGGATTATAGCCCATTCCCTCGCGCAGGTATAACTTGTCTCCCGCAGTGGGAACGATTATTTTATGCTCAATTTAATAAGAGTAATTGTCTTCATGGCTCTAAAACTAGATTTAGGTTTTCTAACCTCATGATATCTCTAAAATAATCTAGATATTCACTCGACCTTTTAAAAAATGGCTACAGTTTTGCCCGTTTCTCTTAAACAACGTACATTCAAAGCAAAACAGTAAACACATAAAAGATGGCGAGCTTGTTCTCATCCACCTGCATTGGTCCCCGTAATGCATTACAGTACCCTCACTCTCATAGAGCGATAGTCTGTCTCCCAGGAGCAAAAAAATTAAAGACATAAATCCGAAAAAAATAAACATCAATAAATATAGGAACAGGCTGCTTGATTATTATGTATGGACACATATAAAAAGTAAAACAAAAACAATTAAAAGGGGGCGAGCATAATGTTATAAACCGAGCACAAAATCCAGAAAAAAAAACATTTAACCAAACAGTAATCGAGCTTTGTCATAAACCGAGCACAAAAATCCAGAAAAAATAAACACATTTAAAACGGAACGATCCATTTCTCATCAACCGAGCGCAAGAAAAAAAAAACACATTTAAAAATAGAAAACTACACATCCAGAGAACATACAGCCAATTGTAAGCTCATTAAAAAGTATTTAATAATAACCTTTGTACTCACGTCGGTGCTTTTCCTACCGAGCAGCAGGTAGGTCGCGAACACATCGTCGTACTTCGCCTCCGCCAGCGAGTACTCGATCTCTTGCCGGTTGTAGCCCACGCACACTAGCGCCTCTGTTGGTGCGGGTGAAAGAACATGTCTTAGTATCGTTTTATACAAATAGGATTGAATTGAGACCACATAACATCATACATGTAATCTCCGAAGAGTTAGGCAGAGGTGTACCTACTAGTACACCTACATATCGCCAGTTTTGGTTAAGTCCCTTTTAAGAGGAGGCAAACATACTACCGGTTGTCTGCTACTGAGAAATTCTTGATGGAAAAACCCAATAACAATGCCCGACCTGGGAATCGAACCCAGGACCTCATGCTCAGCAGTTGCGCATGCGACCACTAGACCGACGAGGCAGCCACAATTATTTAGACAATTTATTAAATAATGAAAATAAATATAAAGAGCAATCAGATTATAGAAAACATTTAGAAAATATAGCAGAACCATTACATAGGGACAGAAAAAGAAGATACATAGAATCGTAAAAAGAATCTACAAGTTGATAATAATTAAAGAGAAAACACCATATTTTTACTAGTTTTCACTTTGCATGCAATTATAAAAATATATAATTTCCTGAACGTTGAAAACGGGATCATGCACCACAAATCCGCTAATACATGTAGTTACACAGATATTTGACGATTACTGTTTCCATAATACGGACACCAAACATACTACTTTTTCACCAATTGATTTACTTACTGCGGCAATAATTGAATACCTATTCCTTTAATATGATAATCTTTTCAATTTCAACGATGTTTTCAATAAAAATAAACACAATAACAATGTTATAGTTCTAACAATTATATTCAATCGAATTCACATGACAGTAAGCTTCTAAATAAAAATATTGGACTAGCAATAAGCTGTATCTAAGTAGCATAAAGGAAGTACTACATGCTTTCATTTGCGTGCATTTAGCTGTAATAAATACAAATAATAATAATCGAAATATAAAGGCAAGGCAAATAATAATATAATTCAAATTGTGTCTCGTTGTAAAACTTCATTATTATTATAATAATGACCACTTGAACCATAAATCACTACACTGGATTTTAAATCGTTTACATGTAACGAGGCTTCAAGCAATATTGTCTCTTAGCGCAGACCATGTGCGTTTGTGAGCCTGCATATTACTTTAATTATAAATAAATCAATTTATTGACAGGACAACCATAATTCCCATAATGGCATGATGACACGGTTTGACCAAAGTGCCAACGTTATGAGGTGAACAACGCGGTATTTTCAATTTTTTCCTTTTGTCGAACATGTCGACTCCCAAACGAAACACATTATCGTTGGCTTGCTTCGCTCTTCAGTTTGTTCGATTATACAAAGTTATACAACAAGACATTTCCCACCCCCATCCCCCTATAATAAACACATAACACACATCCCCTTGCGATAACGTACCAATTTGCGCTGTGCCGAAAGTACGCATGGAATAATAAGAAATGTAAATTTTATATTATACGGGTTAGCAGAAATCAATGTTTGGTTAGCTTATTTTAGCTTTGTGATATTATACAGTATGTGAAATAAGGAACGCTCAAAAAACTGTAGGTGTCTAAAAATATACAGTTTGGAAAACCATAGGTTATTTGATTACTCAGAATACAGGGTGGGAGGGAAAACTGAGGTGAAAACAGTTACCACATATTCAGTACATCATTCTGAGCCTCCCACATAGAAATTTTTCATCGATTATTTTAAAAAAATCAGCTGTTCCATACAATTTGACCGTGTAGGTATTGCAGTATTGTAGGAAACAGCAGATTTTTTTAGTTTTACCGTTTTCGCATTGGTGTCCCTTCCATCCCGCATAACGGCTATTTTTCTCAAATGGTAGAGCAAAGTAAATGGTGTTAATCTTAGAGGACTTAAGAAAAGCTAACTTGCCTGGAGTGGAGTCTACATTTTCTTTTATGTCCTAGACTTTTCAATTAGCTCCTCCTCCTATATGGGGGGATTCACAAAGAAGTATTGAATACGTGGTAACCGTATTGTCGTCGGTATCTTTTCCACCCTGTATAAATGTTTGCATGCCTTGTCCGAGGGGCATATTCGATCAACTTACAAGTTTCGGAACCTGTCCACTTCCTTGTTTTTAAAAAAGTATCTATTTTTTCACGATTTTCACTATTTCACATACTGCATCCTGTGCTTATAGCATGCTATGGGCATGTCGTGTACGGGTGAGATATTACTATTAGTAAAAGTTAGTAATAAGCTTTACCAGGAAGTATTCAAAGACAAAGCATTAGTATTTATTGTTAATTTACTTTAGTTGTACGATAAAATATGTAGTGATTGTGAGTGAAGCTAAAGTGTTGAAGTATCTTGTGAATGTAATGGTCCAATCCATAAAAAGTGGTTTTAGTGAAAGCTCATGTATGTTTGCTTATTTGAAACTTATCAAGCTTTGTATCTTTGCGTTTCTTAGTCCCGTGTTCACTTATAATAGGCGAGATCTAAACGAATACTTAAATAAAAGCTGTCAGTTGGACTTTCAACGTTTAGCTCAACGCGTAGAGTTGAAATTACAACTGTGCTATTCTATTTAGGCATTAATTTGAGTCGCATAATATTAGTGAAACGCCATTTTGCTTTTTTAGCGTGCTAAGCTTGGATAGCTCAAGAATTATAAATGTAAATACTTAACTTATAGTTTCTTAAATCACTTTTAATACCACCTATTTTAAATTTAAGAACATTGCAGATTTCAATAATGAAGTTAAATATCTCTGTTTTGTAACAAAATCTTTTGAACTGGACCAATTTCAAATATATTTTACTTTTAATAAATTAATATTGCATTCACACTGCAGCTAACAACATAACATGATTAAAAAACACTTGAAAAATTCCTCTGTTTGAATTTACTGTCGTTTTAATGATTACAATATATCCAGTTAAAAGCTGCAGCGCGAAACTTAAAACTAAATGACCATGAACGAAGATTCCCGAAGTGTCCCGACAATTCCCGAGCATAGCCTTAGGTCAAGAGGTCGGAAGTATACCTATGGTATCCTCACCTATCCGATTATGGTCTTTGAAGTCCTGCTGCGGCTCCACGTAGGGCCTCAGCTCGTCGTCCTCGTAGCCCGTGTTCATCCACTTGTCGCGCATGATGCTCTCCAGCGACGCGCGCTTGGCCGGGTTCAGCACCAAGAATTTCTTGAGGAGGTTTTCGCAGTCCGTTGACATGTAGAAGGGTATTCTGTGAAAGGAGATTGTAGGGGTATAATGGTTGTTCAACTCCAGTTTAGGTTTTCTTACGGTAAATCTGCCCGGAAGGTAAAAGGGTCTGTCACAATCTTTTAAAAAGGATCGAAGGTAGTGTCAGAATATTTTCAACAGGATCCTAGGTTCCAAGTACCTTAAGACTGGAGAAGTGGGATACACCGTTCCCACTTAACACATCCAACATCAGACGATCAGGCGTTCTACACATAATTATATGTTCGGGTATGCCTGTTTTCCCACGAGCGGGCGGTAAGATATACATTAGATTTTGCGACTCAGCCTGTCGCGAATCCAGCCGCTTGTTAGATAGTCATCAGCAGGTACTAGGTATATTCCGTCGTATTTATCGTACTGTCAGTACGTGGTAGACGAACACACCTGTACTTCCCGCGCAGCACCCTCTCCCTCAGCTCCCGCAGCGTGGAGCCGTCGAAGGGCAGCGAGCCCGACACCAGCGTGTACAGGATCACGCCCAGCGACCACACGTCCACCTCGGGGCCGTCGTACTTCTTGCCTGAAGAAGAAAAAGAAGAAATAATTTACAGTCTAGTCATGCTAGGAAAAACTAGGTCCTTTTAGTGTTCTGGGAAACATCAAGAGAAAGACTTATGACCATACAGTCCTCATATCTGATCATATCTTTCAGAACGGTCAGTTTTCGCAACCGTTACTTGTGTACGGACGTGGGCGAAGCAGAGGGATTTTATAACGAGAAGCACGTGGCTTTCATTTCTCAGCATACTTCTGAATCGTCATTCTCCTCCATATAATCCATATCTTCTTCTATATACAACGTGTAACATAATAAACGCAAGACCTCCCGTGTGGTCTTTCGCACCATGAAACCAAACATCTTTTGTTCTACGAGTTCTTGAAATTCGCAAAAAAAAAATACTTTCTATAGGAACGGACGCAATCAGCTGATCCACATGTATGGTAAAACTAAAAAAAAAGTTATGAATTTCCAAAAGTCATAGAACAAAAGTTGTTCAGTTTCATGGTCTGAGACACCACACGAGAGTCTTGCGTTTATTCTGTTACACGTTGTATACATACTTCTCTATTACTCGTTATCTCATCAGACCTCCTTTCTAGCCATATCATTCTTCACACAGTCCATCCATCGTTTCTCTGGTCTTCCTCCACTCTTATTCATCCACATTCATACTCAAAACTTTCATCATAACATTTTCCTCATTCCTCCGCATTCACAGCATACTTCAGAATAATCATTAAAATAGCATTTTTTTTACTGCACAAGAACGCTAATAAGTGCTGAAAATAAAAGCAGACACGGTGTTTGACCTGATCTGGTCAGTAAATCTGCTATTGGCTAGACCAAGTCTATCAAGCCTTATAACAAAATGGTCCACATCTACCAGCAGTCAAGACCTACCTTGGAAGAGTTCGGGCGCGGCATAGGGCGGACTGCCGCAGAACGTGTCGAGCTTGGCACCCGGAGTGAACTCGTTGGAGAAACCAAAGTCCGCTATCTTAATGTTCATCTCGCCGTCCAACAGGAGATTCTCCGCCTGGAACACGAATATTAAAATGATGAAATTATGATCGTAGCTGGTTCGTTCGACGTTCTGCTGTTTCTACCCGTTTGAGCATGGAGGTTAGTGCTGGTCCATCGTTGGTTAGTGTTGCATGTGTATCTAGTTTCTCTACTCGTTTTTGTATTGGATTCTTGTACGAAACGTGAATGAGAGAATTGTGTCTATTCAGACGCATTTTGCTTTAGGTCCTATCGTTTTGACGATATGAGAGAAATCAACATAATTGCGGAAGCAATTATGTTGATTGCCCGAGCGACAAGACAGTGCCATGAAAGTTAGTCTTCTAAGAGACCTGTAACAGCGCGAAGGTTTTAGTAAATCTTCAGCTAGCGTTTAGAACATAGAGTACCTACACTTTTTCTTGAAAACTCTCACGTCGTATAACCATACGACCCTCGTCTTGATAAAGCGCAGGCCACACCGCCAGCTAGCGAACGAGCGAGCGAGCCGGGCGAGCATCGTTTCATCTCTTTTTCATACTTCGGTTAACACCGCGAACTACCGAAAGTGCCGACTTGAAGTATTCAGAGGAGAAACGATGCTTTCATGATTCAATCGCTCGCTCGCTAGCTGGCAGTGTGGCCTGCGCTTGTAGCAGGAATTTCGTGACGTATACCGCAACAAACTGCAACTCATAGGTAGATATTACAGCAGATCTACCTGATTTTTTTCTGCTGAGGCGCAGACGAAGAAAACTAAACTTGTACCTTGAGATCCCTGTGTATGATCCTCTTCTGATGGCAATACTGTACAGCGGATACGATTTGTCGGAACTTGGCGCGGGCTTCCTTCTCCTTCATGCGGCCGTGTAAGACTAGGTAATCGAACACCTGGAACATTAAACAATGTGCATTAGTATGCTGTGATATCGTAAGTGCGTTTAAGTATTGAAAGAGCTTCGGAAAGCACGTCAAGCCGTTGGTCCCGGCTGTCATTTGAAGATCTTTGACTGTCGTTCCAGGTAGTCAGTGGCCTGAAAGTCAAACAACCAGTCTTACGAAGGAGTATCGTATTACCAAGTACTAACTGAATTGTGGAGGTCAAATAGGCTGTAGCTCCATGTAAATTACTGGTATTCAGCTGCATCCGGTTAGACTGGAAGCCGACCCCAACATAGTTGGAAAAAGGCTAGCAGATGATGACCACCACAACCCAGTTACTGTGGGTTACACGTGTATGAAGTATACTTCAGAATGGGGATCTAAGTGCGGTAATAGCGGTAATAGCGGCACGGGTGGATCAAGTATATGGTTGACCAGAACTAAAATACCCCTCAAGAGTCTCTCAAAGCACATAAAGCTGTGGGTCTCGACCGTCTAAATGATCTATGACAGCCGCTTAAGGTTGTCAGGGGGTAATTGATTACCCAGTAATTGCAGATGTTAGATAGGCAGCCGCTCCATGTAGAATATTGCCATTCAGCAATCGTTTGACTGGAAGCCGACCACAACATAGTTGGGAAGGCGGGACAGATAATGATGATGAGTCTTCCTGCATGATTTAGGTTAATCTTAGCGACAATACACTCTTCCCTGATAGAGAAGATCTCGAAGTTAAACTAGTATTATTATTGTTGATGATGAACAGTTCTTACTTCGCCGCCTGACGCGTACTCCATGACGAGGTACAACGTCTTCTCAGTCTCTATGACCTGGAACAGCTTCACGATGTTCGGATGGTCCAGCATCTTCATTATCCGGACCTGGAAACACCAATGTTATAGTTTAGTGATATGGAGACGTTTTGTGTGTCGTGTATATCCAGCTGTTGACGTCTTTCGGCTGAAATGATGACGATACTATTTATACAACTGGTATTTAAGCAGCTGTGGACTGTTCTGGCTGTACTTGAACAGGAGTGCCTAGGGGTCAACATTACGGCAAGCTAGGGCACGCCCATAGTCAAGCAGGCTTTCCAGAAACCTTGGAATTATAAAGAGTCATAAGTATCAGGAGCAAATCAGGCTTTTGAGCTTTTTTAAAGGAACTGCTACTGGGGCTAAGACCAACCGCTTTAATGAGTCCTCGCGAAGGTATCAATTTAAATGGAATATTCTGAAGGTTATCACGTATTGGTCCAATTAGTATCGTAATACCTACGTGAATTACGGCTATTTCAAAGCAAATAACCTGTGGGATATTGTTAAGACTTTGTGGACGTTTAATGTGCCTTTGATGGGGCAAGGCGGAGGACTCAATAAAGCGGTCGGTCTATAAATAAATCAATTTTTTTTTCTTTCTTATCAGTGCACCATATCCATCGTCATCCTATCAACAAACAAAAAACCGTATTTGAAAAAGTATTGACTTCACGAAACACGGCCATGATTTCTACTCGTTTAGATGGATGGTAGGATTTTGCAACATAGGCACTCGGTTTCTGAAAGCCTTAAGCCTCGTATTCATGGTAAACATTTTTTTAGCAACAGTTGATCAACGTTGTTGATGAACGGCGAGAATGCTGCTGGAAACTTTGTTTAAATCAATATGGGTTGTCCACACACGCTAGTCTGCGTTAAAATGTTGCCCGAGGAACTAATAATAATATAATAGTAATTGCATAATTTTATCGTTGCTCCACACTACCGCCATGTTTTTAAACAGTTGCAAACACGTCCACACACGTCAACATTTGTTGATAAACTGATGTTTTCGCTCACCGGGCGTCAACTCTGCAACATGGCGTGATCAACTCCGCAACACAAGTGTTGCCCGCAATATGTTGACAGCAACTCGACAACATGTTTATGCAACCATGTTGCTTTATAAATGTTTACCATGAATACGAGGCTATTCAATGTGTGAATAACAAGGCAGCTGTCAATTTCAGTTGGGTTGTCAAAAATAACAACACTCATATTTCTGACAGGCTTTAGGTTTTATTCTATTGTCAAATTTCACATCAACTGATGAACTTGGTTAGTCTTGTTACGGTCAACAAATCAAACCAACTAATCCATACTAATATTATAAAGCTGAAGAGTTTGTTTGTTTGGTTGAACGCGCTAATCTCAGGAACTACTGGTTCGATTTGAAAAATTGTTGTAGTGTTGGGTAGCCCATTTATCGAGAAAGGTTATAGGCTATAAAATTTCACGCGGACGAAAGTCGCGGGCAACAGCTAGTACAACATAAGACAGCACAACAACCAATCAACAGCTTCCAGAAATTTCCACACAACACCTGCTAGTAATAGCTGCTTACCTCTCTGAACAACTTCTGCAGTGATCCAGGGTTGAGTTGTGTCTTGTCAATGATCTTAATGGCGACCTCCTTGCCGGTGGGCACATGCTTCGCTAGCTTCACCTTAGCGAAGTTGCCCTTTCCGATTGTCTTTAGAAGCTTGTACTTTCCTGGAAATAAGAGAAGATGATATTAATAGAGAACATGGATGTATAACAGTAGTGTGAGATGCCCCCCCAGCTGGATGACGACCTTCAAAACGTGGCTAGGGTAGACTGGACACGGAAGATACGGGCAGGGTGATATGGCACAGGTTGCAGCCGCAAGCTGTGCCATATCACCCTGTCCGGTGACCGGCCAGCCGTGATCCAGTCTACCCTAGCCAGCTGGGGGGGCAATAGGTCGCCATGTAAATAGGTTTTAATAAAGGATTTCTTTTATTAGGTTAATCACTTTTATTTATCAAATAAAACCAAGGCACACCTTGCTACCATTCCCGGATTCAGAGAGCAGAGAGCCAGCTTCCACAGACAATGCCATGCTTGCCAAACCATAGACTAACAATCAATTATTAATCCATTACATCTCCCTTCTCCTCAGCCAAATGTCAATTTACGAACTGTAGCAATGGTAGCAATAGTACATTTACAGTAATACAATTATTAATGTTTGCATGTATCAAATCGGCTTATCGAAGTACACTGCTGGACATGGCTATGTCCAGCAGTGTACTTCGATAAGCCGAGTTGATAGTGGGTGAGTTTCTAGAACGAAAAGCGTTAAATATTATCACGTATTGGTTCAATTGTTCAAGTTTTTGGCTCGAGCTGGAATCAATCCGAAACTGGTAATTCGTTTTTCTAAATATTTAACAGTTGCCCAGAGACGAAACTATTTGTCACCGATTTCACCACACACTCAATTATTATTATTTATTTATGTATCAGACTGCAACTGTGTTCGTAATAATATAACTTAGCCTATCTTAGTACTCAGTGTGTTAGTGTCAATGACATGGAGCTCATGACGTAAGTGGCGAAATGTAGATGAACTATCCATACAAGCCTAGATAACTCCAGGGGGTGCAGCATACAGGCGCAACATTAGAAGGTTAATTTCTATTCATCATCATCATCATCATCATTTCAGCCAAAAGACGTCCACTGCTGGACATAGGCCTCCCCCAAGTGTCGCCACATTGACCGGTCCCGTGCGACTCGCATCCAGCGGATCCCTGCAACCTTCACCAGGTCATCGGTCCACCTAGTGGGAGGCCTTCCAACGCAACGTCTTCAATTTCGATTCATTTGCAAGCAATACGATGAAGTTAAATTCAATCTTAAAACTTTTACACTCTAAACTAGACTTTCGATCTCGCCCCAAACGAGTTACTTCCTCTTCTCTTTGCTGTAGGACGTGGGTCAATTTTGATCCTTTTTCTTTGATATTAAAACTTAATTTTCTTCTTTATTGGAAAATCTCATTTTTCTTTCCTTTTAATAATAAAGTGCTGGTAAACAAAACTCCTTGAAATGGAGCTAAGAAAAAAGGCATAATCAGTTATTCTTTTTTAAGAGTTGTTTTTCTCGAGCAAGTTCGCTTGAAGCGACTTGAGAAGCTTTTTAAGTACACAAGTACCTACTTGCTTGTATGTTCACGATTTAATAAAACCTCGTTCAAACAATAATAATCTGATTTTTATGTAATATTATTTTAGTATAATTTTTGTTTCTAGTACCGATAGAGCCCGTACGATTTAAAAATCGTACATAAAGGTAACGTAAATAAAATTGCAAATTTTCTAGCAACATACGTACAAAACATCACGCCTGTAATCCCCGAAGTATAAGGCAGAGGTGTGTGTCTAATAATTCACCCAATTTTGGCCAGTAATGTATTAAGTCACTTGTAATAGGGGCGAGCCTATAGCAATGAAGTGGGCATATTTATGCCCACTTCATTGCTATAGGCTCCAGACACCATGGCTGCTACTAAGTAATTCCTGATGGTAACACCCAATAACACTTTCCCCGACCTGGGAATCGGACCCCGAAACCTCGTGTTCAGAGCTCGCGATTGCTACCACTAGACCAACGAGGTAATCTTTTCATACATTATTATATTTTATATTTACGGTTTGTTAACTTTAGCAAAGTAAAGTACCTCATGAAGAATGCTGTTGATGACATGCTGGTTAAGCATGTCCGAGAACCAAAAACTTGAAGACATGTGACATCCGGCAACCCGCACTGAGTTCGTACCCGTTTGGTGGATTATGGCCCACCCACACAGGGAGCCCTGTGTTCTAGTAGTGGGAACGTTACAGGCTGATATACTGTGTTATGACCCGAGATATGAACGTGGTCGAGGCGAAAAGAGTTTGTAAGGATTCCTTAAGGATCGTAGCACGTGGCGTTCTGTGGTTTCTGCCTACCCCCAAGGGAAAAAGGCGTGAGTTTATGTATGAGTACTTTGCTATCTAGATCCACCCAAAAGCACTTAAAGTAGGTACCCCAAAATGTCCTCATAATAAGTACAAAACGACATTAATTATTGCCATAAAAACAAATGAAATAGTACAGCACACTATTCAATGACATAATACAATAGTCTGCACATAAAATACATACAGTAAAAACAGGAACTGAAAAGATTACGACGATGAACTCGAACAATACGCGTCTTACCAACGATTTGTGTCGAGAAACTGCTGACAACATAAATCTCGTTGTGAAAGCGGAAAATAGTGTTTCGTTTTCCTTAAAGTTTCTAGTTTCCTGTACCGAGATGGCAATGTTGGGTTTAGTCTAGGAATGACTGATTCGCGATATATAGATTATATTATATATATCACCGGAAAATAACAAGAACCGCCAATTTATAAATTTTCTAGGATTCTAAACGAGAGATAAATTGTTTCTAAACGAGAGATATATTGTATTATTTTACGGCCACATTTTAGCAAATCTCGGGACTTGGGGCACCCCGACTTTAGGTTAGGTTAGGTTACTTTAAACCCTGCAAACAGAAATAGGAGCCCCGTGCGAAAATGTGGCCGTAAAATAATACAATTTATCTGATCTCTCGTTTAGAAACAATTTATCTCTCGTTTAGAATCCCACGAAAGTTTATAAATTTTCTTAAAAATTTATAAATTGGCGGTTCTTGATATTTTCCGGTGACATATATACATATAGATTATAGAATTGTACATTCCGAGAATTGGTCAATTATAGACTCTGTAGTCATTTCGCGAATCAGTCATTCCCATACTTGGTGGTAATAACGGATTGAGAAATTTTCTGATAGGACTGAGATACCTTCTTTCTTGTCAATTGGATTTATCAGATGGTAGCACCTACCTACCACCGCGCTCACTGAGGGTCGACCACTTTTCAACCTTATTACTTAGGGCTTAAGGGTGAAAAGGGGAGGGAATACGACTGTTTAGAAATCCCCCCATCCGCCTTTCTTTAAAAACTTTTTCTGATATAGTGGTATATTTATACAATTTCTCGCATGGCCTGGAATTTTACTGTTTGTTTGTTTATTATTGTACGACCACGACTTTTATTCTTATACTGTTAATGACAATTTAATTTTTTATCAATTTTATTTAATGTATGTATTAATGTTAATAATTTTTGTTATTTAATGTAATCATTAAGTTAATGTTTTAATGACAATTTGAATTTTAATAATTTTATTTTTTGAATTTAATAATCAATTTAATGTTTTAATGAGAATTTTAATTTAACAGTTTTTAAAATGAAAATGTTTGCATGCCGAATGGTGAAATATGGCAGAACTCTGATGTATACCTACTACTACCTACTTATGTATTACCCATATTTGCAAATAAATGCTATTCTATTCTATTCTTCTTCTTCTATGGCCAATGAGATTATGACCAGGAATCACAAAGATGAGAGACATTTATAGTTGGCAAACTTACATTCCCTTAGTGAATTCAAGATTTGATTCGCTCAGAAGCCATATCCAGCAGTGAACAGTAAGGTTGATGACGACGAGTGATACTGACCAATGTGTGGTTCCTCGGACGCCCGCGAGCGCGACGAGACCCGGGCGCTGCCGCCCGATGTGCCCCCGCCGCCCGCGCCCGCTGACGACTCCGACGCACTCTGCAAAAACACAAACATAACATTTTAATACAATAGTCAATAATCACAACAGGGAAACCGAAGGACAGAATGAAAATACATTTATTGGCACATGCCACAAGTACACACAATATAAGGAAAATATAAAGGATTGGACGGTTTTAGCTATAACGCCGGCAGCATCTGCTCAAAGCACTCTCAGCATGTCTTGTGCAGGGACCTTCAGGTCTATTATAGTGCCAGGTAAGCAGACGTTTGAGAAGGCGGTTTTCTGGAAGCATCTTAAGAAGAAGAACAGAAGAAAGAACCCTGACTGCGATAGATTATAATTGGAGATGAGGGTATCTTGGGAAAATTCACTTCAGAAAATGCTTCCAGAGCTAAGTGTAAACTAAAACTCCCCGAGGGAAAGCGAACCCCACTTAGACTATGAGAAACAATTGCTTTTAATACAAGGTACATTAAAATATACAGTTTGTAAAGTAAAAGCTTATTTTCGTTGCGGCAACCAAGGAATATCTATACCTACTTACTAATATTTTAGAGGTAAAATTTGTTTGTGAGTTTGTATGTAGGGGGTAATCTTCGGAACTGTGATCCGATTCCGAAAATTCTTTAACTAACGGGAAGCTGACTGGGTGCCTGAGGATGGACAGCGCCTCCGAGGCCGGCCCAGAAAACGGTGGCGAGATGATTTAGACGCGCATCTCGAAGGCCGGTTCGAGGTGGCGCAGGAGAAGAGTACCTGGAAGGATATGGGGAGGCCTTTGCCGAGCAGTGGGACATACAAGGAGATTAAAAAAAAAAAACGGGAAGCTAAGTTATCCCCGAGTGACATAGCCTACATTTAGAACGTTCCTGTAAGTTAGTTTCCGCACATAACGGGAGCGGAGCCGCTAGCAAAAGCTAGTGTCAAATAATTTCGAACTAGACTCAATAAAGCACTTGAAACCAGACGTTTTTGCACACATTTACAACAAATTGGCAAACACAATGTTTATGTTACAATAGTTATTCATATTTTATGTTTAAGTAATTTATTTCAGACTTATAATGTTGGAGAACGTAATTTTAATCTCGGTTCTGGTCATAAAGTTATTATTAGAAATAAAGTGTATTAATTCTGCGGTATTATTAGAAATTTAGCTGTAAAGTTTGTTATGCTGAGCGTAAGCTATCGTCAGGCTAACAATTTAGTGCTTGTTAGTGAATAAAGAGTGTAAATAGACCCTTAACATATCTGAAAGGCAGTTGTTCTCTCCGTCTTTGCGATCATTTTTTGTTCTAGACCATACCTGGGAACCTTCTAGTTACGGAGATATTGGGGGACAAAGTTCCAACTTTTTCACAAGTTTTTTTTTAAATACATGTTTTTAATGTAAGATTTTTACTTTACACACCTCCACGACCCCCGTACTATTCAATCCATCCATCAGCACAATGCTTTAAGTGCTTTCCATCGAGTCCTACCGTAAAACGTGATTTTTCACCCAAAAAAAAAAAGTCGATTCCCAGCAATAATTTTTGCATAAAGTTACTTAGTTTGATGTACAGAACGCTTGGTTGACGGCTATGTGAAGGGTCTGTTTACACTCTGTATATTCCATAGACTGTGGATTACTTTGGTAAGCATGATGATGATGAGTTTGAGGAGAATGCCATCAAATGCTTATTATTACCGACAACTGCGCATGGGCCGGCAAAAGTTTTTGAATGATCAATGATTTCATGATACGGCTACGTAATTGTACTGTGCATTTCTGTTTTTAGTTACAATCTGATCAAACACAGCCAAGAAGTTTATCAAAGCAGCTCCTACTAAAGGAAAGTATTGATAAAGGTAGTAAGTGTAATGTAATCAGTCTTTATTGCTGCAGCGTGCAATAAAACTACAGTAAGTGTTAGGCAAACATCATCGTGAGGAAACCGGCACGTCCTAGAACCAAAAATTCGAAGACATGTGACATCAGGGATCCGCTGGATGCGAGACGCACGGGACCGGTCAATGTGGCGACACTTGGGGGAGGCCTATGTCCAGCAGTGGACGTGTTTCGGCTGAAAGGATGATGAATGATGATGTGACATCTACCAACCCGCACTGGGCGTGACATCTACCAACCGCGTGGTGGATTTATAGCCCATTCCCTCTTGTAGAGAGGAGGCCGTGTGTCCAAGCACTGGGAATATTATAGGCTGATTATGCTTATTATACTTATGTATTAGGCCAGCCTTTACAGCTGCAGCATACAATACTGATTCATCAAAAGCTGTTATTGCAACTCAACCTGCATCGTCCAAGATGATCTTAACCCTCAATCAGCCACCGAAATACCTACCACGGCACATAAAACAATCCTGCTAAGTACTGCAATTCACATACTACATACTCCCGCTTCTCAGTAGCTACACCGTCTACCGCAGTAAACCCTAGTCGCGACATCGCGGTCGTTCACCCCTCGCTCGGTGCCTACCCGAGCATGGCTTTGTGCTGCCAGTGGCAGGGAATTCCTTTATTTTGACGCCCTTTATCTCAAGGTAGGGAAAATAACAGGTGTCGTTAGTGATAGGAACTAGTGGATGGGTGGCTCACCCCATGTTGATGTTTAATTGGATAATCTATTGTTAAAACTTGTGTGTAGTGATTTGATTGGGTGTAGTTTGTAGGTAATTCTACGTTATATTGAACTGAAGCAGATTTACTGAGGACCACGTGTAAGTTTTCGTCACTGGTAAGACCTACGTCTATATTTGCCTGAAATAATTGTGTTTCCCATATTTCCCAATATTATCACCCAGGCGGTGCTAGTTCAGTTTCAGAACCACTATAAGTTTATGTTAACGCGATCGAATAGATACAAAACTTGCACTAGTTAAGCCTTCAAATAAAAACGGTACTCAGGCCTACAGTAACTAGGAGACTAATAATGCAGACACCCAATCAAATCTCAAGTTAAAATGTTTACAAATAAACATTGCGAATCGAAAAAAATACATACATATTGTAACCATTTCAAATTTTGGATATTACTCCAAATAGCGAGTGAATTCTACCGGTCATAAAATAGTACCCTTATGAAGCACTAACTCACTAAACCAACTACATTTATCTTCTGGTATTAAATTATCCATCCTTCCCTGAAATACAACTACCCTAAGGATATAGGACGGACGTGAGGAGACTAACAAAGATAGATAGTTGAATGAGGTCTGTTTTCATACGACGTGAGCTTTCTCTCATCCTAGTCAGTTATGATAATTTGATAAAGTATCAAGATTTGTTATTAGAAAGAATAGCATAACAAGTAAATATGAACAATAAGAAATGTTCGAAGTTAACATTGAGACCCGCTTCCGCCACAAATCAATAAATGTGTTTCACGCAAATGCGAATAGCAAACTAATAAGAACTGCACCGGAAACCTCTGCACCTCAGTTTACTTTTACCAGCTGATTCCGATCCGGCAGTGGCGTGCCTAGAGGCCAACAATACGGCAAGTCTATAAGGCAAACAGACTGTTCAGAAACCCGAACATAATGAACGTAAGGATAAGGGCAAGCCTAGCTTTTAGGCTTGTATGAAAGTCCAGCCACTAATTCCAAGGTGATGTCGTTACAGTGCTTATAAGCGTATGCTGCAGTTTGGAGTTTTATAGGAAGCATCCCGAACGGCTTCGAGCTTTGGCTTTGGGGATCAAATACCGTGCAGTGCTCCTTCTTAGCGTGTCGATGACAATTTAAATTGAGTCACCCAAAATTTGGCGAAGAGTTTGGCACTTTCAGTACCGTCGATCAGCTACTGTGATGTGCAAACAATAGGACAGGCAGGACACGATATCAAGTCAGTGGCCCATCGTTTGTGGGGCAACACCACATCTACACTCCAGGACACTCCATCTACGAATCTCCACCTGAACAGGTTTTCCTTGCCTCGGCTTCCACACCGGAATCTATTTAAAGACTTCCACGTCAGCCATGGCAACTCGTGTCCAAGTGCAGTGCTTATAACTAAGCGTATTTAGAATATCGTTCGTCTTTATCGTCTTTGAACAGGCCTAAAAGACAGTCAGACAACATCTACAAATACAACGTCAATACCAGGACAATGTCTGCATGAAATCCAGAATTAACTTTAGACTAGGAATACTAGCTTCCAATCGGACTACAAATTAGGCTGTAAGATGTCTATCGTAACTTTAGACAGAGGTTAGCCAAATCTCCGTAGCTGGTCGAATCTAACTTCAAGATTCGACATGGCAGAGGCGCTGGTCGAAAATTTGGGTCAACGGTTTATAAGATTAAACTTGGAATAAGAACAAGGCACTTGGGATCCTACGATGGATAGATGGATGCCCAAGACAGTAGTTGGATTATGTTGTAAAACTTGAAGTATGTTAACGAGTGATTGCTTCTTGATCTGACAGGATATTGTCATATAATCCCAAGGACAGGACGAAGTCAACATTGATTACGGTACTGATTGGTAGAAAATAATAAAAAAGGAAATAACAATCTGTTATTAGGAAATCATAACACCAGAAACGAATCTCAGATCTTTAGGGAGTATTAATGTCCTGTCCTACATTGCCTTGTGCATTTAAATTGGTCATTTCACAAGATATATTATTCTGAACGACACGTGTTGAAATATGGCTTATGAAGCGACTAAATGGTGCGTGGAATGACGTACCCAACTGTCCAGTCTGTAATTTCTCATCCATTCTACTGACGCAGATAGGTCTACGTAATTATGTTTAATTTCGAACTATTTGCAGGACTTTATGAACCCATATTACAATGTAAGAGTAAATGAGGAAGGTTAGTAAGGTATATATACTGAGATACTCGTGACTCAGTTCTGGACCGACACAATTTAAATTGCCATGGACACGCGAAGAAGAAGAAGTACACTGAGATGTGGGTTAATGTAGACGTTTGAAAGAAGAAGACATGCTACGGCTAACGATAAGGGCAAGAAGACAAAGCACAGTCAGCCTCTAATGTTACCACTGCTGGGATACTGGAGGTTCAGAGAGTTAAAACAAGACTTCAAGAAGACAAAACCCCACCAGTCAAAAATCCAAAACTTCATAACAAGAAGGCTCAAAACTAAACCCACGTCCTCACATAATAGAGTCTTCATAACGCAGCCCTACTTACTAAGTACAAGACTGTAGGTCACGACTACAAGTTTTATTTTCTTTACGTAAGCATCACTTTGTTAGGCTTCCCGTGTTTGTCTTTGCCTAAGGCACCTCGTTAAGAGGAAACTCAAGCAGTTTTAAAAGTCCCTTTTCTTGGAGGCTTTTGTTCAGCTTAGTTTGTACTGTGCCTGGCGATTTTGAAAAGATTTATCTGGTTTGAGCTGCTTTTTTTTTTTCTTTATCAATCAGGCTGCTTTGTAAACACTGTTTTAGGCTTTCACAGTTTACAACTAAACTTATACTGTCACTTACGGGATATCTTCCGTGATTGTTTGTTTTTGTCTTCCCGCGATCATGGCGCTTGCAACAGCGCCGAAATATCGGCTCAAAATAATGGACAATCACGGAAGATATCCCGTAAGCGACAGTTTAGGCTGCTTTGTATTTCAAAGTTTTATCATTAAATTGTGTTTTATTGCACTAAGTTAAAGCTTAATTCTAAACTCTGGGCCCGCATTTAGCGTAAACCTAGATTTAAAACGAGATTGGATGAAATCTGTTTGATTGAATTAATTATGCTTCAGCAGAAATCTGGAATGCGGGCCCTTATCTAGACATATGTACGGGCTGTGTATGGGTAAGGCTGAAGAAGCAAATTAGTGATTTTAACCGACTTCAAAAAAGGAGGAGAGGTTCCCAATTCGTCGGAATCCTTTTTTTGTATGTATGTTCACCGATTACTCGAAGACGACTGAACCGATTTCGGAAATTCTTTTTTTTTTTAAAGAGTAGACTCCCAAGTTGTTGGTCACATAGAAATAGTGTCTTGATCTGATCATGGACTTCGGAGATATGGAACGGAACTCTTCTTTAATAGACAGCAAAGTCTCGATTGCTGCAATCGCTTGGATGTTTATTGTTTACACATCATAACATGACATCACGCCTGTATGCTCTGAGATGAGCCATATTTAAGCCTATTACAATGAAATTTAAAATCAAGGATAGCAAATATTTGTATAGGATATTACAACTAAAAATGAAAAAATAAAAAATTGCAAAAAATAAAAAAAAACTAAATTTTTCGTTTTTGAAGTCGTTTTTTAATTACAAAAATTTTGAATGCGAATGTGAGTAGCTTTTAAAACGAGTCTAAGTATTTAACTGGGGTAGGAAAAGACTGTTCCTGTTTCGTAAGCATATTTTTGAATCCAAAATACGTCGTTAAAAGTTGAGCAAGGGTAAAAATCAGCTTTTAGAATTAATTAAACGGTTCTTTCACACAACAAGAGGCATGTCAAACATTTTTTTCATTTCGTGGCTCACAATTAGTCGTGGCGAAAGCGATGTTAATCCACGATATCTTAACGCTAGTTTTAAAACGGGAAAAATCTTTTATTGCCACTTTCCAAACCGCTGATAGGTCACAGACAAGCTGCAATTAAAATAAAAGCGAAGATTTTTGACTAAAAGTAATGCTAATGAAATTAAGAATTTGTTTCGCTTCTACAGTGGCGATTATAGATTTCTGGAATTCTTGAATACAGGTCCGAGTTTCCAATTTACTCGTGTGGTTCGATTTGGATTAGTGTTCGTGCAAATCTAAAAATAAACTGAACTAACCTATCAGAAATCAAATGGTCTTACGATACGACTATCGAGTCTGACCCTCGGAACACAATTGGGGAATAAAGCCCCGTCTACATAGAATAAAGGTTGACACAAGCTATACGTAAAGACATTTCTATAGCGATATTAACCACATTTCGAATTGCACTATCGGATTAAATCTTCCCGTGATGAAATAAATATAAATTCTGTAGTCTTTAAATTCATAACCGAATGAATACCTAACTGAGAAAATCTGGCTTTTATCAGGGGTATTACTCAAAGCGCAACTATTTTTAAGCGCAACTAAATAATTCCTCGAAGCGTAACCATTAGTTGCGCTGTCAAATTCAAATTGTACAGTTGTTTTAACAGTTGCGCTTTGGAATAAACATATAATATTATATGTTTATTCCAAAGCGCAACTATGATTGAAATAAAAATTATTAATCCATCATACCCCTCTCTATTTTAATTTAATTTATTATTATTTTTTAATCATGATTTCGCTTTGGAATAAAACATATAATATTGTTAATTTGAATTTGAGAGCGCAACTAATGGTTGCGCTTCAAGGAATAATTTAGTTGCGCTTAGTTGGTTGCGATTAAAAATAGTTGCGCTTTGAGGAATACCCCTTTTATTATACCCAGTTTCCGGGACACGGTTCAATGTTGAAATTAAAATACTGTCCATAATTGTCTGTAGCGAGAAAAAAGGGATGTAGCGAGTCAAATGTCTGTTTCAAGAGTTACAAAGTCCAAGGTTGCCACTATTGGTATCCATTATTATGTAAGAACTTAAGAAGTAAGATAATTTGTCACACTGAAGAATACTTTTCGTCGGATGAAGAAGGAATACTAATAAACTTTGGGAATAAATTGCCATCATCTTATTTTGGGGTTAAAATGGCGTTTCACTTATTCATAATAGCTAGCAATTTATTTTTACTAAGACTTGGATAGTATCCTACAGTGAAATATGAAAGGTTTCTTTATTTACCTACTGAAAAAGATCTTTATTTCAACAAATATGAGTTTTAAAAACTTAATAATATTCATCACATTTCTAAGATTATAAAACGTTTACTGAATGAGGTTTCGTTAATCCAACTGTCTAGACTCAAGAGATGAATATATTGAAGTACTAGCTTTTGCCCGCGGCTTCGCTCGCATTAATTTAGAACTTGACAATCAATTCGGGTTGTACCTACTCTGCTCTGCTTGTAATAATATAATTCAATCATGATTCGAAAGCTAAGAATAAATAGGTTATTGTTGTTTTCCTCGGGAACAGTATTTTTTTGGGATCAAAGGTATCCTATGTCCGTTTCTGTATACCTAACAACAAATACGCAAAATTTCAGGAAGATCGGTTCAGTGGTTTAGGCGTAAAAAGGTTACAAACAAACAAACTTATTTTCGCATTTATAAAATTAGTAAGGAAGTAAGGCTTGTTGTGGTCAGATCCTGGTTTATTATTTGCTGGGAGTTCGTTCCGTTACATTTTCACCCCAGCAAAAAATTAAAATTTTTCGAAGTATTTTTGACTTTTGATTTTGCTCATCATCGTCATAATTTGAGCCGAAAGACGTCCACTGCTGGACATAGACCTCCCTCAAATGTCGCCACATTGACCGGTTTGATTTGATTTTACTCATATGTACATAATTATGTACATTTTGCTTGATATTTAAGTAAGAAGTCGTTTGTGGATCTGGAAGCCAGACGCCTATGTTTACCCCAAGCAGCTTCTCGATGGCCTTGATGATTATGCTTATGCTAGTCTTTCAGATGTGGGTCTTGAAGTCTAGAGTCTATTTCTAGTTCTGTATGGATTCTCTGGGTTCTAAAATTACATTTACCCCATGAAATTTCTCGATGGCCTTGGCACGGCGTCTCCTCCGCCACAACTTGGACAGGAACACCGGCGCCAGTATCGGCAGCACCCGGTGGCGCATTGTTTGAGGATTTATCTTGACTGAGTTCCCTTACTGCGCGGTCGAAGATGCGGTCTAGCTTGTGGGCTAGACCTAGGACGGTATGTTCTGGTCTAGGTTTTATTTAGTCACTTTTGATTAAGTTTTTGGAGAAGTTCTTTGTTTTAACTTTTATTACGTTTAGGAGAGGTTGTTTTCACTTTTCAATGGTACGTATATTTGTTATCACTTTTCAGTGGTTTGTTAAGTGTGTCTTCGTTAATTTGTGGAACGTCTAATAAAAGTTTAAAGTCTTTAAATAATTGATAAGTGAAGATATTGTCAACTATGTTGCAAGTTTCGTTAATGTAAGTTATTGAAGAAGAGACGTGTGTAATAAAAGCGTTTTCCGGTCCTAAATCAACATTATATCGTTAAACACAATCTAGGTTAACCAATCACATCATAATTCCGGTATTTCTGACCTCAAATTTGCAATCCCGCAACAATAAATTCCATTTCAATCAAAGTGACGATTAATAACCTCATCAGTATGAATGACGGATGTTGTTTTGTTGGCGAAAATACGTATTCGGTATAAAAACCGATAACCTGCGCTGACCTCGTTGAATATTAAACAAGAGCAGTGATTAATTACATTGAACTATTAAACTTTCTGTGTCACTTCTAGATAATGATTGTTACTTCATCATAATAAAGGGTGTAAATAGACCCTTAACATAAAAGAAAGGCACTTGTTCTACCCGTCTTTGCGATCATTTTTTTTGTTCTAGACCATACCTGAGAACCTTCTAGTTACGGAGATATTGGGGGTCAAAGTTCCAACTTTTTCACAAGTTTTTTTTTTAAATACATGTTTTTAATGTAAGATTTTTACTTTACACACCTCCATGTCCCCGTACTATTCAATCCATCCATCAGCACTATGCTTTGAGTGCTTTCCATCGAGTCTTACCATAAAACCTGATTTTTCACCCCAAAAAAAAAGTCGATTCCCAGCAATAATTGTTGCGTAAAGTTACTTAGTTTGATGTACAGAATGCTAGGTTGACGTCTATGTGAAGGGTCTGTTTACACCCTGTATATTACGTGTGTTTCTTACTAGTTGATAAAAATGTTATTATTGTTACAGAGAACGAAAACAATATCAATCACGTTCTCAGTAGCAACGGCGTGAGTATCGAAGAGTAAATGACTATTGTTAGGTTTTTAAATATTAATAATATCTACAATAATCTTTGACTTTCTTTATTCCTATCTATATATATATAAATGAATCTCTATTTCCATTGGTCACGGCATCACGCATGAACGGCTGGACCGATTCCGCTAAATCTTTTTTTGTTCGGTTTGTTACTGTCAGGAGAAGGTTCTTAGGTAGGTAGTAGGTAGGTAGGTAGGTACTAGGTAGGAAGTAGGTAGGCAGTAGGTAGGCAGTAGGTAGGTAGCACGGTAGCAGTTAGGAAGCAGGTAGATAGCAGGTAGGGAGCAGGTAGGTATCAGGTAGGTAGCAAGTAGGTAGCAGGTAGGAAGTAGGTAGGCAGTAGGTAGGTAGCAGGTAGGTAGCAGGTAGGTAGCAGGAAAAGGTGCATTGCAATGCATGTCGGGAACAGCTAGTACTACTATGTAAATAACTGAACCAACACATACTAGTAAGTTTCAAGATAGGATGAATAGAGAACACAAAACAGATTAGATTGAGTTAACATAATTTATCAAGTTAAAGATACCTGAAGAGTTTTCGTCTAAATCACTCTTCGCTCAGTTTAGCACATAAGTCACTTGTGTCCAGCAATATTAATATACTTCAATAAGTGATATATCAAGTCAGACTATTGTTCGACTTGATTTTTAAGAGGACACTTATGATATACATGCAATAAGTGGGCAACAATGTACCAATAGAAAACGCAATCAATGCATAGTAATTATTATAAAAACGACTAACAGTTCTAACAATGAAGTAGTAAGTATTTATTTTATACGTGTATATTTGTAGTTTATTTTATGTAGGTATAACTTTGTTTTAAGTCCCAATTTTAATTTTCCTGTTTTGTCTTTTCTACACACTGTGTCTACATTTCTAATCCTACTTTCCTCTCGCAGGTCTGCTGGAAGAGATTTCTAATGAAATAAGCAGTACCTTTGTGCTTTTCTATCTTAATGTAATGTCTTGTTAAGTATTTTGTGTGTACATAAATAAATAAATAAATGAAAGCTTAACCTTTTGAACGCCAGAGCATAAAGCCACGCGCGTGCCCTCCACGCCAAGCCGCAATTTCACCTACCATTTCGTCTCATATTTGTGTCTTTTGGCGTAGGGGGCACACGCTTGCTTGTCACGTATATGTGACTATGGCGGTTAAACGGTTAATCAATAAAGTATCCATTACTTTGACACAAGAGGTTCTAAAACTAGATAAAAGAAAGAATGAAAAGACTTAATACAACAGTAACAACCAATACAATTGACGTAAATGACGTCAATAGAGACGATAATGGAACATTCCGTGACGATAAGTTAAGTGTTCTTTGAAACAATGTAAAAGTAATGTTAGAATTTGAAGCTTTCAACAAATATGTCAAAGAGAAAGTCATTTAAAAGACGATAAGTGTTTATAAGAGGGTGACGCGCACGGGTTGTTAGGAGATAGATCATGCATAATTAATGAAGATCGAACCGGACTGAGGACCCGAACAAAAATAGATCAAAAATTTGTCACACAAAATGAAAACAATGCTTCTAATGGTTATACCAAAGATAAAGATGTAGCAGCTAACACGCACTATGAACCAACTATCACAGTCGCCATCCATGGGTTTCACAATGTCTAAGCTAGTTATCTATCTATACTAATATTATAAAGAGGTAAAATTTGTTTGTATGTAGGGTAATCTCCGGAAGTAATGAACCAATTTTAAAAATTGTTTCACTGGTAGAAAGCTACATTATTCGTGAGTGCTATAGGCTATAAATTATAAAGATATCATGCATATTAGCCGAGCTATCACAGTTTTCGCGGACGAAGTTGCGGGCGAAGTGCTAGTACTTATATAATATGATAAAGCTGAAGAGTTTGTTTGTTTGGTTGAACGCGCTAATCTCAGGAACTACTGGTTCGAATTGAAATAATCTTTTAGTGTTGGATAGTCCATTTATCGAGGAAGGCTATAAGCTATATAACATCACGCTACGACCTATAGGAGCCGAGCAAAAATAAAGCAAGTCAGTAGCGGCGGGTGAAACCGCAGAGTACTGTTAGTCAAATATAAACTTGGCAAAGTGTAAGTCCAGTATTTCATGATCAGTGTGTTTACTAAAGACACTTTCGAATTTCTCATCTATAATCGGTAAATCAAAGAAACACTTGGTGCCAAAATACTAATTGAATTCAATTTTGGCAAAGCAAGTGCAGTTAAAACGAAAAATAAGCTTTTGTTAAAGTAAAAATTCTGGTTTATCTTTGTAATTAGGAAGCCGTAATAAATAAAGACTTCCACGTTTTACAAAAAACTTATCGATCAAGAAAGACCGTTCGTAAAAGATTTACGGGCCAAGTTTTTATGTCCTAATTGAATCACTTTGATTTATTACAGCATTTAATAACTGGACTTTTAATCAAAAACCTTTCTGTAACAAATTGCAAATTAATAACAAGAATTTGAATTATATTATGATAGATTAGAGAGAATTTTCACAATTTTAGGCCTAAGATCATTCACTACCAAGTCAAATCTTCACCTGCCTGGCCTTTTCATGTTGGGATCGGCTTCCAGTGCAACCAAATGCAGCTGTATGCCAATATTTCACATGGATCGACTGCCTATCTGACGTCCACAACCCAGTTACTAGGTGTGGGTACTACGATATCCATTGGTAAGACTGGTTGTCCGACCTTCGAGTTAGTAGAAGGACATCTAGCTACTAGGATATCATATCGTTTAGCACTGTATCGATTTCCAATTCAACTGTATCGATTTCCAATTCAACTGTATCGATTTCCAATTCAACTATATCGAGTTCCCTAACAACCACAAAACTCATACATTTTCTCAACTACAGTCCAATTTCGTACCGAAATAATATAAGCTAACTACCCTCCAAACAATACAACATGCAAAGCACATCACTTCAATGAATGACGCTACTGGAGCGTTGACCTGCGTCGAGCATTATTGTCCCAACCCCATTGTTTCACCGCACTGCACCACCATCAGACCATTCGATTCAGAGAACTCGAATCAGTTGTGAGAATCGATTGGTTAGGCAACTGTTTTGAATATGTATGTTCTGTTGTCATGGGACTGGTCAGTTTCAGGTCCAGGGCCAGGAAAATCAATGGGAAGATCCGATATGTCACGTGTGGGTATTGAATCAATAAAGTTGCACTGCCCGACTGGGTTTACTATACGTATAAAATCAAAATCAAAATATTTTATTTCACATAAGCCTCGATGGGCACTTATAAAACGTCGACAAAAAGGTGCACGGTTCGGGTTGGTCGTTTCCTATGGAGAAGAACCGGCAAGAAACTCCATGGTTACTATACGTACAGACGGCAGCTCATCAAGCTACCCGAAACTGTCAAATTTTCCCAATCAACCTTGAACCTAATAGTTTGGCGATAAAGTTTAAAATCTATTTAAGAAATTTGACAGATTGTGGTAGCTTGATGTGCTGGCGTCTGTACCTCAAAAGAGTATTGCTCATAATCACCAAACTTAGTTGAAGGATTGGCGATCTTTCTTGCATTATTTGGAGACATGAAGAAACTATAAGACAAGAATCAAAGGAAGGAGAAACCGTAGATGAAGTAAACCTAGCCAGGAAGCACAATATTAATATTAGAGTAGGTAATTCAAATATACCGCAGCAGACTTGATTCGATAGCACTTATAAAGAAGGAAAAGACAATAAAAGTCATAATAAACAAACGCTTGGAAATGTCAGACTCAATCGCTGTGGTTCACATTATTGATTAGATACGCCGTAATAATACCTCAAGGCAAAAGAAAATTGAAGAGACAGTCGCAGTTACCTAGCTTAGGTTTCAATAACTAATCAGTGTTGGAAATAAGGACTAATGGGATGATAGCTGGGTTTTTTAATATCAACTGGACTTTTTTCTTACAATCTTATAGACCTCGTTAGAAATACATACTGCCTTCGTCGACGCAAATTCTAATCGTGGAGAAAATCTCGCCAATTGAAATGGGTGTGACCTGGGTAGGCTATGTATTTCGAATGGCAGAAAGAAAAAAGAAAGAAAACATATTTATTTGGCACATGCCAAATAAATATGTGCACTTGGCACACAACAAACAAAAAAAAATTAAAAAAACTTAAATTTACACAATAAAAAAAGGTTAAAACTAAACAGAAAAAAAGAGATAATATTGTGTGTCTCACTGGTAAAAAGTGACATCTGAATGGTAGCCAGAGAACTAAAAGACTCAGGCGAAGATGGCGAGACGAACTAGATGCTTTCATGAGAGATTGGTCCACAACAGCCAATAGTCGTGATAAAAGGAAGGAATGGAGGGGCGCCCTAGCATTGGGACAGATATGGTCGATATAATAGCAGGAATTTTTTCTACGTAATGTTTAGTGTAATGCTTGGAATGATAACGACACTCTGGTGATCAAGTGATATCACTGACTCACAGCTAATAAAAAACATCACAGATTCCGAACAAACGTTGATAACGAATATATTTAAATAAGTACAGGAATTACTTTTTGTTTTAATTCGACATCACGTAAAACACAACCATTTAGGAACAAATACCGATTTAGAGGAACCGAATGACATTCTACCAGCGACAACAATGATGGTAAAATCAAAACTGCTGTTTGATTGCAATAAGCCACCCAAAAGCAAAACAATCCTGTGGAAAATCATTGCAGAAATAGGAAACGCTTCGAAAGCGATTGCCACTGTCTCAGCCTGATAAGAATATGGAAACCGACTCGAAATTATTCACGAAATGTTATTAGAAGAAGGTAATCACTCTGCTAATACTACTGGTACATTCCAAGAAGAAAACAACACTAAACCAAACCGACCAGTCCTTGGAAATAAAAGTGCGTAAAGCAACAAGGGACCGCCTTCACAAACTATTTCTACAAACTCAGTTAATAAATCCGAAGTGGCGATTAGCATGCCAGAAATAGAAACACTATGGGAACGACAACAAAACAATGAAAGAACTCAAGGACATGGCGTGCCACTGATATTTAGTAGCACGCTATCGCAATCGATATTAGTGATATTAATATGGACGTATGACTTGAATGTCCTATTGGTGTAGCAGAGTAGCAATTAACGGTAAACACCACTGATTACCACAGTAAGTAAGTACTATTTCACTTTTTAGAACTATGTTTGGGTAACTATCATGGTCACTAACATATTAATTATTTCCTTTATTTTTTATTATACAAATAAATTACATTTTTAAGTATTCCTTAAAAAATTTGTAGCCCACTGGTATCGGGAACAGGGTCCAAGCTACCGGCGGTCAGGGCTCCAGAGAGAGGAACCTCCTAACAATACGAGTCGTGTCCAGAAGTACCGCTTTCTGAATCAAGCCCTTGATCCAGCTGCCTAACGAGAGCCTCCTCAGGTATTCGTCGAGGCTGTTGGCAATTAAGCCATGGGCTGATACAACTATAAAACATTATCATTAACACTAGAAACGGGATAATAACCATGTTTACTGATTTGTTTGAGTTCCCGATATTTCGGCGCTGTTGTAAGCACCATGATCACTGAAGTTATAGTTGTTGTGTTGTGTTTGTGGTAAATATCCCGTTTCTAGTGTTAATGATTATGTTGGGGTAGGCTTCCAGTCTAACCGGATGCAGCTGAATACCAGTATTTTACATGGAGCGACTACCTATCTGACCTCCACAACCCAGTTAGTACTGGGTAATACGATACTCCTTGGTAAGACTGGTTTTCAGATTTTGGGTCACTGACTACCTGTAACGACTGTCAAAGATCTACAAATGACAGCCGGGACCAACGGCTTAACGTGCTTTCCGAGGCACGGGCGCAACTAGGTATGTAACGGGCGGTCACCCATCCACAGACCAACCTAGGCCAGCACGGCTTAACCTAAAGATCGACCCGAGCGGCTGTTATTATTTAGTCACGAGCTCCTCTAAATAAGTTATTAACAAAGAAGGCATTAACAAAAACGCCGATACTCATGACCAAACCATTTGTAAAGGCGGATTTACTTGTCGTTCTGCTGAGGATAGATTACACTACAATGCTGAATATCTGCTGTCCGAGAAAGTAAAAATTCTCCACGTGTTAATCGATTTGGCACAATATTTATTAAGATTATGAATGTCGGATTAACAGATGAATCTATTAAGAATATGTTACGCATGGATAGGATAACAGATGATGATTATGAGAATACCAGCCCCCTAATAGCGTCACACACTTTCAATTAAAATTCTAAAAGAAATGATAGAAATTCTTAATCTATTGCTTCACTGAAAGGACACACTTCACTGAAAGGCATTGCAATTGTAAGTAATTTACAGAGTTAGGCAGTGGATTCACAGTCAATCAATTGAGCTAAAATTATAAAGGGTGTAAATAGACCCTTAACACAAACGAAAAGCACTGGTTCTCCCCGTCTTTGCGATATTTTTTTTGTTCTAGACCATACCTGGGAACCTTCTAGTTACGGAGATATTGGGGGTCAAAGTTCCAACTTTTTCATAAGTTTTTTTTTAAATATAAATTTTTACTTTACACACCTCCACGACCCCCGTACTATTCAATCCATCCATCAGCACAATGCTTTGAGAGCTTTCCATCGAGTCCTACCTTAAAACGTGATTTATAACCCCAAAAAAAAAAGTCGATTCCCAGCAATAATTTTTGCGTAAAGTTACTTAGTGTGATGTACAGAATGCTTGGTTGACGGATATGTGAAGGGTCTGTTTACATCCTGTATAAAAGGTGAGCATCAAAAGCGTGATCGAGATTATTGAATGAAAACAAACTATTACTTAACTAATACCTAACACATATTAACGACCATCGCAGTACATGTTATCAAAAGCTGCAAAATAGACTTATCCAAGTTTTAATGAATCCAGGAGAGGTCTACTAACTCTGGTGAAAACTTGTTGATTACTTTCCTACTATTAATTTAGATAGTACACACGGCGGCATATCAAGCTACACATTTCTAGTATAACGTGGCCTCGCTTTGTATGGATTTCACGTACAACGAGAAATCCGCAGAAACTGGATTTGGATAACTTGATTGGCGGTCGTGCGTACTACGAAAACGCTTTTAGTCACAAGTGCTCTTCTAATATTATTATTTTTTCTATTTAATAGGAGTTTTATTTTATTCAGTTCTAGATACGTTTTCATAACCACTTGCTAATTGATTGAAGCCTCAGATATTTTCTATTAATCAAAATGTTCCACGCAATTAACTCTTTGAGACTAAATTAACTTTGATTGTACCGCAAAACCCTTGAAAATCTAATTTTAATATTCCATTTATCAACGCTTCACTTGAACCACAGATAAAATAATTAAATAGGCTGTATCTGCAAAAGACACATCACCGCACTCGAATGTGAATCCGAATTAGTGTTTTCGCGCCAACGATTCGGCAATATGGCGTCCGATTATCGAGTATTGAGTAATTCGGTATGCAATATCGATATGACGTATCGATGAGTTGGCTACCCACGGTACACTGGCTGGTCTGAGGGTCGACAGGCCGATGCTATTAAAAGCATGGGGCTACTGAGGCTTAAAGCCTTCGACACGATGCAGCCAAACCGTGAAAAAAGGTCTGATGGGCGTAATAACCCAGATACCTACTATCGATGATATAAATATAATGCGCGGCTTCGGTTGTTTGTTTACGCATTGAGAATATTTTATGTTGAATCTGAGGCTGTATTGATCTAAGAAACGTGTCTGAAGAATTTTAAGTAGCTTTCGTGAAATGGATTGGAAAGAAGAGGATTTTTTTTATGTTGTACTTTCTGAATTCTTGAATAGGTATTTGCATAAGTGATAAAATTACTTACAAAACGAAAGAATATACAGCTTCTTCAAGAATCGTGCTAAAACTTACCCATACTCCGAACTAAAGGTACCCATTACGGCTTCAATAACTGGCATAATGTAATGCTTACCTGCAAAGACAAAAAACATATTATAAGTAAGATATATTGATAAAACTCATCACTATTTTCCTGCCCTTATCCCAACTTAATTGGGTTTGGCGCAGCATGTCTTCTTCTTCCATACTTCTCTATTATTCGTCATCTCAGCCTGCCTAGTCCTTTCTAGCCATGTCATCCCTCACACAGTCCATCCATCGTTTCTTTGGTCTTCCTTTACTCTTATAGCTCCACATTCAAAACTTTCTTCACTACATTTTCCTCATTCCTCCGCATCACATGTCCACACCACGATAACCGATTACCACACAACTTTTCAGTCACCGGAGCCATTTTCAGACTTCCTCTTATGTACTCATTCCTTATTTTATCCATACGCGTTGCACCACACATCCCTTTCGCATTCTTATCTCAGTCACATGCAAATGCCTTTCATTCATCCCTTTTGTGGCCCAACACTTATACTATAAAATTATATGTATATGGATGGAAAAACTAACAATTTATCATAATAACCCCTCACTTAAACGAGTAGGTCATCAAGCAGTGATAGTCTAGTGGTGTGACCGCCAGACTGACAAGTCATAGGTCTCGAGTTCGAACCCAAGACACGCATCTCTGATTTTCGGATACATGTGCGTATTGTATAATTATCACTTGCTTCGGTGAAGGAAAACATCGTGAGGAAACCAGCATGCCTAAGAGATATTTCTCGACGCCATGTTAAGCCAAGTCAGAGGCCCATGGGCGGCATAAAACTCTGACACCATATAAAGAAAGAAAGAACGAGTAGGTAAACTCATTTGCCTGACCATACTACTGCTATGAAGAAGTTTTAATATACAGCATCTACTATGTTTTATTTACATTCTAGATAATCGCTTTAAACACGTCCACGAAAACATAAATAAACACTTTTTTTTTTTTTTTTTTTTTAACTTGGTAAAATCATCAAATGAGTCCTCCCACCCAGGGCAGAGCGGGAGGGACTGTCAGACTTGTACTGACTAAAATCCACGGTGTCCTTCAATAGCCCTTTATGTTCCAGGGTCACGGTAATTCTATGAGTCCCGCGACCAAACATAAATAAACCCTTCAACAGTTATCCCTTTTAATTTCATTTCAAGTTTTCGCGATAAACCGGCTTACGCCAATCATAAAGGTCCCATCACACCACAGCACCCGGATTTATCCCGGGACATCCGGTTCCACGTCCGCCGGGAAATAACTTGAAAGTGGGAAGCGAGCGCGGTTTTTTCTCCTTTGCGTACAGAATATTTATGTATATGTATTTCCTTTTCAAAACGTTTGGTGTGCTATTATGCAGGATTTGTATGGACGTTTGGAAGTGTCAAAAAAGGGACGCATACGTAATGCTGGATTTTGGGATTTTGCTTGGTTTAATACAATACGTGAATATTACTGTTGTGTTCTTCAAAAATTAAGTTATAATCACTCAAACACAAGGCGGTTGTGTTAAAGCTAAACTATAATTTATTCATCATCATCATCATCATCATTTTCTTGCCCTTGTCCCATGTTACTTGGGATCGGCGCAACACGTTTTTTTTTCTTCCATTCTTCTCTGTATTCAAAAATAATTCAAAAAACAAATGTTCTTCTTTCTTTTCCATGTGGTTAGTGCCTAACCTGGGGTCAGTTTTTGTGCCGCCCATGGTCCTCTGACTTGGCTTTATATGCCGTCCAGAAATATCTCTCAAGACCACGATGTACACATTTATTATAAATATTATAAAGAGGTAAAATTTGTTTGTATGTAGGGGGTAATTTCCGGAACTAATGATCCAATTAAAAAAAATCTTCAACTGGCAGACAGCTACATTATTCGTGGGTGTTATAGACTATAAATTATATTTATATCATGCGTATTAGCCGAGCTATAAAAATTTTCGCGGACGAAGTCGCGGGCGAAGTGCTAGTTTATTATAATAGTGAAACTACACGCTATCCTGAAACATGGACAGCTGAACAATGACCCTTTAGTTACGCATTGACACCGTCTGTGCTGCGAGCGATAAAGGTTACCTTCCACTAATGCGTAACAGTTGCAATTAAGTTATTGAAATTATAAGATCTACTGAAATACTGAAAAGAGCAAAAATAAAAATGGCTAACTACAAGAAACAAAGTAAAGCCATGAACTAAGTAACGATCTGTTGAACGGTTTATTCAATACCGATTTCATTTAAAATCTTTTCAACTGGGTAAGTGCCTCTTCCTCGAACTAATTGGCTGTAAAGTGGCTTCCTAAGAGCAATCTACAGAGTATTACAAGATGCCCAGAGCTAGAGAATAAAGGCTCTTAAGGTAAAAAATATTAGTTCCATAGATTTTAAATTGCGTTGCGTTTTTCCATCAGGAATTTCTAAGTAGCAGCCACGTAGTCTGGATCTGTGCCCGTTTGGTGGCAATAGCTAGCCTATTACATGGGACTTCCATAACTGGCGAAATGTTGGTGTATAGCTCAGGTACACCTCTGCCTAACCCTTCGGGGATTACAGGCGTTATGTTCTATTAGATCTTAAACTCTTTTGCCTATAAACGTCTGCTATTTACTCCAGAGATGATCTTTATTGCTCTTTCATTGAAGAATTATATGTTTATTTTTTATATTAAATGGGCTTACTCTTGACCTCAATCTAGTCCCGAGGACAGAGATGAGGTCTACGATGGAACGAGCTAACCCAAAAGAAGCCTATTAACTCGCTACTTAAATAGATTGGGGTCATATGAACTTGGAAACACCGACGCGGGCAGGGAATTCCACTCTTTGGCTGTGCGCATAATAAATGATGTAGCAAAGCAATGCATTGTACAATGTCGTGCATCCTTCTTCGTCTCGCTGGCAGGACACATTTTATATTTTGTTAGCCCAAAACATCGCCACTTCCACCGCGTACTCGGTGGCAGCGCAAAGATCACTTCGGCTGCATTTTTTTGGGCTAAGAGGGCAGGATTTTGCGACACAGCTCCGCAACCACTGCCGTTGCATTAAAATACATTCTACGAATGGTGACATTGATTTTTTGCTACATCCAGCTATGTGCATAAGTACCGCTTTGCTGACTGGCTTATATTTTACCAAGACATGAGCTGTTCTCATAAGCTGTTGGTCAAGGCTGTCATTTGTAGATCTTTGACGGTAGTTAGAGGTAGTCAGTGGCCCGAAAGTTGACAACCAGTCTTACCAAGAGGCATCGTATTACCCAGTACTAACTGGGTTGTGGAGGTCAGACAGGCAGTCGCTCCATGTCAAATGCTGGTATTCAGCTGCATCCGGTTAGACTGGAAGCCGACCCCAACATAGTTAGGAAAAAGGCTAGGCAGATGATGATGAGCTGTTCTCATAATATACTTCATAAAAAGATCATAATATCTTTAAACAGAAAAAAACGCAGGTTTTACAGTTAATATCCGTTTCAATATTTCGCTCAACAGAAAGTGTGACAGACGGACGAATTTCACAGCCTTCCGGTAAAGCAACACAATCGATACGGCAACCCGATTCTATTGTTTCGATTTAATTACAGTCCCAGTTAAATGAGCTTCTAGCCCATTGTTTGTTTACCGATACCGAATTCAGTTGCGATTACTATTCCCAGAACAGTTAGTGTAGTAACGGATATTTAAACAATAAAATGAAAGGGGATTCTGCAGTATTCCGATTTTCAGCAATGAGTGTATGGAACTTGTGAAATAACTATAAATTGTTTTAGGCTATACAAGGTGTAAACAGACCCTTGACGAAGCAGTCCCCCAAGCAGTCTGTACGTACATCAAACTACTAAGTAACTGTACGCAAAAATGGTTGCTGGGTAACGACTTTTTTTTTGGGGTGAAAAACGGTAGGACTATAAAACGCACTCAAAACATTGTACTGATGAATGCATTGAGTAGTACAGAGGTCATGGAGGTACTTAAAGTTATAACATTAAAAACTTGTATTTAAAAAAATGTTACAAAACTTTGACCTCTAAAATCTCCATAGGTTCCTAGGTATGGTCCAGAACTAAAAAAAATCGCAATGATGGGGAGAACAGATACTCTTGGCTTCGTTAAAGGTAATTTTACACCCATTAGGTAACGTCATCAAAAGCATCTACACTCAAAATCATTATATTACTGTTAGTGTGTGAACTTACAATCCTTTTACAGATATTTTGACTTCTTATTTTACAGCACTTTCAATATCACTGTGAACTTTATTCTCGTCACATTCAGGTTGATTTTCAGTGGCTGCTGTATGAGATAAAATAATTACTCTAAAAGCACTAAAGGTATTTTAGTATCAACAGAACTTCCTTAGTTTTGAATCTTAAGCAATATCCGACGTATTAAAAAACTCAACATTACGCTGAGCATGGACCTAATCCATTAATTAAAATTAAATGTTTGAACAAAAACAGCTAACTGTTTACAACAACAAAACCGGTATCGTTTTCAGCTATTGTTGGATCAGCATAGTAGAGGAAAACGTTTTGTTTATTTGTCAAAGAGATATCTCGATAACATGAAAAGTCCATTACCAAATTGTTATAGGGGGTCGATATTCGGTGACAGCTGAGGGCTTTTATCAAATATGGATGCGTGACAAACAAACTATTTTCTTGATGACATGAAACTAGGTATTACGTGATGTTAGGTTAACTATAGAGGTGCCTTTCGACTGCGGGTCGAAAGATCAATACTCTGAACCATTATTTTGCTGTATTGAATTGAAACATTTATACAGGGTGAATTTTACAAGTGGGCGTGGATGGCCAAATCCGAAACTATGAGGAATAGCGAAAAATACTTAAAGGAGTTTCGAGCCCGATTTTGATGAAAACTAAAACTGCATCATTGGATTTCTGAAAAATCAATATTCCCAGCCAGGAATCGAACTCTATTCGACAGCGTCACTATTGAGGGTCCAATTCTGGGAAGTAATGACGTACGGCAAACTAAAGGAAAGAGTTGAGGACACCCGGTTTCGGGGGTCTCCAAATCGTCTCACATAAACATTCTGCAATCCCCAAAACGTTTTGTGGAGTTGTACTCCATAGTGAACCCACTTTTCGCCGGCACTCAATACTTATTCACTCTCAATATCGAACCACACGTACTATCAAATAAGCCCCAGTTAAAATACGCCAGGCCGAAGCCGGGCAACTTGTCGCAAGCTTCTTTTGCAAAACACGCCACATAAGAACCATCTAATTTAGGTTTCCAAGCCTCAAAACGAGTCCTAACCTAGATCCCTTTAAAAGAATCTGGGATATGCTTTCACGTTGCAAGGCATGAAGCCTCAGGCACTGACCTGGTCTAGTTGGAATATGGCGCAAGTGGGAGCCTCGTTGATGCTTTGCAGGTTTATAGAACAGCTTGACAAAAGATTATGAGGTTTAGTATCAAGGGGAAGTATTCGCTGAGGAAATTTGTAATATTGCAACACTAAGAAGACGAGAATTAAAAGCATTTAATTTTGATTTATAATGCTAAACCCTAGTGGTTCGATACTTGCAGTACTGTGTGTATTTTCCATGGAAAAGATAGATAAAAATGAGGGCAATGTGATTGAAATCATAACGGCTTGCTTGCTTAAAAATTGCCAGAAGCTTCTTCGAAGATATTCTGCTAAATAGAGTAGGAATTTCTCGGAAGTAGAAATGTCTAGAATCTTTACCGTATTTTCTAGAAAATATTTTCAAGTTTCTCTGGTTACGGCACAGGCTTCATAGTTTCCTTAGAAAACTCCCCAACTTAGTTAGTAGTAGTTAGTATGACCTTGTAAAGGTTGCAGGGATCCGCTGGATGCGAGACGCACGGGACCGGTCAATGTGGCGACACTTGGGGGAGCCCTATGTCCAGCAGTGGACGTCTTTTGGCTGAAATGATGATGATGAACTTCATCAGCCGACCACATTCAACGCAAAATTCTGACAGCAAAAAAAGTCCATATTAATAACCAGGTCACAAAACACGCAGTGTCTCGACACCGTCTCCCTTGAGCCTGGGCCATTACGTTGAATAATATACCTTGGAGGGTAGGCACACATTATGAATCTCCGATGCAACGTGAATTTAGATCGAGGTGTAAACAACTTAAGATAGGCGAGGTTTTTTATGATTCTGTTTTAGAGGAAAGGGGAATTATACAGGGTGTAAATGGACCCTTCACGAAGCCGTCAACCAAGCATTATGTCATCAAACTACGCAAAAATTATGGCTGGGAAACGACTTTTTTTTTTTGGGTGAAAAATCACGTTTGACGGTAGGACTCAATGCGACGCATTCAAAACATTGTGCTGATGAATGGATTGAATAGTACGGGGGTCGTGGAGGTGCTTAAAGTAAAAATCTTACATTAAAAACATGTATTTAAAAAAAAACTTGTGAAAAAGTTGTAACTTAGACCCCCAATATCTCCGTAATTAGAAGTTTCTCAGGTATAGTCTAGAACAAAAAAATGATCGCAATGTCGGGGAGAACAAGTGCCTTTCGCCTTCGTTAAGGTCTATTTACACCCTGTATTTTGTAAATGTTTGATTGACATCCATTTTAGAATGATGATTAAGAATGAATCTTGTCTCGAGTACGGAATAATAGTGATACGTTTCCTTATGACCCAAGTGTCACTTTGTAGACAAACCAATCAATGAAAAATCAATCAATCTATCTGTAGACTCGTTGACGGCTCAGTCAGTGTGATATTATTCAATGATCCACTAGGCCGGATTATTTTATACCGAGTTTTTAACACTCGCTAAGCTTAAATCCGCGCTGGTCTAGTGGTCGCAAGCGCAACTGCTGAGCTTATTGAGGTCCCGAGTTCGATTCCCAGGTTGGGCAAAGTGCTATTGGGTTTTTCTATTGAGAATTTCTCAGCACCAGCCTTGGAGTCTGGATTTGTGCCCGGCTGATGGCAATAGTCTCGCCCACTATTACATGGGACTTAAACATAACTGGCGAAATGTATGTGTACTATTGGTACACCTCTGCCTAACCCTTCGGGGATTACAGGCTGATGTGATGTTATGTAAGCTTAAATTAAGGATCTTTATATGCTTGAATTTTGGTCAGATCAGAGAAAATACGGTACTACAAGAAACCTAGCCAGAAATGTTGTGTGAATCGATTCCGATGTGATGTTAGAAGCCACAGCTAGTTCCGAACTTCGGGCAACGCCCGTATTAGATCGACCTATATCGTACTATATGTTAGGTGTTATAGAACTAGGAGGAAAACCAGGGATAAGGATATATTGAGGACACGTTTTACTACTTGGAAGTGTAGTCGAAGTCACGTAAATCTTAAACTTTCACACAACCGAGAATTTTTCGCAGCATGGGTAACATACGATTTAAGGGGAGCCCTCAGCCTCAGAGCGGAACCATTTTTAAGCAATGAATAATAGAGAGATATCATTAATGAATCCATCATACCCCTCTCTATTTTTCATCATGGTTGCGCTACGAGGAATAATTTAGTTGCGCTTAGTTGGTTGCGCTCTGAGGAATACCTTGATTTAAGTCACAAACTACCGTACTACCGATAAATCTTTAATTTTAAACACCCTGAATTCCCTAGGCTTAATACCCAAACTTTTTTTGCAAATGAGATATACGGAACCACGTAAAAACGCCGATAATTTTCTTTACATTTCCTTATAAGAGATAATGTAATACCTAAAAGGAAGCTACAAAGGCATTCTTTGTGAGACAGGTGAGCGCTTCGTTTTTACCCGACTTCAGAAGGAGGGTAATGTTTTCGAAGGCACGGACAGGTTAATGACTTTGTGGAGCCTGTTTATCCTGTTTAAATGATGGAGCAGGTATTCTTTTTTGTTTTAGTATGTGCGAAAATTGATTGGAGAGTGCAAATAATCAGAACTTTATGCCATATCGGGAACTCATAGTAAACAGTAAACATGGTAAATATCCCGTTAGTATTAATAGTAATGTTAGTGACCATGATAGTTTAAAATCTTATACTTTATGCCATTATTACTTTTGGTAGCATCTGTTCCGGAATTGTCAAGGTTTGAGTCTCTGGGCCGAAAATGATCACAAGTCAGTAATTTTTTTTTTTTGGCATTTGGTCGATTGCCACGATTAGTTCGTAGTAGTATCGCTTATAACTGGATTGTGTGAAGACGGATATGAAAGAAAAAGGAGTAAATGATGCCGTGACGTCTGACAGGGGAGAATGGAAGAAGAAATCGTGTTGCGCCGACCCCAAATAAAATGGGACAAGAGCAGGATGATGAGTATCGCTTATAACTATAAAGAATTGCCATGAAGAGAAGAATATCTATGAAGAGGTTGTATTCAGAAAGTTGGCAACGTCGTAAATAGATGTCAAATATTTCGCTGTTCTGAGTAACGACGAAGTAACAACATCAACTAACGGAAGGATAAAGTATAAGCTAGGTGAGGAATCACTACATAGTATAAAACAAAGTCGCTTCCCGCTGTCTGTCTATCCTTATGTATGCTTAGATCTTTAAAACTACGCAACGGATTTTGATGCGGTTTTCAGTAATAGATAGAGTGATTCAAGAGGAAGTTTTATATATATATTGCACCCGTGCGAAGCCGGGGCAGGTCGCTAGTATTCTATAAAAGACATAAAGAGATACATAAAACCTACTTGAAGGTGAGCAAACCCCTATTTAGCGCCGCGTAAAAGTAGACAACATTGGGTAAAAGGTAAAAATTCCATACCTTTTAGAAGCTCGACCCTTGCGAGTAAAAAGGAATTCTTATAAACCGCCAAGTGTACCTACGCATTGGAATCTAAATCCTATGTAAGTAAATGCCTGTGCGTTGTATATGTTTAGTTTCTAACTATTTACAATTTAGTGTTTAAGGTTCCTTTTCTTTTGTTTCGTGTTTGTTTATGGGTGGATTTATCTAACAAATTGAATAAAGTCCAAAACTAACGCTTCTTTTTGCAAGGAGGAGCTGCAAATACAGAGATCGACAAAAGATAATGTTTATAATTAAATGCTCAGACTTTATTTGGTTTAACAAGCCAAGTAATTGCTGAAGTGGCAATAGCCGGCCATATTAGCCGAAGAAGCGACGACCATTGACGTAGAAGTGTTCTTGACCACTCAAGAACACTTCTACCTCAATCAGCCCTTGCAACGGCCAACGAAAGATAGGGCACCCTCAGGCTGGGTGGAGGGACGATCTTCAGGGTAACTGGTAGCAGCTGGATGAAAGCTACCGAGGATCGTCACGAATGGCTTGAATGGAGCAGTAATCAGTAGGTTTCAAATCGTGAGACATGATATTTGACAACACAATTCAACAGTCTTCCTGAAAGCAGAGCTAGCGGCCCAAAATCCTCATCCAGTAAATTAAAACCTCTCACTTAGATTAGAAAATCCAAGACATTGTCTCCTCACAAACATTGAAATGTGTACTTATCACAACAAAGATCCAAAACTAGTCTCAAAGTGTCCTGAAAACATGAAGACACTCCAAGTCCTCAAGACGACAGTCTACCTCTAGTAGCAAGTTGCAACTAACCACCTGGACACATTTCCCGGGAGTATTCGCCACTGAACTTGTGAACACATGTTCAGATTGCACACCTGCACTTTAGAACGAAGATTAAATTGTGTGGTGTCTGTGGTAGCGGGGGCGATAAGCTGATGGATAAGCGTTTTGGTTTGCATCAGCAGTCACAACCGTCATTCCTGGTTTCGTCAAAATTACACGCAAGTCTTCTTGACCTGCGTGTAATGTTGCAATTGGCTAATATAAAGTAAATAATCTTGTTCAACCGATCGTAATGGTCGCGGGACTCATAGAATTACCGTGACCCTGGAACATAAAGGGCTACTGAAGGACACCGTGGATTTTAGTCAGTACAAGTCTGGCAGTCCCTCCCGCTCTGCCCTGGGTGGGAGGACTCTTTTGATGATTTTACAACGTTAAAAAAAAAAAACCCCGATCACAATATTTTAGGGGCGCTTGATTTTTTGTTTATTTTCGCTCCAGAAACTGGGTGTACATTGACAAACTAGTTGAGATATTGAGTTGGATCAGGTAAATGATTGATATTGTCTTTAGCTATCAATTTGATTAGGGTTGATCACCGAATTGATTGATACATTCGTGACAGCCAACCGTCAGGACAGGTCTACGCACCTCTCTGTCAAGTAAGTCGATTAAATAAAAAATATAGGTTGCCCTTTGAGTTTCTTTCGATGTTTCTCTACTAAATTGAATTAATGTAGTCAAAGAGTCTGCCTTTTGACTACCTTCTTTTTTTTTTTTTTTTTTTTTTTAACATGGTAAAATCATCAAATAAGTCCTCCCACCCAGGGCAGAGCGGGAGGGACTGTCAGACTTGTACTGACTAAAATCCACGTTGTCCTTCAATAGCCCTTTATGTTCCAGGGTCACGGTAATTCTATGAGTCCCGCGACCCCGGCAGGCTTTGGCCCTCTAGGAGGGCCCCGTCATATGCTGACACTCTTTGAGGCGCGCGTGGAACACAACGCACCGTCGACCCGGGCATGGTCCATGGTCGGACAGCGAGTCGCCCATTACTCGCCGCCCGCATGCCCGCGCCTACGGTGGCCGGAGATAGTCTGCCGACGTCCGGCGCCGTGGGCGTCTACCACTGCGGCTGGGGTGGAGGGAGGACGCTGTCCTCTCCCTCACGCGGCCCGAAAGAGTCTACCCTTTGACTATCTAAACTAGATTTGAAAAAAAGTATCTTGAAGAACTAGACGTCTACGTCGATAGTAATTTTTCGCATGTTAAAGAATCTATTGATTAGAAAATTTTCTCATTGATTTGAGCTCCTACATGGGACTTACGTAAACATAACAGGCCAAAAGTGGGGGAGGTTTAGGTACACCTCTGCCTAACCCTTCGGGGATTACAGGCGTAATGCTATGTTCCCATCTCACTCATATTTTCATCTCGCTGTTACTAGCAACATACTCAAACGAACACAAGATTTGTCACCCCCCCTTTAATAAAGTTTGCCTAGCCCACACCCTCTCGCCGTGCGCCGGACAAACTGTCCGCTGTCCGGGCGTACGAGCACGATTCATTTATTTACACAACCGGACAGTGGTCAGGGAGGAATATTGAAATCCGGGATAAAGGTGGGATATAAAACGCTTGAAGAATTTTCGTTTTAGTGTCTGCGGTTTGTTGCGAAATCGTGTGGGAATTTGTTTAAACGAATTGTCGTGTCTTTTAAAGGTAAAAATGTAAACATTTCGTCGCAACGTATTTTCAAACAAACATAGTTTAAAAACCGACATTATTATGTTAGGTATTTGGTAACCTTTACATTATTATTAATACTAGAAACGGGATATTTACCGTTTAAAATCTTATACCTTTACATTAATAAAAAACTGAAGAAAAAAGATATAACGAAATACGCTAAGTAGGTACTAATTATCTAGACATAAAACAACAAACTACAACATCTACAACATCTACTTCACTACAAAACTCTTCTACGACACTACGAGTACTAAGAACAACTATTTACTGAAAAACTACTGGACTTTAGTACAAATCGAGCAGCATATTTATTAACAAAACTTCGTCGTTTGAAACGTGAAAACTACCCTTAATCGAGTTTACCTAGTTAACACGTTTCAACTTACGATTTTTCTTACCACTAAAGAGCCTCTTGGAGCTTCACGCTCAAGTGACACGAGTGTAGCTTGACGTAAATTGCATCGGCTGAGGTTGTGAACTACTACTAAATGCTACTAAAGGCGTGTAAACAAGTCTCTAAATCTAAAGCACTACGTAATAAAACAAACTATTCACCAAGAACTGCCTGCCCTTGACTCCCATCCTGCTGAAGTCTTCAGGTGACCAAACAGTCCATGCTCACACACTTAAGTTCACACATTTTGTTCATAAACACTAATTAAGCTTCACTCACATTATATTTAAAAACTTAAGAACTAGCGATTATTTATGATACGCCTAATTCAAGTTATGATTTTTCTGGTTTGGAAACGATACACTGAAATAAGGAAAGACCATGTTATGTATGAGGAAAAGGCGTGAGTTAAAATTATGTTATGCAAACAGAAAAAAAAAATACAAAATAACAACGATGTGGAGCTCAGACACAGCCAGACGGCGACGGGGTAGACCTCGCAGGAGATGGTGGGACGAGCTGGCCAAAACTAACGACCAGTGGTCCACATTGGCCCTGAATCGAAGAATTTGGAAGTCATAGAGATAAGCCTTTGCCCAGCAGTGGGATGACACAGGCTAACAATATCAGTAAACGCAAAAAAAAACCCAAAAGAATTCCTTTTATATCAAAAGTCAACCCTAAAATATTCAATTATAACGACCTGTTATAATTTGAGCTGTGTAATCAATTTTCAACCTGCTGGAACCAGACTAGCTGTTAACGCTCGCACCACGTAATATGCTAAAATAATTCTATTACAGAAATGTGTTAACAGTTATATAAACACTTCAAATAGATAGACATCCAATACGTATCAAATTGAATTAATATGTAAAATGATTACTCGGGAGAGACGTGTGAAGAATCAGTACAGTATACGCGTATATCTGTAAATAAATAATCCACGTAAAAGAAGATTATTGAATACTCCACCATAACAGATGAGCTAAATCCATGTTTGATTTAATCTTAAAGGATACTGAGTAGACCTCTGATGGATGGGCAAGGTGCAGCACTCTATTAACTGATAATATCATGTTGCTTCCATCGTCGGTCAAGCAAAAAGATACCACAGCAATACCTCCCTAATTCATTTGTGTCCAAGAGTTTCAATAGACGAGATTTTTACCACGAAATGAGCTTGTAAAAGGAAAGGTGGTGTGGCTAGGAAGGAGATAACTGAGGCCAATAGTAATAAAGAAGTATGGAAGAAGACGACATGCTGCGCCGACCCGAAATAAATTGGGATAAGGGCAGGACAATGATGGTGACCGTATTAAACCAGGAAAGAAGATGAAGTAGGCATGATTGATGATCACATAATATCAAAGATGCGGAAATCGAAGAACCAAGACGTGTGTGACGCAACTTGTAAGCCTGTTTATCCAGCAATTGATTACGACAGGCTTAGTAGAGATTAAAGTACAATAATTTACGAAAGCACCGGTAGAAGGGTCACATTTTACTCGGTAGCCATTGAGATTATCGTAAATAATAACCATACGATTAGCTCATCGCTTGCGAATATTACAAATATCATTTTCCCACGGTTCCTAGAATACCACGTTCATAATTTGTAGTGTTTAGGCAATTAATTTTGTTTCTAGGTAATGAATAAATGGGCTTGACCAGCGCAGTTTACGATAACTATGCAGTTTTGAAACATAATTCAGATCAAATTAATCTAATCATTGATTTATTGTTCGATCCGGCTCGAAGGACCGACATACATATTCAGTATATAAACTATCCCGAACAGGTACATTCTTGCTACCAACTAATGCTAATAATATTAATGATAGGTTCAACGGCATCGATCTCAAGAAGTCTTTACATTTTATTTTTCTTCCTTACGGATGCTTTCCAAAGAGAAGCGTTTTGTGGCTTTTCATCTACCTCACCTTACTTTCAGGTAGAAATCAATCGATTGAATACTAAACTAAGAACAGCCTTTATACCTCATCTATTATTCACCCCAAACAAAAAGTTGATTGAATCAATCAAAAAGTCAATAATGTTACATTTTATATTCAAAACAAAGGGGACTATTGAACAGAAGGAATTGCTATTAAAATTAATTTTACCACAATATGGACGGCAGTCTCATTCATTTGGCTATAACAATGAATTTAAGGTAGTAAACGATGAACCCACACGGTAGGAGGTTTTATTTTGACTCATCACGATACCATTGGAGGCAAACTTTGGAAATTGAATCTATTTACATTAAGGCGCTCTATATACATATTCGGGTCGGCACGAATCGATACAGCCGGGCGGCAAAAGCACCGAGCCGATCACTATCCAGCGACGGTAGATGCCGAAAGGAGTTTGCTTATTGGCACGAACCGAAGATGCGTAGTAATAGTTTCGGGTCGGTTCCGTTGTTCAACAAATTCTACCGCATCATAAATACCCGAACGGACGAATGTAGCACCCCTAATAACGATGAATATTTTTCGTGACTAAAAAAGTAACTGCCAAAGCTAATGGCAATGAAATTGACATAGACGTTCTCCAAAAGCCGATAAACGATGTGGTAGAGAAAATATAGAAGGACTTTGAAGGCGAATTCTGGAAATACGGTGGGACAGCGCCAAACAGAATGGGATTAAGTGAAGTGGATGGTAAGAGTGTGGCGCAGTAACGTTGGACAAAGGCGATTTATAAGGCTTGATTTAGAAGAGGATTTGAGCGCCGAGTTCATTTCGGTGTTTTGAATCGGAGAGAATGAAAATGCATGTTACAGACAGACGCCAGCACATCAAGCTACCCGAAACTGTCAATTTTTTTTTTTTTAATCAACCTTGAACCTAATGCTTTAGCGATATAGTTGAAAATCTATTAAAGAAATTCGACAGATTATAGTAGCTTCAGGTGCTGGCGTGTCTACATCTAAAACTAAATTTGGATGAATCCCCTTTTAGTGGAAGGAGTTTCTTCTAAAACGGGTTTCATTGAAATTGAGCTTCTCATAATTATTCAGAAAAGCAAAATTTTTTGATAAGATGAACTACCAAGTAACTTTATTTGAAAACATTCTTATATTATTCAGGAATAATGTAGTGAAAACTAAGTCAAAAACTTTTTGAATAACAACACCATCAATATATTAGAACTTCATTAAGATATCGTATAATATTCACGGCCGTTCCAGATTTGGAGTTCGTGCGAATTTTACTTTGTGCCAATTTTATGATCCAATAACTATTCGTGGATGATATAAAGAGCTAAACATTTACTACTTTCGAATGATTTTATTAAGGGCTTTTAACTATATTATTTCAATGAATTTTGATAGGGAAAAACATTTTCAAACCCTTTGAAAACGCCTTATTGATAATCTTGAAAATCTAATCTTTTTTCAACAAAAATGTATCTTCTCTAGGATTTACAGATTTAAGTTTATTTTAGGTCCTGTGTTCTCCAAGTTCTACTAAATGGCCACTGTAATCATTAATTTATCCATCCATGTGCAGAAAAATTAAGGCATATACAGACACGAAAAGTGACTAAGTTTTAGACAATATCACAGACCCGTTCCATTACACTATAGCAGTAGCGAAGGGTCAATTTTTGTAAGAGGTAAGCCGGAGTACATGTCTTTAATGTGACTATATTATTTGTCTATAGAATAGTGACTGTGCCATTTTTCAAAGGGAAGCCGGTAGGAATCGAGTTAAATGGTACCTTCGCCACTGCACCATAGTCTACTATTTCAAACCCCACCAGTAGGAAGGCTATTCTACAAAACTCAACCACTAACCTAACATAACAATACCATACATCCATATTACTCACAACAATAAATCCACTTCAAAAGTCAAATACCTCGTTCCCATCATCACTCAATTCCGAACTACATCCCAACAACATAAGGTAGCAAGTGGAACGTAATCCGTGTATCAATGCATGGTCGTGACGTATTAACGCCGAGTGACGCGAGTTCGGTTGTACGGTACGTTGAAGCGGAGTTGCGGAGTCAGCTCGATCGATAGCTATGGTCTGCATAAAGCGGGCTGTTTCGGTGTAGCGCGAAAGTTGTGGGATTATGTGTCATTGTTATCTTTTGAGTACGCTTTTTCTGGTTAGGAGAATGCGAAGTTGTTAAATGAATGAGGATTTTTTTTAAATATTAAATGGGCCTACTCTTGACCTAAATCTAGTCCTGAGATGAGGTCGAATAATTTTGAAAAGTTCTTCGGTGAATTAAAATCTTTAAAAAGCATTAAATATTCTTAATAAAAGATAATTTGTACGAAATGATTCTAATTTTTGTACATTTTTTATTTCTTTTTGTGTTATTATTATCTTAATAAAGTAGTGAACTTTATATTTAAGATTTTAAACTGCCATGGTCACTAACTTTACTATTAATACTCGAAACGGGATATTTACCATATCGGGAACTCGTAAGAAACAGTAAACATGGTAAATATCCCGTTTCTAGTAAAAATAGTAACTTTATATTTATTTTGTATTCCTTGCATAAAATCATAAATGTTAGGCGGTACGAAGTTCGGCTAGAAATAATTTGAGGATTGCTTGTTTTTGGTTCTAAAGGCCAGTTTTGACATACTTTGTTGAACTGTTGACGTACGTATTCTTGTTGATGCATGTTTGTTTAAGTTCTGCGAAAACAGTCTGTCAAAATGACTTTCTTGACGTTCAATGTGTGCTACAGACGTCATGTTTGGGTCGGTCTGATTCGTCACAGGCCGAGCGGTAAAATGGAATGTTTATTTTGCCGACTGGCTTTAGCACCACTAATAACTAACTGAAGTGCAATTAGCTAAATGCAATTTCGAAAAGTTCTTCGGCGAATTAAAATCTCTAAATAGCATTAAATATTCATTATAAAGTAAAATTTGTACGACATTTTTGTTCCCTACCCATTGCAACTAGAATTTATAAAAGTGAATGTTTAAAATGCATCGCTTCCCTACTTTTATTACTTGTCCGGATGAAATCTGTAGCATGTTTAAGGAAAAATTCAATTTTCATGCTATTTTTCTGGGTCCTCGTAATCCCATCCTTTCTCGAGAATAGTTCAAACGTTCACATTCCATTTATGCATTTTTGCTATTTCAAAAGAGTTCTTCTTTAACTCTTTTTAAGTAGTATCAATTCAAAGTATTCTAGATTTTCTTTTAATATTATAAACTCCTACAATTTTTCAAACACGCCACTTGCACAATCAACGTATTTGAAAAGGTTTAAGAGTTCTATTACCCAGAAATTAGTATTATATTTTGTATTAGCATTTCCTGTGCTCTCGGAAACTCAACTAGCAGAGGAAATAACTGCGGCCGTTCATGTATTATTGTGTTCGGTAGACACACGTGTGAACGTTTGGATCAACAATAAGCGATATAAGCAGTATGAAATGGAAGTATGCAGTGCCGGCGCTAGGGGGGGCGGGTTGGGGCGATGGCCCGGGGCGCCAAATTTGGGGGGGGCGCCGAGGTCTGGGGCTGACACATACGGCAAACGTTACTTTATACGTTCACATTGGTTCAGCAAAAAATTAACACTTGATAATGATTTCCTTAAGTGGGCGCCACAATATTTTTGCCCGGGGCGTCAATGACCCTGACGCTGGGAAGTATGGGAATGATTGAAAAATAGTTTCGTTACCTCTTAGTAGGAATTGCTCAATATCGTCATCATCAGCCTAGCCTTTTTTCAACTATGTTGGGATCGGCTTCCAGTCTAATCGGATGACGCTTTATACATGGAGCGACTGCCCATCGGACCACCATTACCCAGTTTCGACGTAATACCACCTTCTTGGTAGGACTGGTTGTCCAGACTTTCGGGCTTCAGTCATGTCTTTTTAGTATTCACTATAGACTACTAGAAAGATGTGTAAACTATGTTAGATAACGAAACCCTTACGGACCAACGAGCGTAATAATTTAATTTTAAGCCTCATTAAGAAAAGTGTTATCTTTTAGCCCACCTCATTGCTGGTAGGTACATAGCTATCAATAACTTGCAAGTAATTATTTGAATCTTCTAATAAGAAACCGTTACTAAGGTGGATAACATCTAAATCACTTGGCAACAGCCAAAAATCTTCATCACCCATTGACTTATGAATTATCTAATCAATCAATTCAGATTTATCCATTTCGAATTTACCTTTCATAGTTGAATTTCCTTCCTAGATTATACCTGGGATTTATTAATTGATTGTTTAAATAATTGTATCTAACGGTGACCGAAACCGCAGTACTGGAGTCAAGACACCAAGGTCGCAGCATTTAGTGATCGTCTTTGGTTACTTAAGAATTCTGAGGGGATTCCAATTAAATTATATTTGCCCTTGTATTGGCCGTCAATCAAGAGCCTATAATAGTTTGAACTCTCAGCAAAAGCTGTCTATAGACGATTGCCTAAAAGCTCAGCTGCTGAGTTTCATTTTAATAATAGAAGTTTTGAAGTTCTACCTCTTAAAACTTTAAGAGTATTCTCGACCTGTTCTATCACTGCTGGGCGAAGGTCCTCGCCATAGCCTCCCCACAACGTTTCTGGCTAATCTGTCATGAACGCATTAAAAAGTTATTACACCAGCGTTTGCTTATCTACTAAGGTCATAGGCATCAGTGGCGAAGGTTCCATACAACTCGAATCCTACCGGCTTCCCTTTGAAAAATGCCACAGTCGGTATTCTATCTATAGACAAATAATATAATCACATTAAAGATTATGTACTCCGGCTTACCTCTTACAAAAATTGACCCTTCGCTACTAATAGGCATATTCAATATTGACATACCTTTTCAAATTCAAGTTACCTAGCTTAACGACTATACTCCCTAATTACTCTCAGCCCGTTCTCCAATCCAGCTTTAATTCAACCCGGGGCTCATCCAAGGATTACATTCGCAACTCGTATCGAGATTGCATTCTGAAATTTTCTGTATTCGGAAGACTATCGCGACCAGCGGCGGAATGGAATAATGAAAAAAAATGGAAGAAATCGTAGTAATCCACGATGAAAGAGGATTGGGAACGATTCGGATGGAACTCTGTAAATGCGCCTGTTTCGTAGATCTGAGGTATAAAGGCTTAAGCACGTAAATAACGAGACTGTTCGTTGTTATTCTTTTTGTAGATTCCATTATGTGTGTAATCATACTTTGTAACTGAAATTACAATTTCTATGTGAACTGTAGGAGGCTTGGTTTGCAAAAGATCAAACAAGCGGAGGGAAGCCTTGTTTCAGGAGTTGCACAGAAAAGGCTAATCTTTTTTGACGTGACAACGTCTTATAATTCGATGGAGCCGGCTGCACGCACGAAAAAACATGACGTATGAGGCGTTACCTCGCTCTGAGGCGTTCCATAAAACAATTGCTCAACGCACATTAATTTTTTGAAAAATGCAACCATCCCATCAGTATTTTCTTATGACGTTGTCACGTTCAAGTCCGACTTTACAGACAACCGATTTTTTTTAATTAGGTAAAGACCTCCCCAATTCCTTCCACTTCTCAAGATGGTGTGTTTCTTCTGGCTATCAAGAAATAGATGGTTAATACGGTGGGAAATAGTAACCGACACTTATATGCACCTGCACTACCACCTAAGATGTTTACTGATGCATTACCGACCAGAAAAAAAAAATATGCAAAAAAAAAATATTATGTGCCAGTAGTTCGCTTTCCATTTTAACCGTTTTGCCGACACGTTTTAATATTAAGGCTGCAAGTATGCTTGAATTTGAACCGTGGCTGGAACCCTGATTCATAGCCAGTCCCAATTAAGCAGCCGACAACCTCAGGTTGACGTTAAAGATACAACACAAAAATAACCCGAAGATATCGTAATTTCGCCAAACAAGAGACCGAATGACCCCAACGACATAGCATTTACGGATAATTGTAAGGGGTCATACGGGTTCTTGTAATAGACGGACATGCTAGGGGAAAACTGCGTGACGTAGGGGGTCGTACACTATAGGGGTAGCGTGGACATTGGACAAATTCATTAATAGTCAGACGTCCTAATGGGCTTGTATTTATGTTTAGTCGTATGTAGGAAAGTGACAGTGCCAAATTGTTTCGTTGAACTTGTGGACAGAGATGGACGAAGTTAACTTAGTCCCTTGTGAATCACTAATCTATGCTAATATTATAAAAAGATAAAATTTGTTTGTATGTAGGGCTTAATCTTCGGAACTACTGATCCGATTCCGAAAATTCTTTCACCAACAGGAAGCTACGTTATCCCCGAGTGCTATAGGCTATGTTCCCGTGGGTTAATATCCGTACGTAACGGGAGCGAAGCCCCCGAGCAAAAGCTAGTCAGCTTATAATGCCCATTGACCGCTGCCACCGAGACATCTTCTTCATGAGAGGGATCTGCCATACAGGCCCAGATAAACCTATTATCAGATGTTACGTCTACCCTTTTTTGGACATTTCGGATTCTCCACGTTGCTTATCGACACCATTATTTTCACATCCTTTAATGGAAAATTGTCTGTTTGTGTATGTGAGTTTAAATGTTTGTAAACGCACCCACGATACAGGAGAAATTCCTAGTGTGGGGCAACATTTCATTAAAAAAAAAAAAAATCACTACGCTTTCTGCAAATTTAATCTAAATCGCGTGTTGGTCGCGTTCAGATTCTTTGGTAAATCCTTGATGATTTTGATCAATACTGTATCAGGAAACTAACGGCATAATTCTCATATCGATTAAAACCACCAACTATTACAACATGTATTAATAAATGTGAATCGCCTTTGTCTACGAGTATAAACGGCTCACCTGGGAGTGAGAATGCTTTGTTTACTTCAATGTTAATGCCGATCATCTGATACCTACCATCCATCCACAACCAACGGCCCTGATTCCGATATCTTTAATTTGCAGAGTAAATCAGAAAGGGATGGGACAATAGGGATGTTTCCTGTGTAAAAAAAATATGATTCTATTTAGTCCGTCAGTTAGATTATCGAAAAATATTGGATACGTATTTTTTGTTTTATCAAATCAATAAAAATTGACGAAGATAAAACGCATCAAATATCATGAGTGGAGTCACTTTTCGGTATAAAGTCAGTACACACGAGTTTTCGACGCACTGTATCGTCTTCATTTTTAGTTTTCGTGAAAAAAGAAAAAATACGTGTCCAATATTTTTTGGAAATCTATCTGACGGACTAATTACATTTTTTCAGGAAACATCCCTATTAGGCGTGTCGAATTAGGTCTAATCAAAAAGGATTCAAGAGAAAAAGGTTGAAATCACACATAAATATTCGAATCTCTAGATTATACAGTTTACGATCATGGTGTCAATGTGGAACAGGTCAATGTGGCGACACTTGGGGGAGGCCTATGTGCAGCAGTGGACGTCTTTTGGCTAAAATGATGATAATGATGATGATCATGTGTCTGAGACTTCCTAACAGATATTTACGACATCTCGGAAAACAGGCTAAAGGTGTGATTGGCTTGACAGCAAATTTTGTTCTGTCTATTGCGTTTATTTGTTGATTTTTCTAGTTTTAACTGTCCCAGTCTTGGGCAAAGGCCTTTCATTAATTCCTCTTCTGAGCATGACGTCCTGGGTTGGATTCCCGGCTCGGGCAGTGTTTTTGGATTTTTTCATCAGGAATTTCTCAGTAGCAGGCATGGTGTTTGGATTTGTGCCCGGTTGATGGGAATAGGCTCATTGTTATTTTGTATGTAATAATAATTTAATTGCCCCACTCTTGGGCAAAGGCCTCCCATCCGGCCGTCTTATCGACAGGCCGTGTCGACGGCGCGTTCGTGTTCCACGCGCGCCTCAAAGAGATGTCAGCAATGATGTAGGGGCCTGCAAGGGCCGACGCCTGCCAGGGCTGCGGGACTGTTCGAAAGAGCTACCGTGGCCCTGGAACACAAAGGGCAAAGAAGGAACATGGATGGGTTTTAGTCAGTACAAGTCTGACACTCCCTTCCGCTCCGCCCAGAGGGGTCATTTGATGATTTCCCATCCGGGAAGAAAAAAAAAATGGCCTCCCATTAATTCCTCTTCTCTCTGTGTTGAGCATCTATATTTTCCTTACTTTATTCCATATCTGTATGCAAGATATGTTGAAAGCAGCTGGTTGAGAGGAACCAATTTGAGAGACACAGAAAAGAGCTCACCCAATCCTATCAAAAGATCGAAAGCAATAACTTCCAATACTGGTCTACAAACGTTTGCAAACAAATATTTGTGTTGATTGGTTATTGGACATTGTTGCACACGGCCAAAGGTGAAGGTCAACAGACCTATTTGAATATCTAGAAATTGGAATCGCAGTTCCAATACTCGAGTTTCAACCTATTCCAGTTAACCACACAAATCTAAACGCACCATAAAAATAACATATAACCTATGTTTCTATTTATGTCTAGCATCTATGCGTGTATTGGAGGAGTCGTGGCTAAATAGATACAGATACGTGGGTGGATCTTCAAGGTTAAGCAGCGCTTGCTAAGGCCGGTTTGTGGATGGGTGACTATACATTACACGCCGAGTTTCCTCCGTGCTTCAGAAAGCGCACTAAGCCGCTGGTCCCGTTTGTCAATTGAAGATCTTTGACAGTTTTACAGGTAGTCAGTGCTGACAACCTGTCTTACCAAGGGGTATCGTAATACCCAGAACTAACAGGGCTGTGGAGGTCTGGTTGGCAGTCGCTCCATGTCAAATACAGGGTATTCAGCTGCATCCGGTTAGACTGGAAGCCGACCCGAAGTCCCGAACATAGGGGCCGTCTCCACGAGCGAGAGAATCGCGGCGATATTATCGTCGTGCCACGTATTTCTATACGAGAATATCGCCGCGATTCTCTCGCTCATGGAGACGGCCCTTAAGAGAGTGTATAGAAATACGTGGCACGACGATAATATCGCCGCGATTCTCTCGCTCGTGGAGACGGCCCCATAGTTGAAAAAAGGCTAGGCAGATGATATGATGATGACATTTGAATGAATGTCCAGTATTTACCTACTTATTGAAAAGGTTAATGATTCGATATTTTGTTAGTAAATATTCGGTTTTTGAATTTCTTCGGGGGTTGATTGGTCTACTGTTAACACGCAAGGGGTATAAGAAAATACTTGGCTTTCCCCTTTTGAAAATGTAAGATTGATTGTTATTATTATAATTTATGGTTTATAAAAAGTATTGTAGTTCATAAAAGAACGTTTTCAGTTGGATATAAATTGTTTGTTTAAATAAAATAACTTTTAATATATTAAAGAAACAACTGGGCAGTTACATGTGTTTTAGAATAGTGATAGAGTGACTAGAAAGAGAGAGAGTTGTTTTGAATTTTAAAAGTGAAGGATAATTTATTTAAACAAATCTAGAAGTTGTATTGGATTTATTTTTCGTTCAGACAAACCACAAATTAAATCAATAAAAATATTCCAACTTATTGTATGTTACAGCAGACTCTCAATCAGTCTGTGAATACGACATTCTGCCATCAAAACATTCAGACTCAACTTCAAAACAACCCTTACATTCAAAGTACTACCAAAAGTATTATTATTGAAAACTTTAGTCAGGGGCGAGCACAATAGACGCTCAAAAGAAGGGTCGAGTCACTTGAGCAAATCAATATGCAAGTAATTTTGAAATACGAATTAAATGTTCTCACTGTATGTTCCTTTGAAGTAGTTTTAACACCTAAATTATTTTGAACGTGTCGATTAATATAGCTTATCGTGTTATTTAAATTCGGTAAAGTACTGTTGTTTGAAGAAAACCTTGAAAAAAATACGTGTAAAACTTTGTATTACGTTTTAAGTAAACATTTTATGATTTGATTAAGGCATCATAAATGCTAATGTGCTGTTTAAGAGCTGTTATTAGTACTAGAACAGCATAGTTAATTAAATTTAGACTTAATAGGATACTTTGATGCTATATTGATAAAGTTAATATGCCATGTTGAGCTATAAATGAAGATTATCTACTTAACTGTGGCATTGCGTAAGCTTATGATACAGTTTGATATTATTTTCGGGCTAAAAATACTAAACAACGTCAATATTTTGAAGCGATATTGATTGAACAATCTTTGTTGAGTAATGTTATTTCTTAAAAACGTGATGCCCCTTTTATCACAACAATATAAAAAACCGATATTTATCTATCTACGAACTTTTGTAAAAATAAGGACTGCGCTGTGAATAAGAATAGGGGAGGGAATAACAAGAGAACGATTGATTTGTTCAAATGATTTTCGAACTGATATCACATATTCTCACGCATTTTTCGAATTAGTAAAAACAAGCATCTTCGTACACTCAAATTGAATGGTAAATGATATTTATTTCTCTAAATTGTTTAAAAACCCACTTACTACTAGCTACTACTAGCCAAAATTAAATTATTTGTTAAAGAAAATGAGGTCCTTTGCCTAACTAACTTACAGAATACCGAATCGAATTGCAACGGCTGACCTGAGCAAGTAAGCAAATTAAGTTTCCAACTAGGACGCCTGTAAGCACTGTAATGAAACTTGCATCTAGAATTTATTAGCCTGTAATTAACTACTGCTGAATAAGACGTACCTAATTGATTGCCAGGATAACTAGACTTGACTTTGCCTTTCGTAGAGTATAATTAAGCAACTATTACAAATAGTTTACACACAGAAGCCAATCTGACAGAGAATGTAAATTAAATTTTAAACAAGGACTCACTTGGGCAGTCCAGTAAAAAGTGCATTTCACATGATACCATCTATCATTGAAAATACTTCCTAATTGATTACCAGATTACAAAGGAAGCAAATGCAAATTCGTTCTATGATTAGTAGAGTAGCAAGTCCAGTGGACAGTTAACCACACAAATCTAAACGCAGCATAAAAATAACAAGTAATAGTAAAACCAATCGATGACGAGTGTTCAAACGTTCATCCATTCCACATTAATGGGATTTAGAATCAACGTTTACATTACCAGATGAGAATACATTGTTATTTCGTGCTATGCGAAGACGAATTGCAATGCTAATTTTACAAAGGAATGTCTTTGAACTTTTAGATAGTGTTTTGTTTTTATATTGAGCTATAATTACGTGAAAAGCTTGTTTTTAAAAGAACTCATCAATTCGTGTCCATCAGGCTCATAGATCCAATCAACCCAAATGTAAGGCACGAGGTCCCAAAGCAAAAGGAATATTTTTAAAACTATCATCATAAAATATTCTTTGTCATGACAAAATATAGGTCCTGACCCGACCCAAAATAACGCATTCAACTTTGTAACAAAATTTCAATATAAATACTTCATGAAAACAGTTTAAAAAACAGATAAATAAGACCTCACAGCACACATTAAAATAAATTATACTTAACACAGTAGAACGAACGATCAAAAAGAAGGGCGCAGCTGACGGAAAAAATTAAACGCAAAAACCCAATTTTTACATAAAACCTCTAGCGAATAACCTAGCCCATTTTAATTATGTGAAACCACTCCTTACCCGTTTCCTAGCCATGTCACTAACACAAAAACTATAAAAACACCATAATACGCGACGCGACAAACGTGCAGCTCTCACGACATTCGGAATACGACTGACGGAAGTACAACTAGATGGGGTGGAGTATCCACCGCCCTATATTTCCAACCGAAAATTGAAACGTCTTATACAGTCGTGTGATGTTAGAGAAAATTGTGCTCTATTTTTAGACGGAAAAGGTTCGGTATCGGTTGTGTGTTGGTGATTTTTATTTGGTATGTCATTTGATGGTGGTTATTATTGCATTTACCTTAGACGTTACGTCAGTCGGTGCTCGCGTCTCTGAATTATTTGTTTTTTTTAGTCTCGGTCTGGGGAGGGTCAGAGTCGGGTTTTATTAATTTCGGCCATGAGAATGTCTTTATGTTCGACACGATATTAAAAGACCCGCCGTGTTAGGGAAAAACCTTGTTTTTTCATCACCTCGCCGGCTTTTTAGGACTTTATTTTTTAATATAAAAATAAACAAAACAAGCGAATGAGCACAACAGTGGATTGATGCAGGCATCTTGTACAAAACACACTTTGTTTCACAAGCTACATCCTCCAAGTCGAACTCAATACTGTCTCCGACTTCGAGAACTTCCGAGTTTCCGTCTTCTAAAGTTCTAACATCTTAGGAGTTGTTCCTTGTACCAGGATTTGATAGCTTGAGTTTAATATTTCCTTGTATAGGAATTTCTATTGTTTAAGTTTGCTGTGTCAAACTTGGCTGCATTGTTTAGAAATTAACTTTCTGCGCTAATCAGTTTGAGGACAACGTTTCTTCGTCGGATCGTAACACTTTATGTTAACACAGAGGTATATACTGAGCCTCTTATTAAAAGGAACCTACCAGAAAGACGGTAATTTGGAATATAATAAAATAATAATAATAAAATGCTTTTATTCACAAAGAAACGTATGTATTATTTATTGTTGTGTTGTACGTTTATGTTTTTTTTTTCTTATTTTTTGTGTGCAATAAAGAATTAAGAAAAAAGTTATACATTTCCATTTGAAACCCTGACTCCTGTGCTAGGTGAGAACTGTGTTGCAGGAGCCAGTGTCTTCACCCGTTTTTGTAATTAATGTTACAACATTTTATGCACAAAAAATAAAAAAAATAAAAATCATTAAAAATAATGCATGCATGCTCTTGTGTGGTGTGTGTGTTTATGCGTAGGTGTGAATGTGTGAGTGTATTGTGTCTATGTGTGTGTGTGCGAATTGTAAACCTTTACACATCGACTCATCGCAAAACCTCGCCGACCAAAAGTAGTTATTGAGGATATTGGTTTTTTGTAAATGTTTTCAATATGTAATAGTATATTATTATATAATAATAGTTTATTATTTTATTAAGATTATTTTATGTACAATGTATCTGAGCCGTCGATGCCTGAAATGAGATGATCGATTAATTGATTGATAAATCTGTTATAACATATCATGGCTCATACTATATTATTATACACTCACACTCAATCGATACTGATTGACTGATTGCAATTCGTTGAATTTATAATGACTCAGTCTTATCAAGGATATAAATGCATGAGCCGTTCATATTGATATTGGGAAAAGTGCAAGTCATACATAAATTCATGTTACCGGAGCAGCGGGCAGAATTGTAAAATACTCACAAGGTGATATGAAGACTGCGTAAAACTCAACAGATAAACTAAAGATGATCTTTAAATAAGTAGACGAGCTTAAGCAGAAAGGTGGACCTGACCAAAATCAAGATTATCACAAGACAGAAGACGAAAGATAGGCCTGCAGCAGTGGCGAAGGTTCCATACAACTCGATTCCTACCGGCTTCTCTTTGAAAAATGGCACAGTCAGTATTCTGTAGACAAACTAGCTTTTGCCTGCGGCTTCGCCCGCGTGGATGTCGAAAAATATCCGATTACTTCATCCCATTTTTTAACCCTTCAGGGGTAGAATTATCAAAAACGCTGAGACACTTATTAATTAATTTTCAATCGTCAGCCTAAACACTAAATTTGAAGATCATAACTTCAAAACTGACGGACTTTCATATAAACTTTCATCCCCTATTTTACCCCTTTCGGGGTGGAATTCCCAAAAATCCTTTCTTAGTGGATACTTACTGTTTACAAAGAATACACCTTCCAAGTTTCATGTCTCTAGGACCAGCGGTTTGGGCTGTGTGTTGATATATCACCCAGTCAGTCAGTCAGTCAGTCAGTCAGTTTACCTAATATAATCACATTAAAGATATGTACTCCGGCTTACCTCTTACAAAAATTGACCCTTCGCTACTGGCCTGCAGCATAGTCTAATCAGCCAGTAATGTTCCCACGATCTCTTCTCTGTGAGGTCTCACTTCTGCCAAATTATATGGTCCAGTTGTCATTCAAACCGAGCAACCCCATCGACATGGCACAGGTTTTGCCAAAGATACAAAATTGGCATTTAATAGCAGATCTACCAATCAAAACCTTCTCTAGAAATGAAAAGAAAACTACATAGTTTTACACTACTTTTTATTTTAAAACGTTCCTCTTCACTAGGAATTTCTCCTGTATCCTGGTGCCTTTACAAACATTTAAACTTACATACACAAACAGCCAGACCCTTAACAACTAACTGCAGGCATACAATTTTTTGTTCAGTGCGGGAATCGACCCCGCGACACGAAGCACAGCAGTCAATCGCTCAGCCACTGCGCCAACCGTGACGTCGATCTTTTTCCCTTCACATATTCTTAGTCAAAGGGTTGCGTCTCAAAAGCCAGCTGAATATAATAATAATCTTGGTAATGCAGCACTTGTAGGGCTTCTCCAGTGGGGCTTCGCCCACGTCACGAAGCGCTGCCGAGAGATTTACATGTGTTTAGCTAGTTAGTGCAATGTGTTTATGTTTCTGTCGTAGTTATATGGAGGGATTTGTTATTCGAGCTATCTTTATATTGCCGGTTTTGTGGGTCATGATTTGTGATGTATTGTGATGTGGCACAGACTTTTACGAGTAGAATCCACTATTCTATTTCGAAAGGGTGTAAATAGACCCTTAAAATAGCCGAAAGGCACTTGTTCTCCCCGTCTTTGCGATCATTTTTTGTTCTAGATCATACCTGGGAACTTTATAGATACGGAGAATATATAGATAGTCGTGGAGGTGTGTAAAGTACAAATCTTACATTAAAACATGTATTTAAAAAAAAAACTAGTGAAATATTTGGAACTTTGACCCCCAATATCTCCGTAACTAGAAGGTTCTCAAGTATGGTCTAGAACAAAAAAAAATATCGCAAAGACGGAGAGAACAAGTGCCTTTCGGATATATTAAGGGTCTATTTACACCCATTATTTATGTGTCTCTGACTTTAATTAATTAATGAATTACTAACATTATTTTTAAGTGTACCTACTAACAAAATTATGGATCATTCACTGTGTCTGAAAGAAATGAATTGAATAGAATTTAAAAAACTTAGAAGGTAATTAGTATACCATGTACCTATATCAACTATAGAGCATAATAAATAACTCGAGAATTCGTAAAAAGAAAACTTTTCAAAAGAAGCAAGAATGATAAATATGCACAACAAGTCTGTCTGCTCTTTTGTCCCCGGTCCCTCGTTTGTGGTCTTAATTAAATAATGAGCCTTCATAATGTTTCTAGGTGTCCCGAAAACTGTGTCCTTGCGAGCTGAGTAATGTCTTCTTCCGTACTTTCAATTATTTCTAATTTAAAATGTGTTGCAGAGTGAGCGTATTTTACGTAATACTCGTAACATAACATCACGCCTGTAATCCCCAGAGGGTTAGGCAAAGGTGTACGTAATTGTACACTCAGATTTCGCCAGTTATGTATAAGTCATAGTATTAGGGGCCGAGCCTATTGACATCAACCGGACAAATCCAGACACCGTGGCTGCTACGTACTACTCATAAAAAAAAAATTAAAAAGGATTTTGACAGTTCAATAATTGCACTAGGGGTTAGGCTAATGCCACTGACCCTCAGTTGACACTCTTATTGACAGACCACAGATCTCTCATTACGCTCGATTACGCACGAGAAATATGTAATCGTCAGTCATAAGTGTAACAGCGCTCGACTCGAAGATTGAATCCAAGACTCCGTGCTCAATAGTCGCGCGACTGCCACTAAACCAACCAGGCAGTGTGTTAAAACCCCCGCTTTTACTATCTAAACGGAACCAATTCCCCTCTAACGACTAAAATTCCCGAAAATTCCCGACCGCCACCGAAGTAGGTACTATTAAAACACGTACGGAAAAGACTTTTCAAGTTTACGATCGGGGCAAGTTCTGTGGCTGGAAGCCAAACGTTTTTCAAACCGTACCGGAACTAGACACGTCCTAGTTTTATAGACCACTGTGTATACGGCAAAGTTAGGAATATAAGGTCTATCTTTTCATACACGAAATATTTTAAGAGTAACTTCTATAAGTCGTAAAGTCGCCAAAGCAACGAAAAAAAATTATCTGCGTGTTTTTTTTACGAAATTATTATAATTCAAAAAATTTTTTGAGACTTTTTGCATAAAACCTTGACTCCCATATTCTAACAATGACAGTAGGTAAATACGACGTAGTAAACTAGCAATGGATATTCAAAAATAAGTATTTATTTTGTGGGTCAAGTAATTTTAAGTTATTCATTTTTTATAAAAATATACTGAGATAAATCCCTTGTAATGGCTTCGTTATAGCCGTTAGATGATTCCCTGAAAATATTTCGTGTATGAATAGTTAGACCTTATACAGTTATCAATGTCGGATTGCTAGTTTTTAGTATTTATTTATCTGGCAATACAATATTTTTTGCTCATGTGAATCAAAGAAAGAATGAACCACCTAGCGGGTCCGATAAAACGCTAGATGGAGATGACATTGCGGCAGACCAAGGCGATGACACGCTAGGAAGAAGAAGGCGATGACGGGGGATGTAGGGACGAGCTTGACTTCTACCAAAAAGGCTAGCAAAAGACAGAATTGTCTGGAGAAGGGAGAAGACGTCTTTAAACAGCAGTGGGACGATACAGGCTTGTTAAGGTTTAAAAAGCGTTATAAGGCTCTTCAATAATGGATGGAGAGGGAGAGGAAGACCAAGGAAACGATGGATGGATTGTGTGAGGAATGATGTGAAAGAAAAAGGAGTAACTGATAGCGTGACGGTTGACAGAGGAGAATGGAAGAAAAAAACGTGTTGCGCCGACCTCAAGTAATAATGGGACAGGGGCAGGAAGATGATGACTTTCAGTCAGTGTGTCGATCGTAGTTATTTTTTATCTAATACTATGGTACATTTTTCATGTTCGTGGCGATAAGGATCATCAATAAGGTGACTATAAAAAATTCCCGAAGGGAGTTCCGCAGTCCATTTTAACCTAAATCTTCACGGGCTGACATGATAGTAATAGGAGCCTGCTTCCAGCTTCTCAAGATATGATTTAACAGGAAACAAGAAATCGTCCAACTCACTGCGTATGAGTTAAAGGATTTCCCGATCATGAAGAATTCATATTGATATCGGCCATCACTAACCAGACGGCTAAACATTAGTATCATCAACATAAAAATATTTAAGTACTTTGACAAATCTATAAACAGCCCCAATTACCATCAAACCAGCCTAAAAACCTTTTAGCCCGCAATTATATCTACGTTTACGGTATCTATTCCCTTTACATCGCATCTAACCGCTCCGAAGTCCATTTAAGTTTCATTCAGTGGTCTGAAGATAGGTAATAATGACAATAGGGAATCGCGATGTTATCCTGGAGCTACTATCGTATCAGTTATCAACTCTTTAATGGTTTAAGAGAAGCTAGCTACCAGTAGCGAAGGGTCAATTTTTGTAACAGGGAAGCCGGAGTACATATCTTTACTGTATAGAATATTATTGGCTATAGAATACTGATTGTGCCATTTTTCAAAGGGAAGCCGGTAGGAATCGGGTTGTTTAGAAGCTTCGCCACTGCTAGCTACTGTGTAAAGACTATTCACTTGATTCTCTTAGTAATCTCTTTTAAAACTGGTTTAACTTGGTTTGAATTTTATACCACAATGAGGTCCTTTTTTGTATCTTACAATATTGAAATTAATTTCATGGAAGACTGCCTAGTTGATCTTGTGGTAGTAGGCGCTGCTGCTGAGCAGCTGTCGACGGCAATATCAGAAATCGTCTCTTCCGACAATATTAAGTGCTTTTCGTTAACTGTGTTGTTAAGTCCAAATTTTAAAGAAGTCCAATACATATCCTTTTTGCTTCGTCAGGATCGTTTCACGGGTCGGGCATAGTGTTTTTGGGTTTTCCATCAGGAATTTCTCGTTGTACCCGGTTGATGGCAATAGGCTTGCCCCATTTTATACTGGCAAAATGTGAGGATACTATTAGATACACTTCTGCCGAACCCTACCGGTATTACAGGCGTAATGTTATGTTATTTGAGGACTCGGTACCTTGGTGAAGAGGCTCACTTCCCCCTTACGTCATCGCACTACGTTACATCAGCTTGTATGCAGTTATAATTCATATGGACTAGACTGGACACACCCACGCGCAAATGTGGGTGTGATGCAGTTACAGTTACATCATGACTGGATCCGGGTCCCAGGCATGATAATATTTAAATTATTGCGTTATTATGCGATAGCCCAAGTGTTATGAATATTCATACATTTTGCGAACTGAGCTGATCGGAGAAAAAGCGACTCCAAATCATGCTTAGAAATTTAGGGGGACCCAAAGTTGATTTAAAGTCTCACAACATGATGATACATACATAAACTTAGGCTTTTTTCAAAGGGGGTAGACAGAGCCAGGGCTGCGGGACTGTTCCAAAGAGATACCTTGGCCCTGGAACACAAAGGGCAAAGAAGGAACATGGATGGGTTTTAGTCAGTACAAGTCTGACACTCCCTTCCGCTCCGCCCAGAGTGGGGGGGGGGGGTCATTTGATGACTTCCCATACGAAAAAAAAAAAAAAAAAAATCGGGGTTGGACAGTAACTACAAAACTATGAACTTCTACGATCCTTACAAACTCCCTAACAGAAGAGAAAGACACTGATGAAACGTGATTTAAAATGCACTTTCTTGACGTTCTCCATCAGTTTGGTATGGTACAGAACGAAATGCCTGCAAGACACTTAGCCAGAGAGATAATAGTCACTTCTAGAGGATGTGTCCTGCCGACACAAAGTTCATATATGTATGTATAACACCAGTAGTGAAGGGTCAATTTTTGTAACAGGTAAGCCGGAGTACATAATATCTTTAATCTGATTATATGATTTATCTACAGGGTGTAACCCTTCACATATCCGTCAACCAAGCATTCTGTACATCAAACTTAGTAACTTTACGCAAAAATTATTGCTGGGAATCGACTTTTATTTTTGGGGTGAAAAATCACGTGATGCGGTAGGACTCGAAGGAAAGCACTCAAAGCATTGTGCTGATGGATGGATTGAATAGTATGGGGGTCGTGGAGATGTGTAAAGTAAAAATTTTACATTAAAAACATGTATTTAAAGAAAAAACTTGTGAAAAAGTTGGAACTTTGACCCCCAATCTCCGTAACTAGAAGGTTCCCAGGTATGGTCTAGAACAAAAAAATGATCGCAAAGACGAGGAGAACAAATGCCTTTCGGATATGTTAAGGGTCTATTTACACCCTTTATAGAGTACTAACCGTGCCATTTTTCAAAGGGAATCCGGTAGGAATCGAGTTGTATGGTACCTTCGCCACTGTATAACACACAAGAGAAGCTTAATTAAGGAGCAGCAGGCGCCATCTCCGCTATCATTAATGCCGCAGACACCGTAATGCAAATGAGACTGTTCCCCGTGTAAACTCGCCCACGCCAAGAGTGGGCGAGATGCAGCATCGGAATCGATAAATTATTTGGAATTACACCCGTATTACATTGTAAATTGATTTCTGACCTAGTTGTATCAGGAACCTTTGAAACGGGGAGCTAGCCATATAGGATGTAAACATCATATGTCTACCTTTACCTAACTATGTTGGAGTCGGATGCAGCTGAATACTAGTATTTTACATGGATCGACTGCCTAACTGGCCTCCACTACCCACCCAGCTATTGGGTAATCCCAGGTGAATTCCACCAATAAAACTGAAAGCGATCAGAACATTTAAGCTGCGTTCCAAAGCTGACAGTGTAATGATGGAATATTGACACTGACAGCTCTTCTCGAACGCAGTTTAAAGGTGCTGTTCGCATTCAGATTCATTCTTTGATTCTCCTGGATATTCTCCTACCTTCAAGCTTGATATTTTATTCCAGATTCCTGTCCCTATTTTTTATTATCCACGCCGTCCCAAATGTTGCTAAAATAGTTATAATTTGAATGCGTACTGAATCAGTATCTGATAACCAAGCCGGAAGCCGATTGTATTAAAATAATCTACAAAAATATCGACATTTGTTTCGCGGAAACCTAATCGAATATCGATATCGTAAACCGTTGTAAAAGTCCGAAACTGTTCTAGCTTTCCAGCATACATTTAACTACATAATCATCACCACCATTCTCCTGTCCTTATACCATTTTCTTCGGGTCAGCCGCAGCAACACTTCTTCCATAATCCTTTCTTAGAGTCCGTTTCCCCAGGCGTTTCCGCTTGATGGAAAGGGAGGGTCCCTGTACTCGTCATCTCAGCAGTCACCTCCTTTCTAGCCATATCAGCTCACACACAATCCATCCATCGTTTCTGTGGTCTTCCCCTAATCAAGCCATCTACAATATCCTCTTCAAACCCTTCTTTACATAATGAACTGACTCGAAACTATTTCCTAAGAGCAATATTCAAGCATCATAAATAACATACGCAATCTTGACAATCATAATATGTATTACAAAATGAAGTAAAGGTAGGTACATAAATTAATAACTGTTGTTCATGAAGGTGGTTTGCGAAGGTAGATATTACACGTTGCGAAACTAACCTAACTCTTTTGACAAATTACTATGTTCTCGCCATTTGTAGGTTATTAAAGTACCTTCACCAGGTCATCGGTCCACCAAGTGGGAGGCCTTCCAACGCAACGACTTTTGGTTCGCGGTCGCCACTTCAGAACTTTTAACTTTTCGCACGGGACTGCTCAATGTGGCAACACTTGGGGGAGGCCTATGTCCAGCAGTGGACGTCTTTCGGCTGAAATGATGATGAAAGTACTGGATAGTTGTATGTTTTGAGGTTAAGCTTTCTTACGCACTGGCTAGGTAATTGGTAGAAGAAGTAAAGGGTTGTCAAACGCTTTTCTAAGATATCCTTATGGATAACTAGCACTACGCCCGCGACTTCGTCCGCGAAAACTGTGATAGCTCGGCTAATATGCATGATGTCTTTATAATTTATAGCCTATAGCACTCACGAATAATGTAGCTGTCTACCAGTGAAACAATTTTTAAAATTGGTTCATTACTTCCGGAGATTACCCCCTACGTACAAACAAATTTTACCTCTTTATAATATTAGTATAGATTGAATACCTTCCACTCGAGGCAAGTTGAGAGGCAGTATTTAGGTGTCTGCGGTTCTCCACCAACCATAAACCAGCACTGGGTCCTCCGTTCATAGAGAAGAGGCTATACTGCTATGCTATTTAGATCAGAGCAGTATCTTTCCTTAGATTGGGTCGGATTTATGGATATACTATTCCGGGCAATTCCCAAGGGAACACTAGCTACCATACATTGGTAATATACCACTCTATTTTCGGATGGGATAAGACTACCAAAGGTTGCAACATCTACATGAAGTAGCTGCTCCATTCCTTCTTCTATTACTCCACGTGGAAAGTTGTTTTATTCTCATTACGTAATAACGCTAAAGAACTCGGTAAGCCACAAAAAATATGTATAGCTGTAATGCCGAGAGTATTATCCTCTCGACGCTAAATTATCCCACTTTATCTAACTGGATTTAAGGGCTAAAGAATTTAAAGGCACATTTAAATAATGTATAAGGTTTATGCGTACATATACTTTATGTAACTAATCAAGTAAGCATAAAACAGAGCTTAACGATAACTTAAATGGATTTGGAATACAGCTACTGCAAATCTCAAAATAATATTCAATTTTATAAAAATATAACTTTCGTCAAATAGAAGCGCAGATTTCAAAATAATAGTACTCGAAATTTCACATTGTCAATACCAAACTCTGGCTTCAATATACATATATAAAAGTTTTTGGACTTTCGTTCATTCTTGGCTGAAAATCAATAAACCATTTCGGGGAAACTGGCCCGGATATTTCGCTGAAAATCGTCGGGGAGCCGCGAGGCTTTCCTCGATTCAAGATCATTAGGGTTTAGTCGACTCTAATCGCTGTTTTTGAAACTCTCCAGGCATTTCAGTAAAGTATTATGATAAGCTACTGATCTGAAGATCGATTCACTGATTTCGAGGCTATTTTATAGACTCCACGTGTAGTGATACTTATAATTTGTCCTAATCTACTATATTGTAAGTACCGTACAGTGGCGAAGGTTCCATTCAACTCGATTCCTACCGGGTTACCTTTGAAAAATGGCAGTCAGTATTCTATAGACAAATAATACCTATAGTCACATTAAAGATATGTACTCCGGCTTAGCTCTTACAAAAATTGACCCTTCGCTACTGGTACCGTATATACTTCTAAATGCATTCAGTAAAAAGCTGTTATTTCGAAACTACTCACAGACACATAAATTTTATTTATTTGATAGTTGAACACGTAATATGTAAATACGTACACATAATTTCCCTAACAACACAGAATACTAAGTTGCGTGTGTCTACGTCACGCACCATTGCATTTTGCCCTATGACACTCATTGACCTTCAATATGTTCAGCTATCTTTTAATTAATACTCATCACTAGCGAGCTGCCCCGGCTTCACACGGGTGCAATATATATATATAAACCTTCCTCTTGAATCACTCTATCTATTACTGAAAACCGCATCAAAATCTGTTGCGTAGTTTTAAAGATCTAAGCATACATAGGGACAGACAGAGAGCGGTAAGCGACTTTGTTTTATACTATGTAGTGATTAGGATTGGGTATAATGTATAATTAATGCATACTAATACTCTGTTACATTTGATGAAAATGTAAATAAATGGATCAAAAGACGTATCTTTGGATGTCAATTACAAATTGAATGTTTTGAACTCATTATTTGAACTTGTAACCTTGAAATAATAATTTTAAAGCAAGAGAGACGTTTTCAATTGACAATTGAAGTTATTTTTAGTCTGGAAAAATAAAAGTGGTCAATTATAAAGTTGGAAAAACCTTCGAAAAACAGTTGAATGGGTTATTAATTCCTTTTATACCTGAGCAGGGTTTATTTACACTTTCACGAAGTACTTTTGGAACAGATTACAGTCAGTTACCATGTCAAGGTTTTAGGATTGATCGGGGCTGTATCGACCGACCCACTTAGATATTTAGTTTGTCACTAGTCATGATAACTGTACTCTTTCTTTTGCCTTATACTTTGGCTTTATAGAGTGGGTAAGTTGCCATGACGACGATAACATTGTTATATTAATAGGAAGCTATAAATACACGATAGGAAAGTATTTTCAGTTCCATATTATACAGGGTGTTTTTTTTAAACGTTGGCAATACTTTAGGGGCGTGTAGTACTCATGAAAATAAGCAACTTTTACTATGGGACCAACCATGGAATCGCGAAAAAAATATCAGCTGCTCCATACATTATTGGTCGCATAACTCGAAAAAATGTAGGCAACAGCAGATTTTTTAAATCATATTTCATAGTTTGCCCCATAGTAAGAGTTGCTTCCCTTCCTTAAAGTATTGCCCACCTTTTACCAAACACTCTGTAGATACGAAAGGAAAACATTCAGATAGTGAACAAATATTGAAAAGCCCGAAGGATATTTACAATCAAAATAAAAACTTGTATCCTACAAAAATCAATACCAATTTGCACAAAATGGTAGTGCAACTCGCCAAGTTCGAGCGCATTTTTAACACAATATAAAAAAAGCGCTCAAAAGGAATTTGACTTTATTTGCCCCGGAGCGAGAGGCACTGGCATAAATAATCTATACATATAAAATTCAAAGTCCTGACTGACTGACTGACTGACTGACTGACTGACTTATATATCAACCCACAGCCCAAACCGCTGGTCCTAGAAACATGAAATTTGGACAGTGTACTCTTTGTAACGAGTAAATATCCACTAAGAAAGGGTTTTTCAAAATTCTACCCCTAAGAGGGTGAAATGGGGTGTTTAATTTTCTGTGAAACTTTTTATTCCCTGAGTCGATTGACTTGAAAATTTGTGTATTTACTCTTCAGTTAAAATTATGAGATACGTGTATCACAGTTTTTCCAAAATCATCCCCAATTCTAAATTAAACGTCCTGACTGGCTGACTGATATATCAACCCCCAGCCCAAACCACTGATCCTAGAGACATGAAATTTGGACGGTGAATTGTTTGTGAACAGTAGATATCCACTAAGAAAGGGTTTTTCAAAATTCTACCCCTAAGAGGGTGAAATGGGGTGTTGAATTTTATGTGAAACTTTTTATCCACGGAACCGATTGACTTGAAAATTTGTATTCATACTCTTCAGTTAAAATCATGAGATACCTGTATCACAATTTTCTAAAAATCATCCCCCGTTTTAAAATTCAATGTCCTGTCTGGTTGATTGATATATCAACCCCCAGCCCAAACCACTGGTCCCAGAGACACAAAATTTGAAAAGTGAATTGTTTGTGAAGAGTAGGTATCCACTAAGGAAGGGTTTTTCGAAATTCCACCCCCAAGAGGGTGAAATGGGGTGTTGAATTTCCTGTGAAACTTTTTATTCTCGGAGGCGATTGACTTGAAAATTTGTGTACATACTCTTTAGTTAAATTTATGAGATACGTGTATCACAGTTTTTCCAAAATCATTCCCCAATTTAATGTCCTGTCTGGCTGACTGATATATCAATGCACAGCCCAAACCGCTGGTCCGAGAAATGAAATTTGGACGGTGTATTCTTTGTGAAGAGTAGGTATCCACTAAGAAAGTGTTTTTTGAAATTCTACCCCTAAGAGGGTACAATGGGGTGTTGAATTTTCTGTGAAACTTAATATTTACTGGGTCAATTGACTCGAAAATTGATGTTCACACTCTTCAATTAAAATTATAAGACATATGTATCAGTTTTTCCAAAATCATCCCCCAATATAGTTAAATGGGGCTTCGAAGCTCACGTAGAAGGGCGCATGCCGCGCAGCGTTGCGTGGGGCGTGCGGGGCGCGGGAGTATTTACCTATTACTAAGTAGGTAGGATTTTTCTGAGGTAGACGTGTCTGTGAATATGGTTTATTCCACCGATTTTCGCGTTGGCTCGCGATACGGGACATTGATATTAAATATTATGTCAAAGTATTATGTCTATAAATAGATTCCTAATAAATCATTTGATTGGTGTCCCGGTGTCCAATCTCAAACCAAGATATTTCACATATGTAATTTAATTGATATTACCATGAACAAATATTTACAATAGCAAGTACACGTAAATCTATGTATGTACTATACATACATAGATTACTTATTATCCCAGAAGTAAGATTCCGTGGGCAATTCCCGAACTCCACGCGGGCGAAGCCGCGGGCAGAAGCTAGTGTTAGTATATTATGCAAAACGATTTATCAAACAGAATACGGAAAGAGGGCAACGGGAACGAACGTAATTTTTGTACGCTTCGCTACTTCACCATATATGTAGGAACCTAGTGATTAGATAGCAATTTCGTTTGATTTTATGAAATACTTGTTACAAATATATCGGGCAAGACGAGAGACGTGAAACTAGTGTCAATCCTTACATGCTTTGATATAGGATTAATATTTCCAAAGAAAAAAGGTGAACATTTCTCGTAATATCTACGTCTATTTTTTTGTTATATAAATCGAATTTTGATCTAATACATAATGCTATTAGAGCCTAAGAGCCTTGCGCGTATTTCATGTTTTTTGCCAGTAACTGTAATAATTTCTAGATATGTTTTGTTTGATTTATAGTTCTCATTTTCTCTGTGTATTTATTATAACTGTAAACAATAATTATTTTTCGCAAAATCATAAATAAATAATAATTTCAACCGATATTAACGCTCACGCTCGCCACATACAGATACTTCCTCAAGGCAATAAAACGATAATTACGTAAACAGACACAGACAGTAACAGTTTGTTAGTTCAACTAACGGCTCCGGAATTCTGTGAGTTGTGAGCTAAACACATATCTGACGCTCCACTTGTCTTTCAATTGGCATCTTTCTCTTCAACAGAAACGTAAGAAAACAACATGTTTTAAGTGAAATTTGAATTCATTAGTAAACTTGGTATCTTTAAGTCGCATACCGAATGATTGAAAATTGAAGTTAAAGGAGCAAATGAACGTTAACCCCCATGTAGTATTGCCAGTTCTTTCTTCCGGTGGTTAGTGCCTAGCCTGGTGAGAGTTTTATGCCGCCCATGGGCCTCTGATTTGGCTTTACATGCCGTCGAGAAATAGCTCTAAAGCATGCTGGTTTCCTCACGATGTTTTCCTTCACCGAAGCAAGTGATAATTATACAAAACGCAAATAAATCCGAAAAATCAGAGGTGCGTGTCTTGGGTTCGAACTTGAGACCTATGACTTGACAGTCTGACGGTCACACCACTAGGCTATCACTGCTCATATTGCCAGTGCCGAGTGAACATGAATGTTCACTCAAGTGAACCATTCACTCGTAGTAAAGTAAAGCGGCTGATATCAGATTTACGCCGCATGCGATTTGCATTTCCCACTCATCATTCGTACCACGTTTACTTCCAAATATTTTGGCCTGACCTTCACATAGCTAAGATTTCAACGTTTATATAAAATCTAAGTAGTATGGATAAATCTTAGCGAGATCGTAAAATAGAATGATTCTCATAAAATATTACAACGTGCTAAATCCATATAAGGGTACCCTCGCGGTTTGGTAATGTGGTTATTAATTTTAATATGGCTAGATCATTTTAAGTGTTTACTGAAATACTGTATGTTGAAAATACGAATCTCCTGAATAATTAGTTCAGAAGCCTGAACATCTGATACCTAGGAAAAAACTCACAGATTAAACTTTAAACTTTACATAATATACGATATATTTATTCTGTAAACGGGTCATACGAATATGTACCTTTTTCTTATGTGATGGTATATTAAAACACCTTTAGGGTTGGACCTCATCTGGCAGCACGGAATCGCATTTGTTCCGCCTGTGCTACCACGTGCTGCAGTATGCTGCCGCATGCGAACGCGCGCTGTCGCATTCCGCAGACAAAAAAGGCGATCGCACGCGTCAGCATGCTGCAGCATGGGTGGCATACTGCCGCGTTCTTTCATGATCAGTTTAGTTTCAAGCGCGAGATGGATAGGACCACGGAAGAGAGAGTAGTGATTCTAGCGTGTATTTTGCAAGAAATGCAAAATCAAAATAATAAAAAGAAACGCATTCGCAAAATAAAACGGAGATACTAGGATCATCCTTCGTCAGTCATTGTTATTTCCATCCGTACGGAATGAATGAACAGGCTGCACTGAGCTGACGAGCGGCCGCGTGCGCCATTGTACGATAGAGTGAGACAGCATGCGATAGCAAGTGATCGGCGGTGAAAGGATGCGATAGCATGCTATGCGCGCTTCAGCGTTCCGGAGTCTCCCTGCCAACCATTGCATTTTGTCCGTGATGCCGATCGCCTCGAGGATTCCGCCGCGTCCTATCGCATTATGCTTTCTGTCTCGGTCTAGCAAATGGCAGTTCTAAGCGACAGAAAGAGAAAGGGCGACGGAAAAAGGCGATTCCGTGCTGCCAGATGAGGTCCAACCCTTAGAGTTATGTTGATATTTGTATGAAACACTCTTTACTTGTCAAAGTCCGGTATGTGAATCTTGTCCCCAAACTTACATTACAATATCGCTAGGTAATTTCATGTTATTGGATTGATAAGGTAAATGAGCCAACCCTAACCAATTTTAGAAAAGGCAAAATATAATTAATTGTATACCAACCGAATTCTAAACATCTTCTATGAGATTCTTCAGAAATATCGTATTGTAACCCCAAATTCATTTACTTGGCCCTACCCAAACATCAGCTAAGATGTTACAACTATCCATTCTCTGCTACTCTTCTTAATTACACACTATTGTTGCTGAACAATTCACTCCTTCTCCCTGAAGCTTAAATCTCGCACTCAACGCTAATGGAGAAAATTAATCAGAAGGAAATAAAGTGCATACTTTACCTTACAATAGATTTAGCGCTGTACGCAGACAACTTCAACATTTTGTGTTTACTTTGTGCTTACCTGTAAAGAGAATAAAAAAAGAATATTTAGTACATGGTTCTAAAGAATAAAATGAGGAAACAAAAATGGTTTATTCTCAATGTTATGAAAATTAAAAAAAAGTCAAACTAAAATGGTTAGTGAAACTCCATAGCCAGAAACAAAAAGATTTTTGTTTTTGGTATTTTTATATCGTGATTTGATAGTTACCCATCACGTCTATGTAATTTCGCTATCTAATTTTGATTTGACCCTGTATATATTTCGTGTAGCCAGTTGTTGAAAAATATCTTATTTATTATTGAATAATACGGTTACGTCTAACAAAATTGACTCTCACAGTTAACGCCTGTATTGAACATACATCACCTATAGTAACATAACAAGTTTATAAATCATATAACAAGTACAAATATCAAACACCATATTTTTTATATTTCGAACACTACACCGGTCGGTCGTGATATCGTGTAAGATGACGTCATAGAAGGCCGTCACGGCCACGCGCCATGTGCTTCAAATTAACTTTTTCGCAGCAGGTAAAAAGGAATAAGGTTGTTTGTGTTTGATCATATGGACACAGGTAAAATCTCCGGATTTTTTTTTAAGGGGAAAGAGCATCAGCAGTCGTTAAATTAAACACTTTTTTAAGTACTGCATGGTTGTTTTTTAACGCGAGGTCATAGTTAGAACTAACTAAAAATTTTACCAACATCGGCACTTGAAAAATGTCATTTAAGCTACAAAATTAACGAACCATATAAAACTTATTTTGTGTACTGTATACGAGAGGACATAAATTAAGCTTAGTACTTTGAAATTACATTCTTCATTTACTCCCGGATGCCATTTCAAGCATCACTTGAAAATAATCAATAAAATAAATTAAATAAATAATATAAATGTTTCCTAAACATTTGATTAAACTTACAAAAAGAGGGGCTTGTGTCCCGGCAGCGCGAATATTACAGGCAGTTTATGCCAAAAATTTTATTATATTAAATTGAAAATCCATCTCAACAATTAATAACATAAGATTACTGTCTCCTACCTTCCGTAGACATTACGCAAGCGAGAATGGTATTAAGTAATATGGTAACTTGTGTTACCCAACACTTCATACTATTTAGGAATATGCGCGTGGGCAGCAGAACACACTTAACGTCACATAAAATGTATCAAAAGGTGAAGCAGTGATTTGTTTTTATCATAAAAGTATTATACGTTCGGGTGATAGATCGAAAGGCATTTAAGTAAACTATTATGGTTCACAATTCTTTTCCCGGTAAGGTAACTTCGTAACTTACAACAAACAAGACGAGACTCAAGTATTTTATGGTGAAGAGACAATTTAACCATATTGATATATGAGACAAAACGCAACTTTGAAGGCGACTAAGTTTCCGTCTTACGCTCTTCATAAATTCTAATTATAACTTACACACCAAGTAATAAATATCTTACAAGATCTTGGCTTTGCTCACTTCCGTGCGTCAAGTGTGACTTTAATTTACCTTTTTTTATAAGTTCCGAACACTTCTTTACAATATAGACTGTTTAAAATGGACATCCACAATAGTCAAAAGAGTTTTACCTTTACCTGAGACGACCTTGTAGTGATAGGAGATGTCGGCGTCCTCGGAGAAGGTGGGTCCACTCTATGCTCAGCCAATACCCTGTGCTCATTCTTCCCTGTGACAGAGTTCTTTACCCTCTCCATTCTCGCCTGAATCGCCTTTCGAGATATAACCTTAGTCTTTTCCTCCTTGTTACCATCAGCTAGCTTCCTCATCAACCTCGCAGTCGCTGCGACTGATTGTTGGGTATCAGAATTCGTTCTGGCTAGTCGAGTAGCTGGCCTCGGCACTGGAGTAGCACCGCCAGTACTGCTTCGTGTACTCTCGTTTCTATTGAAAGGTACTGCGTCGTGTTCTGTGTCAGAATCAGCTGGGAGGTACCCTCCACCGCCGACTGAGGATACGCCTGTACGTAAAAGGTTTTCGTGTTCGGCGTATCTCACTCTTTCGTCGACAGCTGCGGTGCCGTTCTGTGCTCTTTCGAGCCCCCTTTCCATTTCTCCGATTTGCCGTTCCAGTTTACGTAAGACATCGTCTGATGGTGGCATTGGTGCGGCATCATCGGGTGGTTCAGGGGCTTGGAATGATTTTAGGTGGATGGGATGAGCTCTGTTGATTTCGAGTCGTTTAGGAGCTATCCCCGAGGATGTTACCTCGTACTGGGTTCGAACTGGTGGCGGGTTTCTTTCCAGCATGGCTAAGGACACCGGCGATGGTGGTGGCGCTCCGTTTACAGTCGGCTCTTGACCTTCTGGGGCGGGCGAAACCCTCGGTGCACGAAAACTTTTCCTCATGAAATCTTCGCGTGTTAACTTCCTTTCCATTTTAGAAAGAGGACATTTCACTGATTTTCTCACTAGGTTTTAGTGCATACTAAATTTTATGTCTATCACAGTTACTGTATCACTTTAAGTACTATTTATAATTTTGTAGATGTGTAAAATATCTGAAATGAAGGAAGAAAATAAAATACGATTGCCACCTAAATACAGACGCCCTTAGTATATCAAATTAGATTACACAACAGCCGTACGAAATTTCATCAATGACGTGGAGCGAGACATGACATCTGAATTCGGCCTAAATACCAGCATTGAACGCTTCCGACAGAGGACGATATGTAGATACAGACAGAGGTTATGGAATGAGTGAAAAACGATCGATAATCTAGCTCTGACGTCAATTAAACAATCGCATATAAAATTCAGTAACCGACGCATACCGATAATATACCATTCACACTGACGTAGAAGATTCAAGACACGCAATCGATAGAATACTTAATTGTATTAATAGAACAGGCCGAAAGAAAACAAGACTCACTAAACAAATTAATTGTGTGGAAAAACTAATGGAATGGAAATTTCTAGGACCATAGAATTTTCCAGACCATTCGTTATCCAAAAATGAAAAGAAAACTGACGAACAAAGCCTAGGCTCACTTGAGGCTCTCGAAAGCCTAATCCATAGATAGAACCAGAATCTAGCCGAACATAAAGAAACAAAAGGAAATGAAAAAGAACTGTACGTGATGTAATAATAGGAAAATCAGATGAACGTAGACAAAACGAGAAATCCCTGAACGATCGTAACGAGCCGTAACTTGATAAGAATGGCCCCAAACAAATTATAGGTACCATTTAAACACGATAAATTGAAACGACTCTGAACCCTATTCCAAAAGCCATGAGGGTCAAAGATATCAGCAAGTTAATCGGAGTAATGTAGGCACGTAACGCTAACCAAAAATGATCTTCCGACGAAAAAACAATGAGACCAAATAATCACAATTGCAAATCTACAAAATTGATTCGGAGACCTACATTTCTTGTTGCATTTACAGTTTGATAGAATAGCAATTATGACTCGTATACACACATCGTTTCATGTTTAAGTATCATCACGCAATGAGAACAAGTTGTATGAATATTATAGATTCATCATAACATTGCAATCTCATAAAACGCTTGTATTAACAGTACACCGTTGTAGCAAATGGCTTTGGTAGAGGTCAAGTGTTTTAAAATACAACCACCTTTTCCTTTCAAGGACTATAGGAGGAGTTTTCTAGTAATCAATTATCCACCAAAATACACGAGCCAAGGTCATAGACACAGAATATTTAATATTCCAAGACCTACTAAATTATTTAAGGTGTAAAGCAACCATAGAAAATTGGAATTCAAACAACATGACAAACGAGAAATTCCTACTGTTTGCTTCACTGTAACGAGTTTACAACGCGCCATAACTCATAGTTAGCAGAAATTATATCTCCAATGCAAATAACATTACTGATCCCATTTCCATTTACAACATAGAAACAGTTTCCGAGAAGCAAGAGGAATGCAAAACACTTCTATGATAGAAACATTCCGTTGTACGGCAGGAGCGAGACAGCATCAAAGTCCATCTGGAAAGAGAGAGACGAAACATTGTTAGTTAAAGGAACACGGAGAACCGTTCACCATAAACCCTTGTAGCGACACAAAGCTGCGGCGGCGTCTGAAAGAGATGCGAATACCATCACCTGGACACTTGAGTCAACATATAACATGAAGCAAAAGACGACACATTACGAATATCGGTACTAATAAAAGGACGTTCAACTTCGATGATAAATTCTTTGGTTGTAATTGGATTTTGTTACGATCGCAAGTTATAGGGCCTTGAAGGCTTCCTCGTTTAGCACTTCATTTCAGGTTATGTAAAATGTGTTTAGTCAATATTATCTACTCGGGTTTACTTATAAAGTAAAGAGCGATTCATTGAAAGAACACTCACGTTCATTCATAACGTACGTAAGTTTACAAGTAACAGGTACCAAATAAAAATAACCTGTATCCTAAAAAAACGATAGCACAAGTTATTTCGTTTTAAACCAACCCAATATTTGACTAAGAACGACATAACTATTCGCGGGTTTAAATTCTTCTAAGTAATCGTGAACGTCAACAATCGCTAAAGAATGTCTCTCGAAAGAAAATGTGATATTAGGAATACAATTCAATGCAGCCGAGGCCGTGGTCCAAAGTCACGACAAGGAACATATGGCGACCGAAGCACCTATGACTCAATGTTATCGTACAGAGTTAAATAATACAGACACAGAGAAATCTGTGTCAAATATTACACGTTGTGAAGTAATTGTGATAAAATTGACAGTTTAACAGGAAAAGCGAACGGGACGGTCGATGAGGAAGAGGAAAAATAATTACAGATAGTTATAATAAGATACGGATAAGTAGATACGGGAGACGTATTGTACTAGTCCACGTATACAACGCGAAACATTTCGAACTGAAAATGGTATAAATAAGGCAAAAATAAAATAACAGAATAGCTCGGACCCTGTTCCCGATGCCATATTTTTAAATGTGTTTTTATATTACTTTGTATAGAAAGATTTAAAAATGTAAATTATATGTCAATAAAATAAATAAAGGAATAATTGTTTCGCCTTTCAGTTATTTTCGGAAAAGGCTTAGATACTTTATTATTGTTAAGATCAAAGCCACAACCCATGTAACAGTAGTTCCTCTTCTCAAAGTGATTGAGGTTAGATCCACCATTCGAAACGTCCTTAATCGCACTTTAATTCCACAATCACAACATTTTACGATGATTACAAAACGCAATATAACAACGCAAGATTTCCAACACATTGTTAACAATACAACCGCGTGTTCGTACAAAATAGAGGAGTACCACGTTTATGCAACCGTCGACGGAACAGTTAGTGAATCATATCTTTTTATACACTCACGTATTGCTTTAGATGTGAATATAATTGTAGTGTTTATGTCTATTTTGTGAGCTCCTAGTGACTCAGTGTAAATACAAACAAAAAGATGCTAAAACATGACGATGTTATGATAGAATTTTTAAATGCAATGATTCAACTAAGTGCAGTTACTAACGACAACCTTGTGTTCGCTAAAATATCTGTTGATTTAAGAGAGAAGAACGTGACTATTGTGACTAATACATTGTTTACCGACATTCCTATTGACATTTTTGTCAAATATGTTTTATTTGATGTCTTATACAGCTGCATTGATGACGTTTTCGGTAACATTGTCGTCAAATTCATTGGTTAGCTTGGGATACTGGGATACTACAAAGAAGGATATTGAGATCGTTTGTGGCCGGTAAGAGGGATAGTGATCAGTGCCATTCCAACGAATTCTACACGTGTTAAATCATTAAGTAACAAAGTGATATACAAGAAACCAATGGGCAAGAAAGAACATAATGCTTAAACAGAAACCGCTTCCGACAAAATATCGAAAACAAATGATTTCATCCTCTATACCACGCATGAACTGCAAAATAATTTGCTCACGTAAACATTCCATTCAGCCAATATGTTTGTTACTTGTATATTTATCGCTGAAACCCAAAATAGTTCAAACGTTGCTAAAAATAGTCGAGTATTAATCTTAATCTATTTATAAGGCTGTGTTGAACTTGGCCGCATAGGCACCGTTATGTAATGTGGAAGTTTTTGGGCTTGGCTTGAAGACCTTGACGAGTATTTTCGTCTTCGCAATTGAGGTTAATGATGGTATCATCACCAGTGAGCTGTAGTGTAAGTTTTGTGGCTAGCAATTAATATGGTGTTAAAAATTGAATCGATCGACCCTTTTCTTGTTAAAACTCAAATGTCTTACTTAATTGAATGGACTGTACAGTTGGGATTGTCTTAGACGGAAAGTTTATTCTTCACACCCTCAATACTTATGAATAATCCGAATTCCAAAGATAGACACCCAGCTTAATAAGTTCTTAAATACTTAATTCATTCCTCCACATTCCAAGAATTTGCAACTCAAAGAGTTCTAGGAATAATAACTTCTTCAAATAATAACGTATGAAATTCCTGAAGTATTTCCTCAACTCTCAAAATTTCGTGAACTTTATGAAGCAATTAGAGCTTCGAGTGCGCCGCAACTTGACTAACATAATCAACATGTCTTGAATACCAGAACATTCTAAAATCTAGACTTCCCCAATATACACGTTATGAAGATCTTCAGTATACTTAAAACATCTTACATTATAATGATTTTTGAAATATTCAAAAGAATTTAAATTAAATCTTGTTCAGCAATATTAATTAAGGTTTAAAACTTAGCAACCAATACATAGCACCTTAGTACTTCAAGTCCGACCATCTCAGGTTCCCTAGCTTGAAATAACTGTACGTAATTCAACTCTTTGTGAGCTGAAGCAAAATTAACATCTGCATTATGTTTAGCTTCTATATTGTTGTTTTTAAGAGCTGTTTTAGCTGCTGCCGGGCTGGTTTTATCTTTGTTTGCATGGACCGCAAGCTTCCGCCATTGTGCTCGTATCTGCTTGCATGGAACTGTAGGATTCTATTCTTATGTGTGGGGTTGAACAATTGCGGCTGGGTTGTTTTGATTTTTCGCATTAGATTGTCGGGTGCTTTTTCTAGGGTTTGTGAAAACAATTTTGCTGGGGCACGAATTCAATTCCACTTGGAAAAAAAACATAGATATTCGTTTTAGAATACTGGAGTCACTTTATCACTTTCAATGTCTGAATTTCCGGCCAGATCTCTGTCATATTGAGTCTGGTGTCACTGTTTGTCAAATCCTCAAACCTACACATTTTTATTTATGTTCCCTTTATCTTTCAAAGTAACCTCTTCATTTCAAACCCGTTTACTCAAACCATCCACATTTCCCACACCAATTTTGGGTCTAACATAAACATTTGAAAAAACCTCACTCTTTAAAGTAAACCAAGTGCATGAGCCTAACATGGAGCCTTTCAGAAAGCTTACTGGTGGGTATACCGAAGCCGTGATCATAAATGGCATATGCTAATGATGCATTGTGAGACCAGGCAAAACCATCGGGACAAAGTTATGTCAGTTGGCAGACAGTTGCGAGCTGGTGAAGTTGCTTTATATTCTGTTCCGAGTTGAAACGAGGTTATTTTTCGCGTTTTTTATGCTTTTAAATGTTTGCGCTACATCTGTTAGTGGACAATTCAAGTCGGAATGAATATTCTAGTAGAAATTTTACATTTCATTGTGTGCTTTCAGAATTAGGTCAGTTCATTATAAATTCTTGCAATAACGTTTGGTCAAGTTGGTTTAATATTAGATATCTATGCTAATATTTCCTGATCTAATAAAAAGCCATATTGAATTACCCGCATAATCAATAAAACTGTCGTAATTCGTCAGCTTTAATCCAGATTAAGTCGTAACAACAGCACTAAACCGAAACTATTAGTAAAACACGCATTAACCACCGAGCCAAACCATACTAAGTTCTAAAACTAAGATTAACGTTGTAAATCTAACCTACGCAAATTAGACGCCGCGCCGTTTAAGGCGGCCGCTTTAGAAAAAGGTTTCAGGTGCTTTTCTCAAGTTCAACAATACCTATTCATCTATACTTTTCACCAACTAAAGTTACTTTTACAAAGTAAGACGAGTAGGCTGCTGATATATCGACAGCGCGCGGTTGCTGCGATGCAGTCCATCTGATGGTGCTGCGATGCAGTCCATCTGATGGCAGCCTAAGTAATAAAACTATAAAGAGCGGTAGCCATGGTTTCGCTACTAGTAAAAATAATGAAGCCTGTATTCCCAAGAAGCCAAGAAAGATGAAATAAATCACTCTAGCCTGCACGTAATAGCCTTCCGAACATTTACGTCATACATAACGTACAGTTCCAAACAATGTGTACACATACCAAGGCTTTCTCGTAGACAGAAGACACTTTATTATCAATGATAAAATGATAATAAAATCGACATAGGAAGCTAGATAAAATTCTTCCCTCGCACACAAACGATAAATTCCATAACGACTTCCTTGAGGCATTATTAATGGCAAGCAGTTCTTGATCGATATACTAGACTTTTAAAAAGACATTTTCAAAGCAATTTTCGCTAAAACAAATAAAAGTATTTGTATGTCAGCCGAACCAATCGGCGATGAATCATGCAAAGATTGTTTTGTCCTAGCTCCCACGAACGTAATCGAACATAACGATGGAAAAATGTATTGCGTGTGCATGAAACCAAAGTTAGCAATGATTGAATTACATTAACGGTTCCCATAATGATACCGTAACAATGAAAAGTCGTGACAAAGTCAAAACTTCCATTTGTAGCAGAAACTGCTGCAGTAAAAAACTTTATAAACTGAACTTGGAATAAGAATTTGAAGATTTTTTGCATGTACCAACAACAAGACTAAATACTTTTGGTACCAAAAAATTCTGCACACTGCATTTCATCCATTTGAGGAAGACAATCTTGATGGCTTAAACGGATGATTAAATCTCAACAATATAAAACATTGTCAACAGGATCTTAATACGGTTAGTAAGCTTGGAAAAAAACGGTTGAAAAAACCATCACGGCTGTAACAAAAACGAGTAGAAACCGGTCTGTAGCGTTTAAACTAAATAGTCGAGCGTCGGTGAGTCATCGCGAAGCAAATTTGCGAGACGATCTGCCAGCAGAACATGTTTCATACTTATTTGGACGAAGTTTTGAAACTCATGTAACTACACGAACAATTTGTACGAACATGGAGTTCGGTCCCATAAGGATGTAGTTTTAAACTGTCACATTTGTTACTACAATGGCTTTCGCGGATTGATTTCAGAGTTCAGTACTGTTTTTACAAACTATGGAGCAGCTAGTTTAATCAAAGCTAATTTTAATTTGACACAACCTCGTTTATAGTTGAAAATGTCTCGAAAAAAGACACGTATGAAGCAGATGTTGGAACAACAACTACGTAATCCTACAGCTCAGCTAGCAGATGTAACCAGACAAAAAACTAAAGATACATTGAAGACTCAATAAAATCCGGGATCAATTACCAACCACATGTAACAGACAATGTTGAAGAAGATACACAATATTATGACCACTTCTGAATTTGGCACAAGTATTGGTAATGGATATATCGACAGATGTTTTTACACCTGGCCAGTTCGCCAATGACGACGACGCTGAAGGCGATACATCCAAGTCGTTTGACGATGACGACCCCATCACAGCGGTCGATGCTTTCGTGACAGCAGTGGGACAAGGTACGAGATGAAATTGGAAGATATGAAAAGTGTAGTTGATTCATTAGGTGTCAATATAGCCGTGATGCATGAGACTGATTTTGAAAAATGATTGTCGGTGGAAGACGATTTTTGTATTAATTTTGAACATAATGATTAGTTCATCAACTTGATTTATTCTCAAAGATTGATATTGATACATATAAAATGAAGATAAATTAATGATAGCTTGATAATTTGAGCATCTAGATTTTCAAAGAGCTACCAGACCAATTAAACAAATAATTAACACGACTATTCAATAAGAAGATTTAATCCCAATTTAAGTTTACAAAAAAAGAAATCGTCCATAATTACACGAATAAACGAAACCGCTATATTCTATGATTATAGACCACAATACCAGTCGGTGTATGCGCCCGAGCATGACTCACGAACGTCGAACCGAGAGTCGTTTTCCCTCTCTTTCTAAACCTGTATTTCACTATCGCCATCTCTTTCTGCCACTACAAAAGCCTCGTCAAGCAATACGTGAATTTGGTCGATTAGATAAAACTAGTTTGCAGGTTTATCGATGGCTATTGCAACGATATTAACGAATAAGGAATTGAATGGTGGAACAATTGTAATATCGAAGGTAAATACGGTAATATTTTATAAGGAAGTGTTCGTTGGTTGTTTGTAGATAGCTAGTGTAGGAAATACAGTTTCTAGTAAACATGATAAATTGCTTGAAAAGGTTATAGGTGTAGAATAAAGTAAGACTATGCGTGCAAGCTGTTAACTTTTTTCTTTTTTTGTTCCGTCCTGTTGAATTTATAGTTTATTGTATATGTTTTTGTAATTTTGTATGATGCACGTCATGTCCCTGCGACAATTTTTTTTTTTTCTTTTTTTCTTTCTTTCTATGCTGGTCAAGAAATCTAATAATTGTATTTTAGACAAATACGTATCTGCGTCACGCATCATGATGTAAATCTTAAAGATGACCTGAATTCAGCAGTTTAGTTTTCTTTTAACTGCTACGGAGTTATAATCTGTTTTACCTCGCTTGTAAGCGAAACAAGTCCAAAACCATGATAATGACAGGAAATTATATACGGCGTACATCCCCCTAATTAAGCGTATTTAGCCTACATTGACGACAATGCGTTTGACCCCACTGCGGGCTGTGGACTAATTGGATTGTACCGGGGACAACATTATTCCTAGCGCATTCGGTTTCACTTTTATGGATAACTAACTTATTTTGGATGTAGATGTATGTAGCTAATTAAAATATTATTTAAGTTATACAGAAATGGGTATAGATGTGCAGGTTTGCCGGAGTAATCTATCATGAACATGGATTCGATAAAAAAACATTAGTTTGACATCTCACAAGCAGAGGGAGAAGGTGATTCTTCTGGTATTCTGGGTCCTCCACGTAATATTGATAAACCAAAACAAAATGACTTGCAACATTCCAAGCATTCGTCAATACGAATCTCTTCGTTTGAAATGTTTGTTGTTACACAGACGACGCACATTTCCTTTTCCGAAGAAATACGCAACTCATTCCATAACAGATGTAATAGAAAGCCCCAAAAGTACCCATCATGGCTGTTCCGTGCAGATAGCCTTGTTATTCTGTTATGCACTCAATTTCCCCCATGACTGAGCATAATTTCCCCTAAACACGAGGCCTGGCATAAAATGATACGCTTTTTGGAAATACTCCGACGAATAAATCGGGGACCTAACACGATGCGTTTCTCGTAATTCATATCACGTACTGCATCGAGTATTCCATGAACAATTTAACGTCATCGGTAGAAAAAAATGCATCAATTTCATGATGCTTGTGTAAATTCTGTCACGTAATTTGCGTTTCGTTGTTATATTTGAATGTCATATCTTGCAAAAAGAGCAACGAACTGACTGGAGTATTCAACACGTTTAGTATATAGCATGTCACATGTGATTACAATAACCTTTGCACAACAACAATGGTCTCGTAATTCGTTCAGGGTTAGATGTACTAGATAAACAACAAAAATAAGTTCTATAAAACACGCATTTGCGATACTTCTTGTGAGGTCTTCATGCAAGGTTAAGGGTGCTTTATCAGAGTGTAAATGGACATTTTGTCGCTCATAAAAACGAGAAGTAATGATTCGTGAGACCGCCTGTCTCCATAAAGAAAGCTGTCAAAACGGAGAAAACGGTTCGTATGAAGAAAAAGGTACATTTTGAATGGAATTGTGACGTAACTTAATGTGGGACGGACGGTGAAAGTTTGACGACATTGTTTTTTGAGATTTAAGCATTCAACTTAACTACAAAAGACAATTAGTTTTAAGTGTTGATCTTCATAATGTGTGATGTTGGATCGCTGTTACGTAAACCCCGAAATATAACTATTAGTTTCTTTTAAGTTGGGTAATTCGTTTTTTGTCGAAATATTAATGCACTCTTGCAAAATACAAATGCACATTTTGCCCAACTTTTCTTGTAAGTGAAACACTGCGCAGCAGACTGAAATGTCGAGTACAAAGTTTCGTCGACTATTAAAACGATTTCCTCTCATTACCGAGACAGCTGTTATTATTTTAATTGCTGTGATTAAAGCCACTTGAAAAGGCAGGTTTTTCTCGAGAAATGTACGTAACAAATACATAGGTATAATACCTAGAAAAAGAAAATGATCGATAGTCCTTGGTAGGCGGAATCGCAATATTTAATGTACAATTCTTAGTACAAGATACTTCAAGTAAATTAAGGTTCTTTTTTCAGATCTTTGAATATCGTATATAACTTCATATTTCTTTTAAAAACATATCGAAAACTTCCACCTTTTGAAATCTAACGAGATGTCGTAGGTGTACTAAAAGCGTGGGCTCATATTCATCTACATTGAACGACTCTTAAACCACAGGAAATAGAGTTCAAAATCGACTGACATGACTATGTAATATCATTATTTCCGACCACAAGTCCAGTGAGCAATTTTTTTCTCAGAAATAGCACCATTGATATTTCTCTTAATGTCAACGAATGTGTATTAAGATATACGATAACCATATATGGAACAAAACATTAAGTCGTTTCATTATTAGGTTTGAAGTAAGTTCACCTACCGTTTTTTTATGTATTTCTTATAGTGACAGAGAGACAGAATCTGCTAAGATACAATTATTCATCTACGAATGCAAAGTTGATGCTCATCAGTTTCTATGTAAGATATTCGATATTCCTAAGTAAATAAAACTCAATTGCGTCTCTTCTGTAAATACAGAAACAATTCAACGATTTTAAACTCCCGAATATCGTCTCCTCAGGTAATTTCTTTAATCTTCTAGTTTTTTCATAAGCTCTCACAATGACAGTGTGTACCCACCCACTTTAATGAGCGCGGATAAATTAAGTTAAAGAAATGATATGATATGGAAATAGTAAGTACGTACTATTTCTTTACACACACAAAGTGGTTTCCCTAGGATACGAGTAAAACCACGGGAAACAGCCAGTACGACAAATAAAACCGGAGGAAATACAGTACTACACATTTTACCTTGAAGAATTAGCAATAGCATAAACGTTAGTAGTGAAACTAGTTATTGCCTGGTACCGTAATAACTTGTTTCCTAGTCAACTTAGGAAGGCATCGTTCCTACCTAGATACCTACGTCCGTATGTCTAAAGCAGGCCGACCTGGTGAACTAGTAAAGCCTAGCTGCGACTAACCAGAAAGGCAGATACTCATTTGAAAAAAAAAAAGCGGCCTAGTGCGAATCGGACTCGCTAATGAAGGGTTCTGTACTATCGTAGTAGAGCTCCACTAAAGAGATTCTAAAACAGAAAACTATGTTAAAACTTTGGTGTAGAATAAAGTAGTCTATCTGTCTACTGCGAACAGTGGAAACCTATTTTAATTAAGTCATCAATATCAAATCTTGTCGATTTTAACGATCGATAACAGGATATAATATCATACTTAAAATCTTCATCCTTTTCCCAATGTTGGGATCCAGTGTTACCGGATGCAGCTGAATACCAGTATTTTACATGGAGCGACCGCCTATTTGATCTCCACAATCCAGTTAGTACTTGGTAATACCATACCCCTTGGTAAGACTGGTTGTCAGACTTTCGGGCCACTGTGACGACTGTCAAAGATCTACAACTTAAAGCCGCGACCAACGGCTTAACGTGCTTTCAGAGGCACGGAGGAAACTTAGTATGTAATGGGTGGTCACCCATCCAAAGACCAACCTAGGCAAGCACAGCTTCACCTAAAGATCGACCCGAGCGGCTGTTATTTTTTAGCCATGAGCTCCTCATCCTCATCTTCCTCAATATCATACTTATAATAAAGCTATATTAAGGTTACACATATGGTTAAATGCTGTCACCTAATTTGGCTATAAGAGGCTAAAAATAAAGTGAATCATGAAACCATACAAGGAGCTGAGAATGTTATCGTATAAAAATCTGACGACTTCTATATACTTACTTACAAAGGATTTTTGAGTTAATTGGGATATTATTGACCGATATGGGTATAGATATTTTATTTATAGTAAATTAAATGAGGTTTTTTCTTAACATTTAATATTAAGTTGCCTTGGAAAGATGTTAATACTAACTGAATCTTAATAATGAGCAGCTATTAGCAGTGAAACTTTACTACGTTAAGAGAGAAAATCAGAAAACTCTTATTATAATGAAATACTAATTTGTTTTAGAATAGTAAAACAAAAAATTAGTAGTAGTAGTATAGTTAATTAACAAAAAAAGGTTTTGACTTTCATCATCATGTTATTTTAACGTTATCTTAGAAATAACCACACACACCACCTAAATATATTATTGCAATTTGTCTGTATATTTGTTATATTGTGTGCAATAAAGAATAATAATCTTTATCTCTAAATGCATATATCCTATTTTTCCCCAATTATGAAACGTTCCTTACAAATCAAAAGGAAAGATTGATACCTCCAGCACCACATCCAACAAGCTACTCAAACATGAAAAACTACAGCCATAATGTAAATAAAATCCCACAAATTCACTCCATCCAATAGCCTGACCGGATTAAAAAGTCTCATCACTAAACTAGGCAATTATAAAATGCAATTTCCTGGAAATCGAGAGACAAATGGGACTATTCTGACGTTAGTTAGAAAGCTAGGCTAGACCTGACATTACTGAGTACCGGTTTTATTTAATGTTGAGGTAAAACCACATTTAAATGTGTGTGATAAACAGATAATGTTAAACATTGCTTCGTTATCGAGATGAAGGATGGTTGATTCGTCATCATTCTCCTGCCGTTATCCTAATTTATTTGGGGTCGGCGCAGCTATATCTTCTTCTTCCATACTTCTCTATTACTCGTCGTCTCGGCAGTCACATCAATTCCTTCCTAGCCATCTTTCACACAGTCCATTCATCCTTTGTTTGGTCTTCCTCTACTACATTCAGGAGGTCTGAGGTTCATTGGAGAACGAAATAACATCATGAGAATGGCTTACACACAAAAACTCCAGGCAATTTACCTTTCTACAATCCTCCCACCCATCCTTCCTTCCCTTTTGCTTTATCCAGGTTCATACATCCTGTCATCAACTATGACTTCAATGGAAGGACGTGTGTTATTTTTTTAGCGCTGGTGGAAATCTAGGTAATGTCTTGAAAATACTTGGCTGTCTAATCGAGTTTTAATGATAATTGCCATGAATATGCATCCTGGGCTGGGCTTACATTATGCATTGTTTTAATAAGAAAAGAAACCACATTAGTAATAAGAAGTTTAAAATGGATTTCAATTAAATCAAACACAACCACATACATGTGAAACAGTCCCCAGTTTTGATCGTTCATCAATTTGTCATGTTGACAAATTAAGGTGGATAATTAAATAACACGGTGGAAGTGAAAGTTTATTCAAATTCAACTAATAAACAAAAGTCAAATAAAAGAAAAAGAAAGTAAAGTAAAGTAAAGAAAAAAAAATAAAGTAAAGAAAAAAAAGTAAAGTAAAGAAAAAAAAAGTAAAGTTTAATAGTTTATTAACAAAAGTACAAAACGACACTAGTTGTAAATAATATACACATAAACAGAAACTTCGTAACTGGTTCACAGTGTGTCCAAAAAAAGATTTACACCAAACAAGTTTCGGTGAATCTATGTTAAATTATGTAAATAGTTCTAAAACTGTACCTTGAAGTTAATGATAACATCTAAGTAAGACAATGGTTTGCAGTTTACTACACTTTTATAGTTCTATGTTAATATTATACTTTAGAATCATTTCCGAGTTAATTTTAAATACGAACTATTTTGAACCTCCCGTTGGTTTTTAGGAGACCAGGTATATCTTCAAGTCTAATAGAAATTTGAAATCATGAATAAACAGGCAATAGCTCCATATAAAATACTGGTATTAAGCTTCAATTGGTAAGACTGGAAGCCGATTCGAATATACAGGAAAAGCCTTTTTTTTCCGGATGGGAAATCATCAAATGACCCCCCCCACTCTGGGCGGAGCGGAAGGGAGTGTCAGACTTGTACTGACTAAAACCCATCCATGTTCCTTCTTTGCCCTTTGTGTTCCAGGGCCACGGTATCTCTTTCGAACAGTCCCGCAGCCCTGGCAGGCATCGGCCCTTGCAGGCCCCTACATCATTGCTGACATCATCGCGCGTGGAACACGAACGCGCCGTCGACAGGAAAAGGCTAGGCAGATGATGGTGAATCAACCCGCAAAGAGTGTAAAATATGTTAGAAAACTGAGATGTCCACTATTGGCCACTAACAATATCATAAACATTAAAAAAGTTGCTACATTTGTTTCTGCTATGCTGCGTTCACCCTTCAATCTTCGACCAGTGAAGTATGTTTACTTCAGCAAGTGTTATGACTAGTTCAAACACTAAAACCTGACCTTCCATAATGCATACTGCCCCGCCCTCGGACTACTGTCGAGTTTTGAGCAAATATACTCCTGCCGTCTAGCACAGTCGATTGCTCAATGCTCCGTCAAAGCGCTTATTTCACTTGGCCGACACCTACGGAACCTCTCATTAATGCTTTTAGATCACCTGTGGGCGCGACACGGTTAGAGCTGTTTGGGGTTCCGTAATAGAAGCTTGTAAAACATAGATAGATAGAATATGTGAATTCCTAAAAACTTACTGTAGTTTAACGAGATCTTTTTCTGCTTCTAAAACTACTTTTATTTCTCAGATCTTTATGCTTTTCCGCAAAGAAATGAAGGTTATTTATATCTAAAAGACTTCCTTACTTTCTAGGATAAAAGTACTTTACAACAACTATCGGCGAAATGAACCGTAAAACGTTTTAATTGTACGGTTCCGTACAGCAATTAAGCATTAATTGAGAACATAAGATCATTAAACTCTATAACTGAACAAGCGAAGTTTGTTAATCAGTTTACTGTTACAATAATTAATATAATTTTATGGTGTTGTAGAATTATAATGATGAAGTTACTATAACAGGCAACATTCGTTATCGAGTGATCAATCACAGACTTGTATTATTTTTATATGATACACGATACGATCGGTTTGGCCGCATCTGGTAAGACTAACAATCGCCTATAAGCCAATTCGAGACAAAGCAAAACATAATGAAGAAGATCACACTATCATACATAAGCTACTAAAGATACGCTGCATCCAAGCAAGCCACAAAAGGCATTCACTGCGTTCGTTCGATGAACTGCGACTCACATTCAGACATTGCAAGAGGCATGCTGCAAGGCAGATATAGTAGGACCACCACTGTTTTGTTTTCCCCCCTACACAGATAAGTTGGTTGAAGTATAACGAGAAGTAGAATATTTCCGATACTCACCAAGCTCAGTGAGCATTAGTCTGCGACCTTCACAATAACTAATGCAGCCGACCTATCTTACAAGCTGTCTATACAAATTGTAGATTGAATAGTATATCATATCTAGTTTAATTGCCCTATCCGTCAACGATGGTCTCGTTGTGGTAATTGTATGTCTACTTGTCGTTGGACGACTACGTGTGTGAATGTGGAATATTATAGTATAAACGGCATTGGAATAAAAATGTTTAGCGTCTATATCTAGTGATGGTAATCACCTATTGAACAGTTAATCTGAAGTAGATCAGCTTAATGATGGACTCACGAATTTGCTACTATTAGTACACAAAACCAGGTGTGAGGAATATGATGCGGAGGAATTGGTGACAGTTTTGAGAACGAATGCTATATCATTGGCTAAAGAATCGATGAGTGGACTGTTTGAAAAATGATATGACTAGAAAGGGGGTCAATACTGAGATAACGAAAAATAGAGAAGTATAGAAAGAAAAGATATGCTGCGCCGACCCCAAATAAATTGGGATAAGGGCAGGGAATGATGGACTACACGAATTACACGATCCACTGTTGAGATTAAGCGCCACAAAACGAGTAGGTATGGTTGGCGATAACGCAAAATTATGGTTCACCTATTAAGTTAAGAGCCATCAATCCCACTCTAGCCCCACAAATACTTCTTAAACACATACACAAACACAGGCCTATACCCAAATAGGTATCGAAGCATACAGATGGAGGTCACGTACTACGATTCTTACATACTACTCTAGTTACGTCCACGTTCGGCACGTTCATACATCCGGTCATACAGTTTTTTTACTGAACTCATGGTGAGGAAGACAAGGAATTTCGTTTCCCTCTCCTGTCTCAAAGACTCGGTAGTAAACGGATGGTAGATGTCACAAGTCTTCGAATAGTTCCTTCAGTTTTGAGAGCAGTGAAAATGAAATAACCGAGCGTAAGCTGTGGTAAAATGTACTCGGTAAATCTTGCGACAAAGTGATACTATCCATCTTATTTCGGCCACAATTAATCCGTGCCGGCCTCGAGAGCATATCTACCGTTACGGGTACCGTTAACGGACGCTTGATGCCGCGGTTGACGAGATACAAGAGGGTTTGCTCAGGTATTCTGATGGTACGTGGTTGGTATGTGGTAGGTTGGAAGTTAAGTGGTGGAGAGGAAAAAGGGCAACGTGATTAAGTATCTCCAAAATGGATACAACATTTTTGATACAGCTTTTTTATCAAAATCTTGGATGGTGGTCAAGTGTTTAACATATCTCAAGAATATAATAAACATAATAACTTCACGCATTATTTGTATATATTCACGCATTGTTATAGAAAATATAATAGAAGTGTACTAGTGTCAACATGTCGTCAGTCCGCTAACGAATAAGCGCCTATCTATATATTCCACTGTTTTCTCGCTAAGAAATGTAAGTCATATTCATATAATTTTTTTTCACATTCCGCAATGTATATCTATGGTGTTACAAAAGGCTTAACGCTAAAAACAATTAAGGACCCTATTATTAAAGCAGATACATCATGTATTTGTAGTTGATCGCTGACTGCTCACACTGCCGGCCGTGTATAATTAAGTATCATCATGCAAATTCACACAGATCTGTGCTACATCTGACCAATCAATGTAGCTTCATATTAGATTATAACAGATATTATAAATCACGCAGACGCTTTCCATCATAAACACGTATAACAATAGAGGAACATTAATAATCTTCGCGTACCACTTTTGTTCATGAGTCATTGTTTTCTGCAAGGCGGTTAGACCAGTGGGTCAGTGGGAGGGTCAGCACATTTGAACAAAAAAATTAAAAACTACATAGTTGCTTTTAGCCAAAGAAACGGAAAAATTAAAGAATAGCACTTTGAATATAGGACCCTTAACATTAAGATAATTTAATTATGTGAAAACGGTGGCAGAATGTGTTCAGTATGTATTAAAATTCACATGAACCAATAGACCTATGAATAATGTAGTTACAACTGAAAATTATTTTTTAACACAAACTTACATTTCAAGTTTATTAAGAACTAGCTAATGTGCGCGGCGTCGCCCGCGTGAAGTTCGGTAATTGTTGTTAATGTGTTAATCCAGGTTACAACCTACTTGTGTTCCAAATTTCATCCAAATCCGTTCATTAGTTTTGGCGTGATTGAGTAACAAACATCCATCCATCCAAACTTTCGCATTTATAATAGTAGTAAGATTTTTCAGGCCCGCAAAGGCAATGTGTATGTGTATGCATTCACATCAACTAGTAAACTAAAAGACCATCGTTGCCCATGAATCAGATAGCAAAATAGCCCACAATTTAAAAGACAAACAGTCAGAGTCCTGTTACTGACCTGCAAAACAATGGCAACACTTTCGCATACGGGGAAATCTATACGGAAGATCAAATAGCGAAACATGCAAAGGACAATGTACGCTCTTTGGTCTCAGTTAAAGTCACGGCCGTACTGAAAGATGCTAGTAAACATAACCTCTGTTTGAGCTAGCATAGGCATATAAGCATTCCGATCAATTAGTGCCCTAAGTGAACTAATTAACGCCACTGAAGCAGGCGTGGACGATAACTGGGTCGAACTGATTCAAAAAATATCAAAAACAGGAAAGGAAAAAGAAGGTGAAATAGTAAACTGAGCAATCAACACGGCCATTGAATTTCTAAATCACCATCTTTCTGCAGACAGTGGCAAAACTTTCGTAAAAGCGTTAATTGTAAGGGATAAACAAACAATCAGATCAGAATGAAGAAAATGGGATGGGGAATGATGAAACAGATCTTAACGGAAGAACAGATACACACGGAAAGGACAATGTACGCTCTTTGGTCTCAGTCAAAGTCACGGCCTTACTGAAGAATGCTGCCGCTGAGCTTGCCAACCATCCGGGTGCCGATTGAATTGAATAACGATTGACGTTTCATGGGATGGGCCTGGCCTTTGGTGTTTTGTAAACAATATTGAATTGAAAATTGCAGAAATGTAGTTTTCTTAGAAGATATGCATTATGTAAAATGTATTTGAATTACCTGCTTTCAAGTCTACAATATTATCATGGTCAGGGGGAGACTCGAGAAAGAATAGAATATACTTTATTGTACACCAAAATTGAAACACAACTGTCTTACAATATTGCTAATTCTAATAACAGATGAGAGATGTAATAATAATCAATAATAAAGAGCCCTGACCACCCGGTAGCTCGGAGCCTGTTCCGGATGCCGGTGGGCTACTATTTTATATAGTTTTAAATGTTTTTTTATATTTTTTTGTTAACAAAAATATTTAAAAATGTAAAGAAAATGAATAAAGGAAATCAATAATAATGCATTCATTTCGGATGCCACATAACACACTATTCAAGTTATGCTAGAGCACCAAGTGAATCCCTATTAAATTCATAGATCTGTCTAAGGCTTTCGAGTTGGTCGACCACAAGCCCACCTTAAGCAGAGATCATTAAAACCTTCCACGCCATTTCTAAACTATCTTTATCATATTCCGTATATGTAACTACGTGCGTTTTATCAGATAACACTTGCAGAATTTCCTTGTAGAGATAATTCGCGACACTATTTCTTGAGTCAACAGTCAACAAAGATAAGTAGCTTTGACTCAGGCTAAACTTGGAAATGGGAGTGAGGTGTGTTCATGTTACTACATAATATGTTTTAAACAAATAGTTGCTTTCACAACTGGCAACATTTTTACCCTCGAACAAGTTTTAAATGAATAGCTTTTTGTTCCTTTGCTGGCAATATTTTTACCTTACGACCCGTTGCAAACTTGTAGAAAAGTTCCTCGGAGCTGATTTATTGGGAATACTGCAATTATTTCCTGGACCAACTGAGTTTATATTTAGTATCAGGTGAATCCTAGCAAATTGCTTGTAAAGATAATGTGTCTAAAGCAGCATACGCACAAATGTCCCCCAGATAAATTAACAGTTTTATCGCTTTACAATGCCTATGTCCCAAAAAAGGTCGCAAAAATAAAGAATCTGTAGTAAAATCAAACAGACACTATATAAAGGATAAATTAACGCCATATATTAATATAAAGGAATAGCATAATAACCTCACATAATTATACAGAAATCAATTTGTCTGTTATCACACTATCAGACGAGCGGCTATCACCCAAGATAAGAGGCCAATAAGGCCTGGGCCTGTTTATCTTATAAACTATCTATAGCTATTATCAGCTAATGTATACATAGAGGCACGGCTACCTATGTACTTCATAAATATAATGTATGATACTACAACTAATTACAGTTTTTAAACAGAAATATGGTAATGAGTGCAAAGGTATGATATCACCATAAATTCTGATTAAAACAATTTTATTTAATGATATTAAGTTAGCTTGCAAAAGTACCACATATGGCACAAAACTTTACTAATTTTGCATGAATTTATTGCTTGATATTAGTTTAGCTGTGAAAACGAATTTGTATTTTAATTTTGCTCATCACATATCTTGTATCGTTATTTCCTATAGCCATAAATAATTAACTGTCAATCGATATCATAATGGGTTTAGTATTTGAAAAATTTGGGGAGACATATTTAAATATTATGAATGTTCCCTATATGGGTCGTCAATGTGTCCAGTGGGCGGGACCTAATTAAAATAGCTACACAATCTGTTATATTCGACAGTCATGATAATAATATTAAAATTATTAATTTATAACCCCACATTCTTTACAATATTATGTTTCAACTCCAAGAGCCAGTGTCCAAACTAATTAATTTAAGTGAAATATGATCCTATTATGAAGATATTAAAAAGCCAAAAACTATAAATTTTGGCACGCTTACCATAATAAAGACAAAACAATTTAGATATACGATAATGTCGTACTCCGATTACATTTTTGACATTTAACCTTTCGCTTGTAGTAATAAATCATGTCCTTACTGAGAAAAAAGTCTATTGTTTTTATATCACTGCCATATGAAGTATGAACTAATAAGCATATGTCATATGACAATAAGACACACGAAAAAACATTTGCATAATCAGCCTATGATGTCCTAACTACTAAGACACAGGCCTCCTCTCTATGAGAGGGAGTGGGCTATAATTCACCACGCGGGCCCTTCTTCTTCTCTCTCTATCTTTTGTTTTTTTTTGGTTCTAGGACATTGGCCGGTTTTCACACGATATTTTCATTCATCGTTTCGAGAGCAGATTTACTGATAAGCATAGGTGATATCATATGAAAGTTGGACAAGAATTGTACAGAATCAATTACTGAAGGAAAACTTGCAGTATTTTATCCGATCATTGTTCATTTAATCCTGCTTAAGCAAGTAGCAGACAAACAATAAACAATACACTTGATACATTGTGTCGTGTGTGGACGATCAATTGTAACGTGAATCAAGGTTACAATGAACGCCCATCTGTCTGTGGAGACCTAGACCGCACATGTAAGGTAACATCTGATACTTTGAGTGTTTATAACAATAAACCAAGTGAGGAATAACATGGAAAACATAGACGTGACGTTGAACAAAGCTATGGCTTTTTTTTATTATAAATCTCAGTCATGTTTACACCAATATTTATTACTGCCAAGACCATATTTAAAAAAAATATCTCTCTCTCTATCTATCTATCTCTCTTGTCTTTGATCTGTAAATGTATAAAAGTGAGCTAATAAAAACATTTCTTTAACTAATCAGAAATTGTTACTAATAAAAAAACTGGTTTAAAGTAGGAACCTGTCAAGAAAGTATAAGCTAAGAATAAGACGCAAATAAAATAACGAATATTAAATGTTAAACTTGCTTCTTTTAAAAAATAAGCGTTATTTACTCATTAAACATTTACTTACTACAAGTAGCCTGTTATGCAAATTCGCAGAAAAACATCATACTTAAAATATTCATTATTATTCATAACATAAGTATAACTTTAACAAGAACGGAAATAAATAGATGCAGTCAAACTAAACAGCTGTCAAGCAAAAACACTTGTGACAACGTAATGTCTAGCAAGTCTGGCTCTGAGCCTATTCTTTGAAGAAAAGTTTTTTTTGAGAAAAAAAACTTATTCTTCGCTAATTGGACTTACTTTATAGCTTTGGTTGTTATGACTGCAAATTGAAGGCCTAAAGATAAGTCAGAAACAAAATTTATAGCACGCTGCATGCTTGCTTGCATGCTGCATGCCTGCTTGCATGCTGCTTGTATGCAAACAAGCATGCAGCATGCAAACAAGTATACTTTTTTGCATGCTTCTTACTGGGATCTGGATTCTGAGTTTTGGCACTAATGTCTGCCAAATAGTCAGTTCAGTTCTTATGATTCAACACTAGAAAACACTTTTAAATCTATATAATACTGCAATGACTTGAAACGTTTACTTTTACTTCATACACATAAAAAATAACAAAGAACGTTTCATATCTACAAAATCTGCGAAACTTACACAATTATAAGTGCACCGTCACGGCATACAATGCCAGTTGCCTTGGCCGACCGGCATTAATTTGATGCATTACCTGATGAGATTCTAACCTACCTACCTATGTTCGTTTCGTAAATGAGATCGTTGCTTGCATTACTGTTATGTGGTAAGACTTTGAAACGTAGTGCGAAATAGTGTGTTGATTTTTTTAACGATTTGACAATGTTTGCTTTACTTGGGATAATGGCAGCGTTTCTATTCGATAACAGCGATTAATTATAAAACTAAAGATACAAGATGTTCTAAAACCATTTCATTTGCCAGTATAGTTAAATATTTGAGCACGATTAAAAAAAAAATCAAAACATTTATTACAATTAGACCATCAGAGGCACTTTTGAATGTCAAAAAACAAAAAAAAGCAAAGCTACAGTCACATTTGGAATGGAACTCTCGGACTACTTCCATGTTTCAACAATTTAAAAAATACTTCAAAAGACAATGAAGCTTCCAAATACATCAACATTAATTAACTTTCCTTTAATAAAAGGCCAAAACTTGTCAGTCACTAAAAGCAAACAGCCCGTGATATGTTCCGGCATGTACAGCTTGAAACAATCTAAATAACAAGAAGGTCGTTACTGTAAAACAAACACACGAAAGAATTATAGACAATATATCCTGAGCTCTCCCTTTTCATTTCAACAACATAACATCACGCCTATAATCCCCGAAGGGTTAGGCAGAGGTGTACCTAAATAGCACACCCACAGTTCCCCAATTATGTTTAAGTTCCATGTAATAGGGGGCTAGCCTATTGCCATCAACCGGGCACAAATCTAGAGTGGCTGCAACTGAGAAATTCCTGATGGACAAACCCAATAACACTTTGCCCGACCTGGGAATCGAACCCAGAACCTCATGCTAAGCAGTAGCGTTTGCGACCACTAAACCAACGACGCAGACCATAGATTTTAATACACTATCTATTTTTATTATAATGGTTTAAGGCGACAGACATAACTGCATGCATGATAAACACACAATATGCTTGTCCATGCATGCTTGACAAGCACACATGTGCACTCTCCTTAGAACCCTCGTGCACGCTTGGTTCGGCTTAAGTTCAGTGCAGTATAAGACACTAATGTGGTGATTAATATCTGTGACCGCGTCACGGAATTGTGCATATCAGTGCCCGCCAAGGACGCAAATTATCGTTTTTGATTATATGAATATAGCTTAAAGAAAATGATATTAACAAAATGGTATTATTCTTATAAATGTTTTTCTACTCTATCACAATGCTGTCCTATTTGACCCAAAGGTTGACTGGTATAAAATGCCTTGTGGCATTAAGTCCGCCTATGCACCACTCTTGTACATGAAGTTTAAATAAATAAATATTATTTTAGTATATCAGATGGATGGATTGTGTGAGGAATGTTATGAAAGAAAAAGGAGTAAATTATAGCGTGACGGTTGACACAGGAGAAGGGAAAAAAAACGTGTTGCGCCGACCACAAGTAACATGGGACAAGGCTAGGAAGATGATGATGATGAACGTTTCAGTTGCAAAACTATGACTTGGGAATTCCCCAGGAATCCGGAATAATGCCTGCTTGATAGGCTTGCCTGCTTCATGGGACTTAAACATAACTTAACATATGTGGGATCAATCAAAATTTATGGTCTGCCTCGTTGGTTCAGTGGACGCAAACGCTACTGCCGAGCATAAGGTTCTAGGTTCGATTCCTAGATCGGGCAAAGTGTTATTGGGTTTTTCCATCAGGAATTTCTCAGTAGCAGCCACGGAGTCTGGATTTGCGATTGATGGCAATAGGCTAGCCCCCTATTACATGGGACTTGAACATAACTAGTGATATGTGGGACCCACATATCACTAGTTATGTTTGAGGTTGTGTGCCTTTGGTACACCCACATTGTGAGTGTACCAGAACACACAACCTTCGCCCAACTCTTCGGTTCCAACGCTTTCTGCTACCACCTAGTTTCCACAGCTTGAGTTTCACGAAGTTCGCGCTGATAAGAGAGAAGCTCTCCTCGTTTGTCTCACATATTGAGACAGCCATCCAGAACTATGCCGCCAGTTCTAAATCAAATTAATGCTAACAACAAACTAATCAGAAGAAACGCAGACTCGCTCAAAGACACCGAATATCTGCATAACTATTCGAGTTAGCAAATAACAATAGCCAGTCATATGGTAATACGTCAAGACAAACTGGCACAAGAGCGACCGGTATGTATGTATGTAAGTTTGTATGTCTGTCCGTTTAATTAATATCGTACGGACGCGAGAAGCATATTAATGCGCCTCGGCGTATTACTCAGTTTTTGCTAGTGTAAATGTTGTAATATTAATTAAGGAATACGTTTGTTTCCTTGTTTTTTTAGTTATGTTGGTATTGCGTTACTGTATTGTCTGTTTCGTCATGATATACGCTGTTTTGGAAATAATGCTGCAACTGCATCGGTCTTAATGAATATGATCGATTTTGAATTTTTGAAAACAATTCTTCTGCCTAACTTTGTGCCCTTGTGATTTTTGGTAATTTGGAATAAGGTTTTGTCTTCCAACAGAGCCACATTATCATACCTTATCACCACTACAAAAAACTAAAAAAAATTATAATTCTTTATTTCTGAAATCACTTAAGCAACATCATCACTCCACTTACTCTCCCGCCTCGCACCCATAACCGATTCAAGCTCAATCAAAACTTTCATAATCAAGATGACTTCAACATCAGCTGATCACACACACCACGTTCAGACCAGCAACGCAGACACACTTTCGAAATATTTGAACGATAACGTACACGTGCTCGAGATAAAAGGTCAATCCCTCCAAAGTTCTCTCACAAGTTTAGCTTTGACCCTAATGACGTTCGAAAAAGGGTATTTAATGTTATATATATCATTCGTTTCGGGATTGGGAATAATGTTTTTGATTGTGGGTGGAATTTCTAGTTTTCCAAACTTGTTTATTATTAGTTAGTTCCTTTATTTATTTGATTACATTAAGTAATATGAAAAAACATTTAAAAATATAAAAAATAGTAGCCCACCGGTATCGAGAACAAGGTCTGAGCTACCGGTGGTCAGGGCTCTTGATAGAGGAACCTCTTAACGATACGCGCCGTGTCCAGAAGTACTGCTTTCTGAATCAAGCCCTTGATCCAGCTGCCAAGCGAGAGCCTCCTCAGATGTTGGTCGAGGCTAATGGCTATTAGTTAGTTTATTGTTAGTTTTAGTATAATCATCTGCCTAGACTTAACATACATTTTGAAGTCTGTACACTATAGGATCAAGGTATATAATGGTTTGAAAGCTACTCGAATACCAAAGACGTAGTCATCATTAGCCATATTAACATAATCAAGGAAGTTTTGTCAAAGTTATTAACTCAGTTGGTAAGCCAGTATCACTCTGCATTTATTTGTACATTAAGCAAGACTTTAATGGCATTTAAAACCTTGAATCCTACACCAATTTCAATAGAACAAAAAAAAATCAAGTTTCCGCTAAAAAGAAAAATAACACATACACATAGGTGTATAGACTCAAGCCTTTGTATCATTGGGGGTAAGCAGGAATTACAAAGATGATATGGCTAAAAACGGGGGGTGAATCATGAGCTGATGACTAATAGAGAAGTATGGACGAAGAAGTCGTCCCAAATATATTGGGATAAAGATCATGTGCACTAGCTAACAGTGGCGAAGGTTCCATAGAACTCGATTCGTACCGACTTCCCTTTGAAAAATGGCACAGTCAGTATTTTATAGATAAATAATATAATCACATTACAGATATGTACTCCGGCTTACCTCTTACAAAATTTGACCCTTCGCTACTGCTAGCTAACCTTAAAACAGACACAGACCAAGAAAAAGCCGAAGAATTATTAGGTGGTAAGTTATTTACAGGTCTACTGGTCAAATAGCATAGTTATCGGTGCTAAGGTCGCCGCGACCTGCCGCTGAGGTCGCGAGCTTGTCAATATACTGTCTTTTATTTATATTTAGCTTATTAAAATATACTTGTTCACGAGTAGGTAAATGTGATTGTGCTGTGATGCCGGATATCTGAAGTTTGGAAGGTAAATTCAAGTACTTTTGGGAGAATCCAAGTTATATGCAAACATACGTAATCATGCTTAAAGAATCTCATTTAGCGTATTTAAGATACTCAATACTCAATACTTTATTGCATTCCATAATGTTAAAAATAAAACAGTTGGTATGTTAAAACATTGAATCAATTATGGACCCTGTCGGGCACAGCAAAGTTAAATTAATAGGTAATAGGAGAGAGGACGAAGGCGTTTTTTTGTTTAAAATTTTTTTTTTATAAAATATTAAAAAAAAGAAAAACGAAACGAACGAACGAGATAGTATAAAGAAAAACGTGTGTGATCAAATTATAAACCTGGGCACTTATGAGGCATCAAAAGCTAGGCGCATAGTTCCGGCAAGAAACTTCCTCTTTTACAACGAAATCAAAATTGGGACACTACTGCTAATAAGGACAATAATAAAATAAAAACCAATACTAAACAATATTGTACAGTAACAGACAATAATATGCAATATGAAGGTAAGATTACCGATCGATACACGGCCGTGGAGCAAAAAACAGTCAATGACACAACTGCATTGCACCATTTCAAATTGCCGTGAGCTATAAGTAGACTGTAATGTTTGTTACTTATTTGTCATGCGATGATAATAAATTTAAATACAATAATTTTAAAACGAAAATCTATTGGATATATACGTATAGATGCCGATCTAGATCTAGCGGGGTTTTGGAGTTCCAAAAACGAGAATCGAGCCAAACTTAAGATTATTTCTTATGTATAGAGCAATTTTGAATCAAAAACTGTTCGCCAAAAGCGACTAAATAGCTAGACGACGAAGACCTAAGACAGCCAAAAAGTTTATAGCAAGGATTTTTGTGAGAGAGCTAGATTCTAAAACTTTTACTGTCACTTACGGGATATCTTCCGCGATTGTTCGTTATTTTGAGCTCCCGACATTTCGGCGCTGTTGCAAGCGCCATGATCAAGGGTTGACTGGAGAATGCGGTTGGATGGAAAACCAATTGTTAAGAGCAGACAAATCTATCTACCCTCTTTCGGATATCGGGAGCTCAAAATAATGAACAATCACGGAAGATAAGTAAGACAGGTGGACAGGTGGTAAGTGACAGTATAATTTAAGTTGTAAACTGTGAAAGCTTAAAACAGTGTTTGAGCTAGATTCTTAGTTAAATCTCTAGATTAGTATATAACATCATTCATCAATATTCTTACTCAAAAGCTATCGGTCAAATAAATACCTTCCTTACGACTGTAACACCAAGCCAATTCTAAACAAAAAGTAAACTTATCAACGGTATCTATTCACCATCCCTAGATTTCTCCGAACGATAATCGCTCTAAGCCACGGTACCTACAATAATCCATCCATAGTACAACAACACTATAATCTATACATATAAAATTCAAAGTCCTGACTGACTGACTGACTGACTGACTGACTGACTGACTGACTGACTGACTTATATATCAACGCACAGCCCAAACCACTGGTCCTAGAGACATGAAATTTGGAGGGTGTATTCTATGTAAAGAGTAGGTATCCACTAAGAAAGGGTTTTTCAAAATTCCACCCCTAAGAGGGTGAAATGGGGTGTTGAATTTTCTATGAAACTTTTTATTCTCCGAGTCGATTGACTTGAAAATGTGTCTACATATACTTCAGTTAAAATGATGAGACACGTGTATCACAGTTTTTCCAAAATCATCCCCCAATTTAAAATTCCATGTCCTGACTGGCTGACTGATATACCAACGCACAGCCCAAACCGCTGGTCCTAGAGATATGAAATTTGGAAAATGTATTTTTTGTGGAGAGTAAATATCCACTAAGAAAGGGTTTTTTCGAAATTCCACCCCTAAGAGGGTGAAATGGGGTGTTGAATTTCCTATGAAACTTTTTATTCTCTGAGTCGATTGACTTGAAAATGTGTCTACATATACTTCAGTTAAAATGATGAGATACGTGTATCACAGTTTTTCCAAAATCATCCCCCAATTTAAAATTCCATGTCCTGACTGGCTGACTGATATACCAACGCACAGCCCAAACCGCTGGTCCTAGAGATATGAAATTTGGAAAATGTATTTTTTGTGGAGAGTAAATATCCACTAAGAAAGGGTTTTTTCGAAATTCCACCCCTAAGAGGGTGAAATGGGGTGTTGAATTTCCTATGAAACTTTTTATTCTCTGAGTCGATTGACTTGAAAATGTGTCTACATATACTTCAGTTAAAATGATGAGATACGTGTATCACAGTTTTTCCAAAATCATCCCCCAATTTAAAATTCCGTGTCCTGACTGGCTGACTGAAATACCAACGCACAGCCCAAACCGCGGGTTCCAAAGATATAAAAATTGGAGGGTGTATTCTTTGTGAAGAGTTAGTTTCAGTTTTTCGAAATTCCTACCCCATTTTTTTTTTTTTTTTTCGGATGGGAATTCATCAAATGACCCCCCGCCACTCTGGGAGGAGCGGAAAGGAGTGTCAGACTTGTACTGACTAAAATCCATCCATGTTCCTTATTTGTTCTTGTGTTCCAGGGCCACGGTATCTCTTTCGAACAGTCCCGCAGCCCTGGCAGGCATCGGCCCTTGCAGACCCCTATATTGTTGCTGACATCTCTTTGAGGCGCGCGTGGAACACGAACGCGCCGTCGACACGGCCTGTCGTCATAAGACGGCCGGATGGCGAGCTAGCCCATAGTTCGCCGTCCACAGGCCCGCGCCTGCGGTGGCCGGGAGCCACCACGTGACCCCCGATGCCCAGGGCGTCTTCCGCGGTTGCTGGGACGTGAGGTTTTTTCCCTCTCACGTCCCGCCACCTCCTTCAATAGCATGACTGCTTCGCAAAAGGAGGTGACGGCTTCCCATTCCCTCTCGCTCCGGACCATGGCTTGAACCAGGGCCGGACGCGAGAGATCGCCGCCGCCAATCGCCGCTACGAGGACACGACGGTGCTCCGCCCAAGCGGGGCAGACCTCCACGGTGTGCTCCACCATGTCCTCCGGACGATCCTCGCAATGGAAACACCCGGGCGTTTCCTCCCGCCCAATTCCTACCATTTAGAGGGTGAAATGGGGTGTTGAATTTTCTGTGAAACTTTTTACTCTCGGGGTCGATTGACTTGAAAATTTGTGTACATACTCTTCAGATAAAATCCAGTAAATCTGATGTCCAATCTCAAACCAAGATATCAATATTTCACGTATCTAATTTAATTGATATAACTTTAAACTAATAATTGCAAGTTATAAGCAAGTACATGTAAATCTATGTATGTATTATAGATAGCTACATAGATTACTTATTATCCCAGAAGTAAAATCCCGTGGGCAATTCCCTAACTCCACGCGGGCGAAGCCGCGGGCATAAGCTAGTCTATTAATATAGAGACAGTACGTCAGTGTGGAGTCACGTGTGTGTTATCTAGCTCCGAAACAATGGCGGTAATCGAAGCTAACTAGAATTATTATTGACACGTGATGGCTCGTGTTAAGAATGTTATAGCAGATTACAAGTTGATCTGTTGCAAATACTGTCTTAGCAGTGGCGAAGGTTCTATGCAACTCCATTCCTACCGGCTCCCCTTTGAAAAAATGGCACAGTCAGTATTCTATAGACAAATAATATAATCACATTAAAGATAATGTACTCCGGCTTACCAAGAGGCCCCACAGACACTAAGACACAGAAGCGAAGGGTCAACTTTGTAAGAACAAAATTGACGCTTCGCTACAGTGACTAAGTGTGTGAGGTAACAGTTCTTATATGTACTCGTGGCTAAATAATAACAGCCGCTCGGGTCGATCTTTAGGTTTAAGCCGTGCTTGCCTAGGTTGGTCTGTGGATGGGTGACCACCCATTACGTACCGAGTTTCCTCCGTGCCTCGAAAAGCACGTTAAGCCGTTGGTCCCGAGTGTCATTTGTAGATCTTTGACAGTCGTTAGGTAGTCAGTAGCCCAAAAAGTCTGACAACCAGTCTTACCAAGGGGTATCGTATTACCCAGTACTAACTGGGTTGTGAAGGTCAGATAGGCATTCAGCTGCATCCGGTTAGACTGGATGCCGACCCCAACATAATTGGGAAAAGGCTAGGCAGATGATGGTGGACTTCTATTTTATGATGATTTCTTGGCCTATGGTTTCCTACTGTCAAATGTATATTTACATTATACGTGACTTCTGTTCTTCTAAATGTCTCTCATCTATAGTCCAGTTAAAGTAACTACTTAAACAACCATTTTAATGCAAAAGACAAGAATTTGAACGAAGTAAGAACGGTCAAAGAAAGCAAACCTAAGAATTCTAACTTTAGACAGTTCTAACTTCAAGCAATTACTAAACAACAGAATAAAAATCGTATTTTAAACAATGACTTTAACTCAAGTAGTCACTTTGACTTGTTAATAGTTACGGGTGGTGTCTATAGGGTAACGATCTTGATCTTTGTTTTTTAATGTAAAATGTACCTTTACATTTTAAGCGACTTCCCTTCTTTTAAAAGTCTCATCGTCTCTTTGATTTACTTCAACAAAAGCTAATCCATTAACGACAATATTCCCGTAATTGTTTGTCAACATGTTGTCAATCACTTTCTATAAATTAACCAGTAACTAGGAACAGATACTTCATAAACAAAAAATATGACTTGTATCAGACGCTTTTCCATTTGAAACGGAATTTTCGGCTCTACATGGGAATGCACAAACGTACTAGTATAAACCACCATTGCCATCCTGGTAGGCGGAAAAATACGTCCCCATCAAATTTATCCAGAAGAAAGAAAATTTAGCCATACCCGTGTGTGAGGACACACGTTTTCATAAAACTATCAACGATAAAAACACAATGACATCACCGCAACACATTTCCAAGTCATTATCTCCAGTTATCACTACTAATCTGATAACGTGTTCCTTAACTGTGTGATAACAGGCGGTGTTTTCACACCCGATGATAGTTGGTGCAAAATGGTTTGCCTGATAAATAGCTAGGCCATAAGTGAACTAAATGTATCAGGTGGAAACGATAATTTAGCGAATGAATCAGGTTATGGAATTCCTTCGCGGCCTCATTACCTTCGTTTTCAGCCAGTTGCCAAATAACCTGGCAGCAGAAAGGAGACTTACTTAAAAAGTTGTAAAAGATTGCATGAAATCGCTTTCTTGCGGTTTAGAGTCAACACTATCTTGGTACAAATCCTCAGCTCATTATAAACCCTATTTCAATTAATACTACTCATAATCAAAGCACTTAAAGTACTAAAAGTACTTCTAATTTTAAACCTGTTAATCAACGCATTAATTACACAGCAAACAAGCCGCACCTTATTAATACATTTATAAATAAATCTCAAGATGCAATTAATAATATCACTAGAACAACGCAACATACAAACGAATGTAAAACATTGTAAATTAACATACAAGATATGACTTACAATATCATTGGTACGTGAGAAAAACAACTAAATGACTGTATCAGCGTAAAGTATCGTAACAAATGATTATTGTTCGTTAACAAAGTAAGGAGAATAACAAAATAGCCGAGTTAACTAGAGTGCATTTAAGATAATCCGTTTCAGACCTTGACAACATAAAAGTCAAGATTTAAGACTAAAGGCAAAAGCGGAGCTGAGTATTAAAATAATGAAGATTGAGTTTACAATGGATGTAAAATGGAATACCTGATAGAAGATAACTGAAGACTCTCAGTGACCGTAGAGACGATTGTCTTGTAATTATAGTTTCCACAGTTCATTTTGATTGTAGGTTTAGGAAATATGAAGATTTTGCTAAAAAAGATTCGGAAGATGAAGATGGCATAGGGCGAATTACTATTCATAATTCAAATGTTTGTAAACAACAATCCACTAGCCTACTTACTGAACGCATTAAAGTCCCCTTCATTGTAGGCAGGCATATAGTTGCAAACAAATCTATTCACTCACCTGCCATTTACCCCATAAGGAACCCAACCATGACGATTAGCCTTGAAAACACAAAAGCCGGACATCGACCCCAATCATTAGGACTTCCAAAATCATTCAGTTTTGGTGTCATTAGTAAGTGGTTAGCCAAAAATCTAGGTCGCTGTAATTTCACAAATGTAGCGAGCGTGACTGCCGAGTTTAAATCTACAGTCTTGGACATTTCAAAATAGTCGAGTTTTTGAACAAATACTGCTCTAGTTAAAGGCTCTTTCCTGATTGGTTTGTTGGTAACTAACACTGTTTCAAGCTTTCACGGTTTACACATATACTGTCACTTACGGGATATCTTCCGTGATTGTTCATTATTTTGAGCTCCCGATATTAATCCCGTTTCCCGATTTTTATTTTTTTTTTTTTTTTGTTTTTTTTGCGCTTTTTTGTTTATTATTTTTTATTTATTTTTGTTGGTAACTAGTTTGCGTTTGCATGTGAACAGATTAAAATGTCACGGAGGCTTGAATTATGTATGTCTTCCTCTTGGATACTAAGTTTCATGTTAATGATTGCATACAATACTGTACAATGCATGTGCATTTCTAACAATGGTCGGGCTCAAAATATTTGAGAAGAAATTGTTTGAGAGGTCTTTGTTTAAACGGAAGCTTTAGCTCCGGAATTAAATGTAAACGACTGTCAAACCATTTCCGTGACTTAAAATTTCGATGTCATAGCCAATGGTAGTGTTAAGTGAACTAGATTCGAAGTTAGGTTACAGTTAATCTTTGCTATAGGCGCAAAAGGCTTGCAAAGCATGAAATTGTCCAAAAATCTGATACAAATTTTGGTTATGTAAGATCTATTCAGTTTTACCTGATTGGTTACTGATATAAACATTGAGTGTGTCATCAAATGCGTGCCCAAAAACCTGAGTAAGGAAATAAGTTCCAACAACTGTCATTACAATATAAAACCCACAAGTCCCCAACTTGCGCCGTACACCAAAGCCGTACAAACCAATTGTGTTCTGTTGCAACTCCGGATATCAAGGTCCAATTGCCGCCGTTTCACTCCGACGAAACAAAAACCCGCTCCAACCGACCAGCCGTCTATGAAGCGTAAAAATAATGAGAGAAAGAACCCATCGTCTTTATCACACAAATGAAAGTTTATTAATTTTTAAAACTGGGACAGTGTCTCGCTTCTTCTATCCTTTCACATCTAAGCTTTGGTAGAAACAAAAGGCTTTAATCTGTGTCAATCGTGCTTAAAAGGTATTAAATTGTAGAAATAATTACCGAAGTTAAGATTCTAGTAGAAACCTTCACTTTTATAGTAGTGACTCACTACGACAGACTTGGCCAAAACTAGTTATTAAGTGACAAAACGAAAACTATGAAAAACAACGAAAGAAAAAAGAACTCGACACTTGACGACCTGTTTGGAAACAAAATCCGAAGCAAAACGACCAATAACAAGATTGATGTCTAGACCTAGAATATGAGAACTTTTTTCAATGTCCGATCAAGGTAAGTGACCTTTTCACGGCGTTAAATCTTAGCAAAGCCACTATAACACAGGCACTGTAGATCCACGAGTTATTAACCGAATCACCGAAGCGCGACGCAACGGTATCGGCTCGATCCGGGCACCGATAAAAACTCCACCTTATATCACATTAGCCAAACTGAAATTGTTATCAGTTTGAAATAATAAATCACTATCACAAACACATTCCACGTTCATATGTCACATCACTGAGATTTTAAAATTTTCGAAAACAATGTGGTGCGATACGTCCGCTCCGCGCGGCTGCCGAGAGGAGACTGAGGTGGCAGCGCTGCGCCTGCGCCGCTCCGCTTGGTTATCAGCCTTCGGTGGGGCAAAGGGGGTGCAAGAAAGAAAAGTCCGCACGTGATACAAAAGATAAGACGTTTGAAATTGTGCATTCGGCACTGTTTGTTTTAGTTTTTTCAGATATAATACTTCGCGACCACCCACTTTCATGACAGCGGTTAAATATTTAAGAAAATGTCTCATTTTTAAACAAGTTTCACGTAACTTTTCAAAACAGTTGGATATTTTGTTATACAATATTGTAAGGCTTAGAGAGGCACAAAATTCGCTGTAGATTTTTATTTTTTATTGTATCGGCAGATGGTGTCTGGCAAGGATTCAAAACCGGCTTTTTGGGAATAGTTTCCGCTGTTTTTTAGGTTCTTTTTTACATTCCATATATTTGAGTTGAATTTATTTATTTTAGTGTTTAAGAGGTAAGAGTATCGCGGGTTTTAGCCAATCTTATTTTATACTTGGTTATTTTTTGAAAAGTGATCGTGTATCTGTATCACAATAGTTATTCATATCTTCCTCCTATAGCCCTGCTAAACGTTGGTACCTCCTCCATCGTTATCCTACTTAATATCATCCATTCTACCTGTAAACGAAGTACTGGAAAAGCCCAAGATAAATATGAAAGACTCTGAAGATATCCATGAAGAAGTTATTACCTTACAATGAAATCACTATGAGACATCTTAAACAAGACATACACAACAAATGGAGGAACATATGTATTAGAAAAAACAAAACATATAGACAGGTTACATATAACCGGCCTCGTGTCAAGAGTAAACACATTTATGAGTCATTTCACATTAAATACGATCACGTTTGCCCAAGATGTGTGTTTCACGCGGTTTACGTAGTTACGCTGGCAAATGTAAGTTTTGCGTTTACATAATCAGGTTTCCTGAAATTGATAATAATGAAGGTTTACTGGTTCATCTGTGTGTATACTTTTTATTAAGCTAACTTTTTAATTGAAATTTTCAATGAAAAACAGTCCTAATTAGACTGTTTTTCTTGTTGTTACGAGGTATTAGTTGAGCTTATCGTACGAAAGATTTACTATTTTCATACCATTACATCACGCCTGTAATCCCAGAAGGATTAGACACAGGTGTGCCCAATTATAGTACACCAACATTTCGCCAGTTATATTCAAATCCCATGGGATAGAGGGCGAGCCTATTGCCATCAACCAACAACAACAAATCCAGACTCCGTGGCTGCTACTGGGAAAATTACTGATGGAAAAACCGAACACAGGACCTCACACTCAGCAGTCGCGCTTGTGATCACTCAACCAACGAGTCAGTTCTATTTTTAGTCTCTCATTAGAAGGACCTCTTAATCTAGGACACTCTTTTGCAATTACCCTTAAAACAATACAAAAGCTGAACCAATGGAAGCCATTCCATTGAATGTTTACTGAAAGGAATTTCGACAACGAGCTTTCATCCAACGTTCTTTCTCAATGCAACAGATTAATTAGTTGGCCTAGCCAAACTGCAGCTTTCAGCTTTACAGCGGCACATGAAGCTGTATATTCCCAGTATAACTTGGCCTCGCTTTGTATAGATTTTCTATATAATGAGAGATCCGCTTAAACTAGTTCTGTATAGCTTGATTGGCCGTCATGCGTACTCGTAAATAGTTGAAGAGCACGATTTATAGCAGTTTCAACAGGTTAAACTGAACCAGCAGAATAGATGAAAATACTTCAGAAGTTTCCTCCAACATAGTTGCCAAGTTATTGCAGGTATGTGTTAGTTTCTGCATTCTGCTATTTCCAAGCTCAACTGGACTTGAATTTCAATAGTGCACATTCGTTCGCTTAACAATACTTTAGATCGAAACTTCATATTTTATGGTTCGTTCAATAATTAACCTACTTTGTATTTCCCATGATTTATTAAAGCCGTGCGATTGGAGAGGCCTATGTTCAGCAGTGGACTTTTTAGGCTGATGGTGATCAAAGCCTATAAAAGGTATACATAAGAGGGGTCCGTCTGTATGTTTGCGTGGTAGTTTTGCTGATAGTATCACAAGATCTGTAATGATGGGGTGATGGGGCGAAGGTCATTATCATAATCATCGTCTACGCACCCTTATTACTTGGTGTCCGCGCAACACACTTTTCATCCAATCTCCCTTGTTATCCGTCACGGTATCATTTACTACTTTTTCTTTAATATCATTCCTCATACAATCCATCCATCTTTTCTTTGGCCTTGTAGACGACCCTGCTAATTCCAATAATTTAAACAAATCCAATTGCAAATTCATTTCGAAAAGCGAAACCAAACTAGTTCGGTCATGCACACTGCAAGCGAATGATTCACCGCTGCGCTAGAGCATGCGTTCATTTACATTTTAAGCGCCAACAACTATATACGTCAAATTAGAATGGTTTTAGTGCCGTAAGTGATCCGGTGGCCTATAGCGTGAACAGTTTATTGGATTTGGATAATCTTACTCACAATGTTAATTTGGAGATAGACCTTTTGAAGGCATTCATGTGTTCCTCGGAGGTGTAGGCAGAAGCGTAAGGAATAATAATGTTTTCAATAAGCGAAATTTTTAATGAATACCGTAAAATGATGATATGGCTAGAAAGCTGAGAAGACGAGCAATAGAGAAGTATGGAAGAAGAGGAGATGCTGCGCCGATCCTAAATAAATTGGGGCAGCGGAATGATGCCTTAAAATTTTTGCAGTGTCCAACAGAACGCCTATATTTGGACATTTATTTGCGTTTAGTGGTAGTGACAACAGTTTTTACATTTCGCTAGTTTCAAGTCCAATGTAACAAGCCTTTTCCAACCAACTAGGCCCAAGTCGAGGCCGCTATTCTTTTAATCATCCATAACAAAGGAGTTCAGCATCATTTTCTTCCATAAATCATTCCTCAGTCGTTAAATTCAACAACCACCACGTTTCAGATCAACTGGACCTTCATCATTATTCATAACCATTTTTACCTCACAGCTTCAGAAGTTAACTGTCTTGTAACAGGTTGGCAGTAACCATCGAGTTAGTCGCAGTCTGTGAAGCAGTGAGTCACCTCCGGTAGAGCGTATAACTGTTAGCGGTTTGCTCCAGTGGTGCCGGAGAAATCTGTACCGACTGGCTGGTGAAGCCCTCCAATTGGTAATAAGAAGTGGTTGTAGAACTTTGTTACAAGTTTATTTGGGTACTCATGAAAAGTGAGGTGTTTTTCTTTAACGCAACACTCACGGTACCAGTAGCGAAGGGTCAATTTTTGTAAGAGCCGGAGAACATATCTTTAATGTGATTATGTTATTTGTCTATGGAATACTGACTGTGCCATTTTTCAAAGGCAATCCGGTAGGAATCGAGTTCTATGGCAACTTCGCCACTGCACGGTACTATAATTGTTTAGGTTGGAAAGACCTAATGCAATAGCTAATTTACACGATTACATGATACAGCCTTTAATATCCTCAATGTTGGGGATCAGTTCTCCTCTGAGTGAGAGAGTGAGTCTTGTAATAGGATTTTCCTAACGGTCTCGTCATTGCTCTCTCTCAAGCTATGTTAGCGTTCTGTTGTCTGCACTTTAAACTAGCCGAATTCTAGGTTCAATCAATTTAAAATTATACTGTCACTTACGGGATATCTTCCATGATTGTTCATTATCAACCCGCGATCATGGCGCTTGCAACAGCGCCGAAATATCGGGAGCTCAAAATAATGAACAATCACGGAAGATATCCCGTAAGTGACAGTATAAGTTTAGTTCTAAACCGTGAAAGTTTAAAACAGTGTTTGAATCAATTTAAATTGTCATCAACACGCTAAGAAAGAATGTTTACTATCACAATTCTAAAAGCCTGTGCTAAAAGGTGACCAGCTAGTCAGTACATAGTTTACCCAGCTTCGCAGCAACTGATTGGTGTACAGAACCGTATCTTTCTCACAATAGCGGCAGAGCTCGGGTTTCCACAACCGAGCTAATGGCTGCACGCTCTAGTAGCTATGAGTCACCGGCAGCGGCGTTCAACAAACTAGCAGAGTTTATTGTTACCGATTTGTTGAGCATCGGTACCAAACAACTGTTTTGGAAAAGTACAACGTGTCTAAAGACTAGTGGATTTTGAAAACGTTGTAGATACTAGCATCAGTGTGTAGATGGTGTTAGTTATGGACAGACAGAAGGAAAAGGGACTAAAGTTAACGTCTTGCCCGTTCAAGCGTTGACAGAACGTAAACAAGGACTTCATGGATCCAAAAATGACTTAAAGTAGACGTCTACTCTTTAAGGCGACTACAAGAGCTAAACGCATGTTTTATAATGCCTTGAAGTATATGATCCGCTGCAGTAAGAATAAAAAGAAAAATGTATGATATTCTACAGGATATATGCTAGTTTGATAGTGTATTGAAAACTTAATGCTATGAATTTGATACGATAGAAAAAAATCACAAAGATACCTCTATAAAATTTCTTTTAACGAGTAAAAAGCATGCTAATATACAGGCAATCATTCTGATTTTTTGTCAAATTATTCTTCAAGCAACATAGTAGCGTAATAGTGATTTAATTTTTTAATCCAATCAATAGATTTCTAGTAAATCGCGTATTCTTTTTTCTGAACATATACGTACGCATGTGTGCGTGAACGCCTGTTCCGACAGTGCCGGCCGAGACCTGTTGCTGTATAGACGTGTCGCTCGTTTCCGCCGCATTATTCCGCCACGATTGGTAACTGTTTCGTATCATTTTGTTTGTAAATTAATTGTTTTATGTCTAAATATTGTGTTTTCGTGTAAATATAAAATAGTTTAAGTTAAAATAGCGTAATAAGGTACTTTTTGTGTGTTTGTTTTTGTGATTTATTTGTGTTTTTGTTGTTTGTATTTGTAAACATGGGAAATAAAATAAAACCCGTTACTAGAAGTAAAAAACGTTCATATAAAACAAACGGCCAACGTATGAACGATATTAAAAGGTAAGAACATGTTATTATTACTAAATATTTGTTTTTATAACAATAAAACTATGAATTTTTAAAACATCCTTTTGACGTCGAACGGACGAATATCAGTTCGCATACGGTCAGGTTTTTCGATCAAAATGTTACTGTTACATCAGCGTAATTGGTAGAGGTATAGATTTGCAATCTAGAGTACCCGGGTTCGATTCCAGGAACGTGATGTTGTGTTTTCTATTTGCTATTTTATTTCAAATACTAACTATATTTATATCAAATTAAATAACCAATAAAACATAACTAAAAAAAACGTTTGAAATGTAATTATTTTTTACAGGAGAAAGAAAGTTGAAAATATCGACACGGAAATTATTTCCAATGCGTAAGTACCGACGACTTTTCTAAGCTATAACAGGCGGACAGGCCAAGCGCAGCGCACTGCGCAGTGCGCCGTTTAGGTATGAAGCTTCAAGTACGCGTAAACTGGCGACGCGGTCGCGTAGCCAGTTTATGCGGATCTTTCTTTGTACGGGAAATGTATACAGAGTGAGGCCATGTTATGCTGGAAACTATAACAATAAAATGAACTATTAATACCTAATTATTTTGTAAAAAGACCGTGGCTTATTGATACTGGGTATTGAGAAATAAAAGATTCATTTGAAAATTGCGATGTTTCTTATCACTAGTAAGGGTTTAATTTTATTGATTTTATCTTTTACTTTTGGCTTAACCATTTTTAGGGTTCCGTAGTCAACAAGGAAAGGAACCCTAATAGTTTCCCCATGTCTGTCTGTCTGTCCGCAGCTTAGCGCAAAGACTCTTAGTACTAGAAAGCTGTAATTCAGCATGAATATCCTACAGATTAGTTACAATAAAAAAGTGGTAAAATAAAAACAAGTTTACGAGTAATAGTCGACCAACTTATAAAATGTACTTGGATAACATATTTTCCTGAACATAATGTATGGGAGCACAGGTTTTTCAACTGCAATTGTAAGTTTGTTTTTATTATTACAATAAAAATCATCGTTCCTAGGCCAATCCGCATATTTTGATGGGCAACTACCGAACCCTACATTGTGCGTGGCCCGACACGCACAAGGCCCATTTTTTATATTAGGTATTATAAACGAAATGAAATTACCTACCTACCTATTGTTGTAAACCATATGACCAGAATATTTAAAATTGACATTTCTTCGTAATTTGAAATTTTCTATTTTTATTATAGATTGGAAACAGTGTTACCACACGACGATCACGATTGTGAAGTAGAGGAAAGTACTTTTTCATCTAAGCATGTACTAGAAGAAGCTTTTAGTACAGAGGTAATATTCATAACATCAGCCGTACGTTGCGACTTGTTCATCAACTGGCGAGTGTGAAAAAATTGGTAAAATTAGAAGGTGTCAACTCGAGTTTCACACTCGCCAGTTGACGAACAAGTCTACTTTGCATGGTAACATCACCTTGCCATAAACACGTTTAGAATTGGTTTTAAAAATAATAATGGAATTTTAGGTGGCTAGTGCTCCTGTCAGTCAATATGATGTCCAGTCTGAAAACCAAGAAACAGATGGGATAAATTTCTGTATAGAAGTAAGTTTTCCGCGAACACATCGTTACTTAAAATTCTTTTAGGTTTAATATTTCAATGTTTTATGCGAATAAAGATTTATCAGTCAGCCTTAGAGTCAGGGTTGCTGCCAGAGTTCCTGACAACAGGTATAACCCACCTGCTCCATAAATCTGGTAGTACTGCGGAACCCAAAAATTATAGACCGATTACCTGTCTTCCGACGGTCTATAAAGTTCTTACATCCATTTTGAGAGCTAAAATTAACAACACATTGATGACAATTCTATCATGTCCGCTTCTCAAAATGGATGTAGGAACGGGTCCCGCGGTACTAAGGAGCCTCATTGATATGGCCATTAGTCAACAGGTTCGCCGTTCCCGAAAGGATCTGTCGACATGTTGGATAGACTATAAGAAGGCCTATGACTCGGTGCCACATACATGGTTCATGAGGGTGCTAGAGTTGTATAAAGTTGATGCAACTCTGCGCACCTTCCTGATGTCATGTATGAGGCAATGGAGGACAGTCCTTCGCTATCCAGGATGTCGGCAAATCCAGAGGAATAGCGAGCCGATAAGGATAGAGCGAGGTATATTTCAGGGCGATAGTTTGACTCCACTTTGGTTCTGCTTAGCCTTGAATCCTCTTAGCACGCTGCTGGTGGTGGTCAAGTTCTATCTCACCTCCTTTACATGGATGACCTGAAACTCTTTGCCCCCAACAATTTACAACTGATGGAGCTACTGAAGGTAACTGAAACTTTCAGTAGCGCCATCAGGATGGAATTTGGTGTGGACAAATGTGCGGTCATGCATGTAACGCGAGGGGAGATTGTGGAATCCGTGGGAACCCAGCTCTCGAATTCCATAAATCTTAGATCCCTCTCAGCAACCGAAACCTATAAGTATTTGGGTATATCGGAAGCGCTGGGCATCAATGTTGCTGACATGAAGCAATCGTTGAAGGAACGCTTCTTTGGCCGCCTTCGGCTACGTCCCGGGGACCTTTTCGGAGAAACCGAAGGTTTTGCCTGTGCAATTATGGATGAAGTTATGATGACGAATAACTACCGGAGATTTATTGTGAAGGATGGTACGGTTGACATATGTCGAGCATGCCACCGTCCAGGCGAATCAATTCGTCACATTATCTCTTTGTGTTCTCGTCTGGCTAACGGAGAGTACTTACGTAGACACAACCTTGTAGCCAGGATTATCCATCAGTAACTTGCTCTAAAATACAACCTTGTGGAATCGGAAGTGCCGTACTATAAGTATGTGCCCGAGCCAGTTCTCGAAAATGGCAGTATCACATTGTACTGGGATCGATCCATCATCACTGACAGGACTATTGTAGCCAATAAGCCTGATATAGTGGTGGTGGATCGATCAGAGCGGCGCGCAATGATTGTTGACATAACGGTTCCGCATGATGAGAACCTCGTGAAAGCCGAGAAAGATAAGCATATCAAGTATCTTGACTTGGCTCACGAGGTTGTCGACATGTGGGATGTGGACTCAGCGATCATTGTGCCGATAGTTGTATCAGCCCATGGCTTAATTGCCAAGAGCCTCGACCAATACCTAAGGAGGCTCTCGTTAGGAAGCTGGATCAAGGGCTTGATTCAGAAAGCGGTACTTCTGGACACGGCTCGTATTGTTAGGAAGTTCCTCTCTCTGGAGCCCTGACCGCCGGTAGCTTGGACCCTGTTCCCGATACCGGTGGGCTACAATTTTTTATATTTTTAAATGTTTTTTTATATTATTTTTTCTCAGGAATATTTAAAAATGTAAACAATTTGTAAAAATATAAATAAAGGAAGAATAATTATATTTGTATTCATTTATTTTTCAGATGGAAAACCATACTCCTAAAAAGAACATCCACATTGGACGAAGAATTATAAACGTTACCCATTTTTTGAAAAAGTTATGTGAGATCTCAAATCACGGACCATTAGACTGCGGATTATCTTGTATCGAATTAGTTGGCGAAAAGCTTCACGGCTTTTCTTCGAAATTTACTTTTTTATGCAAAATGTGTAAACGAAAATTTGTGATCCATAACGACGGCGATAATTGTTTGAATATTAATACATGTGCTGTAACTGGTGCCATTTCAATTGGGTGTGGTCATTCTCAGCTACAAGAATTTTCATCTGCCATGAATTTACCAATTATGTCTCAAAAAACCTACCAAAAGAACCATAAATTGTTGTCTGAGAACTGGCAGCAACTTGCACAACAGTCCATGGACCAAGCAGCTGAAGAAGAGAAGAATATGGCTATTGCAGAAGGCAGAGTCACTAAAAATAGTACGCCACTCATAGATGTAATAGCAGATGGTGTGTACGGTAAAAGGTCGTACAAAAAAAACTATTCGGCTTTATCAGGTGCTGCCGCAATCATAGGCAGAAAAACAGGCAAAATTTTGTATTTGGGAGTGCGAAACAAATACTGCTACCATTGTGATCGTGCCGAAAAAAAGAAAACAACAGTACCTGAACATGTCTGCTTTAAAAATTATTCCGGTCCGTCCACAGGAATGGAAAGTGAAATAATAGTGGAAGGTTTTAAGCAATCTTTGGCTACCCACGGTCTAATATATGGACGACTGATATCTGACGGTGACTCCAGCACTTATTCCAAAATTTTGCAAGCAAGACCATATCCTGATGTTACAGTTGAGAAAGTAGAATGCAGGAATCATTTGCTAAGGAATTTTTGTAACAAGATGCAATCACTTCAAACTGAAACTAAATATTTGAAAAATCACAGAAAACTGTTAACAACATCACGAATCATGACTATGAGATCCTGCATAAAAAAAGCAATTACAAAGAATAAAAATGATCCCTGCCCAGAAGAGCAATATTTATTTGATGACATTTTGCAAGCTCATCATCATGCTTTTGGGAATCACCTCGAATGCAAAACACATTTCTGTGATAAAACGGGGAATCTAGAACAAAATGATATTCCTAATGACTTTGAGCTAAGTTCTCTGTGGCAGAGAATCTCGATTATGATACAAGGTATTGCAGGCCATGCTCGAAGTTTACTTCATGACGTGGACAGCAACGTGGTGGAACGCTATCACAGCATCATTGCAAAATACGTAGGAGGGAAGAGAGTTAACTTTTCCCTCAAAAATTCATACCAGACACGATGTATTGCTTCAGCAGTGTCATTCAATGAAGAAAATGCATTGTCAAAGCTTTATAAGAAAATGACCACTAAAAGCCCAAGAGGTAAACTGAAGATGTGGGAAGAAAGAAAACATAAACAAAAAGTCCTTAGTAAAAGGTATACAAAAAAAAAGAGACGGTTAGTTTTCAGCAAAAAACAAAGCGAAAAGAACTATGGCGACTCATGTGAAAAGCCTGATGTTCCGGAAGAAGTACTGGATAAAATGAAAAATGATTTCATGAAAAAACTAAAAAAGACGGATGAGGAGCGAGCAACGATAGAAAGAAAAACTATTCTACAAAGTGCTAATGGAGAATGGCTTGAGATGAGACGATCTCTGTTGACTGCATCCAATTTCGGCAGGGTTATAAAAAGGCGCACTAATACACCATGTGCTAATTTAGTCAAAGATATTCTATACCGAAAAAAAATTGATCATGTGGAATCCATAAGCCATGGCCAAGCCAATGAAAAAACCGCCCTTGCACAATTGGCTGTACAAGAACGTATTACGATTAGACCCTGTGGCTTATTTATAGAATAAGAATTATGTTTCTTGGGTGCAACGCCTGATGGATTAACTGGAGAAGATACTGTGGTTGAAGTAAAGTGTCCTTTGACAGCCAATAAAATGGGCCTTGCTGCAGCAATTGAAAAGAAAAAAGTTAACTTCTGGCAAAAAACGAAAACAGGTCAACTAGTCATTAACAAAAAACATCCATGGTATTACCAAGCACAAGGGCAGCTACACGTGACCCAAAGAAAATATTGCCTATTTGCCGTATGGCAGAATGAAAAAGAAAATCTCAAGACGGAAATAATTCAACGAGACAATACATTTTGGGAAAAAGAAATGAAAGAAAAATTATCAAAGTTCTATGTCGACTGCATATTACCTGAGATACTTGATCCCCGAATGTCAAGAAATATGAAAATTCGTGAGCCATACGTAAAAAATAAAGATGAAAGTACAGTTAAAGACAACAATGAAAACAAAGACAAAGACAAAAACGAAAATGAAGATAAAAGCGAAAACAGAGACAAAAGCGAAAACAAAGACAAAACCGAAAACAGCGATAAAAACGAAAACGAAGATGAAGAAAACGACAAGAACGACGACGAACGTAATAATTATGAGGAAAATTACTCACAAAATATGTTAACCACTACACATTACTTAGATTTTAGCAGATTTTAACATCAAAAATAATTTTGTTACATACTAGCCGTATCTGCTGTATAAGTGCGTTGCAAATGTTGCAATGCCTACCGCCTGCCTACCACCTACCTACCACCTGCCTACCAACTTCCTACCACCTTCCTGCCACCTGCCTACCACCTGCCTACCACCTTCCTACCACCTGCCTACCACCTACTTCCTACCACCTGCCTACCACCTACCTACCAACTTCCTACCACCTTCCTGCCACCTGCCTACCACCTGCCTACCAACTTCCTACCACCTTCCTGCCACCTGCCTACCACCTGCCTACCACCTTCCTACCACCTGCCTACCACCTACTTCCTACCACCTGCCTACCACCTACCTACCACCTGCCTACCACCTACCTACCATCTGCCTACCACATTCCTGCCACCTGCCTACCACCTTCCTACCACCTACTTCCTACCACCTGCCTACCACCTACCTACCACCTGCCTACCACCTGCCTACCACCTAACTACCATCTGCCTACCACCTTCCTGCCACCTGCCTACCACCTACCTACCACGTGCCTACCACCTTCCTGCCACCTGCCTACCACCTTCCTACCACCTGCCTACCACCTACCTATCACCTGCCTACCTACTAACTACCTACCGACTTTAAATAAAAATGTTTTAAGTTTCATTGAATCAGTTTTAATTCAAAACCACCCACATCCTTAATTTTTCAAGTAACACTAAAATGAAAATTATGTCCGTCCAATTTGTTTGTTTGTTATGTCTATTTTTTACTTGCGCGCCATCTATTAGAATTCTCGGGGTAATCTCGCTAAACCGTTACTGTTGTGTTAATAGTTAAGGTCGTCGTCGTTAGATGGCGTTCACGTTGAATGTGTAAATGTGTGCGTGCGTCATTCAAGGCCACTTAGCTCTTGTAGTCCTCTTAAAAGGACTTTGCCTTTCAGTAAGATAATAACAGGCTGATAATAAGTTTGTTATTTGTCTATCAGAAGTCAACAATTAAGTCTGTAGAACCAAATCACCTACGCTGCGGTGAGCATGTGTGGTGTGGAAGCTTATAACGCTTACGAGTCTACGTGTGAGAAGCCTGAAGCCGTAAGCCCTGCGGTTAATAACAGGTTGATATTATTGTGTTAGGATTATTAGAGCTCACCAGCCACAACCATAGGACTAAATCACCAACAGCACAGTCTACGGAAGACACGCAAACGATCGATGAACGTCAAACAACGCCAGGCATAATTGAAAAACGGTTCATTTCCGCGCGGCGACCGCACTCGCATGTTTGTAGCATTGCATGTACGACTACAGTTACCAATAGTAGTAACACGATATTGTGGAGTTTCACTTTTTAATACTGAATATCTTTTAGTAGTTATTATCCGCGTCTTTTCCCGACTTTAGGTCCCAGTGTTGCGGGCCTGTGGACGGCGAGCTATGGGCTAGCTCGCCGTTCGGCTGTCTTATGACGACAGGCCGTGTCGACGGCGAGTTCGTGTTCCACGCGCGCCTCAAAGAGATGTCAGCAACGATGTAGGGTTCTGCAAGGGCCGATGCTTGCCAGGGCTGCGGGACTGTTCTTAACATGGATGGGTTTTAGCCAGTACAAGTCTGACACTCCCTTCCGCTCCGCCCAGAGTGGGGGGGGTCTGATGATTTCCCACACGAAAAAAAAAAAAGATCCCAGTGTTGAATGGCAAAGTTAGGAGAAGAAATAAGTGAAACGGAGTCAAACTCAATATCACAGTAGAACATGCATGTTCCACGCGATATTGTGCAGTTTCAATATTTAATACTGAATATTTTTACTTGCTTTTACCTACGACTTTTCCCGAATTATCATCCACCTAGCCTTTTCCCAACTATGTTGGGGTCGGCTTCCAGTCTAACCAGATGAGGATGAGTAAGTACCAGTATTTTGCTTTACCAGCCTTTTAAGTTTCAATAGACGGTGAGCCGGGTTTTGGCAGTGTTTTGACCTTTTTTAGACTGGTTTTAAATCATGCTTTTCTCATATTCCATACAAATCGTGCTTTGGACAAAACAAATATTTATTTTGTTTGGCAGAACTGGATCTTCAAAAACTTATGTCAATCATAATCTAATAAGGCGTAAAGGTGTTCAAGTTATCAAACAAGGAATCTTAATTAATTGGTACTGCTTTATAGAGCAGTATAGAGCAGTTGACCTCATAGGTATGGTCCTAGCAACTTACGATTTACTAATTTAGAGAGAACCATAGTGGCCATTGTGACGCTTTTGATTATATTGTCCAATTTTTATTACAAAATATGTATTATATATTTCTTCCTATGAATTTAAGGTATCATAAGTATCTGGTTGGGCAAGATTATCATTAGGTACTTATTTTCCTTTATTCATTCTTTCTCTTATCTAATACAATTTTAAATATTTTCAAAAACAAAAGTAAACAAAACATTTAAAAATATAAAAAATAGATGGCCCATCGGCATCAGGAACAAGGTCCAGGCTGCCGGTGGTCAGGACTCCAGAGAGAGGAACCGCCTCACTATACGAGCCGTGTCCAGGAGTACTGCTTTCTGAATCAAGCCCTATTTTACTATTAGTGTTGTCTTCTATTAAGGATCAAGGAAGTAATGACAATTTTGCCGTATGTCATTACTTCCCAGAATGTTATCCCTATTAGTGACACTATCGAATGGTGTCATAATACAGTGTGTTTTTTTTTTTAAAAATCAATGGGTTCAATTCCTAGCTAAGGATACTGATTTTCCAAAAATCCAATGAAGCAGTTATTGTTTTCATCAAAATCGGGCTCGAGACTCCTTCAGAGTATTGTTCGCTATATCTCACAGTTTTCAGTTTCACTTGAAAAATTCACCCTGTATACCGTTTAGGTTTCTTTTGCATTAAATGGAACACAGCGAAAAGCCGTCGAAACCTCTACTAAATACAATTTCAAGTTAAAGTCTTAAAGGTCACCACATAATTTATTACATTATTTTCTGATTAATTATTTAAGTATATGTGGTTCAGACATACAGACGCTTCCTTGGCTTGAAACTTTCAACCAAATATCAACTTTATATTCATATACATAAGAGACAGATGTTTCACAATTTAGACTACATAATGAAGGTCAATAACCTCGTAGGTACGTGGGTTGTCTATATAGGACCAGTACAAAAACTAGATAAACAGGCTCGCCTACAAATGTACTTATTATCCATATTTGTCTATGCAAGCAATTTGGGTTACTACTAACAATAATCATTAGAGTTAAAATGTAATCCAGCATATTATTACAAGCATCATCATCATCACTGTCTTGCCCTTATCCCAATTTGTGGCTGAGCGATCGGCTGCTGCGCTGCGTGTCGCGGGTTCGATCCCCGCACGGAACAATTATTTGTATGATCTACAGGTAGTTGTTCCGGGTCTGGCTGTTTGTGTATGTGAGTTTAAATTTTTGTAAATACACCCACGATACAAGGGAAATTCCTAGTGCTGGACAACGTTTAAAAAAAAGAAACATTTGTGGTCGGCGCAGCATGTCAACTTCTTCCATACTTATCTATTACTCGTCATCTCATCAGACACCTCCTTTCTTGCCATACCATTCTTTACACAGCTTAAGATTGCAAGCAAAAACAAAAGATTACAATGAATTTACTCAATAAAACACAGCTTAAGCCATGATTCAATTCTCGTAAGAAAAAAAAAGGCAGGAGCGTTCAAATGGAAAATCAGGAATCCTGCTTGACCTGTTCTGAAATTGTTTCTACTTCAATGAACAAGAAAAGCATAGTTTACGTAACGTAGTAGCAATATTTTCAATACTTAAAAGAGAGAGAAAAAGGAGTTCTTGGGCTAATTCAATCTTCATTATTCTCTAGCAGTGGCGAAGGGTCTATACAACTCCTACCGGCTTCCCTTTGAAAACGGGCACAATCAGTTTTCCATAGACAAACTGTAAAATCACCGCGATGCGTGACCACCCATTACATACCGAGTTTCCTCCGTGCCTCGAAAGCACGTTGAGCCGTTGGTCTCGGCTGTCATTTGTAGATCTTTGACAGTCGTCACAGGTAGTCAGTGGGCCGAAAGTCTGACAATCAGTCTTACCAAGGGGATCGTATTACCCAGTACTAACTGGGTTGTGGAATTCAGATAGGCAGTCGCGTGTAAAATAGGTATTCACCTGCAGCTAACCCCAACCCCAACACAGTTGGGAAAAGGCTAGGCAAAGGACGAGTCCACAAAATATTAAAAATATAACCAGGCCATAATTTTCAGCGCTGTCACCTCCACCAGTTGAGAGCGTCCGCCATTCGTGAAAAAAATACCTGACATTGACATAATTTAACCTTCCAAAGTAGTTCTTATAAAGAGGTTTGTTAATAAGTCCGTTGTAACTTGTTGGTAGTGACTTGTAATGACTGTGCCGAGGTCGATGGCCAATTGAGTTGGCATTACGTCATACGGTATTACTGTAATAATAGGCTTCGGAAGGAATACCATGTGAATCACTGGCGGCACATTTGTAAGCCGCCCGAAGTAGTAACACACTTGAGTCGGCTCTATGTAATACATGGATTAGATTAATAATTATGTTACAAGTAATGAGCGATGACATTAAGTTGTTTCGCTTGTTTATCACTTTTTGGTTAAAGTTTTATATAGAATATAATAGAAAAATTAACTCACTACAATGTACCTACGACTTTTTATCAACATATATCAGTCTAACTAAATGTAGCTGAATCCCAGTACCTATTTTAGATGGAGTGACTGATTTAATTATTATTAATATTATCACTAACACTGGGAACGGGATATTTACCATGTTTACTATTTGTTTTGAGTTCCCGATATATCGGCGCTGTTGCAAGCACCATGATCACGGATACTGAAGATATCCCGTTTCTAGTGTTAATGATAATGTTACTTACCATGACTGTTTAAAAGCTTATTAAAATTGTTATAACCATGATGAATATAACAGCCTTTTCGCTTATAAATCATGTATTTCTTCATTCGCGTTAGTAAAAGACAACAATATTCAAATTCAAACAACCCAGCGCCCTACAGAATCGACACCAATGTGTCAATCAGTGACAAAACTGTTCAAGCAATCAAGTTTGACATAATAATAATACGGCTAAAAGCTTATCCAATGAGAATATTGTAGGTTTATATTACGTTGCCACATAATTAATCTATTCCTTATTTCTAATTCATGAATCAAACCATCAACTGTAATTATAAATCGACGACAGTGAGTCCTGCTTTAACAATATAAATCAATACACAGCGAAACGACGCGACGCGACGCCACAATACCCCGGAGTCGCTGCTGTTAACAAGTTAGAAATGTAGCTACCGGCAGCGCCATCTAGTATGAAGTAGCGACAATGTACAGCGCCCTCTCAAACGTTTCATAAAACGTTTTACAACATCTAACTGAATATTTCGGGTAAAAAATATGTATCATGCTAGTCAGTTTTTATGGTATGAAAAACAGTATTTAAAAATAACATTTCATTCAATTTCAGTACTTTTCCTCACAACAACAAAGACTAACCTCTTTGTTGTTGTGAGGAAAAGTTCAGCTATTCGCCACTAGGTGTCGCTACGTGTTCGTACATGAATAAAACTAGAACCTAAACTTTACTTATCTTCATTACACAGTTTTTATAATTTAATCTGTATTGAGATATCAAAATAAAAAAAAAATAAAAAAAAGTATATAAGAATATCGAACGAGGCATAATGAGATAGTCATGTCGTGAAAATTAAGCGCATTTTTTTTCGCTTTTTTCAGCGTCTGTTGTCGTTAGCCGCTTCGTCGACTCTCTTGAACCACGAAACGTTTTCTGAATGTTTTTTCGTCATCCGTCACTTTCTAATCAATTGTGATCTATGTGCAATAAGAACAAAAATCGTCAGAGATTGCGAACAACGAGGTGAAAATATGGTCAGTCAAGCGTTTTATGTAATTTTCGTGCAGTTTGACGAAACGCCATTACAGGCTTCGAGAAAGAATTTGACTGATGCTTGGTATCACAGATCACAATCATGACTATTTGCAAGTATAATCTCAGCAAGATCACTTAAGATTTCGACGGCGGCGCTTGTGGCAATAATACCCCCGTCTCACAGCCATTTTGCAGCTAACCTGTGAGGCGTTAAATCTGGCAATCAATCAGACTGAACTGACCTACAAACGCAGCCCTTTAACAAATCACCCCTGCAACTATGGTGTGAAGCAAGGACGTGTTTACAAGCGTTATTAATGTAAGTATTTTTTGTGTGCGTGTATACAGGGTGGAGACGACAATGCGACAATAAATTTAACTGTATGTAACTCATGACGTTCCCAGTCTGCATACAAAAATTCAATCGAAAATTACTGGAAATTTTCGATTGAATTTTGTATGCAGTTTATTCACAGGACGTTATTTTTAATTTTTAGCATTTTCTACATAGTGTAGATAATAGGCTACCACCAACAGGTTAACGAATCCCGCATCGGTATAAATGTTAAACACATGTTGCCAACCCGTTACTTCAAAAACCTTGGCCAAAATTGTCGTATTGTCGTCTCCACCTTGTATAGGTCTTTGGGTGGTGTGTGTCCGGAGAGAAATGAGAGACTGCGCAACTCTATAGTTACTTTACTTATTGAACTTGTTACGAAATATTACAAAGGAGTAGCTAATCAGGTTGGGAGCGCGTCTATAGTATATGGTGGTTACGGGCGAACTAGTTGTCGCCGGGCGCTGCACGTATCATGAATACAAAACGATGTGTCAGCGCTCCTACATATTGATCCTACCAACATTAGTAGCACTTGCTGGCTTCTTAAACAGACTATCAGAAAAAAAAACCATCATCATTGACGTATTAGGTAACACTTCAACCAGTGAACCCAAAGAAGTTCTAGATCGTTCGAGATTTACGTTCTGGAACGAGCAACTAGCTCGACTGTCTGACTAACTAACCGACTCTTTGGCAGTTCAAAAGTGCCTGTAAATGCTTTAAATTTGAAGGTCAAAGGCTTCTCTTTTCATACACACAAAGTCACGGCTCTTTCCCATGGGGGTTCTATTTTAAAAATCATTCCATTTTGGTCATAAAATATTGGGCTCTTGAATAAAAGTCAAGCTTATCCCGTCTTCACATTCTTACATTCGAAGCTTCCTAAAACTAAACACACTAGTCCGTCCTAATTCCCATACTAAATCAACTGCTCAACTCCTCATACCGTCGTATCTTCGGAACAGTTCTGGTGGGCGTTCGCGTGCATCATGCTCGTTACTAAGTGCTGTCGTGCGGCTATGACAGTCGACGTCTGTCGTGTGTCAGCGGAAGATAAAACTGTCTGGCGTAGGATGGAACTGAGTGAGGACTACGTTTTTAAACCACGTTACTGTACTTATGTTTTTACTTCGAAAACCATAAGAAGCCATCGATGTGTCTAAAGATCACCTAGAATTATGATTTGGCTGGTCTTTTACATTCTTGATAGTCAGATAACAAAGCTTTGTCTGACCATATGATTGCACTGCATTTGCGTATGAATAAGGACCCGACCCCAACATAGTTGAGAAGAGTCTAGGAAGAGGATGATAACATTCCTGACCAAATGATTGATTTATGGGTAATTTATGGAAACCCTCAGCTGCGTGCAAAAGTATTGAAGTAGTCTGATTAAGCGACAGATTATAATAATCCAGATTGTGCGAAATATTGCTTATAATTGCTGGTACCAAAGAGGCTTAACCAAAAGGACGACGACCCAGAACTAATCTACTACGAGCTAATTATAAAATGAAGTGGGTGTCATCGCGTGCAGAACATTAATAACTGAACAGGTCGCATGAAGGTATGGCAATTGACACTGTCTGGCTAGTACTAGGCTAGGCTTTGAACCTGGCATTTTGTAAATATTTGACCGAGGAACAGTACGAAATTTTATGCTAATCTGTAAGCATGGTTATAGTAAACGATAGCTATGCATGCAATATCCGTATACAAAACTACCAGACTCGTTTTACGTTTGAAGTCATAAATAAAGTCAAATTGACGACTTTCGATTCTACATTTCAGCATTGTATTTTACGTTGCCTTTACTACGAGTGTGCAAATTCTTTTCAAAACATAGGAACTATATTTGTACAATATAGGATTATAATAAAACAATATATAATTTTCTACCAATGGATCTATCTATCTTTATTTGCAGCTACGCGAACAGCTGTGAGCAATGGTCGAAAAATGTAAAGACACGTCATTCAAGTTGAGAGTGCTAAATTTCATATAAACATTACTCTCAATCGACTGACTGATGACCTAACTTAGACACGTTCAGTTAAACTTAAGTTCAAGTTTGCGCATAAATTCGGAACACCTCGATTAAGAACACCAGCACACATACAAGCACATGAATAAATTTCGATAATTTATTACTTTTGCATCTTCGGTTCGTAACTTTTGCAAAGTTAAGGTTCCAAGTTAGATCAAGATTGAAGATTACAGGAGTTAGGAGGGTAACGAAGGTAAATTGTATCGGGAAGTTGGGATTACGAAATCGGAAGCTGTAGAATACTTTGAGGAAGGGCTTATGCCCCGAAGCACGTTCTCCCCTTCTACTTAAGGCGCAGGGTCGGGAAGAAGGGCCCGCCAGCAAACAGCAAGTCTCCAACTTCGTTGTTTTCATAATAAAAACGTTTATTTATATGTGTAATCTGCCGAGCCTTTTCTCAACAAGTTGGGGTCGGCTTCCAGTCTAACTTGATGCAGCAGAATACCAGTATTTTACATGGGCGACTGCATATCTGACCTCCACAACCCAGTTAGTACTGGGTAATACTATACCCCTTGGTAAGACTGGTTGTCAGACTTTTAGGGCCACTGACTACCTAGCGACTGTCAAAGATCTACAAATGACACAATTTTTGTTTAAAATAAGACGGTCTAATGTTAAATATATAGTCTCCTCAAGATGGATTTAGATACCATATATGTATGTGCATCAAAAGACGTATATAAACCAATATCATAATAGAGGAGAAAAGCTCACGTGGTAAGCAAGATACTGTCAAGTTTAGAAGCTGGTTTGAGTAAAATATTCGGTCTGATTTTTCCACAATTTCATGAATAAATCTTAGAAATAACATATTCAAATGACGGAGGTTCGTCTTGACATAATTTGGAACTGATTACTCAAACATTTTGGTTGAATACTTGTGAAAGCGTAACTGAATTTATGATTGTCGTGATAAACTAACATTAGGAGGCATTATTGATATGTAAATCGATTATTTGAAGCTTTTTTTTTTTTTTTTTTTTTTATCGTGGTAAAATCATCAAATGAGTCCTCCCACCCAGGGCAGAGTGGGAGGAACTGTCAGACTTGTACTGACTAAAATCCACGGTGTCCTTCAATAGCCCTTTATGATCCAGGGTCACGGTAATTCTATAAGTCCCGCGACCCCGGCAGGCTTTCGCCCTCTAGAGGGGGGCCCCGTCATAATGCTGACACTCTTTGAGGCGCGCGTGGAACACAACGCGCCGTCGACCCGGGCATGGTCCATGGTCGGACAGCGAGTCGCCCATTACTCGCCGCCCGCAAGCCCGCGCCTACGGTGGCCGGAGATCGTCTGCTGACGTCCGGCGCCGTGGGCGTCTACCACTGCGGCTGGGGTGGAGGGAGGACGCTGTCCTCTCCCTCACGCGGCCCGCCTCCTCCTTCGCGAGCATGACTGCTTCGCAGAAGGAGGCGACCGCTTCCCACTCCGTCTCGCCCCGCAGCATGGCCTCGACCAGTGCCGGGCGCGAGAGGTCTCCGCCTATCGCCGCCGTGAGGACACGGCGGTGCTCTGCCCAAGCGGGGCAGTCCTGCACCGTATGCTCCACCGTGTCCTCCGGGCGGTCCTCGCAGTGGTGACACCCAGGCGTTTCCTCCTTCCCCATCAGACACAGGTACCTCCCGAAGCTTCCGTGTCCAGTGAGGACCTGCGTCATGCGGTAGGTCAGGACGCCGTGACGCCTATCCAGCCACTCCTCAAAGAGGGGTCTTACCGCCGCGATTGCGGCGTGCCCGATTATTTGAAGCTTGAGGAGCTTTTGAAGTCTACGTCACATTTGCCTAATGTTTTGGTTCATTTAACAAAATATTTTTTCTCACGGGTGAGAAACGATGGCGGAGCTCGTGGCTAAATAATAACAGCCGCTCGGGTCGATCTTTAGGTTAAGCCATGCTTGCCTAGGTTTGTGTGTGGATGGGTGGCCACCCATTACATACCGAGTTTCCTCCGCGCCTCGGAAAGCACGTTAAGCCGTTGGTCCCGGCTGTCATTTGTAGATCTTTGACAGTCGTTAGGTAGTCAGTGGCCCAAAAAGTCTGACAACCAGTCTTACCAAAGGGTACCGTATTACCCAGTACTAACTAGGTTGAGGAGGTCAGATAGGCAGTCGCTCCATGTAAAATACAGGGTATTCAGCTGCATCCGGTTAGAGTGGAAGCCGTACCCAACATAGTTGGGAAAAGGCTACGCAGATCATGATGAGGTGAGAAAACATGGCTTCAGAATTTTTCTAGACGTATTAAGCAAGGGTGTTGATCTGATCAAAACTCATTCTTTCTTTGGACATGAAGATACCTTTTCCCTCCAGTAGAAAGGTTACAGGCAGGCAGATTTTGTGATACCTGAGATGTACATAAACTTAAAGGAAAGTAAGCCATTAGTGTCCCCTTTACTTTTAAAAACAATGTCACTAACAAGACTTTCAAAGACGTAAAACTTTTTACATTTATCTTCATTATTTTCAGGAACATGTTCTGTGAAAATACTACGTAAGGTATAAATTCATGCCAGGGCTGCGGGACTGTTCGAAAGAGATACCGTGGCCCTGAAACACAAAGGGCAAAGAAGGAACATGGATAGGTTTTAGTCAGTACAAGCCTGACACTCCCTTCCGCTCCGCCCAGAGTGGAGGGAGCGGGGGGGGGGGGGGTCATTTGATGATTTCCCATCCGAAAAAAAAAAAAAGCTAAAAATTCATTTTATTTCTAAGCGCACCCACCTGTGAACAGCGTGAACATGATATGTACAGGTTTTCTGTAAAGTATGTGACAAATACCTAATTTCGTACAGTAGCGAAGGGTCAATTTTGTAAGAGGTAAGCCGGAGTACATATCTTTAATTTGCTTATATTATTTGTCTTTAAAATACTGACTGTGCCATTTTTCAAAGGGAAGCCGGTAGGAATCGGGTTGTATGGCACCTTCGCCACTGGTATCGTATCCTTTGAAATACGCGTTATGTTTTTCTCGAGAGAAAGAACAAAAGCTGTGGTTTACTAAACCTTAATTCTCTGAAATGCGATATATTTTGTTCTGCGAAATCTTAGAGCCAATTTCATTTGTGAAATTGAACACGATCAACTATCTTAACAGCGTTCAAGACCTGTTCAGTGTCATTATTGTTATGTCATAATGATTCGAAACGCGGTATACATGTGCTTCATTCTTCGCGGTGTCAAAGAATTATTTATTTTCGACGCAATAATCAACGTTTACATAATAATATATCAAACGATAGCAAATCATACGTCAACTTACATCATATTGTAACAAATTATTGGTCATCCTCATCATCAACATACGATAAAACGTCATATATAAGTAAACAAACGCAAATAAAATGATACAAGGGGTCATAAATGTCAGTTACGAGTATCTAGACGGGTGTATCATCAGAAGCGGGAAAAATAACTGGGGTCATACCATCACCTCTTAGCATAAACATAGCGTAATCAGCGTATACTGCTAACGCACAGGCCTCCTTTATATAAGAATCACCCCATATTATTTAAATAGAAAATTATTTAAATCTTACTTCAATGTGGGCAAGATATGGACCAAGAAATTCTGTATAGATCCATCTCTTTCCCACATTGAAGTGACATTCTACTTACTTTTATAAATGCGAAACTTGTTGGATGGATGAAAGTTAGTGAGGATGGATGGATTTGTTACTCTTTCACGAAATCTTGAACGGACTCTGATAAATTGAACATTGAATTGCCGCCATAGAATGTAGTGAAGAGCATATCAGAAGCTTTCGAATGGCATAATTATGTGTCACCGCTGTTAAACGATTTTATTTTGGTCGAAAGGTCCCATGGTTCTTTGGCACACAGATTAGTTTATAACCTGGATTAACACATAGCATACTCTTTCCCGGTAGCATTAACATGTGGGACAATTATCGAACTGCGTGCTGCTTTGGGAATAAGCTAGTTAAATTAAAACTGCTATAAGAGGTGCTGGTACAGGCCCCGATCTCATATTCTCAAACTCGTCAGTGTCAAAGATAAACGCGTTATCAAAACGTGTGATAAACTTGAAAACTCTACGTTCACAAATGCCGTCTATTTTTATATTCAGTATTTACTTACATATTTACTTTTAGATGGCAGTGTTATTTGTTTTACAGTTTCTGTATGGAAACAAAGTCTTGTGGTGTGAATACAAAATACGAGTACTTCCCGATGGCGTAACAATCGCTGATGTTGAATTAAATATTCAGGAAGAGAAAAGGTTCTACATTAAACATACATAGCTGTGATTAACATCTTACCTTCTAAGAAACTTTGAAAACTATAAACGATTTTTCCTAGTGATCTTTAGTACCATTTCACCAGTTATGTTTAGGCGCCATTTAATAGAGGATATCAAGTACCTAATATGATATTTGCAGTTCGAACAATGATAAATTTCCTGACAAAGCGCAAAATGTGGTAAAAGACTCGCAGATACATTAGCTAAGCTCTCAATGCACTTAGTACTTTTTTTTTTTTTTTGACGTTGTATAATCATCAAATGAGTCCTCCCACCCAGGGCAGAGCGGGAGGGACTGTCAGACTTGTACTGACTAAAATCCACGGTGTCCTTCAGTAGCCCTTTATGTTCCAGTGTCACGGTAATTCTACGAGTCCCGCGACCATGCACTTAGTACTTACTGAATTAATCTAAATTAAGTTTTCCGGTCAATGTGGCGACACTTGGGGGAGGCCTATGTCCAGCAGTGGACGTCTTTCGGCTGAAATGATGATGATGATGATGATGAAGTTTTCCAGCTAAAGTTGCAAGCAGAGCAAGTTGGTCCAGATGTACCTCTCAAGTTATCATCTTGGCACTTGCTCACTATAGGTCCGACATCACTAGTTCTATCAATGACTTCAAACAGGTGAAAAAGTATGATTTTATTTATTTATGTACACACAAAATACTTAACAAGACTTAACGTGACTTAGTTATTTTACCTATATTACTGTGATTATATTATTGAGATACTGAGGGAGAGAACCGAATTGTTAAAATAAAGTAAAAAAAGCCTTTATTCGCTGACCAAAATACAGTACTTTTTAAACTTATGTAAATGTAATTTTAAATCTGGTTAGTAAAGATACTGATACTGTTAGCTTGCGTGATCCCACTGCTGGGCAAAGGTCACACCTCATCCTCATGACCATCATCCTCCTCATCCTCCATGTCCTCATGACTTCTAGTTGCTACGATCCAGGGCTAATGTGGGCCACTGGTCGTTTGTTTTGTCCAGCTCGTCCCGCCATCTTCTACGAGGTCTGCCGCGACACCTTCTGGCTGTGTCAGGGCTCCAGAAACTGGTTATTTTGGCCCACAGCTTATTGGGCATCCGGCAGACTTGGTTAATAAAGAAATCAAGGAAAAAGTAACTTAATTCTATTAGGTAAGTAATAATAGTTAGTACACGTGTTTAAAATAAATGTTTTCATTCATCCACTACAATGCTACAAAAAAAAAATCCCCGTATTCTATCCTTATTTAAAAATAGACATAAACGTTCAGGAAAATACACTGAAAATGTGTTCCAAACATATTATTAAATATTATCCTTTTCCGTCATATAAATGTGGGACGTATAATTTAGCAGTTTGCTTACAAATTATGCTAAATAACTGTATAATTTGAAATTGGCTGTGGGAACCAGACAACAGAGGCAGAAACAAACAGCTAATTACGTTTAAGATTAGCAAACATGCAAAACTGTGATACAAGCATGGATGTTTTAGCGTCAAGAAGTAGTAAGATGGCTGTTTAGCAGTAGCGAAGGGTCATTTTTTTAAGAGGTAAGCCGGAATACATATCTTTAACTTGATTTTAATATTTGTCTATGGAATACTGATTGTGTTCGTTTCCAAAAGGGAATTCGGTGGGAATCGAGTTATATAGAGAACCTTCGCCACTGCTGTTTAGAATGTGCTATTACAAATTCATTATTTCAGAGGTAAGCTAGTTAGTTTACACCTAGTGTACTCCACCAACGATCTACTAAAGTAGAATCCTAACATCTAATGCGGATTTGACCGAAACATTTTAATTTTGTTTGAGATTTTTCGATTGGTTACGTAATTTTACAGAACATATAGGGTGACTGGTAATTAGTGACCGATACTTAAACACGTGATTGTACTCATGATAACAAACAACTTTCCCAAAGATATTTTTTTTTTATACTCATTCACTTTTATCACAATATAACACAACAGCGACTTTGACCTATCAGCTGTTAGCCGCGTGCCGCCGTTCTGTCTGATTACTATCGTACCGTGCAACAGTGGGTAGGCAGATAATATCTGAGGTTCCATAAACTTATAAGAAAGAATCCATATATACAGGGTTAGTTTCCAAAGACCAGCCAAATTCTCAGATCTGATGCAGTACATCATTCTGAGCCCCCCCACGTAGAAATATTTCATCGGTTATTAAAAAAATCAGCTGTTTCCTACAAAAGTGCAATACCTACACGGGCAAAATGTATGGAACAGCTGTTTTTAAAAAAAGCCGACGACATAATCAAACCATGAAAAACTTGTTGAGAAAATCTTATCCAAATTCTCAAGGATCACCTTTTGGACTCATGCTATGCCTATATTTCGCCATAATTCCTATGTTATTAGCTCATTGTAGTTTCTGCCAGTTATTATGCTATGTCAAAAGATTCTTTGTGACAAGTAGTTATCTTATGAATACTATGGACTTACTTGTAATCAACGAGTTCCCACAATTAGTTGAGTAATGTCGCAACAACACTAGTGTGTCAACTAAGTGTTTTAAATTACATATCCTATGTTTCTAGATACTATAAGATATTATTCAGGTCCAATTTTGGGCAATGTTACAAAATGCTATTCCATACTTTTCAGAATTATGCATTTTCCGACCTCATGTACGCTATTAATTTTATTTTTTATTTTTTTTTATTACGAAATGGGCCCGCTCTTGACCTCGATCACGCCTGATGGAAAGCGATAGATGAGGTCTATGATGGGACGAGCGTGCCCAGAAGATGCCTGTTCACTCTTGCTTTGAAGGCTGACTACATATTTTTTTTTTTTTTTTTTTATTTCAGCAAAAGGGTATACAGGGTGGAAGGGACACCGACGTGAAATCGATTACCACGTATTCAGTACATCATTCTAAACACCCCACATAGAAATTTTTCATCGCTAATTTTAAAAAATATCTGCTGTTCCATACATTTTGACCGTGTAGGTAACAGCTATATTTTTAAGCTTATACTGTCACTTACGGGATATCTTCCGTGATTGTTCATTATTTTGATATCCCGTAAGTGACAGTATAAGTTTAGTTGTAAACCGTGAAAGCTTAAAACAGTGTTAGCTATTTTTTTTTTTTTTTGGTGAAGAATTTCTTTGTGGCCCCGGCGCAGAATGATGTACTGAATACGTGGTATATTATTTCCCTTTCTAAAATAAATAAAATGGTACACGATAACTCCATTATCTGACCACCACCCCAACCAACAATTTGCCCAATTTGAAAGCCCTTTTCAACCGTTGAAAGGCCATTTTCCTATGTTGCGGTTTGACCCTAAAATGCTGGCATTTTAAATCAGGTCTCCACTCAACGAAAACCTTTTTCCAAGACCCATTTACTCATATAGGAACCTTTTTAACATAGGTACTGACCATATAAGAGAGAACTCGTTGACAAAGTCAATTTCGAAAGCGTTAACGTTTGCTAAGTGAAAACTGAATTTCCAATTTTCTTGTCTACGTTTTTGTGGTGGGGTCTTGGGTCAAATCGGTTAGGTCTTGGTGTAGTACCAATATGCACCCGAATGCATGCCATAGTATTCTTGTGAAATTAGAAATCCACTCGAATCAATGAGATTTGGAGTTGAAGTCGTACTTCCCTAGAAAGTAAAAAGGCGAAAGTTTTGAAACGATTAACGTCTTACAGTTATAAATTAATAATAAAAAAAATAATTGACACTCGCGCTGTTTTGATTGACCAGTAATAGCAAGCCAAATCTGTTGCAAACTCGTCAATCAAGTCAAGAAGTAACTTCAAGAATTTCTTGAATTTCAGATCCCAATGGTAATTGGTTCCTGACATATGTGAGACAAAATTTATAAGTCGGTTCCCTCACATTATTATATTATCCAAATCTACCTACAAAGGTAAAAGTAACTGTGTCAATTTCTTTCCCACAACAAATTGCATTACAAAAACCGATTCGGCATCACATCTTTCCATACTCTGTATAAAGCTAAAAATAATGGGCGGAACACACGTGCGGGTAAATATAGCGCGGTCGCGTTCAAGGAACCCGCGATATTTGTTTACAAACCGGCTGATTGTGTAACCGATTCGTAATGAAGGCGTGTCAAGGAGGGTATGTAGTTCTTGGAGTTTGTGGTCGGAATAAAGACTATGTTTTTAAAGACATAAGTGCGATAAGTAGAATCAATCTATGTTTTCCTCTAACTGTGTCGACAAGAATGTATAATGAATATATATGTATTTTGACGACACGGTTGGCGCAGTGGCTGGGGATTGACTGCTGCGCTTCGTGTCGCGGGTTCGATTCCCGCACGGAACAAATATTTGTATGGCCTACAAGTAGTTGTTCCGGGTCTGGCTGTTTGTGTATGTGAATTTAAATGTCTGTATACGCACCCACGATACAGGAGAAATTCCTAGTGTGGGGCAACGTTTTTTTAAAAAGAAAAAAAAGAAAAGAAAGAATGAATCGACAGAATTACTTGTATACCTAGGCTCGCTGAATAGTACATGGGACTCAAACACGAGAATGAATTAGTATACAGAGTGTAAACAGACCCTTCACAAATCAGTCAAACAAGCATTCTGTACATAAAACTAAGTAAATATAAGCAAAAGTTATTCTCTCAAATTAGTCTCGATGAAACGCACTCAAAGCATTGTGCTGATGGATGGATTGAATAGTACGGGGGTCGTGGAGGTGTTTAAAGTAAAAATCTTACATTAAAAACATGTATTTAAAAAAAAACTTGTGAAAAAGTTGGAACTTTGACCCCCAATATCTCCGTAACTAAAAGGTTCCAGGAATGCTCTAGAACAAAAAAATGATCGCAAAGGCGAGGATAACAAGTGCCTTTCGGCTTCGTTAAGGGTCTATTTACACCCTTTAGGTATTAGGTACACTCTGTCTAACCCTTCGAGTAGTACTTAAAGTTAAGGTTACATTTTATCAGAGGATGAGTGCCGTTTATCGTTTCTTCTCCATTAGCAAAAGCTTTGAATTTCTAAATGTAAAATACAAGCCCTAAAGTTTGTAGTACTGAGCGAAAACCGATCTCTTCAATGTCTAATTAGCATATTAAACTACATCGGAAATCAACCGGTTTAAATCAGCGCTTAATTACTTTCGCTCATCCGTAGTACGGAACGCAGATCATTAATAACTGCATATTAAACAGCTCATTTGCATATACGAGTCAGAAATGAAAATTTAATCACTCTTTCATATATCCCTGCGGCAATCCGCACGGTTCGAGGGCGATGGTATTAAGAAAACCCAAAACATAAAATCACGCCTCTTAACCCTGAAGGATTAGGCAGAGGCTCAACTAATATTACACCCACATTTCGCCAAGTACCAAAGTCCTCTGTAGAAGTTGATGGCAATAGACTCGCCGTAGTCTATTGCCATCAACCGGGGACGTATTTAGACTCCATAGCTGACACCTGACAGAGAAATTACTGATGGACGAACCCTTTGGCCAAACTGGAAATCGAACCGTCATGCCTAGCAGTCACGCTTAACACCACAAGATCAATAAGACACAAAATCAAAATATTTTATTTCACATAGGCCTTCATGGGCACTTATAAAACGACGAGAAAAAGGTGCACGGTTCGGGCTGGTCGTTTAATATGGAGAAGAACCGGCAAGAAACTCCATGGATACTCTTTTAAAACGATTTGCTTTTACAATATTATCATGTTACAGCATCATCTGCCTAGCCTTTTCCCAACTATGTTAGGGTTGGCTTCCAGTCTAACCGGATGCAGCTGAATACCAGTATTTAACATGGAACGACTGCCTATCTGACCTCCACAACCCAGTTAGTACTAGGCAATACGATACCCCTTTGGTAAGACTGGATTATCATGTTACAGCATTAGTACTTAAGTATGGGAGGACAGCGTAGGCCCGACAATAAGTCGTTCATTTTTCCATACATCCCTGCGAATCGAGATTCGAAGGCAATGGTATTATAGAAAACATTTAAATCCATTCTGGTATTAATCAGATTAGTCACAAACTATCACTTTTAAATGCATTAGTTAGATTTCGTAATGCATCTAGCATGCAGTCAGTAACTAGGTATTTGTGTCGCGGTAAAAAACTCCCGATCGCCTTTTTCGAAGTGTGCTAACGACCGGCGCACGCGTTTAGCGTACAGTTGGATAGAGAAGTGAAAAGATTACATCGAAGTTTTTGTTTTAAATGTAGGCGTTATTGATACATAATAGTTTAAGCACGCGATGATTGGGTAACGTTTTGCGGATGTTTAGCCTATTAGGCTGCTGTCCTTCCTTTAAGGTCAATAAATTCGATGCATTTTTCGTTTGCAATAAGAAAATATCACAAGAAACTAGTTAAAGATGTCGTTTCGTTGATCTCTAGCGGGAAACACGACCTCAAACACACTTTTCTTGCTTTGTTTTTTTACATAACTGTTTTCTCAGTAAATGTAGCAGTGGTATCAATTAATAACTATATCGAATTCTAAAACGGACACTAGCGAAAAAGCGTGGCTATTAAAAAGGCTATTTTTTTGTTAAACGCTAACGATGCGTGCCTAAATGCCACACGATAGTGTACTACCAGTCTTACAATAAGGCCGACAGCATAGTTTTTACTCCCGGAATTTTTGTTTTCGAAAGTTGATTGACACAATTAAACATCATTTCCATGTTAATAAAAGTACAGAGATTACACATACGAGAATATGAACAGATTTGTCTGCTGTAGAGTGCAGAATAGTTTATTGTAGTTCTTAATAACTTTGACTATGAAAGTTTCGTTTGCGAGTGAGCGATGTGTTTTGTTTTTGCAAGCTTACTCAGGTCTACACCCAGCCTAACAATGGCAAAAACACCACGTGCTACTATCAGGCATTGTTGTTATATTCCATATTCATTTTGTAATATTATTGAACTTGTAATCACAATTTATGAATTTTATTTACCTTTTTCCCTATACCCAACAAGTAACTGAACAAAATAAACCGCAATATTTACATCATAACTCCTGGAACTGAAGTAACTCGTTTTAGTTGCAATGTTATGGCTCCGGTGATTATGGAAAATGACAAGTCAAATCAGGTGAAGAGATTATTTATAACCTCAACTGGTTGGCATTTTTTTTCCCAGGCATTTGTGTTATTTCAAATTAATCACTTGGTTAATAAGAGCTACAACAGTAGCTTTGTTTTTCTCTAACTAGATCTGTTCTCCCTATAAGTGTAGAGGTAATTAAGATAAGGCATGCCTGACGTAAGCCCCATGTGTTGAACAAATATGCAGAAGTCTTGTAGTTCAATTGTGTCACACTATCTTCGCCATTAACGCATATTTAGGAGCAAATTAAATCGAAAATCGTTAGAGATAAACTGTTGAAGTGTATTTTGTCGATTTAAATAAGTTAATATTTCCTGTGTTTACAGTTGAAAGTCGAGATAAATCGAATAAATTAATGACATAAAACGTAATTGCGTACATTGTTGCAGAGATCTCAAAGATCATATCGTTTTCGTGTAACTAATTAAGAAAACACCAGGAAAACGAATAAAAAAACAACCGTTTTCGATTATAACATCGATTCTAAAACTCACCTTGTGTGAATGCCGATGGTGTGGGGTCACCGGCGGTGGATGTGAAGGCGGCTGTGGCACCTGGTTCTGTCCGGTTACGACAACCGGGAGACCGTCCACGATGGTCACCATCACCCTCTTGTCACCACTGCGTCGTCGCTCAGCGGAATTCCTCCTGCGACGCTGTTCATCTACCACGGGTCTAGCGAATACCGTTCTACGATCAAAGTTTCGTGGATCGCTTTGGTTTTCTGCTGCCCTGGTAGCTGGCGTGTGGCTTTTGGAGCGTTTTAGTAGTCTCATGACATGAGATTTGAGAGCATCAGGCTTGCTGACAGGAGGTGGTAGCTCTGGTTGCTTGTGTTTGTATGACTGTGAGTGCGCATGATGGCGCTGCACGGATACCGTGTGCCCCATGCCTGGTGGTATCACGTTCGACAGGCTCTTGACTGCGTACGCAGCATCAACTTTGTTCCCGGCGACGCACGATACCTCGTACATTCCGACACTACCGTTCCCGGCGGCTCTCCCGTGCACTTCCACTTACAAAACCATGTTTTATCAACTTATCCTATTACACTGCAATCCTTTTGTACTATACAGTTTATGCTTTCCAACAAAGCATCGTATAACACGCACTTTACACGGAATTGGTAACTTCGATGAGTTCGTTGCTTACATTTGAAAGAGTGTTCGTTATGATTGTCGCACTCGCACGTGTACGAAGGAAAATAATTTAACAGGTCGGACCGGTTGTGAAGAATTTTCGCGTGAACCGAGTTTATTAATTGGGCGGAGTGACGCAGATACGTCTTAACCGCGCGCGAGTCGCCGACCAACTGAGCAGCGAGCAAGCACGCACGGGGCGCGCGGCAGAGGCCGTATGATAGTGATAACGAATGATGCGTTGAGTCGGCGAGGTCCCTATAATCCGCGAAAAGGTCAATGTTTCGATGAAGTCAGCGGCAATTGCTGTAATTGGCGGATAATGTAACGTGAATTGGATAATGTGTGTGCTTGACGAAATACAGCGGGATACAACGCCCTCTTGTGTTCGTCGTTGTATTGTATTTCTGTGCATAAATGTGAATTATTCAGGAGCGTTTGGCAAACAAAGTTGAAATAGCTTTTCGCGCGGTTGGGACGCGATTCTGAAGCTTTACGGTATTTACATAAGTTAAAAACAATAACACTGCCTTTTATGTTGTTATAATTCTTGTGTAACACTGGTAACATTCAAAACAAAAGTTCCAGCCTAATACACTCAAAATATTTAGGTCAACAAAGTTCCAACGTGTTGCCATACTCCTAAAACCGCAACGGACAGTGTTGCCAGTTTTATTGAATTCAAAACTATTTCGCTCATTCCACTCCAAGTTGGACTGGCCTGAATATCTGCAACACGTATATGAGACCGGAAACGGAGACGTGGGTAGAATTGACATTGGCTTTTGTTTAAAAATGGAACGATTGCCGCTTAAACGCGGCGTTTATCTATGATAGTTTGACAGTTATGTTTTGAAATGTCGCCATTTTGGAATCGAATTTTGATTTGACAAACATACCACAAATTAAATCAGTAACCAAACGATTCTTGGAAAATCTAAATTATACCTACGTAAGCATTATGTTTTATACTCTCTTACTACTAAATCAATTTCAGGGTTCGCTTCACCGCTAAAACAACTAAGAAAGAAAAGGATTTTCCGACCACCATTTTCATTTTGCGAAACATCCATTTATAAATTTAAAACAACATAATTGGTTCTTGGACAGCCGAAGATTTTTGAGTCCTCTGGTCCTCAGGCGCTAAACGAATACCTCGTTATTGTTACTTAAGCTATGGAATTTCCTTTGAGAGATAAGAGCCCGCTTTGAAATGTATTTCTTAACTGCAAAGTAGCCTTACAATTACTTTGGTTTAATTTTATAGTAGTTAGTGTTTTGAGTTTGTAATTAACTGAGAGATTAGATATTGACGGCAGGGTTTTTATGACATTTTTTTTAAGTTTATCCTTAACCAGCACTAGATAGTGCAAAGAAATCTGTCATTGTGTCGATACAATCTGTCATTTTGTCGATTCTTCCGTCAATGAAATCCTTGTCTACGGTGGTCATGCTACGGGGGCTGGTCGAGATCTAAAACCTTACTTATCATGTGCTTTTGCTCAGCGTTATTCCTGTCTCTGTCGAACTGCGAGTATAAGAAAGAGACGGTAACGCACGTGCTAAGTTAATAGACCAGATTCTTCATGTCTTGGAGGACCAATTTTACTGCACACCTTCGACAGTTTTATTTGCAATAACCCGCACCTTCTTCTTTCATATTAAAAAGAAAATTACAAGTAGAACCAACCGATTTAAAATACACGAAGAAAATTCTTACTGCAAGTCATAGGTCATGAGTTCGAACCCAAGACACGTCACACAACAACGTGAACACTCAGTTTGTTTGCAATTATCCCAAGTTTCGTTGAAGGAAAACATCGTGAGGAAACCAAACATGCCTAAGAGATATTTCTCGACGGCTTGTGAAGCCAAGTCAGAGGCCCATGGGCGGCATACAACTCCGACACCAGGTTAGGCACTAACCACACTCAAGACTACAAAGCAGGCAGGGTATTTTAACTTATGTAATAATTTGCTCGCCGTAAGGTAGACTGTAGCCGATCTCATTAATTTATGTACAACACCTAATCTGTACCTACTTTCATAGCAAATAAATTCTGATTCTGTAAAACGCCAAGCAATCAGGCAAGCTTAATTTAGTTTTAAATAATACAGATATTGCATTATAAGTAGCTATCAGTGGCGAAGGTTCCATATAACTCGATTCCTACCGGCTTCCCTTTAAAAAATGGCACAGTCAGTATTCCATAGACAAATAATGTAATCACATTAAAGATAATGTACTCCGGCTTACCTCTTACAAAAATTTACCCTTCGCTACTGGTAGGTATTACACCAAATGGAATCATAGTGGCAAAGAACAATACAATAAGGCTAAAGCAAGATTGGGCAATCCTAACCAAGGAGTATTTTTAAGCTAGCCCTGAATCTGATCTCAATCGGCAGTTTGCGAAACAGTCAATAGTCATAACTGTCGAGTGATTGTACTACCGTGACCTCAGAGCTGAATTGTTATAGAACTAGATTGTGACGGCAACTCTTGATTTTACTACAAGAATGCCTGATTGCCGTGTAACATTCTGCCTGAAGAAGAATGTTTGAATGTCCCCGAGGGACAGAGGCAATGGTGTAGTACCTACCAGTAGCGAATGGTCGATTTTTGTAAGAGGTAAGCCGGATTACAGATCTTTACTGTATAGAATATTATTTTTCAAAGGGAAGTCGGTAGGAATCGGGTTGTATGGAACCTTCGCCACTGGTACCTACATCTCGCCAGTTATGTAGAAGACATATTATGTCATATCAGCATGACCACCGTAGGAGATGTAAGTAATCCCTATAATCGAGCACACATTCTCCTTGTTGCTTCTAAGAAATTCCTGATGGGAAAAAATCCAGACCTGAGACCACCGTTTCATTTATTTCAATCTCCCCTTTCAAAGCCACGCTCTTATTTACTCCTTTTTCTTTCATATCATTCCTCACACAATGTATTCATATTGACTGACCAAAGTATTGAACAGTTATTCATACTAATATTATAAAGAGGTAAAATTTGTTTGTATGTAGGGGGAAATCTCTGGAAGTAATGAACCAATTTTAAAAATTGTTTCACTGGTAGAACGCTACAGTATTCGTGAGTGCTATAGGCTATAAATTATAAAGATATCATGCATATTAGCCGAGCTATCACAATTTTCGCGGACGAAGTCGCAGGCGTAGTGCTAGTTTGTTATAAAATCATTCAATATGTACGTGGTGATTGTGAAGGTAAGCCTTATTACTACTACGTTGTGTGATATGCTTCATTGGTCGCAGGCGCAGCTGCACAGTGCTAGATAATGATTCGATTCTGAGGTCGGATAGTGTTGTTGAGATTTTAGATAGAGAAACATGGTTTTAAATAATATAACACAAAGTAACAAATTTAGAATATTGAGCAATTTTGTCCGAACCTACTTTACAATCTTCCGCTAAGTATCGTCGGATTTGACATCTCTGTCAAACCCCTCATGTTAAAATGGCAGTATTTAGGTGAAATAACCGTTTCCACCAAAGCTAGAATTAAACAAAGGCGTTTAATTGAAATATGTTTTCACTTTCCATATTCAGCTTTTTATTTATATTGAAAGGCATAAATATTTCCAGTTTAATAATTGACTACACAGCTTAATTGTTTATCTTAATAACGAAAGCCACAGGTGAAAGCATCAATTTATTTTTTGTACTATATTCTAGAAATGTTTTCAAGACAAAAGCAAAAGACAGCTTTTCAAATTCTGAACTCTATTACCGTACAGTGAAAGTAGTTATTAAGATAAAACATACAAACTACCCTACAGTGCTTGATTGATACCGACTTCTATCTATGACTGCCAAAATTAACTATCATCACTATCACTACATAGTATAAAACAAAGTCGCTTCCCGCTGTCTGTCTATCCCTATGTATGCTTAGATCTTTAAAACTGCGCAACGGATTTTGATGCGTTTTTCAGTAATAGATAGAGTGAGTGATTCAAGAGGAAGGTTTATATGTATATATTGCACCCGTGCGAAGCCGGGGTGGGTCGCTAGTAGTCCTATAAAACAATTATATTTATCGACCTATTCCTTGTGCAAACTGCTCATTGCCAGTAATGCCGCCCACAGTAACAAAACGAGCCTATTACAAGCAGTGCTGCAGTGGCAGGTAGTTTTGTCTTTATTACTAGACATAAAACGGGGCTACTAACCAGCTGTGAGCACAAACAAGATAGGGTACAGTATGCCAACTTCATGCAACGAGTGACAACGCACGCACACAAACACATGCTTCACATACGGTAAGTACAAGCGCATTCGCGAATGTCATTTGTTTCAGTTTATCACGCACACATAGACACGCTTCACGTAACGCGAGTGTAAGTACAAACGCACTCGCGATTGTCTTTTATTTGGGAGTTGAAGCAGTTACGGCCAAATTGTAGACCGGGGACTTACTACTACTATTTGTAGTTTGAACTCGGGCAGGGCTTGTCTTACTTTGTGTTATTGATTTCATAACCACTGCTCTCAAGACGGCGAAAGAAAACATTGTGGGGAACCCGGCACACTAGAACCGAAAATACGTCCTCCTATCTTCGCTGTTCCGCTGGATCAGCTCACTCCCTCGCTCAGAGAGAAGGCTTGTGTTCCCAGCAATAGGTACATTTACGCAGTAGGTAAACGTACCTACTGCTAGGAACACAAGCCTAATGAGGCTGGTTATACTATGCAGCCGGCCTTCTGTACTATTCTATGGAGTATATGAGTCACTAGTTCAAGTTAACAACAGCCAATATTGTGAGAGCGAGTGAAAGTCCATGACGCACCTTTGTTGATTGATACTAAGACCCCACCCAAGTGGAACTATGAAGTAAGGTTATGAATAAGTAGAATTTCTTCTTTCGTAAGGTACTTGAAAATTTATTATTAGATTTGCTTCGGAATCCTTCAGAAACATAATTAAGTAATAATAAGGTAGAGAGTTTCAAAGTGCAAGTGGCCGTGAACACACAAACCATGATGAAAAAAATAATGGGAACAGAGAAAAAAATAAAAAGGATGGACGTAAAAAAACCTACAGGGGAATACCATCGATGAGACACAAACATTTATAATGCCATCCCCAAAATTATCAGTTTATGAGGATGAGGACAGTGATACCAAAATGATTGAGAATCAAATAACTGCACATATGCGGATGATGAATAATGAAAACTGAGTCACTCAGTATTAATAAAATTATGATAACAACACAACATGGCAGGAAAGAAAAAACACCCGAAATGCACAATAACGTTAAAATCCACACAACACAATTCCCAAATAGTGACTACCTACAATAATTATAACTACAGTAAAATTCATTGATACATCTACTGCTAAGTAAGACACCGATACCATCAACATTACGAAAAGCAGAGGTGAAAGCGATGTTCCACCTTCAATGCAACAGCACACACTATCATCTACCAAAGCCATCAATGAAGAATTTCAAAAAAAACAAACTCGTTCATCTAAGCCCTCATTCCTACTACATTTACAATTGCAACACGTGAAGTGAGCAATGTTAATCACCAAGCAGTGCTCTGGCTGTTACGATTAGATTTTGTAACGTTAAATCTATAGAATAGAATACCGAAACTAGGGCCTACAATTATAACCTCATTGATAGACATATTGCTAAACTAGAAGCCGATACCATCAACTTTACGAAAAGCAGATATGACGATGGTGATCCACCTTCATTGCAACAGCACACATCATCAACCGAAACCATTAATGAAGAATTTAAAAACAAACTACTCCTCATGTAAGCCCTCATTCCTATAATGTTTATACCATTGCAACACGGTAAGTGAGTAATGTTAATCATCAAGCAGAGCTCTGCACAAACGCAATACACGTGGTGTACGCCATTACGATTAGATTTTGTAACGTTACTACTGTCAATGTACTTTGAGTACTGTGGGATAGAAAGGTGCGCATTGCTGTAATGCTCCAGATATTTTGTAACAGTTTCAAAGGAATTAACTATAAAAACGCAATTGATGTAGATAGTAAAATAAAGCTGTTTGATGGTTTGATGAAAGTAGCATCGATTCCGAAGACACCATCATCTCATGTTACTTGGTGGCTTCTGCACAACACGTTTCTTTGTTTCATTCTCCCTGACAGCCATCTCTCTTTGTTCACCGTTCACTGGAGAATGATGATGATCATTCCGCACATTTCGACTCAACGTTCTCATTTCCGCTACGTGCAATATCTTTTCATCAGTCTTTTTCATAGCCCAGCACGCATGGACTCAAAATCTCTCAGTAGGGAACCTCTAGAATTTTAGATGATACTAAAGTGACTAAAAACGTAGATTTATTAATTAGATATAGTTACAAATCCTTGTTAATACAGACTGAACTACAGGATTCAACTGATAGGCAAAGCAAATCTACCGGTTTTATTGACTCAGACCATTCGTCAATGTCATTTCCAACTTTAACGATTTGTTATCATGTAAAACTGGCTTCTGGCTTTTATTTTATGTTTACTTGCTTTACTGGTTCTGTTTGAGTTAGATAATAACTTTCTATAGAAATGAATAAGGAAATGGTAAAATTATGTAATAATCAAGAAATATTAAGATTGGAAGACAATTTGTAATGTATACAGGGTGTAACAGAAAGGGTATAGTCATATGGAAGGATATGCTGCAGACCATCAAACCGAACAACTTCCTCCATGGGTTTAGTCCCATACTAAATTTACTCTACTCGACCCAAATGTATGGGACAGCTGATAATTTTTTCGCATTTACGATATTGGACCCATGGAGGAAGTTGTTCAGTTTGATGGGCTGCAGCATATCCTTTCATTTGACCATACCCTTTCTGTTACACCCTGTATACATTACAAATTATCTTCACTTCCCTTACGTATCCACCTTCCTATCGGAAACTCAAGTTTATTTTCCTAACTAATGCACCGATCTCATTAACTAAAATGATCACGAGTGCAATGTGTAAGCAAATGAATGCTGTTTTTTCTTCCAGCCGTGTGTTTGGACAGAAATGGTTCTGTAAACATGTTTGTTTAGGTACGAGTATTTTCGTTATAACGCTTGTGTTTTGGATCAAAACACCTTGTGTTAGGGGTGTTTTTTTTTTACTAGATCGAAAATCAATCACAATATATTGTGATTGATTTTCGAGCCTCTCTTAAATTTTCAGAGGAATATCATCGTTAGCAATGTGTGTGACCAAAATGATATATGCCTATCAGTAGCAAAGGGTCAATTTTTGTAAGAGGTAAGCCGGAGTAAATAATCTTTAATGTGATTATATTATTTGTCTATGGAATACTGACTGTGCCAGTTTTCAAAGAGAAGCCAGTAGGAATCGAGTTGTATGGAACCTTCGCCACTGATACCTAATCACTGTCGCAACCTTGTTTTTTAACGTGCCAGAAATTTGATTATATAGCCTGTATTCCTAAAAACTCATTGCGAGCACCCTATATGAACTTCCATTTTCATTACCCGTCACCCTGTATTGTTTTTATTAAAAAAAAAACCGATAGGACCAAAATTGTTCTCATGCCAGATTAATAACAAAATATTTGTTAGTATTATGAGAGTTACACATTTTTTATCAGTAGCTTATCAGTGAGAACGGGAAATGGGTTTACCATGATCAAGTGGACTGACAAGCGAAGAGTTAATAAAAGCTTATCGTACTTAAGAGCTGCTGTAATGGTGATGCGACGTAAACGAGGCTTAGGACCAGTGCGCCTTAATTATGTAAATACCTTTTAGGATAGAAGGACAACATCACCAATCATCATCATTCTGATCTTAACCCAATTTATTTAGGAACGCCGTAGCATGTCTTCTTATTTATTATTGATTTATTTATTTAAATATTTATGTACACTGAGAAGACAACACAGGAAAATAACATTATAATATATGAGTACAAAGATACTGCTATGTCCAGCAGTGGACGTCTTTCGGCTGAAATGATGATGATGAAGATATTGCTTATTTCATAAGTAATTTCTGCCAGCAGACCCGCAAAAAGGAGAAATGAAAAAGAAATGTAGACGATAGTGTGTGAAAAGGAAGAGAATAATGTGTATATGTGCCTTAACTAACTTAACCTATAAAACTATATAAATAAACATATAAGTAAATATTAATATACACTTATATAAATACATAATGCTTCTTCTTCCATTCTTCTTCATTGGTCGTTGGTATTCCTCTTAGAACCATCTACATTCAAACTCTACAATTTCCTCGCGGAATTTTCCTCATTGCTCCGCAAAACCTGACAACCTATATTTCCCCTTTTAACATAGAAGGGTATTCAACAACATTTCCCGTCAAGTAGGTGTATTAGCTTCCGAGCTTTATACACCACAAATCAATCCCATACCACATTTCCTCACACGAGCAGAACTCCCTTGTCATTTCACGAACAGAATATCGACAGGCAACGTCAGAATGCCGCACAGCATCCGACTCCACAATAGGATGCCTTTTGTACATCTATCAAACGCCTCGCTACGCCTTACTCATGCTGCGTTCACACTTTACTTTTATTTTATATTCCGCAATAAATATTGGTGTTGTTTCATAAAATCTAATTGTGTAAGTGTTATACGGTAGTTATGAAAGAGTGATATAATCGAGTAAAATGGTCCATTTAAATGTGATTGGCGTGAAACGATTGTGTTTTTTAACTAGGTAATTGTGAAAACAAACTCGATTCCGACTAGTATTGAAGTATGCGCTCAACTAAGTGCTCTAATGCAATAAAATACATGTAACATGTCAAGAAATTACCCATAGAAAGCTACATAATATTTCCATTCTATGTATTTCAACACCAACCACACATTTTCATCCTATAATTTCGTAAAAACCATCTGTTTTCAATCACTCTCCGCCAGTACTAGCTGCATTAATGTAAACTTTCCCCAGGAAACTTCGCAGCTAAAAGAGTTAGCGTAATGTAAACAAATCAAAGGATTTACTATTTCTTGTGATGTCTTTATTTACGTGATAGTACGTATACTGGGTTTCTTCAAAGGAAGTTTTGAAAACACTTCGTGTTAAGCCGCAATTAATGCCATACAGACTAACTTGTTTTTCTGGCTTTAACATGGCAAAAAAACTACAAATATGTTTTAGACTTGATTTTTGATATTTATTTCATGATTTTTACAAATCTCTTTAACTCAGCTCCCAAAAAAATAACCCTATTTATCTTCTACCACGCCTCAAAACCTACATCAAGCATAAAATCGTATCGCCTCATAAGTTTCAACTAGACCTAAGCTCCCGAAACACACAAGACGCCTATTCAAGTAAATTTATCAAAGCAAACGAGGCATGGGCGTTACATTTAACTCCATTGTGCTTCACCCGACACATTCCAAGGTCCCCGAAGACAGATACAGTCTGGTAAACTGATAATGTCGGACTGTGGTCTGTTGTGATGACACTTTCCGGACCCAAGGGGTCTCAGATGTCTTTCAAGAAAGGTGTTTGTTGAAACACGTCTCCATTCAAGCGTATAGATACTAAAATTGGACACAATGGTCGATGAGTATAGCATTGTGATCAAACCATCAATACCGTACTGAGTTAATATCCTGAAATACAGCGTATGTTATGTATGGGACACGGTTTACGGCAACAAAAGGCGAAAATTCCCCGTGAATAATTCGAATCAAAAGATAAACATCAAATTTCCTCTGTGAAACAGTACCGTTCGAAAAATAAACCACGGTACAGAATTTCGAAACAGCTTGCGAAAGCGCTTTTCAACGAAAAAAGAGGTTGGGAATAAAATTTAAAACCAAGTAATTAACAGGGCGGAGCGTTTAAACGCAAACATTAGGTAAAAGACCAAAGTCGTGCAGCAGGACCAACTTTTCGTCCGATGTCTAATCTGAGTAGAATGGCTCACAATTTAGATAACAAAACACAAACAACTGGCAGCGAAAGTACTTCAAAAGCAGCCCTCATACCTCCCGAACCCTCTAAAATTCAAAATGAATGCGGGGAGATTAAAAAAGATATCACGGACAGAGTTCACGTGTAGTCGCGGTTAAAAATAAATAGAGGGGAGGGAATATGAAAAGAATAATGGAAGGAATGGAAAATGGTAATTGTGACTATGAGGATGTATCATCACAATACCAGCGACAACAGCTAGGATAATTACAGACTTTTATTTGCTTTTTTGTTGAGATAATGGTTCCGCTGTTGTTTACATGCCTTGGGCCAACTCTACGGTTCAACGAGTAAAACGGGAAAAAAATCACAAAGATACAAGGAAAAACTCGTAGGCTCTTTCTTCTGCTATAATGAGAGCAAAATAAAACAAGGCACAGATATTTTTATCCCGTCCGAAAGGACCGACACAATATTTAATTTCAGGAACAGAAACCAATGTAGGGGCCTGCAAGGGCCGATGCCTGCCAGGGCTGCGGGACGGTTCGAAAAAGATACCGTGGCCCTGGAACACAAAGGGCAAGGAAGGAACATGGATGGGTTTTAGTCAGTACAAGTCTGACACTCCCTTCCGCTCCGCCCAGAGTGGGGGGTGGGGGGTCATTTGATGATTACCCACCCGAAAAAAAAAGGAACAGAAACCAGCGTCGGGCACTAGTTGTCCGGCATTTTGCTGAACTGGGCCTATTTAGCGCAGCCGTGAGGCACACAGTGTCACACTATTTTTTTTTTGTTTTGATGTAAGTTTTTTAATTTTTTGTTTTTTATTTGTAATTTTTTTATACTGTGTGCACTTGTGGCATGTGCCAAATAAATGTATTTTCTTTCTTTTCTTCCTTTAAATATTAAGAAAACGATACTTCAATTTGCAACTTTATAATCTAAGCAAGAAACTGGATTTCATTAAAACTCCCAACAAGAATTTGCAGGAGCAGTATATTGTAGAACTGTACAAAAGAAATATTAATGTTTAAAATAAATAATGCTGATAAAGAGTTTATCCCTGAAAAACTTAAGAGGATATTTTATTCTGGGGGTAAATAAAATGGCCTCTCTTGGCTTACAAGACCCAAAGCATTTGTTTAAGGCTTCACTAGAGTAAACGTACTCTCGTAAAATGCAAATTAAAGTTTTTTGCTCGTGAATTCACAAGTATTTATTAATTACCTTTAGGGTAGCTCTGCATTTTTCACTATGTTAGATAACGCTATGCTCCACAAATGTAATATATGATAAAAGGTTTAACTTAATAATCTTCTTATATTCTCATGAAATAAATGAGAGAGCAAATGACTTGTTGTCGTTGGTCTATTGGTCGCAAGCCTCACTGCTGAGGTTCGATTCCCAGATATTGTTGGGTTTTCCCATCCAGAATTTCTCATAAGGAACCACGGAGTCAGGATTTGTGCCCAGTTGATGGCAATAGGCTCGCCCCCTGTTACATGGTACTTAAATATAACTGGTGAAATATGGGATTACTGTAGGTACACCTCTGCATAACCCTTTGAAGATTACAGGCGTGATGTTTGGTTACGTCAACTCATGACAAATCATGTGACACTTTATAAAAATGACGAACAAGAAAAAAATAAAGGACACATTACTATAAAAGTCGTTGTACACATTGCAGTCGATAAATTAGATGGTACAACTAAAGCGTATGTCTTTTTCACTCTAACTTAACATGTTAGAAAGAGAGAGGGAAGCTTTATCATTCGATAATATTAAGCTTGTCATTCACAAGGATCACACGCGCACCTGCGGTGCACATGTTTAAGGTATTTGCATCTGATTAGTGTTGCAAAGCGTTGAGTTTGTTTAGTTGCATGAATGTAGTATGGTGAATGGAGGTGGTATCATCATTCTCCTGCCTTATGTCTTCAAAAACTTCTCTGTTAATTTACTCGTCATCGCAGTAGTCACCTTCTTTCTGGCCACATCATCCTTTATACAGTCCATCCATCGTTTCATCGGTGTTTCTTTAATAGGCCCAAGTCATTTGAAACGAAATAAAGAAGAACACTACAGTAGACACTTAGACAGTAACATAGCTTAAAAGGCCCTTATTTAAACCAAGCCACAACAGATCCGTCTGAGAAATATGATTAAGAAGTCAACAAAGGAAATAGCATAAGCAACTACAAAAAGAATTAGTAGAAAACGTGTTAACAGCTAACTTCATAGAGAACAAATCTGCTCAACTCAGACCTACTTAAGTCCATTAGGAACAAGAGCTAAATTATTATTCCACACGTATCCCTTCGGTACAAGAATACGAGAACAATTCGACTACAACAACAAAATTGCTCCACATTGGAGTTAGTGAGTTCGCGCCTTGTAATTTCATTTGCCACTTATTAAGGAATAATGGTACCTTTGAGCCAAATTGAGGTTCTGTATGCCACATAAAGTGTTTAGCGAAACTTACTATCTTTGTAGCATCTGTCATTATGTTCTTTATTAAATCGCAGTTCATGAACCTTTTACAAAAACAAAAGCAATGTATAAACACCACAAGCCCTTTCTACTTTCCTCTAGGCATGACAGTTCAACGACCTATCAAATGGACCATTTTCCTTAACCATATCCATTTCTCCTTCTCCTTCCAATCGACTCCCAAGAGTTAGGCAATTAGAGTTCAACGATCTACAATTGGACGTAGTTACTTTAAGCGAAAAGGATCCAATCCACAACATGGCCAAAACTGATGCTTAAATATCGAAACTATCAGCCAGTAAAAAGATCCAACCAAAATACAAAAGGTACAATTTTTATCAACATTAGAACCAACCCACACGTACATGCGGCTTATAGTATCAACATTTAGCATCAGTTTGTGAACTAAAGTCATTTTTGGCCATGTTGTGGATTGGATCCTTTTCGCTTAACTACGTCCATTATTATGACAAAAGGATCATTTTTTCTGCCGTATCCATTTCTCCTTCCCTTCAAATCTTAGATCTAAGATCTAACACATACACAGCAATGTCGACGGTAGGTGAACAAGAATCCACACCTCATTCAGTATTCACGCGCGTGTTGGAAGATTTGTCGGTGACCGATGTAGATATTCTAGTTTATTCAGTGCTTGTTATTGAGATGATATTGCGGTATAATGAAGAGGACGCTGGATATAAAAGAAGTAAAATTGTACAAATATGTGCTGTAAGATACATCATGTTTCCAAAGACCCCGAAGTTAAAACAAAAATTGGCAATACTTGGGGGCCTTCATACAGTGGAAGTTTAAAAAAAAAACATTTTCCATTGCTAAAATGTCAACGTTTTTCTCGCTGCACAAGTAGTGCCATTGCATTTGTCATTGGAAGATAACATTAGCGGAAAATGCTTAGAATCTATTGTATTAACATTACACACCCGTATAACTAATAATTTAACGTCAAGCCTCAAGCGACGTAGGCGGCATTTAATTAAGGTCGTACTTGATATTCTTCCTTGAGATCACTAAGAGATAAAGATTCATTTTGAATAGGTACTAGAGAAGAATTTCAGTAGGCGTTCATCAAATTATAGAAGGATATCTTAATTTACCAATTACCGGTATTTTTGCATGAATAAACAACCAACGTTAAATCTTAAGAGAACAGTTTCTCAAAAGGAAATTGAGTAAATGTTGATCCGTCTGCTTCAACCTCTTTCGCTTAGTTCGCCTTTCTGAAACAATTCACTAGCTCCGAAACCATGGAAACCGTCCAAACGAGACTTAAGCGAACCTATTTTACTACCAGGTACTTGGTAGATAAAATACAGAACATACTCTCATATACAAGAGTCCGGAGCGTTGCCAAAATGGTAGTTAAGAGCGCATAAATTTCCCGCTGGTCCGTCCTAGATTTGAGTTTAAAGTTCAGACTTTTTCTAGGGCGCTTGGCGATTTAAACGGACGGGAGTTATGGCTTGGCTGTACTCGTATATGATCGTACAGAATATGAAATAAAGTATTCGTCTGGAAGGCGTGGTCAGCCGTTAGCTAAGCTCATCATTTCTCTTGCCCTTATCCCAATTCATTTGGGGTCGGCGCAGCATGTCTTTTTCTTCCATACTTGTCTATTACTCGTCATCTCATCAGACACCTCCTTTCTTACCATATCATTCTTTACACAGTCCATCCATCGTTTCTTTGGTCTTCCTCTACTCATATACCCATCCACATTCATATTCAAAACTTTCCTCACGACATTTTCCTCACTCCTCCGCATCAAATGCCCATACCACGACAACCGAACCTAAGTTATTTGGTCCTTTGTTCCGCGTTGAGGTTCAATCTAAAACATTTTAGTCTTAACGATCTTTGTAGACAGTCTATTGACCCCACATGAAATCCTTTTACACATAATACCACTTTGGCGTTCACAAAGCCGTGAAATTCAGTGCATTGCATCTTTGCTATATTTTAGTAACCTCTCTCGACAGTATTTTCATGGATGAGAAAACAAAGACTAGTTTCCTTGGCAGGAACAGGAGCCAACTAAGCTGAATTTACTATGACAGCTTTGGATAAGGCACCCAACCGGTAGATCATTCGAAACTTGTTGTGTTTGTTTTAGAAATTCTCCTTTAACAATTACGTATTCTATTATAAAACTAACAAATAGAAGACCTTGTAATAGTCGTTCGATAGGCAGATTCCATTCACATTTCGTCAATGCGAAATCACGTTTCGAATCTCCTTGAAATAGCAGCGATTTTCCTCGCTCGGTAAATTGTAAAATATCTAAAAGGTCCTTTTTGAGAGAGGTTTTTGTTTGACCTTTAGTCGAACTGTAAATTGAAATAAAAGCTTTTCATCTTGATTAAATATTGAATTATTCTCAACGTATTTGTTCGCCAAAAACCGTCTTGACCAGTGACAGAAATGAAAATGGATACACAATTCGATTTTCTTATCCGTTTGTGAAAAAATTCCAACTACCTTCAATTTTCCTCAAATATGGGATTGTGTTCGAACCCCTCCTCAGCTACGTTTCCAATCGAATGGAGTGATCAAAGCCATGTCACGGTGAATGTTTGGCCATATTTAGACAACTTTTTGTTTCTGTGAAGGTCGGCTCTTTTCCGCCACATTGCTTTGTCATGGACCTGACTTGAAACAAATGCGAACCAAATGTTGCGTAGAAACAGGATTTCCTTGTAATTATTTTGAGTGGTTACTACGGAGCGACTGAGCAGAAATAAAAGAGATCTTTGGGCAGTGAAAGTGTTTCTGTTAAAAAAAATCTTTTCACGACTTCCAAGTTTATTTTCTTTAAACCATAGAATTAAATTACACAGCATAACATCACGCCTGCCATCCCCGAAGGGGTGTAGGCACTAGCAGTACTCCCACATTGCGCCCGTTATATTTAAAGTCTCATGTCAGAGGGGGCGAGCCTATTGCCATCAACTGGGCGAAATTCCAGTATCCGTAGCTGCTTCAAAATCTGTCTTAAGTTTCATCATGACAAGCCTTACAACGGTTTTGATGAACACAGCTCCACGTTCATAAAACACCCCGTTATTCCAAGAAACGTCTCAAAAGCCTTTGTTTTGAACAACTGTTGGTTTCTAACTACTGGTATAAATAACGGATGCATCATGACTGGTTAATCTCTTTGTGGAAGAGAATCCTATGATTCAGAACAAAATAATGCACTTAGCGTTAATACACACGTCCGATGATAATTGGACTAGTATGATTCTGGAACGGAAGAAAATTCCATTGCACATTTTTTCCTTTCCGAGGTCTTAGAGTATTCCAAATTGGCTGTGGGCGACATATCAGTAGTGAGATCAATTAAAGAGCCTACGCAATAGATTGATTCAATTGTTTGTGTCAGAGAGAAACTTGATTTGTAGGTGAAACAACAGTTAATGTTGATTTTGCCAAGCAAATTGTGCTCTTCATGCACTGAAAGGGACACGAGTTACTGCTACATTCTTCATAACGTCCTGGCTGACTTGCTTATAATTTTGCTCGTGTTGGCGATAAAACCAAACAAAACCAAGTAATAAAGATTCGCCCTAATGAACCCATCTTCAACAACCAATATTAAACCCTATTGACAAACAACAATTAACGATCAATTAAATTTTTCCATAAACAGCATGTGGCCATTTAAAACGCAACCACGTGTCTACAACTACCAAGGCAACATAATCACACAGAAGTTGGCATACAGCCAGTATTGCAAACATAATTACATTACGTATATTACTTGAGACATAATATTACAAACCGACTTCCTGACACCTTGTCTTTATAACATTGCTTTATTATACACTATATTCAACTCTGTTGAAGCTAAAATACAGTTTATTTTCAAATAACTGCATTGTAGTTAAGTTGTAAGTCCATGATATTGAAGTAGCGAAATCGAGGGATTATTGCCGGACAATGGACGTCGTCAATGAACTCTCGCCTTCAAGAGTTTAATGAAAACTTAAGCTGTGTATATTGAAGATGCTTACAAGGGACAAAATACTATAAATGAGTTATTGAACTTTAGAGGACAGAAAATATTGATATCAAGCTTAGAAAATTCCACAATGTTCTTCCATTTTTACTCAAGTCATGTTATAATCAGAACAATAGACGCACCTATTTACCTCATACGTCAAGATGGACAACAATGAGTTTATTTGTAGATACGGCACGTATTGTGTTAACTATAAAACATAAAGGATCTCATCCACGTAAGGTTAAACTTAGATTCACACAAAAGCGTGAAATAAATCAGCTGGTTATTTTAATCTAAGGTTAAAATGAAGAAGGAATATCAAGTAAATGTGTGTAAAATCTACTACGGCAGGTTATAAGAGAAAGACAATTTAAATGTGAAAAACAAAACGAAGTGTTTAGAGAATACGAAGAAGCTGATCTGACGACCACGTGAGATTAAAGGTACGAAGAAACATGCGATGACTATAGCGATCACTACCCCACCAGCCACCGAAGTTTCAGGGGATCTAGATTCTTCTTAGTCTAAAGAAAAATGTGAAGTTTTCTCCGCAAATGAAGCCATATAAGTTACGAACACTAAGAATATACAAGTCCTTGTAGTAGAAAGTGGTACAGCAATAAAATATAAAGTACCAGGGAAGCATAAACCGTCAAACGTGTGCTGGCAGAACGCCAATGGGCGCGGTATCGATGTACTACAGTACTACTACGAGGGTTCGAGACGTTCATTCATTGTTATCGAATATGTTGGCATTACGGATTACGAGCTGTAATTGAATATATCAGGAGTATACAGTATAGTAACAGTTCTGTAGTGTGTTTGTCATTCGAATTTATCAGCACGTTTTCAGAGATCTTTATCATAAAAGAAGCAGTACTTCATTGTTAAGACATTTTTGTCCACTTATATTTTTGCGCTGATATAGGTTTGGATGATTTGTCGCTTGATATCTACTCTGTACAATTTCTTCCGAAAAAAAAATATTCCTAACTACAACGAAACGTTTTGTCTCAAAGATATTTTATTCTCCAAAAATAATATCAATCAATAGTCCTCTCACATACGAGGAGAACATGAATAAAAACATCCGTGATCATAATACCACTGAGCCGTTTATCCACTACAAAGGCGATCCGTCAGTTGCGATTTTGGACAATTTGCGAGTCTAATTGAATAATGCGAGGAATCATGTGACGGTAACACGGTTGACCGTTGGCTACAAATGGATCAAGATCTAAATATCATACAGATCCCCATGGAGATAGGCAGTAATTTAAATGAAATGACAAGAAATCAGATGACTACTGAAATGGCGAGAAATAGTGCAGTACTTTGCTGAGCCCATCATCATTCTCCTGACCTTACCCGATGAATACGGCCAGGAGAATGATGATGATTAGGCAAAATTACAGAACGCCATCTGCACTGTCATTCTTACGTAATTCTTTTGCTTCGTCCACGATTATACATCTGGTCACACACGTATGCCGCCGCCGGCTGTGAGTGCTACACACCTGACCTTTCTGAAGAACAGATATAAATTGACGTCGTTTTTGATAAGCGTAGGCAGAATGTACATTAAGCCACGGCACATGCTACCCCAGTTACCTCGTCCACGTGCATGCATGTACGCGTTTGTAGTGAATACCTGACCTTTCTAACGGACGAAGTGTCCCTCAGGGCGTTTTCAGAATCCACTAACATCTACCTATAAATTCGTCATAATAATGTTATGTTGATGTGGTTTTAGTTGCCTTTGTGGTTTAGGGAGGCGGAAGACTGTTTGACGCAGAACAAGGTCCTACGTCCTGTACTTAGTACCATAATTTGCGAATTCACTTCCCTCCATGGAAGTAAACGGTTGATTATGATGAACCACGTGGAGATCCGTGACCATGACATCATGTCCCGGACACTTGGAATGATGATAAACACAAGTAACCTAATATCGCAGTCTTAGGAGCAATTCTTGGAATGTAAGACTGTTTATTATGTCGAAGTAATTCGGAAGGCGTACTGATAAAAGGGCGCACGGGACTGTATTGTGAGTCAGATAAATATGCAGTTTTGCAACTGAATGTCTAGACTTAATAATGAATCATATAATTTAATACCTACATTAGTATCAAATGTCATCAGCATTCTCCTGCCCTTATTCTAATGTATTAGGGGTTGGTGCAGCATGTCTTCTTCTTCCATACTGATATATGACTAGTCATCTTAGCAATCACCTCCTTTCTAGCCATTCATCCTTCACACAGTCTTACATTCATATTCAAAACTTTCCTCACGACATTCTCCTCAGTCAATAGAATGCATTTAAAGAGTAAAGGAGTAATAACTAGAAGTAGATAGTAATGAGCTCGTTGATAGTTAATCCCACATAGCCGACCGTTATTTCAAACGCAATTCGAATCGAAAATTTAACGTGTATAAATAAACCTTCAAAAACTTCAATTCCATTCGTTCTCCCAAAGCAATGTCACTGGCTGTCAATAAAATACACACGTTTTTGCGCAGTGGCATCGTATCGTATCGTTTCGAATGAATGCATACATACGCGATACAAAGCTTGCTTGTCCATTTGAATTAAACCTTTTATTTGTTACTTACATTATGCGTAGTATGTTGAGAATAAACTGCGCTTTTTGTTATCAATTAACGTGGGCGTGACAAAAAGGTGAACAAACATTGGGGCTGAATGAAGCGATGATAGAAAATTTTGATCAATACAAAAAGGATAGCGGTCAAATACTTTTAGTAAAAGAAGAAAAGACAGCTGCACTAATTGTCAACACATAAATTAATGAATTCATAAGCAAGATTGCAACCGTGCCGTTTAAATAAACAAGTAATCAGATTCTTCGAACATAACCGCTTTGAGCCAGAAACGGCGACAATACATGACCATCGTCGTCCACGCAAAACAAGTCTCCTTCGATTCCCAACACTGATGATTAAGTGGCTGATATACTTGTTTTTCTCATTACTAGGTCAGACTATACACAAAAAAGGCTTGTAAAAACACAATTCCAGTTACCCTGTTGAAGCAAAAAACTTCATAATGAAATCGTTTTCATTCAACTAAAGATTTTTAATTAAAAAGATGTAACTGTTATGAAAGCCGTCCCCATTTTTGTGAATCACTTTGTAAAGTTTTTTTACTTTTCCTAATTGTCTGAGATTGGTAGTTAGCGTTTACTTTGCCGAAAATATCTTTTCTTTTTCTGTCTTTAAAAGAAAGAATAAAATAAACGTACCAGTTGTTTTATATCTTTCTTTCAAAGCTCAAAGAATCTAATAATAGTTCCAAGTTCCAACCACACACGTTTGTAGTTAGGGTATCTCTATAACGTAGTTCCACTGCCTACATTTTTCAAGAATTCGTCTGTTGTAATCTATTTTGTATGCAAAGCTTTAGCTTGGCTACATCTCGCTCGCTCTCTGGGTTTCGGCCATGTTCTTTTTCAGACATCCACCATAACATTAGCAATTCCAAAACTACACTTTCACAGTTATTACGCTTTAGGGCTGGACTGTAGCTTCATCTTCTTGCTTCTGACTATTCAAAAGTGCCTGAACCTTGTCATTTGCAATAAATGCTTTAAGTTGGACTTTATGTTTAAAACGTGCTATAGTTTTTTGTTACAGTCGTATAGCTTCGATATCCACGTTCGGTGCGACATGGATGCCAAACAGAGCGTTAACGGCCGCACGTCCGATCGCGTATTGTCATCAGATACTTTTGGTACTTGCCGCGTTCTGGGTTCTGCAAGCTTAGTAACGAGGTTGGTTTGAAATAAAATAGAAGACAAATAAAGATTTGATGTCCCAGAGATGTCGATGATAAACACGATATGCATTTTATTAAAGATAGAACTAAACAAGAATTAGATTGGTTTTCAAGACTTCATAAATACTGGCACAAATTGAGATTAACTAACTAAAGACACACAATTGTAGGAAAGGACTAATTTTATCCACGATCAAAGCTACGTTCCACAAGAGCTATTAAATACAAGGGAGAATCCCAATTTGAAATTCAAATCTGCGTCAGAACTGGTTCAAAACAATGTTAAATTAGCTCTATTTCTCCTTAAGGAAACCCTAGATTATGTTCGAAATGTTTTGTAAATCATTTGGGGGTCTTATGAAACTCCAATAAGTAATTCTAAAACTAGGATCCCTTATGAATCGTTTCGTACATCAAATTTGCATATATCTTTCGGAGTAATTTAATATAAAGTACTTTAAAACACATTACACGCTTCGCCATTCCTTTTACTCGAAATATTTGATCAAGTAGAGGTTCTTTCGATGACAATAACCCGAAACTTAATATGAATTTATCCAGATCGTATTCGCCAACATTTTCGCTTGAATAAATCGCTACGAATTTTAGAGACGAATTTACTATAACATGCACATCACATGATGCGTATAAACGGTCCTGTAGGTTTTAATGGTCAAATCTATAAAATATCATCCATGTGAATTTGCGTGCGAACTTCTTCGCATAATGAGAATGGAACATATTTTATAAGACACAATTTTCGTGACATTCTTGTTCTTCATTTCGCAAACTTGGAACGTCAAGGTTCAGAAATATATTCTATTAAGCCGTTCTTACATCGTGTAAAAAAATTGGAGTATCAACCATCGTTTGCATTCATCTCGTTGAATTCAGTAAACGGTATAACAAATTGAAACAGAACCACTTTTTCACTGGTCTTTAGCGCTAACAATCGTCAGTCGTGTAAAAATACGAGCGAGCTGCAAAACCAATTACTCCATTTTGTATTTCCAAGTTTATTTGGTGCACCGTCTGTTTTGCGGTCGCAGACAAACTATCGTACATTTGTTCCGTCAGTGGTTTTGTCTTTGAAACACAGTTGTCCTAGCGTCTAATTGATGTGAGTAAGGGAATTCTTGTTTATGTATTTATTTAGCAAGTTAAACATCAATTGTTCTTTCATAAACTTGCTGTACTTAATCAGCGAATAGTTATTTAAAGTCGCCTTCAAGTGCTAGAATTCAGAAACAGTATTCCTTTAAAACCTCTATAAGGGAGCGTCGAAAACAGATGAAACCTCATTGTACGCAAATTGATTCGGGAATTATTCAAGACCTTTGTCCCTGCAATGAATTCTCAGTCTTGAGCATTCGTGGAAATTCCTAGCCATTAAATTAGTTTGTGGTACCATTGTCCGAAATGAACACGAATTAAGTCTGTCCTTCGAACAGGCTATGGGAATCATGAACAAGACCCTAATCACTCTTTGGAGACAACTGTTTGACTGTTTGGTACGTCATTTTCTCCAATGAAGCTGACATCTTGGTGATAGTACATTAAACACCGGAACTATTCAACACTTCCACTTCCTTGAAAATTTGGCCAATTTCCTACTTCCTAATTTTTCCGTCTGGCTGTAATGTGCTTTGATTTTCCAGGCAGCTATACAAAACCAGTTTATGCGGATCTCTTATTGTACAGGAAACCTATACAAAGCGAGGCCATGTTATATTGGAATTGTATAGCTCGACGTGCCGCCGTGTGTACAGTAAATATTTTGCTTGTATTCATTGTCATTGTCAGCAAAAACTTAGCCAGCATCTCAGAAGCATACTTAGCAGTTTAGTTTGTTGTCAGTAAAAAGCTTGAAGTCCAAGATACTTAGAAATCCATTAACTATCATATACCACGAACAAAAAGACTCAAAAAGAAACTGAAGTCTCCTAACAGCTCACATAAAATTCGCACATTGTGGTGGCACTTTTTCAACGTTCGTGACGCTTGACTGGCGTCCTCTACGGCCCGACGAGGCCAATCTACGGTCGTTTCCTTGATGACGTGACCGCTTGTCACTTCACTCACTTCCTTTACATTATTGGGAGTGGGCTTAGACCATCGATTTGGTAATAATGGTTCTTTACCATTTTTACATAACATAACATCGCGCCTGTAATCCCTGAAGAGTTAGGCAGAGGTGTACGTAATAGTACACCCACATTTCGCCATTCATGTTTAAGTCCTATGTAATAGGGGGAGGGCCTTTTGCCATCAACCGGGCACAAATCCTGACAAATTCCTGATGGAAAAACCCAACAAAACTTTGCCTGACCAGGGAATCGAACCTAGGACCTCATGGTCAGCAGTCGCGCTTGCGACCACTAGACCAACGAGGCAGTCCAGCAGTTACCGTTATTATTACGAGAATATTCTGGAAAGATGTCTTTTCCAAAGAGTGAATAACCTGGGGACTTCTGATTGTGCAATCAAGACTATTATTAATACTAGAAACAGGATTTTTAGCATGTTTACTGTTTTCTATGACTTCCCAATATCGGGAACTCATAGAAAACAGTAAGCTAATGTAAAAGCAGTAAAATAATGTTAGTCGCACGGGAGCGGTCAATGTGGCGACACTTGGTGGAGGCCTATGTCCAGTAGTGGACGTCTTTCGGCTGAAATGATGATGATGATGATGAATGTTAGTCACCATGACAGTTTAAAATCTTCTAGTCAACGACTAGTTGTCTTTAACAATGATTGTGCCGCAAATTGCGTAAACGTCTTAGTCATCTTAGTGAATGGTCTCATTAAGCCAATCCAAACCGACCGTTGAGTCTACCATTCTCAGGACATTCGTTCTTAAGGCAAAGCAACAACATCTAAATATCAGTGGCGAAGGGTCAATTTTTGTAATCCGGAGTACATATCTTTGATGTGATTTTTTATTTGTCTATAGAATACTGACTGTACCATTTCTCAAAGGGAAGCCGGTAGGAATTGAGTTGTATGGAACCTTCGCCACTGCTAAATATAATCGTTTATTCTACTGGCGAAGGATGTGGGTGTTAGTAAATACGAGTATGTTTTTGCCCCAGAATTATGTGGCAAGGTCATTGGGAAATCTCGCGGCATTTTGCGCTATTTTTAATTTCGCGCTCGTCACTAACGGGTGTGCAGTGACTAATATGACGTTTGCTATGGTTTTCCTTATTTTAATTGGAATAGCCTGTTGCTGTGGTGTTTTGTTGTTATTTTTGCATCAGATCTTCCTTACATTGTTCCTTTTGCATAACGTTTAAGGCCTTAATGTGCAAGGTATACGAGGTCAGCACCATACTTTATCACTAAATTTTGTATCAAACAGCTCATAGTTTTGTTTGTTTGACTGGGCTTAACGAGTTTCCTAAGTTTATTGAATCTCGTCAGAGTTCTGACTAGCTAAATAAGACGTCAATCTGATAATCTGGATAGACTGGGACTTTATACAGTTAGAATTTTGATTAACAAACCAGCAATAGTTTGTTGATTGGAGGTGAATCAACATTGCTTTCACTACGAACTGTCGTAAGTATAAATTCATTTATGTTTTGTTTAATATTGGTTTTGAAAACATATAAGTAGGAGAAATACGGAAAATTTTATAGATCACAATAGATCATTGTTGAGTCTGAATTATTATACAGGGTGGGTAAAAAACCCCGACTATCGCCCTGTTTCGTTTGATCCACGATTTTTTACCCACCCTGTATGAATACAACTGAAGACAAGACAGATAAGTGAAGTCCTAAATCCCCATTTTCTACGATACCAAAACAAACCACACAAACAGATCCCATACAAAGGCAAGAAACTCCCAAACATGTTTAATAGAATCCGGCAGCCATTCGCAAAAGTAATAAAACAAACCCCATATGTTCCGGTAAACAATTCATATAAATGGGAGATTTCTTCCATGTTGCCCCTTAGCTACGGGGTCAGCAGAAGGTCGAGACACGGGGAAAATCTTAAGCTAACAAGACATAGTATCACGCGTGTTTTCCCCTAAGGGTTAAGGGCAGCCTCAAAGAGTGTCAGCATAATGACGGGGCCCCCCTCTAGAGGGCCAAAGCCTGCCGGGGTCGCGGGACTCATAGAATTACCGTGACCCTGGAACATAAAGGGCTACTGAAGGACACCGTGGATTTTAGTCAGTACAAGTCTGACAGTCCCTCCCGCTCTGCCCTGGGTGGGAGGACTCATTTGATGATTTTACCACGTTAAAAAAAAAAAAAAAAAAAGGGTTAAGGGCAGAGGTGTACCTATAAGTAAACCAAATTTCCCAATTTTGAGGCAATATATCATAGAATATAGACTGGCGATGTATATTATACTGTAAAGGTGAGTATAGACTAGAGCATTTACTTGTAACAGAACAACGAGCCGCTCTATGATATGTTCTAGTGTACCCTTCACCTTGCCCTTCACCCTTTGGAAACTGAGCTTTAACCTGTATTGTACCATTCGTAAGAACGTTACATTACACAGAAATGCTCGAGAAAATGGTCTAGTCTATACTCACCTTAAGGATGCGGTCAACGAACTGAGGTGCCGATTGGAATCGTGATGGAAAAATGAGCCTGATTCATAAGTCAATTAACCAATCATTTGACAGTACTGTAGTTTAACATTATTTTGTATTAAAAGTTTGTGATACATTAAAGAAATTGTTTGTTTACTGTAAGGATGAGACAACAAAAAGATTTTCATCAAATATACAATTTTATAAAAGCGAAAATAAAAGGGCTATTAAAGTAGACGATTTAGTAACTAAAAGCAACGCAACAAATGTCTCTCGACTTACGCAATTTCACTCTTTATCTTTCATTTCCTCGAATTTAGAAATTCCAGCCTAATTCCTGCAGGTGGAAATTCCTGACAAGTCGGAATACTGTTTTCTGATATCCCAACCAATGGCACAGTTGAGTAAGGTGTAGGAGGAAAAGTCAATACAAATACAGAAAGCGCTTGCGTTCAAGCTTTGGTAGTATTGGGCAAGTTAGCAGATGAGAATTGTACATTTTTAGGTGTGATTATGCAAAACTATCTGTGTGAATGTTAATTGCGATAAAGCTTGCATTATCAAGCGTGCTTTGTATGCAAGGTATATTTATTTGAAAAACTACACTGTAATTCAATATACACTTAACGGGTACGTCATTATTGAATTTAACGAGAAACACTAAATTCTAAACATGCAAATCGTTAGATTCGTAATTCAGTTTACATTGTAAAACAGCACTAAACCCAAATTTTATTAGTCCAGTAAACAACAAAATTTGTTTATTCAAATAACCATAAAGAGGTAATGAGTTTCATAGAAGACAGAATTTTGGATGCAAACGAAAGTTAAAAGCTGAGTTAATTTAAACTTTTACGGCGAGGTTACGAGAGGCGGTGGTACTGTGTCTAGTATGCTTCCACTTACCAGTAAGATAAAGGACGCTTTCGAGACGGAACAACACTACACATATGCGGCGTAAGGCTTTGTCTTTGAGCTTAAATTGCACGGAGATTAGTATTTTATGAGCAAACATTCTACGGCATACTGCTGTAAGGAGATACCTCGGTTACGGAGCTGCTTTGTTTATGTTTTAGCATACTGGTATTCAGAAACAATGTGTGGTTAAAATTCTTAGATCGGGTTTCAACGATGTGTAGTGCGATATAAACTTGATATCGACCGATCGGGCTATCATTAACATCGTTCAGGCCTTACTTCATTTTATTTAGAGTTAAAGCATCTCTTCTTTCATTCTTTACATCTCCACAATTCATCATTTCAGTTTTTACTTCTAGCCATAATCTTTCTCACAATCGTTTCATGTTTTATCCCTTACATCCTGATCAAAATTTTCCTCACCATGGTTTTCACGACCATCTGCATCTAACACCACACTAAGATTAGTCAAGTCATTAACCACAATTATAACACGATTTTTTATCTTAAGGTCTATAAAATAACGACCTAAGTCATCTAAGCCTGCAAAATCAACCGATGATGCTTTTTTTTAAGCTCGTCCTCTGACGTCACAAAAAGTCTAAGTATCTAAAGTCTAGTGAATACAACTATTAACAAACTACACAAACGTGACTTTGACGTAAGGTCGTCTGCAACATAACTATAAAGATGATCGTTAACAGTGGCTAATGATTGCAGAATACGGTTTTCAATTACTTCATCCACTCATACGTGGTAATTATCCCGATATTTGAGTATACCTGGTTTTGAATTTGAAACCATAGGAACAGTTGTTTAAATTAGAAACTTTATAGGTTTGACATTGTTCAATGTTATTTCTTTATTATTTGTATGACTAATCAATCAATGCTTTCGCTTTGGCTAAGAAGTTTAAGCTTATTATTTTGTATTGTATTGTATAACGGGCTGGTGTCCGCAACTCCACGTCCAAAGCGCGTATTTTGCGACTGATTTCAGTCATAGCGAGCGTTTTAATTTCCAATGATTCATCATCTTCCTGCCCTTGTCACATGTTATTTGGGGTCGGCGCAACACGTTTTTTTCTTCCATTCTTCCCTGTCAACCGTCAATCATTTACACCTTTTTCTTTCATATCATTCCTCACACAATCCATCCATCGTTTTCTTGGTCTTCCTCTCCCTCTCCATCCATCAACAATTAATTTAATTTCCAACGATTGATCTCTCATAAAGCTACTATCGAGTCAGAGCTCTCAAAGTATCAAAACAATAAACTTGCCAGTCTTACCAAAGTTGTAAGGGTTAGCAATATAAGTTCTCCATACTACCACAGACATGAATTTCCTTAAGTGGTAAAATACGCATACATTTCCCCTAACCCTTTAGTTATTTACTCGTCTTCGAGGAAATTGCCGACGCCGGTAACTAGGAAATTTCATTGAATTAACTTGGAGCGAACGATCCTGAACGCGATTAGAGGGTCTCACTTACCATTCCCCGTTGGAAATTCATTTAGTCGATTTTATACGATCAGACGCGAATTCACTAATTGCGTTGTACGTGAAGAGTATTCAAGGAACAGATCTTATCTTGAGCAAGAGTCTGATGTCGAAGTGATTTTATAGGTGTGCTTCAAATGTCTTTAGGTATTGTTCATGTGTTTTTTCATTATTTTTATCTCAAAATAAAACATTAATTAGTACTACCTCTTTTACTTTACACATTTTGCCTATCTCTATCTTCTGGATTGCATAAATCATTTCAATCTTCATTCGCATTAATACTCAATCCAATATCTCGATTATCCTTGAAATCTTCAATAACTTTAGAACAACCGTATCTTCTACTTAGTCGCACAATTCTATCTAACAAAGTAACTATCTCGTTCTGCAAGCCACGTGAACATCGTCAGCTTATCTAAGCTTAATATCTCTAACATTGGCTATTGTTGCCCGTCCATTGCCGTCGTCGGCTGTACCATTGTCATGACGGAGATATGCCGAGCAATAGAATGCGTATTATTATGTCCTTGTGATAATATCGCTACTTGGGAGTTGACATTGAAAGATTAACGAAGTTATTGGTGGATGCAAGATATGGTATGGTAGGAAAATTTCAACCAGCTGCTTTGATATGGGTGAAGAGAAATTTGCTTCTAGAGAATTTTCGAAAGAGCTACTAAAACTTTATGAGAAGTGACAAATCATGTTAAGTAAGCCATATAATTCTCGCGAGAGTAGCAAAGAATTTTAATTGAAATGTCAAATTACCTTACACCGTTTTGTGAATTACGAAATCGTGACATCAATGAATTTAATACTCGATGAAAACTTTCACTTAGACAATGAAATTAGTAAGTAATTGTAACTAAAGATTTTATCACTGATAGTACAACATGAATGTTTAAAGGAACGTAAACAGGAGAACGAAGTTTAAATAAACGAAATGGAATCCGAAAAATATGTGGTAGGCGTGTTTAAATCTACAAAATACGATCCGGGGTCAGGAATTTCGGATGGGAAATGGTGCTATGTAAATGCGGAACACTGCAAGGGCGCAAATAAAACGCCATTCAGCGGTGATAAAATTCGAAAAGATTCTGCAAGACTATGGCAATTCTATGGGAAGATTATGAGGATATATTTAATATGAATGTGTCCATCATAAACAGAGACTAAGCAACACCACTTAACATATGGATTCCGTCACATCTTCATTTACCATTTCCTTTATAACAAAAAGAAAATCTAAGTAATCCTACCGCTACCACTGATGACAATAGAACGGCCTGTATATCCCTTAATTCCGCTCCATTTGGTTTTTTCATTATTGAGGTCTCTGATGTCAAGTCACGGGATAAAAGAACAATTTTAGGCAGTAACATTACGCGAATCACCCCGTAGGGGGGACCACAACAGGATGCGTTGGTCAACTTGCTAAATTCATATTTATGCGTCCGGTCGGAACGATTCTCATGACCGCTAAATTGTTCATTACATTTTGATTATCTAGAAGCATTTTGATGTGTTTTTGAATGGTTGATGCGGCTTGAAAATTTTCCGTGCAATCTGCTGCAATTTTTATCGCGTTATTTAAGTTCTGTTACCGTTGGTCGTTCAGACGTGTTTCCTTGCAACTATGTCATCTATTACATCATCCTCTGAAGTTCAAGAAAACAAAACAAGACACTGTCATGGACGTTTTGCTTAGTTCAATGACTCTTAGCCAAGATGTTTCTCCAACAAAACTTTAGACGCTGCCAAAGATCGTCTTAGGAGCCAAAATTTAATTTCAACAAACACACTTGTCTCCACGACAGAACCTTATAAATAGCCTGCATTGTCTTACAATAGAACTAAGAGCTAATAAATTACGTCTGCGTACTGCCAAGGAAAGAATAGATCAGTATGGCACGTGCGTAGTAATTATACTGCGTTAATAGAGTCCTACCGTTGTTAAGCTAATCAAGTGACATCATCGTCGTCTGAAGAAGTTGCAATGTTAGATCTATTAGTGATAAATAATAATGAATAGGCCGAATGGTCTTGATGCAGCCACGTTCAAGACATGTTTATTATTATACTGTCACTTACGGGATATCTTCCGTGATTGTTCATTATTTTGAGCTCCCGATATTTCGGCGCTGTTGCAAGCGCCATGATCGCGGGTTGACTGGAGAATGCGGGTGGATGGAAAAATAAATTGTTATGAGCAGACAAATCTATCTACCCTCTTTCTTTGTCTCATGCGATCATGGCGCTTGCAACAGCGCCGAAATATCGGGAGCTCAAAATAATGAACAATCACGGAAGATATCCCGTAAGTGACAGTATAGTTGTAAACCGTAAAAGCTTGAAACAGTGTATGTTTATTATTTATTAAAACTTTATACACAAATAAAAATTACTATACAAAGGTGGATGGTGCACAGACAAAACATGGCAGACATAAAAGATAGATGGAGAGGAAATTTAAACAATGCTAGTTACGATGGATGTTAGGTTAGGATGGTTAAAAGTAGGGTTAGTGTACCTGGTAGAAGGGCTGGTGACCACCATTCTATTAACACTGGTGCAGCTGAGACTAGATTCACAATATCAATCTGGGGATTTATCTCATAAAAATGTGTAGAGTAGTCGAACCATGAAAGTGTAACAAAAAAACTCGCTTTCGTTGGAACAATGAGTTACGATTTTCAGTTGATATTAAAATTTTCACACGACAACACGTTGTCAAATATTTTTGCTTTATCCAACGTGTACAGAATTCAGTGAGATAATTAAATAACAAACACTTGTATCCCCCGGGAAATTACATTACGAATGTATGTACACATTTCAGAACAAGTAAATAAGGAGAGTATCATTTTCGAAGTTATAAATTCTTCTCATAACACAAGATTGATTGTTTGTTTAACTGATTGGTGTTTCTAGTTTGTTAATTATAGGTCGATATTCAGCTAGGATGTTGAAATGTGTATCTTGATTAAAAATTAAATACATATTAGCACAGTTTCCGCAAAAATCTTTTCTGGGATTCTGTGTTTTATTCACAACCAATTCCACCTCCACCAAATGGATTAAAGCAATACACAAGAGTGACGCCATTTTCAATATCTCTAAAAGATTCCGACTGAGTTCCTGTGCATTAATATCTGAGGATTAAATGCGGCTAGAGAAAATAGTGACGGAATGACAATGCAGTTTGTTTTAATGTTCTGCCGTAGACCCGCCTTTTTGTTGGAATTGATTTAATTTTCTACATTGTTTCCTGTAGATACCTAAATGTGTCGAAATTTCTTCATTAGAAGAGCCCGAACAAAATTATTGGTTTTCGTAATCTGTCTTGATACTATCGATCAGTTTTTTTACTGTTACGAGTGAATTACATTGATAAGGGCTGTTTCGTTTTATCTAATAAATCCTACTTAACCTATAACTCCACTTCAAGTAATGTCTGAAATTGCAAACAATTCAATCGAAATAAAAATACTTCATGATTTAAACCACTAAAATCCGTTTCCGATATCCGTACAAAGAAAGAGGATCAAGCTTCATATAAAAGCGGTTATAGGCAGACCTATAAACATGGTGTCGGTATACTCTGGGGTGTGGGGGCTTATAAATATGGTCTGTTTATAGCAGAGGTTCTGACGCCCGACTGAATCCGGCTCGAAGGACCAAAAAATACGGAAACCGCTGCCTTTCCATCTTTTGTTCTTGTGATCTCAATTATAAGAACAAAAGAGGCTGTTAATGAAAAAAATATGGGTATGTCTTGGGGTTAACTATAAGTATCCTTAACGTTAGGTCACTGTTATATTCAAAGAAACATTATATTGTAAGAAACAAGAAAATACGCGAACAAACAATTCTTGGTGTTAAAAACCAATAATTCCTTGAGAGCTTAAAAACACTTTCATGCAGCAAACCGCAACGAAAAGCAATTTAAAAACGCTTAAGGCAATTTAAACACAAACCTAGATCAACTAGAAATAAAACACAATTTACACCTAAAGCAACCACAAATTAATTTCTTCAGCGGCACTTCGCAAAGATGGTCTTTTAGCCGTCACTTGCAAGCACAACCAGGAAAAATTGTAGGAAAATTCTAAAGACCTTACGACAAAGCGGTCAGATATTTATAATAAGACTTGGGGTGCGGAATTGTGTTCCAGCTTAAGATGCGACGCCATTTGTAATCAGGAAAATGTCGCAACACCCTTCGGAAAAAGAAAAGAGGAATTAATTTGGAAGGCGTCATTTTATGTTACTGTTATATTCTACATGTATCGAGATGTTGAAAAAAAAAAGGGGTAGGATTATTTTGTTGGCTGGTTAATTATTTTGGAGGACATTAAAAGTATATTCTACATTTACTAAATAAATAAATTCTACACACGATCATCATAATAGCTGAAACACAAGCATTGCTGGAATTAGTCTTGTCTCAAAGAATGCCTAAGTGTAGGTCGAGCTTTGCCCGCATACAGCAGATTCCCGTGACCTTCCAAAAGCATCAGCAGGTACCAATTATTATTAAGGGTCTCCTTGCTAAATACCTACCTATTATTACCGACTTATAGACCGAACCGAAGCCTACCAATTAACAACCAGTCTAATCTCTTACTAATTGGGTTGCCTCATTGCGTAAGACCCCTAACAAATCCTTTGCGTATTTGCGCACATTCTCGTTACCACGCAAAATTCTGATCATTACTACGTCTCAATACTTCAAATTGTTCTTTATCATTAGGCATTTCCTAACAAGCCTTCACGATATCAAAAAGCTTAGTGTAACTATACCTTTAAACTACGTCTAGGTTTAAACCCGCCTACACAAGCCTGCGTCTTTCAGATAACGCTGGATTGTCATCTATCCCGCTCATTCCAAGTGCGTCAGACAAGGAGGACGGATGATAGACTATGCAAATAGTCTGAGCACTTGAAGCACGCTTTAGTTTCGCTAACGATGTAGGGTGACGGTGTAAATTCGTGGGACATGAATATACATGGAGAAGAATGCAGGTTTTTGCAAAGGGTTGTGCGCAAAGGGGATGTGGAGATTAGCATAGTGCAGTGTCAGAGGCTTTTTAAGGGGCTCTATTTTCTACTAGGTACTTTCAAAATGGATTTTAAGAAACTTTTTTTTTTTTTAAAAAGCCTTTCCCCACACTAGGAATTTCTCCTGTATCGTGGGTGCGGTTACAAACATTTAAGTTCACATACACAAACAGCCACACCCGGAACAACTACCTGTACTCCATACAAATATTTGTTCCGTTCCGTGCGGGAAACAACACCGCGACACGAACCGCAGCAGTCAATCGCTCAGCCACTGCGCCAACCGTGCCATCATACAAACTAAAAACATAGTTTGTCTTTTTTTTTTTCATACATTTCATGTATGTTTTGACGTGAAAATGAGGTTATACATGATGATATTACGAGCATTTATGCAGTTAGGTATACTGATTCATCGGTTTGATCATCAATTTTCCGGTTGCAAACTACAAAATATGTCCAAAAGGGGAAAGGCAGGTCTACCTATAATATTATGCGCCCTCATGCGGTTTAAACCACTGGACTGATGTTCACAAATGACTTGTTAATCGATTCGACAAGCGAGGCGTTATGTCATTATGAGTAGCGGTTATTTTCCAGTTTATAGTTTCATTAATTTAAAACTTACAGGGTAAAATATAAGTGAATTATGACAGTGTTTGTGACTTAATTATATTATACACTGTTTTAAGCTTTCACGGTTTACAACTACTGTCACTTACGGGATATCTTCAGTGATTGTTCATTATTTTGAGCTCCCAAAATGTCGACGCTGTTGCAAGCGCCATAATCGCGGGAGCTCAAAATAATGAACAATCACGGAAGATATCCCGTAAGTGACAGTATAAGTTTTATTATATAAAATTGTAATGTTTCAACTACTATACATATTTTAAATTTTATTTCAAGTTTTAATTTACTTTAAAGTTAAGACAATCCCATCTGGCCCCAAAATCATTTAAAATATTATGATTAAACAAGTTTTCTATCTAAAATTATAAAATCTCCTTGACCTTTCATCTTTTAATAAACAAAAGCATTAAAATAAAAACACATATTCATAAAAGCGAACAGAAACACGGCTCTCTCATTTTAGAATCCTAAAAATGCACATCAAAGCGTGTACGAGCAATGATAATATTTTGTAAGGCATGCATGTGGGCAGATTGCTACGTAAAATGATTAAATGGAAAAAGGATTTATGTACGTAGGTACAGTCGCCAACGCATCAAGTTACCACATACTGTCAAATTTTCACATTCGATTTTGAACTTAACTATCAACATATTATGGTTTAAAATCGTTTGGAGAAATTTGACAGTTTGTGGTAACTGGATATTAAAATAATTCAATACACATTTAAGATGCCTTTAAAATGTTTAAACTAAAAGTGGTTTTGAAGCTGACTAAACAAAACATAACTTCACGCCTGTAATCACCAAAGGGTAAGACAGAGATGTACCTATAGTACACCGAAACTTCGCCAGTTCCGTTTAAGTCCTATATAATAAATAAAGCGCGAGCCTATTGCCATCAGCCCGGCACGAATCCAGTCTCTTTAGCTGCTATTCACAAAATCCTTATCTAATAGAAAAAACGCAATAACTCTGCACAAAGCTGATAAAAATGGAGGTTCAAGTGTGAATATCTGAAAGTTTATTAACAATCAGTATACAAAACCATACCTTTAATATAAGACCCATGTCACATTGACTGTAAAGGTGAGTATAGACTAGAGCATTTTCTCAAATATTTCTGTGTAATGAAACGTTCTTACGAATGGTACAATACAGGTAAAAGTTCAGTTTCCAAAGGGTGAAGGGAAAGTAAAGGGTGATACATTAGAACATATCATAGAGCGGCTCGTTGTTCTGTTACAAGTAAATGCTCTAGTCTATACTCACCTTTAGTCTTGTAAACAACCAATCAGAAACTAATGAGGTCCCTATTGGATATTTGTAATACTAAACTTTACTAGACATTTGATTGAACGAACACCCCAAGGGACGTGTTGCGTAATAAGAGTCTTGTAAATAAATAGTGTCTAGTACAGTCGGCGCAACAAAACGATAACCACCTTTGGGACTCCGGACTGGCTGCATTCATTGGACTTTGAAACATATGGTCTGTCTAACAGGCTCGTTGGACAAGTGGTCGCTAGCACGACTGCTGAACAAGAGGTCCTGGGTACCATCCCGGGTCGGCCAAAGCGTTATTGGGTTTTTCCATCAGGAAGTTTTTCAGGAAGTTGTCGTTGTAGCAGCCACGAAGCCTGGATATGTGCCAGGTTGATGGCAATAGGCTCATAAAAAGAGCCATATAAATGGGACTTGAACATAACTGGCGAAATGTGGAAGTACTAGTAGGTACAGCTTTGCCTAACCCTTCGGGTATTACAGGCGTGATGTTACGGTTTACCTGCCTGATCAAAGTCCAGTGAAAATGACAGTCCTAAACGGGTATGTCATTTTTTCAATGTCATTTCATTCATGTTGGCTCGTTATTTGAAAATTGTTTCACGTTTTTGTTCCGTCAGTACACAATAGTACATGGAGTGTATAAGTACGAAACTACGAACGAACTGCACTTACTTGATGACAAAACCGTCCATTCATTAGGCAGCCTCGGCACAGGTATTTAGGCTACCCATGCTGCTAGTAATTACTATAATTGATACTCCCAACACGTTACTCAGAAACGTACGGTTTTTAGGTCGTCTCGTACATTTTCCTGTACATTTAGTCCCAATTCTGGGTTAAGCTCGCCATTGTACATAAGCTATATTGTTGCAATTTGTATGTATATTTTGTTTTTGTGTGCAATAAAGAATAAAGAAGAAGATTACGGAGATCAATAGATTTGCCTTTTAAGCAAATACTAGACAAGGTTTTCCTTAAGTTCCAATTTTAGAAAGGCCATTTTATTCTAAAATCTACATTGAATAATTAAGTTTTGTTTGGTCTTATTCAAGACAGCGTATCAAGTATTTTTATAGTACAAAAAAAAAAATACAATGGACAATAAACTGTACATTGAAAATCAGTATTCAAGTTCAAGAAAAAAACAATTTAATTCAGCTAATAATAAAAATACACTGACAGTCCGATCACGTCCAAATCACTAACCATAGTAAATCAATGTCGGTAATGTCACGAAAAAAAAGTAAAAAACACAATTCTCTTTCTTGTTTACTTTTGAACGAAGTAGATCACCCAAAAATAAAAAAAAGCAATGCCAGATTTATCTAACGACGAAAGTTTTTGAGAAGCCACTTAAAAAGACTACGATTCTTAAATAAAGGGCAACAAGAGGTGGGACTAAAAATAGAGGTTTGATAAATCTAAAATAACGAAAAGAGGTCGGGATGAGATAAAGGTCGGAGTTGAAAAGTCTACAAAAGGCTTAAGAGGGCCAGCGAATTGAGGAACTAAGGATCTTCGACTTTGGAGTAAAGATTATTGTTAGATCGTGAATCATGAGTTTTAAGGTGAATCAGTTCTGACTAAACCTTGACTACTAAACGTGTGGTTTTCAAGTTCATAACCGTATTAGTTTGCTATGATTAAAGTAACCATATCGAAAGAAACAAAATACATTTATTTGGAACATGCCACAAGTGCACACAGTATAAAGACATAATAATATAATAAAACAAAAAAAAAACTTGATTATAAGTTGTAACGCCAAGACCTGACAAGCTGTCACTTCGAAGTTAACGTCAAACTTAGCATCAACTATCAAGTTAAAAGTACTAATTTTACGCCTTCCTATCACATTAGGATCATGAGCATGAACGCATGAAGCATGATATGTTAAAATTTATACCACCACACCGTACTCCCTTACTTTGCTATACTAACCATACCACAAACTTGTGAATAATTTAGGGTGGGGTATGTTGCCAAAAAGCGTACTAATTGCTTGATAATTACATTGTATATTAGCAGTCTTTTTTGTTAAAAATGGGGTATGTTTCTAGTAGCTACCCCCAGCCTGTTTTGACAACGGTAGACATTTTGTATTATGAGCCTTCTTGTCCTTATCGTCATGCCTTGTTATTTAATTTCGTTTCTTTCTCCAAATTGGCAGAAAATGTTTACTGTGTTGTCCTTTTTTTGTCGTGTTCTTTATTTATAGAATATCCTCGTGCTTGCTTGCTTTGATCTTTAAAAGTTGATGTAAATCTTGGATCTAGTTGTTTTTATGCCATTTCCCTAGGGGTCGGTTTGGTTGGTATTTTTCCCCTAAATTCTCTTCAGTCAACCATCAAACTATTATTCTTCTTATGAATGATGCAAATCTTGGCTCTCGAGAAAAAATTCCTTAACGCATTGCACCGCGGGCTATTAAATCCAATGGTCTCATACACGCAATAAGTACACAGTGAAGTAATAAATGCTTGCGACCGTATTATTTACGCGCACCTGAGCTATATTGCCTCAGAGAACACTTACAGTCTTATCCGGCAAAATTATCTCTGTACACATGCGCACTCGATTCTTTAAACATGTCTAAAGAACGAAAACGTTTATATTTTGCGGCCATATGTTCAATATATTCAATGATCAATTTCGGAATACCCATAAAATCATAGGCAGTCTTTGATCTCATGTAACAGTCCCATCAAATTCTCTAACATACATCTAATTCGTAGTTATTTAGGTTCATGCTGGACTTCGTAAACAGCATAAATCAGTCCTTGACAAAGAAACTAATGCTAGCAGGAAAACTGGGAATGAAAAAGTAACAGTCGCAAGTTCGCAACGGAATTAGTTGCTTCCGTATATTTCCCTATTTCATCAAAACATTCACTGGTCTTTATAGCAGGAATGTTAGTATTTATTTTAGTGAGTTATTTACACGTATGGCCATGAACTCCGATGATAATGACTCAAATGGCAAAGTTAATTGTACAGGAAAAGTCACCTATACACAAGGAGGACACCTTTCCAAAATGCTTAACTTAACATATTAAATCATTTCAATAAATTCCATTTAGAGAGCATTTTATTAATGAAAACAGATTAACATTTATACAAATCTGCCTACAGACGTCGGAATAACCAAATCCCTGACAACCAAACGTTTATTTATAGCTAGCTAAGTTTATCAGCATTACCATTTAGAAAATTAAGCCACAACCCGTTACAGCCGTTACACCATCAATCAATCTGAAGATTGAACGGGAAATTAGTCCGTAATGTTATGATAACAAAGCTAATATTATCAACATTCCACGTCAACCATAGCATTCTATTAACACAATACACGTTACATCTGAAAATAGTCCACAAACCGACGTACTTAGCAGAGCAAGGCAATAATATCAAGACACAGAACAGGTTTCCACAAGGGCGGCGGACGAACGGCCTTGCTCCTACTCTACTCCTCGCGTGAAACTCGAAACTGGTGACGTAACGAGTTCAAATTCATCAGAGGAACCCTAATTTATAAGGATAATATGGTTACTTATAAGAAATATGGGGGTAGTATGATGGAAGACAAAGACGGGTTGACGACATAAAGGAAATTGCTGGTCCTTCCTTCGATTTACTTGGTATAATAAGAGAAGGGACGGAAAAGGTTTGTAGGAATGAAAATAGTATCAATATCAGCATGTGGTCAATATGATCCCTAGACGATGAAGATATCTTCAAAATCGAGCCAAAAGTTTTATCAAAAACAATATTTTATGCATCACACGTTGCCAACTTTGATAACGGTGATGACAATCCAGGAAAGGCCGTCGCCCTTTAGTTCAACATTTGACCAGCTGATGCCAATGATCCTTCGAAATTGGACAATATGCGTTGAAAATCCTCACAAAATCATCTATATGTTGATTAAGTTCAGAATGGAAATTAATGAATCCGTTGCCATTTCCACGCTTCGCTAGGGACAGCTCAATTGTTCACATGTCAGTTTGAATTAGTGGCCATTATTAATATCTAAATACGCTCTGTCTCTTCTATGTGGAATGGAATGGCGCCTGATTTAATTACCAATGTGATCTATATAACGTTGAATAATATAAATGGTTTCTGCTTTGCTCTCTTCATTAACTCTGTTCAGTATTGTGTCGTAAGTAACATTTGGTTTTACATACAGGGTGTAAACAGACCCTTCACGAAGCCGTCAACCAAGCATTCTTTACGCAAAAATTATTGCTGGGAAACGACTTTTTTTTGGGGTGAAAAATCACGTTTTACGGTAGGACTCGATGGAACGCACTCAAAGCATTGTGCTGATGGATGGATTGACTAGTACGGCGGTCGTGAAGGTTTAAAGTAAAACTCTTACATTAAAAACATGTATTTAAAAAAAAGTTGGAACTTTGACCCCCGATATCTCCGTAACTAGAAGGTTCCCAGGTATGGTCTAGAACAAAAAAATGATCCCAAAGACTGGGAGAACAAGTGCCTGTCAGCTTCGTTAAGGGTCTATTTACACCCTTTAGAATGTTAGGTCCTCAACTTTGACAATGTCATTCTAAATAAATTGTTATTTAACGTAAAATTCTAAAGCTTTTCAGCTCTGACATCAAATTCTAAACTATTCCAAAAATTCAGTGTGTACAAAAGGATGGCTTCGCACAAAACATCCCAAGTATTCAGTTTCGCTCTCGAGATATGAAGACCTTTATTCGTTTGAGCATCAACAGAGTCGAGCGAGCCACCAAACCGGTATTTATACACTCTGACATTTAGCTGAGCTACATATGAAAATAATTTTGATTCGTAATTGTTTCAAGCTTGTTAGGAATGTACTATTTAAAGTTAGTTTAGCCCAGTTTTCTCTTTGCTCTTGATTTGTTCATGAATTCGTGTTATTCCCTTTTGCAGTCGTACGCTTTTCCATTGTATTAGTACAGCCTTAAGTATGTTATTTTATCATCAAACTGCCAGTCTACGGGCCTGCTTTGAATTTCAGTAACGTAAAGAAAACATTTTCTTCAAATGAAATGCAAATAACATTTGATATAAGCCGTAGAAGTATATCATTAACACTAGAAACGGGATATTTACCATGTTTACTGATTTTTTTGAGTTCCCGATATGATAATCAGTGTTAATGATTATGTTAGTGACCATGATAGTTTAAAATCTTATATCGTAGAACTATTTTATTTTTCGCTGTAGCCTATAACTTCATTAATGACGGGGCCCCCCTCTAGAGGGCCAAAGCCTGCCGGGGTCGCGGGACTCATAGAATTAGCGTGACCCTGGATCATAAAGGGCTGTTGAAGGACACCGTGGATTTTAGTCAGTACAAGTCTGACAGTTCCTCCCACTCTGCCCTGGGTGGGAGGACTCATTTGATGATTTTACCACGATATAAAAAAAAAACAAAAAAAGCCTATACCTTCATTGTATAGATTCTTTTTATCGATTGTTTGTGAATGTGTGGACATTGTAGGCTTTGTAGATTTCCAGCTGCTTGTAAACTTTTGTTAACTTTTTATTTTGTTCTACATTTTTTGTGTAGTAAGCAACGACTTATTGTCGGGCCTACGCTGTCCCCCCATACTTAAGTACAAATGCTGGATCCATAATAATATTGTAACACCAAATGATTTGAAAAGAGTAACCATGGAGTTTCTTGCCGGTTCTTCTCCATAGGAAACGACCAACCCGAACCGTGCACCTTTTTGTCGACGTTTTATAAGTGCCCATCGAGGCCTATGTGAAATAAAATATTTTGATTTTGATTTTTGATTTATATTAAAAATAGATTACTACTATTTTTTAGACCTTCAAACGAAATACAAAAAATGTTATTCTCAGTCTCGTAATATGTTTCAATAAAATCTATTGTTATTGAGAAGCATATCGAGAAATAACTAATAATAATATATTGAATAATATCTAATATGGAGGCCCTACGATATTTGTATTGGGCAAACATTAATCTAATTTCCAGACTAGACGGTTAAATCTGTATGAGTTGAGTAAACCTAGAACTAGTGATCATAAGACTTAAGATATAGTGTCTATGAATATTCATTAATTACTAATTGACTATGAACATTGCAAGGAAAATGGTGTATTTGAGTGTTATTTCTGTACCATTGACGAAGACTTTCGTCACCGCTGCATGATTCGTTTTATCCTGTATTTTGTATATCACACGTTTCTGTATAAAATTGTGTTACTACCTACATGGATTTTCTACCAAGAACATTTTTTTAAAATTAATATAAAGGGTGTAACAAGGCACTTAACGAAGCCAAAAGGCACTTGTTCTCCCCGTCATTGCGATATTTTTTTTTGTTCTAGACCATACTTGTGAACCTTCTAGTTACGGAGATATTGGAGGTCAAACTTTCAACTTTTTCACAAGTTTTTTTTTTTAAATACATGTTTTAATGTAAGATTTTTACTTTAAACACCTCCTCGCCCCGTACTATTCAATCCATCCATCAGCGTAACGTGATCTTTCACTCCAAAAATAAGTCGTTTCCCAGCAATAATTTTTGCGTAAAGTTACTTAGTTTGATGTACATTATGCTTGGTTGACGGCTTTGTGAAGGGTCCGTTTACACCCTGTATATTCTATAAATAACCATAATTTTGTAGTAGTCAGGCGTTATCTTGAGTCAGTTTTAGAACCATCCAAAGCTTATCAACACAACTTTAAACAACATTGCTCATAATTGTACAATTTAACACGAATTTATTCAGTCCTACTTTATAGGTTAACGTGGACTTTAGTTATAAATAATAACTAAGTGACTTGAAATGAAACTTAGTTTTTAAAACCATTAAAACGTAACTTTTAACACGATAAATGTTTCAAGTCAACCCATTTCATATTACCCACATTCATATCACAAAATGACATAAAATTAAATTACATAACCTAAAATTTCAAAGTCGCCTCACCTGTCAAGAGCTATCACAGAGAATACCTTTTGCTCTCAACTTACGTCGAAAAGCTTTTAAAATGAATCTGACATTCAAAATGTGGCGAAAGATAATTTAATAAATGAGACCTATTTGAATGTAAACGTGAAAAGGCTAAAAATTGTCTGCACCTTCGTCCACGTCAATACCTTTCGAGTTTAAAATGTTTACTTAATTTTCAAAATTTTTGACTTATTCTCTCTCATATTATCTTTGGGCAGCTTTATAAGGTGTCATGTGCAAAATGATATTCAGCTTCTACTTAAGCTCCTACTCAAGGTCTGTCAGCGTATTCACTTAGATAAGTGGAATCAATACACAAAAGCCTTCTCCGAACTACGATCTTGACAGTTGATGTCTGTAGTACGCTCTCAGCTTTCGAGGATTGCTGTGACAGGCAGACAGCTAGACATAGCGGCTATGTAATATTCAATGATGCCAGTAGAACGTTTACGAACAAAACATTAATCATGATTCCAAGCATCGCAGGCTTAAAAGTCCTACCAAAATTAATATCTCGCTTTAAATTTTCCATTTTCCAGTCCAACGTTGGAAGTTTTGTTCCAAACTAATTTGCGCGTTTCGAAACGAATTGTTTTCCGGTACCGGTTATTGTAGCTGGCCTTTTTCAGAGTGGTATGATGTATTGCGAATGCTCGTCTTTTTACGGGCAAAGTTTTTGAAAGCTCTACAGATGGCGAGGGACTATTATAAGGATTATTCGCTCCATTAATTCTTTTTGTACGGTTCAAAAGGTGGTCTTTGGGTACGTGAATCATTCCGTGGAAACGTAACGAGCGCTTGATAAAAAACAGATGTATTTACATTTGAGAATGCTTTAGGGACTCAGCGGTGAATCTTTGTATCTGAATAACAACTCCAAATATATGTTGTTGTTATTGATTTTGTATTGGTAGGAGTAAAAAATAGACTAACACTAATGACAGCTCAGATTTACAAGGCGATACTTGCCAGGATTAAAAATAAAATCGATATATTTTTAGACACAAACACCGCACACTACTTCTACACTTGCATGTGTTTAATCAGGCTCTTTTTCCTCTTCACTCATGATTATATTTCTTTCTCCTTCTGTAAGTGGTCTACCGTCACTTTTGACACGAAATCGTGGGCGTCAAGTCATGAATCACATTGACAACATGCGTCACTAGTTAAGAGAGCATCATTGCTATTATCTCATTCTGTGTTTACAGTGTTAAAAACTTACATTATGGCACAGCAAGTCGACCGAGTCTTGAGAAATTATATAAAAAGAAAAAGGAGTAAATGATAGCGTGACGACGCCGACCCCAAGTAATATGGGACAAGGGTAGGAAGATGATGAACTGGAGAGAGTCTTCGTGAGTGGACAGAGACCAGAGAAAAGATTCCGACCCGAATCTCCAGTCCCTGAGGCTATCAAGGCGAAAAATCCTTGGCCGACATATCTGTCACGATCCTCAGCATTATGAGACCGAGTCCATAACACCACACCAGCAATCCTCGAAGGGTTAGGCAGAGGTGTACCTAATATTGCAGCAACATTTCGCTTGTTATGTTAAAGTCCCTGGTAATAGGGGGGGTGAGTAGAAAGAAGAACTGGAGTTCTAAAGAATGTTCGTGAACTTATACTGTCACTTACGGGATATCTTCCGTGATTTTTCATTATTTTGAGCTCCCGATATTTCGGCGCTGTTGCAAGCGCCATGATCACGGGTTGACTGGAGAATGCGGGTGGTGCGGGTGGTTGATATCCCGTAAGTGACAGTATAAGTTTAGTTGGAAACCGTGAAAGCTTGAAACAGTGTTTAATGTTCGTGAAGTTTGCACTAAGATAAAAGGATGGCTGTGTTCAGAGTGCTGGTCTAGTCTGACGATTTATATTCATTTAAACTATCCTAGAAACAAATGACGTTTAAGTCCTTGAACTCTGCAGTCTTCTGATCTCTTTTATTTGACATCTTTAGTGTTAGTGGACGGGATTTCATAAACCAAATGATACTATCATAATTATATTACCCTATAGCAGTAGCGAAGGGTCAATTTTTGTTAGAGGTAATCCGGAGTACATATCTTTAATTTGATTATATTATTTGTCAATAGAATACTGACTGAGTAATTTTTAAAAGGGAAGCCAGTAGGAATCGAGTTGTATGGAAGCTTCGCCACTGCCCTATAGTAAACTCTGTTATTTGGTTCTCAGAAGGAAATATAATGGAACGGTTTCACGTCTATATTGTGCAAACCACAAGTTTATAACAATAAATGACAATACATTACTGTTTGTTGCTACGACCATGTTAAAAGGAAATACATTACTTTAAAGCAATTAAGAAGATACTATAAATGAGCAGTAGCGAAGGGTCAATTTTTGTAAGAGGTAAGCCGGAGTACATATCTTTAATGCGATACTTTATTTGTCTATCAAATACCGACTGTGTCATTTTTCAAAGGGAATCTAGTAGGAATCGAGTTGTATGGAACCTTCGCCACTGTAAATGAGGCTTAGAGGCGATGTATCGGTCAGTCTTATAATATGTTGCTATTTAAAGCAATCACGAAATAAAATCATCACATAACATCACGCCTGTAATCTCCGAAGGGTAAGACTGGTGTACCTAATAGTACACCCACATATCACCAATTATGTTTAAATCCCCCGGGGAGCGAGCCTATTACCTATTGAACTAATAAATTCCTCAAGAACAAATTCACAACATAGCAGTAGCGAAGGGTTATTTTCTTAAAAGTTAAGCCGGAATACATATCTTTAATGTGATTTTATAATTTGTCTATGGAATAATGATTGTGTACGTTTTCAAAGGAAAGCCGGTATGAATCGTGTTACATGGACCCTTCGCCACTGCAACAAAGCAGATATGTAAAGCCTAGCAGAGGCGAAGGTTTCATACGACTCGATTCCTACCAGCTTTCCTTTAAAAAATGGCACAGTCAGTATTCTATAGACAAATAATATAGTCCCATTAAAGATTTGTACTCCGGCTTACCTCTTACAAAATTGACCCTTCGCTACCGGAGCCTAGCTTATAACACTGGCCACAAATATGCGACCCACATTGTAAGCCCTAGTATATGCACAGAAAACTCGGTAAATGGATCAAGCGGCTACAACTTGACACTAGCGCTCTCAACAGGCTTTTAGGATTAAAACGAAAGCTTTCAGCACTAAATATGCTGCCAACAATTATTAGCTTCGAACGGGAGAACGTGAGAGAGCACTTACGGTCTTTTGGTCACTAGATAGTTAAACCTTTTTTTATACAGGGTGTAAACAGACCCTTCACATAGCCGTCAACCAAGCATTCTGTACATCAAACTAAGTAACTTTACGCAAAAATTATTGCTGGGAATCGACTTTTTTTTTTGGGGTGAAGAATCACGTTTTACGGTAGGACTCGATGGAAAGCACTCAAAGCATTTTGCTGATGGATGGATTTAATAGTACGGGGGTCGTGGAGGTGTGTAAAGTAAAAATCTTACATTAAAAACATGTATTAAAAAAAAACTTGTGAAAAAGTTGGAACTTTGATCCGCAATATCTCCGTAACTAGAAGGTTCCCAGGTATGGTCTAGAACAAAAAAATGATCGCAAAGACGGGGAGAACAAGTGCCTTTCTTTTAAGTTAAGAGTCTATTTACACCCTTTATTGTTAAGAGGGAAATTGAAAGCGAATCGAATGGTAGGAATTTCAATGTCGTAAGTGTCATATAATTCTAATATCCTTACTTTTACTGGTATTGGACTTTTAGCTGGTATTCAGCTGCTTTCGGTTAGACTAGGAGCCGACCCCGAAGATGATGTCCCTTCCGACATTTGAAACCACCGTTGTAAATGTTTATTTACTATATAGGGTTTCACTAGTTCACACATGGCATTATGAAATACATTAAGATGGTATAGCTAAGATTCTTAAGATTCAATTAAAAAACAGATTATTACTTTAAAATATCCCAAAAAAAACAAAATTGAATTAGTAATTTTGAACGAAATGTTAATTCCCAGACATTTCATAATTTACATATTAAAACATCTCATTAATTTCAACAAATAGAAATGCTGTCTCAGATATCAAATTATTTTCAATCAGCATATATATTAATTCTGATTGATAAAAACTCAACTTGATACTTACATAAAAATGTTAATAACGACCTCTAAGGTAACAACAAAAATAAAAGAATAGAATATAATACAATGCTTGTTTTACGTCAAAAGTCACGCGTGGTCATAAAAACTTTGGATGAACGACAAAAAAACGATTTAGCTCTAGTCGAATCGGACAGTCTGTTGATGACGTTATTCAATGATATGACTGAATTAAAGAATAAGAATATGGTTGTTAGAAAAAATGGTGATATTAGAAAAACCAACATCAAAATCGGTTCATTCGTTTGGGAGCTACGGTGCCACTGATACACACGTTAAACTTATAACACCTCTCTTTTTTTTGGCGGGGGTTTTTTAAGTTATTTGGAGATCGCCCAGAGAAGGCAAAGTACAGAGAAGATTGTCTATGGGACAGCCCTTTGCCCAACTGTAGGACAATACAGGTTATTAGCGCAACTGCTAAGCGTCCTCAGTCGAACCCTCAGTTCCACTAAGTTTTAATTGAGGGTTTCCATAATGAAATGCACACTAGTAGCTAGATTTATGTTCAGTTTATGGAAAAATTCTATCCCATGGGACTGAAAACATAACTGACGAAATGTGGGTTTATTCACACCCTGTCATTAGGTCTACCCCGGAGAATTGAGAGGATATGTTATGACCTTTTCCGCATTTAGAAGTTTTGCGGCATATTCACAAATGTTATGAAGGTACAAAATATGAATGAAGTGCCTGTTTCCACGATACTTTTCGTATTAGCACCTATTTCAAACGCTTCAACGAGAAGATTACTTTTATCGTAAACTACCTACACACTCAAGATACTTGCGATGAAAAGCCTTCAGGCGTCACGAGCAAAATTCTTATACTACCTATTTTTTATCTTGTCAAAAAATAACTAACTTTGAATGAGTTTTCCCACGTATATAATGTTGATGCCTCGAGGCACTCTTTTGAGGAGTCACCGAAGTATACTGTAAATTTTAAACCAATATACTTCGCCGTGGGCAAAGTTACAAGTGAAGATCTAATCAAACGTGCTATAACATTAAGATCAAAATGTGAAGTAATTATAATGATGGACGGATTTTTAAATAAGGTTGTCAATAATGTCTTAAATCATTAATCACTATTGCAAGTCTCGTATTAGATAGTTATTAATAACTATAGTGATACCCAATGATTGCCTAAAACACACAAAGAAAACTAAATTCAAATAATTTATTGTGGATCATAGGTTCATAAGATGTTGCGTTAAATACAGGTAAGTCTGCTATGTCCCGCCATTGAGGCATACTAAATTCATGTCACAACTAACAATAAATGTGTAGTTAAAAACTTAATATACAATGCATCCAATTGTCATGCAATACATTATGATTAAATTAGTAAAATATTTATGTCGAATTACAAATGATATTCATTCAATGGATTAGCTTCCTTAGAGAGTAATAACATTTACTTATCAATAATTCGTGCAGTTTTTTTTAAGATATTATAAAATATTTTAATATTCTAAAGGTAAAAGATAACGACTTCCCTATGTTAATAATATTACGGAAGTTACTTTAGCAATTCCAGCACACATAAATTTCACACATGAATTTAATTTCTGAGACGCAACCGCAAGCTCCTGAAAAACATGGCATTCATTAAGTAATAAAGGAGGTTTCCATGCAATGTTATGAGTTCAAACACGTACATATTAAAAGACAACACACTGGGACAAACACCTTATTAAATTAATTAGGAAACATGTTTTCCTATTATCAAAAGATACAGCAATAACAAGAAGGATATCTTGCCTCTATTGATAAGATTTTGTGTGCCAAACATCATCATTCCGTCATCAGCCCTTATCCCAATTCATTTGGGGTCAGCGCAGCATGTCTTCTTCTTCCATACTTCTCTATTACTCGTCATCTCATCAGACACCTCCTTTCTTGCCATATCATCCTTTACACACTCCATCCATCGTTTCTTTGGTCTTCCTCTACTCATATACCCATCCACATTCATACTCAAAACTTTCCTCACGACATTTTTCTCATTTTGTCTGCTAAACATATTTGATTAAACTCTAACATTTACATACATAAACCCACGATTTCCCATGGTCGTAGGCAGAAACTACATAACGCCACTTGCTACGATCCTTACGTACTGATGTTGCCACGAACATAAGATATGCTCAAAGAAAAATGTTAGTATTAGATCGGAAACTGCGTGGACATGAAAACCCTGACTGATCATCATCTTCCCATCTTACTTGGAGTCGGCGCGACACGTTTTTTTTCTTCCATTCTCCTCTGTCAACCGTCACGCTATCATTTACTCTTTTTTCTTTCAAATCATTCCTCACACAATCCATCCATCGTTTCCCTGGTCTTCCTCTCCCTCTCCATTCATATTCATCACTCTTTTCGCCACGTTGACTGTAAGTGATCATGCAAAAAACATTCAAGTGAAAATCGTCAATGTTACCGGATTAAAATTCAAACACAACCCAAAATTTTAATTACAACTTGTGCCAACATTACAAAAACACATTAACCCAACAAACGTTCCCTAACTAAACCATTTGACCCGAAGAGCAAAGGCAAAAGGCACAAGTGTCCGAGGCATAAAATTATAAAAGCCACCGTGCCTTTGGGCCCTCAACTAAACTTTTTTACAATCCCATTACATGGATTCAGGACAAGAGAGCGATTTCCCCGTTATATACCCTGGGGGGAACAGAAAGTTAAAAGGACCAGCCGAGGAAAAGTTTCAGAATGCGGAAAAATTATGCGATTTTTTTTTGGGTAACTGCGGATGATGGAGTGTCTCATTGTATAGACAGATTTATTGTAGTTTGAAAAATTCAAGTTCATTTTGAACTGTCTACATACCTGAGGGTGTGGATAAGTGGAACTCGCTTGCAGCTTTTCTGTAGCTTATTTATGTCAATCAAATTCATTTTCGACTTTTTCATTACCGTTATGGCTAAAATCTTAATCAAAAATCATCAGAATCTTATACTGGTGATACCCTACACACATTCCGCAACTGGTTTCAACTTGCATCTGTACGCAACGTAGGTAGGTACTTCTTTTTATGAATGTGCGCAACGCAAGGTCTTCTTATTGGATTTTAATTGATTTTTTCTACTACAATGTTTTTTTTTGTCACATTGCTCTTTTCTGTATAGATCTTTTGTTTCATATGACAGTTACCTTTCAGCGAACCGGTAGTTTCGTTTAATTATTAGGAAATACAATACATTTATACTCAAGTGGAGGCCTAGTCTTCTACAACATCAGTATCTTGACAGAGTTTGATTTCACCGACAAAACATTATTCTAATTCTAAATACTCGACCCCAAAGAAACCGTCCATAACAAAAGTATGGCCTATTATGTTCCCACGAGACACAGGCCCATACATGACAGGGTCGCGTACATAACATAGACTACGCAATAATATTCCTTAGTCAGCCACCCGAAGTAAAACCCACACATAACATTTGCCACAGTGTCAAAACATGACATTTGTGTATGCTGATATCACACGATACATTTGCCGTATCGTATTCCGACAACACATAAAAACTTATCGACGCTTTCAAAAGGGAAGATCGCTTCCGTAGGGATGACATGGGACAAGTGTGATGCAGAAGGTTGGGGTACCTACCAGTAGCGAAGGGTCACTTTTTGTAAGAGGTAAGCCGGTAGCTTTTTGGGTGAGGTTGTCTATAGGATACTGACTGTGCTATTTTTCAAAGGGAAGCCGGTAGAAATCGGGTTGTATGGAACCTTCGCCACTGGTACCTACCCTTTTAATGTCCGGTTTCACTAACCGTACGCGAGACCTCCATGTCAATATTAATCTCAAAGAGGGTAGACCGATGTGTCTGCTCATAAACACCCGGAATAACTTCAGTTTATCCGTGATCATGGTGCTTGCAACAGCGCCGAAATACCGGGAACTCAAAACAATCAGTAAACATGGTAAATATCCCGTTTCTAGTGTTAATGATAATGTAGTGACCATGATAGCTTAAAAACTGATATCAATATTAATCCATTCGTTCATTCTCCTGCCGTTATCCCAATTTTGGGGTCAGCGCAGCATCTCTTCTTCCATACGTCTCTATTACTGGCATTGTAATCGATATAAATCTATTGTCATATAATATTAATACTGAATTTGTGGTATGTAACACTTAGCATGACGATGTGCCGTACACCCTGTATATCTATGTAGACGCCTATAGTCGCTAAAATATCAGTAACCGTCGTTTTTCGCTTACATTTGAAGTTCAGAAGTGGACCTTTTAAGGCAAGTCCTGTTCAGTGGTTTTAAGATAAAAAAATATACAAATGTGTTGTTTATTGTTTTCCAATGAAAGTGATGTTTGATTCGAATCACTAAGTTTTCGTACAGATCAAAATGTGTATTGAAAAGTGCACGTTTACAAGAAATTTGAAAAGTTATGTTTGTGAGAAAACTGATACCTACTTTATTTCTGATTTTCATCTTAAAATCAAAGGGACAGTACGAAAATCATTATCACGGAAAAAACAATTCAATGCTACAGTAATTAATGCTGAAAAACATCTTTCTGTCTTATACATCGTTGCTTATCATGAACTCCAAGAATAACTAGTCACCCAGACACTCATTAACACATACAACACAAAAACACACAAACAAACACATCAGATGGAAACTTCCCCGTTGACGCGAATGTTTACAAATAAGTACTTACATTATATAAAACCACAGACATCTACATAGTTGGTAGGTACTTATTAATTGAATGGCTTCTCTGCACGTGGGTCGGCCATGGATTATGATAGGCTAACAGACACGACATTATGATTAAGTGATTAGAACTCGATCGTATTGTGCCTAAGGCTATACAGAGGGAATTAGTAAAGAGATATGAGCTATGTCTACAATCTATTAATAACTTTTCATTTCGATTATTCTCGTAACTACAGCTGTACAAAAATACAGAGACGAATACAGATTATTTTTGATTACAGATATGTTTAGTTAAATATCAGAAAGGAAAGAAACAGACGATTCCGGGCTGAAATGATAATAATATTTAAGGTACCTTAACATGATGGGTATTCCTCAAAGCGCAACTATTTTTAAGCGCAACCAAGTAAGCGCAACTAAATCATTCCTCGAATCGCAACAAGATTGAAAAAAAAAATAATGAATCCATCATACCCCTCTCTATTTTTCATCATGGTTGCGCTTTGATGAATACCCCAACATGATAACCCTGCAATCCCTGAAGGGTTAAGCAGACGTATCTATAGCACACCCAATTTTCTCCAGTTATGTTTCAGTCCCACGTAACAGGGGGGAGCCTATTGCCATCAACTCCGTTATAAGTTTCTGGTGCAACAACCCAATAGCACTTCGGTCAACCTGGGAATCGAAACAAGGTCCTCCTGCTCACCAGAAAGCTTGCGACCATTAGACTAATGAGGCAGTCAATAAATAACAAGTTATGAAAGCAAGTAGCTAATTAATAAATTATTGATCCATATCGCAAAGGAACTGAATCTTACCCCACTTTCAATTAAGCTGAATCTAAAACAAAGCAGCGTTGTAAATATTCCTAATTGGGCCACAAGGGACCACAGAAAGCCGTGAGCTAATCCGTTAATTATTAAGCTTCCATACCCTGTGATTATTAACATTGTGTGTATAATTCACGCCGTATAGGTATGTGTAAACGAAAAGGTTGACTGGTAGAAAATTCCTATAGCATTGTGGCGGCACTACAAAAAGTACTACAGCAACATAGAACAAAATGTACTAAAGCGCCATCTATACAAAGACAAACACGACTTGCCATTTATTACGGCCAGGCACTGTACTTATTTATGACATCATAAACATAGTACTGATGGCATAGACGAGTATTCCGAGACTAGAAGTACTCCTTACCACCTATAAAGGATCATAAAAATGTTTATTGATATAGAAATTCGTTTATTACACCTCGTCTTGGTGAACTAAAAATGGTATATAAACCAGTAGTAAAAAGTAACGATGGCTGCAGTTTAGACACGAAAACGAAGTATATTCGTCTACCTTTGCATTGTAACTTGGAGAAGAAAGGCTTCCCCACATTTCACTGTTAAAACGTTTTCCAAATAGGATTCCATTGGACGTTGATGTATGCTCTTGGAACTGGGGCAGTGGAAATGCAAAGTAGGGAAAAGAAATATCAAGCCGGAGAATTTATCTTACAAAGGTAGGTAACGTTTGAATTATGGAAAGGCAAATCCATCGTTCTTTTATGAATGATATCTGGAAAATTGTGAACAAGAAACATAGAAAAAGTATTTATTCGACTCATCCACAAGCTATAAAAAATTAAAAAGAAAGTCAAAGTGCAGAAAACAGTGGCATAGACTCTAAAAATCTGCATAGATTAAAGCGAATATGCATAGGACTAAGATTAACTACTCTTTCCAATCTAAATCCATTAAATACATACATTTGGGTGTAAATTTGCATGCATCATGGTAGAATATGGCTAATGGACACTTATTTGTTTAAGACCTTTTCTTTGTACCCATATTCGCAAATGAATAAATGATTATTATTATTATTTTTATCTTTCTATATCTGTCTACGTAGGTAAAAATGAAACGTCACAAGTCGCGTGCTAGTCATGTCTACGTAATATAACACAATCTGAGGCCAATTACAATAATAATCCAGTTGTGTGGGACAACTGTAATAATAATTAAATCATAATCGTTTAAATATGCATCTAATACATATTGATTGGTATGCATTGTTATTGCTTTGTAATATAAGATTATGTGGAATCTAAAGTCAAATAAGTAAAGAATAAATTGACAGGCTTGCGTTGGACCTTCTCATCTCTCTTCTGCGAAGATGCGATCGATGTTGAGGCACGCTTGCGTAGAAGAGATGAATCTTCCAAAGTTGAAGGCGACAAGGTAAAAATCGAATATTTCAAATTATTTATCAGACAAAACATCGTGAGGAAACCAACTTGCCTGACATATATTTCTTGATGTTAAGCCAAGTCGGAGGAACATGACGGCATAAAAACTTTCGACTCCAGGCCCCGTAGCATGACCGCCGTAGACAAGGATTTCTTTGACGGAAGAATCGACAAAATGACAGATTGTGTCGAAACAATGACAGATTTCTTTGCACTATCTGTCATTTTGTCGATTCTTCCGTCAAAGAAATCCTTGTCTACGGTGGTCATGCTACGGGGGCAGGTTAGGCACTAACCACACGATAAAGAAAGATCAGTCAAAACAGAAGCAGCTTATCAGTATTTAACACAAATGAAGAGCCACCCGAATTTATGTACTGGTCAGCAACGATAACCTAATCCTGCTAAGCTTCACTGTTTGAAAACTGTCACAGATCTGTCTGCCAGGCGGCCGACGACGGCTTAACGTAGGTACAGACGCCAGCAGTAGCGAAGGGTCAATTTTTGTAAGAGGTAAGCCGGAGTACATATCTTTAACTCTCATTCTCTTCGTGATTATATTATTTGTCTATAGAATACTAACTGTGCCGTTTTTTCAAAGGGAATCCGGTAGGAATCGAGTTGTATGGAACCTTCGCCATTGGACGCCAGCATATCACGCTACCCGAAACCGTCAAATTTTCTAAATCAACCTTGAACCTAATGCATTAGCGATAAAGTTGAAGATCTATTAAAGAAATTAGACAGATTGTAGTATCATGATGTGCAGGCGTCCGTAACACAGAAGGTTCCTATACAATAAAGGTACATTGCAGTAGCGAAGGGTCAATTTTTGTAAGAAGTAAGCCGGAGTACATATCTTTACTGTATAGAATATTATTGGCTATAGAATACTGACTGTGCCATTTTTCAAAGGGAAGCCGGTTGGAATCGGATTGTATGGAACCTTCGCCACTGGTACATTGACTAATGCAGTAGCCATTTAGCCAGACGTGATCTAACATAATTAATACAACTCGGTCGCAACGTCTTTGGGGTTAAACCAAGCTTAACCGTAAGCTCTAAACTTTGAATCGTATAATACTTTCGGAGTCACGGCAAGACTTTGAAACCCTCACGTACAGTTTCAAAAGTTAATAACAGCAAGTACTTGCATAGTTTTGAAGCAAAAACTACAGACAGACTTTCTTGTAGACTATTCTACAGACGGAATTTTCTTGTAGGTACTATACGTTTTTAGCGTTCCGCAGCTATACGATGCCAACGGGACCCTAAAGCTCAGCTGTCAGTCCGTCCTTCCGTCCGTTCGTCTGCCACAGGACATTACCTCATTTTTTCTTTTTTTCTTTTTTTTTTCGTGGTAAAATCATCAAATGAGTCCTCCCACCCAGGGCAGAGTGGGAGGGACTGTCAGACTTGTACTGACTAAAATCCACGGTGTCCTTCAATAGCCCTTTATGATCCAGGGTCACGGTAATTCTATAAGTCCCGCGACCAGGACTTTTCACAGAGTGTGTATAATATACTTCATCATCTGCCTAACATTTTCACAACTATGTTAGGGTCGGCTTCCAGTCTAACCGGATGCAACTGAATACCCGTATTTTACATAGAGCGACTGCCTAGTGTGTCTAATATACAATGGCCGTTAATAATAAGGTGGATATAGACACCGTAAAAACGCACATTAAAAATTCAAGTCCAAAGATACAGGATGCAGGCCCGTTTTACGAACAATTTATTTCATATCAACAATAGCTACAAAACATTGTCCGAATCAACAAAAAGTCAATTGATGCGGCCAAAGACCCAACACAATGTAATAATTACGACAATTATAAAGTTGATTTCTTACGAACTTATAATCTAAGTACTTGCAAACAACAATTATTCTATGATTGAGAAGACGAAGTAATTTGAGGAAATTATCCAAGTTTTTCTTTGCATGCAATTAAAGAATTACGAAATATCGGAAAAGAATTTGTCAATACTCTTTTTTTTTGGACACCGACATACAGTTAGTTCAAAAACATGAAGACGCAGCCGTGGTAAAAATATTAGTCAGTCAACCAAGTAAGTAGCAAGCCTTCAGGGTCGGTTTTACTTAAGTATCATTTTCCATATTAATTCAATCTTCAAGAATATTTAATTAAGGCTCGACAAAAAGAAAATCAGTAACGCCTATGTAAACATTTATTCTGTCGCCAAAACTAAGAAAAACTTAATGAATATTCCTCATTCCTTTGATACATATTTGCAAGCTTAGTTACCGTATGGTAAAGAGACACCCAGATTCGTAATTAGCCTACCCTCATGAATAAACAACGTTTATTTAAAAATACTCTCCCAACGCGAAAATTCAAAAACTTTGATCCGAGAACCAATTCGCTTGGGATTAATTAGAAGTCTTTTACTTATTTGTTAAAAGCAGACTCTTTTTGAATTCGTGTTATTTGTATACCGGTGTTAATTAGTTAATTTATTCTGCCTTAAATCTGTTAAGATTTTAGACGAGGGACCGGATACTTGAACTTGGAAAAAGACGTATCTGACCCATGAGATGTTAAGATTTCCTTTGTAACTCGACACGTATTTTTATTTTATCAAGTGACTATGATTTAGGCTGGCTTCATAAAATGTTAATTGAAGTTACCATAACTTTAAACGGCTAAAAGGATTCCCATGTTTTTAATTAATCTTTAAATGAACTCTGTAGAAGTGTAGTACGCGAGCGAACTAAGACCCCGCCATCCCCTTCGTTGTTATTTCCACCCACTTCTACATCTTGAAATAATACAATCCACACCTTTCGACCTGCTTCCACTTTATATTAATGTAACCTATTCAACGCGATCATAACCATATTTCTATCTCCATAACCTTTTGAAATATCCACTTCTACCTATAACTAAGTTACACACATATTCAAGTGTTAGATTGTTCTTAAGAAAGAAGAATTCGCAGGTCTCGAAATTAGTTTATCTGAAAGGGTTGATATCCTTTTCCACATTTTCATCTCTTTTAATCACTTCAGCTCTTATATTTTCACCTGTACCTTGACAAGACTATTATTATATAAGGTGTAAACGGACCCTTCACAAAGCCTTCATCCAAGCATTATGTACAACAAACTAAGTAACCCTACGCTAAAATTATTGCTGGGAAATGCCTTTTTTTGGAGTGAAAAATCACGGTTTACGGTAAACCTCAATTTGGCACACTCAAAACATTGTGCTAATGGGTGCTTTGAAAAGAACACGGGTTATGGAGGTAATTAAAGCAAAGTTAATCCCTTAAAAACTAGTATTAAAAAAAAGCTTGTGAAATATTTGGAAGTTTGACCTCCAATATCTCCGTAACTAGAAGGTTCCCAGGTATGGTCCAGAACAAAAAAATGATTGCAATGAAGAAGAGAACAAGTCCCTTTCGGTTTCGTTAAGGGTATTTATACACCCTTTATCTTTATCTATCTTTTAATCTATCCACCTTCCTGCAGCCATGTTAAACAAATATATCCAAGAGCTAATTTGTTGTGATGAAAAAAAGAGTTCCTCTAAGTCTCTAATTGCATTCATCAAATAGGTTATTTTCCACACTCCTTTCTTCTCCTATATTTCACTTTAAACTTCCATATTTACCGCAACTAAAGAGATTATTATCTTATTCATATCTATCTTTTAATCTCCCCGCCTTCCCTTCCTGTAACCACATTACTCACATATTCACGAGTTAGAGTACATAGAACCTGATATTAATTCTGTTGGCGTATAGCGTTGGAAGCGAATTCCTTGTGTGTCGGAGGCGGTGCCGTATCGGATACGTCACTGATGGATTGTAGATAGAAATTTTGTTGTTTTAGAAGTGTTTTTAATTTTAGTCTTTAAAATTTAATTTATTTCAGAAGGTCATTTTTTTTTTCAATCTACATAAAACGGTACTGAAATTTATTTTTATAAAAGGCAGGTAATTTATCATCATCCTCATTCTTATACCATAAATTGGTTCGGGTTTGGTAATATTTTACTGTCAATATGAACTTCGATACAAGAATTCAAAATAAGTCAACTAAAAATTATTTTGTGATAGTTTTTATCTTACAATCGATTAAATTATCCAGAAGTCTCCTTTCTACAACCCTTGGTCTGACCAAAGACCTGCACGCTCAGCATGACCACGGAAGAATCGACAAAATGACAGATTTCTTTTGTTGATCTGTCATTTTGTCGATTCTTCCGTCGACAAAACCTGTTTCTACGGTGGTACGTACTGCTGGATGGTATTCAAATTCATAGACAAAACGTATTTAAATCACAATATCATACAAATACAATCATTGCGTATCTAAAGTTACTTAGTCACGTCAATGTCACATACCCATAGCCACCATAATCGGAAGACTGTTCGGTCATCCATACATATTTGTATTCAGCGCCCGCGCATCGTAGGTTCATCATTTAAAGCCGTTACTACGAACAATGACGGTCTAAAATGCTTTGGTGTTAACTGCTAATCATAGATACTACATAGTTCAGTGACGATTTACAACTTTGCACCTTCATGTTCTAAGTTATAAGTTTGATTTTAAATCAAACAAAAACTTTCTGCTTTGAAATAATTTAAGTTTGGTTTTGAAAACAAATTTTAAGTTGGATTAGGCTAAGTTTTTCTTGGTAATTTGGTTTGACTTTAAGTATTGATTTTGGGTTGAAATCATGCTGCACTAGCGGCCCGCTTCGCACGGGTGCAATATGTACATACAAACAATCCTCTTGAATCACTCTATCTATTTAAAACTCCGCATCAAAATCCGTTGCGTAGTTTTAAAGATCTAAGCATACATAGGGACAGACAGACAGCGGAAAGCGACTTTGTTTTATACTATGTAGTGATTAAGCTTGAGAGGTATTTCGAATTGTGTTAAAAGTGGAATAAGGCTGCGTTTGCACCAGTGATAAGCGAAGATACGTAGCGAAGGTTATGTGTCAACCAATCACAGCTAGAACAGCTCAAGCTATGAAAAAAAAAACTATATTTTTGGTTAGCTTCCCACACATCCCTCGCTACGCATCCTCGCTCATCTCTGGTAGAAACGCAGGCTAATAGGGTGATGTAGATCAGTCGTGAATCCAGTTAAAAATGTAACAAGGAGCACGATGACCTGGTAAAGGTTGCAGGGATCCGCTGGATGCGAGACGCACGGGACCGGTCAATGTGGCGACACTTGGGGGAGGCCTATGTCCAGCAGTGGACGTCTTTCGGCTGAAATGATGATGATGAGCACGATGTCTAGCAGTCGATTGCTTCAGACAAAAGATAATAACTGGATTGCAGCAATGTTAATGTACAAGACATACCTCTAATTGATACAAATACTTCAACATCGCCATAAAACTCGATTGATACCATAAACCTCACATCCAAGTAACCAACCTTCAACTAAGTAAACTAAACCCGCGTTCCGTTCCACTCAAAACATCTAAAACATACAGTATGGACCATAAATCGCTAGAAATATAAATATTTCATACAAAAGCGTATATTTGGCTTACATGCGAGGCTTACACGGCTTCTGACGTGACCAGGGTTCTGAATTGGCAACCCTTTTCTTTGTAGTATATGAATATAGTCCTACGTGTCGGTCTACTTTGTCCGTCCTTGAGGTAAGCGGGTTACTTTTCGTCTGGATTTGGCCAGACTTATCCGTCTTTTTGGCCCCCCCGAACGGACCTTTCTCCGTCATTTTTCCGGAATTTTAGACATACGGGTGTCTCTTATGTGTTAAAAAAAGTGAATTTTGTAAAAATTGAGAGATTCCACCCGAACAAACATAGTTACATACATACATGCAAATCAAGTTAAATAAAAGCCTCTAAAAAGACAGGACTACTCGATCTGGACCACTTTAAAAAACGTCTGGACTTTTTCGAGTTTGTCAGGACTCGCCAAATTTCGAAATGCCTAAAATGGAAGTTCATCAAAGATGATTAGATCCACTCGATAAAGGATCTTTGTTACCAGTGAAAAAACCTTTATAGAAGTCAGCCTGAAGCATAACATAGTAATTTATCAACAGTGGGTGTTTCTTTTCAATATAATGAAGGAAAACATGTCTGAAAATCAATTTTTTACTAAGTGGGTTATTACAAAGTTGTGTCTAACAGATAATCTTATTCATCCATCATTTTTATGTCAATTTCTTGCGATAAATACACTCGTTTTATCGTGAGTAAGATATCTCAGTTCAAAATACAGAAGGCCAGTGCCTATATACAAACGAATTACCAACAATCCGGGCATTCCGAAGAAAACAAATACTTTGGAATAAGAGCCGAGAATTCGATAGCAGTTCGAAAAGGGGAAATTAAATGAAAAATGTAAGACTTCAGGAACTTGCGCCGATTCGTACCACGTTCCAACTTCACAACTTGGGGGAAATCTCGACGATTCAACTCTCCGACAATAAATAATTTGTATATTACCATTTTACAATTAGAACTCCGCTCTGACTTGAGTTAATTTCGCGAAATTGCTGCGAAACCGTTGGATTACGACCGTTTATATGAAATGGAAGGTATTGTTAAAATAAATGGCGTTTTTACAATTTATTTTGTCCCGTTAATGTTGGCATGAATGACTTTCATACTGTAATGTAACTGGTTGTCTCATATGTATGCAAAAACTTGTATGACAGTTAATAATAAACCTGCTCTTAATAAACAAACTACGTTATAACAACACAACTTAATAAATATTTCATATTTGGTGAATGCAAATGCTGAGTGCCGCCATCTCATTAGTGAATTCATGAATCAATTTGTCGATACGAAAACGCATACCTTAAAAATAGCACTGGTGAGCAACAACACGCTTATTAATTTTAAATGTAAATAAAAATAAAATTACACGACATCGGCCCGACCTTGCCAAAGACATGACGGTAGCAGAATATTTAATAACAGAAGCAAAAAAACATACAAACAATAATATCGTTGATCCGTGCGACACTCAACACAAACTACCCTCAGGAACAATCTTCTCAAAAGATTGACCGAGATATTTTCACTGCACAAAAAATCACAGAAAACTGCACAATTTTCTTCCTCGAAAATTCGTTTCGTTCCTTATTTGGCACAAGAATTCTTCACGAGCACGTGAATTTTTAATCCGTGACGTGGTACAGACGTTCGACGCGACGGGAGACCGAATCGCGACTGGCGAGCGGGCCGGCTTACGACTAATTCACGCGATGTATCTGTGAAGCCACGCCCAAATGTTTTGATGCTGCATTGCCTGATATCAACGTAATGCAGTAAAGGATTTGTAAACAAGCATGTAAGCACGCTTGTAATCTGCAGGTGAAGGCAGGGCTGACTAATATTGCCGTACATGGCGTAAAGGTAAACACGTTTGGATTTTTTCCGCAGGTCGGGTCTTTTACGAACGTGTTTTGTTATTGCTCGTAACTTTTTTTTTAAGGCTTGTTTTCGTAATTTCCTACCGATTTCCCTGACTTAGGAAATAACAATAATTTTGCTGATTGAAGTGTGAAAGGCCTATGTCCAGCAGTGGACGTCTTTCGGCTGAAATGATGCTGATGAAGTGTGAAAGAAAAAAATTAACAGACATCGGGTGGACTTTCAAATTTTACCAAAGGACTAGAGAAAAAAGAAATCTTAGCCTAAATGTATGTAATGTGACTGTGTGTGTCAGTGGCGAAGATTCCATACAACTCGATTCCTACCGGCTTCCCTTTGAAAAATGGCACAGTCAGTATTCTATCGACAAATAATATAGTCACATTAAAGATAATTAATTATGTACTCCGGCTTACCTCTTACAAAAATTGACCCTTCGCTACTGGTGTGTGTGTGTAATTATTTCTTTTATGAGTCAGTGATGCTCGATAAAATGATTTTATTATTTTTTTATTAAAAAAACCTTTGACAACTAGTACCTCAGAAATACGATTTCCCTTAATAACATACCTTTCCAAGATAAGAACCATATTGTAATCCAGTAAAACATATGTCAACAAACAACTTATGGACACATAATCATCGCATATCGTTCACTGACCACCATATGTATGTAGGCAGGTAGATATGTACACCGGGTACTTATGTAAACCGTGTGAGCAGGTGCGATAGTAAGAGTAATGACACTGAATAATGAATGGGCGATTTGAATTAATTCTGTGTTTATAACGGAAATTGTTGGCAGCCTGTGTGGGATGGCTTTTAAGTTAATTCATAGAATTTTTGTTATTTGTTCTGAATCATTCATTGACCCCTTATTACTCTTATCTAATGGATACAACATATTTCCAAGTTTAGAATGTTATTCATGAATGCATAATCAGTCTATAAAGTTCCCACTGCTGGGACACACGGCCTCCTCTCTATGAGAGGGAATGGGCTATAATCCACCAGCCAGTGCGGGTTGGTATATTCATGAATAGTTAGTTCTTATTCCGCAAATACTAGATGAAGAAAACAGGACTTACAGTAGTTGGTTTCTAACTAAACATTCTTACATAACATATTTCCAAATTGCATCAAAACACCCTATCCTATATCTTGACTAGAAAATTAATCGGAAAATCCGTCAACGAATGAACGCAAAATATTTTCCGAAGGTGTTTCTCCCTGCTATTTCTGCGCATACTTTAGCTTAACATTGTCACATTTTACGAACTTAAGAGTAAATATTTTAACATACATCACACCCACGCCTCACTTAGGGAGGTCCTATTAATACCACGCTAACGTAAATGTACTTTATATGGAACAACGACCAAAATGAGAACCATACGGTCCTTAATTGCATTTGTAAGCCTCACCCAATTATTTCATTCGCCCTAATGTGTAACACACCTGAATCAAATTATACCACGAAACGAGAGAGAATTACGTAAATCATTATTTGTTACTGTTACAATAAGCCCCGAAAGGCTGAAACCTTAGGATATTACAGTATTTACACAGAAACTGAGTTCAGGATATTTATTCAGCTATTTCGTGTAAAAGATTTATTTATTTATTCATTTTTTTGCATTCTACAGGTAAAAACATGGTGTTATAACAAAAGGCTTAGAGTTAAGAGCCGTGGTAGACCCCGGCGGGGCACTAATCTTAAAATTAAAATATACTTAAAACAAACAATAACATTCGCAATCAAAAAAATAAAAATAATTATAAAAATAATAATACAACAATAATAATCAATCAAAATTCAATAAAAAACAATATGAATACTGTCATTCTAATGTTTTTGTGATCGTCATAACATCATCTGCCCAGCCTTTTCCAAATTATGTTGAGGTCAGCTCGTGGCTAAATAATAACAGCCGCTCGGATCGATCTTTAGGTTAAGCCGTGCTTGCCTAGTTTGGTCTATGGATGGGTAACCACCTATTACATACCGAGTTTCCTCCGTGCCTCGGAAAGCACGTTAACCGTTGGTCCCGGCTGCCATTTGTAGATCTTTGATAGTCGTTACAGTCTTACCAAGGGGTATCGTATTACCTAGTACTAACTGGGTTGTAGAGGTCAGATAGGCAGTCGCTCCATGTAAAATACTGGTATTCAGCTGCACCCGGTTAGACTGGAAGTCAACCCTAACATAGTTGGGAAAAGGCTAGGCTGATGATGATGTTGAGGTCAGCTTCCAGTCTAACTGGATGGAGCTGAATGTCAGTGTCAATATCAGTTTTACATGGAGCTACTGCCTATCTGACCTCCACAACCCATTTATCATTTGGGATCACAGTCGGCAAAAACGGAAGGCATCTAACACACCCTTTTCATAGTTCCTGTACTATTTGATTCTTAGCCTTCATCATAAAAATCACTTCCACAAAGGCACTCTACTACAAATCTATGCCATGCAAGTGACAGTTCTGAAGACCAACTTCTGTTGTATCTGAGAACAGTTGTAAAGAAGCGTATCTCCTTTTGTTCTTCCACAATATCCTCGAGCAGTGGTTCTGAAACTTTGTTCTTGTAAATATTTAATATCCCAAGGGTATCTGGATACTATAAAGCGGTGTTTTGTATGTGAAGGGGTAAGGAATATATGTGTGGTGTAAAGCTGCAATTACGTGCTTGCGGTACGCGAATGAAAAGGGTTTAGTATCCCTCGTGGGATAGGGCATCGTAAGTATAGAATCAATGGTTTTGGTGTATCTACCTAATTTGGAAAAAAGCCCTGCATTTTGCTGGAGAATCCCATTAATATTATAATTCCAAAATATATAATAAATATTAATATATACTTTTAGTTTCCATTTATCACAACGAACTTAGACGCAAAGATAGACCATGCTCCGGAAAACCTTTTATCCGAGCGTATGAAATAGATCTCCAGAAGCATAATCAAACTATAACATTCCTACTGCTGGGAGACAGGGCTCCACTCTGTGAAAGGCCATAATCCACCACGTGGTTGGGTATGTCTCATACAGAAGACAATAATGTGTTGAGCTCGTGGAGACCAACCCTGGATTGGATTTGTTTGCTGGTGAATGGAAGACGATAATGTTAGAATGTTTGTGGTTCTATGAGAAGACCAAGTAAAAGGATAATTTGGTTTAAATGGCTTATGCTGTACTAAATATATTGAATAAATAAATGAGACATAGCCAATCACTAGATGATACGATGGAAACCGCAGCCAATAGCTACCCTTTAATTTATTAGCCCCACCAGTCAAAACCCCGCCAAACATCGAGACCACAGCAACAAACATCTGATACCAATACAAATGGTGTCCAAACCCAGCTTTGCCCACTCATTACCGTCCCCCAACACCGACTAATGACGTTAAACGGCAGCCATTTGTAATGAAACCACAGTGAAGTCCGCTGTGATGCACATACACCAATACACATTAGCACCTGTGCCGCGACCTAATTCGGTTCAGTTTGCTTTGTAATAATGTGCCATATTTAGCACTGTCATGCAAACTTTTGTTTAAATAGAACAGTCGATGTTGGTAGTTTGAACTGGTTTTAGTTCTTCGGTTACATTATAGGCGTTCGGGTGATACATGTACCTTATATAATACATAAACTCACGCCTTTTTCCAAATGGGGGTAGTAGAAACCACAGAACACTACCTGCTACGACATTTTACTCATTTAGTACCTCAACGTTTTCTTAGCTGTTAAAATCGCCAATTCTATAGATTTTATCTATTTTGTACAACAAATACTGGCAACCCTAAAGTCCTCATTTTGTTAAAAAGAATCGTTATTTCACAAAAAAACGAGCATCTATCTCCATCGCGTGAAGAACCGAATTTTTTTCCTACAATAGATTACGTCCCGATAATCGCTCGATAGAACACCAAATCGATACATATTAAAATCTTGACCGGCTTTTCCGTGTTCGTACAAACTGCGGAAGAATTTAATCGAAATGTTCGGTAAACTGAGCGAGCTGATTCAAATCGACTCCTTCGTGTATTTGTTTAACGCTTCCGAATTTTTTATCGATTAAGTGTTAACTCGTAATAAAATTATCATGGTTTGGTGAAGAATATTGTGTAAGTGAAGAACAATTTGATTATGGATATTATAGTTTGTTATGCCTATGACGTTAAACAATATAAAATACAATGCTATGAGTAAGTTAAAGATCAAAGTCGTTACATTGAGTAAGTTAAGACATCATACCTTGACCTGAATACAGATTTACACCAAACGATTTATAAAGAAAACTATTCAGATAAACCTAACTCTTTACAAAAACATTTATTCCCGCCTATTCTTAATTGGAACCGATATTCCTTTCCACCATTCGCAGGTAGTCCTTAATCTAAGTTTCTCCACATTTACCTTACAAAGCAATCTTGGTGTGCTAGCGGAGATTTACGCCCCATGTTCCCAAAGGCATTGGCCAGTAAAAATGGCGGGATTCAATTTGATCAGGGCATCGAACCGGCACCGGTGGCTGCGAACGAGGGTTTACTAATTGAACAGCCGTTTTGTGAACACAGGAGGTGATCTGATTGGGAAATGGCGGTAGTCATGTTTTTGATTTAGCTATAACGAAATCCGAATCAACAATTACTCAATAATATGTCATCTATTAGAATAACTATAAGAAGAGGAGGAGAAATCGTCGTATATGGATTAAAAGCATTAGATACTAAGGAAAATCCTTTGAAAAAATGGTTACATCATCTTAAAATTGATTCATTCATTGATTTCTTGGAAATACCGAGACCTTTTGACTTGAAAACAAAAAACTGTTCAGATTATGAGGAAAAATTTAAGTTGACCTATTGCTAAATGAAGATACCAACATGTTATTGTTATGTAGGTGTAAGCAAAACATTACTAACCCAATATGTAGTAACACGAGAACGGGTATACGTATAAGTTCCAAGAAACCTCATGAGATAACAGACTCATATAAGAGCGAAATCTTAAACATTGACCCACGACCGTCAATCTATGTTATCCTCAATAAAAAAACATACATAGGACGATAATCTGATACACTGCAATTTATAAACGTATACTGTCACTTACGGGATATCTTCCGTGATTGTGATCCCGATATTACATATTCATTATATGATCAATCACGGAAGATATCCCGTAAGTGACAGTATAACTTTAGTTGTAAACCGTGAAAGCTTAAAACAGTGTTTGCATTTTATAAGATTCAGAACCTCATAACCTCAAGACACTCATAACAGCATGTTAATATTCATCGCTGTATTGAAAAGAGCCATTGAGAATGCTTGTAATACGCCGAATTTTGAAAAAAAAATGTGCATTTGATGTCATCCTACGATTCAAAATATTCGAAGAAAAGGTGTCAACGCTCACAAACGTAAAATATCATGATACCGCAAAAAATAACGATAAGGACAATACTTATGAAGAATCCTTTTATCTTACCTATCAGTGCGTGAATAACAAATACTCATATGAAAAGTAATACGAGAGAAACATTTCAATTTGGGAGGATTGGACGTGATGTTATATCGCCACATACACCGAAATATTTGTTCAAGGCTTCACGTATAGACCTAATTTGATTCATATTCTGGGAATTCCATATAGTATATCATTTCCCAAATACATCGTGGTCGGCTTGCAGGAGGCAGCTGAATACCAGTATTTTACATAGAGCGACTGCCTATTCGATCTCCACAACCCATTTCTGGGCAATACGATACTCCTTGGTAAGACTGGTTGGTACTTCCAGATCACTGACCATCTGTAACGACTGTCAAATATCTACAAATGACAGCTGGGACCAACGGCTTAACGATATGTAATAAATGGTCACCCATCCAAGGACCGACCTCGGCAAACGTACCTTAACCTATGAACTGTTAGTCTGTTGTATTTAGCCACGAGCCTAAATACTACAGTAGGTACAGAATTAGTATTGCAATCTATTGCCGCTGTCATCAAACTAATGGCAAGCACTATAGCATTTGCCTTCCATTTTGCGCAAGACTGTTTCAGAGTTAATACCGATACCGCTAATTACCCTGCGGTTTCTGAATGGTCTTCAGTATTACATGGAACGATTTTCTGGAAAGGTTTTAGTTTATTCATATGATTAAAAGCTAGTGGTGCACCGCTTGGCATACATACTAATAAATTAGTCAGATTTTTATCATATTTTAGACACTTCAGTCTATTTGTACCTACGTATGCCCATCGAGCAGATGTGTATATCCTGAACATGGCGCGGTCATCACGGAGCTGCCTCGTGAGTCCTCTTCAGTGGATAATTGAGCCTGTCCGGTGCTACTGGCCTTGACAGCAGCTAGTTTACCGTCCACAATACAAGATGGGAGACCGCGGTGACGTAACAGCAAAATTCGCGGTTCGGCCATTTTTATTCGAAGTAAGGTTGGACAATTTGGAGTGTAAGTCATGGTTAACTACTGTCTGCGAATCGCAGAAAAACTTATTTTGGAGACAATGTCATAAAAGGCAGGTGGATTATTTTCTTCAATAAAAATTCACCTGTCGATATTCATTACGATCGAGAAACTTCAAAGATAAAAGATTTTATCCAATGAAGAAGTCTTTCAATTTCATCTCAAATCCAATTTTCATCAAATTATAAATTAATCACATCTGTCGAGATTTTATCGTGAACTAACTACACTTCGCACTTTACAGACATACGTCGGAGTATCTATTCTTAGAGAGGGACCCTCCTAACCTTGATATGTTAGTTGAGAGTGACGTTAGGGCGATGGTATATACGTAACACGACAGGGAACATGTATAAAATGCGTCTGATCCTTTACTATATAACAGAAACTCATACCACTTATATGAAACTGGTGATAAATTGAACCAAAAGCCTGATTTGACAGTCTTCCATCAATACACTCTCTTTGTTTTCCGGAATTGAACGAACACGAATCGGGATATTCAAATCAGTGGGCTACCAAATCGATTGTAGCACAAATAAAAAATGTTGCTTCCAAATCAGTGATTTGTGAAACTTAAATCGGAGTGAACACGCCAATTCTCCAGAAATCCCAGACTGAAGATTCAAAGGAACATTTATAAAAGATTTGCACCGGTTCTGAAATGTCTGACAGCGTTTCAATAATGTAACATCTTAATTTTTTAAGCTCCGTCGATCTCAAAAGAAAATTCGTTGCTAACTTCGTCTGCAAACTTTTACTGAGTTGGCGCTTTTAGATTCTCTTTTGCATGTTCTTATACAGTATCAATTTCGTTTTGCATTTTCGTAAAACCAATTCAATTAGATAACAACGCCTTCGGTATGATATTTTTGTCTTATTTAAAATACGTCATATCTTTCTTTCTTCATGGACAAATGATTCCTGACCATCGTTTTCCTTTCTTGGTATTCGACGTCAGGTAACGTTATCCTATCTCGGCCACTATCTGTTTCTATCTGTAGTTGACAGTCGTCGACTTATGCGTTCTGTGTTTACAATAGATAACTGTATTTACTACTCCATTTGTATGGAAATTTCCCTGTATATGTAGACTTGGTGGTATCCCTATGCAGGCTTCTCGGTACACAAGCATTACAGTACGTGGTTTTTCCAAAATCTTCAGTACATACATACGGCTTTTTCCTATGGGGATTTTATTTCCATGGGCTCCTATTCTAACACTGTTTTAAGCTTTCACGGTTTACAACTAAACTTATACTGCCACTTACGGGATATCTTCCGTGATTTACTGACATTTACATTTGGTTTGAATCTAACCCAAAGCGTGTGTATGGCCATGCCTTGTGACTGGGTATGTAGCTACTTTTCATTGTTGTCTTTGTTTCGACAATTCAAAAGTGCCTGTAACTGGCCTACTTGAAAGAAATGCTTTGATTTTGATTTATAAATATGAGATAATATAAACGTTGGCAGACCAAATTTTTAAACTAAGGAAATTACTTCCAACTAGGATTTTTTTATTGTATAGCCACACAATGGTACAAACACATCCAATCTTCTAAAGACAGATTTCATTTAATTCTCGTAACTTTAAACTTTTCATACTACTTATAATTATGTCCTCATAAAGAAAATAGAGATGGCGGCTCTAAATCTGAAACTTAATTATAACCTGTCACTTCAAAAACGGCTCATTTAATTAAGTTCAGAGTTCTAATCAACTTCGTTAATATTATTTCATTCATACACTTGATTGAGAGCATTATCAATATGATATACTCGTATTAATGTCGGTGCTATAATGATTTCTTATCACTCATTAATATGTTTATTTCGTAATGAAATATATTACTAATATGTATTATTAATAGGTTTATGAAAACCTTTCCATTGATTCGTATCTATACTTGCAGTAGGTATACTATATCAACTTTCACGTCATTCGGTATCTGTTAATCAAGTTGAAGAATTATAAGATGAGCAAACGGCTATTGGTGAATTTCACTGCGAACCCAATCTCACATTTCAACTAAATACTATGAAGTCAGTTTTACAATCCAGATATCATCGTAGGGATTAAGAAATGAAAACTTCGTAAGGAAACCGACATGTACGGCGGCACATGAAGCTGTACATTTCCAGTATAACTTGGCCTCGCTTTATTTAGATTTCTTATACAACGAGAGATTCGCAATAAACTGGTTTTGTATAAGTAGCTTGATTGGCCGTCGTGCGTACATACTAGAACCATAACTTCGAAGACGTGACATACCAACGGGTACTGGGAGCATTAACGCCCACTCACTCTTTACAGAGAGTAGGCGCGTGTCCCAGCAGTGGGAACATTATAGGCTGATTATGTATGTAATTAAGGCATTACTTAAACTCTCTTGTCGTTTCGGTACGAGACGAGACCAAAACTTCGTAGACAAATGTCACATTTAATAACTTGCACTGGGCCCGCGTGGGGTGTTCAAGCCCACTAACTCTTTACAGAGAGAAGGTCAGAATCCCATCCCAGCAAAAGGAACATTTTAGGGCAAATAGAGGGTGTAAACAGACCCTTCACATAGCCGTCAACCATGCATTCTGTACATCAAACTAAGTAACTTTTTTTTTTTTTTTCTGATGGGTAATCATCAAATGACCCCCACTCTGGGCTGAGCGGAAGGGAGTGTCAGACTTGTACTGACTAAAACCCATCCATGTTCCTTCTTTGCCCTTTGTGTTCCAGGGCCACGGTATCTCTTTCGAACAGTCCCGCAGCCCTGGCAGGCAAACTAAGTAACTTTACGCAAAAATTATTGCTAGGGATCGACTTTTTTTTTTGGGGTGATAAATCACGTTTTACGGTAGGACTCGATGGAAAGCACTCAAAGCATTGTGCTGATGGATGGATTGAATAGCACGGGGGTCGTGGAGGTGTGTAAAGTAAAAATGTTACATTAAAAACATGTATTTTAAAAAAAACTTGTGAAAATGTTGGAACTTTGACCCCTAATATCTCCGTAACTAGAAGGTCCCCAGGTATGGTCTAGAACAAAAAAAATGATCGCAAAGGCGGGGAGAACAATTGCCTTTCGGATATGTTAAGGGTCTATTTACACCCTTTATGTATCCTGTGTAAAGGACTAGCTACGTTCTCTTGAAGCTTCTGTGCACCTAGTAACACTACTTATTTCTACAAATCGACTCTTTACTAGATACCCCCATCGGCATGTACAAAGTGTATGACAGGCGTTGATGGATGTAGTACTGATACTATCAATAGTACAACTTGATGACCGTCCGTTCGTGTCGATACTTTCGTCGAACGATTTATCATTATATCTGATATTATGATGACTACATTCGGAAGTAATGTGACGGGTAGCTCCTGTGGGGCGTTTCAATTTCGTATTTTGTTGAATGTTGTTGTTAGTATCTATATTTCCATAGGTCATTGAACTAAGTCTTCAAGTCACTACTAACACACAAGCTTCTATAATATACTGATACTGTTATTGCCTGCATCTCGCTTAGCTTGCACTTACTAGTGTACACTAGCAAGCAGTGGCGAAGGTTCCATAGAACCCGATTCCTACCGGCTTCCTTTTGAAAAATGGCACAGTCAGTATTCTATAGACAAATAATATAATCACATTAAAGATAATGTACTCCAGCTTACTTCTTACAAAAATTGACCCTTCGCTACTAGTAGCAAGTGCTTGGGAGGTGCAATTGATCGAGTTGCACTGTTTCTGCTCTTTCTCGCCAGTGTACTCGTACATGTAATCAATCCATCAGCTATGCTATTCTCTAAGTCATCGTCGACAAGCTCGTGGACGAAACTACAGTTTGTCTTTAATAGATTTTCAATCTTATACGCTAGAACATAAAGTTGAATATCTGTTAATGACAAATTGTAGTTTCGTCCACGAGCTCGTCGACGATGACTTAGAGAATAGCATAGCAGGTGAGTGAGATTTTAGTCACTAGTAAGCCTAGTAAATTAAAGTTTGGTTTTGTTATAAGTGGTAGTTCTTTGTCCTTTCAATATACGACGCTTCTTAGTCTCACTCCTATCTCATCCTCCATATTTCAAGAGCTGGTTCAATTTCTTGGATCATAAAATTGTTTAGTGATACTTGCACCGTTTTCAATCCCAATGTGGCCCATTCAACTGTAAAATTTTATGGGTAAATAAATATCCTAGCTAAAGCACTATTTCCTGAAACGATATAACAACAGAATGATGTATTGGCGTAAAATGGCTTGTTAATCAAAATATACCGGATTTAAAACTTTCCTATTTTTCGGCTTTATCAGTCGATAACCCATATCGATAGTTCATAACATCACGCCTGTAATCCCCGAAGGGTAGAACAGAGGTGATATACAAGGTGTAACATAATAAACGCAAGACCTCTCGTGTGGTCTCTCGCACCATGAAACTAAACATCTTTTGTTCTACGAGTTCTTAAATTCGCAAAAAAAAAAAATAGTTTCTATAGGAGCTGACGCAATCAGCTGATCCACATGTAAAACTAAAAAAAAAGTTCTGGATTTCTAAAAGTCATAGAACAAAAGTTGTTCAGTTTCATGGTCTGAGACACCGCACGAGAGGTCTTGCGTTTATTATGTTACATATATCGTATTTACATCTGATATATATATGCTATATTTATATATATCCTATTCTGCAAATCTCGCAATCCAAGTAAGGGTTGCTGTAAGAAAACCCAATTCTGGGTTAAGCTCGCCTTTGTACATAAGCGATATGTTGTAATTATGTGTGTATTTCTCTCAATTTTGTGGGCAATGAAGAGATGCTAGGTACACCTGTTTTACCCTAATATAATTAATTTTATTTATTTTATTTTGTCGTTTTTTAAGTTGTTTATATTTTCTTACTTTTAGCCTTATTTTTATCATAAGTTTAGTTCTATTTGTAGATAATGTAAATAAGTAATAGAAAGTTGTAAATATTTATTAATTTTTAAAATTATAACTTACACTCACATTTCACCAATTATGTTTAAGTCCGATGTAATACGACGAGTCTATTGCCTCGATAGTTCAATGGTTTTAATAACATACCAAGTTCTGTGACGTCAAAGACAGTATAAGATGACCCTTGACACTAATCCAATAAGACATTCAACTTCCCGATAATCCCACATATTAATCAGATTATCCGCCGTATTCGGTCGCTATAATCGATGTTACTGGAGTTTTTAACTCACAAATCGATAAGGGAACGGGGCTCCCGTTCGATTTCCGTGTTCCGATTCAACTTTTAAATTGGAAACGAGATTTTACGATATCAGTAGGGTTGGTCGTTTGATAACGCTGCCTCTGAATTTCCGGGTGGCAAAATTAGAATTTTTATACCATGCGTCATTGAGGAAAGATTATCTCATTAACCGACGTCAAAAAAGGAGGAAGTTCTCAATTAGCGTTGTTTTTTTTATGTTTGTTAACCGTCACACCGTCATATAAGAGCCTATTTGAAAAATTCTTTTTTTATTTGAAAGGATATACTTCCCGATTGGTCCCATAGAAACTTCATCAAAATCGGTTCAGTAATTTGTTTTTTTTTTCAACAATACGTATTTTTTCTTCTTTGGCTACGTTGCTGACATGATGATCCCTAAATACTTCTAGTTAGAATGTAAAAATTAATTCACGACAAGAATTTGTGTGGTATTATACTACAACTAAAAAGGGTAAAAATAAAAACTTGCTGCAGTCGGTGGCAAAACCGACTTCCGAAAGTAAAGTTATTTTAGACCTTTTGGAAGTCGTTTTTTTTTGCAGCATGTTTTTTTTTTCAACTGTCAAAACGGTGAAGTCTCGTTAGTGATCGAGAAATCTTTATGTTTCAAAATCAAAGTAAAATAACATTGTTTTTCCGTAACAAACCCTTTGTAAAACCATGGTAGCGTGTCGTCTAATCCAATTAGGCACGGTACTGTTCTTCAAAACACGAAAACAAACGAACCAAATGATTGAACATGCCACATTTTCTCTTATTTAACAAGAACGAGGCACATGACATTAAAACTTTCTTATGGTAAGTCAGATGTACGCCAGAAGTCTGACAACCAGTCTTACCAAAGGGGTATCGTATTACCTAGTACTAACTGGGTCGTGGAAGTCAGATAGGTAGTCGCTCCATGTAAAATACTGGTATTCAGCTGTATCTTGTTAGACTGGAAGCCGACCCCAACGCAGTTTGAAATAGGCTACGCTGATGATGATGAGGCAGATGAATACCTGTACAGTACCCTAACTTCAAGTCATTAACAGGATAGAGATCATAACATCACGCCAGCAATCCCAGAAGAGTTAGGCAGAGATGTTTCTAATACATAGTACACTCACAGATAACCGCCGAACAGTTATGATATACTCCCATGTAATAGAAGCTTATAGCCATCAACTAGGTCGAGACTCCGGGGTACTACTGAAAAATTCATAACATAAGATCACGCCTGTAATCCCCAAGGCTTAAGCAGCGGCTACCTAATAGTACACCCACATTTCACCAGTTATGTGCAAGCCCCATGTAATAGGGGGCGAGCCTATTGCTATCAACCGGGCACAAACCCAGGCTCCGTGGCTGCTACTGAGAATTTCTGATGGAAAAACCCAAAAACAATTTGCCCGACCCCGGAATCGAATCCAGGACCTCATCAGCAGTCGCAATTGCGACCACAAGACCAACGAGGCAGTCCCTACTTAGAAATTCTTAACGGAAAATTTCAATAACCCTTTCCCCGACCTTGAGATGAAACCGAGGCTTCCATGACCACTAAACCCCAACCCCTTTTATCAAAAGCAGCGTATATAATATCAAAATGGAAAACCACAAACATTATAATTAGTTCTTAAGGGATGAACGGTGTAACGTTTGAGTAAATAAGCTTGATATCGTAACAAACATATTAGCACTGGTTGTATGTGTTTAGGCCAGTGAAATATGTATTTAGGTCCACATACATATATTAGGGCTCTGTTTACACTTAGTACATTGAAGTTTACTTTTGAAAATGTTACTTGGAACTTGGGACGTTGTTTTAAATGTAGTTAGAGGTGTTAGGAAAACAAATGGAATCTCTATTTTAAACGTTTATATCTACCTTCATTTATCTTCTATGACACATTTTTAAATCTATTTATATAAAACTGTAAACTGACTGGCTGACTGGGTGATATATATCAACACACAGCCCAAACTGCTGGTCCTAGAGACATGAAACTTTGAGGGTGTTCTTTGTGAACAGAAGGTCTCCACTAAGAAAGGATTTTTGGGAGTTTGTATGAAAGTCTGTCAGTTTTGAAGTTAGGATCTTCAAATTTTGTGTTTAGGCTGACGATTGAAAATTAAATTTATGCGTGTCTCGGCGTTTTTGATAATGCTACCCCCGAAGGGTTAAAAAGGGGGGTGAAGGTAAGTAATCGGATATTTACGACATCCACGCGGGCGAAGCCGCAGGCAAAAGCTAGTATTTCATAAAACTTGAATGCCTCGTTGCTCTAGTGGTCGCAAGCGCGACTGCTGATGAGGTCCTGGGTTCGATCCCCGGGTCGGGCAAAGTGTTATTAGGTTTTTCCATCAGGAATTTCTCAGTAGCAGCCAAGGAATCTGGATTCGTGCCCGCTTGATGGCAATAGGCTCGCCTCCTTCTTACATGAGACTTTAAACATAACTGGCGAAATGTGGGTGTAGTATTAGGTACAGCTCTGCCTAATCCTCAACATAGGTAAAGGCTAGGTAGACGGTGATCATCATTTTCTTCGTATTTTAGAGAATGAGTTTCATGGCTTTATTCGATATTTTTAGGAACACCCTTCCATATTTTTCACAGAATTGCAAACTACCCTACAATAAAACAAAAAACATTCGCAATTTACGACACAATTTACAAAGAATTCGGGGAACGCGAAAAGAGAAAAGCGCTAGTGTCGCGTGACTAAATTACGAATTAAATTTTCAAGAATTCTTCACACGTTTTCAGATTTTATAAACGTGTACGATTTAGTGCTGAACGAGAAGATTTATGGCCAGAAACTAGTGTTGAAAACGAATGTTTCATTGCTTCATTAGTGAGAATAATCGAAGCTGATGAGGACTAAAACTTTAGTGATTGAGAAGAAATAAACAGTCTAGTTTATGTAGCAGTGGCGAAGGTTTCATACAACCAGATTCCTACCGGCTTCCCTATGAAAAATGGCACAGTCAGTATTCTATTGACAAATAATATAATCACATTAAAGATATGTACTCCGGCTTACTTCACCCTTCGCTACTGTTATGTGGGTAATTGATTTACATTGCTGGTAGTATTACATAATGTCCTGCCCTTAACCCTATTTATTCAGTGTTCGGTGCAGCATATCTCATACTTCTCTGTTACTCGTCATCTCATCAGACACCTCCTTTCTTGCCATATCATCCTTCACACAGTCCATCCATCGTTTCTTTGGTCTTCCTCTACTCTCATACCCATCCAATAACATAACACCACGCCTCTGATCCCCGAAGGGTCAGGCAGAGGTGTACATAAATTCACTTTCTGTCGAAATGGGGGCCCAGCATATTGATTTCAGCCGGACACAAAAAGTCACGACTGCAGCTGCTGAAGTTACTGATGGGCGAACCCAATAGCATTGCCCGTGCTCAGAATCGCAAGAAATCATACTCAGGAGTAGCGCTTTGTGATCAGTAGACCAACGAGGTGTGCTGGTTGCATATCCGTTCGAATCATCAGCAGTTGCCTAGCCTTTTTCCAACCATTTTGGGGTCGGCTTCCAGTCTAACCGGATGCAGCTGAATACCAGTATTTTACATGGAGCGACTGCCTATCTGACCTCCACAACCAGTGAGTACTTGGTAATACGATACCCCTTGGTAAGACTGGTTGAGTCTTTTTACAAATGACAGCCAGGACCAACGGCTTAACGTGCTTTCCGAGGCACGGCGGAAACTCGGTATGTAATGGGTGGTCACCCATCCACAGAACAACCTAGGCAAGCACGGCTTAACCTAAATATCGACCCGAGCGGCTGTTATTATTTAGCCATGAGCTCCTCATATATCCGTTCGAATAAAGCAAGCAATTTTACAAAACTTACATAATTTAACCAAATAACTAAGGTATTTGATTTGATTATACACAAACTCAAATTAACGGCCACAACATACTGAAGTAATTTTCATCGTTTATTACAAAACAATGGTCGTCGATACTGTCAGCCTGTCACCTTGACACGGCCATAACTCGCCACTCCCGCGCAATCATCCAATTGGCGGGAAACCGGACAAGATGGCCGCCGTGTACGTCAAACGAGTGCCGTTGCGTTTTGTAATAGTGTTTTGTTGCATGTAAGTGCAGTGAAGGCTTCTGGAGGATTTCAATGCGGCGTCAATGAATGAAGAATTGGTTATTGTTAAAACAGGTTAACACACGTGTTTTGGAATACTTGCATTTAGCACCGTGTAGGTTTCAGTATGAGTTCAATTCTCTGAATTAACTTTAACTTTGAATTATACAAACTGATTTTTCTAATGATTTCTTTATTTTGTTCCTTTAGGAATATTTTTCTGTAGACGTAATTTATAAATTTTTATTATTTTAATTGACTACCTACAGTTACCATCTCTACGTTAGAAATATGAAGAAAACCTTCCAATTTGCAAGCAACGGTTCATGAAGAGTTTTGCCCAATTATTGTTATTGTAAGCATTATTAAAGCAGCTAATGTAAACCACGAGGCTCCCGTTACGCCAACGAAATCATAACAGAAAAATTACAAAACCTGTTACATTCTAACTAACAATACGAAAACATTACACAGAGCATATCTGATAAACTTAAACTTATAAGATAAAGGTTTTCAGTAAACACTAGTTTCGCAAAACAATCAATATTTGATTTGAACGCGGCCAGATACGGATGAATCAATAACGCGAAACGTTTTGAGCGCGAACGAGACTCCTAGCGCCATCTATTATGCAATAGCGGAACTACGTAGCCTTAATGCTAGCTTGCGCCGTAACCCGTTAGGGGTCGTGTTGGTAGCTTAAAAATTCAGTACTCAGTGTGGAACAGTTGCATTAGTAAATTGGAACCAGTTCCATCCCACGCGAAATGAATGGGTTTATTGGCAATATTGTAGACCGGTTTTAAGACCTAGGACTCGGGAACGCTGACGTGTTTTAGTTTGAAGCGATATTAAAAAGGTGTATCGCTCAACTTTGTTCATAAATGTTTCAAAGTAAACTAAGCCACTGGAGCTCATCATACATGAAAACTAGAAGTCGATTTATTACTTTACCATAAAAGATTTATTTGCTTTATATAGTTCACTATTTTTCATGAGAAAATAATGTCTATTCCAGAAGTATAAAATAGTATAGCGTAATGATCACCACGGTAACTAATTAAGCCCTTTAGAAATAGCCATTTAATATACTGACAAACTTTCAGAGACAAAACGCCAAAATGATAGACATAAGTTCCGCTATTCCCCACTAGATGGCGCCATAGTGCCGGCTTGTTCTAAATAAACTATGAGACATAATTCTGTTATGCTTTTACATTTGATAACATGGAAAAGCTTTTAAACCAACCACTTAATGATACATAGTAATGTTAGTCGTAATATTCCGTACCTTCACAATACTTAGTGCAGAAATTTGACTAAGGTGAAATTACTTCTAGTTCAGTTCGGTTAGATATAAACCGAGAGAAGAAACCTCAATGAAAAAATTACGTGGTTTTAAGGACTCGGTAATTGAAGACACCTGATGTGTTTCCTTGTGTGTGTGTGTGTGTTATAGCTACGAACATTGCAAAACAAGACGTTTGGGCGTACTTTAGGGACTTACTTCATAGGGTTATAAAAGTTGCAGATGGACCTATTAAAGACCAAAACTACGTGTGGTTCTGGAGCTAGAGCAACCTCGTAACTTTATTTACGACTGCTGAGGTGAAATTCGCTAGATCCTGCAGACACTCTTGTGGGGTCTAGTGAAGTTAGTCCCTAGAGACCTAGACCCAGTCTAGGACGAAGGCTCTAATATTATTCCACCATTAACAACGGCATTAGCGGCAGATCTCGTAGAAGATGGCGGGACGAGCTGGAGAAAACAACGACCAGTGGTCCACATTAGCCCTGGATCAGAACAACTGGAAGTCATAGGGGCATTTGCTCTGGATTGGGACGACGCAGGCTAACAGTATCAGTATTATTAACACCATTTTAACATTGCATTGAACATAACAAAAATGTACTCGTAAAGACAATGCATATAAATTGGTAAAACCGTGGAGCTCATACAAGAGGGCGGATTGTAGGCAATCGCTTGACGTTTAAGGGGGAAGTCGGGGTAATGACTTCATGAAATAGTCATTCAATGGGATTAAATGTACTTAAGAGGGTTGTATTGATGATTTTAATTCTGTAATTAAATACGTGTTACTGTCGCGAATGATGTTGTGGTCAACATACAGCCTGACGCTGACCTGCAAATTGCCAAAAACGTAAGAAAATTTTAATTCCACGGCCCCCCTGAAGATCCCCATTGTACCCATAGATTTAACAATATTGTAAAAGAGTTGTGAAACATGTTTCCAGTTAGGTAGGTACCTATACCCTGCTTGCCTAAACTATTCCACCACTACAGTTACAAAAAACATTAAAATCTACCACTATCCGCATCCTACAGCTATCCGGCTGCCTCCTTGCAAGCAAATATCTTGCTACTTCACTAAAAGGAGTACCGTACTATCTAGTACATGCATGTAACTGATACTAGTACTAGTTTGAAGCAGGTAATCGCAACACGACCTATGATAGGTTGAATGCTTGCTTACATGTATGTACGCATGACGACCAGTCAAGCGGTAAAAACCAGTGTAAGCGGATCTCTCATTGTACGGGAGATCTATACAAAGCGAGGCCATGTTATACTGGAAATGTAAAGCCTGATGTGTTGCCGTGGGTACGGTCGAAATATAAGAGTGTCTAGTCTAGGCAAAGGAAGAAAGCACTCGAAGGGTGAATTTCAGAAATGAGACTAAAATCTGCACATCTTAAACGCGTTCAAGAGCGGTCTGCAACAACATCACAATTGCTATGGAACATGACTCTGATAGCTCTTACATGCGGTTTAGACATGCTAATCGCGTTCAGTGTGAAATCCAAGTCATTGAATTTGATTGAGTCGAGACTAACCCTGGACCGAAACTGCTGGAAGCAGTGGAATGATGAAGGGTGACAGTAAGCAATAACGTTTGTTAGCGCTGCAACAAGGCCATTCGTTGAAGTGATAGGCAGAAGTATGTATTTACAATAGTACACAACACTTCATTAGTAATGATACAAGCAGGAAGCCACATGTGGATGTACTACCACTACCACTTCACTGACGGTCGACCACTTTCACCCTTACACCTAGAGTATCATCATCATTCTCTTGCCCTTATCCCAATTCATTTGGGGTCAGCGCAGCATGTCTTCTTCTTCCATACTTCGCTATTACTCGTCATCTCATCAGACACCTCCTTTCTTGCCATATCATTCTTCACACAATCCATCCATCGTTTCTTTGGTCTTCCTCTACTCATATACCCATCCACATTCATACTCAAAACTTTAACTTACATCTAAAGTAATAAGGTCGAAAATTAGTCTCCCGTCAGTGAGCGCCATAGTACAAGGCAAGCTTTTTGCCAAGTCAAAAATCGGAACTCCGTAACGAAAATGACCAAAACTACTGCTCCGGACACGGAGATTGAACCCTTGAATGGGTCGAAAAAACATTTTCATCAGGATTTCTTTCGCTGCCTTTTACTTAAGTGAGGAAAAAACTTATTGAAAGTGTGTTTACACAAAAAGCCTGGTTTCGCTAGCGGTTGCGGAAACTTAATCGGTTTAATGGAGACCGTTCCACGTCATCTTTATCGTCAGAACCGCCTACTCATTGAGTTTTACAAATACTGTAAATTGATTGGAATGGTATGCTTTCTCAGGGCTGACCTAAGCAAATTTTACGCGCTACTTAGGTGCTGATCGCTTCTTCTTAGCGTGTCGATGACAATTTAAATTGAGTCAGCCTAATATTTGGCGACGAGTTTGGCACTTTCAGTAGCATCCATCAGCTCCTGTGATGTGCAAGCAACAGGAGAGGCAGGAGCTGATTTTACATAACACCATGCCTGTAATGCCCGAAGGGTTAGGCAGAGGTGTAAGTAACGTACACACACATTTCGCTAGTTGTTTAAGTCCCATGTAATAGCCTATTGTCATTTCATCATCATCATCATTTCAGCCAAAAGACGCCACTGCTGGACATAGGCCTCCCCCAAGTGCCGCCACATTGACCGGTCCCGTGCGACTCGCATCCAGCGGATCCCTGCAACCTTTACAAGGTTATCGGTCCACCAAGTGGGAGGCCTTCCAACGCAACGTCTTCCGGTTCGCGGTCGTCACTCCAGAACTTTTCGGCCCCATCGGTCATCCGTTCTGCGAGCAATGTGCCCTGCCCACTGCCACTTAAGTTTGGTTTTGGTTTTTCTATTGTCATTTATCAGCCTCAAATTCAGGATACTGAGATATTAAGTGCTGATTTGATTCCATATTTCCTCGTCACATTTGCGATATGACGTTTTATTGATGTGATCTTTAAGCCACACCCTCACGGAATTGGCAGACACACCTACAAAAATTCCTTTCCTATATTAGAACGTTTGATTTGAGTTGAAGCTTGCCAATTGACAACAACACGCACATACTTGCCACATTCGCAAAGGAGTAGTTCGAACGATCAAATTACGTCCACGCGTGCAAAGAGTATAAGGCTTAGGTCATACAGCAAGATAAGCGAGCTGAGTTAACGTAGCTAATCGTGCACCATGTAAAGAGGTCTACACAAAACTAAGGCCAGCTTGACAAGCACGTATTGTTACCCATACCATTCGTCCGCATTTGTTTGGTTTTTGTTTCATCATTCGGACTTTGTCCGGCCAAGTATTTTGTACGGATATCAATCATTCACGCCCAGTATGAAACAAAGGCAGAGGAGGCACAGAGTAGCAGAAGCAGTAGAAGCTAAGCTATAAGCTAGTTCGTCCACATAGTTCTTACCTCTATATATTTGAGCTTAGCTCTGTTCGTGGAGCTTTTTCGGTTTAGCTTTAGCTTAGCCTATCTCGCGGTGTAGCCTACGCTCAACATTTAGCTGATCGTGGTAGTGATAAAACCTCTATGCTGTTAACAGGCGACACTACGCTCGTAATTCACAATGGAGCAACTAGGATCATTCACCTATCGTTTACGCTATTGTTCATCATAGTACTACGTACTATGCTAGATCTTAGGTGTAATGATTCCTCATACGACGTGAAACGACTTAATCAATCTGTAATCCCCGAAGGGGTAAGCGGAGGTGGATCCCATGTAATAGGATGCGAGAAACAGTACCTATATCATTTAAAAAAGGACAAAAAATGTTAAATAGGTCTTTATACTCATGATATGCGAACGTTGCGAAAGCCTTTGGGCTTACAAAAGAAACGTGTTTTTGGTCGTCTGTATTTCATATGGAAACAAGGCCATACCTGTGAAATTCTGCCTGTACGTAGGTAGACCTGTCGAGGGCACTGTAGAGTAACATTTACGTCCATATTTAGACCAAACGAGTCGCCCTTCCTACGCTTAAAATAAAACCATATAGGCACCCTTTGATGAACATGAATAAAGGTTCAAGCAGGCTATATACCTACTAACTAGTCTGTTACATATAGCTTAAACCTATATTCATGTTCATTTGAATATGAAATATTATTTTCTCATTCATATTATGTTCACTGGGCAGTAAACTGAACTAATAATTTTACCATCGCATTATCTATTCTCGAGTGCGAATGATAATATGCCAGCTACCAGACGGAAATTGAAGAATATTTTTTTTTTGCGCCGACTTCAAATTAAAATGGAACGAGTGCAGGTGAACAAGAAGGGATTCTTGATGCGTTCCTTGCCTAGTTCGTATTGCAACGAAATAAGGACTCAAAATATGCCTTCTGTTGGTGATTGTGTCACTTGCCGAACCAAGTCTCATTACAATTCAATTAATTATAAATCCTTACTAACAAACTAGCTTCTGCACGCGGCTCCGCTCCCGTTACGTACGGAAATTAAGCCACGGGAACGTTTTAAATATAGCCTATAACACTCGGGGTTATTGTAGTTTCCCGTTATTGAAAGAATTTTCGGAATCTGATCAGCAGTTCCGAAGATTACCCCTTACATGTATACTTACAAAAAAATGTTACCTTTCTTTATAATATTAGTATGGATATTTCTGTGCCTAGATCGTAAACCTTAGCCTTACCTGATCCCTTCTAATTGGAGGCATATATTTCCAATTAACCCCTCGGATGGCTAGGAGTCATGATACGCGCGTATTCTATTACACAACACATGACGATACGCAGGGGTCGTATTGCTACGATTCCGCTGAGTTTTCAGTAAAAGGAAATATAATACGAGGGTTAGGAGTTTAAGTAATCTTGTTACGTAAAAAGGTGATTGACTGACCGACATTTTAATTTGGAACCATTCAAGTTTTGGACCCCAGCTTGAATGGCTGATGAAATTACTAATCAATCCGACGAAAGTAGTGAATGTAGATGGAATAACAAATCAATACTGAGAAGGTATAGTAATGGAAATCAGTAGCGAAGGGTCAATTTTTGTAATAAGTTCGAGTACATATCTTTAATCTGATTATATGATTTGTCTATAGAATACTGACCGTGCCATTTTTCAAAGGGAATCCAGTAGGAATCGAGTTTTGGCGTGATTGAGTAACAAACATCCATCCATCCAAACTTTCGCATTTATAATAGTAGTAAGATATATTTATTTTGTACCCTATCACAATGTTTTCTTATTTAATCCGCTGGTTGACTGGTAGAGAATGCCTTGTGGCATTAAGTCCGCCTATGTACCACTAATGTACATGAAGTTTAAATAAATTAATAAAATGATGAATTTAATAATGTTTTGTTCCCGATGCTGGTGGGCTACTATTTTTTATATTTTTAAATGTTTTTTTTTCTATAATGCTTTGTATAGAAATATTTAAAAATGTAAACAATATGGAGATATAGAAAATAAATAAAGAAAAAAATTTTAACAATTAATTTAAAAAAAACTGTTAGCTTAGAATGTATTTCTGAATAAATATATAAATACAGTGACGTTTAAGTGAGGTTAGGTTAGACCCAATATAATAAGGTAAATCAATTGGAATAAGGTAATAAAAGGTAAATATCAATAACAGCAGTGTTGCAAATTAAAAATAAGTCATACATTATGAACATAAATGTAACAGAAATCGCTGTTTCGCATGACATTTAGAACGATTTACATGAAAGCTAATGTTACAGGAAAAATCATGTAAATAGGAACGTCATATGCATTCAATTTAAAACATAATCACGATGGTGATTGGTGGAAAACAGTAACTAGGTTGCGGAGGTCAGATAAGCAGTCAGAGGTCAGATATTTAGCAGCATCTGGTAAGACTAGTAGCCGACTCGAACATACTTGGGAAAAGGCTAAGCAGATGGTGATGGTGACGATGGTACACAAGCGAACCCACCAGCTTACTATCATATAATAGTGTACCTACTTAGATTTGTCTATAAATTATTTTGCACTTAGCAAGCACAGTGCAATATCCTCGTAATTAGATATTTCAGATACCTATCGAATACAATTAATTAAGTACAACTAACAAGTGATTTCCGCTTTGCGTTATAAACGGCCATAAAATAATATCGATCGATCTACCTGACACCTTTTATTACCACATATAAACTGTAGTTACTACTAGTAAGGAAAATTGTCTATACTATATAATATAATATTATAAATATAATATATAATATAATATTATATTATAAATATAATATAATATTATAAATATAATATAATAATTAATAAATAATTAATCAATAATTAATGAATAATTAATACTTAATTAATAAATAATTAATAAATAATTAATAAATAATTAATAAATAATTAATAATTAATAATAATATTATAAAGTTGAAGAGTTTGTTTGGTTGAACGCGCTAATCTCAGCAACGACTGGTTCCAATTGAAAAATTCTTTGAGTTTTGGATAGCCCATTTATCGAGGAAGGCTTTAGGCTATATAACATCACGCTACGATCAATAGGAGCTGAGCATCAATGAAAAATGATGCAAAAACGGGGAAAAGAGCATTTTTATAATAATTTCACGCGGGTAGCAGCTAGTAATAAATATAATAATTTAAAAGTACAAACCGCTCATATCATTTGGACAGTTAATTTCATCAACCTAGAATTTTCATCTAGTCTTAAACCGACCCTAACATACATAGTTGAAAAGGCTAGGCAGATTGTGATGATGAGTCTTATTTAAAGCAAATCTTATAAGCGCTCAGTTGCAAGTTGCAAGTAAATAGAAAATGATGCCTCCATCTGGTTTTTCAAATACCATTCCTCTAAAGAATTTCACTTAAGATCACCAAAAACGCCTCCCTATCAATCTCATGCAAGCGCCGAAAGATCCTTGTAGCTCTCTAGCTATATCTTACGATGACAAAACTGCCACAAAATAAAACCAAAAAGCTTTTAAAAAAAAGAACATCAACTACATCATTGATAATAAAACATCAGTCCCAGTCATAGCACAGAAAACGTTCAAAAGATGCGCGCGCGGCGTTCCCGCTCTGACACAATGACGTCACCGCGGAAGCTAAGGACGTGTGCGCGCGCAGGTGACTAACCTTACTATTGTCATGTGGGCAGGAGTCGCTGCGTGTTACATACGAGCTGCTATATTTGAACATTTACCGGTATTGGTTGGGACATGGGCTAACGAGCTAGTAAGGTTTGAAATATTGTTTTATACTTCATTATGGGGAAACTCAACAACATCATCTGCCTAGCCTTTTCCCAACTATATTGGGGTCGGCTTCCAGTCTTACCGGATGCAGCTGAATACCAGTATTTTACAAGGAGCGACTGCCTATCTGACCTCCACAACCCAGTTAATGCTGGGTAATACGATACCCCTTGGTAAGACTCAAAACTGGTTGTCAGACTTTTTGGGCCACTGACTACCTTACGAAAAAACAAAAAAAGAAAAAAAAATCTCAACAACATCCAAAAGGTAAATATTTCAATATAGTGTTACTAACGTAGCAAAAGATTAGTCACCATTGACATAATAATTACGAATCGCCTATAAATAGTTGACCAATGTCAAGCATTCAATGGGCGTGACGTATGTACCTTCGTCACTTACAATAAATACAGGGTGTTAAGTTAAACGTGGGCAATACTTTAAGGGAGTGAAGCACTTAAAGTATGAGCAACTCTTACTATGGGGCTAACTATGAAATATGATTTAAAAAATCTGCTGTTGCCTACATTTTTTCGAGTTACGCGACCAATCATGTGTGGAGCAGCTGATATTTATTCGCGAATTCATGGTCGGTCCCTTAGTAAAAGATACTTATTTTCATGAGTACTACACGCCCCTAGAGTATTACCCACGTTTAAGAAAACACCCTGTATAATGAAAGGACGTATGATAATCTTATCTTTAAATATGAAAATAACATGGTCTTCCGATACTATTAACAGATAAGTTATAAACAAAGGCTTTGCTTAACCGTATCGACATAATAGAGATTCTTTTCAAAGCTTTCACGTCCTTAATTTTTGATGCTACAATCTCACAATCAATTGGATTGTCAAGGTTTACTCATCTATCACTATATTAGACTAACTTTCAGTGGCGAAGGTTCCATAGAACTCGATTCCTACCGACTTCCCTTTGAAAAATGACAAAGTGTTCTATAGACAAATAATATAATTATATTAAAGATTTGTACTCCAGCTTACCTCTTACAAAAATTGACGCTTCGCTTCTGCTTACTTTACATGCAGACCAAAGAAATCATCATTCGTATTCTGGGCAGCGATTAACACAGGCGTTTCCAATTTTACTGATGATCTGATCAGTACCTACATAATTTATTTTAACAAATTCAGATAGCAATTGTGTTAACTCCATAAGAACAATACTACCACAGAGTAGTATTTCAGCGAAATTATGTCAAACTAAGCTTGCACAAACTCTCCACAGTTCGCAAACTAGACTAAGAAGAAACCGCAGAAATTCCGAACAGTGCTAAACTACAAGCAAACCGCACAACTAAACCGGAGTTCTGTTAGTTTAGGACCTAATGTTGAATTAATAACATTTAATTACGCGCGTTTCACTAACCTATTGTTGTTAGGATAAGGTGTGAAGATATTTCAATAACAATGATAATTGTAAATGAAATAATGTTTTAAGCAATGGTTCTGACAAGGTTGTCAAAGGCACCGCAAGTGAGGGGAGAACTATAGGGAAGGCTAATCAAGTGACCACGAGGGATTCACAATTGGAAAGAGAGACCAGAGAGCCAAATATCAATAACCAAAGAGAAACAATCACCTGTAATGAAAGACCTCATTAACTTTCACTGTATTATAAAACTGTCGATAAAACAACAATTGAAAACAACTTGACAGGCAATTAAAAGGCCGAAAACAACAACTAGTAGTTGGCAAACAGTGCTAAAAATATGCATAATGGCCGTCAGGAATCGATCAATTCTGGCAACAGGCTTACCGACGTCCGGAAGATCATGACATTGGCTCCCTCGGTATTCGCAAGACACTAGCATTGAAATTGGCAAGTTGCCACACACGCCCAGCTCGATCGTTAAGAGATTTTTATCGTTCGTCGCGGTACAAACACGACAAACTGCGATTTGATATGGGTGTATGAAGGAGCTATTAAATGGATTTACGGCAATTTAAAGTAACCCTTGTTCGTTTGTTGTGATCATGTTTCTTTCATTGATGATAAGTATGTGGTTATAGATAAGGCTGCCATCTGTACTAAGGCACGATACAATCCTAATGATACCAAAATCGACAAAACATAATCATTAAAAAAAATTGGTAGGAGAAATGTATGAAGGATGATATGGGTAGAAAGCAGGCGACTGCTGAGATGACGAGTAATAGAGAAGTATGGAAAAAGAACACATGCTGCGCCGACCCCAAATAAATTAGGATAAGGGCTGGAGAATGATGATGGGAGGAGAAATAGGAGACCTTTCCCCAGCACACGACAAACACCAAAAAATAGGTAGCTATGCTGATATTTGTAGACAAACATTTGAAGCCTGCCAACCAACAAGCTAAAACGATGTCTTGTCAAAAACACAATTTGCAACAAATCAATTAATTTGTTAACTTCAATCATTTTCAGTTATTATGAGGTTTGTGTGTTATAAACCGATTTAAAGCACGTACAACGAGACATGAGATTAATTTACTGCTTAGTTATTAATATTGGCATACTACACCAGGTTGGAACACTTGGAACTGGTTAACACAAACGGCGAGTATTGCAAGACAAATGGGCATAACGTGTGAACTTACAACCTGAATCATCTGCCTAGCTTTTTCCCAACTATATTGGGGTCGGCTTCCAGTCTAACCGGATGCAGCTGAATACCAGTATTTTACATGGAGTGACTGCCTATCTGACCTCCACAACCCAGTTAGTACTAGGTAATACGATACCCCTTGGTAAGACTGGTTGTCAGACTTTTTGGGCCACTGACTGCCTAACGACTGTCAAAGATCTACAAATAACAGCCGGGAGCAACGGCTTAACGTGCTTTCCGAGGCACGGAGGAAACTCTGTATGTAATGGGCGGTCACCCTTCCACAGACCAACCTAGGCAAGCACGGCTTAACCTAAAGATCGACCCGAGCGGCTGTTATTATTTAGCCACGAGCCTGTTGAACTTAGAACCTGAATAAAGGCATTACATGTTCAACACAATCACCATTTATGTGTTTCATTAAGATAGATGATACAAAGGCACGAGACGTGTTGAACTATGAATTTCTAGAGCTTGAGGTGATTTGAAAGCATGCCTCGTACGGAATGGTTAAAAATGAAGTGGCGAAGGTTCCATATAACTCGATTCCTACCAGATTCCCTTTGAAAAATGGCACAGTCAGTATTCTATAGACAAATCATATAATCACATTAAAGATATGTATTCCAGCTCCTACAAAAATTGACCCTTCGCCACTGTCAGCTAGTCAAGAAAACTGAAGTACTAAATTAATTCCACTCCAATAGCCTCAACCAAACAAGACAGATTACTAAACCTTGTTACACAAAGTTCTATTACATCCAACTAACTGGTTGGAGTCCTAAGAGGACTGTTCAAGTACCAACTACGGCGATGAATCAGACCGTCCTTTGAAAAGTTACTCAATTATACAGGCGGTTGACGAGAACTTTCTTTCTAAGGCATTTGCAAGTTGACTGACAGCTGCGGGTAGTCAAAGAAAGTTTTATAAGCGTCATTTATTTCCCTATAAATTACGTTCTGAAACGCCTTCTTTAGATTGAAATAACGTTTCACAGTTGTTATAACTGTGAATGAAATGGCAATGGCTGTCGTAAAAGGTGACGAATGGTGAGAGAATTGACGGAAATCAGTGATTTCGTTCATAACATAACGCCTGTAATCCCCGAAGGGTTAGGCAGAGGTGTACCTAACAGTTCACCCACATTTCGTTATGTTTAAATCCAATGTAACAGCAGCATATAGGCATCAACCGGGCACAAATCCAGACTCCGTGGCTGCTACTGAGAAATTCCTGATGGAATAACCCAATAACACTTTGACCGACCCGGAAATCGAACCCAGGACCTCATGCACAACAGTCGCGCTTGCGACCACAAGACCAATGAGGTAGGCGACAGACAGAAATCTACAATTATAAATGAATAGGCTTAATGTTTTAACGTACAGATGAAAGCTCATCAAGCTACCCGAAACTGTAAAATTTTCCCAATCAACCTTGAACCTTATGCTTTAGCGATAAAGTTGAAAATCTATTAAAGAAATTTGACAGATTGTAGTACCTTGATGAATCAAAGCAACCCCGAAAAATTGAAATTAGACTACCTAGAGCCTAAAATATCAGTATTTCCCACTAGACCTATTGGATAATCCTTTGCCTAATTCTCTTATAAAAGTGTCTTACTCCCTTGAGACGCCTAAACTCCGAAAATATAATCTAAAACTGATTGTTTTTCTTTTCATACTTTTGATACATTTTGCTTGAGGGAGACTTAACGTGGCAGTCTTTTCTTCCAAACTCTGCAAAAATATTATTAAAGTTTACTGGATGGGATACCTCTAGTCGATCGTGAAATTCTCCTTAAACTTTTGGGACAGTCATAAAGTTGTTCAGGCAATTACTTCCTTTATAATTGTTCTTTTTATCGATTAAGTGTAGTTACACCTGCCCCCGTAGCATGACCACCGTAGACAAGGATTTTTTTGACGGAAGAATCGACAAAAAGACAGATTGTGTCGACACAATGACATATTTCTTTGTACTGTCTGTCATTTTGTCGATTCTACCTTCAAAGAAATCCATGTCTACGGGGGTCACGCTACGGGGGCGGTTGTTTAATAAGCTTTAAACCAGCGAAACCACCACCACCACCACCACCACTAAAACCAGCGCTGTGCTGTGGGCCCCCGATAGCACAGTATCATGCTAAGAGGAACCTGCTCGTCGCAGTCACAACGTGCAAACTGTTAACTTTTTTCTTTTTTTGTTCCGTTCTGTTGAATTTGTAGTTTATTGTTTAGTCATTTTGTATGATGCACGTCATGTCCCTGCGACAAATAAATATTTTTGACGTGACAACGTCTTATAATTCGATGGAGCCGGCTGCACGCACGAAAAAATGAGGCGTTACCTCGCTCTGAGGCGTTCCATAAAACAATTGCTCAACGCACATTCATTTTTTGAAAAATGCATCCATTCCATCAGTATTTTCTTATGACGTTGTCACGTTCAACTATCGTCAGTAAACCGACTTTATTTCTTTGTTTCTTTTCTTTCTTCTGGTTTTACACGTTGCTAATTTGCAACCCAAATTTGCGTGAACAAAAAATCCAAGATCCCAAATTCTGTCATTCTCTTTTTCTTTTGAGAACTTCTATCGATTCAATGGCCAGCTAATCTATGATGAGTACAATGTGGGCCAGTGGCGAAGGTTCTATAAAACGCGATTCCTACCGGATTCCCTTTGAAAAATGGCCCAGTCAGTAGTCTATAGACAAATAATATAATCACAACTAAACATTTGTACTCCGGCTTACCTCTTACAAAAATTGACCCTTCGCTACTGATGTCCCAGTCATAGATGAAATATTCGCCCATATTCATCTATGACTGGGTTAATTACGGATTACTAGAGTCTACTAAAAATACCTTCACCAGTCAACAAAAACGTCCAGATCAATATGGACATCAAAGTCCCGATAACATCTCTCATCTTTTGCTGTGTCCGACAGGGCCCACGATTGTTTCTTTTAAAAAGTGTCAACCACCTTTTTTTCTTTTGGATGGGAAATCATCAAATGAGGCCCCCCCCCCCCCGCTCTGGGCGGAGCGGAAGGTAGTGTCAGACTTGTACTGACTAAAACCCATCCATGTTCCTTCTTTGCCCTTTGTGTTCCAGGGCCACGGTATCTCTTTCGAACAGTCCCGCAGCCCTGGCAGGGAGTGTCTGCCACCTAAGCCTACATTGTGGAATGCAATAAAGAATTGAGGATTGAGTACCTTGTTGTCTGGCTAATATTACACCACGATTTAGTTTTTTGGTACACATTCAACCGTCATAGTTCTGTACCGTCTGTTTCCCCCGTAATTAGTTTCTAACTAGTCCACAATAGTAATTATAACAGCGTTACCATTACGAACGCGTCGCAACAACACCCATGTTTTATGTAATACGGTGCGCCTATTGCGTTTTGCGGTCGCATGCTGCGTTCCATACTAATACGCGCCCGCGGCTTTTTCGGTAGATAATGTATGTAATTTTTACGAGTTCTGACGGGTTAGTGACCTCTTTTCGTCATTTGAAAGGTATTATTCGTGTCATTTGGATTTTGGAAAGTTCCCTCAGGCTTTAAAAGTTGCACCAAAAAGATGTCAAGACCACACCCTTCATGAAAACAGGCTCTATTTAAACCATGTGCCAAACCCCATGTTGTATAATTACAAGCTATTCATATCGCCCATGTCTTGGCTCCATTCCAGGGTCGCAAGCAGGCCCTGTCCTTTCCACACCCCCTTATTCTGACCTATATTTATGTTACGGCTAAAAGCCGAAGTAAGGTTACACCTAGTTCTTGCCGACTATACCTAGGTGCGACCGGTAACAGTTGTGTATCCTATTTATTGCTAGGACACACCGACCAAATGGGTTAGGTTAGAACTGTGACCAAACGCGCGCGAGCCGAGCGAGCGCTACAACCAAATTGGTTGCATGTCCTAACCGAAGATAAGTAGGATACATCTAAGTTTAACCGGCTGCACCTAGTTGTACCCGGCTAAAACTAGGTGTAGCCGCACTTCGGCTATTAGCCGTAACATAATTATACACCATTCAAGGGTTTCGTCAAAACCTTCGATCACATGTTAAAAACAATTCTATTGAACCACATGCATGTAATCAAAGTATGTATAGTCTGGCCGGCATTGTGAAGACGAAACAATAACACACACTAATAAGACTGTACATGTACTTTAGATATTTATATAGAAGTATGTGTATATAACAGTCACCTTCCGTTGTTTCCTGTTTGTATGAAGTGCGACAGAGTTTGTATGTCGAAAGGATATGTGCCATTCGTAATTACATTCCTTGTCATTGTCTACCAGTCCCTTTCGGTAATGGGGTGCTGTATGGGTACTTGACGGGTCGTTTTGAGTATCGTTGGGGAAACACCCTATGGAATGTTCTTTAGATATGAAGGGATCGAAAATCAGGACTCATTTGAATATTGCATTCTATTCAAGCGAGTATCATTACGTTGAAGGTGATGATTGCTTGCAGATAACAATATAAAGCAAAATTGCTGTGTAAAGATTTGGGAAATCACTTATCTAAGTCGGCGGGTACTGCTAGCTACTTTTATGCCGTGTCTCTATTGCGGAGCACCTTGCTTAATTGGAGACATGACCCTTTTGCAAGCCCAGAGGTTCTACTATATCCCGACACTGTATGGCTTTTTTTTTTTTAGCGTGGTAAAATCATCAAATGAGTCCTCCCATCCAGGGCAGAGCGGGAGGGACTGTCAGACTTGTACTGACTAAAATCCACGGTGTCCCTCAATAGCCCTTTATGTTCCAGGGTCACGGTAATTCTATAAGTCCCGCGACCCCGGACACTGTATGGCTTCGACTATCATACGTGTCCTCATCATACCTCATCTTAACCTTGAGATGATAAAACTGATAAGACAGTATGATTGAGGTTTCTTCGAAACAGATGCTAGTGACAGTGTATTGGCTCATCGTGATCACTTACAACCATGATAGATATCCGTCCCGCTCTGTTGATTTTTACGGGTTTCGCGGAACAATAACTTTTATGGGAACTACTAGATATTCAATGGTTACTCAACATTCGATTACGTTATTTCTTTCATAAGCCAATAAGCATTAGGAACCGCTCTTCTAATGTGATTAATTAAAATATAGAGAATTAAATTATTGTAATACAATTCTTCTTAGGACAGATGTCACTAATGAAACTGAACGCGACTAGCACAACTAAACGACGTTCAAGGATATGGTGTCAATATTCCGTAGCAATTATGACGCAGACAGCTCTTGAACAAAGTTAAGATGTGCTGTTCGGGCTTTTGCATTGGTGAAATTCGCCCTTAGTTTTAGCATTTCTTAAAATTTCTACTTTTAGCCTTGGGAAATTGTTTACATGTGTTTATACAATCATAATTATGTAGGTACACAGTAGGTACTCAAATACGTTATTAATTATAATGTAATAAATTTATATTATCATTTAAAAGAAGGTACCCACTTGTATCGTTTTTTTTCTTTCGATAATTTGTATGTTAATTGGCACAACAGCGCTCACCCTAATTTTTAAGATCTTGTGCGTAATTATTACTTATGTTTATGAATAAATGATTCTGATAATGAAAGCACTACACACACACACACACACACACACACACACACACACACACACACACACACACACACGCACACACAAACACACTCATAACACATACACACAAACACACTCATAACACATACACACATTACACACAACACACACACATTGCACAATTAACTAGGGCTATACTAAACCAAGTAACGACAGAAAGGCGCTATAGGTACCCCTGTTCATTTCACAGCACATTTCCCTCTACTTGCATATTAAAAAAAAACCTTATAAATCACATACAGTTTGCTTTCAACAAAATATCAAAGGTAAAGTGCATTTCGTAAAAGCCAGCACAGTTTCATTAAAAATTCATAAAGTTGCGAGGAAAAACACGCAGCTGGAACGTAGTAGTGAAAAAAAACCAACATTTTATGATATTGAAATTGAAAAATTGTTAGCACGCTGACGTTCAACTAAAACGAGAACATCGTTCAAAGCTTGATTTTATTTGAAAGGTTAATTATATTTTAGCCTTTTATTAATAATATTAAACAAGTGCAAGTTTACTTAGGCTCAAAGCGCAACCAACTAAGCGCAACTAAATTATTCCTCGAAGCGCAACCATTAGTTGCGCTCACAAATTCAAATTAAAAATATTATATTTTTATTCCTCAAAGCGCAACCATGATTAAAAATAGAGTGGGGTATGATGGATTCATTATTATTATTTTTCAGTCCACCACAACCCAACAACCCAGTTGGTACTGGGTAATACAATACCCCTTGGTAAGACTCAAGACTGGTTGTCAGACTTTCGGGCCACTGACTACCTGTAACGACTGTCAAAGACCTACAAATGACAGCCGGGACCAACGGCTTAACGTGCTTTCCGAGACACGGAGGAAACTCGGTGTTTAATGAGTGGTCACGCATTCACAGTCAGACCAACCCAGGGAAGCGCGGCTTAACCTGTAGATCGATCGGAGCGGCTGTTATTATTTAGCCACGAGCTCCTCCGAGAAAAAATAACGTGGTGAACTGATAAGACCTTACCTTACCTTCGGTAAGATCTACGTTTTCTTAGTGCTGCTATAATTGTTGTACTGCAAGCTGCTACGGCTGTTAATAAGCTCCTGGACCCACGCATGATTCATGAATAAAAATTATTTAAAATCAATGAAGACAGTAAAGTATATTAGATTTTTGTTGCATTAATCCTCAACTGTCTGGCCATTATAAATGTTGTCTCTGGAAATACGCCCAGAAACCCACGTAATGACAGTAGCTCCTTAGTCTATGGTGTATCGATCCTCATCGGTGTTGCCAAGACGCTGTCCAAGTTTTGACGTATTGAATGGGGAAGCTCGTTAATTTGTGTTCAGCTTTTCATAAAACGCAGTTTGGTTTGGCAGTATTGTGATACTTGAACAAAAAGCGTCATAATAAGTTGTCTTCGAATGTTAATATTGAGAATTCTCAAATCTATCTATTAACCGAACATCATAGATAAACATGATTATTTATTTATTTGTGTTCTAAATTCAAAAACATTTGAATGTTCTGCTTTTCATAGAAGGCTGTTTGGTTTCGCTGATTTCGCCTCGAATACAGTAACAAAGTTTCCCCACTTATATTAAAATTTACTATTATAAGATTAAACCATAACAATATAATTTATAAATGTAGCTATTTAAGTTAGGTGGTTCATTGTCATGTAAAAGAGCGCCTCTCGCCATCAAACGTAAAAGTTTGGCGAGTTTAGAATTAAGCAACACCTCTGTGCAAAATATTAAAAAAAAAACATTGATTGGTGATTCATAGTATTTCTTGAAAAGAGATATAAAGACTTGAAAAAGTAAAAAGGGAGTCGAAAATGCGAGGTTCTGTTTGCCTCGAGCAGTCAAAATTGGTAATAAAATTAACCAGCCATTATATCATTCCGTAATACACTGCCAAGTAATAAAATTAAACCGAAACGCTTCACAAACACGCTGTACAAACAAAAATTTCATCAATGAAGCCCATTACCTTTTAACGTAATACTTTTAGCGTCCAAACACTACGTCAGAACAGAGGCCTACGCCCACGATCTCATCGTCGATCTCTGGGACGCGAACTTGACCGAGCCGATGAGTCACCGCGCCGGTTTTGTTGAATTGATTCAATATTCTGAATGATTCTTACTTGTGGCTAAATAATAGTAATAAATTCCATTTATTTCCGGTCCGAGACCCATATAAAAACCAAAAATAGACGAAAATACAAAAATAAATTATAGTTAAAACCTAAATATCAGAATTACATTACATTAAATTAGAAACATAACAGAATTAATTTAAAAAGTCAATAATAACGGCCGCACGGTTCGATCTTCAAGATTAAGCAGCGCTTGCCAAAGTTGGTACGTGGATGGGTGGCAGTAGCGAAGGGTCAATTTTTATAAGAGGTAAGCCGGAGTACATTTCTTTAATGTGTTTTTATTATTTGTGTATAAAATACTAACTGTGCTATTTTTCAAAGGGAAGCCGGTAGGAATCGAGTTGTATGGAACCTTCGCCACTGATTGGTGGCCATCATAACATACCATCATTCAATTCGAAAGTACGTTTAGTTCATCCCGGCTGCCATTTACAGATCTTTTGACAGTCGTTACGTGTAGATAGAAACTCGAAAGCCTGGCAACCAGTATTTTATAGATATGCAGTCGCTCCACGTAAAATACTGGTATTCAGTTCACAGTTGCATCAAGTTATACTGGAAGTCGACCCCAACATAGTTCAGATAAGGCTAAGCAAATGATGATGACGAGTACGCGATTTGCTGGCCTCCACTCGCGTTGGAACTGGTGTCGTGTATGGCCGCACCTATGTTGAAATAGTCTTAGGAATGGTTGCTTTACATTCCGCATATGCATGAAGATCGGAGATAGGAGAATGAGGTAGCGATTACGAGTTTGCATTAATTTGAAGATATGTGTTGTTTTCATTGCATGCATATTGGAAAGGAGAGGCGAAGATAACGAAATGAAATGGAGTAACCGGTTCTTTCTCATACATGCTTGACCATACAGTTAGAACTTCAGATAAAATTAGAAATCAACTTACACAATATACAACATTAGTTTTAGTATATGCAAAACCTGAAACACGTGTCTAGTATTTTTATGTTAAAAATCTTTGTACAAAATTTCAAAACTGTATCATGAAAAATCACAAAGTTATAAGCTTGTTCTGTTACCTGGTTGTCCGCACTAAAACGTGGTCAACACTCGGCGCAACCGCGCGCGCGCCTTCAGCATGGTCTTGAGCTCATTGATAATAATAATTTGGCAGTAGGTACGTAAACGATTGCGATAGGTACTTAGCTTCGCTCGGTGTTGAACTTGTAAAATTTTTAAAATATTTTTGGGACAAAATATAACATGGTCTAAAAATCATTAGAATCGATTCAGTTACTTATTCTGAACAAACTATATTCAGGTTTCGCATATACTAAAAATAATTAACTACTATTCAATTACAATTGGTGTAGTAGCAATGTAACTCTTTGAAAGTTATTACGAATAAAAACCCATCTTAAAAATGTGTATATCGACAAGGTATAAATGAAAAGGGCAAGCTGCTTCACAACTTAAAAGAGTCTGTATAAGAGACTGTCCTACTTAAGCTTTCAAAGAAGTCTCTGAATTATGAATATCAAAAGCGTGGCCGTTTTGAGTATGAATGAGAGAGACTATAAAGTATAAAGTGAGCATACGAAGTCATAAACTGTCTACTCAAATGTGAACAAATGGATGTAGTATTTTGTAGCTTTTCCGTAAAAGTCACGGTAGCAATTTCAGGTAACCATTTAAAATAATGGCGAATTAAGTATTCAACGTTATATCTGGCAGTAGTACTTGCAAAATGTCAAGGCGACGACAAAATTAGCGCTACGATAAAAGCTTGTGCGGAGATAGTGTCATAATATCAACTTATTGCAAGCATTGCACTTTTATTGACGCTCTTGGCGCACAATATGATGCTTCTTTCTATTCGACCTTAGATTACGTCCATCCTTACTATCTTGAAATTGAGCTCCCATAAGAGTCGGAACCTAAGTTCTTCATGTCGCTAGCTTCCCTGCTAGTCAGGTAAACCGTACCTCTATCTGTCCAATATTTTGTCTTTTTCGACAGTCCCATCTATTCTAGTACGTGTCACAAAAATGTATGAAATCAATAATTTATCCGTCACTTCTGGGACGTTGACCCTGACCCTGATATCCACGGATAGTTTGACTTATTCATACTCAGAGTAAATCTCCGCATACCATACTGTATACTTGCACAGTTAGTAAGGTAATGATATAAAACCTGCTGCCAAATTTAATTTCACGGTGTTTTGCCTTCGTTTACCCCGAGTTTATTAAACGAGGTAATGAAGGTATATATATTTACTAAAATATACAGTGAGCAATAGCGGTTTTTGTTCTGCTCGGAGATGTAGAAAAATTGTACTGATTTTTCAGTCTGCGAGGTTGTAATACGTTTTTGTATGAAAATGTTTTATGATGATGACGCCATCTAGCTGATTTCCCCCACAGCGACTGCATTCGATGGCTTTCGAGGCAGGTTGTCGAGAGCTTTGCTGTGCTGCTCTAGCATGTGCTAGCATATCCAACTTTGGCCGTAAAACTCCGAGCACAAAGCGGACATGTCAGAACAGCATTGACGAAATTGTAGGGTATAGCTGCAGGTGGCCTAGTTTTAAGGTTATCACGCTTTAAGTCTAGCTGCGACCTTCTCTCTTTGAAGGCGTTGACCTGCCGATGCACACGACGACTCCACTAGGGCTGATTTTGTGCCTGCTTTTCCCACACTAAGGGGACAATTTCAATTTAAAATATTTTATAACAAATAAATGATTCACTGTCTAAGCTTGTCGACCTCATTAAAGGCTGACATCGATAACGTAAGTAACACCAATTAATATTCAATCAAGCCATCTGTCAACACTTGGTGTTTGAAAGCTTACTCAAATTAATCTGATGTCATTATCTCGAGTCAACATCATATTGTTTGTTTGCTGTGATTTTGGCCAACAAATCGTAAGAATCCTATAAATGCGGGAAGCCTGCCGGGGACATCTTTTAGCTGCATGCTGATAAATCACAGCAGCTATCGAGAGATTTGAGACTTCCAGAAACAGAAGTAAACACATAACTTCACGGGTCTTCCTGAACGGTTATGCAGAGTGATGTGTACGTTCACCTATAATTCGCCAGTTATGTTGAAGTCCCATGTATATTGCTCATACATCCAGACTCCGGGCTGGCTACTCCGATATCCCTAACGGCGGAACCTTGAACATCATGCTCAGCAGTAAACCTTGCAGACACTGCAACGAAGCAGAATAAGAAGGAAACTAGTAAGTACGCACGGCGGCCAATCAAGCTATGCAAAACCAAATTAAGCTGATCTCTCATCTTACGGGAAGCTCACACAAAGCGAAGTCAGGTTATACTGGTAATGTATAGCTTGATGTGCCGCCGTGTGTACTTAATGAATCATCAAGCCGATCATCAATTAAAATTAGTTTCCTTTTGTACCCACCTGGCACGATTCAGTAAACAGCTGTTCCTATGTTTTTCTAATTGTCTCCGACTAGTAAAATAAATAGTCCATAAATACAAACAGTCTATATTTATCTACGTCTCGTGTGCAGACATTTTGACAGCGGGCGTTGCGCAGACGCATGTGCCAAGTTTTCGCCACAATTGATAAATTAATTAGTTTTACTGACGATTAATTTAATTTTTTTACTTTAGGGATAATAGTGATGCTCTCGCTACACTAGCTTATAGTACTTTCTAAGGCAGATTTTATTGAAAAAACATCCGTGTGGAAAACAAGATCCTATTGCCAGGAAATAACTAACATGCCGTGTGAAACCAAGACATCATTAGTGCTTGTACCTCTTGTATTAAAAAAGACGTAGAAATCAACATTTTGGACAGAATCACGGCCTTTCATTCAATCCAATCATCATTCAAAACTTTATAAGTCTACAAATAGACGATTGAAATCTACACATACTCATAAAATTAAATTAAACCGCTTTTAGTGTCTGTTTGTGTTGTTTCTCTAAACTGCGCAATGTATTATGATGCAATTTTTACCATAATTTATAGAATTTATCCCGGAAGGCAGGCGTACTCATCTAGCCTTTTCCCAACTATATTGGGGTCAGCTTCCAGTCTAACCGGATGCAGCTGAATACCAGTATTTTACATGGAGCGACTGCCTATCTGACCTCCACAACCCAGTTAGTACTGGGTAATACGATACCCCTTGGTAAGACTGGTTGTCAGACTTTTTGGGCCGCTGACTACCTAACGACTGTCAAAGATCTACAAATGACAGCCGGGACCAACGGCTTAACGTGCTTTCCGAGGCACGGAGGAAACTCGGTATGTAATGGGCGGTCACCCATCCACAGACCAACCTAGGCAAGCACGGCTTAACCTAAAGATCGACCCGAGCGGCTGTTATTATTAAGCCACGAGCTAGCCGTACTACGAATAATAAAATAATATTGATGTTTCGTAGAATCGTTAAAACTGTGATCGCCTAGCAGTAGCGAAGGGTCAATTTTTATAAGAGGTAAGCCGGAGTCTTTACTGTATAGAATATTATTGCCTATAGAATACTGAATGTGCCATTTTTCAAAGGGAAGCCGGAAGGAATCAGGTTGTATGAAACCTACGCCACTGTCGCCTAGTATAATACTATTTACACACAGAAAACGCTTCACATTAATTCAAAATCAGCTTTCAAGTTATCCTGAACCGCTAATTGTTGCCCAGCATACCTCTATCGGTATCAGAAGCGTGCAATTACGTACGGAATTCACTCAATTGAATGGTATACCAACTAATAGAGCGGTTTAGGGGCCCGTGTCGGCGGCACAATACCAATTGACCAATCGATTTATATGTTGATAGAATAGAATAAGTCTAATAGAATCGTCTGGAGTGTGTTTTGTGAGTAAATAAGGTACCTATTTTAGGTTAAGCTATGAATATGGAATCGTATGCCCGTTTTTACTAAATCTATGTGACACTTAAATAAATGCCTGAAAAACTGGAATTGTTAGATTTTTATAGTTTGGCTCAGCTGTAGCGCCGAGATTTGGAATTCGAACATTGCAATAATATTGAATACGAGTGAAATTAGTTCCACTTTATCTATACCTGCACGCGTAGCATGACCACCGTAGAGACGGGTTTTGTCGACAGAAGAATCGACAAAATGACAGATCAACAAAAGAAATCTGTCATTTTGTCGATGTTTCTACGGTGGTCGTGCTACGCGTGCTGAAATTCTCCACCTTTTGTAGCCCTATTTGAGCCGAAATCCTTTAAAGTTTGAGCTTTATGAGATTTGGGTAAGGTTTAGAATTTGGATTTTATATAGGGTCAACGAAAATCCTATACTTGCCAAAATCTTTTTAGGCTATAATCCAGAGTAAAATATGGATTCTAGATCGTATTAACGTCTGGGGCGGGGCTAGCTTAAAGAAACAGCCGATATATTCCAATACTATAATATTATGATCACGTCAAACGAATATAGCGGTAAGGGTCGCCTGAAACGACACAAGTACAACCGACCTTATTGCTGATGAACTCAAGAAAAAGGTCAAATGCGTAGTTCTCATAACAGACGCGTGTATGGAAACATGACATGTGTCACACCCACAAGATAATACACAAGGCAAAGAAGAACTCGTACATTGCTGCTTCTTTCGGCTCTTGAATTACATTGATGCCTCGGCGCTGTTGGTAAACATAGGAAATTGAATTGGAAAAACAAAATGGCGTCGTTAGTTCTGATTAAATTGAAGGGTCATGGATTCTTCCACGTACAACTATATGTTGGCGATTATAGAACGTGTCCTGCCATTCCTGCTTCCCTAGTACCTCAAGCAAAAAAATCATATGTTATTTTCATTTTATTTCATTTGGAGGAATCATCATGCGACACTTGGGGGAGGCCTATGTCCAGCAGTGGACGTCTTTTGGCTGAAATGATGATGATGATGATCATTCTCTTGCCCTTATCCCAATTCATTTTGGGTCGGCACAACCTGTCTTCTTCTTCCATACTTCTCTATTACTTGTCATCTCATCAGACACCTCCTTTCGTGCCATATCATCCTTCACACAGTCCAGGAAGACCTAAAGAAATAATATACTCCTAACATCTACTCTACACGGAGGAATTTTTTGTAAGGAAATTTTTATTCAACTTACTTTAACTTATTAATCGTCTTAAAAGGCATTAAACTAACTAAATACATAATATGGAGGAATGAAGTTCAAAGTTATCCCTACTAAACCCAAATAAATACATAGTTCAAAACATTAATTGGCATATTTATAGCGGCAGTATAATTGGACTTATTTGTTCCGCCATCATTAATTAATGACGTCATATTTGTAGTAGATCGCGATTTGTGTGTGTTAAATAGAACGTGTTTGTTTTAATGATTAGGTTGATGTTCGGATATGAGAGTTAAATCTATGATTATTATTATTGAGCCGAGAAAAACAGAGTGGCTTCACTTTTTGCGGTATTCCTCAAAGTGCAACTATTTATAAGCGCAACCAACTGAAAAGTGCCGTTGCGAAAGCGTGACATCATCAGCCTCCTGCCCTTAAAAAATAAGTCGGAATAAAATCACATGGATTTTTTTGCCTCTGAAAGAAACAGTTAATGTTTTATTCTCACAGTCCAGTTATGTAGCATTCTAACTTAAATATACTCTGATCGAATTACGTCTTGATTTAGGTCTTCCTGGACTGTGTGAAGGATGATATGGCACGAAAGGAGGCGTATGGTGAGATGAGAAGTAATTGAGAAGTATGGAAGAGACAGGTTGTGCCGACCCAAAATGAATTGGGATAAGGGCAAGAGAATCAGTAGCGAAGGGTCAATTTTGAAAGAGGTAAGCCGGAGTAAATATTTTTAATGTGTTTATATTATTTCTCTATAGAATACTGACTGTGCCATCTTTTAAAGAGAAGCCGCTAGGAATCGAGTTGTGTGGAACCTTCGCCACAGAAGAGAATGATGATGTCACGCTTTCGCAAGGACACTTTTTGTAGTAGGTAACTACAAATTCCTGTTTTTTTCTTTCTCTACTAAAGCAGCATTCATATGCTCATACGACAGATCTAAATCCGGTAACAATGATCCTATACAACATAATTGTTATGCTAAAGACGTACTTACTACAACAATAAATTGAGCCTAGAACACACGAGCGACAATTCAATTTAATTGAATTTCCTTTTTCCTTAAATGATAAAATAACAATTTTACTGAATCATGCAGCGGATGTAGACGTAGGTTTAACAAATGAAGGAAAAATATTACAGCTCCAATCTAATGTTTATAAAAATTACTTGTATAGCCAAAAACAATAGTTTCGTGAGTTATAATTATATTCATCTAGGTTTTGCCCGCGACTTCGCTCGCGTTAATTTGGAATTTCGACAACCAATTCGGGTTGTACTCGCTTGTAATAAAATAATTCAATAGTGATTCGAAACACACGTTATTGTTGTTTTTCTCGGTAACAGTACTTTTTTTCGGGATGAAAGGTACCCTATGTCCGTTTTAATACACTTTTCAACGTATATGCAAAATTACAGGATGATCGGTTCAGTGGTTTAGGCGTGAAAGCTAACAAACAAAATTAGTCCAAGCTGTCATTTGTAGAACTTTGACAGCCGTTACATGTAGTCAGTGGCACAAAAAGTCTGACAACTAGTCTTACCAAGGGGTATTGTATTACCTAGTACTAACTGGAGACTAACTGTGGAGATCAGATAGGCAGTCGCTCCATGTAAAATACTGGTAATCAGCTGCATCCGGTTAGACTGGAAGCCGACCCCAATATAGTTGGGAAAAGGCTAGGCAGATGATGATGATATTGCATATGTGTGAAAAAGGAGTAGCCACGGCAAAATGTTACTTAATGACGTCACTAGTGCATACTGCACAATCATGAGTTCATGACAAGTAAAAATAAACTGCATATTGAACTATCATATTACACTTCACCAGGGAACATGCATTGTCCTTGTTCTGTGATTTGATAACAACTTACTGTGGGTAGGTTGCCGCCTAATGTTGTAATGTTGTACTTAATACCAACTTACATGTTTGCACATCTATCCATTAAAGCTATATTATGAGGACACTGTGTCTTATCAATAAGTACAATTACTGCAACATTCTCGTTATGTACTGACGGAGTTGACTGCCCAGTAGCTAGCGATGGACTTCTCGTAGTTCATATTTTAATAGACCTATGTAAGGAAGGAGTGGGATCTTTAACTTTAAGGCCTGGTTTCTACCAAATGGAGATAGGCTGAGCGGTGCGGTGACGTGCAAGATTCGACCAATAACAGAAGAGACCAGAGACGTGACGTAGATTTCAATCTATGTGATTGGTCGATTACAGTACGTCTCCTCTGCTCCGGCCGTCGCCGTTTTAGTGTATACCGAGCCAGGTAGACAGCACTGATAAGCGTCAGACTTCTCTTAGTCGTATTTTAATGGACCCAGAAGGGGTGTCCTACACCATCTATCTCCAAGAAGTACATGTATCTCTGCCATCACTTATATCAAGTGACATCGTACTGCAGAAAGGCAGTACATTTACTTACCATCGACTAATGGCCGACCTGTCCTTAGTAAAAGCCCGCTAATGGAATTATAACGCACTTTATCCCGATACTAGGTGGGTAATATCTCGTTGCAAGATATAAACTAGTCCCTGAAGGCATCCGGTTTTTGATCAAAGTGCCCAGAGCAAGCTTACGCGTTATTAAAGTTGTAGAAAACTAATGGTCTCTTTAATTTAATTGTAGAAGTTATGGGCTTAATTCATAAACAATCCAAACTGTCACCAATAAGAAGTCAAATTCAAAGACAAGTGACATCTACCTACCCGCACTGGGCCTGAGAATAAAGTTATGGTCTATCCCCTCTCACATAGAAGAGGCCTGTGGCACTGGCTGTTTGATTATGCTTGACAATTCGCAAGGAAAAGCCCCGCAATTTCGAAGCACCCACGGTCTTTAGGCCGAACCAACCGTGGTACGGAAACTGACAGGACCTGCTCAGGCCTCTGCCTACCTCTTATGGAACATCAGGTGTAACGATCACGTGAAGCAAGTTAAATATTCACATCGTCCCTGTTTCAAGACACGCAACTTTGCACTGAAGCTACAGGTTGTTGCCAAGTTTCAACTTTTATCCCTCAACTTTTCAAGATGGCCTTGTAAACTCCAAGTTTTCCTAGTATCTTACGAGTACGACATAAGACTTAAACTCAATTCATGTATTAAGGACCTAATAACGTCCGTCCGTCCGTCTTATGACGACAGGCCGCACTGTGGATCGTCCCCATACAAGAGGTTGGTCATAGAATCAAAAATTGAAAAAGTATTTAATTAAAAAAAAAAAACATGCATTTGTTTTTCTCTATTGAAGAACAACAAAAATTGTTACTACGCTTTTTTTATTTGACCAGCACTTTAGGAGCAAATCGATGAAATCTGTTATTTTTGTATGGAAACGAACACAAAAATGTCTGTATCTCCTGATTCCCTCCTTGTTTCGATTTGCGGTTTTCATTACTGTTATTTACCTCTTTTATGCCACATTTTCTTCAAGGACACATGGTGCCCCCAGAGTGCCCCTTCCGAAATATTTTGCCTATAGTAAGTATCTTTGGAATAGAGGTACATTTAGTATACTTATTACTAAGAATTAATCATTACTAAGCAGTTCCTTAAATAACAGGAGCATTAGTGAATACTTTAATGACTTATTAACGATTTTATTGTAATTTAACAAAAAAGTTAGTAAGTCATTAAGTAACGACTACCAGTACTTGCTTAATCTAATTAGTTATTGTAATGACTGAGAATTACAAATAATTAGGAAGTTAAATGAAGAAAAGGCACATTAATGAGTTCTATATTTTGAAAAAAATATCGCTAATGAGTTGTAACATCGCATTATGTAGCTAATAACAAGTCGAAAAGAATTGGTGTACCTACTTTGAGGTACACCAATTGCTTTTTATTTAACAGTCAAATAGCACGCTAAAACAGCAAGCCTTTTGTAAAAAAGTGAAACGTTTAGAGAACGAAATTGAAAATCGGAATTAATTGAATGAATTCTCTGTGTTCCAAGCTTAACTGTAGGGTTGACTGACGTCACAGTTCCGAAATTGAAACAATGTTTAATCAATACATTTGAAAATGGAATGCTCATTGGAACAAAATGTTGTGGATTTTGCTTAGGGTTGAAAATCTTTAAGAGAATTAAACGTAACATCACGCCTGTTATCTCCTAAGGTTAAGGCAGAGGTGTACCTAATAGTACACCCACATTTCGCCAGTTATGTTTAAGTCCCATGTAATAGGAGGCGAGCCTATAGTCATCAAACGGGCGCAAATCTAGACTCCGTGGCCGCTACCGAGAATTTCTCGGCTAGTGAGAAATTCCTGATGGAAAAACCCAATCTGACTTTGCCCGACCTGGGAATCGAACTCAGGACCTCATGCTAAGCAGTCGCGCTAACGACCACTAGACCAACCAGGCAGACGAGAGAATTAAAATACATTGAATAATAAAAAATACCCGCTTTGACGTGGAGTTGCGGACACCAGCCCTTCATACAATACAATACATTGAATAAACTCATGTCCTAAGCTTAACCATAGTGGCTATTGGAATGCCGACAGCCGGTGACCGCCAGCAACTTTACAAGTGTTAATTATAGCGATTGAACAATACAATGTCCTTACAACTTGTAGTATCAACACGTCACTTGAACTACCAAAACCGACCTTACTGCTCCTGCATAAAAGCGTTGTCAATGTTACCATAAACGTGCGTTTAACTTTACTACGTTAACTAATGTTTCGTGACCAAAGCTAAGGAGTTTAATAAGAAGTTATTAGTAGGGCGGACCAATTACTGAAACATTATGGATGGAATTTATAATCAAGTGTGTTTATGACAAGTATGTTTGGAGTTTTAGAACAAGATTCTGAGAATTAATAAAGGGTGTAAATAGACCCTAAACATAGCCGAAAGGCACTTGTTCTCCCCGTCTTTGCATACCTGGGAATCTATTCTATTTACGGAGATATTGGGGGTCAAAGTTCCAACTTTATCACAAGTTTTTTTTTAAATACATGTTTTTAATGTAAGATTTTTATTTTACACACCTCCAAGACCCCCGTACTATTCAATCCATACAACAGCACAATGCTTTGAGTGCTTTCCATCGAGCCCTACCGTAAAACATGATTTTTCACCCAAAAAAAAAAAGTCGATTCCCAGCAATAATTTTTGCGTTAAGTTACTTAGTTTGATGTACAGAATGCTTGGTTGACGGCCATGTGAAGGGTCTGTTTACACCCTGTATAATACGGGAAATTATTTGCAGAATATTAGGGAAGCCCGCCACAATGTTCCCAAACCAATGCAACTCCTGAAAGATAGAATCAACAGTGGAGAAATGGCGACTACCAGAAAAGCGCCGAGACAATGAAGCTCGACGAAGACCCAGAGAAACATCCCGCAACGAAATCAGAAAAGAATAAGAGAAGCAGTGGCGAAGGTTCAATACAACCCGATTCCTAAAGGCTTCCCTTTGAAAAATGGCACAGTAAATTTTCTGTAGCCAATAATATTCCATACAGTAAAGATATGTACACTGGCTTACCTCTTACAAAAATTGACCCTTCGCTACTGAAGAGAAGACTAGGAAAAATATAATATCCACTTCCCTCAATCAGTAGGAGACAGAATAAAACAAGGCCAGCGGATACAGTACTTTATCATTCCCATATTTTCACCTCAGAAACCTTTTCCTCATTTCCTTGACTATTGCAAGCTCATTAACTCCAAAAGTAATCATGATCCATGATTTTCCATGATCTAATTATAAGTCTACCACCTAAGAAATACATGTGGAATGCAATAAAAGTATTGAGTACTAGCTTATGCCCGCGGCTTCGCCCGCGTGGAGTTAGGGAATAGCCCACGGGATCTTACTTCTGGGATAATAAGTAATCTACGTATCTATCTATCATACAAATTTACATAGATTTACATGTACTTGCTTATAACTTGTAAATATTAGTTTAAAGTTATATCAATTAAATTAGATACGTGAAATATTGATACCTTGGTTTGAGATTGGACATCGGATTTACTGGATTTTATCTAAAGAGTATGTACACAAATTTTCAAGTCAATCGACCCCGAGAATAAAAAGTTTCACAGAAAAATCAACACCCCATTTCACCCTCTTAGGGGTGGAATTTCAAAAAACCCTTTCTTAGTGGATACCTCCTCTTCACGAAGAGTAAACTGTCCAAATGTCATGTCTCTAGGACCTGTGGTTTGGGTTGTGCGTTGATATATAAGTCAGTCAGTCAGTCAGGACTTTGAATTTTATATGTATAGATTTAATTCTTTCGGCATCTGCGAGAGCCATCGCTTAATTGCGATGGCTGTGTGATGATTTCAATTCGTGAAATGTTCAATAAACATTGTTGGAACTTCGCTGAAGCTACTTCATATTTTAGATTGGGTGCAGAAGGCGGAGAGTCGGGTATTGTAGAGAAAATTGGAAAAGGTTTACCCATCCAATACTTATTTGCAATGTTTAGGTGCTGGAGTGCCGAAGTCGAAGAAGAAGCAATGGATACGGAATTCAAATAATCCAGCGTTTGAGCGCTTTAGTCTAACTTATGACTTATTTACATCCCGCTGCAGTGAATTACAAATTTGCTTTATCGAGTTCTACGAATTTCAAGCCACCTGAAGTCTGCTTAAATACATTATAATTACTGAGCTTTAGAGAAATTTAACTCCGTTTTAAGCTAGATGGAAGCTAAGTAAATTAGAGCTAAGCTTACTCCAAAATTCCCAACAGTAATTATTTATTCACTTCATTACAGCCCAACTGTTCTCGGAGTTAAATCAGTTATACCATTCAAATTACTGAAATACTTTATTCAAGAAAATCTAAGAGAATATTTAAACCAATTTCCCAAATGCCCGCGAATCCAAAACCATGCCGGATTTATAAGCTGTCACCTCAATAAGCCTTTGTCAATTTGTCTTCGGTGGGTAGTATTAAAATTTGCATAATTTTATTAGGTTGGCAATACCTGAAGGGACCGCTCTTAGTTGGTCGCAGGTGCTGGCCGATAATAGACGTGTCACTTTGATCTATGATGTTGAAATACCGGCAATATCGATGAAATTCTTCTTCCAATATCTTTACGGGATTCTACACTTCCATTCATATTGAAAACTATCGATAGTTTTAAAATTTAAATAAGAATTTCTTACTTATCTGTATTCTAAAAACGTCGTTCGCAGAAATATTTAGTCTGCTCTTCTAAACACTTAATTCAATCTAAGCTCGTTGATTAAATTAGATTGTTTAAAATTCATGACGTGGCCACGACTAGACATGTTTTATAATAACATTTTTTTTGTGAAAATTTCAGTTTTTGTGTGTCAAAATTAAAATATTTCTGTATTTAATCTAGTTACAGATGGGTGCTACAATTTTAATGCTTTAGAAAGTCTTACGCACATAAAAGTAAGTAAAAACTCGTATGTCGACGTGGCGAGTGGCTAATAAGACAGAAACTTCACAACTCTCTCGGCAGGCCCTTACATGGCTGCTTGATAAGTACTTGACACATTGACAGTAGTTTTTGCTCGACTGTACCACGGGAATATAATACGACTCAAAGAGTCACGTTTCGCTGATTCCGTACTAACATTTATTTGGTGCTGAAAGTAATATTTGTCGATAAAGATAGTCGTCAGCTTGAGCGTTCGCAGCAGTTTTGGCGTATGCTACGAGATGTTAAGTTGATTTTGTGTTACTTCCAACGTCTTTTTGACAGTCAAGAATATTATATGAGATTCGTCAAAAATAAAAGTATTTTTTTAATCACTGACGCTTTTGATTAAAACAATCCCTAGCAAATTAGGCCGTAGTCTTTAGATTTAACTTAATTTTTGTAAATGAAAATTACGTTCATATACTAAAAAAATCTGTACCATTTCGATCTAAACTTTCAACCAGCAGATAATCTCACCTATATTCCGTAGTATCGCAAACACACTAGTTATAAAAGAATATGTCACACATAACACTCACGAGTGTAAAATTTTCATGGCTCAGCATAAAGCCGTGTAGTAAATAGGTGCCGCATAAGCGTTCAGTAAATGTTATACATATTGATATACACAATGCAGCACTACTATAAAGGCATTTTCTATACGCATATCTATACTATAAAACTGAAGAGTGTGTTTGTTTGTTTAAACGCACTAATCTCTGGAATTACTAGTTGGATTTGAAAAAATATGTTTGATTTGATTATCCCAATTCTTGAGGAAGGCTATAACATTAAGATACGACACAGACAGTTTTTATTAGACTTATAAATAATAAAGAAATTTCGATATTATGTCAACCGAACAAAGCAGAGGCGCTAGTGTTTGTGTGTGTGTGTGCGTGTGTGTGTGTGAATCGGGAGGAAAATAGACGAAAGCTCTTTAGTTCTTTGATCTAACTTTCTGTATAATATGAGGAAAAAGAAATCAGCTTTTTGGTTATACTTTGTTACTCGTGTTTACTACCGGATACAGTGATTAAAGCAGTATTCTTTTTTTTTGTCCAGAGAGGAATATACTCAAAATGTGAGCGGTCACAGAATCGACGTAAAATACTGTGTATAACGAAGAGATAAGTATTAGTGTTAGGAGTTACTTGCTCACGACGGAAATAATTAAGAATTCATCAGATGACATCAGCACTAGAAATAGTACAATATAACACAAACATTAGCATAATACGAAAAAAAAACTACTCAAAGATGCAACAACGCATCCGTATTACTAACTAGTTCTTTTCAATAATATTAGAAACAATTTCAGCTAAATTGACACTAAGGGATGAAGCAAAAGCAGCAGTGGCGAAGGTTCCATACAACTCGATTCCTACCGGATTCCCTTTGAAAAATGGCACAGTCAGTATTCTATAGACAAATAATATAATCACATTAAACCCATATGATATGTACTCCAGCTTACCTCTTACAAAAGTTGACCCTTCGCTACTGCAAAGCAATATGAGGATTGTAGTAGGTGGAGTTCTACAATTTCTGCCTGCCAGGAATGAGACGTGAGTTTAACGCCAAAATACAGGCTGACGACGTCATCACCCAAAATTTTATTGTAACAACGCATCCATGTAACTAAAATAGTGGCGCCGAAAACCTATGCAGCCAAGCTAATAAACTAAGCTTATTTCCGTGAACCGAAAACATCGTATTCAATAAAATACGACCAAAAGGCGACAGCGTAAGAGGATACGCATCGGAAAACGAAAAAGAAAGGTTGTGGCTAAAAATAAATGTCTCTCTATATTAAGATTATTTCCGTCAGGTTGAACAACCGAGAATGTTTAGCGTTATGTCAACAGAGAATCGATAAAACTGCTTCGGAATACATGCCCTTATATTTGATTATGCCAGCGAAGGGTTCAGCTATAGTAACAGCGGTACACAGCGATCTTCCAACCCCCGTAGCATGACTACCGTAGACAAGGATTTCTTTGACGGAAGAATCGACAAAACGACAGATAGTGCAAAGAAATCTGTCATTGTGTCGACACAATCTGTCATTTTGGGGCTGAACAAGCAAGCAAGCAACCATACCGGGACTTCTCGGTGCCTCGTCGAGCAGGTTAAGTAATCGGTCCCGGCTGACTGCCATTTTTTTGACAATCCTTACGGATTGTCAGTAGCCCTAGACTGACAATCGTCTGACTCAGCTTACAGAGGTATCGTGTTACTCAAGAAGCGGGTTCTGGAGGTCTGATAAGCAGTTGCTCCATGTAAAGTACTGGTATACCGCTGCATCTGCTTATACTGGAAGCTGGTTTGAACATAGTCGGGAAATGGTTTCACCAGTTGCTCCTACCGTTGGATTTTTAGCGAAATATTTTAAAGCTGACCTTTCTGAATTTGTGCTAAAAGTTTTATACAATTTGGACGAAATACGCTGAGGTAGGATTTGCGGAAGCGTGTTTGCTGAAAATAATATTTGTACATCACGTGCTTCTTTTTACACTTCCCTACTGTTGTTAAAATAATATCTCATCATACGCGTTCCCTAAACACCAGATATTTTGTTTAAAGTGTCCTCATTTTAGTACTAAGTAGCAGTAGCGAAGAGTCAAATTTTGTAAGAGGTAAGCCGGAGTACATATTTTTAATGTGACTATATTATTTGTCTATAGAATACTGACTGTACCATTTTTCAAAGGGAATCCGGTAGGAATCGAGTTGTATGGAATCTTCGCCACTGCTAAGTAGTCTTTTGATAACACTAGAAGCTCTACCGTCTCAAGGGAGGCGTAATAGTAGAAGCATTTAAAACAAAATGTATATCGTGCAAGTTCTAAAGAAGACATCATTACAATTTCCGAAGTCTCCGTACTCCTAACAAGTTTAATGGAATTAGAAGCGTCACACGACAGAAGTTTGTCTTGGATTTCTTGCTGCCAGAATCGCAAATTATGTAGGGGAGTATTGAAGTTCCTTTACTTTTAAAACGACTAAGATTATCGAAGAGGCACGGGCAAAGAGCACATGGAAGCAATTTGGGGAGACCTTCGCCTACCAGTGGGACAGTACAGGCTGTTAAAAAAATATATTATCCCACAGCCTTTTCTCTATTACGTTCGGGTCGATTTACAATCACCTTTGTGGTATAAAATACTGTATTTAAATTACCATTATTTAATAACACAAAGCCACCATTGACCTTTGCAAACCAAACTCGAAAATGAACAAGTTTTACTTTATATTAAAGTTGGGAGTTTTGGTTGTCCTAGCCCATTAAGTCACCATAATATTTAGTACATTTCAATTACACAATCGATTCGAAGACGTAACAGGAAAACGCATTCGAAATAGACAAATTGGAACTCAACATATCACAGAGGAAGGATCTGGGAGACGCTTGCCAACATCAGCACCACTAAGTTCCTCACAAAACGGACGCTGGCAACACGCCAGGGAAAAGATATGATGAAGAAGAGAATTTATGAATCATTGCAGTTTTAATTAGGTTAGCCTTATTTGTTTATTTTGCTCTCTATTACGTGACGAGCGAATACAATAGAATTTGCACGTCTTATTTATTTCAGCGAAAAGTATACTGCCTTGCGAGACACCAAGAGGTTGCCATTCTTTATTTTAAAGCAAAGATTGTTTTCACAGAAATTTAGATGCTTTTAAATGCTCTTGGTCACATTGGTCCAGCAGAAAAACATACTGGAATTGCATCGGATTGGAGATTAGGTACGACCTATTACAGTCCACAGAGACAGACAAAATAAAGTGCACTTCTGCTCACCACCAAAACATGAAAGTTCACGTCTATATTTACGTTATTTAGGTTAGAATTATTGGAATAAACACATTTGCCATGTTACAAACAATGTTTGAGTCGTAGTTTCTCGCACAGCCCATTTCGACATAGCCAGTAAAACGTATTCAACGTTTGATGCGGAATTCACTCCCGTTGAAATCCAATGATGTCTCACTGTTTGTGAATGGTCGATATTCAAAATAATCATCTGGTGATACCGTGTTTGTCTATCCGTGTGTTTTGACTTGAATGATGAGTAAAAATGAAATTTTTGAGCTGTTCAATTGTTAATTTCGTTCTTAACATCACAACACGCATGTTTTACCGCAGGGCTGGGGCCGAGGTGTCATTCATCAGGCGCAAATCAAGACATGTGTCTGAGAAATGTTCCGAGCATTTCAATCGACGTTTGCTTGACAAACGATGTTAGCAGGCGCTCACTTAGGTACAAGGCAGGTATTCAAGGGACGATTAAAGGAGGTTGGAATAATTTTTCCTCACTAACGAATTGTAATGTCTCTACTTAGCTTTGTAGTTTGTTGCCCCCATTTCAGACTTACTTCAACAGGTCGAAACTTCCTATGGAGATCAAACCTGCGATTCCGATAAAATCACTTCCTTTACATCGCACTGCGAAGGTGCTAACATCCTTCTTTTGCGTAAGGCTCCTTGCATTTCCGATTGCTCAATTTTAACCATAAGGATGTTCAATGTATTCTGCGTAGCCTGTTTCCTGACTACATTGGGGTCGGCTTCTGGTCTAACCGGATGCAGCTGAATAATAACATGGAAAGTCTGCCTTTCTGATCTCCACAATGCAGCAGTTATTGGATAACACGAGACTCCTTGGCAGTAGCGAAGGATCAATTTTGTAAGAGGTAAGCCGGAAAACATATCTTAAATGTGATTATATTATTTGTCTATAGAATACTGACTGCGCCATTTTTCAAAGGGAAGCCGGTAGGAATCGAGTTGTATGGAACCTTCGCCACTGCTCCTAGGTAAGATTAACGTACGTTCCATGGCACGGAAGGGCCTCTGTATGTAATGAATGGTCACTGATCCACAAACTTGGGCAAGCGTATCTATCTACCCAACGTCGTTATTTCAATGTGATTGAACTTGAAGCCACAAACGCAAAACTGCAATATATAATTACATATTACTCAACATTTTTTACTACACAAGCGTAATCCGATACGAACCTAAACGTCAGTTTCCAGCTTATTTAATAGTAGCGTTGCGTGACCTTAGTTTTTTAATGATAGTTACTTGCGAGCTATGCACGGCTTGTTTGCCTTCGTTGCGAAGTTCCCTTATAATCTGATCTTACATTATTCTGTAACCTTTGTTGTAATGGGTAATGTAAACCTTATGCATTTTGAGATGTAAAGTTTTATGGGAGATTCGTCCTTTTGAAACTACTGTTATTATGTCTTTCCTAGATGTCTGCCGGTCATATCTGCCACCGTGGACAAGGATTTCTTTGACAGAAGAATCGACAAAATGACAGATAGTGCAAAGAAATGTATCATTGTGTCGACACGATCTGTCATTTTGTCGATTTTTCCGTCAAAGAAATCCTTGTCTAAGGTGGTCATGCTACGGGGGCAGATGGCCATTTAAAAGAGTCATTCTATCAGCGTTGTCTCAGCGTTCACTTCTTTAGGAGCCAACGTCTCTTTCACACAATCCATTTAACTTTTCTTATAGCCATTCCTCGTCAATTACTCCCGATTCTTCCGCATGACCTGACCCCTTAAGCTCTTCTAAATGTAAGTTACAAAACAAAATGTCAACTTTCGTCAACACAGCTTTAAGTAAGTCCTTGAGTACTTTAAAACCCGCAGCCAATCAATACAACCCCACCTTCCTTAACCGCACTATAGCATGAAAGCAGACTGTAACCCCTGAGCCTATGAACAAGTCTAGGCAAGCATTAGGCAAGTCTAGGTCTTGATTTAGAAATAGGATGTCTAGACGAAGTCACGGCTTGGTCTCACAAGGTAGCATGTAAATCAGGATCGTGTGAGGAATCCACTTCACGGATTATCATTTAGACTAGTTTTGAATGTACGTGGGACGAATTTTTCATGCATTCTACCTCTATCAAAGATACATTCGACGGCACGGTTGGCGCAGTGGCTGAGCGATTGACTGCTGCTCTTCGTGTCGCGGGTTCGATTCCCGCACGGAACAAATATCTGTATGGCCTAAAGGTAGTTGTTCCGAGTCTGGTTGTTTGTGTATGTCAATTTAAATGTTTGTAAACGCACCCACGATACAGGAGAAATTCCTAGTGTGGGGCAATGTTTTAAAAAATACATTAATTTAGTTCACGACAGCATTACAAAAGTATGTTTAAGTGTCCGGTTCCGCAGCCATTCTACAATTTGTCTGTAACAGTTTCGCTGATATCCTTTAGGTAGTACTAGGAGCGAAGTAAGAATAAGAAGTACGCCCATATTATGATTGTTATTCTATTATGAGTATTATGTCCCATGCTATAGGGTCACGATTCTACTGCAAGTAACTTGGCCCAAATTATTCCGACTTCAGACTGCTACTGTGAATTTCCCAATGTTAAAACAAACATTAAATATATTTTTTTTTATTAGTTTGCCCGATCTAGGAATCCAGCCCAGCAGTCGCGCTATCGACAACTAGGACCAAAGCAGCAATAAAAATGTTGAAAATATGATGTCGTTTTAAAGCTTACGCGAACCTATTAAAAAAAAACGAGCATGTAGTTGCAGTAACTCCATAGCATAAGAAATAGATAGGTATCAATTCCAATTTGAAGAAACCTAATGTTATGTTGCAGTGGCGAAGGCTCCATACAACTCGATTCCTACCGGCTTCCCTTTGAAAAATGGCACAGTCAGTATTCTACAGACAAATATATGTATAATCACATTAAAGATTATGGACTCCCAACTAACCTCTTACAAAAATTATCCCTTCGCTACTGTTATGATGGAATATCGATTCTTAAGCTCGGTGGCTGGTTTTAGACTGGCCTAGAATAGAACCTAGTTTAAGGTGTAAGATGATGCATAAATTACGACTAAACAAAATAATTTGCGTGCTGTGCCTGTGTGACGTGCATGTGATACTGGGGTAATTTGTCGAAAAGCATATTAGCATGCAAAATCTTAATCGTTTAAAATTTTGAGCATTTAACCCTGCTTCATGCATATTGTCGAAAGATATTTTAATGTCTGAGTACAACAACACAACAACAGGCATGTCATGGAAACTCCTTAACTTGTCAACTCAGTCAAGTGGATTTTATTTAAATTGATGCTTTGTTATAGACTGACGTATGACGATATAAAAATGAACTGACGAAGACTGTCAAAACTTATTTGGTATGCAGTATCGCTAATGAATTGGAAGCGGTTATATCGGCCTAAACACGGAAACTGTGGAAGCACAATAACACGTTGGTAAAAATAATTATAATCTCTGATCTTACGATCATTTCCAATCCTCTAATAACGACGGAAATTTTCTTTTATGACGAGACCAGTGTTATGGTAAAATTATTCCGTAATAATTATAAAACAAAACGAAAGGCTTATTACGTACGTTTCTATAGCCTATTAAAAGGATCCTTTCATTAACTTTGGAGGGTTCAAACAAAACGTTTTCACGGCGTTCGCTATTCAGCAATTCAGAAACCTGTTCGCCAAAAACATATTTTTAAAGTACCTAGGTACTTCTTTTTAATTAAAGACTGAATGGGATTCTAGAAAATCTGGTTCCCTGTTATCAGATTACAAAGCAATTGTATCGCATTTTACTCAATTTAAAACTTTTCTCCTTGCAACCATATTAAAAGGAGTTTCTTAGACATCTTTGCGAAAGACGAAGATTTGCTTCCAGCTTACATTTTACTTTTAAATGCATCTACTCGTCTGACACTTCCTTTGTGAATATTTTTAATAAGAGAGGAATCTGATTTAGTTATCTTTAATATAATCAAGAATTCAAGACTTTTTTAGCATAACTAAATTATGAACTGTTTGAATATAAGTTTTTTTTTGTTTCCTGCATTTTGCCTTTAGTTTTGAAATCTGGATTCTTAGGCACGAAATACATAGAAACGGCGTAAGGTGACGGTGCGGCGCAGGCGTGGAATTTGGAATTTATAAGGAAAGGAAAGAACGGCGTGCCTGCGCCGCGCCGCTTGAGTGTAATTCAGGACACGTCGCCTACGTACATTCTGTATGAAAACGTTTTGAAGCGGCATCATGCCTGCGCCGTGCCTTCACCTTACGCCGTTTCTGTGTAATTCGCGCCTTAGGGAATTGGACATTTACATTCATTGGGTATACTTTTTGAAATGACCATTCCGCACTATGACCGCGTGATAGATTATCACCTACGCTCTCACAGGTAAGAGGCCCATTGCCCCAGTGTTGTAGGCAGATTATTCTATAATAAGCTTAGAAATATCTAAATCAGTCTTGAAAATGTATCTAATCTTGTCGAAGCTTTTGAAATGGCTCAAAATCGATCTTGGCAGAAGTCTATGTCAATCGGTGGAAGTTACAGTAGCTACTAGCTAATCAAGAAATGAGGTTAAAACCTAAAACTAAAATACTGAACAGCTGTTTCAAGCGCCGTACTATGAATTCTCATCATCTATTTATATATCTGTAACTAGACTTACGCGTAGAGAAGGAAAACGGAATGATTACACCGAATTATATAAATATTTTCGTTGTGAATGCGCCTACGTTGGTCCCCGTTAGGTTATATTTAGATCTTGAATCTTATGTGACATAATCGTGGATTAGGGAAATGCAGTTCCCGAGTTTGGGTGTTGCAACGGGTTTAAAAAAAGTTTTGGTTTAGTAGAGCGTCGTCTCTGTCTCACACGTGTGACCGTCTCTTTCTAAAGCTCGGTTATTCGTTGCAGCACGCTTCACCATTGCAACATGCTACATTACATGTTTCAAAAGCTTGTTACATAAATTGATTAAATAATAATGAGACGAGTGTTTCTTTTTTTATTACTGTCGTATTTTATTTGTTTTTATTCATGAGTTGAAATTCTGAGATGACTCATAAATATCTTGTTTTGGTATCTATTATTGCATAATTATTTTGGTACCAAATATCAGGGAAACTGGTTACTATAATTCAGTTATTCTAATATTGTATAATATTATTTAATTTTAATACTTTTTGTAAGCAAACAACCAGTCTTACCAAGGGGTATCGTATCAACCAGTCTTACCAAGGGGTATCGTACTTATTACACAGTACTGGGTTGTGGTGATCAGATAGGCAGTCGCTCCATGTAAAATACTGGTATTCAGCTGCATCCTGTTCGACTGGAAGCCGACTCCAACATAGTTGGGAAAAGGCTAGGCAGATGATGACTTTTTGTAAGCAAAATTAATTTTTGTTTACACTTAATTCACAAATGTATCGATCATAATAATGCATAAAATTGTAATTTTCGTATTACACAATAAAAATTTATCTGGTGAAACATAACCATAGTCCGATTGGCACAATGTTAGATGGTTAGGAAAAAAAGTATCAGGACTGAGAGGATAAAATCAAAACGTTAACCATTACGCCACAAAATCGAAAGCAGTGTTACCAATGTCAAAAATCAGATAAAAGCATTACAACCTAGAATTTTTATCGTTAACATACTGAACAATTAAATCACGCACGCTTTTCAAGCTTAAAACCTTTGAACAGTTAATAAAAGCTTTACCGAACCGTAAAATTATCCAATGACGCGTACCTTTACGTGAAGCTTACACATGAATGTGTATCGATATAGGTAGGTAGGTAGTATACCTTCAAAACTGGGGCAGATAGAAGGCCAGTTCTCCCTTACACCCTAGGCCTGATGCTTATGCATGAGACAACACCCGGCGACGCGTAAACAACTCCAATAATAACATACCCTTAAATAACTAGATTTATTTGAAGTGACATAGACAAAAAGCATTAAAATATGCTTAAATATTCGTTTTCCTTAAGGCGATTGTTTACGACTTTTACATCAAATTCTATGGCGAAGTTTATGGTACATTTCAAACTTCGAACACGCATTTTTATGATGTAAATCAGAATAACGTTCTAATCGCAATTAGATCTTTTCTTAGAATAACGTTTTTACCTAGCTTTAATGATCTGCAATATCTCAAATTCATTAACAAATGAAGTTGTATTATGAAGCAGATATAATGCAGAATACGTCAAAATATTTAAGTAACACGCTGACGAATTATCCTGTTATGAAGTAATACCTCTTCGCCGCTTATAAATAAACGCAGACAACATTATAAGCTTTAAAAGACATTTTTCAACAACATGGCAACACAAAACAATACATTTTATAACACTTTGTATGACGAAACAGGCTCTCAAGCTTCACATGGAGCATAAATTATGATTCCCCAGTCATTGCTCGCATCTTTTACTGCTGAAATATTTGATTAGACGAATTTGTTTGCGCACGTGACAAGTTACGTCATAGGACATGCGGGATTTAGAATTATGAACGGGCAACATTATTATATCAATATTATGACACATCAAGTGCTTGTACGAATGTAGGCAGACTGAAAACATAACATACGAAAAGTTCTAATTATTTTGATGCTATACTAATAGAAAGGTATGATACAAATATGTGGTAGGTGATAGATTGAAAATGTCAAAAGATCAATTTATAAATTAACATGGAAAAGTCATCCTAATCACATTCAAAATAATGTTTCTTTTTGTACAATTAAACCTTGCATATTTGGCTTCAACAGGTCTGAATTATGCAAATGACGCTTAATCTGTAGTCATCATGAATTAATAATGTTGTACAAAATAAATAAATAGAGAATGCAAGGACTTTGAAAACCATTGCTACATTCACTCTGCTCATGCTATTAAGATATCATTTGAAGATATACAAATTAGGTGAATCTACTTTTATTATTGTACCAGCAAGGTGTAACTGTTAACAGGTGTTTTTCAGGTACACAATATGAATATTATAAAAATGTACTACAATTTTGTTTACATTTACCAACTGAAAGGTGTGTGCTTCTATATTATAACTTTATATTTACTGTCACAGTTTTCTTAGCTACTTCTATTCTACATTTTATTTATTTATTACATTTTATTGCTCAAAGTCATGAAGAAGTGCAATAACAGTCAATGATGATTTTAGAATTAAAATCATATTATTATTTTATTGTATTCTCGGCACATTTTAAGCTAGTAAACTAAAAAGTAAATACAACAAAGCACATCATTTCAGGTACTTTTGAACTCAAAATTAACAGTAAAGTATGTTAATTAAAAATGAGTCATTGCTACCACTGCTAATAACTAGTTAAATTACAGTTGCACAAAAATTAAATATTATTTCTGTAATGGTGACATTGTGTGACCAAAACATGTGGTTTCAATAATTTACAAGATTAATTAAAAATGTCTGCTTTATGCTTAGTATGTTTTTGTGCAAAATTTAATGTTATTGTTTTGTTTATAAATAAATTAGACAGCATAAAAGGCTAGTTTCATGCAAAAATATGTCTGGCCTATTCATTTATAGACACAGACATTCAGAAACTGACAATTTCTAGTCTTTATCATGCTTAACTTCTAGATATCCATCTAGTTCATAGACTGTACAACACTGGCTAAGGCATTAGAGTTATTTATTATGATTTTGTTATATAGAATCAAACAAGTTATTTCAAAACAATCTACATAAGATAGAGTAAACATTTCTTATCAACTATTCAATGAAAAATATTTTGTTTACTTCATCTTCTAGTAGTTATGTTACTATTTCTCTAATTATAATTACAATAACAATGATAAGATTGATTTATAAAAGATGTCTTCCAAGACAAGGATGTGTTATATTATGTAACTAAGAACAAAATGTTACTGCAATCATACATTATTTACAGAATACAATTCTAATATTACAAGTTTCAAAACAAAATAGAGGAACAGTAAGGTAGTTAATTCTTTCAAAAAAGATTTATTATCTATTGACACCTTTCCTACTGGGCGCAGGCTAAAAATATCATTAATAACTGGTCAAAAGAGGTCTTGCCTACAATTTTTTTTCTTTTCAACTATTTCTACAGGATTCTTCTTCAACAATTGAATGACAACTTTGATTGATTAGTTGTTAGTATTTAGGGTAAGACCTCGTTGAGACTCACACAAACCAGGGAAGCATAGCACAAATGGGAGGAGGCATTTTTGTTTAAATGTTGCCCCACACTAGGAATTGCTCCTGTATCATCGTTGCTTTTACATATACTCAGCAGTTGGTGGAATGACACTGCCAATGTTGATGACTTTGGATGACTATATCAGAACAAGGCTTTGTCCGACAGTGGATAGTAATAGCCTTCATTAAGTTAAGAAATACAAACTAAATTTGGATTGCTAAAATAACTACTATTGATGCCCAGAAACAGCCAGAAGGCTCAGGACAGACCTCATCAACGACGGTGGGACCAGCTGAACTAAACCAACAACCAGTGGCCTATATTGGTCCTGGATCTTATAAACAGAGGTCTTTGACTAGCAGTAGGACAATGTAGCGTAATGGTAATATTTGGATTGATTTGGCTTTCAGGAACTACAGATACATTTAATATTTTACTTTACATACTTGGTACTTAATTAACAGTTTAACAGTGAGTCAATGTATTGTCTAGAGCAATTTGAAATCAAACAAAAGCCCTGGTTTTTATATAACATCACAATGCAAAGAGATAAAGTATGAATGAGTAATCCTTGTACAATGTTGCTGGTTTGTGCAAGCACTACCCACTTTTTTATTCTTTTTATGACTCCAACTTGTTGGTTCTTGCGTGCCAGTTTTATTTTTTATTCTGGTTATTATGTAATGTTGTTGTTGTTAAATGGAAAGAAGGTTTTAATGCTGCCAAAAGGATCTGCTTCCTTATATTTCAGTTATTCATAAGATAACCATGGCTGTCTAACAAAACTATTTCGCTCTAATTAATAATCATGGAAAAAGGTATGCCAACACGAAGAATGTATGGAATATCTGAAGGTTATACTTGTTGTAAATTAACTCCGAATTTATCAATAAAGGGGTTAGAGCTTGCACCTTTCTGAGTGGTTTCCTAATCAATTTGAATAAAGTAATAAAAACTAGATGTTGTTGTAAGCTGTGTAATTATGCAATGGTCATAGCAGTCACCTTGCTAGTCATATATCATTGTTAAACTTCACATTTATTCAGCTATCAATAATGATGCATGTTAACAGAACAATTAATTAAAAATAGGAAATTGTAAATATGTTTTTCTCATGTTATATTTTATAGTTTAGATGCCATGCTTCGCTGACCACACTTTCTAGCTTATCTAGGCTACAACTGCAAGTTTACACAATTATTAATTCATGTGTGCTGTACAAACACAATCTACAGATTACCTGTGTACTACCATAAATTAATCCAAGCTTATCTCCTTCAATATTGAACCTCTGATAAGAATGTAGCAACACTTGTGTGTATAATTAAAAAAAAACAAAAGGTCCAGCTCTTAGTTTATGCTATCCAAACAATAAATACACAAATGAGTTTTCAGTCTGATTAAATAGTTATGTAAGGCACTTGATGTGTTTGTTATCACATTTGTTTATCAGTTTAGGAGTATGACTGGGGAATCAAAACAGATGGGGCACTTACCTTGAACATAGGTCTGGGATGCCTGGGCGCCGAGGGCGCTGCTGTGGCCGTAGTCGTCGCGGGGGCCGGCGCTGGGCTCGTCACGTGGTCAGCCGGCAACGACTCCGGGACAGTCTGAAGAGTAGGCCTCATAGTCGTCGACATTTTCACAATAACACTAGTTCAAACACTTGAACACCTTGCTAAACCACCCTCGCGCTTCGCATCCTCTGCGGCGGCCGCGCGCTCAGCCCGCCCGACCGGCCCAGGCCCTCACCAGGACGCCGACACAGGCCCCGACTTAACTCCACCGATCGCCGACCAACAACGCCCATCTAACCGCATTTTCGACCAGAAAAAAACATCGCGAAGCCCTATAACGAAAACTGTGTAACGATACGCGATACCTATTTCACTTTCACGTATATGTTAACGATCGTCGAGATGGAAAACGGAAATAGACACGCAAAAAACTATTAGAAAGCTTACGGTGTCTTCTCCTGTCACATAAACACTATCAAGGAATTCGGCGTTTAAGCTTTATAACGACGCGCAAAGTATTTCCGTTAATGGCACCGGCTCGTATAAAGGGTACGAAATCGCGTGGTGGACAAATATAAATCCATTTAATAATAAAATTACTAAAGAAATTCACTTAACTCCGCTAAAAGTCCTCACATTCTTGAATTCACTCTCAAGATGGCGGATTTTACCTACTCCTCGTAAATGGGTACAAGGCTGACACGAAAACATCAACCGGCTCTCTATCAATCCCTTTCTTTTGGTAGCACATGAAAAGAGATAGTGATATGTGAACGAGTTCAACGGAGTTTTGTGATACGTCACTGAAAAAACTGCCAATGGAGCATGCGCAAAAGTAGCGAATATTTGAAACTATGAACGCATCCGTAAACGTTTCGATATTGCAAATGATTGAGACGTGGGATGCCTTATTGTATCGAAATCATTTACCTAAAATCGCAAACAGATTCTTGTTTCCCATTACTTGACTTATTAAAATACATTCTGTCTAGAAATCAATTTAGACCAAGTTTTGAAAAAAAAAAACATTTATTTGTGAATTTTTGTCATCTACATGACGTAAAACCAAGGAACTTATAACTAACTGGAATGATGACTTGCAACGGAAAGCCGTACCGAGCGAGAAAACTTTGAGAGTGGATGTCATCTTTCTAATAGGGTATTCAATATTTGTACTTACGTTTGCGACAGTTATTATGTTATAACTTACTAGAACCCTCGCTTTGCATGGATAGCAGTTTATTCAAAATTACGGGATATAAAAGACAGGGCGAAACCGAAACCTACGCATCCCTAACTGGAGGCCTTACACTCAAGGCACCCACAGGATAGTCCGGTTGAGCAGACGACAACCTCCTAGGTTGAACTGCGTGAAGCCACTTCGAAAAAAAAAAAGAAACCTACCTATACTGAAAAACTCTGTAATGGGATAGGTCTATGGTGAAGAATACGTGACACTTATTTTCGTTCACGGTGGACTACATGTTAGGTTACATCCTTCATTTGTAAAAAGATTTTAAAGCGTCCAGGGCTGCAATATTTAAATAGATGAAGCAGGAGCATGTGGCATGTTCATACAACTTAATCAATACTATTGCTCTACTATTATCTTGGATAGATACTATCGATTGTATCAATTCCCAATAGTATCGATACTATCGATTGGGCTATCGATATTGTGACTATTTTTCGAGGTCAACTATCGATACATCAACTATCGATAGTTAGGCAACATTAGGCACGATTAACTAATCATACCGCATTCATTAGAATGTAGGTAGAATGGTGGGAGTATGCGTCACGTTGGTTGTCGTGCCAATCCTGCGAGCTCAGTGAGCTCAGTCGTGTATCAGACATCGAGAAATCAACTACCAGAACTACAGTTGTGCTTTAAGAATACCGAGTGTTGATCGTGAAGTGTATTTGATTTTGTGTGTTGAAAAATATAAGTAAGTACATGAATAAGTGTTTATTATTCCTATATCTTATTTTCTAAGCCGTGAACCTGAGCAACGGTCAATTTTCATATTTAAACTATCACTAGATTCTCTGTAAGGGTACAGAGTCTACATAAGTTGCTACTAAAGACTTCAATTTCGCACGAAATTATTATTTTAATATTCGGTTTTTTTTATCCAAGAATTTATTTAATTAAGTAGAGTATTAATTCAAAACTATAAAATAACCTAAAATAAGTAAACTAGCAACAAACTATAAAAAAGGAATCAAAAAACTCCTCCTCAACGCTGTCAGCTGGTATTTGCCCAAGAGACCGGCAGCGTTGCCACATTGTATGGCAATACTTAGCCCCTAGCAAAAGTAAAAGCCTTAGCCCTTGGGTCACGAGAAGCGTCAACTAGGCGTTTCGAAATTTCCTTAAACAGGCTACGAGCACTCGGACCCCACGACCCCAAAGTTTTAAAAAAAATTGTTGTTTAAATATTAAATTAATCCCGTTACGATTTATGTGCTAGTTTAGCTATCAACGTGATTTCCGATTACTATATAAAAAAATATGTATTTTTTGTTTACTGACAATTGTTAGACAAGGACACAATACACTCTGTTCGCTTTGTCGCTCTGAAGCTTCTTTCCCCTTTGAAATTAAAGTAATACAAACTCTACGTGTTTGAGGTACATTTACACCGGTTTTTTGATTACTAAATTTAGTTTGTGTAAGTGTTTTTTCATTCCAGTTAGTAATAAGTTCCTTGCATAAAATTTGGTGGTTTTTAGTGATGAAAACACCGTATTTGTTTCTATTTTGTGCGGGCAAGAAATATTAGCGCCATCTTTATAAAAATGGCTGCCTTGTTGTTGGCGACTGTTGGGTGCTTGTTTGGAAATTAATGTTTGTTTCTTTCATTTATTATGATTTCAAATAACTGCATGTGTAAAATATTGCAGCTTAGGCCAGATGATATAATAAATTGGTGAGTGTTCGTTGTTCCATCCATGATAGAACACAATAAAGTGCTCGGTAACGTAATAACAATCTGCTCGCTCGGGGCAACGTGAGCTTTTTTATATTGCGTATTCGGTTTTCTTTGTTTTTCATGTTAAGTGTTGAGATTATGTATCGAAATGTTTTCTTTGCGAATTCGCATTGAAATTCAAGGTTCAGATACCAGTGAGGGTCATATTTACATAAGTTGTGACCTTAGTTCATACAGACAACAAAAGAATCACCACGGATCTGTTGTTCGCAAGTAATAATGTGTTCTTGATGTTTTTTCATATTTATTAGCGGTTGTGCATTCTTTTCAAGTGCTAAACGTGCTGGAATATGTTAAGTGTTTGCGTTGTCGCTAATTAAAGACTGTGATAAAAAGTAGGTGAACGAACCCCATTTTGAGTCCACAAATAGTATAGTGCTTTCTAAAAGTTCGATTTTTGCTTACGCATCACCACCGCTTCTTCGAATTGAGTCTACATAAAACATCGCACAGATATTCTTGGTAAAGTTTCGTGTGATATTATTTATTTACAAGCAAAATATTTATTGACTTGTGAAAGACTTCAATGAAATATTTCAGTCAATGACACAATAACTCGTGTGATTTTAGTAAAATAATAGTTCATAATGTTTAGAGATCGTTCTTAATAGGTTTGTGTTAACTATAGGTACTTAACTAATGATAATAATACATAATCGGTCATTAAAATTCTAATAGACCTGTTATTAATTGAATATTACCATTGTTAAACTTATACTAATGTTTATCTAATTAACCACAAGATTTTCTTCAGGGGTCATTATCTCTGTTTTTTTCTGGCTATTAATTAATACAATATTATCCCTATTTCAAATGTTTTTATTTTACTGTTTGGCAAAGAAAAGACCTTGAACAGTATAAAACATAGTAGGAATTAGTATTTGACACACATATTATCGCTCGTTCAAGGGTAACACCCAAATGTATACTAATTTATTAAGAGATAAGATTTGTTTGTAAGACTGAAGAGAAAACCGGGGAGGTGATATTTACTTTGCTACACAACTGTCCGACTTCCTTGAAAACAGACAAGATGTTTACAAATGGTTTTTGTAATAGGGCCACACAATTTTGTACCCTATTTGTTGTGACTGAATTTCTGAGTAATCATTCATTCTTACTTCGTTGCAATCAACATACACATTTCACAATGTTACCACCTCTACAACAAACAATTGTTGTTCCAGAATATTGCATCACTTCATGAGAAACCCAGCAGTTGTGTCAAAAGGAGAGCATTTTTATATAAATGAGCCCCATCTAATTTTCTAAGCTAGTAGTTACTGCCAGCGGTCATATTTTGCTGTAGAGGAGATAGCATAGTATGTCCAAGATGTGGCCGGCGTCGCAGTACTCGCATAGCAATGCGCCGATAGCACCCATAAGTGCCACCAAGGGTAATGAGCATCAGAATCAGCAGAATTTGAAGACTTTGGGCATGACCTCCGCTATTTCTATGGCTGGTATGTATCCTTTCTGTTCTATAGCAGAATCTTCATCAATGATTTAAACTTATTATTCAAGGTACACACCAGCTGACCCTGCCACAGCATTCTAATCTTTATTACTTTTCCTTAGGTCCAAAGCCCATTGACATTGAGAAAACCACAGACCTAAAAGAATCCCTAGTCCCGTATGGGGTGTTTGAATCGGAGCAAGAAATGCATCATCGTATGGAGGTCTTAGGGGCTTTGCATCGGCTTGTGAGGCAGTGGATCAGAGAGGAGTCTGCACGAAAGAATATGCCACCTAGCGTTGCTGAAACTGTTGGGGGGAATATTTACACATTTGGATCTTACAGATTGGGGGTAAGTGTTACATTAACTATTTCATCTTCATCATCTTCCTACTTGTCCTTTTGTCATTTCAACAGGTTTTCTACTCTATTTTCTGTCAAATTATTCCTCACACAATATGTCCACCTTTAACACTAAAACCACAATTTTCACTTTTGATGGACCATGACCTTGAACCAAAATCTGTCCAAGTTAATTGCTTAATTAAATATTTCTTCTAAATACCACATTTTTAACTAGTAGGTACCAGTGGCGAAGGTTCCATACAACTCGATTCCTCGATTCCCTTTGAAAACGGGCGCAATCAGTATTCCATAGACAAATAATAAAATCACCTTAAAGACAGTACTCCGGCTTACCTCTTAAAAAATTAACCCTTCGCTACTGGTAGGTACCTACTTAAAGCTGCCTGTTGCTCTGAGACGGACATAAAACTGTTATAATATGGTATAAACAGACTAGCTGGAATGATGCATTTCAATTGGAAATAATTTTTGATACAAGTAAAACATCAGCTTTTCTTATCTCGTCGATTCAATGTGAAGATAAATAAACAATAAATACAAATAAAAACTCATTCTGCCCAGTATAATATAATTGAAGGTGCCTTTTAAAAGTTATGCGCATAAAATGTCGAACACGGACTTATTGCATCACAAAAATATGCTAAATTGACTGGTGTAGGGACGGGATATTAAAAACAATTGATATTTATTGGAGCTTCCTATTATGTGAGGGGAGACTAAATCGATAAATTTTTAGTATAAATATGGATCCATGTAGATCGCCGTTGGGGTCGAACCTCAAACGCATCTAAATCAACACAATTTTCCATGACTGCCTCGTTGGTCTAGTAGTCGCAAGCGCGGCTGCTTAGGTTGAGGTCCTGGGTTCGATTCCCTGGTCGGGCAAAGTGTTATTGACTTTTTCCATCAGGAATATATCAGTAGCAGCCACGGAGTCTGAATTTGTGCCCGGTTGATGGCAATAGGCTCGCCCCCTATTACATGGGACTTAAACATAACTGGCAAAATGTGGGTGTACTTGTTAGGTACATCTCTGCCTAACCCTTCGAGGATTACAAGGCGTGATGTTATGTTATTTTCCATTACGTTTTAGGATATTTTTACTTTGACAACACTGCCGATAATATTATTTACACCTAAAACGAGAGATTTACAATGTGTATTATTATTTTATAAAGGGTGTAAATAGACCCTTAACATAACCGAAAGGCACTTGTTATAACATTAAAAACTTGTATTTAAGAAAAAAATCGGATGTCTGTAAAGTCGGTTTACTGACGATAGTTGAACGTGACAACGTCATAAGAAAATACTGATGGAATGGTTGCATTTTTCAAAAAATGAATGTGCGTTTAGCAATTGTTTTATGGAACGCCTCAGAGCGAGGTAACGCTTCATACGTCATGTTTTTTCGTGCGTGCAGCCGGCTCCATCGAATTATAAGACGTTGTCACGTCAAAAACTTGTGAAAAAGTTGAAACTTTGATCTCCAATATCTAACTAGAAGGATGACAGGGAGAACAAATGCCTTTCGGCTTCGTTAAGGGTACCTTTACACCCATTATAAAACACATGATCTATTACAAAGTTTTCGTTTCACACTAACTTGGTATGTCTTTCTTGCAGGTACACCACCGAGGTGCTGACATAGACGCGTTATGCGTGGCACCGCGTCACATCGACCGGATTGACTACTTCGCCTCTTTCTATGACCTGCTGAAGTTGCAGCCACAGGTTAGTATAGCTACAGTCACATAATTTATGAGCAATGGGTTCAGTGGAAAGAGGGAATCCCAGGCCTTGGCGCTGGTGTGTGAGGCTCTTGATTATGGTATGTCCTCCATGACCTTCGTTTGACGGCGCGGTTGGCGCAGTGACTGAGCGACTGGCTGCTGCACTGCGTGTCGTGGGGACCAAAATTTCACAAAAAAATTATGGATAGTCTCCAAGACTTTTTTGGTGTAGCTGCAACGGTTAAGATAGTTCCCCTTACTGTCCCGCTGAAAGTTTCCACCCTGTATACTACCTTCCTTGTGGCAAGTTTTCCACCGTAGAAACAGGTTTTGTCGACGAAAGAATCGACAAAATGTCATGTTTTATGTATATGGGAGCTACACCTGCCAACAAACTGCTTTACAGTTTGGCAGAAGTAACATTTTTTGTAATTCGAGATTACCACGAATAAACGCTTTTTCACTATTTTTTTTTTTCATCAACAAAAGAAATCTGACATTTTTTTCGATTCTTTCGTCGCGTGCTGATCTGTCTCTGGTATTTCTACCCAGCTATTAAAACATAAGCGCGGAATACGGCTCTTAATTTCTGAGACTCTAGCTTTCAAGTTAGAACCAGTGGCTAGGGACTAAAGACAAACAAAAACAACAGAACGTGATTTACTTAAAAAAAACGAACACAACTGTCGACAAACGCGTTGTAACCGTTTCTTAGAATTTCAAAACGAGTTCAGACGAAGACTTGTAAAGTCGCATAAAAAAAATTTTTCATTAAACATTTTTAACATTTTTTTTTTTTTTTTTTTTTTTTTTTTCATCTTTGAACAACAATGTTTCTCGGAGTTTTCGCTAACGAGTTTATTCCTGTAAAATATTCTTTATTTCATGGAACGAAAACGTTTCTGAATAAAAGAGGGTACTTTTGATTCTACACCATGTAGTAATATTCTCGTGTAATATTTTACATTTTTATTTTTTTCGAAAATGTCCATTGCAAAAAAAATCCGTGTCTTGTGGTCGTTGTAATGAGTAGCAATCAATGATATTATAAATGAAACGAGGTAGATATCGCACTAGCGCGCGCAAATTATTCCAAACAAATTCAGACAATTGTCGTAATTTAAGTACTTCAAGCGCAATAGCTATCTCTTTCTGTGTCATACGTTCCGTATTATCTATCCTAGTCGTAACAACGCAACGATATTTGAACGCCGCTCAGTATGAACGTAGCGTATGTTTCTTTATAATGTCATTGGTAGCAATAAAGCATTATTCTATTCTACAATATCACGCCTGTATTTCCTATTGGGGTTGACAGAGCCACATTTCGGTAGTTATCTTGTGAGTGCAATAGACTCGAGAGATTTTCATAATAGCCACCCAGGGACAGAATTCGGTACCACACGCTTAGACAAAATACTTACATAGTCTATTTTCTGCGCAGGTTAAAGACTTGAGAGCAGTGGAAGACGCATTCGTGCCGGTCATCAAGATGAACTTCGACGGGATTGAGATCGACTTGCTGTTTGCCAGGCTGGCTCTGAAGGAAATACCAGGTAAGGACGTTCTTTTACTTGCGTTATAGCAAAAAAACAGTTTAATTATTATTGCCAATATTCATTTGGAGACCAAAAGTCTCACGACGTCCGAGAGTCTGAACCTACTAACCGGGTCTTGGAGGTCAGATAGGCAGTCGTGCCCAGTTAAATCAGGCATTTTAGGCAGGCTGGAAGCCGACCCTTATGAACAAATCTTATTAGATTTTCATTCGGTACACAGTAAACACAACATCACGCCTGTAACCCCCTAAGGGTTAGGCAGAGGCCTACTTATATACACCCACATTTCGCTAGTTAAGTTTAAGTCCCATATAATATGGGGCGAGCTTATTGCCATCAACAGGGTACAACAAATCTAGACTCGGTGGCTGCTACTGAGATATTCCTGATGGAAAAACCCAATAATACTTTGCCAGACGTGGGAATCGAACCCATGACTTCATGCTCAGCAGTCGGGTTCACGATTGTTAGACCAACGAGGCACAGTACAAAAGCTATCAAAACTGTATTATTTTAATAAAATATTACGTCAAGAAGCATAATATTATTTATAGAGAAATCATAATGTCCTGTGGAAATGTTTGCGGTTGAGTAGACAAATTAATAGGTATAATGTGTAATAAATAGGTTGTTTTCCTCAAAAAATAATAAAAATAAACTGAACACACACCACCTCACCTGGCTTTACGTAACTTTGTGTATTTATAAGTTGCCCGGTTTCAGTAACATATGCGCATTTTTAGATTTTAAACGCTCGATTCAGCGTCCAGGGTTGAATTTCCAACTGCGATTAGGTTTTTTTTTTTTTAAACCTTTTCCCACAGTAGGAATTTCTCCTTTATCGTGGGTTTGTTTTACAAACATTAAACTCGCATACATAAACAGCCAGACCCGGAACAACTGTCTGTAGACCATACAAATGTTTGTTCCGTGCAGGGATCGAACCGCGACATGCAACGCAGCAGTCCTCCTACTGAGGCTATGTGACCTAAACAAAACGCTCCACCATAGTTTGGTGACGTCCATAGTAAATCGTTAGTCGTAATTTCAACGTCATTCATCAGTCGCTCGCTGTATGAAAACACTTCACATATCCGTCAACCATTTTCTTTACCTTCCGTTGTAGGTATACACGGTGTAAACAGACCCTTCACATAGCCGTCAACCAAGCATTCTGTACATCAAACTAAGTAACTTTACGCAAAAAATATTGCTGGGAATCTACTTTTTTTTTGGGGTGAAAAATCATGTATTACGGTAGGACTCGATGGAAAGCACTCAAAGCATTGTGCTGATGGATGGATTGAATAATACGGGGGTCTTGGAGGTGTGTAAAGTAAAAATGTTACAATAAAAACATGTATTTAAAAAAAAAAAACTTGTGAAAAAGTTGGAACTTTGACCCCCAATATCTCCGTAACTAGAAGGTTTCCAGGTATGGTCTAGAACAAAAAAAATATCGCAAAGACGGGGAGAATAAGTGCCTTTCGGCTATGTTAAGGGTGTATTTACACCCTTTATAATGTTTTGAGATAAGTTTTGTTATGAAGTAATTTCAAAAAGTTAGACGTTATTCAAGACGACTTGTGATTTGATGTCCTCCAAATTTTACGGTGTTAATGTGGAGCACGTAGGGTCACAGTACCATCTTTATTTCCACATTAAAACCGTATATTTTATTAATTTCCGAGATAATTTTGATTCATTCACACATCAGGATTTTAATGCAGTTTTCAACAATATAATTTTTAATATAATTTATTGTAAAGAAAAACTCATTTTACAAAAACTCAGTGTTCGATAACAACTGCATTAGTATAAAACTGTGTCGCACTTATTAACGCCCACCTCCAAATAGTAGAGACATAAGCAAAAATAAGAAATTAAAAAAAAAAATACTAAAACTAAGAATTTAAACAAGAAAATAAAATAAAAACCACCAATTACAACTTAAAAATAAAAGTAACAAAATTTTACCATGTAATTTTATGTGAGATTATGTGTTTTTATGTAAGGATTGTGTATGTTTTGTGGGTGGAGTGTATATGTGTGCAATAGATAAAGTGATTCAAGAGAGATTTATGTTATCTACATTCTACATTGCAGCAGTGCGAATCCGGGGCGGGTCACTAGTTTTTTTTTTTTTTTGTTTGCTTTTATTGTCCCACTCCTGAGCAAAGGCCTCACTAGTTAGAAATAAAAAAAGCCTACAGTTGCGTGTAACGACAATTCAGAGACGTCAAAATACCAATAATTAATTTATTACTACAGCTTACTCCCGCCGCTATCCCAAATTATATGAGGTCGGCGTTGCATCTCTTCATCTCCCGCACATCTCTAACAACCAAGATCTAAGTATTCATCTTTTTCTGACCATAATAATTTTTTTTTTTTTTGTACGCCTTCATAATTTCTTTATCATCTTTGACCAGTGAATTGAAGTTTCACTAAGATTGAAACTATGTAACAGCCAAATTGATCTTAAATAGGCTCGCCCCCAATTACATGGCTTTTTTTTAAACTTTGCCCCACTCTAGGAGTTTCTTAAATTTTGGGTGCGTTGACAAACATTTAAAACTCACAAACACAGCCTAACTTAAACATAACTAGCGAAACGTGGGTGTAACTATTAGGTACACCTCTGCCAATCCTTTAGGGAATCACAGGCGTGATGTTGTAATCTTAAAGTAAACGATTGTTCTGACATTCAACCTTGTTGTAAATTAATTACTAGGTAAACTACCACTACTAGCATCATCAAATAATTTACGCAACATTTTTTTTATTCGCAGATTCCTTTGACTTACGCGACGACATGCTACTAAAGAATTTAGACCAGAAATGCGTGCGTTCCCTCAACGGTTGCCGCGTCACAGACGAGATCCTGCGCCTCGTGCCCAATATCAACAACTTCCGGTTGACGCTGCGAGCCATCAAGCTGTGGGCCAAACGTAACTATACCTTGACTGATACACGGGGTGTTAACAGATCCTTCACGAAACCGTCAACCAAGCATTCTGTACATCAAACTAAGTAACTACGTAAAAATTGTTCCCGGGAAACGTCTTTTTTTGTGGTGAAAATTCGCGGTTTACGGTAGGACTTAATGTAACCCACTCAAAATATTGTGTTGATGGATGCATTGAATGGTACGGGGGTCGTGGAAGTATTTAAAGTTAAGTGATAACATTAAAAACTTGTAATAAAAACTAAACTAGTGAAAATGTAGGAACTTAGACCCCCATTAACTCCGTAACTAGAAGGTTCCCAGGTATGGCCCAGAACAAAAAAAAAATCGTAATGACTGGGAGAACATGTGCCTTTCGGCTTCGTTAAGGGTCTATTAACACCCTTTATACCTTTTTTTAACGTATGTAAATGGACTGCTACCAAATCCCTACTGTGTTCGAAGTCACTGTGCTAGCTGAGTCAAGGCCCTCAAATTCCGACGATTGTGATGACAGTTATCGTCCTGACCTATTAAGACTGGCAAGGGACTACCGCTGTGCTGCGGGACTGTTCGAAAGAGGTACCGCGACCCTGGAACACAGTGCAAAGAAGGAACATGGATGGGTTTTAGTCAGTAGAAATCTAACACTCCCTTCCACTCCGCCCAGAGCGGGAGGGGTCATTTGATGACTTCGCATCAGAAAAAAAAAAAGTGGAGTCCCGCTAAATATCAAACAAACCACCAGTTAGATGAATTCTGTACATACTTACTATAAGCAACTATTTCTAAACCATGTACTGTTAATAATTACAATGCCACGGTTCCCTGAAATGTTTTCGTGTAAAATCTGTGAAAGAGCCACCAACAAAAGGCAAAACTTGTAAAACACTAATAGTATTTTATTGCACGACTGTTTTGTTTGGTTTACGCGATGTTAACAAACAATAACCAATTACAAAGTGAATTAAAAACATTTCACGATACGCTCAAACATTAACAAGTTAAAAAAAGTACTGAAAAACTAAATTTCTCCTCCCACAGGTCACGGCATATACTCCAACACGCTAGGCTACCTGGGTGGCGTGTCCTGGGCCATGCTGGTAGCCCGCACGTGCCAATTGTACCCCAACGCTCTGCCTGCCACCCTGGTGCACAAGTTCTTCCTGGTCTTCAGCCAGTGGAAGTGGCCACAGCCGGTGCTGCTGAAGCAGCCTGATTCTGTCAACCTTGGCTTCCCTGTTTGGGACCCTAGAGTGAGTATTGGTTTTAATCTTACTATATCTTTTACTTGCGGTATCTACCTTTATGATTTTGTTTGCAGCTCTGGGGCTGATGAATTGAGAGAGAAGGCTATATAATATTTTCAAGAGACTCTTGAAATTATTAACGAGACTGATTTGACAACCTGCACACAGTGTTGCAAGAATAAAAAATGTTGGGGTTGCCAATACCACTTTCATTTGTGGCCTATTTTTCATAATGTGAGGGTTAATTTTTAGCAATTTATTCATTTTAGTGACACGACCCGTTTGAAATGTAGAATAAACGAAATAATGACCAACTAAAACATATCATTAGCATCAGTATTTACAATTTGAGCGGTGAAATTATAAATTGAAAAGTATGTTCATTGATTTGTCGACCTTCTTCTTTTTTTGGCGAGATATAGTTCATTATCAACAGAAACCAATACCATACATAAATATTTCAAAATTATCCTTGATAGAATCGCGTTTGGCCACTAAACCGCTATATTTAAAAAATATTTTCTCCTCAGGTAAACATTTCGGATCGTTTCCACCTGATGCCCATCATCACGCCCGCTTACCCGCAACAGAACTCCACGTTCAACGTCTGCGCCTCCACCAGGACCGTTATCTGCGAGGAGTTCAGACTAGGTTAGTGTTTCATGATCAGCTTAACATTACGCCTTTTTTTAAGAGTGTCCATGGAGTTTCTTGCCCATTCTTCTCCATGAGATCTACAATTTTGCAATGGGCAACTACAGTCCATTCAGTTATTATGCTTGTGGCTGGACTGTAGGTAGCTTATTTTTGACTATGCAAAAGTGCCTGTCACGGGTCTATTTGAAATAAATGCTTTGAGTTTCGCTGAAAGCTTAGGCGGAACCGAACCTCCAGTACACCCACATCCAGACTTTGGGCTTAATTTTAAGTAATTATGTATTTCAATTGGGATTTGATACCTTTGTGAAAAAATAAACTTTGTGCTACATAAAGTTAACGTTGTCCACAGGTCTAGCAATAACAGACGAGATAATGCTCGGCAAGTGCGGCTGGGAGCGTCTGTTCGAGGCGCCAAACTTCTTCTCCCGCTACAAGCACTTCATAGTGCTGCTGGCGTCCTCGGCCACTACCGACGACCAGCTGCAGTGGTGCGGCCTCATCGAGAGCAAGATACGGCATCTTATCAGTAAGTAACATAACATAATAGACAGAGGTGTGCCTGATACACCCACATTTATTTTGTCATCAGCCTACAGCAGTCTCTCACAGTACTTCTAACATACCAATAAAACCTTCGTCCATCCATCAGCAAACAGATCGTCTGTTGGATTAGAATCCAAGAGATCATTAAGCGCGGCCAGAGTGCGAGGAATTGGCGACTTAGCATGTGCAACAGTACGACATGGAGGCAGGGCAAATAACCTGTGCGTTCTGCCCTGGCAGTAATTTTCTGGAACAAAGAACACTGTTTTAAGCTTTCACGTTTTACAACTAAACTTATACTGTCACTTACGGGATATCTTCCGTGATTGTTCATTATTTTGAGCTCCCGATATTTCGGCGCTGTTGCAAGCGCCATGATCGCGGGTTGACTGGAGAATGCGGGTGGATGGAAAATAAATTGTTAAGAGCAAACAAATCTATGTACCCTCTTTCTTTGTCTTATGCTACGCGCACTACTGGAACTCGACATTAAGTCACGGTTAAACACACTCACAGTATCACCAGGTTTTGTAGTGTTGAGTTCCAGTAGTGCGCGTAGCAATAGCATCCCGTAAGTGACAGTATAAGTTTGGAACAAAGAAGCTTAATTTAATTCAACCGGGACTACAATGTTCTTAACTATCTGTGTTTGTTGCAGCCACGCTGGAGCGCATCAATCACATAACCATAGCGCACGTGAACCCGGAGTGCTACAACTCTGTGCCGCTCTACATCAACAACCAGGAGCCGCTCGCTCTGCCGCCAGGTAACAACTTTATACCTAACTAGCTACCCCTCGGCTTCGAACGGGTGCCATGTTCTTCTGAATTTATTTCGGATCGGCGAAGCACGTCTTCTTCTTCCATATTTCTATATTAATCGTCAACTCGGCAGTCACAGTTCATCCATAGTTTCTTTGATCTTCCTCTACACTTGCGGTTAAAAAAAATATGTATCAAAATTATAATTTGTTTATTTATACACATACTTGCTACACTTGCACCAAAGAAAACCACATATTGATGGTGTGTCCGGGATGAAGCCCTTAGAAATTTTATAAAAACTAAAATTGATATACGCTCCCAAATGAAAATAATTGAACACTAAACTACCTGCACTTATTCATCCCAAAAGAAGTCATCAAATCTGTTTCGCCATTTTACGCCATTTATGTTGTAAGTTCCTTACACTAAGGCGAAATATGCTAATATGAAAATCTGTTTGTTATAGGAACACCAGTACCGACAGAACCTGCGCCTGAAATTAAAAAGAATGAAAAAGTAAGTTGAGATCATTTAATTTTTATCTAGAAGGAAATGGGTAAATCCCATGAAGGCTGATTACAGCTGAGAAGTAGAGATCTAAAAATCGAGGGTAAATCTCATGAAGACTGAAGAGACTAATAACTCGATTACCTCCCATTGGTTTTAACGATTATATTTATTCGCTTCTAGAACATTGTTCATACGTACCAGCTCTGGTTGATAAGACATTTTGTCAGGTCAAACATCGAAAAATGTATGGTTAAAGCTGCGTTTTCGCCAGAGATGTGCAGCGAGAGATGTACCTAAGACTAACCAATATAGCTAGCTTTGCTCAAAATGTGAAAAAGAAGCTTTACTTTTGGTTAGTTTCACACACATAATCCCTCGCTACGCATCTCCGCTCATCTTATGTGGTAACGCAGCTTAAAGGTGGAATGGCACGGAGCAGCGATTTTATATCTGTCTTGTTCTATCATGTAAATGCTCCAACAGAGCGAGAAGTCGGGTCGTATGCATCAGTTCATGAGTATTGGAAGCGCTATCGCTCAGTCATGCCTCTCGCTCTTATGAGTTACTTCTAAGAGAAAGATGCATGAAAATGCTGATTTCACTATGTCGTTAATCATTATTAAATACCCTATGTGAAATGTTTTCTTTTATGAATGTTACTTGTATGGTGTACAGTCGCCAGCGCATGAAGTTGACACTAACTAAACTGTCAAATTTTCTCATTCGATTTTGAACTAAATCATCAACATTTTATGGTTTAAAATCAATTGGGGAAATTTGATATTTTGTGGTAACTGCCTGACTGTACACACGGCGACACATGAAGCTGTACATTTCCAGTATAACTTGGCCTCGCTTTGTATAGATATCCTATACAATGATTGATCCGCATAAACTGGTTTTTTATAGCTTGATTTACCGTCGTGCGTACATTCACAAAACAAAGAATATGCAATTCTAAAGCAGCGTTTATGCCTTCACAGAGGACACGGTGAAACAGGTCCTATATTAAAATCTTTCTAAAGCCAATAGTTTTTACCTAACAGTCCTGTGTGCCTTTTATTTTCATGCAAACTATCCCTATGATGGGAATCAAGTGCTACCCACAGCAGAAACCGACACTTCACTACATACAAAAGAGTATCACTTCCAAGATACAGGACCTTTTTTAAATAAATCGGGGACATTTTGTCAGTTGTGGTAGGCAACAGCATCTGATAGTAATCAAAAGCTGAATTTTGCTTAAAATATGTATACAAGGCGGAAGGGGCATTGACGCACAAGCGGTTACCCCGAATGTTACCCACATTGAAGTCCTTCATCGGTAATTAAAAAAAAAAACAGCTGTTCCAAACATTTTGACCGTGTAGGTATTGCACTTTTGTAGGAACCAGCAGTTTTTTTTTTTTAAAACGATGAAAAATTTCCATGTGGGATTCGGAATGATGGATTGAATACGTGGTAACCGTTTTTACGGCGATGTTCCTTCCACCCTGTATTATAACGTTTTTTTTAATAAAATTACTAGTGACCCTCCCCTATTTCAGACAATTTTAACGACTTGACGAAATCAAAACATATCTGTATTATATAAAAAAAAATCGGTTGTCTGTAAAGTCGGATTACTGACGATAGTTGAACGTGACAACGTCATAAGAAAATACTGATGGAATGGTTGCATTTTTCAAAAGAAAATTTTAATTTTATTTGTTTGATAGATATTTTGTATGGATATAGAAGAAAAGGAGGTAAATGAAAATCACAATTGAATTGATCAAGTTACATTTATTTGTACGCATAAATACAATTATGTCAATTTTTTATTTATTTTTTGCTATGTACTTAGTTTTTACAAGTATGAATGTGCGTTGAGCAATTGTTTTATGGAACGCCTCAGAGCGAGGTAACGCCCGTTTTTTCGTGCGTGCACCCGGCTCCATCGAATTATAAGACGTTGTCAAATCAATAAATAAATGCATTATTAAAAGAAACTTTCCGGAATAAATACTCTAAATGATGTTATGACCGATGCCCATCACATTACATCACACCTTTCACCAAATCATTTTAAAAAAAGCTTCTGCATGTTAAATAACAAAAAAATTAAATTATCCGTTTATACAATTCCAGGGTGAAGTGATACCAAACTTCTGTTCAATGTGGTTCATTGGGCTGGTATTCGAGAAGACCAGGGACCTGAATGTAGATCTGACGTGTGATATCAGAACCTTCACGGAGTCCGTCAACTATCAGGCGACGAATTCTCATATATTGAGGGAAGGAATGACGATAGAGGTAAAGAATTTGCACTTTTTCAACGTTAAAAATAACATAAGACAGTCCCCATAAATGCCCGCCCTTCGCCACTTTCTTGGGAAGATGAAGTGGCGGAAGAAACTCCTCAGCAACCGGACAGTTGACACCATTATGATTGTGATTGGTGCTGATAGCCGAAATGCATGCTTTTGCCTAGTTCGGGTGCAGATGTTAAATTCCTTTGTATTGTCAAAATATAGCCTAAAAGATTTGTAACACTGTATCAATAAACATTATATTATTATATACCAATAATTCCAAGACAAAACTTCTCTAAAAATTAATACACCTGTAAACAGGCTACTGGCAACAAAATCCATGTGGAATTGCGTTTTGAGAGTTCATAAAAAGTCTAAATTCTGTCTAGTTGGTTAGAAGAATAAAAAAAAATGTGTTAAATGAGCCCGTTCGTGGTATCGTTCCAGGCGCGGCACGTGCGCCGGCGCCAGCTGCCGCAGTACCTGGCGGGCTCGCTGCTGAAGCGCGAGCGCACCACGTCGGGCACCAAGCGCAAGCCGCTGGACCTCGCCGCCGTCATGCCGGCGCCCACCAAGAAGACCAAGCGACTGTCCGAGAGCAGCGTAAGTATACTTGCCGTCATTCTCCTGCAGTCTGCGCTTAACCTAATTTATTTGGGTTAGGCGCAGCTTATCTTCTCATCATTGCATGAAGCACCATAGTAAAAATCCTCTCAGTTTTAAATCCCCAATAGATCTTTTAGTTTATGCGCAACCGGTTATGTTACAAATGACCGCGCATTCGCTTGAATGTTAATAGCACATTAAGCTCACGAAAACAGCAATTTCCTCATTAGAGCTTTGTAGCTTAAGTGGAGGGATATTTTTATGTCACAAAGCTTTGCTTAAATATTCAGTCAAAAGCACATTCTTTCAGTCTCATCTGCTTAGTTCACGACAGCCTCAACATTACGCTTAGCGTTCAAAATGTTTGTCAAACTGCGATGACTGACAAAGTAATCCTTTCCACAGGAAACCTGTACATTCACTGAACCCATTCATCCACAGACGGACGAAGTCAGCGTCCTATCATACAACGAGGACTCAAACTCATCGAACATGTACGAAGTCAACCTACAGAATGGTATCCTACCACACGGAGCCGCAGAGCCAAAACCTGCCGCGGACAAGCCTGAGCATCCTCCGTCTACATCTAACACTATAGCATGTACGTAGCAGTACGAAGAATGGCGTACTCGGTTCATATACGGAACCAGCCACGTCAAGCACCTCAGATCCAAGCGAGTGTAAGAAAAGTGAACTAAATAATTAAGTGATGGACTGAACCATGTGATTATAGTGTGTAAGGAACACGTGATATGATGATAAGTTATGAACATGTTGCAATTTTAATGGTGCGATTTGTGTTTGGTGTTGCCCTGTCGCTGTAAGGACTGATCTGGTTTCGATATGGTGAGTTGTTTTACAATTATAAGCGTAACAGTACGCCTAGATCACGCCAGATACACTTTGAAGGATAGGCGGATGTGTAGAGTAGATCCACATTCGATTAGCTTGAAGGTTATCATTATGGGCTCTCTTACATTGGTCTATAACACAACTGTCTCAATGTGGGTGCACTATAACAATTTTATGGCATTAGATATAGACTAACTAGATTACAGAGTAGTTAGCCAATGGAGTGCTAAGTTATTTATTTGACTTGAGCTGCTGACTTTCATGGAATCTCGCGTTTTATACTCTCATTATGACCCTGATAAGTCAGTCTAGCGCAGAATTCATAGTAACTTTGTTTCAAATATAAACGATTGCAACTTAAGAACAAAGTAACTAATTAGATACTTTACATATTTGTTTGGTATAGATTCTCCAGATATGCCAGTATATGGGATTAACAACTTTTTAGAGGAAAAAATAAATTTATGACAAATATAATATAGAACATTCATGGGGGCTCCCAACTATTTCAGGCGGCATTTGGTCAAGCTAGCGTGAAAATTAGATTGACGTAAGTTTTTACTGACGTTAACTCAATTACCCTTATGACCTAGTAGAGTAGATTATAGAGCATTTATTTTAAGAAACTAGTGTTGATTGTCTTGTATTTAATCCGTAATATTCAATAAGCATTTTTACAACCCGCCAGATACTTGGTCTCGCGGTTTTAAGAGCTCGATTGGCGCAGTAGCAGAGCAATGTCTTTATGCTACAGGTTGTGGGTTCGATTCCCGCATGTTAGATGTGTTGTACCTACAGATATTTAGAAATTGTACAGGTGTTTGTGCATGTAGCATTTGAATCTGTAAATAAACGCAATCACTACTTACGTGTCTATTTAGCAACGCATTTTAGATATTTGGCAATTTGATTCACAATAATGACGAATTTAATTAATCATGTAAATATTAATATTTTGAATCACAGTTACACTTGGCAAATCTATTCATATAAGGTGAATTCCATTATCACATTAAAAAAAAATACCTACGATTCTCACATAATTTTGTATTGCTCCATAGATGTGATACGGGGACAACGCATCGTGGCTGCGTAAGTTATCAAATATCATTAGAATAAAGTAAAGGAAAAAGTAAAAAAAAAAAAATGTTTTAGAAATAAAAGTGAAATGTCGTTGAAGGTCCGCGTATTGTACGAGATATTCGGGTGTTGTTTATTTGCAGATGGCGCACCGGCGGGACAGCGTCATGTAAGTCAGCCTCTGTCGAACGATAGGGTAGGAGTGTCAGGCCGTTTGCAAGGAATATAATCAAATATACCTACATTGATGACGCGTTCGTTGCTCAAAACATGACTGGCGAAGCTTTAAAACCACAGAATAGTAAGCAAAAGGAATGCTAAGACGTATATTTCTTCGTAGATCCGAACTCTGATGGGCGAAACGGGGTCAGACGATTGTTCGGCGCGTCATACGGCGGCGTGGTACAACGTGAGACAACTGTCATGGCGACATTCATCTACACATTAGTACTCCGTTTACTTACTACTACTTGGTGTTAGGTAGATACTTGTATAGCGTATATTTTTCTTATTACTAAGCACGCCAGTCATGTTAACAGCATTGAAGCAAAACATGGGTCAGTGCCTAATATTTAGAACAAATTTGGTGTTTCTTATACCGGAATATTTCGATGGTAAACGTGTTTCTGGTGCTTTTGACGCCATTTTTATCCTAGACTTATCTCCTGATTTTATAATGGAGAGTAGATAAAAAAAAATTGTAGCTATGTCTTATTGGCCGAATCAATGAATTGAATTCATTGGTTTATTTTCCCATGTAGAAAGTTTGATAAATCCGCATTTATATCCATCCATCCTTTACTAATTCGCATATCGTGCACTTTGCATAGTACGCAATATTAGCAGCTTTTATTATATTTTTGCATGATTCGACACATCGAAGGAACCTTTCAATTTGCTAACTGAATGATTTTATTTATAGAAAATTGCTGCATTGACTTTGCCCCAGAAGTGTTTTTTTTTGTGTCCTATCATGCAAAATTATATAAACACTCATTCTCATGAGATTTACTAGTAATCTCTTTAACCTTTCGACCGCAATAGTCATATATACGTGACAAGCAAGCGCGTGCCCTGTACGCCAAACGACACAAATATGTGACAATGACAATGGTGGGAGAAATTGTTGGCGTGGAGGGCACGCTCGTGCGTTTATGGTCTGGCGGTCAAAAGGTTGAAGCCGAATACATAAGTTCCTAAGAAGCCCACCAATACCTACCATAATACAAATAACCACAAACAATAACTAATTTAACAAGTTTACCTCAAAAGGCAAGTACTTAATTAACAGCCTTTTAAAAAATATTGTTTCTTGCAAACGGTCAGTGATAGTACAAAGTGGAAGAAATTTGATCAAATATTATTTGTTTTTTTTTAATTATTATTCTGACAATTGATTTTTGCCAATGCTTTTTGTTATAACTCGACAACTTTAAAGGAAACACAACAGGACTTACACCTGATATATAAAAGTCCAATGAAGAACTATCTGTCAAATCTTTTGAGCTCTTTTGGCTGGTTAAGTAAAATAGCAACAACCAATCATAAAAGTGGGATTTGACAACAGTTTCAAGATAAAAACTGAGACTATAGTAAATAGCATGTATTATTTCGAAATTTGCTCTTGTTGGTCAATGACCGAGAAGTGTAGAAAATAGACCTAACAGCTGTTACTGTTTTAAACGCCCGGAAAATTATGAGTTGAATAGTGTATAGACTGACCGCTTTAATGAGTCCTCGCGCAGGTATCAATTTAAATATAATATTCTGAAGGTTGATCTCGTATCAGTTCAATTATTATCGAAATACCGTTATGGTTATTTTAAGGCAAAAAACCTGTGGGATATTGTTACGACTTTAATATGCCTTTGATGGGGCAAGACGGAGGACTCGTTACAGCGGTCGGTCTATAGTTGCCAGAATGTGACGAAGATCTCAAATATTTTATACATAACAATAAATATTTGTAGTTTTGTAGATACAACATAACGGACAAATCTACAACGCTTTGTATCGACTGCGATGTTTCGCTAACAAATTTATTTTGAGCTCTTGACATGCCCAACTACTATACAGTAAACTAAAAACGCGATCCCAAAACTACCCGAAACTAAAAACTCCACTGACTTAACACATTAATGTTGTCGAGTTATAATTTCACTATTTATTCAAAAAGTATCACTACATGTATAACGCAGCATACTTTCTTCTGCTTCTAATTCAGGGTAAAACTTATCATTTGCAGTTTTCCTTTTGATATTTAGTTTTGCCCAATTAACCAATTTGGTACGTTTGTGTGTGAAAATTGCATTTTTCACGTTCAACTAGTTATTAAAACGAAATGATTCCACCTAGTTAATAAGACTCAATGTAGTTGTTCATAAGGACCTTCAGGTTTATTGTAAGTTGTATATATTCGATAGGAAATTGATTATTATATATGAAAGTATATATCTGGTAAACAATAATTAAAAATTGAAAAAAAAAACAATAAATGTATATACAAAAGGGTTTAATGTTGTTTTATTTAACAACCTACCCTACCTTTCTCACCGTTTCCCTAGACCTCCACAAACATTTCAAGACCAAGATAAGATAAATCCGTTCAGCCGTTCTCGAGTTTTAGCGAGACAACTGATAAATTATTCATAAACACTCCATTAGACAGGGTTATTGACACTAACAGCCTCTTGCAGGTAGCTTCTTAACATCAGATTAAATAACTTTTCTCTTCCCATACAAATTGACCGTTTGTCTGGGAGCTCGTGGCTAAATAATAACAGGCGCTCGGATCGATCTTTAGGTTAAGCCGTGCTTGCCCAGGTTGCTGGTTGTTTGTTCTCTGGATGGGTAACCACCCATTACATACCGAGTTTCCTCAGTGCCTCGGAAAGCACGTTAATCCGTTGGTCCCTGCTGTCATTTGTAGATCTTTGACAGTCGTTACAGGTAGTCAATGGCCCAAAAAGTCTGATAACCAGTCTTACCAAGGGGTATCGTATTACCTAGTAGTAACTGGGTATTGGAGGTCAGATAGGCAGTCGCTCCATGTAAAATACGGGTATTCAGCTGCATCCGGTTAGACTGGAAGCCGACCCCAACATAGTTGGGAAAAGGCTAGGCAGATGATGATGACAAATTGACCGTTTACTATGTAACGTGTTTTTTTGTTGTATAAATTTCCTCGTACAAAAGTTATTAAATGCGATGAAAGAAGCTACCTGTAAGGCGGCGTTTCCATCAGGTGTGCGAGGATACGTAGCGGCGACGCTGTGAAACGGTGCTAGGATGTGTAGCGCACATCCCTCGCAACATCCTTCCCATGTTTTGTATGTGCAAAAACCTCGCTCTGCTGAGCCGTTTCCACTAGAGCTGCGCTGAGCGAGGCTAGGTAAATGAAGTGATTCTATTGGTTCTTAACAAACTCATCACTCGCTACGCATCTTCGGTGGAAACGCAGCCATGCCGAAGTTACGCACCGAAGTTCAGCACAATTACGCCTGCAATGCTATTTGAATTACTGACGACACACTATGCCGAAATTACGTCGCATCATAGCGCACAGCCTAACTTCGGTCGGGCGTAAGTTCAGCGGCAACTTATTCTGTGAGCACACTACGCGACCGAAGTTCGGTTCGATTGCCGACGAAGATCCGGGGGCGGGGAGCCGCCCGACAGCGCTCGAGACACTGAATACACACAAAGTTGCGGTACTGAATTTCTGCCGCTTAAGTTCGGCACTTATGGTGTGTCATATCAGCCGAATACGTCGGAACGTAAAATCAGCCGCCGAACTTCGGTCGCGTAACTTCGGCATAGTGTGTTTAGATACTAAGAGGTCGTTAGTGTTTTTTTCAATACCTAACCCTGTATTTCAAGCTTTTGCTAGTAAACTGCCTCGGTTGGTCTTAGTGGTCACAAACATGACTACTGAGCATGGTCCTAGGTTCGAACCCCTGGTCGGGCATTGCTATTGAGTTTTTCCATCAGGAATTTCTCAATAAGAGCCACGTAGTCTGGATTTGTGCCGGATTGATGGCAATAGGCTCGCTCCTTATTACATGGGACTTCAAAAAAACAACTGGCGAAATGGGGGTGTACTATTAGGAACACCTACCCTACCCCTTCGGGGATTACAGGCGTCATGTTATGTTTGCTAGTAAAAAGATATCTGTAAACATTCTAATGCAAAACAAACACAAAAATAGTTATTTAATTTGACTATATTTACATTGGCAAATACATTACACAGTACAATACAATATCTCATTTTGAATAGTATTATTACAAATTACAATGTATTTTTTAGTTCTAAACATGATACCCACCAGTAATGAAGGGTGAATTTTGTAAGGGGTAAGCTGGAGTACATATCTTTAATGTGATTATATTATTTGTCTATAGAATACTGACTGTGCCATTGTTCAAAAGGAACCCGGTAGGAATCGAGTTGTATGGAACCTACACAAGTCAAGGGACACTAAAAAAACCTAGGGTGGTTAGGCAAAACCAGTATTACAAACAACTATAGGACTAACCCCTTTTCAAGTTATTGCTATCAGCGATAAAACGCCATTGTAACAAAAAATAATAATAATTTGCAATATTGCTAAACAGTTGTTTCAATTTTGGTGTTCAATAAAGTAATATTCTATTCTATAGGAATACAATAATAAAGACAGACCCATTCATTTCAATTAGGCCATTTCGAGGTCGTGGGTGGCTCACTGTTAGCGTTACAATTTCAACATTAATGACTTTTTCAAGTCATTGTAGAATCAAATTAATTGACGCTAGCATGTTGATTTTCGTTTAAAAGCTTTTGAAAGTCATACTCTACAAAAAGGTAGTTTGGTATGGAGAAGAATGGGCAAGAAATAATTGCATAATTACACGTAAGGGCCTTATCATAATAGTGTATTGTGAGCGTCCTCAAAGCGGAGCGGGCGCGCAACGAATACGTTACGGGCGCGACGAGCACGCCGCGCATGCGCAGCGAATTCGTTGCGGATAATGGATCTTCTCAAATTCTTCGATGGTTTCGTTTTCGTCTCGCAGTAACAAAGTCAACAGCAGTGTTTCCTCGTCGGAATCCATTTTGTTACTAAGTGTATTGTACGTCGTTGACTCGCTACAAACACGCGACGAAATCGATGCGAATTTACCACGCGTTCGCGACGTCCTCGCTGTGCAGCCGTAGCGAGTTCGCGTCGCATTTGCTGCGTGCCCGTTCGCAAACCGCTAGTATGATAAGGCCCTAACTAGTAAATAAATTTTGTCACTTGTCAGTATCCCGTCTGACACTGACGGAATATCACAATATTGTCGATGAATCGTCTGTTCATCACGTCTTGTCAAAATGTTTGCACCACAAATACTTAAGGATTTTCTGTTTCACATGTAGACAGTACTATTGTTAAATCGTGGGTATTATTTGAGACTCGAGAGCGCCAGTATAAGGTTTATAACCGGTTGCCGTACACTTAAAACACGGGAGGTCAATGTGGCAGTAATGCACTGCATATGCTTTGCCAACAAGTGATGACTAGCCTTTACATCCAAGCTTGACGTCTCAGCTTCTTCTCAGCGGCTCGTTGTTGTTCCAGTTTCCTGTTACGCTTTTGTCATATGCCTTCCATCTCAACAGGTGTATCTTCAATGTACACCTGTAATTACAACGGTGGTGTCAAAGCGATAGCAAACAAAATGAATACTTCGAAAGTTGGTGTATACGCCATAATAAAGTTTCCATATTATTGTAGGTTGTGGCAGTCGAAGGTTTGTTTATTTTGAAATATAAATAATTTATTTAATACTAGCTTTTGCCCGCGGCTTCGCTCGCGTTAATTTAGAATTTGACAATTAATTCGGGTTGTACTCTGCTTGTAATAACATAATTCAATCATGATTCGAAAGACACGTGGCGCCATCTATTATCATAACGTTAATGTTGTTTTCCTCGGGAACAGTACTTTTTTTCGGGATGAAAGGTACCCTATGTCCGTTTCTGTACACCTGACAACGTGTATGCAAAATTTCAGGATGATCGGTTCACTGATTTATTCGTGAAAAGGTAACAAACTTACTTTCGCATTTATAATATTAGTATGGAAGTATGGATTCATGGTCTCTCTCTCCAAATAGTCGTCCGATAGGACAACATTAGTAAGACAGATAGGGTTAGGGTGTGCCGTGCTACGGCACGCTTTCTATGCGTAGTGGCGTTAAGCGTTACGACGCTCAACGCCACTACGCATAGAAAATAGCCCGAGCATTTTCTTTGCTGACAAGTTTTGAGTGAAAATATGCGCAAACACTACATTTCTCGCACGTTGTTTTGAACTCTATTTACGTTGTGTTTGAGTTCAATATTACCGAATACTACTGCTCAAGCAGGAGAGTAATGATGACCTGCTTGGAACACTTTGCTGCCTTGTCTGCGCTTACCCTTACGGTAGGACTGGATTGGAAGACCGAGGGGTACCTAATACCTTAAGATGTACCGTAACAGTCGTAACCTGTGACATGTCTTACCCAATCCTGTTCCTTATTAGCAGCTTGAAGCTCCAGGATATCGTTCTGTATCTCGACACTGAGCTCCTGCACGGGCACCGTCTCCGTTCGCCAGAACACGTTCTGATGTTTACTGATGCGGTTGCGACGCTTATGTTGTTTCAGGTGCACCTGAAATGGCGAGAAAAGAGTATTTATATAGATGGAATGTGTGGACAAACTGCAGAGACAGGACACTGAGATACTTTATCACAGTATCTGTTATTGTCCGATGTCCTATGCCACGTCCGCAATTTGTTCTTACTGGTTTCACCGAACCTTAACGGAGGTGATTGTTGAATGTTGATAGAGAAACACAATGCGCCCACGTAACAAATAAAGTGAGATGAATGAAAAATCTCCAATAACACTGCCGGACCTGACCTCATGCCCAGCACTAACTCTTCGAGACATCTACACTTAAAATTATATCTTTTCGCTTAAAGAGGCCTCTTGGTAAATATTTGTGAAATTGTATTGAAAAAAAAGATGGCGGCGTCAGTTCCGATCAGGTCCAGGTGCCAGAAGGTCCTTGTATAGCTATACTATGAAAGGCTGTACCTACCTTCTTGACGTGCGTGTTGACCATAGAGCGCAGATGGAAGAGCGCGGGACACAGCGGGCAGCGCCGCGTGGGCGCCGTGTGCGCGCACAGCGCGTGCTGGTTGCGACGGTTCAGCGACACGAAGCTGCGCCCGCATTCCTGCTCATATCAGATAATATATCGTCGTTATTCCGGCCACGGCTAAGGGCGGTGTCGGCTCGTATAAAAGTATAAAAACGTTTTTGGAAGCTATGGCCGCGCGGCGCTGTTTACAACTCGCGCAACTCGTACGAGCGTTGACGCGCTGCGAGGGACGGTGCCACGGTTCGAGCGAAGACGCCAAAATAAGCGCGTATACGCGCTCGAGTATCTCGTTGCGAAATAATAACAGCCGCTCGGGTCGATCTTCAGGATAGGCCACGCTTGCCTAGGCTGGTCCGTAGATGGGTAACCACACATTACATACCGAGATTCTTTCGTGCCTCTGAAAGCACATTAAGCCAGCGTTGGTACCGACTGTCAATTGAAAATCTTTGTCAGTAGTAAGTCAGTGGCCCGAAAGTCTGACAATCAGTCTTACCAAGGGATATCGTATTATCCAGTACTAACTGGGTTGTAAAGGGTAAAGTATTCTGATTTAAAAGAGTGTCCATGGAGTTTCTTACCCGTTCTTCTCTATGAGATCTACGTTAGGGAATGGGCAACTACAATACTCTCACAGTTTTTATGCCTTGTGACTGGGACTGTAGCTATTGTTGTCTTTGTTTCGACAATTCAAAAGTGCCTGTAACTGGCCTATTTGAAATAAATGCTTTGATTTTGTTGTGGAGGTCAAATAGACAGTCGCTCTATGTTAAATACTGGTATTCAGCTGCATCCGTGTAGTCTGGAAGCCGACCCCAACATAGTTGGAAAAAGGCTAGGCATATGATGACGACGCGTCTACGTGCGTGGTAGGATATGGAAGATGAAGGACAGGGTGCCGTTTCACAGCTTGGCAGAAGTCTGATAATTTTAATAGCTAGCTAGACTAGTTTTGTCAGCCTCTAAATAATTTAGATTATGTTCTCACATTGCAGGTGTAAGGCCTCTCGTTGTTATGCAGCCGCTGATGCCACAGCAGGGCGCGCTCGTCCACAAAATGGCGGCCGCATGTAGAACACATACATCGCTTGATTACTGGCTTTGCCTTCTCAGTTGGAGCGCCATCTTTCTTTTTGTAGATGTTTTGTCTGAAAAATTAAGGACAACGTGATTTTGTAACCTTAGTTAAAAAAACCGAGATTAACATAGTGCACAAGTGCGTGCTCAAACATAGAAGCACGCTCTCTCGTAGGTTGAAGGGCCAATCCGACACGAGCAGAGAGAGATGCAATCAGCAGGACCAAATGCTTTACGTGCTTCCCAAGAAGACAAGTGGGTATCATACGGCAGTCTTTCAAGCTATAATGGAAAAATCCAATAACCATATGCATGACCTGGGAATCGAAACCAGGGCCCCTAGCTCGGCAGTCCTGCTTTCGACCACGGGACCAACATCCCTTAGTTAGGACTGTAATAATAACGTAATAATAGGTACCTACATGACTGCCTCGTTGGCCGAGTGGTTGCAATCGCGACTGCTGAGCATGAGGTCCTGGGTTCGATTCCTGGGTTGGCCAAATTGTTATTGGGTTTTTCCATTAGGAACTTCTCAGTAGCAGTCACGGACACAGAGTCTGGGTTTGTGCCCGGTTGATGGCAATAGGCTCGCCCCCTATTGCATGGGACTTAAACATAACTGGCGAAATGTGGGTGTACTATTAGAAACACCTCTGCCTAACTCGCGTACCTCTGGCGAAATGTGGGTGTTATGTAATGTAGTTACCTATATTTCCCTGTCTCCATATTATTCTCATGTTTCTTGATATGCAACTCGAAGCTCATCTCTCCCTTGTACATACGTCCGCAGTAGTAGCAGGTGTACTTCTTGTAATGCTTGCTGTCGTTGTGCAGACGGAGGGATTCCTCGTCTTCCAGGATCTTGCCACATTGCTCACAGATGTGGGCATTGTCGCTCTGTGAATGTAGGGCGCATGGATTTGGATTGTGGAAAGAATATTATATCTTTCTTCACCATAAATGGTGATGAAGGTAATTACATAAAGTGCCTGTTTGGGTATGAAACCACGACCTAAACTTCGAAGTAGTGGAAGGAAAATATCTCGAGGTAATAGGCATGTCCTAGAACCAAAAATAAGGTGCATACTGACAGTGGGTATATTATAGGCTAATCATGCTAATGGTATCGAGTGACGAAATGAGTGCCAAAGTGCCTGCCTTTTTTTTTGTTCGGATGGTTAATCATCAAATGACCCCTCCCCCCCCCGCTCTGGGTGGAGCGGAAGGGAGTGTCAGACTTCTACTGACTAAAACCCATCCATGTTCCTTCTTTGCCCTTTGTGTTCCAGGGCCACAGTATCTCTTTCGAACAGTCCCGCAGCCCTGGCAGGCATCGGCCCATGCAGACCCCTACATGGTTGCTGACATCTCCTTGAGACGCACGTGGAACACGAACGCGCCGTCGACACGGCCTGTAGTCATAAGACGGGCGGACGGCGAGCTAGCCCATTACTCGCCGTCCACAGGCCCGAAAGTGCCTGTCTTGACTTCGAACTTACGACCACTCTAAAGTCGCGGACGTTTCTACTGGGCCACCAGACCACTATTCTAAGCAGAGTATTATTTTATTTTTATGGCCTGAGAAAGGTCTGAAAAAGGACCACAGCGGCCACACGTCACGTCATACGCCTTGTTTTGCTTCAGACGACGCGTCTCGACACCGCATCCAACTATTTGCTTGTACACAAAGCTCTTTTCGGCTCAAATAGATTCTTGTTCGATAAGTCGAGTAAGATGACATAGTAAAGCAAGGTGAAGTCGTATGGTAATCTGTTCGGTTTCCAATTCGGTCGTGGTTAGGGCATGTGACGCAGAGGAATGAGGAAAATGTCGTGAGGAAAGTTTTGCGTATGAATGTGGATGGATATCATAGTAGAGGAAGACCTGAGAAACGATGGCTGGACTGTGTGAAGGATGATATGGCAAGAAAGGAGGTGTCTGATGAGATGACAAGTAATAGAGAAGTATGGAAGAAGAACACAGGCTGCATGGACCCCAAATGAATTGGGATAAGTGCAAGGAATAATGACAATAAGGAAACATGGTGTCTTCCAAAACCTTCTGCTTAAAGCATAAACTCACATAAGCAATATTCTTCATCCTCTCATGTCGCTTAAGATGCTTGATGATGGTGGACCTCTTCTTGAACACCATATTGCAGATGGCACATTGGTGTATGTTTGTGTGAGTCCTTAGGTGGCTGTGGTACTCCTGTTCATCTTCTGTAAGCGCTTTACACACCTGAAAACAGTGTGTTTAGGGTATAGTCCTGACCAAACTCACTCTTTTCCTTCACCCCCATAGTCTGATGGGGTCTGTTTAAAATGGCATGTAACATCGGAAGGTTTTCAATTGAGGAACTGAACATTTTGTAAAACAAATTATAGATTTTTTGTACTTTTAGCTTTGGCAATCAATGCTATTATCATGTCATAAGTACATACACATTATTACTACATAATATTATCATCAAATTGTTATTTTTATAATTTAATAGGTATTTTATTTATGAACCGACAATATCATTGTTATTATCCAAAGAAAGGTTATCATGCTTCCTGTATCCTTTTTAATATAATAAAAAATTAAAGTAAAACCCATGAAACATACCTCACAAACATAGAGAACAACATTATGCTCCAATCTCATATGCTCCTTCAGTTTAGCAATAAACCTATATTTGACGGGACACCGAGTGCAAAGCTTCAATGACATCGGTCCTCTCTTCCTCCCTCTTTTAGGACGATCCTCTTTAGGCTGTACCTGTACTACCATTGACGCATTGAACTTTTTTGTATATTTCTTTGCTTCATAATCTCCAATGGAAGTTAGAACTCCATCTGGTTTAACACGGTAAAGCGAAGGCTTGCCATTGTCTTGTATAATTACCACTACCTTATCATCTTCTTCCTTTTCTACGACTTCCTTTTTAATTCTCACACGCTCTACTTTCTCACTCTTTATTTCTTTGCCTATGGCATGTAAATTAAAGTCGTAAACTGGTGTTTCAGTTACTAGCTCAGGGAGAGAAATACATAAAGTATTGTTCATTGTTTCTTCCGGTAACTGTATTTGGTCCAAGTTGCTGAGGAGTTCATTGGTATAAAAGTTTAGGATTTCATGGCTCCGTTTAGATAGTAAGTAGAACTTGTAAGCCATGGATGCCATCATGAAACAGTTGACGCAGACATTGTAGTTACCGGTTTCTGACAACTGAAAAGTAACTTTTTTAGGTTTTTAAGACACAATATTATTTTATAGTATAGATTGTCAGGATAAAAAAGAACTTTAGTTTTCAGTAGCATCAACATTGGGACCTAGCGATCTGCAGCAGCCCAAAAGGTTAAGTATGGCAAGAAAACTGCTAACTCTAAGTGGTAGCCAATTACTAACGTCATATTATGGACCTTTTATGAGCTAATTTATTCAGGAAAGACTTACCTCAACATCACACATGATTCGGAGTACGTCCGCTATGCAATACTCCTTGTCATATTTACAAATTTTCGTAAAAATATTCTCATACTGTTCCCGAAGCGGCTTCAGACAATTTATGCACAAGTTTTCGCCAAGTGTTCCGCTTGAGAGATGTTTCAGCACCAGCTGCAAGTCCAAGGTATTTGCCATGTTCTCGGATGACGATTACAGCAACTCCTGGCAAGAAACCAGATTAAATCACACATTTTCCTTAAAATTATATACGGTAGATACAAAATTCAGAATTTACCACCAAATCAACTATAGATGCGTTCTGTGAAATAAATACGTAAGCTAAAGTAGGAAAAGACCCGTTCATTTTTGCTTTTCTGACGCCATGTTTGAAGTTATAAATACAACTAAATATTTTATTAGTCGATTATTGCAAGTTTCTTTTACTTTAAAACCAGTAGCTTTAATTGCGTTTATCAGTTTATCGATTTATTTCGCGAAGAAACTCACGGTACTTGGTAGACTGGTATTATAAAAATAGTCAAAATAAAAATTATTGATTCAATTAGTCGATTCAAACTAATACAAAAAAAAACCTATAGATAAAAAATGAAAAACATTAATAGCTGTCAAAATTATAGTGCAAAGTGGATGGAATGTTTAGATTTTAATATTTTGCACTATAATTTGAAATTTGATTTAATTCAAGTAATTATCAGTGCTACAAATGAAATTTATGACCTTTACGTACTTTTGTTAAAGTTAAAATACCTTCAAACAGCTTGTGCGAGTATCAAAGTAATTTCAGAATAATCAGCGGTGTTAGCTAATTAGTGATTCCTGTATTAAAATTACGTTCAATAATCGGTGACTGAAGATAATGAAACAATGTTCCGGTCGTGCCTATAGCCAATGAAATGAAAACAATACGTTTTTTAAGGCTCTATATTCTGATAATATTAATTGATCGAAGTTTATAATGGAAACCTGTGTTATGGGACACTGAGTGTGTGCAATCTATTTCTAATAAGTAAGTACGACCTTGAAGGTCATATTTGATTCTATTACCGTTTACAGCTTACTATTCATGCTGTATGTGACACCATCCCTACATGATTATTGTAAATTGATCAGTCCAGTTCAAAGAATTCTGTTGTCAGAGTAACTAACAAACAAAAATTTATTTGCGTGAAACATCCTGTATTTAAAAGTGAAGTAACAGCTACTGCAAAATTTTCAATAAATATTTGCAAACTTGTTTATAATATTGTAGATATCCTTGGCCCTGAAAAAAATCAATAAAATAAAATCTATGCTGTTAGTGTATGAAGCTAGTAGCGGTGGCCAATCCAGGAATAAACTGCAAAATCATAGTATTGCTCTAACAATTAAACCACTTTTAATATTTCCTATAAAAGGTGAAATAAAACCTTAACCAAAGTCACCTGATACTTGCAACAAGAGAAATGCCTAAAGAAACAACAACTCAAAGAAAACGACGGCTAGCAAAAGTCAAACTCAAACGGTTACTGAAAATAGCCAATGAATCCCCTGAGGAAAGAGAAAGGAGGTTGTTAAAGCGACGTTTGTATGTACAAAAATATAGAACACACACACAGGCGCAACATGGAACTTGTGTGAAAGCTGCACAGAAATTTGCCCTAGAATCCATGAATTTATTGCAAGTCAGATATCAGACATGTTATAAAGAAATAGATAATATGTTCTGTCGTGAAAAATATGAGGTATGTACTAACAGATTTCTTCACAACTGCTATGAAGTGGGGAAGGATAACATAGTGAGGAAAATGCCATATACTACTTAAAAAGAAAAATTAAAGACATGATATGTACCAACCCACACTGGACCCACATCGTGGATTGAGGCCTCCTCCTCACAAAGAGGAGGCCGTGCCTCAGCATTTGTGACATTATGCATCCAAAAGATGCTGTCTAGCATGAGATAATTTTCATAACTACATTGTTACCTATCAGCATATAAGTCAGAGTTTTGACACTGACACCAGGTTAGGCACTAAACACACGAGAAAGAAGAGCATACCAGTCTTCCCTGTAGGAGTATAGCATTCATATTTTACCAGATAAGAAGTCCTTGAAATAGGAGGATAGCCTGTACCAGACACAAACCTGCTAGTGAGAAATTTCTATTCGAAAAACAATATTACTTTGCCCAAGCTGTGGTTTAAAACTTAAATCCCACGCTCAGCAGTTAGTCAGCGCCTATTTTAGCCTGCTCATACTCATACTGATACTTTAGACTACTGCTGTAGGTAATTAGAACAATGGAACATGAACATTAAATTATTGTTACAGCAATCAAAAATGGAATCAACCGGCTTCCCCACAGCGTCCGAAATCGCAGATCTACAAACAGACACAGTTATCAAAGAAGAAGACGACATCGACCATGGAATCACAGAAGACATGCCACTTGACATTAAATCAGAAAATATAGACGATACAGGCACAGAGGAACATATAGACGACCCTTTCACTCAAACACAATTAGATGTAAAACAGGAAATATACATAAGTATAGAGAAAGAAGGTTCAGACTCTCAAAATGAAGACTCCATGTCGAAAATAGATGATTTTGATCATGGATCTAAAGCAGATTTAGTCCATTATGCAACGGTACCTAAATTTGAAATAGATTGTGATGAAAAGTCTGAAGTTAAGGAAGAAAGGGTGTTGGGAGATGAATCTCTGGTGACTTATGATTATCCGAACTTTGATGATGTTGGCAGTATGGATAGCAATGAGGCTGATGCGTTGAATCAGGTGGAAGCATGTCTGCAGGATGATATGAATATCAAGTGCGAGGATTATGATGATGAGGTAAGAATTTTAATGATATACCTAGTAATTTTTTTTCTGTTGCAGTGGCAGTGAATATCTTTAAGCTATTTGAAAGTCACGCATCAGCTAATTAACTGCTAAATAAAGTCTCTGATAAGCGAAGTCTAAACTTATAGCATTCTGCTTTGTAACCATTTCCAATTTTCCATTATGTGTCCTTTTTTGACTGTCCTTCTAAAAATTAAGAAGACACTTTATACTACTTCTGACATCTACCATTTCTTTTCTAGTCTGACTAGATTTTCCAAAGTCTTGATTTCTGGTTTACTCGACTTCAAAAACTTCTGTATATTTAAAGGCTGATTTCATTTTCCAGCATAAAGAAGAACACGATAAAATGAATATCAAAGAAGAATCAGAAGTCACAGTAACAGAAACACACTTAATTTCAAACAAAGTTATAAACACTACTTCCACAATCACCAACCCACACGACGGCCTTATAGAATCTAAAACAACTAAGACTCTAGTCATGGAAATACTTCCAATGACCCAGACCAATATGGCATTCTCCAAACTTAGTAACCCTGAAGAAATTCTACCTACAACTTACGATAATAGGGACAACTATATGGATTACGAAGAGTCTTTCCAATTAAATTCTATCACAGGCAACGTTTTATCCCTGGAACAAGAAGCTTATGGCTTACTCAAGGCAAAAGGGAAGAAAAAAGAAGTAGCAGATGCCCTCCATACCTGCCCAAAATGCCCCAAAACTTACAGACAGAAAACTTATTTGAAAAGGCATTTAGCTGTCCACGACGCTATTGAGAAACGCGCTCAAGGACACCTTCGAAGCCAGATAACAAAAAAAGAGAATAAAAATAAAAAGTTAAAAGCAGAACTTGAAAGCCTGCCAGTTAAAAAAGAAGAAAAACTTAAGAAAGAAGGTTACGAATGCACTTGTGGCCAATTTTTTCAAAGACGGAGCAGAATGGAGACCTGTCTGAGGTCCCACAATTTGTTCTGTGACACAAATACCTATCCTTGCATGTCTTGCAACAAACAGTTTAAAGATAAAGAAGAATTAGCTCTCCATCGAAAAAGATTGCATAGAAAGAGATTCCCTTGTAAATTCTGTCCAACAGACTATCACACGCGAAAAGAACTCTTCAAACATCTGCAAGTCCATCAAAAAGTCCAGTTGATGGAGTACAAAGTTATTTCGGAAGTCGTCAAAGGGAAGCAAAAGCTCAAATGCTTCATGTGTCCAAAGAGTTACATGGAGCTGTCAGATTTGAAGTGTCACGTCATGGATGATCACAAAGAACCATACAGCTGTCCTAGATGCAAGAGAACCTTCTCGAAAATCATAGACTTCGGCAATCACACCAAGACTTTCCACCCGGAAGTCGAAGGGCAATCCGTCTTAGATGTTCTAGAAGCCTTCTCGAAGTTAGTGAAAGCTTGGAAATGTGAGGAGTGTGGCCTGCAGTTCCACGAGGCAGATAAACTGGCAATGCATCAAATTGAAAAGCATAGTCCGGATTTGAAAGCTGAGATGCAATTCCAATGCACCGATTGTCGAAGAGTTTTTATCAGTCAAAAAAGTCTCACGTCCCATAGACGCATACACCATAGTGTGGAAAGCGTAGAAGAATCTGAGCCTGTTGAACAGGGAGTCATGTGTTTAGAGTGTCGAAAGATCTGCAAGGATATGAACGCCTTAGTCTCCCATATGCGGTATCATTCGCTTGACAGAAAGTTTCCGTGCAAATTCTGCGATTTCCGCTTTGCTACACAAGAAAAGCGGAAAGCGCACTCAGACATCCACACAGGAGATATGAAATACGTATGTTTCATCTGCGAATACCAATGCAGTTCAGAAAATCGACTAAAACAACACAAATTATCGCCTAAGCATGTTAATATGAAAGAGTTTTTGTTGACTGGGAAGCCGTTGGTACAGGAAGCTCAATCTTCTTCTAAACAGGAGAAGATAAAGGAGACTTTGAAAAAGAAAGAGTGGCATGTTAAAGAAAAAAAGAAAAAAAAAGAGAAATCGCGGAGTGAGTCGCGTAGTGAAGTGGCTTGTGACATTTGTGGGGATAAGTTCCCAAGTGAGAGTGACATGTTGGAACATAAACTGACTCATCCCTTCATAGAGTTCCCCAATGAAGACACACCAAGTAGGATATTCTTTAAGTAACGTTTAATCTTGCCTATTTTGTTGTCTGTTGTAGTGATATAGTTGCAATTTAATATTTTTTGGCCTATTTTGAGGGTAGGTCAATAAGCTGCTGTTTGCAATGAAAAAAAAAATTATTACTTTCTTATATTTAATGAAATGATCATACAAGTGTTATTTTATTATTTCTACACCAGGATGTAAAAGATTTGCGATTTTGTTTAAAGTCCTGATGATTGTCAATCACCTGGAAATTTAAAAAAAATGCGTGGACTTTAAATGTGAAACAAGAATGCCTTATAATAAGACGTAGTTAAGCGAAAAGGATCCTATCTACAACGTGGCCAAAAATGACTTTAGTTCACAAACTGATGCTAAATGTTGATACTATAAGCCGCATGTACGTGTGGGTTGGTTCAAATGTTGATCAAAATTATAACCTTCTGTATTTTGGTTGGATCTTTTTACTGGCTGATAGTTTCGATATTTAAGCATCAGTTTGATGCATTAAAGTAATTTTTGGCCATGTTGTGGATTGGATCCTTTTCGCATAACTACGTCCTTCGTACAAATAGAAAGCGAACCTGATAACAAATATAAGAAAAGCCTCACAATTTTTATTCTTCATTATGGCTTCTCACCGCTAAACAAGCTAAGTTATGGAGTTTATTCTAACCTAGGCACAAAGCTGCACTTTTTTGAGTGACATTAAACAATACAATTTAAAATCAGTGAGATAAAGTGCAAATTTGTCCGAACATCTATGTCAACATTAAACGACTGTTTAACTAGCTAATCTGCACTTTAAGGTACTGCGAATAAGGTGTGTATATTCAATGTCACCAAAAAAATATTTGGCCGGCCCTGAAAAACAACAATATCACTGCGACAAGAACATTAATAAATTTAAGTAATTATTAAAGTTATAGGCTTTTGTATAGTAAGGTTTTGTTAAGCATTTATGTGTTGAGGTATTTATACGGTGCCCGGGCTACCGTGTTAAAGCTAGTCTACTTTATTGATAGTATATTATATTTTAAAGCGATACGGTTGATTACGATTGTTAAAAAAACCAGTCGTATTAAAAAACCGTTGGTTATAAGTTTTCGATGTGTTGAGTTGGAAACGAAAGCGTGGCGAAGCGGAACCCTGCGAGCTAACCAACCGATCGCGAACGCCGCATGCATATGTCATCTGTTCGGAAAACCGGAAAGCGCCATCTGTCGGCGCGATCTCGCGTTCGTATTCGTCCAATGAAATGATCGCAACGCCAACGTGTATAAGCGACGATCGCTTTCGTTAGGACGCGGCTAAACAATGAATCACATTTCACAATTCGCTAATTATTCGACAATGATGACTATCGCTTGCTTTGGCTAGTATTCTCATGTGTTAAAGAAAGTTGTAAAAGAAATTCTCAAGGGTTAAATCTTCGTCTCGTTATCTGAAATGTTGTTAATTCAAGAATTATACTCTTAATTCTGTTAAGCTGATTTTACCGATAAAATAATGTTGAATTAAAAATACAAGAAATCGCTTCCATCTTATGTTAAGCTTCGACAGTTCAGCTGAATAAGAATATACAGGGTGTAAACAGGCCCTTCACACAGCCGTCAACTAAGCATTCTGTACATCAAACTAAGTAACTTTACGCAAAAATTATTGCTGGGAAACGATTTTTTTTTTTGGGTGAAAAACCACGTTTTGCGGTAGGACTCGATGGAAAGCACTCAAAGCATTGTACTGATGGATGGAAAATTATCAATACAACCCATTGATAATTTTAATGATTATATTTCTATAAAGACCGCAAAACATATTTTGATCAACATACAACCTAAGCAAGGCCATTGTTGCACTTTAAACTATTTACAATTTTTTAATGCACTGTAAACTATTTATTTCTATTGCTGTGCCTGAGCAGGGTTCATGTATGAAACCTATAATTGTAACAACTTGTAAACTACATGAATGCAATAAATGATGATTATGATTAAAACTGGCTTGCTAATAGGGATGTTTCCTGTGTAAAAAAATATGATTCTATTTAGTCCGTCAGTTAGAAATCAATAAAAACTGACGAAGATAAAACGCATCAAAGATCCCTTTTCGGTAAAACGTCAGTACACTTTACTTACAAGTATGACGTCACACGAGTTTTCGACGCACTGTATCGTCTTCATTTTTAGTTTTCGTGAAAAAAGAAAAAATACGTGTCCAATATTTTTTGGAAATCTATCTGACGGACTAATTGGATTTTTTCAGGAAACATCCCTGTTGCAAAAAACGTAAGAAAATTTGAATTTCGCGAGCCACTCTGGCAGTTCTACCATAAAAGACTATCGCCCGTTTTCACGTACACTACGTATAGGTGAATGGCTAAATAAAAACGCGTCGTTGTATTTTCGACTTTCGGAGCCGAGTCCAGAGCGTTGGAAATCCATCAGAGAAAACGCATAGCTAACCGTTCTAGTTGAGCGATTGTCTTATGTTTCTTTATTTTAAGCGGATTATAATAAATAATGGCGATCTTTATGAGCATTTAAAATAAATAGAGCATGTCACAAAATATTTTGGTTGAGTATTGACTGCTAATTACTTAAAAACTTTTCCCTCAAATTTTTCGTTATTTTGCACTGATCATTGCAATAAGTTTAATTATTATGTCAAGCGGTGTTATATACTAGTAAATTTATTTTAAAGTTATGTTATATTGAGTTGATTATAGTATTTTACTTTCTTCCAAAAAATATTAGAGGTTTTGAAATATTTATAAAACAGATTGTTTAACTTTGTACTTATCAGGCTTTAAAATTGATTAGTGGAGGTCTATCCACAAATTATCATTTAAAGGTTCAACAAATAAAAATGAAAAGGACAATGAATCCAAGATTCGATTTTGAGCATTACGTTACAAATAGACGCTCACGGTGAGAGAGCATTCGCTTGTAATGTAACAATTCAAGTTTCGATTTTATACAGAAATAAGTGATTTTTACAAATTGTATCGTTATGCGCAACCTACAATGATACAATTTGCAACAACGGCTTGTAACTTTATGCTCAAACAAAATTAAATCTTGTATTGTTACATGACAGGCGAATGCTCCGGTGAGGGAGCGCCTTTAGGGCTTTCCAATTTCGGGCATCGAGCCGTAAGCTTGTATACTTTCTGACCTACACGAACACCGAGTGTGGAGAGATTAAAATTACCCCTAGGCTCTGCAAAATACAGGGTGGAATGGACACCGACGCTAAAACGGTTACCACGTCAGTACACCATTCTGAACCAACCCCATAGAAATTTATCGTCAGTTATAAAAAACAGCTCACGGTCAAAATGTATGGAACAGCTGAATTTTAAATTACCGATAAAAACTTTCTATGTGGGGCGGGGGCTCAGAATGATTTACTGAATACGTGGTAACCGTTTTAGTGTTGTGTCGTCCATACTCTTGATTATTGCAATTTTTTCAGCGCAAAGTGAGTTTTCGCGAAAAACCTACTAAGTTCGAACGAAAAATCCTCTTGCACTAGTCTGGCTCTATTATGTTACTGTTCAGTTTATTAGTATCTTTGATTTTTCGACCATTGTAGGCGCGCGATTTGAGCGCAGTCTGAGGTGGAGGGCGTGAGCACCTGCCCGTGCCTCCCGCACGGCGCGCAGCTCCTGCCTTGAGCTTAGCGCTGTCCTTACATTTATCGCATTTACGCATTCAACTCACGCGCCTTCAGTAAGTTTTTCGTTTTGTAATATTACTTATATGTACACAGTACCAATCGTAAAGAACTGCTTCGTGGCTCTAAATAATTTCGCAAATTGTACCGAAAGTGAACCGAAATCCTTTCAAATTTATTTTTCACCTGATTTAGTATCACTGTCTAAACCACAGTGAGCAGCAGTGATAGCCTATTGGTGTGCCACCGGACTGCCAAGTCATAGGTCTCGAGTTCGAATCCAAGAAACGCACCACTGATTTTTCAGATCATGTGCGTATTGTATCACTTGCTTCGGTGAAGGAAAACATCGTGAGGAAACCAGCATGCCTGAGAGATATTTCTCGACGGCATGTAAAGCCAAGTCAGAGGCCCATGGGCGGCAGAAAAACTCTGACACCAGGTTAGGCACCAACCACACGATAAATCATCATCATCATTCTCTTACCCTTGTCCCAGTTCATTTGGGGTCGGCTCAGCATGTCTGCTTCTTCCATACTTCTCTATTACTAGTCGTCTCATCAGAGGAGCTCGTGGCTAAATAATAACAGCCGCTCGGGTCGATCTTTACGTTAAGCCGTGCTTGCCTAGGTTGGTCTGTGGATGGGTGACCACCCATTACATACAGAGTTTCCTCCGTGCCTCGGAAAGCACGTTAAGCCGTTGGTCCCGGCTGTCATTTGTAGATCTTTGACAGTCGTTATAGGTAGTCAGTGGCCCAAAAAGTCTGACAACCATTCTTACCAAAGGGTATCGTATTACCTGGTACTAACTGGGTTGTGGAGGTCAGATGGGCAGTCGCTCCATGTATAATACTGGTATTCAGCTGCATCCGGTTAGACTGGAAGCCGACCCTAACATAGTTGGGAAAAGGCTAGGCAAAAGAAGAGTCGTCTCATCAGACACCTCTTTTCGTGCCATATCATTCGTCACACAGTCCATCCATCGTTTCTTTGGTCTTCCTCTACTCTTATACCCATCCACAGTCATATTCAAAACTTTCCTCACGACATTTTCCTCATTCCTCCGCATACCAACCACACGATAAAGGAAGAAAAACAATTTTGTCTCATTCCCTTTTCGCATTTGTTTCGGTTCGCTGTCGCTTGTGCGAAAGCATAATATAAGTTGTTGTGTATTTCGGTGCCTGATATATTATTATGTTAGTTCTCGAAGTAGTGTAAATTGTATAAGAGATGAAAAATATATTGTTTGTTGAACAGCAGTATTTTGTGGTTTCTTTTGTACCCAGAACCCATCAAATCATCATTGACCGGAGGGTCCGTCTACCACCTACCACCGTCCACCACACGCTAGCTAATCTAGCTATATATCCGGTATATTTCCATCTGTTTCCGACTGAAAAAACTGAAAAGTATAAAACAAGCTCATTTTAAATTAAACAAAAGTTGGAAGCAGGCGGAGCCCATTTGAATATAAAATTTTGAAAATAGAATAGGCCCCGCTGGCTTCCAACTTTTGTTTAATATTCAATCATAACAGAAGTATAAATAAAACAAGTAAATTTTAAAATTTCTTTTATTATCACATACAATACATACGATAAAATTCCTCATTACCTCTTACCCGTTACAAGTTCAGACAAAAAGTACCCGAGCGTTAATATGTAACTTCGGACTATAGAAAGAGACAGTCACTAAGACATGAGTGAAAGAGACGACGCTCTACACCGCCGAAATTTTCCCAAAAGCCGAAGTGCCATATTCACGGCCGCTTACTGAATATGGTACACCATAATTCTACTAGATGATACAATTTGATATCTTCTACTAAATGGAATATAATACATACTGGTCATACGATTATTTAAAAAAAACTACGTTTTTTGTTCTAGAAATAAAAAAATCTTATTTTTTTGATTACCCAATCTTTTTTCTTCAAAGATATAAACAACCGTGCAAATACTTGAAAGTATTGTGAATGTAGAAATATAATAGTAATTGGATTGATCATTAAAATAAAAAAAATAATTAGGTAGGTACTTATAATCTTACAGAGCGATCAAAATACGCTTGGTGTACTAAATATTACAACTATACGTGTTACATTACACAAACAACATACTTTAATTACCGATGGGCTAGAATTTAAATAAACGATCTCCTGATACGACCCTGGCAGATGATCAAATTCTGTTAATTATTTAATACATTTTGTAGAAAATGCCTATCTAATAGACTCGTAGCCAATCTCACAGTAAAGCAACATTTATCGTTTGTGTAACTTAACAAAAATGACTGATCACTGAGTAAAAATACACTGAAATCTTGTCCTTACTGCTTTGTTATAAAATTGCATTCCGTTTGACACTGTTTTTAACTTAATATCTTCGCAAGGTAAGCGGAGACCGACTGTAAGTAAGATATATAGAAATTACGTACTTGGTAATTAAATATGGATATGTTTTGTGCGCATGATTTCATTGGAGCGAACCGATCGAAACGCTTGACTGCAGTCCGGTCTACGCTTGCCCTTACAAGTACAACATAGATGTCCCGTTTTCACGAACATTAAGCGACACCCCAAATGAATGCTTAACCTTTTGTACGCCAGAGCATAAACGCACGCGTGTGGCCTCCTCGCCAAGGCACAATTTCACCTGCCATTTTGTCACATATTTGTGTTGCTTAGCGTAAAGGGCACGTGCTTGCTTGTCACGTATATGTGACAATGGCGTTCAAAAGGTTAAATATTTACGCTTTTACTAGCTTTTAATACCTAACTGGCATTATAGTTGCCCTGTTGAGCCAGTTGCCCCCAATCACATCATAACTGGGTAAAAATGAGTGTATTATATAAGGTACAATCTGTCTAACCCTCCAGGGACTTAAAGGCGTGGTGTTATGTTGGTTAGGTTGCATAGAAAATAAAACAGTGCGATTTAAAAGTTACCTGTAGCCTAATATTAGTGAAAAGGAGCGTTTTATTTTATGATATCGTGTACTTGCTTACGAAAGCTAACAAAGCTATACAATTTTAGTTATTATTATAATTTAACGATATTTTGTAAAATCAATCACAGATACCACTTTCAAGAACAATGTCAAAAGGAATACAATATTTTTGGTTATTCAACTGCATTTTAAACCACTGGTCTTTTGTTAGTGTGTACAGAGAGCTTCATTTCGTTAGCTGTCATTTCCGAAACATAAAAGTAAATAAGATATTATGCAGTCTTTTCAAATATTTTTACCTCTAATTTTATGTCACTGTCAAAGTCATTGTGATCTTTGTTCTGTTTCAATCAGGTTGTTAATAGATTGCAGCTGTTTGTGGTAAAATAAATCCAAAGACTGTACCTCTGAATTACTTTGTTTATAGTTGACTGTCATCTGCATTTTTACATAAAAAGTGTGTCTAATAATTATAAAAAAGTCCAGCGATTTAAATGCAGCTAAATCCAACCCATACCACATTCATGTGTTAGTAGAAATAGTGAGTTTACTCAAGTCTATACCCGTATCTACAGGGTGTAAGGGACGTTCTCTACGCCGGGCCACACCTTCCTCTTTGTAAGAGGTCCTGGGCCTTTAATCACCACACGGAGCCAGGTAGCATCTCAATGTTTCCTTCATCGCTTTGAGAGCTAGAGTGAATATACAGGGTGGAAGGTACACTGACGTACAAACGATTACCACGTATTCAGTACATCATTCCAATTCCCCCCCCACAACCACCTAGAAATTTTTCATCGGTAATTTGAAAAAAAAAAAAACAGCTCTTGGTAACCTGCACGGTCAAAGTCAAAATGTATGGAACAGCTGTTTTTTATTGGACTCAGATTGATGTACTGTCCGTGGTAACCTTTTGTGCGCCCTGTATAAATTACGCAAGTCCCTGTGTTAGAACTCACGATCGTTAACTCGGGAAGCCGACGCTGTTGCCACTGAGTCATCACTGGTCTATCGTAGAACGATTACCACTAAATACTTTGGCAAGTATGAGAGAAGACGACATGCTGCGCCGACCCCAAATGAATTGGGATAAGGCCAAGAGAATGATGATCATGAAGTTCATTACGTATTTCATCGACTACGTTAAGCAATCTCACTATTTCACTACTTACATAACCAAAGCTCAAACTCCACCCAACTTTAAGCCGAAGAGACTTAACTACGACTTAAAAAAATTGAGTTACATTTGAGTATGCACCCTTACTTAGCTAAGCCTAATAACTAAAGGTGATCTTCCAAGGCTGTGCCATACTGGCGGCAGGTTTCCTTACCACGAGTACGTCGTTACCTTTGTGCAGCGTCATCTGTAGGGCTGTCTGCTTACCCCCCTGCAATAGCTTGGCTGTTTTAGGGGCGGCCTTGATACCTGCGATCACTATGCGCTCTACCCACGAGCGAGTCGGGTAGGTGGCATTTTCGTCGATGAAACTGTGGAAAAATTGGAATGATTAAAAAATTTCATTTTTTGCGCTGAATAAGAATAATAATATTTTTTTATTTCAGAAGAAACGCATTTTAGCTTCACAAAAACAATTTACAAATAAAAATGAGCACTAATGATTAAAAATCATTGTATCACGGAAACCAGCGCCTTCCAAAGTAGGTTGCATAAATAAATCGAATGTGGTACAAACTGAACTAGTAGTAGTAGTAAAAATATATGCTAATAAAATAATTTAAAAATAAAGTAAAAGAAATTTAAAATTAATAAAAAAAACTATAAACTAAAATTTAATTTAAATTAAATCTATACTAATACTACAAAGCTGAAGAGTTTGTTTGTTTGGTTGAACGCGCTAATCTCAGGAACTACTGGTTCGAATTGAAAAAACATTTTAGTGTTGGATAGTCCAATTATCGATTAAGGCTATAGGCTATATAACATCACGCTATGACCATTGGGAGCCAAGCAAAAAAAAAACAATTCAGAAGCGCCGGGTGAAACCGCGGGGTACAGCTAGTTAAATATAATACTTGTGTATTTTTTGTCGTTGAAATTGTGGCCTATTCACCATCTCCAAATACAAAGGAGTATTTTAATTGACGACATAAATTCGCGCCTCTAATCCTCGAAGAGTTAGGCAGAGGTGTTTCTAATAGTACACCCACATTTCGCCAGTTCTGTTTGAGGCCGATGTAATATAGGAGGCAAGCCTATTGCCATCAACTGGCCAGAAATCCAGAATCCAAGGCAAAAGTGAGAATTCCGGATGGAAAAACCCAAAAACACTTGAATCCAGGACCCCACGCTCAGAAGTTGCGCATGCGACTACGATACCAACGGGAAACAGAAATATTATAAAGAGCTAAAGATCGGATATTTATAAGTTTGGATGTAACTGCTGCTGCTGTTGTTGTTTGCTAGCTAGAGGTAGCCTTTGACGACCACCCTGTCCCCCGACCCTTGATCGAGCTTGTTGTATTTATTATTTGTTATGCGCTGTATGATTACAGTTTATTTATGTTTTTGTATGCACGTCACGTTGGTCAATGTGGCGACACTTGGGGGAGGCCTATGTCCAGCAGTGGACGTCTTTTGGCTGAAATGATGATGATGATGCACGTCACGTCTCTGCGACAAATTAATACTTTTTCTTTCTCACTTTCTATAAATAGTAGACACTTACGAGTAAGTCATGACGGTGGGTTCGAACGTCAGCTTGGCGTAGATGTGTCTGTTGTTCAAGTACTCGTAGGTCTCGCCGTCGTCGATGTACAGCGAGCCTTGCGCCGTGCTCTGTAATAAAAATCGAGTAATTAGCAATTTTATATATACTACTTCCTACTATCTATCTATCTATCTATATATATATATAATGGTAAACTAACTGACTGGGTGATATATCAACACACAGCCTAAACCGCTGGTCCTAGAGACATGAAACTAGGAAGATGTGCTTTTTGTGAAGAGTAAGTAACCACTAAGAAAGGATTTTTGGGAATTCCAACCCCAAAGGGGGTAAATAGGGGATGAAAGTTTTTATGAAAGTCCGTTAGTTTTTAAGTTAGGATCTTCAAATCTTTGTGTTCAGGCTGACGATTGAAAATTAATTAATGCGTGTCTCAGCGTTTTTGATAATTCTACCCCTGAAGGGTTAAAAAAGGGGATGAAGGTAAAAGTAAAAAGTAAGGTAAATCGGATATTTTTCGACATCCACGCGGGTGAAGCCGCGGGAAAAACCTAGTAATATTATAAATGCAAAAGTTTGTGAGGATGGATGGATGTTTGTTACTCTTTCACGTAAAAACTACTGAACGGATTAGGATGAAATTTAGCACACAAGTAGTTTAAATCCTGGATTAACACATAGGATACTTTTTATCCCGGTAGTGTTCCTGTGGGACAATTATCGAACTCCACGCGGGAAAACCGCGAGCATAAGCTAGTAATAAATAAATTCTTTATTTCAATACACTGACAACATTGTTACCGACATCTTAACGTACAACATTATGTCCCACAGACAGGACCCCTGGTAAGTAAGCAAGTGGAAAATATCACCAGGTTTAAATTGTGAACCATAGAATGATTTATTCTGTAGGCCGTTCCCTCTAATAGCGATAGGAACCTGAGAAAAATAGTTTAAGAACATTTTATTCTCGCCTTTTATCAATCTGTATCTGCCGTTCATTAATCTTTTGACCGCTAGAGCATAAACGCATGCGCGTGCTGTCTACGCCAAGCCACAATTTCACATATTTGTGTCGTTTGGCGTGCAGGGCACGCGCTTGCTTGTCATGCTTATGTGGCAATGGCGTTCAAAAGATAAATCTTTTCTAAATTGGATTTTGCTTTGATTTACACTTTTTCGTTTTTCAGAATAAAATACCAATTATTTCATGCTTTTGTTACCCTTCACCTAACATGTCAATGGGTTTGAGGCATAAGATGTACCCTGAAGGTTAAGCCTCACCTACCAGGCGAGCGCAACGTCGATGCCGCGTACGATAGCACTGCCGCTCTGTTTCTCGCTCAACTGACGGTTCAGTGCGACGGCAAGAGGATAGGAGCAACCCTTAACATCTACTAATATAAAATTAATGTTGAACTTACATTAACATCGAGTGCCACGACAAGCGTGTATGGATCATCCGCCATGAGCGCGGAGGAGCGGCGCACGCGCTCCTTGCGCGGGATTATGGTCCCGCCGCGTTGGAACACCGGGATCTGGAACAAATAGTAACATTATTAGTTGAGGAATAAAGGGTGTAAATAGACCCTTAACGCATCCGAAAGGTACTTGTTCTCCCAGTCTTTGCGATATTTTTTTTGTTCTAGGCCATACCTGGGAATCTTCTAGTTACGGAGATATTGGGGGTCCAAGGTCCAACTTTTTCACAAGTTTTTTTTTTAAATACATGTTTTTAATGTAAGATTTTTACTTTACGCACCTCCACGACCCCCGTAATATTCAATCCATCAGCACAATGCTTTGAGTGCTTTCCATCGAGTCCTACCTTGAAACATGATTTTTCACCTAAAAAAAAAAGTCGATTCCCAGCAATAATTTTTGCGTAAAGTTACTTAGTTTGATGTACAGAACGCTTGGTTGACGGGTATGTGACGGGTGGGTCTGTTTACACCCTGTATGTTGCAATCTCATCTCAGCGACTATCAATGTTAATTTGACAAAAAAAAGTAGGTCAATTAGAAATGTCACCGGAAAATAACAAGAACCGCCAATTTATAAATTTTCTAGGAAATTTATAAACTTTCGTAGGATTTTAAACGAGAGATAAATTGTATTATTTTACGGCCAGGGTGCAGGGTTTAAAGTAACCTAACCTAACCTAAAGTCGGGGTGCCCCAAGTCCCGAGATTTGCGAAAATGTGGCCGTAAAATAATACAATTTATCTCTCGTTTAGAATCCTATGAAAGTTTATAAATTTCCTAGAAAATTTATAAATTGGCGGTTCTTGTTATTTTCCGGTGATAGATATACATGGTGTTTGGTGTATCGTTTGCCAAATTGAAAGGACCGAAAGAAGGGGTAATTTTCTGTCTCTTCAGTCCTCATTCTTGGCCACTTGGTAAGACTGGGTGTCAGATTTTCCGGCTTCTTACTACCAGTAACGACTGTCAAAGATCTACAAATGACAGCAGGGACCAACGGCTTAACGTGCTTTGTACGGAGGGAACTCGATATGTAATGGATGGTCACCCATCCACGGACTGACCTCGGCATGCGTTGCATAACCCTGCGGATGCAACCAACCATACGGCTCGTGTTTTTGCTGCATATTGACCCGAAAAGACGATAATTGCCATTTGACATGCCATTCTCCACACTGGCCCTGGATCGGAAGAAGTGGAAGTCATAGGGAGAGGCATTTGTTGGCCAGCAGCGGGCAGGCTTACCTTAGCGATGGTGACGTCGTAGGTGAGGTACCCGTTGGCGGGGTGCGCGTGGTACGAGTCCACGTCGTACCACAGCGTGCGCGTCGCGGCGCCCGCCAGGTACACCTTCACCGACGTCACGCCGGGCTCTACGACCGGCCGGACCAACAGGGCGTTACCTGTGGAGGAAGACAACGTGGTTAGAAATACTACGCCGGAGAAGATCAGGTTATTGATTAGTGTCCCACCGAATCTTCGGCTTCGGCTATCTTCGGCCAAAATGGGCCGAAGGCAAAAGCGCCGAAATCGAACGAACTGTTACGAATGTGCGAGAGCGCGGTGGAAGAAGGCGGGGATCACACATATCCATTTTTTTTTTAGTTGTTTATTTTTTTTGTTATCGTTTTACGAAAACGATACCCTCTCATCGATAATACTTTTTAGTTGTAAAATTTACACAAAAAAAGCTGATTTAGCAGATATTTCAAGTACCACTGCTAAAGGTAAATGCTAACTGTAGACGATGGCAGCAAAAATACATTTTTCTTTCGTTTCATCGTGCTCAAAGTAAACAATAACTTTACTAAACACTAAACACACAAAAACACAATTGTATAACTTTCTTATAAATCTTTTTAAATTTGTTATTTATTTTTTTATTTTGTATCTTTTTTATTCTGTGTGCTTGATGAACTGACGTCAAATAAACTTTATTCTTTCTTTTTTTCTAATCAACGGCTGTAATAAGACCCTTAACGAAACCGAGAGGGTCTTTCTTCCCTGTCATTGCGATATTCTTTTTGTTTTTTTTTTTTTTTTTTTTAAAAAAAAAACATTGCCCCACACTAGGAATTTCTCCTGTATCGTGGGTGCGTTTACAAACATTTAAACTCACATACACAAACAGCCAGACCCGGAACAACTACCTGTAGATCATACAAATATTTGTTCCGTGCGGGGATCGAACCCGCGACACGCAGCGCAGCAGCCGATCGCTCAGCCACTGCGCCAACAGTTTGTTGTGGACCATGATCTGGGAACCTTCTAGTTACGGAGATATTGGAGGTCAAAGTTCCAACTTCGTCATAAGTATTAAATACCTCCATGAACCTTGTACTATTCAATGAATCCATCAGCACAATGTTTTGAGTGCAATAGATTGAGTCCTATCGTAAAACTTGTTTTTTTTTTTTTTTTTTTCAACTTTTCATTATTATTGCATAGTAACATAATTTGATGTACAGAATGCTTGGTAAAGGGTAAATTTACACCATTTTGTATAATGTTCACTTACCGAGCAGATACTGGTCATCAATGGTGAATGTGTCCTCTTCAGTAGGGAACTCTTGGAACAGCGGGCGCATCACTGGGAGACCCTGGATGGAGTGCTCGTAGAATAAGGTGTACCTGAAGAAAATCATTATTTTTGTGAGCAGGCTGATGAAGAATTAATTTAATACTGTTTGTAGTAGTAAAAGCCAAAAAGCCGCTAAGCTGAAGTGGGAATGGACTGGCCATGTCTGTCGCGTCCCAATGAGCTGTGGGCCAAAATTACCGACTTTTTCATAAGTTCTTTTTTAATACAATGTTTTAATGTTATTATAACTTTACTTTAAAAAACCTCCACGACCCCCGTACTATTAAATGCCAATCAGCACAGTGTTTTGAGTGCATACCAAAAAAAAAGTAGTTTCCCAGCAATAATTTTTGAGTAGAGTTACTTAGTTTGATGTACAGAATGCTTGCTTGACGGCTTCGTGTGTCCATTTACATCTTGTATAACGAAAGTTTAACAAGTTTTGAATAAAATTATAGACGCGTTTACGTCGGCGTCGGGAAGAGGGTTATGTGTTTTCTCGTAATGTCTATGATAGTTACCAGAAGTCAATGAGCGCATATCGCCGCCTGTTGGCGTCTCTGAGGAGTGCGGTGGTGGAGGGCTCGTACAGCCACGGCTCGCGCCGCTTGGTCTCGATGTGCGAGTGCGCGCGGAAGAACGGCTGGAAGGCGCCTGCCTGCCAATTACATACAACATGTATTAATATGTGCGATCACTTCGCTACTGAGTGATGACAAAGTTCAGGGTAGTAAAAAAAAAGCTGTTCCATACATTTTGACCGTGTAGGTATTTCTATGTGGGGGAGCTCAGAATGATGTACTGAATACGTGGTAACCATTTTCGCGTCGGTGTCCCTGCCACCTTGTATATTCTTAAGTCCAGGTTGTCGAGATGGCAATGGTTGTGGTGTACATCGTTACCGACGCTATACCTATACCAACATACCTGGTACCACCGCGTCATGAGCTCGGCCTCGGGGTACTTGAAGAAGCCGCCGACGTCGGAGCCGCAGAAGCTGATCCCGGCCGCGGCGAGGGACAGGCACATCGGTACCGAGACCGCGAGGAAGCCCCATTCCGCTGCGTTGTCACCGGTCCAAACTGCTGCGTATCTTAGGGCAGACAAAGAAGACATAAGACAGACACCACAACAACCTTTTTAATAGTACGAAGATAAGATCATCATCTGCCTAGCCTTTTCCCAACTATGTTAGGGTCGGCTTCCTGTCTAACCGGATGCAGCTGAATACCAGTATTTTATATGGAGCTACTGCCTATCTGACCTCCACAACCCAGTTAGTACTAGGTAATACGATACCCCTTGGTAAGACTGGTTGTCAGACTTTTTGAGCCACTGACTACCTGTAACGACTTTCATAGATCAACAAATGACAGCCGGGACTAACGGCTTAACGTGCTTTCCGAGGCACGGAGGAAACTCGGTATGTAATGTGTGGTCACCCATCCACAGACCAACCTAGGCAAGCACGGCTTAACCTAAAGATCGATCCGGCCGGCTGATATTATTTAGCCACGAGCTCCTCTACGAAGATAGATACGATTAGATATTAGTACTTTCATTATTTGAGACAGGATTATATACAAATTATTGGTACGTTTCTTTTTTTTTAACCTATAAGCTGTTTATAAATCAAATATTTAAAAAAATGAACACTAATATTTTATAAATTATTTTGGTTTGTAGGTCTAAGCTTGCATAGTTTGTAAAGCTTGTATTTTGTATGTATTCCGTGGAAATATTGTTGGTAACACATTTGCTCATACTTGTTTTTATTGTTTCTTAATGTATAATAAACAAAATAAAAAAAAAACAATCTTTTATTCAATGAAAAGAAAATTAGGTTTATCTATCAACATTGAACGCGTACACAAAGTTTCGTGTCCGTGCCATTAACCGTTGAGGAGTTCTCTCATGATGAGGCGATCCTGGTCGCAGTATCAAGTCATGTCTGTCATAAAAATGTGTTGTCACCAGAACTACAAGTGTGTGCAAAATTTCAGCACAAACGGTTGGGGGGAACTAGTTTGAAATTCAGTTGCAAGATTTTACCAATACATACTAATTAACTAACAAGGCAACTTAAATAAAAGCTTCTAAAAAAATTTTTTTTTTTTTTTTATGAATGGGACCTACCGACCGTAAAGGCTTTTTTTATATTATATTAAATGGGTCTACTATTGACCTCTAGCCTGCCAGCACGCGTGGCTTGTCCACCGTAGAAACGGGTTTTGTCGACGGAACATAGGACAAAATGACAGATTTCTTTTGTAGATCTTTCATTTTGTCGATTCGAATTGGACAGATAATGATGATGAACTCTTACCTCTGTGTCCCCGCGAAGGCAGATCGTGTAAGGATGAAAGGCCTGTATTTGCTGTCAGATCGCTGCAACATACCCTCGTGGGTCGCACGGAGGTTCCATAGACCATATTCGTTGTGGACGTGCCTGTCAAACAAGTGATTATATTCAGTTAATTTTTAAATAGCTTTTTGTTGCTCGCGACTTCGTACGCGTGGAAATTTTGGTGTACGTGTGAGGAAAAAAGTAGCCTATGTGCTATTCCAGACTACAATCTCTCTCTGTGCCAAATTTCATCCAGATCCATTCAGCCGTTTAGGCGTGATTGAGTAAAAAACATTCGTCCATCCAAACTTTCGCATTTATAATAGTAGTAAAATTTATTACCTGTGCTCCCAGAATGCCGCGAGACCATCATTACCATCCTGAGGAGGCTTATAGTGGCGACAGTCCTTAGGCATTGTGATCTCTGGACCGTTGAAGACCTGGATATTCATACAAAAAATATACTGCTATGATTAACCAATTTCCAGAAAGAGGCCGTCATATGGTGCTTATAAGATGGCCGGATATTATGATATCCGTCAAAGCCGAGGCAGTCAAATATCCGGTCTTTTAGGTTACATGGTAAAATGTTGCACTGGGACCCCTCTGCGTAGCACTTGCTTACGGCAGGGTAAAGACAGCCAAATATCTGACTAAATAGATGGCTGAATATTCAATACAAAGCTGTAGCTGAAGACTAGCGCTGTGTCTCCATCTGGCATGGTGTCACAGTTTGTTTGTGCGTTTTGTGTGGATATGAATATGACGCAGTTTTACCTTATTTTTTTTTGTTTTTGTGTTTAAATGTCACGATTTAGACGTGTTCACGTCTCTAAGATAGAGGCACACTTGTAGATTAGAACTTGTGCGACAGTGACAGCAATAGCTGAAGTCCTTGCTAAGTAAAGTTTTTACATCTCCGACTTAAACATCCGACTAAATAGCTGGCCAGATATTCGATATCCCACCTCGATGATGGCCGAATATTTATATCCGATCTTGTTAATAGCCGAATATTTAATATCCGACCTTGTTAATAGAATATTAAATAGCCGCAGTGTTAATTAATTTAAAAAAAGTATCAGTAGGATCTACAACTCACACTGGGCTCGTTCATATCATTCCATATATGTACATCCTTGCTGGTCCCAGGGAAGTTGTTGAACTGATACCTCTCTGCGTAGTACTTGCTCACAGCGGGGTTGAAGAAGTCCAGGTAGGATGAGGAGCCGGGCCAGCACCAACCTGAGTAGAGGAATGGAATGTTGTAAATTTGTGTCAGTATTTTATTTAGAGAAATTATTAATCGGGCGAATTAAAATTTAATTGGCGGCTAATATACCGAATGGGCGATTATTATACCAATAGTAGTAGCACCATTAGTTTTAATATATGCGAAACCTGCAACACGTGTCTAGTATTTTTATGTAAAGAATATATGTACAAAATTTCAAAACTGTTTCATGAAAAATCACAAAGTTATAAGCTTGTTCTGTTACCTGGTTGTCCGTACAAAAACGTGGTCACCACGCGGCGCCGCCGCGCGCGCGCCTCCAGCGTCGTCTTGAGCTCATTGATAATAATAATTTGGCAGTAGGTACCCAAATGATTGCGATAGGTACTTAGTGTCACTCGGTGTCCAACTTGTAACTTTTTTTAAATATTTTTGGGACAAAATATAACATGTTTTAAAAATTATTGGAATCGATTCAGTTACTTATTCTGAACAAACTATATTGAGGTTTCGCATATACTAAAAATAATGCTGTATAATCAATAAAGTGCGCAAGAATTTCTCCGCTTGGTGGAAACCATGGATCACCAAGGCCATAATAGGCCATCAGGTACCATATTTTCTTCACCTACCTTCATAATCCTTTCCGTCCTTGTCTTTGACATAGTAGCCCATGTCCGTAGCGTCCTCGTGCAGGAAGTAGCCAGCCTCCCTCTTGATGTGAGGGTCGATGATGGTGACCAGCTTGCGACCCTTGGCCGTCAGGTTAGCAACCATCTCAGCCGGGTGGGGGAACTTGAGAGGGTCCCAGGTGAAGTATCTGTGGGTAAAGGGTCATTAGTTGTAATTTAATTAACCAGTGTGATTTTTTAACTGGGACAGTGTGAGGACGCGAGTTGTGTTTCGGCGGTCGGGATTTTGGTTAAAAAAAAAAATCTTTTACAATATTAATTTAATTATAAAAATACGGGATAGTAAGCTGATGGCTGATGCAAGACTGAATATTTGCTGCTGAATATTTGAGAAAGAAATATTTGTTATTAGAAATCGATATTTTTCTGTTCATTCTTGTTATATTTGTTTATTTATCATTCTTGCATATTAGTTATGTAAGGGACAGCCCTCCGAAAACTTGACAGTGTGCATTCAGCTCCTTATTTTGAATCATATTCCATCAGAATTTTTGACGTGACAACGTCTTATAATTCGATGGAGCCGGCTGCACGCACGAAAAACATGAGGCGTTGCCATAAAACTCTGCTCAACGCACATTCATTTTTTGAAAAATGCAACCATTCCATCAGTATTTTCTTATGACGTTGTCACGTTCAACTATCGTCAGTAAACCGACTTTTTTTGTCAGAAAATTTCTCAATTTTTTATCGTTTTTTTTTTCAGTTACTTTTCCATTACTTCAATGTAAAATTACATTCTCTGTACGCAGCACTCCTTTTGTGTAAAAAATACAGCTAAAATCATAAAACCAACAATGTATGTTGAAATACTTTAACGAACGACGTGTGTTGAGCTGTTCACTTCCTGCCTAGCTACAGAGTTCATCAAACTCGTCGTAGCGGTTGCCGTTCGCTTCGTGTGTTATGCCACGGTAACGATACATTGCGCATGAGGAAATAAAACAAATCAAATTTATTGGATTCCCCTAACGTTCCTGAAATAATTTCTTGTACCGTATACTGTAGTATGATATACTGAATTCACCCCATCAGTCTGCGGAGGGCTGTCACTTACGCGGTCGGCGGTCAGGGCTCCAGAGAGAGGAACCTCCTAACATTGTAGATTATTTTATTACTACTCACTTCTTCCTGTCGGTGTACTCGATATCTAGCCAGATGACGTCGGCGGGGATGTCGTGCACGTCGAAGTTCTCGTCCACGCCGCGCACGTCGGCCTCGTCCACGTAGTTCCAGCGGCACTGGTGGTAGGCCAGCGAGAATTTCTGCGGAGCAATCGATTTTACTCATTTACACGCGTGTCATGTTATGTGTGTGTGTCAACATGGTGTATGTGTGCGTGAACGGCGTCCCCCACCCGCTCTTACCTAGGGATTAGACAGTGTGCTTTTAGCTGTCTTTATGAATGGTATCTCGCAGGTAAACCTAGGAAGTTGTTGGAGTGGTAAGGGTTCCAGCCAGGGCAAGACCTAATAACTTAGCGACCAGCCGGGGAGACCAGCAAGTGGGCAGGCTGCAGCAGATCAGCCAGCGTCAGGCGCTAGTTGTCTGACATGAATGCCTTACTCGGCTTATTTGATGCAACCATGAGGCATACAATACTGTTGAAATGTGACTTAGTTTATTTCTGTTTTCTTGTCTGTGTGTCGTTTTTTCTGTTTTCTTTTGTGTTAACCTGGGTCACATAATAATTAATAATAAATTGTAGAGATACAGGAGAATAGGGATGTTTCCTGAAAAAACCTAATTAGTCCGTCGGATAGATTTCCAAAAAATATTGGACACGTATTTTTTCTTTTTTCACGAAAACTAAAAATGAAGACGATACAGTGCGTCGAAAACTCGCGTGACGTCATACTTGTAAGTAAAGTGTACTGACTTTTTACCGAAAAGTGACGTCACACGCCCCCACTCATAATCTTTGATGCGTTTTATCTTCGTCAATTTTTATTGATTTGTTAAAACAAAAAATACGTCTCCAAAATTTTTCGATAATCTAATTGGCGGACTAAATAGAATCATATTTTTTTTACACAGGAACCATCCCTATTGTATGATCTCTTGCTAGACCATACATTACTTTTAGATGATGGATGATTGGAATGGAAGAAGGTCAAGTACTTTAAAACACTACTGTATTGTCCGAAAGATACTAAAGGTAAAATGAGCTCAATGGACTGATGGTGCGGAAGTGAAGTGAGTGACGCGGCCCCTGTTCGCTGTAACGAGAACGCCTGGCTGACTTGATAGCTCAACGCGAACTGAACTAATTATTGTGAGTTGAAATGTGGCGTAAACTGATGAATTGCAGAATGTGCGGTCGCACCGTACAATATTGCTGTTGCGGTCTCACAATTAATGATTGCGATTGACAGGAAAAAATTCCTTTTGTATGTTATGTTGTATATTTTTAAATGTTTTTTATATTGTTTTTATTTTAAGAAATATTTAAAAATGTATAAGATTTGTATGAAAATAAATAAAGGATTATAATACTTACAGGCGGCAGCGGGGCAGTTCCAGTGAGCGCGGTGTACTGACGGAACAGATCAGCTGGCTTCTCTCCCAGGAACACGAACACATCGATAATACCGGACTCGCTCATGAATCTGGAACAAATAATTATTATGAACATAAATAACATCATCCCGTAATCCTCAACGAGTTAGGCAGACGTGTACCTAATAGAATCCTTGATGCTTCGATTTGTTAACTATTCTATCTTGTTTTACATTTTTGTGAAATTTGTGTTTTACAAGTCATTGCTTATTGCACAAAAATGTAAAACATTACATTTTTGTGAAATAAGCAACTACTTGTTGTCAGGCCTACGCTGTCCCATACTTAAGTACTAACGCTGTAAAACCAAATATTTTTTTAAAGAATAACCATGGAGTTTCTTGCCGGTTCTTCTCCATAGGAAACGACCATCCCGAACTGTGCAACTATCTTTTGGCGTTTTTTGTGTCCATGTAAAGCCTATGTGAAATAAAAATATTTAGATTTTGATAGTACACCCACATTTCGCCAGTTATATTTTACCATGTAATAGGGGGCGAGCCTATTGCCATTAACAGGGCACAAATCCAGAGTCTGTGACTGCTGCTTAGGTCTGGGAACCCAGGTCCTCACGCTCAGCTGTAGCGCTTGCGACCAATACACCAACCACGTGAGGCAGGGTGTTATTGATACAAATGTAGCAAGATAGTTTTATTTATCACACTTTTTATTTCTCATTTATCTTTTTTATCTTATAACTCTCAAGAGATAGCTTATGGCTCAGGAGACCACCCGTTACATACCGAGTTTCGTCCGTGCCTCGGAAAGTACGTTAAGCTGTTGATCCCGGTTGTCATTTGTAGATCTTTGACAGTCGTTACAGGTAGTCAGTGTCCCGAAAGTTTGACAACCAGTCCCCAGTACTAACTGGGTTGTGGAATACTGGTATTCAGCTGCATCCAGTTAGACTGGAAGTTGACCCCAACATAGTTTGGAAAAGGCTGGGCAGATGATGAGCTCTATCAGGTTACATACCTCGCATCCACACGGCGTTTCTGTCCACCGGTGACGAGGTTCACCAGCGACGAGACCACGGTACTGTCCGCGTAGTTCACGACGTCCACCCACGTCTCAGCCGAGTTGTGCCAGAATATACCGGCGCTGCGTTTTGGACTGCCAAAAGAAAAAAAATATATAAAAAGTGTAAATGTACGCTTAACGAAGCCGAAAGGCATTTGTCCTACCCGTCATTGCGATCATTTTTTTTGTTCTAGACCATACCTGGGAACCTTCTAGTTACGGAGATATTGGAGGTCAAAGTTCCACCATTTTCACAAGTATTTTTTTTAATACTAGTTTTTAATGTTATAACTTTACTTTAAATTCCTCCATGACCCCTGTACTATTCAATGCATCCATCAGCACAATGTTTTGAGAGTGTTACATTAAGTCCTACTGTGTAGCTGATGAGGTGCTGGTACGTTGGTGCCGAGGAAGATTAAATAAAATATGGCAAGTATTAAAATGCACGTCTGTATTGTACCAGTATCGCAGATGGAAGGGAATAGTGTTGCCACTATTTACATAAAGTTTTATATTTAATGTTGGTGTTGCAAAATAATAAATAGAATCTCCAACACCTACCTTAAGACGTAATTTTTGACCCCCAAAATATTTTTTGTTTCCCAGCAATCATTTTTACGTAGAGTTACCTTACTTTGATGAGCAGAATGCTTGGTTGACGGCTTCGTGAAGGGTCTGTTCACACCTTGTAGCCCAATAGCCACACTTTTCTGAAACACTGTATTATGGTGGGTAAGTCGTACTTACCCGTGAGAATACATGACAGGAACAGCTCCATAGATGGCCATGCGACTGTCGAGGTCATACTCGAACACGTCCAGGTTGTAGAGACGGTAAGGTTCGCCCGATGTGGTCGTGCGGAGAGAGAACTTGTCAGTGTGTTCTGGTATACCTGAAGAAGGGAATAGAGTATCATTAGTTTATTTCGTTTAACAATAAAGGGTGTAAATAGACCCTTAACCCTTAAGCTCGCGGTGTGAACCAAATCATGAAAAGAGGTGAAACGATGTGTCGTTCGCCCGCTCGCCCGCCCGCCAGCTGGCGGTATGGCCTGCGCTTAATGAACAATGCAGAATAACTCACCAACAAATCAACTTGGATATTTTTAAAGGGTGTAAACAGACCCTTAACATATACAAAAGGCAATTGGTATCCCTGTCTTTGCGATCATTTTTTTGTTCTAGACCATACTTGGGAACCTTCTAGATACGGAGATATTGGGGGTAAAAGTTCCAACTTTTTCACAAGTTTTTTTTTTTATACATGTTTTTAATGTAAAATTTTTACTTTACACCTCCACGACCCCCGTACTATTCAATCCATCCATCAGCACAATGTTTTGAGTGCTTTCCATCAAGTCCTACAGTAAAACGTGATTTTTCACCCCAAAAAAAAAGTCGATTCCCAGCAATAATTTTTACGTAAAGTTACTTAGTTTGATGTACAGAATGCTTTGACGGCTATGTGAAGGGTCTGTTTACACCCTGTATGTGTGAGTGTCTCCGGTCTCGTTGGTGTATTAATTGCAAACGCGACTACTGAGCATAAGGCCCAAGGTTCGATAGTCAGATCGGGGTAAGTGTTATTGGATTTTTCCATCAGGAATTCTCAGTAGCAGCCACGGAATCTGGGTTTGTGCCCGGTTGACGGCAATAGGCTCGCCCCTTATTAATTACATGGGACTTTAAGATAAGCGCGACATGTGGGTATACTCTTAGGTGCGCCTCTACTCTTCTTCGTACCATCGACTTACCATAAACATTATCGGCCTCAGGGAAGCTGAAGTCCAGCGAGACGGCCTCATTTCCTCGAGGCTTGCTGTCGTGGTGCGACTTGAAGTTCTCGCCCCAAGTGCCTTCTTCTTCCTGCTGTCCATGACAAAGAACAGAATTAAATATGGCGGAATGGCTTATACAGGATGTAAGCGACAGCAATCCGCAGACTGATGGGGTGAATTCAGCATATAAAGTTTATTGTTTAGATTATCGACAGCCATCACGACTGCGAGTTTAGCTAGCTAATTTAGTTTGACCCTATTAATTTTAAGCAAAATAGACACGAGGTAAAAATAAAGAAGAATAATAGAGAAGTATGGAAGAAGAAGACATGCTGCGCCGACCACAAATTATTTGGAAGTGTAAGAGAATGATAAGAAAGCGGTAAATTCTTCAAATCATTAACCACTAATAAGATATTGGCTAGTGTGTTGACTGCTTCGTTGGTTTAGTGGTCGCTTGTAATCCCCGAGGGTTAAGCAAAAGTGTACATAATCGTACACCCACATTTCACCAGTTATGTTTAAGTCCCATGTAATAGGGGGCGAGCCTTTTGCCATCGACCAGGCACAAATCCAGACTTCGTGGCTGCTACTAAGAAATTCCTGATGGAAAAACTCAATAGCACTTTGCCCGACCCGGGAATCGAAACCAGGACCTCATCCTCGGCAGTCGCACTTGCGACCACTCAACCAACGACGCTTAATCTGGTCTATACCCACTAATCTAAGTTTTTTATTTAATTGTTGACTGTTAATGTTTGTTTAGTAAAATTTTTTTTTTCTTATCATTGTTATCGATCTAATTCAATAACAGCGATGGGAGGGAGAGGGGAAAATGAAAAGCTTTTCAGTCTTAATTGCACACAAAAAAATAAGAGAAATACATAATTACAATATACAGGGTGATTGGAAGCTGGGTGCAAAGCTTTAAGGCGAAGATATTACAGACAATTTGGAACCATTTAAGCCATGGTTGTCTTAGACGAAGTCTTACCATTATTTTTAACCAAATTTTATGTTTTTTTTTTCGAAAATTCCCAAAATTTAAACTAAACTGCTTGTTTATGGCCAAATTGAATGATAAATGAATTAATTTTAATTTTATTTAATTAAAGTAATGTGTAAGCAATCTAGCAAAACTAGCAAAAGCTACAAATGTTGTTTTAATTAGTCTGCCTAAAATTTTAAATTTCTCCCTCAAATTGGTTTCTAGGTCCTAATTTCAATAATTTGTAAGATGTCCGCGTAAATGATACCTCAAAAGAAAGGACGATTATCAAGCATTTTTTCAAAAAGGTTTGAACAAAAATAGCACCCTCCGTTTTTTTTTAAATAAGATTTACAAAAAGTATTTATGATTTTTTAAAATTGTTTTTGAACTTTAAATGTCTGTAAAAAAAAATGTCTAACGACACAGAGGCCTAAAACTTGTTTTGCTAGATTGCTTACACATTACTTTAATTAAATAAAATTAAAATTAATTCATTTATCATTCAATTTGGCCATAAACAAGCAGTTTAGTTAAAATTTTGGGAATATTCGAAATAAAACATAAAAATTAGGTTAAAATAAAATGGTAAGACTTCGTTTAAGACAACCACGGCTTAAATGGTTCTAAAATGTCTGTACTATCTTCGCCTTAAAGCTTTGCACCCAGCTTCCAATCACCCTGTATAGCTTATGTACAAAGGCGAGCTTAACCCAGAATTGGGTTTTCTTACAGCAAACCTTACTTGGATCAGTCGTTAATTATTTAAATTAATGTACTGTACCATTTTGTAAAGATTTAATTTTAAAGTAATTATGTATTAATTGGAACTTGATGCCTTTATGAATAAATAAACTATATTAAAATAAACAAATCGACGACCTATTACCTCATTACGAACTCACATATCATAAACATGACATTAGCGCATAAAAATAATCACAAATGACATACGTGGAGCGACCTCACGTAAGCAATAAATTTATAGTTTATCTGCGAGAGGCGTGTCAATAGCGAACGGTGCCGATAGTGACTCAGCGAGTTAGCGGTGGATAAAGAACACTGTTTGTCTATGGAACAAAGGCTATAGAGGTTAAACAACCACGACTACAGGCAAAACAGGTTTTAAAAATAAATTTAAAATTAAAAAAACCCCATCGCAACAAAGAAAAGCGAACAAACATTTGAAAAGTCTATAAAATGGCTGAGCCGATTTTGATAAAACATGTCTAATTTTAATATACACATCGTGCCCTTTCATTTGATACCCCACTTGGGTATATTTGAAAATATTCGATTTTTCATCACCACTTTCATCTCCCAAATCTAGTAAATGGCTGTACCGATTTTGATAAAACGTATCCAAGAACCCTCGCCAAGAAACTAGCTTTCAAATAAAAATAACTGCATCCAAATCGGTTCACTCGTTTAAGAGCTACGGTGCCAGAGACAGACACACACATTGCGGTCAAACTTATAACACCCCTCTTTTTGCGTCGGGGGTTAAAAATAGACTAAATTCTCACAGAGCAAAACCAAAAAAGGTAAAAATACAATACAATATCTTCAAAGGTTTCACAAAGGTTCGCATAGTTATAATAAATATAATATTGTAAGAATAACATTTTAACAAAATGCATAATATATGTTCTTTTGTGAGAGACCATACTAGAATACCCTGTGTGACAGAAAAAAAAATCAAGTTCCCTTGTAATCTACATAATTGCATACGTATTACAGAGCACACAAGCATTGTATCCGAACCGAACTAAATCGGAGGCAGCTTCCAGTCTAACTGGATGCAGTTGAATACCAGTTTACATGGAGCGACTGCCTATCTGACCTCGAAAACCAGTTACGTTTTTCTTACATATCTTAAAAGGGCTTACTCTTGACTTCAATCTAGTCCCGAGGACAGAGATGAGGTCGAAGATGGAACGAGCTAACCCAAAAGAAGCCTATTAACTCGCGACTTAAATAGATTGGGGTCATATGAACTTGGGAACACCGACGCAGGCAGGGAATTCCAATCCTTGGCTGTGCGCATAGATGATGTAGCAAAGCGCTTCTTGCGTATTTGTGGAACATCGACAAGGTATGGGTTACCTGCAGTTCGTCTATTGTCGTATTACGTAGCTGCTGGGTAATACGACACACCTTGGTAAGACTGGTTGTCCTTGTCAGACTTGGATGTTCTAACTACTAAAAACGAACGTGCGTACAAAATAAACCACTTTCCGAGGTACAGAGGAGCCGGAAGCCGGATATGTTATGGATGGTCACCCATCTACTGACTAACCTAGGTAACTATAGCCGCCCAGTGCGACTGTTATTTCTCAACCAAGAGCTCTTCCGATACTGACCCCATGCAGTACTTATATCTGTTCGTTGACCTTAATATCCAACACAGTAGGTATGTAAACAAAGACAGATTAAATAAATGACGTAATGATGCGTTCATTAAAACTTAATTAACACGTCTATTATAGTTCTTTGTCATTACGGTTGAGCTACTGACCCGATAATTGATATTGGCTATATTTAGCGACGAGAGACGCGGAAGGTAGGGAATTGAGTGTGATAGCGTAAATAGGAAGGTTGAGTAGCTCGTGGCTAAATAATAACAGCCGCTCGGATCGATCTTTAGGTTAAGCCGTGCTTGCCTAGGTTGGTCTGTGGTTGGGTGACCGCCCATTACATAATGAGTTTCCTCCGTGCCTCGGAAAGCACGTTAAACCGTTGCCATGTTGGTCCCGGCTGTCATTTGTAGATCGTTGACAGTCGTTAGGTAGTCAGTGGCCCAAAAGTCTGACAACCAGTCTTACCAAGGGGTATCGTATTACCCAGTACTAACTGGGTTGTGGAGGTCAGATAGGCAGTCGCTCCATGTAAAATACTGGTATTCAGCTGTATCCGGTTAGACTGGAAGCCGACCCCAATATAGTTGGGAAAAGGCTAGGCAGATGATGAGCGTAAATAGGAAGACGGTTACTTCCTTCATCGGGAATCTATCTATATACCATTCCATTCATTGGAAAAGTCTCCTTCGAAATTAACAGTCTTTTTCAATACATACATGGTGTAAGGGATGGGATGAATTCAGTATATCATACTAAGATGTCCGGTACAAGAAATTATTTCAGGAACGTTATGGGAATCCAATTTTGTTTTATTTCCTCATACGGAATGTATCGTAACCGTGGCAAAACGCACGTAGCGAACGGTAAGCGCGACGACGAGTTCGGTGTTCGATTTCAAGCGTCGTTCGTTGAAGAATTGCAAAATCCATTGTTGGTTTTTTTTTTAAATTTAGACGCAATATTTACATAAATGGAGTGCTGCGTATAGAGAATGTAATTTTACATTGAAATAGTAACTGAAACGATACAAAAGTGTTCTGTATCATGCCTGTCAGTGTACACGAAGGGACACATTTACGTGTAGTAATAGCTCTAAACTGACACTTAACATCGTGGTAGCGCCAAATAGTTTTTACTGCCAATTCGTCGCCGAGGCCCACTTCCTCCATGATCATTCTCACTTCTAATAATATAGGTACGTTCGTAAAAATGAATCATAGGCCTAATATCCAGATTTAAATAGACATTTTATTTTTTGAGCTGAATCAGTGTTTCTATATTTCTTGTGGTTTTTGGCATCTAATGTGCTAGAGAGTACAGTTTTTTATATTGTCAATTTTGTCTAAGCTAGACTGATGATAAAAATAATATGGCGTCACAGTAGCAGATAGCGCGCATTTTCGTTTACACTATCGTTTTGTTAGTTTCGAACAAAGACACCACATTAGTTACATATTTAGCCAATAAGGGGCCATCCTTTAAATACGTGACGTTTTTTAGCCCCCCCCCCTATCCTTCTTGGTTACCTTTCCACCCCCTCCCAACATCACGTTTTTTTTTTTTAAAAAGATTACATTGTTTTAAAATCTGTCTTCAGAAAAACTTGCTAGGGTTTTTCATTCATAGGAAATTCACAAGTAAAAAATATTTTACACGTCACACATTAAATCAAATCAATCAACACGTAATTGTCACCATATCCCCCCATGGTGACTGGTCGTGATTTTTTTCTGACCCCCTCCCTATTTGAACCTCGCGTGATTAAAGGACGACCCCTACTCCACCGCTGGACCATGGGCTTTGAATTTTAGGTTCTAGGGACATGTTGTCTCAAGTTGTATTCCTTCATCATTTTAGTGAGGCTTTCTTGTACCAATGATTGCGACATCGTATTGCCGACTATCGTATCTATGTCACGAGGGGCACGTAAGCCGTGGGTCCCGGCTGTCATTTGTAGATCTTCGACAGTCGTTACGGGTAGCCTGAGATACTGATAATCAGTCTTACCAAAGGGTATCTCCCAGTTACTCGGTTGTGGAGGTCAGATAGGCAGTCGCTTCATGCAAACTGGTGTTCAGCTACACCCGGTTAGACTATAAGCCGACCCCAACAAAGTGGGGAAAAGGCTAAGCAGATGAAGATTGCCATCTAACAAAATCATCGGACCTAAAGTCTAATAAACCAGAGATCACTTGTCAAGATGAGAAGCGCATTAACACAGATAGCGTAAACAAATCAAACTGTTATCAGTCACGTATTAGTGATAAGTCCAAGATCAACGACATGACCATGACCAATCTGCGTTTAATGTAGGTAAGGCGGTCAATACTAAGATTTCAGTGATCTATGCTTCCCAGCACGAGCTTGAGATATGAAGTTATAAATAACATACCATCACGCCTGTATTTCCGCCGAAGGGTTAGGCAGAGGCGTACGAAAATACACACACATTTCCCTATCTATGTTTAAGTTACATGTAATAAAGGGCGAGCCTATTACCGACTTTTACATCACCATCATCATCATCATTTCAGCCAAAAGACGTCCACTGCTGGACATAGGCCTCCCCCAAGTGTCGCCACATTGTGCGGTCCCGTGCGACTCGCATCCAGCGGATCCCTGCAGCCTTCACCAGGTCATCGGTCCACCTAGTGGGAGGCCTTCCAACGTAACGTCTTCCTGTTCGCGGTCGCCACTCCAGAACTTTTCGGCCCCATCGGCCATCCGTTCTGCGAGCAATGTGCCCTGTCCACTGCCACTTAAGTTTGGCTATTCTTCTTAACTTTTACGTAGTAAGTTTTAATGTTGAAATTGGGTTTCCATATTTTGTTCCCGTTTGTGTTAACATGTAAACAGAATTAATATGCAGGCGTGGAGGGGATACCGAGGCAGAAACGGTTTCCACAAAAAACAATTTTTTTTTGTTAGCCCGCATTGTCCCAAACCTGAGCAAAGGCCTCCATTCCTTCCACTTCTCACGATGGTGTGCTTCTTCTCGCCAATTCGCGAGGAAGCCATTCAAGACGTCCATCTTCTCTTCGGTCTACCGCGACCCCGTCTAGCTGTTTCAGGGCTCCAGTCTTACGATATTCGGGCCCACAGCTGTGCCGGCAGACATGGCCTACCCAGTGCCATTTTAGTCTGGCAGCTTTATAAGCTACGTCGGCAATTTGCGTTCTGGAGCGCAGTGTGGTGTTCCTTATCCGGTCAGATTCAGTATGCTGCGCTCCATCAATCGTTGGCAAACCATCTGCTGTTACGATACGAAAAAATTCTAGACATTTTTCAGTTGGGGTTGTTCAAAAAGATGAACGGGATACGTGGTAACCGTTTGTGAATTGGTGTCCCTTCCTCTCAATAGATCAGTTACTCCTCAATTTATAAAAAATCTTGTCTTCCTAAAATCCGCTAAGAAAATCCACAAAATGCGCGTTAATGTTAGAAATGCTAAAGATAAGTGAGAATATTTATCAGTCACGTATTCAGATAACTGGAGATCAATGACATCGTTGATCTGCGCGTGTCGGAGAAGCAATCCTTTTTGTGATAATGCGTACTTAAATGATTTATCGTTTGTTAAGACGTTTCCGCTTAAAGTTCTGACCGAATGACGGTCAAGGCCGTCCAAAAGCGCGGTCGAGGGTCGCGGAAAACACCTGGATGAGGGACGCACGGAGCTGGGAATAGTGGCAGTAGAAAGGAGAGGCCTATCATGGCACGTTGGCAAACCTTGAGTTTGGACTTTTGGATGTTAGTCAAAGACCAAGTTTGTGCACATGTCCATTATGATGATGAGGGAATACACATGTCCATTAGCTTTCGCTTCAGAGACATGGGCATTTTTTTTTTTTTTTTTTTTTTCGGTTGTGAAATCATCAAATGACCCCCCCACTCTGGGCGGAGCGGAAGGGAGTGTCAGACTTGTACTGACTAAAACCCATCCATGTTCCTTCTTTGCCCTTTGTGTTCCAGGGCCACGGTATCTCTTTCGAACAGTCCCGCAGCCCTGGCAGGCATCGGTCCTTGCAGACCCCTAGATCGTTGCTGACATCTCTTTGAGGCGCGCGTGGAACACGAACGCGCCATCGACACGGCCTGTCGTCAAAAGACGGCCGGGAGACATGGGCATTGGGCAGACATGGCATGGATATAAAAAAAAAAAAGGAAATATTTTAGAAACGGCATACGGTTTTTTTTATAGCGTTTAATGCAAATGAAATGTTGACGTTTTTGGGGCCTCTTTGGAATGATATGTCATGAACTAATCTAGACAAACAATCAACAACACAATAGACAAATATTGCCGATATTAGATATAGGAAACGTGGTCAAAACAAGATTATTGTGTCACTCGTCTCAATTTATCTATTTACAAGATTGGTAAGATACAGATGTAAATCACCAGCTTACTGGTGTGTCAATAGATGAATAATATACACAAAACGTCGTCGACGTCGTCCTTTTGTTTTTTTTTTATGCTTTATTATCAGTGATCGGATGCAAATTTACCTCAAGTTCATTTTTGGTTAGGAAATTATGGAAGCGGCTTCTTAAAACATATTTTTTTAAATATAAATCCCGGGATTCCAGAAAATTCGGGAATTCGAAACTACTCTGTAACATGGTGAGGAAACGTCGTCTTTAGCATGTGGTATTTATTTAAAAAAAAAATATTACATAATTATTAATGTGTATTTACTTGAAGTTAATTTTAAAATGAACAATAGGAACTTCCTTCGGGTACCTGCACACAAGCAGGAATATAATTTGATTTTATTACCCAATTTGATTATATAATAAAAACAGTAAATTTGTTGATTCCGAAATCGCGGGATTTTTTCGATACAAAAGTGCATTCCATAATATTAGCCAACACCTTACACTAAGTAAATATTCCTACACCCGATTTGATTCTATAGTAAAAATAAACTAAATTTGTCGATTCTCAATTCCCGGTATTTTTTTATACAAAAGTGCATTCCATAATAGCCAACCTTTGTATAGATTCTTTTTATCGATTGTTTGTGAATGTGTGGACATTGTAGGCTTTGTAGATTCCCAGCTGCTTGTTAACTTTTGTTAACTTTTTATTTTGTTCTACATTTTTTGTGTAGTAAGCAACGACTTATTGTCGGGCCTACGCTGTCCCCCCATACTTAAGTACAAATGCTGTATCCATAATACTGTAACACCAAATGATTTGAAAAGAGTAACCATGGAGTTTCTTGCCGGTTCTTCTCCATAGGAAACGACCAACCCGAACCGTGCACCTTTTTGTCGACGTTTTATAAGTGCCCATCTAGGCCTATGTGAAATAAAATATTTTGATTTTTTTTGATTTCAACACCTACACTTTAGGTAAATATGCATCCGATTATCCGATCACTGTTTATTATTTACTAGCTTACGCACGGAGTTCGGAAATTGTCCCACGGGATCGTATTACTAGCATAAAAAGTATTCAGTATCAATATGTGTTAAGTTAGGTTATAAACAAAAATGTGAACGGGTCATGGAGATATGAAAAATAAAGTTATAACCTTAAAAACTAGTATTTAAAAAAAAAGTTGGGAAAATTTTGGAACCTAACCTATGTTGTTGTATTATACCTCCAATATCTCCGTAACTAAAAGGTTCCCACTTTCGCAGGTATGGCCCAGAACATAAAAATGATCGCAGGGTCTTTTATAATAATATTAGTATAGATTATTTTCGTCAGCAACAAGACAGGTGACTCTGCACATTAGACAGACTGGAAGCAGACTCATAGTTAAACGTTGGAATTTGAGCTTTATATTGTGTTACTTTTGGAAAAATTTTCAACATTTACTTGGCCCAAATACGAAGTCCTTAAAGCTAGACAAACACAAAAGCACACTCACGACTTCCACAGCGTTCCCATCCTCATCATCAATCCTTTCCTTCTTAACCCTCAGCGGCTCGACCACCATCTGCCCGTTATCGTTCAGGATCACTGCCACTTCGCCCTCTAAGTTGACGAACTCGATGACCAGGGGATCCGCTGTGACGATGACTTTGTGTCCTTGGGAGTTCGCGAGGGTTAACTTGCCGTTTTCATTGGATAGGAGCTTGAGACTGTAACAAAGTTTAGGGTTAATTCTTTGGTGTCATGTCAAATTAACAGCACATGAAACATTATAGCTTTTTCTCTGGGATTAAAGTTCATTTTAAGGGTTCCGTTGCCCCCAAATGGCAAAAACGGAACCCATAGATTCGTCCTGTCCTTCCGTATGTCACAGCCATTTTACTCCGAGACTATTGGTACCACAAACAAAATTAATTTATTATTTTTATAATTAATTTAATTTGCAGAGCAGGCGTTTTCTATGAACTGCTACACAAAAGTGATGTGAAATTACGAATAATAAAAAAAATAGGGCGGCTCTCCATACATGTAACTGAAGATTGAAAAAAATATCTACGTATTTAACTGTGTGTATCTATCAACAGCTCTTAAAAAATGATATCGGGGGTTCTCAAATACTTTTTTCTTAAGTCAATGGTTGATGCAATGTTATTTTTAATTAATTTAATAATTTGGGTATGTAATTGTAATACTGTGTATGTGTAATTTTATTTTTGATTGATTATTTTAATGTACATGTGTTTAATGTGATTTTAATTTTTGTATGGATTATGTCTGAAATAAATGATTAATAATATTCCATTATAAAGCCGTAAAGAATATGTAGTTACTTTGGGTATGAGGGGGAGGGGGGCCGGGGGGGGGCTCATACCTAAGGTACAAAATGTAGGTTTGTGGAACGTAAAAAGAACTTTCAACGAAAAATGTGTATGTGTGGGAGTTTTTCGTGAAACTTCAGCAGTAAGTTGGTATTTCATTGACATAGGTACTATAAAAAACAAGTACAAGGTGTAAACAGACCCTTCACGAAGCCGTCAACCAAGCATTCGGTACATTAAACTTAGTAACTCTACGCAAAAATTATTGCTGGGAAATTACTTTTATTTTTGTGGTGAAAAATCACGTTTTAAGTTAAAACTCAATGTAACGCACTCAAAACATTGTGCTGATGGATGCATTGAATAGTACGGATTTTTTGGAGGTATTTAAAGTAAAGTTATAGCATAAAAAATTGTCATCATCATCATTTCAGCCGAAAGACGTCCACTGCTGGACATAGGCCTCCCCCAAGTGTCGCCACATTGACCGGTCCCGTGCGTCTCGCATCCAGCGGATCCCTGCAACCTTTACGAGGTCATCGGTCCACCTAGTGGGAGGCCTTCCAACGCAGCGTCTTCCGGTTCGCGGTCGCCACTCCAGAACTTTTCGGCCCCATCGGCCATCCGTTCTGCGAGCAATGTGCCCTGCCCACTGCCACTTAAGTTTGGCTATTCTTCGGGCTACGTCGGTAACTCTGGTTCTCTTGCGGATCTCCTCATTTCTGATTTGATCACGCAAGGAAACTCCGAGCATAGCCCTCTCCATTGCCCTTTGGGTGACTTTCAGCCTTCTGATGAGGCCCATTGTGAGCGACCACGTTTCGGTCCCGTATGTAATCACTGGCAACACACACTGGTCATAGACTTTCGTCTTGAGACACTGCGGTAAGTTGGACGAGAAGATACCACGCAACTTCCCGAACGCTGCCCAGCCGAGTCGGATTCGACGATTGACCTCTTTCTCGAAGTTAGACCTACCTAACTGGACCGTTTGTCCCAGGTAGACATAATCGTCTACAACTTCGAGTGTAGAGTCTCCGATCTTGATAGGAGTGGGTGTTACATGGGCATTCAACATGACTTTGGTTTTGTCCATGTTCATTTTAAGACCCACTCTTTCGGAAGCTCTACTGAGGTCATCGAGCATTGTACTGAGGTCCTCCATGGTCTCAGCCATGACCACTATATCGTCGGCAAACCGAAGGTGAGAGATATACTCGCCATTGACGCTGATGCCTAGCCCTCTCCAGTCCAGAACCTTGAAGACATCCTCCAGCGCAGCGGTGAACAGTTTCGGAGATATGACGTCTCCCTGTCTCACACCTCGCTGCAGAAGGATAGGTTTCGAGGTCTGGTCCTGAAGTCGGACTGACATGGTGGCGTTTTTGTACAAACTCTCCAGCACCTCGATGTACCGATAGTCGATTTGGCACCGTTGGAGAGACTGCAGTACAGCCCAAGTCTCGATCGAATCGAAGGCTTTCTCGTAGTCCACAAACGCCAAGCAGAGAGGCAGGTTATACTCTTCGGTCTTCTGTATAACCTGGCGCAGCGTATGTATGTGGTCTACGGTGCTAAAGCCTTTTCGGAATCCGGCTCGTTCGGGAGGCTGAAAATCGTCAAACCTGCGCGCGAGACGATTCGTGATGACTCTTGAAAACAGCTTGTAGACATGGCTTAGAAGTGAGATGGGCCTATAGTTCTTCAGCCGGGCATTGTCGCCCTTTTTGAAGAAGAGTACCACCACACCCCTGCACCATGCCTGCGGCGTTTTCCCCTCGAGTATGACGGAATCAAACAGCTTCTGAAGGGTCTTAAGTACCGGTTTTCCACCTGCCTTCAGTAGTTCGGCCGTAATTCCGTCCTCACCCGGTGCCTTGTTGTTTTTAAGCTGTTTCAGAGCCATCCTAATCTCGTACAGGCTGACATCCGGAATGTCTTCGGTATAGTGTCGGGTCAGTCTAGCTCTTGGGTCGTTAGCTAGATTTGCAACGGGTTTACTGGTTGAAGTGTACAACTGCCCATAAAAACTCTCGATCTCCCTCAGCAGCTCCGGTTTGGCGGATACGATCCTGCCATCGTCGGTCTTCAGTTTCGTGAGCTGGCTCTGCCCAATAGCCAGATCTCTTGAAAAAACCTTGGAGCCTTTATTCCGCTCAATAGCGTCTTTAATAAGCTCGGTATTAAAGCGGCGGAGGTCGCGTTTCAAGGATTTAGAGATCCGTCTATTGAGCTGCCGGTATTTCCACGCCTCGTCTGAAGACTGCAGGATCATCTCGCGCCGCTCCTTCATGAGCTCGAGAGTATGATCAGAGAGTTTTTTGTTCTTCTGTGCACGACGTGTCTTGAAGAACTTAGACCCAGTCGTATGGACAGTTTCCACGAACCCATCGTTGCATTCGTCCACTGAGCTTCCTAGGCACTCGAAACGATTCTGGAGTTCAAGCTGAAAGCTCTCGGGGTTTTGGATCTGGATTTGTGCTGGACGGAGCGTAGACTTCATCAGTCGAGACCTTTCAAGCTTTATATTGATGTTCAATGTGCCTCTTACCATGCGGTGATCGCTCCCGGTTTTCACCGAATTGATCACAGAGACATCATTGAACATTTGCTTCTTGGTTGACATGATGAAGTCAATCTCATTTTTAGTTGCACCATCGGGACTCTGCCAGGTCCACTTCCTGTGCTCACGCTTTCTGAAGAAGGAGTTCATCATATAGAGGCCCTCCTTCTCCATAAAACTAGCCAGTTGGTGACCCCGGTGGTTCCGACGTCCAACCCCAAATTGCCCCACCTGCAGCTCATCCCCGTCTCGTTTGCCCAGTTTCGCGTTGAAGTCCCCCATGACAACGGTGAAGTGAGTTTTGAAACCATGCAGGGCTTTAGAAATATCCTCATACATGGTCTCCACTTCGTCGTCGGGGTGTGCCGAGGTCGGGGCGTAGACCTGTATGACCTTCAGCGAATATCTTGAGGATATTCTGAGTATAAGGTACGCCACCCTGGTCGACACACTCTCGATCTTCACCACGTTATTCACGAGGGACTTGTGGACGATAAACCCAACACCACCCTGGGACTGCCGGTCACCCTCTCGGAAATAGAGCAGGTTGCCGGATTTCAGGATTATCGTATCCTCCCCCTCTCTTCGGACTTCAGATAATCCCACAATACTCCATCGCAGCCTGCTCAGTTCCTCTTCGAGTTCCGTTATCTTCTCGTCGTTCCGGAGTGTACGCGTGTTGTATGTTGCCAGGTCAAGTCGTCGGTATAGGCAGCCTGATCCCGTCCGGAGATTCTTCGCACCCCTTGCCACGCCGTAACCTCGACCGCTACCATAGTCGAGGGTAGACGGGCTGCCGGGTACTAGGGGCCATTTCTTGGTTGCGCTCATCATTGGGGGGGTTTTGCCATAATCGCCACGCTTGGCAGGCGGGTTGGCGATCGCAGTACGGTTGTTATATACCGCAGAGAACGCTGCTGCCCATTCTCTGGTAAGTCCCTTAGTCGCCTCTTACGACACCCACGGGAAGATATGGGATGGTGCTATTCTTTTACGTCCGACACCATACGGAACGAAAAAAATAAAAAAATTGTATTTAAAAAAAAAAAAAAAAGTTGGGACTTTGACCCCCAATATCTCCTTAACTAGAAGGTTCCCAAGTATGGTCCAGAACAAAAAAGTGATTGCAATGACGCGGAGAACAAATGACTTTCGGCTTCGTTAAGGGTCTATTTACACCCTTTCTAGTTTTGCTATTGAGTGTAAATTGACCTATGAGTGAGCGTAATTTTTTATTTTATTATATTGTTTGGTGCTACGGAACCTTTTGTGTGCGAGTTCAACTCGCACTTATCCGGTTTTTTACAATATACCGAGTAAACCAACTAATCAAGGCGTGAAATATAGTTGAACTATTTGTTTTGATAAGGACTGACGTTTCAAGGAGGCTTATCAAAATGAACAAAAAAATCTTTTTGTTCAATTGGCTACACATGCTTTATTAGCGCAATGTTTTGAAAAACTATGCCATTGTCAAGCAACACAACCATTTTTCTTTATTGCTTCTTAAATCAGAATATTGTTTCAAAAATCTTGGTTACATCATTCATGTTGAGATCTAACTGTCATAGTTAGATCATCCGTGTAGAAGAAACATAGCCTTTGACACTCGGTAATAGTGTATTTTAATATCAGTGAAAGATTTTACTTATATGGATGGGTAGTTTTGGAGATTAGCTTATATTACATTCAAACATACAACTTTACCTGTTTATATTGTTGGATTATAAGAGAAGTTTTAAAAATAGTTAATTAAAATCAGTAATATACCAATGCCATTGGAATGCCTGCTTGTAGGCAGATCACGTAGCTTGGATTAAGGAATATGATACTCTTTTCTCTGCGGTACATAATTATGTACTGCCAAAAAAAAAAAAAAAAAAATAAGAAAAGAAAGAAAGAAGAAGAAAGAAAAAAGAAAGAAATAGAAATATGTGTGCAAAAGACAGTTCGTCATCATCTTCCTTTAACATCGTGAGAAAACCAGAGAGAGATATTTCTCGACGGCATGTTAAGCCAAGTCAGAGGCCCATGGGCAGCATAAAACTCTGACACCAGGTTAGGCACTAACCACACGATAAAGAAGATGAAGATCTTCCTGCCCTTGCTCCATGTTACCTGAGTTGCCGGTGCGGTGGTCGGTGGTGAGGTGGAAAAAAAATGTGTTGCGCCGGTAACACGTTTTTTTCTTCCATTCTCCCCTGTTTACCGTCCCGCTATCATTTACCCCCTTTTTCTATCTTATCATCCCTCACACATTCCATTCTACCATCGTCCCCTTGGTCTTCCTCAACCTCTGTATTCTTTAACGTATATATTCAAAAACTCATTTAAATGGATTGAAATACAAAATGTTGACTCACCCATCGGCCTTAGGTTCTCCCTTGAGAGCCAACTGTGTCCTGTACCTCGGGTACAGAGGGTCAGCTTCATCAATCTCCACCCTGAAGGTGCCGTCTGCTAACGCTGACAGCCTCATAGCATAGTGCCACTGTTAGTAAAAAAAGAACAACCATGAGTTTTGTAACATTATTTTTCTTGTTTCTTGTTCAAGATTCTTGCCCATTCTTCTCCATAGAGGTCTATGCTTTGGAATGGGTCACTAGTCCTTTCATAGATATTATGCCTTTCAATTGGGACTGTAGCTTCATCATTTTGGTTTTGTCAATTCAAAAGTGGCTGTAACCGGTTTTTAGGGAACCGTAGCCGAATGGCAATAAACGGAACCCTTATATGTAGATTCGTCATGTCTGTCTGTCTGTTTGTCACAGCCACTTTACTCCGAAACTATTAGGACTACACAGTTGAAACTTGGTAGGTAGATGTATTCCTTGAACCACTTTCCGATTTTTATACAAAATAAAAAAAAAAAGATTTCTAAAAAAATAAAAGGAAATAAAAGGCTTCCCATACATGGAACAGAAACTAAAAAAAAAACATCAAACCTATATGTGGGGAGGGGGGGGGTCTATTGATAGGTCTGTAAAAATGGTTTGATGTACCTCAAATAATTTTTTCTCAAAATCAATTGTTTGAAGGATACACATTTTCAAATAATAATAGTTCGTCTAGCAGCTTTTTTTTTTTCAAAAACTGAATAGATAGTTGCTTTTTTTTAATTTACATTTATTTACTAGCTGTTGCCCACAAGCTAATTTTTTGCATGGAACATTAATTCTTTTTCTAAAAGTTAAGTTTCCTAAGTTACGTAAGTTAGTTAAGTGTAAGTTAGTTACATATAACACCTTTCTACCTCACCTATCTAACAGCTATCTGCCCTTCGTCAAAATCGGTGACGCCGTTCCGGAGATTAGCACGAGCAAACAGACAGACAAAAACTCTTAACATTATTTTGTTAACTTCTTTTATTTTGAAATTACAAACAGACTCTTCAATTAGATTTATTTGTATAAATGATGAGTACTTTAGATTTTATATGTTTTCTCTTTGTTTGTGGTTTTTGGACAAGACAGGATTAGCTCCAAAAATAAAATGAATAAGAAACATGAATTTCCTAGCTTTGTTAATTTAATAAATGATTTATAATATTTTCTTTTTTTATTTCTCATGCTTTATTTATTGGTTCAATTTTTCTTTGTAATAATAAAATTGTTAAAATCTGCCAGTTTGAAGAACAGATCTCTAATTCAATTCAAAATATTGTATTTTAAACATTGGCACTTATGAAAGGACAAGAGATTCCATGGTTATTTTTTAAAGAGCTGCTTTTAATGATGATGATACCATCTAACCGATTTCGGCCATAGCAACTGGATTCAATGGCTTTCTAGGTTGGTTGCTTTGGTGTGCTGCTCTTTCATTTGCTCTCAAGTAGCATATCCAAGTATGGCCATAAACTCCGAGCACAAAGTGGACATGTCAGAACATGACTGATGATATTGACTGCCTTTGATGTTACTGTAAATAATCCATGGAAGGGTGAAGAGAGGGTTCATCGGAAAGCAATATGAACATTTAAAAAGAATATTTTCATGTTACTGCCACTAGTTTATAGTGCCATGTTAAGCATTCATTAGTGGCAACACTATTGATTAACTCGTAATAAAAAAACTATAAAAATTCTTCATAGAGTCATAAAAAGTTATTGTTCTTTTAACTATTGTGTTTACTGTTTTAGGACATTAGCTTCTGCTTTAGACATTAATTTAGTGTAACATCTGCGATCAGTTGGAAACCAGAATTGATATTATGCGCTCTCAACCTGGAATTTCATCTAGTATTTGATAGAATATTTATTTTGTTAATCAGAAAATTCTTGGTATAGACAAATACTTTCATGATGTGGATTTAAATGCATCTAAGAAGTTTATTACTAAAATAGCTTGGCAGACGCCCAATCTCCAATGCAATTGTAGGTGTTTCAGACATAAATAAAAATGTTACAATTTCTACTTACCAAAACTGTTTTCTGAGGCGTTGATGTGTCCACAGTGTTGACTTCAGCCGACAGGACATTCCCGTGAACCATAACAGTATCTAAATTTAGCGTATACTGCGATTTTTCAGGTTTGAAACCACGCAATCTCTTGCAGAATCCAGACTGATCGCAAGTCTTAAAATTATTCTTATCCACGGCATAACTGCCACTTAACGCCAAAGCGGCGACCAGAAGAAGCCCCAAAGTCTTCATACTGCAAAACAAATAGTTATTTTAGTGCAAAAAAGGTGGTATCAGTAACAAAGACCGGTGTCAAAGCAAATCCAAAGGTAACACGAGTTGTAACTCAATATTTTACCACTTACCTGGCCAGATTAATATATTAAACGCCTAATCAACGTATTAGAGTTATGTGACAATTTTTCTATATATTCATCGCCGCGGAAATAATATTATTCAATTAATTGTGATGAGAAAACGATAGAAACGCACGCACGCGTTACGTGGAGATATCCCGTTTGACAACTGTTTTCTTACACGGGTTACCAGCACGTAAAAATACCTGTTTCCTTCCTTGTTTTGCATGAAAGCACCTACAAACAGTGATTGCGAAGAAGGCATCCAATTAATTGGATTTTGATTTGTTGTTCCCAATTTAAGCCAGTTTTATTCATATTAATCAAGAAAACGTCCTGTGAAACTCCGTGAAAAGTGAAAAACATTATTTAAAAAATCGACTAAAGAAGTCGTCAAAAATTACTGCCTACCATTGCAGCTCTACGAAAATGTTATCACCGGCGTTCCGCAAAGTTTTTGATAAAATTTTATTCGTTTGTCAAAATACCGTAGTGTACAGCGCAAATTATTGTACAGTATCAAAAATGGAGCCAAAGTGGGAAAATGAAAAGCGAAGGCTACTCAAAATGGTACCAGATGAAAGGAGAAAAGCTGGCATGTACGATGGGAAAACTGTCATAACTGTGGACATGGTGGACCCTTGGAACAACTACGTGATAAGGAATAAAAACATCGAAAATGATAGGAAGTATAACCTGGACGATCGAACAGAGTTAAAAAAGATTAAAATAGACAAAGAACGCAATAGGGAATTGTCCGAGAGAGTATCTATTTTCAGAGGCGATATTACTCAACTGGAGGTATGTATGTGTAACTGATTATTTTGTCCTTAACATACGCCATGATAAGGGAAAATTCTTTAGGAAAATCCCACAAACACTTTGCTGTACAAAAAATAAGAATGCAGCCTGAAAAATCAGGCTGAGGGCTTTTAGACAATCAGCTCAAGAAATGCCCTTACAGCTGGGCATAAAAACTGAATTAATGTTTTAATCAGGAGATGAACAGTAAAACCTTCAAATACTTTCAGGTAAGCGCAATAGTGAACGCTGCAAATTCCAGGTTGAAGGCTGGAGGTGGCGTTGATGGAGCCATACACCGTGCAGCTGGACCACTTCTGCAGGTATACTTATTTGATATTTACCATCTCTTTATACAATGGTGTAAGAGAATAAGCGCAATACCTCTTAAAAAGTTGTTTCCCAGCAATATTTTTGTGTGTAAAGTTACTCAGTTTGATGTATACTACGCTAAGTTGAGGGCTTCATGGAAGGTCTATTTACACATTGTATGTCTTTTTTGAACATTTTCAGTGGTTGTTTATGTCATAGTTGGGTTTTAGTTTTAATTTTTTTTTTTTTTGCAGGAGGAATGTAATACACTCAAGGGATGTCTAACGGGAGAGGCCAAGATGACCTGCGGTTATAACCTACCAGCTAAATGTAAGGAAACAATAATATTAAATCTGTCTTTGACTGCCTTGTTGGGGTCTTTGATGGTCTAGTTGCTGCAAGCATTACTGCTAAGTATGATGTCCTGGTTTTGATTCCCAGTTTGGGCAGTGTTATTGGGTTTTTCCATCAGAATTTCTCATTAGCAGCTCATTACATGGGACGTAAACATAAATTCGAAATTTATAATGGTGCATTGTGGATGTACGATCAGGTGCACCTCTGCCTACCCTAGGGATTACAAGCGTAACATTATGTTACGTTAAATCCTGTAGGTCCCATTCTTCCTTCAGTGTCAATAACTTCAACTTAGAAGGAAAACCCTCAATTCTATATTATTCTTAACTCTGAGTACATTATACTACTATAATCATGTTACAGGATTGGGATTTACCGTAGTTTATAAAATAATTATTTCATGGCGTGATAACAATAACTAGTGAGAACATAAATAATTCTTATCTTTGTATTCTTCCATAAATAACAAGCTTTTTGCAGCAGCTTAACTCACGTTAAACTCGCAAATGATCCCATAGGAACATTTTAAATATAGTCTTACACTCGGGGTTAATGTAGATTAGTAAAAGAAGATTAGTGAAAGAATTTTCGGAATCGGATCAGCAGTTGCGAAGATTACCCCCTACATCCAAACTTACAAACATTTCCTCTTTAAAATATTAGTGCAGAAGTATAGATTTTTATTTTTCAATTATAGATGTCATTCACACGGTGGGTCCTCAAGATGGTGATGCAGAGAAACTCAGAAAATGCTATCAAAACTCCCTCGCTTTCCATAAGTCAGACAAACTGACCTCCATAGCCTTCCCATGCATTTCCACTGGCATCTACGGCTTTCCCAACCGTTTGGCAAGCCACATTGCTCTTGGGACTGCTCGGAAGTTTTTAGAAGAGAATCCAGAGTTGGACCGCATCATCTTCTGCCTTTTCATGCCTATAGATCTTGAAATCTATGAGACATTGATGCAAATTTATTTCCCTGTACATGAATGGAATTTTAACGATGATGCAAGATCTGAGTAGATTGGTAATCATACTTTATGGCGAGAGCTCCAATATCTCATTAAATAAAATAGTGAAGACTGCTCCTGTAGTCTGAGTTAAATGTACCGTTTTTGTGTTTGTTTTTCTTAATTTGAATAGTAGATGGTTGGTATGTGTAATACTATTTTGTGATATATTCAAAAAGTTTTTATGTTGTTTCATTTAAGATTTTGGTTGAGTAACTTGTTAGCTGAGACATTGTTTCTTTTATAATAAAAAATCGAATTATTAAAAAACAAAAGTTTTAATCTTGGTTTTTAGTAGCACCTATGTAAACTACCTTCCTCTCTCATTTTACATATAGGTGAATTTTTCTAGTGGGCGTGGATGGCGAAATCCGAAACTATGACGAATAAGGGTCTGCTCACACCGAGACGCGACGCTGCCGTCTGCAGTCTTTCAAACGATACTATGCATTTTCTCGTCGTCGCGTCTCGGTGTGAGCTGACCCTAACGAAAAATACTCAAAGGAGTCTCGAGCTTGGTTTCGATTAAAACCAAAACTCCCGGAATTTGATCCTTATTAACGACGCTAACGCTGCTTATGGTGTTTCGAAGACAATTGGTTCCATTCCTGGGTAGGAATATTGATTTAAAAAAATCTAATGATGCAGTTTTAGTTTTCATCAAAATCGGGGTCGAGACTCCCTATGAGTATTTTTCGCTATTCCTCATAGTTTCGGATTTGGCCATCCAAGCCCACTTGAAAAATTCAGCCTGTATGCCTTCCCCTGCATTATGCACACCACTGAAACGGCAAAAGACACGCGCTCGGCAAAAGGAGAAATGCCTTACTATGAAGCCTTAGATATCTTTTCATGATAATTGTAATACACGATTATAAATATACATACTTCTTTTTATTTATGCGAGACCCACTACCATTCCTTACGGTAGAATTTTCAACATTTAGGTACCTACTGAAAAAAGTGTACGGTGTGTGTGTGTAATTTTGAATTTGATCTTGAATATAAATCTATTTTGAAAATTCTACCGTAAGGAACATGGTATATTAGGTCCTGGTTAGGTATATTGTTTTGGTCTTGGAACATGATATGACTATAAAGATCACAGTTATGCATGTCGACTCCAAGGAGCTTGTCAGGTCTTTGTAATGCCCGTAGACCTTTTGTCAAAACTCGAGCCAAGGACCTTAAAAATATATTTGTAAACATGTAACATTGCAGTTGCAGTATTAGTTCCAAGACTCGAGCTTATTTGATTTTTCATAGACAATAGTTACGTAGTCTGTGTCCTATTCTCACAACGTCAAAATAAGAAAAACAAAAACATCAAAGACAAACATTATCAGTCGATGTCATTTGTTCTAATTCTCGATTTGTTTTGGAAATTAAAAATATCTATTCAATAAACGAAAAGCTTCGAAAATCTGCTGTTGAACATATAAAACCGAATCGACCGCCCAGAAAATAAGTTTGTAGCTACGTGAAAGAAATGGAATACTGTGAACATCGAATTTTCTAAGACGTAAATATCATCATGTCTTCAGCCTTGGAACATGAAGATTTGGAGAATGTGGCTCTTGTTAGAATGGAGGACGTGCAGCCTTCGCGAGACAGGATAGACAGGACCATAGACATACACATTCCGCCTCCAGACGAAGAAATCTTCGAGTATTGTATCGATGATAAAGTAGAATATGAAAATGATGATGATAGCGACTCGAATATCGGCAGTATGGTTTCCATACATTCCGAAGAAATGGTTGAAGAAGAAGAGGAAAATAGCGATGGGGAACTGATCGTTCCGGAGGTTTTGGAGGTACCTATAGAGATAAATGTACCTATGGTGAGCTTATTATTTTCCCGCTCTGAAACGCTACCGATTTTGTTACATTATTTAGTTTTTTATTAATTGAACCCTTTTGTGAAGATCTTGCAGCTAAATCATATAATAATTTTTTTTGCAATTGAAATGTATTTGCAATTATTTCTTTCATTTTTGTGTTTTACATTCAATTTTGGAGTGTAAATAGCCTTTCTCAGTTATGTTTATGTGCTTCAGAGAGTCCTAGCAGCAATAATGTTTAATTTCTTAACAAAAAATACATCATTATTATAAATATATAGTTTTTCTGCACTACATTACATATCATAAAAATTCAATGCACATCCAATCAATTATCATGTCATTTATAAAACCTTGGCTAAAATAATAATCCATACATTTCCTCAACAGAAAGCCAGCGACGTACAGTCCGAAGGCAAACCAAACCAGTCAGACAGTTGGCCAACACTAGAAATATTACCAGGAGGTGTTATCAAGAACTCTGTTGACTGTGAAACAATCCCCAATAATACATCCAAGACAGTATCCAAGCCCCCGGTGACGGGAGAGATGATGTATGCTTGTGCAAAGTGCTCGCAGGTGTTCAAGTACCTGTTCTGCTTAGTGAAACATGTGAAATGGCATGAAGACCAGAATAAAGTGACGAAAGCTTCGAATTTAAAGAAAATGAGTAAGTATTTTTTTCTGCTAGTCTCTGGTTATTACTTGTTAATATTTTGTTGCATTGCATTCAATGACTTTTTAGTAACTTAATCTTGAAATTATGAAATCTTGAAAAAAGTTATGAATATTACATTTTTTTTTTGATAATGTAATATAAAATGATTGTAATAGGTATCTTTTAAAAATTTATGCGCAAATTGATCTTCTTTGTAAGCATACGGCCATATTGTGGTAATTGTGTTGTCAAAAACCCATAAAAAATATTAAGGTAAGTAGTAAAAACAATACTAATTGAATATTTAAATAATTTATAGATCCACCAAACTATGCAGCTGCCAGACTATTTGACCTTAAAAATGTGTTTTTTTTTTTAATAAAAAAGAGTTAAAAAATTAAATTCTCAGTTGCCACAATATGGCTTTTGGTTGGTCTATAATGGTACAAAAACTACATAAATTCACGCCATTTTTCCATGGGGGTAGGCAAAAACTACAGAACCCTGAAATGTTACAATCTTTATATAGTCCTTTCGCCCTCATCCATATTTAACCACTTGCAAAAGGGGGTGTAAGATTTTTGTATGAACCCTACCTAACTTCCAACTTCATCTATTTTCAAAATGGCGGCCACGCATAAAACCTGTATTAATCAATAGTTGGTGCCAATACAAACAAGTTTCGTAAGAGACAAATTCTTCTAAAGCATCACGTTTCCAAGATATAGTATCTAAGGCAAAATCTTCGCCATCAGCGATAATTCAAAGCCCTTTATTAGGAAAAGAAACAAGAAAAAAAAAACAAATTAAAACTTACAAATCAAGTATCAAAATTATGAGGGTACACCTAGCTAGAACCTGAAACCAATCTAATCTTCACTGAAGTAAAGCTTATTGTTGAACGCTCATGTAGTCTTCATTAAATTTCATCTTAATTAAATATCATGTAGTCTTAAAAAAATTGGACGGCACGGTTGGCGCAGTGGCTGAGCGATCGGCTGCTGCGCTGCGTGGCGCGGGTTCGATTCCCGCACGGAACAAATATTTGTATGATCTACAGGTAGTTGTTCCGGGTCTGGCTATTTGTGTATGTGAGTTTAAATGTTTGTAAACGCACCCACGATACAGGAGAGATTCCTAGTGTGGGGCAACGTTTTTAAAAAAAAAAAAAAAAAAAGATTATTTATTATGATTAATTTATGTATTCATGCTTTTCTAAAATTAAAACTGTTGTTTATTTTCAGCGCCACTTGAAAAGGAGTTAGTTTTAATAAGGAAAGAGAGAAATGAATTGGACCAGAAATATAAAATGCAGAAAATTGAAGTTTTAGCAAGGTGTGTAGGAAGATCATAACATAATAAAATAAAACAAAAAATTAATAAATAAAAAATAAAAAAAATAATAATATAAAAATATAAAAAAAATATATATATTATATATATAAATATATTATTATTTTATTTATAACAATCTTCAATCAATATAAAGTTGACTGATACAATGGTTCTCTTTTTTTTTCAGAATGGCTGTGGCAGTTGGGAAAATGAACAATGCAAAAGGATTTTTTAATAAATAGTTACACTTAGAGTTCTTGGTTTTATTTTACTTTTATCATCAGTAAAAACATTCCATGGGTTGGACAAAAGCCTTTGAATGACTGCCAATCAGGGATATTCGGTCCGAGTAGGTTTGGACATCCGCAGTAATCGATGCGGATGTTCATGCGGATGCAGATATAGCGCAAGTCGCGACAAGAAAAAATTGGGTGGGGCTTGCGAGTAGCGCGTGTCCTGGGCACGTGCTGGTTGACCAATAGGAGCGAAGATTTCGGTGACAAAATCCGACGCGTTTGTTATTGTTTATCATATTTTGTATCTCGTAAATCAATCATAACGTGTATACTTGCGCTTATCGTATGAACATTGCAGTTTTTGAGTGTTATTGTGAGTATCAGTGAAATTGTCTGTTAAGCGAGTTTTCTACAGTTAATAGTTTATTGGACAAGTGAAATCACAATGTCGCCATCGATAGAAAGTAATATTTGGACTTATTTTAATAAACAAGATGAACACGACCAGGATCAGGGTCATTGTAAAATATGCAATAACTGCACCAAAACGAAGATTCTTAAAAATTAAATTAAAATCCGCAACCGCATCCGCGTATGCGAGCCTTCTATCTGCATCTGCATCCGCAATATCCCTGCTGCCAATATTACCATTATCAGTCTGTAAAAGTCCATGCTGGGCATTGCTGGGCATGGCTTCTCCATTCACATTCCTAGCATCGAATGTCATATGGCCCGACGCTGGTCTATAACTATAATTGTACACGAAGTTTTAATAAATAATTCTTCAGCTTAATTTTGAAGATCAGTTAAGCACTGAGCGTTGAAAATCAACCAGTGGTCCATTGCGCTTTTATTAGGCATTACCGGTATTGTGGTGTTAGAGAAAACTGGCAGTATTCTCGTTGCAATAATAAAAACACCGACGGCGGTTGTGGGGACGATGACACTACGTTTCCCATCTGCCCCTAAGTAGGGTCAGAGGCATGGGGACGGATGGGAACGAGTCGCTGATGCATTGTTGACAGAGGTTTTTATACTAAAAGGACCACTCTCATCAAGCTACCAACTAATGCCATGGTTAAATTAAAACCAAATCTTTCATCTATTTCAGAGAAATCAGAAAAAACGGTACCTGAAGAATACATCTGCCTACACACAGGTCTGAAGAAGGTAATGTTACCAGAAACGAAAAAAACTAAACGGAAACAACCAAAGAGGTTAAAATCAAAGTCGTAAACCTATCGCATGGTTATGTTTTTATTTGAAAAAATGTTATTTAATTCACACTCCACTTCAATAGAATTTGATAATCTTAGTTTAAAAAATCTATGAATCACAGTTTGCATCTCCCAAAGGTTGTGTGATTGAAAATGCCTAAGACAGCAATTAAGAAAATTAAACTTAATCTCAATAACACAAGGAATGTTTCAGAACGAACACAGTGATCGAGAACTGACATTCTGGCCTGCTAGGGACCTTATCCCATTGAGATAAAGATTAATTTCCTATACCTTGTTCTGTTTTTGCAACCATTTCGAACAGTCTGTTCGTTCTTATATTTTTGAGAATCTATACTTTAATTACCAATGTATACAGGAATTAATCGAAATTATTAATTAGAATTTGATCCTTATTAGCGACGCTATCGAATGCTGTACTAATACAGTGTGTTTATTTTTCAAAATCAGGGTTTCCTAGCTAGAAATATTGTTTTTTTTTTTCAAAAATCCAATGATGCGGTTTTAGTCGTCATCAAAATCGGGCCCGAGACTCTGAAAAATTTTCGCTATTCCTTAATGTTTCGGATTTGGCGATCCGCGCCCACTTTAAAAATACAACCTGTATATTTACAAACTAGGTATCAATATTGGAATCTAATAAAATATTACAGTCCCCACACTAAACCTGTAGTTAAAAGAAAGATATATTCATAAGATGCTCCAAACCTGACTATGTCATTCATATGTGCATTTAGAATATAATTTATGAGATACTGTTTTAAGCTTTCACGGTTTACAATTAAACTTATACTGTCACTTACGGGATATCTTCCATGATTGTTCATTATTTTGAGCTCCCGATATTTCGGCGCTGTTGCAAGCGCCATGATCGCAGGTTGCAAAAGACAAAGAAAGAGGGTAGATAGATTTGTCTGCTCTTAACAATTTATTTTCCATCCACCCGCATTCTCCAGTCAACCCGCGATCATGGCGCTTGCAACAGCGCCAAAATATCGGGAGCTCAAAATAATGAACAATCGTGGAAGATATCCCGTAAGTGACAGTTTAAGTTTAATTATGAGACATTCACTAACACTAAGGACCTAAGGTAAAGGTGTTAAGAGGGAACCATACATTTATAATTACCGCTTCATACAAAAATTAACCTGAAAATACAAGCTTTTATTTAGTGTCACATGTCCCAGTGTCACCATAGTTTCTGTTGACAATACATTCTTATGACAGACATGACCTGATCTCGCAGCCAGGATCCTCTCACGAGAGAACTCCTCAACGGTTGATAGCACGGAAACGAAACTTTGTATACGCGTTTAATTTTATGGAAAAAAAAAAGTTGTTTTTATAAAGTTAATTCAATTTCCTACAAGCAACTCAAGCGTGCCAGACGAATATGAATATTAACTTTATTAAATAAGGTTCGTTGTCGTATGCTGCAGCATCTCAGCCTAAGCGACAATATTTGGTCAAATGCGCCAAAATGAGGCGCCGGCGCAATGGCAGATCACACTTTTCTACAGTAATATTCTGTTTTTCTTATTATACAGTATGAATCAGAAAGGTGTGGTACATATGTATCACACTTTATTAAAAAGGGTGTATTCAGACCATCTACTGAACAACTTTCTCCGTCATCATCTGCCTAGCCTTTTCCCAACTATGTTGGGGTCGGCTTTCAGTCTAACCAGATGCAGCTGAATTCCAGTATTTTACATGGAGTGACTGCCTATCTGACCTCCACAGCCCAGTTAGTACCGCGTAATACGATACCCGGTAAGACTGGTTGTTAGACTTTCGGGCCACTGACTACCTGTAACGACCGGCAAAGATCTACTAATGACGGTCCAGGACCAACGGCTTAACACGACTTTGTCACTAATATAGTAATCGTGAGAAAATAATCAGCTGCTAGGACGACTGATATTTTTTTCGCGATTTCGACGTTGGGCCCCATAGAGAAAGTTTCAGTTTCAGATTGATGGTCTGTACGCCCGACGACCAATCAAGCTATGCAAAACCAGTATAAGCGGATCTCTCATTGTACGGGAAATTTACACAAAGCGAGGCCACCTTATACTGGAAATGTATAGCTTGAAATGTCGCCGTGTGTACAACACCCTTAATATAACCACGCCTTTCTGTAACACGCTGTATATGTATGTTTCGGGTGTGTTTGTAACATATAGTATTGTGTATTTACTGTGTAGATCAGTTGTTTATGTAGGTAGCTATATAAGAGTAATATATTGCGTTTACCTCAGTTTGTTCAAGAGTAAGCTCGCACTTACAAACAAATATTTTAGATTTTGTTATATCCAAAGACTTTGATCCTAAGACGACTAACTGACTAAAATATGATTCGCGACCGTAACATTTATGTTATCATAGTCGTCATCAGCCTACAGCAGTCCACTGCTGGATATAGGCCTCCTCAATCGCACGCCATTCAACTCGATTTTCAGCAACTCTCATCCAGTTGCTACCAGCCACCCTGCGAAGATCGCCACTCCACCGAGCCTGAGGGCGTCTCGGCTTACGTTTGCCGATTCGTGGTCTCCACTCAAGAACACGTCTACCCCAACGGTCATCGGTTCCACGTCTAATATGACCGGCCCATTGCCACTTCAGCTTACTTATTCTGTGAGCTATGTCGACAACTCTGGTTCTCTGTCGGATCACATCATTCCGGATGCGATCCCTACACTTATCTATACTTAATATTATAAAGCTGAAGATTTGTTTGGTTGAACGCGCTAAACTCAGGAACTGCTGCTTCAAATTGAAAAATTCTTTTAGTGCCCGATAGCCCATTTACCGAGGAAGGCTATAGGCTATATAACACCACTCTACAACCAATAGGAGCCGAGCAATAAAAAAACAAGTCAGAAGCGGCGGGTGAAACCGCAGGGCACAGCTAGTGTAATAATAAAATTATTAATCCCATTGAATTACTATTTTATGAAAAATTCATTCAATGGTATTAAATGAACTTGCGAGGGTAGTATAAAGTAGTATTAGTGTAACTCTGTAAAGACATTTGTTACGGTCGCGAATCATTGTTAAATTTCGCGGGCTACCGCTTCCACCTTAAGAGCGCATGCGCAGAAAGTGGGCAACGTCGCAAATAGCTGTCAAATATTTCGCTGTTTTGATTAATTTGGCAATATTACTGTATGGAAATAAGAAATATGGCTAACTAGTGAACTAAAGTATTGATTGTGAAATGCAATAATTAATATCGTAACACCGAATATGTAGTTTTAGATGTAAAAAAGTATTTGGTAACTTTCCAAATGCCTTTTTTACACCTAAAACGGTTACAACATCAAATTCAGTATTTTGATTGCAATTTAATAATTGAATATTAATAATCTATATAAATAAAAAGAGAAGTCCTGACTGACTGACTGACTGACTGACTGACTCATCAACGCCCAGCCCAAACCCTTGGACCTAGAAAGCTGAAATTTTGCACAGAGGTTTGATTTATAATGTAGACAAGGAATAAGGAAGGATATTTCGAAATTCAACCCCTAAGGGAGTTAAATAGGGGATGAAAGTTTGTATAGAAAATCGTCATTTTTGTAGTTTAAACCATGAAAACTGCTGATTACAATTCTGGTTAAGAAATTAAAAACGACGTGTTTCAGTGTTTTTCGAAATTCCACCCCTAAGGGAGTTAAATAGGGGATGAAAGTTTGTATCGAAAATCGTCATTTTTGTAGTTTAAACCATAAAAATTAGTGATTAAAATTTTGGTTAAGAAATTAAAAACGACGTGTTTCAGTGTTTTTCGAAATTCCACCCCTAAGGGAGTTAAATAGGGGATGAAAGTTTGTATCGAAAACCATCATTTTTTTAGTTTAAACCACGAAAATTGGTGTTTTATTCTGGTTAAAAATCACGTATTTCAGTGTTTTTCAAATTCAACCTCTAAGGGAGTTAAATAGGGGATGAAAGTTTGTATAGAAAATTGACATTTTTGTAGTTTAAACCATGAAAATTGGTGTTTATCATTATGGGGAAAAATTAAAATCCACGTGTTTTAGTGCTTTTCGAAATTCAACCCCTAAGGGAGTTAAATAGGGGATAAAAGTTTGTATGGAAAATCGTCATTTTTGTAGTTTAAACCATGAAAACTGCTGATTACAATTCTGGTTAAGAAATTAAAAACGACGTGTTTCAGTGTTTTTCGAAATTCCACCCCTAAGGGAGTTAAATAGGGGATGAAAGTTTGTATCGAAAATCATTATTTTTGTAGTTTAAACCACGAAAATTGGTGTTTATCATTATGGGGAAAAATTAAAATCCACGTGTTTTAGTGCTTTTCGAAATTCAACCCCAAAGGGAGTTAAATAGGGGATGAAAGTTTGTATCGAAAATCCTCATTTTTGTAGTGTAAACCATAAAAATTGGTGGTTATCATTCTGGGGAAAAATTAAAAACCACGTGTTTCAGTGTTTTTCGAAATTCAACCCCTAAGGGAGTTAAATAGGGGATGAAATTTTGTATGGAAAATCATCATTTTTGTAGTTTAAACCATAAAAATTGGTGGTTGTCATTCTGGTCAACAATTAAAACCATGTGTTTCAGTGCTTTTCGAAATTCAAACCCTAAGCAAGTTAAATAGGGGATGAAGTTTGTATCGAAAATCGTCATGTCTGCAGTTCAAACCATGAAAATTTGTATTAAGCCTTTTGGTTGGTAATTAATAACTACGGCAGATATCACTGGGTTTAATTGAGTAAACATGTTTCTCTACAAATTATTTTCTTTTAGTAAATTCAACGCAATCAAGCACAGATTACCGTATTTATACTAAACTAGGGAGATGAGGGGGTCAAGCCAAATCTCACGACATCCCACCACAGGGGGTGGGGGGTCGAAAATTCAGCTCACGTAATTAATGGACGCCCCCTAACAAAAGCATCTGCTTGCTTTATGTAATTGAAATAAACATATTTTTTTTAACACTTTGCCCGACCCCGGGAATCGATCCCCACGCTTAGTAGTCGCGCTTGCTACCACTAGACCAACGAGGCAGTCTCACACATGCACACCAAAATTTTCACGCGAACGAAGTCGCGGGCAACAGCTAGTGATTAATATTCTAGTTCACTAGTTAGCCATATTTCTTATTTCCATACAGTAATATTGCCAAATTAATTAAAACAGGTAAATATTTGACAGCTATTTGCGACGTTGCCAACTTTTTGGATGAACGCTCATAATAAAAGAAATAAATACTTGGCAATATAATTAGTTTTTCTCTTATTCATAAATCTAAGATACTTGTAAGTTGAGCTTAACAAGCGGTTTCTGAATGGCTGGCTGGTTTCTAGTTGCTATCAAACTGCTAAGATTGGATGAACAGGCGTTAATTAGCTTCAGAAACCAAGTGTAAGTCAATAGCGATAAATTATGAATCTCACTCTCGATTTTATCCCTATACGGCCGGGTCATCCTAAGGGACTCATATAAGGTAGCGTTCTGTGGTTACCGCCTACCCCCTTGGGAAAAGGCTAGTTTATGTATTGTTGCGTTTAAAATTAGGTGTATAATTCAATGGTACAGTAGTCAATGTTCTGTAGATAAAAATATCAATGTGCCACCGTTATTGTATCCCTGCTTAGCGCCCTCTAGTGAAAATCAAAGAAACAATCTACCTTCTATTGTAGTAGTTCCTATTTTTGACGCCAGCAGCGCTGTTGTTCGACTTGACATAAAATATATATGGGGTAAAATCGTGAGTGAATTGAAATCGAAATTTACTGTAAAGACAGCATTGATTTCGTTAGTTCTAAGATTTTTATCAAATTGTACAGGGAATTGTTTTTGAATAAGGGACATAAAATGCACTATGTGCATTTTATTTATTGATCAGTATGGTATAAAAGATCTACAACTGACAGCCGGGACCAACGAATTAACGTGCTTTCCGAGGCACGGAGGAAACTCGGTATGTAATGGGCAGTCACCCATCCACGGAACAACCTAGGCAAGCGCGGCTTAACCTTGAGATTTCCTCGATCGATATGTCCTTTATTTAAAATTTTCCTCGAATAATTTATATGTATATGTTACGACTAAAAGCCGAAGTACGGCTAAACCTAGGTGCGGCCGGTAACAGTTGTGTATCCTTTTTATTGCTAGGACACACCGACCAAATGGATTAGGTTAGGTTAGAACTGTGACAAACGCGCGCGAGCCGAGCGAGCGCAGCGAGCGGTGCCGCGTCAGCGGCCGCTACATCCAAATTGGATGCATGTTCTAACCGGAGATAAGTAGGATTCATCTAAATTTAACCGGCTGCACCTAGTTTTTATTTAATAAAAAAACCGTTGCCCCACACTAGGAATTTCTCGTGTATCGTGGGTGCGTTTACAAACATTTAAACTCAAATACACAAACAGCCAGACCCGGAACAACTACCTGTAGATCATATATTTGTTCCGTGCGGGGATCGAACCCGCGACACGCAGCGCAGCAGCCAATCACTTAGCCACTGCGCCCACGGTGCCGTCAACACAGTTGTAGCCGCACTTCGGCTATTAGCCGTAACATACATATAAGTTTTGTACCTATGTAAGAATCACTTCAGTCCATAGCATCAGTTCTAGTTAGAAACCAATGTTGTTGTATTGTATTCTTGTGTTGTGTATCGCTCAATAATCCGAATTTTTATAGGTATGTTTGTTAATTTGTGCATCAATCGTGTTTGTTTAGTTATATTTGAGTTGTGTCTATGCATTATTAATCATTATTTTTGTTAGAATTTGAAGTAAGCATTGTCTATTTAACTCTCGTTTCTAATCATAATTTGAACACCCTGTATAATGTATTTAGCTAAAAGGTGGTACTTATCGATATCATATTGTTGAAAAAAAATTGGTATATATTTAATTGTTGTGTATATCGGATTGCTTAAACCCACAAACGATACGACTTTTACTATAAGGTACACCTCTGCCGATCCCTTAGGGGATCTATTTCTATTTCTACAGGAGTGACGTTGTTATGACACGGATTTTTATAGTCGATGCTGACTTCTAAGGGTTTCGCTTTATCCAGAAGCAATGAGTGCTGCTAGATGAGGCGCAACCCTAAATGTTTCATATTAATTTTAAAACATTTACTGTAGATAAAAAAAAAAATATTATTTTGGTTCCAAGGGGCCACTGATTGTTAGTCAATTAATAGTTAAAGAAATCTATCGTCTGTTGTAATTTTAAAGATTTATTTAAGTAGATTGATTTTTTAAACAATAAACTTTTTGATTTTTAACATTTTTCATTACTTCATTTAGAACAGGAAAAAAAATCTAGATCTACAAATGCAATTTTAAGTTTTAAAAGGAGTTGTTATAACAATATTGTTTTAATTTTTATTTCTACCATAGCGTATACTTATGGCTTGAAATGCCATTTATTATAACAATATTGTTTCAATTTTTATTTCTACCATAGCATTATACTTATGGCTTGAAATGCCATTTTAAATCTGAGTGTATTTCATTATAACTCCAAATAAATAAATGTTAAATTTGGAACAGCAACACTTTTCAAATACCATAATAAACACAACTTTACTTTTAAATTACTAATTGAACAATTTCTATCGAGTTATTTTAAACAACCAACAGTTGCAACTAAAAACTCAGTGGAAGCTAAATTTCGTCCGCCATTTTCCTCAAAAAACTAATCGTTAATTCATTCTAAAACTACATCATCAGTCTTTGTAATTCCTCGATTTCCTTTCGTCTCAAATCTAATTTTTCTTTGTCGTGAACTTGAACCCACTTCGGTGCTTGCGTCAAGTAATAGCCACTAGAAAACTTCGCTTCTAACTTCGATAAACTTTGTTGTAGCCTGTTGATTTTCTTATTTAGTTTAGCCTTGGCTGCAAATATTGCCACTTCTAGATCCTCGCCGAGCAATTCAACTTTTACGTTAGTTTTTTTATCCAAAACAGCACTTACGTAATTTTTCTTTGGGTCTGCTTTAAATTTAACTTCGCTGCAACGCGCCAAATTCCGAAATACAGCATCGCTTTCTTTTATATCATTCTTTAAAGATGTATCGAGGGTGTCAACTACTACATCAGGCCTCAATTTATTAGAAATATTATACAATCCCTTCACCTCTCGGACCAGAACGATAGCGTTCAAATATTTATTTACTTTCTTTTCTAAGTAGCCATCCTTCCACTTTAGGAAATCTTTATGGTGCGGGAAATCATAATACTTGTTACCGGCGTCTTTAAAATCATGTATGATGCTGTTCGAGAACGTGGGTACTTTCGGAATTAGTTCTTCTGTCAAATAAATCATGAAAGGGGCGAGGCACCTGAGAGACGTGTGTAGAACAGACGATAACGTATGCGCGTGCGCAAACGCCATCGAGTAATTGTTACTGGCAATCCCTGGCTTAGTAGCCTCCAAGTAAAAGTCACAAAACTCGTTATACATCAAAGTCCTAATCGCTTTGGTTGCTAAATGAAAGTCGTACTTCTCCATAGAATTGTTAACAATTTCCACCATATTCGCCAACCTGCTAAGGATCCATCTGTCGAAGTATGACAGATCGTTCTCAGTCAATTCGAACCCTAAATTCAATCGCGTTTGTTCAAGTTTTGCGTAAGACATCTGTGTATATCTTACGCTTTGCCAGATTTTGTTGCCGAAGAGTTTGTTCGCGTGGCACATCGCGATGTCAAAGTTCACGAAATGCGATTTAATATCCTGAGAGAGCAAAGTGAACCTTAGCGCGTCAACTCCACATTCAGGTATCCCTTTTGTAGCCGAAAAATTGTCGTGATGATACGTCAATGCCTTGTCCACTTCATCTAAACTCAGAATTCCGTTTCTATACATTCCTTTGGTCTTTTCTTTAAGGTTCTCTAAACTAATGCCGTCAATCACGTCCAATGGATCTATAACATTGCCTCGACTTTTAGACATTTTCGCCCCTCGTCCGTCGCATATGATTCCATGTAATAGAACCTTTTTAAAAGGCAGTTTTCCTGTTAATTCTAAGCCGAGAATTACCATTCTATGGACCCAGAATCCCAAGATATCGTGCCCTGTAGCCATTAGATCGAGAGGGTAAAACTGGTCGAAATCATTATTCCGAGACTTATTAGGCCAACCTAACGCCGCAAACGGATATATTCCTGAAGAGAACCAAGTATCAAGAACGTCGGGATCTCTTTCAGCATTAATCACCTCTGGCAACGCTTTTAAGAACTTGGAAGCCTCTTGTTTGGCCGCTGCCTCGTTCGTGGCGGTTACCCACGCTACATTGTGATTGTGGGTGCATTTATACGCGGGGATCTGATGGCCCCACCAGAGCTGTCTAGAGATACACCAGTCGCGATCGTCGTTGGTCCAATCGAGCCAATATTTGACATACTTTTCGGGTTCAATAATCAACTGGCCAGATTTAACTAAATCGTGGGCTTTTTCGTTAAGCTTACTGCAGGATACGAACCATTGTTCCTTTGTCAGATGGTCAATGATGCACCCGGTTCTACTGCACGTAGGCAGGGTCATACAATGTGGTTTGATATCCATCATGAGCCCTAAAACATCCAAGGCTTCCACCACTGCTGTCCGGCATTCATACCGTTTCATATTCGTAAAAGTTTCTGCGTTCTTCATGAATCCCTCTTCGTCAATAACTTCTAGTATAGCGAGGTTGTTAGTTTTGCCTATTTCGTAGTCCATTTTGCTGTGCGCTGGGGTTATTTTAACGGCGCCCGTTTCAAATTTAGGGTCGACCCTTTGGTCAAGTATTATAGGAATCTCGACGTTCCTGAAGGGGTGCCATGCTTTTCTACCTGCCAGATGTGCGTACCTGAAATGAACGAACAAAATATTAAAAGAAAAACCGGCCAAGTGTGAGTCGGACTCGCGCATAAAGTGTACCGTACCATCGTTGTTGTAGTACCCCTTTAATTTTTTATTAATTTTTTGTTGTTATAGCGCCTATAGCGGCAACAGAAATACACATTCTGTGAAAATTACAACTGTCTACCTATTACGGATCATGAGATACAGCCCGCTGACAGATACACGGACGGACGAACAGCGGCGGCTTAGTAATAGGTTCCCCCTAAAAACTAACAAAATCACAAACACAACATGCATAATGAGGAAAGAAGAGCTCTTTTGTTGCGGCGTTGCCGTTGGTCCCTTAATAAGATTTATTTTTATGATTAGTACACTCTCGTTTAAAGTATGTTGTCGTTTTTACTCTGTATAATTAAACAAGACTAGTCCTGTGTGAGTGAATCGCGATCGCGGCAGATCACAAAGGTTTTCGTGACAAATTGAATCCTAAGGAATTAGATAAACAGAGCACACAATCGGGACGGGTGGAAAGAATGGCAGAAAAGATCAGTACTGGATTGGGAGAATTACATGCCAATTTATAACATCATCTGCCTAGCCTTTTCGCAACTGTGTCTCAATGTATGTTGGGTTTAGCTTCCAGTGTAACCTGATGCAGCTGAATACCAGCAACTGCCTATCTCACCTCCACAACCCAGTTAGGGGCCGTTCAAATATTACGTAAGCAGATTTATTACAATTATTTACCCCCCCATCCCCCTTGTCAGCGAAAGTAAGCAAAGCTCTTACCCCCTCCCCCCATGCTTACGTAAACATTTTTCAATTATAAGTAAATGTATTTTTTTATATTATAATTATAATTTTAAAAATAAGAAAATAGATTTAGGATAGAGATTAGATTTTACTGTATACTGACTTTAATATTTTTGTCCCTTACTCTATATTTAGACAAGTGAAAAGCGCGCGGTAATTCCCCTAATCGGTTCTAAAGCGAGTGCCTAAACATATGCATTATTTGCGGGAATCCCCGAAAATGCGTTTTGTTTTCAAGCATAGACAATGTGAGGGTTGCCATTAGTGTAAAAAAGTAAATAACTACCGATGACGTAATCATCATCTAGACTCCCCTACCGGGGGGTAGGGCAGTCTAGATGTCATCCAAAATAAGCAAAACAAAGACCCCACCCCCCCATAGTGCTTACGTAATACTTGAACGGCCCCTTAGTACTGGGTAATATGATACCCCTTGATAAGACTGGTGTCAGACTTTCGGGCCACTGACTATCTGTAAGATCTACTAATGACCACCGGGTTTAAGGAATGGAAAATCGGTATATAATGGATGTTCACCTATCCACGGACAGACCGGTTGTATGTAACCCATGAAAAAACAAACCAATTACCTTCCATCCTTAGGATGCACAGCAATCGCAGTATCACCCAGCATAGTCTCCGGCATAGTGGTAGCCACAACAATAGACTCATCACTATCTAACAGCATGTACGCAAAATGATATATCAATCCGAACTTCACCTTTTTCTCATACCCTGGTACCGCAATATCTTTGGGTCCTCTTATTTCGATATTTTCGACTTCTATATCAGAAACTGTTGATTTTAATGCGCTACACCAGTTGACTAGAGCCTTTTTACGATATATGAGGCCTCTTTTGAAAAGTTCTATGAAGGCGGTGTTGACAGCTTTCGTGTGTTTTTCGTCCATAGTGAATGTTTGACGTGACCAGTCTAAGGAGCAGCCGAGAGTCTTCAATTGATTGCGTATAGCATCGCCATGTTTCTCCTTCCATCTCCAGACTTCTTTGAGGAATTTTTCACGGCCGATATAGTGGCGTGTGATATCTTGTTTTGATTTCAGGTATTTTTCTACTACACCCTGGATAAAAGAAATGAGAAGATATCAGTCGAGCTGAAATTTGCATACACGTTTAGTTTGGATGACAGTGCATAGTTAGCTAAGTGACGTCAGTCTAAATCCAATATGACTGACTCCCAAAGATTCCCATGATATGGGTATCAAATCAATGGGTTTGCTGGGAAGAAAACACACTCTATTAACCCTTTAACGGGCATAACGATCTGGGAATCGGAAAATAATGCCAAATATTCATAGGTATTATTGGTAAAAAAATAAATTTCACTTTTTTTTTATTTTTTATTTTCTTTGAGTATTTAATGAGTGATTGATAAGTCTTTAAATAACCGTTGTACAACAATAGAATATCTGCCAGGAACACATTATTTAATTAATGAGCTGAAAAATATGGTGGGAAAATTATTCCCTTTGCTTTAGAAAGGGTTAAAGGGTATTTCTAGAATATTTGAACTTATATTTTATTTAATTTTAGCATATGTAAAGGTAGGTCAATTATTTACTCTTTTTATTAGGTATTTTTTAATTGTAATTTCTTTTTACATCTAGTACATGTGTACGTTACCCTAGCAGGATAGTGTCTCCTAGAGTGATATGAGTGGAACATATAATTAGTGTATACTCTGCTGTGGATGTGCACCACATAAAAAATTGGTGCGCTTTGTCGTTTTGGAAAAAAACGGAAAAAAACGATTCCTGCTAGGGTAACGTTTTTCCAGCAGGAAAAATCTAAACGAATGATCGGAGAGAGAAATATTGTGCATGACCAGCCCCCGTAGCATGACCACCGTAGACAAGGATTTCTTTGATGGAAGAATCGACAAAATGACAGATTTCTTTGCACTATCTGTCATTTTGTCGGTTGGCGCAGTGGCTGAGCGATTGACTGCTGCGCTTCGTGTCGCGGGGTCGATTCCCGCACGGAATAAATATTTGTATGGCCTACAGGTAGTTGTTCCGGGTCTGGCTGTTTGTGTATGTGAATTTAAATGTTTGTAAACGCACCCACGATACAGGAGAAATTACTAGCGTGAGGCAGTTTAAAAAAAAAAAAAAAATCCTTTCTAACTCTCCCAAGGTTTTATTCAAAATTTTATTGCAATGGAATTTTAACTTTATCTTGTTCATTATTGAGTTTGTAGTTCCAAAAATTATTAGTTACCTCAGATTCTGATTTCAAAATACATACAACACATCTCTCTCTTCTTTACATACTCCTTTCGCCTTGTTGACGCCAGCTGCAGCCAGCAGCCTAACCTAGTGGGCAAAGGCCTCTCCTTTCTCCTTCAAAACCTCTCTGTTTACCATTTCTGAAATATAGGTCATATTTTTACAAGATACCTGTGTAGCAATCCCAGCATGGTCTATGCCTGGCAACCATAGAACATTATGACCCTGAGACCTCTTGTGCCTCACAATCACATCTTGTACTGTGCAAGCTAATGCGTGGCCTGAAAACAAAATAAAACGTTCGGTTGAACATGACGTCTGGCGTACCAGCAAAAATATCCAACTTGTCACTACACTGCCAGTATTCATTTCCATGTTTCTCACTTGCTAGTTGGTTGCAAGCATGACTGCTAGGCATAACATCCTGGGTTTGATTCTCATGGTGGGTTATTAGGTCAAACCATCAAAAATTCAGACAGCACTTGGTAAAGCAGAGTCTAGCTAATTGGTTTTTTCACCACAATGACTCAAACTGACAAGTCATGCATCAACCAGACTCTCAAACTGACGCAATTCATAGAAGATGGGTTTGAGGCAAACAATGTCACAGGTGTTGTATTCGTAGAACCAGCCCTGTGTTTTCCACCTTCACAACTGTCAGTCAAATAGGGCTCTCAGCATATCGTGGCAAGGTGTTGACAAAGAGATGCTCCTAACCTCGTTACCTGGGTATCACCCTAGACAGATCCCTGACATACAAGTTTCGCTGCAGGGAAACAACAGAAAGTCGGGACTAGGAACAACATTCTTCGTCACCTTACATCCACCAGCTGGGGAGCATCGCCACAGGTTCTCTGCACAACCAGCCTTTGTCTTTCTTTTTAGGCTGGGGAGTTCGGGTGCCAAGTGTGGCATTGATCCGCCCATGCTAAAGAGGTTGACATTAGCGCTAAACTATACCTGTCGTATCGTAACAGTGTGCTTAAGACCTACCCCCCTTGAGATGTTGTATCCACTGGCTGGTAAAGCTCCAACAGATGTAGGCTGCGTCATAGCAAGTCGCATCGAAAAGGGGAAATAGGAACGAGACCACCGCCACCCCCAATACGGGCATGAACTAACACCTGCACACTTAAAAGAGCCATAAAAGCTTTTTAAGATATACAACCTCCTTAGTAGACGGTGCATCAGACAAAGCAAACATCCCATCCTTCCACATCAACCCGGAAGAACACCTGCCACCCGGATAACTGCAGTGGCCAATCTGGAAATCCCTTAACCAATTGCGAGCCCAGGTTGCCTGCTGTTGATATCATCTGGCCAAATGGGGTTTACTCAATTCATCCCAAACAGATTGCCAGTGTGGAGCCCCTCTGCAGGATATGCTCCACCTCTTGCCCTGCCCATCCTGCACAACCATTTGCACCTACCAAAATTTTATTGAAGCAAATGTTAGAGCTGTGCAGGTACTGATACTGGTCTAACACAATTTGAGTTCATCATAACGTACAAGTAAAAAATAAAAAGATCAGAAAAAAATAGGTTATCAAAATAAATATAAACTAACCTAAATGAAGCGTTCCTGTGACATTCGGAGGAGGTAGCACCATGCTAAATCTAGGTTTGGGAGTAGCAAGCTGAGCTGTGAAAAGATGAGTCTTCTCCCAGTTTTCATATTTCTCTTTTTCTACTTTTCTAGGCTGATAGGCAGCGGCAACATTTGGTTTCGAGACTAAGTTTGTAGTACATGTTTTAAACCTTTTTTGGAAGTGCAGGAACAGCACTTGTGAATTTAGTAAACATGTCATTCCGAGATTGTTTTTTCAAATAACTGTAAAATTCAACATCAGCCGGCGATTTTTGTTTAAATTTTCATTTTTTAGCGACTATTTTGTTATTTTTGACAGCCAGGACAGTGATATAGTAGTCTATGGCGCAGTGCACATCTCTATACTTACTTTACTCTTTGGTATAAGCTTCGGCGGCGGGTCATATTATCATACATTCAATATACTAAAACAAAAAAGAACTACTAAGTTTCCGAAAACAATATGTTCGGTTAAAATAATCGTTTTCTTTAAACTCCATAACTTAGGGGCCGTCTCCACGAGAGAGAGAATCGCGGCGATATTTTCGTATAGAATACGAAAATATACGTGGCACGACGCCCCTTAGGATGCAAAATCGAGCGAAGCAAGCTCGGCACTTGGGGCACCCCGACTCCGGACAGGTTTGGGGACGGCGGGATCTTAGTTCGCTCGCTTCGCTCGCTCTCAAGACCCTGACATCCCCTTCGTGTTAGGTTAATTTAAACCCTGCAGACAGAAATAGGAGCCCCGCGTAGCGGGGCTATGTCGACCACGCCTTATTACATTTTGATATTTATCTTGACGTTGATTTTATTCTTATTTTATTAATATAAATGTTAAATAAAATGCAATTTAAGCTAGTGAAAAAATATTAGCTGTATTGATTTTCAGTATTTTATTCGGCCGTTTCTTTTCCTTTCAGCTGTCGTCGTAAGATTAGTATTTTAAAGCAGTAACATATTTTGAATCCGCTCATTTTTTTTCATGCCTAGAACGAATTGGTGTAAAATTGATTTTGACAGTAACAGTAGTGTTGCCTGATTATTTGTTTACCATGCATCTTGGGAAATCACCCTTTGAACTTTGCTTGACATTCAGTACCTTTTTTGACGTTTCAGGAATAAGCCGAAGGAAATTTCTTTTTTTTCGAAATGGGACTCTGTTCCCGAAGTGAAGTATCCCCACCTGAACTGTCAAATTTGAGAAAGGGGTAGTATCTGTCACTTATATTCGTCCCTTATCTCCGCACATCAACAATAACAAAAATAAATTACAACATTAACTGACCTCCATCGCTTATCAATTAATCTCCAAGCATCCGTGGTGCACTGCGTCATCTATCACGCTTCTATCAACAAAGCGGACTTAACCCTTGTACTAGCGATATGCACTATCATTACTACACTTTTATCTACCCTCGATTAAGCACAGACAAGTTTCCTTGGCACAAATAAAAAAAATGTTCGAAAAAAGTTTGTTGCGTTATTTGAATCCTTTCTTAGTAGTGAGGGAGTATGTTCGGAAACCGATAGAAGCGTTTCTTGTGAATCAGTATGTGGGATATAAGAAGAAAACAGATGAAAGTTTAACCAGTGTTAAGGAATTGATGTACAGGGTCGCTGTAGTGATTTTATTTTTGACTGTTATACTGTGGCTATCAATTTTTATGTATGTGGGTTTCTATAATATTTATATGCCAAATGTTACCCATGTGCGGCCAGTGCATTTTCAGTTCAAGTAAGTATTTTTTAAAGTACTGCCTCTGTTATGAAAATAAATTATATTTCTCCTGTTGCTTAACAGCCTAATTTTAACATAATTATTTTACATACTTGAGTTAGATAAAGTAGACTGCACGGTTGGCGCAGTTGCTGAGTGATTGGCTCCTGCGCTTCGTGTTGCGGGTTCGATCCCCACACAGTACAAATATTTTTATGATCTACAGGTAGTTGTTCCGGGTCTGACTGTTTTGTATGTGAGTTTAAATGTTTGTAAATGCACCCACAATACGTGAGAAATTCCTAGTGTGGGGAAATGTTTTTTTTTTAAAAAAAAGTTTGATACTAAATACATGACAAGTTAGCTGCTTTTATTTTGTTAATGTAGGTGCTATGGTCACCTTCTAAATTACCAAACTTAAGAGCATTAAATTAAATTACAGACCATGCGAAGACAAGGCAGGAATATGCTCTTATCCATATGCCTACGTACAGCTGACAAAAGCCAGCAATATATTGATGCCAAAGCAGCCATACAGGATCAAACTCGAGCTTGAGATGCCCGAGTCTCAGGTCAACAAGGACTTAGGTGGGTACACTCCATTAAAATGTTATGTTTGTGTATGTAACGAAGAAGAATATAAAATGTCAAGTAAAATTGATCTGCGGGCCAAAACCAGTTTTCATGACTGTTAAAGTTGGCTCAATAATCAGTCTAAATTACACAACACGGGCCTAACTGAAGTAAAATAAATTTCTTGAGGAACTCGTACTGCCTCATTGGTTTAGTTGTCACAAGAGCGACTGCCTGACCATGACGTCTTGGGTTTGATTCCTAGTTTGAACAAAGTGTGAGTAGTACACCACTATTGAGTGGATTTGTGCCCGGTTGATGGCAATAGGCTCACCCCTTATTACGTGGGACTTAAACATAGCTGGTGAAACTGCAAATTTTCTTCTCTCTAATGGGTGTAAAAGTACACTTAACGAAGCCGAAAGGCACTTGTTCTCTCCGTCATTGTGATAGGGGTACCTTCTAGTTACAGAGATATTGGGGGTCAAAGTTCCAAATTTTCACAAGTTTTTAATGTTATAACTTTAATTTTAATACCGCCACGACCCACATACTATTGAATGCATCCATCAGCAGAATGTTTTGAGTGGGTTACATTGAGTCCTACTGTAAAACCTAATTTTTCACCCCAAAAAAAGGCTTTAGGTAACTTATTGAATATTTGCACTTCTTGATATAATTAACTGTGCTTCACAATGTTTAAATGAGAACTTATTTTATTTTTCAAATCCTTCCTATGATTGAGTATTTTCCCTAAGCAGGCTTTCCTCATGTCTAATTTTCATGAAACCTATACTAATACTATAAAGAGGTAAAGTTCGTATGTTTGTCAGTTTGGGGTAATCTTGGGAACTACTGATTCAATCCCGAAAATTCTATCACTAATGGGAAGCTACATTATCCCAGAGTGTCATAGGCTATATTTAAAACTAAAAAAGGGAAATTTTAACATGATGATGATTTTTATCTAAAACTAGCTGTTGCCCGCGACTTCGTTCGCGTGGAAATTTTGATGTGTATGTGTGAGAAAAAAACGATAACCTATACCATTCCTCAGGACATAATCTATCTCCTTGCCTTTCATTACGATCCAATCAGCTGTTTAGTCATGAAAACGTAACAAACAAACAGAGTTACTTTCGCATTTATCTTCTTATATGTATCTATCTATATATATAAAATGGTAAACTAACTGACTGACTGACTGACTGACTGACTGACTGGGTGATATATCAACGCACAGCCCAAACCGATGATCCTAGAGACATGAAACTTGGAGGGTGTGTTCTTTGTGAAGAGTAAGTATCCACTAAGAAAGGATTTTTGGGAATTCCACCCCTAAAGGGGTAAAATAGGGGATGGAAGTTTATATGAAAGTCCGTCAGTTTTGAAGTTAGGATCATCAAATTTTGTGTTTAGGCTGACGATTGAAAATTAATTTATACGTGTCTCAGCGTTTTTGATAATTCTACCCCCGAAGGGTTAAAAAGGGGGATGAAGGTAAGTAACTATTTTTGTTCGGGTGGGATATTTTTCGACATCCACGCGGGCGAAGCCGCGGGCAAAAGCTAGTCTATATATATAAAATGATAAACTGACTGACTGACTGGGTGATATATCAACGCACAGCCCAAACCGCTGGTCCTAGAGACATGAAACTTAGAGGGTGTGTTCTTTGTGAAGAGAAGGTTTCCACTAAGAAAGGATTTTTGGGAATTCCACCCCTAAAGGGGTAAAATAGGGGATGGAAGTTTGTATGAAAGTCTGTCGGTTTTGAAGTTAGGATTTTCAAATTTTGTGTTTAGGCTGAAGATTGAAAATTAATTTATACGTGTCTCGGCGTTTTTGATAATTCTACCCCCGAAGGGTTAAAAAGGGGGGTGAAGGTACTATGTTTGTACGGGTGGATTGCAACTCAATTTTGTACAACCGATTGAGCTGACTTAAAAAAAGACCAAGACTCAAATTTTATAGGCACATATTCAATGTTTTTCATATACCTACTCTATTATACTATTATGAACCTATTTCGATGATTTTTTTTTTAATTTGGAAGAATATTATTCCGCGGTGGTCCCGTTAAAATTTGGTGAAGCTGATTTTCGGAGTTATACAATGAACTCTTCAATAGTAGATAGCAAATCTGTCGTGATTGCTGCAATCGCTTGGATGTTTGTGGTTTACACAATAACATAACATAACGGCTCTATGCTCTGAGGGGTACGCAGATGCCTACAGTACCCTCAGATTGCGACAGTTAGGTATGTTAGGTCTTTTTTTTAAGTCGGTTAAAAATTGTCAAAGGAGTTTTGGTGAAATATTTGTTAACCGTTTACAATACATGTCATGGTAATAGGCTTATCTCCAATCAATGGAACTTAACATACCTAATTGTTGAAATGGGGGTGTACTGTACACATCTGCGTACCCCCTCAGAGCATACAGGCGTGATGTTATGTTATGGTGTTGTGTAAACAATAAACATCCAAGCGATTGCAGCAAACACGACGGATGTGCTGTCTATTATTGAAGATTTCCATTGATATCTCCGAAGATCACCATCAGATCTTGACCAAATAAAAAATGGGGCCACCGCGGAATAATATTCTTTCAAACAAAAAAAGAATCATCAAAATCGGTTCACAATTGGCGAAGAAATCGCTGAACATCCACAAAAATAAAAAAAAAACAAAAAAATAAAAAAAATCTCCTCCTTTTGGAAGTCGGTCAAAAATCATCTTTGTCTATCAAAATGGAACGCGTAAACAAAGTTTCGTGACCGTGCTACTAACCGTTGAAGAGTTCTCTCTTGAGGAGACGATCCTGGATGCAGGATTAAGAAATGTCTGTCATAAAAATGTGTTGTCACCAAAACTAAAGGTGTGTGCAAAATTTCAGCTCAATCGGTTGTACAAAATTGAGTTGCAATCCACCCGTACAAACATAGTACCTTCACCCCCCTTTTTAACCCTTCGGGGGTAGAATTATCAAAAACGCCGAGACACGTATAAACTAATTTTCAATCTATCAGCCTAAACACAAAATTTGGAGATCCTAACTTCAAAACTGACAGACTTTCATACAAACTTCCATCCCCTATTTTACCCCTTTAGGGGTGGAATTCCCAAAAATCCTTTCTTAGTGGAAACCTTCTCTTCACAAAGAACACACCCTCCAAGTTTCATGTCTCTAGGACCAGCGGTTTGGGCTGTGCGTTGATATATTACCCAGTCAGTCAGTCAGTCAGTCAGTCAGTTTATCATTTTATATATATAGAAAAGGGAAATTTTAACATGATAATGTTTTTTTTTTTACCTTATCGTTTATAATCTTAAATTTTAACATGTTAACTTTTCATTTAAGTCACCCAAAGGGCAATGGAGAGGGCTGTGCTCGAAGTTGTCTTGCATGATCACAAGGATAACATTATACAGAGTGTAAACAGACCCTTCACATAGTCGTCAACCAAGCATTCTGTACATCAAACTAAGTAACTTTACGCAAAAATTATTGTTGGGAATCGACTTTTTTTTTGGGGTGAAAAATCACGTTTTACGGTAGCACTCGATGGAAAGAACTCAAAACATTGAGTAGATGGATGGATTGAATAGTACGGGGTCGTGGAGGTGTGTAAAGTAAAAATCTTACACTAAAAACATGTATTTTTTAAAAAAACTTGTGAAAATGTGGGAACTTTGACCCCCAATATCTACGTAACTAGCCTTCTAGTTACGTAGATTAGTACTTCTAGTTATTAGAAAAAAAAACAGCTGTTTCATACATTTCGGGTCAGTAGGTATTGCATTTTTGTATGGAACAGCTGATTTTTTTTTCGCGATTTCAGAGTTTGTCCGATAATGAAAGTTGTTCAGTTTCATGGTCCGAGTTACCACCTAATAGGTTTTGGGTTAATTTATTAACACCTTGTATAAATAAATAAATAAATGTCAGTTTAAAAACCAGACTTGTCGACCATAACGCGAGTGAAGCCCTTTCATTTAACCAGCCAATGTAAGTCACGAAGAGAGCAATCACCCTTACAAGGGTCAGGGGGCCAGCAGAATTCAATCACGCATAGATAAAAAGGCCATGCTCTTATCTGTGGCTTATCTAACGGGTTTCTATTAACTATGATTCAAGGGTAAACTACTTTATCCAGTGTGGTATGAAATTGTTCTTGCTGTATTCAATTGAATGGGAATAATTTTAATGAAATAGTATTAATTTTGGTCAGAGAGGCCAAATTGTAAGCAGGATTGGAAAGCCATGGGGGAGGCCTTTGCTCAGCAGTGGGACAGAGCAGGCTGACATAAAAAAAAAAGTTTTAATTTTGCTGGGAGTCATCAAGCCTGAAAAGCATAAGCATAATCAGCCTATAATGTTCCCACTGCTGGGACACACGGCATCCTCTCTATAAGAGGGCATGGGCTATAATCCACCACGCGGGCCCAGTGCCTTTGGTAGATATCACATGTCTTCGAATTTTTGGTTCTAAGACATGCTGGTTTCCTCAAAAAAAAAGGTCTGGAAAGGTCATAAAAATTTACTGTTATCGTTTATGATGATAATTTCACCAATTTTTGAATGCCTCGTTGATAGACCTAGTGGTCGCAAGAGCGCGAATGCCGAGTATGAGATCCTGGCTTCGACACCCAGGTCGGGTAAAGTCAGGAATTTCACAGTAGCAGCCACGGAGTCAGGCTTTGTGCCCAGTAGATGGCAATAGGCTCGCCCCAAAATATGGGTGTAGAGGTCTGCTTAACCCAGAGGGGATTCATTACAAGGGCCGCCGACCTGCCCCCGTAGCATGACCACCGTAGACAAGGATTTCTTTGACGGAAGAATCGACAAAATGATAGATAGTGCAAAAAAAATCTGTCATTGTGTCGACACTGGCCGATATAGGATCGAACCCAGGACCTCATCTATACATCTATACAAATTAATAAAATTGTATGTGTGATTTCAAAATGGTTTTACTGAATGCATATGAAGTTTAAGTGGTACTTATAACCCTTTTTTTAATTTTTGTCTGTCTGTTTGTTCCGGCTAATCTCCGAAACGGCTGGACCGATTTTGATGGGACTTTTACTGGCAGATAGCTAATGTTATAACTTATAAGGAATAATATGCTACTTTTATTTTAGAAAAAGAATTAGAGTTCCGTGCAAAAAATAAAACCCTTGAAATTGTTAATAAAATCCGATTCAATTAAGGAAGTAATATTTTTATAATAATTTGGACGAAGGTTGTGGGGGCATAGTTAGTTTAAAAAAAAAAAAAAAAAAATTACAATAATAAAAAATAACCGATACCGGTGGGCCACAATTTTTTTATATTTTTAAATGTTTTTTTTTTATATTGTTTTCTTATAAGGAATATTTAAAAATGTAATTAATTTGTATAGAAATAAATAAAGGAAATAAAAAATAAAAAAATGTCTATAAATGTCTTTATATTGCAGGTATGTTCATGGTCTGCGTTCAAATGCGCGCGAAAGGCGGGTACTTAGTCTCCTCGTCATGCAGATCAGCTATGATTAGATACAGGTAGGCTGAATATCTTCCTGCCCTTGGCCCATGTTACTTGGTGTCGGCGCAACAAGTATTTTTTTTTCCATTCTCCCCTGTCAACCGTCACGCTATCATTTACTCCTTTTTTTGTCATATCATTCCTCATACAATCCATCCATTCTTTGGTCAAATTCAAATTCTTTATTGCGAACTAAGTGTACAATATTTTAACGATGGTAACAATAGGTAGGTTCTTAGAACTTAGTTGTGCCTGTTAAGGCATTGCAATTTAAATGGTTTAAAAAAAAATTACATACTTAATAACAACATAACAAAACAACAACAACAAACAACAACATAACATACATAACAAAAACAACAACAACAACATTATATTTTTTTATTTAAAATTATTCAAACATTTTATATGAATAATCATACTCTTTTATTTTAATATTAAATAATTATTTTTCTCCAAGGAATTCTTTTACAGAGTAATATGCCTTTTTAATCAAGAAGTCTTTTAGCTTTATTTAAAAAATAGCAATTAAATGAATGCTCTTAATGTCTATGGGTAACTTATTATATATTTTTATGCCCATACAAAAAATACTATTTCTATGTAGTGCAGTCATCATCATCATTTATGTTTATCACTGTTTTATTTACATGCGTTTCATGCCTCCTCATCAAAATCATGTCCATACCAACACAGGCGACTCGTTATCATCCATCTTTTCTGCATGCAGGTATGCATAATTAGGTACATTTTCATAAATAAATACTGCTATAGACCGACCACTTTGATGAGTCCTCCGCCTTGCCCCATCAAAGGCACATTAAGCGTCCACAATGTCCTAACAATATCCCATAGGTTATTTTCTTTAAAATAACCATAATCCACGTAAGTATTACGATACTAATTGAACCAATACGTGATCAACCTTCAAAATATTCCATTTAAATTGGTACCTTCTCGAGAACTCATTAAGGCGGTCGGTCTATAGTTTTAGAAGTTACTTTTTGAAACGCTTTTATTTCCACGGTTTCATGGTTCAGATTTGTTTGTCAGTGAAACACTAAATTATTTAGCGAGAGATTTAAGAGTACTGTAAATTTTCAAAATGGCTCCGAGAGAACCCGAAACGAGAAACATCGACAAGTTACCTATGTTACGACAAGGGGGGTGTGCTATGCTCAGGCACTCACCTGATTCCTCCCTGGGCGATGCCTTCCAAGCCAGAACCTCCACGAAGGAACCTTCCCAGCTAACCAGAGCTGACGTCAGACTTACCTGGAGGCCCGTTTCAGTTACCTTCCAATTCGGTACGGCTAGAGTCCAGGAATTACACGGAGAGCACCCAATTCAATGCACACTCGCGATTAGGCGGGAAACTAGCGTTATTGGCACAACTTCTAGGGAATTTTGGAGCGTCACAACGTTATGAATTAAACGAGAAATTCTGTGCGCTCACGCGCCATACCAACGAGAAGCGAAAAAGAAGAGTGTTGGAGATTGTGAAGTCTTATCCTAAAAATTAATGAGTTTCCAAAAAAATTACCTTATGCTGCTTCGTGAAGAGATTTTGAAAGAGCATTTGTGGTCCCACTGCGAGCAAACGCTCTCCTTCCCTTTCCAGTATTCGCGATCTAATGCGATTGTAGGCCAATCCTTTATAAATGAGTCCAGCTCATCCGGCCACCTCCTTCTGGACCTGCCAGTTGGGATCCACTGAGCGGTTATTTTTGCCCATTACATGCAGTGGAAACGACCAGCCCAATTCAAATTTAACCTAGGACCTGTAACGCCAGCATCAGCTATTTGTGTTTTGGAGCGAAGTATGATTCTAATGCGGTTCGTAAGTTCGACACTCAGTATTCTACGCTCCATAACTCATTGGCTGATTCCAATTGCGAAGTTCTGACTATTTGGTAAGCGATATGCCTTTAATCATCCCAATTGTTCCCAGATCTTTGCTTCATCACATAATGAGGACGTTCGTATATTCGCCGTTTTACCTCGGCGGTGTGGACGAGGAGAAACAACAGGTTAAAGTGGAACTCTTCAGTGACTTCGAAGATGACCCAGTGAGTAAGAGGAAACTTCTTAAGAACGTTAACGTCTTACGGCATTTCATACAAACTTTCAAGTGATTTTTTTTCGAAATAACTGAAGCGATTTTAATGAAACTTCGTACGCATAAGCAGGATACATAAGTCTAAAAGCTTGACAGAGAACTTATCGAAATGTCTTTTAAAAAAAAAAGATAATTGGAAATTTCTGTTTCTATGGAAAATCTAAAATCGGTCTAATTTAGCTGTAACACTATTTTTCGAAAATGTTCGTTGCGGGATCCAAGACAGTTAAATTGTTACACTGGCACTTCGTCGATCTTCATGGTCTCGTCTCGGTGTTTTTCTGGTGGTCGCCACTATTGATTCCAGCTTTCAGAAGTTTTAATAACTAAATAGTTTGAACGAACTAAATTATTTTTAATGTAAATAATACATTAATTTTTTTCAGGAAAAACCCGCTACAGACGCTTACGTAGAACTTCAATCCCGTTACGCCGAAGTGTACTCGAGTGAGTTGCACGTGCAAGCGCACTTCACTGGGCTGCGCTACCTCATGTTCAACTGGCCTAAGATATCTGCCGTGTTCGGTGAGTTTACTTGAGTTGTACTCACTCACTCACTCACTCTCTTAGTGTATTCGAGTGAGTTACACGTGCAAGCGCACTTCACCTGGCTGCGCTACCTTATGTTCAACTAACCGAAGATATATGCCGCGTTCGGTGAGTTTACCTGAGTTGTACTCACTCACTCACTCTCTTAGTGGACTCGAGTGAGTCACAAGTGCAAGCGCACTTCACCTGGCTGCGCTACCTCATGTTCAACTAACCCAAGATATATGCCGCGTTCGGTGAATTTACGTGAGTTGGACTCACTCACTCACTCACTAAGTGCACACGAGTGAGTTGCACGTGCTAGATAATAAGAAAATACTGCTTCGTTGATTCTTGCATTGCGTTGGCGCAGGTCCTGGGTTCGATTACCAGGTCGTGCGTGTAAATGTGGGTGAAGGTGTACCTCTGCCTAGCTCTTTGGGGATGAGAGGTGTGATATTATGAACGATTTTAATTAATGTTTGTTTTTTCAGGTATCTGCACAAATTTATTCTTTGTAACGTTGGTGTTCGTGCTAAGTTGGTACCACTTGCAGGACGGGTTACCCGACTTTATCAAAGTAAGTATTTTACCCACTTATTTTTATTGTATTGTCAAATTGAACGGGCCTATTCACAAGTCATGAGTGGGAAGAAACGCACAATGTGTGCAAATACAAAACTCTGACTTTTGAATTTAAAGAGATTTAAAGAATGAGGCCCTGGGTTCGATTCCCGGGTCGGGCAAAGTGTTATTGGGTTTTTCCATCACGAATTTCTCATTCTCACTCGCATTTCAGTTAAATTCTTTGCACAAGCACAATCAGTATGTGTAAGATTATGAAAATATTAGATGTGAAATTTAAAAATTACGTTTACACCGCGCGTTCGTGCTAGGGCTTCAGCTCATCCGGTTGCGAGCTACGAAGCCACAGACGTACACACAGATACATTTTTGTCGTCAGAAATATTATAGCTAAGATGCAGATAGTTGATTGAAATCCATAAATACACACTTTAAACTTATAACATCCCTTTATTTCGTCTGAAGCTAACAAAGTGGATGTAAAGTCACTTTTTATTTTTCAGAACAAGTTTCGTTCGGAGATAAAGACTGAAGAAGAAAACAAAGCATTTATTGGGAAAGTCAAATTGGAAAGAGAAGGTAGATATTTTACTGCACTATTCACACGATATAACTCCTAGCAGTGGCGAAGATTCCTACCGGCTTCCCTTTGAAAAATGGCACAGTCAGTGTTCTGTAGCCAATAATGTTCTATACAGTAAAGATATGTACTCCGGCTTACCTCTTACAAAAACTGACCCTTCGCCACTGACTCCTAGTATCATCATCTTTCTGCCAAAATCAAAATCAAAATATTTTATTTCACATAGGCCTCGATGGGCACTTATAAAACGTCGACAAAAAGGTGCATGGTCGTTTCCTATGGAGAAGAACCGGCAAGAAACTCCATGGTTACTCTTCTCAAATCATTTGGTGTTACTATATTATTATGGATACAGCATTTGTACTTAAGTATGGGGGGACAGCGTAGGCCCGACAATAAGTCGTTGCTTACTACACAAAAAATGTAGAACAAAATAAAAAGTTAACAAGCAGCTGGGAATCTACCAAGCCTACAATGTCCACACATTCACAAACAATCCCCCCACTGCCATGCCCCTGTCCGATATTACTTGTGGTCGGCGCAACACGTTTTCTTCTTCCATTCTCCCCTGTCAGTCGTCACGGCATCATTTACTCCTTTCTCTTTCATATCAGTCCTCACACAATCCATCCATCTTTTCTTTGGCCTTCCTCTCCCTCTCCATCCATCAACATTCATGTCCATCACTCTTTTAGTCACATGCGTTTCATCCCTCCTCATTACATGTCCATACCAAGACAAACGACTGCCTATACAACATTAGTTTTAGTATATGTGAAACCTGAAACACGTGTCTAGTATTTTTATGTAAAGAATCTATGTACAAAATTTCGAAACTGTATCTTGAAAAAACACAAAGTTATAAGCTTGTTCCGTTACCTGGTTGTCCGCACAAAAGTGTGGTCACCACGCGGCGCCACCGCGCGCGCGCCTTCAGCGTCGTTTTGAGCTCATTCATAATAATAATTTGGCAGTAGGTACCTAAATGATTGCGATAGGTACTTAGTATCGCTCGGTGTCCAACTTGTACCCTATTTTAAATATTTTTGGGACAAATTATAATATGGTATAAAAATTATTCAATTACTTGTTCTAACAAACTATATTCAGGTTTCGCATATACTAAAAATATTGTTGTATATAATAAAATAATAAATATAATGTAATGTGTATGTAATGTGTGTTGTATGTGTATAATTGTAATGTTGTTATGTCAATATTTTATTCTTATTTTCCAGACTCATCTTCGTATTTCGAAGAAGACGCTCTTCTGAAAGAGTTCCAACAAATCGAATCGAAAGAAGAAACACAGAAGACTTAATTGTGATGTACAACGTTATATTATCGTTTTAATATTATTAGTAGTGATATTTTAAACTTATGGATGTGTTAGGGGCAAAAACTGAAAACACTATTGAACTAAAACAGAATTGTAGTACAAATATTTTTAAGTAATTTTTTTTATGAAATTATTTTATTTAACCGAGTCTGCAACAGTGCGAACACTGTTCTTACGGCTTGACAAAACACAGAGATTTTTTCTATCAAATGCAGGTAATAAATATACACCCATCCACGAAATAACCTCGGGTAGCGTTGCTTAACCTTGGAGATCGGCCCCGTGCGGCTGTTTTGATTTAGCCACGAGCCCCAAATACGGTAGTAAATGTATTGTAAACTTAAATATTTTTCCTAACGGCCTTCCAGAATATTTTATTTAATTGATGGCGAGAACTCCATTAAAATCCATTTCGAAGCGTATATAAGGTCTAATTATTCATACACGAAATATTTTCAGAGAATCATAAAACGGCTATAAGGAAGCCATTTCAAGGGAAAACAAAATTATCTAAGTATACTGAAGGACACCGTGGAGTTTAGTCAGTACAAGTCTGACAGTCCCTCCCGCTCTGCCCTGGGTGGGAGGACTCATTTGATGATTTTAACACGTTAAAAAAAAAAAAAAAAGTATATTTTTATAAAAAATAAATAATTTAAAATTACTTGACCCACAAAATAAATACTGGTTCCTTATTTTTCAACATCCATTACGCTAGTTTACTACGTCGTAATAACCTATTGTCATTGATAGAATAGGGAAAGTAAAGGTTTTATGCAAAATGTCACAATAAATTTTAGAATTATAATAATTTCGTAAAAACAAAAACACTCAGATAAAATTTTTATTTTTCGTTGCATGGTGACTTTACGACTTAAAGAAGTTACTCTTAAAATATTTCGTGTTTGCAAAGATAGACCTTATATTCATGCCAAATTACAGCTTTCTAGTACTAAGAGTCTTTGAGCTAAGCTGCGGACAGACAGACGGACATGGCGAAACTATAAGGCTTCCTTACCTTGTTGACTTCGGAATCCTTAATACCTTGCCAGTGTATGTGATGGACAGTGCCATTTTGTTATTTTAATAACAGTTTACCAAAAAGCCAAAAGGCTCGCCTCCCAAAGAGGAATGGCCTTTTTTTTTTAATTGTGCTGATTGCATAACCATTTCGAGGAAATTAATAAAATATAAATATTTATAAATCATATTAAACATATTACTTGAACGGCCCCTTAATTAACTAATTGAAAAAATGATGATTATTTTTATTGAAAATAACTAGCGAAATATGGCTGTACTATTAGGTACACCTCTGCCTTACCCTTCGGGGATTACAAGCGTAATGTTATGTTTACCAAAGATACAGATAATATTTTTAATCCGTTACACGAGTGATTTAAGTACAAATAAGCATTTAGAATATTAATTAATTATAAGGATCAGTTACCATGCTTTTAAAACGCATTTCATTTTTAAATTCAATGTAGCTGTTTTCAGTTTTTGACTCTTCAACCCTGAAATGATATACAGGATGTAAACAGACCCTTCACATATTCGTCAACCAAGCATTCTGTACATCAAACTAAGTAACTTTACGCAAAAATTATTGCTGGGAATCGACTTTTTTTTTGGGGTGAAAAATCACGTGATACTGTAGGACTCGATGGAAAGCACTCAAAGCATTGTGCTGATGGATGGATAGCACGGGGGTCGTGGAGGTGTGTAAAGTACTTACATTAAACACATGTATTTAAAAAAAAAACTTGTGAAAAAGTTGGAACTTTGACCCCCAATATCTCCGTAACTAGAAGGTTCCCAGGTATGGTCTAGAACAAAAAAATGATCGCGAAGATGGGGAGAACAAGTGCCTTTCAGATATATTTAGGGTCTATTTACACCCTTTATGCAAAATATTACGCAACCAGTGAACAGATATTGAATAAAAACATTTATTTCAATTGTAAGTATCAAGTGCAAATATCGATTTTATCTACTTAATGTCATTTTAAATGTACTTCCTTGTGGAACCAGCACTCTGAAATAACATTATAGGAATATAAATTTAAGCTGTTTAACCTCTTGAACGCCATTGTCACACGTGTCAGTTATCACAGTGACAAGCAAGCGCGTGCCCTGAACGCCAACGACACAAATATCTGACAAAAAATGCGGTGCACTATAACACGAAATAAGCAATTAAATATGTAGTTGCCTATTCTTTTTGTAGGTATTAGCGGTGAAATTGAGGCTTGACGTGGAGGGCACGCGCGTGCGTTTTGCTCTGGCGTTATAAAGGTTAAAAAATGTGAATGACTGAAAAAGGCAATGCACAACTATAACTGCACATGGATGTTAGGCGCGTGGCCAGAATCGGAACTAAATCCGCCATCTTTTTTTTAAACACTTGAAAGGGTTTAAGAAAAAAAGATGGCGGATTTAATTTAAAAATTGCAAAAAACTTAAGAAAATATGAATTTCGCGGGCTACTCTGGTGCTTTCACCTTATTATGAAAAAATAGTTATAACACGATGTCTTTAAACGAAAAAAATAAAAATAAGTGCTTCAGCTGCGAATGAAATTGTAAATAGATTATATTATCTTAATTGTCTATGCTACACTAAGAATCTGTCCCTATATCATAGATTTTTGGGTGTTTAGACTTGATATCTAAAAACGGCTTATTGCAGTTAAAAATATTTTAATATATGACTGAAAAAACGATCATAAAAATATGTGTTAGTGCCTTCGAAATAAAAAGCAACTTTGCATGACATTTCAATACTGCTTTTGATGTTGTATACAATATTAGTTTTAGTATATACGAAACCTGAAACACGTGTCTAGTATTTTTATGTAAAGAATCTAAGTACAAAATTCCAAAACTGTATCATGAAAAATCACAAAGTTATAAGCTTGTTCTGTTACCTGGTTGTCCGCACAAAAACGTGGTCACCACGCGGCGCCGACACGCACGCGCCTCCAGCGTCTTCTTGAGCTCATTGATCAAAATAATTTACCTAAATGATTGCGATAGGTACTTAGTGTCGCTCGGTCTCCAACTTGTAATCTTTTTAAAATATTTTTGGGACAAAATATAAGATGGTTTAAAAATTATTGGAATGGATTCAGTTACTTATTCTGAACAAACTATATTCAGGTTTCGCATATACTAAAAATAATGTTGAGATAAAAATAAATGTTATATTGAAGGGAATTCAATGTGATAGAAGAGTTAAAGATATAAGAATATTACTGTACTGTATTTTGCTCTTTTGTGATTAGTAATCTAATGCTTGCTGGGTTTTTCCAGTACGAGATTTTCAGTAATTTTGACTGTTGGTCTGCCTCGTTGATCTAGTGGTCGTAAGTGCGGCTGCTGGGCATGAGGTCCTGGGTTCGATTTCCAGGTCGGGCAAGGTGTTTTTAGGAGCTACGGAGTATGGGTTTGTGGCCGGTTGATAACAGCTCGCCCTCTATTACATGAAACACAAATGGCGAAATGTAGGTGTCCTGGCACATCTCTGCCTAACCCTTCGGGGCTTTCAGGCGTGATGTTGTGTTATGAATTTATCAGCAGTACCCCGGGGTCTGGTGACCTCCACAAACTCATGGCCTGCTCCAGTCTTGCATAGATGAAGCCCGTGTCCCAAGAGTAAGATCTTTATTAGGCTGATATTTAATGGAAATTGGCTCGCCCAATAGGACTTCAAAATAATGTGGGTGTCAGTGGCGAAGGTTCCATACACCTCGATTCCTACCGGATTCCCTTTGAAAAATGGCACAGTCAGTATTCTATAGAGAAATAATATAATCACACTAAACATTTGCACTCCGGCTTACTTCTTCAAAAATTGACGCTTCGCTACTTACTGTGGTGGTGGGTGTGCTAAGGTACTCTGCCTAATTTTTCGGGGATTATCAGGGTGATATTATGTTAGTAATCTTTTTTTAAATTGATCTACTTAATTTTTCACAAAAGAGCAAAATATATGATTTTATTGTGTAAGAAAACAATAATCTATTGAATGCATGATATTTATGGAAATAAAATAATGTGATAAATATTTTTTACTTTGGAATTAGAAAATATTGATGTTGTCTATGATTTTGTTTTGTTTCTCCTTCGGTGCACCTCTGCTTGTCCTTTTGGGTATTACAGGCGTGATCTTCTTAGCATATCGATGGCAAATTAAATGGAATCGGCCCAGAATATGGCAGTGGCACCATCAGGGGCTTCCATAAACTCCTGTAAAGTGCAAACATGGACGGATGGATTGGACGACACTGTTGGCGCAGTGGCTAAGCGATCGGCTGCTGCGCTGTGTGTCGGGGGTTCGATTACCGACCGGGACTAATAATTGTATGACCTACCGGACCTACCTGGTAGTTGTTCCGGGTCTGGCTGTTTGTGTATGTGAGTTTAAATGTCTGTAAACGCACCAACGATACAGGAGCAATTCCTAGCGCGGGGCAACGTATAAAATCTTCACCTGAACAGGTTTTCCTAGCTTCGGCCAAAATCTATTTGAAGCTTCCAGGGTTTCTTCCATGGCAACACGTGTCCAGATGGTAGATTTTCAGCAAGTGTCACAAATGGGTTGGGTAGGAGAACAGTGTCTAGACCAGGGCTGTGCAACATCATTTTATGGAGACAAGTTTAGTATTTTTGTAACCGTAGCGGGTAAAATAAATGCAATATGACCCTAAATTTAAATAAAACAAGCTTCGCCGGATTAGACTGCGATGATGCGGTCTGCATTAGCAGGTAGGTGACTTAGGCCCGGTGCCCATTGGCGGCACAGCATGGCAAGGTATTTTTAGGCACCGAATAAAAATATAACTTAACGTATGGAAATAAAGTTGAAATTTCAATGATAACGGTCGTAAGTACAAAACAATACCGTGGTATGTACTGGCGACCGTTAACATTGAAACTACAACTTTATTTCCATATCATAAGTTATATTTTTATTTGTCGCCTAAAAATACTTTGCCATGACGTGCCGCCAATGGGCGCCGGGCCTTAGGGCGGGTAGGTAAATAATAACTCCATAACTCACTTTGGGTCATTATTTAAACAATGTTCGCGCAATATTTATTGACGTCTGAAAAAGTTTTAAATAGCTCGCGGGCCGGATGAAAGGCCTATGCGGGCCGGATGAAAGGCCTATGCGGGCCGGATGAAAGGCCTATGTGGGCCGGTAGGTGGCCCTGGGCCCGTATGTTGGACGGGCCTGGTTTAGACAAATGAAATGAAATATAAGATAACATTTTCAAAAAGTTTTTATTACAAAAAAGATGTTTACATTTGTTATGAGCACATAATATTTACAACCAAGACTTGTTACCTTATGGCAGTGCCATATAATATCCGTGCTTAATAAATATTTGACTTCGAGCTTCAGGTAGACTGTCACGCATGTATTTATCTCGATTTACATTGGTCAAGTGTTTAGCGTAGTAGGTAAGTACACTGACTAAAGACAACCCCACCACCTCCCATGGCCAACAAGGGTAAGGACTGGAGTAAACCGATCGGACAGTAGCCAGTAGCGAGTCAACAGGCACTGTCTAGGTGCTCGCCACTGTCCTCGACCAATGTAAATTGGGTTTTAGTGGCAGAGACGACGCTCTACAAATTTTAACTTTTTCCAAACCTCGATGCCCCATATTTACGGCAGCATACTGATTTTTTAACTACATAATTTTATTTATCTAGTGTGGCCTCTGTGTTTTAGAATGTATTTTTAAATCAGTTTGAATTCCAGCCTTTTTGGCTTTCGGTCTAACTAGATGCCGCTTAGAACAGGGCGAATAGGGACGAGAGGGCGAATCGGGGCAAAATAATGAAAGGCAGTTGACGTTAGTGTAATGTAATTTGTTAAATACAGGGTGTAAACAGACCCTTCACGAAGCCGTCAACCAAGCACTATGTACATCAAACTAAGTAACTTTACGCAAAATTTATTGCTGGGAAACGACTTTTTTTGAGGTGAAAATATCACGTTTTACGCTGATGGAAGGATTGAATAGTACGGGGGTCGTGGAGGTGTTTAAAGTAAAAATCTTACATTAAAAAAAAAGGTATTTAAAAAAAAAAATGTAAAAAAGTTGGAACTTTGACCCCCAATTTCTCCGTAACTAGAAGGTTCTCAGGTATGGTCTAGAACAAAAAAAATATCGCAATGACTGGGAGAACAAGTGCTTTTCGGCTTCGTTAAGGGTCTTGTTACACCCTTTATAAATTACCAATTCGAATACTTTATTAGTACCAAATTAAATGAATTCAACGTTGAAAGCATTATGCAAGTTTTGCGTTGATTCACTCCTACCTATGTCCATATTCACCCTGTTTTAGGGAATTAACAATTGCGACTGAATTTCCTAATTTTAGAAATATAATAATATATTTTATTGCTTTTATTGAGTCTATATAACTAATTTTGATTAAGGTACAATTGATATATTATTGAGCGTAGTTCTGCAAAAATGTACTAACCCACATAAAAATTTCTCCCATTTTCCGAAATAATGATTTTGGATACTAAACGTTGATTAATTAAAAATCTTTTCAATATGTGTTGGATGTTACTTGACAGATTTCACTGAATAGTAATATGCCACATTTAGAATATTGGCTTAGTTTGACATATTTAACTGAATGTTGGTTAGCTCATTAAGGCAGAATTACGTCTTTTTTTGTTTTTCTACGTATACTTTATACGATAAAAATATCAATCTTGGTATATTATTAAAATGTTTATGTTATGCAATCAAAAATGTCAGAATTACATATTAACGGTTATCTATAGCACCATTTCGTGGCAGTTCGTGATATGTATATGACTATGAAGAGTGAGAGATAGAATCCAACTAAAATGAAGTTTCAAAAAATGTTTACTTGAATAATGAAAAGATAAAAATTTCTAAATAATGCAGAAATAACATAATCATGCGTCGCCCACTGGTGAATCGCATCGAGGTATTTAGAGTCGAGGCGTGGGCATAGTGTTACCGCATCTCGACTTCGCCCCACCCGTGACTCAAGTATACATATAACGCCATATTATGTTTTAATTTAGCAGCAGACCGCACAGCTTTTCCGTAAATGACTCCTGAGGGACCAACATAGTAATCACGAAAAAAACACCTATGTGATAGATGCTGTTTGAGCGCACTGTCTTTTATTCATCAGGATAAGCTATATGTGGGTGACGCACAGTGTGGAATCTCGCAATCTAGGGGGATTTAAATCAAAATATAAATTTTAATAATAACCTATTTATACCTAAGACCCTATCTGTCACTGTTACATATTAGAAATTCTTGTAGGTAGGTTAAAAAAATATTTGAAGTGGGTAGATTATAATCGTTGTACCCTTACAATACGAACAACGATATTAAGGTGGCAGCTTCACTTGAGATTACTGGTCAAATTAACGTATAGTCTTGTTTATTGGTTTATTATTGTGTTGTGTATATCTTTCAAGGTAAGTTAAGAGTGTATTTTATTTAAGTAATAATTAAACATTGATCTCATAACATCATTTGAAAGTACAGTTAAATTAAGCATTTTTTTAGAGATTATTTGAAAAACAAAAGGTGTAAAAAAAATGACCTGAATAGCCAGGTGTTTTTATTGTTTTAATTTATAGTTTAGAGTCTTAACTTTTGAGAATAATTTATAAAACTTGCTATTTTGTGCGACCGCCATAATTTTTTTTTCGGTTTTCAGAATGACCTCCGAAATTACAAAAACACTAGAAAAACGTCACCAATACCGACCTACTTAATAGGCTTCTTATATTATCAGACCCCTTGATATCCAGCTTAAGGCTTATAATGAAGAGAAAACGGATTCCTCTAGATCCTGATGTCCTAAAATTGCTTTCTGTACCCAGCATAAATGAGGCCAAAAGTGGAATTGGTGACTAAAATAACAAAATTAATTCATTTCCCATTTTTTTAAATTCAACTTTATTTTCTATTTGAACACCAATCAATATTATTTTTAACTTGCATCTTTTATTTAATTAAATTTGGAATTAAATCCTGCTAGATTGCGGGATTCCCACACTGTGCGACGGGCCTAGAGGTAGTTAAAAACTTTTGTTGGTAAACTGTGCCGATTCGTATTGATGACAAACGTTCTTATAATGGTTTTTTCAGGGCACATTGCCACTTTCAAGATTAAAGTTCTGGCCAAACTGCGTATCCCGTGTAATGTGATGGGATGAAATCCGGAGAATGTTTTAAACAGACGCTAGTAGTCATACGTCGTTTGACTTCGTAATCATTATAACAATTAAGCGTAGTTCTGCCAAAATGTACCAACTCACATAAAATAAGTCTCGCGTTTTTCGAATTTGTAATGACTTTGTTTTAATAAACACTAATGAATTTTAAATCTTTTAAGCATACGTTTTGGATATTTTCTGGATACTAATATTACATTTAGAATGGTGGATTAGTTTGACGTATTGACGTTGGCACATTACGGCAGACGTCTAATTGACGTGCGCAGTCTCGTCTCATCCCACGCGGGATTCGCCTCAGTGTTGCCAGAGCTTAAAGTTTTTGCTTCACAATTGCATACCAAATTAATATCGCCCACAAAAAGTTTATAAATATTTTCAGCTCAAATTCCATGTATCTAAACAACTTAACGCGAAACAACTTAAACTTAATAAAAATTTGCTTGATGTTACATTCATTCTTAAATTCTTCTTTGTCTTTTACCAAAACCTCTTTGACACTACGTAATATTATAGTTTTGTTGCTAATTTTAATAATACCTTAATAATAGGAACCGAAAACTAAAAAAATGTATAAACAACCTTTTAGTGAAGTACCAATACGACATTTTTTTTTAAATTTAAATTTGACTTAAATCTTTCACTCAGAAAATAAAACTAAAAACTGAAAAAGAAAAAACTTCAGAAAATTCCTTCCCGGTCTCTCAAAGCCTAATCAATTAAATTACATGTCAACTGTCATGTTTGTCTAAGTCAACCAATCCCAGTGTCAGTAGCTCACATATAATTTGACAGTTTTAAATTGACCAGTCGTTCAGAAATACATAAATAAAGGTACCTCCTTATGACAAGGAACGCAAAAAGATTGTGTGGCTAAGTCATTATAAGCAAAGAGATTTAAAATACTTTAGAGAGGCTATCATAAGAAATGTCATAGTAAAAAGTGATCCCATGTGTGTTGCCATATAGTTAAAACTCTACCGACAGTAACCAGTTGGTCCCGTCTATCGTAAATATATTAAAAAGTCTTTGATTACAAGCAAAAACGAATATTCGAGCTTTAAATTGAAATTTTAGTGCATTTTATGCCTTAGCTATATTTTTTTTATTTTTTTATTTACTTTTTTGCTACTCAAACTCACCCCGCATTGCTAAAAACCTGATCAAGTTTCTGATGTTATTAATGAGCTGTCGACATTGGATGACCAAAATATTTACAACCAATGACAGTACATAGTATAGAATTGACAACAGAAATTGAATAGGCTTTTACAAAAACAGGGCGAGCCTTATAATATTAATATACAACGTGAAAATGTAATATATAATATATATTAAAAATAAGTTTGTATATAAATTATATAAAGTTGAAGCGGGCCCTGTCACAATTTTTTTTTATAAATAATCCTGCATTCAGGCTATTTTGAAAATTTACTTGCCTGAATTAGGAATGCTCCAACACAATTATGAATAAAAAACGTCCAGGCTGCGCTTCAACTTTCCATCCTGTATATTTGACCTTAAGCAACATATTTTGCAATTATAATTAACTTTTAATTGCTATGTTTTGTGCGGGGCGGAAAAATCTAATTTTTAAATAATTTCCTAAGTGTTTTCATTAAAAGAATCATATAATAAATTTCATCGTTTTTAATAAATCTATCTGGGGCTCTTTGGAACTAAAGAAAACGTACTTACTTTTATAGTAAGACACACTAAGTTTGTCAAAAACAAATAAATTGAGTCCCGGATTGGAATTAAACATATTTAATTTGATTTCGTTTAAAAAATAAGAAATATTACAGAATATAGTCTGTAATATTTCTTATTTTTTCGGATATTATTTTGAGAGCTCGTAAATAAGTATAAACTTACAAGAGACAGAACAAACAGTTTTTTAATGTGCAAACAATTAGTATAGTTATTTATTGGCTTGATATCTGCTGCCCACTTATTCTATTTACCCAAAATTTCCCCACCAGAGGTGTAGGATGAACAAAAACTAAGCTTGTGCCTGTTTTCGCAGATTTATGCAGAAATTAAAATAAAAAGTTAGAAAAAAATGGCCAACAATTTTTTTTTCTTTCATTATATAAAGTTTAGAACAATTGCAATATAATAACAATATTTTTTTTAATTATATTTAGTACATTTATCCGTCATTAAATTCTAGCTTGGCAGTTTCAATATTAATTTTGAATACATTTTTATTCCCTATTGCTAACAATTTTGATATCAACCAGTACTTTTGTATTGTACATTTAAATTCAAATTCAGAATGCATATTTAAACTTACGGAATTTTCCTGAAGACGGCTGATTTGCCGCCATTTTGTTTTTTCTTCAGTCAGTTTGGATTCAGCTTGCAGTGGACGCATATCGGGATAATTCTGGTAAAACCATGCCAACTGCCTGGAAGAATTGTGCAATCTAACATGAGCTTATTAACGACACCGTCCGGTGGTAGGAAAAATGGTTGGGATGGGTAGGGGAAGGGGTAAAGAGAGGTTAGGATTTCAAACAAAAAGGTCTTAGAAAGGTCTTAGCTTAGATTAGCATATGATTAAAGTAGTATAGATACGTCAAGTACATTAAAAAATAAACAAGTAAAGGCATGGATATGTTTTTTTTTATTCAAACCGATAACGTTTGCTAAAGAACTGTGTTTTTATTTGTTGGGGCTAAAATCCGAGCCGAAATTAAAACAGTAAAGCGAAATTGAGACGAATTAAGTAGGGTAAGTAAATGGCAGTGGCTGGATGGCAGGAAATAGGGTAAGGGCAATAAGGGTCAGGGAAATTAAGGGTAAGGGTAGAGTCCCGATTCGACTCGGATAGGCAGAAGATTCGTGTTTAAAAATCATTAAAACTATAAAAGGCTCCTTCTTTGATTGGTTTAAAGTAATTGAGCTTTCATAAATTAAGCCTAAGTTCAATAAATAATTCGCTTGACTACCCATGCAAATAATTAAAACGCGATCTTTATCCCAATAGAACACACTTTTTTTTTAATCTGAAGAATTTTGAAGTAAATTCTTAAAGAAACGCTCATTTGTTTCAAAAATTCGTTTATGTATGTAAATACAGGCCAATAAAAAAAAGGTTGTGAGTGTGTTACGGAATCACCCTGCTAGGATGTCTTCCAAATTTAAAATAAAAAAAAAAACGCTTCAATCTGGAAATTCTTCCAAATTTAAATGCCAGAAAGAAAGGCTTCTATGATTAATAACCGAAGGGTTATCTTTGCAACATACTCACTTTTGCCTATAATTTTAGTATTAAATATGATCACTAAAGCAATAGTCGCTAGAGAGTAGTATAATAAAATAGAATAGAAATAGAAGTAGTAACATAGTAAAATGACAATATTAGTAATTGTAGCGAATGTACTCATTACAGAGTCCACTTTTATTACCTCATTTTCAGCGCGTTCTTCGTCGCTCTGGTACTGGACGTCTAATTCCGAACTGTTTACGCTGTTCTCCCAGTCTTCGGAGGATTCTATTGATGATGCGTCTAAGTCGATTTCAGCTAAAAGACAAAGTATTTTCATGAAAATGATTTGTTTATGACAATTTGATGTAGTTGTGCTATAATGCGCACATCTCTTATTTAGTTAAATATGTCAAAGATGGCGTTTCTACGATATGTGTTTAGAATCCCGGCTTGCCTTACAATCAAAAGTGAGCCAATTTCATCATCTGCCTAGCCTTTTCCCAATTATGTTGGGGTCGGCTTCCAGTCTATCCGAATGCAGCTGAATACCAGTATTTTACATGGAGCGACTGCCTATCTGACCTCCACAACCTAGTAAGTACTGGGTAATACGATACCCCTTAGTAAGACTGCTTGTCAGACTTTCGGGCCACTGACTACCTAACGACTGTCAAAGATCTACAGTTAACAGCCGGGAACAACAGCTCAACGTGCTTTATGAGGCACGGAGGAAACTCGGTGTGAGTCTATTATTGATAAGAAAAAAAAAACATTTTATAAAAAGCAAGAATTTATTGGTTCAACTATCAAATATTGGTCCAACTGTCGGGCAATGCATAATGACCCGAATACCACCCTTGACAAAAAATATAAGGGTGTAAAGTAAATAGACCCTTAACATATGCGAAAGGCACTTGTTCTCCCCGTCTTTGCGATCATTTTTTTGTTCTAGACTATACCTGGGATAGAAGGTTCCCAGGTATATACATCAAACTAAGTAACTTTACGCATAAATTATTGCTGGGAATCGACTTTTTTTTGGGGTGAAAAATCACGTTTTAAAGTAGGACTCGATGGAAAGAAAAAATCTTACATTAAACACATGTATTTAAAAAAAAAACTAGTGAAAAAGTTGGAACTTTGACCCCCAATATCTTCGTAACTAGAAGGTTCCCAGGTGTGGTCTAGAACAAAAAAATGATCGCAAAGACGGGGAGGACAAGTGCCTTTCGGATGTGTTAAGGGTCTATTTACACCCTATACAAGGTGTAACATAATAAACGCAAGACCTCCCGTGTGGTCTCTCGCACCATGAAACTAAACATCTTTTGTTCTACGAGTTCTTGAAATTCGCAAAAAAAAAAAAAACTTTCTATAGGAACGGACGCAATCAGCTGATCCACATGTATGGTAAAACTAAAAAAACAGTTATGAATTTCCAAAAGTCATAGAACAAAAGCTGTTCAGTTTCATGGTCTGAGACACCACAAGAGAGGTCTTGCGTTTATTATGTTACACGTTGTATATGTCCAAAATTGCTCTAACTTTCAGGCGTTGATCCATACGTCAAGGTTTGGTATTAATAGTTGAAATATCAATAAAGTATTTACCAATAACTATAGGTTCATTATGCCTGTTGGGCGGGACGGCTTGCAGCCGCAGCGCGGTCGCGTTGATGGCCAATGCTTGGGCTCCGTGACGACTGCTGCTCGACTGCTGCGACAGGTCCTGCAGGGTCCCGTCTGTTACTGGCAGCTCTTCGGTGTATCTCACTAGGGGGTGTTCCTGAAAAAATGTATTGAATCTTTTCTTAATTTAAACGTTTTGACACTGTTTCAAGCTTTCACGGTTTACAACTAAACTTATACTTATATAAGTGACAGTATAAGTTTAAACGTTTTGAGTATAGGATCTAGGAATTGATCAAACCGACATGGGGTCGGCTTCCAGTCTAACCAGATGCAGCTGAATATCAGTATTTTACATGGAGCGACAGCCTATCTGACCTCCACAACCCAGTTAGTTCTGGGTAATGCTGACTGATCGTCAGACGTTCGGGCCACTGACTTCCTGTAACGACTGTCAAAGATCTACAAATAAAAGCCGGGACCAACGGCTGAAGATGGAAGCGCCAGGGAAGCGTGAGATATTTTTTTTTTTACGCTTTTTGTAATTTGCAGGCCAGTGTCAGACTGTATGATGAAAAATGAGTAGTGCAAGTAACACGTATGTAGATACAGAATTGTAATCATTAAAATCATCAATACAACCCTCTAAGTTCATTTAACCCTATTCTGTAACTATTTCATGAAATTCATTCAATGAGGTATGCTTTAGAACCTTCCAGTTACGGAGATATTGGTGGTCAAAGTTCCAACTTTTTTTTTAAATACTGGTTTTTAAGGTTATAACTTTACTTTAAGTACCTCCAAGACCCGTTTACTATTCAAAGCATCCATTAGCGCAATGTTTTGAGTGCGTTACATTGAGTTGGACCGTAAAATGTGATTTTTCGACCCGAAAAAAAATTATTTCCCAGCAATAATTTTTTCATAGGGTTACATAGTTTGACGTACAGAATGCTTGGTTGACGGCTTCTTAAAAGCTTCGTTTACATTTTGTATACTTACAGGATGAGTTAATTCACAAATGGGGTTGAAACGTAGGTCGATCATCTCGAGAACGGCAAGGTAACATGTGTCAAACTCCGACGGAAGATAGGATATCTGCAAATAACAGAACAATACACATTTTAATTGACTTAAAATTAAGAATCTTCTTACTTCCTCTTACAACTATTATAAATGCGTATCGTCAGCGTCAGTGGTGTAGCTAGCATGGGTGACACCCGGTGCGGATATTGTAGGTGTCACTCCAAAAATCAATCAAAAATGAAAATAAAAGTAATAAAATCAAGGTAACGTTCAAGATTGAAAAGGAACGGTACATCTAATGTCACCTGCACCTTCCTACATCGAAAGGACTATAGTGGCGGTTATGCAATCTGCCACAGTTTTACGAAATTTTATAGGTGGCACTACTAATGTTCACGGTCAGGTGTCACTCCTAAGTGGGTGACACCCGGTGCGGCCGCCCCCGCCGCCCCCCTCTAGCTACGCCACTGATCAGCGTCGAGCAGATATACGGCGAAGCGAGCACCGTTATATGGTTGCAGTTCCATGGACCCGAACGAACCGCTAAGCTTCCAAATTTATTGCGCGAACCGCCAGTCTGTGGAATTCACTGCCGGCTACTCTGATCCCTGCCCCCGTAGCATGACCACCGTAGACAAGGATTTCTTTGACGGAAGAATCGATAGAATGACAGATAGTGCAAAGAAATCTGTCATTGTGTCGACACAAACTGTAATTTTGTCGATTCTTCCGTCAAAGAAATCCTTGTCTACGGTGGTCATGCTACGGGGGAGGATCATTATAATCTGGATCTGTTCAACGCTCGAGTGAATCGATTTCATCTAGACAAGCGTGCTCCACTCTAGGTCACATCATCGCTTTCATCAGGCGAGTTGGGGCCAAACGCAAGCCTATCACAGGTCACTGCTGGTCATAGGCCTCTTCCAAAGTCCCCAGTTGCGTCACAACACCTAATTCTCCGCTCCCGCATCCACTGTATCCCGCCCCCCTTTTTTAAAGTCGGCGGTTCCTCTAGCTGGGGGCGTCTCACACTACGCTTGCACGCGATCGCCACTCAAGGATTCCATTGGACCAATTCACAATGGTCAGAAAATTGCATAATGAAATTAAAGAAATCATATTGGAAGTGAATGAGGAAAATGTCGTGAGGAAAGTTTTGAATATGGATGGATATCAGAGTAGAGGAAGACCAAAGAAACGATGGATGGACTGTGTGAAAGGTGGATGGGGTGACTTCTGAGATAAGGAGTCATAGAGAAGTATGGAAGAAAAATCACATGCTGCGTCAACCCCTTGGGATAAGGGCCGGAGAATGACGATGATGACATTGGAATAGGAACTGATAGACGCCACCAAAGATGCTAAACTCTTAGCCGAATTATTAGTCAACTGAATTTAGATCGCCACTTATTTATTTGAGAAAACATGTACAACATAACATACAAATCCAAGCTATTAATTGCACAGTTAAAAGAAACATATTTACAACAAGGAACGATAAAAAATCTATTAAAAGTATTTATTTTTTAAAGAGGTAAAATTTACTATTAATACTAACGGGATATTTACCATGCTTACTGTTTTCTATGAGTTCCCCACACACGCACAGACAGTTCACAGTAAACATGGTAAATATCCCGTTAGTATTAATAGTAATGTTAGTGACCATGATAGTTTAAAATCTTGAGGTAAAATTTGTTTGTAAGTTTGTATGTAGGGACTAATCTCCGTAACGAATGATCCAATTCTAAAAATTCACTGGCAGAAAGCTTCATTATTCGTGAATGGTATATATGTATACTATACATATATACCATTATAATTTATAGCCTATACATTGTATAGGCTATAAATTATAAAGGGTGTAAATAGACCCTTAACATAGCCGAAAGGCACTTGTTCTCCCCGTCTTTGCAATTATTTTTTTTTTCTAGACCATACCTGGGAGCCTTCTAGTTACGGAGATATTGGGGGTCAAAGTTTCAATATTTTCACAAGTTTGTTTTTAAACACAATCATGTTTTTAATGTAAGATTTTTACTTTACACACCTCCACGACCCCCGTACTATTCAATCCATCCATCAGCACAATGCTTTGAGTGCTTTCCATCGAGTCCTACCGTAAAACGTGATTTTTCACACACAAAAAAAAATCGATTCCCAGCAATAATTTTTGCATAAAGTTACTTAGTTTGATGTACAGAATGCTTGGTTGACGGCTGTGTGAAGGGTCTGTTTACACCCTGTATTTATATCATGTATTAGCCGAGCTATCACATTTTTCGCGAACAAAGTCGCGGGCGAAGTGCTAGTATAAAATAAAATACTTAAATATAACAAGAAAAAGTCTTTTATGCATCATAGAACAAACACAAGAAAAAAATCATCTTTCGTTCATTTTGTCACAGAAACACAAACATCTCGATCCACGAACCGTCTCGAGGCAAATAAAATCACACTCCGTGTCAATGACAGTAGAGCATTCATTGACACACTGAGAAGGTATAACATTGGTACTTGCCTGGTTGCGACCCCATTTCTATGGCCTGGAGGTCAAAGATGCCTTTAGAAAGTGGACTGCTTAACCTCCAGGCCATCGCCACAAAAAATATATAATTTAGCCCACAAAATTATATTATTTATAAACCCCATGACCACCCAGAAAAACTAATTTAGATTGGCTGAGCCAATCGTCAGTCTTTTGTTTCTAAAGTGTTGCTCCATTCTCCATCCCGTTTAACGTTTTTACCAGACTGCCAAGGAAGTGTTATGTTTTTCAAGCGTATCTTGTATGTTTCTTTGTAAATTTCTTTATTACCACGTATATTCCAAATAGCTGGATAGATTTCGACAATTAAGATATAGTCATATTCGTCTTAAAACCCCAAGTGTCCTTAGATAGATGTTTGAAAAAAAAACAACAAAATGTTGGATTTTTGGCGCGTCATAGTAGTACGTTAATAAAAAAAAATAACCAAACCTATCGAGTTCCCTACTCGATAGGTTTGGTTATTTTTTTTTATTAACGGAAAAACAAAGGAAATTAAAAAGGGTTTCCAAAAATATATATTTATAAATTATATGTTTAAATTTAATTAGGAATAATATAATAATAATAATATTTGCAGACAAGTTTTTGATTTTTCTAATTATGTAACTTGGTTACGAAATAAGTTTATCTTAGAGTCCCCCGCCCACCACGACTTTTTGCGGCGAACCAAACGCAAAAAGGCCGTGATAGTCACGATGCTGTCGATAGCTGTGTATAGTAGACACTTAACCTTCGTGGTAATTTATGAAGTAACTGGCACGTTGTAAATGAAAAGGAAATAAACTCTTCTTCTTATTTTGTCGATGGAAAATTTTCATTAAATACATATATTTGGCCCAAAATTCAGCTATGCGAACTCCGGTCGCTGATGCAGTCATCAGATCGTCAAGTGCGCAGGTGTCAGGGCATGCAGCGCAAGATGGAAGGTAGGCCATTCTCTGTGGAGACACACATGAGATCTGAGTCCTCCATGAACCCCCATCTGAAGAGATTGTCTTTGCTACAGCCGACTTGGGTTCGGAGTCTATTCAGAGATTTCGACGGAGACGGCTGGACGAAGCCGTCAGGGGGCTTAAGCAGCTCCCGCCAGAGATAAATTCTTGCTGTGGAGGCATTGCTATTAGCTGGACCAGCTGAGCCAACGGACCCAAAAAAGCTTTTACGACTTTCATCCTCTGGGGCACTGAGACGTAACTGCGCACTGGGTGGCGTGAGTCAGCTTGTAGCTTCGTTCTCTCAGCGCGGCTGGCTATGGTCCTACGATCCTTTGGAGGCGCTGTCCCATAAATCGGCAGCTTCAAAGCTGCATCCATCAGATTGGCCTGGGCAGAACGGTCCTATACTGGGTCAGCATATTCGCCAGGGGAGAAGCCAAGGGCCATTCCAGTTGTTCGTAGAACTTGTGGGGTCGCCCCCATTTGGTAGATGTAAGGCGGCGCAGAAGGTTATTTCTGGCATGCACCTTCGTTTTATAGTTTAGCAATTATTTTTATAGGTAAGCGACCGGTCTAAAGTTATTATTAATACTAGAAACTATGAGTTCCCGATATTTCAGCGCTGTTGCAAGCACCATGATCACGGATAAACTGAAGTTATTGCGGGTGGGTGTTTATGAGCAGACATATCGGTCTACCCTCTTTCTTGTTCGTTTTTTGCACTCAGCACCGCTACCACTGTCACTCGCAACTAGATTCTGCTCCCGACACACGAAACTCACTGTGTCCGCTCGCGAACTTTTTTCGGCCCTTGATAGTTTAAAATCTTATATCGGTCTAAAGTTATACCGAGGTATTTCGCCAATAGCCAATAGATGTTTAGTTTACGACCTACTGTTTCGGAGATGGAAAACGCACTATGGCAAATTAACACTAATTCTTAAGGTGGAAGCGCCAGTGTAGCCCGCGAAATTCAAATCTTCTTACATTTTTTGCAATTTGCAGGTAACAAATACGGCTTACGGATTCGCGACCGTAACAAATACGGCTTTACTGAGTTAAAATCATCAATACAACCTTCTTAGTACATTTAAACCCATTGAATGACTTTTTCATAAAGGGTGTCAATAGACCCTTAACACATCCGAAAGGCACTTGTTCTAACCGTCTTTGCGATAATTTTTTTGTTCTAGACCATACCTGGGAACCTTCTAGTTACGAAAATATTGGGGATCAAAGTTCCAACTTTTTCACAAGTTTTTTTTTAAATACATGTTTTTAATGTAAGATTTTTACTTTACACACCTCCACGACCCCCGTACTATTCAATCCATCCATCAGCACAATTGAGTGCTTTCCATCGAGTCCTACCTTAAAACGTGATTTTTCACCCAAAAAAAAAAGTCGATTCCCAGCAATAATTTTTGCGTAAAGTTAAGTAGTTTGATGTACAGAATGTTTGGTTGACGGCTATGTGAAGGGTCTGTTTACACCCTGTATAATAGTAGCGAGTTATGTTCGATTATGTGCCGCAAAAAATGTTTGCGTCACAAATGATCACTAGACATCACTGACATCAGTGAAAGAAAATATCGTGAGGAAACATAGACTTGTAGGTATTAGAAGTCTGATATCTCCGATACGCCTAGAGCAAGTGGTGATTAATGCTCGGGCCTTATCTGTTTAGAATTGGCCTTTGTCTTTTAGTCGGTCAGTAAGGCCAGTATTCTTGTTTATTCCAGTACACAGGGCCACATCAAGCTACACATTTCCAGTGTAACACGGCCTCGTTTTGAATAGATTTTCCATACAATGAGAGATCCTTCATAAACTGGTTTTGTATAGCTGCTTGGCCGCCGTGTGTACCATGAATCGTGGGTATGTTTACTAACACGAATCTCAAATAGACAAACGAACAGTCTGAGTCGAAATATCTGATTCATGAGTGAAACGCAGCCGCGAATTAGACACTGCTGTGTGCACCGACCTTGTCTTCAAATTAACAAACATTAGTAAGGCTACTTAGGTAGCTGCCCCAGTTCTTGGTTGACAATGGTGACTGCAAAATCGCAATGTCGCAATGCAAATTCAGCAATTCGGCAAGTTGATCATCTGGCTTCCAGACTAACCGGATGCAGCCGAATACCAATATTTTACATGGAGCGACTGCCTATCAGTCTGATCTCCACAACCCAGTTAGTACTGGGTAATACCATATCTCTTGTAAGACTGGTTGTCAGACTTTCGGGCCACTGACTACCTATAACGAATGTCAAAGATCTACAAATGACAACCGAGACCAACGGCTTAACGAGCCTGTTGTCAACTGGGCACAAATCCAGACTCTGTGGCTGCTACTGAGAAATTCCTGATAGAAAGACCCACCTCACTTTGCCCGACCTGGGAATCGATTCTAGGACCTTATGCTCAGCAGTCGCGCTTGCGACCACTAGACCAAGGAGGTAGTACATTTATGACTGCCTCAGACCAGCGAGGCAGTCAATCGATATACCAATGTCATATTTTCATAGTAAACGCCTAGGGTGAGATTATAACGTAAAGGTAATGCCTGTTTTCATCAACCATCACCTAACAAAGTGCCCCCTAGGCTTAGGTGGCCCCTAAAACCAGCCGCTGCCTAATTTTATTGTCAACAAGCTAAGTAACACTGCAAGGGCGACCAAAACCTTATTTTTATCGACATTGTTTTAGATTGTGTTTGATCCCAATATTCCTTTTAATTTAATTTATAATCATCTAAGTGTAAATAATATTACGTGCTTTGATTACCAATAAAACAAATATCTGAATGCGGAAGAAATATGTGTTAACTATAAACATATTCTAATGCGCAACATAGAACAGGTTACAATTATGTAGCGCGAAGGTCGCTTGAAGGCAAATTGATATAAAAAATTGAGGATAATCTTAGCTAGTTATTCGTTACATAAACATTAATCTTAGTCAACGGACTGACGACTCGATTTACGTACAGCATACAATAGGGTGACTGGTAATTAGTGACCGATACTTAAACACGTGATTGTACTCATGATAACAAACAACTTTTTTTTTAAACGGCTAACAGCTGATAGGTCACAGGCGGCAAGAATTTCATACGGCTGTTGTGTTATTGTGGTAAAATTTTACTGAATGCATTTTAATTATGAAAGTTTAAACGGTACTTTTAATGTCTTTTTTATTTGTCTGTCTGTCTATTTGTTCCGGCCAATCTCCGAAACGCCTGGACCGATTTTGACGGGACTTTTACTGGCAGAGAGCTAGGCGTAGGAGTACCTACTACTTTTATTTTAGAAAATGGATAACTCCGATTCAGATATGGAAGTAATATTTTCATAATAATTTCACGCGGACACATATCGCGGACAACAGTTAAGTTATATGATATAATAGGACAAATTACCTGATTATTATTGAGCTGTAAGAACATGAGGTCGACACACTTGAGTATCGATATGGGGAATTCTTTCACCCTGTTATTCCTGAGGTTGCAGTGCACCAGGGACTCCATGGCGTCCATATTGTTGGGCAGTGTTTCGATGTAGTTGTTTTCTAGTGTCAACCATCTGAAATTATGAGATGATTTTAGAAATTTGTATTTTACACGAGTTGCCGTGGCCGACTTGGAAATCTCTAAACAGACTTCGAACCCAAGTCAGCCAGAGCAAAGACAATCTCTGCAGATGAGGGTTCATGGACGGCTCAGACCTCAAGTGCATATGCGGCATCTCCCCACAAACAATGGCCCACCTTCCACCTTGCCCCGCATGCCCTATCACCTGCGCTCTTGATGATTTATTTACTGCATCAGTGAGCGGGGTATGCGTAGCTGAGTTTTGGGCTAAACATATTTAAACTTTTTGCCATCGAAACGCTAGGAAGATTTTAGAAATACATGTGGTACACACGGGGACAGATCAAGCTATACATTTTCGGTATAACATGGCCTCGCTTTGCATAGATTTCCCATACAATGAGAGATCCGCATAAACTGGTTATGTATAGCTTGGTTAGTTGCTGTGCGGACTGAAAGATTAAAAGTGGAATGTGAGAAATTAATAATAATGCGGAATATAATAATTAGTGTAAGTAAGGGTCTGATTCAAAAACAGTTCTCGTCGATGAGGAACGCATTGTTAGGAGGTTCCTGCCTCTAGAGCCATAACCATGGGTAGCTTGGACCCTGCACCCCATACCGACTAGCGACAATCTTAAATATTTTGCTCCTCCCTACATAATTGTTTTCTTTCATGGAAATTTCAAATCGTAATAAAAAAAATGAGCTTATTTCTAAAACTGTAAATTTCGTCGCTACTCCAAGGTGATCTCAACCCAACAAGTTTTAGTTTTCATCAAAATCGGGCTCAAGACTCCTTTGAGTATTTTGCGCTATTCCTCATAGTTTTGGATTTGGCCATCCACACCCACTTGAAAAATTCACCCTGTATATTAATTTACTAGTTTTTCAAGTACGTTTTCGAAAGATTAGGTAATGTTTATTATGGTAGAGCGTCAATTTATTTTAAGATTTTGGAATCTGAATTGTTCCGGAACATTGAATAATATTTGAACCGAGACAGGGGCAGGTATAATTATTAATATAAAGTTTAGGCTCAAAAAAACTGTGCCAAGGTATTTACTAGCTGATGTTATTGAAAACATTGACTTTGAGCCCAATTATTATGAAATAGTATAACAAACTATAGATAAAAAGTTTGTAAGGTCAAATTCAAGGTTTTATCTGTATTTCTACAAAAATGACCTTGACCAGCTCAGAAATAGGCAGCTAATTTTTTTATAACATACTGTATGAGGTCATTGTTTGTGCCAAAAAAGAATTCTGATTTTAAAAATAAAAAAAATATATTTCTGCACGTCTGCACTTTTTTGATAGCTTTTCATTAATTTGGAATTTAACATTATTCTATGAATGACTTAGACAAAAAAAATGTTATTTTTTCCATATTTAAATCAGATTTAACGTTACCTTAGTTTCGCTAAGTTGGTCATTTCCTGAGGTAAAGCAACCAGCTCATTGCCTCTAGCACCAAAAGTATCCAGTTTCTCCAACTTCCCTATTTCCTTCGGTATCTCCCGCAGCCCTATCCTGTTGCACCAGAACGCTTCAAGGTTCTCCAGCTCTCCAATCTCAGGAATCAACACATTTAAAGGATTATAGCTAATGTTTAAATTCACCAAGTTTTTTAAATGACCTATCTCTGGCGGGAGCTGCGTAATATTATTATAGTCTAACGTCAACGTTGTCAGGTTTAACAACTGTGTTATTTCCTGAGGAACCACTTTTATTTTATTTCTATGCAAGTAAAGATGTTCTACATCGGCACAGGTGTATAGCAAATCGGGTATTTCGATGATTTCGAAAGCGTTCAAACTCAGCCGGGATTTCTTTTTTACTATGGCCTGTTCGATAAGGGCCAGTATGTGATTTTCACGGATAAATTTTAATATTCCACTCATTTTTTAATCTATTTTTGGTTACATTTCTATTGCGTTTTTGAATTTGTTGTGAATATGACAGGTGTGCCTGGTTCGCGAGATTATGATAAATAAACATCTGAGTTTAAATGCAAAACATAAAAGTGAGATGTCTAGTTAAAGTTACTGCTGTATAAGAGAGATGGAAGAATAACATTGTAAACACTGCATTAAAGAGCTGGAACGTCACTTTGACATTTCATGGTGTTGCTATATGTTTAAAAACAATTTCTACTAATCCTTATATAATAGATTGATCGCTTTGTGATTGTAATAAAATTAATAAGACTTTCATACTTAAGTTTACTTTTAAAATCATTGCTTAGCATTTAGTTGATACATTGAAATAAGTAGGTTTAGAATCAGGAATTTTAAAACTATATCCCTAACAAAGTACCTCAGTGTAAAGGATCGTAATAACTGTATCGATTTTCCGCGGTAATTGTGAAAATGGCTGGCTTTTATCGCCGCCTAAATAATTAAGTGAATAAAACTATAATATCAATAATATAAGTGGCTAAAACATGTAAATCGATCATTATTATTGAGAGGAACTACAATTTGAAGCCATGTTAATTTAGTTTCACATAAATGCGAGAAAATTAAATAAATTAACATGCAGTCATATGTTTTCAAATTAATATTTTTGTTAATATTAAGTGTACAGTGTTATTCTGTAGACGCTAACGGTAAGAATTTATAAGTCTTTACTTGTAAACACGGGCATCATAAAACTAAACAATAACCTTTTTTCTTTGTTTATTCGTGCCACAAATAAACTTGTAAATCTACATTGACCTTGATTTAACTCACGCTAATGAGCTATAATTAGTTATTACATTTCCATTCATAAATCCGTGTTGTTAAAACTAAAATAACACTCCTCACCGATAGGCGTTGCTGTTTGACTATTTTTGTTTTTATTTACAGTTCACTGTACTTAATCGAAAAAAAACGCGAATTAGGACGATTATTTCTTGTGCGGTGCATTCAGACTATATTTTTTTAATGTTACAAAAAATTATTATAAAAAATTCTATTAATTACTAAGATATGATGAACTGATAAATAGACTGACTTCATTCAATAATTTCAGCCTCCCAAAACAAGAGTTCACATCATCTCCGAAGGCTAGGTGACGATGGCTACTTCAAGTCCAAGCCATCATACCGCTCTTTTCAGCCAGTATCCATCAGATATCATAAATCGACGTATCCTCGAGCTGATGATAGATCTGACTATGATATAACTTCCTATGATACGGAGTATGGTGGAGTCGTGTCGAATTTTACGTCTTCCATTTACGATGACAACCCTCAGCTGTATCCTAATCCGGAGTTTGTTTCTAGGAGTAATCAAGGTAAGTTTTATTTTATTTTAAAACTTATCATCATGACAGTGGTGGCTCAGTGGTAATGACCACTGCTCTCAAAAACGGTGCACGAAAAAATCGTGATGAAATTGGCATGTCTTAGAACCAAAAGTTCAAAGGCTCTTGATGATGCGTTAAATCTTCGAGACAGAAGGTCATGTAAAAGCGGTTAATCGGGGTGATCTTAGCTCCAATTACTAATAAATTCTTTGAAATCTGACAAAGTCACTCTACCAAAAATATGTAAAACAAAGCTACATCAGTTTATTTATTTTTCAGTTTCTTAAAACGATCTGTGTTTTACGAAATATTACTTTTCCATTTGGCAGTAATAAGCAAGACTGCAGACAACAAAGTAGATTCGGAGTCAGATCTACCAGATGACTCGTTAGCTGATGCAGATTTGAAGGAGCACAATATTATAGACAGCGTGACGTATCTGTATGGGTTCAACAACTGCCACGGAGTTAGGAACGAGTGGATGATACTGGTGAGTCACAAAAGATTTTGTTTTTGTTTTACATTCAAGATTTTTCTAGTTTGAAGGACTGGTTTCGTTTGGTATAAGTATTCTACTCTTTGGAGAGTTCCACTCGTATGTAACAGCAAGTCTTCTGTGTGAAGTTATATCGGAAGTAACTAGACGCGGAGATGGTCGATGGAGCAAGGCTTTGATCGAGTAGTGGCCGAGGTTAGGCCAAAGAAACCAGGGCTGTACAAAAAAAACGTAAAACCTGCTCGTTGGGTTGACGATATCGTCAAAGTCGCGGGAATTGGATAAGGGACGCCCAGGACCGGGAAGTGTGGCAGAAAAAGGAGAGGCCTTGACCCAGCAGTGAGTGATTCCGGGCTGATATGATGATGATGAGATACTCTTCATCTCTAAAATATAAGATTAGCATTCTGTAAAATAGTAATTTTACTTTATGATAATAATAGGCAGGGCTCTAAAGTTTACGAGCCTAATACTAATCTTCCTCTCTCCTTGAATGCCAAGTGGTCTAAAAATTGGATTATGTAGGTATGTACACCATACAAATTACAGGTATGAAAAAAAAGAGATTTTGCATAGGGTCATACAATGGGCTTCCTTATCACAGAAACAATATTTTGAAGTAATTCTCTGGGTATTTTGCAAGGGAGAAGGTAAGACAATACTGTAGGCAGTTTGAACTTTGAGTAGACTCTGTACTGTAATATTTACATAATAACACTTAATCTTCTACCAGATCTTCATCACAAGCGGCATAGCTGTGGTCTTGCTCATCAGTGCTGTCATGTGGCTGATGTGGAGTGAGTACGCAGCTGAGTTCCGTCGCACCAGCAAGCTTTACCCCATCAATATTAACTTGTGCTGCTGTTTAGCTGCCTGCACTATGATTTATATACAGGCTGTAATGGTGAGTATGAGAGCTTATGTCAGTGTAATAATTTTACTTAGTTTCGGGGTAAATAACTTTTCTCAAGTTCTTAGTACAATTTCATTAGATGCATTCAAAAGAGATGTCTCAATCACTTCTTTTTTTCTAACCGGGCTACTTCCTCAAACTGTGAGAAGTAAATAACGTCTTTTGTAAATTTGCAAATGCGAAGGAATCACACTCAAAGCATTTATTTCAAATAAACCAGTTAGTTGCAATTTTGAATTGCTATAAACAAAAATATGGAGCTATAGTCTAGCCACAAGGCATAAAAAACAGTGAAATTACTGTTATGTACATTCTAAAGCATACTTAAGCTTAGATGATATTATAAAGAAGATAACCTGGATATATTTTCTTCAACTTGTGTACAAGCAACTAAATTATCTTAACAATAACGATATTCTGCATATTGCCTAACATTTAGGTGTAAAAACAGTTAGGTGACTCAATCACAATCAGAGGTACAAGTTACCCCATTTTCTTTGAAATTAAATTTCCTTTCTTTCCCAGGGAGTATCATCCCCCTCTCAATGTGAGAGGATAGCCCTCCTCCTGCACTATACACACGTGTCCTGCGCGATGTGGATAGTGGCCCTAGCGGCGGCAGTCGCAGAATACTGTGCGTGCGATACTCTACTGCCGCTGAAGTACAACTACCTGTTGGCTTATGGCGTGCCTGCTGTTGTTGTAATGGTAAGATTTTTCCTGCATAATATTACTGCGTTGCTGAAAACCTCTTAGTAGATGGCGAAAACAGGATATTACTATGATTAAACTAATGACCAATAGTCTACACTGGCAGTGGGAAGAGGCCATTGCACAGCTGTGGAATAATGCAGTTTAACAGTAACAGTACCTGTTATTACTGCAGGAATACGCACGAAGACCAATCAAGCTATGCAAAACTAAATTAAACGGATCTCTCATTGTGCGGGAAGCTCATACAAAGCAAGGTCAACTTATACTGGATATGTTTAGTTTGATGCGTCGCCGTGTGTACTATCTAAACCTCTTAACCACGAGCTATAGGTAAGCTCCAATGCTACAACATCCTGTTGCAAGAAATTGAACTAATCTCGTAACACTATTTTATTAAATTTGGGCTACGTTCTGCAATTGTTGTCATCGTCGGCAAAGAGTAAGGTATAAGTATAAATATAAAACTAATGTCTCCCTAGGTTTTTTTTAGGAAACGAACAGTTTGAATTTCAAAATCAATAAGTATCAATATTTGTAATGAAACCCTTCTTTCAGTTCAACTACGCTCTTTCAATGGAGCACTATGAAATAAAGCACTACTGCTGGATGTCTATAGAGAAAGGCATGGTCATGGGCTTCATGGTACCAGCCATGATTTTAATCCTTATAAATACAGCCATCATCATCTTAGGCCTGCAAAGCGTAAATAAAAAGCAAGCTGAAACTTTAACGGCTAAAATACAAGAATTAGTGGATCACCATATAGCTAATTGGCCTAAAACAGATCAAAATATGGATGATAAAAATGGTAGTATTGATACGCTGGATAATATCTATACGCCAGGCAGCAGTAGGAAGAACACAGATAGTTCAGAAACGTTGGATAAAGATTATAACGCCAGCGAGGACGATTGCCATTACGTTAACATGGCAATACCGGGGGAGAATGGAGAAACCGGCAGTGAGGTGAGTTGCCATATAAAATTCAAACTATGATTTGGTAGTTTTTTATTTGACTTTAATGCACTTTTACCTTTTTAGCCCAATTTGGTTCAAGCTGCGAAAGCTTTGCATGATAAGAGCCTCTTAAATATGTTGTACATGGACAATATATCTTGGAAATGGAGCTGGAATACTGAAGGCAATGAGTTGAAGACTTATTTGAACTTATGTCTTGTGTTGGAGCCATTCTTTGCCATCAACTGGGTGATGGGTGTTGTGGCCATAGAGAACGCAGCACATTGGTCTACGCCAACGATTTACTTGGTGCTCGTCGTTGTTATGGTAAGTTTGAAATGAATAATTATACTTTTTTTTTTTTAAAACAGGTGTAAGATATAAAAGTCTAAACTCACGCAGCGGTTTCCTAATATCTATATAACTTACAGTATATTTATCTAACTACGACGATATGCACGACGCTGCCGATTGTGAAGCCGAAGACTACAGCGCCGTGCTGCGAAGCCGTTATCAGTGAGCCTACGAACCTTACAAGAAACAGGTATTTGTCTACTTTTATTACATTGCACAGTAAAACAGTACGTTGGTTACGGGATTCAATTTTCTTCTTTACTCAATGTTTATAATAACCGCTGATGTTGCGATTTGCAAATTGTTGTGCATGGTTCAAAATTTTGAGTTGAGCAACGGGAGCGAGGGGTCCTCAATATATCCTCTTGGCCTAATTGACCCTTCAAATCTTCTCGTCAAGTATGTGGAGTTTCGCTAGCTAATTTAATTTGACCCTGTAGACCCGAAAACTCTAAACTAATAGAGAAGTCTGGAAGAAGAAGTCATGCTGCGCCGATCCTAAATTAATTGGGATAAGGCCAGGACAATGATGAATACTCGAGAAGATATTATGAAACTTATAAAGTTTTCTTTTACAGAACAACAGACAGTATTCCTCTACTGGACCCCACAATCCAGCAGCCAATCGTGACCCCAGCGCCTGCGGACACCATAAGCACTATCAGTATTTAATCATTTTCGGACACCACGAGAGGTATAAAAGTACAGTCATAAAACCGACTTTACTTGTTACGAAATACAATTGAAAATCGTTCCAAAGATCGGTTCAGGAAATACCAAATTATTTTGGACTGGTTCTCAACGTATTATATAGTTTCTTTAATTATAAAAGATTGTTACGAAAAACAACCTTGACGACGGGGTAGCCCGCTAAATTTTCAAGCCCGCTATAAATTCATATAATACCATCGAATGACTTTTTCATGAAATAGTTTTCCTCGTTGGGTTTCTTATAATCAGAAAAGAGGTGATGCGAAGATGTTTGGTAGTTGGTATTTTATAGTTAATAAAATGTAAAGAGCCTAAAAGACGGCGATTTTTCGTCACAATGTGACTTTTTTACTGTTAAGCTGTGTTTATGCGACGATGAGTAATGGCGTGGCGTGAAAGAGCATAAATAGGGTCAGCCTCATTTCACACCATTATGTCTGAATAGATTTTAAATAATGATGATGTGTCCCTTTAAAAAATATTTACTGTAAAAATATAAAAGTTTGGCAGTTGAAATGGTGTGAATTGAGGTTTTATTCTAAGGGTCAACTGTAATGAGGAATTGTGTCTTCTTATCTTAATTATAACTAAAAATATTTCTTATTATTCATATCTTAATAATGTTATGTAGGTACTGAACCCTGAAAAATTCAGAACAGTATAATTCTCTCCCAAGAAACGCATTTAGAATTTAATCCTAACTATAATTATTCAACTTAAATGTGATTCATAAAAAGGAATTTTAATAATAATAAGTGGTTTAGATAATATTATAATGTGTGTTAAAGATAGTTAATTCAATTCCATTTCAAATGATATTAGATAAAAATGGCGTAGTTTTGGAATTTATATGCTTCTGGTTTGTTTCTGGGTGTTGCATGCCTATTAGTGATAAAATATCAATACAAGCAGTGACAAAATACTAACCGAATACATGTTCTGCGATTTCGGAGGTCTCTCTTATTGCCAGACGGCGCGTTTGCTTCGATTTTCGGTCGGTATCTCGATTCACTCGTGCAAAGCGATGGCGTAGATCGTAGATAGACAGATCGAAGTGTTAAGCACAGAATTAACACTGGATTGATGATATGGCAGCGGGTCACGGGAACAATCTGAGACTTCCATATTCCCCTTAAACTTAAGGGGAAGATTTATAAATCAATGGTAGACCTGCTGTCTTGTTGGGCCACAAAAGGGATGCATGAAACGCATTTGCATGTTGCTGAGGTAGGAATGCTAAGGGGGGTGTGGTGTTACATGAATGGATAAAATAAGAAATGAGTACATAAATACGAGGAAATCTGAAAGTGGCGCCGGTGACTGGAAAGTTGTGCCGTAATAGGTTGGCTAGGTATGGGCTAGTGATGCGGAAGAATGTGGGAAATAACGTGAAGAAAATTTTTGATTATGAATCTGGAAAGAGAAGGACCAAAAAAACGATGGACGGACAGTGTGAAGGATAGTATTTTAAGAAAGGAGGTGTCTGATGAGATAACGAGTAATAGAGAAGTATGGAAGAAGAAAACATGCTGTGCCGAACCCAAATAAATTGGAATAAGGGCAGGAGAATGAATGTCAAGCAGTGACAAAATATAACACGCACAATAACTAGTTAGAGGCGAATTTCTACTGCCCGCTCTGCACCTAGAGACTTATTAATAGGATTTCTGATTGAGCTATGAATTAAAATGCCACTGCTTTTATTGATCAAGAATTCCAACAGATTAGGCTACCGGCTCTAGATTTTATAATCTATCTATAAGGACTTTTCTACCGCAAAGTGTACTAGAAATAAGTTATAAGTCTAGAAGTCTACATTTCATTGAAAACTCATCCGTATATAAAAAAGCAACCCAAAGAAGCAGTTTTATCCATAGTAATGGTCAGAGTGCTGACAATAACACAATATTGATAATTCTATGTTTACATAATAATATATAAAATATGTTTATCACTCCAATGGGCGCAGCAAGGTAAAACATAAGCTTCCTCCTAATTAAGAACCTTATTATATTTAAATATTACCAAAGAAATACAATTTTGACAATAAATTGTAAAAATAGACACTGCCCAGGGAACTAAAAAGTTCTTTCCTAGCTACGCCCATGTTAAAATAAACTATAATTTTATACAATTTGCCATAGAGGAATAAGCTCTTTCCTCTATGCAATCATCGATGTTTCGTGACTGTAAAATGAATTTACTATGAATTAAAAGGAAAAATTGTTTGTTTAATGTTGCATCGGAACGACCAGCATTAAGCGGTAAAGGTCTACTACTCTTACACTTGTAAAATACTGCAAATGTATCGATATCCTGAGTATAATAACTGACTCGTTATTAATTAAATTAATAGACCATACTATTGAGTCGCATAAGATCAGTGCCACAGTGGTGCAAATAGGCCTATGAATCTGAAATAATCTTAATTTGCAACGCTACTGAGACAATAGATGGCGCTGCGCCGGGCCATTAATTTTAAATGTTACCAGATAAGAATAATTTATTACTAAATCGGGGTAAAATATTTGCTCGAAAGAAGCTCGAAGATCCAAATAAAATGATGGGAGTTGTAATATGTAAAAGAACTGCTTGAATTACATATTGATAAGCTTGTTCATATCAATATGTATGAATATTTGGTGTAAATGTTAATTTGTGTTGTGTTAGTTATAATTATTACAAATACCTCTGAAAAAGTTACATGTCTACGGCAATAAAAATATCAAATCTCGTCAGAAATAAAATAAAATGTTTGAAACTTGCTACTTTGATTGTAGTTAAGATTTCATTTGTGATAGAAGATAGTGTGATAGCAATATTGTTGCCACGACGGGTTTTAATGAATGTTTTAAAATGTGATTACTTCGTTTGTTTTATTCAGGTACTCCCATATATTTTTTTTTTTTTCTTTCCACTCTAACGAATCCTATTAAATATTATAAATCCGCAAGTTTGTTACTGATTGCTTGTTGGTCGAGTGGTCGTGACAATCACGACAGCTGAGCATGAAGTCCTGGGTTCGATTCCCGGGTCAGGCAAATTACTATTGGATTTTTCCATCACGAATTTCTCAGCAGCAGCCTCAGGCTGGATTCGTGCCCAGTCGATGGCAATAGGCTTGCCCCCTATTGCATGGGACATAACTGGAGAACTCTGGCTTTACTGTTAGGTACACCTGATATCTCATCTCGCTGATATCTCATTATAGATAATGAGATATCAGCGTACAAAGTAACGTTTCGACCGCGCGGCCACGAACTTTTTGTTTTGGACCGATTTCTTCTGTTTAACTAAACTTTAGTAGTATTTATTGCTTTCATTAGTTTTGACAAATTAAGACCTTTCTTCTTGTTATAGTTTTATCGTATGAAGTCTTAGGTTTAAAGAAATAATCAACAATAAAGAAACAACAAGTGGAGGATTGCGCGGCCATAACTTCCGAGGTGAATATTTCCTAAAATATTGATCCAGGGCTTATCATTCTTTTTTCGACAATTTTTGACAAATTCAGTCTTCAATTGACAAAAAGAATTAGATCTCTAACCCAAGTAGTTGCTGAGATCTCCATGGCCGCGCAATCCTCCACGTTACGTTCGCGCGGCCAACTTAAAACCCTTATAACTTCTTTATTTCTACTTTGACAAATTTTTGGTTTGCACCCTTCGATTTTGACAAATTTCGACAAATGTTTTGGCGAAGTTTTTTTCTGTTTTGATAACTTGGCGGAGCAATCGTAACGCACACTGAAATTTGGCACACGAGATAGTTATTGATCGGGATTAAATGAACTCAGAGGGTCGTATTGATGATTTTAGTGATTATAATACTGTAACTACATAAGTGTTACGGTCGTGAATCATATATTTTTTTCACATACAGCCTGAGTTGTCGCCATAGCTCACAGAATAAGTAAGCTGAAGTGGCAATGGGCCGGTCATATTAGCCGTAAAACCGATGACCGTTAGGGTAGACGTGTTCTTGAGTGGAGACCGCGAATCGGCTAACGTAAGGTGGGACGCCCTCAGGCTCGGTGAAGTGACGATCACCGCAGGGTGGCTGGTAGCAACTGGATGAGAGTTGCTGAAAATGGAGTTGAATGGCGTGCGATTGAGGAGGCCTATGTCCAGCAGTGGACTGCTATAGGCTGATGATGTGTGTGTGACAGCCTGACAATCACATGATACTTTATATCCCGGTAAATGACGTGGTTTAGGAAAATTACATGAGGCTGATAAAATTTCCGTTTATCCTAAATAAACACATGATGTGTTTATTTTAATATTAGACCGCTTTCACATTTAGGCGACTTTAGCAGCGCGACAGTCGAGCATCTAACGTCCAAACGGTAAAAAACGTACTTTTTGCTTGCGAATGTGCTTCTGCCGCGCTACTGTCGCGCAGCTAACGTCCTAATGTGAAAGCGGCCTTAGGGTCGGTTTCCCCTAATTTAGGAAAAAAGAAAATTTTATCAGCCATTTAATTTCGACTGTTGTCTATTTATGTTTAATGTTAACATTACCCATTTTTTTTAAATTACTTTTCTGCACTCTATTCTGAAGGCCACGTAGTTTCCTAAATAGCAGGTTATGCTCGCGTGGAGGTGAGAAATTATCTCCACGCGGGATAAAAAAAGTATTTTATGACCTTGCCTAACCAAAAGAACGAACCTCAGACAGAACTGTCATTTGCTTGAACGAGAAACAGCAGGCAGTAGTACTATCGCACGCTTTAGCAAATCACGGTGCTGAGCGACCGAAAAGGCAAAGAGCATCGAAAAATGCGATTTAGTGCTACTAGGTACTAGTTTAGTGTGATCATGATTACCCTTGAGCCAAATCAGTTCAGCCGTGTAACAGTTACAGGCAAACAGAAGTTACTTTGGCATTAATAATGTTAGTATGGATTTTATAGTGTGCAACTACAGTCCTTCTAGTTCTTGTCTATGGCTGGACCATAGCTTTATCTGGTTTTTGACTATTCAAGTGTTTCAACTGTAGCATGACCACCATAGAAACGGGTTTTTGAGACGGAAGAATCGACAAAATGACGGATTGTGTCGACACAATGACAGATTTCTTTGCACTATCTGTAATTTTGTCGATTCTTCCGTCAACGAAATCCTTGTCTACGGTGGTCATGGCACAGGGGCTGGTCTATTTGAAATAAGTGCTCCGAGTTTAAAACGTAGTGTCGAGTCACTGTCTGAAAATCTAGTTGTCTCTGTTGTACCTACATCCAGCTTGGATTGAAGGAGTTGATTGAACCAAATTATATTTTTTATCATGTCTTCGTCTGTTGCAAAACTTGAATATTTTTGACTAATGCTGGTTTCACACGAGGGCAGCGTAGTACTGCTACTGTTTGAACGCACAGAACAGCACTGTCTTGACAGTAACCAAGGCAGAACAGTTAATAGCTCGCCGGTCTATTTTTTCGGGGCAGTTTGCTCCCCCACCACCTTTCTGGCTCATCTATCTTGTGCTGGACTCGTGTGAACGCGAGGGCAGTGCAGTACAAAGAGCAGGACAGTGTGAGTGCGCACGACCTGACTTGTTTTAAGTTTTTCTTTCCTATTTATTTGTTTACAATTTCAATTAGCTCATCATCATCATCATCACTTCAGCCGAAAGACGTCCAAGGCTGGACATAGGCTCATCCAAAGTAATTTGTGCTGCAATTTTGAGTAAGTAGCGTAAAGCGCAGGCCACACCGCCAGCTGGCGGGCGGGCGGAGCGGGCGAACGACGCCCTTTTCATACTTCGTTCGGCTCTTTCGATAGCTCGCGGTGTGAACCAAAGTATGAAAACAAGTGAAACGATGCGTCGTTCGCCCGCTCCGCCCGCCCGCCAGCTGGCGGTGTGGCCTGCGCTTAAATGTTGCCGTTGTCGTCGTCGACGCTCCATTTGCTATCACTCGCGGACTATGCTATATTTAAACGCCACTTTACTTCCAAACAATTGTCTCACTGTTCTGCCCTCGTGAGAAACCAGCATAACAGCGGAAGCAAGAGGTACAAGGTGATAAACTTAAAGAACAACAAATAAAACAACTAATATTCTCTTATATCGAGTGTATTTCTGGATAAATCGGTTACAAAATACTTATCCAACGCCCGCCATGTATCGAGCCGCAGCTCAAGCTTACGTCCTTTAGCAAGATGAATCTCAAACGAAACTAGGTGACCGTATAAAATCGTACATTTTTTATATTACAATCTAAATAGTATAAAAGCCGACCGGCGTTCGCTTACCAGTGTTTACAATTAAAAAAAGATCGACGCGACGCTGTATTTAAATTTAGTTTGAGCTTAACTTACTCTTTAGTTATTTTATAGGAAAAAATATATATAATAATTAGTATAATTTTGACCTTGTTCCTGATGCCGATGGGCCATCTATTTTTATATTTTTTGTTAACTTTTGTTTTTGAAAATATTTAATAATGTATTAGATAGGAGAAAGAATGAATAAAGAGTATAATTTAAATTATTACATAAAGATTCCTTATTTGCTTTAATGGAGACTGTCGCGGAGTCGGCCTTGGGTTTACAGCTGACTGTACGACTACCGGGCCGCTCCGGAGTAGAATCGACTGCAAAAGCTAAGGATTGAAACGATATATAAAAAAACCCCATGCGAAACTGTGGGTAGCACCGCGGGCCGCCTGACAATACTGACTAAGACCACAGTGGAGGAGCTTCGTGCAGTGGTGCAGCGTCGGGTGGCGATGTCCCACTGCATGTAGGTGGCTGTGGCGGTTGAAGGTTGTTTTCTTGGGCGGCCGCGACGCGCCGCACGTCGGTCGAGTGATAAATGCTGACTTATTGGCGGTCGGTGGCGCGAAGCTTCTCTTCAACAGCCTCCTGCGAGGCCTCCGAGAGGTCGGTCGCTTGGATGTACTTCTGTACGCCGACCAGCGACTTCTTCAGTGCGTCGAACGAGCTGCGGGCAAAGAAACATCGTATTAGATAACAGATAATTCGGGTTAGCTTCCAGTCTAACCGGATGCAGTATTTTACATGGAGCGACTGCCTATCTGACCTCAAAAATCAGTTACCTTTTTTTAATATCTTAATAGGGCTTACTCTTGACTTCAAACTAGTCCTGAGGACAGAGATGAGGTCGAAGATGGAACAAGCTAACCCAAAAGAAGCCTATTAACTCGGCGACTTAAATAGATTGGGGTCATATGAACTTGGGAACACCGACGCAAGCAGGGAATTCCACTCCTTTGCTGTGCGCATAATAGATGATGTAAATGATGCTGCATGTACTGGGTAACACGATACCCCTTGGTAAGACTGCTTGAACTTTCGGGACACTGACTACATGTAAGAACAAAGGTCTACAAATGACAGCCGAAACCAACGGCTTTACGTGCTTTTAGAGGCAAACTCGGTATGTAATGAATGGTCGCCCATCCACGGGCCAAACTACGCAAGCGTGGCTTAAATTGAAGATCGACCCCGAGCGGCTGTTATTTTTTAGCCACGATCGCCCCCACACCAACATGGAAATACTACCGAAATACATTACAGTTTTAATTACCCTTTAAATAAAAAAGAAAACTATAATCATTCATCAGAACCTCGTGAAAGCCTAGAAAGATAAGCAAATCAAGTATCTTGACTTGGCTCGCGAGATTGTCGACATGTGGGATGTGGACTCGACGATCATGGTGCCGATTGTCGAGAGTCGTATCAGCACATGGCTTAATTGCCAAGAGCCTCGACCAATACACTGAGGAGGCTCTCGTTAGGCAGCTGGATCAAGGCTTGATTCAGAAAGCAGTACTCCTGGACGCGGCTCGTATTGTTAGGAGGTTCTTTTCTCTGGAGCCCTGACTGCCGGTGGCTTGGACCCTGTTTCCGATACCGGTGGGCTACAATTATCTATATTTTTAAATGTTTTTTATATTGTTTTTATTTTAAGTAATATAAGTAATAAATAAAGGAAATCATTCATCACAAAAACAAAGTGACGATGAAAATCCAATTTCCTTATTGAAACCATGACTTTACAATACGACGTCATCAGTTACAAATAGCATTCCCAACGATTAGTTATCGCGTTGATAAGGATATCTTGGTTCGTGAACATGATTCGATTGTATGCGTCACCGCTAATGATTTGAGTGTAGGGCGCGGTCGTTTGTGGATATTTTACTCTGGTTTTTAGCGAACAGTAAAACATTACAGATGAGCGACTTTACCCGCGTTTTATCATGTTTGTTAAAGAGATTTGATCCTTATGATTGACCCTATCGATTGATGCTATAAAAGCACCGGATGTAATTTTTTTGGAATTTAGCCGGTTCGATTCCAGAGAGTGGCAAGCGAAATTTCGAACAACCTTTGAGTGCAGATTTATTTCCTTTTAAAAGTAAAGGAATGTTTCCTTTGAGTGAAATTTTCTATCTCCAGTATTTAGAGTACTTTCCATCCAGGTGACGTTGAACAATTCCAACCTGTATACAGGGTGTAAACAGACCCTTCACATAGCCGTCAACCAAGCATTCTGTACATCAAACTAAGTAACTTTACGCAAAAATTATTGCTGGGAATCGGCTTTTTTTTGGAGGGGTCAAAAATCACGTTTTACGGTAGGACTCGATGGAAAGCACTCAAAGCATTGTGCTGATGGATGGATTGAATAGTACGGGGGTCGTGGACCTGTGCAAAGTAAAAATCTTACATTAAAAATATGTATTTAAAAAAAAAACTTGTGAAATAGTTGGAACTTTGTCCCCCAATATCTCCGTAACTATAAAGTTCCCAGGTATGGTGTAGAACAAAAAAATGATCGCAATGACGGGGAGAACAAGTGCCTTCCGTATATGTTAACGGTCTATTTACACCCTTTATATCAGAGTATCACCCGAATTGATTGTCAAATTCTAAATTAACGTGAGCGAAGTCGCGGTCAAAAGTTAGTTAAAATATTAATTTCTCTATTTGAATCGGACTTTTTAGCAAGTTCATGGGTTTTAATTGTTTTTGAACGGAATCCTCGTTTTTCTAAAATAAAAGCCTAAGTTACTCCTTATAACATCAGCTATCTGCCAGTAAAAGTCCCGTCAAAATCGGTCCAGCCGTTTCGGAGATTAGCCAGAACAAACAGACGGATAAGAATGTAAAAAAAAAAGATTATAAGTACCATATATACTTTCATATGCATTCAGAAAAAATGCTGTTATTTTAAAATTACAGACAGACATTTCAATTTTATTTATTTGTAAAGATAGCAGCACTTCAAAGTCGAAAGTCAAAGTTTTTATTTGTTAAACATGTAAGTAAATATAAAAAGATCGCTATGTTTTGCCGACAACGGCATACAAATATTAAAATTATACTATAAATTATTCTTAAAACTATGCTAACTAAATATTTTCAGCCAAATTTGTTTTTAAACATAGAAAGTTATGAAAAAATAAAATAAAAAGTATTATTTCTTAATAAAAATAAAATTTTCTTAATTACTATCAGATCTAATCTACTTAGTTTGCATTATCGTCTAGGTATTCTTTGATACTTCCCCAAACAATGCTAATGTATAGAAATTCGCAAGTTTTTCTACTGTATCCCAAGCAAAACTTAATCAATAGTGCTCATTAAAAAACAATAACAATGTACTTTTCTATCATAAGATCATTATGCTTATTTCGCCGATAACAAAACAAAGAGATTCTTTATCAAAACTATTTCAAAATAATTGAATGGATTGATGGCAATCAAATCAAGTATTTCTTTGTGTAACGAACAATATTTTACGGAACTTTGCTTCCGCCAAAGATTTATTTTTATTAAAAGCGTTGCCTCACACTAGGAATTTCTCATGTATCGTGGGTGCGTTGACAAACATTTAAACTCACATACACAAACAGCCAGACCCGAAACAACTACTTGTAGGTAGGGAATGCAATCCGGACTATCCGTAATCCGAAAAATCCGGATATCCGCACATTTTTACTAGACTTCCAAATCCGGATTTGAAAATCGAATCCGGATTTTCTGAATAATAAGAAATTGTAATTCGGGGGCTGCTTTATTCAGCCGAAAGCCTGAAACTGATATTCCCAGTTTAGTGCCAATGGAGATGGCGTTATTCGAGGATAGTGGTTCACGAGGACGATACATGGAGGCCGCTTTCAAGCATTTTCATTGCATTCCCCCATAAAAGCGTCGAATCAGAGCTTGCTTTTTCCGCAGCAGAAATTATGTGTAACCGAATTCGCAGCAGGTTAAACGACTGCACTTTAGATGCTTTATTATTTTTGAGGTCACATTTTATGTGTCAAAAGAAAACATAGTTTTTTTTTTGTTGCTAAATTTATGTTGGTTAAATTGTTTTGTTATGTTTAATAATTTGACAAGAAGGCTATTATTTTTGTTTTCCAGAGTTTCTTTTAATTTGTACCTATTAATTATTTTATTTTATTGTTACTCACCACGCGAGTCACAGACTGATTTTTTTAATAAGAATAAGTATTATGTTGATTAAGTGAAGTTAAACTGTTTTGTTACTTTTGTTATGTTTAATAATTTGACAAGGAGTCTGTCCTTTTATTTTTGTTCTTCAGAGTTTATTTTAATTTGTACTTGTCGTATATGTCAGGATTTATTTCGTGTTATGAAAACACACAGGGTGCGATACACTGTTTCTAGCAAAACTAACGAATTACTTAAGATTATAACTTAACACGGGGCACAATGAATCGGGTATAGTTCCAAGATGTCTCAACTCCACCGCGATCAGACATTGACTGTCGCCCTCGCCTCGAGCTGAACATCAGGGCTCTGTAGAAGCACGCTGTGGTGTGGGTAGACTGGTAAGAGGGTCACGTCATGTCACCAGTGCCCACTGAAGCGTTTTCCGATTCATTTTATGTCCGGACTAACGACCGGATCCGACATTCTTATTAATTATTTAACTAACGTTACTCAGCACGCGAGTCACAGACTGATTATTTTAATAAAAAGAATATTATGGCTATATACACCAAAATTATGGTATTTAATTTGAATAACTTCAAATAACTTCAAAGGAGATTGGTTAGGTGGGTATCTCATCAAATTCAAACGTTTCAAAATCTAGTTATATACAAATTAAAGGTCTTATAGCTGTAGTTATTTTTCTAGCTAAAATGTTTTTTTAGTTGTTGGGAGTAATTAGAAAACCATGATTTTAGGGTGCAAAAACAAAACGCATAATTGCAAAACAAAACGCATAAAATAGAACCAATTAAATGTATGACGTCGTCAGTGTTGCCATATAATAAACCCAAATCGATGATCACTTTAGTGAAAAAGAAAAAAATCGTTTATTCAAAAAAATTGATTTAAATAGACGAATAGACGGCCAAAGCAATTCCACAAGTATTATGTATGTTTTGGAAAGTATCTTTCGTCCAAATATTGTTCATTAAATAAAAATAAAATAGATTGATTTGATTCGAGAATATATTCTCACTTAAACAACATAATTATAATTTAAATAGCATTGCTTTCACTAAACTAATTTCGTATTGATTCGATGATGTTAATCGATTCGAATCGATTGTTAATCAATATTTGGCAACACAGCTGTCACTTATGTCAAATACAAAAAAATATATTTACGTCAGGATTATTTTTTGTGTTTTACGTTTAAACCCTGCATAATTCGTTCTTTGTGATATGTGTAATGTTTTCTGCATCTATAAATGAAGTGTGAACTCTTATTTTGAGCCACCACGTTGCTATAACATTAAAAAAAGACAACTATAATATTGGCCACAGTTTTTATGACTACTATTTTCTGAATAAACATTGTTTTTAGATCAACACTTCTGATTATGTATGCAATTCTTGCTGGGCGATAGGAATGCATCAGCTGCAACATACCTGTATTGTTTGTGGTACTTCAGTGATTGAGATTGAGAGTCATATCAATCATGCATCAGAGGAGGAAACCCAGATAGTTGCAATAATTGACCAGAGGATACAGCCATGTCAGGTATGTATGACATATTTTTGCTTTCTATGTTTTTTTCTCTATTATTTTCTGGAAGAATGACACACTCAAAGATAAAGAGACATTAAGATAGAGAGGATGCTGATTGCTGGTGTTGAATAACTTCACCTAGATGGACCTGTCTATTTTTTATTATTGTTATTAATGGTGATAGTCGGAAAAGAGTCTATACTTACTGGGGCGGGCCATAATTAGAAATATATTAGCAGGGTTATAGTGGAATCCGATTTCAAGGCAATAAAAAGTTCATATGCGTCAAAATAAAGTATTGTTTTTTTTTAACAGGTTACATTAAATGAACCAATTTGCGTATCTTGTTGGGAACAACCACAACAAGAACTTCTGTGAAGACACGAAAACCAACTTCGAGCTCTGACAATCACTCTGCCCAACTTAAGAAGAGTACCAGAAGCACCCAGGCACTGCTTATTTAGTGGATGTCGCAACTCTGAACGTTTTCATTTCCCTGACAACATAATTATGTCGACGCGTGGTGATTGAAAATAACTTTTTAATATTGTTATCTAGAATAAAAAGTTATTATAAATACTATGGTTTTATTTTTTACCTATTCTATTTTAAATTATTCATTATCTTTTATCCTATTGACAACCATCTTGTGGATGGACCATGGACCATCTAGGATGCGGATTCGAACCCCGCAAACGGGACGTTATTACTATTGTAAGTGACGTCATAGCAATTGGATGGCCTAAAATAATTCAAAATCTTCTTATCTCTAATTGCCGTTTTCTTATCTCAACTCAACTTAGAACACCCTACTTTAAAATATTACTAGTACTTAACACAAAAATCCTTCTATCTATACTTATAATAAATCTGTAGAGAGGTCAATTCTGTACATGAAATATATTTCCAAAATAACTATCAGGGGGTGATTAGGGATCGATACTGATGCCAAAAATGCAATCAGTAAAATTTTTGTCTGTCTGTCTGTCTGTCGGTCTGTCTGTCTGTCTGTCTGTCTGTATAACCGTTATAGAAACAAAAACTACTCGACGGATTTTAACGAAACTTGGTACAATTATTTTTCATACTCCTGAGTTGGTTATAGTATACTTTTCATCACGCTACAATCAATAGGAGCAGAGCAGTGAAGTGAAATGTTGGGGAAACGGGAGAAGTTACTCTATTTTTTAAGCTTCCGTCGCGTGTGCAACCTTAATGGTTAAAGCTACACAGAAATCATGTATGACGGAAATGTTCTCCTTAAAATTATATAAAAAATATCCCACGACAGCATATGTCTATCTTTTATGGTTGACTCACAATATCACGTGTAACTCCCGATAGCTTAGCAGTTCGAATCTTTCTGATTATATTTGTCTACTCTTAAGTAAGCCATCGCGCGTGAATACTGAATCATGATATAAGGATTATTTTTGTATAAGGTCCAAGAATCGGTCGCCGCGCTCGACGCGTCTCGCGGCCGAAGGTATAAGGCGAGGCGTCCGAGCGCGAGCTTCATGCCCTGGCTGGAGGCCTTAATTTCAAGGCATCCACAGGATTTGTCCGGTTAAGCAGAAGCCAGCCTCAGAGGCTGAACTGCGAGATGCCAATACCAAAAAAAAAAAAAAACGCGAGCTTCATACAATTTTTGCCTGTTGATGCGAATAGACGTTCAGAGCGTTCGACCTTATTGACAGACAATACTTAATTGATATTAACAAACCGTGCTTATCAGCGCGACTTTTAGTCTTTGATAATTTATTTTTAAATTCCTTTTGTTGTTATTTTATAAAATAGGTATTAGTTATTTTGGTAGTGTTTAAATATTCGTTCAAATTACAATTATTAACAGTTTACATTTTATTTCTTTTTAGGTGAAGTAGTAGTAGGTACGCATAGATTTTTAGACACTGATAGGTAAGTTTTGGCTAATTTACGTTCACTTTTTTTATACCTATTAGTTTTATTTTCATTTACGTTTTAGCTTTATTTTTATTTGCCTGCATCAATGCCACCTAAAAAACGATTATCTTTATCTCGAAATTCGAGAGAAGCTAAGAGAATGAGAAATAGGCGTTCTCAAGAATCGGCAGAGGAAAGAGCACATCGGTTAAACTCTATGAGAGATAGTGCCTCAACTTCTCGAGCCAATGAAAGCTCTCCCGAGATCTAACTAACTAACTAACGGAACTATCCCGTGAGTCCGAAACCTTCACTGAGAGTATTATATAAAATGGTAAAGTGACTGACTGACTGGGTGATATATCAACACACAGCCCAAACCGCTGGTCCTAGAGATATGAAACTTGGAGGGTGTGTTCTTTGTGAAGAGTAAGTATCCACTAAGAAAGGGTTTTTGGGAATTCCACCCCTAAAGGGGTAAAATAGGGGATGGAAGTTTATATGTAAGTCTGTCAGTTTTGAAGTTAGGATCTTCAAATTTTGTGTTTAGGCTGACGATTGAAAATTAACTTATTCGTGTCTCGGCATTTTTGATAATTCTACCCCCGTATGGTTAAAAAGAGGGGTTAAGGTAAGTAGTGGGATGTTTACGACATCCACGCGGGCGAAGCCGCGGGCAAAAGCTAGTAGTCAATAAAGTACAATCTATCCACTTTATCTGATTGAAATGTATAATCTAAAGCGCAGGCCACACCGCCAGCTGGCGGGCGGGCGAGTGACGCGAACGACGCCCTTTTCATACTTTGTTCGTATATTTCGATAGTTCGCGGTGTGAACCAAGGTATGAAAAGAGGTGAAACGACGCGTCGTTCGCGTCGCTCGTCCGCCCGCCAGCTGGCGGTGTGGCCTGCGCTTTAAAGGGTCTGCCTTGGTTTACATTAAGTAGGTAGGTACTTCTAAGTACCTATTATTTTTGGTGGTCCATTTTGAGGTTATCTAAAAATCAATTTAATATCCCCAACTCTAATGTATATCTTACCATTACATATTTTGTTGTACTCTATTGTAGCATTCAAATCCATATAATCATTCTATGAAACGGTAAGCCCGTATGTGATACTGAAAATACATGGGTTCATGCCAATCTCCTTTAAAAAATCATATATTTTTAATTTTCCTGTGTTTTTATTTTAATCCATTAACACAAATATAAGAAAAATCATATTAATAAACAAATATGGGTAGATTTATGTATGTTCATGAAAAATCCGTAAAATCCGGATAATCCGGATTGGACCAAAAATCCGTTCTTAAAAATCCGGATTTTAAAACAGAACGGATTTGCATTCCCTACTTGTAGGCCATCGGAAATCGAACCCGCTACACGCAGCGCAGCAGTCAATTATTCAGCCACTGCGCCAACCGTTACGTGCCGAAGATGAATTTCTCTCTGACTAATATTTCACACAAAAATATTGACAATTGCCTCTTTGGTTTAGTGGTCGCAATCGCGACAACTGAGCATAAGGTCCTGAGTTGTATTCTCAGTCAGTAAAGTGTTTTTCCAACAAGATTTCTCAGTAACAGTCACGGAGTTTGGATGTGTGCCCGGTTGATGGTAATAGGCTCGCCCCCTATTACATGGGCCTTAAATATAACTGGAAAAATATGGGTGTAGTCTAAGGTACACCTCTGCCTATCACACGGGGGTTACAGGCGTGATGTTATGTTAATATTGTCAACTATCGTCATAGCGGCTAATAAACCACTTTTCCGTACAGCAAGGCGTTGTAAACGTCCGCTAAATATAATTTCGAGTCTTTTGGCAGCTGCTAGCGAGGACTCTGGTTTTATTATCACAAGATTACGTCTGGAACGACTAGAGATCTCAGTTTAGATACAAATGTATTATCAACCATGCAATTCAGTCATGGCGGATAAAATGTGCATTTCAGTGAACACATAACGCGTGTCGTACGTCATTATTGCTTTGACCCTGGTGACGTGGGATTGTTGACAGGGTATTCCTAGTTTTTAGATAAATATTTTTCTGAAAAAGCTTCAATTATGTTGGTGGTTGAATTTGGTGATTGCGGCGTGTCCCGGGGCCAAAAAAATGTGCCATATTCTCCCCCCATTGGTTTGTGAAACATTATTGACACAGCTGTTGGAGCATAATCAGTATAATCATAACGTTCCTGCTGATACAGAGACCACTATGAGATATCAGGTGTTGTAGTTTTAATTAAATATTGATATCTATCTATCTATATATATAAAATGATAAATACTTATATATAATTATAAAGCAGAAAAGTTTGTTTGTTTGGTTGAACGCGCTAATCTCAAGAACCACAGGTTCGATTTCAAAAAAACTTTTAGTGTTGGATAACCCATTTATCGAGAAAGGCTATAGGCTATATAACATCACGCTACGACTAATAGGAGCGGAGCATCAATGAAAAATGTTGGTAAAACGAGGAAAATTGTATTTTTATAATAAATTTCACGCGGACGAAACTCGCGGGCAACAGCTAGTTTAAGATAAATCTGAAAGCGCGTTGGGTGACGATATCGTAAAGCGCAGGCCACACCGCCAGCTGGCGGGCGGACGAGCGACGCGAACGACGCATCGTTTCACCTCTTTTCATACCTTGGTTCACACCGCGAACTATCGAAATATACGAACAAAGTATGAAAAGGGCGTCGTTCGCGTCGCTCGCCCGCCCGCCAGCTGGCGGTGTGGCCTGCGCTTTAAAGTCGCGGGTAACATCTGTATGGGGGACGCACGGAGCCGGGAACTGCAGAAGAAGAAATGCTCCCCTTTCATTTGCCACACTTCACGGTTCCGTAAACCCACCAGTGGGTGATTCCAGGCTAAAAGGATGATGAAGTAATGATAATTACCTGGAGTACAACATCTTCTTCTTGACCTTAGCGGTGTCGGGGCACCATGACATGAGGAAGAGCTTCTGTTTCTTGCTAGCCTCCGATGTGCCCTGGCACTGGTGCGTGTACTCGAAGTCGAAGAGGCCATATCTGGAAATTGTAACAGCAACATTGAGTACGAACGAAGGTAAAAACATTTGTGTGATGAAATGTATATATACAGGGTGTAAACAGACCCTTCACATAGCCGCCAACAAAGCATTCTGTACATCAAAGTAAGTAACTTTACGCAAAAATTATTGCTGGGCATCTACTTTTTTTTTTTTCAGGTGAAAAATCACGTTTTACGGTAGCATTGGATGGAAAGCACTCAAAGCTTTGTGCAGATGGATGGATTGAACAGCACGGGGTTCGTGGAGGTGTGTAAGGTAAAAATCTTACATTAAAAACATGTATTTAAAAAAAAACTTGTGAAAAAGTTGAAACTTTGAGTCCCAATATCTCTGTAACTAGAAGGTTCCCAGGTACGGTCTAGAACAAAAAAATGATCGCAAAGACGGGGAGAACAAGGGCATTTCGGTTTGTGATTTATTGCATTAACTGGTCTGGCCACGTCTGCCGCATGTCTAATGAGCTGTGGGCCAAAATAACCACTTTCTGGAGCCCTGACACAGCCAGAAGGCGTCGCGGCAGACCTCGTAGAAGATGGCGGGACGAGCTGGAGAAAACAAACGACCAGTTGCCCACATCAGCCCTGGATAGAGACAACTGGAAGTCATGGGGATGACGCATGCTAACAGTATCAGTATTGCATTAACAATTTATCAATGCAGTTTGCTTGAAATTCGGAGAAGACGTAACATAATCGAAGTTGATGTGAATTTAAGGTGGAAGCCCGCCAAGTTCTTTTTAAAGCTTCATCGATATTTTGAGCTTGTGAATGGGACGTATAAAAGTGCAAGTCATGCTAAACATTATGGGCTGCGGGACTGTTTGAAAGAGATACCGCGGCCCTGGAACACAAAGGGCAAAGAAGGAACATGGATGGGTTTCAGTCAAAGTCTGACACTCCCTTCCGCTCCGCTCGGAGCGGGAGGGGGGGGGGAGGGGCATTTGATGATTTAACCGACACAAAAAAAAATGCTAAACATCTATAATTTAATCTTTTTTCGAAGACGGTTTCTTGCTGGCAATTGTACTCTTAGGGGCCGTCTCCACGACCGAGAGAATCGCGGCGATATTATCGTCGTGCCACGTATTTCTATACGAGAATATCGCCGCGATTCTCTCGCTCGTGGAGACAGCCCCTTAAACGGACAGTTCTGTAACTAGGATCATCATCTGCCTAGCCTTTTCGCAACTATGTTGGGGTCGGCTCCCAGTCTAACCGGATGCAGCTGTGTACCAGTATTTTACATGGAGCGACTACCTATCTGACGTCCACAACCCAGTTAGTACTGGGTAACACGATACCCTTTGGTAAGACTGGTTGTCAGACTTTCGGGGCCACTGACTACCTGTAACGACTGTCAAAGATGTACAAATGACAGCCGGGACCAACGGCTTAACGTGCTCTCCGAGGAACGGAGGAAACTCGGTATGTAATAGGCGGTCACCCATCCAAGGACCAACCTAGGCAAGCGCGGCTTAGTCTTAAGATCGACCCGAGCGGCAGTTATTATCTAGCCACGAGTTCTATAACTAGGATGGCAGGTAAATAATTAAACATCATTCCGTCCCACTGCTTATTGAAATGGTCCTCTAGAATTCATAAACTACACACATCATCTTCTTGTCCTTGTATCCTGTTACATGGGGTCGTTACAACACATTTTTTTTTTCCATTCTCATAGTTTCATTTTATAACACTATTAATCCATCTTTTCTTTGACCTTTCTCCCCCTCTCCAACCATCCCTCCTCATTAAATTTAGCATTTATATTAGAAGGCTATCTAAACAGAACGTTGAATTACCTGCACTCTCCAGTACCACCCTTCTGCAGATCCTCAAGGAACTGATCGTACTCGGCGTTGCGTTCGCCGACGGTTTCCACGTCGATCTGTTTCTCGTCGCGGATGTAGAACACCACGTAGCGGTGCTTCTTGTCCTTCTTGATTTCCTCGTACGTCGTTTTACAAGCGTCCGATACTGTCACGCCTGACGCCTGGAAAGAAGATGGGAGATTAGTATGGTTGACTCAAACGATTTATTTTAAATAGACCAATTACAGGCCTTCTTGAATTGCCAAAACCAAAAAGATGAAGCACGGCTACAACACAAAATGACTGTGAAAGGACTATAATTGCCATCAAAGCGTCTACGGCAACTACGGAAAGATCTAACTCTACGGAGAATACAGGGCGAGATTCTCCATGGACAAAGTCCTGGGTATATTCATCATCATCCACAGCCCGACTTCACCCACAACTAGGTATAGACCTCTCTTTGCTTGTCCCAGCCTCGTTCAGGATATTCCCGCAATGGCAGCACTAATTACATTATATACTGGGTACATTACTGAATCATAATTATACAACTGGACTATTATAATATTACGAGTGGTAAAATGCGAACCGCAGAATGTAACGGGGGCGTTTTATCTAAAAAGACTAATGTTCCGGGACCATTGCCAATCGATTAACGTCAGTGCAGTATGCGAATTAATTTTCGATCAGTATATAGATAGATAACACTATATTGTTTTCATTGATTAAAATAGACGCGTTTGAAAACCGTGAGTTTGCGAGATACCTTCAGCACCAAATATCAAAGATAAAATTCTTAAACATCGTTAGAAAGCTAATGAAATACTTGAGATCGCCAACGCGTCGAGCGATCCCGAATGGAGAAGAATCCTTTCAATATCTACACCCCTGCATTCTTCCTGATGTAATTAAAATGTTGTGGCTATGAACAATGCCAACGACTTTGAGCAGACCACCCTTGGTTGTACACTTATCGTCGCTTAGGCAAGTAGTGGTATCGTCTGGATATGTGAATATCGGCTCGCTTGCTATGCTTTGTCTTAATCCGTGTCTGGCAGTTTTCAATGAACTGGTTGTGTCGCACCCATCATCACCTGCTTAGCCTTTTCCCAACTCTGTTGTGGTTGGCTTCCAGTCTAATCGGGTGGTGACGATACCAGTCTTTTAAATATTTAGGACATTTTTCTTACGTACGATTGGCCGGCTGATAACATTTGTCGGTTTTGGGGGACATGAGGTTAAACATGTCAAACGGTAGTACCACCGAAGCCAAATGATGCATGAATGCACGATCAATTACAAGTAGGGCGTTCCCTGGACTCTTGCCAGAGAAACGGCGAAATCAAGAAGATGTCTCACAGTTTGAGCATCGTACTAAATGATAGACTGCTCGTTCCCATGTTATGAGAGATATTGGGCGAAGAAATAAATGTTTCTTTGGGTCATTTCAGGGAAATGTTAAGGCTGAATACTAATTTAGCGTAACATCTGTTTGACCTTAAGTTTCTGTTCCTATTTTTTTGGGATCTGTTTGTTGACATTAAGATACACATTAATGAATTTATTTATTTATTCCATTTCCCGGCTAAAAGGTTGTGAATGAAGAATAATATTGCATATTTACGCCATAACGTGCATTTTTCCTGTGTGAGAATGACAAAATGCTTCTTGCTTTTTCTACTGTGGAGGCAGCAAAACCGATGAACACACAGAAATACTAGTAAGGCTGTGGTGGCCAATATTTATATTTACTACTAGAAACCCGCCCCGGCTTCACACGGGTCCAAATTTCCGACTTTCCCGGTGGATTTAAAAAAAAATCTTTCATGCGAATCTTGACCTGCAATCACGAATATAACATAAAAAAAACTGCCAAATCGGTCAAGCAAGCCATCAAGTGATGCTCCATCATACCTAGGGGCCGTCACCACGAGCGAGAGAATCGCGGCGATATTACGTATTTCTATACGAGAATATCGCCGCGATTCTCTCGCTCATGGAGACGGCCCTTAAGAGAGTGTATAGAAATACGTGGCACGACGATAATACCGCCGCGATTCTCTAGCTCGTGGAGACGGCCCCTTACATGTGGCATTTGATTTTTATGATGACGCTCCACATTTAATACATAACTTACTAATAATACGGTCAATAACCTTAATAGTAACAAGATCTACTTCCGAAAACACGAATTCCGCTTACAAATTGCCAAAAGCATCACTCTGTGGTCCTCACTCACAAGCCCCGCTTGACCGGAACTTGTCAATAGATATGAAATGGGTGCCTATTGTCTCAGGCGACCAGCCAACGGATTTTAAATAGACGCGAGTAGTGTCAGACGTCATTTAGATACTATAGAGATCTAGTGCGGTTGTAAGATTTGTGAAGAGATTAGTGTAGCTTTATTTTTGTTTCATAGTAAAATAGAAGACCACCTTGTACAATTTAAAATGCTTCAAATAGGGACTGTTTTCTCTATTTTCTCCAGAAATAGAATGTGATTTTTTGAACGCCGCTATACAGCTATCATGATTTTCTTTTAATCAATAATTATAGTTTATCGTTCTCAGCAATTGATTGCAGTCTTGTTTGGATAATGTTACTTTAAAACGTGACCTTTCTTCAGTGATTGACCGTTAATTGAATTCTTTATTGCAACAATAAACTAAAAGGTATTTTCGAGCCCATTCATCAGCTAACGCTTTTTTTACAATATCATCCATTAATTAATTATCAGAGTACCCTCTTAAAATTTTGCCAGAAATGCGGGTCATTGAAATAAATAGATTATACAAGCATGTGGGTAGTCTGAAATAATCTGCGTTTTATATACGGAGGCAGCTGTTGTCGCATTTCATTCAGTTCTATTTCAATTAAACACAAGGTTGATGCAGTTAGCTTCTACATAATTTAACTTTAGATTTTAGACTGCATTGTAGTATTTATGGTTCAGAATAAAATTTAAGTTCTTTGAGAGTTAAGCAGTAGAAAGTACGTGAACCAAACAATGACAAATGGTTCTATTAGCGATGAAATTTCTAAGCAAATTAAAAACAATTTTCGTCAATTTTACGGCTTGTTAAATCCGAGAAATACCTTCAAGGTATATAGTATTGTTACAAGGTGTCTTCCAAGTCTTCTCTCATTTATCAGAGGGAACTGTCGTCAAGATCTGCCAATGCAGTCAGTTTTCATTCTTATCATCTTTCTGTCACAGTACATTCTTGAAATATATTTACATTCACAATAAACTTGGTAAGTACAAAGCCATTGTACCTTTGACATATCGATAACACAAGAAAGGAAGGAAATATCAAACCTCCTTCAAAACTGTACCAAAGAATCGCAGACACCTTTCACGCTTTAGCAAACTACCCACTTGCGAAACAAAATCCTATTTCGATACCAATAAAGTCTATTACCATTTCGTGAGGGTAAATGTCATCTTATGACTCACTGGGAATGTTATCATCGTTTATCTGAGGTCGGGCTTTGAGGCACAGATGTAATGTTTCCAAGCATTTAAAATAGGTATAATTGTTCTACTCATTTGTTTGTTTCCACAGGTGGTTCTCGGTTCAATGAGTAACGTTTTATTGCGAGATGAAGTGGGCTGGGTCTAGAGTTGTTTAGTCAACAATACTGTGTAATGTTAGACTAGTCTGTTTGACACCTTGACCTAGTCCGAGATAGACCTTGTGGTTGATCGCTGGCTGGAGTCGTACGTAATAAATACTGGTAGACTTGGATTACATTTGAAAACATTGTCATAAATTCAGACTTATTTCGGTCCTCACAAGAATTTTAGGCGCAGATGAGAAAAACTGACGGATCTATAAATACAATGATTTCTGCATATTTCAGTATTGTCGAAGTTTTATTTGCGGAGCATTTATCTTGCTAAGCATGATTTCATATCGCAGTAACATTTTTACAAACGAACGTTGGAGTTTAACAATGAACCAGGGAAAAAAATGCCGATGATTCACCGTTGAAATATCTGTAAACGCACCATTCAACACTTAACAAAACCGTAACATCGCTAGAGGGATCTAAAAGCGACAGTCCCCCGCGTGGCACTGTAAAAATAGCCCTAGTCCACACCCGCCTAAGACATTGGCCGTAGCACGTTCTAATAATACAACGGTGCATGAACCAAAGACACGTGCGTTCTCTAATCCTTTGGTTTGGGGATGTGCACATGTTTCAGTGTAGCTTTGGATTTGAAAATTCACTTTTTGGATAGGCAAGGATAACTTTTTAGATAAGATTATTGTAGGTCTAAATTTTAGATGGCCTGTGGAGTCTTCTCTAGGGTTCAAAGGTTTCTCAAATGAGTAATTAACACATTTTGATAGGCTCTGGACAAGTGCAATGTTAACCCCATAATCTACGTCATTATTATTTGACCAGGAGACAGTTTTCGAAAATTTCTGGAAACTGCGTCAGTGAAACAAGCCCCTGATAGCGTTTGAAGAATGGATGTGAACTGTGTGCCATCTATTCTTTGCAGACTACAATGAACCTATTTTTATCGCAGTATAAAAGCGAATCTATTTCTATTTCAGTATCTAATATCTGAATGATGTCAGTGTTATTGCATTTCTTAATTTATATCGTGTAAACATCAGTAGTTTACATATTTATTGTACGTTTTCATTGTAATGATCGTAAATGTCAGTTTCACTCGTTCAACTCGGAAATTTTCTGCCAAAAAGCATGGGCAAATGGATCGGTGATCTCAGTGTTTATGATGTTATTCCCACAAAGGATGTTGTTAAAATTGCATCAGATTCTTTGGGTATCAATATGCTTCCTTATTATAGTTCTTGCTTAAGACTAGTCAATCTCTCTCTCCCAAACTGTTAACTTATTTATTGGATGCCAAAATGAAAAAGTTTCTTCATTTAACATTTCTTGAAGAACGGTGGAATGTCTTTTGAATGTCAAAAGGTCCACAAGACCACCTTGACCTTTTGCAAACTGGGCTATTTTCATCTCATGGCGGCGTCGTTGTTGCACAAGTAAATTTTTAGGCCAAACCATGTTTAGAATTGGAGTTCATATCTTTTGGATGCTCCGCTTCCGTCACTTCCCATTCTGCTTACGCTAAACAACTTCACATATAATACTATTTTAATATATTCACAGCACGTTTTGTTAATCACCATATACCTGCATTATTTCTGCCTGAGTGACTGCATTTCGCAGGCCGCACCATTTTGCCGCATTAGTCAAGATTATCGTCATGCAATCCTAAGGCACTACGGCAGCCAATCGATTGGCCGAGGTTCGGTACTGCAATTCAGAATTCCCGGCAAGCTTCTGAATTATTTATTAGCTTCTACTCCTTGAGGAACCTTCAATTGGTGAGGCCAGTTCCTTGAAGAAGCTTCTGTATTTTATAGGTAGTAGACGATTTGAAAGCTTTGGCAATGGCAGAACGATTCACCGAAGGCAATATATCCGAGCTTTCATAGATTCTTACAAGAACGCACTTTGTTAGAATCATTTATCTGTCTGGACTTGAAAACTCGAGGTATATTTTACAAAAAATAGTGTCTGCACACTTACTCGGCCAGGGAATTTCGATTTTACTAAACCTAAGAAAAATAACGATACTTAAGAGAAATAACACGATTAATCAAAACTGTTTTCAATTAACGCCAATTTTCTCCAACTTAAAATTAGAAATTGCTGTACGAGAGAAATGAGAATTTTGTCCTAGTTACAATAAAACTCTCACAGAATTAAAAAATATAAGATAACGCTACAAATGCTCGTATATCGTTCATGTCATGTTTCACACATGAACTAGCTTTATTGTTCATTACATTCATTTGCTCTGAAACTGAACATTCCAGTTTTTCTAATGTTGCAGAAGACGCGGATAGAATTAATGTTTTTTAATAACACGAATCTTTTTTTGTTACAAGATTACAAAGAAGGCAATTCTGTTTCATGGAAACAGTGATAAAGCATGTATTTCTACAGCTACCCTTCCTCCAAAATCAATTCTTCGAGAAAAGAAGAATCTAACATATTTAATTCTAGCAATCTTAGGTACAATTAAGTAGACCGGTAGGTATGCCCTTTCTCTTGACCGACTTTTAAAAATGTTGCGGGGAGCTTAGCACTTTTAGCTGGCCTTAGGCATAATTATTATGAGGTTAGTAGAAGCAATATCAGTATTCTTAGCTATGAAGGGCGAAAATCCGTTAGTTACCTAGTTTATAGCAGATGTTATGAAAGTTCTTGCCTAGCTCCTCGCCAGAAGCAACAAATTTGGTTTTACACAATGTAAAGCGTGCATCGGTGTATCATAGCAGTGACGTCACTCTGGCAGAAAAAATATACTACTACCCACATTAAATTATTGTCGTCCGACCAACTCTGCTATTCCTGAGCATTTGATTAATTTTATTTAGATCCAGCTTCTGCTCGGTAGCGCGGTTTTGGAGCAACACACAAATAATTCTGCAACCATTAATCAGAAATGTTTTAGAATATCTTTCGCTGTTACATAAGAATGGTGGGTTACATGTGTTGGCGTTTGGTGCGTAATTAATTTGATTAAATAAAACTCATTAAATCTGCCCAGCAACGTGGGTCCATTTTGTGGCTAATATTTTTGCTTTCCATTATTATCGCTATTGTATTTCTGTGCATAACGTAAGCTTAATTTCGTGTAATACTCAAGATGGAGGCAAATTCAAACGATCCCACATAAGATAATATATGCAAAATGACTGCCTCGTTGACCTAGTGGTCAAAGCGCGACTGCAGAGGAAGAGATCCAGGTTCGATTACCGGGTCGGACAGTGTTATTGGGTTCTTCGATCAGGAATTTCTGCGGCAGCCACGGAACCTGGATCTGTGCCCGGTTGATGGCAATAGGCTCGCCCCTTGGCTTACGTGGGACTTTAACATAACTGGCGAAATGTGGGTGTAGTTAGGTACACCTCTAAATAACCCTTCGTTCGGTGATTATTATTATTTTTGTCAATTTCTGAAGAATCTGTTCGTGTTTCGGGGAATTTTTTCGAATTTTAACCATAGCCGTTTAATGCTCGCCATTACAATTAAAAAAGCGCAGTTGTTTGTTATTCTAAATTAGAATACTGATTTACATTATGATTTAGACACTATTATATGAATCAATAACTGGGTGGCGGTCACTGTTACCTCATATTCTAAAATAGTCGAAACTTCAGGCAAATGATTCAAATTCCAGCGTCGGGTCGTCACAATTATGAGGAAAATATTTGTTGGTAGCGCAAATGGGGGCTATTGGACATGAGTTCACCGCTAGAGGCATTCGTGTAGAGTTAGGTGTTCAGAAATGTAAGACGTCAGTGTTCGCGCGTTCCGTACTTTTTATCACGTATTTTTACTAATATTCACGATTGTGGTCAAGATTGAGCCCAATTGAGCTATTCGTGATTAATTATGACTTGAAGATTTTAAGTAGCAAGTTAGAATCTCATTTGTTAGTACGCACGACAGCCAATCAAGCTTTACCAAATCAGTTTATACGGATCTCTCATTGTATAGGAAATCTATACAAAGCGAGGCCAAGTTATACTGGAAATGTATAGCTTCATGTGCCGCCGTGTGTACATACTTGGAGGAAGAATGATTTTCTAGCTTTTTTTAGCCTTCTGCTTTTTCCGGGTTCCATCTATGATGAAAACACCGCTAAACCAACGTTATTTCAGTAACAGGACTTGCAAGTAAATATAAGAAATGAACCTAGTCACGATCTCACGATGAAATAAAAATCATGCAGTAAAAAAGCACAAATACTTATCGATAGAATGGCAGAGCTATTTGAAATGAATCAATTTAATTTGCCAATAAATCGGTTATACAGTCATAAAAATCAAGTAGCCTTTGAACAATACACATGCGAATATGTTAACACATTTATTAAGATTTCCATACTGTCTCCTTTCAGTCTGCCTCATTACATTATAATCGTCGCATAAGTACCGACGCGGGCGGCATTGTCCTATAAAAAACTGTTGTGAAGGTCATCGACCTTAATGTCAGTCGGTTAAGTATAAAAGTATGCGTCACTGGCTGACTCAGGTGACTTGCGAATGTACTGATGAGTGAGTTACGGTTGACTGGACTAGGCACGCCATTTTTCTTCACGTATTTCATTAGCAATGAGACGATTGTAATGGGACTCGGGAGGTCACGGGTAGTCGATGAACGAAATGTCAGCTGTTTATGTTTTGGGATTATCGGTATTACTCTGTTCAATAAAAGGTTTATATTGATAATGATGGTGTCATTCGCCATTTTTTGGTAACAGCGACAGGATCCCATGATTTTCCGTTATGGTAGTTCGAAGCATCGAAGGCTCTCTCATGTGACAACAAATCAAATTTAATCTGTTAAATTCCGTGCCCAAATCGGACACCGTTATAAATGAATACTATAAAACATTAAAATTTGAAGCTTGTCAAATGATAAACATCACGACAATATGAGACAGATTTCATACCCATTGACGCTTCGCAGACAGAAAATCCATTTTATTTTTACGATCAAACGAGATGTGTAGCAGTTACTCCAGTTTTCGCCCTCGGAGATCCCCCTCGTGCTTGTTAGCGAAACTCAGAAGGGGAGTTTCGACAGGGGACGAAGTGGCTCGAACTTAGCGATTCATAATTCTGCTTGCTTGGCTGTTGCAAGTTGATTGTCATCAGAGTATTAAAATTTACAAAAATAGTCTAGAACATCGAAGCATACAGACGTACAATAAATTACCTGAAAATATCAGTCCACGAGAACACTATGTGTATTTAAAGCTAGGCTAGTCATTGCTCTTAGAAAAATGTTATTATAGTATCCAAGAATTTATGGAGGATAAAATGTTAAAATAGAGTTCAAATATAAAGGGCGTAACAAGACCCTTAACGAAGCCGAAAGGCACTTGTTCGCCCAGTCATTGCGATATTTTTTTTTGTTCTAGACCATATCTGGGAACCTTCTAGTTACGGAGATATTGGGGTGAAAGTTCCTAATGATCTATGTGATATTAGATAACACTAACACTGCAATAATAGCTTTAAGTTATCTTGCTGCACCCTAACTGCGTCATGTAGTCACTAGTTTTAAGCCTCATCATCTGCCTAGCCTTTTCCCAACTATATTGGGGTGGGCTTCCAGTCTAACCGGATGCAGCTGAATACCAGTATTTTACATGGAGCGATTGCCTATCGGACCTCCACAACCCAGTTAGTACTGGGTAATACGATACCGCTTGGTAAGACTGGTTCTACAAATGACAGCCGGGACCAACTGCTTAACGTGCTTTCCGAGGCACGGAGGAAACTCGGTATGTAATGGGCGGTCACCCATCCACAGACCAACCTAGGCAAGCACGGCTTAACCTAAAGATTGACCCGAGCGGCTGTTATTATTTAGCCACGAGCTCCTCTCACTAGTTTTAAGCCTAGCGTGTAAAATTGGTTGTGTACATTGTGCATTAAATAAATAAATAATAAACCAAAATGTGCCAGCACTTCGGTAGAGTTACATATCGCCAAAAGAAAGAATACTCTGACAGGTTTCAGCACATCCATAAAACACTGTTTTCTAATTCGGATTTTTTCACGTTCAGTTTTAAATTTACGAAAAGCTAAGCAGAAAATCGTTACGTTTTACAATTTAAAAAAAAATATCTGTTTTTGACGATTGTTTGTGCGGAGGCTCTAGAGGAGAAAATATATTCCATGTCCCAATTGAAATTCAAATAATCTTTATGACAAGAATGATCTAAAAACCTGTTTGAGGTAACTAGTTTTGGTTTATTGTGCTGTCGATTTTGTTGACTTAAGCTTGGTTTAAAGCTTAGTCATGGTAGATTAATTAGTGTCAGACTTGAGGCATAAGTTAGACTGTTTTAAATCTGAAGCCGAACTGTAGACACAAGAGAGCTATGGCACGTTTTTTTCGATTAAGTTCTCAGCAGGCGAAGGCTCTCAGGGGGTTTGTTTTCAGTGCTTTCTCAATTCGATCCGAATGCGTACCTTCATGAATTGACAACATATTTTTTTAGAATGGTAACATGATTATCGCCATCTAAAACGGTCGATGACTCAAACGGTAAATTACATTGAATTACAAACACATAATTTCGATACAGCGATAAATTACCGATAAGGGAACGTTATTATCGTAACTAATTGATTTTACATAATGGAATTAACTTTAGGACTCGATTGCGTTTGGTTACTTCCATTTGGTCAAACTAGCGAGCTTGTGGCAGACTGGAGGCAGACAATGAAACTCCTTGAACTCTGCCAGACTATTTATGAATCAATAGCTGAATTCGTATTGAAATAGGAATATTTGAGAAGGATCTAAAGCGGATATGCTTTGCATGAATATGCAAAGTACTTATGCTATCAGCTTGCGTAGATAATGTGAGAAGTGTGTGAACAATCGCATCTTTTAGGTGACGCTATGAATTGTCATTACTTGCATGTTTTTATAAAATGAAAACTGCCAGCATTAAGAAGTTCAAACAAAGAAACTCCATATATTATGCGAAAAAGTACCTATGATGTTTACTTTTTCGAGTACTGGAATGAGAAAAAAGAATACATCATTGCATTCAAGCCATTTGTAATTGAAAATGGATCAGACATGTGTCACATAAAGGCAATAAGTTCAATACTATACATGCAGAGAAAGTCTAGGCTACACTACATGGTCTAAACATTACAGAATGAGTCACAAGATGTAAGGTGACTCACAGTACGAGTTTTTATACGCTACTGACTGTATATGGTAAGAGAAACTTTATTTGTCAATGGAATTAAACGGTCTGCCTCGCTGGTCTAGTGGTAACAAGCGCGACTGCTGAGCTCGAGGTCCTGGGTTCGATTTCAAATATTATGGGTTTTTCCTTCAGAAATTTACTCAGTAGCAGCCACGGAGTCGGGATTTGTACCCGGTTGATGGCAATAGGCTCGTCTCCTATTACATGGGACTTACACGTAGGTAACTGGCGAAACGTGGGAACCGCTATGATATGTGTACCTATTATTAGGTACACCTCTGCCTATCCCTTCGGGTTTCACAGTCGTGATGTTATGTTATAAATTAAAAGGTTTACTTACAGGCATTTCTATAAAAGGATGAAAAGTAATTATGGTGTTGTTTTGGTTAGTTAAACTTCATGTTATAATTTGGACCAAGTAAAAAGAAATATTTGATGGGTGATGATGATGGCATTGCCAAGCTGTTCGAGACTTGCGCAGACCACGGAAGGAGTATCTGGTCTATGGTCAAAAGTGGGTAAGCAAGGCTGCCGATGATGATGAAGTCCCAAATATTTGTGTTGGAAGGTCTTGCTTGCGATAATTTGCAGCTAGTTCCTGTGAATTTTGGGTAGGTCAGTTTTTGATTATTATCAGCAGTTACGTGTCCTAGGTAGGATCATACATATTAGTGGTTGCATGCTTTTGGCTCCGAATTATTTTACTATGATAAATTATTTCAAAGCAATTGTCTTTTTCCAAATATGGGAATCGGTAGACTTGCGCAGTTTAAGCCTATTGCAGTCAGCAGAATACGAGTCCTTCTTGTAGTTTTTTCCTTCCTTTTTAAATTGAAATAAAAATATACATTTATCTAAATAGAGATGAGAAATCCATTGTTGTAGAATAACCCTTAGTCAGCCATTTTACAAAACCTTGCATTTACTGACCTCTAAAATTACAAAGTAATCTTTTTTTTCCTTGTTTATTATACATCTCACTACTTCATAGTTAATAATCAGTGACTAAGTAGATGAGCAATGGTCGTTCAAATTGACTCACACAGTCGTCACTCGTAACTTTCCAATAGGATTTAGTGAAAAATGGGAAAGGACTGGCTGGCAACGGAGAATGGAAGAAAACAAATTAACCATTAAAAAAAAGTGTTGCGCCGTCCCCTAGCAAAATGGGACAAGGAAACCATTATGACAAAATATTTAAATATTCAAACGCCGAATTGAAGACCGTATTTTGTTTATGGACAAAATATTTTTACTCTCAGAGCCTGTTCACTAAGGAGTTTGTCAACAAATTCAACAAGAAATTATTGGGAGGTGTTCAAACATACCATAGCTTACCGAAATGAAACTTGCAAGTCACCCCTCAGACACTGGCATATAAAAAAGGGACAGCTGTGTAGTTTAAAACTACAAAATCAATGGTAGTCTGTGGGACTTGTAAACAGAAGTGTTGACATCCTGTCAAGTGTTAGAGAGAGATAGCAAGCCACTTACACCCCCTCTGATTGACATGAGAGAGAGTGACATAGTTAAGCTTAGAACACTCCAGTGCTTGTTACTTTGGTGATTTGTGTCTCCAGAGAAAGGATTTTTGTAGCAAACTCTTAGCTTTGATGTCATTTTTAAAGTTTAGCATAAGATGTTTGTATTTGGCGTGCGTGTAAGACCACATGTATCAACGTAGACAAGGCGACAGAAGTATGTAAGGATCGTAGGTAGCGATCTGTAGCTACTGCCTATCCCCTTGGGAAAAAGGAGTGTGATTATGTTATTTCACAAGGAATGCCTATTTTTTTTTTTCTAAATTGGCTTACTCTTGACCTCAATCTAGTCCTGAGGACAGAGATGAGGTCGACGATGGAACGAGCTAACCCAAAAGAAGCCTTTTTGCCTTTGTTGAGCCACTATCGTCACAAAAAGACACCAAAATGAGTTGGTATTAATTATGTCAACAATACACAACTATAATGGACTATTCATAGTGCAACACAACAAGTAATACGGGTCAATGGAGGGACGATGATACAATACGCTAATGGCAGTTTTTACACATGAATTGGAGCGACCTCAGGTACAGTAGGAGTTGATCCTAACTGGCAGACAACATTTTTGTTTAGCATGGATGGCAATATTCTTATATTATGGTATTGCAATGGCATGTCCACGATCAGAAAATTAGAAGTAAATGAATTACGGCCCACATTCTTCCACACAGACGAAGACGGTGTCTCGAGTGTGTTAGCAGTGACTTGGGAACATTCTAGGCTGATTATTGCAGTGTTGGGATCAGCTTCCACTCTCACAGGATGAAGCTGTTTACCAGTACATGGAGCACTTTTCTAACAGAGGCAGTTTTTTAAGTAATTCTGGTTAGGTTCAACACTGTTGGAAACCAGTGGCTTTGCTTATGCTATTGGTATAGCATAAGCAAAGCCACTGGTTTGAAACTGGGGTTGAAAGTAGTTTTGGGTACAGTTTGGATATGGTTAAAAACGTTTAACCAATCAAAAAAACTCATAATGCTTTGTTACTGTATACTAGTCTGCTAACAGTTTTTTTTTGCCACATCTAAGTCATTTTACAAGGTCTTTTAATCAAATCATTCATAGGTTCTATAATAAGTACTAGCTAGATTCTACATGGCTTTCAAAGATACGTAGTTATACAAAAATATTATTTAAATTGACAAGCTAAAGAATATTTCACCTAAGAAGTAGATTTATTTAACAATACATTGGCAGTCCAAAGATAGACCTGCGGTCCGGGTCTGTAAGCCAGTTGCTGACAGTTTCTCTATACCAATAAATCAGACTCTTAGATACCATGGCAGCATGACACAATAGAGAGCAGGCCTATAACCTAGCAGTAAATGGAACAAGGCTGTATATGACATAAAACTACAAGAACACTTGAAGACTGGTGCTTGGTTTCAGATTGGTTGTTTCCTACGGAGAAGAACAAGCAAGATACTTCACAGGTAATAATGAAGAATGTGAAAGTAATAATAATTAGAATGTTTTCTTATTAGAATAAGGTTAATGTTTAAGAATTAATCAGAATGAGTTATCTCGACAGTATAGTTAATTAATTGGAATCTTATTGATTGCTTCAGCTAAGATAGGCATGTTTTTAATAATAATTCTCTTACTAGAAATACTGGTCAGTAAACTGTGATTAAAATGGTGATAAGTTGTATTATTAGTCATAAGTCCAAGTCCAGCTACAGATCTGAAGCATTCTTATTCAATTATTCATGCGGGATGATTTTACATATTTTCAATTATTCATATTTCTGAATTGAGGAACTAACATAGTCAAACTGTTAGTAGGAAGTTGTGGCCAATTATATTATACCTTCAATTTTATCCTAATTATAGGATGTGACACATTTCTATTTGGTTTTCCTTGATAGAGCCATAGCATACATTTTGTTAAAGGGTTGTAATAACTCGTTGTTCATTAGGTTGTTTCAGCCAATGAGCTGTATTATTAGCAGGAAAACTACAGTGATAAGAAATTAATCCATTAATACAGTTTGATATCGGCAACTCGGCTTGGCGTAGTGCCATCTAGTTGGACCTTATTGATTAGACGTAAAGACCAATTTTGCGCGTTGCAAGTATCTGTCAAAAAGTCTGATACAGCTAGCTTTTCGTCAATAGAATTGAATATGTAACGACCTTGACATTGCCAGGCCAATACCCCCGGTTCACTTCAATAATGACGTATCACCGGCTGCGGTATTCGGACGCGCCTATTCGCCCCAAAATAGACACGAAATGTATGTGACAAGCCGTGCTGCGATCACTACGCCTTATATGGTCAAACGCAAGTGCGATTGCGCGACGATGCATTCCCTGTAAAGTTCGTTGCCCCCGGTACGCTACACACCACTGATAACTCATCTGACCACTACGTCTGGCTCTTCAGCCCCCAAATATCGAACATCACTGCATACGGCACTTCTGACTCGTCAAAAAAGGCGTTGCAGGAATAACCTTTCCAACGTACGTGAAATCCAATACCGGCCCATCGAGGCACAATGGTCACTGGTCATGTCGCTGCACCCCAACATCTCCGTGATCATAAACTCAAATACACAACACGTGGCATCAAATCACTGAACGGTGACAACGATTTTTACGAAAAGGCGTGCAAACTCAGCGATGGGTTGTGCGAAATATGGCGGCACCGGTCACTGAAGAGCGATTTCCCGTGAAATTGCGGCATTCCGATTCGTAATTCACCACTCTCGTAATGGAAAAACACATCGCGGCTTTTATGCACTGGAATTTATTTTCTTCACTTACCATTTTTTGATGATATACACGTAAAAATTTCACCACTAACTTCACCGACACCACGACAACGGCGACCGGAATGACACTGTTCGGAATGTTGGCCAACCCTTTTTACTACACCCAATGAGCGCATGCGTCAAATTGATTGACAAAATCAATACAATATCCTTTTATAACAATGATGATTTCACACAAATCTACACAAACAGAGTAATTAAAAATTGGGCTTTTGTATTTTTTAAATTATATTTAGGTACTTTAGGGAATTCAATAATAAAATGTAATTTGCCAGTGGCAGCTGCAGGGTGACAACTTTCAGAAAAGTAAACTAGCAACTCTGTTGAGCTACGCGATAAAACAAACTGATAACTTTAATAAAATTGTTATTGATATATAAAAGTCACTCCAATGCGGGTAAGATTAGATATCAGAATACATGACACTTCGCTGAGCCAAAGATAAAAATACTTTTCTACAATCAACTTTAAAAAGTGAGTCACTGATGACGACAGCGTGTCAGCCAATCAGAATTTAGTATTCAACAAATGCCCTTATACGGACAGACGGAAACAGCCGCAAAATCGCAAATGACGTTTGAATTTGCGCGCGATTTAAGTTTTTACAAAGAATGTTTTGGAACAAATTACATTTGATGAGTTACGTGAATTTATTTTCGACCTTGCTTGTGTTATCCGCTATCTCAATTGCTAAACATGGTTGTAGTGTTGTTTTCTTTACCATTTATGGTAGTGATATTTCGCATGACTATGTTGAAAACATAATTATCATCATTGCCACTTTTTGTTGATAATAATATAGCGATTCATATAAAGTATTCAGAGAAAATTTTAATGATAGGGAATTCTCGGTACAGTGAAGGGAAGTTTAAACTTGAAGTTGGTAATACAGCCTAGAAAATTTCTGGGGTCCTGGGGATGGGGTTAGGGGTACTTCAGCTCGGGTTTTAGTTGCTTCTCTTCGTTTCGAAGTGAGAACCACGAAGTAATTTGTTTAATTACGCTCATCCGGATTAAGACCAGAAAGTAATTTCTGGTCTTAATCAGCACTTGTAGACGAAAGTATTACAAATAAAACAAAAAAGTAAAGAAAAGTAAAGATTCCTTTTAAAAGTGTGTCTATGCCCAAGTATAATAAAATAGTTCAATTCTGGAGTTTCCAAAAGGATAGGTATATTTCGGATTATAGAAATATCCAACATTATAGGAATATATGAAAAATGGCGGGTTTTCGACCAAAATTCTATGGAATGACTTTTCCCAACCATTCCTTTTGCCTGTTCACAGCGGGGTAAATATCGGGAGCTCAAAATAATGAACAATCACGGAAGATATACCGTAAGTGACAGACAGTATTAGTTTGGGTAAACCTGTTCCATTATCTTCTAATGCGGGCACATCATTTGTTAAAACATTGTTCCTTTATGAATAAAATAATAATACTTAGAAATATTTCATCAGAAATTTAAAAAAATCTGCTGTTCCCTAAAAAAGTGCAAAACCTACATGGTCAAAATGTGTGGAGTGGCTGTTTTTTTTTTAAATTATTGATGAAAAATTTTCATGTGGGGTTTTGGAATGATGTAAGTAGGTACTGAATACGTGGTAAGCGTTTGTGCGTAGGTGTCCCTCCCAACCTGTTTAATAAAACCAGTTCTTTTCATGAAATATTTTTATTTATTAAATGATAAAAACAGTTACAGTAGGTACCTTTGGAACGTAACACATTTTATTGTCCTTAGAAATAACATAATTTACATGGTCAAGAAGGAGAATATATCAACTGATAAAACATCAATTTTATTTAGGGTTTTTATGTATTAGCATGATGAAAAATAAAGAGATTTCATTAATGAATCCATCATACCACTCTCCATATTTCATCAATGTTGCGCTTTGAGGAATAAACATATAATATTTTCAATTTGAATTTGTGAGCGCAACGAATGGTTGCTCTACGAGGAATAATTTAGTTGCGCTTAGTTGGTTGCGCTCTGAGGAACACCCCTCAAATTCGGGTAAGAGTGATGCATGAGGTGTAAGCATGACATGTATAATTTGTGTATAAAGATCATTTATCTTTTTCTACTATCCCGGATCTATTCGCTTCGCGGTATATTATTTCGCAACCCATTGCAATAGATTTGTTAGTCACTGCTATGTGAGCTGACCAAGATTATGTGAGACTAGGACCTCTGAGTTTGTTTCGGCTTTCTTCTCAGAGTAGTCAGGTACGAAACACCGGCCTCTTCTAGATTAAAAAGTGACGTGTAAAAGTGTTTGTAAAAATTTATTTGCTAAACAAACATCATTTATTTTAGACATTTTGCATTAGCCGACACTTGAATGTAATACTTATTTTTTATGCTTGAAGCCAAGCTATGGAAGTAGAAAGTACGGTTTTGCAAACGATTTATTACGATATTTTAATGTAAATGTGTCCCTTTTAAAATAAAAGTGAAATATGAAAACGCTACCTGTGTAGCGTTTTCTTATTTCACTTCACTACCCAAGCCAAGCTTTATATTCTGAATTGTGTTTTTATTTTTTATGTTGTTCTCACTTATAAAGCAACAACACTTTGTAATACCGAACTTGATTTTAAAAGTATCTATGGAGTTTGCTGAGACTGGGCTGTAGCTCCTTTTTTCATTTACTAGCTTTTGCTCGCAGCCTCGCCCCCGTTATGTACGGAAGTTAACCCACGGGAACGTTTTAAATGTAGTCTATAACACTCGGGGATCATGAGCTTCCCGTTAGTGAAAGAATTTTCGGAATCGGATCAGTAGTTGCGAAGATTACCCCATAAATACCAACTTACAAACAAGTTTTACGTCAATATTAGTATAGATTAAAAAATGTCTGTAAATGGTCTATTTGCTGTGAGTTTCGAGTTCTGTTCCCATATTTTGGTTCAATTTCTTAACTTTTTGCCAAAGTCCTTATTTTTCCATAGTTACTAAAGTATCTACGAATTCCCCATATACTTATGGTACCTCTTATACATAGTATACAGGTTACTCATCGTCATTTGCCCCACATAGCCGACCAACCCCCTCTTGAGGAACGACATAGCATAGGTGCTATCACACGCTTGTATGAGTAAAGCTACAGAATTTTCCAGATGTTGTCGCACCATCTTCGTTGGTGCATTTCGTTCTAAGCTGGTGCAGAGATCGGCTACTGTGTACGCTGCGATTCGGGACACGTGTTTCTTTCGCTTGCTTATTGATTGGGTTAATCTGTAATAATAGAAAATGTATGTTAGGTTTTGAGGTAATCGTTTGTAACTGTTTTGACGGCACGGTTGGCGCAGTAGCTGAGCGATTGACTGCTGCGCTGCGTGTCGCGGATTCGATTCTCGCACGGAACAAATATTTGTATGGCCTACAGGTGGTTGTTCCGGGTCTGGCTGTCTGTGTATGTGAGTTTAAATGTTTGTAAATGCGCCCACGATACAGGAGAAATTCCTAGTGTGGGGCAAAGTTAAAAAAAAAGACTGTTTATTGCAAACCAATTTTATTTTAATGCATGTCTTATTTTTAAGTTTTTCTTATGTTTTTTTATTTATTGTTAATTTTAATCTTTTGTTTTATTCTGTGCGAGACATATAAAAACTTTTTCTTTCTTTCTTATTCTGATAATTAATTATGACAACATCACGCCTGTAATTGCTGAAGGGTTAGGCAGAGGTGTACCTAACAGTTCACTCAAATTTAAGTTCGATGTTGCATGGGGCGATGCAATTGTGAATAACAGGGCACAAATCTAGACTCCGAGGCTGCTACTGAAAAAACCCTAATGAAAAACACAATAACACTGGGAATTGATCGTCACCCCCCCACGGATCGACCTCGGCAAGCGTAGCTTAACCTTGAATATTCACACATGCGGCCGTTATTCATCACCATCCGCCTTGCCTTTTCCCAACTATGTTGGGGTCGGCACATTACCAGCATTTTACATGGAACGACTGCTTATCTGACCTCCACAACCCAGTTAGTACGGCGCAGCCGTTATTACCAAGTCAGACTTACTTCTCAATAGAATGCGCTATTTCGGCCAGTTTCTCTTCTACACTCCGTTCTACTTGCACGTGTGTCGTGGCCCGCTCACACAGCGCCGATATGAGCGCCCTGTAACACTGCATGTAGCATGGCCACCTGGAACAGAGATAGGTTCAAATAAGCACGGTAATAATAATAATATTGGACGTGAGTACAGAGTCATTGTGCCGATAGTCGTGTCGGCCAATGGCTTAATAGCCAATAGCCTCGAGCAACATCTGAGGAGGCTCTCGCTTGGCAGCTGGATCAAGGGCTTGATTCAGAAAGCAGTACTTCTGGACACGGCGCGTATCGTTAGGAGGTTCCTCTCTCAAGAGCCCTGATCACTGGTAGATCGGACCCTGTTCCCGATGCCGGTGGGCTACTATTTTTAATATTTTTAAATGTTTTTTATATTACTTTGTAGAAATATTTAAAAATGTAAACAATATGTATAGAAAATAAATAAAGAAAAGAAGTATCATATTGCCATATAATAAGTTTGATATAGTGGTGATAGATCAGCGCGCCGCGTAATAATAGTCAATGTTACTATCCCGCATGACGAGAACCTCGTGAAAGCGGAGAGAGCGAACTCGGCTATCAACGTGCAGACAAATTTGTCTACCCTCTTTCAAAGTTTTTTGCTACGCGCACTACTGGAACTCGACACTAAGTCACGGCAAAACACACTCACAGTATCACCATGTTTTGTGGAGTCTTTATTACGATACCGTCTGTTACTTTTGAGCAAGCTTAAAACTGGAACTGGGGGGGCTAGTGTGGGAAAGAGATGGCGCTAGACGACCTGTTTAGCTCTGTCTCTTTCCCACACTGTTACTAATTAATTACTTCTGCTTTAAGACGTCATGGTAGGCCACAAGGACTGCTTAACATCGGTAGCTCAAAATAAATAATGAACAATCACGGAAGGTAACCCCTAAGTGACAGTATAAGGGAGACGCCCTGGGCGTCGGGGGTCACGTGGTGGCTCCCGGCAACCGTAGGGCCTGTGGACGGCGAGCTATGGGCTAGCTCGCCGTCAGGCCTTCTTATGACGACAGGCCGTGTCGACGGCGCGTTCGTGTTAGCCACGATGTAGGGGTCTGCAAGGGCCGATCCCTGCGGGACTGTTCGAAAGAGATACCGTGGCCCTGGAACACAAAGGGCAAAGAAGGAACATGGATGGGTTTTAGTCAGTACAAGTCTGACACTCCCTTCCGCTCCGCCCAGAGTTTGATAATTTACCCATCCGAAAAAAAAAACAAGTGACAGTATAAGTTTGGTTTTAAACCGTGAAAGCTTGAAACAGTGTTCTGACTGCTAGTATGACAGCCGGGACCAACAGATGAACATGCTTTAAGAGGCACGACCGCTGACCGGCCTCAGCAAGCACTGCTTACCCTTGAAGATCGACGTGCGCGGCTGTTATTATGAAGCCACGAGAACAATGAGGCAGTTTGATTTAATGATTAAATAAATACCTGTCTTCTAAAACCTCCTCTCTAGCCAGCAGCAAGTTGTTCAGCACCGCGACGCAGCCCTCGAAAAGCATGAAGAAGGCCTCCCAAGATATGTCACACCTCACGCCGGTCTTCGATGCTAGCACGTAGTTAATTAGGTGCTGCACCTCGAATGTTATATCCACGAAGTTGTAGTCTAAGGATATCTGGAATTGTTAAGATTTTTTGTAAAATACCATAATAAAGGGTGTAAAAAGACCCTTTACGAAGACGAAAGGCACTTGTTCTCCCCGTTATTGTGATCATTTTTTTGTTCTGGACCATACCTGGGAACCTTCTAGTTACGGAGATATAGGAGGTCAAAGTTCCAATTTTTTCAGAAGTTTGTTTTTAAATACTAGTTTTTAAGGTTATTAATTTAATTACTTCAATGACCTGTTTACTATTCAAAGCATCCACCAGCACAATGTTTTGAGTGCGTTACATTGAGTTTTACCGTAAAACATAATTTTTCAGACATGCTCAGCACTCCATTTATGTAAATAATACGGCTGAAATAAAAAACCAACAATGGATGTCGAAATACTCTAACGAACGACGCGTGAAATCAGCTGTTCACTTCCTGCCTAGCTAGAGAGTTCAACGACCTCGTCGTCGCGCTTGCCGTTCTCTACGTGCGTTTTACCACGGTAAAGACACATTGCGTGTGAGGAAATAAAACAAATCAATTTTATTGGATTCCCATAACATTCCTGAAATAATTTCTTGGTACGGCCATCTTGGTATGATATGCTGAATTCACCCCATCAGTCTACGGAGGGCTGTCCCTTACAGCCTGTAGATATATGTAGGTATGTGTTTCACCTTGTTCCTCATACCTCACTAAAGATGACTCATCAATGCTATCAGTAACTTACCTTTTTAGCTGCTAAAAGTATTTCAGACAGCGAATCCAAGTCCAACCTTACAATTTCACAAATATCATCATCAACTTTAATAACTTTCACAACACCGTCTTCGGTAGAAAGTTCTTCGTTTATCCTGGCAACACTGTCTTCAAACTCGTAGTGTTGCCGCATCCAATTTCTCAAATTCTTACAAGCGCGGTACATTAATTTTGACATGGCAACACACTTTGGGCCGACTATGTTGGCTTTAAGACATTGTGACCAGAGATATTTAAATACTTTTCGAGATGATATTTCTGTTGTGTTGTCTTTCTGTATAAGTGATGGTTTCTGAAAGTATACGAGAATGAAATCAAAGTGTGGGAACAATAGCCCAAAAATCAAAAAACACCAAAAATCGACAAAAATCTCCTAGGTTGGGTTCAACCTTCTCATGGTAGTGAGATGCCAGTCACAAAAAACAAATAAAAATAAGTGCAAGAACATTTCGTTGGAAGTTTAGCTGGTGGGTTTAAGGATTTTTTTAGCTTATTTTGTCCCACTGCTAGGCAAAGGCGTCTCCCATTCCTTTCCAACTCTATCGGTGTTTTGCTTTCTCTGGCCAATCAGTCAGGAATGAGTCCAAATCGTCAAGCTCGGCGTATCTTAGGCTTGCCTTGGTGACAACGACCATATAGCCATTATCAAAACAAAATTTCAACATTTCTTTCAGCTCAAACACAAATAAACACAAAAAATCGGTTGTCTGTAAAGTCGGTTTACTGACGATAGTTGAACGTGACAACGTCATAAGAAAATACTGATGGAATGGTTGCATTTTTCAAAAAATGAATGTGCGTTGAGCAATTGTTTTATGGAACGCCTCAGAGCGAGATAAAGCCTCATACGTCATGTTTTTTCGTGCGTGCAGCCGGCTCTATCGAATTATAAGACGTTGTCACGTGAAAAAATGAAAATTACCTTTAAAATCACCAAATTGTTAAGATCACCGATGAAGTGCGTCACATAACAATCCACGGAGGACAGTTCACACACAAATTTCAATGTCGTTCCCATTTCTTCTAAACAATTGCTACTAATCGTTTTCTTATTTTGTTCTAAGATCAGCCTAGTTTTAATACTTCGCCATATTTGTAGGAACAATTTGTCTTTTTCTTGGAAAACTGAGTGTGTTTCTAGTTTCTTCATACGTCTTAGAACTACGCTTAGTAGTTGGATTGCGGAGTCTATGTGCTGGGGTTTTGAATCTGGATTTTCTATTGTTTTTATCTGGAAAATACATAAAGACTAAGTTAGGATACCTAGCAGTGGCTAAGGTTCCATACAACCCGATTCCTACCGGCTTCCCTTTGAAAAATGGCACAGTCAGTATTCTATAGCCAATAATATTCCATACAGTAAAGATATGTACTCCGGCTTACCTCTTACAAAAATTGACCCTTCACTACTGATACCTAGCCATATTGTAAGGTGGCTAGGTGGTTTAACTGTTTGGTCACAGCATGAGCTTCTCATCTAGCTTATGCCAATTCGAAACAAGAAACATACCAGTCCAATAAGCTAGGTGATTATTATATTTTTAAACTGTGTATACTTACAGCATTTTGCACAAAGAACTCCAATGCTGTCAACAAGCATTCCAGATTCTTGACGTCATCACCATCTGCAGCATCGCAGTACCTCGAAAGAGTCAAGGAATACGCCACCATAGCGTTCAATGTTGCCACACTACTCTCACTTTCTACCACACTATCTTCAGTGTTGCTCACATTAATTTGTGAAAAACTACTATTACTAAAATCGATGTTTTTAAAAGACTCTAGCAATGATTTGTGTAGCTTTTCCTGTAGGTCTGCTAATATAGATCTGAAAGCACTAGCGGTTATGGCTTTCTTCTGTTTGACAATTGAAGGTAAAATAAAGCAAGTGATCTGGAATACAGGATCGTTAAATGACTCCATATCAGAAATAGTTTTCTTATTTTTTTTCAACAGCTTTTCTACGATGTTTTTTACTTGATCCCTGTCGATACGGACCTTTTTTACCGCTAGTTCAAGAAGGCTTTTGATGATTAACAAACTGTTTGGTGTTTTTATTTTTAATGTTAGTAACTCTAAAAGAGAGGTGTCTTTGAAATTGAAAATAGAATCTGCTGGGAATATTTGATACAAGTCTGGTCTTTGTAGACTCAATTCGTATATGCTTTGTAGTATGTAGTCAATATTGCGTTTCAGTTTCTTTGCGCTTGAACATTTCTTGATTGCCAGCATAACGAAAATTGCTACTAATTGGTAGTTTTCTTCTAAATAGTAAATTGGCAATTGTTTAAATATATTCACAGAGTTTTTAATCACATCTTGTGTTTCAGAATTTATGGTTATTTCATTGAAATAGTCAATGATATCTACTTCTTTTGCGAAGGAAGTCATATTGAAATCAGCTTTGCCTAGCATTTTGCCTAATGATTCTCCGTTTTCAAAGCATTTTGCTATATTTTTAGCTGTTTCTAGTACTAACATGTTTAGCAAATCTCTGTTAGAGCCTAAGGCACCGAAATTAAGTAGATTTAAATCAGGATCAGTTAAGCAAAGTTTGATCAAAGATTTGGCCAATAACTTTACATGTGATTTATCTAAATCTGTGAACAGTATTTTGCAGAAGTAGGTGTTTTGTAAAAGGGATGGGTTGGCATTGATTTGTTTGATCAAATGTGTTTTAGTTGACGTTAGAGGTGGGTATTCCTGTTTATTTCTTATCGATAGTAGCTGGAGTGCCATTGTTTTGGCTAATAGTAGGTTGTCCTGAAAATAAGATACAACATAGTTAAGTTATTTAGATAGAGACATTTCATGTATATTTTGTTATGAAGAGATAGATTTTATCATGATTCGTTTATTATAGCATAATAGGTCTATAATGTTCCCAGTCCCACTGCTGGGACACAGGCCTACCCTCTATAAGAGGAAGTGGGCCATCTACGACGCGGGCCCAGTCCAGGTTGGTAGCTGCCACGGGTCTTCGATTTTTTGGTTTTCTTATTGATCATCTCTTCAGTGTTTCTTTTGTTTTGAACAACAGTAACTTAGAACAATTATGAATAGATTAGATGGAACTCAGGCCTTAAGTTCAGGAAAAAGACTCATGGGGCTTTTTGTCTCGTCATTATAAATACTAGTTATAAATGCGAAAATAGCTCTGTTTGTCTGTTATCTTTTGATACCTTAACATCTGAACAAGTGAATGGCACTCAGGTACACTGTGACCTGGATTAGTATTGTTTCTCATTAGTATGTTCATCATCATCAGCTTACAGCAGTCCACTGCTGGAGATAGGCCTCCTCAATAACACGCTACACATCTTGATTCGAGGCAACTGTGATCCAGCTGCTACCAGCTACCCTGTGGAGATTGTCGTTTTAACTATCCTGAAGACGACCCACTTTAGCTTGCCGATTTGCGGACTCCACTCAAGAACACGTCTACCTCAATGGTGGTCGGTTCTTCAGCTAATATGGCCAGCCCAAATGGCACTTCAGCTGGCTTATTCAGTACGTGTAAGTTCTCCTGGGATAATTTATAGTTATTTCTATAATAAAATTGTATTCATTGTCGACACTTACCAACAATACTACCGCTTCATTGTCCTCTATTTTCGCCACGAGAGCAATCCATTGCTTGCTATCCAAGCACGGTAACAACACACTAAGATCGCAAACCTCCGATGTATCGCTACTAGGAGATATATCCAGTTTAACGTTACTGTATTTTATGTTCAGTAGTTTTAGTTGAGCAAAACTCTGACATAACTTGAGGAATGATATTACCAGGGGTGGATTCTGGAATGAAATAAATGTATGGTAAGTACTATGTTGTAGTGAGTTTATGGTGTCAAGGAAAGTTATTGTACAGGCTTATCTGTCAAGAAAATACCGGGAAACGATCAATAATACACAAAATGTTAGTTATTCATCCAAAGTTATTTTATCGCCTTCAAAGTATGCTCCTTCAGAAACGATATACTTACGCCAACGAATAATCCAATCATCAAAACATTTTTTTTAACGCTTTTTCCGGAATTGAGTTCAGTTATAGTATTTTTGACCAAGTTGCGTTCGGCGGTTAAAGTCACAAACTTGGATTATTCATTGGGCCAACATCATAAACAAGTCTGCAAAAAATCAGAACTACCGGATTTGACGCAAGCTCTGATGTATGTATAAAGTTACTGGACTATGACTGCAATCTTTATTTTAAGCTTGGACGGTTGCAGCGTACGTGATCCTACCGTTTAAGATGCTAATGTTTCGCCGCGTCGAGTGTAACTGTAGAATTTGCAACATCCGTAATTGATCCTCATAAGTAAGCCCACAAAAAGATATTTTTTCACTAAAGAAGAATTACAGACAGTTATAATTACAAAGCTTAACTTTAGGAGGAGCTCGTGGCTAAATAATAACAGCCGATCGGGTCGATCTTTAGGTTAAGCCGTGATTGCCTAGGTTGGTCTGTGGATGGGTGACCACCCATTATATACCGTGCCTCGGAAAGCACGTTAAGCCGTTGGTCCCGGCTGTCATTTGTAGATCTTTGACAGTCGTTATAGGTAGTCAGTGGCCCAAAAAGTCTAACAACCAGTCTTACCAAGGGGTATCGTATTACCTAGTACTAACTGGGTTGTGGAGGTCAGATAGGCAGTCGCTCCATGTAAAATACTGGTATTCAGCTGCATCCGGTTAGACCGGAAGCCGACCCTAACATAGTTGGGAAAAGGCTAGGCAGATGATGATACTTACAAAGCTTAACTTCAACACACAAATCCCGAACTTGCCCAAACATTCTTCCTCGAACTTAGCGTACATATTCCAGAAATCTTCCGCTACATTCATAGGCACGGTATGATCCGCCATCTTGTTGTGTTGCAAGAACGACGACAAAATGGACGACAGTACTTCTGTCAGTACTATGATTGATGGACCTGGAAAATTAAGGAAATAATCTTAGTAAGCAGCTGAAATGGGTAAAGTAAGAAATTGACGATATCGTCAAGCGAGGGAAACAGATGGATATAGACGCACAGAACAGAATAATGACAGAAGAAAGAGGAGGCCTGTACCCAACAATGGGTGATTCCGGGCTGATATAATGATGATGAAGAAATTACCATACAAGAGGAAGTTTGAATTTGGCGCTTGTTATAGAAAAGTTGAAAGGGAGCCAGCCCTTTACAACTATTCTGCAACGTGTTGTCTGTCTTTATATGAACATGTGAAGAGGAGGAATGGAACGCATGTGACTAACAGAGTCAAGAATATAAAGGAGTGGAAGATTAAGAAAAGATGGATGTATTGTGTGAGGAACGATATAAAAAAAAAAAAGAGTAAATGATAGTGTGCATGTGACGGTTGGCCGGGAAGAATGGAAGAAAAAACGTGTTGCGCCGATACTAAGTGAAATGGACAAGGGCAGGAAAGTGACGATATTTTGTGGCTGCCACATTGTTGTAGTGGCCGAAAGCGCTACTGCTGAGCACGAGGCCCTGGGTTCGTTTCCCAGGTTAAGCAAAGTGTGACTGAGTTTTTCCATCTGGAATTTCTCAGCAGCGGCTGTGAGTCTAGGTTAGGCTAGGCCATGACTTAAACATAACAGACATAATGTGGGTTTACAGGTACAATTCTGGTTAGCCCTTCGGGGAAAACAGGTGTGAAGTTATTTGTTGTGGCGATAGTTAGAGCAGGCCTATGACCAAAAGCGGATGTCTATCAGCTGATTAAATGAGGATGAACTTAGTGTTAGATTTGTAAGACATGCTACACACTTGCTTGTTCAGGTCAGGCCGGGTGGTAAATCATATCATAACTTCACATCTTGTAATCCTCGAGGCTAAGGTAGAGGTGAATGAATGAAAGAAAGAGTACACGCTCCATGGCTCTTACTGAGAATGCAAGGAAACTATTAATATAAAAGCAATACTTACTAACAAATCCTTCTTCCAACATCATCAAGCAATGCACTTCTAAATCTTTCTGCAAAGACTCCAAAAGCTCCTTATTTTGTCTGAACATCAATTCAGAAGTCAGCTTCCCATATAAAGCTACTGACTCTTCAGGAAATAAATCTACCCCTGTTATTATTTTACTTTCTATCTTTTCACAATCTACGCCATTTTTTTTCGCCTCTTCCACCTTCTGTTTTAGTTCAAACTGCTCAGTGTTGCCAGCTTCCAAAATGTTTTTTACTGATGGTAGAATTTGGTTTAAAAATAAAGTTCCTCTGCTTAATTTGAAAAGTATTTCTAGTAAGCAATTCATGGTTTCTATATAAGATTCTGCTATGTTTGAAGTGGTTTTCTTTGCCGTCATTAATGGAGGTAAGATTGAGTCGATTTTTTGCTCAATTAACACAGGATCTAACTTCAAAGCAGTTTTTATTATTTGTAAGGTAGTCTTGTCTAATTTTCCTTCAAGTTTAAGCTGACCCATCATGACAGCTTGCAGGAATGATGTGAAGTTCTTCTTTATTTCAACTTTCGATATTTTTTCACCAAAAGTATCAGTCAATCGCACATTAATATCAACTTCGTTTTTCAATAAAACTTCAAGCATGCTCAGAAAGAGTGTTCTCTTAGTTTTAGCGTTATTTTCTTGTAAAATGGAGGGAAGATTCATTGCAGGCACTATGAAACTCTGTTCCATATTTAAAACATTTGCAACCATGATGAAAAAAGCAAAAACAATCTGATTCTCTTTTTGAAATGAACTCACAAACACATCAATGAAATTGTGCAAGAATTTTGAATCATTTTCGGTTCGATTTTTGGGAAATTCAAAGAAAGTGTTCATGATTTTGATTACCGATTGTATATTGTCCCCTTTTTCTGCAATTAATTCTTCGATGTTGTCTTTACGTATCAACGTTTGTAAGAAACTGATGAAAAATGATTTCTTATTGATGGGAAACAAAATATTCTGACAGACATCTATAGCAGATTTTCGACATTCTGTGTCTAAAAAACTGAAAATAGTTTCCAAATTTTCGCCATCCAATAATTTGATTATAAATTCTAATTTCTTTTTGGATTCTTTGTAATATTTTATGATGTTGGTCAGTATTTTCTGACTCAACTGTATGTTTGCATCATCGTTCCTCAGGAACTGTAGTAAAGTGATTGTTATAGTGAGGTAGTCATCAATTTGTAGGCTCAGTTGTGAAGAGATTTTAGGGTTCTCTACAAATATTGAGATGTACTTTATGTCAGGTGTTTGTAGTGGGTTCCGCTGTATGTATTGCGAAACAATCTGAAATTATGACATAAATTCAAGTTATTTTTACATATTTTTTTGCAGCCATCATACAAATAACTGAACAACAGCAAAACTAACGATTTTCAAAAGATATGTCATGTGTGTAAATTTAATAATTTTCTGATTACTGACTGGTCTAATGATGAGGAACACTTCTTATTGTGTTGATAATTCCTATAAAATTAAATGAGCCTTAATCAAAATTCTGCCACTTCACTAGAGTCAGTTGAGGCCTCAGACAGGAGCTGGTGAAGTTACACAACAAGCAAGACAGGAGCTGGGTCATCAGCTGCAATGTAGTGACATTTTATTTCATCAAAATACACCAATCAGTCTAAGTTGCAGCACCCCACTTGGGTTCAGGATTTCCAGATGGGCGATGATAGTTGGTGGCTCGCTGGGAATTTTTTGCTGGCTCAACAATATTGAAAAGCAGTATAACATACCTGTATCAATTTATTTTTTAGCTCACTAGTCAAGTCATCAACCGCTGACAGCCAATCAAGTACATTCTTCAGCTCATCACTATTTAGCTTATTCTTCTCTGTCAAGGTATGAAGCCATTCTGCCACAATTCTCTCTTTAGGAGCGGTGGGGAAGTGATGAGATTGCACCACATTTTTTGCGAGACAGAGCCTTTTCGGTAGTGGTGTCTTGTCATCATCTAGTCGACGCTTTAGTTCTGAAAATGAGATTTTGCCCAATGAATCACTACATGGTATAAAACAAAGTTGCTTCCCACTGTCTGTCCCTATGTATGCTTAGATCTTTAAAACTATGCAACGGATTTTGATGCGGTTTTTTTTAATAGATAGAGTGATTCAATAGGAAGGTTTATAATGTATATATTGCACCCGTGCGAAGCCGGGGCGGGTCGCTAGTAACATATAAACAAATAATTGTACTTGGTGGTCTGGTGGTTGCGAGCGCAGCTGCTGAGCATGAGATCCTGGGTTCGATTCCCAAGTCAGTTAAAGTGTTATTAAGTTTTTCCATCAGGAATTTGTCAATAGCAGTCATAGAGTCTAGAATTGTGCCCGGTTAATGAAAATAGGCTCGCTCCCAATTGCATTCATAACTGGCGAAATTTTTTTTTATGTTACAAGGTTTGATATTAAACTATTAACTAAGATTAATCGGATATTCTTGCTGGGTATAGTAAGTATACTAACTTTGAACCTATTTGAAAAGTAATCACGGAACGAGGCATGCGAGTGGTAATTTTGACAGTCCTATAAATCAAATAAACGGTGTTGAAAATACTATCATTATAAACAATAATAAAAACATTAACGCATTCTCGCTTCTAAATACTAATAACCGTAACAATGTGGTCATTTTATGACAAAAGTTTAAATATTTTGGATTCGTTGAGGTTATGTTTCTCATAAAACACCTATAACCATGTTTAGACAAAATTCTTACCATTCAGCGGATTCAACGACATGTTTTAAGAGACACAATAACTAAACAGTGCGCACTTTTTCAAAGAACACGAATTAAAAGCAAAAAGAACGGTGTTCTCTTCGCATGCTGTATTGTTGTTGTTCGCGTTTTGAAACTGCTCTTCATGACTAATTATGTCAATGTCACTTTTCACAATCAGCGTTGGCAATTACACTGATAATTCTAAAAAGAAAACAAAAAAAAATGTATTTAAGCAGCGATGAAAACGTTTTTGAAATAATATGTTGGCTAACGAAGTATTGACTGAGCTATTTCTTAGTTTTGTTGTTTTCACGTTTCGCCGTAGAAACTAGACGCAAATTAATTCGTATTCGGAAGCTCTTCGGGTTTCATCGGCCAAATTAATATAACCTCACGCCTGTTTTTCTCTAAGGAAAGGGATACGCAGAAGCAGGGGTTAACTACGACCGTATCGACAATATTAATTGTATGGGGCCCCGAAGCTACTAAGTACCACGACTACGGCGCTACTTGAGTGAGCAAAAATACGTAAAATATTATACAATCATGTTTGTTATTGATAAAGGGAGAAGAAAAAAACATGTTGTACCGACCCAAGGAACTTGGAGCAAGGGCAGGAAGATGATGATTGATAAAGAGACACATTGGCAAAGAGACTCCTTTTTCTTTTTTTTTGTAAATGGCATCTCGCAGGTAACCCAGGAGGTTGTAGTCTGCTTCACCGGACTAACCTTCAGCTTTGTACATTTTGTTAATTACCTTATTATACCTATCTAACTCACTTCACTCTATCTTACTTTTTATTTCAATGAAACTACTTGTAGACGGGACTCAAAAAACAACTGGCGAAATGTCGACGTAGGTACTATTACCATAAAAAAATCTGGGCTTCGGCCCCGTCGGATAATGTGGCAGACATTATCCGACGGGGCCGAAGCCCAGATTTTTTTAAAAATATTACACACAACATAGCTGCTCTAGGGCTAGTCAGAGTACTGAATTTAGTTCTAATATTTTCGCAAAGTTGCCGATAAGCTCGATAGATGGCAGCACAGGAAAAATTAGAAGTCGCTATGGTTTCGTTACATCGAGGAGTATAAGTACCCCAGCGCGCGAATTTCTCATATACGTTTTTTGACGATTCCTAATAAGGAAATAAGATTTATCTTGAACGGGAGCTGATTGGCATTGCCTGCTGATCAGCGCCTATAAATATGAACTATTGTGATGTGATATAACGGGAAATCTGCCGGCGCGTTGAGGTGTGGTAGTTGTACTTACTACTGTCACACAGCAAGTCGGTGTTGCCGTGTTGGTGTTAGATACTAGAATTTTTAACACCGGTGACCACGACATCCTGCCCGCCATACTGTCTCAAATTGGGTTATATAATCTAATTTTGGTTATATTTGGTTATTGTTTGGTTAATTATCTTCGTTGTCACGTGCTTAGTTTACTTGTCGCCGCCAGGCGGTGCGTGCTGATTATTATGCAGGATTACTTCGACTGGTGCAACCTAGTAACTAACTGGTGTTCCACAAGGCGGTATACTCTCTCCTCTCTTATTTTAGTTATTTATAAACTGTATCACTGCTATCCTCAAATGCTCTCACCATCTGTACGCTGATGACCTGCAACTTTACGCTCAATCTGACATTGCCAACCTTGATAATTGCATCTCGTCACGTAATACTGATCTGCGACCTATCGGAGAATGGTGTGGCTTTGGGGTTGCTGTCAACGTCGGGAAATGCCAGGCCATCCTCGTAGTTCGTACTACCTGAGAAATTTGGACACTAGCCAGCTAAGCGGCTGTAAAAAATATTAAGACAAGAGCTTCTCAGTACAGTACCCGTACCATACCCGCACCTTTGAGATTAAGTTGTCAACCGCACGGCAGTAATAACACTCGATCATGGATTCATCATCATCTTATTTTCGTAAAAGAGACGCAGTGAGTTTCGTGTGTCGGGAACAGTATCGAATTGTGAGTGACAGTGGTACCGGGTGCAAAACTGGCCAAGTGCGAGTCGGACTGGCGCATGAAGCGTTCCGTACCATCGTAGCCCCTTTAATTTTAAATTTATTTTTATTATTTGGTTGTTACAGCTTGCTTGTAGGTTTTCCTGTAATCTATAGGCAAAGAACTATGTTTTTTATTTTTTTCAAAATTTTCGGCCCTGTAGTATCGGAGTTAAGGGAATGGTTAATTTTAGCCTATTTTCTTAAATAACTTAAAACTACTTATCTTATTTTATTTTTTTCATTTTTTAATTTACCCTTGTTTATGTTACACGTCCGTCTTTGGGTCACCGACTTACATATGTGTACCAAATTTCAACTCAGTCGGTCCATTAGTTTCGGAGTAAATTGGCTGTGACAGACGGACAGACAGACACGCGAGTGATCCTATAAGGGTTCCGTTTTTTCTTTTTGAGCTACGTAAATTTAAAAATTTACTTGAAAGTTGGTAGACCGATTTGTCTGCTCATAAACATAAACACCCACCCGCAATAACCCCAGTTTATCCGTGATCATGGTGCTTGCAACCAGGGATTGAAAACCGGTACGTATTTGGGTTCCGGTTCTTCATTTCGGTTCTTAAAAAGGTTCTTCTTTTCGGTACGGTTCTGGTTCAGGTTCCGATTCGGTTCTGGTTCCAAAGTACCGGTTCCAAATAAAAGTTCCAATATACCGGTTCCGTATCATTCAATTTAAAGGTTCTCCAAGAAAGAAGGGGTTCGCCTTCGAAATATTTGCGAGTGGAAGTCTGTACTGTACAGTGTCAGCAAATATTATTAGATAGTGGTTTGAATAATCTAGAGTAATAAAATTACTGTTAATTAATACATAGACTCGCTTTGAAGAAGAACCGGTACAATAAAGGTTCTTAAAGGTTCCAATTTAGGTTCCGGTTCCGGTTCGGGTTCTAAGTAACGGAACCACTAAATACCGGTATTTTACCGGTATTTCGGGAACCTTTTCGATCCCTGCTTGCAACAGCGCCGAAATATCGGGAACTCAAAACAAATAGTAAACATGGTAAATATTCCGTTTTCTGTGTTAACGACAATCTTATCTTCCTGCCTTTGACCCATTCTATTTAGAACACGTTTTCTTCTTTCATTCTTCTCTGTCAGGCATCATTTACTCGGTTAGATTTAGGTTACTTAGGTATTATAGTGTTCGGTAAGCGGCCGATTATAAAACCTAGAAGATGCAGTCTAAAGAAGATGTAGTGACAAAATTTGAAAAGAGTATGCTTAAATGGTGCGGTCCTGTGGAGAGGATGAGTGAAGGGTGACTAACAAAAGGTTGACAAGACAGATATATGAGTGGCAACGCCGGTAGGGGACGCTCTAAAAGGACATACACTTAGCTTAATGGTGAGGTTCTTCAGAAAGAGTCATGATTTTCAAATATTAATAAGATCTGTTGTAATGATTTATTACATTATATACAGACTACAAATAGAACTAAACTAATGATAAAAATAAGACTAAACGTAAGAAAATATAAACATCTAAAAAACGACGACAATACGACACTTAGGCGTCAAAGTACAAGTTTATAAATACAACAATTGTTGGTACTGAAAAGGCGTATCATTTCAAAAGGTCAGGTGTGCAGTACTCGCAACCTGCGTCCGTGTATGACCATATGTATGAACGTGGACGAGATAAATGGAGTATGGAAGGATCGTAGCAGGTGGCGTTCTGTGCTTTCTGTCTACCCCATGGGAAAAAGGCGTGAGTTTAGGTATGTAGCTATACTACTAGCAAATAAAATTGAAGTATCTGATGGTAATTTCAAAATAAAAGCTTTTTACTGAATGCATATGAAAGTATAAACGGTAATTAAACATGAACATTTTTTTTTAAATTTTTGTTTGTCTTTCTGTTTGTTCCGGCTAATTTGCGAAACGGCTGGACCGATTTTGACTGGACTTTTACTGGTAGATAGCTAATGTTATAAAGCGTAAGTTAGGCTACTTTTATTTTAGAAAATATAATTAGGGATCCGTACAAAATTAAAACCGATTCAAATAGGGATCTAATATTTTTATAATTGTAATTTCACGCGAACGAAGGTCGCAGGCAACAGCTAGTACATGTATAAAACCAAAGCCAAACGCCTATTGCAACACTTGATTCTAATTCTTATTTATTAAGCATTAAACTAACTAAATAAAAACTATTAAATAACCTAAAATAAGAAAACTAACAACAAATTATAAAAGGGCATCAAAAAACTCCTCCTCAACGCTGTCGGCTGGTAATGTGCCCAAGAGACTGGCGGCGTTGCCACGTTGTATGGCAACACCTAGCCTCTGACTAAAACCCATCCATGTTCCTTAACCGTAACAAATATAGGTACAACAAATTGCAATAATATAGCTTGTGTACAATGGCGAGGTTAACCCAGAATTGGGTTTTCTTACAGCTAACCTAATTTTGACTACGAGATTTGCAGGAGACGATCTTAGATCTCTAGATTTACAGCTGCAAAATAAAGGTATTGTAAATACCAATGAAAAATGGACGTGCTGTTGATTGTACCTACGTGCCGGAATCCTGTTTTCCGTTTAGTAAACGTAACCGAACCGGAAGTGTACCGGAACTGCCGTTCGTGTTGTCCTGCCCTGAGCCCCTTTGTTAGGGGCTGTCAACACACAAATACGATACTGATTGATTGTAAAAGAGGGTAGTTACTACTTAGGTATAGGTAGGGGCTCGTTGGTAAATAATTACAGCCGCACGGATCGATCTTCAAGGTTAAGCAACGCTTGCTGAGGCCAGTCCGTGGATGGGTGACCATCCTTTCCTCTACCGACTTCCTGCTGTCCCACGTCAAGCCTACGGTCCGGGTTGTCATATTGAGAAATTCCTTATAGAAAAACCCAATAAGACTGCCCGACCTGGGAATCGATCCCAGCACCGCATGCTCAGCAGTCGCGCTTGCAACCACTAAACCAACGAAGCAGTCTACACTTACAAATTCAATAAACAATTTTAGCAATTTCGCTGAACAATTTCGCTGATGTTATACAGGCTGTTTGGTTAAACGTCGGCAATACTTTAAGGGAGTGAAGTACACATAAATATGAGCAACTCTTACTATAGGACTAACTATGAAATATGATTTAAAAAAATCTGCTTTTGCCTACATTTTTTCGAGTTACGCGACCAATAATGTGTGGAGCAGTTGATATTTTTTTCGCGAATTCATGGTCGGTCCCGTAGTAAAAGTTGCTTATTTTCATGAGTACTACACGCCCCTAATGTATTTATTGCCCATGTTTTAAAAAACACCCTGTATAGTGCATTTTGCAATGCCGCTGTATCATTTAATAGATATTGCTGTTTTGCATGCTGGTCTATTTCTAGCCAAGGCTTTGGTGCGAGGTATCAATAGCTACAAATCAAAAATCAAATCAAATCATTTATTTTGCTTGAATATGGATGAAACACAACAAATATAGCTCAGGACCATACCCTACCCTGTTTTTTTTTTTAATGTTGGGAATTATGTAATGACCTCCCCCCCACTCTGGGCGGAGCGGAAGCTGACTAAAACCCATCCATGTTCCTTCTTTGCCCTTTGCGTTCCAGGGCCACGGTATCTCTTTCGAACAGTCCCGCAGCCCTGGCAGACCCTACCCTTTTTTTTTTTTTTTTTTTCGGATGGGAAATCATCAAATGACCCCCCCACTCTGGGCGGAGCGGAAGGGAGTGTCAGACTTGTACTGACTAAAACCCATCCATGTTCCTTCTTTGCCCTTTGTGTTCCAGGGCCACGGTATCTCTTTCGAACAGTCCCGCAGCCCTGGCAGGCACCGGCCCTTGCAGACCCCTACATCGTTGCTGACATCTCTTTGAGGCGCGCGTGGAACACGATCGCGCCGTCGACACGGCCTGTCGTCAAAAGACGGCCAGACGGCGAGCTAGCCCATAGCTCGCCGTCCACAGGCCCGCGCCTACGGTGGCCAGGAGCCACCACGTTACCCCCGACGCCCAGGGCGTCTCCCGCGGCGGCTGGGACGTGAGGTTCTTTCCCTCTCACGTTCCGCCACCTCCTTCACTAGCATGACTGCTTCGCAGAAGGAGGTGACGGCTTCCCATTCCCTCTCGCTCCGGACCATGGCTTGAACCAGGGCCGGACGCGAGAGATCGCCGCCGCCGATCGCCGCTACGAGGACACGACGGTGGTCCGCCCAAGCGGGGCAGACCTCCACGGTATGTTCCACCGTGTCCTCCGGACGATCCTCACAATGGAAACACCCGGGCGTTTCCTCCCGCCCGATCTGGTGCAGGAACCTCCCGAAACAACCGTGTCCGGTGAGGACCTGCGTCAGGCGGTAGGTGAGGGCGCTGTGACGCCTCTCTAGCCACTCCTCAAAGAGGGGACTTATCGCCACTATGGTGGCGTGCCCTGCACGGGGTTGCGACAGTCGCTTTCTCCATGTCGCCATGAGATCACGCCGGAGGTCTGTCCGCTGAGCGGCAATTTGCCGCGGCAGCGGAGTTTCCAACCGACTTAGTGCCTCCGCGCGCCATTCGTGCAGGCGCACGAGGACTATCGCCTCCAGATCCCATGGCGGCAATCCGGCAAGGAGGCTAGCCGCCTCACCGGAGATCGTGCGGTACCCGCGGATTAGCCTTATGGCTATCACCTTTTGGGGCGCGTTCAGGTAGTGGGCGGCTCGCCGCCTCAAAGAACGCGCCCACACCGGGGCCCCATAAAGGGCTATGGACCGCACGACCCCGCGTAGAGCCTCCGGCAGGAGGCGTTTGGACCCCTCAGGTTGGGCAAGAGCCGCTTAAAGGCAGCCCCTGTCCGTTCCAGTTTGGGAGCCAAACGTCGGAAATGCTCCACGAAGTTCCACCGGCTGTCGAGGACGAGTCCTAGGTACGGCAGACCGTACCGTAACGTGTGCATAACTAGTACATATTATAATTAAAATTACAATAAAAAAATCATGGCGAATTGGAATGTCAGAATAAAATGGGAGAATGGAGGAGCTCGTGGCTAAAGAATAACAGTCGCTCGGGTCGATCTTCAGGTTAAGCCGTGCTTGCCTAGGTTGGTCTGTGGATGGGTGACCACCCATTACATACCGAGTTTCCTCCGTGCCTCGGAATGCACGTTAAGCCGTTGGTCCCGGCTGTCATTTGTAGATCTTTGACAGTCGTTATAGTCAGTGGCCCAAAAAGTCTGACAACCAGTCTTACCAAGGGGTATCGTATTATCTAGTACTAACTGGGTTGTGGAGGTCAGATAGGCAGTCGCTCCATGTAAAATACTGGTTTTCAGCTGCATCCGGTTAGACTGGAAGCCGACCCTTACATAGTTGGGAAACGGCTAAGCAGATGATGACCTCCACGCGTTCCTGAGAAAAGGGTCTTGACAGACGGACAACAAAGTGGTCCTATAATTTTTGCCTACTGCGTTAGGTACGGAACCCTAAAAACATAAAAAATACGTGATAAATAAAAAACTTCTTAAGATTAATAAGGACCCCTCCATTTGTTGCCAGTTCTTTTCGTCTCCTGCTATAGTAAGCCAGTTTTGGCCCGTATACAGGGTGGCCGGAACATTGACGTCCAAAAATAAAATTTAGGTCCCTCGTACCGTGGGGTATCCGAATCACCCCCATTTTGAATTATGAAGCCTGCATAGGAACCATGAAGTCACTCATGTTTAAATTTGTCATTTAAAGTTGAAAATTTAAGTCATATTTTACCGAACGTAATTTTTTAACGATGATTCTCAAAAAAATTCATAACTCGAAAACTATGAGAAGTCGCGGAACATACATGGGGGTGATTCGGATACCCCACGATACGAGGGACCTAAATTTTATTTTTGTACGTCAATATTCCGGCCACCCTGTATAATATCAACTTAATGTATGTAAAACGTGCGCCACTTAAGATAAAGTTCTCCACTGCTATCTTAAGCAAGTATAATAAAAGGTTATGTTTTAACCTTCTTCCTCTTGAACCTTTGAAAATAAAAAGAAAACTCCTGGCTTTAGAATCTAATCACTATAAGTAAACATCTTAATATCAAATGAATGAGCAATGCGCTCCATTCATAAAAATGTCTGCCATTTTGTGAAAGGTTACAATGTTTAAAACGAAAACCTGTCATGGTCGGGATGCGTCCCTAAATAGGCCAAGGAGAAAATTTGCGCATGCGCGAAAGAATTGATTTTCTTCTCTATGACGTCACAAATACAAGATGTCTGCCGCTTGAACGAGCGAAGCTCAGTATAAAACATTTTAAAATAAGAAACAGGAGCTACAGTTACTAAAAGGACGTCAAATGTAACATATTTATGCCAAATTCTTCAGTGACTGATGATAAAGAGGTTACGTTTACACTAGTTCGTAGATAGATGAAATAAAATCGCGTGTGTATAGTTAGAAAGTGATACGGTAGCTAAGGAGATGGTTTATCGTATAGTACAGAAGAATTTCCTGAGCATGTTCGACGTTACTACCGCGATGCTGGTCAAGTTTACATGTTTATGTGAGTACAATGTACATATTTTTTGCTTTTTTAAACATTGAACGTTAACTACGATTTTATTCGAAATGTGTAATTTTTCATTGTTATTTTTTTGTCTACAAAAATAAAAGACGAAAGGAATAAAGCCGTTGGCAAATTCAAGATTCTATATTCAAAATTACTAACCGTCCGATAGATTAAAAAAAGATTTCTTTTTTTTGCCAGAAGAAGCAACATGGTATTTAAAATACAGCCAAAATATTTTTTTTTATTCGAGTAGTGTTCGTTTCAAGGGCTGAATAATTAACAAGTTCAATTAGCGTCAACATACACTTTCCTTTGTTAAGCTGCGTGTAGTACGTGTTTTTTTTATTTAATTAAAATCAAATTAAGATTTCAGCTATCGCGTGTTTTCTGTCTGTAAATTAACGCGTCGAGAAAGTATTGTAACAATTAGCTTTTTTGTATTTCAAGTATATTACGGCCTCCTTGGTTACAAGTTGTTAAAGAAAACAACATTAGTTTTAGTACGGTACTAAATTATATGTAGGAAAATATAATTAACGTTAATTTGATTTAGTTACTAATCAGTTTTCATGATTAAAATACGAGAATGGTATAATGATTTTATAGCACTTTATTTTTATTTATGGTTGTGTAATTGTGACTGTATAAGTGCGTATAGATGTTTTTATTAAAATTGAATTTGGTTATTTTCTTGAACTTCAATAGCCGTATTTTTTGTCCGTGTAAGAATCATTGCAACACAGGGTTATGTACTCACTAGTTTTAAGCGTAGCTTGTAAAATTGGTTGTGTACACTGTGTATTAAATAAATAAATATATAAAAATTTTTATTTATTTCTGGTTGGTTTAAAAAGATGCTTCTAAATGTCACAATAAATTATTATATTTTAAAACAAATTGCCGCCTGTGTTTCCTATAAGACTACCCAGAAAAAAAACACTGAAAAAAACTCGGAGATCACTGTAAAATGGTGGTTAAAATCTTGAAGAATTCTGAGACGATATTTCTTCTAGTTTCGTCATAATTAAGTAAGTTATTATCAACAAACTACGTTAGACATAAGGAATAGGATTGTCTATCTTAATGGTCAACATCATTCTCCTGTCCCAATTTAATTGGGGTCGGCGCAGCATGTCTTCTTCTTCCATTCTTCTCTATTACTCGTCATCCTACAATCCATCCATCGTTTCTTTGGTCGTCGTCTTCTTCTACTCTTATGTAAGCATATATTACTAAGATTACTTACGAGTAGCTCATGGCTAAATAATAACAGCCGCTCGGATCAATTTTTAGGTTAAGCCGCGCTTGCCTAGGTTGGTCTGTGGATGGGTGACCACCCATTACGTACGTTTGTTCACTATAGGAACTGATGGATGTTACCGAAAGCGCCAAACTAGTAGTTCAGTTCTGAGCTGACACAATTAAGATGCCATCGACTCGCTAAGAAGAAGAACACTACTGAAAAATAACTATCAATTACGACCTTTTAAAAAAGATGCATGGATTGTGTGACAAATGAAATGAAAGAATAAGGAGTAAATGATAGCGTGACGGTTGTCGCGGGAGAATGGAAGATAAAAACGTGTTGCGCCGACCTTTAACACGGGACAAGGGCAGGAAGATGATAAATCCCTTATTTCTACCCTTGTTGTTTGGGGTTTTATGAGTCAGAGTAGCCTTTCACGCCTTTATACAAGACTAGCTTTTGACCGCAGCTTCGCCCGCGTGGATGTCGAAAAATAACCGACGGGAACGTACCGAACAAACATATTTACTTACCTGCATCCCCTTTTTAACCTTTCGGGGGTAGAATTACTTGGTCGATCAAGAAGATCCTAACTTCAAAACTTCAAAACGGACTTTCATATAAACTTCCATCCCCTATTTTACCCCTTTAGGGGTGGAATTCCCTAAAATCCTTTCTTAGTGTATACTTACTCTTCACAAAAAACACAACCTCCAAGTTTCAGATCTCTAGGACCAGCGGTTTAGGCTGTTTGTTGATATATCACCCAATCAGTCAGTCAGTCAGTCAGTCAGTTTATCATTTTTTATATATAGATGTAACATAATAAAAGTAAGACCTCCCGTGTGGTCTCTTGGACTATAAAACAGAACAACTTTAGTTCTACGAGTTCAGTGTAGTCAAACTGCGGCCCGCGACAAAACTAATAATTTTAGTAGAAAATATTAAAATACAGGCTGTAAGCCCCGACAGCCCTCCACATACTGACAGGGTGCATTTCAGCTCCTTATTTTGAATCATATTCCACCGGAATTTTTCTCCGGTTTTTTTTTTGGTTATTATTCCTTTATTTCAATGTAAAATTACATATTCCCTGTACGTAGCACTCCATTTATGTAAATAATACGGCTGAAATAAAAAAAACAACAATGGATGTTGAAATACTCTTACGAACGACGCGTGAAATAAGCTGTTTACTTCCTGCCTAGCTAGAGAGTTCAACGAACTCGTCGTCGTGCTTGCCGTTCGCTACGTGCGTTTTGCCACGGTAACGATACATTGCGTATGAAGAAATAAAACAAATCAAATTTATTGGATTCCCATAAAGTTCCTGAAATAATTTCTTGTACCGGTCATCTTAGTATGATATACTGAATTCACCCCATCAGTTTGTGGAGGGCTGTCCCTTACACCCTGTATTAATCTAATGTTAATAAATGGTACGCAAGCTACCTTATATAATCTTTTAGTCTCTTACGACACCCTCGGGGGGGAGAGGGGGGGGGCACATTCTTTGTGAGGACTTACATTAAGCCCGTAGATTCTTTCGTACATTTTTGATACAATTTCTTCGGCAATATTAAACGGTAAAGTTTTTTTTTTAAGAGACTCTTGTAAGGCCCAGGGACGCAGAAAGTGGTATTCGATTTTATCTTGCTTGATTTTCGTTGCGATTGCCGATGGGTAGTCGGATACCCGATATTCAAGCGGTATCGCATTACCTAGTATCTGGGCTGTGGCTCGCTCCGTGGCGAAATAATAACAGCCGCTCAGGTTGATCTTCAGGTTACGCTGCGCTTGCCTAGGTTAGTCCGTGGATGGGTGACCACCCATTATATTCTGAGTTCCATCCGTGCCTCAGAAAGCACGTTAAGCTATTGCCATTTTTGACAGTCGTTACAGACAGGTAATCGGTGGCCCGAAAGCCTGACAACCAGTCTTACCAATGGCTTTCGTATTACCCGGTACTGAACTGGGTTGTCGAGGTCAGATAGGCAGTTGCTCCATGTAAAATACTGGTATTCAGATTAGACTCAAAGACGACCCTAACATAGTTGTAGGCAGATGCTAATGCCTACGGCCTACGACGACTAAAATTTTTCGTAGCAATTTGCTACGAAATTCTGCGACGGTCATAGATGTTCGTAGCCAAAATCTACAGGTTTTCATAATGAAGATCTATTAGCAGAACAAGCAGGTTTTTGTATGTGGATGATATTATGGAATCTACACGTCGTTTCCAACTTTCGTGTCGGTTGCTACGCATGACGCGAATGTTCGCACGTTCGTAGCAGATGTCTACGGATTTTTCGTAGCGAAATATTCGTAGACGCCTACGAAAACAGATGTTTATTTTTTTAATTTTCTCTCTAGTTTTGGTGCAAACTGTTGATTTTTGACGGCACGGATAGCGCAGTGGCTGAGCGATTGATTGCTGCGCTTCGTGTCGCGGGTTCGATTCCCGTACGGAACAAATATTTGTATGATCTATAGGTAGTTGTTCCGGGACTGGCTGTTCGTGTATGTGAGTTTAAATGTTTGGAAACGCACCCACCACGATACAAGAACAATTCCTAGCGAAGGGCAACGTTTTTTAAAAAAAAAGAAATTGATCCTATGATACAGGTTTACCCTATAGCTACATTATTTCTAAGATTTACGATGTATTGTACCAATTATTATTATTTTAATTAGAGTAAATTAATATTATAATATGTCTAGGTAATAAGAATAACACTTACCATTCAGGATTTGTATCTATTCAAAATCTTAACAATTATAGACTTTTTAAATTAGGTACACCTATGTCTGACTCTTCGAAGCTTACAGGCGTGTTGTTATATGTCTTTTCTAATTTCAGTCCATCGACACGATTTCTACAAATAACTGTAGTGTATCGATTCTTGTGTAATTATTAAGTAGTCAATATATCATCGAGTTCCATTCGTAATTAGTCCGATTCGAGTGGGTCACCTACAAAATCAATTACCGATGGACGTCTTTATTAGTTGTTAATAGGGTATAAGACATTTAGGGCATGCTTCACGGCGTAATTTATCACTACTCACCAGTGGCGAAGGGTCAATTTTTGTAACAGGTGAGCCGGAGTACATTATATCTTTCATCATCAGCCTATAGCAGTCCACTGCCTCCTCAATCGCACGTCAGTCAACTCGATTTTCAGCAACTCTCATCCAGTTGCTACCAGCCACCCTGCGAAGATCGTCACTCCACCGAGCCTGAGGGCGTCCCACCTTACGTTTGCCGATTCGCGGTCTCCGCTCAAGAACACGTCTACCCCAACAGTCATCGGTTTTACGGCTAATATGACCGGCCCATTGCCACTTAAGCTTACTAAATTCTGTGAGCTATGTCGACAAATCTGGTTCTCTGGAACGATGTGATCCACACATCGTTCCGGATGCGATCCCTCAGAGAGACTCCAAGCATAGCCCGTTCCATAGCTCGCTGAGCGACCTTCAATTACATACATATCTTTAATCTGAGTATATTATTTGCCTATAAAGGGTGTAAATAGACCCTTTGCATATACGAAAGGTACTTGTTCTCCCCGTCTTTGCGATATTTTTTTTTGTTCTACACCATACTTGGGAACCTTCTAGTTACGGAGATATTGGGGGCCAAAGTTCCAACTTTTCACAAGTTTTTTTTTTAAATACATGTTTTTAATGTAAGATTTTTACTTTACACACCTCCACGACCCCCGTACTATTCAATCCATCCATAAGCACAATGCTTTAAGTGCTTTCCATTAAGTCCTACCGTATCACGTGATTTTTCACCCAAAAAAAAAAAGTCGATTCCCAGCAATAATTATTGCGTAAAGTTACTTAGTTTGATGTACAGAATGCTTGGTTGACGGCTTTGTGAAGGGTCTGTTTACACCCTGTTTAGGGTGACTGGTAATAAGTGACCGATACTTAAACACGACATTGTACTCATGATAACAAACAACTTTCCCAAAGAAACATTTTCTTTAATACTCATTCACTTTTATCATAATAACACAACAGCGAGCCGTATATTCGCGCGCGTGCGCCTGTGACCTAAGAGCTGTTAGCCGCATGACGCCGTTCTCATTACTATCGTACCGTGCCACAATCGGTAGGCCGAGCACCCGCGCGGCTCGCAAGCCCGCTCCGTAGTTCTCAGCTGTTGTGTTATTGTGTTGTGAGTATTATACTAGAGAATGAGTATTAAAAAAAATGTTTCTTCGGGAAAGTTGTTTGTTATCATGAGTACAAACACGTGTTTAAGTATCGGCCACTAATTACGAGTCATTCGATAGAATACTGACTGTGCCGTTTTTCAAAGGGAATCCGGTAGGAATCGAGTCTTAAGAAACCTTCGCCACTGCTACTCACAGTACTCACTAAATAAATTAATTTATTTTTATTCTGACTAATTAGGATTCAAGTCTTATCGTCTTAATAATGGATGTAACAAGGCCGCTAGTGAATCCGAAAGGCACTTATTCTCCCCGTCATTGCAATATTTTTTTTGTTCTAGCCAGTGGTTCCTAACCTTTTCGATCTTGTCACCCCAATACTTAGCTAGAGAATCTGATTTACCCCTCCCGCTCTCCCTCATGTTAGCAATGAACACAAAACAAAACAACACACATAAATACAAATTGACTGTCTACGTAGAGCATCTGTATAAATGTTTTGTCTTTGACTTTTGAGTAAAACTCTGATTCTTTTTGTGTTCTCTGGTTTTCCAAAAACAATCCTATTTCTTCACAAAGTTCATAAACTCCGTTTATACATTACCATTATTTATTTATCTTTATATATTAACAGCTTATTACCCCCGCAGAATACCAGTTTTACCCCCGCAGGGGTAATTATCCCCAGGTTAGGAACCGTGGTTCTAGACCATACCTGGGATCCTACTAGTTACGGAAATATTGGGCGTCAAAGTTCCAACTTTTTCTCATATTTTTTTTTAATACTAGTTTTTAAGGTTATAACTTTACTTCAAATACCTCCTTGACCTGTTTACAATTTATGCATCAGCACAATGTTTCGAATGCGTTATAAGTTTTTTTAGTTTTACCGTAAAACGTGATTTTTCACACCAAGAAAAGTCTTTTCCGAGCAAAAATTTTTGTGTATTTGAATCGAATTTTGTCAACAATTTCAAGGGTTTTAATTTTTTTTCACGGAACCCTAAACCTTTTTCTAAAATAAAAGCTAGTTACTCCTTATAACATCAGCTATTTGTCAATAAAAGTCCCGTCAAAATCGTTTCAGCCGTTTCGGAGATTGGCCGGAAAAAACAGACAGACAGACAGAAATATACTTTCATATGCATTCAGTAATAAGCTGTTATTTTGAAATTACAAAAAAACTTCAATTTTATTTATTTGTATAGTTGTGCCAGACTTTCTTTTTAATTGACCATAAAGGTTACATCTCTCCATTATACTACATAGGTACCTTACAGAGTGCGTAGGTAGGCACACGGTAAAAACGAACCACTTTTCAATTAAAAAACAAATAGCCAGTATCTTGAAGAACAAAAGAAACTTGAGTCCAACACGGTCGGCTGGTATTACTACTTTGAAACTGAATCACGCCCCAGTTATCACGCTGCGTAGAGAAGTCCCTTTATTCAGTTTTGATTGAAAAATAGATAGCTCTTGACAGTCGTAGTCGTTACAGATAGTACAGGTAGCAAAATGGCTTTCAAAAGAACAGTTCGGAAGTTCTATTTAAAATCAGACTAAATTGCTAACAAGCTAAATGTTAGTAGCCAGAGTAATTACTATAAGGTTTCTCGTATTTTTAGTATTTGTATGTATTATAATATATGTATATTAGTTTATTTCAGTTATCTGTTTGTATATACCTTTATGAATATCAATTTATGTTAACAAAATGGTATTCTTATTTTTTTGTACTCTATCACAATGCTGTCCTATTTGACCCAAAGGTTGACTGGTAGAGAATGCCTTGTGGCATTAAGTCCGCCTATGTACCGCTCTTGTACATGAAGTTTAAATAATTTTATAAATAGTCAGTGGTCCGAAAGTCTGATAACCAGTCTTACCAACGAAATCGTATCACCTAGTACTAACTGGGTTGTGGGGTCAGAATAGGTAGTCGCTCCATGTAAAATACTGGTATTCAGCTGCATCCGGTGAGACTAGAAGCCGACCCCAACATGGTTGGGAAAAGGCTAGGCAAATGATGATGAAGATTGGAAACTGACTAACATAGTAAAGGATTACTAACACTTAGTATGGAAATGACAAAAGCTAGCAATAAATAAATCTCGAGTGTTAAGGTAGCACGTGATATACCTATACATACAGGGTGTAAGGGACAGCCCTCCACAAACTGATGGGGTGAATTCAGTATATCATACTAGGATGACCGGTACAAAAAATTATTTCAGGAATGTTATGGGAATCCAATAAATTTTGATTTGTTTTATTTCCTCATACGAAATATATCGTTACCTTGGCAAAACGCACGTAGCAATCGGCAAGCGCGACGACGAGTTCGACGAACTCTGTAGCTAGGCAGGAAGTGAGCAGCTGATTTCACGCCTCGTTCGTTAGACTATTTCAACATCCATTGTTAGATTTACATATATGGAGTGCTGCGTACAGGGAATGTATTTTATTGTATAACGGGCTGGTGTCCGCAACTCCACGTCAAAGCGCGTATTTTGCGTGCGAAACACATACAGGGAATGTAATTTTACATTGAAATAAAGGAATAGTAACTGAAAAAAACAAATAAAAAATTTCGGAGAAAAATTCCGGTGGAATATGATTCAAAATAAGGAGCTGAATGCACCCTGTCAGTTTGTGGAGGGCTGTCCCTTACACCCTTTATAAAACACCATGTTTAAATAACATGAAACAAGTCCGCACAAGTCGATTTGACACAATAATACGGGGCACAATGAATCGGAAACAGTTCCAAGACGTAACAACTCCACCGCAATCAGATATTAACTGTCGCCCTCGCCTCGAGTTGTACATCAGGGCTCTGTAGAAGCATGATGTGTTGTGGGTAGACTGGTAAGGTAGCCACGTGATTTTTCCTCATGCAGCATGCAAAGCTTGATGAAATGTGAATTTTTAAAGGTAAAAGTAATAAGTAGTGGCCAAGGATCCAGTCTATCTAACTATACGAGTAGAAAAACATAACTTGAAAAAACAACCATTTTGAGAGAAACTAAGAAAAAAGTTGAGCCAAACGCCGGCTATTGCTACTTTGAAATTAAATCTTTGGGGCGGTCTTTGAAAACTTTCTGTATTTATCGCCTGTTTTCCGTTCTGGGTGAAAATTAATTTGGTAAACTGTTTCTTACAACAAGGCAGTTTCGTGTGCCGAAATCGTTACAGACGACTTTGTAAAATTAGTTGTTCTGATGTAATAAAATGAGATAGAATGTGTTGGTCATTAATTTGTTGTTAGCCGTTGGTTCCGGCACTTCCGGTTGTCATTCAAAATCAAAATCAAAATATTTTATTTCACATAGGCCTCGATGGGCACTTATAAAACGTCGACAAAAAGGTGCACGGTTCGGGTTGGTCGTTTCCTAAGGAGAAGAACCGGCAAGAAACTCCATGGCTACTCTTTTCATTTGTAGATCTTTGACAGTAGTTGTATGTATTTTCCAGTACTAACTGAAGAGTTGTATAGGTCAGATAGGCAGTCGCATTTAAAATACTGAACTTATACTGTCACTTACGGGATATCTTCCGTGATTGTTCGATATCCCGTAAGTGACAGTATAAGTTTAGTTGTAAACCGTGAAAGCTTAAAACAGTGTTTGTAAAATACTGGTATTAATTTACATTCTGTTAGACTAAAAGATTTAAAAAAGTAGGAAAAAAACTACGCAGATGATTTTGATGATAATGATTTTGTTATTTTGGCCAATTCATACACCTTATACAATTGTATTTTATAATAATATATATACAAGGGTAAAATATATATACAACGGTAAAACACGGTGAAAAACAGACAGTTTCTTTAACAAAGGATAGTTGAGTCTAGCACAGTCGTTGTTGTTGCAACGTTGAGGTCTGTGGTTGAGATTAAATCACGGTCCAAATGTCACGTTGTTTAGAATAGAACTTCATCTTTCGTTTATTGTTCTAGAAACAGAAAAGTGTTATCGTAGAATTTATGTCTATAAAAAGTACGCGTATGCATTTATTAGCTAAATATTATATACATTTATGAATTAAAATAACTTAAAGTACCCAACTAACTTAAAAATAAACTTAAAAAATGGCGTCAAAAATCTCCTCCTCAACACTGTCAACTGGTAATGTACCCAAAAGACTGGCGGCGTTGCCACGTTGTTTGGCAACGCCGCTAGTCTTCCCACTTCTATACAAATAAATAAAATTGAATTATCGGTTTATAATTTCAAAATAACAGCTTTCTACTAAATGCTTATAAAAGTATACGGGGTGGAAGAGAAACCGATGCATTCAGTACATCATTCTGAGCCCCACATAGAAAATTTTATGATAAATGATTTGAAAAACAAAACTGGCGAAATGTGGGTGTACTATAAGGTATACTTCTGCCTAACCCTTCGTGATGTTTTATATGTCAGTCTGTTTTTGAATTGTTTACGAATAATCGATTGCTTGATCATCATCATCATCACCATCATTTCAGCCAAAAGACGTCCACTGCTTCCCCCAAGTGTCGCCTCATTGACCGTATCATTCATCATTCATCGCTTTACAAATGAATTTTAGAATTTTGGTTCTAGGACATACCAATTTCTTCACGCTTCTACTTTGAAATAGAATCACGCTCCTAAAGCGAACACGCTGTGCGCTCAACACTTTTCATCTGTCTTCGGTTATTCTTGTAATATTACAACGTGAACGTGACAAGTTCTCTGATACATTAAGATGATTCTGAACAGCGTGACAGCTGTCTTCTAAAATAAATAGGCGTTTAGTACTCAACTCAAATGTCAGAATAACAAGTGACAGTACAGTATATTCACAATTATTTCACCTGTGTCTTTACACCAGTATCACAACCACAATGATATTAATTTTCCTGGGAGCGAGGATGCTGTCACTGACAAGTCTATCAAGTAGTGATATGTATAAACTACTTCATCATCATCATCATCATTTCAGCCGAAAGACGTCCACTGCTGGACATAGGCCTCCCCCAAGTGTCGCCACATTGACCGGTCCCGTGCGTCTCGCATCCAGCGGATCCCTGCAACCTTTACGAGGTCATCGGTCCACCTAGTGGGAGGCCTTCCAACGCAGCGTCTTCCGGTTCCCGGTCGCCACTCCAGAACTTTTCGGCCCCATCGGCCATCCGTTCTGCGAGCAATGTGCCCTGCCAACTGCCACTTAAGTTTGGCTATTCTTTGGGCTACGTCGGTAACCTTGGTTCTCTTGCGGATCTCCTCATTTCTGATTTGATCACGCAAGGAAACACCGAGCATAGCCCTCTCCATTGCCCTTTGGGTGACTTTAAGCCTTCTGATGAGGCCCATTGTGAGCGACCACGAACCGACCATAAACTACTTATACGATTTTAAAAGTTCTTTCACTTATGGAAAACGAATTTGTGTTTCTTTAACCTGTACGAAGTCTTGCGCAGAAGTCAGTCATCATCTGCCTAGGCTTTTCCCAACTACGTTGGGGTCGGCTTTCAGTCTTTCCTGATGTAGCTGAATATTTTATTTTACATGGAGGGACTACTTAACAGACCACAACCCAGTTAGTACTGGGTAATACGATACCTTTGGTAAGACCGGTGGTCAGATTTTCGGGCCACTGACTACCTGTAACGGCTGTTAAAGATCTACAAATGACAGTCGGGACTAACGGCCTAACCTGCTTTATGAGGTACGGAGGAAACTCGGTATCTAATGAGTGGTCGCCCATCTATGCGGCGTATTCTGAAGATCGATTCAAGAGGCTGTTGTGGCTCCTTAGTGGGCTTAGAAGCCAGTGTACAAAATATTTTTTCTCCTGAATTTATACTTCTTTTTTTTTCATTTACTGTTCCTTTATTTCAATGTAAAATTAAATTCCCTGTATTCCATTCGCAGCACTCCATTTATGTAAATAATACGGCAAAAATAAAAAAATCCAACAATTGATGTTGAAATAATTTAACGAACGACGCGTGAAATCAGCTATACTATTTCTCTATTTTCATGTAAACCTTATTGTCGGTCTGGCAACCGCTTCTCTCGTCTCCAAAGCGGTGCCATTTTAAGTTAATAACGACCAGTCCATATTAAATCTACCCAGCACTTTACGTCTCAGGAATATTTAAACAGTTTCCTAATTATTACTTGGTTCCTGGTAAAGACTTGTGAAATAAGAGGATTAAGTAAACAGGATGGGCAGAAGCATCCCCCTTTCTACCTTTTTCGTGGTGGAAGTCTATGATGAAACAAGTAGGTACCATGGTTACATGAATAATTACGTCGGCTGTAGATGTGATTATTATATTTTCATTATTTTAGTTCGTATTTATTAAACATTGCTTTTTTATATCTGTTTATTCGTTGCACACTTCATTTTATATTATTTTTTATTCCTTTATTTATTTTCTATACATATTGTTTACATTTTTAAATATTTCTATACAAAGTAATATAAAAAAAAACATTTAAAAATATAAAAAATAGTAGCGATATTTCTTATTTTCATACAGTAATATTGCCAAATTATTCAAAACAGCGAAATTTTTGCGACGTTGCCCACTATCTGTACAAGCGCTCTTAACACCTCAAAAGTTCGTAGCACCGTAGCACCGTAGCTCCGTAGCCCGTAGCGTTTCGTAGCGTTGACTACACGCGTGGGAAATGAAGGATACCCACCCATTAGTGAAGAGAAGCGAGTCTACCCAGTACTGTAATGGCAGCTCATGATAGCTGAGCAAGAGTTATTAGTCAAACTTAAGTGGCAGTGGGCAGGGCACATTGCTCGCAAAACGGATGGCCGATGGGGCCGAAAAGTTCTGAAGTGGCGACCGCAAACCGGAAGATTTTGCGTTAAAAGGCCTCCAACTAGGTGGACCGATGACCTGGTGAAGGTTGCAGGAATCCGCCGGATGCGAGTCGCATGGGACCGGTCAGTGTGGCGACACTTGGGGGAGGCAGTGGACGTATTTTGGCTGAAATGATGATGATGATGAATTATTAGTATGGAATGGAGTTTTTAGACAAAACATAACATCGCGCCTGTATTTCCCGGAAGAGTCAGGCAGAGGTGTACCATTGGGCATCCAAGTCGTCAGTTATACAAGGTGTAAAAGGACCCATCACGAAGCCGTCAACTAAGCATTCTAAAATAAGCTGTTATTTTACTATATTCATAATACAAGCTTTTATTTTACTTGCCTTGTTAGTTACTAGGTGTTGGTGAAATCTTGCAACTGAATTTCAAACCAGTTGCCCCCAACCGATTGAGCTGAGATTTTACACACACCTTTGGTTCTGGTGACAATACGATTTTATGACAGTTACACTTAATCCTGCAGCCAGGTTCGTCTCCTCACGAGAGAATTCCTCAACGGTTAATAGCACGGTCACGAAACTTTGTATTCGCGTTCAATTCTTTACATTTTAATAAAAGCTTGTCTTTCTTTAAGGTTAGGTTATTTGTTAATTATACAGGGTGTAAACGAACCCTTCACGAAGCCTTCAACCAAGTATTCTGTACATCAAACTAAGTAACTCTACGCAAAAATTATTTGGTGTGTTATATTTTTTGTGGTGTAAAATCACGGTTTACGGTAGGACTCAATCTAACGCATTCAAACCATTGTGCTGGCGCATTCAATAATACAGGCGTTATGGAAGTATTTAAATTACATTTGAAACATTAAAGCACAGTATTTAAAAAAAAATGAGAAAAAGTTGGAACTTTGACCTTCAATAGCCCGTAACTAGAAGGTTGCCACATGTAAAGCTACTGAAAACCCACAGAGTATATTTCTTCAACGCAGACGAAATCGCGGGCAGAACCTAGTGAAACAGAAAGATAATAGTCTCTTAATTGCGACCATGAATAATTCTTAGGGGTCAAAGATCACCGGAGTGCGTGGGTATTACCTTCCTACGGGATTTCCGATAGTGTCCTTGTTCCTCTTTATTTACTACCTGCGTAGGACGTGGTTGCGTACTCTTCTGTCAATATTACGCATTGGATGTAGTAAACAGGAACACAAGTAGGTCTTCATTGTTAAGTACCTATGACCTTATTGGTGTTGTACTTCACAGAAGTCCGGTATGTACTACTTAAACCGGCGTGCTGTATGACCATGATGTGTAAACGTAGAAGAGACGAAAGGAGTACGTTAGGATTGGACTGCTAAATATTATTGAACGACTTCGCTTCCAAATAATGCTAAGCTAACGTTTAACTAAACATCGTTACGTGTTATAAATACAGTAAACCGCAAAAGCAAGTATATTAAAAAAAAACTAGGAGTTTTGCAATTTGAATCTCGAGTTTTCTTCTATACTAATATTCTCCGGATGTAATAAAATAATCCAATTATAAAAATCCTTTCACTGGCAGAAAACTACGTTATTAACAAATAAAAAAAGAAAAAAAAAAATGAAAAAAAAAAAAAAAAACAACGAATATATATAATATATTATATTTATATTATGCATATCAGCCGAGCTCTCACAATTTTTGCGGACAAAGTCGCAGGCGAAATGCAAGTCTTTTATAAAAACCAGTATTCTTATTCGAATTACACTCTGAAACGTGACAAACTTCGTTCACCAAATCCATGATTTGATTGTTGACAGAAAATCACGAATAGCAAGAATACCAATGTTCTCAAACGTTTTATTCGTCCAATATTGGCTCAGCGTGCCAAAAAAGAACAAATGACTTTGTCAAACATTTGTCGGACAACTTTTAAATTGAATCACGCTCTGGGTACTGTGTCACGCCGTTCAGAACTTTTAACGGCACTACAGCGTGAAACTAGAGCTGTGCTATCCTAATATTATAATGCGAAAGTAAGTTTGATTGTTAAAAGAGTGTCCATGGAGTTTCTTGCCCGTTCTTCTCCATAGAGATCTACGTTAGGGAATAGGCAACTAGAGTACTTTCACAGTTTTTGTGCCTTGTGACTGGGACTGTAGCTATTGTTGTCTTTGTTTCGACAATTCAAAAGTGCCTGTAACTGGCCTACTTGAAATAAATGCTTTGATTTTGATTTAACCTTTTTACGCCTCAACGACTCAACGATCATCTTGAAGTTTTGCAAATACGTTGTCAGGCAGCAGGAATCGGGCTTTTTATTTTTTAATATGCTTTTATTATTTATACTCATTTTGAAACAATAGAGTACCGTAAACAAACAACTACAGTTGGAAACTGAATCACGCTCTAGCGTCACGGCGTTCAGAGCCTTTCATTTGCCGTTATTGTTACGAACGTACCAACACTTTAATATTTCATGAACTTCTCCCTCTGCGCAATATTGTGTCTTAATATTTTCCTCATAGTCTTTTGTTTTTTAGTACAAACAGTACGTTGTTACACCGTCTGTGAATTTAACTACCATGTTTTGGTCAACACAAAAAACATTTCAGCCATATTAGAATCAAAGGGTTGGTACCCTTTGATTCTAAAATGGCTGAAATGATTTTTTAAGTTGCTTTTATTGTGGTTAATCATTAATATTTAAATGGTTAATATATTTAAAGAGTTAACCCGTATAAATGTGAATAGAACAAATGGGTTATAGGTATAATCGGTTAACCTTTTAAAGTCCAAGTAAAACTCTAGACTTTTTAATAGAAATTCAGTCAGCATTCCTACGCCCAAAGTCTCCCATATTTTGTCAGCCCCTACAGAACCTACGCCTAAATATGACCCCAATTTGATATAAAAATAAGGCACAACGGACGCCATTTTTGATATATTCGTTCGCATATATGAGAATCAATAAGAGATAGGTCTTCGCCTTTGTTTTTTATCTTCGGTTCTGATTCAGCTATTTCAAGGGTTAAAAGCAAATACTTACTATGGAAATTGTGATCTAGTTACGTCACTATGTTTAGCCTTCAAAGAGAATTTGTTCGGGCCTGTGTGTGCTTAAATGTAATATTACGCTTTTTCTCCCCGATCGGGGTAGGTAAAGGTTATGGGGTGAGATAGTAACAGCGAGTGAGCCTTGTGACCGAATTTTTGTAAAAAATATTTGGTGTCATTTGTTACGCAAGAAGAGGGGTGTTATAAGTTTGACCGCAATGTGTGTGTGTGTGCCTGTCTCTGGCACCGTAGCTCTTAAACGAGCGAACCGATTTGGATGTAGTTTTTTTTATTTGAAAGCTAGTTTCTTGGCGATGGTTCTTAGATACGTTTTATCAAAATCGGTGCAGTCATTTACTGGTTATGGGGGGATGGAAGTGGGTATGAAAAATAGAATATTTTCAAATATACCCAAGTGGGGTATCAAATTAAAGGGCATGTGTATATTACAATTAGACATGTTTTATCAAAACCGGCTCAGCCATTTAATTGACTTTTCAAATGTTTGTTCTCTTTTCTTTATTGCGATAGGGCTTTTTTATTTTTTTATTGATTTTAAATTTGATGATATTTGGATGGATGTTTTTTATTCTTTCAAGCAAAAACTACAGAACGGTTTTAGATGAAATTTGGCACACAGATAGTTTATAATATGGAATAACACGTAGAATACTTTTAACCCGGTAGTGCGATCCCGGGGGACAATAACATAACATAACATAACCTTAAGCGACATATAGCCTGCCACATAGCCAGCCGGTGGCTTTAGGTTCGATAGCTCGTGGAGGAGCTCGTGGCCAAAAAATAACAGCCGCTCGGGTCGATCTTTAGATTAAGCCGTGCTTGCCTAGGTTGGTCTGTGGATGGGTGAACGCCCACTACATACCGAGTTTCCTCCGTGCCTCGGAAAGCACGTTAAGCCGTTGGTCCCGGCTGTCATTTGTAGATCTTTGCCCAAAAAGTCTGACAACCAGTCTTATCAAGGGGTATCGTATTATACTATGTACTAACTGGGTTGTGGAGGTCAGATAGGCAGTCGCTCCATGTAAAATACTGGTATTCAGCTGCATCCGGTTAGACTGGAAGCCGACCCCAACATAGTTGGGAAAAGGCTAGGCAGATGATGAACCTCACGCGACATATAGCCTGCTACATAGCCAGCCGGTGGCTTTAGGTTCGGTAGCTATTACACCTCCATCCTAACTTTTAATGAAAGGCTATGGTATCACCAATCTACATAAATAATATTGAATACAAAAATGATGTATTTTGATGACATAATACACATGTAGGTTACTATAATGTTGAAAAAACAATCTACTTGATGGATATTTCATGTCCGGCACAAATGATATTTTGATGAGGATTTTTCCTATTAGTTATTATAGAGTAATTTCTTTAGTGGGACATTGTGATGTACTGCCGCGCTCATGACGGTCAACCAATTTGCAACCTTATCACTCAGGAGTCAGGGTATGCCAGGGCTGCGGGACTGTTCGAATCGGACGGCCCTGGAACACAAAGGGCAAAGAAGGAACATGGATGGGTTTTAGTCAGTACAAGTCTGACACTCCCTTCCGTTCCGCCCAGAGCGGGAGTTTTGATGATTACCCATCCGAAAAAAAAGAAAAAAAGGAGTCAGGGTATAAGGACGAAAAAAAAAAAATTGATATCCTCCTCTTTTTGGAAGTCGGTTAAAAAGTGGTCGAACGTCAGGAATCTTGGTAGTACCTAGGTGGCGTCCATTAATTGCACCAGTCGATTTTTCGAGTCCCCTTGGTGAGATGTCGTGAGATTTGACTTGACCCCCTAATCTCACGTGAGATTTTTCAAAATGTGTCATTATCATTTCAGCCGAAAGACTTCCACTGCTGGACACTGGCCTCCCAATAAGTCGCCACATTAACTGGTCCCTTGCGTCTCGCATCCAGTGGATCCCCGCCAGAGGACTTTTAGTACTGTCCTTTTAAAAAAAGATAATTGGTTTGTTTCCATGGAAAATCTAAAGTCCGTCTAAAGCTGTAAAACTATTTTTCGACAATGTTTTCTGTCAAGTTTTTAGACTTATGTATTCTGTTTAGGCGTACGAAGTTTCATTAAAATCGGTACAGTCATTACGAAAAAAAATCACTTGAGAATTTGTATGAAATGCCGTAACACTTCAACGCTCTTAAACTAACGTACAGTTTTAAACTTTTATATAGCTTGTACCTTTTCTGTCCTAAAGACATTTTCAATATAGAAATTGAAATTTTATTAGATTAGTATCGAACCAGGTGGCGTACCATGACGTCTCAAAGCAGGCGTAGTTCCACTGTGGGAATGAAATGGCGCTAGACGACCTGTATAGCTCTATCTCTTTCCCACACTGGAATTAGTCCTGCTCTAAGACATCATAGTAACCCCCCGGTGGCCTAGATGTTGGAGGAATAAAATTTTATGTGCTCCTGAAAGTCCGACACGTTTCGATGTTAACAAAACAAAATTTACGTAACGACTTACTGTACAGGTACCTGCTAACCAGTTTCAGTAAAACGGTTCAATGTATTATACGGTTATTAGACCAATCAATATTTTTTGTGCAATAAAGGGTGCAAAAAGACCCTTAACGAAGCTGAAAGGCACTTGTTCTCTCCGTCATTGCGATCATTTTTTTGTTCTAGACCATACCTGGGACCCTTCTAGTTACGGAGATATTGTAGGTCAAAATTACAATTTTATCACAAGTTTTTTTATTAAATACTAGTTTTTAAGGTTTTAACTTTACTTTAATTACCTCCATGACCAGTTTACTATTCAAAGCATTCATCAGCACCAAGTTTTGAGTGCTTTACATTGAGTTTTACCGTAAAACGTGATTTTTGCATAGGGTTACTTAGTTTGATGTACAGAATGCGTGGTTGACGGCTTCGTGAAGGGTCTGTTTACACCCTGTATAGGGTGACTGATAATAAGTGACCGATACTTAAACACGTGAGTGAAAGTTATAACTTTTTCACTAGTTTTTTTTTTAATACTGGTTTTTAATATTTAACAGTCTAACTAACCTGTTCTACATAAATAAATACTTTATTTAGTTAGTTACCTACCTAATTTAATATTTGTGTTTAATAATATTTGCATGCTATTTTTATGGCGAAATGTGTTATTGCACTTCATGTCATTTTTACCATCTTTTGTACCACATTTACAGCAAATAAATAATTTTGACTTTGACTTTGACTAAGACTTTGCTTTAAATGCCTTTATGACCCTTTTACTATTCAATAAGAATAAGAATAATATTTATTTGCATAAAAACATGGTATAAAAGATGGTCAAATACAAAAGAATACAAGAGCATACATGTTTTTGCTTAACAGTGATAAGCGTACAAAATTTTCAATGCACCCATCAGTACAATGTTTTGAGTGCTTAACATTGAGTTTTACCGTTAAAAGTGATTTTTCACCCCAAAAACAAAAAAACAAAAGTGGTTTCCCAACAATAATTTTTGAATACGGTTACTTAGTTTGATGTACAGAATGCTTGGTTGACGGCTATGTGAAGGGTCTGTTTACACCCTGTATTTAATTCACACATTTTGAAAAGTACCTCCTCATGTTATACTAAGGTATGTGTACCTCACCTAGGCTTAGATTAATGGCTTTAGTCCATACTGACCTTTTATTGCCGTCTAAGAATAGATTTATAGAACAGTTAAGTGTGTTCGTAAATTATTTATCAGCTTTAGCTCAATAAAAGTTTTATTACGCCTGCCTGACATTGTACATAGGTGTACATAGGGGAGTGGGGGGTGAGACATTGTTGTGTGAATTATAAAGCACTTCGGTGTAAAAATTGTCACTGGCAGCTCTTTTTTTTTTTTTGTGGAATCATCAAATGACACAAACGAAAAAAAAGAAAACTTCTGGGCGGAGCGGAAGGGAGTGTCAGACTTGTACTGACTAAAACCCACCCATGTTCCTTCTTTGCCCTTTGTGTTCCAGGGCCACGGTATCTTTTTCGAACAGTCCCGCAGCCCTGGCAGCACTGGCAGCTCTTGAGTTTGGAAGTTGCTGGTTGCTGGGAAAGAACTATTATCATTATCATCAGCCTAGCCTTTCCCAACTATGTTGGGGTCAGCTTCCAGTCTAACCGCAAGCAGCTGAATAGCAGTATTTTACATGGAGCGATGCCTATTTTACCTCCACGACTTAGTACTGAGTAATTACGATACCACTTCGTCTTCTTCTTTCTCGTCTGCTTAGTACCTAACCTCGTGTCAGAGTATTTATGCTGCCCATGGGCCTCTGATTTCGCTTTTCCATGGCGTCGAGAAATATCTCTCACGCATACTGGTTTCCTCACGATGTTTACCTTCACCGAAGCAAGTGAGAATGATACAATACGCACATGAATCCGAAAAATCAGAGGTGCGTGTCTTTGGATCGAACTCGAGACCTGTGACTTGGAAGTCCGACGGTGACACCACTAGACTATCACTGCCCCCATACACCTATGTATCTATACTCCTTGGTAAGACTTGTTGTCAGACTTTCGGGCCACTGACTACTATCATCAGTTGTACTGTTATCAGTTGTAAACGTCCCTTTGGGCCTATTGGCCTTGTTCTGTCTCCTGCTGATATGGGGGGAAGTGGACATTATGGTTTTGCTACTGCTCTGCTATGCTTTTCTGATTGATTTCGTTGCGGGATCCAGAGTTAGATTGTTTCTCTGAGACTCCATCGATATTCATTGTCTGGGCGCTTTTCTGGTGGTCGCCACCGTTGATACTGGGTTTCAGGAGTTACAGTGATCTGGGAATAGTGTGGCGGGCTTGTCCCAAATTAAAATGAATACTATAATCAAGCCTATTTCTGCCGCCAAAAAGCTAGCGTGTTACGTATTGAAGCCATTGAAGGGTAGTGTTGCCGATGCCTGCCAGGGCTGCGGGACTATTCGAAAGAGATACCGCAGCCCTGGAACACAAATGGTAAAGAAGGAACATGGATGGGTTTTAGTCAGAACAAGTCTGACACTCCCTTCCGCTCCGCCCAGAGGGGGGGGGGGGGGTCATTTGATGATTTCCCATCCGAAAAAAATTAGGGTATTGTTCCGATTTCAGAGTAGTGCATGATGTAATTACAGGTCGATCGCGAGATCTTTCAGCATTGTCCTTGGTATCGCAACTCAAATGCGATGCCTCTGGTATGATCTTTGTAAGCGGCTGACCGAAAGGTCAGGCGCGTGGTACTCGCACCGACGTGCGTGTATGACTTGATATTTTAATGTTGATGACGCGAAAAGAGTATATAAGGATCGTAGCAGGTTCTGCAGTTTCTGGCTACCCCATGGTAAAAAGGCGTAAGTTTATGTATCACTAGGTTTTGCCCGCGGCTTCGGCTATCTGACGGTAACGTACCGAACAAAAATAGTTAGTTACTTACCTTCACCCCCCTTTTAAACCCTTCGGGGGTAGAATTATCAAAACCGCTGATACACGTATAAATTAATTTTCAATCGTCAGCTTAAACAGAAAATTTGAATATCCTAACTTCAAAACTGACGGACTTTCATATAAACTTCCATCCCCTATTTTACCCCCTTAGGGGTGGAATTCCCAAAAATCCTTTCTTAGTGGATACTTACTCTTCACAAAGAACACACCCTCCAAGTTTCATGTCTCTAGGACCAGCAGTTTGGGCTGTGTGTTGATATATCACCCAGTCAGTCAGTCAGTCAGTCAGTTTACCATTTTATAAATATAGATAGATAGATAGAAGATGTATGTGTTGTGAGAAACTTTTACCTTTCCTGTGAGTCATCATGTACCTAGCCTTTTCCAAAGCATGTTGGGGTCGGCTTCAAGTCTAACTGGTTGCAGCTAAATACCAGTATTTTACATGCAGCGACTGCCTATCTGACCTCTACAACCCAGTTTGTACTGGGTAATCCGATACCCCTTGGTTAGACTGGTTGTCAGACTTTCGGGCCACTGACTACCTGTAACGACTGTCAGAGATCTACAAATGACAGCCGAGACTAACGGCGACTTAACGTGTTTGCCGAGACACAGAGGAAACTCGGTATGTAACGGATGGTCACTCATCTACAGACCAGCCTAGGCAAGCGCGGCTTAACCTGAAGATTGATCCGAGCGGCTGTTAATATTTAGCCACGAGCTCCTCGGAGTAGGAGTAGGTACCATATTGTTTTGTAAAACGATATTTATTATTTTTCAAGAAAATACTATGAATAGCCATACAAAAATCTTCAGTGATCAATCACCGAATGTCAGGCAAAGACATTAAACTCCATTCAGCCTATGCTTACGTCATTCAGCCTTATACGTCACTTGGGAAGAAAGATTTTCCCGATGACGTCACTGATCGGTGAAATTCCCGCCACATGACATATGACGTAAGCTTTATTTTTATTATTTTGTGGGATTATTACAGTGATGAGAATGCTAAGGGGGATGTGTGGTATAACTCGAATGGAATCCAAGTAAGGTTTGCTGTAAGAAAACCCAATTCTGGGTTAAGCTCGCCTTTGTACATAAGCTATACAGGGTGTAAACAGACCCTTCACATATTCGTCAACCAAGCATTCTGTACATCAAACCAAGTAACTTTATGCAAAAATTATTGCTGGGAATAGACTTTTTATTTTGGGGTGAAAAATCACGTGATACGGTAGAACTCGATGGAAACCACTCAAAGCATTGTGCTGATGGATGGATTGAATAGTACGGGGGTCGTGGAGGTGTATAAAGTAAAAATCTTACATTAAAAACGTGTATTAAAAAAAAAACTTGTGAAAAAGTTGGAAGTGCTGCTTATTTCTTATGAAATAAGCAGTACCTTTGTGCTCTTCTATTTTAATGTAATCTCTTATTAAGTATTTTGTGTGTACATAAATAAATAAATAAATAAATAAATAAACTTTGACCCCCAATATCTCCGTAACTAGAAGGTTCCCAGGTATGGTCTAGAACAAAAAAAATATCGCAAAGACGGGGAGAACAAGTGCCTTTCTTTTATGTTAAGGGTCTATTTACACCCTTTATATTGTAATTATGTATTTCTCTTATTTTTTGTGTGCAAATGAAATAAGAAATGGGTACATGAGAGAAAGTCTGAGAGTGACGCCGGTGATTAAAAAGTTGTGTGGTAATCGTTTGTCATGGTTGTAATCGTTTGTCATGTGGTGCGGAAAATGAGGATAATGTCGTAAGGACAGTTTTGAGTATGAATGTGGTATAAAATTATAGGGATAGGCCAAAGAAACGATGGACGGACTGTGTGAAGGATGATATGGCTAGAAATGAGGTGACTGATGAGATGACGAGTAATGGAGAAGTATGCAAGAAGAAGACTTGCTGTGCCTACCCCAAATAAATTGGGACAGGAGAATGAATGATGCCATGATCGTTTATTATTTTGTGATTTATTTTCGTTCGTTCGTTCGGTTTATTAAGAGCTCGTGGCTATATAATAACAGACGCTCAGATCGATCTTTAGGTTAAGCCGCGCTTGCCTAGGTTGGTCTGTGGATGAGTGACAACTCGTTACATACCGAGTTTCCTCCGTGCCTCGGAAAGCACGTTAAGCCGTTGTTCCCGGCTGTCATTTGTAGATCTTTGACAGTCGTTACAGGTAGTCAGTGGCTCGAAAAGTCTGACAATCAGTCTTATCAAGGGGTATCGTATTACCTAGTACTTACTGGGTTGTGGAGGTCAGATAGGCAGTCGCTCCATGTAAAATACTGGTATTCAGCTGCATCCGGTTAGACTGGAAGCCGACCCTAACATAGTTGGGAAAAGGCTAGGCAGATGATGATATTCGGTTTATTATCGATCGTTTATTATTAAGTGTTACGTGGGTCTCGTTCAGCGTCAGCCATTTTAAAAATAGGCGTCATTTAAATTCGAACCGGCTATTTGTGTTCGTCCATTCTAAAATGTTATTTTTGTTGTTTTATTTACAGACAATTGGAGCTTCTGACGGAGGCGTTGTTATATTTAGATTCTGATGACGTTTATTTTATAGACTTTGGGTATTAATTAAGGTTTGTTTAGGACTAGTTTTGGCCCGCGGCTTCTCATGTTATGGTCGGAAATTATTTGGAAGGTTCTGTATATACCCTATTATTATTATATTATTATAAGCCCATATTGTCCCACTGCAGGGCAAAGGCCTCACTTCCCTCCTTCCACATTTCGCGGAATAATAATAATAATATAACCTGTAACAGAGAAAGATAAACAATTCAAATATCTTGATCTGGCTCGCGAGGTTGTCGACATGTGGGACGTAAATACAGCAGTCATTGTGCCGATAGTCGTGTCGGCCAATGGCTTAATAGCCAATAGCCTCGAGCAACATCTGAGGAGGCTCTCGCTTGGCAGCTGGATCAAGGACTTGATTCAGAAAGCAGTACTTCTGGACACGGCGCGTATCGTTAGGAGGTTCCTCTCTCAAGAGCCCTGACCACTGGTAGATCGGACCCTGTTCCCGATGCCGGTGGGCTACTATTTTTATATTTTTTAATGTTTTTTTTTTATATTACTTTGTGTAGAAATATTTAAAAATATAAAGAATATGTATAGAAAAGAAATAAAGGAAATATAACCTGTAATACTCGGGAATAATGTAATTAGTGAAAGAATTTTCGTAACTGAATCAGTAGTTCCGAAGATTATTCCCTACATCAAAACCTACAAATTTTACCTCTTTGTAATATTAGCATGGGTTAGAAACTTAGGAACAAAGCGATCGTTGATTATTTAGGACCTCACTGGTTCTTAATGTTAAAGACGGTACCACGGAGGGTGGAATTGTGCCCAGTTGATGGCAATTGGCTGGCTATTACATACTTAAACATAACAACATTGGTGTATACAGGGTGTAAACAAACCCTTCTCGAAGCCGTCAACCAAGCATTCTGTACATCAAACTAAGTAACTTTACGCAAAAAATTTTGCTGGTAATCGACTTTTTTTTCGGGGTGAAAAATCACGTTTTACGGTAGGACTCAATGTAACGCACTTAAAACATTGTGCTGATGGAAAATCTTACATTATAAACATGTATTTAAAAAAAAACTTGTGAAGAAATTGGAACTTTGACCCCCAATATCTCCGTAACTAGAAGGTTCCCAGGTTTGGTCTAGAACAAAAAAATTATCGCAAAGACGGGGAGAACAAGTGCCTTTCGGCTTCGTTAAGAGTCTATTTACACCCTTTATACTGACTAAATACTTACACCTTTGCCTAACTCTTGAGAGAGACAGGCGTCATATCATCATCAGCATCGTCATTCTCTCTTCTGTTAGTTTGGGTTCAGCGCAGAATGTCTTCTTCAGTCTTTTCAATACTTCTCTATTACTCGTCATCTCATCAGCCACCTCCTTTCTTGCCATGTCATCCAAGCGTGATGTAATGTTATGTTAAAGCGTAGTCATTATTCAAAGAGTGTCAGCATAATGACGGGGCCCCCCTCTAGAGGGCCAAAGCCTGCCGGGGTCGCGGGACTCATAGAATTACCGTGACCCTGGAACATAAAGGGCTACTGAAGGACACCGTGGATTTTAGTCAGTACAAGTCTAACAGTCCCTCCCGCTCTGCCCTGGGTGGGAGAACTCATTTGATGATTTTACCACGTTAAAAAAAAAGAAAGCGTAGTCATTATTCTTGGAACCGTTGAGAACTTAGAATGTACCTACTATTTTTATTAATTCAGAAACTAAAGTTGTACATTGTCGTTTTATAGCTGAAGTTTATTATTCAATATGAAATAAGTTTAATGTAAAAAGGTTTTATACTATCTTTTTATGCTGATTAGTTTTTCAGACCGCAGAAATGAGAACAGAGTAATATTTATCTACCTGCGAATTTCAAAACGTAGATAAACTTGCAGATTTTTATAAGCTTTTGTTTAACTAGCCTTGTTAGTTAGATTATCTATTATTATAAAGACGTAAAATTTGTTTGTATGTAGGGGGTAATCTCCGGAAGTATTGAACCAATTTTAAAAATTGTTTCACTGGTAGAAAGCTACATTATTCGTGAGTGCTATAGGCTATAAATTATAAAGATATCATGCATATTAGCCGAGCTATCACAATTTTCGCGGACGAAGTCGCGGGTGTAGTGCTAGTATCCAATAATTTCGGGAGTTACACCGGTGCTTCCCTCTTAATTGAATTACATTTTTAAATGAAGCTTGTGAAAAGAGGAGCTCGTGGCTAAATAATAACAGCCGCTCGGGTCGATCTTTAGGTTAAGCCGTGCTTACCTAGGTTGGTCTGTGCATGGGTGACCGCCCATTACATACCGAGTTTCCTCCGTGCCTCGGAAAGCACGTTAAGCCGTTGGTCCCGACTGTTATTTGTAGATCTTTGTCAGTCGTTAGGCAGTCAGTGGCCCAAAAAGTCTGACAACCAGTCTTACCAAGGGTTAGTACTGGGTATTACCCAGTACTAACTGGTTTGTGGAGGTCCGATAGGCAGTCGCTCCATGTAAAATACTGGTATTCAGCTGCATCCGGTTAGACTGGAAGCCGACCCCAATATAGTTGGGAAAAGGCTAGGCAGACGATGAAATGAAGCTTGTCAATTTCACCAGTCATTATCACATAGGAAAGTAGGTACCTAGTACTAACCTACAAAAGGGTGAGTAACCTCAAAATGATTTCCTAAGACCGTTCCGCCAATTATGTCACGGAACGCGAAAATTTCAGCGGGCCCGACAGACAGTAATCATAACACGAAATAATAAAAATTAACGATCGAAACCTTTTTATATTATTCGGCCATTTTAACTCCAATCTCCCTGTTTATGTAAAGCCACGTTTTCACTTAGTTTGAACTGTTGAGAGCGTTAACGGCATTTCATACAAACTTTCAAGTGATTTTTTTTCGAAATGACTGAACCGATTTTAATGAAACTTCGTACGCATAAGCAGGATGGATACATAAGTCTAAAAACTTGACAGAACATTTTCGAAAAAGAGTGTTACAGCTAAATTAGACCGATTTTAGATAGAAACAGAAATTGCCAATTATCTTTGGGGACTATATTTCTTGTCACCAAAATTTATATTTGTCATCAAGTTGTATCATCTAATAAATAGATCTATCGCCACGAAATATTTTCGTTCTCAAATAAACAAAAAGTGTTCCCAGGTATGAATTATCAAATTAATGTTAATATATGTGTACAATAAGAGATGGATTACCAATAAAATTGTAGTGCATTAGATGAATATAAACTTCGTTGTTATAATAGTAGTTTCATTACTTAAATAATAGCTTTGTGCTCAGAATGGTAGATCTGTCACCAAATAAATCGATTATCGCAAATCTCGGGACTTAGGGCACCCCGACTTTAGGTTAGGTTAGGTTACTTTAAACCCTGCAAACAGAAATAGGAGCCCCGTGCGAAAATGTGGCCGTAAAATAATACAGTTGATCTCTTGTTTAGAATCCTACGAAAGTTTATAAATTTCCTAGAAAATTTATTAGTTTGCTTAAATATCTATTAGGACAAACCTATTATAATACATACAAAAACATTTATTTGGTACTGGATCCTATATCTCCATGATTTTAGGTGATTTATTGTGGAATTGATTTTATATTGTTTGGGGACTAAATTTTGGTGACAAATCTGCTATTTTGCGGGCAAACCCTATTATTTAAGAAACACAAAACTAATTAAATTGGCGATAGCTTAAATGATACCCATTATCTTTTTTTTCAAAGATATTGTGAAAAGATCTTTGTCAAGTTTTTATCAAGCATTGTATAGATTACTCTTAGTATTATATAATAATGCATAGCACTTGCACTTTGTACTATAAAGCTACCATTTACTGGGTACCAACATATTTCATTACCTCGAATGTGCCCTGGTGGTTGAGAGAATGCTCACTCAAATGTCTCGCTGATGGTCACGTGTGTGTCAGATCATTTAATTCCCTTCAAAATGGTTGAGCTATATGGTGCTGATCCATGCGTCATGTTCGTGAACGGGCACCGTCAGTAGGGACTGGTCAACTCTTAGCTGCTATGGTTAATTTTACTCTGGACGCTCTTAAATTGCACGTCTTTCTATATCTTTGTCACAGACATGTATGTATAATCTCAACATGAACGATGTAACCAATATTTTGATTTAAAAGAGTGTCCATGAAGTTTCTTGCCCATTCTTCTCTACAGAAATCTACTTTGTAATGGGCAACTGCAGTACTTTCACAAGTTATTATGTCATGTGACTGAGAGTGGTAGCTTCTCTTTTTTATTATTTTCAAAAGTGCCTGTAATGGTCTAATTCAAATGTATGTTTTGAGTTTACCTATAGAGCTAAAATAATGTTTTGGCGCTCGTATGACATGCTGAAAATGTATTGAAAAATCAAAATAAGTTCATATTGAAGCCACACGCCAAAATACAATATAAACTAAATACCAAACATCCTAAACAAATTGTTAGGTTGACAGGTCAATGAAAATGCGGTTGAAAGCAATTTAATAGACAATCATGCATAACCAAGCAACCGGGCGGTTGGCGTGGTAGCCAAACCCGTAATAAACTGTGGTTGGCGCAACCATTCGGTCCGTTCACGTCAATTAACATTTTGGAATCGTTAATGAATCTGAATAGGGAATTACGGTAACGTGAAACGGTCTCTTGAATTTTACATTAATTATTTCGGATTTGCATTTCATATTTGGGTGGGTGATCAAATCAGAAATGAGAACCAAGGTTTCCAACGTAACCCGAAGAATAGCCAAACTTAAGTGGCAGTGGGCCGGGCACCTGGTGAAGGTTGCAGGGATCCGATGGATGCGAGTCGCACGGGACCGGTCAATGTGGCGACACTTGGGGGAGGCCTATGTCCAGCAGTGGACGTCTTTCGGCTGAAATGATGATGATGATGATTTGGGTGGGGTTTCCTTTGATGAAGTTTGAATGTGCCTTTGGGGTCGAGTTAAAACAACATTGTAGAAGTAGCCATGTAAAGAGTGTAGGTGCCCGGATTATGGAGTGTCGTGCCCGGATTATGGAGTGTCTTGCCCGTTTTTCTCCATGGAGGAGGTCTACGCTTTGGAATAGACTGTTCCTAAATTGTTCCAAGTTTAATTTTTTATAATACTTCCTATAAAGGGTGTAAATAGACCCTTAACGATGCCGAAAGGCACTTGTTCTCCCCGTACTTGCGATCAGTTTTTTTGTTCTGGACCATACCTGGGAACCTTCTAGTTACGGAGATATTGGAGGTCAAAGTTCCAACTTTTTCACATGTTTTTTTTTTAAGTTGGTAAAGCAATCAAAACTGGTAAAGCAATCAAAACATTGTGCGATATCATTGTGTGATATCAGCACAATGTTTTGAGTGCGTTAAATTGAGTTGTACTGTAAAACGTGATTTTTCACCCCAAAAAAAAAAGTCGTTTCCCAGCAATTATTTTTGCGTAGAGTTACTTAGTTTGATGTACATAATGCTTGGTTGACGGCTTCGTGAAGGGTCTGTTTACACTCGGTATAACATCCCTGATGACTCGTTTTCGCGGCAGCACCAACAGTATTCTAAGCGTATTTGCAGATCGGTGGGATTCTCCGATGTTGCGAATTAAAATTTTAATTCGGTTACGGTTTAAAGAATTTTATTCTCATAAGAACAATACACAGTACACTTACAATGAGGAAGTAATTGTTTATATTTAAATAAATACATTTTGCCTCCGATGCATGTTGGTGAAGTTATACAAAAAAATTGTATATTTCCATCTGTGCCTGTATCACTAAAAATAAAAAATAAAAAAATAGTAAAATTATTACTAACCCTTTGGAGTCCGATCAGAAATAAAATCTTTCTATTCTATAACATTATTCCAATATTTTAATTTATTTCAGAAAAATATTTTGTTCCTAATAATAATAAACCCGAATTAATAAAATCAATAAATTAAATAATCAGTTTAATATCCCGTTTCTAGTTTTAATGATAACGAACATGATAGTTTAAAAGTTATTTATTTTATACCTACTCACTTTTCGTTTTTTTTTTTTTTTTTTATTTCATCACGATTAACTTGATGAAAACAAAAAAAAAAAAACTTACTGTCGCATCCTCTTTTTGTTTTTGAGATAATACAACAGTGCCTGTAACTGGTCTATTTGAATGAAATGCTTTGAGTTTGCGGTCCTATGTCTAACTACCTAAGCCCACATCAATTCCTAGAAGCTAGTTTAACTCACAAAACACGTAGCCAGGATCCATCGAGATTCGTTTCTCGGTGTTAATGAAATCAGTCGCAAACTGATTTCATTAACACCGAGAAACGAAGCCGGATCGAATCGTACGTGATCGAGACAAATCGGGTTTCAAGGAACAAACAAACTTGTGTTTTCGGACCTAGCATTACTTTTCCTTGATAAGCACGTTAAGCCGTTAGTCCCGGCTGTTATTGGTAGATCTTTGATAGTCGTTACAGCTAGCAGTGGCGAAGGTTCCATACAACTCGATTCCTACCGGATTCCCTTTGAAAAATGGCACAGTCAGTATTCTATAGACAAATAATATAATCACATTAAAGATATGTACTCCGGCTTACCTCTTACAAAAAATTACACTTCGCACTGACAGCTAGTCAGCGGTCCGAAACTCTGTCAACCAGTCGAATAGACCAGTCTTACCAAGGGGTATCGGATGAGGACAGATAGGCAGTCGCTTCTTGTACAATATAGGTATTCAGCTAGATTCGGTTAGACTGGAAGCCGACCCCAACATAGTTAGAAAACGTGAGGCACATGATGATGATGGCTACTTACTTTGAATATCCTGATTTCATATGTCAGCAAGGCACGGCTTGGCTGGGAGTCAACACTTCGGGTATAACAGGCGTGATGTTATGTTATGTTATAAATAATAAACACTTCGTCCTTTTTGGCCAAGAATCAAAGTTCAGTCTAACATAATCATTCTCCTGCCGTTATCCCAATTTATTTGGTCGCAGCATGTCATCTTCTTCCATACTTCTCTATTGCTCGTCATCTCATCGGACACCTCCTTTCTTGCCATATCATCCTTCACACAGTCTATCCATCGTTTCTTTGGTCTTCCTGTACTCTTACACCCATCCACATTCATACTCAAAACTTTCCTCACGATAATTTCCTCCATTCCTCCCCATACCAAGCCAACCGATTACCACACAACTTTTCATTCACCGGCGCCACTTTCAGACTTCCTCATATGTCCTTATTTCTTATTTTATCCATTCTCGTAACACTTCACATCCCCCTTAGCATTCTCATCTCAGCTACATGCAAATGCTTTTCATTCATCCCTTTTGTGGCGTAACATTCTGATCCATTTAAGAGAGCAGGTCTAACCATTGTTTTATAAACCTTCCCCTTAAGGGGCCGTGCACAAAATCAACCCGTTTTGAACAATTTTGATCACTACTTGTGGAAAACACAAGAAGAATTTGAAGTTTCTTTTTTGATATTATTAGAGTCGAATTTTTATTCTTGCAGATAGCCAGAACAAATGTTTAAAATAATGCATGTATTAATGGCAATCACCCATATTCAAAACCCCTTTTCCGCAAAAGTAACGAGCGAGACATGTTTGTGCTTCGCTGAACAAAAACCTACAAAATATTCTGAACATTAAAAAATATTAATAACATCATTATATGGTCTACTCATATATGAATTACAAACATTTTTGACTTCAATACGAAATATAGCAGAAAAAAAATGTTGAAAAAACGTAATTTTTGGAAAACGTCTACACAAATAAGAATTTTTTTCTTTACATTAAAAACACTGTAAAGAAAATTTAAAAATTACACATTAGTCTTAAGGTAACCTTTTAATAGAATCTAAATTTTATTTTATAAATAAACAATAATTTCATTTCGTAAATTAAAGGCAAAGTTAACTATTTAGTTACTAATTGAACGATTTTGCGCGGACCGCGCAAATCGTTCACGTCAGTAATGCGCGGTCGATTATATAGTTAACTTTGGCTTTAATTTACGAAATGAAGTTATTGTTTATTTATAAAACAAAATTTAGATTCTTGGGTGATTGCCATTAATACATGCATTAGTTTAAACATTTGTTCAGGCTATCTGCAAGAATAAAAATTCGACTCTAATAATATCAAAAAAGAAACTTCAAATTCTTCTTGTGTTTTCCACAAGTAGTGATCAAAATTGTTCAAAACGGGTTGATTTTGTGCACGGCCCCTTAAGTAGGGAATTCGGGAGTCGCAGATTGTTCCCGTGACCTGCCGCCATTTCATTCATCCAGTTCAGTCTAACATCATTCTTGAAAACTTCCAACTAGACAACACGTACCTACGTCATCATCTGCCTAGCCTTTTCCCAAATATGTTGGGGTCGGCTTCCAGTCTAACCGGATGCAGCTGAATACCAGTATTTCACATGGAGCGATTGCCTATCTGACCTCCACAACCCAGTTAGTACTGGGTAATACGATACCCCTTGGTAAGACTAGTTGTCAGACTTTTTGGTCCACTGACTACCTAACGACTGTCAAAGATCTACAAATGACACTCGGGACCAACGGCTTAACGTGCTTTCCGAGGCACGGAGGAAACTCGGTATGTAATGGGTGGTCACCCATCCACAGACCAACCTAGGCAAGCACGGCTTAACCTAAAGATCGACCTGAGCGGCTGTTATTATTTAGCCACGTGCTCCTACCCAGAACGCGTACCTACGTATAGCATACAAAATTGGATCAATCCAGTTTCTGCGCTTCCAATGAAATTCGTCACTGAGTCGAAACGGACTCACGTGAATAATACACAGTTATAGGCACTACAAACAACAGCTTTTTGTTGTTGTTTTACCCTATTACTTCGTATCGAGAATTGGCTTCCGACCTCTGAAAATAAAAGGTGTTTTGTTAATTTGTTGGGTGGCTCGCTCCGTTTTGTTTTGACGACGAACATTGTAAAACTCTTTTGTTTTTATTTTTAATTGGTCCCTAGACAATGGAACGTTTGTCTGTGTGTTTATTGGCTTCGATTTATGAACTTTTTGGTCGTTAATCAACCCTGTAGTGTTGAAGATACGTCGGGAATGTCCGAAGGATTAGGCAGAGGTGGACCTTATAGTACACCCATAGTTCGTTAGAAAATTATGTTTTTTTTCTATTTATAGGTATGGTGTTGTAAGTAAATAAGTAAATACACCACTCACTGATAAAACATATACATACTATGACATAGATAAACCTCGTAAACAGAATTGCTAAATGACCCACAGCAGTTGTATATAAGCCATCAATCTGTTGCTCGTTCTGCCTATAAACTTTTCCACAATGGACTAACTAGCGTAGTGATGTGCATGTGATGTCGCAAGTATCGATAGTTTTTATTTATAATTTATTTGTTTACATTTTTTTTTTTTTTGAGGAGCTCTTGGCGACATTATAACAGCCACTCGGGTTGATCTTTAGGTAAAGCCGTGGTTGCCTAGGTTGGTCTGTGGACGGGTGACCACCCATTACATACCGAATTTCCTCCGTGCCTCGGAAAGCACATTAAGCCGTTAGACCCGGGTGTCATTTGTAGATCATTGACAGTCATTAGGTAGTCAGTGGCCCAAACAGTCTGACAACCAGTCTTACCAAGGGGTATCGTATTACCCAGTACTAACAGGGTTGTGGAGGCCAGACAGACAGTCGCACCATGTCAAATTCAGCGGTATTCAGCTGCATCCGGTTAGACTGGAAGCCGACCCCAACATAGTTGGGAAAAGGCTAGGCAGATGATGATTTATGTTAAATTTTTTGTTTAGTGTCGGGTTGATGGCAATAGGCTCGCCCCCTATTACATGGGACTTAAACATAGCAGCAAAATGTGGGTGTAGGTACCTCCTATTAGGTACAGCTCGGCATAACCTTTTGGGAATTACAGGCGTGTAAGTAGTTGTTTTTGTTTGTTTGTGACACGCATTATGAATTTTTTCGGCATTGCCGATAATATTTAGATAAGTATACATATAAAACAACCGTTTTAAAAAATACATAACAAAAATTCACCATTCGCGATTTTTATTCATTATTATTTTTTAATTTTTAGTTTTTCTAATTTTTTTCCTTTTTTAGTTATGGTTTACACACAAATTCTATCTATGTATTCATTTTAAATGTACTTAATCTAATTAATACAAACACGAAGTAGATTAAATAGGTATTAAAAAATCTAGCTCTTTTTGAGCTTGAATATACGAATGTAGTTCAATTCTAACAAAAATATTTAAGAATTGATAGGTAAGTCTTTTTTTGAAGTCGATTAAAAAGTCACAAAATCTGCAAAACCAAACATACAATTAATATCTATAAAGCATAAACTTTTATCACGTATAAAAATAACCTCAAAACATTATTATTACACGGATTACGAAGCGTTTTTGATAATTTAATTAATTATAATTTCGCTTCAACACAAAGATGTTTTGTGCTAAAACCAGACGTATCATTAATCATTTACTTTTGAATGTGAGAGCTTTTACATAAAGTATTAAGGTCTTCGCACATTGCGCAAACTTGACGCTGACTCCACATGGACTCGACTCAAAGTAAAGAAAGAAAATATAGGGTGGAAGGGACATAGATGCACAAACGGTTACCGCGTGGTAATTATATCAGTCCGAAAAATAATGATGTTTCCTACAAGAGTGTAATACACGTTTGTAACTTAAACGGTCAGGAGGTATGGAACAGCATATTTTTTTAAAATAACCGATGAAAAATGTCTATGTTCGGAATGATCTACTGAATATCTATTTGGCACATACTTAGTTCAAGTAAATTTTGATATTACTACGGTAATAATATTATAATGCTCACATTTCAGTGCTTTACTGTAAGTCGAGTCGGCTTGGAGTCAGCGTTGAGTCTGTGTAATGTACGTAGTCCTTTAATCTTACGCTAAGCTTCTTGTTGAATCAAATCTAGGTCAGACGTACGTATAAGACGGATTGTGCCCTTTGCAGTGCGGCAGACATAATGAAAAGAACATTTATTTTTGCCTTCTGACGTCTAATGTCTTGGTTGGGTAACCTACCCCAGGTTAGAGACGTTGGTTTACAGTGTTGAAATGCTATGTTGTTGAAAGGCTGCGTTTATATTTAGATTATGATGTTTTCTGTTTTATAACATTGTTTATTTTGTTTTTGCTTTACAATGAAAATTATTTATTGATCAACCAATATTTGTTGAGATAGCAACTTGTTTCTTAGTCGTGAAGAGATGTTAAAAGTGGCTTAAAATATTATATTACCTAAAACTGGTTTACATAGATAGTGTTGTTGCTAGTGAGTCCCAAACAAGACAGTTATTCTGTATCTTGGGGCTAAGCGTGGTCGATATTTTCAATGTTATCGACAAATGCGACACCCATCACTAAGCAAATCAACGCACATTATATGCACTTGACCATCTTTTCTTGTACACAGTGTCAGTCAATACGATTCTTTGAAACATTCTCTATTAAATTGTAGTAAAAATTGCTAAATGATTAAGAGAAAAGGCGTATTCAGTGAATAGTGTGCGAATTAAATGGATATTATCATATTTACGTGGCAAAAAGACCTTCATTGTGGATTGTGTCTATTTATTTTTGTGAAGCCGGTATATTAATTTAATCGAATTAAATCTGAGTGCTTAGGAATGTAACTTTAACCATACAGTTGAGAATAGATGTTAAAATAAACCAGTGAGAATTAAGCGAACATTTAATAAAACAAATGGGCAACTTACAAAATAGGTCATTAAATTAAACCACTATGCAAAAAGCGTTACCTAGTTAAATCTAGGGTGTTATTGTATAAAGTGCAGTGTGTTTACATCTATGTGGTGTGTGTTGGCAGTGCTGTTGGTGTGCTCAGTGCAGGGCCTGCAGCTGGACAGTCAGGCCTCCACAAGGAGGCCGAGGGTCACCAAGTATAGCAAGACTACGGCCGCGCCTGGAGGATCTACGGTAAGACTATTATAATAACCCTCCCCGATATGCTATGCTCCCAAATTTATTGTACGAAGCGCCATGGCAAGTCTGTGGAATTCACTGCCGGCTGTTCTGATCCCCGATCATTATCGCGAATTTCATACGGCATTTGTGTTGTTGGGATAAAAGTGAACGAGTAGGTATAAAAACATATGTTTCTTTGGGAAAGTTGTTTGGTAACATGAGTATAATCACGTGTTTAAGTATCGATCACTAATTACCAGTCACTCCATACAACATTAATTTTAGTATATGCGAACCCTGACACACGTGTCTAGTATTTTTATGTAAAGAATCTATGTAGAATATTTCAAAACTGTATCATGAAAAATCACAAAGTTATAAGCTTGTTCTCTTACCTGGATGTCCGCACAAAAACGTGGTCACCACGCGGCGCAGGCGCGGGCGACCCTCCAGCGTCGTCTTGAGCTCATTGATAATAATCATTTTTCAGTAGGTGATATGCAATGATTGCGATAGGTACTTAGTGTCACTCGGTGTCCAACTTATAACTTTTTTTAAATATTTTTGGGAAAAAATATAACATGGTGTAAAAATTATTGGAATCGATTCAGTTACTTATTCTGAACAAACTATATTCAGGTTTCGCATATACAAAAAATAATGTTGTATATCTTTTCGTAGATGAGGGACTTTAAAAGAGATTAGTTCCACCAAAATGTACCAAGCCACATTTAAATTTAGATCTTTTCCGAATGATTTGTGATATTAAACTATGAATTATTTTTAATCTGTTCCTAGCATACGTTTTGATGAATATGAAACTGATTAAGGGTGAATATCAACAAAGTTCATTTTTTGTCAATTTTGGTGGCTCAATTTTTTCTTTAGTTTTCGTGAAAAATAACGATCTGGTATAACAATAGAATGTCCAAGCTTGAAGGATCTTCATGAGGGCTCAGAATATCTTCATAACTTTTTGAGATATTTTAGTTCAAAGTCTAGTGTGGCCACCAAAATTGAAAATCACCCACCAAAATCGAAAGTGCCCACCAAAATTGAAAATCAGTGGCACCAAAATTGGATTCCTCCGTCAGAAACCTCAATCTCACTAATAAAGCTCAATGTAATTAATCTCACAAATGCTCGGGAAGTATCAATAACTTTTATTGGTTTATAAAACTCTCTTTTGTTAAAAATAGGATAGATTCCGAGGTCTGGTCCTAAAGTCGGACTGACGTGGTAGCGTTTTTGTTGGGGAGACTGCAGTACAACCCAAGTCTCGATCGAATCGAAGTCTTTCTCGTAGTCCACAAACACTAAACGGAGACGCAGCTCTTCGGTCTCCTGTATAACCTGCCACAGCGTATGTATGTGGTGTACGGTGCTAAAGGCATTATGGAATTCGGCTGGTTCCGGATGATTCTTGAAAACAACTTGTAGACATAGCTTAGAAGTGAGATGGGCCTATAATTCTTCAGCCGGGCATTGTAGCCTTTTTTGAAGAAGAGTACCACCACACCCCTGCACCATGCCTGTGGGGTTTTCTCCTCGGGTATGACGGAATCAAACAGCTTCTGAAGGGCCTTAAGTACCGGTTTTCCACCCGCCTTTAGGATTTCGGCCATAATTCCGTCATCATCCGGTACTTTGTTGTTTTTAAGCTGTTCCAGAGCCATCCTAATTTCGTGCATCCAGATCTCATCCGGGTTGTCTTCGGTATAGTGTCGGGTCAGTCTACCTCTTGGGTCATTTGCTAGATTTACAATGGGTTTACTGGTTAAAGTGTATAACTGCCCATAGAATCTCTCGATCTCCCTCAGTAGCTCCGGTTTGGCGGATACGATCTTCCCATGGTCGGTCTTCAGTTCCGCGAGCTGGCTCTGCCCAATAGCCAGATCTCTTTCAAATGCCTTGGAGCCGCTCAATTGCATCTTTAATATGCTGGATTTAAAAATCCGTCTATTGAGCTGCCGGTATTTCCACGCCTCGTCTGAAAACTGCAGGATCATCTCACGCCGCTCCTGCATGAGCTTGAGAGTATGATCAGAGAGTTTTTTGTTCTTATGTGCACGACGTGTCTTGAAGAACTTTGACCCGTATGGACAGTTTCCACGAACTTATCGTTGTATTCGTTCAATGAGCTTCTTAGGCACTCGAAACGAGTCTGGAGTTCAAGCTTTTCAGATTGCAGCTGGTCTCGGGGTTTTGAATTTGGATCTGTGCTGGACAGAGCGTAGACTTCATCAGTCGAGACTTTGCAAGCTTGATATTGATGTTCAATGTGCCTCTTACTATGCCTTGATCGCTTCCGGTTTTCAACGAATTGATCGTAGAGACAACATTGAACATAATACGCTTCTTGGTTGACATGATGAAGTCAATCTCATTTGAAGTTGCACCATTGGGGCTCTGGCAGGTCCACTTCCTGGGCTCACGCTTTCTGAAGTAGGAGTTCATCCTATAGAGGCCCTCCTTCTCCATAAAACTAGCCAGTTGGTGACCCCGGTGGTTCCAACGTCCAACCCCAAATTGCCTAGTTTCGCGTTGAAGTCCCCAATGACAACGGTGAAGTGCTTTTAAGCAGCCTCTCTTCGCTGGGCTGTTTTGGCATTCTAAAAAGCAACAAAATAAATATATATGAATAAGAAACTTGGTTATTAGTATGCAACCCTTATAATAATAGGTCTTACTAACTGCCAAGTACATAACATGTATTTGTTTGCTAATCCAACTGTCTTGCAACGTAAAAACTAGCTATATAGGTAATAACAATACATATACAGTACATAATTAAAATCTGGTGGGTCATTTTCAATTTTGGTGGCGTCAAAACGCCACCAAAACCACCAAAATTGAGCCACCAAAATTGGAACCAGGCATAAAAAAAATCTTAAAAAATAAGGGTTTTAAGTTAAAATTAAATTAATGTCATTGATTTATGGGTCACCCAAATCATTAGCTATAGCATGTAGCTTACTATTATAACACTTTAAAATCAACAGTAAATCGATCCACCAAAAATTGAACGATTCTTGTCCCCCGTTCCGCCCAAGGCGAGTACTTATGTTTTTGGAGGGTAATCACAGCACTAATTACACACCTCACACTAATCGCACTAATGGCACGACTGACAGATGCGAAATAAATAACGCGATTGATCGCACATGCACGAAACTTCATGTTATAGTAAGTTGAAAAAGTGCCAGAAAAAAATTGACTTTTGCTTGGACAAACTTTGATCGAGTGTCCTGTGCTTTTAAATAAGATTTTATAATATGGTTTAATTGTTTTTAGATAATTTGGCTAATGCATATACTAACAAAATTGTTTATTTTTTATTGTACCTCAAATTGTTACTTTGGTGAACGCAATTACATCAAAAAATGGAACTGGGACAAGCCACCAAACTTGAATTTGAAGGCGATTTTTTTTTTCCCTGATGATTTATATACACTTATAAAAAAATAAATGTGGCCCTAATTGAACCAAGTTACGTAGTTCACTACAAAAAAAATCAGAAACATCCTATCATTTTACACCTCGATTCTCAACGTGGACACGTAAAATTTGCTGATTTGATATTCACCCAACTACATTTATAATGTTGAATTATTTCGACGTATTTAACTGAATCAATAAGAGATTCTGCCTCGTTGATCTAGTGGTCGCAAGCGCGACTGCTGAGCATGAGGTCCCGAGTTCGATTCCCAGGTTGGGCAAAGTGTTATTGGGTTTTTCCATGAGAGATTACTTACAGTAGCAGCCACGGAGTCTGGATTTGTTAGCTGTTGATGGCAATAGGCTCGCCCCATATTACATGGGACTTAAACATAACTGGCGAAATGTACTATTAGGTGTCTATTAGGTTGATGATGACGTGATGTTATGTTTGTTATGTAAAAAGAGATTGTGGGTTGACTCATTATGGCAGAACTATGTCCAAATTATTAATTTTTTGTGCAAGAAAATGTTACTTTTACGTTTATTATTTGACTAGCTGTGCCCCGCGGTATCACCCGCCGCTTCTGACTTGTTTTCTTTTTACGTAGCGTGATGTTATATAGCCTATAGCCTTCCTCGATAAATGGGCTATCCAACACTAAAAGAATTTTTCATTTCGACCCCGTAGTTCCTGAGATTAGCGCGTTCAACCAAACCAACAAACTCTTCAGCTTTATAATATTAGTTTAGTTAAGTAGGAAATTATTATGTTAACTTAGTAAACCGATTACAATACGTATTGGTATTCGCGTATTTTGATCTAGATCTATCTAGCAAGTTAGTCAGTTATTAAATAAGATATGTCTGACGGAAAGTTTATCAACTATGTAAAATTTATGCTGCACTTTGACCATGATAAAGAGGTCGCAATCATTTTATCTTTGTTATCGTTGTGTTAGTCTACAGAAACTGTTATGGCTAGAATATGATTGTGGAACTAGCATTTGCTCGCATGATCAGCATCCTACACTTTTTTTTTTTTTATCGTCGCAAAATCATCAAGTCCTCCCACCCAGGGCAGAGTGCGAGGAACTGTCAGACTTGTACTGACTAAAATCCACGGTGTCCTTCAATAGCCCTTTATGATCCAGGGTCACGGTAATTCTATAAGTCCCGCGACCCCGGCAGGCTTTGGCCCTCTAGAGGGGGCCCCGTCAAGCATCCTACCCTTGCCCCATGTTACTTGGGGGCACAACGTTTTATTTTTTCTTCCATTCTCACTTGTCAGCCGTACTCTTTTTTTTCATATCGTCACACAATCCGTCTATGTTTTCTTTGGTTATTTTTTCATATCGTCACACAATCCGTCTATGTTTTCTTTGGTTATTTTTTCATATCCTTACACAATCCGTCTATGTTTTCTTTGGTTATTTTTTCATATCCTCACACAATCCGTCTATGTTTTCTTTGGTTATTTTTTCATATCGTCACACAATCCGTCTATGTTTTCTTTGGTTATTTTTTCATATCGTTACACAATCCGTCTATGTTTTCTTTGGTTATTTTTTCATATCGTCACACAATCCGTCTATGTTTTCTTTGGTTATTTTTTCATATCGTTACACAATCCTTCTATGTTTTCTTTGGTTATTTTTTCATATCGTCACACAATCCGTCTATGTTTTCTTTGGTTATTTTTTCATGTCGTCACACAATCCTTCTATGTTTTCTTTGGTTATTTTTTCTTTCACACACTCGCGTTTTTTTACATGTACTTACTTACTTATAACTTGCAAACAATGTTCATAGTAATATCAATTACATTACATATTATGTGAAATATACATAAAAAGTTAAATAAATATACCTTGGTTTGAGATTGGACACCAGTGACGATAATCAAAATAATGAATCGTTAGGAATCTATTTATAGTCATAATACTTTTTACATAATATTTAATATCAATGTCAAAATCGGGATTTCTTATACAGGGTGTCAACAGACCCTTCACATAGCCGTCAACCAAGCATTCTGTACATCAAACTAAGTAACTTTACGCAAAAATTATTGCTGGGAAACGACTTTTTTTTTTGAGGTGAAATATCACGTTTTACGGTAGGACTCGATGGAAAGCACTCAAAACATTGAGCTGATGGATGGATTGAATAGTATGGGGGTCGTGGAGGTGTGTAAAGTAAAAAAAATCTTACATTAAAAACATGTATTTAAAAAAAAAACTTGTGAAACAGTTGGAACTTTGACTCCCAATATCTCCGTAACTAGAAGGTTCCCAAGTATGGTCTAGAACAAAAAAATGATCGCAAAGACGGGGAAAAAAGTGCCTTTCGGCTATGTTAAGGGTCTATTTACACCCTTTATAAGAAATCTCGATTTTCACGTTGGCTCGTGATACTCGACATGGATATTAAATATTATGTAAAAGTATTATGTCTGTAAATAGATTCCTAATGATTCATTATTTTGATTGTCGTCACTGGTGTCCAATCTCAAACCAATTACATTACATATTATACTAGCTTATGCCCGCGGCTTCACCCGCGTGGAGTTAGGGAATTGCCCACGGGATCTTACTTCTGGAATAATAAGTAATCTATGTATCTATCTATAATACATACATAGATTTACATGTACTTGCTTATAACTTGCAATTAATAGTTTAAAGTTATATCAATTAAATTAGATACGTGAAATATTGATACCTTGGTTTGAGATTGGACATCGGATTTACTGGATTTTATCTGAATAGTATGTACACAAATTTTCAAGTCAATCGACCGCGAGAATAAAAAGTTTCACAGAAAATTCAACACCCCATTTCACCCTCTAAGGGGTAGGAATTTCGAAAAACTGATACTTACTCTTCACAAGAATACACCCTCCAATTTTCATATCTCTGGGACCCGCGGTTTGGGCTGTGCGTTGGGATATCAGTCAGCCAGTCAGGACATAGAATTTTAAATTGGGGGATGATTTTGTGATACACGTATCACATCATTTTAACTGAAGTATATGTAGACATATTTTCAAGTCAATCGACTCCGAGAATAAAAAGTTTCACATAAAATTCAAAAAATCCTTTCTTAGTGGATACCTACTCTCCACAAAGAGTACATTCTCTAAAATTCATGTCTCTCGAACCAGCGGTTTGGGCTGTGCGTTGATGTATCAGTCAGCCAGTCAGGACATTGAATTTTAAATTGGGGATGATTTTGGAAAAACTGTGATACACGTATCTCATCATTTTAACTGAAGTATATGTAGACACATTTTCAAGTCAATCGACCCCGAGAGAGTTTCACAGAAAAATCAACACCCCATTTCACCCTCCTAGGGGTGGAGTTTCAAAAACCCTTTCTTAGTGGATACCTACTCTCCACAAAGAGTACATTCTCCAAATTTCATGTCTCTAGAACCAGCGGTTTGGGCTGTGCGTTGATGTATCAGTCAGCCAGTCAGGACATTGAATTTTAAATTGGGGATGATTTTAGAAAAACTGTGATACACGTATCTCATCATTTTAACTGAAGTAAATGTAGACACAATTTCAAGTCAATCGACTCAGAGAATAAAAAGTTTCATAGAAAATTCAACACCCCTTTTCGCCCTCTTAGGGGTGGAATTTCGAAAAACCCTTTCTTAGTGGATACTTACTCTTCACAAAGAGTACACTGTCCAAATTTAATGTCTCTAGGACCAGTGGTTCAGGCTGTGCGTTGATATATAAGTCAGTCAGTCAGTCAGTCAGTCAGGACTTTGAATTTTATATGTATAGATTTCACATAAAATGTAATGTAATTGATATTACTATGAACATTGTTTGTAAGTTATAAGTACATGTAAAAAAACGCGAGTGTGTCTGTATTACTCAAATAAAATTAAATACTTACACAAACTATTCTTTAATACCTATTCAACTTTAAAAGTAAAAACTAATATTACACATTTATCTTACCTAAACTGTTATAAATGCGAAAGTTTGCATGGATATAGGTTTGTTACTCAATCACGCCAGAACGGCTGAACAGATCTGGATAAAACTTGGCACAGAGATAGATTATAGTCTGGTTTAGCACATAGATAGATTATAGTTTGGTTTAGCACATAGATTATTGTTACTGAAGTAAGATCCCGTGGGAAATTCCCGAACTCCATACCGGCGAAGCCGCGGGCATAATCTATTTATAAAATATAATAAAACATCTTATACAAGGTGTTGCTTTGCATCCTCGTCAAAATTCAGGAGGTTGTCTTAAAAGACGTAAATAATTAATATAAATTACGGAACCTGGTCAATAATAATAAACGCTGTTTTTTTTTGTTGTTTAAATTTGACACTAATTCAGAATGAAGCTCTTCGCAAAAGAGGAGAATCACCCGTCGCCTTTCATGGCGCGAGGCACCGCCCACTTACAACTACGACACACAAACATGCGGATACGCACGTGCGCGCTTTATACCTACAGTGACCGAATGGCAATGATTTATCCTAGTTCGAACTCGAAAATCGCATTCGTTATTGTCATAAATTTCGCTTAATAATTAATTCATTTTTAAGTATCATAAGAATGCGGAAATCTTACTAATAAAAGTAGTACTAGTGCCCCAAAGAAAAGTTCACTGACCTACTGTAAGTACGGTGGTTATCAGCTGATTAACAAAATGTTAGTTTTGTTATGGCGTTTTATTGCAATTCTGCTGAATGAACAATCCTAAAATTGGTAATCTTAGATTTTAATAATAAAAACATGTAACAATCCTACTACCTACCGGTAAGATTTAGGTAAGTATAACCTGAGGCGCACAGCTGTTTGTTGGCTATGTTGCTACTTGCTGCATAGATAAGCGCGCGCGCTCGTATTTACCTAAATGCGCCGAGTACGCATTGTAGGTAAACACAGCCCAAGGTTTTCGTACCGTTATGATTTTGTTTTTAGTTGTGGATTGAATTTGGAAATTGAAATTGGTTGATTTTAAATTTTCCTTCCTACTTAACGGGCTTAGGACCGGCAAAAACACCTTAGACCGATCTACTAAATCTAAAATGTGCTAGTTATGTAGGCATGTGGCGGTAATTTTGTTTGATAGGTATTATTGGCGTAGTTAAAAATTTGAAATCAACTTATTTACACTAATAAAATTGATTTAGCTAACGTATTTACAAATGATTGTCTATGTACAAATAAATAAATTACCTACTTAGGTTACCTGGAGGTATTGTTCAAAGTTTCCACCACCACACTCTAGGCACAGTCTAGCACGACGTCGCTGATTATCTTTCAGTTTACGCAACACTAACACATTCGTTTTTAAAGTGTCGAAAGCACTGATCACTCTTGCACGTAATTCTGTTACACTTGTGACTTCCTCCGTGTACACTAACCTTTTAACGTCTCCCCACAAATAAAAGTCCAGGGGCGTCAGGTCCGGAGAACGCGGTGGCCAGGCCACAGGTCCACCGCGGCCGATCCACTGGTTGCCAAACCTTTCATTCAAGTACTCGCGTACTTGCCGAAGGCGACAGGCAGGGCTTCGCTGCCGCGAGCTTGAGCATGCCTTGGAACGTCAAACTGCCGATGATCTCGCAGTCTCTGCGTAGCAGCCAGCATAAGGCTCTGTGATGGGGGTTCCCGATTGGGAAACAGTTCCGCGAACAGCTGGATGGCTCGACGTAGGCTGTCTCCGCTGATGGCATACAAGCGGACCATTTCCACCAACTCAACATTGGAGTAATTGTCCGTCATCTTGCACTACATACGAGTACACGGGGAGCGTAATTTGCATGCACATGCACACGGCTCGCCGGTTTTTATTGCACTGACCGCGGGGCCCGGGTGCCGGGGTGCGGTTGGGCGGAGTTTAGGGAATACGAAATTATTGAATGAACGTTTGCGTTTGTTTGTGTGTGAGAATTGGCGGTTTAGGGCTAGTATTAGACAGGTCGCGTTTTAATACGGGTGGTGTTACACTTACTATTTCCGATAATATGAAAAAAAATACCTACTCATTTTATTATTGATTCGGGTCGAGAATCATTAGTATAGTGACCTCCTTGAATTTGACGAGGATGCAAAGCAACACCTTGTATAAGACATACAATGCACTAAATTGGTCAAGTTATCCTGTACGAGGCCAAAAGGCCTATCTCAGCACGCTGCTGTCGTAATATTTAAAAATGTCACAGCGCTGATATTCTTTGCTTGCACGATGCAGGATTTTTAGTTCGTATCTTGCAAGATAGATGTCGCTTAATAATGTTTAATGAAATTGCAAATAAATCAATTACAGGAACAGGCAGTAACAGAAAGAAGTCTGAACACCGCAACATATCGACTGCTGGGCAGGGACGGGGAGACCTGCATCCTACTGGTAGTGGACGCGCTGCTAGACATATCTTACGTCACCAAACTTAATGAGAGAGCCGTGAGTATAATACTTATCTACTTACAATTACCGAAATCTGTAAACCTGTCGTCGATCTTCTTTCAATCGAATCGAAGCCTCTATGAATAGCTATGCTGGTAAGCATAGCCTATTGCGATATTTATTATTACGTGGAACTTAAACATTACTGGCGAAATGTGGGTGTGCCTACTATATGGTACACCTCTGCCTTACCCTACGCAGATTACTGGTGTGATGTGTAGGCAACTTCTAAAGTTCCCAGAATCTAGAGCATGAAATTAAATGTGTGAACTTTGAACGATAAATCAAGACCTACCGTGTGCCATGTAGGTGGTTTTGAGTAATTAACCTTATAGCTTAAAGTTCAGCAAGGTTTAATGAATTACCATGTTTTGATAAAGTTTTGACGTTAATGTCAGGGCGTAGGTAGCCAAGAAGCTTATTATAACATGTGTGTGTAAGAGGACCTCGTGTCTTCGAAATAACAGCCACACGAGTTGATCTTCAAGGCTGAGCAGTGTTTGCCTAGGTTGCCGTGGATGGGTGACAATCTATCACATATCGAGGTCTTGCGTACCTTGGAATCACGTTAAGCCTTTGGTCCAGGCTGTTATTGGTAGATCTATGACAGTCGTTAAAGTCTGATAACCAGTCTTACCAAGCTCTAGCCAATGTGAAAGATAGCTCTTGGGTCACGCATCAAGTGGACGATATTTCCTTAAAAAGGCTGTGAGCCTAGTATTATGTATTATCTAATCTTAATAATAACTTTCTGCTTACAGGATGCGAATACCTTCGTCCCAAACAACGCCAACGTAGCCGGCGTGTGTAAGGAGAGCGATGCTGAAACACTGCTGATAACCTTCAAAGACTTCGCCCTAGAGTTCTCGTTTTCTAAAGTAAGTGAAGTTTTAGTTCATGTTAAGTTTCCTAGCCTGCTCTGTCTTGGGCAAGGCCTTGTCCACTCCTTCCATTTCCCTCGAACCCGCGCGTCTTCCTTCCAGTTCTGACGGAACCTGTCCAGTTCGTCCCGCCATCTCCTTCGTGGCCTACAGTTTGACCGACATGCTGAAAACATGTCCTGTCCAGTCCCATTTGAGTTGAGTTGGGCAGCCTTTTGAGCCACGTCTGCTATATTTGTTTTGGACCGCAGTATTGTTTCGAACACAATCCGTTAATTTAACACCTAGTGTACTACGCTCCATTGCTCGTTTGCAAATCTTGAGGTTGGATGGTGGTCACCATAGCCTGCCTGCTTGGAGGTCGGAAATTATCCCATAGGAAGGTGTTACCGGGGTATACAGTATCTTATGTCCAGTGGACTGCCTAGGGGTCAACATGACGTCGAGCTAGGATAAGTCCATAAGGCAAGCAGACTGTTCAAAAACTTTTTAATTATGAAGGGTTGAAACAAGCTAAGCTTTTAGGCTCTTATAGAAATATCGCCATTAATTATGTCCTAACTTAGCACATGGTCTATCCGTTAGTTAGTTACTGAGGAAGATTTAAACAATACTGCTGTAAGACGTGGATTCATTGAGGACTTTGGCCTGGAGTGTAAATGTGGCACGCTTCATATCGTGCCCTCCCTGTCCTGTTGTTTGCACGTTACAGGAGCTGTTGCACTGAAGGTGCCAAACTAGTCGTCAAATATTGGGCCGATTCAATTTAGAATTCGTCATCGGCGCGCTAAGAAATGGTGGTGATAGGCACACTTTCTTTCGTGTGGAAATCAAAATGGTTGTCCACCACCCTAGGGTGGGTCTGTCGGACTCTTACTAACTAATTACCCCGCATGATCATGCGAGCCACTGTTCATGTATTAATATCCACTTCACCTTCCAGACTCCTGGTGGAGAGCGCTGGTACGCTGACAATCTTCGCCTCACATACAACTCTAGCGCCCGCATCCTCGAGCACGCCGCCAACCAGGGTCGCAAGGTCACCCTCAGCACAGACTCCAGGGAACTACTATTCCCTACACCCGTCGGCAAGTCCTACACATGTCCTGAAGAAACTGTCATTGAATTAGCGGAGGAGGATGCCAAGTGAGTTATGTTTTAGCTTTTTTAATTTTAGGGTACGGTAGAAAGTTACAGTGCTTGCCGAAGTCGGTCCGCGGAGGGGTGGATCGTGGACCGTTCTCTTCGTGGCGCAGAAAGCATGTTAAAACGTTGACTCGGCTGCCATTTGTAGATTTTTGACGGTCGTTATCACTGTCGCAATAGCCAATCTTACCGAGGGATATCATTTTTACCCAGTAACTCGTATACTGGCATTCAGCTGCATCCGGTATGATTTGAAGCCGACCGTAACATAGTTGGGAAAAGGCTAGGCAGACAGATGATGTTTGAATGCAATCAGGTATTAAACAAGGCACATTTTCCAGTCCCGCCACAATCCACCGCGCCAAGCTGTACCTCCGCGAGATGCGCCTGCAAGCGTTCATGTACAAGCGCGGCGGCGAGTTCGGGCCGGCGTGGGCGTGCGCCCGCGCCGCCCGCGCGCGCGCCGAAGGGGCGCCCGTGGCGGTGGGCGCGGCGCTGGCGCTGGCCACGGCCGCCACGCTCTGCGCCTACGCCGCCTGGCGCTACCTCAAGGTCAAGAAGGTACAGTATGACACTATGGAGTAGACAGCAGACGGATTAGACTCTGATTTCTGGGTTTCAAATATTGTTCTGTAAATTTCTTTTAAGGGATGTTGTAGTTTTTTTCTGGGTTTGAATTTGTTTTTCAAGTAGTTTTTTGCCACATAGATTCTGAGTTAAGAAAGATTTATAAAAAAAAAACAGATTTATTATATCTATATGACATTTGAATTAATGTACGTGATTTGAAGATAATAAATAAAAGAATACTTACTAAAATTTCATCATGTTAGATAAATTGACTCTAGATAGAACATACTAAATTCACAAGAAATCAATAATTAATCTAATTAAAATATTTTTTCTTTTCAAGGTAAACTTCTTTACATTTAAATGAAAATGTATTTCTGATCAAAATTAAATTTTCCTTCTATTCTTAAGTTTATCTTTTTTTATTGTTTTCAAATCGAAAGATACCTTTTTGCCTTTGAATTTGATTCTTCTTTCTGAATTCATTAAAAAAAAAGCGAGTTTTGATGTAGATCGTTGATATAGTCAGATCTATAAAGATTGTCTTGTATGCCAAGTGGTTAAATTTCTTAGTGCGGTAGACCAAACTGTTGTTACATTTAAGAACTAAGAATCAAGTGTGATTTATTAATGATATTATGCATTGTTTAAACTTTTGCACATATTTAGGGGAAATTAATGACGAAAAACATCTATTAGACTGTTAAAATCATAACCGTTCCTTTTGGCTTTGCCGTAGTCGGGTAAAAATACATTTTAGGCGCAAAGAAGGAAAATTTAATAAATCTACAATGACATATCAAAAAATATCTACTTATGAAATGCTGACATATCCAAATAATGGTACCCACTTCCCCTACATGTGGTCATAAGTGTATTTCATGAAATTATTGTAAGATGCGTTTTTGTAATAATTCTAGAATATTAAGTCCAATCTGTCATATTTTTGTCAATTTGTACACGATGTACGACGATTTGTAACGATTATAAAAAATCGGCTGCTAATGAAATGAAAATAGAAGCTCCTTAGGGATGTATCTCTCTTAATTATCTTAACTGTCTTAAGTACAAAATGTCTCTAAATAAAGACACATTTTAAACTCGAAAATGTTTAGACTTATTACAAAAAACGTAATTCGCGCGCAAACATTTTCACTTTGATTGACTTAGTGATGTGCGCGTCCTATCGATAAGATTGCTCGAAATATCGACATTAGAATAGTCACAGTAAAAACTATTAATCAAATAACTGTTTTATATTGATATATGTGTATTCAAGGAATCTCTCAAATAATCAGAAAATATTAAGTGATTGTTTAAAGATGTTGTTAAAGGTTGGTATGATGAATGTAAAAATGTATTTAATCCCCATGTAACCCCAAATAACCTAAATAGGATAGTTTTATGAATTGTAACTTGTGTTAAAGAGAAAATTGGCTTACATATAATTTGAAATATCGTTAGAAATAGATTAGAATATTTTTAATATGGGTGTAGCCAAGATTATTGAGATACCAAGAGATAACCAATTTAAATGCAGAAATAAAAAAAAATCTACCTTTGACCGATTAATCGATACTTGTGACGGTCTCAGATCATGCATATTACTTAGAAATCTATTTATAGATTGCAGAAAGATGCAAATATGGCTTGAGTGAAAAATTAAAAGGTGATGGAAACCAACTCATTTATCGCCAAACGCCATAGGTAACCTAACAACAAATTAAGTACAAGCCTCGTTGAATGAAAAGACATGATCGCGCCAGTAAATCCCGAAGGGTTAGGCAAAGCTGTACCTAATAAAATAATACATCCACATTTTGCCCGTTATTTGAAGTCCCATGTTAAAAGGAGCAAATCTGTTGCCATCGACCGACTCTTGAATTAATCCTGGCTAAACGCATATAAGTCATAAATTAAGTTAAAAACTCGAATTATTTAAACATGTTATCATAGTTTAATCGATCATTACTCATAAATACATATCAAAGGATAATAAAATATACTTTTTAAAAATATCATTGTAATTATAATAAAAATATATTAATTTGTGATTGTTTGCGGTGTAGTTTTATACTACAATCGTCATTACGTGTACAAGCAATAAGTACGTTTTTATTGAATGCCGTCGTTACGACATTGTGGCTGACTAGATGTTGTATTTGTGCGCAAAACTTGGTCTTCACTAGTGTTTTTATAGTTTTAAGTGATTAAATTAAGTAAACATGTATAAAAACAAATTATATTACGTTTTAGCTGGTAAAGGATCTTTTGTGTATATTTTACTGCTAAAGACTACTTTTAATATAACTTTACATTTGTTTGTAAGATAATAATAGCATCAAAATGTGTTTAGTAAGTTTTTTCAGTAATAAGCCCATTGTCGATCTACCTCTACAATCTTCCATTCTATATTTTTTTCTAAACTTTTAATTTTCTACAGCTCTTGAATAGGAATAGGCGTATATTTTAAAACTATACCTTTTAGTGTTTAAGTTTGTATAGGAAAGACATATTTTAGAGTAATGGAGATATTTTTTAATGGTATTATAATCTGTGACACTAGTACCAAGTTTTGCTAGTTAAGATTCGCTGTGTGTTATGCTTCATGTAAAAGTCAGAAGACTTTATATTGTTTACTACTAATACTCATCAATTACTACACATATCGTTTATTAATAATGTATAAGTTAATGTGGAAATGCGTTTGTGATCATTGTTGTATCATAAGTTATAATTTGTGTGGAGTTAGGGTTAGTCTAAGTTAGTCTTATAGTCCCTTGTAATCGCCTAGCTGTACATAGCTTTTGTTTGACAACAGCTCCTTGCTTTTTTTGTATATTTAAATTTTTCCATATATTTATTATATTACAATAGCTTTTCTCATTCTATTGTATTGTATATATTTCTTGACTAAGTAAGCCACTTTTCGAATTTACGATTTGGATAGCACTGTTTCATCTTCAAAGTTTTTACTCTTATATAGAGCTCGACTTGAGATCGTTTTTGGGCTCAGAGAGGTTTACGGAAACTTAAATGTCGGTTCCTATTTGTTTAATGCACAGCAAACAGCAATGTCATGTTTACCGACTTAGATGATTTATTTTTTGCACCAAAACCTAATGTAAATGAAACAGAAAATAATATAAAAAAACGAAACGTCGGAAAAAGCCAATGTTGGTCGGGCTCTAACTATCTAATAAAATATAAATTAAATTCATTTATAAGAATTCTGATGTTTCTGAAAACTTTTTCTACTAGATGAGAAAAAATAAATAAAATATAATTCTATTTTCCTAATATTTTGTATTGTACTCCTGTAGATTTTTTTCCTCAATAGTTTGGTAGCATAACGTACATATCGGTGCATTTGTATTAAATGATATTGTACTAAAATATTAAAAGCCATACGATTTGTCTTCCAGTAACTGATCTATATTATCAATAGCGAGTATTGTAGCTTATTATATACATAATTATGAATATAACGCAAAGGTGGTGAAATTATGAATTTATTGTTGCGTTCTAGCTCTTCTGTCGAGATGATGCTTCAAACACATTAGATCCGAAAATTTGCTTATAAAGACAAATAAAATATGAGACACCAAAGTAATTATAATAATACCAATTAAATAAAATCATAATAATCACCACCGATTAATATTTAAGTGACATATCTCAAAGTTAATGTAATTTAGTGCGTTCATTTATTGAATTGTCTTTATGAATAAATGACGACAAAATATAATAATGGTTTCAGTTATTCATTTGATAAACATCCCCTCCCAGTTCTGCAATTTATTATCGATATATTTAAACATTCTGTAGCATTAGCACTTTACTAAAAACAGTTTCGTTATATTTAATTTAACGCCATCTACTAAATGATAATGGTACTTTTCTTCCATCCTAGTACCTCATCTCAAGGATAGATGGCGTTATACATCCAGTGTGTATGTGGATAACGATTACCTTCGAAACAGACTGTAATTTGACTACAAGAGATGGAATGAGTATTGATCGTGCTTGCCAACGTTTTACAGACGCCAGCACATCAAGCTACTACAACCTGTATCTTTAATAGATTTTCAACTTTATCACTACAGCATTAGGTTCAAGGTTGATAAGGAAATTTTGACGTGTTTCGGGCAGCTTGATATACTGGCGTTTGTCAAATGAGTGATGCCGATTTTACATAATTGGTGGTTGGTGGATAAACGTTTAGTTTTAATTAGCAACAATTTATTGATTGCAGTTCAAGCACTTACACAAACATCACGCCTTTAAGCTCCAAACCGTTAGGCAGAGGTGTACCTAATAAAAGACACAAACACTCAACTATTTATAGATTTCAAAGCAACTAAAAATCGAATGTTACAGTTAATTGAAAATTAATCGGCTTTTCAGACTTACGAAAAGCGTCTTTACGAGAAATTGTGTCTTGGAATTATTACAATGACTTATCGAATAAAATAACTGTATTTTTTTTTTAATAATATTTTCATATATTTTTTTTTTGTAAGGAATATTTTAAAATATAATTGATTTAGATAGAAATAAATAACAAAATAAAATCTAATAAAACACAATCATTTTTATTAAAAAACGAAGGCCCATAAAGTACGGTATCTTTTTACAATAAAATGACCGATTTGTCACAGTCAGCACCTGTAGTGAGGGGAAAGCAAATCACTAGGGATGATCCCGTCCCAAGAGATTCGTTTCCCCCCTTCCTTAGTTGATTACGGATAATTATACGCGCGCTTAGACATATGCTATAATAACCATTGTTAGAGGGTAGGTAATCGTAAATTATGCGTAAAGTTTCGCGCTGTTTTTATTACAGTTTTTGATCTGAGTTTGTGATTCCTAATGTGGCGCAACCATTTTTTTAAAAGAAGAAAAATGATGTTGGGGTCGGCTTCCAGTCTAACCAGATGCAGCTGAATACCAGTATTTTACATGGAGCGACTGCCTATCTGACCTCCACAACCCAGTTAGTACTGGGTAATACGATACCACTTGGTAAGACTGGTTGTCAGACTTTTTGGGCCACTGACTACCTAACGGCTGTCAAAGATCTACAAATGACAATCGGGACCAACGGCTTAACGTGCTTTCCGAGGCACGGAGGAAACTCGGTATGTAATGGGTGGTCACCCATCCACAGACCAACCTAGGCAAGCACAGCTTAACCTAAAGATCGACCCGAGCGGCTGTTATTATTTAGCCACGAGCTCCTCAAAAGGTTTAATCCAAGCCACGCTCCAATAAACGCAACGTTTACAAAATCATTAAATCTCACAAAGAGCTAATTCAGGCAGACTAATAATAATTTATGGCAACACTGCCGTCCCCTGGGAGTCAATTAAATTCATTAGCGAGCAGAGATTGTATTGCAGGGGTCCGGTAACAATGTTGCCATATCAGATAATTGTCGTCAAGTAATTGCGCGTTGTTGTCGACAAATTGGGATGCTATTTTTCGGGTACCCCTTTTTGTTTATCTTTTGGCTTCTTTAGTATGTTCATTTTATTTGCGTTCCACAATTTAGGTAAAATGTGTTACAAAAAGCCGTACAGCTAAGGACAATATCCAGCCCCCGTAGCATGCCCACCGTAGACAAGGATTTCTTTGACGGAAGAATCGACAAAATGACAGATAGTGCAAAGAAATCTGTCATTGTGTCGACACAATCTGTCATTTTGTCGATTCTTCTGTCAAAGAAATCCTTGTCTACGGTGGTCATGCTTCGGGGGCTGGTTCCTAATAATGGGCCCTGTTAGGGCACAGCAATACATACGGGTGTAAACAGACTCTTCACGAAGCCGTTGAAAATGAAAAATTTCTATGTGGGGGGTTCCGTTCAGTTAGATGTACTGCTGTGGCGAAGGTTCCATACAACTCGATTCCTACCGGCTTCCCTTTGAAAAATGGCACAGTAAGTAGCAGTAGCGAAAGGTCAATTTTTGTAAGAGGTAAACCGGAGTACATATCTTTAATGTGATTATATTATTTGCCTATAGAATACTGACTTTGCCATTGTTCAAAAGGAAGCCGGTAGGAATCGAGTTGTATGGAACCTTGGCCACTGGTAAGTAGGTATTCTATAGACAAATAATATAATCACATTAAAGATATGTACTCCGGGTTACCTCTTACAAAAATTGACCCTTCGCTACTGATGTACTGAATACGTGATATAACCGTTTTAGCGTCGGTGCCTTTCCACGTTGTAAAGGTATGCCTAAGAAATAGTTCCCAACATAGACAGAGAATTGGTTGCGCTACAAGATTTAGAAGAAGGCGGCACGGTTGGCGCAGTGCCTGAGCGATTGGCTGCTGCGCTGCGTGTCGCGAGTTCGATCCCCGCTCGGAACAAATATTTGTATGGCCTACAGGTGGTTGTTCCGGGTCTGGCTGTTTGTGTATGTGAGTTCTAAATGTTTGTAAACGCACCCACGATGCAGGAGAAATTCCTAGTATGGGGCAATACTTTGAAAAAAAAAAATTGATTACTGACAAATACACTCACTGCACTGGCTGAATTCCACTCAAATCTGTGTGGATCTTTCCTCAAAAGACTCTCTGAAAGGTTCTGGGCAATATCCTGACGGGTAAAGGATGAAAATCAAAATCAAATCAAACCAAAATCATAATCATTTATTTGCATAAATAAGTTACAGAAGGTTGATAAAATGTACAGAATTGTTCTCTTATTTTGCCTTTAATTTCGGCGTGCAAATATAAAATAAGGACACATATTATTCTTATTCTTTATTGCACACAAAAAACAAATATACATACAAATTGCAACAATATAGCTTATGTACAATGGCGAGCTTAACCCAGCTTATTATTTTATTTAAATTAATTATTGATAATAATCATGCAATCATTAAACAGATAATCCCATTAAAATTGTATTATTGAATTCAATAAATGTCAAAAATAATAAAAAATAATAAATCATAAATGTCAATAATCAATGGTATCCATTCCTTAAGCACCTCTTCAAACAAGTTTATTTTCAAAAGTTTTAGGTTTTTTAAGCGTAAACTGAAGTTTTAACCTTTAATTAAGCAAATTAACCTAGCGTGTGTAATGTGCGCTGTCGACTAGTGACACCCCGCGACTTTGCCTCCCGTGACAGATTTATTGCTACAAAAAATAGACGAGCATAGACTTTCTTCTGTGTAAGAATTGTGTGGATGGGACGCACTCTTTTCTATATTTTTATAAGTATCTAATTATGATTCTACGATTTCTTCATTATTTTTCTACAAACAGGGTGTAAACAGACCCTTCACATAGCCGTCAACCAAGCATTCTGTACATCAAACTAAGTAACTTTACGCAAAAATTATTGCTGGTAATCAACTTTTTATTTTGGGGTGAAAAATCGCGTTTTACGGTAGGACTCGATGGAAAGCACTCAAAGCATTGTGCTGATGGATGGATTGAATAGTACGAGGGTTGTGAAACGTGATTTTTTTACCCCAATAAAAAAAGTCGTTGTCCAGTAATAATTGTTGCGTAAAGTTACTTCGTTTGATGTACATAATGCTTGGTTGACGGCTTCGCTAATAAATAACCTAACCTAAAAAAAAAGACAAGTTTTTATTAAAATGAAAAGACTTGAAGACGAATACAAAGTTTCGTGACCGTGCTATTAACCGTTGAGGAATTCTCTCGTGAGGAGAGGAACCTGGCTGCAGGATTAAGTCATGTCTGTCATAAAATTGTATTGTCACCAGAACCAAAGGTGTGCGCAAAATCTCAGCTCAATCGGTTGGGGGCAACTGCTTTGAAATTCAGTTGCAGGATTTCGCCAACACCTATTAACTAACAAGGCAAGTAAAATAAAAGCATATATTATGCTATACTGGCGCCGTATCCACGTCATATCAAAGTTCCACCCTTCGCCATTGATTTAAAAAACCGGCCAAGTGTGTGTCGTACTCACACGCACACAGGGTTCCGTAGCACCAAACAATATATTAAAAATATTTTGAAGGCTCATTCATACTTTGTAAAACATTCAACAGCAAAACTAAATTTGTTTTTCATAGTACGTTAATGAAAAACAAAGTTACTACTGCAGTTGATGACAAAGACCCATAATCTCAAAAACCATAGATCAAATCTTATTCAAACCAATTTTCGTTAAAAAAAATTATGTTCTACAATCCTACATTTTTTTCAGGATTTTCCTCCTCTAACTTTAGAAATTAGAGGGACGGACGAACAGACACACATTTTACCACTTCCGAAGTGCGTTATCTTTCAAACGATTGACTTTGAGAAAAAAATTTTTTTAGGAACCTCTATGTAATTTTTAAACACCTATCTGTAGACACCCGCACGTATAGGATCGACCAAAAAATATTGTTAGTTTCATTTCCATATATTAATCTTTTAATTTTTGTATAATAATCGTAAAGCGGTTCACAGAATACATCTACCTACCAAGTTTCAACTGTGTAGTCCTAATAGTTTCGGAATAAAGTGGCTGTGACGTACAGACGGACAGACAGACAGACATGACGCCCCATAAGGGTTCCGTTTTTCTCCATTCGGCTACGGAACCCTGAAAACAGACTCAGTAGCTATAATGAGGTGTCGTATGACAAAAAATCCAAAATAAATACTTGGAATGGTAGCGTTTTTAGTCAGTCAGTAAAAACTTTTCAGGAATCCATGAGGATATGTTCGTTCATTTTTTGTTGCCAATTTGTCATATTTGTGTCAAAATTAAATTTTGTAAGTTTTGACGAAGTATTTTGTTTTTTTTTTGTTAAATTCTAATGTGTTGGGTTGGGTGTAGTTTGGTCTTTACCCGACTACGGCCGAGCCAAAAGGAAGGGTAATGATTTCAGTTGTCTATGTATATTTGTTACATTTTAATTTCTATGAAGTCGTTGTCGTACACTAATTGATGTGTTTTAAATAATATTTGTATGCCATTCTATGGCGAAACATGTAAGTTCCCAGCCCTATTTATAAGACCTTAATGTACATACTATGTTTTACACAAATAAAAATTATTGTATTCTAAAAAGAAATGCAACAAAACCGACATCCAAAAAAATTAATACCAAAAGAAATCGATTGTTTTTTTTTGCCAATTTTTTAAAATGAAATTTTACCCGATTTATTGTGGCCCCACAAAAATTGTGATGTGCCCATTTTATATTGTAACTAGAAGATATTAGGAGAACATCAACATAAACGAAGAATAAAAATACGTATAATAGAAGGCAGTAGCGAAGGGTCAATTTTTGTAAGAGTTAAGCGTAAGAGTAAATAGGTACATATCTTTAATGTGATTATATTATTTGTCTATAGAAAACTGACTGTGCCAATTTTCAAAGGGAATCCGGTAGGAATCGAGTTATATGGAACCTTCGCCACTGATAGAAGATAACTAAAATTCGGGGACTACAGGCGTAATGTTATGGTATGTTATTGATCAAATGGGAATCTAATTTATTTATTTAAACATGCACTAAATACTTAACAGGACATTATGTTAAGATAGAAGAGCACAATGGTACTTACTTATAAAAGTTGTATTTTTTATTTATTTATTTATCGACTTCTATATACACAGCTACATCTACCATACACGGCTACACAATACAGCTAACCAATGCGATAAAGGTGCCTTCATACATCCTTAACTTAACTTAACTTAATCGTTACTTATAACTAATATCTATAACAAATTACAAATAAAGCATTCTTTGTGAATTCACTCAGGGAACAACAGAATAAGTCCGTCTCACTGGCTACGAGGTTGAGCGTGTGGAGTGCAAGCGTCAGCGGCGCGGCGCCTCCTTTAAAAGGTTGGTCCGAGCATGCGGTTCCACTGTTGTTTTGTTTTGAAAAATTCTTTATTAACATAAAATATATAAAGCTGTGAACTTAAAAACAAAGCAACAGTAACACTAATATTAAAACAAACACTTTTACAGACTAGAAGCACCTTTATAAGTATACACCGTGACTTTTTAGTCGTCTTACAACGGCAGCCCACTTCATGTATCCAATGACTACTAAACATTCGTAAAATAAAAAAAATAGATATTTATGAGATTTTAATAATTTAAAAATGAAATATTATTCAGTGAGTGTCTACTGGACTCGAGGACTCGAGCGCTGGGTAGGTATGTTCTCCCGTTTGACACGTAAACATCATTAACAGTAAGTTTCATAATTGTATTCTAATGTATTATTTATTTTTGTTTGTATCTATTACGGAAGGTAAAACAAAAATCGCGCCTAGAGCTATTTTATGTCGGGTACATTGAGTGGACCACTTTTGTAAGACGACTAAAAAGTCACGGTGTATAATAATAATGGTTAAAAATTTATCACAACATGAGGCATTTACTAATTAAACTTTTAACATTATCATATGAACTAAACTTATACTGTAACTTACGGGATATCTTCCGTGATTGTTCAACAGTGTTTTATTATCATATGAAATTATTGCGGTAACCGCGGCTCCACTAGCAGTCGTATTAGAAATGTAGACACAGTGTCTAAAAAAGATAAAAATAAATGAAAATAATGGTTACAAACTTATCACAACATGAAGCATTAACTAATTAAACTTTAAACATCTTCTTATATATAAAATTCTCGTGACACAATGTTAGTTACTCCTCCGAAAAGGCTTGACCGATTTTTATGAAATTTTATATGCAAATTCAGTAGGTCTGAGAATCGGCTACTATCTATTTTTCATACCGCTAGGGTAGGTAGGGTAGGTGGTAGGGTAGGGTAGTTAGGTAAGGTAGGTAGCTAGGGTAGGTAGGTAGGGTTGGTTAAAAAAGGTGCATTGCAACGCATGCCGGGCACCGCTAGTTATCATATACATTATGCGGTATACGCGGTTCCAAAACACCTCACAGAACAAGAAGCGTCAGAAGCAATATAAATAGCATTTCTCGTATCATGTATCTTTCGCTAATAAAGTGACAGTTACATTTCACGCGACGTCGCCTGCAACCCGTGCGTGGTGCCTGTTCTATTGTTTCAGATTATTAATAAACGAAACTAAATTGTGACTAAACGTTCGAATGAGGGCAGTAATGACCAGCCCCCGTAGCATGACCACCGTAGACAAGGATTTCTTTGACGGTAGAGACGACAAAATGACAGATAGTGCAAAGAAATCTGTCATTGTGTCGACACAATCTGTCATTTTGTCGATTCTTCCGTCAAAGAAATCCTTGTCTACGGTGATCATGCTACGGGGGCTGCACGTGTAGCGTGACCACCGTAGAAACGCGTTTTGTCGACGGAAGAATCGACAAAATGACAGATTTCTTTTGTTGATCTGTCTTTTGTCGATTCTTCCGTCGACAAAGACTGTTTCTACGTTGGTCATGCTATACGGGCAGGTGGTCTTTGCCCGACTTGGGAATCGAATCTCAGGACTTCATGCTTAACAGTCGCGCTTGCGACCACTAGACTAATGAGGTAGAAACGAGGACGACATCTAGAAAAATACCTTTCGATTTCCTAGTATTTCGTCTTAACACAGAACATTCCATACTGCCCCTGTAATAGGCTCACCCCCTATTACATAATGCTAACCCCCGTATATAAACAAGTCAAAGTGATTACTTGGGTAAAAGTATTTGTTTTTTTACAAAACAATTACAACAACACACAACAACAATTACTTAAGTTTTAGTAATTACTTGAAGTTAGAACTGTCAAAAGTTATAATTCTTAGTTTTGCTTTCTTTGACGGTTCTAACTTCGTTCAAATTCTTGTCTATTGTCTAGTGCATAAAAATGTTTGCATATGTAAGTACTTAAACTCAAGTAAATACTTCTACTTGACTATAGATAGTGTTAAAAATAACTGGCGAAATGTGTGTGTTCTGAAATATACATCTCTGCCTAACCCTTCAGGTATTACAGGCGTGATGTTATGTTACAGTATAGGACATTCCATCTCAAAGATGGAGGGAAGACATTTTTATATCATCGCCGCCATCTTGTTAGTTCAGATTACAATGCTTCACGTGAATGATAGAAATAATGGAGATACCGGAGACTGTTTATGCCCTGTGTCGGGTTACATAATGACGCCTTGTCGTTAGAACGAGGTGGGGTAAGCAGACATGTAGGTAGGGCATTTAATTTAGATTAGGAGACTATCTTCATCTGCAAAGAGTCTTTACAGGGTGTAAACGGACTCTTCACGAAGCCGTCAACCAAGCACATCAAACTAAGTAACCTTACGCAAAAATTATTACTTTTTTTTTGGGGTGAAAAATCACGTTTTACGGTAAAACTCAATGTAACGCACTCAAAACATTGTGCTGATGGATGCTTTGTATAGTAATCAGGTCATTGAGGTAATTAAAGTCAATTTATAACCTCAAAAACTAGTATTTAAAAAAAAAACATGTGAAAAAGTTGGAATTTTGGCCCCCAATATCTCCGTAACTAGAAGGTTCCTAGGTATGGTCTAGAACAAAAAAAATATCGCAATGACGGAGAGAACAGGAGCCTTTCGGCTTCGTTAAGGGTCTTGTTACAACCTTTAGATGAGTGAATCTACCATTTAATATTGCAAACAAATGCATGCTACAATACGTCATCACAATACATTCAAGTCAATCCCCAGGACGTTCCAAATTCAAACCTTTTTTCGCGCGATTTCTATCTTATTCAGGCTATTACATTCAATATGTGTCCCAAATGTGCGATAATCCCCTGTATATCTTTAGGATTATGGAGGAGCAGGTCGATTTTGTCTAGAGCCACCTTTATACAAGATTTGGTGAGTTTTTTTATCTATGCGGATAATTTATTTCGACAACTTCTTAACGGTAATCCCCGACGATGAAGTGGGTTAAAAATTAGTGGCTTATTAATGCCTACATGTTATCAAGGGCTCCGTGGCTCACGGTTCGATCAACGGTTAAGCTATGCTGGTCGAGGCCGGTCGGTGGATGGGTGACTATTTATTACGAAGCTTCTGCGTGTTTGCCGTTGGTCCCGGGTGTCATTTGTAGACTGACAGTCGTTACCGGTAGACAGTGGCCCAAAAGTCTGACAACCAGTCTAACCGAGGGTATCGTATTACTCAGCTAGGCAGTCACTCCATGCAAAATAATTTGCATTCCACAACACATTTGGGAAAAGCCTAAGCAGATAATGATGATCTACATTTTAAAGGCAAGTTTAAGAGAGAGCATTGCCAGGTACAAATCTACCGAGAATTTCAATAACACTTTGGCCGACCTCGGAATCGAACCCAGGACCTCATGTTCAGCAGTCGCAGTTGCGACTACTAGACCAACGAGACAAGGCCAGCTAGTCCAATTATAAAGATTTTACGCCCTTCCAAATTCAAACTACGATAAATCTCCGTCACTCACGCTAAACTTTTTTTTTCCTTTTTTTTCTACTCCATTCAGTTGGGCAAATGCGTGACGCTGTTAATCCTTTGTTAGGCTAGTTACACAATGGCGTGGTTGACAAATGAACGCCCTCATTGTTACTACGCAATAGATTTTTACAGTGATTTTATCGGCATTTACTGGAATATAGTAAATTGAAATAATATAATGGAATTTTGTAGATTATTATTTAGAGATAAAAATGTTGTATGATTCGCCAAGAAACGAAGTTCTGGGCGAACAAATGTAAAATAGTGTCGTGCTAGCAACATCGACACGCAGAAGAACAAATAAAATTGCAGGTAGTTTTTTTTTTCAGTTAAGTAAGTAATCTCTAATGAAACAATACAATCCAATTATTCCATTCAATTAATTTACGCTTCACCTTGAAGAAATTTAGTATTTATTTAAGCGAAATTCACAGACACTACTACATCTCTACCCATTACTTTTTTTGTCACGTTTTTTTTTTCTTTTTTTTTGTAACATCTTGATCCTGTTGGGCAAAGGCGTGCTAGTTAATCCTGCTACGAGTGTCAGGGGGCGACACAAAGCGACAACAGACCGCGGGTGCAAATGTACAACCCTATTGTGAACACTTGCGAGCGATAAAGTAGGGTTGGCAAAACAGTTTTGGTGCACTTTATGAAGAACTGTATTTAAGTTTGATTTTTTCTTACGGATTGACCAACATTAACATCACGATGTAATCGTCGAAGGATAAGATGTACCGGACTCAAATCCAGACTCCATGGCTGCTACTGAGAAATGTACAAAGTCTTCAATATTTACGGGGTATTCCTCAAAGCGCAAATATTTTTAAGCGCAACCAACTAAGCGCAACTAAATTATTCATCGAAGTGCAACCATTAGTTGCGCTTACAAATTCAAATTAAAAATATTATATGTTTATTCCTCAAAGCGCAACTATTATGAAAAATAGAGAGGGGTATGAATTATGATGGATTATTTTTTTTTTATCATGGTTGCATTTTCTTTATTTATCTCTTTACAAATTTCATTTTTAAATATTAGTACTTCCTTTATTTATATTTTTACAAATTGTTTAAAATATTAATATTATTATTTTATCAAATATTAGTTATTATTATTATAGGTTATTGTAAGTAGATACTTATGTTGTAAAAAACATTTAATGTGAGATCAATTTGATTTTTTTATATTTTGTAATCCCAGTGCCAACCCTAAATCTGAATCACCAACAATGAGTATTACATCGCTAAATCTGACGCTAACAATAAACTATTGCGCATTTGTGACCCGTGGACGGCACAACACTAAAGTTCTTTTAAAGATAACTTACATCTGACTTGAACCTTATGTCAACTAAAATAAAGATCTCTTTGCAAAACCAGAGGTACAATAACAATGAAACGACAGTAGTGTCAACTAACACGCCTTTTTGACGTGTACTTGACGTAATGAAGTGGCGGGAAAAAATGGATTAGGATGTTAAAATGATGTCCTGTGCACATTTTGGTGAGATTTTAAAAAGTTGGGACGCCATGTTTGATCCAATTCTTTCGTGGTCCTTTCATTGTATTTAGTGCTAGATATTAAGTTTGCTACCTGACCTGAGGTTCGTGTAAAAAAATGTTCAACAGGGAGGGTATCATTCAACTCTCAAGTGAAATCGTACATAGTACATTACATTATAATATCCACTTCATTATTACAATTTAAAACGATTAAATAAACTAAAATTAATAAACTAACAACATACTATAAAAGAGCATCAAAAATCTTCTCCTCAACGCTGTACGCTACTAAAGTGCCTAAGAGACTGGCGACGTTGCCACGTTGATCGCAACACTTAGCCTCTGGTCAAGGTAAACGCCAGCCCTTGGGTCACGGCAAGCGTCAACTAGGCGTTTCGAAATTTCCTTAAAAGGCGGTGAGTATTCGGACCCCACGGCCCCAAAGTTTCAACCCCAAACTGTGGAAATTTACGCCGCTTGAGGTTCTTTGCAGCCGCAGCGGCTGCGCCAACACAGCACGATGAGCTCGTAAGATGTGTTCGCACAAGAGAATCGGACTCAGGGCACATTCTCAAGTTAGACAACTAAATAGTTAGCCATAAAATAACTGTAAAAAGATAAAAGAATAATAAGTAAGTAATAAGTAAGTATTGCTTTTGTAGCGCAAAAGAGATGATTTCTGAAGCTCGTGTTCATTGCTTCTACTTTCATCTGCGTGACTTTTGCTGTTGGGGTCGTCTTCCAGTCTAACCGGATGCAGCTGAATACCAGTATTTTACGTGAAGCGACTGCCTATCTTACCTCCACAACCCAGTTCGTACTGGAAACATTAGTTGTCAGACTTTCGGACCACTGACTACCTGTAATGAGTGTGAAAGATCCACAAAATAATGACAGCCGGGACCAACGGCTTGTCGAGGAAATTCGGTATGTAATGTATATATTTACAGTTGGCACAGTGGCTGAGCGATTGACTGCTGCGCTTCGTGTCGCGGGTTCGATTCCCGCACGAAACAAATTTTTGTATGATCTACAGGTAGTTGTTCCGGGTCTGGCTGTTTGTGTATGTGAGTTTAAATGTTTGTAAACGCACCCACGATACAGGAGATACTCCTAGTGTGGGGCAACGTTTGTTTTTTAAGAAAAAAAAAGAAAATTATGTTACCCATCCACGGGCCGACCGTGGCAAGACCTTGAAGATCGCTTGTTCGCTACTGCCTGGCTGACAGCTAGTTTGTGAATCGCTGCAGCATGCTTTCTGCGTCAGTGTTGAGGTTGTAGCTGGGATTCTCATAACTATGCGCTATGGCACTAGTTTTAGGTTAATTAAGTGTGTAGATCAGTTTACTAATAAGTATAAAGGCTGTAAATAGACCCTTAACAAAGCTGAAAGGCACTTGTTCTCCCCCTCTTTGCGATTTTTTTTTTGTTCTAGACCATACCTGGGAACCTTCTAGTTACGGAGATATTGGGGGTCAAAGTTCCAAGTTTTTCACAAGTTAAAAAAAAAAAAAAAATGTTTTTAATGTAAAATGTTTACTTTAAACACCTCCACGACCACTGAACTATTCAATCCATCCATCAGCACAATGCTTTGAGTGCGTTCCATCGAGTCCTACCGTAAAACGTGATTTCACCCCAAAAAAAATGTCGTTTCACAGCACTAATTTGCGTAAAGTTGCTTAGTTTGATGTACATAATACTTGGTTGACGGCTTCGTGAAGGGTCTCTTTACACCCTGTATGACATATTGAGTCTAGAAGAGGAGAGGAGATATGCAAAGTGGCACACCGATCACCGCACGGCGCTCATAGTACACCGTTCACCGCACGCCGCTCGTAGTGCATCGCCCACCGCACGCCGCTTACGTCTCTTCTCGTCTCCGCTGACCTAAACAATTACAAGACATTTCTCGTCTCTGCTCAACCGTTTCCACTAAAACGACGAAATTCTATTGGTTGTTTACACCACATCTCTCGTCTGGTCTCAGATTCGCTGGAGGCCGGCAAAGCTGCAGACAAAAGCTACTTAGATATAAATAGAACTAAACTAATGATAAAAATAACACTAAAAGTAAGAAAATATAAACATCTAAAAAACGACGACAGTAGGACACTTAGGCGTCAAAGTACTCCTCCGCATCGCTGTCATCTGAAAACGTGCCCAGAAGACTGGCAGCATTGCCACGCTGAATGTCAATGCTAATTCTTTGGCCAAAGAAAGAGCCAGCCCTCTGGTCACGCGAAGTGTCGACCAGTCGGCGAGAGATTTCCTTAAAAAGGAAACGCGCACTCGGGCCCCATGACTTAGATATTAAATGAAAACTATAAAAATAATTGAATTTCACACCTCTACGGGTTAATCCCAAAAAAACGCTACTTCCTTCTTAATGTCCCATATCCCATATCCCATCACATGGGAACAGTCATGAGTGAGGACAATCTTTTATCAGCAATCCACATCACGAATATCACCATGTTTGTGGAAACGAATGGCGATCGGATTTAGATTGTCATTTGTTCGGATTTGAAAATGCTTCTGTTGTGTTCTGTAATCCATTGGAATTCGGTGTGTGAATACTATGAGGAGAGGTCTTTGTTTAAATGTCTTTGTCTTTTTAAATGCTCGGGTCATGGGGCCCGAGTGCGCGTCTCCTTTTTAAGGAAATCTCTCGCCAACTGGTCGACACTTCGCGTGACCAGAGGGCTGGCTCTTTCTTTGGCCAAAGAATTAGCATTGCCGTTCAGCGTGGCAATGCTGGCAGTCTACTGGGCACTTTTCCAGATGACAGCGATGCGGAGGAGTACTTTGACGCCTAAGTGTCCTATTGTCGTCGTTTTTTAGTTGTTTATATTTTCTTACTTTTAGCCTTATTTTTATCATTAGTTTAGTTATATTGCCCGCGACATTCGTTCGTTCTGTTTAAATCGGATTTTGGTAACAATCTCAAGGGTTTTAATTCTTTTGCACGGAACCCTAAACATTTTCCTAAAATAAAAAGTAGCCTAAGTTAGTCCTTATAACATCAGCTATCTGCCAGTAAACGTCCCATCAAAATTGTGCCGCCCATAGGCCTCTGACTTGGGTTTACATGCCGTCGAGAAATATGTTTCAAGCATGCTGGTTTGGTTTCCTCGCGATTTTTTCCTTCACCGAAGCAATTGATGATTATGCAATACGCACATGATTCCGAAAAATCTTGGGTTCGAATTCGAGACCTACGACTTGGTAGTCCAACGGTCATAGCGGCTCTGTGGTGCAAGCATTAAATCGTCACTTTTCTGTCTGACTATACATCGACGTTTTTACGCCTATCAAACGGAGAATAATTCTGTGAGCACACTACGCGACCGAATTTCGGTTCGATTGCTGACGAAGATCCGGGGGCGGGGAGCCTAGCCGCCCGACAGCGCTGGAGACACTGAATACACACACAAAGTTGCGGAATTTTTGCCGCGTAAGTTCGGCACTTATGGTGTGTCATATCAGCCGAATACCGCGGAACGTAAAATCAGCCGCCGAACTTCGGTCGCGTAACTTCGGCATAGTGTGTTTAGACAATAATACCTGGATATTTATCTAGGGATTATTCTTCGGGTCAAGTCTAAGCGGGTCGAGTGGGCACAGACCCTTGGCCACTGCATATCTTTAAGTGTAAAGTATTGTACCCACTTACAAAAAAATATAGGTACGAAAATTTTACAAGCATCATTATAACAAAGGTTCAACAATTTCAATACTCCCAAAAACACGTTTGATACCAGTTTTGATCCCAAAATCACTTTTTTAAGCATCCGCTAAGGAAACCCAACACTTAAACGCACCTGACGTAATACTCAACTCTGATTGGTCGCTATTTATTGGGGGGTGAGTTTGTCGCTTGCTGATTGGCCGTTTACAAACGGGGGTGGAACCGTCGTTTGGTATCAGATAACAACCCTTATTAAGTGTGATTCGAGTGATTTAGGGATTTTGATGTAAAAGGGTGCTTGTTCGAAATGTTTGGATAATTTATTTTAATTATATCTAATTCGAAAACACCCAACACACACAGGCTAACAGTATCGATACCGATACTGTTAGCCTGCGTCATCCCACTGCTGGCCAAAGGGCCCCCATGACTTCCAGTTGTTTCTATCCAGGGCTAATGTGGACCACTGATCGTTCGTTTTGTCCAGCTCGTCGCGCCATCTTCTACGTGCCATGTACCATGTTGGGGTCGGCTTCCAGTCTAACCGGATGCAGCTGAATACCAGTATTTAACATGGAGCGAATGCCTATCTGACCTCCATAACCCAGTTTGTACTGGGTAATACGGTTACCCCTTCTTGGTAAGACTGGTTGTCAAACTTTGAAAAAGATCAATGTTGTCAAATAAATCACAATTCACATGGACTCTTGCTTCGATTTCCACGCGGACGTAGTCGCGGGAAAAAACTAGTTCAACATAACAACTTCAGAACCCCTTTCTACCACGTGTATACAGGGTGTAAACGGACACTTCACGAAGCCGTCAACCAAGCATTATGTACATCAAACTAAGTCACCCTACGCAAAAATTATTGCTGGGAAACGGCTTTTTATTTGGGGTGAAAAATCACGTTTTACGGTAAAACTCAATGTAACGCACTCAAAACTTGGTGCTGATGGATGCTTTGAATAGTAAACGGGTCATGGAGGTAATTAAAGTGAAGTTACAACCTTAAAAAGTAGTATTTAAAAAAAAACTTGTGAAAAATTGGAACTTTGACCTCCAATAACTCCGTAACTAGAAGGTTCCCAGGTATGGTCTAGAACAAAAAAATGATCGCAATGACGGGGAGAACAAGTGCCTTTCGGCTTCGTTAAAGATTTTTTAAACCCTTTATTATGCTGTTATTAAGTGATAAGTACCAACTTATTTATTTATTAAAACCACAAACAAATATGGTCAAGTGACCGCACGTTACCTATTCGTCTAAGATTACATTTAGTTTACAGTAACAAATTCATTGTTTACAATAACAAGGTATCAGGCTCTCTGCGGTGCCTTTTGCCGCCAATTTCGCTGTCACTCCGGGCGGTCTTTTAGGTTATGTTGGCGCCATTAGAAATAATTGTTATGTCGATTCATTCTTTTTGTTATTGTTTATTTAATGGCGACTTTTTGTATAAATGCCGCACAGAGCTCGAGGCTTAATAATATCAGCTGCATGTGTCGATCTTCAAGGTTCAGCGGTGCCTGCCAAGGTAGGTCCGTGGATGAGTGACCATTGATTACATTCCGAGTTTCCTCCGTGCCTCTGAAAGCCGTCGGTCCCGGCTGTCATTTGTAGATCTTTGACAGTCGTTACAGTCAGTGGCCCGAAAGTCGGACAACCAGTCTTACAACAGGGTATCGTATTACCCAGTCCTAACTGATTTGTAGAGGTCAGATGGGCAGTCGCTCGATATAAAATACAGGGATTCAGCTGCGTCCGGTTAGACTGGAAGCCGACCCCAACATAGTTGGGAAAAGGCTAGGCAGATGATGCCGTCGCACATTTCTTAAACGCGCTTCTGCGAGCGCTTTAGTCACATTTACATCACAACATCATCATTGCATCGTCCTCGATGCCTGATCTTGCCATTTTAGCATTCACAGGCATTTCTGTATCGATATTGAATCGCCTTTGCATCACGACCGAATGTTTCTTGATCCAAGTGACAGTGGGTGAGGTTAGGGCCCGCAACGTCATCATCTTCAGCCTACAGCAGTCCACTGCTGGACAAAGGCTTCTTTAATTGCTAGGGTAGCCACTTAGCTCGATTCTCAGCAACTTACACCCAGTGGCTACCACCCTGCGGAAATTGTCACTTCACCTAGCCTGAGGGTGTCCCACTTTACGCTTTCCAATTCGCGGTCTCCACTGAAGACCACGTCTACCCCAACTGTCATCGGTTCTACGGCTAATACGTATGGCTGGTCTAGCCTATGGTCGGTCAGCTTGCTTATTCTCAGGGCCCTCAATGCCTTGGCAGAATTTGAAAAAGTTCTTACTACGATTTAGACGTTTTTTATTCATTAAAGGGTGTAAATAGACCCTTGACGAATCCGAAAGGCACTTGTTCTCCCCGCCATTGCGATCATTTTTTTCTTATGGACCATACCTGGGAACCTTCTAGTTACGGAGATATTGGGGGTCAAAGTTCCAACTTTTTCACAAGTTTTTTTTTGAAATACATTTTTTTTAATGTAAGTTTTTTACTTAAGCCACCTCCACGACCCCCGTACTATTCAATGCAACCGTCAGTTCTACCGTAAAACGGGATTTTTCACCCCCAAAAAAAAAGTCGTATCCCAGCAATATTTTCGCGTCGAGTTACTTAGTTTGATGTACGTAATGTATATATCTAAATAGGTACCTAAACTGTCACATATGTATCACATTTATTTCAAGAAACAAAAGAGTTGTTTATTTTGAAACATAAAACCAAGTACTCAGGTATATGTATAAACTGTATGTTTAGCAGTATTAACTTATATGCGTACCTATGTATTGGAAATTCAACTACCTAACTACGTATTACATGCACTATAGACCTATAGTACATGTAATACGCAGTTAGTACCTACTTTTACGTAGAAATATAAATATTGACGTCACTGTTACCAAATTTTTTTTTTTTTTAAACGTTGCCTCACTCTTGGAATTTCTCCTGTATCGTGGGTGCGTTTACAAACATTTAAACTCGCATACACAAACAGCCAGACCCGGAACAACTACCTGTAGGTCATACAAATATTTGTTCCGTGCATCGAACCCGCGACACGCAGCGCAGCAGCCAATCGCTCAGCCACTGCGCCAACCAAGCCGTCAAAATAACAATCAATGGATTTTTCCAAATGCCTTATTTGCTTTATAATCGTGACACACTCAAACATTTTATCGATTTTCATTGATTTTGTTTAGTAGTCAATGGCAATACTTGAATCATACAGTAAGTTTGTACATAAAGTTACTGTTACAGTTACTTACTCTTTACATAAAGTGAAATCTGTCTTGCGCACTGCATCTTAATGAAATATTCATCACTTATATTATTTAGATTATTAGATTATTATTTCTAAAAAATTGTACAGAAAATTTTTACTAACTTGTTAATTTTCTAATGTTAAATGCATGCCGTGGCAGCCTTTAATTAAGGCTACACTATGATGTGTTAAATGTAAAAGGAGTTCTTAAACATGTATTTTTTGGTGTATGCTTTGTTGGTTGTCCTTAAAAAATAAAATAAAAATAAAATAAAACATAACATCACGCGCGCAATCCCCGACGGGTTAGGCAGAGGTGTACCTAATAGTACACCCACTTTTAGTCAGTTATGATTAATTTCTATCTAATACCCGGCCCGCTGCCATCAACCGGGCTCATATACAGACTCAGTGGTTGCTACTGGCGATGACGATAAAAATCAATTTTCCTGATGTTAAAACCTAATAACACTGCTCGACCGGGGAGTCGAACCTAGAACCCATGCTTAGCAATGCTGTTTGACAAGACATTTCAAGCTTTCGTATTTTTGTTTTTAAGACCAAAGTTAGAAGCTGTGAGTGCCTACCTTTTCCCAAGTATGTTGGGGTCGGCTTCCAGTCTAATCGGATGCAACTGAATACTAGAATTGTACATGGAGCGACTGCTTATCTGAACTCAGTTCAGCAGACCTAGTTCTGGGTAATACCGATACCCTTGTTAAGACTGGTAATGGTTGTCAGACTTTTGGGCCACTGATTACTGAACTATCAAAGATCTACAAATGACAGCCGCGACCAAGGGTAGGCATGGAGGAAACTCGGTAAGTAGTAATGGGTGTGTCACCCATCCACAAACCAGCCTAGGCAAGCGCGGCATAACCTGAAGATCGACCCAAGCGGCTGTTATTATTTATCCACGAGCTCTTTCTGTTCATACCTACTATGTTTTACTTAATACAATCTTCTATCTATATTTATATAAAATGGTAAACTGACTGACTGACTGGGCGATATATCAACACACAGCCCAAACCGCTGGTCCTAGAGATATGAAACTTGGAGGATGTGTTCTTTGTGAAGAGTAAGTATCCACTAAGAAAGGATTTTTGAGAATTCCACCCCTAAAGGGGTGAAATAGGGGATGGAAGTTTATATGAAAGTCCGTCAGTTTTGAAGTTAGGATCTTCAAATATTGTGTATAGGCTGACGATTGAAAATTAATTTATACGTGTCTCGGCATTTTTGATAATTCTACCCCCGTAGGGTTAAAAAGGGGGGTGAAGGTAAGTAATGGGATATTTACGACATCCACGCGTGTAAAAGCTAGTCCTACATAAATCCGTTTATAACAAAACAGCTATCTCATCATTATCACACCACGACGTGGGAATTGGCCTGATACAGCAATATAATAATAAGCATTTCACAACATTCGTGTTCCAACTTAGTGCTTATTTCACTAACTTTGTGTTTATCAATGGAATAAGTTACTAGTCGGCAAAAATACAGGAAACAGCGTGTGAATGAACGATTGTTATTACCAGAACTAATATACTAATATATTTATGCTAATATTATCAAGCGGAAGAGTTTTTTTGGTTGAACGCGCTAATCTCAGGAACTATTGGTTCGAATTGAAACATTCTTTTAGTGTTGGATAGCCCATTTATCGAAGAAGGCTATAGGCTATATAACATCACGCTATAACCAACAGGAGCTGAGCATCAATGATTAGTAGATCACGTGGACGAAAGTTGCGGGCATTAGCTAGTACCTTAAAATGCTTTAAAAGCAGTTTGTTGTTATTTAAAAACGTAGGGCCTTTTGGTGACTTAATCAGTGGGCCAATTCCCGATTTTTAGGGTACCGTACTCCCGAAGGGTAACCGACGGGACCCTATTACTAAGCCTCCGCTGTCCGTCCGTGCGTCTGTCTGTCAGCGGGCTGTATCTCATGATCCGTAATAGGTAGACAGTTGTAATTTTCACAGAATGTGTATTTCTGTGGCCGCTATAACAACACATAATAATAAAAATAAATTAAAGTGTACTGTGATGGTACCCTTCATGCGCGTGTCCGACTCGAACTTGGCCGGTTTTTTTGTTTCTAATCAGTATTGTTTTATTCAGTTACTGGGTTGTGGAAATGTGGAGGTTAGATAGGCAATCATTCATCTGCCTAGAAGATAAAAAGAAAGAAGAAAGACAATACATTTATTCGGCACATGCCACAAGTGCACACAGTATAAAAATAAAAAAAAAAAAAACAAAAAAAAAGCTTACAAAAGAAAAAAAAAAAATTGTGTGACACTGTGTGCCTCACGGCTGAGCCAAATAGGCCCAGTTCAGCAAAATGCCAGACGACTAGTGCCCGACTCTGGTTTTCAACTGGACCTGGATTAGAGAGGTTACGGATGTGTAACAGTTTTATATTTTGTGTCAATGGTGGTGGTGAATAGGTAACTATGAGAAATAGATCTACATGCATAAAAATAAACAAACAATAAAATAAACGGAGCCTAGCCTTTTCCCAACTATGTTGGGATCGGTTTCCAGTACAACCGAATGCACTTGAATACCAGTATTTTACAGGGAGCAACTGCCTGTCTGACCTCCACAACCCTAGTACTGGGAAATTAATACGATACATACCCGTTGGTAAGACTGGTTGTCAGTCTTTCGGGCCACTGACTACCTGCAACGACTGTCAAAGATCTATAAATGCCAGCAGGCTTTATGTGCTTTCCGAAACACGGAGAGAACTCGGTACGTAATGGATCTTGGAGATCATGGAGATTTCGTACGCATAAGCAGGATACATAAGTCTAAAAACTTGATGGAGAACTTAAAAAAAAAGATAATTGGTATTAAGTACTAACTGGGTTGTGGAGGTCAGATAGGCAGTCGCTCCAAGTAAAATACTGATATTCAGCTGCATCCGGTATCCGATTCTTTGGAAAATCTAAAATCGGTCTAATTTAGCTGTAACACAATTTTTCGAAAAGCTCTCTGTCAAGTTTTTAGCGTTATGTATCCCGCTTATGCGTACGAAGTTTCATTAAAATCGGTTCAGTCATTTCGGCAAAAAATCACTTCAAAGTTTGTATGAAATGCCGTAAGACGTTATCGCTCTTAAAAACCGTTGCCACGTTACTCTGGCCACTTTACCGGCGGCAAGTCGTGAACATACCATCATCGGTTCGCAGTACATTAGGTGTAGTGTTCCCACGCATGGGTTCCAGGTAAAACTGCCGTAAGACACCTGACACCAGGGAAACAGACAATATTGCATCGGTATTACACAGTATCGCCTTTTTCCAAGTGTCGCATAAATGGACTGTTATGTGTTTTGCAATGCGGCGAAATTATTATGTATTCTACAATAGATGATAGAAAATACTAGCTTAGGCCTGCGGCTTCGCCCGCTTGAAGCTCTGTAACTGTCCTACGGGATCATACTATCGAGATAAATAGTATCCTATATGTTAATCCAGATGATAAACTATCTGTATGCCAAATTTCATCCAAATCCGTTTAGTAGTTTACGCGTGAAAGGGTAACAAACATCCATCCTCACAAGCTTTCGCATTTATAATATTAATAAGATAAGATATATCTTTTGGTTGCTTCCGTACTCAAAGTAGTTGAGAAATCCTATTCATGCTATACTAAAAAATGAGAAAATTTGTGAAGATGAATATTTTTTATCTCTTTCCCGCTCTATTCTCTTTGCTAATGGGAAAAGGCTTTAGCTTATGAACGGTGTAAAAGAAAGGGACTTGTTCTGCCCGTCATTGCGATCATTTTTATTTCTGGACCTGGGAACCTTCTGGTTACGGAGATATTGGAGGTCAAAGTTCAAACTTTTTCAATAATACATCTTTTAAATGTAAGATTTTTAATTTAAACACTTCCACGACCCCCGTACTATTCAATCCATCCATCAGCACAATGTTTTGAGTGCATTCCATCGAGTCCTGCCGTAAAACGTGATTTTTCATCCCAAAAAAAAAGTCATTAAAAAAAGTCGCTGCAATAATTTTTGCGTAAAGTTGCTTAGTTTGATGTACAGAATGCTTGGTTGTCGGCTTCGTGAAGGGTCTGTTTACACCCTGTATAATAAAAAATGATATATGACTTAGTGTTTGTTTGGGTAGAGGTGGTCCAGCAGTCGCGACTCACGAATCGTCATTACTTTGTGTAATTTATGGATCACACCAAAATGGTGAAGGAAAACATCGTGTGGAAACCGGCATGTCTTAGAACCAAAAATTCGAAGACTTGTGACATCTACCAACCCGCACTGGGCTCGCGTGGTGGATTACAGCCCACTCCCTCTCGTACAGACGATTTCTGTGTCCCAGCTTTGGGAACATTATAAGCTGATGATTATGCTTATGCCATGCATGTTATATGTGTGTTCCTACACAAATACCTATATGTGTATTCTTGAAAATATTGATTTCCATTCCCAGACGTAAAAAAAAACACAATAGGGCCTTTACACAAACCTTTCCTCCGCCATTTTGCAAATCAGACGGACCCAGTCGTAAAATCCCGCCTTTTTAGAGGTCAAACGTTAAAAAATAAAAATAAATATTCAAACTTGGAATGGAACACCCGGCGATGCTCCGCCCCGTCACCCGTCTCTTTCGCACATTTGCCGTCTTTGTCTGCGGGCTTTGAAATGCGAGATAGCTTTTGTTATTCGAACCTTCGTCTTCGGTTGGTGAGGGTGTAACTGTCTAAATGAAAAAGACATTATTAATAATTTATATTACGTTAATATTTTTAGTGAAAAAGTGATAGTGGTTTTAATTATTGTGCTTGGACTGTGGTAAGGTGAGGATTGTTTTTTTTTTTAATTTTACACGAAGTGCCTTTATTTTGATAAGTACATGTAAATTGTGTTTTTTAAGCATATTTGGCAGTATAAATAAATTCTGTTTGGAGTTAGTCAATTTGAAAATTTCGGTACGGAGACTGTTGTGATTTCCATTGATTTTTATTGAGTGTTTGATCAAATAGTGTGGGGACTAAGCAGATAGGTAGAATTAACATTAACAGGTAGAAAACTTTGTATTAATATTACACCATACAAATAATAAAAAAAAGAATAATAATAATCAGTAATTTAGTATGGAAAAGACATTTTACTTAAGGTGACATAATTGATAATTCTTCTTATTTTTAGCACATTAATTTCCTCTATACTTAATTCTTCTTATTTTCAGCATGCTAATTTCCTTTTAATTTTATCCGAGTCCAATAAATATTAGGGGTTAAAGTATGAAACTGCAGATTTGTATGGACGATTTCGTGAAAAGTGATATATTCATACTAACATTTTTTTATTTTTCTTGGAAACGTCTGAACCGATTATGATGCAATTGCGAACTTTAGCTAAAGTGAAAAAAAGCTACACTGCACTGCGTATCTTAAATTCTCAAAACACAGTCTATGACAAAAATATACCTACTTGAAGTAGTGAAACCGACGGCACATTGAAACAGGTGTTTTGACCCTATGAGGTAATATGCAACTACTAGTACGGTTTTTAACTCTAAAAGGTATATAATTTAACAATTAATCCAATAAAAATAGAATTAGGAAAAAATATAATTATACTCAAAGTTACAAACAGAACAAAATGTGAGAAAAAAACGGCAGTTTTATAGTTAAAGACACAATATTATGTGTACACAGCGGAACATCAAGCTCTACATAACCAGTATAACCTGACTTCGCTTTGTATGAGCTTCCCTTACGATGAGAGATCAGCTTAATTTGGTTTTGCATAGCTTAGGTTGCCGCTATGCGTGCCTACTTAAAAAAAAATCATTCATCAATCTTTTCCAAATCTCTCTTTTGGCGGTTTTGTACTTTTATCTAGTTTTTTACTACTTAAATATCTAGTTTCTTACTACATTATCATCATCTGTCTAGCCTTTTCCCAACTATGTTAGGGTCGGCTTCCAGTCTAACCGGATGCAGCTGAACACCAGTATTTTACATGGAGCGACTGCCTATCGTACCTCCACAACCCAGTTAGTACTAGGTAATACGATACCTCTTGGTAAAACTGGTTGTCGGACTTTTTGGGCCTTTTTGGACCTGTAACGACTGTCAAAGATCTACAAATGACAGCCGGGACTAACGGCTTAACGTGCTTTCCGAGGCACGGAGGAAACTCAGTATGTAGTGGGTGGGCACCCATCCACAGATCAAACTAGGCAAGCACGGCTTAACCTAAAGATCGATCCGAGCGGCTGTTATTATTTAGCCTCGAGCTGCTCTTCTTACTACATAATAGATTGTTATTAATGCGAACGTTTGTAAAGATGAATGTTTGTTGCTCTTTCTCGCAAAAACTTCAGAACGAGATGTTGTGAAATATTACCGTAACACAGCTATCAGAATAACGCATTGGTTATAATTTATAAAAATATGATAAGTTGAATTTATGTAGGCGAAGCCGCGTGCTGAATATAGTACAAAATAATCTAAGTTAAACGCGTTGAACCTTTTGCACCAAAGAGTCAGAGGGTCGTCCTAAGCCCGAGATTTATTTATTTATGCACACACAAAACACTTAACAAGACATTACATTAAGATAGAAGAGCACAAAGGTACTGCTTATTTCATGAGAAATCTCTTCCAGCAGACCTGCGAGAGGAAAGTAGAATTAGAAATGTAGACACAGTGTGTAGAAAAGACAAAACAGGAAAATTTAAATAGAGATTGTTCTTATTTGCGCCATATTATTTTCGTTTATTTATCTTCTTGCATATTAATTACATTTTTAAATATAAAAAAATAGTGGTCCGCCGTTATCGGGAGCAGGGTCCAAGCTATCGGTGGTTAGGGCTACAGAGACAGGAACCTCTTCACAATGCGAGCCGTATCGAGGAGTACTGCGTTCTGAATCAGGCCCTTGATCCAACCGCCTAAGGAGAGCCTCGAAAGATGGTCGTCGAGGCTCTTGGCTATAAGGCCATTGGCCGTCACGAAAATCGGCACAATGATAGCCGAGTTCACATTCCACATGTCGACAACCTCGTGTGCCAAGTCAAGATATTTTATTTCTTTCTCTTTCTCAGCTTTCACGAGGTTCTCGTCATGCGGGATGGAAACATTGACTATCATTACGCGGTGCGCTGATCGGTCGATCACCACTATGTCCGGCTTATTATTTTGCGCCATATTATCATTAGATTTTTTAACTTCTACTCCCAGTCAAACCCAGCAATCTCTAAGATCCATCATCAACCAACATCCACCATCAGCTCACTGATTATAAACCATCAAGCGAATGCCTACAATCCGTCCTCTGCTTGTTAGAGCTCCATGATTTCTACGATTAGCTTAGGTACTAGTTCATTGTCGTTGGAAGGAGCTCGTGGCTAATCGATCGTCAAAATTAAACAGTGCTTGCCTAGGTTAGTCTGTAGATGGGTGACCATCCATTACATACAGAGCTTCCTCCGTGTTTCGGAAAGCACGAAATCGTTGGTCCCGGCTGTCATTTGTAAATCTTTGAGTGTTGTTACAGGTGGTCGACCCTAAAGTCAGACAAACAGTCTTACTAAGAGGTTGTGGATGTCAGACAGAAGGCCGCCATGTAAAATAATGGCATTCAGCTGCGTCTGGTTAGACTGGAAGCCGACCCCAACAAAGTTGGGAAAAGGCTAGGCAGATGATGACATATGTATTCTGATTTAAAAGAGTGTCCATGGAATTTCTTGCCCGTTCTTCTCCATAGAGATCTACGTTAGGGAATGGGCAACTACAGTACTTTCACAGTTTGTATGCCTTGTGACTGGGACTGTAGCTATTGTTGTCTTTGTTTCGACAATTCAAAAGTGCCTGTAACTGGCCTACTTGAAGTAAATGCTTTGATTTTGATTCATTGTCGTTTCAAGTAGAGTTTTCTTAGGCTTTTTTAAGATTTCACGGTTCAAAACTAAACTTGTAATGTCACCAACCGGATACATCTTCCGTGATTATTCACGGAATCACTAAAGAATAATAAATTAAATAAGAAACAGAATAATCACGGAAGATATCCCGTAAGTGACAGTATAAGTTTTCTTATGTACTATCACCGGGAGGAGCTCGTGGCTAAATAATAACAGCCGCTCGGGTCGATCTTTAGATTAAGCCGTGCTTGCCTAGGTTGTTCCGTGGATGGGTGACCACCCATTACATACTGAGTTTCCTCCGTGCCTCCGAAAGCACGTTAGGCCGTTGGTCCCGCGTGTCATTTGTAGATCTTTAACAGTCGTTAGGTAGTCAGTGGCCCAAAAAGTCTGACAACCAGTCTTACCAAGGGGTATCGTATTATCCAGTACTAACTGGGCTGTGGAGGTCAGATAGGCAGTCGCTCCATGTAAAATACTGGTATTACATAGCACAATTTAATTAGGACAGTAAAAATTATAAAATTAAATTAATCTATATACAACTAGTATAAAAATAATCAAATTGGTACAAAAACACTTAAACTAACTTAAGTAAATATGTAGGTACAATTAGACACGAGGGGATAACATAATCAAACCACAACTTTTAGAAGTTTTTCTGCGTCTGTTAAGGTGGTGACCAGCGTAGTCCGCCGAATTTTAATTTTCTTACGTTTTGTGCAATTTACAGGTCAGTCTGAGATTGTATGTTGATTAGGATGTGATTCGCGACCGTAACAAATATGGCTTTACAGTCATTAAATGAGATTAAATGAACGTAGAGGGTTGTATTGATGATTTTAATTCGTTAACTACATACGTGTTACGGTCGCAAATCATATTTTTTTTTACGAATAGCCTGAAACTGACCTGCAAATTGCAAAAAACCTTAGAAAATTTAATTTCGCAGGCTACCATGGCGCTTCCACCTTAAGTAAATAACATGAGGAAGCAACAAAAATATATCGAGGGGCGCATATTGACCCCCTCGATATATTTTACTTTAAATTGTACATCCACACAAAATGGCCAATGCTGTGACCCCAAGTGAGTTAGGGGCATAGCGCTGGTTTTCAGCGTCCGCCGACGTTGACCATGGCTGCCTAATAGTTTACATACATTTGACTGTTTGTGATGGTATATTTATTTATTTAAATAATGCACAATGTACATGGCCCTGTTAGGGCGCAGCAAGATAACTTAAAACTAATAATATTGCAGTGTTATCTATTATCTAATACAACGTAGATCATTAGGAACTTTCAAATTAAAATATTATATCAATTAAACTTATATCTAACTGTTTTTTTTCTTTTTTTTTACTTTCTCTTACTTTACTTTTTTTTTTTCACGTGAAGTACGATAATCACCAACGAGGACCCACGACCCATGTAAATGGGGTATTACATGTATTTTCTTTCTTTCTTTTCTTTGTTTGTCTATTGGTCGCAAGCGCAACTGCTGAGCATTAGGCTCGCCCCCTATTACATGAGACATAAACATAACAGGCGGACTGTGGGAGTACTGTTAGGTAGGTGTACAATCAATACAGTTACCTAAATTCAAAAGCGATTCTCTCGTGTAATAACGGTTATAACTTTGAGGTAAGACCAATTTCATAATAATGTGGGTTCCAAGATACTATGTTAGTAACAACATGAAATTACAATCAATACTATAGAAGAAAAACCCTTTTAAAAGTTGCTTACTGTATATGTTACGGCTAAAAGCCGAAATGCGGCTACACCTAGTTCTAGCCGGCTAAACCTAGGTGCGGCCGGTAACAGTTGTGTATCCTTTTTATTGCTAGGACACACCGACCAAATGGGTTAGGTTAAGTTAGAACTGTGACGAAACGCAGTGCCGCGGCAGCGCCCGTGAGCACTACATCCAAATTGGTTGCATGTTCTAACCGAAGATAAGTAGGATACATCTAAGTTTAACAGGCCGCACCTAGGTTTAGCCGGCTAAAACTAAGTGTAGCCGCACTTCGGCTATTAGCCGTAACAGATACATATTGGTGCTCGTGACTGTACCTCCGCCTAACCCCTGTAACATCATGTTATGTTTAATTGTGTCCTTCTAAGAGGAAATTGTCCTACTGATTGAATTTGCATCAGAGGGCGGCACGTGGGAGCCCGTTTGGTAAACGCAACTTGGTTTTATTAAGCGAAAATGTGCTCTTCTTCACGTACAATAAGGGTGACATCTAGTTTTCTTGTTAATTCCTCACACAACCTACAGCAACAAAAATGTCACAAATTTTAGATGTTTTCGGTCCCCAATGGGCCAACAGTCCTGTCACATTTATTGTACTTCTCACAGCAGCGTACCAAAATCACGTGACTAGATAATACCAGCCCCACGGGGCAGTGCTTGCGAAGGTTGGTCCATGGATGGGTGACCATCTTTTACATACCGAGTTTCCTCCGTGCCTCGAAAAGCACGTTAAACCGTTGGTCACTGCTGTCATTTGTGGATCTTCGACAGTCGTTACAGATAGTCAGTGGCCGAAAGTCTGACAACCAGTCTTACCAAGGGGTATCGTATAACCAAGTACTAATAACTGCGTCGTGGAGGGCAGATAGGCAGTCACTCCATGTAAAATACTGGGATTCAGATGCATTCGGTTTAACTGGTAGCCGACCCCAATATAGTTGGGAACAAGAATTTGTGTGGTATACTACCATTAAAAAACCCGACTACTGAGAAAAATCACGCTCTAATTCAATTCGGGGCTTACAAGGTAAAATCGACTCCTCCTATTGCTGAAGTCGGTTAAAACGTAGCCTGTGTTACCCGGGTCATAATAACGAATCGATTGACACCGTATTCATCAAAATCGGATGAATAGTTTAGGCGCTACGGAGGAACATACGTAAATACAAACATACATACATAGACTGCTAAAATCATAAATTCATAACCCTTCCTTTTGGCTTCGCTGTAGTCGGGTAAAAAGCTAGAAAGATGATGACAAAGATAACACCATAATTTTATCAGACTTGTCATTGCCAGAATGGTAGTCACCTAGCGGCAACCTTAAGATGGAGGCGCCATGGTAGCACGCGCACGCTTGTGAAGGAGGTGGCGGGACGTGAGAGGGAAAGAGCCTCACGTCCCAGCCGCCGCGGGAGACGCCCCGGGCGTCGGGGGTCACGCGCTGGCTCCCGGCCACCGTAGGCGCAGGCCTGTGGACGGCGAGTTACGGGGCTAGCACGCCGTCCGGCTCTCTTATGACGACAGAACGTGTCGACGGCGCGTTCGTGTTCCACGCGCGCCTCAAAGAGATGTCAGCAACGATGTAGGGGTCCGCATAGGCCGATGCCTGCCAGGGCTGCAGGACTGTTCGAAAGAGATACCGTGGCCCTGGAACACAAAGGGCAAAGAAGGAACATGGATGGGTTTTAGTCAGTAGAAGTCTGACACTCCCTTCCGCTCCGCAGGGGGGGGGGTGTCATTTGATGATTTCCCACACGAAAAAAAAAACGATAGGACTAATTTATATTCGGGAGTGCGGGGGGTGTGACGTGTTGGTTCAATTGAAAATATACGCGATGTTATAAGTCTCCATGGTTAATTCCAAGACCTAACAGAATAAAAAAAAGGGTAGCACGCGAGCTTATATTTTTTTTACGTGTTTTGCAACACAACCCTCCAAGATCCTTAATCCCATTGAACGGCTTTTTCATGAAATAGTCTTTTCATGGGATTAAATGAACTTAGAAGGTTGTATTGATGATTTTAATGACTATGACTAAGTAAAGCCATATTTATTATCGTCGCGAATCATATTTTAATCAACATAAAGCCTCGACATTGACCTGGTGGCCCACCATGACGTCTTAAGACGTCTTAAAAGAGATAGCGCTAGACGACTTGTATAGCTGTCTCTTTCCCACACTGGAATTACTACTGCTTTAAGACGTCATAGTAACCCCCCTGGTGGCCTACCATGACGTCGTAAAGCAGGAGTAATTCCAGTGTGGGAAAGAGACAGCTATACAAGTCGTCTAGCGCCATCTCTTTCCCACACTGGAAGTACTCCTGCTTTAAGATGTCATGGTAAGCCCCCTGATGATAACCAAAATCGAGAAGAGGCTTTTGTCCTAGCAGAGGCTGACTTGCGTATGCTATGTTAAAAACGTCTAAAATGACCATCTAGTTGACTTACACAGTGAGAAAATCAGTATTTTTCTTCAAATTTCTAGGAAAGTCGCGCGGTTCACCGAAACCATGTTGTTATCGATTCGTGTCCGAACGGTGTCATGTTTTGAAAACATAACTTCGTATTTTTACCTGACACCAACGAAAATTCTTAAAATAACTTGTAATTGTCACGGATATGCAATATCCGTTGCATAGTTTTGATTTAAAGGTTGTTTTAATGTTTGTTATAATTTTAAAAGAAAATACAAACAAAATTATCGTAAAATATTATGAGGAGTTTTGTTATACAGTCAATATCTTTGACGTTTCATACCTATGTTATTATTTACGTCTGTTAAAGGTCATAGAACATATAAGTGGTGGTCATTTGTTTTTGGTCTATGTAGGTAACCCTCTCTTATTAGAACTAAGGTATTTATGGTAATCTGTAACGAATTTAAAAAAAAAATTAAGAAAAATATTTTGTTTCAGGTTACTGAATAGATAATAGGAAGGTGCTGTGATGAAATCCACAAATATGGAGTCGTGTTCCGACCGCTTAAGTCCATCCAGCGACTTGACAAGCGAATCTGAGACATCGCTCCCGCCATTTCCGTACGAAAATCAAAACGGAAACTTCTACCAAGCAGAATTGAACGAAAAACAATATTTCTCTTGCAAACAGAAAACCAGAAACGATGAAAAGAATCCAAAAGACATTTATTTACAAGAAAGTAACAAAATGGCGTTCGAAAACTACCTTTCCCCGCCAAGAAACAAAAAGTATTTGAATTTCGAACTCAAATTGCCGCCGACCAACGACAACCTCTTTTCTCAAATCGAAGGCGAAGATCGGATGCGTTCAGGCTACTTCAACGAAGTCCAAGATCTAAAAAGTTGCGTTCAAAATGAAAACAATCCTAGTTTGGAAATGAAGTTGAATCAACAGATTTTTGATAATGTTAACGCTAATAGTGAAAGGGAGAGAGTACCTCAGACATATTTTGCGGAGAGCGAGAACAGTAATTTGAGGAGGTGTCTGAACTTTAATTCGGAGCAAGTGCAGTGTGTTTGTGAGGCGTTGCAGCAAAAAGGTGATATTGAGAAGCTGGAGGCTTTCTTATGGAGTTTGCCGCCTAGTGAACTGTTGAGAGGGCATGAAACTATACTAAGGTGAGTGTCTGTTAGCCTACATCATCTCACTGCTGGAAAAAGGCCTTTCTCTAATACAAATTTCAGTTTTTTCGATCCAGGGGTAATCTTGGTCACTGATGTTGGCTTTGTCCAGGTCGTACTAATCTACGAAGGTCCTCCTAAATGAGGTCTGCCTCCTCCCCGCTTTCCAGCTGTGACAGTGTACCACGTAGTGGTTACGCTAAACTTCGTCCGCATAAGCGGGATACACGAAAAATGATGTTACAGCTAAATTAGATCGATTTTAGATTTTCCATAGAAACTGAAATTTCCAATTATCTTTTTTTTAAAAGACATCTCAGCTCTCTGTCAAGTTTTTAGATTTATGTATCCTGCTAATGCGTATAAAGTTTCATTAAAATCGGTTCAGACGTTTAAAAAAAAAATCACTTGAATGTTTGTATGAAATGCCGTAAGACGTTATTGCTCTTCACCACATCGACCCCCGTGCCGACGGCTGAAACCGTCGGCAACAGATAAGCTTTTCCAAAATGATGTGAATTATACTTTATGGAGCGGACATTGGGAATATTTTCATACAAAAATTTTGGTCAAAAACATTTTCGATTTTGACACACGAATACCACCTGACAATCGAGCGTAGGTATGACACTAGACATGTGGGTATGAAATGAAAGGGTTTGCTATAAAAACGAGAAATAAAATGACGTCACTGCGAAGCGTGTTTTTTTTAAACTCTAATATTATTTTGGTTGCGATGGTTGTTGGAAGACGAACGGCGCCGCCGCCGAGGATGGCCCAGAAAGAGGTGGCGAGACGATCTGGACGCGTACCGCGGAGCCTGGATCGAGGAGGCAGGGGAAAAGAGCACATGGAAGGAATTAGGGGAGGCCTTTGCCAGCAATGGGACAGTACATGCTACAAAAAAAAAAATATTGCTAGATAACTTTATTGTTTTTATAAGATTGTTGTCACTTAAATAAATAGTCTTGGTGCCTATTTTTATTCACATCCTTATTTTCTCAGGGCACGTGCACTGGTAGCGTACCATAGAGGTGTATACCAGGAACTCTACGCAATACTAGAGGCGCACTCGTTCCCGCCGAGACACCATACTGCTCTACAGAATCTATGGTTCAAGGCGCATTATAAAGAGGCCGAGAAAGTACGAGGCAGAGCGTTAGGTAAGAAGCCTTCAATTATACTAGAATAAAAAAATCAGTTGTCTGTAAAGTCGGTTTACTGACGATAGTTGAACGTGACAACGTCATAAGAAAATACTGATGGAATGGTTGCATTTTTCAAAAAATGAATGTGCGTTGAGCAATTGTTTTATGGAACGCCTCATAGGTACGTCATGTTTTTTCGTGCGTGCAGCCGGCTCCATCGAATTATAAGACGTTGTCACCTCAAAAAAAAGAAAAGCAGTGATAGCCTAGCGATGTGACTGTCGGACTGCCAAGTCATAGGTCTCGAGTTCGAACCCAAGGCCCTCTGATTTTTCGGATTCATGTGTGTATTGTAGAATTATCACTAGCTTCGGTGAAGGAAAACATCGCGAGGAAACCAAATATGCCTGAGAGATATTTATCGACGGCATGTAAAGCCAAGTCAGAGGCCAACAAAAATCTCTGAAACCAGGTTAGGCACTAACCACACGAAAAAGAAAGAAACAGATTCTAGATTTTTTTATTTATTTATAACCAACTTATACTTACAGTTTACACCACACATACAAGTTATTGGTTGAACATAAAAATCAGAAGAATAAATTCTTCTCGTCTACCATATTGTTTACTTTATAATTTTATTACTATTTTTTTTTAATTTTTTTATTATATATTATTTTATTATTTTTATTTTTTATTCAGAATAAACACAATGAAATAACAGTAAAAATAAACAAAACTCGTGTCATCATAAAATTTGTCAGTAGCAGGACGGAATTTTGATTTGTGCCTGGTTGATGGCATCAGGCCCCATCTCTATTATGGAACTTAAACTCTTTTAGTTTCTCTATGTAAAACACAGGTATCCAGCTGCATCAGGTAATTCTGAAAGCCGACCCCAACATATTTAGAAAACGCTAGGCCGATGATAACGAACCATTAAAATAATACAGCTATATCAGGCCCTTAAGAGGGGACAGGGCCAAAAAATAGATCTTAAGGGCTACGGACACGCTGCTTGGAGGAATCGAAAATATTATTTATATATATTTTATATTGTAAGCTTGTAATACATATTTAACTTCAGGTGCAGTAGACAAATACAGGTTGAGGAAAAAGTATCCGCTACCGAAGACGATATGGGACGGAGAAGAGACCGTCTACTGCTTTAAGGAGAAGAGCAGAAACGCTTTGAAAGACTGCTATTACAGAAATAGGTAAGACTGGCTTATACCCGAGGCTTCGCTCGCGTGGAGCTCCGTAATTCTCCCACGGGATTATTTATTTATTTATTTATTCAGTTTTGGACAACAATATAATCCATTTTGTTAGTAAAAATACCTTATACCTAATGGTAGTAATACACAACACACAATCAACACCGGCAACACAACAGAATGATACTGTCCGAGGCAGGCTGCTCAGAGAACGATCAAGCAAGAGATCAGCTACCTAGTTGACAATCCTCGCCACAAAATGCCTCAGAAAAGGGGAGTAAGTACTCTCCGCCAGTACTTGCCTCAGAAAAGGGGAGTAAGTACTCTCCGCCAGTACTTGCCTCAGAAAAGGGGAGTAAGTACTCTCCGCCAGTACTTTCAGGATACTTTTGTTGCTGACCCGCGTTCGATGCATCAGTGAAGCAACTTTTTTGCGGATGACTGCGTGGGTGTCTATTGTCTCAAAACTTCACTACCTCTACTACGTCGTCTGTGGCTGCATGTTATCAGGATCAGAAGGTAGGTGGAAGGTGGAAGATAGTGTGTTATGTCACACACTATCCCCACACGCTGCTGTTATTCCGACGGGCCCCATTTATCGAGCTTATTTTCACTTAATTTGATAATTTTACGTAGCGTATGCTTCCACAGGTATCCAACCCCTGATGAGAAGCGAGCCCTCGCACAGAAGACCGGCCTGACCCTCACGCAAGTCTCCAACTGGTTCAAGAACAGGAGACAGAGGGATCGTACCCCACAGCAACCTAACAGACCGTAAGTTTCTGCCTTTTATCGAAGTTTTTCATCAACCGCCTAGTTAGACTCTTCTCAACTATGTTGGGGTCGGCTTCCAGTCTAACCGGATGCAGCTGAATAACAGGTGGATGGTTCCGGCTGCCATTTGTAGATCTTTCAGATCTTTGACAGTCGACACAGGCAGTCAGTGGCCTGAAAGTCTGACAACCAGATTAGCAAAGGGTACTGTATTACCTGGTACTAACTGGGCTGTGGAGGTCAGATAGGCAGTCGCTCCATGTAAAATACTGGTATTCAGCTGCATCTACTGGAAGCCGACCCCAACATAGTTGGGAAAAGGCTAGGCAGGTGATGAACACAATAGGAATCCAACCAGTTGTCATATTCGGGTCTCAAATGTCTTCAGCATCATCATCATTTCAGCTGAAGGACGTCCACTGCTGAATATAGAACGCCCCAAGTGTCGCCACATCAAAAACAAAAAAAAAAAGTCAAATGTATACAAGGTGGAGACGACAATACGACAATTTTGGCCAAGGTTTTTGAAGTAGCGAGTTGGCAACATGTGTTTAACGTTTATACCGATGCGGGATTCGTTAACCTGTTGGTGGTAGCCTATTGTCTACACTATGTAGAAAATGCTAAAAATGAAAAATAACGTCCTTTGAATAAACTGCATACAAAATTCAATCGAAAATATCCAGTAATTTTCGATTTAATTTTTGTATGCAGACTGGGAACGTCATGAGTTACATACAGTTTAATTTATTGTCGCATTGTCGACTCCACCCTGTATTACCGTGACACGAGTATCCATAGGTATCTTTAAACTGAAACAGAGTTATACTTGACGGCAATCGTGATATTTCTAAGAATTTTTAGCGATTTGATTCTTCATTGTTCAAACACTTACAGGATAAGGTTTCAAAGTTCACTATTCAAATGTACCGTAATTATCGATTTTAGCCAATCAGCTACACGCAAATATTTTTAAACGATACCCCACATAAGCATAGGTGTGAGTGGGTACAGTCAAGAGCAAAAATTGTACGCAAATGACAAAATAAAAAATCGATGTTTTTTTTTATTTCTCGTAGAATACTGAATCAATTGCTGAAATAAGTTACTATTCCCAGTACTATCATACTTCTTCGTATGTATAAATACGTATGAATGCGAAAGTTTGTGAGCATGGATGGATGTTTGTTCCTCTTTCACGCAAAAACTAGTAAACGAATTTTAATGAAACTTGGCACACAGATAGTTTATAACTTGGAGTAATAGATAGGGTACTTTTTAATCTCTGTAGTACGATCCCGTGGGATAATTATTGGAATCGGCGCAGGCGAAGCCGCGGGTATAAGCTAGTACGTTACCATACGTAGTCTGTTGTGTCCTACATCAAAATTTCTTCCATTTTCCGAAATACCTAATAAAAAAAAAACCTTATATTTCTTGCAATTTTAAATGTTATATGCAATAGTTGTTAACGCATGTCTTTGTTAATACCTAAATAAAAGTTCAAAAATCCCTAAAAGTTGGCTTCAAATGATTTTTCATTAAAAAAACTAACTAACTCAAAAACAACTGAACTGCGGTAGAACATTTGGTGGCTTAAATTGTTGTATTTTAACCCTACTATCACATCCTGCAAGGAATAAATATTTAAAGGTTGACTGGTAGAAAATGCCTATGGCATTAAGTCCGCTTCTGTACTTTTCTACTTGAAGTATTAAATAAATAAATCAAGCTACCAGTAACCCTGCACTTGTTAACGACCATGACTGTACCTACGGTGCCGTGTGGTAACCTTCAGATCAAAAGTCGTCCGTCACCAAACAATGGGGCTTTGAGTCGAAACAATAAATTGTTAAAGTTTATTTACTTTATGTTAAGCTTGAGTGTAGGTAAGTCTGGCTCGGAGTGTAATGGTCGCAAGTTTCGAGTCTCTAGCCTCGTGGCTAAATAAAAAATGAGCCGTCGCGGCGCGGGACGCCTGCCAGATGTGAAACATCGAGATTATTTTGTGCAGGTAATCTGACCACGTGGTCTGACTGAGTAGCGGTTTTAACAAACTTCATAACTACGTAGGTCAGATTTTCAATAGTTCACTAACCGCGTTTCGCAAATGCGATCATGCTCCTTATATGTAAGAGTCTACGGAACAATTCCGAAGTTCCCGTGGGATTACTACCGACCATAAAGCGCGGGGCTCACCACCAGCTGGCGGGTGGGCGAGCGAGCGAAACCGCGGACAAAAGCCAGTTTTTAACCGACTTCCAAAAGGAGGAGGTTATCAATTTATCAGTTTTTTTTTTGTGTTTGTTTTTTTTTTAAGTTATGTCTTCAGACTTGTTATTCTCATAGAGGAGCTCGTGGCATAAATAATAACAGCCGCTAGGGTCGGCCGTCCTTGCCTAGGTTGGTCCGTGGATGGGTGACCACCCATTACATAACGAGTTTCCTCCGTGCCTCGGAACGCACGTTAAGCCGTCGGTCCCGGCTATCATTTGTAGATCATTGACAGTCGTTACAGGTAGTCAGAGGCCCAAAAAGTTTAACAACCAGTCTTACCAAGGGGTATCGTATTACCCAGTACTAACTTGGTTGTGGAGGTCAGATAAGCAGTCGCTCCATGTAAAATACTGGTAGTCAGCTGCATTCGGTTAGACTGGAAGCCCACCCCAACATAGTTGAGAAAAGGCTAGGTAGATGATGACTTGTTATTTTTATGTTCAAACTAGCTGTTGCACGCGACTTCGTCCGCGGTAACTATACGTTTCTGCCACATTTTAAGTTTGTAGCACAAACAATGAACAACTTTCAAACAAACTTGCGAGAGCCCTTAGTCCTCCTTAATCCGGCCCTGTCGCAAAATCCGTTCTTAGCGGACGTCTACTAACTATAAACTACCTCCTTGCCAAATTTCATCTTTATACGTCAAGCGGTTTTCGATATTTCGTGATGAGTGAGTGAGTGAGTGACCTTTCGCTTTTATATATTACTAGCTTTTGCCCGCGGCTTCGCCCGCGTGAATGTCGAAAACTATCCGACGGGAACGTACCGAGCAAACATAGTAGTAGTCCAAAACGCTGAGACACGTACAAATTAATTTTCAATCGTCAGCCTAAACACAAAATTTGAAGATCCTAACTTCAAAACTGACGGACTTTCAGATAAACTTCCATCCCTTATTTTACCCGTTTAGGGGTGGAATTCACAAAAATCCTTTCTTAGTGGATACTTGCTCTTCACAAAGAACACATCCTCCAAGTTTCATGTCTCTAGGACCAGCGGTTTGGGCTGTGTGTTGATATAGATAACCCAGTCAGTCAGTCAGTTTGTCAGTTTACCATTCAACTATTCATACACGAAATATTTTCAGGGAATCATCTAACGGCTATAACGAAGCCATTTCAAGCAATTATTTTTTTTATCCGAGTATTTTTGTATGGAAAATAAATAATTTAAAATTACTTGACCCACAAAATAAATACTAGCTCCTTATTTTTGAACATCCTTTACGCTAGTTTACTACGTCGTATTTACCTACTGTCATTGTTAGAATATGGAAGTAAAGGTTTCATGCAAAAAGTCTCAAAAAATTTTAGAATTATAATAATTTCGTAAAAAAAAAAACACTCAGATAATTTTTTTTTTCGTTGCTATGGCGACTTTACGACTTATAGAAGTTACTTTTAAAATATTTCGTGTATGAAAAGATAGACCTAAAATCCACGGTGTCCTTCAGTAGCCCTTTATGTTCCAGGGTCACGGTAATTCTATGAGTCCCGCGACCCCTGCAGGCTTTGGCCCTACATAGATACAAGATATAAGATTGTTACAGTAGCCAGATAGCCACCACGTGTTTGAATCTCGACCAAAGAATCTTTTACAAAATCTTTTTTCTATGAATAATACACCTTTTTTTTCGTGAGGGTCCGTGCATTGTCATAAACCGTCATTATGGCTCATTAATCAATTGAGAACTTAGGAACAAAGGTCAGAATAAAAAAAAATACGAACATGTGGTCTATGGATGTCCATTCATGTTGCTGCGTCAGATTTAAAAGAAACCATTTTCGTTTCCTGGATAAAAGCGTGGTTAACTTAACATCACGCCTGTAATCCCCGAAGGGTTAGGTAGAGGCGTACCTAATGGTACACCTACATTTCACCAGTTATGTTTAAGCCCTATGTAATAGGGGGTGAGCCTATTGCCATCAAACGGGCACAAACCAAGACTCCATGGCTGCTACTACAGATAAGCTATGCTAATGTCTCAATGAGTTATTCAATTTTTATGACTTAATGAGTCATTAAATTTGAATGAAATCGAATGAATAATATAATTAGTATGAAATCAATATATGTACCTATTATTTAATTTGTTTAAATCTGACTGTGTGAGTGAATAACGATATTAGTGCATGATGGACGCTGACTTAGGGCGAATAATGATTTTAAAGTTAAATACCTAAATATTGAGCTAGCTTTAAATATTGTACACCATATAGGTATGTTACAGAGATCCTATACAATAATCTTAAGAACTGATATTAATTCATCTATGACAAACAATAAATGAATTTGAATTACTGAGTTTGTAATGGAAAAAATATAATTTTAAAAACAAAAAACCCGAAAAAATAATGAACTGAAAAGGGAGAAACAAGTTTCAAAATCCAATGTTAAATTCGACTGAGTAATGTATAATTAACAATGCATTATTTTGTGAGATACTTACTTAATTAAATTATAAGTATATTTAACAGACATGTATTATAACTAAATAATATTTACATTATATACAGACTACAAATAGAACTAACCTAATGAAAAAAAAAGAATTAAATTATGAAATAAATACATACATATTTTCAAATTAGTTAAGGTGCCGCAAGCGGTGACAACCGTAGTTTTGGTAGATCTTTCTGTGCCAGTGGGTAACAAAGTATTGTTTGTCCCCGCCTACAGCACCTTAAAGTATTTAGTGTAACTAATTTGAAACAAAAAAAAAAAAAAAAAAATTGGTTTTTGCGACGTCGAAAAAAGCTGATGTTGTAAGCAGTAACTTATGACGCCTGAATACTTATTAATGCTACGGGTCGTTGTTCAAAATTTGCGGAATGGAATGTTAGCAAACCGATATTAAAAGGTTTTTTTTTTTGTTTCAGTGAAATGCTAGTGCCAGCCCAGTATGCGGGACCACAAGGCGGATTAGCACAAGCATTACTACCAAGTGCCTACTATCATCAACTTCAAGATCCCACACACTATCAGGGTTGCCAGATGTGATTTTTATTTCTACCAAAGAAGAAATTTTTTAAGGTGGAAACGACAGGGTAGCCCGCGAAATTAAAATTTTCTTACGATTTTTGCAATAAGCCGATCAATGTCAGGCTGTATGTTGAACAAAATACGACTCGCGGCCGTAATACGTTTGTGTTTACAGAATTAAAATCATGAATACCCTCGGAATTCCTTTAACCCCTCGGAATGACTATTTGATGACAAAGTCATTCAATGGGGTTAAATAATCTTAGAGGATTGTATAACAATGGTTATAATAACTCAGTAAAGCTATATTTCAAAAAGCAAAGGCACCGATTCTTGAGAACTTTTCTCAAGACGATGGCTGCCTGAGGATGAACGGCGCCGCCTGAGGCCAGCCTAGAAAGAGATGGCGAGATGATCTAGACGCGCATCACGAAGGCTGGTTCGAGGTGGCGCTGGAGAAGAGTACCTGGAAGAATATGGGGGAGGCCTTTGCCCAGCAGTGAGAAGCAAGTGAAAAAAAAAGCCAAATTTATTAAGGTCGCGAATCATATATTAATCAACATACGACTCGACACTGATCTGCAAATTGCAAAAATCGTATGAAAATTTGAAATTTTGCGAGCTACCCTGGCGCTGGGGGATCCGTCAGTGTATGTAGCCATGATTAATTTTGCGATCGTAACAAATAATTATATTATATTTACAGAATCATTATCATTGGAATCCAAATCTTATAAAGCGTCACGTTCCGAAATAATCACAACTTATCTTTCCGAAATAAGTAGGTACTGAAGATGCCATTAGACAATAGATTCTATAGGTTTTGAACCTCGGACATGTGACGCCCTAGAACACGGATATAGATATACCTTGATAACGCAGTATGTATCATGATCCATATAAAAACCAAGCGTGCAATTTTTTGAGTGTCTACTATGACGTCATAAGCACTATTTAGTTACTATATAAAAAAGTTACTATTCAAAATAGACTACGTTTTTGTTCTTTAAACGCCTAGAATTAAGTTCTTGAGTTGTAACGTTTTTGTTTTAAACAAATTAGCTTGCTGCGACAGTAGCCACGTTAAGCATAAAATGCTTAAGGTGGAAGCAAGAGGGTAGCCCGCGAAATTCAGATTTTATTTATTTACTAGCTGTACCCATGCGTTGCAATGCACCTTTTCCTACTACCTACCTACTACCTACCTACTACCTACCTACTACCTACCTACTACCTACCTACTACCTACCTACTACCTACCTACTACCTACCTACTACCTACCTACTACCTACCTACTACCTACCTACTACCTACCTACTACCTACCTACTACCTACCTACTACCTACCTACTACCTACCTACTACCTACCTACTACCTACCTACTACCTACCTACTACCTACCTACTACCTACCTACTACCTACCTACTACCTACCTACTACCTACCTACTACCTACCTACTACCTACCTACTACCTACCTACTACCTACCTACTACCTACCTACTACCTACCTACTACCTACCTACTACCTACCTACTACCTACCTACTACCTACCTACTACCTACCTACTACCTACCTACTACCTACCTACTACCTACCTACTACCTACCTACTACCTACCTACTACCTACCTACTACCTACCTACTACCTACCTACTACCTACCTACTACCTACCTACTACCTACCTACTACCTACCTACTACCTACCTACTACCTACCTACTACCTACCTACTACCTACCTACTACCTACCTACTACCTACCTACTACCTACCTACTACCTACCTACTACCTACCTACTACCTACCTACTACCTACCTACTACCTACCTACTACCTACCTACTACCTACCTACTACCTACCTACTACCTACCTACTACCTACCTACTACCTACCTACTACCTACCTACTACCTACCTACTACCTACCTACTACCTACCTACTACCTACCTACTACCTACCTACTGAACACTGTCGAACGGAATAAATAGTATCCTATGTCCTGTTTTAAGCCTTGTTTCCACCGCGAGCGGAACGGACCCATTAATGACTTCGTTAAACTCGCAAACGCAAACTGCATACTTGTATTTCCACCAACAAATAGTCGGACGGAAAGAGCCGAGCGTGTAGAAAGAGTAGAAATGAGCACGCTCAGTTCTAGGGAGCGGAGCGGAGTACTTACGGACTCCGCTCAACTCGCAATTACAATTTACATAGTAGCGTTTCCACACAGAAAGTGGTGAGCGGGGCGGATTGAGCGAGTAAAAAGAAATTGAAAAGAGTCCGCTGCGCAAGGCCTGCACCGACTAGTTCAGAACGGACTCGCTCGCTGTCTGCCCCCCGCGCTTCTCGCCTCCCGCAGCTATGCGTTTCAAAATATCGACCTCCACAAATGACAAAAGTTCTTGAAATTGTTCTCTATTAACCCTGTAATAATTCTTAAATTTTTCGTCGTCTAAATCATAAAACAGCCTAAATTCCCCTTTTAATTTACGATCTTGAATATGCTGGCACAGCCAAAATCTTCGTTTAGCGCGTTTTTTTCTTTGCATAAGATACGTGCTTCTTTTTTCTGTATACATAATCACTGTCATCGCTCGATTCCGTGTCACTCGATAACATCGCAACAACACGACCACACGCAACCAGCTCAAAACTTCAACTGAACTCGTTCTTTGTGGAAATTATCTATTCGTTTTTCATTTCTCATTTTCCGTTCAGCTCAGTCCGCTCATTTCTCTATCTCAGTTTCATTTTGCAGTGGAAATCAAATGACCAACTCTTCGTTGGTGGAAACGCAAACCTCTTTCATTAAAAAGGAGTCCGTTCCGCCTAACCATTTTCCGCACATTACCCTTTCGCAGTGGAAACCGGGCTTTAAGGGTTTTTCAGGCAATTATTCGAATTTTTCTCGCCGTAAAAACCATCCTTGAACTCCAACGAACATTTAAAAAAAAAAATTGCCCAAATTGGTCCAGGCGTTGTTGAGTTATGCGCTTACCAACACATTTTGCGATTCATTTTATATTATAGATTATTATTATTTATTTATTTATTTATGTACACACAAAATACTTAATAAGACATTACATTAAGATTTCCTTAGTTTCCTTGAATTTTCTTAGTTATTTTCAATTTGCAGGCCAGTGTAAGGTTGTATGTTGATGAAAATATGAATCGCGCAAGTAACACGTATGTAGTAACAGAATTATAATCATTAAAATCATCAATACAACCCTCTAAGTTAATTTAACCTCATTGAATGACTTTTTCATGAAATATGAGATTTTAAACTATCATGACACATGGGGGAGGCCTATGTCCAGCAGTGGACGTCTTTTGGCTGAAATGATGATGATGATGATGAAACTATCATGGCCAATAACATTATCATTAACACTAGAAACGGGATAGTTACCATGTTTACTGATTGTTTTGAGTTTCTGCTAGTTGGGCGCTGTTGCAAGCACCATGATCACGGAGAAACTGAAGTTATTGGGGGTGGGTGTTTATGAGCAGACAAATCGGTCTACCCTCTTTGTTGTTCGTGCAATATAAGATTTTAAACTATCATGGTATAATTAATAATGCAGCAAAAAATTAAAAAAAAAAAATTAAAAATTAAAACAAATAATTAAAAAAAAAAATTAAAATAAAAAAAAATTAAATAAATAATAAAAAAATAATATTAAAATTAAATATATTATTTCCTTTATTCATTCTTTTTCTTATCTAATACATTTTTAAATATTTTCAAAAACAAAAGTAAACAAAACATTTAAAAATATAGAAAATAGATGGCCCATCGGCATCAGGAACAAGGTCCAGGCTGCCGATGGTCAGGGCTCCAGAGAGAGGAACCGCCTCACTATACGGGCCGTGTCCAGGAGTACTGCTTTCTGAATCAAGCCTTTGACCCAGCCGCGCAATGAGAGCCTCCTAAGGTGTTGGTCGAGGCTCTCTGCTATTAGTCCATTAACCGTAACAACTATCGGTACAATGATTGCAGAGTCCACGTCCCACATGTCGACAACCTCGTGTGCTAAATCAAGATACTTGATTTTTTTATCATTCTCAGCTTTCACGAGATTCTCGTCATGAGGGACAGTAATGTCAACAATCATTGCACGGCGCTCTCGGCGATCTATCACCACAATATCAGGTTTATTTGCTAAAATAGTCCTGTCTGTGATGATAGATCGATCCCAATACAATGTGGCATGACCATTCTCGAGAACTGGGTCGGGCACATACTTGTAGTATGGTACTTCAGAACTCACAAGGTTGTATTGCAAGGCAAGTTGCTGGTGAATAATCCTAGCTACTAGATTGTGTCTGTGCAAGTACTCACCGTTAGCAAGACGAGAACAACCGGAAACAATATGTCGGATCGATTCACCGGGACGGTGGCATGCCCGACAGATGTCAACCGTGCCGTCCTTGATAATGTATTTCCGATAATTGTTCGTCATGATAACTTCATCCATAATCGCACAGACGAAACCTTCAGTTTCCCCAAAGAGGTCACCGAATCGTAGCCAGGATACGGACGCCAAGAAGTCTACATCAGGCCCATGTAGGGCCCGGAAAAAGCGTCCGTGTAGCTCCTTGCTCTGCCATACCTCCCTACGGTCATTAGTATCCAATACCACAGGTTTGCGCCAGTTCTCGTTAGCCAAGGAGAGCGGGGTGAGGCCCTTGTCCACCGCAACCACATCTCGGTGCATCCCCACGTCGGTTTCGAGAAAGTATTCCCTGAGACTGCATACCTCGCGGTTGTGTAAGGTCTTAGCATTTAAAAAGCCACGACCTCCGCACTTCCGCGGGATATACAGTCTCATCACCGATGACCTTGGGTGATGCATCCGGTTTGCGGTCAGTAGTGTGCGGACCTTCCTATCCAGGGCGTCAAGTTCCGTCTGAGTCCATTTGAGTATGCCGTAAGAATACATCAATACCGGCATGACCCAACCATTAAAGGCGCGCACCTTGTTTCCGCCTGATAAAAGACTGTTTAACACTTTATTCAGGCGGCCAAAGAAGCGTTCCTTCAATGATTGTTTCATGTCGGCAGCATTGATGCCTAATGCTTCCGACATACCCAAATACTTGTAGGTCTCGGTTGAGGAGAGGGATCTAAGTAATATGGAATCCGAAAGTTGAGTTCCCACGGATTCCATAATCTCCCCTCGCTTTACATGCATGACCGCACATTTGTCCACACCAAATTCCATCCTGATGGCGCTACTAAAAGTATCAGTCACTTTTAGTAGCTCCATCAGTTGCAAATTGCTGGGAGCAAATATTTTCAAATCATCCATGTAAAGGAGGTGAGATATAACCTGACCACCTCTCCTCAACCGGTAGCCTAGACCTGAATCCTCCAGCAGTGTGCTCAGAGGATTCAAGGCCAAGCAAAACCAAAGCGGACTCAAACTGTCACCCTGAAATATTCCTCGCTCAATCCTAATCGGTTCATCATTCCCAAGAACCTGCCGACATCCTGGATAAAGAAGGACCGTCCTCCACTGCCCCATACACGACATCAAGAAGGTGCGAAGAGTTGCATCTATTTTGTACAACTCCAGCACCCTCATGAGCCATGTATGTGGCACCGAGTCATAGGCCTTCTTATAATCTATCCAACACGTCGACAGATCCCTTCGGAAGCGACGAACCTGTTGGCTTATGGCCATGTCGATAAGGAGCAGCTCCTTAGTACCACGGGACCCCTTCCTACATCCATTCTGAGAGATAGACATAATTGAATTGCTATCTATATGACGAACAATTTTTGCTCTCAGAATGGATGTTAGAACTTTATAGACCGTCGGTAAACACGTAATTGGTCTATAGTTTTTAGGTTCCGCAGTACTACCCGATTTATGGAGCAGGTGGGTAACTCCTGTTGTAAAGAATTATATAATAATAAATAATAATAATATATATAATATATTATTATTATTATTTTCTAATTTTTTTCTTTTTTTTTTTTAAATATTTTTTTATTATAATTAATACTCGGAACGGGATAATTATTTAGCATGTTTACTGTTTTTTATGAGTTCCCGATATTTCGGCGCTGCGGCATGGTAAATATCCCGTTTCGAGTATTAATAATAAAGTTCGTGAAATAGTTATTTAATGGGATTAAATGAGACATGAGAGTTGTATTGATGATTTTAATGATGAGAAATTTTTAATTTCGCGGGCTATCCTGGTGCTTTCACCTTAAGCCGGACACAAGAAGTAGATGCTCTTGCGATATCTAAGTAATACTAGGTATATCTATATCTGTGATCTAGAAGATTACGTCTCATACTTGTTTGTATTGATACTTTTGATATAAAGGGTGTAAATAGACCCTTAAGGAAGCCGAAAGGCACTTGTTCTCCCCGTCTTTGCGATCATTTTTTTGTTCTAGACCATACCTGAGAACCTTCTAGTTACGGAGATATTGGGGGTCATAGTTCCAACTTTTTGACAAGTTTTTTTTTTAAATACATGTTTTTAATGTAAGGTTTTTACTTTAAACACCTCCACGACCCCCGTACTTTTCAATCCATCCATCAGCACAATGCTTTGAGTGAGTTCCGTCGAGTCCTACCTTAAAACATGATTTTTCACCACAAAAAAATGTCGTTTCCCCGCAATAATTTTTGCGTAAAGTTACTTAGTTTGATGTACAGAATGTTTGGTTGACGGTTTCGTGAAGGGTCTGTTTATACCCTGTATACAGGCAGCAGTGGCGAAGGTTCCATACAACTCGATTCCTACCGGACTCCCTTTGAAAAATGGCACAGTCAGTATTCTATAGACAAATAATACAATCACATTAAAGATATGTACTCCGGCTTACCTCTTACAAAAATTGAACCTTCCCAGGCAGTTACTAAGCGCGTAGGCAGGTCAGGCTGCATACTAAATGTTCAAACCACTAATTCTGTTTTTAAAAATTCTTATGTTGAAGAAATAAATGTTTTTTTTTTTTTTTTGAAACCTGTTTCTTGTATACTCAGTTTTTTTATTGCCCAGAATTATGAAAACCCAATCTGGCATCCTTGCGCACTATTGTATGAGGCGGAAAACCGTGAAAGTTGCCATTATGAAAAAAAAAAAGTTAAACAATACCAGTGAAAAAGAAAGCTTATTTAAAATAACAGAAATTATTGACTGTGTTATATAAATTACTTTGTTTGAAGCACCTAGAAAATTGTGTATAAGTAGGTAGTTATTTTACTTTAAGAATTAAAGATTTTTTATTTTAAATGCATATAACCTTGAAATTACTTGTACATAAGAACTAATGTCGTTCTTATGCCTTATGTGTTAGTGATTTGTCTGTGACCCAGCTATCACATCCCAAGATAACACGATTTATATTTAATTTAAGTTCCTTTTTTGTTATTTAAGGTCTAACTATTCATACACGAAATATTTTCAGGGAATCATCTAACGGCTATAACGAAGCCATTTCAAGGGATTATTTTTTTTATCTGAGTATATTTTATAAAAAATAAATAAGTTAAAATTACTTGACCCACAAAATAAATTCTAGCTCCTTATTTTTGAACATCCATTACGCTAGTTTACTACGTCGTATTTACCTACTGTCATTGTTACGACACGCCCCCTTGCCACTTTTTTTTTTTTTTTTTTTTAACTTGGTAAAATCATCAAATGAGTCCTCCCACCCAGGGCAGATCGGGAGGGACTGTCAGACTTGTACTGACTAAAATCCACGGTGTCCTTCAGTAGCCCTTTATGTTCCAGGGTCACGGTAATTCTATAAGTCCCGCGACCCCGGCAGGCTTTGGCCCTCTAGAGGGGGGCCCCGTCATTATGCTGACACTCTTTGAGGCGCGCGTGGAACACAACGCGCCGTCGACCCGGGCATGGTCCATGGTCGGACAGCGAGTCGCCCATTACTCGCCGCCCGCATGCCCGCGCGCCCCCTTGCCACTTCTCCTGTTTTATGCAGAATTATAATAATTTCGTAAAAAAAAAAACACTCAGTTTTTTTTTTTTTGCTATGGCTACTTTACGACTTATAGAAGTTACCCTTTAAATAATTCGTGTATGAAAAGATAGACCTTATATAGGTATCGATTTAAATATTTTTAGAGAGCTCGGTCAATGCTAAGGGCTTATTCACATAGCACATTTTATGCGCACCGACGACGCGCGTTTCACGAACGCGCGTTCAGAGCGCCGTAAAAAAGATTTACATTTGTTTGCCTATTCAAATGTGCGTACGAAGCGATACATCGCGCCTGGGTCGCCACTCTGCGTGTACATACGGTGTATTATTTTAATACACCGTATGTACACACCGTGTGACCAGCGACAGAAAATATTTTTATTCAAAAGTATACAATAATAGTTTAAAACATAATATTATACTTCTCTCTGACGAGCTATTATGTGTTTATTTGTATAGATATTCAGTTTTACAAGGCGTTTTTATTTCGGAATTCTAATTAATCGGTACTTTAAAAATCGGAATTTCGTATTATCATTAAGTTGGACTTTTTGTTATTAGATCTATGGAAAATTGGTATTTTGAGTAATAGTAATTATAAAAGTTACGAATATTGAAATTTAGGAATTATAAAATAGCATAAAAGATAAATCGAAGTTGTTATATCAGGAATTTAACCATTCGGAATTATGATAATCGGTATTTTGAAATTCATATTTGTGACTGACGGTATAAAGTTTTTCGTATTTATGTAACTAGTGTACCTCTTGGGTTCGAACTTGAGACCTACCAATGACTTGACAATCCAAGGGTCACGCCACTAGGCTATCACTGCTTCTAATCATCGTCGTCATCAGCCTACAGCAGTCCACTGCTGGACATAGGCCTCCTCAATCGCAAGCCATTCAAGTCCATTTTCAGCAACTCTCATCCAGTTGCTACCAGCCACCCTGCGGTGATCGTCACTCCACCGAGCCTGAGGGCGTCCCACCTTACTTTTGGCGATTCGCGGCGATTCACTGCTTGTAATGTTTTAGTGCAATACAGAGCCATTTCATCATTGCATTCATTAATATTGTTTTATTTATCGAAACAGTAAAATATATAAAAAAACTAGCTTTTGTCCGCGGCTTCGCCCGCGTAGATGTCAAACAATATCCCACTCGAACAAACATACCTTCATCCCTCTTTTTAACCTTTCGGGGGTAGAATTATCAAAAACTCTGAGACACGTATTAATTAATTTTCAATCGTCAGCCTCAACATAAAATTTGAAGATCAAAACTTCAAAACTGGCGGACTTTCGTATTAACTTCCATCCCCTATTTTACCCCTTTAGGGGTGGAATTCCCAAAAATCGTTTCTTAGTGCATACTTACTCTTCACAAAGAACACACTCTCCAAGTTTCATGTCTTTTGGACCAGCGGTTTGGGCTGTGTGTTGATATATCACCCAGTCAGTCAGTCAGTCAGTCAGTTTACCATTTTATACTTTTTATAGGTATAGAAAAATAAAAAAAAAACAGTCGAATTGATAACCTCCTCTTTTTGGAAGTCGGTTAAAAACAAATTAACTCAAGGGTAGAAGGGACCTGCCAGGGCTGCGGGACTGTTCGAAAGAGATACCGTGGCCCTGGAACACAAAGGGCAAAGAAGGAACATGGATGGGTTTTAGTCAGTACAAGTCTGACACTCCCTTCCGCTCCTCCCAGAGTGGGGGGGGCGGGTCATTTGATGATTTCCCATACCACACTTGGGGGAGGCCTATGTCCAGCAGTGGACGTCTTTCGGCTGAAATGATGATGATGATGATGATTTTCGACATTTACAACTTTCAGCTGCTCTGTGGTACAGGCCCAAGTTCTTTATTTAAATACTTTGCTAAATATAGACAAATTATTATAATCTTACTTCCTTCCACATTCACATTCTCATTTTGTGACTTGTGCTCAAAATCATGCATTGTTTTACATCTTCGTAATTTTAAGGTGCTGTTTAAGTTTCAAACCATTGTATTCTAGTCTTGAAGCGAATTAAAGTTCTATAAGAATTGAATATTGTTTATTTTGATATTTACAGGGTGACTGGTAATTAGTGAATTGAACTCATGATAACAAACAACTTTCCCAAAGAATTTTTTTTTTAAACGGCTAACAGCTGATAGGTCACAGGTGCGCGCGTGCGACTTTCGTACGGCTGTTGTGTATTAACACAACAGCCGAGTAAAAAAAAATAAAAAAAAAGTAAAAAACTAACTAGTAACTTTGATAAAAGTCTGTGTATAAAAAATTGTTTGTTTAGGAAAGTCGTTTGTTATCATGAGTGCAATCACGTGTTTAAGTATCGGTCACTAATTACTTACTTATAAAGTTGGTATTTACATCCCGATTAAAAAATAAATCGATTCCTTTGAAACATCACCTCACGCTTGAAATTATTCCCTGAAAGGTTAAGCAAAGCTCTACCTAATAGTACACCCACATTTCGCCAGTTATGTTTAAGTCCTATGTTATAGGGGGTGAGCCATCAACCGAGCACAAATCTAGACTCCGTGGCTGCTACTGAGAAATTCCTGATGGAAACCCACAATAACACAGCCAGGACCTTATGCTCAGCAGTAGCGGTTACGACCCCAAGATTGAGACAGTCTCTTATATTTCAATATAACGTAAATAGCACCAGAATTTGAAAAAAAAAACTACGCTAACTAGTTCCCAGATCCATCAGTTTCTCCAGTTCCGTCGTTCTTTCGATAAGACGACCGACTTGAAACAGCGAGAGAGAGCGCGGCGCCGCACGACGAGCTAATAGCGTCACGTAAAAGCATCGCCTGCGAGAGCCGTTGAGCTAAGCTGCGAACAGATAGACGAACATGGCGAAACTATAAGGGGTTCATTCCTTGGAACCCTAAAAACAAGGTATTTCTTTTACGTTTTTAACCAGAAAGGGTAAAGATAGAAAAACAAACGACCAAATGTTTTGATTTATTTAGCTTTATTATTCAATGAAGTAAAAAATCGCGTTACGGGACTCAAATGGAGTTGGGCAGGACACCTAGCAAGGCGCAGTGATAACAGGGGGACTAAGGCTGTCACCGAATGGCGTCCAAGAACTGGTAAAAGGAACGTGGGTCGCCCGGCGGCTAGATGGGCAGACGACATGGTTGCCATAGGGGGAAATATCTGGATGAGGGTGGCACAGGACCGGGGAGATTGGCACAAGAAAAGAGAGGCCTATACCCAGCAATGGGCGAGTTCGGGCTGTGATGATGATGATGAAAGTAAAAACCATTAATTTGAAGACATCGACTAATATGCTGTCTCACACGGCAGATTTTGGAATTGTATAATACCGAAACGATTAATACGTAGAACGAATTATGAGCCAGATATTCACAACATTCAACACAAGTTCTTGAAATCGTACGTTGTTCCAACGAATAGCATCATCCATGTTTTTTTTGGTTTTTACGACAATAACGAATTTCTAGCTTGTTTCACATCACAGCACTCCAACAGGGTAGTATTATTTTAAGTTAGTGGAATAATCCGTTAGTTTTTCTATAAGCCTTTAGCGATGCATTTCGGCCGAATATACACATCATTTTACTCTTGGGCCTTTGCAACAGCTCGCGTATAGTTCACAAGCAAGGGGCCAAGTAAATGGAGCCACTTCACAAACAGCAAGGACAGCTAAAAGTAACGGACGTAAGGCTTTGAGTTTTTGGTTCATGAAACAAACATCCTGGAAATTTCGATTCGGTGACTGTGACATTGGCATATCTCATTATGACTATTTTTTTAAATCTGTGACGATCATGGCCATGCTCCATGGCGACTGCGATTACTAGTGGTGACCCCATCGCATTGTTTTCTAGAACCTAATGCCTAGGTGTAGGTACTTTCTTATGAGCATGGTGTACATCAGCTGACCAAGGTATAAAACTGAAAGAATACTCTAACATACAATTAGTGACACGGATTTTGTGTTAAATAAAATTACGGTTTACGACTTATTCAAAAAGAATATATTATATTCACTTATTATGAGAAATACATAGGTATATAAGTTAATCTTAAAACTGAGTATAAGAATTACCTATGAAGAAGGTAAGCTTAGTAGACACATATTTTACAGTGGTGTAGGTAAAAGTGAGTGTACTATTACATATTATCGATTCTTAAGTCAATAGCAATTACACATTGAACTATTTATCAAGGTAACGACAACAATACGACGATAAATGAAATTACTGGTAATACTAGTTCATAGGAATATTTTTAAACTATAAAATAGATCCTAATGTCAAAACTAAAAAAAATTAAATAGCATAAAACTAAATATTGGTTTTCTAACCCTATGTATGATTTGCACCACGGAAGTGACGGAACTGAACGGAAAGATTTTAGTTTGCTAAGTTGTGGTTTTTCCTATCATCGGAAAATACGATTTTATTTGTTTTATAATAAAAACTTGCACTTCCACTGTTTTCTGTTCCATGATTTGCACAAATAATTTTATCGAGGAATCGATTCACATTGTCTAACCCTTGATTTTAGTCGATTCCGCTCTCAGCTCGTCCCCACTTTCCTTGCGTAGGTACATCCCTACAAATGTCAATTTCCTGATTGCAAACTAAATCAACACGATCTAGCAAAGTTCTTTGTTAAAATTATAATTTGTTCAAATTTAAGTAAAAAAATTAATTAAACAGATTTAAAGTGATCAAATACGATTGTCCCCAAGTTTTAGGGCCACAACTAAAAATCATTTAAGTCTTCATTTCGTCAATGACGTAACAGAGAAGGGAAGTTACAATGAGCGAAACGAAATCCTTTGTAAACTTCTCGTGTCAGCGATGTTTGCAGCCTCTGAAGCTCGACGAGTCTCTACACAACCTGGGTGAGCACACCATCGCTGATCTGACTCTCCAGATACGTTGCAACAATGAGGTGGACTTGGATATGCAGTCTACAAGTTTGGAACACTACGTCCCTCCGTTCCGCATGTCAGAATCTGGCAACGGCGCAAATGGTTTCATGGTTATATCCGACGGCTGGGAAACGACTTCATTAGGTCACCAGTTGCATGTCAAAGCTACTCTATTTGATTTATTATCAAATAATTCAGATGTAGACCACCCTCTTTGCGATGAATGCACAGATACTTTATTAGAACTTATGGACAACCAGTTAAGGCAGACGGAGGCTGAATGGAAGGACTACAATGATTATCTAAAAAAGTTAGAAGATGACAAGGAAGATTTAAACTTGGAAGGCCTTGAAAAAGAGTTGCATGATTGGAAACAAGAACAAAGTAGGTTATTACAGGAGTTGTCAGCATTACAGAAAGAAGAGAGAGCTATGAAAGAGGAGATTGACGTACAAGAAAGAGAGAAGGAAAGATTGGAAAAAGAACAAGATGTTTATTGGAGGGAATACACTAGATACCGGAAAGATCTGATGACAATTGAAGATCAGATGAAGTTCTATGAATGTCAGCTGGCATACACCCAGTCACAGCTAGAAAAATTAAAGAAAACCAACGTATTTAAGGCTACTTTCCATATTTCAGATTCTGGCCAATTTGGTATCATAAATAACTTTAGACTTGGTCGGTTGCCATCAGCGCCAGTAGACTGGTCTGAGATCAATGCTGCATGGGGGCAAACGGTCCTCCTTCTAGCTTCATTAGCTAGGAAAATAAGCTTTAATTTCCAACGTTACCGCCTTGTGCCATATGGTAATCATTCGTACATAGAAGTATTGGAAGACCAGAAAGTCTTGCCGCTGTACGGTTCAGGTGGGTTCCGGTTCCTCTGGGACACAAAGTTTGATGCGGCAATGGTAGCTTTCTTGGACTGTCTTCAGCAATTTAAGGAGCAGGTTGAGAAAGGGAATACAGGGTTCTGTCTGCCGTACCGAATAGATAAGGGAAAGATTGAAGATACAGCGTCACCTCCGCATGCCTATTCTATAAAGATACAATTTAATTCAGAAGAACATTGGACTAAAGCTTTAAAATATATGCTCACAAATTTAAAATGGGCTTTAACTTGGATTTCTTCACAATTCAGTGAGGATAAGCATGAAAATCAATAAGTATTAAAGCTCTCTATTAAACCCTTTTTACACAAATACAGGGTGTAAACAGACCCTTCATGAAGCCGTCAACCAAGCATGTACATCAAACTAAGTAACTATACGCAAAAATTATTGCTGGGAAATGACTTTTTTTTGGGGTGAAAAATCACGTTTTACGGTAGGAATCAATGTAACTTATTCAAAATATTGTGCTTTTGGATGCATTGAATAGTGCGGGGCTCGTGGAGGTGTTTAAAGTAAATCTTAAATTAAAAAAACATGTATTTAAAAAAAAAAACTTGTGAAAAAGTTGGAACTTTGACCTAGAAGGTTCCCAGGTATGGTCAAGAACAAAAAAATGATCGCAAGAACGGGGAGAACAAGTGCCTTTCGACTTCGTTAAGGGTCTATTTACACCTGTTATAGGCTATGTTTAAACTCTTTGCTGGCTAAAAGATTATCATACACTACCTTGTAAAAATATTATTGTAATTTTGTAAATAATCTTTAAAACAAATAATTGCAAGCCTATTGTTATTTTTGTTGTTACATAAAATATACTGCAAGTTCTTGTACAAACAAAATAATTGAGTTTTATATTTGTTTGGTTTCTAATGTTCAGTACAGTGCTGTGATTTCGTCTTAATTCCCAATTTGTATAATAATAAGTAGCTGTAGTTAATATGTAGGTACATAATAATACCGTTATAAAAAATCTATGGTTATTTTTTTTTTACCAGCCTGCTCTGTCCCACTGGGCAAAGGCCTTCCCCATGGCTTTCCAATTTTGATTACAAGTTGCCCTCACCCACCAATCTGTTAAGAATGAGTCCAGATCGTCATTCTTGCGTTTCTTGAGCCTGCCTCGGTTACGACGGCCGTCTTCAGGCACCCATTGTGAGAGCATCTTCGCCCATCTGTCCGGCTTCATCCTAGAAAGGTGGCCCGCCCAGTCCTATTTCAACCACTAGACTTATTGCTAACATCGGCGATGCCTGTCTTAGACCGTATTAAGGTGTTGCGCATTCGAGCAGAGTCTATTGTTTAGAATGCTACATTCCATCGCTCTTTGGCAAACATTGAGTTTGGAGTTTTCTATTAATAATTACTTATTTTTTGTATCATCAGCATAAAATTGTTTCTAGCGCCATCTATCTTACTCTAGTAGCACTACAGTCGGAGAAAGCGAGTTTTTAAGTATAGACAACGCCATCTTTAAATAATAATTAGAACCACGAAGTGAGCGCTATTTCACCTACTGATTCTAAGTATTATTAAAAGATGGCGTTGTCTCTAAAGCGACTGCAGAACGAGATGTTTAATTCATTTTTTAACCGAAAAACCTTGTACAGTCGCCAGCACACCAAGCCACTACAATCTGTTAAATTTCTTTAATAGATTATCAACTTTATGGTTAAAGTATTAGGTGTAAGGTTGATTGGTTATTGTTGATTGATTGGTTGATTGATTTTTTTTGCCTAATTTTGTATGGAAGTTAGACCAGGTGCTGCCTAGAATACTCACATAGTGCATTTTGTTCCTCAGACCATCATTAATCTGTATTTCAAAGCGCATAAAAATCTGTCCCAGGAGTCCAAAGAAAAATAAGTCTCTAGTTTTGAATATTTTTATTGGAAAAAATGAACTTAGCTCTAGCTAATCTTAGTATTAATTAAAACTATTTTCAGATACACCTACCACTGTTTGTCTATGCATCACCCAAAGGTTGACTGGTAGAAAATGCCTATGGCATTAAGTCCGCTATTGTACTTTTGTGCTTGAAGTGTTAAATAAACAAATAAATAAATAAACTTAAAAGCAACAAATGAACAAAATCAACTATAAAACAGTTATTGTGATTTCAATTATAATTGTATTAATACATAACTGTTAGGTATCAATCAGTTCATCGATAACGATGAAGACGATTAATAAATAAATTCGATATTATTGTATAACTTTCGTTAAGTGACTAATTAGTTTTATTTTATTATTATTCCACTGGTAGATCGGACCCTGTTCCCGATGCCGGTGGGCTACTATTTTTATATTTTTAAATGTTTTTTTTATATTACTTTGTATGGAAATATTTAAAAATATAAACAATATGTATAGAAAAGAAATAAAGGAAATACAACTAATTGGTCAGTTAACAAAACTAAGACAATAATATTGATTAATCGTCTTCATCGTTATCGATTATTATTGTGTCCAAGGATAAAGCAGGACACCTAATCACGTCTTGGTGCCTAGCAAATAAATATATAATAATAATAATAATAGAGATAAGAGATATATAAGAGATCTGTCTACATGTTGGATAGATTATAAGAAGGCCTATGATTCTGTGCCTCACACATGGCTCATGAGGGTGCTGGAGTTATATAAAGTTGATGCAACTCTGCGTACCTTCCTGATGTCATGTATGGGGCACTGGAGAACGGTCCTTTGCTATCCAGGATGTCGACAGATCCAGGAGAACAGCGAACCGATAAGGATCGAGCGCGGTATATTCCAGGGTGATAGTCTGAGTCCATTGTGGTTTTGTCTAGCCTTGAACCCTCTCAGCACACTGCTGGAGGGTTCAGGTCTAGGCTATCGGTTGAGAAGAGGTGGTCAGGTCATATCTCACCTTCTTTACATGGATGATCTGAAACTCTTTGCCCCCAACATTTTGCAACTGATGAAGCTACTGAAAGTAACGGAAACTTTCAGTAGCGCCATCAGGATGGAATTTTGTGTGGACAAATGTGCAGTCATGCATGTGAAGCGAGGGGAGATTATGGAATCCGTGGGAATTCAACTCTCGGATTCCATACACCTTAGATCCCTCTCCTCAACAGAAACGTACAAGTATTTAGGTATGTCGGAAGCATTAGGTATCAATACTGTCGACATGAAACAATCGTTGAGGGAGCGCTTCTTTGGCCGCCTGAATAAGGTACTTGGTAGTCTTTTGTCAGGCGGTAACAAAGTGCGCGCCTTCAACGGTTGGGTCATACCGGTGTTGATGTATTCTTTCGGCATACTCAAATGGACTCAGACGGAACTTGATGCTCTGGATAGGAGGGTCCGCGCACTGCTGACCGCAAATCGAATGCATCACCCACGATCGTCGGTGATGAGACTGTATATCCCGCGGAAGTGCGGGGGTCGTGGCTTCTTAAATGCTAAGACCCTGCACAACCGTGAGGTATGCAGTCTCAGGGAATACTTCCTAGAAGCCGACGTGGGGATGCACCGAGATGTGGTCTCAGTGGACAAGGGCCTCACCCCGCTCTCCCTGAGAACTGGCGCAAACCTAGAGTATTAGATGTGAATGATCGCAAGGAGGTATGGCAGGGCAAGGAGCTTCACGGACGCTATTACCGGGCTTTACATGGACCCGATGTAGACTTCTTAGCGTCCGTATCTTGGCTGCGCTTCGGTGACCTATTCGGGGAAACTGAAGGTTTTGTCTGTGCAATAATGGACGAAGTTATGATGACGAATAACTACCGGAAATACATTGTGAAGGATGGCACGGTTGACATATGTCGGGCATGCCACCGTCCGGGTGAATCGATCCGACACATTATTTCTGGATGTTCTCGTCTGGCTAACGGAGAGTACTTGCATAGACACAACCTCGTTGCCAGGATTATCCACCAGCAACTTGCTTTGAAGTACAATCTTGTGGAATCAGAAGTACCATACTATAAGTATGCGCCCGACCCAGTTCTCGATGATGGTAATATCACGTTGTATTGGGATCGATCTATCGTCACTGACAGGACTATTGTTGCCAATAAGCCTGACATAGTGGTGATAGATCGATTGGAGCGTCGCGCAATGATTGTTGATATAACGGTTCCGCATGACGAGAATCTCGTGAAAGCAGAGAAAGATAAACAATTCAAATATCTTGATCTGGCTCGCGAGGTTGTCGACATGTGGGACGTAAGTACAGCAGTCATTGTGCCGATAGTCGTGTCGGTCAATGGCTTAATAGCCAATAGTCTCGAGCAACATCTGAGGAGGCTCTCGCTTGGCAGCTGGATCAAGGGCTTGATTCAGAAAGCAGTACTTCTGGACACGGCGCGTATCGTTAGGAGGTTCCTCTCTCAAGAGCCCTGACCACTGGTAGATCGGACCCTGTTCCTGATGCCGGTGGGCTACTATTTTTATATTTTTAAATGTTTTTTTTTTTATTTTTTATATTTGTATAGAAATATTTAAAAATATAATGAATATGTATAGAAAAGAAATAAAGGAAATAATAATAATAATATAATAATATCTCCTTGGGATCGCGACAGATAATACAAAATAACAGGTTTTTATCGCGACAGATAATACAAAATACCAGGTTTTTATCGCGACAGATAATACAAAAGAACAGGTTTTTGTCTTCGTTCGACGTGATAAGGTACGATGTTACTGTAACTGAAATACATTTTTGAGAAAAAATATCTCAAAAACGTTGTTTAATGCAAGATTATTCATTATCACAAAAACTGGATTTATTTATTTTTCCAAGGACTAATTAAAAAAAATATATATATATATATAGTTCATGTGTATGCTACAGTACTACTACACCAATTCACATTACTAGGCAGCACTTGGTCCAAACCTAGGCAATCTCATTTCACAGTTTCGGGTAGCTTGATGTGCTCCAGTCTGTACCTACTCATAATAACTTAGGTATAGCTACAATGCAAAATAAAAAAAAAGTAGTTGAAAAAACTAAATAACCCGACTGAAAAAACTGAAAAGCATAAAAGCAGGCGGGGTCCCTTCCATTTTCATAATTTTATATTCAAATGGGCCCCGCCTGCTTCCAACTTTTGTTTTATTGTTTGCTGTTTAACAGGGACAGTATGGTAACAAACAAAAAGTAAACGCAGTGTATTTGTTGAGAATTTTATTTGGCATATTATACAAACAGTAGGTAGATTTAAGTTGCAGTTCTTTCACAGTGTTTTTACCTTTTTTTTTAAACTGTATTAATCACAGTGATATTAGCTTTTACAGTCCATAAAACCTAATCAGATTGAATTGACAGCTGTCAAACTAAAGGGACTTGTAGCTTTGGTCATATCGAAATAAATACCTAATTACAAAGGTAAAGTATGTACGCAGTCAGTATTTTACACGATGTATATAATAATATGGGTATTAATTAGGGCCAATTAAATCGAACAATAAAACAAAGTCTTAATGAAATTACCGACCCAAAAATGCTTAGAATAGAATAGAATCATTTTATTTGTGTAAAAACGTGGTACATTAAGGTCTTATAAATAGGTTTGTGAATTTACATGTGTCGCCATAAAATGGCATACAAATATCAGAACATCTTAAAAATAGAATTTTATTACAACAACAATTAGTGTAAAACATTAATATTATTAATTTATTATTAAATGAAAGAAAAATTAAGCCAATAAAAAAACAAATTAAAGAACTCGGAAACCATACTATCGGATACTTTTTTATCAAGAAATTCTTTTACACTATAAAAATAATTGTCAATAAGCCAATTATGTAATTTGGATTTAAAATATTTTAAAGGGACTCTTAATTATTTTGGTATATTGTAAAAAAAAATATTGCGGTGATTAAACAATTTTTTTGGCATAATGTGCTTTGATGTGAAGGGATTCGCAATCTTGTGGGATCTCGACGAGTGTATTTCGAATGCAGGTCACTTGCTATAAAAAATTTAGACTGTTCCTTCTCAAAAATACCAGCCTGCATTATGGAAAGACCTGTTAAGGTTAATTGTTTTATTTTTTTAAACAGTGGTCTACAGTGATTAATGGGCTGATACCACAAATTGCTCTTAGGCATTTTTTTTAACAATAAATGCTTCACTTACATTTGTTTAGTTCTCCCAGAGTAGGAGTCTTTAAGACTTGGATGCTATTTTATTGGCCTTGAGTGTTTCTTTACAGGGTGTAAACAGACCCTTCACATTGCCGTCAACCAAACATTCTGTACATCAAACTAAGCAACTTTACGCAAAAATTATTGCTGGGAATCGACTTTTTTTTTGGATTGAAAAGTCACGTTTTACGGTAGGACTCGATGGAAAGCACTCAAAGCATTGTGCTGATGGATGGATTGAATAGTACGGGGGTCGTGGAGGTGTGTAAAGTAAAAATCTTACATTAAAAAAATGTAATTAAAAAAAAACTTGAGAAAAAATTGGAACTTTGACCTCCAATTTCTCCGTAACTAGAAGGTTCCCAGGTATGGTCTATAACAAAAAAATGATCGCAAAGACGGGTAGAACAAGTGCCTTTCGTTTATGTTAAGGGTCTATTTACACCCTTTATTTAGATCGCCTGTTACAATATTCTTTTTGTTGGGTTTATTACAAATTTTATGTAGAAGTAATTCTAATTTGTCAAAAAATTAGTTTATGTTGCTTTCTGGGGTTCCATACAAACAAATAATGATACAGTTACGAGCGGGAAATTCTACTCGGCAACATTCAAATACTTTGTCCATGGACAAGGTGCTACCAATAGCCGTTATATAGTCTATAGTATTTCTTGAAAGAATACAAACACCACCTCTTTTTTCTTTTATTCTAGAGTATGAAGTAATTATCTTAAAGTTTTTTAAAGTTACGTTGTTTTCATTGCCTCTTTTAATAAAGTTTTTGAGAGACATATCACATCTATGTAATTATTTTTTCTGTCAAACTTATCTATGCATACCTACCTCTAAATTATCTTGTTTGTTTAAAAGGCCAGCTATATTCTGATGAAATAGTGTAATTGAGTCTGTAGTTGTGTTGTTGTCGTTTTTGAGATTATTTTTTGATTTGGCGTTTTAGAAAAAACATGGTTTCTTGTTGATGCGATTTGTTTTCAGCTATTTCTAAAGCTTTTTTACGCATTAAATCGAAATAATAAATAAAAAATAATAAATAATAAAAATGTTTATTTTCGCATCACAAACTTTAAGTACAGAGAGAACAGTAATTATTAAATCTATTGTATGGTAACATTTGTGAGAGACTGGTGCCCGAAATAGGCATACAATACCTGTGTTACGGGTCACCAGGCGCCCCAAGACTTGCAGGTATAAAACTAATTTAGATTAATAACTATAAATAATGCGGTATCGTTCCTTTAACGTGGTTACTACTATTGGGGCATTTGTTATTTATTTCAATTTGAACTCTTTTCGGGGTGTTTTCATGATTAGATATTGTCTTTTTATGTGTAAAAGTAGATTCTTGGGATAAAATCTTAGTATTAAATATGATTCATTTTTTTTTTGACATGAAATTTAAATAGTTTGCATTATAATCTATAATATCTATGGTAGAATTAATTTTCTTACATAGGGAATTTATAGATAACTTATAACAATTTATAAAGGTACAGTTAACAATATTATTGCAAAAGTTTTTTATAGTTTCTTTGGTGTCTTTTTCTTCAGATGATAAGTTTTATTTACACCAAGAACGATGACATTGGTCTTTTCAATTTTTTTGCAGTACATACGATAAATGACCTGAAATCCGGCAACCTGCTCTATTTCCGAGAGGGTGACCGGCAGTCCCAGGGTGGTGTTGGGTTTATCGTCCACAAGTCCCTCGTGAATAACGTGGTGAAGATCGAGAGTGTGTCGACCAGGGTGGCGTACCTTATACTCAGAATATCCTCAAGATATTCGCTGAAGGTCATACAGGTCTACGCCCCGACCTCGGCACACCCCGACGACGAAGTGGAGACCATGTATGAGGATATCTCTAAAGCCCTGCATGGTTTCAAAACTCACTTCACCGTTGTCATGGGGGACTACAACGCGAAACTGGGCAAACGAGACGGGGATGAGCTGCAGGTGGGGCAATTTGGGGTTGGACGTCGGAACCACCGGGGTCACCAACTGGCTAGTTTTATGGAGAAGGAGGGCCTCTATATGATGAACTCCTTCTTCAGAAAGCGTGAGCACAGGAAGTGGACCTGGCAGAGTCCCGATGGTGCAACTAAAAATGAGATTGACTTCATCATGTCAACCAAGAAGCAAATGTTCAATGATGTCTCTGTGATCAATTCGGTGAAAACCGGGAGCGATCACCGCATGGTAAGAGGCACATTGAACATCAATATAAAGCTTGAAAGGTCTCGACTGATGAAGTCTACGCTCCGTCCAGCACAAATCCAGATCCAAAACCCCGAGAGCTTTCAGCTTGAACTCCAGAATCGTTTCGAGTGCCTAGGAAGCTCAGTGGACGAATGCAACGATGGGTTCGTGGAAACTGTCCATACGACTGGGTCTAAGTTCTTCAAGACACGTCGTGCACAGAAGAACAAAAGACTCTCTGATCATACTCTCGAGCTCATGAAGGAGCGGCGCGAGATGATCCTGCAGTCTTCAGACGAGGCGTGGAAGTACCGGCAGCTCAATAGACGGATCTCTAAATCCTTGAAACGCGACCTCCGCCGCTTTAATACCGAGCGTATTAAAGACGCTATTGAGCGGAATAAAGGCTCCAAGGTTTTTTCAAGAGATCTGGCTATTGGGCAGAGCCAGCTCACGAAACTGAAGACCGACGATGGCAGGATCGTATCCGCCAAACCGGAGCTGCTGAGGGAGATCGAGAGTTTTTATGGGCAGTTGTACACTTCAACCAGTAAACCCGTTGCAAATCTAGCTAACGACCCAAGAGCTAGACTGACCCGACACTATACCGAAGACATTCCGGATGTCAGCCTGTACGAGATTAGGATGGCTCTGAAACAGCTTAAAAACAACAAGGCACCGGGTGAGGACGGAATTACGGCCGAACTCCTGAAGGCAGGTGGAAAACCGGTACTTAAGACCCTTCAGAAGCTGTTTGATTCCGTCATACTCGAGGGGAAAACGCCGCAGGCATGGTGCAGGGGTGTGGTGGTACTCTTCTTCAAAAAGGGCGACAATGCCCGGCTGAAGAACTATAGGCCCATCTCACTTCTAAGCCATGTCTACAAGCTGTTTTCAAGAGTCATCACGAATCGTCTCGCGCGCAGGTTTGACGATTTTCAGCCTCCCGAACAAGCCGGATTCCGAAAAGGCTTTAGCACCGTAGACCACATACATACGCTGCGCCAGGTTATACAGAAGACCGAAGAGTATAACCTGCCTCTCTGCTTGGCGTTTGTGGACTACGAGAAAGCCTTCGATTCGATCGAGACTTGGGCTGTACTGCAGTCTCTCCAACGGTGCCAAATCGACTATCGGTACATCGAGGTGCTGAAGAGTTTGTACAAAAACGCCACCATGTCAGTCCGACTTCAGGACCAGACCTCGGAACCTATCCTTCTGCAGCGAGGTGTAAGACAGGGAGACGTCATATCTCCGAAACTGTTCACCGCTGCACTGGAGGATGTCTTCAAGGTTCTGGACTGGAGAGGGCTAGGCATCAACGTCAATGGCGAGTACATCTCTCACCTTCGGTTTGCCGACGATATAGTGGTCATGGCTGAGACCATGGAGGACCTCAGTACAATGCTCGATGACCTCAGTAGAGCTTCCGAAAGAGTGGGTCTTAAAATGAACATGGACAAAACCAAAGTCATGTTGAATGCCCATGTAACACCCACTCCTATCAAGATCGGAGACTCTACACTCGAAGTTGTAGACGATTATGTCTACCTGGGACAAACGGTCCAGTTAGGTAGGTCTAACTTCGAGAAAGAGGTCAATCGTCGAATCCGACTCGGCTGGGCAGCGTTCGGGAAGTTGCGTGGTATCTTCTCGTCCAACTTACCGCAGTGTCTCAAGACGAAAGTCTATGACCAGTGTGTGTTGCCAGTGATTACATACGGGACCGAAACGTGGTCGCTCACAATGGGCCTCATCAGAAGGCTGAAAGTCACCCAAAGGGCAATGGAGAGGGCTATGCTCGGAGTTTCCTTGCGTGATCAAATCAGAAATGAGGAGATCCGCAAGAGAACCAGAGTTACCGACGTAGCCCGAAGAATAGCCAAACTTAAGTGGCAGTGGGCAGGGCACATTGCTCGCAGAACGGATGGCCGATGGGGCCGAAAAGTTCTGGAGTGGCGACCGCGAACCGGAAGACGCTGCGTTGGAAGGCCTCCCACTAGGTGGACCGATGACCTCGTAAAGGTTGCAGGGATCCGCTGGATGCGAGACGCACGGGACCGGTCAATGTGGCGACACTTGGGGGAGGCCTATGTCCAGCAGTGGACGTCTTTCGGCTGAAATGATGATGATGATTATTATGATACGATAAATCGTATAACAGTTTTATGGGATTGTTGTCGTTTTCACCAACGCTTAGGATTATTTTATCTCCGCATGTTATTTTCATGTTCTGTTTCAAGCTTTCACGGTTTACAACTAAACTTATACTGTCACTTACGGGATATCTTCCGTGATTGTTCATTATTTTGAGCTCCCGATATTTCGGCGCTGTTGCAAGCACTATGATCGCGGGTTGAAGTGACAGTATAAGTTTATTTTCATGTTTTCGCAACTGCTAAGCACGTCATTTGCTGACGCTTGCGGTTTAGTAATAGATTCAATTTTATATTTATCATAGGTAGTTCTGGAATAAGCTAACTTAGATGCTAATCCTACACATTGTTGAGCACCAAATATGTAGATGAATTTCTGGTTTGATGTATTATTTTGTATGAAATTACTTTCCTCGTTTGCCTTTGGTTTATCTGGAGGTGGAAAGCTCATAATTGTGGTTGGAAGTACTTTCGAATAATATTCAGTGGTACAGCTGTTGGTTTCTATAGGATGTAGAATATCTGACTCTTTTGTTTTATTTTGAACATTGTCGTCATAAGTATTTTGTATTCTTTTCTGTTTTGGTGTATTTAAGGTCTCAGTCGATATATTTTCATGTAGTAACTTAGACGTAGATAGTTCTTGAATTTGCTTGCGTAGTTGAATATTTTCTAAGGACAATTTATCAATTTCCGTTTTAGCATTATCCAATAATATTTGCTTTTCTTCTAATTCCTGTTCAACTTAGCGATGTCATCTGATGGAGCGCTTGTGGATAGATCGAACACACTTAATGCCGTCGTATTTATTTCAGAGTTAATAGAATCTAACGAATTGTGTCTGATACAAAGTGATTTTTTGTATGATAAAGTTCTTACAACATTATGTTTGCAACGTAATGTTATATTTTTTTCTTCGGACCCCATATTTGTTGTTATTTTTTCCTGTAATGTGTAATTCTTGCAGTTGTAATTGACATACAAACTTCAAGCAATTTTTTAAATGCAATTTTTAGTACGCAGAACTCAAAGTGCATTTCTATTTCTTCCATACATTATAATCGCCGGCTATTTAAGCTTAGTAATATTGTTGCTTGATGTTACTTTTATGTGCTAAAATAAGTTTTAACCTTTTCACCGCCACGGACTTCAATAGAAGTTCCAGATTTCCGTGCCACCAGCGCCCACGACTTCATTAGAAGCTCTTAATTTTTAACTACCTATAAAAAAACATAAAAGTACTGTATCTAAAAGCTTCGTTTCATTTTATTATTTAATATAACACGGTCTAATACCCTGTTTTTTAAATTTCCACACAAAAGTAGCCCATAATTGTCTTAAAATCGGCAAAAACATTTATACCTTGGCGCTGGCGAGGCATCGCGTTATGTATCCGTTGGCGGTGAAAAGGTTAATGTTGTTTAGTGGTTCACACACACATAACATTTGCTCGATCTGTTTCGAGTAGGAATAGTCATTAGCCCGTTTTCATTTTATTTTTTTGATATGGTAATCACATTATTTCTCATGGAACAGGGTTTGTTACTTGTCAAAAAAACTTGCCAAGAGTAGTATCGCTACTCGATAATAGATGGCGCTGTCCAAAAATATTATGGCAGATTTGTTTCGTGGAACATAGGTTTATGATTAAGGACGCCAAAATTCAAATTTCCAAAATGAACAGTTATATAGTTTATTTGTTTATATTGTGGTTTTCATAAATTTTACGTAGACATATGAATTGTAGAATAACACTGCACTGTCTGCACTTTATTCACAGTTAATAGTCCTAAGTATAATGTGTTTTGCACTTTTTATCTGAGAAATATTAGTTTTTGTTATGAAAGTTTGTCAAGATGTTTGACTGGTTTGTTTTTAATGTATTTCACATCCGCCCCGTCACAGTTCTTTTCACAAACGTTTTGTAGTAATTATTGTTTATTGACACACACTTTACACTCAATTTTATTCAATTTTAGATAAAATTACTATTTTATAGAATTTTTATTACGGAGATAGCTCCGTGTTTACGTTGCCAGTAGCGCCACACCGTTTTAATAACTTAACATTGCAAAGATATTTAACATTTTTTTTGTTATAACCTTTTTCCCGAAAGACTGCTAAATATATTTTTGGTTAATTATTTTCATGTCGTCATAATGCAATTCTTTTACGCCCAAAGTTGTGCTTAAATAAATAATAATAATAAAATAATAGTTTATTTCCAAAAAAAAAACTTAGTACTAGTTTACAATAGTAATGTGGCAACAAAATATGGATTGAAGATCTTTCCAGGTTCATAAATTCCAAACAAATTAGTTTTTTACTGTTCTGACTATATTACCAATAACACAGAGGTATGTTTTTTGCAGAAATAATATGTGCTTCTCACTTTCTCATACGGTGCTTGGTGAATTAGCAAGCATTTTTGGGCGAGTTTGACAGAGCAGCATGCGCACTCTTATGCTTTAATAAAAAGGTAATGCCCAAGGGCCTTTAATGATTATATCTCCAAATTTATAGGGAGCGACTGATTCTCCCTCATACAACACGGGTGCCCCCCCTTTTGTATCTTCGAAGCGATAATCCAACCACACACATTTGGACAACCCCAAAAATGCATCGTACATGAAATCCAATACTGGATGAGTGTCAACTACAGTAAAATAGTGAACGGTTTGCTTTGATCTAAGATTCAGAGAAAACGCGCATAATCCAGCGAGCCCATCATAACGCCAATTGTCGTTGTAAGCTGTACCCATACCACCCCCAGAATCGAATCCAAACTTGCCCCAATATTCTCCTGCAATGCAATGAAACCAATGCCAATCACTCTGGAAAGAAAGCAGTTTTGTTAAAAAATATATTAATTCTTCTTCATCTTCTTTGCGTGTCGATAGACTCAAATAATAACCGACCAGTATATTGCCACTTGCACAGCTCTGTCGTTGGCTTCGTTTAAATCCTGGAAGGTGCAGGTGGTTGTGCAAGATGGGCAAAAAAGGAGGTGGGGCATATCTCGGTGGGGCTCCACACTGACATTGTATTTGGGACGGAATACAATTTAAAACCTTTTTTAAAAATAAGCTTTTATTTATAAACCCAGAGGGGTTACTATCCTGCCAGGGCTGCGGGACTGTTCGAAAGAGATACCGCGGCCCTGGAACACAAAGGGCAAAGAAGGAACATGGATGGGTTTTAGTCAGTACCAAGTCTGACACCCCCTTCCGCTCCGCCCAGAGTGGGGGGGGGTCAGGGGGTTACTATGACGTCTTGAAGCAGGAGTAATTGCAGTGTGGGAAAGAGGTGGCGCTAGACGACCTGTATAGCTCTGTCTCTTTCCCTAAGACGTCAACATGGATGGCCACTAGTACTTCCAAAGATTACCCCCTACATCCGAACTTACAAATGTTACCTCTTTTTAATATTGGCATAGACTAGCGCGACCTAGGTTCGCGTGAAATAAGAAATTATGTATTATAAAAAAACCGGCCAAGTGCCAGTGGTACTCACACGTACACAGGGTTCCGTAGCACCAAACAATATAATAAAAATATTTAGAAGCATTCATATGCAACAGCAAAACTTAATTGTTTTTAATAGTATGTTCATGAAAAACAAAGTTACATGACGAATCTATAAGGATACCGTGTTTTGCCACTTGGCTACGGAAACCTAAAATATTCGTCCCCTTTTTTAATCGGATTTTGTTACCAATTTCAAGGGTTTTAAGTTTTTTGCACGGAACCCCAATTATTTTTCTAAAATAAAAGTTGCCTAATTGAGACTTTATAACATCAGCTATCTGCCAGTAAAAGCCCCCTTCAAAATCGGTCCCTCCGTTTCGGAGATTAGACGGAACAAACAGACTGAGAGACGGACAAAAATTTAAAAACATGTGTTTTTGTTAAGTGCCGTATTTATTTTCATATGCATTCAGTAAAAAGAGAAGCTCGTGGCTAAATAATAACAGCCGCTCGGGTCGATCTTTAGGTTAAGCCGTGCTTGCCTAGGTTGGTCTGTCGATGGGTGACCGCCCATTACATTCCGAGTTTCCTACGTGCCTCGGAAAGCACGTTAAGCCGCTGTCATTTGTAAATCTTTGACAGTCGTTAGGTAGTCAGTGGCCCAAAAAGTCTGACAACCAGTCTTACCAAGGGGTATCGTATTACCCAGTACTAACTGGGTTGTGGAGGTCAGATAGGCAGTCGCTCCATGTAAAATACTGGTATTCAGCTGCATCCGGTTAGACTGGAAGCCAACCCCAACATAGTTGGAAAAAGGCTAGGCAAATTATATGCATTCAGTAATAAGCTGTTATTTTGATATTACAAACAGACACTTCGATTTTATATTTTATTTTTATAGATTAATAAATAATAACCAAGTGATTAAATGTGAGCTTACCTTCGGACAAGGCCATACGTGCATTTTCGTATGAACGATATACCTAAACCAAGGCATAGGGACGCGGTTAAACGCCTTTATAAATTGAAATCCAGCAACGATGCTTACATCAGACACTCGTGGAATAGTCGAGGTGTACTCGAAACTTAAAGAAAAAAGTTGGATTAGTCCATTAGTCGAAGTCATGTCACATTATTTTTAGTATATGCGAAATCTGAATATATATTGTTCAGAATAAGTAACTGAATCGATTCCATTTTGTCCCAAAAATATTTAAAAAAAGTTACAAGTTGGATACCGAGCGACATTAAGTACCTATCGCAATAATTTAGGTACCTACTGCCAAATTATTATTATCAATGAGCTCAAGACGATGCAGCAGGCGCGCGCGCGGGTGCGCTGAGGCGGCTGAGGCGTTCGTCCTAAATAATAACAGCCGGAGTCAATATTCAACGATCGCAGAGGTTGGGCCGCGAATGGGTGACCATCGCGGTTGGGTGACATACCGAGTTGAGCCGAGTTCCCTCCGTGCCTCGGAAAGCACGTTAAGCTGTTGGTCCCGTCTGTCATTTGCAGATCTTTGACAATCGTTACGGGTAGTCAGTGGCCCGAAAGTCTGACAACTAGTCTCACCAAGGATTATCGTGTTACCCAACTACTGGGTTGTGGAGGTCAGACTGGCAGTCGCTCCATGTTAAATACTGGTATGCAGCTGTACGCCGACCCCAACATAGCTGGGAAAGAGGCTAGTGTGTGTCTTGGGAATAGTCTTGCTCAGTTTAGTTCGTGGTTTCTTAGCGAACTAGGTCTCTGTTTTAGATCGTTCTGTCCTGAACCAGAAGAAGGCAGGTAATTCGTCTGCTTTGCAGTGTAGTTTAGCAATTTCGCTGCCACATTCTCCCTTTTTTTTACTCCATTGACCGAACGAAGGATGAGAAGCTCATCGTGCGTGCTGGCGACGCCGATACCGAGTCTCACTATCACAAGTTTTATCAAACGAACTAACTAGTTCGGCTAGCCTAGTTCGTTGGCGAGCTACACAAGATTAGTTGGTAAATCTTAAAAAAAAATACATTAAATTATCTTACTAGCTGGATCCCGCTCTAGCGCATACGAAAGGGTGTGCGAATTGTCTTTTATAGAACGTAATTTGTGAAGCAATTATTGCAAGATCGTACATAGCGGGGATGGGATGCGAAATATTTACTTCATGAGGATATGTATACTGAAAACAAAAAGCTTTTGGTTAGTAAATAACTTAAAAATCTCCGAAGGGTCAGGAAGAGGTGTACCTAATAGTACACCAGTCGCCAGTTATAAAGGATGTAAATAAACCCTTAACATATCCGAAAGGCACTTGTTATCCCCGTCTTTGCGATATTTTTTTTGTTCTAGACCATACCTGGGAACCTTCTAGTTACGGAGATATTGGGGGTCAAAGTTCCAACTTTTTCAACGTTTTTTTTTTAAATTAAATGTTTTTAATGTAAGATTTTCACTTTACACACCTCCACGACCCCCGTACTATTCAATCCATCCATCGGCACAATGCTTTGAGTGCTTTCCATCGAGACCTGCCGTGAAACGTGATTTTTCACCAAAAAAAAAAAAGTTGATTTCCAGCAATATTTTTTGCGTATAGTTACTTAGTTTGATGTACAGAATGCATGGTTGACGGATATGTGAAGTGTCTGTTTACACCCTGTATTTAAGATCAATCACCATCTTGTATAGACTAAACCTGGAAATAAGGTGTATTCTTTATTAAACACTTCAAACACAAAGTACAGAGGCGGACTTAATGAAATAGTCATTTTTCACCAGTCAACCTTTTGCAGAGACAAACAATTGAAAAAAAAAAGTTTTTTAAATTTTTTTTAAATCAAATTTACCCAATATAAAATAAAATACTATAAAATATGTCAAAATGCCATAAATATCCATATATAAAATACATTCAGTCAAAGAAATATCTAAATGAATATATGAAAACATTTTTTTTTTTTGTTTTTGGATTGGCACAACTGTTTTCAATTTTGGCGCGGAGTTTGAGTTGCATCTGTTAATTAGTTAGATCATATCTAGAATGAATAAAAACCTTACATAAAAACATGTATTTAAAAAAAAAACTTGTGAAAAAGTTGGAACTTTGACCCCCAATATCTCCGTAACTAGAAGGTTCCCAGGTATGGTCTAGAACAAAATAATGATCGTAAAGACAGGGAGAACAAGTTTCGGATATGTTAAGGGTCTATTTACACCCTTTATTATTATTTACTTACTTTGGGATGAATATGTATTCTCGCAGGTGAAAAATACAGGCTGGCGTTGTATGTGTCTTTGTCGACGTCATACCAGCCTCCGAAAATGTTATCCAAGTTATTTTTGTGCCTATAAGACCGTAATATCAGCGTGGTAGGAGTAGCAGTTGTCAAAACGTGCCGGGTAGTGATCACGGCACAACCGGCAAGCAATGTTAGTCTTTTATATACGGTATTGCAATAGCACGCCATGTGGTACATCAACCGCTGTGGAATACAAAAAATATTTTCCTGTTATAAGGATACAGCCTATTTGGTGGTAGGTGATGCTGCTGATGATGTAGATGAATTATTATTATTTTTTTTTTTTATTGTTTCATTCCATGTTTACACCCGTTTTGTGAATGTGAGAACGATGTAGGAAGTAGATTCATAATAGGTCTATAACTACGAAATTGCCGTTTTTTTCTCACATTTTGTTCTGTTTGTAACTTTGACGTATAGTGATATTTTTTCCTAATTCCATTATTATTGGATTAATTGTTAAATTTCGTACCTTTTAGAGTTTAAAAGCCGTACTAGTAGTTGCATATTACCTCATAGGGTAGTGTGTCAAAACACCTGTTTCAATATGCCGTCGGTTTCACTACTTACAGTAGGTATTTTTTGTCAAAGACTGTGTTTTGAGAATTTAAGACGCGCAGTGCAGCGCAGCTTTTTTTCAGTCTAACTATAGTTTGCAATTGCATCGTAATCAGTTCAGAAATTTCCGAAAAAAAAAAAAAAAATGTTAGTATGGAAATATAATTTTTCACGAAATCGTTCATACAAATCGGCAATTTCATAGATACTTTAACCCCTAATGGATACGCTTACGCTTACGCTTTCCTCTCATAATCAAATTTCTCATTTCTTTTTTTTTTCTGCCGTGGCTGCTACTGAGAAACATCTGAAGGAAAAACTTAATAACTCTTTGCACCAACTGGGAATTGAACCCAGTAGCTCACGGTCCCTAGTAGCGCTTGCGACCACTAGACCAACTAGGCCGTCGCTGAAGTCAATGTCAAAGTAAATAATCAAGTAATACAGGGTGTAAGGGACAGCCCTCCACAAACTGACAGGGTGCATTCAGCTCCTTATTTTGAGTCATATTCCACCGGATTATTTGTCCGGAAAATTTTATTTTTTTAATTTTTTTTTTCATTTACTATTCCTTTATTTCAATGTAAAATTACATTCTCTGTACGCAGCTCTCCATTTATATAAATAATACGGCTAAAATAAAAAATCCAACAATGAATAATAATAAAAAAAAATAGTTTATTTGCACCTTCAAGTAAAATATTGGTTTACAATAAAAATAGGCCTTAAGGTAATTAAAATTGCATGTTATGTCTTCTAGCCAATACCTAGCTAAAATAACATAATATCTTGTTATTATAATTTTGAAATACTCTAAAGAACGACGCGTGAAATCAGCTGTTCACTTCCTGCCTAGTTACAAAGTTCATCGAACTAGTCGTCGCGCTTGCCGTTAGCTATGTGCCTTTTGCCACGGTAACTATACATTGCGTATGAGGAAATAAAACAAATCAATTTTTATGGATTCCCATAACATTCCTGAAATAATTCCTTGTACCGGTCATCTTAGAATGATATACCCAATTCACCCCATCAGTTTGTGGAGGGCTGTCCCTTACACCCTGTATACTTACAAGATTTTAAACTATCATGGGCACTAACATTATCATCAACACTAGAAACGGGTTATTTACCATGTTTACTGATTGCTTTGAGTTCCCGATATAAAAAAAACAATCAAACAAAAACAATCTACAACAAACAACACACAAACAAAGTAAAACAACCAGACAAACAAATAAACAACACAAACTCCAACTCAAAAACTCAAACTCTGATTGCTCAGTAAACATGGTAAATATCCTGTTTCTAGTGTTAATGATAATATACTTCAAACACTGTTTTAAGATTTCACGGTTTACAACTAAACTTATACTGTCACTTACGGGATATCTTCCGTGATTGTTCATTATTTTTAACTTTCGCTCGCACCCGCATTCTCCAGTCAACCCGCGATCATGGCGCTTGCAACAGCGCCGAAATATCGGGAAAACAAACTAATGAACAATCACGGAAGATATCCCGTAAGTGACAGTATAAGTTTTGATAATTTACTTACACTTTGGCCCCACAACCCGCGTTTGTTATAGTAAGCATAATTCTTATACGGAGGAGAGTTTAAGTAGGGTCGCTCGTGTTCTACGTATCTGGTCGACTGCGGTATGAAATGTGGCTCTTCAATGCGATAGTCGGGTGTATCATACACTGACGGAATCTTTTTATCTGTTCCATTGATATACGGCGTCATTGCAGTAGTGAAACGGCCGGGATAATGAAGCCTTACTAGCCAAGAGTATTCATTCGTTGGATGCAAGCGATAACCTTTGTAGTTATAACATGAATATTGTCTGAATTGGCAACTAATAAGCGAGATGACCCTGAAATCAACGTAAAAATGTCAATAAATGTTTTTTTTTTTTAGTTTAAACAAAAATACAAAAATTCAATTCGTATTATTATTATAGTATATCATCACGCCTTTAATCCCTAGTTGATTCCCGTATTATTGTAGGAATTGTATATAGGTTCAAGAAAATATTTACAGCTCGGCCCCGCATATGAATATGGTACCTACTAGTGAAAGACATCCCCTTAGGCTGCAGCGAACTGAGGAATATTAATGTATTTGTTTTCTTTACACCGTAAACGCACGAAAGAAGCTGGATATTGAACTGTAGCGGCACTACAAAGAGTACTACAGCAACATAGAACAAAAAGTACTGCAGCGCCTCTATGACACGGACGATGAACTAAACATCGAAACGTCTATTCGCGCAAGTAAAGTTATACAACATTATTTTTAGTATATGCGAAACCTGAATATAGTTTGTTCAGAATAAGTAACTGAATCAATTCCAATAATTTTTAAATCATGTTATATTTTGTCCCAAAAATATTTTAAAAAGTTACAAGTTGGACACCGAGCGACATTAAGTACCTATCGCAATTATTTAGATACCTACTGCCAAATTATTATTATCAATGAGCTCAAGACGACGCTGGAGGCGCGCGCGTGGTCGGGCTGCGTGGTGACCACATTTTTGTGCGGACAACCAGGTAACAGAACAAGCTTGTAACTTTGTGATTTTTCATGATACAGTTTTGAAATTTTGTACATAGATTCTTTACATAAAAATACTAGACACGTGTTTCAGGTTTCGCATCTACTAAAACTAATGTTGTATTTAATTTATGATCATGCGATTATAAATTAAATACAACATTAGTTCATCTCCAGAATGTATAGATTTTAGCCAGCATTATTTTAATGGCTAAATATGAATAGAGTAGGTATAAATTAATGTCACATCTGTGACGAAGGGTCAAGCAGTGGTGTAATAGGGGTTAAAAAAAATGTGTAGTACCCCCCACTTAGTCCCATGTAAGCGTGCCTATTGCAATCAATTGGGCCTAAATCCAGGCTCCGTGACTGTGGCTACTGAGGCATTCCTGATGAAAAAACCCAATAAACCCATGCCCACCACGAAATTGAAACCATGCAGGACCTCTTGCTCAACAGTTACAGTAGCGACAGAGAAAGAGGTATTTAATGGAAAAAAGGTAAATTAAATAAAGAAGCAGAAGTGACCAGACCAGTTCCACTTCAACCTAGCAGCTGTTAGGCTTGCATCAGTTATTTCCATAGTCCGCTGGCAGACTCCAAGAGCGGACTTTTGAGTTTTGACGCTTTGTAAGTGACCATATTTGGGCTCCATAGGTAAGGGTGGGGAAAATGCACATGTTCATGAACTTTCGTTTAATTAAAATAAATGATTTTGCATCGAATAGGTACGGGTGTGCGCTAAAACTCGCTCGGGTGCACGCGGGTGTTTGCCACGGATATTCATTTAAATAAAATAAAATACATACCACCAAATTTTCATCTTGAAATTTCGCATGTTGACACACCCTAGACACCCTTTCGCACGAACTATCATTTAGGCACTGTCTCGCAATCTACTGACAATGGTGGCTTTTATAACGATTTATGTAAAAAATTGTGTTGCCATCGTTAACTTTAAATTCAATTATGAGGTAAAATCTTGTTGGGGCGGGCGGTAAGACTCACGTGCTTGGATTATTGTTCCTTTATTTATATCTTTCCAAATCAATGACATTTTTAAATATTCCTTAGAAAAAACAATAAAAAAACATTTTTTTTTTAGTAGCCTGTACTGTCCCACTGCTGGGCAAAGGCCTCCCCCAATTCCTTCCATGTGCTCTTTTCCCGTAAAAAAACATTGAAAAATATAAACAAAATGTAGCCCACCGGTATCGGGAACAGGGTCCAAGCTACCGGCGGTCAGTTATCTCCATAGTCCGCTGGCAGACTACAAGAGCGGACTTCTGACGCTTTGTTAGTGACCAATTTTGGGCTCAATTGGACTGAGCCCCTTCGGCTCGGTCCAATTGGTAAGGGTGGGGAAAATGCACATGTTCATGCACTTTCGTTTAATTAAAATAAATGATTTTGCATCGAATAGGTACGGGGTATACGCTAAAACTCGCTCGGGTGCACGGAGCGGGTGTTCGCTCCGGATATTCATTTAAATTAATCTTTAGAATACCGGACGCATGCGCCCGTGTGTTTAACCGCTTCTAATACCATCTTTTAACACACCGAGAACCGCAATTTTAGCGTGCACCCGCAGACAGGACTGCCAGTAGATATTTTTAAATTATTCGGTAATGTTTCTGAAATTATACAAAATTGAATGTCAGGTTACACATTGCTTAATTTTTTTTTGAACATACACAATAATGATTAATCACGTGAACATCCCTACGTTATTTTTTTATTTATTATAGTAGTCACAGGCTTAACGCGCATCCATATAGCAACTCAAAAACAATCCCCATAGAAAACTCAGATAATATAGAATTAGGCTTTAGGCTTTCCGTATCCAATTATACATGAGGATCCAGGATACAATGAGGATACAATCAGTAACCAAATTATACAGTTTTTGTATCCAATTATACAATCTGGCAGCCCTGCCCGCAGAGTTGGTAAGACACACACCTGAGAACTTCTCCCCCCGTCCTCGTGAAAGGTAATGACCACATTGTTCTTTTTATCTATTTATTTAACACTTCAAGCACAAAAGTACATTGGCGGACTTAATGCCATAGGCATTTTCTACCAGTCAACTTCAACAACTTCAACTTTCTCTGGCTACAGCACTCGCATGTTTATCACAATTTCGGCAGACACTAGCTTTTTCCCATTTATGTTGGGGTCGGCTTCCAGTCTAACTGGATACAGCTGACTACCAGTATTTTACATGGAAAGGCTGCTTATCGGACTGTCACAGCCCAATTACTGGGTAATACTACGATACTGGTAAAATTGGTAAGTCAAACTTTCGACGACTGTCAGAAATATGTAAATGACAGCCGGGACCAAACGTTTAAAGTGCTTTCCGAGGCACAGATGAGTCTCAAAAATATTTTTTCAATAAACTGCTTTTTATCGCACCATCGTTAGGTTCAAAATGCAATGTATTTCACTCTCGTGGATACTTTTCATTTATTCCAACTAGTGTTTTATTTCCACAGATAACAATAAACATAAACTTATACTGTCACTTACGGGATATCTTCCGTGATTGTTCATTATTTTGAGCTCCCGATATTTCGGCGCTGTTGCAAGCGCACAGTGTTTTATGAAGCTCTTTTTTCGGACATCGCATTTTTATTAAAGTGGCTAATAGATATAATCACTTTAAAGCAAAATTTCGAATCCCCATTAAGCTATCAAGTCTAGTTTCTGAGATATATTTTTTTGAAAATCATCATATTTTAAGTCGGATATTTAGAAAAAAAATAATTTCTCATAAACCAAGTATAATATGCAATAATGATGTTAAAAGCATCGATAGCGCCTCTTATGCTGCATATTTTAAAACACAAATGAACATCGTAACTTAGCTAGATCCAAATTTATATGAGATTTTTGGTTTTTAGTTTTTCTTAATTTTCGCGAGGATTCTGCCGTATTGGGAAAAGTTATTTATACCAAAATGATTCTCATTACTTCCCCAATACACCACTTAAATTTCACACCCCAATTCCATGGAATCTAGAAGTTATTCAAAATTTTCTTTTTTTGTTAGGGTTGTCACACTTATTAACCAGATATTAATAACTCAATTTATATTCGAGATCAATTATTAAAACCTATTTTTATAGCCCGAAGGCATCTAAGCAGTAATAAACATATTCTCAGTGCCGGCAGCGGTGATTGCTTTTTTTTTTTTTAATCTCAGCAGAGAGGCGTATTATGTTTGTAAATGTCATTATTTATAAAATTATTTATTTTTATCAACAAGACAACATTTACCTGCAAAGAAAAAACAAAATATAGTGAAACAGACAACAAAAAAACTACTGCAAACACAAAACTGCCTAAATACTTTTCCATCTGTTATTCTATTTCTTCGTAAGTGTATTGAAAAACGTAGTTTGATTCACGTGGGCATTTGTTCCTGCAGTTCTTGGCTTTATAACCGCCCCGGTCCGCCTCGGTTGTAAAGACAAGGTTTCCCCACTTGTATCAAAATGCATTTTCATTTTAGTAGAAGATTTCAACTTTTTCAATGGCAACACTATGTAGTTTTGTTTGGATTTGTTTATGCGTTTTCAGCCAGAATTACCCAGTATTTATGTGATCTTAAAAATGCGCGCGAGAATGTCTTGATGGACAATGGAAGAATCAAGATCTTTTACGCAAAGGTTGTATCCTCGAAATAATAGTATATGAGAGAGACTTAGACACACACTCTGTTCTTTGTATAAATATTTTCAAATACCTTTTCACAACAATATCAACCAGCGTTGCCAGATTTTTTTTTTTGCCAAGTCGGGATTTTGGAACTTTTTGAGTGAAAAAAGCGGGATTCTTTCGTCGAAGCGGGACATAGTAAAAAAACGTATATAATTAATCAGAAGTTTTTAAATATTTATCTTTTTATTTGAATTCAAATTACTTTTACGTGACAATAGATAGCAATAGAAGCCCAAAAGGAGGGTTCCTTTTGGGCTTCGCCACAGTCGGGTTAAAATAGCCATAAAAAATGTATTTTAATGAAAATGTAATATATTAAATTAAATTATTTTCATTACGCGCCGGGCGGGCGGCCAGTCCACACTTGTCTGTGCCACCCGCCCATGCTTTCTCAGCACGCTGCACGTACGGTCGAGTTATCCCCGAAAAGCGGGATTGACCCTGTCCCGCGCGGGACATTTAATTTCGATTTAAAAATCGGGACGCCCCGCCAAAATCGGGACATCTGACAGCGCTGATATCAACGCACAGTAAGCTGCTTCTATTTAGGGCGTAGTTACACTTAAACCCGCACGGTTGCACTCGCTACGGACTTGTTGTTAAGGTGGTAGCACCATGGTAGCCCGCAATTTTTTTTTTAAATTTTTTTTTTTACTTGTTTTTTAATTTCTCGGTCTGTGTCAGACTGTATGTTGAACAAAATATGATTCGCGGCCGGAATACGTATCTATGTTTTTACAGAATTATAATCATGAGTTCATTTAATCTCATTGAATTACTGTTTGATGTAAAAGTCAAAAAGCGTCAAGTTCATTTAACCCCGTTGAATAACGGGTTAAATGAACTTGACGCTTTTAATGATTCATCATCATCATCATCTGCTAGCCTTTTCCCAACTATGTTAGGGTCGGCTTCCAGTCTAACCGGATGCAGCTGAATACCAGTATTTTACATGAAGCGATTGCCTATCTGACCTGACCTCTAGCTATAAGCAATGTACATTATAAGGTAAGGCTTTTTTTTCGGATGGGTAATCATCAAATGACCCTCTCCCGCTCTGGGCGGAGTGTACTGACTATAACCGTTCCATATTCCTTCTTTGCCCTTTGTGTTCCAGGGCTGTGGTATCTCTTTCGAACAGTCCCGCAGCCCCAGATAAGGCTTCAATTTCCTCAAAGAACATATTTTTCAGTAAATAACAGTCGTGGATAATTATGTACTTACACACGACGACGACACATCAATCTTAATCAGATCCAGTATAACCTGACCTCGTTTTGTATGCACTTCCCGTACAATGAGAGATCAGCTTAATTTGGTTTTGCATAGCTTGATTGGTCGTCGTGCGTGTCTAATGCAATTTCACGAATTCGTCACAAAAAAAAAACAACTTAAATACCATGAAATAGATAGATAGTAAAATCAATCTAGTGTTCTGATCATTGCTCGGTACTGCCAACGTGTAAAATGAATAAACATTCAAAATTAATCATTGTCCTAATATTCGTAACGTACCATTTCAGTTTTGTGTTCTGTCAATTTTACAACAAGCCAAGAATGATTTACAGACCAAGGAAATCAGGAACATTTTCGAAATCAATACAATTTCCAGAAATATCTATTGGAATGTTTGCGGAAGAAAATGGTCTGCTCGGAAATCCAGGTGACCAAAGCTCTCAGCAAGTAGTAGTAGAGCCACGAGCTAGAAGCAAGCACAGTTTGCCGAAGGTAGGTAGTTCAACAATCAGACTTACTGTCAAGGCACCTACAGGCACCTATAGCCAAAAGCAACTATAGCCAGCAAAAGCAGCTACATCAAAAAAACCAGCTACAGCCAACAAAAGCAGCTACAGCCAGCAAAAGCAACTATAGCCAACAAAAGCAGCTATAGCCAGCAAAAGCAGCTACAGCCAGCAAAAGCAGCTATAGGCAGCAAAAGCAGCTATAGCCAGCAAAAGCAGCTATAGCCAGCAAAAGAAGCTACAGCCAGCAAAAGCAGCTACAGCCAGCAAAAGCAGCTATAGCCAGCAAAAGCAGCTATAGCCAGCAAAAGAAGCTACAGCCAGCAAAAGCAGCTATAGCCAGCAAAAGCAGCTATAGCCAGCAAAATTATTCTGAAGGTGTTTGCAGAGTGGCGGGATGGGCCTACAATGGGGAGGTTTACAAAGCTACATGTTGGCAAAGAAGCTTGTTAAACCTTTCTGTGACTGTGATTTTCTTTTTCATTTTAGTATTCATGCATGTTATTAATAAAGGGTGTTAATAGACTCTTAACGAAGCCGAAGGGCACTTGTTCTCCTCGTCTTTGCGATTATTTTTTTGGTCCAGACCATACCTGGGAACCTTCTAGTTACGGAGATATTGGGGGTTAAAGTTCCAACTCTTACACAAGTTTTTTTTTAAAATACATATTTTTATTATTAGATTTTTACTTTAAACACCTCCACGACCGCCGTACTAATCAATCCATCCATCAGCACAATGCTTTGAGTGCGTTCCATCGAGTCCTACCGTAAAACGTGATTTTTCACCCCAAAAAAAAAGTTGTTTCTCAGCAATAATTTTTGCGTAATGTTACTAAGTTTGATGTACAGAATGCTTGGTTGACGGCTTCGTGAAGGGTCTGTTTACACCCTGTATAGCTATTGCCATTAGAATTCGGGACTTTAGCTTTTAGACGCAGCGAGCATAAGATTTTCGAAGTTGCAAAGGATTCATATCATCCTTAACAACATATCAAAAATGCAGAACTACATCATGCTTTGCGATTTTAGCCTTTTTTAGCGTCGGTTTAAAGTGGGCTACTATTTATTACAGTTCTAATATTTTTTTGGTTTTTAGTATTTGCAATCAGAACCAAGAAGTAAGACAACAAAAAAATCGAAACTTCGTAACACCAACAAAAAACATGAAGACAAATCACACTGCTCTGATAAGGTAATTAATTTAAAAGACCTATCTAAATTCCGAAGTGTAATGTAAGTGACAGACCGAACTGTAAGGCAAACGACACCTTCTGTCCTTGCCCTTATATCTTCTTCTTCTTAGGCGTTCACTCTTGACAAAGTGCTCGTAGTAATGGGGGTCACCCACAACTGCGGCCGATGTCTTCGCGATCCTTTTCCACCGATCTCTATTAGTTGCATGACCAGCCCCCGTAGCATGACCACCGTAGACAAGGATTTCTTTGACGGAAGAATCGACAAAATGACAGATAGTGCAAAGAAATCTGTCATTGTGTCGACACAATCTGTCATTTTGTCGATTCTTTCGTTAAAGAAATCCTTGTCTATGGTGGTCATGCTACGGGGGCTGCACATTCTGACTCAGGGATCTTGGTGACAGAGATGGAGTCTGTCCATCGGATTGGTGATCGACCACGTGGTCTCGTGCCTTCGACTCTAACCTGAATCTCTAAATGCTCCATGGAATCATTGTTGTGGGTAACGTCTCCAAATAATCTGGGGATTCGTAATTGAACAAGCGACGATGACGGCCGCGCTTATTACCTGTTTGTATCAATAGCTGGCATAGATCAGAGACAAACAAGTTACGAATAATACAGGGTGTAAGGGACAGCCCACCACTAACTGATGGGGTGAATTCAGTGTATCATACTAAGATAACCGGTACAAGAAATTATTTCAGGAATGTTAAGGGAATCCAATCAATTTCATTTGTTTTATTTCCTCATACGCAATGTATTGTTACCGTGGCAAAAGCACGTAGCGAACGGCAAGCGCGACGACTAGTTCGATGAACTCTGTAGCTAGGCAGGAAGTGAACAGCTGATTTCACGTGTTGTTGGTTAGAGTATTTCAACATCCATAGTTGGATTTTTTATTTTAGCCGTTTTATTTACATAAATGGAGTGCTGCGTACAGGGAATGTAACTTTACATTGAAATAAAGGAATAGTAACTAACCGGAGGAAAATAAGGAGCTGGATGCACCCTGTCAGTTTGTGGTGGGCTGTCCCTTACACCCTGTATAAGCTACCAAAGTTAGAATCTATTCACAGAAGGTGCTACTATTCCAATTTTTGTAGCGTATATTTCTAAAACGTAACGTTTGAGAAGATTTTGTTTCATACAACCTACTTGTTTGTATTGATACCCGGTGTAGCCAGGAGAAATTATAGAAAAACAAAATGGCGGGTATCACCGATATAATCAGTGAAAGATCAAGCGAAGCGATCTCGGGAATTAGGGACACCCCTACTCAGATAGATTAAGTTGTAAGGGGATAACCAACCTGCCAGGGCTGCGGGACTGCTCGAAAGAGATACCGTGGCCCTGGAACACAAAGGGCAAAGAAGGAACATGGATGGGTTTTAGTCAGTACAAGTCTGACACTCCCTTCCACTCCGCCCAGAGAGAACTTCATTTGAAGATTTCCCATCCGAAAAAAAAAAAAAGGGGATAACCAAAACCCGCAAACCGCCGCCTTCAGTAAACGAAACAATAAACTGTGCTGAATACCCAGTAACTGATTAATACGATACACTATCGATTCACCCGTACTTGAGACCATAAGCATAATCAGCCTATAGTGTTCCCACTGCTGGGACACAGGCCTCCTCTCTATGAGAGGGAATGGGCTATAATCCACCACGCGGGCCCAGTGCGGGTTGGTAGATGTGACATGTCTTCGAATTTTTGATTCTAGGCCATGCCGGTTTCCTCACGATGTTTTCCTTCACCGTTTTGAGAGCAGCGGTGATGGAATAAATTACACATAGTAATGCGCCTCCCTGGGTTCGAACCCGCGTCTTACTGTTCGTAAGTCGGAGCCGCCACCACCACTTGAGACCATTTCGAAAATAAGCAGTATCTATTTACATTACTTTATTGAAAATATGTGCTTTTGCGTGTTCAGTGTGAAGGTGCTCAATGCTCCGCTTCGGTAAGTAGTTTTGTGATTTTCTCCTTTAAGTCCTGGTTTCTCTCTATTTCCAATGGTATAAGTTCTTCATCATAGTTCATTGTCTGCTTCTTCCATAGTTCTCTATTACTATCATCTCGGCAGTCACCTCCTTTCTAGTCATATCGTCGTTGTAGGGCGAGAAATCACTAAGTGCAAAAAGCTAGTTTCGAGATAATCGCGTTTTAAAGTTTTTTTGTTCTTATAATCGGTATAACACATTAACGTGTATAGTTACACAAATGCTTAATATGAACAAAATATTGATATTTTAACCCTGCATTCATTAGAATGCAGGGTTAAAATATCAATATTTAACGGTAACGGTAAAAATATTTACAAAATTTACTGAATTAATATTCAGTAAATTTTGTAAATATTTTTACCGTTACTGAGAAATGTAATAAAAGAAAGTTAGGTAATTCTAGCATACTCAAAATATGAAATTTGGGTTAGTTGTTTAACTTATTAAGTGACGTTACAGAGGTTCTCGTCAGATACCTTGAATACGAAAAGTAACTAAGTAACATTAGTTAAGCAGGGAAGCCCCAGTAATTGAGAAAAAGTTAGTAGGAAAAATTACTCAAGTGCCGTTAGTTAATTTTAATAAGCTGATGTTTTGCCTTAACAAGTAGTTAAGTAGTTCTGACATTCTCGTATTATCTAAAATACTAAAAAAAAACTGTATTTTACCTTTTTATAAGGTAGATAATGGGTTTAAAAACACTTTGACATCATTAACTCATTTTTTTTACTTCTCGCACTACAACGACGATATCATACTTCACGCAGTTCATCTAATAGGTGTAAAAATACCCTTCATCATCACCATTTCAGCCGAAACACGTCCATTGCTGGACATAGGCCTCCCTCAAAGGGGGTTTTTGCCATAAACGCCATGCTAGGCAGGCGGGTTGGCGATCGCAGTAAGGTTGTTACGTAACCACAGAGAAGGCTGCTGCTCACTCTCTGGTAAGTTCCTTAGTCGCCTCTTATGACACCCACGGGAATATAATTATAGGATGGTGGTATTCTTTACGTCCAACACCATACAGTATCCTTAACCTTTTGACCGCCCCAGAGCATAAACGCACGCGCGTGCCCACGCCAAGCCTCAATTTAATCTACCATTTTGTCACATATTTGTGTCGTTTGGTGTACAGGGCACGTGCTTACTTGTCACGTATATGTGACAATGGCGGTCAAAAGGTTAAAGGCACTTGCTTTCTTCGTCATTTCAATAATTTCTTTGCTCTAGATCTGGGAACCTAGTTACGGAGATAGTTTTGTTTTTTAAATATAAGTTTTTCATGTTTTAACTTTAAATAGTACCTTCAGGGCAGTGGCGAAGATTCCATACAACTCGATTCCTACCGGATTCCTTTTGAAACAATGGCACAGTCAGTATTCTAGAGACAAGTAATATAATCAGATTAAAGATATGTACTCCGGCTTACCTGTTACAAAAATTGACCCTTCGCTACTGCTTCAGGGGGGTTAATATGACGTCGTTGAATGTAATACAAAACAACATGAATGAGCCTTCAAAATATTTTATTATATTCTTCGGTGCTACGGAACCCTGTGTGCGTCGACTCACACTTGGCCGGTTTTTGACTAATCATTTTTATTTATTTATTTAAGTGTAAAGGTGACAAAGCATTAGTAGCGGTACGTAAAACTGACTAATTATTAAATTATTTTTCAATACACTTTTTCGAAAAGTGGTTCTTATCGCACTATGATTAGGTTCAACATGCAATGTATCATAAGTGTGGATTTTTAATATTTTTCCGCACCCATTTGGACTTAGTATAAGTATGTGTGTGTGTGTATTTTGATTTTCGCAGATAATACTTATACTTTCCTAATGCGTAAGGCAGCTTTTCCAAACTGCGAAGTATGCAACAAAATAGAAGACGTGCAACATTTGCTGATGGAGTGTGTCAAGAACAAAAATGAAAGAGATTCATTGATTAGGGAGTTTGGTTTGAATATTTTAGATCTTGGGCTTATTTTCCCTATTTTAGCGAACCCTTAATCAAATGTTGCAAAAAAATTGTGTGGTCTAGTACAACAGCTTAATCAATGAATAGCTAAATCTGCTAAATAATAAGGATTACAAGAATACTGTTATTATATCTTAATTTTAGTGGTGTTATAGTAGTGATAAGGTACAATGGGGTTGACGTATCCATGTGGATAAAAAACCCCTATTAATATTTAAGAAAAAAAAAAAAAAAAACTATATATTTATAACTATTATACTAAGTCCAAATGGGTGCAGTGACTATAGTCCTCCGCAAAGAGAAGTGCTTCTTTACGGCGAAAATATTTTTTGAGTATTTAAAATGTGCAAATTTTAGCAACCTTTTTTTATACCATTGCAATATTTCGAATGATTTTAGTACGCATATTTTTATTTGGTCAAATTTTTACTTGGCAAAATATTACCAAGTATAATGTCATTATGGCATTTGGTCTTTAATCAAATGATTTATTACAGCAAACAATCTTCACACAATAAACGTTTGGTGAAATGGTTTGTTAAGACAAAAAATATTAAGGCGGCCGGCGAGTGCCAGAAACGACTTACATTCATAGAAAAAAGAGATTGTTTTTAGTAGGTTACCCGGAACTCAACTATTTAGATTAGGTTAATTTCTTCTTTAAACAAAATGGGTAGGTTAGGTTAGATTAAAACTGTGACCTCCTATGCACGAGCCGAGCGAGCGTAGCGAGCGGTGCCGCGGCAGCGGCCGGCGAGTGCCAGAAACGACTTGCATTAATAGAAAAAAGAGATTGTTTTTAGTAGGTTACCCGGAACTGAACTATTTAGTTTAGGATAATTACTTATTTAAAAAAAAATTGGTTATTATTATATATTTGGATCATTTGATTTTGCGTAAAAACTGTTATTCCAACTGAAATATTTGACTAAATAAAAAATGTTAAAAGTACTAAACAAGTTGGTAAACAAGTTATAGTTTAAACGTTCACTTCCCAAACATTAGGTTTGCGTTACAATTTTTTGTGAATAGATTTTTTGCTAAGTTCATTTGGCAAATGAAATTATGCGAAAAATTTTTTGGGAAATGAAAATTTGTCAAATTCCTTTCGGTCAAACAAGGGAGGGAGACCCTTCCAGAACATCTAGTCCAACTTTGTTTAAACCATTGGCAACTTAAATAAAGTCAGTCACATCATTGAAATAAAATAATTAATATATTTAAAATTATATAAATAAGAAAAAAATAATTAAGAAATAAAAAAAAAAGAAATGAAAAAAGAATGGCATTAAGTCCGCCTATGTAATTTTGTGGTTGAAGTGTTAAATAAATAAATAATATAAATTATAGTCTAATAGTTAAAATCATTAAATAATCAATTATTTCCAGTGCAAGGGAAGCCAATGTAAAGCTTTGGTATGTATGCTTGGATTCGTCATATTATTTTCTAATGATTTTTCACTAGAAAAAAATAATATAACTTACATGTATTGTGGGTGGGTAACTTAAATATTGTGTAACGGTATTGGAGAATCGTGGTCCGTCAGCCATGGACGGCAGAATTATACGTGACACGACGATAATATCGCCGCGATTCTCTCGCTCGTGGAGACAGCCCCATTGGCATCAAGTGAGCAGTGCGGCCGGATGTAAAAATTCTAGAACGTTCGTTTCACTTTGCAACTTGCAAGGCGACTCGTTAGACTCCAAGAGCTAAGCAAGCCATCTGTGGGTGCGTATGTAGCCTAAAAAGACGCTAATTTATTTTTTAAAAAAGTGCGAGTCGGACTCGCGCTGGAAAGGTTCCATACAGCCCAGTTTAATTTTTTAATAATTTTTTTTTGTTATAGCGGCAACAGAAATACACGTTCTGTGAAAATTTTAACTGTCTACCTATTACGGGTCATGAGACACAGCCCGCTGACAGACAGACGGACGGACGAACATCGGAAGCGCTTCAGTTAAAAATATCCCTTCAGCTATGAAACCCTTCAAAATTAAAAAAAAAAAAAAGCCTCCTTAAACACAGTAATATAAAAAAAAAACATTTAAAAATATAAAAAATAGTAGCCCACCGGCATCGGGAACAGGGTCCGATCTACCAGTGGTCAGGACTCTTGAAAGAGGAACCTCCTAACGATACGCGCCGTGTCCAGAAGTACTGCTTTCTGAATCAAGCCCTTGATCCAGCTGCCATATACACCATTATTTTTAGTTTAAGATTTCCCAAATAATTGTATAATCCTACTGTTTGAAATTATTGCAGGCTATCGGTGTAGATTCAGTGGCTTTGGTAAGAACATGTTCAAATCTCCATCATCTCATGAAACATCATCATCATCAGCCTAGCCTTTTCCCAACTATGTTAGGGTCGGCTTCCAGTCTAACCGGATGCAGCTGAATACCAGTATTTTACATGGAGCGACTGCCTATCTGACCTCCACAACCCAGTTAGTACTAGGTAATACGATACCCCTTGGTAAGACTGGTTGTCAGACTTTTTGGTCCACTGACAACCTATAACGACTGTCAAAGATCAACAAATGACAGCCGGGACTAACGGCTTAACGTGCTTTCCGAGGCACGGAGGAAACTCGGTATGTAATGGGTGGTCACCCATCCACAGACCAACCTAGGTAAGCATGGCTTAACCTAAAGATCGACCCGAGCGGCTGTTATTGTTTAGCCACGAGCTCCTCAAATCATCAATCATCTCATGAAACGAAAGTCGAAAAACAGCAAGTACTACCTAACGTGCCAAGCCGACCATGTGTGGCCTGTCACTGACTTGAGTCCTAAATGAACTTAACAGATTAGTACTGTTGCTATAAAACTTCACACAATATTACTATTAATACTAACGGGATATTTACTATGTTATATGTGTAGAGCAGCGGTGGCCCAGTGGTGGTGGCTCCGACTTACAAACAGTAAGTCGTGGGTTCGAACTCAGGCAGGCGCATTACTTTGTGTAATTTATTTCATCACCATTGCTCTCAAAAACGGTGAAGGAAAACATCGTGAGGAAACCGGCATGTCTTAGAACAAAAAATTCGAAGACATGTGACATCTACCAACCCGCACTGGGCCCGCGTGGTGGATTATAGCCCATTCCCTCTCATAGAGAGGAGGCCGGTGTCCCAGCAGTGGGAACATTATAGGCTGATTATGCTTATGCTTAACGGGATATTTACTATGTTTACTGTTTTCTATGAGTTCCCGATATTTCGGCGCTGTCGCAAGCACCATGATCACGGATAATCCCGTTAGTATTAATAGTAATGTTAGTGACCATGATAGTTTAAAATCTTATTTCACACAATATTATTTTTAAACAAAACGTAAACATCGCACCTGGTGGCCTAGCATGACGTCTTAAAGCAGCGGTTATTCCAGTGTGGGAAAGAGATGGCGCTAGACGAACTGTATAGCTCTGTCTCTTTCCCACACCGGAATAACTTCTGCTATGACGTCTTAAAGCAGGAGTAATTCCAGTATGGGAAAGAGATGGCGCTAGACGACCTGTATAGCTCTGTCTCTTTCCCACACCGGAATAACTTCTGCTATGACGTCTTAAAGCAGGAGTAATTCCAGTATGGGAAAGAGATGGCGCTAGACGACCTGTATAGCTCTGTCTCTTTCCCACACTGGAATAACTTCTGCTATGACGTCTTAAAGCAGGAGTAATTCAAGTATGGGAAAGAGATGGCGCTAGACGACCTGTATAGCTCTGTCTCTTTCCCACACCGGAATAACTTCTGCTATGACGTCTTAAAGCAGGAGTAATTCCAGTATGGGAAAGAGATGGCGCTAGACGACCTGTATAGCTCTGACTCTTTCCCACACTGGAATAACTTCTGCTATGACGTCTTAAAGCAGGAGTAATTCCAGTATGGGAAAGAGATGGCGCTAGACGATCTGTATAGCTCTGTCTCTTTCTCTCTCTTCTGGAAGATCGATTCAGATCGAGCATCCCTAGTCCATAGCCATAGACAATAAGTATTATTGTGATAAAATAAGATATTTCCTTCCGTTTACCAAATGTTTAATTACTTCCCAGGACGTATTATTACGATCGATCGATCGAAAAAGATCACCCTGTGTACGTTTAAGTCCCATGTAACAGCCGGTAGCCCCATTAACAGGGCACAAACCAGACTCCATGACTGCCACTGAGAAAGCCCTGAGGCAAACTACTATAGCCCAACCTGGGAATCGAACCCAGGACCCACGCTCCGCAGTCCTCATGCCTACTATATCAACGAGGAAGTTGCATTTTTCTTATTTCAGTGCGCAGGAGCACAATGTCAGTCGCAGGTAAGTGAATTATACAATAAGTAAGTTCAAGACATTATAAAAGGGTGTAAAAACACACTCACTCACTCACGAAGCCACTTCACACACACACTCACTCACGAAGCCACTTCACACACACACTCACTCACTTATCGAAGCTGTGAAGGTACTTGTTCTTTTTGATCTGGACCATACCTGGGAACCTGCTACTACGGAGATATTGGAGGTCAAAGTTCCAACTTTTTCACAAGCTTTTTTTTTCAAAAACAAATTATAAATGACCCCTGTACTATGCAATGCATGATCTATCAGCACAATGTTTTGTGAGCGTTACATTGGACGCTGCAGTAAACCGTGATGTTTCACTTTGGAAAAAAAGTCGTTTCCCAGCAATATTTTTTGAGCAGTGTTACTTAGTTTGAGGTAGTTACAGAATTCTTGGTTGACGGCTTCGTGAAGTGTCAGTTTACGTCCTGTATACCTACATAAAGGGCGTAACAAGACCCTTAACGAAGCCGAAAGGCACTTGTTCTCCCCGTCTTTGCGATAATTTTTTTGTTCTAGACCATACCTGGGAACCTTCTAGTTACGGAGATATTGGGGATAAAAGTTCCAACATTTTCACACGTTTTTTTTTTTTTTTAAATTATGTTTTTAATGGAATATTTTTTACTATAAACAGCTCCACGACCCCCGTACTATTCAATCCATCCATCAGCACATTGCTTTGAGTGCGTTCCATCGAGTCCTACCGCATCACGTGATTTCAACCCCAAAAAACAAGTCGATTCCCAGCAATAATTTTTGCGTAAAGTTACTTAGTTTGATGTACAGAATGCTTGGTTGACGGCTTCGTGGAGGGTCTGTTCACACCCTGTATGTATCATGTCACGTTGGTTCATTTTAGTTGGTCAATTATTTTTTTAATTTTTTGTAATACCTTTTTTCAGTGCCGCGATCTGGATTGTGTGGCAACGGTAATGTATTAATCTACATTTTGTTCCAAACTTAAGTGGCAGTGGGCAGGGCACATTGCTCGCAGAACGGATGGCCGTTTGGGCCGAAAAGTTCTGGAGTGGCGATCGTGAACCGGAAGACGTTGCGTTGGAAGGCCTCCCACTAGGTGGACCGATGACCTGGTGTAGGTTGCAGGGATCCGCTGGGTGCGAGTCGCACGGGACCGGTCAATGTGGCGACACTTGGGGGAGTCCTATGTCCAGCAGTGGATGTCTTTCGGCTGACATGATGATTACATTTTGTTCTTAGCGTGTCGATGGCAAAGAAACTTTATAAATATATAGTCGTGAGGTCATCAAGTGCGCAGGAGTGTTGGCATGCGGCGCAAGATCTGTGAGTCTGTGGGTCCGAAATGTCAAAGTGTGTTCAAGTCAGGAGTGTTCATGCAGTGAGCAAATAGCCGCCATGTGTCGCCTGACGGCTTCCATATCCTTTTGGGCACCGCTTTGTATTCTTAACGAGTTCAAACAACAGGTCGACGATAAAAGCGGGGCTAGCTACTAAATAAAAAAAAGTTAGAGCCCAAATTAAATCGGATTATAAAAAAATACCTTAGCGGTAAAATGCTCATAGCGCGCACACTATTGGGTTAAAAAAATATAATCCAGCAACCTTAGTTGCTCCACCGTTTTCTAGCTACTGTTTCACTTTAACCTTTTGACTGCCACAGTCACATATACGTGACAAGAAAGCGCGTGCCCTGTACGCCAAAAGACACAAATATGTGAAAAAATGGCTGGTGAAATTGTGGCTTGGCGTGGAGGACACGCGCGTGCGTTTATGCTCTGGCGGTGAAAAGGTTCAAAGTGGATTACTGGTAGGGTGACCAGATCTGATTTCTGTGTAAATCTAGAGTTTTTCTATGATATCTGGGGTAAATTCCGCACTTCCTGCATTTGCATAGTTATGCGGGCTCCCAGATGCAGCATCCTGTTTGGATTGCATGCAGCTTGGATTTATTTGCGGAATCAAACTGAATAATTGGAGTTAAAATACCCTTAACGTAGCCGCCAGGCACTTGTTCTCCCATCATTCCAATATTTTTTATGTTTCTGAACCATAACTGGTAACCTTCTAGTTACGGAAATATTCGAAGGACGTAGTTCACACTTTTCACTTTTTTTTTTTAAATATTACTTTTTAACATTATAACTTTACTATAAATACCTCCATGGTCCGTTTACTATGCAATGCAGTCATCAGCACAATGTTTTGAGTGCCTTACATTAATTTTTAGCTGATTTTTCACCCCAAAAAAGCCGTTTCCCAGCAATATTGATGGACAGAATGCTTGGTGACGGCTTCGTGAAGGGCCTGCTTACCCCTTGTATTTTGCATACCGTTTAATTACTTTAGAAAGATTATAATTCTTATTTGATATTTAACAGTGCGAAGGATCAACTTGCGATGCAAAAGTAAGTTACACATTTTTTGTGAGTTTTAAGCCAAATTCCGACCTTAGTAGCGGATGAGCAGTATATCTTTATTATTATTATTTATTTATTATTATTTATTTATTATACATTAGTAGTATTTATTTATTATACATTAGTAGCGGATGAGCAGTATATCTTTATTATTATTTTTATTATTTATTTATTATACATTAGTAGTATTTATTTATTATACATTAGTACCGGATGAGCAGTATATCTTTATTATTATTTTTATTTCAGTGCTCCGGCGAAACTTGTACCACAGCAGTAAGTAACACAACTCTACTTTTAGCTTATTTCTTGTTGAGGTCGTGGACACAACCTTACCCAGCGTCACAGAAGCTCCTAGCAAGATGCGGACGTTGGACGTTAAGGGGCTCCGCTCACGGTGACTTTTTCTAGCGATGCTGTCGCGCGTCTACAAAACGTTTAGTCGCGTTTACATCTTTTCTAGATGTAAACGCGCGTCTGCATCGCTACTGTATTGACGCAAACGTCACTTGTAACGTGACATATAGTGGTGACGCGCGGGCCTTAAAGAAGACACAGTTGGAATCAATTAGTAGAACGGAACTTGATAAGATAACATAACATAACATTACGCCTGTAATTCCCGATGAGCTTGGCAGCGGTGTACAGTCGCGAGCATCAATATGTAAACACTTAACAACTTTCAAAAGCGGTTTTTTCCTACTATTCGGATTAAAATTTCATGTTGTTACAAACATAGTATTCTGGAACTCGTATATTTATGAAAAAGATCCTATCTCCAAGTAACAATCGTTATTTCTCTCGAACATTATTTTTAAATTTAGGAAAGTGTATATTGGTGCTCGTGACTGTACCTAAATAGTACACCCACATTTCGCCAGTTATGTTTAAGTCCCATTTTATATGTGGCGAGCTTATGAGCTTATCAATCGGGCACAATTTCAGACTCCGTGGTGCTACTGGAAAATTCCTAATGAAAAAACCCAATACCATTGGCCCGTCTCGGGAATCGAACCCAGGACCTCATGCTCAGCAGTCGCGATTGCGACCCCTAGACCAGCGAGGCAGTTTAATAAGATAAGATATAGTTATTTGCTCAAACATGTGTACACATACAATAATAATAAAGTTGTAGTGCCATATATTCAATGTTGACATAGTAATGAATAAAAAATTAACTTTAATTTGAAGTGAATTTAGCATAGAGATTGCGGGCATTCGGAATTTTTTCATACAAACATCATCAATTGCATCAAAAACATAGTCGATTTGGTTTTTAAAAAGAAGTAAAAAGTATTGGATTACGATTTTATTCGTCTTGTCGTAAACGTACCGTCGTCGTGTCGTAATGTGTTTGGAATGGAGCAAAAAATTATAAATTTCAAAAATATTCATGTTAAAAGTGGAAAATGAACTTCTAATTTAATCTATGTCTGCGTAATTTGAAGAAAAAAGTACTTGATTTTATTACCTTTATTTTTAACAGGCGAAAGGAGCTCAATCCTCAGCTAAAGTAAGTTTTTCAATGAATTTCTGGTCATAAATCAGTAGTAAGAAGCTGGATATTGGATATTGATAGCCACCTCGGACTGCGATGGTATGTCGCTCTCTTTTTCATGTCCACACAGCTGTCCCTACACTTTATAAATCATGCCTATAATAGGAGGAGGAGCTCGTGGCTAAATAATAAACAGCCGCTCGGATCGATCTTTAGGTTAAGCCGTGCTTGCCTAGGTTGGTCTGTGGATGGGTGACCACCCATTACATACCGAGTTTCCTCCGTACCTCGGAAAGCACGTTAAGCCGTTGGTCCCGGCTGTCATTTGTAGATCTTTGACAGTCGTTAGGTAGTCAGTGGCCCAAAAAGTCTGACAACCAGTCTTACCAAGGGATATCGTATTATCCAGACACAGGGGTTCACAAATATAGCAACTATAAAGGTGTTGTATGATGCGCTGGTAAGGAGTCACCTCGAGCACAGTGCACTCATTTGGGCTCCACATGAATTGAAATACAGCGTCATGATGGAACGTGTTCAAAACAAATTCTTGAGACACTTGTATTTTAAATTATATGGAGTATACCCTTTTTACCCTCTGATGTACCCTACACTATTCGTAATGGGTATGGTAGGGTACAATCAGCTGGTTGTACGGCGCGAGTTCGCTCTGGTTGAGTACATAATTAAACTACTCCGCGGAATACAAAATAATCCGGGAGTACTACAGCGGTTTAGTATTTGTGTACCAGACCGTTACGTGTGGAGGCGACGGCGTCCACCACTGTTACTGGTACCGCCAGCGAGGACCAACTTACTGGCGAAAACACCTTTAACCCGAGCAATACACACTATAAATAAAATTCACATACAACTTGACGTATTTACTTGTACTAGGAGTGAACTCGCAAGGGTACTATTATGTATATTATGCTACACATAAGTGGTGATAGGCAAAATATATTTGTGTATTCTAAATAAATGTGTTGTGCTGTGTCTTGAATGTTAATAAGTTATATAATGGTTGTTCTGTGTTATTTTTATTGTTATTGTGTATAAGATTTATATAATTTAGGTTATGTAGTAAGTATATATGTTGTAGAGGTTCCTTATTAGGTAAATTTAATATTGTAAATATATAAATACCACACCATCGCATTAGGTTAATCCTGTTATGATGGTTGTAAGGGTAATTGTAAATAAATAAATAAATAAATAAATAAATAAATAAATAAATCTGGGTTGTGGAGGTCAGATAGGCAGTCGCTCCATGTAAAATACAGGTATTCAGCTGCATCCGGTTAGACTGGAAGCCGACCCCAACATAGTTGGGAAAAGGCTAGGCAGATGATGAATAACAACAAACATAACGAAAACATTATTTCACACAACAAACATTATTATACACACACACTTAAAAATAACGGTAGAACTTACATTGTAACAAACATTATTTTTACGTATACCTACTACTAAAACTATGGATCATTCATTGTGTTGTGTATTGTGTCTGTGTTGTTTGAATTTATAATCCCCAAAGCGTTAATCAGAGGTGTGCCCAATAGTACACCCACATTCTGCCTGTTTTAGACAACATTAGTTTTAGTATATGCGAAACCTGAAACACGTATATTTTTATGTAAAGAATCTATGTACAAAATTTCAAAACTATCATAAAAAATCACAAAGTTATTAGTTGTTGTGTGTTTTGATAGAATTTTAATTGAGTTGAGTGAATTTTAATTGTATGTTATTGTATTTGAGTCAATTTTATGCGTATTGTAATTTATTTTATTTTCTCTAAATTGTATGTTTGCTATAAATATTTGTTTGAATTGTGATTATACTGTGATAAATGGCGATGGGTGTAATTACCTGAATAAATGAATTTCATAATAATAATAATAATAAGCTTATTCTGTTACCTGGTTGTCCGCACAAAAAAGTGGTCACCACGCGTCGTAGCCGCGCGTGCGCCTCCAGCGTCGTCTTTAGCTCATTGATAATAATAATTTGGCAGTAGGTACCTAAATGATTTAGATAGGTACTTAGTGTCCCTGGGTGTCCAACTTGTAACCTTTTCTAAATATTTTTGGGACAAAATTTAACATGGCTTAAAAATTATTGGAATCGATTCAGTTACTAATTCTGAACAAACTATATTCAGGTTTCGCATATACTATAAATAATTTTGTATAAGTCCCACTTATAAGGGGCGAGCCTATTATCATCAACCTAGCGAATATCCAGACCCCACACAAAGAACCTCAAGCGGTGTAAATATGTATAGTAGCGTCAGTGGAAATCATATTTTCGAGCCGTTTTGGGTTGAAAATCTGAGGCCGTGGGGTCCGAACGCTCTCAGCTTTTTTACCCAACTGACGAGGGTAATGTTTGAACAAATATATAAACGCCTAGGTGACGCTTCCCGTGACCCAAGGGCTAGCTTTTACCTTGGCCAGAGGCTAAGCGTTGCCATACAACGTGGCAACGCCGCCAGCCATGTGGGCACATTAGCAGCTGACAGCGTTGAGGAATCGTTTTGAATGTCCTGCTATAGTTTTTTGTTAATTTTATGATTTCTTATCGTAAAAATGTTAACTACATGTTTTGAACACATGTAGCTGCATACTGCTGCGTGTTGTTGCTACATATTTTAAAATTATAATTATTTTTTTTTACTATTTTTAATTTTTATTGTTTAATTTTTTTTAAAGTTAGTGACCATGATAGTTTAAAATCTTGTATTAAAATTAGTTTTTCCTATCAGAAATTTACCTTAAAAACACTGTCTTTTTTTTAATTTTAGTGCGGGGGAATGCGCTGCGTATCTTCTGTAAGTCCCTAAGCTTTTTTTACACACAAAGCACACAATTATAATTATCACAAGCATTAAAATAAAATAATTTCATTAATTGTTGTAATTCGCGACAGGGAATATACATACAGGGTGTAAACAGACCCTTCACGTAGCCGTCAACCAAGCATTCTGTACATCAAACTAAGTAACTTAACGCAAAAATTTTTGCTGGGAATCGACTTTTTTTGGGGGTGAAAAATCACGTTTTATGATAGGACTCGATGGAAAGCACTCAAAGCATTGTGCTGATGGATGGATTGAATAGTACGGGGGTCGCGGAGGTGTGTAAAAAATCTTACATTAAACACATGTATTTAAAAAAAAAAACTTGTGATAAAGTTGGAACTTTAACCCCTAATATCTCCGTAAATAGAAGGTTCCCAGGTATAGTCTAGAACAAAAAAATTACCGCAAAGACGGGGAGAACAAGTGCCTTTTGGATATGTTAAGGGTCTATTTACACCCTTTATATATTTTTTTCACTTAAATCAATAAAATAAAATACACATGGCGCAACATCTAATTATACATTTTCAGTATAACATGGCTTAGCTTTGTATAGATTTCACGTACAATGAGAGATCCGCATAAACTGGTTTTTTATAGCTAGATTGGTCGTGGTGCGTACTATCAAACCAAGAAAAGTATTAAAAGTGTCTAAACACACTGTGCCGAAGTTACGCGACCGAAGTTCGGTGGCTGATTTTACGTTCCGACGTATTCGGCTGATATGACATACCATAAGTGCCGAACTTACGCGGCAGAAATTCAGTTCCGCAACTTTGTGTGTGTATTCGGTGTCTCGAGTGCTGTCGGGCGGCTCCCCGCCCCCGGATCTTCGTCGGCAATCGAACCGAACTTCGGTCGCGTAGTGTGCTCACAGAATAAGTTGCCGCTGAACTTACGCCCGACAGAAGTTAGGCTGTACGCTATGACGCGACGTAATTTAGGAATAGTGTGTCGTCAGTAATTCAAATAGCATTGCAGGCGTAATTGTGCTGAACTTCGGTTGCGTAATTTCGACACTAACATTAGGCTAAGTCATACTGCTACTAACATAATATGGATTTTTGATCTGAAATAAAATATTTGAATTGAATTGAATAGTGTGTTTAGATATTAAGAGCTAATTTCAATCGAATGCTTGTCGTTTAAAAAAAAATAAACTCCTACAAATTTCTACTACAGTTCAAACGTTCGAATGTGACGGTCATAATGTGATGTCATTTACCTCTATCTGCTTTGTCTACATCAAGATGTGATGTTTGCCCTTAAGAGCGTTTATACAGAAAGTGTGCAACGTCGCAAATAGCTGTCAAATATTTCGCGGTTTGATTAATTTGGCAATATTACTTTAAGTAAGTTATATATAAGTCAATATTTCAGAACAACATACATCGTATAAAAATTTAGTAAAATTAAAAAATACCATTAAAACATTACAAATCGAAAAACATGTCAAAGATGGAATAACAAATTCAAAAACGATATTAGTCCACATTCAATTTAAAATAATTATTAACAATTATGTCATCTAATTTCTGTGAATGTAAATAGTAAACAAAAAATAATAATAAAAATGGAATGTCAAAACAAGTTGTTATAAAAATGTCAGTAATAATCATCAGTAATATAGCATGTCATCTAATTTTAAAAAACAATAGTAAAAAATGGAATGTCAAAAATAAAATTTATAATTATTACAAGAGATAATTTGTCATTTAATAATCAGTGAGTAATATAATAAACAAAATATATATTATATAAATGTCATTGTTAAATATAAAAAATTAAAAATAATAATAATCAACACACCATTTAAAGTAATGTACGGAAATAAGATACTAAGTACGGAAATAAGAAATAACTAGTCAATCTCTTTTTAGTTCCTACTAGTTTATGCCAGCGACTCCACCCGCGTGTAATTCGGTAGTTGACCCACGGTATCGTCCTATCGAGATGAAAGTATTCTATGTGTTAATCGAGATTATAAACTATCTGCGTGCCAAATTACATCCAAATCCGTTCAGTAGTTTTTACGTGATAGAGTAACAAACATCTACCCTCAAAAACTTTCGCATTTATAGTTAACGATATTATAAATACAAAGAGGTAGATATCGCACTAGAGCACGCGCAAATTGTTGCAGACAAATTCAGACAATTGTCGTAATTTAAGTACTTCAAGCGCAATAGCTATCTTTTTCTGCATCATAAGTTCCTTATTATCTATCTCAGTCGTAACAACGCAATGATATTTGAATGCCGCACAGTATGAACGTAGCGTATCTGTCTTTATAATATCATTTAAGAAAATACTTTTTACAGACATCTGGACACGAAACAGAGTCAAAGGTAATTTTATAATTTTTTTTTAAAAACCGTTTACATGAGCCATTTCTTTTTATCAAGCAAAGCTGATGTCGACTCTGCAACCTGAATTTGTGTTTTAGCATGTAGTACCGCGCTTAAAGACATTCGATCACTTTTCAACCTTAGTACTCAGGGCATTAGGGTGAAAAATGGTCCACCGTCCACCGTGAGTGAACTCGTATTCATAAAAAAATGTTTCTTTGGGAAAGTTGTTTGTTATCATGAGTATAATCACGTGTTTATGTATCGGTCACTAATTACCAGTCACCCTATACAACATTATTTTTAGTATATGCGAAACCTGAAACACGTGTTTAGTATTTTTATGTAAAGAATCTATGTACAAAATTTCAAAACTGTATCATGAAAAATCACAAAGTTATAAGCTTGTTCTGTTACCTGGTTGTCCGCACAAAATCGTGGTCACCACGCAGCGCGCCCGCGCGCCTCCCTCCAAAGTCGTCTTGAGCTCATTGATAAACATAATTTGGCAGTAGGTACCTAAATTATTGCGATAGGTGCTTAATGTCGTTCGGTGTTCAACTTGTAACTTTTAAAAAATATATTTTTGGGACAAAAATACCATGGTTTAAAAATTATTGGAATCGATTCAGTTACTTATTCTGAGCAAACTATATTCAGGTGTCGAATATACTAAAAATAATGCTGTATATAGGGCTTATGGTACCACCGCAGCTGGTGTTTTTGAATAAATTAATCGTATCTCACCCTGTTTGTCACGAGGCTCCGTCTTGTTGAAATCATTAATGTACTTACAACACGTCACGACACGGCACAACCATGTCACGAAAAGTTTGTAATCATGCCTCTGGACCGAGCCCACTACAGTTGACTGTACGTTCCCCACCTTTGAAAAAAAAAAAACCCTTTAATTACCCACTACCGTTAACCGTCAGTTACCTCAGTAAATGGGAGGAATTTGTATGTGGGTTGGTACATTTTGGCAGAACTACGCTCAAGTAACAGAGATGAAAAATGTCTTTCATGACAATAATTTTGTGTGATTTTTAATTACAGTGTGAAGGAAAATCTTGTAAAGCGAGTGTGAGAATACAAACTATTTTTATTTTCAAATAATTTATCTTTCGAATTAAGTTTTTTAACGTCAATACTCTTAGGGCCTTATCATACTAGCGGTTTGTGAACGGCTGCGGGCGCGCAGCGAACACGGTACGGCTGCACAGGCAGCGAGGACGTAGCGGACGCGTGAAAAATGCGCAACGTTTTCGTCACGGGTTTGTAGCGAGTTAAAAGTTGGATTCCGACGAGGAGACACTGCTGTTGGCTTTGTTACTTCGAAGAAAACGAAAACGAAAGTTTCGAAGAATTTGAGATCCATTGTCCGCAACGAATTCGCTGCGCATGCGCGGCGTGTTCGTTGCGGGGCCGCTCCGCTTTGAGGACGCTCGCAATCCGCTGGTATGATAAGACCCTAAAAGTCAATATTACTTATGACTGTCAATATTTATGTAATACTGACAATAATGTATGTATTATTTTGCTCTTCCAGTGCGCAGGAAACACATGTGTTGCCAAAGTAAGACGTTTCCTCTACAGTCGTTTAGAAATTCTTTTATCTCTGATAGCAACAACTCAAAATCATCCTTATTGCAATCGAAATAAAAATCGCAGTAGATTTTTCACACTTGTCACTGCGACCTAAAGCGCAGGCCACACCGCCAGCATACTTTGTTCGTATCTTTCGATAGTTCGCGGTGTGAACCAAAGTATGAAAAGAGGTGAAACGACGCGTCGTTCGCGTCGCTAGTCCGCCCGCCAGCTGGCGGTGTGGCCTGCGCTTTATAGCCACGAGTGTTTTAGGATTCTTCTAGTTTTTAGGATTCATAGCCAAGAAACGTCTGTCATCATCATCTGCGTAGCCTTTTCCCAACTATGTTGGGGTCGGCCTCCTATCTAACAGCACCATGCAGCTGAATACCAGTATTTTACATGGAGCGACTGGCTATCTGACCTCCACAACCCAGTTAGTACTGGATAATACGATACCCCTTGGTAAGACTGGTTGTCAGACTTTTTGGGCACTGATTACCTAACGACTGTTAAAGATCTACAAATGACACCCGGGACCAACGGCTTAACGTGCTTTCCGAGGCACGGAGGAAACTCGGTACGTACTGGGTGGTCACCCATCCACAGACCAACCTAGGCAAGCACAGCTTGACCTAAAGATCAACCCGGGCGGCTGGTATAATTTTGCCAAGAAACGTCTGTGTATCAAAATGACTTATTTTTTAATTTTTTTTCTAGTGCAGCGGATACAATTGTATATCTGTGGTAAATATATTTAACTAGCTTATCCTACGGCTTCGCCCGCTTGGTGTTCGGTAATTATCTCTCGGGACCGAGAGAAAGAGTAACAAATATCCATTCAGATGTATGGATGTTTCACACACACACGCTAACTTTCACATCTATACTTCTATACTTTAATATTATAAAGCTGAAGAGTTTGTTTGTTTGGTTGAACGCCCTAATCTCAAGACCTACCGGTTCGAATTGAAATATTCTTTTAGTGTTGGATAGTCAATTTATCGAGGAAGGCTATATGCTATATACCATCACGCTACGACCAATAGGAGCCCAGCAAAAATAAAACACCTCAGAAGCGGCGGGTGAAACCGCGGGGCACAGCTAGTTTATAATAAAACTAGCGACCTGCCCCGGCTTCGTAGGGGCGCAATATATACATAAAAACCTTCCCCTTGAATCACTCTATCTATTAAAAAAACTGCACCAAAATCCGTTGCGTAGTTTTAAAGATCAAAGCATACATAGGGACAGACAGACAGCGGGAACCGACTTTGTTTTATACTATGTAGTTATGAGAAAGTGTAAGATAATTACGATGAGGAAGAATGAAGTGCACGCGACAAGAAAATCTTAATCGCTCAATTTGATATCACAAAATGACGCTGATTATGGCTAAAAGCTTTTTGAGATAATCATCAACATTCTCTTGCCCTAATCCCATTGTATTTGGAATCGGAGCTTAATGTCTTCTCAACCCACAGTGCACTACATAGCAATAGTATTTTTTGTATGGGCATAAAAATATATAATAAGTTACCCATAGACATTAAGAGCATTCATTTAATTGGTATTTTTAAAAGAAAGCTAAAAGACTTCTTGATTAAAAAGGCATATTACTCTGTACTCCAAATATACACCATGACTTTTTAGTTGTCTTACAACGGCAGCCCACTTCATGTATCCAATGACTACTAAACATTCATAAAATAAAAAATAGGTATTTATGAGATTTTAATAATTTAAAAATAAAATATTATTCAGTGTTATGACGCATGACGTTTTATGCCGGGTACATTGAGTGGACCACCTTTGTAAGACGATTAAAAAGTCACGGTGTATTGGAAAAGAATAAGAGTATGTCCATTATGGCTGGTTTATGGTTTTAAATAGTGTTTTTACATTTTTTTACAGTGCCAAGGAATAGAATGCGTGGCATCGGTACTTATCATATACTTCCTTTATTTATTCCTATACACATCTATAATTTTTTTACAGATCTATTAAATATTCCTTTAAAATAGTAGCCAACAGTTCCGTATGGTGTCGGACGTAAAAGAATAGCACCATCCCATATCTTCCCGTGGGTGTCGTAAGAGGCGACTAAGGGACTTACCAGAGAATGGGCAGCAGCGTTCTCTGCGGTTTCTAACAACCGTACTGCGATCGCCAACCCGCCTGCCAAGCGTGGCGATTATGGCAAAACCCCCCCAATGATGAGCGCAACAAAGAAATGGCCCCTAGTACCCGGCAGCCCGTCTACCCTCGACTATGGCCGTAACCTCGACCGCTAGGTCGAGGTTACGGCGCGGCAAGGGGTGCGAAGAATCTCCGGACGGGATCAGGCTGCCTATACCGACGACTTGACCTGGCAACATATAACACGCGTACACTCCGGACCGACGAGAAGATAACGGAACTCGAAGAGGAATTGAGCAGGCTGCGATGGAGTATTGTGGGATTATCTGAAGTCCGAAGAGAGGGGGAGGATACGATAATCCTGAAATCCGGCAACCTGCTCTATTTCCGAGAGGGTGACCGGCAGTCCCAGGGTGGTGTTGGGTTTATCGTCCACAAGTCCCTCGTGAATAACGTGGTGAAGATCGAGAGTGTGTCGACCAGGGTGGCGTACCTTATACTCAGAATATCCTCAAGATATTCGCTGAAGGTCATACAGGTGTACGCCCCGACCTCGGCACACCCCGACGACGAAGTGGAGACCATGTATGAGGATATTTCTAAAGCCCTGCATGGTCTCAAAACTCACTTCACCGTTGTCATGGGGGACTTCAACGCGAAACTGGGCAAACGAGACGGGGATGAGCTGCAGGTGGGGCAATTTGGGGTTGGACGTCGGAACCACCGGGGTCACCAACTGGCTAGTTTTATGGAGAAGGAGGGCCTCTATATGATGAACTCCTTCTTCAGAAAGCGTGAGCACAGGAAGTGGACCTGGCAGAGTCCCGATGGTGCAACTAAAAATGAGATTGACTTCATCATGTCAACCAAGAAGCAAATGTTCAATGATGTCTCTGTGATCAATTCGGTGAAAACCGGGAGCGATCACCGCATGGTAAGAGGCACATTGAACATCAATATAAAGCTTGAAAGGTCTCGACTGATGAAGTCTACGCTCCGTCCAGCACAAATCCAGATCCAAAACCCCGAGAGCTTTCAGCTTGAACTCCAGAATCGTTTCGAGTGCCTAGGAAGCTCAGTGGACGAATGCAACGATGGGTTCGTGGAAACTGTCCATACGACTGGGTCTAAGTTCTTCAAGACACGTCGTGCACAGAAGAACAAAAAACTCTCTGATCATACTCTCGAGCTCATGAAGGAGCGGCGCGAGATGATCCTGCAGTCTTCAGACGAGGCGTGGAAATACCGGCAGCTCAATAGACGGATCTCTAAATCCTTGAAACGCGACCTCCGCCGCTTTAATACCGAGCGTATTAAAGACGCTATTGAGCGGAACAAAGGCTCCAAGGTATTTTCAAGAGATCTGGCTATTGGGCAGAGCCAGCTCACGAAACTGAAGACCGACGATGGCAGGATCGTATCCGCCAAACCGGAGCTGCTGAGGGAGATCGAGAGTTTTTATGGGCAGTTGTACACTTCAACTAGCAAACCCGTTGCAAATCTAGCTAACGACCCAAGAGCTAGACTGACCCGACACTATACCGAAGACATTCCGGATGTCAGCCTGTACGAGATTAGGATGGCTCTGAAACAGCTTAAAAACAACAAGGCACCGGGTGATGACGGAATTACGGCCGAACTCCTGAAGGCAGGTGGAAAACCGGTACTTAAGGCCCTTCAGAAGCTGTTTAATTCCGTCATACTCGAGGGGAAAACGCCGCAGGCGTGGTGCAGGGGTGTGGTGGTACTCTTCTTCAAAAAGGGCGACAATGCCCGGCTGAAGAACTATAGGCCCATCTCACTTCTAAGCCATGTCTACAAGCTGTTTTCAAGAGTCATCACGAATCGTCTCGCGCGCAGGTTTGACGATTTTCAGCCTCCCGAACAAGCCGGATTCCGAAAAGGCTTTAGCACCGTAGACCACATACATACGCTGCGCCAGGTTATACAGAAGACCGAAGAGTATAACCTGCCTCTCTGCTTGGCGTTTGTGGACTACGAGAAAGCCTTCGATTCGATCGAGACTTGGGCTGTACTGCAGTCTCTCCAACGGTGCCAAATCGACTATCGGTACATCGAGGTGCTGAAGAGTTTGTACAAAAACGCCACCATGTCAGTCCGACTTCAGGACCAGACCTCGGAACCTATCCTTCTGCAGCGAGGTGTGAGACAGGGAGACGTCATATCTCCGAAACTGTTCACCGCTGCACTGGAGGATGTCTTCAAGGTTCTGGACTGGAGAGGGCTAGGCATCAACGTCAATGGCGAGTACATCTCTCACCTTCGGTTTGCCGACGATATAGTGGTCATGGCTGAGACCATGGAGGACCTCAGTACAATGCTCGATGACCTCAGTAGCTCTTCCGAAAGAGTAGGTCTTAAAATGAACATGGACAAAACCAAAGTCATGTTGAATGCCCATGTAACACCCACTCCTATCAAGATCGGAGACTCTACACTCGAAGTTGTAGACGATTATGTCTACCTGGGACAAACGGTCCAGTTAGGTAGGTCCAACTTCGAGAAAGAGGTCAATCGTCGAATCCGACTCGGCTGGGCAGCGTTCGGGAAGTTGCGTGGTATCTTCTCGTCCAACTTACCGCAGTGTCTCAAGACGAAAGTCTATGACCAGTGTGTGTTGCCAGTGATTACATACGGGACCGAAACGTGGTCGCTCACAATGGGCCTCATCAGAAGGCTTAAAGTCACCCAAAGGGCAATGGAGAGGGCTATGCTCGGTGTTTCGTTGCGTGATCAAATCAGAAATGAGGAGATCCGCAAGAGAACCAAGGTTACCGACGTTGCCCGAAGAATAGCCAAACTTAAGTGGCAGTGGGCAGGGCACATTGCTCGCAGAACGGATGGCCGATGGGGCCGAAAAGTTCTGGAGTGGCGACCGCGAACCGGAAGACGCTGCGTTGGAAGGCCTCCCACTAGGTGGACCGATGACCTTGTAAAGGTTGCAGGGATCCGCTGGATGCGAGACGCACGGGACCGGTCAATGTGGCGACACTTGGGGAGGCCTATGTCCAGCAGTGGACGTCTTTTGGCTGAAATGATGATGATGATGAGTAGCCAACTGGTATCGAGAACAGGGTCCAAACTACCGGCGGTCAGGGCTCCAGAGGAAGGCACATCCTAACAATACGAATTTCTGAATCAAGCCCTTGATCCAGATGCCTAAGCAGTGCCTCCTCAGGTATTGGTCGAGGCTCTTCGCAATGAAGTCATTAGCTGACACGACTATCGGAATAATGATCCCTCACTGCACATCACATAACTCGATAACCTCGTTTGCCAAGTCAAGATATTTGATATATATAATATGTCGGATCCGGTCCTTGGTACGGACATAAAATGAATCGCAAGTACGCCAGTGGTGACATCACGCGACCTATTTACAAGTCTACCTACACACCACAGCGTGCTTCTACAGAGCCGTGATGTTTACAGCTCGAGGCGAGAACGACATTCAATGTCTGATCGCAGCGGAGTTGAGACGTCCCGGAACTGTACCAGATTCATTGTGCCCCGTGTTTTTGTGTTAAAATGTAATTTCAAGTAATTTGTTAGTTTAATAGAAACAGTGTATCGCACCCAGTGTGTTTTCATTGCACGAAACCCATCTTCTGTCCACATGATTACGAGTCTAACGGAATAAATCCTGACAACCCGACATATATACATAATTATGTATGTATAATACCGATTAACCTAACCTAACCGATTTCTGCTATACATAAATGGTTAATTTTAATTTATAATAATAAAAAATACTGTAATTAAAACACCTGGGTATGTTAAACTTCTTCATCAAGAAATCGAATCGTTACCGCATTAGGACATCACTAATTGATTAGTACCTACTCGAGCTATCAAAAGCTAAATAAATGGTTAGACGGAGTGTAGTTTTTCGTTGTTTCCCAAATGTACATAGTTCTGCTAAAATGAGCCAACCCACAACATCTTATTTATTCAGTTAAATACGTCCGACTCACAGATAACCTCCTCTAGATTCCGTATAGAAGGCATCTTATGCGCTCCGCACATCCATGAGTTAGCACAAATTTATGCTCGATGATGATGCGGGTATTTATTCTCTTCAGTGTCGACCAGACGTTAGAGCCGCAGTAACGCTAACAAATTTTGAAATGTTATTTATTTACGGAAAATTAATTTTAATGTTATACTTTTATAAAAAAGACTACCTATGCTGTTAAATGGTGTGGAGAATTATCCAGGACCTCGAGTTATAAAAGTCGACGTGTGAGTGACGTTACCTTAAAATAGCCAATTGGATTGCGTGTATTATTTCCCATAAGATTTTTTTTTTCACTTTAATTTTTGGGTACAATTTGTTCGAAACGTGAATGATGTCCGTTGATGTGGCTTGGTTCTTTGTTGCAGAACTACGCTCAAATGAAGTTTTTTTTTATTAAACTACATGTTTTATATTTGTTTTGTTCCAGTGTGAAGGCAACGGCTGTAAATTTTTTGAAGTAAATCGAGGACAACATACTGTTGGAGTAGGGGGTGTTAGTAACTTATTACTGTTTGAATTAAGCTTTGATGATATTTGTATGCTTTTCATCATCTTCCTGCCGTTGTCCCATGTCACTTGGGGTCGGCGCAACACGTTTTTTTCTTCTAATCTCTTTTTTCAACAGTCACGCTATCATTTACTCCTTTAACTTTCATATCTTTCCTCACACAATCCATCCTTCGTTTCTTTGGTCTTCCTCTCCCTCTCCATCCATCAAGTTTATATTCATCACTCTTTTAGTCGCATGCGTTTCGTCCCTTCTCATCACATGTCCATACCAAGACAGTCGATTCCCTTTCTACTTTATATTATGGTATTTGTATTTAACCTTTAGCTACTGAGGTGGCTTTAATTTCACGTAAACACTGACGTGGGGGCCTCAGAGTCCCGTACGTATATGTGCTTATATTTTAAAATCTTTAGGTTTTTTAGGGTTTAGTGTTTAATAATTAGCTTAAGTGGATATATTTAAATAAAATCAAATAATGTTTGTATAATTTATTGGTTTATAATTAACTATTATATCAAAGTTTAGAAAACACTTAGTAATTTTTGGCAAAAATCACATGAGGTCATAAATCACAAAGTTTTAATTAAAATTATTAAATATAAACAACAAATTAACTTATAATCTTAATTTTTAATAGTTTTTCTAGCAAAGGGCACATCAGTAATTATAATACTATAATGGGAACAAAAAATTACAGACATCAATAATATCGCAAATTACGCAAAATCCGGGCAAACTTGCTTGGCACATTGAAGGCATACATGTGTTTTGCATGCATAACATCTGTGAGTAGTTTTCCTTTGAAGCTTCAAAGGACATGTGTAGCACCTTCTTTTTTTCTTCTCCGTTAACTTCTTCGGCCTGCCAATGGCTAGAGTATTCACAATCTATCCACGACGTCACGGCTGTCTCAAATTTGTTGTTGCATGGCACTACGGTTCTTCTGTTTTTCGCTACATGTTGTTTATTATTATTACCGAGAGACCGTTGTGTCCCGGACGACGTACATACGGCGGCACATGAAGCTGTACATTTCCAGTATAACTTGGCCTCGCTTTGTATAGATTTCCTATACAATGAGAGATCCGCATAAACTGGTTATGTAAAGCTTGATTGGCCGTCGTGCGTACTGGGCTCTATATTCAAACTACTGCAAAAAAAAGACGATAACTAAATCAAAAGTATTTACAAAAAAAAAGTTACGTAAATACTGATGTGGGGTCTGAGAGGCCCACGAGAAATTTCAAAATGGATTTACTTACCGAAATTGCGCGTGGAAACACGCGCACAGCCGTTGACAGACTCGACGCAACTAAACTCGAAGGTACTAGAAGGTACACATGTGTCGTGCGCGAGGGAAGGGAGTAATTCAACAATTTTACTTTTTCAAGGCCTGAGAGGCCCCCACCTCAGTAGTTAAAGGTTAAGGATATTATAAGAGAATTGCAAAACACATTGATCATACATACAATGGCGGACCCAGAAGTACCCGACCTGACGTATCAATGCCGGTTATTGTTTGAAAATAATGTCTTTAGGAGAGAGTTCCAACCTCATAAAACTAAAAAGTAGTGTTTTTTTTTTTTTTTTTTTTTTTAACCGCCATTTATTATTTGTTTTGCGCTTATCATATAGTGAACACTGCCACTGAATTTTTGAGCATGGGAAAATTGGTTACCGTTACGTGATGCAAAACTTTCATTTGAAAAACTTCAGTCCGACCAATATCAAATACAATAGCTTACGGTGTTGATATTTTAAATGAAACCAATCCCATGCGATAACCGCCTCGTTTGAGCTGTTTTTTTTTTCAAAAAACTCCGTTGTTTCGATGGCCGCTTGGTCTCTGGTGTATAATAATAAATCCTAGTTTTATAAATAAGGAATAGGAGGGGTCCTAATATACTTCCATGTGGTACACCAAGATCATTAATTCTGCGTTCAGTATCAAAGTCCTCTATGCTGTTCGAATTATTGTAATATTTTGTTATTATTCTTCGTGATCTATCTTCTATTGCTTAAATATGATTCAAACCATTTTAGGGCAAGCCACTTTTTTCTAATTTGTTGATGGAAATAGAATGGTCAACATAGTGGAACGCTTTAAATCTAGAAATAGAGCAGTAGAAGAAATTTTATCGTTCGTACTGATTTTACCAACTTGAAAGTCACCGTTGTAAATTGATCCAAACCTGAATCCATGTTGTTCTCCAATACATCGTATTTGTTAATAAATACTCGCCCGATAAAATTGGTGTTCATGCAATGTTACAGGTTTCAGGTTGTCAATTTTTTTTCGTCTTTAAACCTTTTCTAGGTAAAGGCTTAATTACAGACAGTTTAAGCTATAATGTAAGCTAAAGGTTCTAATAACGTAAAGTAATGTTTTATCAAAATGGTCGAAGAAAATATTTAATTTAGAACTCGGTGTCCTGTAAACACACATTATATTAATAAGCGCATTGTTTTTAATTTCAATTTCACAAACTTCATACTGCTTCTCAATGCTTAATTCTTTTATCCTTTAATTCAATGAACTGAACAATCTTTTTAGTTAATGTACAAGTACCGCCTCGAGGTTGATCTGGGGGCTTAGACAAAGTAACAATTGCACTAAGTTCATAATTATGACCTAGCTCTCTTCCCGCTGAACTTCTTGATTTGTCGAAATATTCATATTCATATTCATTTATTTTGCATTCCATATTGTAAAAAAGATGTTACTAAGGGCTTAAAGCTAGGTACTTAAATATGGACCCTGTAAGGGCACGGCAAGGTAGGAGAGAGGAAGAGGGCTTTAATTTTACTATTAATTATTTGGTATACAAAAGTAACAATACTGAATCATAATTATAATTTAAAATTTGTCATTTAGATATTCATTAATAGTATAATAGCGTTTATATAATGAAAATTGTTGTAATTTATTTATGAATGGATTCAATCTTTGTACATTTTTAATAATTTCTGGTAATTTATTATAAACCTTCATTGACATGACTAGGGCACTTCTTGAGTGCATTTTTAGCTTAGAGCTTGGTATGTTTGTTGTTTGTTGCTTGGTGTGCTTAGGGTTTTCTTGCTTTGTTTCAGATGTCCACAGAAGTCCTTGATTTAAGCCTTGAAACCGATAAAACTAACAAAACAGATGATGGATATGGTGTATTTAAGTCTGAAGGAGTTATTGGGATTTACGGACTACAAAAAAATTACAATAAAACACATAAAGGTATCAACAGAGATGCTGATGATACGTCGAAGATCCACTACGAACTAGGTCTAAGGTTAAATGAAAAGTTGGAAGATAATTTAATTAATAAATTAAAACAATATCGTGACAATAACTTACCATCGTATATACTTCAGCTGCTGGCTGCTGGCTGAAATTAAATAAATTTTACTGAATATCAGCTTGTATTTTTTTTGTATTCTCTCAAATGATATATATCTGATAAATTCCGGTTGACGTTGACACAGGAACGTGGATTTGGGGAGCGGACTGTACCCAGCATTTGGTGATGGTGATGATAACACGACCGAGTAGTGAAGGGTCATCACAGCGTAGGAGGCGGAGGGCGCTGTGTGTGAGAGCTAACATGATTGCCCACAGGTTTAGGCGTGCCTCTAAGGAGGTCAAGCGCACTATAAAGGATGTAAATAGACCCTTAACACAAACGAAAGGCACTTGTTCTCCCCGTCTTTGCGATCATTTTTTTGTTCTAGACCATACCTGGGAACCTTCTAGTTACGGATATATTGGGGGTCAAAGTTCCAACTTTTTCATAAGTTTGTTTTTAAATACATGTTTTTAATGTAAGATTTACTTTACACACCTCCACGACCCCGTACTATTCAATCCATCCATCAGCACAATGCTTTGAGTGCTTTCCATCGAGTCCTACCATAAAACGTGATTAATTAACCCAAAAAAAAAGTCCATTCCCAGGAATAATTTTTGCGTAAAGTTACTTAGTGTGATGTACAGAATGCTTGGTTGACGGCTATGTGAAGGGTCTGTTTGCACCCTGTATTTAGTGTGTACTGCACGTCTTTTTACACGTATAGTCTGTGGGTTCATTATAACCACACAAACTGCATGATACGGCCGGTTACTTTTGATTATCTTCCGAAATAAAAAGGTAGCAATCAGCAGTCACCATTTGACATTTAGCTTACTGACAGTAAGAAACAAAACGTTTCAGAAGAGTTTGCTTTGCTTTTCTATGTATCAACTTATCTATGAGATTTTAAACTATCATGGTCACTAACATTACTATTAATACTAACGGGATATTTACCATGTTTACTGTTTTCTATGAGTTCCCGATATTTCGGCGCTGTTGCAAGCACCATGATCACGGATAAACTGAAGTTATTGCGGGTAGGTGTTTATGAGCAGACAAATCGGTCTACCCTCTTTCTTGTTCGTTTTTTGCACTCAGAACATGGGAAATATCCCGTTGTTGCCGAACTATCGATAGTTGATGTATCGATAGTTGACCTCGAAAAATAGTCACAATATCGATAGCCCTATCGATAGTATTGAAATTTTACAATACTATCGATAGTATCGATAGTATCTATCCAAGAAATTGAGCAATACTATTGATAAAGTGCAATACTATCGATAGTATCGATACTATTGGGTATTGATACTATCGATAGTATCGATACTATCACTATTATGGTGTATTTCTCTGCAATCACTGTCGAAACTATCGATAGTATCGGTAGTTTTACTACGTCGATATTTTACCAAAGTTCAAAAGTATCGTGTTGGATTCAAACCGTAGTACAAAAGTATCGATAGTATCGACAGTGATTGCAGTAAAACACACCATAATAGTGATAGTATCGATACTATCGATAGTATCAATACCCAATAGTATCGATACTATCGATAGTATTACTTTTATCAATAGTATTGCTCAATTTCTTGGATAGATACTATCGATAGTATCGATACTATTGTAAAATTTAAATACTATCGATAGGCCTATCGATATTCTGACTATTTTTCGAGGTCACGATAGTATTGACAACCTATCGATAGACAATCGATAGTAAGGCAACACTAATTAATAGTAACTTATCTATGGTCAGCGGTCGACCCACTGAGAGAAAGGTAGGTGACGTGGATAGGATATTCCTTGCTAACTTTGTTTATAGAAATACCGATAGCTACTAGAGATAGGCATATTAACTAAAGCCGGATTTACATTACGAAATTAGTGGCTTGAAATTAGTTCTATAACACTAATTTGACCAGTAATTTCACGTGTAAACGTTCAGTTTTACAATGCATGCTTTAGTTTTGTGACACTGGAGTAGTTTCGTGCTATGCGCATATTTTTTGTAAAACTAATGTCATGCAACTAATTTTATCAAGTAAATGCGACGCGAAACTAGTGTCGCGACAGCACCTGCGCAGAGTGGACGTGTGGTTATTTGCATAGCTTTCAGGATCTTCATCTGCCAATTCAGAGATAAACTGTGTTGCACCCAGATGCTTTTTTTCAACCCATCCTCGAATCCACCAACGTCTTTTCTTCCGAGATTACCTTTTTTTATTTTATATTTTATCATTTGTACAACGACGTTTTGCATCATAAAAAACAGCTTTGATTTTGACAGGGCCATTATCTCCGCGATACTGATAATTTCACGACACTATAATTTAAACGAAAGAAGTTTCACATGTGCTAAAATTAGTTTCACGAAACTAGTTTTATCATGCATGACACTTGTTTCGTAATGTAAATCCGGCTTTATAGTTATAAGTAAGTAAGTTATAAAAAACGGCCGTAAGAATTACTGTCAAAACCCCGCCGTTCCACACTAGTTTATATTGATGCTAGCTTTTGATTAAAAACAGGTTATATGCGTGACCGCAATTTTGAAAAGAAAAAGAAAATGGCGGACGGCACGCAGGCCCAAAATATTCAAATCCCCTTTCCTAAGAATAGAACATTACATGCATAGTCAAGGTATAATGCAATTTAACGCAATTTCACGAAAGATGATCAATTTGATATGGAAACCACCATGAAATAGGAAGACAGTGAAGTCAATCCAGTGTACTGCTCATGTTTTATTTATAACAACGTGTAAAATGGGTGTAACTCTGAAATTAATCGTCGTACTAATATTCATAACGTACCATTTCAACGTTGTGCTTTGCCGATTTTACAGTGAGCCAACAAACTGGAAATATACAAGAAAATCAGAGTCTCCGGTCAGATCCTTTGGCCATCACTGGCATCGGAAGACATTTCAACATCTTGATTTGATAAATGATGAACAGTTGAAACACATTGCGACTCTGATCAATCATCCGGTGCAGCAAAGGCAGGCAGCAGTAGCGATACAACCTAGAAGTAAAGACAGATTATCGGCAGAAATCCAAGTCCGCCATCCTGGACTGAAGTCAAAAGTAGATATGGTTATTTTATAACTTGATGATCTTTGAATACTCACTTTTTTTTTTATCTTTTTAAAATCATCAAATAAGTCCCACCCAGGGCAGAGCGGGAGAGACTGTCAGACTTGTACTGACTAAAATCCACGGTGTCCTTCAATAACCCTTTATGTTCCAGGGTCACGGTAATTCTATGAGTCCCGCGACCATCTTTGAATACTCACTTCTGTTACTCACTGATCTTCAACAATAAAGGTTGTAAATGGACCCTTAACATAACCGAAAGGCACTTGTTCTCCCCGTCTTTGCGATCATTTTTTTGTTCTAGACCATACCTAGGAACCTTCTAGTTACGGAGATATTGGGGGTCAAAGTTCCAACTTTTTCACAAGCGATTTTTTTAGGCCATGTTTTTAATGTAACATTTTTACTTTACACACCTCCACGACCCCCGTATTTTTACTTTACACACCTCCACGACCCCCGTACTATTCAATCCATCCATCAGCACAATGCTCTGAGTGCTTTCCATCGAGTCCTACCGTAAAACGTGATTTTTCACCCCAAAAAAAAAAGTCGATTCCCAGCAATAATTTTTGCGTAAAGTTACTTAGTTTGATGTACAGAATGCTTGGCTGACGGCTATGTGAAGGGTCTGTTTACACCCTGTATGTAAACGGACCCTTCACGAAGCCGTCAACCAGGTATTAGGTACATCAAAAAAGTAACTACGCAAAAATTATTGCTGGGAATCGACTTTTTTTTTGGGGTGATAAATCACGTTTTACGGTAGGAGTCAATATAACATGTAACGCACTCAAAATATTGTGCTGATGGATGCATTGAATAGTGCGGGGGTCGTGGACGTACTTAAAGTAAAGTTATATTATTAAAAACTAAGAAAAAAACGATTACAAAACCGTTAAACACTTTTTTTTTTCATTTCATATCTCTGCAACTAGAAGGTTTCCAGGTAAGGTCTAACAAAAAAAAAATTGCAATGACGGGGTAAAGTTCGTTAAGGGTATTTTACACCCCTTATTTTCTTTCTCTTTTGTCTTTTTAAAACAGACCGCGCCCGATCTGCTGTCGAGTCGTCATCTCTACTAGCCCCGGGTCCGCGCCCACTCGACCCGTTTAAACTCGACCCGAAGAATAATACCAGATGTTTTACTAACAATTCAGTGCCATTTGTACAGTGCGGCATAGTGTTATTTTAAATTTAAATAACTTACTATACATAGAATATTTAATATGTTGTTATGATACATTATTTATCCTGGTAGTAGTGTTTTCGTTTCAAAAGTTTAGCTTTATAAAGATAGCCTCTACCTCGCTAAACCGGTTTTCTGGATAATTTAGTCAATCATGTTTTTCTTATATTTTAGAAGTTAGTACCTACTTGTTAAACTTATAATCACGTATGTATAAAAACTGATTCAATATATACCACCGTGCCATTAGCTATGAGATTTTAATGATAATTAACAATGATCTGTGATTTTTTCTACAAAGTACAAAGCGTATACAATATTTACTATAAAAAGAAAAGTACTTACTTGTTTAATTTGTTACTGATTTATTTATCCAAAGATTATTTAAATTTTACACTCTCTTGCACCACGCAAGCGTTAAATCGTCACTTTTCTGTTTGACTATACATCGACGTTTTTACGCCTATAAAAACAGTAATATTCAGGTATTATTCTTCGGGTCGAGTCTAAGCGGGTCGAGTGGGCATGGACCCGTAGCCCCTCGGAGGGGCAAAATATGCGTCGTGAGGTTTGCATGGAGCATGCCAATTTTCCGCATGAGCATAATTTGGGGGCAAGAAGGTGGAGATGCACCCTGTCGCAAAGCCTGAATCTATTTGTGAAATTAAAACTAAATATTTTCATAACATTTACTAAAACAGGTGGCCTACTAAGACGTCTTAAAGCAGGAGTTACTGCAGTGAGGGAAAGAGATGACGCTAGACGACCTGTATAGCTATGTGTCTTTCCCATACTTGAATTACTTCTGCTTTAAGATGTCATAGTAACTGCACTGACCTGCAAATTGTAAAAAACGTATATATATATATAGCTAGCCCACATTGTTCCACTGCTGGGCAAAGGCCTCCCTCCACTCCTTCCAAAGGTCACGCTTCTGTGCTACTTCTTTCCAATCCTCAAGGAAGACATCCAGTTCATCCCGCCATCTCCTTCGTGGTCTGCCGCGACCTCGTGTCACTGTTTCAGGGCACCAATCCTGAGATTTACGAGCCCACAGTTCGTTCGGCATGCGACAGACATGTCCTGCCCAGTCCCATTTAAGTTGGGCAGCTTTAAAAAACGTAAGAATAATTAAATTCCGCCGGCTACCTGGCCCACGCATGGACATACTAATGGAGCCCACAAACGAAGGCCCGGCCTAAAATGTCGGCGACATGACACCTGAACGTGTACAAAAGTTGCCGTTATACGGCTTTGATGAGTTCCTTTAGACACAATTTTGAGATTTGAGAACCTTATTTTCGTCTGTAAACTAATGATTTTAGTTCTATCGTTTGTAGGAATCCACACAAAAGATATCACGAAAAGAATATGCTTCCCGACATACTAGAAAACGGAATGATGATGGATACTATGGCAATAGACATAACGTTAAGGATAGACATAAAGCATCAAACTTCGTAGATACTTATAATAATAATAACCCCCTTCGTAACAAAAACGAATCAACGGTAAACATACAGTACGCCTTTAATGTAAATCTAAATCAACGGCTAGGTGACTATATACGGAATAAAGTCACCGCACTTAAAGAAGGAATTCAGGTTTTACGTAAAGCTAGTGAACCATACTTAAAATAAACGCTACTTAATATTGTATTTTGCGCTTTTGTATTTTTATTGTTTCCTACCTATGGGTATTAGGGTGTCGTATTTATTACCCAGTCCTAACTGGGTTGTGGAGGTCAGATAGGCAGTCGCTCCATGTAAAATATATATTCAGCTGCATCCGGTAAGACTGGAAGCCGACCCCAACGTAGTTGGGAAAGGGCTAGGCAGATGATATGGGTTTTAGGGATGTAGCGAATATTCGTCATTTTTTTCCTGCGTCATTTTGCCCCGCGACTCCGGCTGGCTTTGGCCCTCTAGAGGGGGGCCCCGTCATTATGCTGACACTCTTTGAGGCGCGCGTGGAACACAACGCGCCGTCGACCCGGGCATGGTCCATGGTCGGACAGCGAGTCGCCCATTACTCGCCGCCCGCATGCCCGCGCCTACGGTGGCCGGAGATCGTCTGCCGACGTCCGGCGCCGTGGGCGTCTACCACTGCGGCTGGGGTAGAGGGAGGACGCTGTCCTCTCCCTCACGCGACCCGATGATTTTGTAGTGCTTGATAGTAGTTAGCAGACAAAATCTGAGCTCGATTGTATTCCATCCATTCCCACAAACTTTCGCATTTATAAGTAAGATGCGGTCAATTCTTTAATCATATCGATATTCGGCCAAAATTCTGCGTACTGATCGTGCGATGTCTGGCGGCATCGTAGCTTCCAAACGGATGAACTGTAGCAATGTTTAGTATCCTGACTTAGCGACTCGATCTAAATCCTTCTACAGTTTATAATTATCGTCATTATCTGTCTTAATCAGCTATAGGTCATCAGCAAAAACCGGGCAAGTTGCATCATTGACGTCTGTCGGTAAGTCGTCTACCACAAGGATAAACAGGAACGACGGCTTTACAGTACTACCTTGGCAGACGCCTGATCTCCTGTAGTAGATTTCTGAAAAGCGTCCGCCAATGTCGACGTATTGACTGCCATCGCTGCTTTTCGAAAATCTAGGTAATGGCACAATATTGAAAATATTTGTGAGGAGCTCGTGGCTAACTTACAACAGCCGCACGTCGATTTTCAGGTTAAGCCGCGTTTGCCTAGGTTGGTCCGTGGATGACCACCCATTATGTACCGATCTTCCTCCGTGCCTCGGAAAGCACGTTAAGCCGTAGGTTCCAGCTGTCATTTGCAGATCTTTGGCAGTCGTTACAGGTAGTTTTCAAACTCAAAGCAAAGACAGACTCAAAACTCAAAGACGTCACTTCTTAAAAGTGTAAAAGTCGTCAAACGTCATGTCAAACACAACTGTCATGGCTGCCCTAAAAATAGCCTGTCCCTTCTTCAAATTAATTTGTTAGTATTTTTATGAAATTCCCCTACTTTTTTCCTATTTATCTATGTAGTTAGTGTATACAGTGGTAGCCCAAAATTAAAAATCTCCTTTTTATAGCATGTTACCGGCATTCGTAATACACTCGTTGAAATCCCACAAGATTAAGAATACCTTGTATTGTACCACATGCTTCGGTGAGGGAAAACATCGTGAGGAAACCAGCATGCCTGAGAGATATTTCTCGACGGCATGTAAAGCTAAGGTTGCAGGGATCCGCTGGATGCACGGGACAGGTCAATGTGGCGACACTTGGGGAGGCCTATGTCCAGCAGTGGACGTCTTTCGGCTGAAATGATGATGATAAGCTAAGTCAGAGGCCCATGGGCGGCATAAAACACAAAACCCACCTTCTGCCCACATGATGTACGAGCCTAACGATCCTGAATCCGACACATGAATGTTTGTTACTTTTTCACGCAAAAACTATTGAACGGATTTAAATGATATTTGGCGCACAGATAGGTTAGAACCTGGATTAACACATAGGATACTTTTGATCCCTGTAGTACAATCCTGTCGGACAATTATCAAAATCCTCGTGGGCGAAACCACAGGCATCAGCAAGTAAATTTTATTTTTTTCTTTATTGAACGTAGATCTTTGAATTAGTTAAAATAAACACTAACACTCCTTAACATCGTAAAAAAGGCATTGCGGCAAGGACAAAAGAGCATTCAAGACCGAGCGAAGCGAGCTCGGGACTTGTGACACCTCGATTTTGACAGGTTAGGTTCAAAGGGGATGGCGAGTGGCGTATCATCCACTTAGAGTTAGGTTACTTTAAGCCCTGCAGACAGAAATACATCGACTACGCCTATCACAAAACAATGATGTTCACCATGAACTTCTGGTGAATTTAAACAGTAAAATGAGTCTTTCTACCCAAAAAAAAACTACAGTTGTTTATTTAACTAGTAATTATCATTATAATCTTCATGGCCAGGACCATAGTAGTCCCCTTGACGTCCAGCAGGAACCTGGTCTGGGCCAGGTTGATAATCTTGCTGATGAAGGCTCGGATTCTTACTGCCGTACTGTGGATACACCTCGTCCCAGGTAGCCGTACTTTGACTAGTGTGCCCGTTCACAGTATATAAACAGGATAACTGTGAACACTGAAACAAACAAACATAATGTTACGTCGGTTGCTTTACGAGAACATTCTAGATTACGTGCGAGTCTCGAATGTTCCTGTAAGGACCTGTCTAGAAGATTAGAGTCTAGAATGTTCCAGTATAGAACTGTCCAGAAGATTAGAGTCTAGAATGTTCCAGTATAGAACTGTCCAGAAGATTAGAGTCTAGAATGTTCCAGTATAGAACTGTCTAGAAGATTCGAGAAAGTTGTGGAACTTTCTCGAAGAACAATGTTCTACTATGGAGCTTTCTGGAAAATTCGAGAAAGTTGTGGAACTTTCTCGAAGAACAATGTTCTACTATGGAGCTTTCTGGAAGATTCGAGAAAGTTGTGGAACTTTCTCGATGGATCGGTCAGCATATAAATAGCCGTCGTGTTTGCGGGAACAGTCAGTCTGATTTTAGCTACACAACATAGCGAATCGGAGTAAAATAGAAGTGCGATATCTAAGTGAATAGTGATCAGTAGAGTATTTGTGATTAAGTTTTAAGTGTTTTGTGATTATTAAAGTTATTTGTGATTTAATTGGTAGTATTTAATTTATGCCATACCCAGCTCGTAACAATAATACGAGTAATATTATTGCGCCTGGATGATAGCAGTGGTTGATTAGCTAGTTCGCGCGTAGCAAAGCCAGGCGGGTGCATTATTATTTTCAGACTGTTGAATGTTGCTGAATACTCAGCTGGCATCGACGCCGGAGTGAGATTTATTTGCTTCGAGACGGGTACACGTGTGTCGTGGATGTTTGAGTTTCTTTGACAGGATGAACCAAAGATGATTTTTTCTGGTTATTTTTAAGTAATAAAATATTACTCAAAAACATTGTCATGGAATTTACTGATCTCAAGGTAGTGGGGCAGGGTAGTGGTACCAATGAAACGACGGTTTTGATTCTTCCCGTTGGCCCCACCAGTGGGGCCATGGCAGTGGGGTCAATGGGAATACATCTAAGATAAAAGATTTATGTGCGTGTGTGTTCATTCTAATGAGAACAATAATCGAAAGAACCAAAAACTTACTGTTGCACTGCAATCTTTACCCCAACACTATCAAAAAATAAAACCATAAAATTAAATGTTTTGAAAAAGAAAAACTGAATATTATGTGTACGGGGCGGAAGGGACCCTTCACAAAGCCGTCAGCCAAGCATTCTGTACGTCAAACTGGGTTACTTAGTTCAGTGTTACATAAATTATTGCTGGGAACCAACTTTTTTTTTTGGGGTGAAAAATCACGTTTTACAGTCAAAATCAACGTAACGCACTCAAAACATTGTGCTGCATTGAATCTTCAACGGGTCATGGAGGTATAATTTAAAGTAAAGTACAATACGGCCGACGTATCTTGGCGAGTCTGAACATAGGCTCTGCGAACTTTCGCGCAGGTACAATCGTGAAGAAAACTCTTACTTGTTGCCATTTTTTTTTATAAAACCATTTTACGAATAAAATTTCCCTAATACAGTGACCTGACCAAGTACAAATAAAATTAAATATCAAAACACTTTGAGACAGACAGCTACAAAAATAACTTATAAATTAAAAATGCAATTTCCTCACCTTCCGATAGTGGCAGACTTTTATCACAAACACACACAATATTATTTACACTTAATAATTTTTATATATTTACACAGTTTATTATTATTTAATCACTGTCGCTCAGGGGGGAAATCCCTAACATTAAGTCGTCGGCCCCTTGCGTTCCATGTGAGGTACTTGGCATAGGTTCACTATTGTAGTCGTCGCTCTCACTTTCAGACTCACTTTCCGAATCTGAAGCTGTATTAATGATGAATTGTTCCGTCATTTCATCAATAATATGGTCGCTTTCCCTATATTCATCTTCGACCTCTTTCACTTTTCTGCATAAAGCACTCCATTCTGCCTGACCCATTAAATTTACTTTTTCCCGTATGAGCTCCATTGTCCGGATTACGTTCCAGTCAACGTTTTTAGCGGCTACGTGCCCTTTTATAGCAGCCCACGCCATCTCGATGGGGTTTAAATCGGGATGATAAGGGGGTAATCGAAGGACATCGTGGTTGTTTTTTTTAAACATTTCGTCTATTATAAATTTTTTATGCCCGTCTTTGTTTTTTTTTATTAAATCGTAAAGTTGTGGTTTACGCATGTCCTTTTCATAGGGTATACCCTTTTCTACTAACCACGATTCCATTTTTGCCTTCTTGTCATTAGATGTAGGGGCAGGATTCAAAAGTTTGTTGTGGTACGGAGCATTATCGATAACCACCACCGAGTTAGGGCTCAAATTTGGAATCAACTGGGTCCGTAACCATTTCTCATAATTTGTGAAATTCATGTCATCATGATAATCTCCGCTTTTGCTTCCAGATTTAAACATTAATAGGGCGTTAGGAACAAATCCTGCTTCTGACCCAGCGTGCACCATAACTATTCGCTGACCTTTTGATATCGGGCACTTTAGTCCTTGAGCGGAACCATCTGACCACGCCTTGCCTTTTGTATGTGATGAGTGGGCATACGACTCGTCAGTGAATACGATTGGTCGCCCTTCATCCCTGTACTTTTTGATTGCTCTCAAGTACAAGATTCTTTTCAGGCGAATGTCTGTCTTCTCTATAAGAACCAATCTATTGGTTTCGGTCTTTCGCCACTTGAAACCCAAGTTTTTGACTATTGTCTTTAAGCTCGTTTTAGCACCTTGAAAATTTATATCCCGTTTGAGTTTCGCTAGTAATTTATTTATGGTCGGCATTTCCTTTTCGGTTTTGTGGAAGTTGTGTATGCATCTTTTTATTACACCTTGGTCAAAATTATCTATATCAGTAATAGGTTTTGATCTAGACCTTTTTTTACCAGGCGTGCGGAATACCGAAAGTAAGCCCGAAACATTGCCTTCAGTTGCGATCCGCTGTATTGTGCGTTGGGACACACCAGTTGCGTTAGCAACTCTTAAATAAACTTTATCTACATCTTTTACGCCTTCTTCTTTTTCTATTTTCATATACTGCGTTAAATCATAAATAATTTTTCTCGCCTGGCGATTTAACACACTATTATGCTTTGGTGGCATATTTGGCGAATAATATAAATGCCAACTGACACTTGCAAATAACACAAATAAAACAAACTTAACACAAAAAAGAACTTAACAATAAAAATAACAATTAATAACAATAACAACGAAAACTTTTGTAACCAACTGTGCTCAAGACAGAGATAGCGACACGAACACGACACCAATGCGAACGTGTGACTGAGACATATTACCGTATACCGAGCATTGCCGAATAAGCACGAAGCTTTAGAAAGTAACCAAAAAGGGATGTCCAATACGCGTGTCTGAGGGTGTTGTTTAATCGATTTTTATTCAAATCGATTGAAATTAAATCATAAAAATATATTTATTTTCAATTTAAAAGGAGGTTTCAAATTTTCTCAAACAGTCGTTATTCAAGTAGTCGTTAATAGATAACTGATATTTAAGTAAATCATCTCTTTCAACTGAAAAAAACAAAATTTTATCGTTTTTTCTTTTTTTTTAAGTCGAAATTTCGGTTATTAACGACAAAATTCACTATATTTGTAAATCTATTTCGTTTAATATCATAAATAAACGAAAATCAATAAGTCCTAAATAAAACTAATCGATTGCGATATTTGATTGAATAAAGGGTCGATTATGTTTACGGTCAATCTCTAGCCGAGACCACCGCCCCCCGCACGTCCCCATTTGGTTCCTAAAAAAAGTTATTGCGCAACCTTCTGCGCGAAGTTCGGACTCGCCAAGATATATCGGCCGTATTGTAAGTAAGTATAACCTTAAGAACCAGTATTTTAAAAAAAAACTTGTAAAAAAGTTGGAACCAAACCTCCAATATATTCGTATTTGTTCTGAATCATACCTGGGAAGGTATGATTCAGAACAAAAAAGTGATCGCAATGACACGGAGAATAAGTGACTTTTTTTTTTTTCTTTTTTTTTTTTTTTTTTTTTAACTTGGTAAAATCATCAAATGAGTCCTCCCACCCAGGGCAGAGCGGGAGGGACTGTCAGACTTGTACTGACTAAAATCCACGGTGTCCTTCAGTAGCCCTTTATGTTCCAGGGTCACGGTAATTCTATGAGTCCCGCGACCCCAGCAGACTTTGGCCCTCTAGAGGGGGGCCCCGTCATTATGCTGACACTCTTTGAGGCGCGCGTGGAACACAACGCGCCGTCGACCCGGGCACGGTCCATGGTCGGACAGCGAGTCGCCCATTACTCGCCGCCCGCATGCCCGCGCCTACGGTGGCCGGAGATCGTCTGCCGACGTCCGGCGCCGTGGGCGTCTACCACTGCGGCTGGTGTGGAGGGAGGACGCTGTCCTCTCCCTCACGCGGCCCGCCTCCTCCTTCGCGAGCATGACTGCTTCGCAGAAGGAGGCGACCGCTTCCCACTCCGTCTCGCCCCGCAGCATGGCCTCGACCAATGCCGGGCGCGAAAGGTCTCCGCCTATCGCCGCCGTGAGGACACGGTGGTGCTCTGCCCAAGCGGGGCAGTCCTGCACCGTATGCTCAACCATGTCCTCCGGGCGGTCCTCGCAGTGGTGACACCCAGGCGTTTCCTCCTTCCCCATATGACACAGGTACCTCCCGAAACTTCCGTGTCCGGTGAGGACCTGCGTCACGCGGTAGGTCAGGACGCCGTGACGCCTATCCAGCCACTCCTCAAAGAGGGGTCTTACCGCCGCGATTGCGGCGTGCCCAGAATAAGTGCCTTTCGGCTTCTTTAAGAGTATTTTTACACCCTTTATTATTTTCTACATTTTTTCCACAAAACCTAGTGTATACTGTGAGTGTGTTTTGCCGTGACTTAGTATCGAGTTCCAGTAGTGTGCGTAGCAAAAGACAAAGAAAGAGGGTAGATAGATTTGTCTGCTCTAAACAATTTATTTTCCATCCACCCGCATTCTCCAGTCAACCCGCGATCATGGCTCTCGCAACAGCGTCGAAATATCGGGAGTTCAAAATAATGAACAATCACGGAAGATATCCCGTAAGTGACAGTATAAGTTTACTTTCTATATTTCGGCGTTAAAAATGGAACTGGGCAGGCCACATCTGCCGGATGTCTCATCAAAATTGGGCCAAAGTGGCAACAGATTGGGTTCCGAACAGCAGAACTCGGCGACGCGGTTGGCCCAGAAGGAGATGGCGTGTCGAGCTGGACTCTTGTCAAAAGGATTGGGCCCAAATAGCCAAAGACAGAGATAAATGGAAAGAGGGAAGGGGGGCCTTTGCCCTGCAGTGGGACACATCAGGCTCATAATAATAAAATAATTAATTAATTAATTGCCAAGAGCCTCGATCAATACCTGAGGAGGCTCTCGTTAGCCAGCTGGATCAAGGGCTTGATTCAGAAAGCGGAACTTCTGGACACGTCACGTATTGTTATGTTAGGAGGTTCCTCTCTCTGCAGCCCTGACCGCCGGTAGCTTGGACCCTGTTCCCGATACCGGTAGGCTACAATTTATTCATATTTTTATTTTGTTTTTTCTAAGGAATATTTATTAAAAATGTAATTAATTTGTATAGAAATAAATAAAGGAAAAATAATAAATAATGTCGGCGTTTTCTAAATTGAAATTTTTCTTTGAAACAAAATACGTAAAATAAAAGAAAATCTGTTTTAAACAAAATAAAGAATCCTTGCACATACCGTGGCCTCGCAGTTCATTCCATCGCACTGAAATCCAATAAAAGTGACCAACATACAATACTTACATTTCAACAAGTTCAATACACTTCAACATACAATGTGGATTCTGCGGCATGCATTCGATTTCTTCGTAAGAAATGTATACTGTTATATTGTGTACACACGGCGGCACATGAAACTGTACATTTCCAGTATAACTTGGCCTCGCTTTATATAGATTTCCTGTACAATGAGCGATCCCCATAAACTGAATTTGTAAAGCTTGATTGGCCGTCGTCGTGCATCGACTAGCTATTGCCCGCGATCTTCGTTCGCGTAAAATTATTAAAAAAAAAAACATTACTCCCCTTTTTGAATCAGATTTTATTACCAATTTCAAGGATTTTTTTTTATGCACGGATCGCTAATAAAAGTAAGTTACTCCTTATAACATCAGCTATCTGCCAGTAAAAGTGCTATGAAAATCAGAGCAGCGGTTTCGGAAATTAGCCGTTTGAATAGGATTTTGTTAACAATTTCAAAGGCTTACATTTTTTTTGCACGGCACCCTAATTATTTTTCTAAAATAAAATAACATCAGTTATTTCTTAAAACACAAGCTATCGGTCAGTTAAAGTCCCACAAAAAATGGTTCAGCCGTTTTGGAGATTAGCCGGAACAAACAAACAGACGGACAAAAATGGAAAAAAATGTGTTTTTTTGCGTGCTATTTTGGAAATAATATAAAATGGCGGACAGTTTTGTAGAACGTGCTTCATACTGAAATATTGAAACCTCTTTAGTTTTAAATGTAAAAATCACTAAGCCAATGAAATGGAAGGACATTTTGTTTAATCGGTTTAACGGAGAAAAAATTACAGCAAACAAATATTATAATAATAGGCTTCTTTTGGGTTACCTAGTTCCATCGTCGACCTCATCTCTGACCTCAGGACTAGATTGATGTCAAGAGTAGGCCAATTTAAAATTAAAAAAAAAAAAAACCCACAATATTTAAATTCTCCGTTAGCAAAATGTTGGGAAACTAATAAATTGAAAATAAAATAAAATACCTTCGCTGTACACTGTTCGCCGATGCACTAGAAATGAAAAGCAAATATTGAGGTTTACACCTTAATAACATGGTTTTATTTTATACAAAATTGTAAACTTAAATAATTGGAATAATTTAAAAAAATTGACACATCCAGCTAGGTTAAGTATTTTTACAGGGAGATGGGTGACCTCTGATATAAAGGGTGTAAAAAGACCCTTATCGAAGTCGAAATGTACTTGTTCTCCTCGTCATTGCGATATTTTTTTTGTTCTACACCATACGTGGGAACCTTCTAGTTACGGAGATATTGGGGGTCAAAGTTCCAACTTTTTCAAAACTTTTTTTAAATACATGTTTTTAATGTAAGATATTTACTTTAAACACCTTCACGACCCCCGTACTATTCAATTTATCTATCAGCACCTTGTTTTAATTGCGTTACATTGAATCTTATCGTAAAACGTGATTTTCCACCCCAAAAAAAAATCATTTCCCAGCAAAAAAAATTGCGTAGAGTTACTTAGTTTGATGTACAGAATGCTTGGTTGACGGCTTCGTGAAGGGTCTGTTTACACCCTGTATTGTAAATAATTTTCATCAATCAAGTAACTTCTTAATTTTAGGATTTTAATTTTTTGGTAGTTTGGACAATACCGGTAGAACCCCGCTAGGTATCGTGGGTGCTACGCCGTAGCTCATTCGTAGCTCGTAGCTACTACGGCGTAGCAGTATTTTACTGGATGGGGCAAAAGTAATGGCACATTGCGATTTGTTTGCCATTTTCTTGAAAATTAAACAAACTGGCTCCAAGTTGAAGAAGAAATCTTATTTATTTTTATTATGTTTAATTCACTTCAAATTAATGATATTGGACTGAAAAGATATGTTAAAAAACAGAATTTAGAATTCAAATCATTTGCTCGCCATAGTATGTGGCAAAAATGTCTGAAAACATTTATATTTATGTCATCCAACATGCACTTTTTAATTGTATGTGTACACATGTTTGAGCAAATAAATATATCTTATCTTATGTAATCTTATCGATATCCCTCAGGTAGATTTCAAGGAGGGTATGAAGACCAATTTTTTAACTTTCAACATACCATAGCGTTACTTCCCGGATCGTGGGCCTGTAAATAAAAAAAAATTGTTTAATTGTCAATGTTAGTGCCAGTCAAAAACAAAAAGACTAAGCTACAGTCCCAGTCATAAGGCATAATAACTATGACAGTACTGTAGTTGACCATTATAAAGCAAAAATTTCTACGGAGAAGAACGGGCAAGATACTCCACCAACGGACTCAACGGACGCTCTTTTGAATTAAAAAAAATAAAAATTCGGTCCATTTTCGGAATAATTTGAGAAAAAACGACTTTTAGAATTTCGTCGGTACTTAAATAGAGATAAAATAATTATAAAGGGTGAAAGGGTAGTTTAAAAAAAAAATCTGCTGTTCCATACATTTTGACCTTGTAGGTTAGCTCCTCGTGTTAGTATTTAATAGCCGCTCGGGTCGATCTTTAGGTTAAGCCGTGCTTGCCTAGGTTGGTCTGTAGATGTGTGACCGCCCATTACATACCGAGTTTCCTCCGTGCCTCGGAAAGCTCCTTAGCCGTTGGTCCCGGCTGTCATTTGTAGATCTTTGACAGTCGTTAGGTAGTCAGTGGCCCAAAAAGTCTGACAACCAGTCTTAGCAAGGGGTATCGTATTACCCAGTACTAACTGGGTTGTGGAGGTCAGATAGGCAGTCGCTCCATGTAAAATACTGGTATCCAGCTGCATCCGGTTAGACTGGAAACCGACCCCAATATAGTTGGGAAAAGGCTAGGCAGATGATGATGAGGTTTGTAATAAACGGCTGTATTTTTTTTAGAAACTGACTAAATATTTCAAAGTGGGGGGGTTCACAACGATGTACGGAATACGTGGTGACCGTTTAAAAAAAAAAACTTTAATTCAGACCTTGATCTATATATGATCAAGCATGTTTTTGTTTTGTTGTTGTTTGGCATGTTGTGATTAAGTCTTTCTTTTGTTTTGTTTTTTGTTTGCAAAAAAAAACAAAAAAACAAAACGTTTAGCGTCAGTGTGTGTATAAATTAAAATCAATTGCCCCTTAAAATTATGACGGAGCATCATTTGAGGACGGCTCGACTAACTTGGCTGTTATTTTTTTGTTCATATTATCAGGACAGAATTTTATTAAAGAATTTTTGCTAAGCGCACTTCTCATTCTTTTCAGTATATTGCGTCCGTGCGAAACCGGGGCGGGTCACTAGTATACAATAAAAACTACTCACAATAGCATCGCAGCTTACTCCAACACACTGAATAGAAACAAATATATCTATAGGGTGACTGGTAATTAGTGACCAATACTTAAACTCGTGATTATACTCATGATAACAAACAACTTTCCCAAAGAAACAATTTTTTATAACATCTCGTTCACTGTTACCCCAATAAACAGCCGTATGAAATACGCGCGCGCGCGCTTGTGACCTATCAGCTGTTAGCCGCGTGACGCCGTTCTGTCTCATGACTATCGTACCGTGCAACACTGGATATACAGATCACAGTGGGAGACACAAAGGCGTGCGCGAATTTCATACGGCTGTTGTGTTATTGCGATAAAACTGAACGAGTATAAAAAAGTTTTTATGGGAAAGTTGTTTGTTATCATGAGTACAAGCACGTTTTAAGTATCGGTCACTAATTCCAGTCACCCTATACAGGGTGTTTGGTTAAACGTCGGCAATACTTTAAGGGAGTGAAGTACTCATAAATATGAGCAACTCTTACTACGGGGCTAACTATGAAATATGATTTAAAAAATCTGCTGTTGCCTACATTTTTTCGAGGGACGCGACCAGTAATGTGTGCAGCAACTGATATTTTTTTCGCGATTTCATCGTCGGTCCCATAGTAAAAGTTGCTTATTTTCATGAGTACTACACGCCCCTAAAGTATTGCCCACGTTTAACCAAACACCCTGTATAACATAATTATGGTATCAGCACGCCTATAGTATTCACAAGCGGGGTCGTCAGAGATATTGTGTACAGCACAGCGAAGATTTTCGTCTTACGTTGCAAGTTACGTTGAGTCGGTACCAGTGGCGGTGCTTTCATACAAGCTTAAAAGCTTGGCTTGCCCTTATACTACTCATCATGATAGGTTTCTGAACAGTCAGCTTGCTTTTTAAGCTTGCCGTATTGGTAGCCCCTAGGGCACGCTGAAGTTCACGCAGACGGAGTTATGGACAGAAACTAATATTAGGGGTTAAAGTATGAAATAGCCAATTTGCATGGACGATTTCGTGAAAAGTGATATTACCATACTAACATTTTTTAAATTTTTCTTGGAAACCTCTAATCCGATTATGTATGATGCAATTGCAAACTATAGTTTGAGTGAAAAAAGCTGCCTTGCACTGCGTATCTTAAATTCTCAAAACACAGTCTATGACAAAAATATACCTACTTGAAGTAGTGAAACCGACGACGGCACATTGAAACGTGTTTTGACACACTTCCCTATGAGGTAATATGCAACTACAAGTACGGTTTTTAAACTCTAAAATGCACGTCATTTAACAATTAATCCAATAAAAATGGAATTAGGAAAAAATATAACTATACGTCAAAGTTACAAACAGAACAAAATGTAAGGAAAAAACGCCAATTTCATTGTTAAAGACCTATTATAAAACATGCAGTGAATACAATAATATTTGCTATACTAATTTCAAGGGTACGTACCCCAGAATGACAACTGTCGCCTTTACACTGAAATTATAAAGAAATTGTTAATATTGTGGCGGTATCTACAACACAAGAACCACGCACCATCCTGATGCCGAAAAATTCTGGAGTGGCGACCGCGTACCGGAAGACGTTGCGTTGGAAGGCCTCCCACTAGGTGAACCGATAACCTGGTAAAGGTTGCAGGGATCCGCTGGATGCGAGACGCACGGGACCGGTCAATGCACAGTGGTTCCGCGCCTTAAGAGAGGCGGTCATAGGGTTTCGCGAAGGTAATGACTGTCGTTATCAATACTAATTATTATTATTATGCTTTTTTGTAATACTTTACGTTATAATAAAATGAAAATAAGCGAATTAATGTTAAAAAACTTTTTTATTCGAATAAATAATGCATATTAAAAAAAAAATACAAGAAAAAAATTGCAACTTAATAACTAATAAACTTAAATATTTACATTTTATAGTAAAAATAAAGTAAATACCTAATTATTACCTAACTACAAACACAGAAATGACAAAAATATATTATTTACATGTTAATAGTTACATAATAGGAGCTGTATCTAAAATAATATAAATCTCGTGTTTATAATATAACTATATACATTTTATTCTATACCGACAATAAATTCAACACCTCTTTAGATAGAATAGGCTTCTTCTTCCGTGGTAACCTTCTTAAACCAAAAATATACGGGTCCGAATTAAGAAGAAGTCTATGTATCAAGTCGGTGTTTGTGACAACCCGGGACATTTTCCTCGTGTTGTCACGCCTAAACTGTATAACTAACTTATTGCAAGATTCGGCGAAACCGAAAGCGTTCTTCCGAAAGCTCACCTATTCACATTAATGCATGGTCAATTACTTCCGAACCATGAATGCGTCAGATCGACTTGAATCATCCAACAAATAATTTATCGCGGAACTGTCTACTTTACTCGGGCACGCCGCAATCGCGGCGGTAAGACCCCTCTTTGAGGAGTGGCTGGATAGGCGTCACGGCGTCCTGACCTACCGCATGACGCAGGTCCTCACCGGACACGGAAGCTTCGGGAGGTACCTGTGTCTGATGGGGAAGGAGGAAACGCCTGGGTGTCACCACTGCGAGGACCGCCCGGAGGACACGGTGGAGCATACGGTGCAGGACTGCCCTGCTTGGGCAGGGCACCGCCGTGTCCTCACGGCGGCGATAAGCGGAGACCTCTCGCGCCCGGCATTGGTCGAGGCCATGCTGCGGGGCGAGACGGAGTGGGAAGCGGTCGCCTCCTTCTGCGAAGCAGTCATGCTCGCGAAGGAGGAGGCGGGCCGCGTGAGGGAGAGGACAGCGTCCTCCCTCCACCCCAGCCGCAGTGGTAGACGCCCACGGCGCCGGACGTCGGCAGACGATCTCCGGCCACCGTAGGCGCGGGCTTGCGGGCGGCGAGTAATGGGCGACTCGCTGTCCGACCATGGACCATGCCCGGCTCGACGGCGCGTTGTGTTCCACGCGCGCCTCAAAGAGTGTCAGCATTATGACGGGGCCCCCCTCTAGAGGGCGAAAGCCTGCCGGGGTCGCGGGACTTATAGAATTACCGTGACCCTGGATCATAAAGGGCTATTGAAGGACACCGTGGATTTTAGTCAGTACAAGTCTGACAGTTCCTCCCACTCTGCCCTGGGTGGGAGGACTCATTTGATGATTTTACCACGATAAAAAAAAAAAAAAAAAAAAACTGTCTACTTTACTTAACTCTGTAAGCCTGCGGCATTGTGATCTCTTGCTACACTCCTCGAAGTCCTTCCTGTGCTGATGCTGTTGAGTGCTCGTCGAAGCTTTTGCTGCTGGCCGTTGAGTGTCGTGGCTCACTGCTGCTGCACAAATTGGCAGAACGCAAACTTCAATTTCGTTCAGCCAGTCTTCGTACTGAGAGATAATGCGAGAATGCTTGCGAGAGACTTGCTTCCAGATAGCTACAAATCTTGTACAAAGATTAGTAACTCTTTTTTCTAATTCATCAGCAATCAAATTCTCAACATAAGGCAGCAACTGTATCAGGGCTTGAAAAATTCGACACCACCGTTCTAGTTCGGATTTGCTGTCCTTCATAGACAGCCAAGTGTCTAGTACAAGCATTTTTTTGAAAGAACACTCAATACTACTACCTAAAACAAAACAAAAAATAGTTAAATGCTGATCAAAAACAATACATATTTCGTAGCAAGTGCTACGCGCCCAGGCGCTCGGCGTAGACCCTGGCTGCACCTTACAGCCGCAGCATGCCGCAAATACATTTTTTAAAGTCGAGTTGTAGAGATTTCAAGCGACATTTTTATACCTAACTCAATGGCACAAGTAGATACAAACATAAGTAAAAGCTTCAATATAAAAAAAAAATCAGAAATAAAAACGGAAGTAATGCTGCGGCGTAGCACTCTATTTAAAAAAAAATGGTGGATTGAAAATACAAAATAGTACAGTAAATTAATAATTCATACCTGTACTTGAATATCCATTGCAAAATAACACGTCACACACAAGTTGGAACTTGAAAACACGCGTCGTGTCTTAGGCTAATAGCGCTTGGTGATAAACACGGTTGATGACTAATTAGATGTGTAAACTTCCGATGCCGAAAAAGGAATGTTGCGAACAATAGATTGCAAAACCTTTTCTAGTCCCAGGTAGTATGACAACTAGTGGGTAACTGAACCAGATATCATGGCTTAGCTCAATCATTGCCATCGAAGGCCTATGACCTTCTACGAGACCACCGTGCAATGTGGCGACACTTGGGGGAGGCCTATGTCCAGCAGTGGACGTCTTTCGGCTGAAATGATGATGATTATGATCATCCTGATGTCACACAACATCCTGCATCGAATAAGCAAAGTTAAGAGGGGATATGGGCTGTGATTCTCCATGCTTTGACAAAATTGACGTTTCGTATTCACCTTTTTTCTTCTGAATAATGCCTTTAGAGCAGTGGTTCCTAACCTTTTCGATCTTGTCACCCCAAGACTTGGCTAGAGAATCTGATTTACCCCTCCGGCTCTCCCTCATGTTACCAATGAACACAAAACAAAACAACACACATAAATACAAATTGACTGTCTACGTAGAGCATCTGGATAAATGTTTTGTCTTTGACTTTTGAGTAAAACTCTGATTCTTTTTGTGTTCTCTGGTTTTCCAAAAACAATCCTATTTCTTCACAAAGCTCATAAACTCTGTTTATACATTACCATTATTTATTTATTTTTATATATCACCAGCTTATTACCCCCGCAGAATACCAGTTTTACCCCCGCAGGGGTAATTACCCCCAGGTTAGGAACTGTGGCTTTAGAGCAATCATTTTTTTTTTCATAAAATCAAGGTCCACTGTAGACACTTCCCTTTCACATTGAGTTATATTGTAGTACATTATAACTCCTGCTGATACGTAGGGAAGTGGACTTTATGTTTTTCCTACTCCTCCGATATTTTTTTCTGATTAGTTTCTTTTCGGGATCCAAGACAGTTTTTTTTTTTTTGGATGGGAAATCATCAAATGACCCCCCCCCCCCCAGTCTGGGCGGGGCGGAAGGGAGTGTCAGACTTGTACTAACTAAAACCCATCCATGTTCCTTCTTACGGTATCTCTTTCGAACAGTCCCGCAGCCCTGGAAGACAGTTAACTCTGGGACTTCGTCGAGCTTCATTGTCTCGGTGCTTTTCTGGTGGTCTTCATTGTTGATTTTGGCTTTTAGGAGCTGCATTGGTTTAGGAATAATGTGGCGGGCTTGTTCCAAAAAAAACCCTAACCTGTTTAATCAGAGTTGCAATATTGTATTAAGAGCGGTCGACCCGTCAAAGTTTTCATACAAACGCTCGTACGTGATTATGTATGAGTAGATTTTTTTTAACTGATAGGTATCTTGTTCACTATATCTAGGTTTCTATCAACACAAAAAATAAAAATTTGGAGAAACAAATTCAGTATAAGCCTCCAAAAATTGCAGTTTTGCTGATATTTTACCTAAACTTCGGCCGTTCATCATGTACTCATAAATTGTAAAAGTAAAGAAAACATCGTGATAGAAACCTTGCACATGTAATGGAGATTCTAAATCACGAATTTTTATTTCACAAACTTGTAGGCCTTATTCAAAAACACGTATTTCCTGGAACAAGTTTATGAAATTTTCGAACACTATTTTTCGTTCAATGATATCGCGGTATGAGGTGCGCGGGAGACGATTCCTACGGGGTCGGGGGCCCCGGAGACGGGGGAGTTGAAAAAAAATCGCCATTGTGGCTCTGGATGAAACAACAAGCTTTTCGGCCATGCTCGCGTTGACGATAGACGGACCGGGAAGGGCCTTCTCAAAGAGCGTGTATTTTTAAATGTATACTTACCGCGGTATCGCAACCAGATTTGTGGCACTGAAATTATATAAAAAACTTGATTTAATCAATCCATTTGATTTATTTAATTAATAAGTCATACGCATTAATACAATTAAAAACTATTATGAGCGTTAACGTCTTACGGCATTTCATTCAAAATTTCAAGTGATTTTGTTTCGAAATGTCTGAACCGATTTTAACGAAACTTCGTACACATTAGCAGTATACATAAGTCTAAAGATTTGACAGAGAACTTTTCTAAAAATAGTGTTACAGCTAAATTAGACCGATTTTAGACTTTCCATAGAAACAGAAATTTCCAATTATCTTTTTTTTAAAACATTTCACTTGAAAGTTTGTATGAAATGCCGTAAGACGTTGACGCTCTTAAATAATCTAAAATAAATGAATTAACAACAAATTATAAAAGGGCATCAAATGACTCCTCCTCAACGCTGTTAGCTGGTAGTGTGCCAATAGCAATAGTTACTAAATGGATATTGAAAAATGTTAAGGTGGCCGCGCCTGGCAGCCAGCGGGAAAAAAATATTTCAAAAGTTTTTTGCAATTTGCAGGTCAGTGTCAGGCCGTATATTGATGAAAAATGAGTCGCGCTAGTAACACGTATGTAGTTACAGAATTATGATCACGAATTTTTTTTTTTTTTTTATATTAAACGCTGTCCTACACTAGGATTTTCTCCTGTATCGTGGGTGCTTTAAACTCATACACAAACAGCCTGACCCGGAACAACTACCTGTAGGCCATACAAATATTTGTTCCAAGCGGGTATCGAACCCACGACACGCAGCGCAGCAGCCAATCGCTTAGCCACTGCGTCAACCATACCGTCCAGCATTAAGACAACCCTCTAAATTCATGTAACCCCATTCAATCACTATTTCATGGAAAACTCATTCCGTCCGTAAAGGTCACAGCTCATTAGAGCGACCCGGCACCTACTCCGCACCGCCTCGCCTCGTGCGGTTAGTATTCTTTATATGGGCTTGTATGGATATGCGCTCACTACATCAACTCCGTAGCGTCACCGGATCGTCTCGGTCGTAAGCCCTCCACGCGCGGACAGGGGTGCTGCTCGCATGCTTGCCTTGCGTTGACTGCATATTGCCGCGCGACGTTTTGGTGATAACGCGGCGTCCACCCGTGGACCACCTGTCGACAACGAGTGGACGCCGTACGGGGTGGGTGCCGGGTGGCTCTAATGAGTTGTGACCTTTATCCAGAAGTAATGATCCAATTCTAAAAATTCTTTTACTGGCAGAAAGCTACATTATTCATGGGTGCTATGGGCTACAACTTATATTTATATCAAGCATATTAGCCGAGCTATCACAATTTTTGCAGACAAAGTCGCGGGTGAAGTGCTAGTCATGAATAAAATCTCAAAATTAATAAAGAAGAACTTACTCTGGAATGACAGCCCTCGGATGCACACTAGAACAACAAAGGTAAATACGAGCTACGCCGTATTAAAAAAAAAAAAAAATTGACCCTTCGCTACTGCTATCAGTAGCGAAGGGTCAATTTTTGTAAGAGGTAAGCCGAAGTACATATCTTTAATGTGATTATATTATTTGTCTGTAGAGAACTGACTGTGTCAATTTTCAAAGGGAATCCGTTAGGAATCGGGTTGTATGGAACCTTCGCCACTGCGACATAGTAATCTAGCGTAATGGATGTTGAAAAACCCGCAAAATAAATAATGGGTCCTTAACCCATTATTTATTTTGCGGGTCAAGTAATTACTACTACTAGTAGTCTACTATTAGCAATAAATAATTTAAAATTTAAAATATTTATTTTTTGTAAAAATATACTTAGATAATTTTTTTTTCCCTTGAAATGGCTTCGTTATAGCCGTTAGATGATTCTCTGAAAATATTTCGTGTATGAATAGTTAGACCTTATATTGCAGTCGACTTCCAGTCTAACCGTATGCAGCCGGATACCGGTATTTTACATGCGTCGTTCTTTAGAATGTTTCAACATCGATTGTGGGATTTTTGATTTTAGCCGTATTATTTAAATAAGAGGAGTGCTGCGTACAGGGAATGTAACTTTACATTGAAATAAAGCAATAGTAATTGAAAATTCCAGTAGAATGATTAAAAATAAGGAGCTGAATGCACCCTGTCAGTGTGGAGGACTGTCCCTTACACCCTGTATAAGCTGCCAAAATTAGAATCTATTCACTGAAGGTGCAATCCAATTTTTGTACCGTATATTTCTAAAACGTGACGTTTAAGAATATTTTGTTTCATACAACCTACTTGTTTGTTTTGATACCCGGTATAGCCAGGAAAAAAATTAGAAAAACAAAATGGCGGGTTTCATCGATATGTAATTCCTTACCTCAGATACGTAGTCATATTTGGATCCTAAGACAGTTTCGTAAACCAGCCAGTCTGTTTGAGTGGTGTAGTTAAGGTTCATTGATCTCATAACCACTTTGAGCGAGTATTCGTTGACGTTAGATGAGCGCTGGGTGGTTGCGACTTCGATGAGCGCTTCGTTATAGGCCTCTGTCTGTGATGTTGAAGGAAAATGTACTGTATTTGTATTCCATTGGGGTCAGTTTTCAAAACAGTCACAGGGCAGTAGGTCTCTGTCTGTAGGGTCGAAGGAGAATGAACTTTATTTGTATCCAGTTTGAGTCGGTTTGTGCAACACGTCTCTAGAAATAATCGGGTGTATTGTAATCATAAAGGGTGTAAATAGGCCTTTAACATATCTGAAAAGCACTTGTTCTCCCCGTCTTTGCGATCATTTTTTTTTGTTCTAGACCGTACCTGGGAACCTTCTAGTTACGGAGATATTGGGGGTCAAAATTCCAACTTTTTCCCAAGTTTTTTTTTTAAAACATGTCTTTAATTTTTATTCCACGACCCCCGTACTATTCAATCCATCCATCAGCACAATGCTTTGAGTGCTTTCCATCGAGACCGATAACCGTCCGTCTGCGTAAAGATAAGTAACTTTACGCAGTTTGATGTAATGCTTGGTTGACGGCTTCGTGAAGGGTCTTTTTACACCCTGTAGTCATTCAATTGATGATTTCCCATCCGAAAAAAATTCTGATGAAAACTGCGGTAAATGAGACGTCTTAGATGTTCAACGCTGAATTTGAGAGTCATTTTTTTTTGTTTTTTTCTTATGATTGCTGTAACTTACTGTCCATCCTATTCTTGCCATACTCTCGTCCACAATTGGCACGTAAAGTTCACCCTGTTAAATTAAAACTTCCATTGAATCACTACATAGTACAAAACAATAAAAAAAAAAAATAATAGTACAAAGCAAAGTCGCTTCCCTCTGTCTGTCCCTATGTATGCTTAGATCTTTAAAACTACGCAACGGATTTTGATGCGGTTTTTTTTAATAGATAGAGTGATTCAAGAGGAAGGTTTATATGTATATATTGCACCCGTGCGAAGCCGGGGCGGGTCTCTAGTATCATATAAATTTACCGTTGGCCTAGTGGTTGCAAGAACACCTGAGCATGAGGTCCTGGGATCTATTCCCAGATCGGACAAAGTAGGACAGACGGGTATTTCCATCAGAAATTTCTCAGAAGCAGCCACGGAGTCTGGATTTGTGCCCAGTTGGTGGCAATAGGCTCGCCTCCTAATACATGGAACTTAAACTGAACTGGTGAAATGTGGGTGTACTATTTAGCAGTAGCGAACGGTCAATTTTTGTAAGAGGTAATCCGGAGTACATGTCTTTAATGTGATTATATTATTTGTCTATAGAATACTGACTGTGCCATTATTCAAAGGGAAGCCGGTAGGAATCGAGTTGTAAGGCACCTTCGCCACTGCTATTTGGTACACCACTGCCTCAATCTCCGGGTTTTACAGGCGTGTTGTTATAATAATAATAATTCCATTTATTTCAGCTCCAAGACCCATATAAAAACCAAAAATAGACAAAAATACAAACACAAACACATAAATTATAGCCAAAAACAGAATTAAGAGGGATTGTTATGTTCCTTGTTAAAATCAAGAAAACTGCATGGTTTGCACGAACACTGCTTAGTCCCAGAATTAAGAGGGCGGTGGCCATAATTTAAAAGACAGAATTAATTTAAAAAAAGAACGCAAGTAATTTTAAAGATTTTTTTTAATAGTCCATACCTTTGTCTCAAACTGTTCATTCTTGTGAGTTTTTTGGTCCTTATAGAAAAAAAAACAAGAAATAAGTTGAAATAATAAAATTATTATAGTGTCCACACATTTGGATGTCGCATCGCCTCATCTATACATATAAAAGTTAAATGTCTGTTTGTGATTTCAAAATAACAGCATTTTACTGAATGATTGTAAAATTATAAAGGGTGTAAAAAGACCCTAAACGAAGCCGAAAAGGACTTGTTCTCCCCGTCATTGCGATCATTGTTTTGTTCTGAACCATACCTGGGAATCTTCCAGTTACGGAGATATTTGAGGTCAAAGTTCCAATTTTTTCACAAGTTTTTTTTTAAATACTAGTTTTTAAGGTTATAAATTAACTTTAATTACCTCAGCGACCTGTTTACTATTCAAAGCATCCATCAGCACAATTTTTTGAGTACGTTACATTGAGTTTTACCGAAAAACGTGATATTTCACCCCAAAAAAAAGTCGTTTCCCAGCAATAAATTTTTGCTTGGTTGACGGCTATGTGAAGGGTCTGTTTACACCCTGTATAAGGTACTTGTAACTAGAAAATATTTATTTTTTAATTTTTGTCTCTGTCTGTCTGTTTGTGTGAGAGGTTGTATTAAGCCAATTATTATTATGGTTGAAAGAATATATTTTTTATACTTTACCATCACTCGGGCCAAGCCATCTTTTGTATCTGGCTGCAAATTAAATTTTTTTGCAATAGCAACTTTGAAATACCTTCACGGTCGAAATGTTTAGAACAGCAGATTTAAAAAAAACCTTATGAGAAATTTCTATGAGGGTTCGAAATGATGTACTGAATATGTGGTAACTGTTTAAATCCCAACCTGTATACTAGCTAACTAGCTTATACCCGCGGCTTCGACCGCGTGGAGTTCGGGAATTGCCCACGGGATCTTACCTCTGGGATAATAAGTATGTATGTATAGTACACGCTGGCTATTCATACATAGCTAAAAACTAAACTATATATTTTTTTATCTTTGTCAGACCCAGGGACAATTAAAATACTCTGATAGTATATACTTTTTGTCATCATCATCATCATCATCATTTCAGCCGAAAGAAGTCCACTGCTGGACATAGGCCTCCCCCAAGTGTCGCCACATTGACCGGTCCCGTGCGACTCGTACCAGCGGATCCCTGCAACCTTCACCAGGTCATCGGTCCACCTAGTGGGAGGCCTTCCAACTCAGCGTCTTCCGGTTCGCGGTCGCCACTCCAGAACTTTTCGGCCCCATCGGCCATCCGTTCTGCGAGCAATGTGCACTGCCACTAAGTTTAGCTATTCTTCGGGCTACGTCGGTAACCTTGGTTTTGTAAATGATTTAAAACTAAAATAAAATGAAAAAATAAATGGGTTCTTTAAATTTCATACTGAAACAACACAAACATACATTTATAATACATGCATACTCATACGAAAAATACTAAATAAAAATATACACTCAAACATCACCTTCACGAAAAGAAAAAAACTACACAAAATGAAATTGAGACGTGAACAAGACATACTACAGCTATACCCACCCCGCACTAACTACGGAAGAAAAAGTATCATGTATGAAGGATCCAAACTATACAATCAATTACCGAAATACGTCACAGAATCCAAATCCATTACCACTTTTAAAAAAACACTAAAACAGCACATCATAAAAAATGTTCATTCCCTACAATAATTTCAAGCCACATCCAGCTATTGCTTATCTGTGTAGAACGGAGACTTGGTTCCCTTTGTGTTGATGTTTTAAGCCAGTATATCAAGCGAACATTGAGTTGTTTGGATTATTATTATTAATCTACCCACAAAATAATTATTGTACAAATGTCTAGTTTTTGTAAAACCCTCAACAATATCGACTTATGTTATAGTTTTAATATTCTCATGTAAGTGAATTTTGTATTCTTATGAGAATAAAGTTATCTCAAACCTCAAACGGTAACCTTACGATTAAAATATTTTTTGAGAGCTCACCGAATTTACTGTAACCCAGCGTACGGGTGCACCGAAATCGTCCTGAAAAAAAATTACAATAAAGGGTGTAAATAGACCCTTAACACATCTGAAAGGCACTTGTTCTCCCCGTCTTTGCGATCATTTTTTTGTTCTGTACCATACCTGGGAACCTTCTAGTTACGGAGATATCGGGGGTCAAAGTTCCAAGTTTTTCACTAGTTTTTTTTAAATAGATGTTTTTAATGTAAGATTTTTACTTTACACACCTCCATGACCGCCGTACTATTCAATCCATCCATCAGCACAATGCTTTGAGTGCTTTCCATCGAGTCTTACCTTAAAACGTGATTTTTCACCCCAAAAAAAAAGTCGATTCCCAGCAATAATTTTTGCGTAAAGTGACTTAGTTTGATGTACAGAATGCTTGGTTGACGGTTATGTGAAGGGTCTGTTTACACCCTGTATAACAAAACAATAGGAGTTTAAAGTTATGTTATTTATTCAACTTACGTATTGTCGCAAGGCCTTAAGCCTTTCAGCTACTGTAGGTATCTGTAAAATGATCCAAATAATTAAAATAATAGATACTTATTGTCTTGAATCTGTTAAGGGGGAACAGGGCACCGGACACGGAAGTTTCGGGAGGTACCTGTGCCTGATGGGGAAGGAGGAAACGCCTGGGTGTCACCACTGCGAGGACTGCCCGGAGGACACGGTGGAGCATACGGTGCAGGACTGCCCCGCTTGGGCAGAGCACCGCCGTGTCCTCACGGCGGCGATAGGCGGAGACCTCTCGCGCTCGGCATTGGTCGAGGCCATGCTGCGGGGCGAGACGGAGTGGGAAGCGGTCGCCTCCGTCTGCGAAGCAGTCATGCTCGCGAAAGAGGTGGCGACCGCGTGAGGGAGAGGACAGCCTCCTCCCTCCACCCCAGTCGCAGTGGTAGACGCCCACGGTGCCGGACGTCGGCAGACGATCTCCGGCCACCGTAGGCGCGGGCATGTGGATTTTAGTCAGTACTAGTCTGACAGTCCCTCCCGCTCTGCCCTGGGTGGGAGGACTCATTTGATGATAATACAACGATAAAAAAAAAAGGGGGATCAGGGAATGCGAGGAATTTGAAAAATAGGTATTTGAAGAAACTAATGCTGTCGCGCTGCGTCAACCCTGCCCCCGTAGAGTGCGATAGGGACAGCTGCAGCTCGGACCGATTATATCACAAAAATTTTGACCAGATCGACTATTCGTTTTCCCCTTTTTCTCTTCGAAAACTGAGCCGATTATTATTGTTTTAAGAAAGATAAATTTCATTTTTTCGTAATTTAAAATTACAGTGTTCATAAGTATAAATAAAGGACATTGGGAACAGTAGACGTACATATTTACCGTAATAAATATAATGTTTTTGTTTTTTTTTTTGTATGGCATGTTTAATTAAATATTTCAATGAATTTTTATAAGATGATTTTAGTATTTATTGCGATGATGTTTTTTTATGTTTGTTTAACTTTTTTTTTGTAACACATTCAGACACAATATAAATTGTTTATTGACTAAATGAAATGAAATATTATTATAGAACTTTATGATTGAATTATGTAAATTACTAAAGGATTAAATTAACTTAAAATACATAAATCAGTACATAACTACACTGCCGAACCAAAGTTAAGCTTAATTAACGGATAAATTAATTAACTTCATAATCTGACAGCATTTGATTACGAATGCGGTGTTATTTCAGTGTAAGGGGTCGTTACTAAGAGTTTAACTCACTTTAAACTCATATGAGAAAAAGCATTTTATGCAAAGTCGAGGGGTAGCATTATTTTTAAAGACACCATTTTTATAATATAATCGAAAAAACAAGCAATTTTCAGAAATCGCAATGTTCTGTTTTTTTTTTGGTGTAAAAGTGATTATAAAAGATTTAAATGAGTGTCACATTTCTTTGAATGTTTAATAATTATAATTGGATATCTACACAACCATTGAGAGCAAAATACGAAATTTAAGATATTTTTGATTCGAAATATTCGGTTTAAACGTTAAGCCGGACTGTAAACCAAATGAAATGTATGGTTATAAAATAGGGAGGCCGGTAAAGCCACCATCAATGTAAGCTTTTATATGGAAACCAGTGGGCTTCGTCGCTGCAGTCTGTTAAGCCGGTCGCTTGGCAGCTGCCGTTTGCGGTCTGCGGTAACCTTCGGAACTGCAGCTTCATCTGTAGGCCTTTGATTTGACGAGTTCCAAAGTAAAATTTACTTACTTTTGGTTCCACCTTGATTTCTTGCAGTCGATCCTGGAACTGTATTATTACAAATAAACGATTAATTTCAAATAATACAGAAAGGGAACTACCACCTTTTAAAGCAGAGTCATTTTATTGTTGAATAGCTGTTGCGCCGGACCTCTGACCGCGTGAAATGATTATAAGCATAATTATTTTAAAAGTACTATTTTCACCGTTTTTGCAACATTTTTCATTGATGCTCCGCTCCTATTGGTCGTAGCGTGATGTTATAAAACCTATAACCTTCCTCGATAAATGGGCTATCTAACACTTACATATTTTTTCAATTCGAACCATGCAGTAGTTCCTGAGATTAGCGCGTTCAACCAAACAAACTCTTCAGCTTTATAATATTAGTGTAGATTCCGTGTGTGAAAGAGATGCAGCTAAACAGGACGTCTTACTCCATCTCTTGTTTGCCGGAGCAAAGACAATCTGCACATTGTTACCAGAATCAGAGATGTGTGCAATTTTTCGGCACGATCGAATAAGGGGAACTGGTTTAGAATAGGGATGTTTCCTGTGTGAAAAAATATGATTCTATTTAGTACGTCAGTTAGATCATCGAAAAATATTGGATACGTATTTTTTTTTTTATCAAATCAATAATAATTGACCTGTGACTACACTTTTCGGTAAAAAGTCAGTACACTTTACTTACAAGTATGACGTCACACGAATTTTCGACGCACTGTATCGTCTTCATTTTTAGTTTTCATGAAAAAAGAAAAAATACGTGTCCAATATTTTTTGGAAATCTATCTGACAGACTAATTAGATTTTTTCAAGAAACATCCCTATTTCCTATATTCAGTTGCAAGATTTTACCAGTACATGTTAACTAACAAGGCCAGTTAAATAAAATCTAGCCGCTTTAAGAGATGGTGGTACAGTTCTTGATACTTAATAATAATACCTACCAAGGTAGATACCTACTTATAGTTACATCCCTTGTGTTTGAAGAAGATATGAGTTTCAGACAGACTGTTTAGATTACAAATTAATTTTCCGGAGTTAACTTTCAAAGAGGCTCTTGAGGAGATTATTTGCCCCTGGCCAAATAATAACAGCCACACGGGTCGAATTTTATGATCAAGTAGCGCGTGCTGAGGTCAGTGCGAGGATGGGTGACCATCCTTTATGTATCGAGTTCCCTTCTTGCCTCGAAAAGCACTGTCGAAGCTGATCTTTGACTTTCCGTTCTAATATTTTATTTCTTCGAAAGTGTATTGAAAAACGTCGTTTAATACGCGTGGGGATTTGTTATTGCAGTTCTCGGCTCCATAAGACCCGAGCTGCAGGCGAGGTTGTTATGGATGATTAAATCCGCCTCAAATGCAATAACAAAGTTTCCCAACTTGTGTCAAAATGTACTATTTCTTTCTTTCATGTAAAATACCCATGGAGGATCCCAACGTAGTCGAATCATGGGGCTGTTATTATTTATTTTATTGTATTTAGCCATAGGCCCCTCAAACAATTGAATTTTTTTTTTTGAATGTTCGTTATTATTTCTGTTTCGTCCCTTTGTAGGAGATGTTCGCAGATAAATATTAGCTATTGAATAATAATTATTTATTAGCTTTACGTACGTCAATCTTCCTTTGTGCCATTTGCATCAATGTAAGTCCATCTGGCTGTAAAATAATATTGTATTGATTAATTTTTCTGAACAGATGTTTTTTTGTTTTACAATTTTTTTTTTTTAAACGTAATACTACAACTGAACTGCCTCCTTGGTTAGCGCTTCTGATCAGCATGAGGTTCTGGGTTCGATAACTAGGTCTGGTAGGGTTCATCCATCTTGAATTTCTCCACCACGGAGTCTAGATTTAAGCCTGTTCGATGGCAACAGGCTCGGCCCTATTGCAACATTACCGGCGAAATGTGGGTGTATTATTAGGGACACCTCTGCCTTATCCTTCGGGGATTACAGGCGTGATTTTATGTTACGTTTGATTGACCTAAATTTCCAGCAGGGTTTTATCGTGGGCATTGTGTCTGTTCTTGAAAAAAAAGTGCTTTAGGTACTTACTGATGGACTTCCCTCTGGCGGTGGTTTTTCCAGACCACCAGGGCCACCGTAATCTGGAGAACCTGGTCGACCTTGAGGCGGTCGGGATGGAAACCCGGATATGGCCATGGGACCTTTAGGTTTTCCTTGGAATTCTGAGGGAACACCTCTTTTCATCCCTGGAGGTGGTCCACCCTGTATGAATCCCGATGGACGGCCTCCTTCCATTCCTGGATGTTGACTTCCCTGCATAAATTTCCCAGGAGGTCCTTCCCCCATTCCAGGGGGTTGTCTTCCCTTCATGAATCCTGGTGGTGGTCCTCCTCCCATTCCAGGAAATTGACCTCCCTGCATGTAGTCTGGAGAAAGACCTTCTCCCATTCCTGGCGATTGTCTTCCCTGCATGAATCCTGGTGGTGGTCCTCCTCCCATTCCAGGAAATTGACCTCCCTGGATGTAGTCTGGAGAAGGTCCTCCTCCCATTCCAGGGGGTTGATCTCCCTGCATAAATCCCGGAGGTGGTCCTCTTCCCATTCCTGAGGGTTGGCCTCTCCTCAGGAATCCTCCTTTTTGACCATACTTGGATTTTTTCCTCAACTCGTTCATAAGGAGACTGTTTTGAACCATTTCTGGGTAATTCAGCTCACCTGTTGGATCCCTCTTTGATTCGGGATCTTCATCTCTACGAGTTGGGTTTCCTGAGACCGGTGCACAAGGCTTTGGATCTCCTTCTTCAATGGTACTCTGCAAAAAAAAAAGTAAAAATGCATTAGTCAGTTTAAACGAGTTGGCGAAATTTGACAGTCAAGGATCACATGACGATAAAACGTCTGTGGAATAACGGAATAAATTACGTTGTTTAATGATCGTCGATCACCATAGTATGCCTCCATTCCTGGAGATGGTCTTCCCTGCATGAATCCTGGAGGAGGGATTCCCCCCATTCCTGGTGATTGTCTTCCCTGGATGAATCGTCGTGGTGGCCCTCCTCTCATTCCAGGAAATTGACCTCCCTGCATGTAGTCTGGAGAATATCCTCCTCCTATTCCTGGTGATTGTCTTCCCTGCATGAATCCTGGTGGAGGGCTTCCCCCTATTCCTGGGGACGATTTTCCCTGCATGAATCCTGGTGGGGGGCCTCCTCCCATTCTTGGTGATTGTCTTCCTTGGATGAATTGTCGTGGTGGCCCTGCTCCCATTCCAGGAAATTGACCTCCCTGCATGTAGTCTGAAGAAGATCCGCCGTCCATTCCTGGCGGTTTTCCTCCCTGCATGAATCCTGGTGGAGAGCCTCCACCTATTGTAGGGTAATTTCCACCCTGCATGTATCCCGGGGAAGGCCCTCTTCCCATTACTGAATGCCCTCTCATCTCGTGTCTCGGGGGAGGAGGAGGAGGGCCGTGCATTCGTGGCGGTAGTCGCCCCTGCGAGTATCCCGGCCATGGCTCACGAGGGCCTTCTGGGCCTTTTAGATCCGCATAATCATTCATTGACGGTAATCCCGGACCTTGTCTGAGCTCGGATTTAAAGCTCGGTGCAGGTAGCTTTGCCTTTGGATAACCAACTCCAGTATATTGCTGACCCATCCCATAATTACCTCCAGGAAATCCTTGACTGAGGTTCTCAGGGTTAGCAAAACTTGGTCGGTAACCGTCGGGAAAGTCAGCTTCGGAGCCCACCCCGGGAATTGTATTTTTCTTTTTAGTATTTGGAACATTGATTCCAGCCATTTGCTCTTCGGTGAAAACAAAAGAACCAAATGTGTGATGATCTTGCGTTAAAGATTGTATTAAGTCAATGGGTGTTTCAGGTTTTGGGTCGTCATCTTCGTTGCTTGTCCCTGGTGGGAGGTAGCGTTTATCTAATACCGGTCCCAGTGCATCTGGTGATCGAGTCGGGCGTTCAAAATCACCATACATAAAGTTGTTCTTGCGCTATAAAAGAAGGAAATTAATATTAAGAATCAAATGAGTTTACTCATTTAGAATATTTCACTGATATTGTAAAAGCCTGAAAATGAGTCAATCTTTGGTTTCACTGAAATTAACGATTATCACAGAAAATAATAAAATTTACCGTTAAGATTTAGACTTACTAAGGTTTACCGTTATTGAAGCTTTTACATTATCATGTCAATATCCAGTCATGACAATAAAACAAACAAAATCTAAAAAGACAATAAAATAAAAAATATATACAACATTAGTTTTAGTATATGCGAAACCTCAAATACGTATCTAGTATTATAATGTAAAGAATCTATGTACAAAATTTCAAAACTGTATCATGAAAAATCACAAAGTTATAAGCTTGTTCTGTTACCTGGTTGTCCACACAAAAACGTGGTCACCATGCGGCGCGGCACGCGCCTCCAGCGTCGTCTTGAGCTCATTGATATTAATAATTTGGCAGTAGGTACCTAAATTATTGCGATACTTTTAAATATTTTTGGGACAAAATATAACAAGGTTTAAAAATTATAGGAATCGATTCAGTTACTTATTCTGAACAAACAATATTCAGGTTTCGCATATACTAAAAATAATGTTGTAAACAGGTTGTAACAGAAAGGGTAGAGTCATATGAAAGGTTATGCTGCAGACCATCAAACTGAAGAACTTTCTCTTTGGGTCCAATATCGTAACATGCAAAAAAAAATATCAGCTGTCCCATATATTTGGGTCGAGTATGTTTCGAAATTTTGTTCACCCTGTATATTTGTGAAACGGAAAATTCAAGAATAATTACTGTGTCGTAAAATCGTCGATGCTGATCTGATCTGACTGCTCCCGGAGGCCCAACTACCCCCGTTGATCCAACGGCTCCTGACGGTTCACCTGCCCCTGATGGTCCGAGTTCTCCCGGAGGCGCACTTGCTTCCGCTTCCGGTGGTAGAACTTCCCCCGGAGGCCTACTTAACCCCGCTGGCGCGCCTGACCCTGCCGGATCACCTGTCCACAGTGCTCCGACTGTCTCTGGAGACACACTTGGTCCCGGTGGTCCGACTGCTCTTGGCGGCTCACCTGCCGCTGGTGGTCCATCTGTTCCTGGAGGTGCATTTGTCACCGTAGATCCGACTGCCCGTGGTGGCTTGCTTGCCCTTGGTGGTCCGACTGTCCCCAGAGGAGCAGTTGTCCCCGTTGGTCCGACTGCTCCTGGTGGCTTGCCTGCCCCTGGTCGCCCACCTGACCCATGACCTATCCCTGGCCCCACTCCTCGACCTATTCCTGCACCCATACCTGGACCCATACTTGGACTCATACCTGGACCCATATGTTCATCCATTCCTTCACCCATACCTTCACCTATATCTGGCCCCGTACCTGGACCCATTCCTTGACCCATACCTGCACTCATACCTGGCCCCAAATCTGGACCCATTCCTTGACCTATACCTGCACCCATTCCTATACCCGTACCTGGACCCCTACCTGGACCCATACCTGGCGTCATATCCAGTCCCATACCTGGATCCGGGCTCATACTTGGCCCCATACCTGGCCCCATACCCTGACCCATACCTGGGCTCATACTTGGACCCATACTTGGATCCATATCTTTGTCCGATCCTACCCCCATACTTGGTCCCATACCTGGTCCCATATCTGGCCCCATACCCGGTCCCATACCCGGTCCCATACCTGGACCCATACCTGGACCCATACCTGGACCCATATCTGGCCCCATACCTTGACCCATACCTGGATCAATATCTTCGTACGATCCTTCACCCATACCTGGTCCCATACCTGGCCCCATATCTGGACCCATTCCTTGACCTATATCTGCACCCATTCCTATACCCGTACCTGGACCCCTACCTGGACCCATACCTGGCCTCATACCCGGCCCCATACCCGGGCCCATACCTGGACCCATACCTGTACCCATACCTGGACCCATATCTGGCCCCATACCTTGACCCATACCTGGGCTCATACCTGGACCCATACCTGGATCAATATCTTCGTACGATCCTTCACCCATACCTGGTCCCATACCTGGCCCCATACCTGGACCCATATCTTTGTCCATTCCTCCATCCATACCTTGACCTATATCTGGCCCCGTACCTGGACCCATATCTTCGTCCATTCCTCCACCCATACCTTGACCTATATCTGGGCCCGTACCTGGGCCCATCCCTTGACCCATACCTGCACTCATACCTGGTCCCATACCTGGACCCATTCCTTGACCTATACCTGCACCCATTCCTATACCCGTACCTGGGCCCCTACCTGGACCCATACCTGGCCTCATACCCGGCCCCATACCCGGTCCCATACCTGGACCCGGGTTTATACTTGGCCCCATACCTGGACCCATACCTGGCCCCATACCTTGACCCATACCTGGGCTCATACCTGGACCCATACCTGGATCCATATCTTCGTCCGATCCTTTACCCATACCTTGACCTATATCTGGCCCCGTACCTGGACCCATATCTTCGTCCATTCCTCCACCCATACCTTGACCTATATCTGGCCCCGTACCAGGGCCCATCCCTTGACCCATACCTGCACTCATACCTGGTCCCATACCTGAACCCATTCCTGCACCCATTTCTAGACCCATACCTGGACCCCTACTTGGACCCATACCTGGCCTCATAGCCGGCCACATACCCGGTCCCATTCCTGGTCCTGGCCCTGGACCCCCACCCTGAGCCATACCTGGGGGCAGGCCACCGCCTATACCAAAACCACCTTGACCCCCACCTTGACCCATACCTGGGGGCAGGCCATCGCCCATACCAAAACCACCTTGACCCCCAGCTTGACCCATACCTGGGGGCAGGCCATCTCCCATACCAAAACCACCTTGACCCCCAGCTTGACCCATACCTAGGGGCAGGCCATCACCCATACCAAAACCCCCTTGACCCCCACCCTGAGCGGAACCTGGGGGCAGGCCCATGCCAGAACCACCTGGGCCACCGCCTTGATCCTCCGTTAGCCACGGAAATGGTTCGTCTTCGTCGGGTCTTGAACCTTTCATCTTTGTAATGGCAGCCCCTGGTCCTTCACCATTCCCCCATGGTACCTATACAACAAGAGAATATGAAAGTGTGCTGCGTCTGTGAATGAACGTTTAGCTGCTGATCCCTGCTGTCATTTTTAGATCTTTCACAGTCGTTACCAGAAGTTAGAACCCGAAATTCTGGCTACCAGTCTTACCAAGCAGTATCGTATTTCTCACAGTAACTGGGTTTGAGGGTCAGACAGGCAGTCACTCCGTAAAATACTGGTGTATTCATCTGCAAAGCCTTGGACTGGAGACCGACCTTAATAAATCTGAGAGAAGACTAGGCAGATGATGATAAGGAAGTTGGACTGTAGGTATAGACAGTCGTGATATCAGCATTATGATGTGGAGCAGAAGAACGCATGTGACTAAAAACCGGCCAAGTGCGAGTCGTACTCACACAGTGTTCCGTAGGACCAGACAATATAATAAAAATATTTTGAAGACTCATTAAGTTGTATTGTATTACAAAATTCAACAGCAAAATTTTTGTTTTTAATATGTTAATGAAAAACAAAGTGACTGCTGCAGTTTGATGAAAAAGAAAGTCACATGTCATATCTCAAAAACTAAACATCAAATCTTATTCAAACCAATTTCCTTTGAAAGTTTTTTTACGTTCTACAATCCTAAATTTTTTCAGAATTTTCCTCTTATTTTCTGAAAATAGAGGGGGGGGGGTGTACCTACACATTTTACCATTTTGAATTGTCTATTTTTCAAACGAATGGTTTCTAAAACCGAGACTTGTCTATACACCGTGTTCCGGACGCTATACATAAACTTCGATCAGATGTCAGACCACGGAAATAAGCATTTTTCATTAAGGACACATTAATTAATTCCTATTTTTTTAATTTATTCACTGTTGCAAATATAATGCAAATAGCATTTGATAATGTAATTGCACTAAGCGGTAACATAGGCCAAATTAAGACCCTTTCTTAGTGCATAGCTCAATTAAATTTCATTAAATGAAATTACAAATATTTTTGTAACGAAGCCTTTTTTAGTACTACTTCTTTTGTAAGATTTGATTTGTAAAAGCTATAGAAGCGTTTGCCAAAGATTATGGATAGCGTGAAGAACACGGTGTAGGCATCCCGCACGTATAGGTTTGAAGAATATTTTTTTTTTTTCATTTCCATGTGAAAATCGTAAAGCGGATCACAGAATACATCTACCTACCAAGTTTGAACTGTGTAGTCCTAACAGTTTCGGCATAAAGTGTCTGTGACGTACAGACGGACAGACAGACATGACGAATCTATTTAAAGGGTTCCGTTTTTTGCCATTCGGCTACGGAACCCTAAAAAGCGATTAATGACACTCACCACTGGACCAGATCCTTCAGCAGACTGCTGAAATAATAAAATTAAGAAATTCAAATTCAACAGGTCATTCAATACTGAATACTTCATGATATAGTTATATGTTTGACTCCGGATATACGAAAACCGAAAAAAAAGTCGGCACGGTGCATCAAAAACGGCTTAGTAGTTTAATCATTAAGGTGGAACTTAATTAATGTTACAAACAGTTATACAAAGTCGACAAGAAAATATGACAAAAAAATATAAATGGTATAAAATTAATATCATCGTCAGCCTACATCAGTCAACATCTGGATCAAGTGGTCACCATTTAATTGTACTCACGGTAACTCTCATACAGCCAGCAAAAATCATCGCTATACCTAGACTGAGAGCGTCCCACCCACTGGACACACACGCTGATTCGCGGTCTCATTCAAAAACGTGCCAATCCATGGGTAGAACAGCTACTTACTGCCTAGAATTAATACACATCCATAATAAAAAAGACGTAAATACCTTCTCATTCTCATTTTCTGGTTCCCAATATGGCGAAAACTGGAATAATAAAAACAGAAAGAATGAAAAATTAAATCGTCTGTGACCAAGCAATTAAACGCAGTATCCTAGGAGTTAATTTCACTTAACACCAAAGGAACTCAATATTGTTTTCTTCTGGTACTCTTTGGTCTAGTAGTCGCGAGCGCAACTGTCCTGGCTCCTGGTCCTTTTAGGTCAGGTAACACTTTACCTAACCTTTTATTAGGTTTTCCATCGCGAATTTCCCAGTAGCTGACACGTGGTCTGGATTTGTGGCCGGTTAATGGCAATAGGCTTGCTCCTAATACATGGGTCCTAAACATAAATCGCAAAATGTGGGTGTACTATTACTCTTGTTGTGTACAACAAGAGCATCACACAGTTGCCAAGTTTAAATTGGACTGGGCTGGCCACATCCCTCGCGTACCGAAGTATTTATGGGCTAAAGGGGCAACGCGGCAGGCCCAGGAGGAGATGGGGGGAAAATGGTGACTATTCTATAAAGATCCGGGGGATACATATAACTAATTTTTATTAGTCGGAAGTGATATGAAGATTCGAATGACGTTATTGCGACGCACGCTGATTCGAAAAACTGTTTGAATGGAACGCTAGTACGAAAGTCTTGGCATTGAAATCCACTGTTGCGAATAGCATATATTCCAATCTGAATTTGTCTGAGGATCGAATTCGCGCCCCGATAAAGCTTTAATTAAAAAGTTATCTTAAAATAATACTTTTCGTTGGTCTTGTTTCCCAAATCCAATACAAAGATAAGGCTTTATCGGGGTCGCGAATTCGATCCTCAGACAAATTCAGATTGGATTTCAATGCCAAGACTTTCGTAATAGCGTTCCATTCAAACAGTTCTTCGAATCAGCGCGTTTCGACATGTACGAGTATAAGAAAAACGATAGGGAAGTACAATTAGAACTTACACCAAAATTTGGGTTGTAAACCGTTTTAGTTTTAAACGGTTCAGGGTAGGCCTGCTAAAAAGATTTTCACTTTATTCTTTGAACCGATAAAAATAAAATTAGGTAGTAGGTAGTTTTTCTTTTCGGATCGGTAATCATCAAATGACCTCCCTCCCCCCCGCTCTGGGCGGAGCGGAAGGGAGTGTCAGACTTCTACTGACTCCCACGGTGACTGGAACGTGAGGCTCTTTCCCTCTCACATCCCGCCACCTTCTTCGCTAGCATGACTGCTTCGCAGAAGGAGGTGACGGCTTCCCATTAACGGCACGGCGGTGCTCCGCCCAAGTGTAGCAGACCTCCACGGTGTGCTCCACCGTGTCCTCTGGACGATCCTCACAATGGAAACACCCGGGCGTCTCCTCTCGCCTGATTCGGTGCAGGAACCTCCCGAAACAACCGTGGACCTGCGTCAGGCAGATGGTGAGGGCACCGTGGCGCCCCTCTAGCCACTTCTCAAAGAGTGGAATGCCCTGCACGGGGTTACGACAGTCGCTCTCTCCAGGTAGTAGGTACTTCAATTATTCTCCCCATTAAAATGTTGTCTCATTCGCTGCTGTTCAGCATGTGGTCTTGAGTTTAGTTCCCAAGCCGGGCAAAGTGTTAACGGCGTTTGAAAATTGGATTTTCTGATTGGTTGATGTCAATTGGCTCGCCTCCTATTTCTGAGACTTTAACGTAACTAGCGAAATGTGGGTGTAGATACCATAGGTACACCTCTACCCAACCCTGCGGGGATTATAGCATGGTGATAGGTTGTATAAAGGGTGTAAGGGGGGCAGCCCTCCACAAACTGACAGGATGCATTCAGCTCCTTATTTTGAATCATATTCCACTGGAATTACTTTTTTCAGTTACTATTCCTTTATCAACGTAAAATTATATTCTCCGTACGCAGCATTCCATTTATGTAAATAATATGACTAAAATCAAAAATCCAACAATGGATGTTGACATACTTTAGCGAATGAACGAATGACGCGTGAAATCAGCTGTTCACTTCGTACGTAGCTACAGAGTTCATCGAATTCGTCGTCGCGCTTGCCGTTCGCTATGTGCGTTTTGCCACGGTAACGATACATTGCGTATGAGGAAATAAAACAAATCAAATTTATTGGATTCCCATAACATTCCTGAAATATTTTTTGTGCCGGTCATCTTAGTATGATTTATACTGAATTCACCCCATCAGTTTGTGGAGGGCTGTCCCTTACACCCTGTTTAAAAAAAGAATACTTACTAAACCTTTCTTCTGTTTCTGCAATTTAAAATTGATCATCTTGTTTCTAAAATAGTGTGCATTACGGAATTATCATTCATTTTTTTTTTTCATTTTTTGTCTCTCATTTGTTGATCTTTGACCATCCAACTATGTTGGGGTCAGCTTCCAGTCTTAACCAGATGCAGCTGAATACCAGTATTTTACATGAAGTGACTGCCTGTCTGACCTCCACAACCCAGTTAGTACTGGGTAAAACGATACCCAATCGTGAAACTGGTTGTCAGACTTTCGGGCCACTGACTACCTGTAACGACTGTCAAAGATATACAATTGGCAGACGGGACCAATGGCTTAACGTGCTTTCCGAGGCACGGAGGAAACTTGGTGTGTAATAGGTGGTCACCCAACTAGGGACCAACCTAGTCAAGCACCGCTTACCCTGAAGATAGACCCGAGCAGCTGATATTATTTATCCACGAGCTCCGGCTATCTATATGTCAGATTTTATCCAAATCCGTTCAGTATTTTATGTGTGAAAGAGTAACAAACAGCCATCCATGCATCCATCCAACTTTCTCATCTCTTCTCTACTTATTTTTTTTTTTTTATAATAATAAAATCGTTAAAATCCGGTCCGATGTTCCGACTTGGCGCAAAAACTACTGCATAGATCCTGTTCAAATTTTGCACAAATATCTGTAATAGGCTTCTTCAAATGTTAGGCTATATATTATCACGCTACTTGCTTAAGGGGATGAGCAATATTACATTATGTTAGTATTATTCAATTGTTTATCGTTTCAGCCATGATATGCGTAACAACGTCTATTTCAAAGTATATGTCAGCGAAGCAAATAGAGAAACGGTTTCATGACCGCTTTACGTGCATCACGTCGCATGTTCGATCCCCAGTAAAATTATATTTTTTGTAGTTGGTTGTAATTTTTTTTGATAGAGATTATTATTATTTATTTTATGTATTTTTTAATTCCACAAGAACGCAGTCGCGGGCAACAGCTAGTTTATAATAATATTAAAAAGATTATTTTTAAACGTACTTCACGTTTCGCCCTCTCAAGAAGATTTCTGGAATAACCCTGCAAATAGAGATATTGTCTATTTAAAAAAAAAAAACTAGGAAAACGAAACGAACGAAACTAGGAATTTCTCCTGCATCGTGGATGCGTTTACAAACATTTAAACTCACATACACAAAGAGCGATGGATGCGAGACGCACGGGACCGGTCAATGTGGCGACACTTGGGGGAGGCCTATGTCCAGCAGTGGACGTCTTTCGGCTGAAATGATGATGATGATGACACAAAGCGCCAGACCCGGAACAACTACCAGTAGGCCATACAAATATTTGTTTCGCGTGGGAAGGAAAATATCGTGGGGAAACCGGCATCTCCTAGTAACAAAATTCGAAGCCATGTGACATCTACAAACCCGCACTGGTCCCGCGTGGTGGATTATAGCCCGTTCTCTCTCATAGAGAGGTGGCCTGTGTCCCAGCGGTGGGAACATTATTGGCTGATTATGCGTATACGGTAATCGAACCCGCGACACGCAGCGCGGCTGTCAATCGCTCAACCACTGCGCCGACCGTGTCCTCAACTACTAATACGTAGGCTGCTAACGTCACAGGCTACGATTGTCGATAGTATAGTCTACTACCGTCATTAGAAGGACCGTCATTAGCTGAAGGTATTCTATCTTACGCACAATGAATAGTGTAAAAATGAACACCGCACAAAACGTGTTCGGACACGTGCATTGATTACCAAGGTTTTGTAACAGTATTCTCATTTAAAAGAGCTTCCATTAATTGCTTGCCCGTTCTTCTCCATAGAGATCTACGCTTAGGAATGGGCAACTACAGTACTTTCACAGTTATTATGCCTTGTGACTGGGACGGGACTGTAGCTTCATTTTATTGTTGTCTTTGTTTCGACAATTATTCAAAAGTGCCTGGTAACTGGCCTACTTGAAATAAATGCTTTGATTTCGATTAGTTAATCAATTTGTTTTGATTGATTAGTAAGGTTACCAATAGATTATTTTATCAGTTACTAGCGACCTGTCCCGGCTTCCCACGGGTGCGATATATATATATATATAAACCTTCCTCTTGAATCACTCTATCTATTACTGAAAACCGCATCAAAATCCGTTGCGTAGTTTTAAAGATCTAAGCATACATAGGACAGACAGACTTTGTTTTATACTATGTAGTGATAATGTGGTGCTGTTCCACAAACGATTCTTAATATCGTATCCTGTGTGTAATGTTGTTCGTTCACACATGAACTAATGAAAGCTACTGAAGGCGCGAAACTCGTTGCCCAGTTTTGGGCCAATTCAAATAAGATTGCCACCGACACGCTGAAAGAAGAATCAGTTAAATACTCACGGCCCACATGTGTGCGTTGACCTTAAACTGCAGAATATTCATTAAAGCATTAAAAACTTTTTGGTCTCCAAGTTTTAACTCACACGTCTTTTTTTATTTTCGGATGGGTAATCATTAAATGACTCTGGGCGGAGCGGAAGGGAGTGTCAGACTTGTACTGACTGAAACCCATCCAAGTTCCTTCTTTGCCTTTTGTGTTCCAGGGCCTCGGTATCTCTTTCGAACAGTCCCGCAGCCCTGGCAGGCATCGGCCCTTGCAGACCCCTATATCTTGCTGACATGTCTTTGAGGCGCCCGTGGAACACGAACGCGCCGTTGACACGGCCTGTCGTCATAAGACGGCCGGACAGCGAGCTAGCCCATAGCTCGCCGTCCACAGGCAACTCACACGCCTGAAAGGAGACTTCCACTGTGTCACATATCATCATCAGGCGGACCTTTTCCCAAACATGTCCGAGTCGGCTTCCAGTCTTACCTGATACAGCTGAATACCAGTAGTTTACATGGAGCGACTGCCTATCTGACCTCCACAACCCAATTACTGGGTAATTCGATATCGTTTGGTAAGACTGGAAGAAGAATAAAGTGTGTAGTAAAAATAATAAAAGTGTAACACAAAGGGCAAAGAAGGAACATGGATGGGTTTTAGTCAGTGCAAGTCTGACACTCCCTTCCGCTCTGCCCAGAGTGGAGGGGGGGGTCATTTGATGATTTACCATCCGAAAAAAAAAATATAACCAAACTTACATTTTGCGCCAGTTTCTGTCCATACTTCTTCTAAAAAAAATATAATTGAAAATGTTTCATTATATCATAGAGCTATTATTTTGGTAGGTCATCATTCATTCGCCTGGGGGTTTACCATGACGTCATATAGCAGGCGTAATTCCAGTGTGTGAAAGGGACAGAGCTAGTCAGGTCGTCTGGCGCCATCTCTCTAACCGGCCGCACCTAGGTATAGTCGGATAGAAAGAACTAAGTGTAACCTTACTTCGGCTTTCAGCCGTAACATACAGGGTGTAAACAGACCCTTCACATATCCGTCAACCAAGCATTCTGTACATCACACTAAGTAACTTTACGCAAAAATTATTGCTGGGAATGGCCTTTTTTTTGTGGCGAAAAATCACGTTTTACGGTTGGACTCGATGGAAAGCACTCAAAACATTGTGCTGATGGATGGATTGAATAGTACGGGGGTCGTGGAGGTGTGTAAAGTAAAAATTTACATTAAAAACATGTGTTTAAAAAAAAACTTGTGAAAAAGTGGGAACTTTGACCCCCAATATCTCCGTAACTAGAAGCTTCCCAGGTATGGTCTGGAACAAAAAAATGATCCCAAATACGGGGAGAACAAGTCCCTTCCGGCTATGTTAAGGGTCTATTTACACCCTTTATATAATGACATCAGCTTTGAAAACTATTCAAAGATCTCTAAGTTAGTAAATAATAATATTTAATACCATATCTTAATGTTACCTCTGGATCATTCAATAACGTATTGAACTCACGCCACTGGAAAAAAATAAACTTAATAACATTACAGTGTGTAAAGCCCTTTTTTCAACCATCTCTGTTTAATTCCTTTAAATGGCTTTACATTAACCTTTTATTCTACATTATATTCTTTTAATCATTTTACAACACTATAAACGCAAGACCTCCCGTGTGGTCTCTCGCACCATGAAACTAAACTCGTAGAACAAAAATCTTTTGTTCTACGAGTTCTAGAAATTCGCAAAAAAAAAAAATACTTTCTATAGGAACTGACGCAATCAGCTGATCCACATGTAAGGTAAAACTAAAAAAAAAGTTATGAATTTCCAAAAGTCATAGAACAAAAGTTGTTCAGTTTCATGGTCTGAGACACCACACGAGAGGTCTTGCGTTTATTATGTGACACGTTGTATAAGCATTTAAAATTTTAAAATTTTAAAACAAAAAAATCAATCAGTAAACGTAGTAAATATCCCGTTTCTAGTGTTAATGTTAAATTTATAATGAACATACCTTATGCGTCTCAGTCAATCTCGGTCCCTGAGAATAAAAGAGATATGGTTGTATTTCATGACAAGTTTTTGCTGTCACAAAAATTATGCAGAATTTATCAGGATATGCACAATATCTCTTAATTGGTGATTACAATACATACCATCAAACTGGAAAACGTTGGGTCGAAAAAAGAAAATGGGTCCTATTCCAAATATCGCATCGGCAGACGCAATTAGTATGAAGAGTACAATCAATGTTTTATCGACACATGTTTCTTAGCGAAAATTAGGAGCTCGTGGCTAAATAATAACAGCCGCTCGGGTCGATCTTTAGGTTTAGCCACGCTTGCCTGGTTGGTTCGTGGATGGGTACGGAAACTCCGTGCCTAGCCTTTTCCCAACTATGTTAGGGTCGTCCTCGAGCCCAACCGGATGCAGCTGAATACCAGTATTTTACATGGAGCGGCTGCCTATCTGACCTCCACAACCCAGTTATTATTAGTTATTAATATGATATCGTTTGGTATGACTGGTTGTAAGAATTTCCGGCCACTAACTACCTGTAACGACTGTCAAAGATCTACAAATGACAGCCGGGATCAGCGGCTTAGCGTGATTCCCGAGACACGGAGGTAACTCGTTATGTAAACGGTGGTCGCCCGTTCACGGTCCGACCTAGGCCAGCGCGGCTTAACCTGAAGATCGACATAGGCCGCTGTTATTATTTGAGAGGAATGGGTACGTTAAGGTGGTCCCTCACCGCGAGCATGCGCCGTAATGTAACGTCTAAGATTCCATTTCGTGCATTACGTCACAATATTACTTAATCTGTGGCTGCACGCTCAATTACAAGTGGTGCGCATTGATGTTACAAGTTGTAACAAAATACTACAGATTGTATCATTACAGGCTGCGCACGTTACATGCTCGGTTATCCTCCTTCACTGATGTAATTCTCGGATCTGTAACGTTACATTACAGATGAATGCTCGCGGTGAAGGACCACCCTTAAAGAACATAAGATGAAGATTTTAAAGCTAATAAGTTTATTGAACATACCAGTGCTTCTAGATCACTCTCGTCTTTAGCACTGTACCGTAACCCATCCGGTTCAGGAAACACAGAATCTTCATCGATTGGTTCTTCCTAAAAAAAACATAATCATACCTGTATTACTGAAAAGATTATGATCACAGATTTATAGGGTGTAAATAGACCCTTAACATATCCGAAAGGCACTTGTTCTCCCCATCTTTGCGATATTTTTTTTGTTCTAGACCATACCTGGGAACCTTCTAGTTACAGAGATATTGGGGGTCAAAGTTCCAACATTTTCACAAGTTTTTTTTAAATACATGTTTTTAATGTTAGAATTTTACTTTACACACCTCCACGTCCGGGACCGTACTATATAAATTTTGGTGGGTGTGTTTCCAAACATTCTAGAAAATTCAACGAAAAATTCAAAGACGTGATATATACAGGGTGTAAACAGACCCTTCACATAGCTGTCAACCAAGCATTCTGTACATCAAACTAAGTAACTTTACGCAAAAATATTGCTGGGAATCGACTTTTATTTTTGGGGTGAAAATCACGTTTTACGGTAGAACTCGATGGAAAGCACTCAAAGCGTTGTGCTGACGGATGGATTGAGAAGTACGGGAGTCGTGGAGGTGTGTGAAGTAAAAATCTTACATTAAAACCATGTAAAAAAACTTGTGAAAAAGTTGGAACTTTGACCCCGAATATCTTCGTAATTAGAAGCTTCCCAGGTATGGTTTAGAACAAAATAATGATCTCAAAGACGGGGAGAACAAGTGCCTTTCGGATATGTTACACCCTTTATTCCAACCCGCAATTTACCCGCGTAGTGGATTATAGCCCATTCCTTATCATAGAGAGGAGGCCTTTGTCTCAGCCGTCGTTGGAACATTATAGACTAATTTATGGTAAGGAACAGAACAGAAACAATACTGACATCCACATCTTCATCATTAAAGAAATCCGAGCGTCTGCCCCGAGGATGAACCGGAGTGCATAAATTGACAATTATATAGATTATAAGCAGCCATGATGCTTTACCCATGTCGCAGATACACTGAATTAAAAAAACGATTAAGCGATTCTGTCCGGAACGGATACTGAGTGATTGGAATGTTAAATGAATAAAAGATAAAGCAATGATTGATTTTGAGCTTGTCACTTATTTTAAAATGGCATGTATTTAACGCGGGGACAAACTTATCTGATTTAGGGTTTTAAAAATAATTAAAATGGGTAGCAAAAATAATAGGTTGGCAGCTACAGTGTACTAGTTGTTCAATACGATCTGTGTGATAATTCAAGGACTCCTGAAAAAAACTTAAAACAAGGTTTAGGCTTATAAGCCACTAGATTGTAGATAAGGCATAGTCGACGTAGCCCCGCTGCGCGGGGCTCCTTTTTTCAGTTTGCAGGGTTTAAAGTAACCTAACACGAAGGGGATTCCGGGGTGTTAGTTCGCTCACTTCGCTCGCTCACTAGACCCCACCATCCCCTTCGAACCTAACCTGTCCGAATCGGGGTGCCACAAGTCTCTCTTAGCCTTCACTCGCTCGGTAAGACCCCTCTTTGAGGAGTGGCTGGATAGGCGTCACGGCGTCCTGACCTACCGCATGACGCAGGTCCTCCCCGGACACGGAAGCTTCGGGAGGTACCTGTGTCTGATGGGGAAGGAGGAAACGCCTGGGTGTCACCACTGGGAGGACCGCCCGGAGGACACGGTGGAGCATACGGTGCAGGACTGCCCCGCTTGGGCAGAGCACCGCCGTGTCCTCACGGCGGCGATAGGCGGAGACCTCTCGCGCCCGGCATTGATCGAGGCCATGCTGTGGGGCGAGACGGAGTGGGAAGCGGTCGCCTTCTTCTGCGAAGCAGTCATGCTCGCGAAGGAGGAGGCGGGCCGCGTGAGGGAGAGGACAGCGTCCTCCCTCCACCCCAGCCGCAGTGGTAGACGCCCACGGCGCCGGACGTCGGCAGACGATCTCCGGCCACCGTAGGCGCGGGCATGCGGACGGTGAGTAATGGGCGACTCGCTGTCCGACCATTGACCATGCCCGGGTCGACGGCGCGTTGTGTTCCACGCGCGCCTCAAAGAGTGTCAGCATTATGACGGGGCCCCCCTCTAGAGGGCCAAAGCCTGCCGGGGTCGCGGGACTTATAGAATTACCGTGACCTTGGATCATAAAGGGCTATTGAAGGACACCGTGGATTTTAGTCAGTACAAGTCTGACAGTTCCTCCCACTCTGCCCTGGGTGGGAGGACTCATTTGATGATTATACCACGACAAAAAAAAAAAAAAAAAAGAGCCTTCACTCGCTCTTGCTTCCTATATTCTCCTTGCCGCAATGACCGGATAAATAGTTACTTACTTGGTACAATAGTCGCCCATTCAGTATATTGGTCGCCAATTAAATTTTTATTCGCCCGATTAATAATTTCTCTTTTAAAATTATAATCATCATTTCCGTGCTCTTGTCTCGCGTTACTTGGGGTCGGAGCAACATGTTTTTATCTTTTGTTCTCCCTGTCAGCCGCCACGGTATCGTTTATTCCTTTTTAGAGTTCCGTACTCGAAGGTTAACCAACGGAACCCTATTACTAGGCCTCCGCTGTCCGTCCGTCCATCCTTTTGTCTGTCAGCGTGCTGTATCTCATGATCTGTAATAATTTAATTAATTACAACGGTTGGGTTAACAACCTGGGAGGAGCTCGTGGCTAAATAATAACAGCCGCTCGGGTCGATATTTAGGTTAAGCCGTGCTTGCCTAGGTTGGTCTGTGGATGGGTGACCGCCCATTACATACCGAGTTTTCTCCGTGCCTCGGATAGCACGATAAGCCGTTGGTCCCGGCTGTCATTTGTAGATCTTTGACAGTCGGTATGTAGTCAGTGGCCCAAAAAGTCTGACAACCAGTCTTACCAAGGGGTATCGTATTACCCAGTACTAACTGGGTTGTGGAGGTCAGATAGGCAGTCGTTCCATGTGAAATACTGGTATTCAGCTGCATCCGGTTAGACTGGAAGCCCACCCCAATATAGTTGGGAAAAGTCTAGGCAGATGATGGTTGTGTTTACAACCAATTACAGAAAGTCCGATAACGCTTTGACCGACCCGGGAATCGAACCTGGGATCTCATGCTCATCAGTCGCGCTTGGGATCACTAGACCATCGAGGCAGTACTGTAGTCAGTATAAAATCTAGCAATTCCCACTCGGCACATTTCCGCTCCATTACTTTTATCAAAACTATTAGGCCCTTCGTTCACGAGCGACTTTTTTTTGTAATGATGTCGCGCGTTTCATAAAGGTGCTCCTGCATCGCTGCTGTATCGATGCAAACGTGCGATTCTTGTCTCGACAGAATCCACTTCGGAACTAGCCTTCACAGGCATTTCTAGGTTTCTATGCGGACTTTTGCAGGATATCTGAATAGACGCAGAGATGGCTGATGGAGCAAGGCTTTGACAGAGTGGTGGTCAAGGTCAGGCCAAAGAACCAGGGCCGTCCTAAAGCTCGTTGGGTCGACACACCAGGTTAAAGGAGGCACTGAACCGGGAAGTGTTGCAGAAACCTATCCCCAGCAGTGGATGATTCCGGGCTGATATGGTGATGATCATCACGACTCAAGCACGACAGCATCGCGAAATAGCGTTACGTGGCGAAGGTACTCGACCAGCGACAGCATCGCGATTAGCGACTTTATTGCGGCCGTTTTGAGTTCGCATCGCTGCAAAGTCGCGGTGGGCGAGGGCCTTTAAATATAACCACGACTAAAGCGTCTATATCTTCATTGTTTCTCTTCCAAAATCATTTTATCACACCTAAGTTTCTTTCAATCTCACATTTTGGCGTCCCTAAACTTTTTCAAACGTTATTTATGCTCGAGATAGAGCCTGCACATAAGATAAACTAAATTCTACGCTACGCCAGCGAGTTTAAACGTTTCCCTATCAGCGATACTAACGCATTAAGCGATATTTATCTAGCCATTACCCAATATAGAATCCTGTACTCCTGTAATGCGATCCCGGTTTGGGCCGAGCAGATTGAATTTCGTTCGTGTAACAGGCTTTTCTGTAGACTATGCTAGTTTCGGTTCGTTGGGTTTATTTGTTTGTAAGTTAGATTATTCAACTTATTATTCGAATCCTAAAGACTGTTTCATTGGTCTAGTAGTCACAAATGCGACTGCTGAAAATAAGGTCTTGGTTTCGATTCTCGGGTCGGGCTAAGTGTTATTGGGTTTTTCTATATATATAATAGGTACGCCCCCTATTCAATTAAATTTATTTCAATCATCAATTTGATCATATTATAGCATAAGGTACATCAAATAAAATAAAATAAAATGTTAGAAAAATAAGACAAAACACAACACACACTTTCATCACTACTCAACTTAAATTGGCAAAGTCAACAAATTAAAATTAGAAATAATCACACATATTTAAAAATAATCACGCATATAACGCATAAATAATAACGCATATAAGCCTATTAACATAACTGGTGTTTTTTTTTTTTTATCTTGGTAAAGTCATCAAATGAGTCCTCCCACCCAGGGCAGAGCGGGAGGGACTGTCAGACTTGTACTGACTAAAATCTACGGTGTCCTTCAATAGCTCTTTATGATCCAGGGTCACGGTAATTCTATAAGTCCCGCGCGGGTGTAAACCAACGAGGACAACACAATGTAATGTTTATCCTACCTTCCTTTGTTTTACAATCTACTTACTAACAGAAAAGCCGCTCTCAAAGCGCAGCTGCCGGTCGTTGTCAGTAACATGTAGGAGCTAGGACAAGTTGAGACGCGTGCCGTCCGCTCTGCGCGGCGGATCATCGCACGAGAACAGCAGCTCAGTCAGGATCGCTGTCTTGTTTTAACAAGACAGTCGTGGATGCGTCAGCTTAGCTCGCGAAACTCAAATTTTCCTACGTTTTTTGCAATTTGCTGGTCATTATCAGGTTGTACGTTGATGAAAATATAAATCGCGCCATTATCACGTATGTAGTTACAGAATTATAATCATTAAAATCAACGGCGACACTTGGGGGAGGCCTATGTCCAGCAGTGGACGTCTTTCGGCTGAAATGATGATGATGAAGCAGCCCCGGATCTAGGGGGGGCAAGCCGGGGCCCGTGCGCCGGGCGGCAAATTTAGAGGGCGGCAAATTCAAGCTTGGTTGACGAATACACTACTCAGCACTATCGCAACTTTGTGATTACTAACGGGCAGTTTAGTAAAATAATAAAATAAACAATTAATTATTCTCCGTGGGGCGCGTAAGCTTAGATTGCGATTTCTCGCGCGGCGACCGGTGCAGTGTCAGTCTCAGACCATATCTTGTCCTATCCTAATTAAAATATAATTATGTCCAACACGTCCATGTATTTTAAAAATATAGGCTTAACAATGAAAGAGCAGCGCTTGACCGCTCGTTGTGGCGTTCTTTGGAGGAGGCCTATGTCCATCAGTGAGCGTGTTATGGCTGAAATGATGATGATGATAAAGGTAAAAATATGGTCAGGTGGGGGCGGCATTTTTCAGTGTTTGCCCCGCCTTGAAATAATTGAAGATCCGGGGCTGTGATGAAGCAATACCAAAGAAGGCCGAAATCCACAGTCAAAATATCTACATACATAATTAAGTACCCAGTTACAGCATACACTAAACAATTAGTAGCTACCAGTAGCGAAGGGTCAATCTTTGTAAGAGGTAAGCTGGAGTACATATCTTTAATGTGATTATATTATTTGTCTATAGAATACTGACTGTGCCAGTTTTGAAAGGGAAGCCGGTAGGAATCGAGTTCTACGGCACCTTCGCTACTGGTAGTTACATAGTTGTTCTCGCGAGATGACGCCTGTGATGCGAGCGATTGACAACAATCTTGCAACGAGGAAATTAAACTGTGAGGGACCGTTTACACGGCACGGCTTTTGTTAAGTCATGTTTTCGACTACTTCCTTGGTCTAGTGGTCGCAAGTGCGTAAGCAGGCGGTCTTGGGTTCAATTCCCAGGTTGGGTATAGTGCTATCGGGGTTTTCCGTCATGAATATCTCGGTAGCAGTCCAAAGTATCCCTTCACTTGCGTATAAAGGGCTTAAGGGACGCCAGAGACGCCGCAATTTACGTCGTATTTACGTACCATCGATACCAAAGATGAATAGCCCCGGAAGACTTAAACATAACTGGCGAAAAGAAACCTAACCCTAATAAAAAATACTTCAGCTAATACTGAAATGATAATCAGATCGAATACTTATTACACGTAGCGTTTGGACGTATGTGCAGTTTAGCCGGCTAATGTTTAGTTTATTTTCACGCCCGTCTTCAGCCGTAACATACACATCATGGTCAAGAGCAGTGGCGAAGGTTTCATAAAACTCGATTCCTACCGGCTTCCCTTTGAAAAATAGTACAGTCAGTATTCTATAGCCAAACATATAATCACATTAAAGATATGTACACCAGCTTACCACAAAAATTGACCCTTCGCTACTGGTCAAGAGTATTCCGTATTTTATCTACAGGGTGTAAGCAGACCCTTTACATAGCCGTCAACCAAGCACTCTGTACATCAAACTAAGTAACTCTACGCAAAAAATATTGCTGGGAATCGACTTTTTGTTTGGGGTGAAAAATAACGTTTTACGGTAGGACTCGCTGGAAAGCGCTCAAAGCATTGTGCTGATGGATAAATTGAATAGTACGGGGGTCGTGGAGGTGTGTAAAGTAAAAATCTTGCATTAAAAAAAATGTATTTAAAAAAAAACTTGTGACCCCCAATATCTCCGTAACTAGAAGGTTCCCAGGTATGGTCTAGAATAAAAAAAATATCGCAAAGACGGGGAGAACAAGTGCCTTTCAGTTATGTTAAGAGTCTATAATATTTACACCCTTTATATTCATAAATAATATGAACTAGACAAACAAACTGTACTAGAGTTGAACTTGCAAGATAAAAGCGTTCAGTTATAGCGAGGACGGAAAAACTTTTCAAAAGATGCGAATGATACATACAAATGCGAGTTTCCTTAAGCTGCGTACAAAATGGACATCATCATATTTCTACCCTTTTTTTTTATTTTCGGATTGGTAATCATCAAATGATCACTCCCCCCACTCTGGGCGGAGCGGAACGGAGTGTCAGACTTGTACTGACTAAAACCCATCCATGTTCCTTCTTTGCCCTTTGTGTTCCAGGGCCACGGTATCTCTTTCGAACAGTCCCACAGCCAATCGTCCTACCCTTTTTTTGTTTTTTTTTTTAGCGTGGTAAAATCATCAAATGAGTCCTCCCACCCAAGGCAGAGCGGGAGGGACTGTCAGACTTGTACTGACTAAAATCCACGGTGTCCTTCAGTAGCCCTTTATGTTCCAGGGTCACGGTAATTCTATAAGTCCCGCGACCCCGGCAGGCTTTGGCCCTCTAGAGGGGGGCCCCGTCATTATGCTGACATTCTTTGAGGCGCGCGTGGAACACAACGCGCCGTCGATCCGGACCAACTGCTGTGGACCAACTACACCAAGGCTGCTCTGAGCGATAGCGAGTGCAGCATAACGACCCGTGGCGTGCGATGTTTCGACTGCCTCGGTGGGGTGCAGCGCTAGCGACATGTTCGCCGCGGGCCGCGTGCCCTGCTGGCAGGCGCTGCTTAGGAGCCTCTCGGCCGACGCACGCACTGCCGTACATCGCCAATTCCTTGGTGGCCGTGATACGAGAACGGTAACATAGTCCCCTACATATAAGGTAGCAGTTCTACCACACGCCGATTACCTAATTCGCTGCATTTGGGGCGCGTGGGTGTGTGTGTCATGTCAATATCATCATCTGCCTAGCCTTTTCCCAACTATGTTAGGGTCGGCTTCCAGTCTAACCGGAAGCAGCTGAATACTAGTATTCTACATGGAGCGACTGCCTATCTGACCTCCACAACCCAGTTACTACTAGGTAATACGATACCCCTTGGTGAGACTGGTTGTCAGACTTTTTGGGCCACTGACTACCTGTAACGACTGTCAAAGATCTACAAATGACAGCCGGGACCAACGGCTTAACGTGCTTTCCGAGGCACAGAGGAAACTCGGTATGTAATGGGTGGTCACCCATCCACAGACCGACCTAGGCAAGCACAGCTTAACTTAAAGATCGACCCGAGCGGCTGTTATTATTTAGCCACCAGCTCCTCACCTGTGTGTATCATGTCAATAGGTTTAATTTATTTTATTTTAGTGTCTGTTTGTGAATGTTGTATGTGGATTTATTTCTGGTAAAATAAACATTTCATTTAGTAAACACTGTTTTAAGCTTTCGCGGTTTACAACTAAACTCGACTAATATCGGGAGCTCAAAATAATGAACAATCACGGAAGAAATCCATGGATAAAATATAAAGGGTGTAAATAGACCTTTAGCATAAACGAAAGGCACTTGGTCTCCCCGTCTTTGCGATCATTTTTTTGTTCTAGACCATACCTGGGAACCTTATAGTTACGAGATATTGGGGGTCAAAGTTCCAACTTTTTCACAAGTTTTAAATACATGTTTTTAATGTAAGATTTTTACTTTACACACTTCCACGACCCCCGTACTATTCAATCCATCCATCAGCACAATGCTTTGAGCGCTTTCCAGCGAATTCTACCGTAAAACGTGATTTTTCACCCCAAAAAAAAAGTCGATTCCCAGCAATCATTTTTGCGTAAAGTTACTTAGTTTGATGTACAGAATGCTTGGTTGACGGATATGTGAAGGGTCTGTTTACACCCTGTATATGGTAAGTAACTATAAAGATTTTAATGTTGAACTATGACTAGATTACAAGGCAAAGTGGTACACGATAAAGCACAGGCAAGAGTTTTTTAATCTAGTTAGTGGGTGCCGTACTGCTCTCCCAGATAGGTTACAAAATAACCTGTGTTTAGGAAAACAGTGACAGTATGAGTTTATTCATTTAGTTTCATTTCAAAAGAGCGCTCAAGTTTGCACTCACCCTTACAATACTTGAGAAGTAAACTTTTCTTTTACGGATGGGTTCATATCAAAGAATTTTTCTTCTGCCTTGTTTGGAGACGAATCGCTTTCAGTATTGTTGTCAAAGGGAGTTTGGCGCTGCCGATCACATCAATTTCTTGTTTCGTTACATCGGCTTTTGTGCACCTTACTTCACTGTTTGCTTAGGAGTTGTGAGTGAGCGTCAAAGTGGGTTGTGAATAGGAAAAGTTAATCTATTGTAAAAGTAAAATCTACTTTTTGTGGATTTGCATGTTTAAAAAAAGAGCTTTAGCCCACTCTAGGGATTTCTACTGTATCGTGGGTGCGTTTACAAACATTTAAACTCACATACACTAACAGCTAGACTCTGAACAACTATTTGTAAGCAATAAAAATATTTGATTCGTTCAGGGGTCGAACCCACGACACGCAGCGCAGCAGCCAATCGCTCAGCCTCTGCGGAAACCGTGCCGTCAAACCCATTTCGATAAAAGTTATTTAAAATAATTCTGTGGAACAACCAGAGGATTATTAATTTTTCGAATTACATTCGAGTCAATCAATTTCATAGCATTGACACAATCATATTAGGGGGTAAGGTTATTAATGTTATCTATCAAAACAAATGGTAAATCGTACAGTGTAAATGGGCTCTTTGTGCCTCGTCAAAATGAACGACAATCAGTTTTAACGCGATCCGACTGGCTCACAGCAGAGCCTCATTACGTTTGCAAGATTTCAAATATACAACATTAGTTTTAGTATATGCGAAACCTGAAACACGTGTCTAGTATAATATTTTTATGTAAAGAATCTATGTACAAAATTTCAAAACTGTATCATGAAAAATCACAAATTTTGTCCGCAAAAAAACGTACTCACCATACGGTGCAGCCGCGCGCGCGCCTCCAGCGTCGTCTTGAGCTCATTGATAATAATAATTTGGCAGTAAGTACCTAAATGATTGCGATAGGTACTTAATATCGCTCGGTGTCCAACTTGTAACTTTTTTAAATATTTTTGGGACAAAATATAACATGGTTTAAAAATTATTGGAGTCGATTCAGTTACTTATTCTGAACAAACTATATTCAGGTTTTGCATATACTAAAAATAATGTTGTATACGTGAGTCTGCCTCGTCGCCTAGCTATTTCCCATTTTTTCATTGGTGTCGGCTTCCAGTCTAACCGGATGCAGCTGAATACCAGTATTTTACATGGAGCGACTGCCTATCTGACCTCCACAACCCAGTTAGTGCTGGGTTGAACTAACACGATACCCCTTGGTAAGACTGGTTGTCAGACCTTTCGGGCCACGGACTACCTGTAACGACTGTAAAAGGTCGCGTGATGTGACCACTGCACACAGATGCGCTTTCCAATTCATTTTATGTCCATACTAACGACCGGATCCGACGTATATTATTAGGAGAACGTGGATTAGGGAAAGGCATAATCTCTTTACGGTCAATTGATTAAATAACTGTCTTGTTGTTTTAAATGACGAAAGCTTTGCTAAGCAAAATTTATTAAAAACTTTTTTGGCTTTTCGCGTTGTCTGTGTAAATGTTTTAGTGGGTGGGGAAATAATGGATTATCTACGAACAGCTTATAGGTACTTAAACCACGGCTTCAAGACCAAAGGGCGTGATGAAAATAAAGCGTAATCTGTTTAAACCAACCTAAGGGGTGTAAAAGTGCGGGCCTGTGGACGTCGAGCTATGGGCTAGCTCGCCGTCCGGCCGTCTTATGACGACAGGCCGTGTCGACGGCGCGTTCTTGTTCCACGCGCGGCTCAAAGAGATGTCAGCTACGATGTCTGCAAGGGCCGATGCCTGCCAGGGCTGCGGGACTGTTCGAAAGAGATACCGTGGCCCTGGAACACAAAGGGCAAAGAAGGAACATGGTTGGGTTTTAGTCAGTACAAGTCTGACACTCCCTTCCGCTCCGCCCAGAGTGGGGGGGAGGTCATTTGATGATTTCCAATCCGAAAAAAATAAAATAAAAAGGGGTATAAAAGTACCCTAAACGAAGCCGAAAGGCATTTAGAAGTTCCAGACTTTCTAGAATAGAATAGAATATATAGAATATCATTTATTTGCTAAAAACATGGTATAAAAGATGGTAGTGTTAATAATGTGAACAAACATGTTTTGATTAATAGATTTAAGCGCGCAAATTTTACATGCATAACGTAGTCATCAGTGATCATGAGATTTTATGTTCCAGGAACTCCTTAAAAAACTATTAGCATATAGCCATTTGTATCTATAATTTAATTTTGAACAATCTTGTATTTAATGTTTTTAAATCATTTGGTATTCTATGGTATACCTGGACACACATAAACATACATACAGCTTTTATTACATTTCGCAAGTCTTGGGAGGACATCTAACGCGAGTTTCTACCGGCTGATAGTTTAGTCGGGCTTATAATCAGTATGAACCATCAGTACCATCCATACCATCAGTGTGATCAGTATGACCTATGCTAGTGCGCATATTACAACGTTTCGGTATCGGCAGTTTGATAGGTAAGGGTCCCCACACACGGTCCACCGGCCACAACCACAAAACGCCGCCACCGGCATATTTCCTGCAGTTTTCATACATTTTATATGGACTCGCCGCACACGGTTGACGCCGGTGGCCGCCACACGCTACAAATCGTCGCCGCTTGCGTCTTGTGGCCCGCACCGGCCACTAAACGCCGCCACACGCCACTCGCGCGATTCTCCACCCCTCTCTCCCTTACCTCAGTCAACCTTCTTCGTCCGAGTCCATTATGATACTGCATGCATGGGTTAAAAAAAGTAGCAGCCTCCGACCGCAAGTGTCGACCACCGGCCACAAGTGGCTGTCGCGCGCTTCAGCTACCTTTCTAGCCGCTTCTAGCTTCTCGTGGCGGCGTTTGTGGCTGTGGCCGGTGGCCCGATAACATTTTGCATGTTTGGTTTCAATAGGCCTTTAGTTTTCCCTCCTGAAGATAGATGTCACCACTGAGCCGTCACTCCCAACTCGGCCACTACACGCCAACACCGAGCCATAGTTCGTTGTGTCTGATAGATGGCGCTACTTGTCAGAACACCACCTTTAGGTGTATCTCATCTTGAACGATATGAATTAGAAAGGATCTGCTCGGTGGCAAGCACAACCTTTGAGCATGAGGTCCTCGGTTCAATACGCAGGTCGCGCAATTTATGTTACTGGGATTTTCTATCAGGAATTTCTCGTTAGCAACTACGGAGTCTGGATTTATGCCTAGTTGATACCAATTAGGCTCGTCCCTATAATAATTGAAGTGGGGGAGCCCCCTTTATTTTTATTTTTTTTTTGATTCTGTAACGGCAACAGAAATATATTCTGCGAAAATTTCAACTGTCTACCTATTACGATGAGATACAGTCCGCTGACAGACAAATGTACAGACGGACAGCGAAGGCTTAGTAGTAGGATCCCATTGGTTACCCTTCGGATCCCGAAACCTAAAAAAAGAATTAGGGCTCCGTGCCAAAAAAACACTTGAAATTCTTAAAAAAATCCGATTCAAAAAAGGAAGTCAAATTTTTATAATCATTTCACGGACGCGGACGAAGCTCGCGGGGCACAGCTAGTAAATAATATACGAGAAATAACAACAGTAAATGCTTGTCCAATTCGTCACTCGAACAAATCCTACACAATATTAGTGACAGGACCCACGTATTACTCAGTAATCCTAGTCTCATAAAGATACTCCTATATGTCGACCCCTTGTCTCACGAAAAATTATAGTGAACACTAGCTTGTCGTACCGGGTTTTGTTGCCATGCTACGTAGTAAAATTTGTGTACCTCCACAAAACCGTTTTCACGGTTTGTCTGAGGGAACGGAACAAACAGTATAGAGAAATAAAATATTTATAAAAAAAATATTTCAAAAATATAAATAAAATATTTCAAATAAAATATTTTGATTTTGATTTTTGATTTTGAAAAATGTTTACAAGTGCGGACACTTAATTTTCACTTGTTTTACTTTTAACAAGTGCTTATATACTAATTACTAATTTACCCATAATTTTACTAATTTTACTATTTTTACCAATTTTACTAATTTTTAAGATTAGTAAAATCTTAAAAATTAGTAAAATTGGTAAAATTATGGGTAAAGTAATTAGTATATAAGCAAAAAGCATTTTGTTAATTTACTAATGTTGATTCTACATAATACAGTGTGGAAGGGACACGGACATAGAAACGTTTACCATTTATTCACGTCATTAAAAAAAACCAGCCGTTTCCTACAAAAGTGCAATGAAACGGTCAAAAATCAAAATCAAAATATTTTATTTCACATAGGCCTCGATGGGCACTTATAAAACGTCGACAAAAAGGTGCACGGTTCGGGTTGGTCGTTTCCTATGGAGAAGAACCGGCAAGATATTCCATGGTTAATCTTTTCAAATCATTTGGTGTTACAGTATTATTATGGATACAGCATTTGTACTTAAGTATGGGGGGACAGCGTAGGCCCGACAATAAGTTGTTGCTTACTACACAAAAAATGTAGAACAAAATAAAAAGTTAACAAAAGTTAACAAGCAGCTGGGAATCTACAAAGCCTACAATGTCCACACATTCACAGACAATCGAAAGGTCAAAAAGTATAGAACATTTGTTATTTTTTTTAATTACCGATGACATTTTTGCAAATTAAAAGGTTTAGAATGATGTACTGAATCGTGGTAGCCGTTTCTGCGTGAGTGTCCTGTACGGGGTGGAAGGGACACCGACGCGAAAACCGTTACCACGTATCCAGTCATCATCATCATCATTTCAGCCAAAAGACGTCCACTGCTGGACATAGGCCTCCCCAAAGTGTCGCCACATTGACCGGTCCCGTGCGACCCGCATCCAGCGGATCCCTGCAACCTTCACCAGGTCATCGGTCCACCTAGTGGGAGGCCTTCCAACGCAACGTCTTCCGGTTCGCGGTCGCCACTCCAGAACTTTTCGGCCCCATCCGTTCTGCGAGCAATGTGCCCTGCCCACTGCCACTTAAGTTTGGCTATTCAGTTTCGTATGCAGTACATCGTTTTAAATAATTTTAATAAGTCATGTCACTATTGAGTTACACCTCCATCCAAACAAGCTGGAAAAATAAGAGCTAGCGCGGTTGCACGGCCCGATCTTCAAGCAATGTTTACCGACGACGTCGATGTTTACCACACTCGTAACTAACATGGCGATACGCCATCGTGCTTAAGAAAGCGCATTAAGTTGTTGGTCCCGGCTGTCGTTCGTAGATCGTTGACTGTCGTTACCGGTAGCCTGAGAACAAATATCTGACTGTTTTTTATAAATAAAGTTAAAGAGGACTAAGGATACCACTTCATCGCAGACCAGTACTAACATTTATGTCACAAAACCCGATTATTAGTTCCCTGCTTTTATATGCAGGGTGTAAATAGACCCTTAACATAACCGAAAGGCACTTGTTCTCCCCGACTTTGCGATCATTTTTTTGTTCCAGGTTTTTAATGTAAGCTTTTAACTTTACACACCTCCACGACCCCCGTACTATTTAATCCATTCATCAGCACAATGCTTTTTTTTTTTTTTTTGACGTGGTAAAATCATCAAATGAGTCCTCCCACCCAGGGCAGAGCGGGAGGGCCTGTCAGACTTGTACTGACTAAAATCCACGGTGTCCTTCAGTAGCCCTTTATGTTCCAGGATCACGTCCGGCGCCGTGGGCGTCTACCACTGCGGCTGGTGTGGAGGGAGGACGCTGTCCTCTCCCTCACGCGGCCCGCCTCCTCCTTCGCGAGCATGACTGCTTCGCAGAAGGAGGCGACCGCTTCCCACTCCGTCTCGCCCCGCAGCATGGCCTCGACCAACGCCGGGCGCGAGAGGTCTCCGCCTATCGTCGCCGTGAGGACACGGCGGTGCTCTGCCCAAGCGGGGCAGCCCTGCACATCTGCACAATGCTTTGAGTGCTTTCCATCGAGTCCTACCGTAAAACGTGATTTTACACTCCAAAAGAAAAGTCGCTTCCTAGCAATAATTTTTGCGTAAAGATACTTAGTTTGATGTACAGAATGCTTGGTTGACGGCTATGTGAAGGGTCTGTTTACACCCTGTAGAATTTGCAGTAGTTACTGCATATTGTATGAAGATGAAATACATTGTAACATCAGACTGGCTGGGAACTCTCAGGACGGTTCATTTAACTTGCCACACAATATCTAGAAAGTTCGTCTACACTCTGACCAGGGAACTAAGGATGCCAAATGTGAGGACGTTTTCATCGAGTTTGATCGTCATCCTAGCCCTTTCCTATGTTGAGATCGGCTTCTAGTCTAACCGAAAACAGCTGCATACCACTATTTTACATAGAGCCACTGGCTATCTGAGCTCCACAACCCAGTTTGTACTGGGTAATACGATACCCCTTGATAAGAGTGGTTGTCAGACTTTCAGACTATCGATTAATTGTTAGGACCGACAAAGTTCTACAAATAAGCCGGGACCAGCGGCTTAACATGCTTTCCGAGGAACTGAAGAGTCTCGGGCATCCATCAACGTACTGACCTCAGCAAGTGCTGCTTAACCTTGAGATCGATCCGTTCGGCTGTTATAATTTAGAACAAAACATAATATAACGTCTGTAATCCCCGAAGGGTTAGGCAGAGGTGCACCTAACAATACACTCACATTTCGCCAGTAATGTGTCTGAACAACACTTCAAATTCTTGAAATTACTTCTTGATATTTATATGTCGGATATGTCTGGATTTTATCCGTAACGCTCGTACATCATGTGGGCAGACGATGGGTTTCGTTCTATGAAAACACACTGGGTGCGATACACTGTTTCTCGCAAAACTAACGAATTACTTGAGATTACAAGTTAACACAATAACACGGGACACGATGAATCGGGTACAGTTCCAAGACGTCTCAACTCCACCGTGATCAGACATTGAATGTCGCCCTCCATCGAGTTGAACATCAGGGCTCTGTAGAAGCACGCTGTGTTGTGGGTAGACTGGTAAGTAGGTCACGTGATGCTTTACAATTCATTTTAAGTCTTTACTAACGACCGGATCCGACATACAGATATTTTTCGACTAGCAACCCTAGTAAGTACAATGTCGTCGCCAAACTAAAAGTCTAGTAAATCATACTCGAGAAGTATGGAGCGAAACGCTAACGCGTATATCATATGAATTTATTTCAACACTTTGTAACCTTTTGAGAAAAAACGTCGGATAAATCATTGGCATTTGTTTCGTTGGTACAATCTCATCGATCATTTTCGCAGATGGGAAATAAATTGGGCAATCCCCTTTTGTCGTTTCGCGACAAAACAGATTTTGTCTTGATTGCGCCGTGTAAGACTGTTGACTTGCATACAATATTAATAGAATAAGTAAATGAATGGAAATATGAAATACTTATCTATGTATAAAAAGACATGATGGAAATAGCAATAAACGACTTGATTTGATTTAAAGCGAAAATTGTAATTAGGTATTCCATAACAAACATAAAATCACGCCTGTAATCCCCGAAGGGTTAGGCAGAGGTGTAGCAGTTATGTTAAAGTCCCATGTAAAGAGGGGTCGAGCCTATTGCCATAAACCGCACACAAATCCAGACACCGTGGCAGCTGAATACCAGTATTTTACACGGAGCGACTGCCTATCTGACCGCCACAACCCAGTTAGTAGTAGGTAATACGATACCCCTTGGTAAGACTGGTTGTCAGACTTTCGGGTCACTGACTATTGTCAAATGACAAATGACAGCCGGGACCAGGCCGGGGCTTAACGTGCTTTCCGAGGCACGGAGAAAACTCGGAATGTAATGGGTGGTCACCCATCCACAGACCAACATAGGCAAGCACGGCCTAACCTAAAGATCGATCCGAGCGGCTGTTATTATTTAGCCACGAGCTCCTCCCAAGACATAGGATCTGTTTACAAGAATCAGATCAGTCATAATAAAGTGTGTTTTGTTTAATTACGTCATCTCTCGGGGAAATTGCTTGCCATGTCATCTGATCTTTATTATTGTCACTCTCATATCTCCTGGGGGGCTAATAACTTCGTAAATTGGTGCATTAGAAGAGAACTCAAAACTCCATACATAACATCACGCCTGTAATCCCTGAAGGCGTAGGCGGAGGTGTATCTAATAGTCTCATTAGCCTCACATTTCGCCAGTAATGTTTGAGAACCATGTAATAGGGGGTGAGCCTTTGCCAGAAATCTGGCTGCGTATTGAGAAATTCATGATGGAATTTTTTTATTTTTTTTTACTATGTTTAGGCTGAGCACAGACTTGAGCCACGACAGTTTTAAGACAGACTTGCCTCACATAGACAAGTCTACCTTAAAACTAAAACGAAACTGTTTTGCCTACGACACGTCGCGCACCTAAAGGTGAGTATAGACTAGAGCATTTTCTCGAGCATTTCTGTGTAATGTAACGTTCTTACGAATGGTACAATACAGGTTAAAGCGCAGTTTCCAAAGGGTGAAGGGAAAGGTGAAGGGTGATACACTAGAACACATCATAGAGTGGCTCGTTGTTCTGTTACAAGTAAATGCTCTAGTCTATACTCACCTTTATACGAAACTGTTTTGTCTACTACGACGACGTGGCGCTTACCGTTCAATTCTTTCTCAGTATCAACAAGGAATTCATCGATACTGTTCTAATAAGTATCCTAGTTACGCGCGCACTTGCAAAACGACGCAGACGTAAATATTGGGTGCATCCCTTAAATAGTGAAACGACGAGACTACAAGAGAGAAGGTACGTCGCTAGACTGTTTTGTCGTTGATGTGCGCGCCCGCATACATACAAAAAGGAAGCAGAAAAATCGTTAGTCAGACTTTTCGCTGTGTAGTTCTTGTAGGTATTAAACAATTTTGTCTATGAGACGTTTTGTTTGAAGTTTGCGCAGCTTCATATTTTTTGTGAAGCAATAGTCTGTTTTAAAACTATCGTGACTCAAGTCTGCGCTCAGCCTTAGAGTTCGGTACCCGAAGGGTAACCAACGGGACCCTATTGCTAAGCCTCCGCTGTCCTTCCATCCGTCTGTCTGTCAGCGGGCTGTATCTCATGACCCGTAATAGATAGACAGGTGAAATTTTCACATAATGTGTATTTCTGTTGCCGCTAAAACAACAAATAATAGGGGGGTTCCCCTACTACGGTGGTACGGAACACTTCAACTGCAGTAGTAACTTTGTTTTTCATTAAGATACTATGAAAAACCAAATTTAGTTTTGCTGTTGAATGTAATACAATACAACATATGAATGAGCCTTCACAATATTTTTATTAAATGGTTTGGTACTACGGAACCCTGTGTGCGTGTGAGTACGACTCGCACTTGGCCGGTTTTTTTTATTGAAAATTAGCTGTTGCCCGCGACCTTAGTCAGCGTGAAATTATTATAAAAATACTAGCTTTTGCCCGCGGCTTCGCCCGCGTGGAGTTCGGGAATTGCCCACGGAATCTTACTTCTGGGATAATAAGTAATCTATATATACTATACATACGTGTTACGTGTACTTGCTATTGTAAATATTTGTTCATAGTAATATCAATTAACTTACATAATATGTGAAATATCTTGGTTTGAGATTGGACACCAGGACACCAATCAAATGATTTATTAGGAATCTATTTATAGACATAATACTTTGACATAATATTTAATATCAATGTCCCGTATCGCGAGCCAACGCGAAAATCGGTGGTATAAACCATATTTACAGACACTTCTACCTCAGAAAAATCCTACCTACTTAGTAATAGGTAAATACTCCCGCGCCCCGCACGCCCTACGCAACGCTGCGCGGCATGCGCCCTTCTACGTGAGCTTCGAAGCCCTATTTAACTATATTGGGGGATGATTTTGGAAAAACTGATACATATGTCTTATAATTTTAATTGAAGAGTTTGAACATCAATTTTCGAGTCAATCGACCCAGTAAATATTAAGTTTCACAGAAAATTCAACACCCCATTTTACCCTCTTAGGGGTAGAATTTCAAAAAACCCTTTCTTAGTGGATACCTACTCTTCACAAACAATTCACCGTTCAAATTTTGTCTCTGGGACCAGTGGTTTGGGCTGGGGGTTGATATATCAATCAACCAGACAGGACATTGAATTTTAAATTGGGGGATGATTTTTAGAAAACTAACACGTATCTCATGATTTTAACTGAAGAGTATGAATACAAATTTTCAAGTCAATCGACTCAGGGAATAAAAAGTTTCACAGAAAATTAAACGCCCCATTTCACCCTCTTAAGGGTGGAATTTCAAAAAACCCTTTCTTAGTGGATATCTACTCTTCACAAACAATTGACCGTCTAAATTTCATGTCTCTAGGATCAGTGGTTAGGGCTGGGGGTTGATATATCAGTCAGCCAGTCAGGACGTTTAATTTAAAATTGGGGATGATTTTGGAAAAACTGTGATACACGTATCTCATAATTTTAACTGAAGAGTAAATACACAAATTTTCAAGTCAATCGACTCAGGGAATAAAAAGTTTCACAGAAAATTAAACACCCCATTTCACCCTCTTAGGGGTGGAATTTCAAAAAACCCTTTCTTAGTGGGTATCTACTCTTTACAAACAATTCACCGTCCAAATTTCATGTTTCTAGGATCAGTGGTTTAGGCTGGGGGTGGATATATCAGTCAGCCAGTCAGGACGTTTAATTTAAAATTGGGGATGATTTTGGAAAAACTGTGATACACGTATCTCATAATTTTAACTGAAGAGTAAATACACAAATTTTCAAGTCAATCGACTCAGGGAATAAAAAGTTTCACAGAAAATTAAACACCCCATTTCACCCTCTTAAGGGTGGAATTTTGAAAAACCCTTTCTTAGTGGATACTTACTCGTCACAAAGAGTACACTGTCCAAATTTCATGTTTCTAGGACCAGCGGTTTGGGCTGTGCGTTGATATATAAGTCAGTCAGTCAGTCAGTCAGTCAGTCAGTCAGTCAGTCAGTCAGTCAGGACTTTGAATTTTATATGTATAGATTACTATTATTATTACAATAGGGATATTGGAATCGGATTTTGTTAATTATTTATTTATTTAACACTTCAAGCACAAAAGTACAGAGGCGGACACAACAATAACAAGACAACAACAACAACAACAACAACAACGCAACAACAACAACTGCAAGGGTTTTTATTTTTTTGTACGGAACCCTAATCTTTTTTTTAAATAAAAGTCGTAGCCTGACTACTCCTTGTAACATTAGCTATCTACCAGTAAAAGTCTCGTCAAAATCGGTCTAGCCCTTTCGGAGATTAGCCCGAACACACAGACAGATAGACAGACAGATGGACAGACAGACAAGAGACACTTAAATTTTATTTATTTATATAGAAGAGATCACTCTTGGTGGCCTGTAGCATTAGGTATCCTAACTTCGTAACTTTAATATCTAGTCACGCGGTAGCGTGCCAAGCCAAGTTCAAGCTAACAGAACTGGCGAGCAGCACCGTGTATAATATTACACGAACTATTTGGAGCCACTTTTGACCCCCTCATAACTCAAAAACCATTTCACATTAACATGTCAAATTTGCGAAAGTAAGTTTGTTTGTTTCCTTTGTCGTGTATGTAAGTAGGCACCTTTATATTATAATTACGTATATGTGTGTTACAATATAAAACAGGTAGCAACATCTTAATAAAGACAGTATTTACTCATCATTCGCCTTGGTATCATTTCGCTCCAATCCCCAACATCACATGGCGACCGTGACGTAAGAGTCCCTTGGACTTTGTTTGGAATTCCTTTTTACACCATTATTTGGACACCATTCCACGATGGTTAGTCGCAAACAAAGTCTAGTGAGAAACAGTGTTTTTTGTGGCATCATTATTAACCAATATTATCATGGGGAAAATAATAATAATAATAATATACCGTTTATGTCAGGTGACAAAGACCCATAACATATATACCTTATAGACTATCACACATATAAAAAAAAAGAAAAAAAAGAAAAGAAAAACAAACACAAAAACACAAAACACAAAAAAAAAACCAAAAAAACACAAATAAACACAAAAAAACACACACAAAAAAAAAAAACACAAAAAAATAATCACAAATAAATAATTCTGATTCTGATTCTGATTCTGATTCTAAAAAGAAAGAAAAAAAAAGAAAGAAAAGTCAGAGTACAGAAGAAGTCATTATAGCTGAAACAGCTTCCGGTGGTAAGAACAACGCAGATTTGGAGCAGTTAAAGTACCATACCAGCACAACAAATGTGTTTTTGTTGGTAATTTTGCTGTTGCTGTTGCTCGGATTCCTGTACCTTATACTCAGGATTTACAAGACACCAAGTGGATGAACAATGAAATAAATCGACACGCTTGGCGAAGATCGATTTCATACTTCCGGCGAGACCCAAAAATCGATACGCGGACGGAGAACGTATAGCAGAAATTTTCAAAACGGACAAACTATCGAAAAAGGCATGGACAACGACACGTACTTAATATTTATCATGTATACAAACATGCATAGAACGGCATATTTGGCGATATATTCATGAGTATGAACAGGACATAAGAAGACAACTGCATGCTGATAGCATCCTTCAAGCACCAAAGTGAAGTGAAAACGTGAGGTATACAATATCTAAAATAAAACGTGTGACTACCAATTTCACAACCGTGTGAGTGCCCAATTTATCTAAAGTTAAACCAAAGACAATATTAATAAACCCTAAATACTAAAATCTCAAGGACTCAAAAATGTATTAAACACGCCAACATAAGTAAGTCACATAATTCTTAATAGAGCTAATAGAAATGTATCCACATTGCGAATGTACCTACTAAGTAAATATAAAAAAAAAAAACGCCACATTTTGTAAAGGCTTAGATACATCATAAGAGAAATTATGCCATATGGCTCAAGATCTATCAGAATTACTTGTAAAGATAAAAGCATTGAGAACATATTTAGTGAAGATAGGTGCCACGAGGCGAATAGACAGAATAATTGAAGTAAAGGTACGGGAAGCGAACCACTTGTATGAAGACTATCAAAACATTATAGGAAAATTAGAAGTAATTAAAGGTAGCATTAACGAAGAAGAATACATGATGTAAAAAACAATTGTGAACAATTTAATATAATATATAAGGAAATATTAAGCTTGTGTTCTGTGAAAACTGAGGAAAGCCAAAACATGGCCAAGTTTGATTTAAAGATAGCTATGAATTTATTGCCTCTTTCAGCCGACGATGAATCCAGTATTAATCGTCTTATAGATGGTATTGAATATTACAGCTCAGAGCTCGACGACGACTCCCAGAAAAGGTTAGTAAACTTTGTTTTGAAAAATAGACTAACTCGGGGCGCGAAATTAAAATTATACCCTAATTATTCTAGCACTGATGCACTTATTAATGACATGAAAATTCAGCTGTTACCGAAAAAATCGGCGACTATTCAACGCAAACTACAAAGTTTTATACAGGATAATCTGTCAATTGATAAGTTTGGTAATACAATTACAGAAATGTTCGTTGACCTGACCATTTCTCAGTTGGAAGGAAAAGGTTACGATACGAGGTTTTACGCCCACTCAACGAAAACCTTGCTATAAAATGTTTTGCTGATGGATTGAGGAATCGTAGACTCAGTACGGTTATCACAGCAAGGAACTATACCTCGTTAAAAGATGCCGTCCAAGCGGCTTTAGATGAAGAAATATCACGACCCACCGATCCCGAAGTTTTGTATTTCAAACGCAATAACTATCAAAATAACAATTACAGGGGTTTCGGGAATCGTCGAGCCAGTATGAGGGCCAGAGGTACGTCACACGCAGCTGCGGAAGAGCAGAACAGCGAGAACTCAGGTTACCAGCAGGGTACAGGGCGCGGTTGGCGAAGTCAGCGGAACTCAGAGCGCGGTGCAAGGCGGTCATTCTTCAGGAGCAGAGGTAGATCTAATTATAGTCGCCAAGCACAATTACATACTTTGACAAACTCAGACTCGACTCCATCGCAGACAAACGAAGCAACTTTGCAAACGGCCGAATCTTATTTACCATCTGACGAAAATAATGAGTTTTTTCGTGACTAAAAGAGCAATTCTTTTTACAAACAATAATACTAGTACCATTTATTTAAAAGGTCGTAATGGTTATTCATATAACTGGTTAATTGACACCGGTGCTTCCCTATCGGCAATAAAATATAAACATGTAATGAGACAAAACATTCCAATCCGTAAACAGAACATCGACGTATCTGGAATGGGGGGCAAAGTTCATTGCTATTGGATATGTTTATCTAGATCTAATTACCAAGAATCAAATACAGAAACACACATGCACATTGCTCGCAGAACGGATGGCCGATGGGGCCGAAAAGTTCTGGAGTGGCGACCGCGAACCGGAAGACGCTGCGTTGGAAGGTCTCCCACTAGGTGGACCGATGACCTTGTAAAGGTTGCAGGGATCCGCTGGATGCGAGACGCACGGGACCGGTCAATGTGGCGACACTTGGGGGAGGCCTATGTCCAGCAGTGGACGTCTTTCGGCTGAAATGATGATGATGATGATGATGAAATACATAAACATAATTTCAATGTATTTTAAACCTTATCTTGTAAGACCAGTGGCATAATATATGTTTTCTTAAACATATACAAATCAATTCTAAACCTAGGTATACTTTATTGCTATGGAATAATAATGTTGTGAATGTAATGTTGTTGTGTATGTAATGTTGTTATGTTGTTGTCGTGTCTAGTTACTAAGCTAAATGTAACCTTGTACTAGTAATAAGCGTCCAATATAATGTACTTAACCAATTTATATTATGAATTATATTGCTAACCTAAAGATTTAAAAAAAAAAAAACTTAGTTTCTATTTTTTTTTTTTCTCCCCCCGGGGAGGTGTCGTGTATGTAAGTAGGCACCTTTATATTATAATTACGTATATGTCTGTTACATTATACAGTATTTACTCGTCATTCGCCTTGGTATCAATTCGCTCCAATCCCCAACATCACACCTTTTCACGACTAAACCACTGAACCGATCATCCTGAAATTTTGCATATACGTTGTCAGGTGTACAGAAATGGACATAGGGTACCTTTTATCCTGAAAAAAAAAATACTGTCCCCGAGGAAAACAACAATAACGTTCTTATGATAATAGATGGCGCCACGTGTGTTTCGAATCATGATTGAATTATTATTTCCTTTATTTATTTCCATAAAAATCTAATACATTTTTAAATATTCCTTAAAATAAAAACAATATAAAAACATTGAAAAATATAAAAAATTGTAACCCACCGGTATCGGGAACAGGGTCCAAGCTACCGGATTAAATTTATTTTGAATTATATTGAATTATATTATTATAAAACTTTAGTAGTGCGAATTGATTGTCAAAGTCTAAATTAACGCAAGCGAAGCCGCTGGCAAAAGCTAGTTAGATTAATATTTAAAACAAACGATTGTATTTGATTTCGTAACAATATGAATTAACAAGTCTCTTTTATAGCGGTCATCCGCTTGTTGAACAAATATTATTGTCATTTCAGTATTACGAGATACGTTCTAATCTACAATACAAGGTCTACCCGTGTGCTAAATTTCATCGAAATTCATTCAGTTGTTAGGTGTGAAAACGTATCAGACAGACCGACCGACAGACGGTTACTATCGCATTTATCCAACACATTAGTTTGGCGACCGCGAACCAGAAGACGTTGCGTTGGAAGACCTCTCACTAGGTAGACCGATGACCAGGTGAAGGTTGCAGGGATCCGCTGGATGCGAGACGCACGGGACCGGTCAATGTGGCGACACTTGGGGGAGGCCTATGTCCAGCAGTGGACGTCTTTCGGCTGAAATGATGAACGATGATGCATTTTTTTTAAATTACAAACACATTCCAATTTTGTTTATTTGTATAGGGATTTCGAAGTACTTTCTACATTTTCGTGAGAAAGTGTTAATCCCTCTTTAAAGTTAACGTGGTAAGCCGAGGCACGTGGCTTGGCTTCACCGTAAATTCTCATTCGCAGAATCAGAATCGATTTACACGTGTAAACTTTCCATTCTGCTAATCTATCTATATATATAAAATGGTAAACTGACTGACTGACTGACTGACTGGGTGATATATCAACACACAGCCCAAACCGCTGGTCCTAGAGGCATGAAACTTGGAGGATGTGTTCTTTGTGAAGAGAAAGTATCCATTAAGAAAGAATTTTTGGGAATTCCACCCCTTGGAAGTTTATATGAAAGTCCGTCAGTTTTGAAGTTAGGATCTTCAAATTTTGTGTTTAGGCTGACGATTGAAAATTAATTTATACGTGTCTCAGCGTTTTTGATAATTCTTCCCCTGAAGGGTTAAAAAGGGGGATTGAGGTAAGTAATTGGATATTATTCGACATCCACGCGGGCGAAGCCGCAGGCAAGAGCTAGTTAGAATTCAAAATCAATTTAAACATGTTAGCAGAGTAACGTACAAACCCCAGCACATCAAGCTTCCCGAAACTGTAAAATTTTCTCAATCAGCCTTGAACCTGGTGGTCCTTCACCGCGAGCATTCATCTGTAATGTAACTTGTGAAAATGTTGGAACTTTGACCCCCAATATATCCGTAACTAGAAGGTTCCCAGGTATAGTCTAGAACAAAAAAATGATCGCATAGATGGGGAGAACAAGTGCCTTTCGGATATGTTAAGAGTCTATTTACACCCTTTATATCTGTGATCATAATCTTTTCAGTAATACAGGTATGATTATGTTTTTTTTAGGAAGAACCAATCGATGAAGATTCTGTGTTTCCTAAACCGGATGGGTTACGGTACAGTGCTAAAGACGAGAGTGATCTAGAAGCACTGGTATGTTCAATTAACTTATTAGCTTTAAAATCTTCATCTTATGTTTCTTTAAGGGTGGCCCTTCACCGCGAGCATTCATCTGTAATGTAACGTTACAGATTCGAGAATTACATCAGTGAAGGACGAAAACCGAGCATGTACCGTGCGCAGCCTGTAATGATACAATCTGTAGTATTTTGTTACAACTTGTAACATCGCGCGCACCACTTGTAATTGAGCGTGCTGCCACAGAATAAATAGTATTGTAACGTAATGCTCGAAATCGAATCTTAAATGTTACATTACAGGCGAGTGCTCGTCAGGCAGGCAGTATTGTAACGTAATGCTCGAAATGGAATCTTAGACGTTACATTACAGGCGAATGCTCGCGGTGAGGGACCACCTTAACGCTATAGCGATAAAGTTGAAAATCTATAAAAGAAATTTGACAGATTTAGTAGCTTGATACGTTGGCGTCTGTACATGAGAGGTAGAAGAACCACTACACAGGATAATAATCTGCCTAGACCTTACCCAACTAAGTTGGGGTCGGCTTAAGCATTCTGTACATCAAACTAAGTACTCCTCCGCAAAAATTATTGCAGGGAAACGACTTTGTTTTGGGGGTGAAAAATCACGTTTTACGGTAGGACTCTATGTAACGCACTCAAAACATTGTGCTGATGGATGGATCGAATAGTACGTGGAGGTGTTTAAAGTAAAAATCTTACATTAAAAACATGTATTTAAAAAAAAACTTGTGAAATAGTTGGAACTTTCACCCCCAATATCTCCGTAACTAGAAGGTTCCCAGGTATGGTCTAGAACAAAAAAATGATCGCAATGACGACGAGAACAAGTGCCTTTCGGTTTCGTTAAGGGTCTTTTTACACCCTTTAGGCGGAGTTAATCTCAAAATCCTGGGCTGGGAAACTTGTAGGTAGGTGTAGGAAAATTCTCAGAATCTTGTTTGGGACTACTTTAAATAACTTAGCAAACAAAAGACTTTCAAGGTAGCCTCAGGTCTGTAAAAGTACCTAACAAGACATTATCAAGGCTTTATCCTTTTTTTTTTTTAACGTGGTAAAATCATCAAATGAGTCCTCCCACCCAGGGCAGAGCGGGAGGGACTGTCAGACTTGTACTGACTAAAATCCACGGTGTCCTTCAATAGCCCTTTATGTTCCAGGGTCACGGTAATTCTATGAGTCCCGCGACCAAGGCTTTATCCTTAGAAGGGGTAGTCAGTAGTGTTATAGTATGTACGCGCCAATTGTGTTGGTCCATGTAATAGAGGGCGAGCCTATTGCCATCAACCGGGCATGCATCCAGGCTCCCTGGCTCTCACTTTAGCAATTCAACGTGGAAAATCTCAATAATACTTTGCTCGACCTGGAAATTGTACCCAGGACATCATTTCCAGCAGTACCGGTTCTGACTATTAGACAGACGTTCGTCGAGGCAGTGACTCATCATCATTATCTTGCCGTTATTCTAGTGTGACTGGTCAGATAGGCAGTCGCTCCATGTAAAATACTGGTATTTAGCTGCATCCGGTTAGACTGGAAGCCGACCCCAAAATAGTTGGGAAAAGGCTAGATAGATGATGATGATCCTGGTGTTACTCATTTTACATGGAGCGACTGCCTATCTGACCTCCACAACCCAGTTAGTACTGGGTAATACGATACCCCTTGGTAAGACTGGGTGTCAGACTTTTTGGGCCACTGACTACCTTACGACTGTCAAAGATCTACAAATGACAGCCGGGACCAACGGCTTAACGTGCTTTGCGAGGCACGGAGGAAAATCGGTATGTAATGGGTGGTCACCCATCCACAGACCAACCTAGGCAAGCACGGCTTAACCTAAAGATCGGCCCCAGCGGCGGAGCCACGAGCTCTTCTCCTCCTATGCTAGTGTTACTATTATTGTATAAAGAAATTAACATCTAAAACACACACTGTGTAATCTATATTTTTATAATCTATCTGGACGAACGAAGTTACTTCTGCATTAATAATATTATTTATTTGTCGACTGTCTGTCTGTATCAAACATCTTTTCACGTTCGACCGGCTGAATAGATTTGAATAAAATTTGACACGATAGATCATAATTTTGGGTAAGAGCCTGCGCGCACTATCGATTTAAGTTGGCCGATAGTTCAGTCGCAATCGTAAAAAGATTATTATTATATAGTTCGGTGGTACTACTATTAATCTTCAAGTGCGCACACTGCCATATAACTCTATAGTGATCCTCTGACCGATCAAACTATCGGCCAACTTAAAATCGCTAGTGCGCGCAGGCTCTAAAACATAATAACAGTTTCAATTCCTGTAGTACGATAAGACAATGGCCGACCTCTTAAAGACATCGGTCAAGTGAGTCTATTTTATGTAAAATACCTATATAAAACATGAAACTTACCAAAGAAAAAGACAACACATGAGGAAAATCAACATCTACGACACCTCACGTGAAAAACACAATTTATTGCTGAAAAAACATTCACTAAAAATGGAGGGAAACTTGCAAGGCCGCTAGGGGCATCAATTTGGTCCCCTGCACTGAAATTTTTCCGACAAGACGTCAGAGGGAAAAGGCGGGACGGAGGGGGGGAATCAACAGTTTCAGCAGGCTCAGAAACATCGCTTTAAGCCAGTCAGTCCCCGTCGCTAGTCGCGGACGGTTGTGCTCCCCGCGCGTGTGACCGTGAATTACGACTCCAGAAATTATGTAAAAAAATTGTGCTGTTTCAAATTCAGTGTGTTGTAAATTCTGTGTGTGCTTTAATTTTTCTGAGCTTCGCGTTTTCTCGAGGATTAAATTGTTTGTTTTTTTTTCGAATTATCTTTTTCTCGAACGGGCTGAGCGGAAATCGTGTGTGATAACCATAATAAGTTGTTTATTTCTACGTTCTGTTTTTGAAATTTATTGTTTTTTTTTCTTGATTGTGGTTTTTGAAGCGGTTGTGTTTTGGATTCAAAATCAGAAGGTAAGTTTTTGAATGACTAAAACAGTTTTTTTTTCAGACGACTTAAATGAACGGTAACAGATTTTTTAATAAATAAATTAAAAAAAAAATGTTGTTCGAATTTCAAAACTTCACGTCGACCACGTGAAATTTTGAAATTCGAACATCATTTTATAGGTACGTATACGCAATGAAAAGCCCTTTTATTAAGCCAATATATCAATCATCCGCTCATCACTTCACTCGTATGGAAAATGTTCTCCAATTTATTTAATAAAAGACCAATATACGCGGAATTACGACCCCCCAGGGGGTTGGTCTCCGAATTTGTAACACATGGGTGTTACATGTGACTTGGAATAATGTCTTCAAGATCATTATTCGGTATGACATAAAAAAGGTTGTAAGCCATTTTCGGAACATTTTCCTTATTATAAAATGAAACTGTTAGTCCTTCTTAGTAATATTAGGCTTTCCTCATGTTCTTGATGTAAACATTCGAGTACAGAGATACGGGCCAAAATTTTTTTGTTTAGATTTTTTTATATTTTTTAGCAATCAATTAGTTCTTGTGAGGTTATTGGATCAATAAGTTTATTTATTTAATGCACCTTTTTTTATTGTTATAATACAGAAAATCTTAATGTAAAAAGATTATAAAAAAACCTAAACACATATATTTTAAGTACCTACTTAATTTAAGTAAGTATTAAATATTATTGATCTCCTTTAATTTTTATCGAAAAAATTAGCACTAATAAGAATTTATTTTAAAGAAAAATTAAAGATTTTGTCTTGAGTTTTCGAAATACTTAATAAATAAATAATTAATTACACTTAATTCTAATAATATAAACAGATTAAAGTTATACTCATTTTCTACTCCAGCTACTTAAGAGACCGCGAAAGAAGATTAAGAAAAATCGCAAGCATAAAAATTCGAATAACATTTTTATTCGAATAAGGCACGTAATAAAATGGGAAGCGATCTTGTGATTCGAATAAAAGATCGAATGCGAAGTCTCTGTAATCCAGGGTACGTTGTTGACAAACAGCAAGTAGGAAAAATGATGCGAAGTGTGAAATAATATTAGGTATTGTCCTTTCAGATTGTTTATTAAAAAATGGGTAATAATATTGTTTTTTTTTCTGAGCTAGCTTCACCATTGGAGGAAACGCTGTCTGACTCGAATTATAAGAATCCTACTTCCTACTAATATTATAAAATCAAAAGTTTGGATTGATAAATGGAGGGTTGTATGTTTGTTACTCTTTCACGCAAAAATTACTGACTGGATTTGGATGAAATTTGGCACACAGATAGTTTATAACTTGGAATAACATATAGGATATTTTTTTATCCCGGTAGCACGATTCCCTGTGACATTACCGAACTCGCGCGGTCGAAGCCACGGGCATAAACTAGTAATCTACAGGGTGTAAACAGACCCTTCACATAGCCGTCAACCAAGCATTCTGTACATCAAACTAAGTAACTTTACGCAAAAATTATTGCTGGGAATCGACTTTTTTTTTGGGTTCATCACGTCAATTACGTTTTACGGTAGGACTCGATGGAAATCGTGGTCGTGGAGGTGTGTAAAGTAAAAATCTTACATTTAAAACATGTATTTTAAAAAAAACTTGTGAAAAATTTGGAACTTTGACTCCCAATATCTCCGTAACTAGAAGGTTCCCAGGTATGGTCTAGAACAAAAAAAATGATTGCAAAGACGGGGAGAACAAGTGCCTTTTGGTTATGTTAAGGGTCTATTTACACCCTTTATACATTTGTCTTGGAGAAACATTACTGACTAATTTAATCTGAAGCTAACATTATCACACCCAAACAATAATCCATAGTATAAAAAAAAACATGCTTATTATTCTCGTAAACGTGTGCTGGATCCAATCTACAAGAGAGCGGGAAAAATATTTATTGATTTTACTTTGTATGTACACACAATAGACAATACATTAAAATAACATTGAATACAACACGTACAAAATATTTTTGCATAGTGTGTGAGAAAAGGAAAAAAAAATGTGTTTTTATGCCGCAACCTATCGTCTTTACACAAATAAATAAAATCGAATTGTCTGTTTGTAATTTCAAAATAACATCTTTTTTTTTTCCTTTTTTTTTTCTTATAACAAATAATCATTTTTTTTATGTTTGTCTGCCTGTCTGTTCATTCAGGCTTATCTCCTATTTTGACGGGACTTTTACTGGCAGATAGCTGATGTTATAAGGAGTAACTAAATCGTCAACAACAGGGCAACAGCCTGTATTAAATACAAGTAAAAACTCAATATAACTTGGTATTAAATATAAGTATTCTGTTTAAATCATCCTGACATCATCATCTGCTATCTAGAGACAGGCCTGCATATTTTTATCCTAGGTCCATAAGCTCATCTACCTCCCAATCCAAAGAAATATTACAACAGTACTCATTAAGTAGGTACATACATCTACAAACAAATTCACAAAAACTGAAACATTATCGATCTAAATAATTAAGAAATAAAATCAAAATTAACGGATTGGTTACTGGAACAGGACTATCAGCAAACAGAATCCTTACTTAGCGTCGTCTAATTACCTACATATCTCCAATTACACACAACACACTCACACTCACACACACACACGCGCACACACAGGCACACACACGTACACATACTAACACACGCACACACCCGCGCACACACACACTCACACGTAAATACACACATTACGTATAAAATAAATACTTAAATTAGCTTTATTATCTTTAATCGCTCAGGTAAATCGACACAGTCTACTATTATACTTATAGCAACACAATTTAAGCTGGATCACTGTCTCTCAAGACACTGGTTACCTAGTTTGAGAAGCAGGGTTTTCAATATTGTGTACAGATTTCAGTTCTTAGATTGTATTGAATTGTATATCAGTAGAGGAAGACCAAAGAAACGATGGATGGACTGTGTAAAGAATGATATGGCAAGAAAGGAGGTGTCTGATGAGATGACGAGTAATAGAGAAGTATGGAAGAAGAAGACATGCTGCGCCGACCCCAAATGAATTGGGACAAGCGCAAATACAAATAGTTTATTTTTCTTTCACAGGGTTTGTACTATACAGGGTGGAGACGACAATGCGACAATAAATTAAACTGTATGTAACACATGACGTTCCCAGTCTGCATACAAAAATTCAATCGAAAATTACTTGATATTTTCGATTAAATTTTGTATGCAGTTTATTCACAGGACGTTATTTTTCATTTTTAGCATTTTCTACATAGTGTAGATAATAGGCTACCACCAACAGGTTAACGAATCCCGCATCGGTATAAACGTTAAACACATGTTGCCAACTCGCTACTTCAAAAACCTTGGCCAAAATTGTCGTATTGTCGTCTCCACCTTGTATATCTAATGATAGAAGTGACGTTTTAAGCAAGTAAATGCCTGTATTAGGTATGATAATGAGATTGTATTGCATTGTGTTCCTACTACCAAATACGAGCTGAATCCAGCTGTAAGCACTGTTTGTATAGAAATCTTGCGCCACACATATATCCGCTTACAGATTCAGCCTGTCATCATTGATTTAACGCGGAGTTTCTCGGGCTGTTGTCTTGAATCCGACGGTGTCCAGTTTCAAAGTGTACGAATAGACTGGGAGACTGTTTTTCTTTCATGAGACATAAATGGGATGTATGTTTTGAACTCACTGTCTAAGATTTGAAAAGAGTAACCATGGAGTTTCTTGCCGGTTCTTCTCCATAGGAAACGACCAACCCGAACCGTGCACCTTTTTGTCGACGTTTTATAAGTGCCCATCGAGGCCTATGTGAAATAAAATATATTGATTTTGATTTTAAGAAAATGGTTGGTATGTTTTTGAAAGTCTTTGGAAGTATGGGTCGTACTTCGAGACCCAGTCTCTTCAATAAAACTCTTGGATACAGGAACAACAGTTTAATCTTCAGTCTTACTTGCGTGGGTCATAATGTTGGGTAGAGCTACACATTGAGTGGAGTCGTGAGACCAAGTGTCTTTTTATAATATGGGGGCAGTGGATATATCTTTTTACCGGAAACATTAGTGTTGCCATAAAAACCCTTAAAAAAAAATAAAAAATAGTGGTGTGACACAATACGCAACAAGTCTAAAAAAACCGGACAAGTGCGAGTCGAACTGGCGTATGAAAGGTTCCGTATCATCGTAGTATTTTTATTTAAAAAAAAAACATTGCCCACGCTAGGAATATCTCCTGCATCGTGGGTGCGTTTACAAACATTTAAGCTCACATACACAAACAGCCAGACCCGGAACAACTACCTGTAGGCCATACAAATATTGGTTCCGTGCGGGAATCGAACCCGCGACACGAAGCGCAGCGTAGTATTTGTTATAATACCAATAATAATAAATGTTTATTTTTCATAATAATAAACATTTATTTCAGACTAGGTCCATATTATGTTAGTAACAATGTAATTAAAAACTAATGTTAGTACGGGCCAAATAAAACCGGTTCGGACCGGTTATATCGGCAACAGAACTTCTCTCTTACTAGCTTCTCTCTTACTCTTCTCTTCTTACTACTATTATAAATGCGAAAGTTTGGATGGATGGATGTTTGTTACTCAATCACGCCAAAACTAATGAACGGATTTGGATGAAATTTGGAACACAAATAGGTTGTAACCTGGATTAACACATAGGATACTTTTTATCCCGGTAGTGTGATCTCGTGGGACAATTATCGAACTTCACGCGGGCGACGCCGCGCGCATTATCTAGTAGAAATTAAATATAAATTTCAACTGTCTACCTATTACAGATCATGAGATACAGCCCGCTGACAGACAGACGGAGGTGGACGGACGGACGGACAGCGCGGGCTTAGTAATAGGGTCCGGATTATTTGTCCGGAAAAGAATTCATCTAAGTACGAAGTTTTTTTACATTGGTAATCATGAGGTCAGGAAACATAATTAAAACAAACCGCACAAGTGTGAGTTGAACTCTCGTGTAAAAGGTTCACAAACTTAACACTGTTGTTGAATAACAGGTTCTCTAATACATTCCAACTGCAAATCTAAGTTTGTACGCGCAATATTGAGACATTTAACATGTTACAAACACACATATTCCTACAAGAATCAAATCCAAAACCTCGACCACTCCTATATGTGAAGGGTGTAAATAGACCCTTAACATAAACGAAAGGCACTTGTTTTTCCCGTCTTTGCGATTTTTTTTTTGTTCTAGACCATAACTGGGAACCTTCTTGTTACGGATGTATTGGGGGTCAAAGTTCCAACATTTTCACAAGTTTTTTTTTACCTAGTCCTACCTTAAAACGTGATTTTTCACCCCAAAAAAAAAGTCGATTCCCAGCAATAATTTTTGCGTAAAGTTACTTAGTTTGATGTACAGAATGCTTGGTTGACGGCTTCGTGAAGGGTCTGTTTACACCCTGTATAACATCACGCTACCACCAATAGGAGCGGTGCAGCAATGAAAAATGTTGCAAAAAAACGGGGAAAATTACATTTTTAATATAATTTCACGTGCACGAAGGTCGCGGGCGACAGCTAGTTAATTATAAATCTCGTAAGCCCTTTGATGTTAGCAAACAGAAAACTTTTCTCATAATACGGTTAGTTCGAGAAGTATTATGAATCCATAGACTTAGCTAATTAATTAAAATAATTTTATCAGGCGCTGCGACAGTACACACGGCGGCACATGAAGCTGTACATTTCCAGTGTAACTTGGCCTCGCTTTGTATAGATTTCCTATACAATGAGAGATCCACATAAACTGGTTTTGTGTAGCTTGATTGGCCGTCGTGCTACATAACGTTGGTTTTCACTGCTTGGGATTTCCAATACAGCTATGGTTGTGGTAGGTTAACAGGTTAGTTAAGTGTTATTATATTATATTATTATAGCTAGCCCAAATTGTCCCACTGCTGGGCAAAGGCCTCCCTCCACTCCTTCCAAAGGTCACGCTTCTGTGCTACTTCTTTCCAATTCTCAAGGAAGACATCCAGTTCGTCCCGCCATCTCCTTCGTGGTCTGCCGCGACCCCGTGTCACTGTTTCAGGGCCCCAATCCTGAGCTTTACGGGCCCACAGTTCGTTCGGCGTTAAATTAGGTGTTACGTAACAAAAAGGTGGGAACTGACCTTCAATATCTTCGTAATATAAAATAAAGAGATATTTATTAAGCATTAAACTAACTAAATACATAATTAATTAAAAACTATTAGATAACCTAAAATAAGAAAACTAACAACAAACTATAAAAGGGCACCAAAAAACTCCTCCTCAACGCTGTCTGCTGGTAATGTGCCCGTTGAGACTGGCGGCGTTGCCACGTTGTATGGCAACATAGCCTCTATCTTCGTAATTAGAAGGGAACTTACCACGTGTAAAAGGAATCTCCACTAAGTCGTCAACCAAGTATTGTGTACCTACATCAAACTAATTAACTTTAGGCACAAATTATTACTGGTAAACGACTTTTACGTGGGGTGAAAAATCACGTTTTACGGAAGGACTCAATCTAACGCACTCAAAACATTGTGCTGATGGATGCATTGAGTAGTACGGGGATTGTGGAGGTTTTTAAAGTAAAGTTATAACATTGTCGACGGCACGGTTGGCGCAGTGGCTGAGCGATTGACTGCTGCGCTTCGTGTCGCGGGTTGGATTCCCGCACGGAACAATTATTTGTATGATCTACAGGTAGTTGTTCCGGGTCTGTTCTGTTTGTGTACGTGAGTTTAAATGTTTGTAAACGCACCCACGAGACAGGAGAAATTCCTAGATGATGGAGCAATGTTTAAAAAAAAAACATTAAAAACTTGAATTAAAACAAAACTTGTGAAAAAGTGGGAACTTAGACCCCAATATTTCCGTAACAAGGAGGTTCTAAGGTAAGGTCCAGAACAAAAAAATGATCGCAATGACGGGGAAAACAAGTGCCTTTCGGCTTCGTTAAGGGCATTTTACACCCATTATAATTGTCACCGTAAGACTGTAAACATCGTTATCTTATAATCTATCTCGCGAGATAGCAAACTGTCCAAAAATTGTGAACATTGTTTACAATTTAACGCATTATTCTTCAACAGTTAGTTCTTCTTACCAAGGGGTATCGTATTACCCAGTACTAACTGGGTTGTGGAGGTCCGATAGGCAGTCGCTCCATGTTAAATACTGGTATTCAGCTGCATCCGGTTAGACTGGAAGCCGACCCCAATATAGTTGGGAAAAGGCTAGGCAAATGATGAGTTTATATTCTATCCATGGCAACTGGTATCAAACTTGCATGCGACAGACCGCACCTTGCGCGCTGATTGGTTCTCCGAGTCCCAATCGAAAAAAAAAAAACTCTTTGTATGAAAGAAAGAAAGAAACAAAAAGTATTTAGACTCGCACAGGACAAAACAAAATAAAAAATATGATGATATTACAATAATATGGAAGTAACATAAGAAAAGATACAACAATTTAAAATGGTCCTGTACGAGGCCAAAAGGTCATATCTTAGCATGTTGCTGCAACATATAAAAAAAAAAGTCACAGCGCTGGTATTCTGATAGGGCCCAAGGTAATGCCACGGTCAGTTTCGAATATAATAATAATATACACACACTAAGATATACACACACAAAGAGTAACCATGGAGTTTCTTGCCGGTTCTTCTCCATAGGAAACGACCAACCCGAACCGTGCACCTTTTTGTCGACGTTTTATAAGTGCCCATCGAGGCCTATGTGAAATAAAATATTTTGATTTTGATTTTAACTGAATTTTTACAAAACCTAAGGATTGACTTATTTTTGGCAAGAAACCAGAAACACCCATTATCTTAGGAAAAATGAGTTTGCCTCATTCTTTGCCCGTTTTTCATCGCTAAGTATACACAAACTTCATTAATGATGTCGCCTCCTTTTAAAACTTCACGAAGTGCTGCTTAATATTTTCTAAAGTTGGTCAGTGATTAAAGAATAAATGCAGGTGGTCTGCATGCACAAACTCACGCCTTAATCCCGTGTGGGTAGGCAGAAATAACAGGACTCCATCGGCTATGATGCTTATGTACTACTCTCACCTCGACCGCGTTCATACACCTGGTCATATACGCACGTCTGTGGCTAGCACTATGCACCTGGCCTTTTTGAAGAACATCACCAATAAGGTCAGTGTATGTCCTTCTAGGGCAGTGGTTCCCAACCAATCTTGGACCAGGGACCACTGTGGTGTCCTTACTGTTAGCAGGGGCCATAAGGTCCTAGATAATCATGGACACCGACAGGATTATATCTGGGGAGGTGAATCTTTAAAATCGATTTCCCATGGGAAATCTCCTGGTCATGACGGGTTGGGTGTGGAACATATACAGCATGCTGGGCCTCATATATACAGGGTGTTGGCTATGTTCTACAACTTTTGTATTTCACACTCATACCTGCCGGCTGACATGTTGAGGACTATCGTAGTGCCTGTAGTAAAAAACAAAGCAGGGGATTTGTCAGATATATCTAACTACAGACCTATTTCTCTAGCTACAATAGTTGCAAAAGTGTTTGACAGCATTCTTAATACACAATTAAACAAATACATAAAGTTACATGATAATCAGTTCGGGTTTCGGCCGGGACTGTCTACAGAAGCTGCAATATTGTGTCTTAAGAGTGCTGTTAAATACTATACCGAGAGAAAAACATCTGTGTACGCTTGCTTCCTCGACCTTTCGAAAGCCTTTGACCTGGTCTCATATGATATCTTGTGGAATAAGATGAGATCATCCCAGATACCGTATGAACTTATCAACATCTTTAAGTATTGGTACGGGAACCAGGTGAACAACGTGAAGTGGGCGGGCACGTTGTCGGACCCATATAGGTTGGAATGTGGGGTGAGGCAGGGGGGGTTGAGCTCTCCCTCCATTTTTAACCTGTATGTGAATGGACTGATTGAGGCGCTCAGTGAGCAACATATTGGTTGTCACATAGATGGCGTCTGTTTTAATAACATCAGCTACGCGGACGATATGGTGCTTCTGAGCGCCTCGGTGTGTGGACTCAGGAGGCTGATGAGTATATGTGAGGACTATGCAGCTGATCACGGGCTGCGGTATAATGTAGGGAAGAGTCAGTGTATGGTTTTTCAGGGGGGGTCTAGGAAGGTCCAAGAAATGCCACCCATAAAGCTGAATGGCTCACCCTTGGAAAGGGTGGACATTTTTAAGTACTTGGGACATTTCGTGACTCCTACCTTGAGGGATGATGCAGACATTGAGCGGGAGCGAAGGGCGCTGTCGGTCAGAGCGAACATGGTTATCCGCAGGTTTGCACGGTGCTCAAAAGACGTTAAAATTACTCTTTTTAGAGCCTACTGCACTACTCTGTACACGTGCAGCTTGTGGACTGACTATACGCAAAAGTCGTACAGCGCCCTTCGTGTCCAGTTCAACAACGCGTTCAGGATGATGTTGGCGCTCCCCCGCTTTTGCAGCGCATCGACTATGTTTGCATGCGCGCGCGTGGATTGCTTCCACGCCACGATGCGCAAGAGAGGCACGTCGCTGGTGCGGCGAGTGCGGGGGAGCGCTAACAGCATGCTGGCCGCGCTCGCGGCAAGACTTGATTGCTCCATCGTCTCCCATTGTTGTGGGCGACATGTGGCAGGCTGATGCGACAACCAAGTTATGGGGGTAAATTGTTAATTTAATTTTGATTATTTACTTTTTAATATTATTGTGTTAAATTATTTACTTTTTAAATTGAATTGAATTAGTGATGTGGTGTTGTATATGTAATGTGACTGTGTGTGTGTGTAATTATTATTTATTTCTTGTATGAGTCGGTGATGCTCGAATTAAAATGATTTTATTTTATTTTATTTATTTATTTAACACACACAATGAAAAAATTGGAAATAAAAAAAGAGCGATCGAAGTGAGCTCAAAAAATTGAGCAATCATTCATACAGAAATAGGAGTAAGTAGATTTTTGCAGAAATGGTTATGAATCTTGAGACAGCAAGCGCAGCAAGCTCAAAAAAATTTTGCAGCTTGCCTCTTATAGGTTTTCAATTAGGTTGGTGGAGCTTGCATCTTCAGAGCAAGTTAAAAAGTACGAATAACATTTTAACCTTTCGCGGACCATATTCGAAGCTCCTGCGGGCCACCGGTGGTCCGCGGACCATAGGTTGGGAACCAATGTTCTAGGGCATCCCCTATCTAGAATTTTAGCCTATGATCCAAATGAAAAAACCGGCCTAGTGCGATTAAGATTCGCGCACCGAAGGTACCGTATAAACTTACTGTTTTCAAATTTTTCCTTTACATGTGCTGTAAGACATTACTTCTTTCCAAATTTCATGATTCTAGTTCAGCGGGAAGTACCCTATAGGTTTTGATTTCCTTATGAAATCGCAAAAAAAATGCGATATAAACGGCCACATCTTTTGATCGCGTTGACTTACAAGTTTGATACAACATTATTTTTAGTAAATGCAAAACCTGAATATAGTTTGTTCAGAATAAGAAACTGAATCGATTCCAATAATTTTTAAACTATGTTATATTTTTTCCCAAAAATATTTTAAAAAGGTTACAAGTCGGACATCGAGCGACTTTAAGTACCTATCGCAATAATTTAGATACCTACTGCCAAATTATTATTATCAATGAGCTCAAGACGACGCTGGAGGCGCGCGCTGCGTGGTGAGCACGTTTTTGTGCGGAAAACTAGGTAACAGAACAAGCTTATAACTTTGTGAATAGATTAGATTCTTTACATAAAAATACTAGACACGTGTTTCAGGTTTCGCATATACTAAAACTAATGTTGTATAAAGCCAAATTTAGATAAACAGCGACCTTCAAGCTAACAGTAATTGTATCATTACCTGCTTAGTTTTCTTTCTTTACGACTTATTATCATCTACGTATTTTGTCTAGTATAGCCTGAAGGCTACACTGTAATATCTTTTTATGGTAAGATTAATCCGCAGTCTAGTTTGTGCTATATATGACAGCCCGTCCACGACCTCCGACGATACGGCTCACGTCAAGCGACACGCGTGTACCACTAAGTTTATTTTGTCAAAATTTGCGCATAGGTTAATTTTTTTCTTCCGCTTATATAGTTTACATCTGGAGACACGGCGCGCCCCACTTGGAGGGCGTAGGGTGATCCCTACGCCCCCCAAGTGGGGCGCGCCCACTAGTTGGGAATCACAATCATTTCCATTCAAAAAAAATATCATCATTCATTCATTTCATCATCATTATCATACATCTTTCATTCATTCTTTTTTTTTTTAATTTTTTCTTTCTAGTCACAAAATTAATAAAGTGCTAGTAAAGAATATGAGGCAAAAGGAGTTGGTATATAAGGATCGCAGCAGATGGCGTTCTGTGGTTTCTACCAACCCTCGTGAAAAGTGTCCAAAACCCAAGGGCTGGCTTTTACCGTGACCACTCAGAGGCTCATTGCCATACAACGTGGCAATGCCGCCAGTCTCTTGGCCACATTACCGGTTGACAGCGCTGGAAACGTTTTTTTGACGCTATTATTTTAGTGTGTGGTAAGTTCAGGTTATTTTGAATCATTCCCGCTATGCCGATTTCCTTTTCGTCTACTAGTGATTTTTCTTGATTTTGATATATTGTCTTTTGTTTCACCTCGACATGCTATCACAGAATACAATCACCTTAAAGCATGCAAACAAGCATGCAACATGCAAGCAGGCATGCAACATGCAGCAAGCATTGTTTCTGTCACGGCTCCGGCTCTGCGGGAAACGAAATACGACTGTGCTTTTAAATGATACAGTAATTTCGCTCATCCGGTGGTACCGTATTATTAGTTAGTAAGTAATTTTAATAGATGGAGCTCGTGGCTAAATAGTAACAGCCGCTTGGGTCGATCTTTAGGTTAAGCCGTGCTTGCCTTGGTTGGTCTTTGGATGGGTGACCGCCCATTTTATACCGAGTTTCCTCCGTGCCTCGGAAAGCACGTTAAGCCGTTGGTCCCGGCTGTCATTTGTAGATCTTTGACAGTCGTTAGGTAGTCAGTGGCCCAAAAAGTCTGACAACCAGTTTTACCAAGGGGTATCGTAATACCTAGTACTAACTGGGTTGTGGAGGTCAGATAGGCAGTCGCTCCATGTAAAATACTGGTATTCAGCTGCATCCGGTTAGACTGGAAGCCGAATATAGTTGGGAAAAGGCTAGGCAGATGATTAAGTAATTTTAATAGATCAGTTTAAAACTTTTCAAAGCACTAAATAAATAAATAACTAATTCCAATAAAAAATTAAAACATTTCCTTTGTTTGACTGTACTAGGGAATGCTTAAGCTATTGCACTCTGAGATCGGGCAAAGCAATATTGGAATTTCTCGTTAGGAATTTCTCAATAGTTGCCTGGAGTTTTATACATATTTGTGCCCTGTTGATGGCAATGGGTTCGCTTCCTATTAATTGGGACGACTCTGCCTTCGGTGTAATACAGGTGAGATGATATGTTATACAGCGTGTACCATAAAGGTGTGGCCACATTTCAGGGTGTGATTCAGACTATCGAACTGAACAATTTTCTCCGTAAGACCACTATCGAATCGAATGAATATATGGTATGGTAAGGTATGGATGGTTGGTTTGGTATGATATGGTATGGTATGGTGGTTTGGTATGGTATGGTATGGTATGGTGGTTTGGTATGGTATGGTATGGTGGTTTGGTATGGCAAGGTTTGGTAGGGATTGGTAACGACTGGACACTTTTACAGGCTATAAGGATATAAGGGTTATAAGGAGTAACTCAGGCTATTTTTATTTTACAAAAAGAATTAGGGTGCCGTGCAAAAAAAATGAAGCCCATGAAATTGTTAACAAAATCCGATTTATATACTGATACTGATACTGTTAGCCTGCGTCGTCCCACTGCTGGGCAAAGGCCTCTCCCCATGACATCCAGTTGCTACGATCCAGGGCTAATGTGGGCCACTGGTCGTTTTTTTTGTCCAGCTCGTCCCGCCATCTTCTACGAGGTCTGCCGCGACGTTTTCGGCTGTGTCGGGGCTCCAGAAAGTGGTTATTTTATTTTATTTTCCGATGCAAATAGGGAACTTATATTTTTATGATAATTTCACGCGGCGGAAGGTAGCGGGCATCAGTCTGTGAATAATAATTTGCAAGGTCTCTTCAAAAATACAGGGTGTAAACAGACCCTTCACATAGCCGTCAACCAATCATTCTGTACATCAAACTAAGTAACTTTACGCAAAAGTCCTTTTTTTTGGGTGAAAAATCCCGTTTTACGGTAGGACTCGATGGAAAGCACAAAAAGCATTGTGCTGATGGATAGATTGAATAGTACGGGGGTCGTCTCATATATTAAAAAAAAAATATCGCAAAGACGGGGAGAACAAGTGCCTTTCAGATGTGTTAAGGGTCTATTTACACCCTTTATATTCCAGCAACAGACATTGTGAAACAATTCAAATATCAAAGGATGCACAAAGTTCTGTATTCTGTTCCTTTTTGCTCGGAATTCGTTTTCTATATTCAAACGTAACAGCTCTCTTTGACAGTCGTCGTCAACCTTTCATAAGAAAATATTTTAACGATCATTTAAATAGAAGGCCACACCTAACGAACTGCCTCTTTGGTTTAGTGTTCGCAGACTGCAGGTTTCAGACTGCTGAGCATGCGGTCCTTGGTTCGATTCCCAGTTAGAGGTTAAAGTGTTATTCGGTTTTTCCATGGGTCTGGCTTTGTTCCCGTTTGATGGCGATAACCCTTAATTTATACGTGAAACTTAAAATATAAATAACGAAATGTGGGTGGACTATGTTAGGTCCTCTGCTAACCTTTCTTTACAGGCGTGTTGTTATACAGGGTGGAGACGACAATGCGACAATAAATTAAACTGTATGTAACTCATGACGTTCCCAGTCTGCATACAAAAATTCAATCGAAAATTACTGGATATTTTCGATTGAATTTTGTATGCAGTTTATTCACAGGACATTATTTTTAATTTTTAGCATTTTCTACATAGTGTAGATAATAGGCTACCACCAACAGGTTAACGAATCACGCATCGGTAGAAACGTTAAACATATGTTGCCAACTCTACTTCAAAAACCTTGGCCAAAATTGTCGTATTGTCGTCTCCACCTTGTATAATAAATCCCTAGTTTAACAAGTCAGCCTGTATAATTCCTATATTTTTACTCGTATCGCTAACCACATAATGTTGTGGCACGTTCATCGAAAAAATTGACGTGAGTACACCGTTCAAATGCGGCAAATTGAATCATAAAAATAAAGCGAGAACTATTCGTTGAATATTGTATGAATAGCAATGTTTGTTTGAATATTCGCTTCGGTAATTTACACCTGAACAAAAATGGTTTGTTTGATATAATGAAACAGCGAGTCTGGTACGCGTTCTTTTATCATCACTACATAGTATAAAACAAAGTCGCTTCCCGCTGCCTGTCTGTCACTATGTATGCTTAGATCTTTAAAACTACGCAAATGATTTTGATACGGTTTTCAGTAATAGATACAGTGATTCAAGGGGAAGAAATTTACATATTTATATACATATATATATATATTTATAAACATATATATAAGATTTTAAACTATCATGGTCACTAACATTACTATTAATACTAATCCGAATCAAAAATCGAACCGAATCCATGATCATGGTGCTTGCAACAGCGCCGAAATATCGGGAACTCATAAGAAACAGTAAACATGGTAAATATCCCGTTAGTATTAATAGTAACATATTAAATATATTGCACCCGTGCGAAGCAGGGCGTGTCGGTAGTTTTTTTTTACATAAGAATTTTTACGAGCTATGCTTGGAGTCTCTTGTATTGTATAACGGGCTGGTGTCTACAACTCCACGTCAAAGCGCATATTTGCGTGCTTGGAGTCTCTCTGAGGGATCGAATCTGCAACGATGTGATCCGGCAGAGGACCAAAGTTCTCGACACAGCTCGCGGCATAAGCAAGCTGAAGTGGCAATATTAGCCGTAAAACTAATGACAGTTGGGGTAGACGTGTTCTTGAGTGGAGACCGCGAACAGCAAGCGTCAGGTGGGTCGATCTCCGCAGGGTGGCTGGTGGCAGCTGGATGAGGGTTGCCGAGAATCGAGCTGAGTGGCGTGCAGTTGGAGAAGCCTATGTCCAGCAGTGGACTGCTCTAGGCTGATGATGATGATCACAAAGACACTTAGCCAGCTTTTCAATGCTTTGTCAGGCATGCTGGTTTGGTTTCCTCACCAAGTTTTTCTTCTCCGAAGCAAGTGATAATTACACAATAAGCACATGAATTCGAAACATCAGAGGGGCGTGCCTTGGGCTCGAACTCAACAAAGAAAGAAAGAAAAAGTATGTATTAGACTCAAACAGGATAAAACAAAAAAGAAAAACGGAATAGATAACAATAGTACAAAAACTATATAAAAAAGTAAACATAAAAAAAGATAAAAACAAAATAAATACGTGACTTATGACATGGCAGTCTGACGGTCACACGACCAGGCAATCATTGCTATCAATATATTATTATATAATTCATTGAGATATTTCTCGCCGGCATGCAAAACCAAGTCAGAGGCCCATGGGCGGCATAAAAACTCTGACACTAGGTTAAGGTACTAACCACATGAAAAAGAAGCAATGTTTTGTCAACATTTCATTTCATAGGCACTTTTCCGTTGGATAGACAGCGATGTCATATTTCCCCATCTACGTTTAGGGGGATAAAGCTGTTTAGAAGAACATCTAACCGGATACAACTTCATTCTGGGCCACTACTTTCAAAAGATCAATCTCAAAATACCAAAGAACACTTCACCTGATCTAGGAATCAAATGCGCAAGCCAGTTGTGATTACAAAACCAAAAAGGCCTCGATGCAAAAAATTCTTCTAAAAATATTCACTTTTTTTTTTTTTTTTTTTACTTTGCTCTGCCTAAGCGGGGCAGCCCCGTATGCTCCACCGTGTCCTCCGGGCGGTCCTCGCAGTGGTGACATCCAGGCGTTTCCTCCTTCCCCATATGACACAGGTACCTCCCGAAACTTCCGTGTCCGGTGAGGACCTGCGTCACGCGGTAGGTCAGGACGCCGTGACGCCTATCCAGCCACTCCTCAAAGAGGGGTCTTACCGCCGCGATTGCGGCGTGCCCGAAAAATATTCACTTTCGACCGAATGGTCGATTACTTTCGACCATTCGCAGTAGGTACCTATAAAAATTGGTTCTTGGCGTATTTTTTGCCTCGAATTTTGAGGAAAACTATCTGTATGTAAGATTATCTTGAGTAGCTAGTCACTGCCAGCCTGTCATAGCAATAATAACTTTTCCATAAAGGATTACACGTAGGGATGTAGCCAAATTACGGTTTCGGGTTCACTCGGTTTCGCATATTTTGCCATCTTGCGTAATGTAACGTAGTTTTCGCTTTTGTGGTTATCTCGGCAAGATTCTAATTAAATTTAATACTCAATACTCAATACTTTATTGCATTCCAGAATGTAGTCTTAGGTGGTAGACATTTTTTAAAAGAAACAATCGTGGACCCTGTCGGGCACAGCAAAAGAAAGATAATAATATGTGGAGATGAGGACTTATCATTTAAGTATCTTATAATCTAACCTATTCTAAAAACATTTATGGTTAATCTATATTTTTCAAGGATTTATCATTTAAATATTCGTTGACACTGTAGTAACATTTGCTTATTAATAGCTTTTTTAATTTGTTCGTGAATAGATGGAGTTTTTTTTTGTTTTCTTATTGATTCGGGTAACATATTAAAGATTTAACGGTTTACATACATACCATCATGCTTGTATTCTTCGAAGGACTGGGCAGGCGTGTCTAGAGACCCTCAATTCGTCAGTTATGTTTTAGTACCATGTAATTTGGGGCAACAATGGACTACAATTAAGGAAACTAACGGAAAACCTTTTAAAAACTAAATTTTCTCGATCTAGAAATCGAACTTGCGACTTCACACCCAGCAGTAACGTTTGCGACTCTAGTCCAAAATCTAGATTTCTTCAACCAGTCTTATTTACTTCATTGCTTACTAAGAACAATAGAATAATATATCGGTTAATTTAAATCACCGTTCTCCTGCTTTTATCCTAATTAATTTAGGATCGGCGCTGCATGTCTTCTTTTTTCACACTTTTCCATTTAGATAATTATTGTGGTCATAATAGTCTGGATGCTCAAATGTGTACCATTTTTTCACAAATTTGCACCATTTCTAGCACCGGCTGCGTTTTGGGCTAGAAAAACCTCTTCTTTGGACTGGTATGATTGACACATCTTGCTTTTCCGAATAATTTCGCACCAATTATAAATTAATCCAATTGTAACGCGACACGATCATTATGCGCGGCTTGCCCGGAGGCAGGGTCGCCATGTAGGGATAGGTGTAATTGAGTAGACGAATTGATGTATAATACTACTATTTATTAACAAACCATTCAATATATAGAGTTAGGCTACTTACACAGGCAGACATAGGCATAGTTCTACGACACCCACACTACAACTCGTCATCTCAGCAGCCACCTGATTTCTAGACATATCATGTCCCACACTTTTCATCCATCGTTTCTTTGGTCTTCCCCTACGTTTATAGCAATGGCTATAAACGCTGCGTGCCATTTCCCCACTCAGCTCATAGACGCGGGCCACTCCGGGCACTTCCTTAAACGGTCTTCACACGTTGTTATGTTAATTATTGTATTAAACCTATATTTATACAGTCTACTACTTTTATAATATAGTCCCAACCCAGTCTATTCAATGGACCTTCGAGCCGGATTAATATACTCAAAACTTACTCTCGATTTGCACTTTTCCCATCCCTAATAACACGCAAGACGTTTCCCTCAAACGCGAATTCACTCCGAAACTGTGTCAGTTTACGCAACCCTTTATGTACGGGGGTGCGATTATAAAAGAGGGTAGAGGGGGGAACGGGTTTAATCTTAAAAGGGGGAAGATTTAGTTCGTTCGAAGCTGATAGTAAAAAGAAGTAATAGATTATGTCGTCCGATGAAATGCTTTCTAAAGACTCCTTTGCAAAATGGATTTAGCTGACAAAGAGGATTTTTTTCTGGGACAAACCCGTGACAATATTTCCAACCACAGTAACTACTTAAAGCCAGAATCAATAGTGGCGATAAATAGACAAGCTAAAAAAATCCAAGATATTATGTGACATGTTTTGCGTCATGTTATGGCGCAATAAATGTTTTGTTTCACCCCAAAATGCATCTTTTGCATTACAGCATTTGCATCTTAAAACTCCACAGTGAAATATAGCAAGGCTTTTTAGCTAACCCTACTTTGTATGTATGTTCTGTGCAACTGAAAAGTAATATCTCACTCCGCTAGCGAAGACTGATTAAATTTTCCCGCATTCTTAACTTTTATTCATTCCCAGCTACATTGTATTCTCAAACCAGATCGAGGTAGCCAAAACAGTTAAGAAGTACCATAAAAACAGAAGGACTGTAAAAACGGAGTTTCAGACACAAATATTTTCAGCAACGTCTTTAAATCCGGTTCGAAGGACCATTTACTGTAAGACAAATTCGTATGGAAGGACCAGATTCGGCAAGATTTCATTTTATGTGGCTGAGTAACCAAAATCTTGCCAACCCTTTTAATAGGCACAAAGCAGTCTCTTCGTGTTCTAAATGGCATCTTTGCCCGCCTTTTGCCCACACCGACCTCAATTTGCATGTCGTTTCACCCCACATAGGGCTTTGCCCCAAATTTCGTCCAAATTTACATTATACGGGAGTTGAGAGTGCGAAGTTGTGATTTAATTATCACTTGAGGAAAGTACATAAACCTGAGATCTAATAAGATATGGGAAGTTATAAGCACCTGTATGGAACTAACATTAAGACACATGCGTCCTCTCAATTAAATTGCTTCGAGCTTTTGAGTATGAATAGGTCTATAGAGCGCCGGCTTCGTCGTTATTAACAACCGGCTAATATGGCCTCCTTTACTCGGATGAAAATGAGAACAGCAAACTAGGTTCTTGTAAGTTAGGTTTGATTACAGCCACACAAGTTAACATTTGTTGGTGTATTTAGAAGTACAATACTAGCTAATGATGTTTTCCGTACACCATTTTTTTTTATTTTTAACAGTTTACACACTAAAACACAAAAAGAAGAAAGGAACTGAAAAATTTGTACAAAGCTGATGCTTATTTCAAAAGAAATTTCTTTCAGGATTCCCGCGAAAAGACAGTAGATAAAAGACAGTAGATAAAAGACAGTAGATAAAAGACAGTAGATAAAAAGGAGATGTAGACAAAGTGTGAGAAGAAGAGAAAATGGACATAAAATGGGAAATTTTTCATTTTTTTTAAATATTTTTAATTATTTATTTATTAAAACTTTATGCACAAGTTACAAGACTGCACAACGGCGGACTTAATGCCATAGGAATTTTCTACCAGTCTACCTTAGGGTGATGCAGAGACAATATACAGTAGGTGCAATAACAGAAAAAAAGACTAGAAAATATTTTAATTTAAAACATATAGGAATATATACTTATATACATACATATAATAAACTTTATAAAGTTAAGAGAGATAAACAAGAAAAACTTAACAACTCAGTTCTGAGACGAATCTGCCAACTTCTTGCGTATATGTTCCCGAGCTTTCACTTTAAAAGTTTTATGAAGCCAAAATCAAAATTGCTCTTTTATTTTCTCAAATTTTAAAGAACTGTAAGTCTAAACGGCTGGTTTTAGAGCTTGTCTTATTCATTCTTTAACTGGTACTTTAGCAGCCATTCTAAAAGGACCCACTCCAAAGCCTCCCACTTTGGTAAAATTCCTTTTACATAGTTCTTCCTAAACTGGTCTTAGCGAGTCTACAAAATTAATGTGCGATTGAACGTTACGTCATCAATGGAAGCTTGTTCATACGAACGACAAAAACTTGGTCCGGTTTGCGTCCGGACTCGGCCAGCGGGAAACCGTTTTTTTATGTTGGAAAGCCGAATTTAAACGGATAATGAGGGACGTAGCGTAAAAAATTGAATCAGTAAGTTTCACTGAATTCTGATGAACTTCTGGTAATTTCCTTGATTTTGTTTTGGTTTTTACCCGACTACGGCGAAGCCAAAAGGAAAGGTTATGATTTTAGTAATCTCTGTTTAAGGATTGTTCATTAAATTCCCTTGCGGTGCATGTTAATACAATGTTCAATTAGAATCAGTTGTCAATAGATCAAAATCAGAAAAAGAAAAAAAAATCCTTGGATAAGACAAGTTATTAAAATTAATTGTCTTTTTTTTTTTGCTGGATGCGAGACGCACGGGACCGGTCAATGTGGCGACACTTGGGAGAGGCAGCAGTGGACGTCTTTCGGCTGAAATGATGATGATGATTATGATGTCTTTATATTTCTGAAAAACTTGCTGAACAAGTAGGATAATATTCAGCAAGAATATTTTACTCTAGTTATCGCAGACTTCGCCTCGATGACGCTGTACGTAGATACTGACATGCCTTTATTTCCCGGAGGACTCCACGCGAGATTGCACAATTCCAAGTTCAGATCTGTTACAGTTACTGAGAATTTAAACTACTGAGAATTTCCAAATTAATAAAAAAAAAAAAAAAAAAAAATGTTTATTTTCTCATCACAAACGTTAAGTACAGAGAGAACAGTAATTATTAAATCTATTGTATGGTAACATTTGTGAGAGACTGGTGCCCGAAATAGGCATACAATACCTGTGTGCATTCGAACTAGGAACCCGACCATTTTTTTTCGGATGGGAAATCATCAAAAGGGGTCCCGCTCGGCGCGGAGTGGAAGGGAGTGTCAGACTTGTACTGACTAAAACCCATCCACATTCCTTCTTTGCCCTTTGTGTTCCAGTGTCGCTGTATCTCTTTCGAACAGTCCCGCAGCCGCGGCAGGCATGGGCCCTTGCGGACCCCTTCTAGTTTGCTGACATCTTTTTGAGGCGCACGTGGAACACGAACGCGCCGTCGACACGGCCTGTCGTCATAAGACGGACGGACGGTGAGCTAGCCCATTACTCAGGCTTGCGCCTACGGTGGCCGTGAGCCACCACGTGGCCCCCGACGCCCGGGTCGTCTCCTGCGGCGGCTGGGACGTGAGGTTCCCTCCCTCTCACGTTCCGCCACCTACTTCGCTAGAAGTCCAAGTTTGATAGACCAATCTTGCAACCAATAGATCGAAGTTCACACAGTTCCATAAACGACAGCATAACATCAAGAATGTGATCTACAATGGCTTCGGCAGAGGTGTACGTAATCCTACAGCCACATTTCGATGTCATATGGCGCACTGCCTCGTTAGTCTAGTGGTCGCAAGCGCGGCTGCTGAGCATGAGGCCCTGAGTTCAATTCCCGGGTCGGGCAAAGTGTTATTGGGTTTTTCCATCAGGAATTTCATTATTATGAAGCAGCTACGGAGTCTGGAGTTGTGCCCGGTTGATGGCAATAGGCTCGCCCCTTATTACATGGCATTTAAACATACGCGTCGTTAGGCAGAGGTGTAGAATCCTTTACTAAGTTTTCTAATTTTCTTCGTAGATTTTTTAATTATCTCATCGGAATTTAATTTTTCTTTCAAACTTACAGGTAAGATTAGATCTCTAAGATTGTTAGCCGCCATCTTTAAAACTAACTTTTTTTTGTTTGTCTCAAGAACAATGTGCTGCAGCATTTTTTAATTGATTAATTTATAACGAAATTACCTTTCTCGTAGACAATTAAGAAAATTGGAAAAGAAAAAGATCTTTTTTGTGTAAAAAGATACGCATTTAATTCGAGCATCTGTTAAAACATGGAGAGTTTAAAAAGAGAAAAGATAAAAGGTACATTGATGCTGTTGACGGTTCAGAGAGCTGAAAGATGTTTTTAAAAGAATCAAATGAATTATTCCCTTTTGATTTGACTTGAAAGATTCTGCGATCTTTTTAATTCTATCTTTTGTTCAGAGGTTACTTGGTTGAAAGGCATTGGATTAGTAGCGTCATAACATTAAACAACGTCTGTAATCCCCGAAGTATTAGGCAGAGGTCAGATCATCATCATCATCATCATTTCAGCCGAAAGACGTTCACTGTTGGACATAGGCCTCCCCCAAGTGTCGCCACATTGATCCCCGATCCCGTCCGTCTCGCATCCAATGGATCCCCTTCACCAGGTCGTCGATCCTCCTAGTGGGAGGCCATCCAATGCAAAGTCTTCCGGTTCGCGGTCGCCACTCCAGAACTTTTCGGCCCCATCGGCCATCCGTTCTGCGAACAATGTGCCCTGCCCACTGCCACTATAGTTTGGCAATTCTTCGGGCTACGTCGCCCAGATACCTAGCACTAATTATGAGGGAGATTAAAACATCGATTGATAAATATATTTTGGAAGTCAATTTTCACTGACTGACGAAAAATGTGTTAGTTTCTTCAAATCTGTCTAGAATTTTAATACTACAAAAACAACAATACAACAACAACAACAACAACAACAACAACACAACATTACAATATTTCTATGGGACTAATTCGGGAGTAAACTCTTTCAAACAAAAAAAGAATTTTTCAAATCTGTTCAGGCGTCTTCGAGTAATCGGTGAACATCCATAAAAAAAGATTCCAATGAATTGAGAACCTCTCCTCCTTTTTTATTGTGAAGTCGGTTAATAAATAAATATTTGTATAAATCAAGCTTGAATACTATGTGCTACAACTAGCTTCCAGTCGCGAAAAAAATATGCAATTACTACTAACTTTGATAGAAAATGTGAGTGTACCCTGATATACTGAATACATCTTCGTAACCTTTTCGAGTGTACAGGCGTGATGTATATTGTGTGATTGCGTAAGCAATGCATATTTATGCGATAGCAGCAATCGCGGTTGATTTGCTGTCATTTTTTTAAGAAATCCGTTGTCTATCTCCGAAACTCATCATCAGATCTATATGAAATTTAAATGGGACTATTTCTGTATAAACCCTTTTCGAACAAAAAAAGAACTTAGCAAATCCGTCTATATATGACGGAGTTATACCCGAACATACATAAAAAAATCCGAATACGAATAGATAACCTCCTCCTTTTTGAAGTCGGTTAAAAACAGTGTACAACCGTTTTAAAATCTTCGATCTTGTAAGCTACTTGCCACTTTGGCGTCGCACCGTAGCGGCCCTCCCCGCGTAGTCTCGCAGACCCCTTGTACGTACCGAGTTTCATCCGTGCCTCGGAAAGCAAGATAAGCCGTCGATCTCGGCTGTCATTTGTAGATCTTTGACAGTCGTTACAGGTAGTCATTTGCTCCAAAGTCTGACAACTAGTCTTACCAAGGGATAGGTCAGATAGGCAGTCGCTCCATGTAAAATACTGGTATTCAGCCGGTTCAACGTACCGTACATCCGATTAGACTTGAAGCCGACCCCAAAACAGTCAGAAAAATCTAGGCAGATGATGACCCCGGTTTCCTACTTCTTGACGCTAGTTTGTCCCCCGTGTTCTTAAGTATTCCGTTTATTAAAATTCAGGAAGACACATACAGAAAATAAACAAAGAAACAATACAATCACGAAAATCACACAGTATTACATTTGTTACATCTGTTTGCACAAAACATATATTTGTGACAAACAATCTAATAGAAAAATATTCCTCCTACACTTCGGACCAGGAAAAATGTCCAACTCGATTGATTTCCGAAATGTTACAAGAATACTTAATTTAAGAATGTTTCGGTGCAAGGATTATGTATTTATATGTCGAGTATGTCAGGATTTATTCCATTATGGTGCTCCCTCACCGCGAGCATTCACCTGTAATTTAACAGTCCAAGATTCGATTTTGTATGGAAACAAGTGAATCTGAACTGTTACATTACAGGCGAATGCTCGCGGTGAGGGAGCACCTTTAGGTTCGTACATCATGTGGGCAGACGATGGGTTTCGTGCTATGAAAATACACTGGGTGACTGTTTCTATTAAACTAACAAATTATAACTTAATAACACGGGGTACAATGAATCGGGTACAGTTCAAAGACGTCTCAACTCTTCCGCGATCTATCATTGACTGTCGTCCTCGCCTCGAGCTCTAAACATCAGGGCTATGTAGAAGCACGCTGTGGTGTGGGTAGGCTGGTAAATAGTTCGCGTGATGTCACCACCGTCGCACTAGCGATTCATTTTATGTCCGTACTGACCGGATCCGACATATAAATAACATAACATCACGCTTGTAATCTCCAAACTGCTAGGCAGAGGTGTACCTAGCTGATAGTACACGCACATTTCTCCGTGGCTGATAATAAGAAATTTCAGATGGAAAATCCCAATAGAACTTTGCTCTACCTGGGAACCATCAGTAACCGTATTTTTTTGTTAAATTAAGTGACGTTCCTCGGAAAGCACGTTAAGCCGTTGGCCTCTGCTGACATTTGTAGGTCTTTGACAGTCGTTAAAGGTAGTCAGTGTCCCGAAAGTCGTCAACCAGTCTTATCAAGGGGTAGCGTATTACCTAGTAGGTACTAACTGGGTTGTGGAGATCAGTTAGGCAGTCACTCCATGTAAAATACTAGTATTCAGCTATATCTGTTTAGACTGAAAATACCAACATAGTTGTGACAAAGCTAGGCAGATGATGTTGATTTTTTTTTAATATTTAGTCTGTAACTACAGTTAACCGAACAAATATAATATTAAACTTAGGGTCAGCTCACACCGAGACGTGACGCGACGCGACGCGGCGTTCATTCAAGCCATTTTATGCTTTATCTCCATTAGGAAATGCATAGTATCGTAAATACGCGCGGCCTCGCGCGGCGCCGCCGCGAGACTTCACGCGGCCCGAGTCTTTGAAACGATATTATGCATTTCCTAATGGAGAGAAAGCATAAAATAGCTTGACAGTGACACGTCGCGTCTCGTCTCGGTGTGAATTGACCCTTACATGAAATAAATTTAAGAAATCTTAATGTTTTGTCAAGCCGTAAAAATCTTACAAAGGCCCCCGATCGCTACAGTAGCCTTTATACTAACTTGGTTACTTTTCTATATTAATAACGGTAACCTTATAACGTTTATATAAGTTATATATTTATAAAGAAATAAACGTTGAGTACTTGAAGTCGTAACTCACGTAAGGGAAGTGTCACACTTACGCGATCTGATACAACAATATTCTGAAGCTCCAGTACTCGAACCAAGCGACATTTTTTTTTAACAGTGGGTCACTGGATTTGTTGTCCTGTATTGAGTGCGTTTACAAACATTTAAACTCATATACACAAATTAATAGTCAGACCCGGAACAACTACTTGTAGGCCATATTTGTTCCGTGCAAAAATCGAACTCGCGACACGCAGCGCAGCAGCCCGTCGCTCAGCCACTGCGCCAACCGTGTCGTCAATTCTCATCTCTGAAAAAAAACTGTGCTTAATTATAATTATGAGTGTCAGTCACTGCCTGTAACGACTGTCAAAGATCTATAAATGACAGCCGGGACCAACGGCTTAACGTGCTTTCCGAGGCACGGAGGAAACTCGGTATGTAATGGATGGTCACTCATCCACGGACCAATCTAGACAAGCGCGGCTTAACCTGAAGATCCACCCGAGCGGCTGTTATTATTTATCCACGAATGAATTACTAATTTCGCAATATTATCAAGAAAAACGACATAAACGACATCATCGACATCTTTCAAATTTAAAGTTCGCGAGTACATTCGGAAGAAGCTGGCAGTTTCGTCACGACGGTAATGTTTTCCCCATTGTATGTGTTTTTATTTTAGTATATTCGTGTAAATGTCTATTTTCATTTATCAAAATTTTGATATGCATTTACAGTATTTTATATATATATTCTTATTAATTAAAACTATTTTCAGATACACCTACCACTGTTTGTCTCTGCATCACCCAAAGGTTGACTGGTAGAAAATGCCTATGGCATTAAGTCCGCCAATGTGCTTTTGTGCTTGAAGTGTTAAATAAATAAATAAAAGTACAACACAACACTTGATTACTACTCTAACATGGGCCACACCCTCACCGCATCGCGTCAATCCAACCGATCCCTAACTCTGACGTCATCTAACGCATGGAACACATTGCATGCACTTTACGATCACTTTTATGGACAAACAGCCGCAGCTTGAAGGCCCGGATGACCTCTACCACATGTCAATTAAGGTTGATAAATATATGGGTTTATGGGGCGTCTTGTGTATATAGAATTGTAAATGAAGTTAAGCTTGGGACATACTTGTTTGGAACGGCACGTTTCATTCGATAATATTTGTTCGTCATTCTTCTGCCTTTATCCTAGTGTATCAGTGGCGAAGGTTCCGTAGAACTCGATTCCTACCGGCTTCCCTTTGAAAAATAGCACAGTCAATATTCTAAGACAAATAATATAATAACACCTGCTCATTTGACGATCTTATGACTGCATTAGCGAGCGGAATTTTGGGCCAAACATATCTAATAATTTGCCATCGACATGCTAAGAAGAAGAAATAATATAATCACATTAAAGATATGTACTCCAGCTTACCTCTTACAAAAATTGACCCTTCGCTACTGCAATGTATTTGTGGTCGGCGCAGCATGTCTTCTTCTTAGATAACTGTTCAGTTATCTCCTTTCTAGCCATATAATTTCTCATACAGTGCATCCAACGTTTCTTTGGTCTTCTCATATACTTACAGCCATTCACATAATTATTATCTTGATAGTAGGTATTTGTTGCAACGACAAAACCAGTCTGAAGCAATTAAAAAAAATGAAAATTATGAAATTATTAGATTGATTGACTACATAAATATAGGGTGGAAGGTATATACGTCATTTCGGACATTTACATAAAAAAAAATCATCGGTCATTTGAAAAAATATATCTGCTCTTCTATACATTTTTACCGTGTAGGTATTTTATTCATATTTTTTCAATACACTTTCTCGAAAACTGGTTCTTATCGCACTACGATTAGGTTCAACATGCAATATATTTCACACACGTGGATTTTTAATACTTTTCCGCACACGTGTGGAAATTTTTAATTTCCACAGATAATACTTATACTAAGTCCAAATGGGTTCAATGGCTATAGTCGGCGGCTCAGAACAATAACTAAAGCATTAATGTCTGAGGTCGGCGGTTTTTTTTTTTAATCTCGGCAAAGAAAATGCGTCTTTACGGCGTACATCAATCAATCATTTATTTTGTTAAACATAGCTATGGTTACTGATAGTATTTTGTCTAAAATATGTGCACTATGTTTTGCCAATTCATGGCGTACAAAATTAACATAAACAAGCATAAACAATCAGTTACAAATAAGCTGGCATGTCAATAGATTACATTAAGAAAAAAAAACAGTGAATTTAAAATATGCCTGTTAGGTAAACATGTCATTACAATTTTAGATAAAACTAGCTGTGCCCGGCATGCGTTGCAATGCACCTTTTTTAACCTACCCTACCTACCTACCCTAGCTACCTACCTTACCTAACTATCCTACCCTACCACCTACCCTACCTACCTACCCTACCTACCTACCCTAGCTACCTACCCTAGCTACCTACCCTAGCTACCTACCCTAGCTACCTACCTTACCTAACTACCCTACCCTACCACCTACCCTACCTACCCTAGCGGTATGAAAAATAGATAGTAGAAGATTGTCAGACCTACTGAATATGAAAGAAAGAAAGAAAATACATTTATTTGGCACATGCCACAAGTGCACACAATATAAAACAAAATTAAAATAAAATTATATAAAATTTCATAAAAATCGGTCAAGCCGTTTCGGAGGAGTATGGTAACTAACATTGTGACACGAGAATCTTATATTTAGGATATAACTATACTTACGTCAAAGTTACAAACATAACAAAATGTGAGAAAAAAACGGCAATTTCATAGTTAAAGACCTATTATTGACTTGAACAAATGTACAGCAACCTAATACTTTTTAGATCATTCACGATTTTCTAGCAAAACAAAATTATAGTTGACTTTTTTATCGAAATACCGGCGCCGTATTTGGTATTGAACGTGTATCGACGATCATAGTTATCCGTGATTGGCATCAATGTTAAGATCATTATTTATTTATAATCGAGAGGGATTTATAGCTAAGAAATAAGAGCCACTCGAGTCGATCTACAAGGTTAAGTAGCGCTTGTCGAGGTCGTTCCATAGATGGGTCACCATTTTTTGGTTAGTACCTACAGCGATTCTTACTATGTAGTATTAAAAATGCGAAAGTTTCTGAGAATGGATGATCTTTGTTACTCTTACAGGGAAAAACTACTGAACGGATTTGGATGAAATTTGACTCTCAGGTAGCTGATAACCTGGATAGGATACTTTTATCCCTGTAGTACGATCCTGTGGGACAATAAGGGATCTCCATGGCGGCGAACCCGCGGGCGTAAGCCAGTTAGAAATACGGCTGTATGAGGTCACTTGAGTTACACTCAGACTGTGCTCACACTCAATTCAGTGCGTCAATTTCCTCTATGTCAGTATACTCTCAAGATTTAGCATATAGGGTGACTGGTAATTAGTGACCGGTACTTAAACACGTGATTGTACTCATGATAACAAACAACTTTCCCAAAGAAACAATTTTTTTTAATACTGATTCACTTTTATCACAATAACACAACAGCGCAGCGGGCCTTAAGAAAATTCGCGTGCGCTCGCCTGTGACCTATCAGCTGTTAGCCGCATGACGCCGTTCTGTCTCATTACTATCGTACCGTGCAACAGAGGGTAAGCCCAATCCGTAATGCTCCGCTGCAATAACTAAATAAATTAAAATAAATTTTCCGGTGGAATATGATTCAAAATAAGGAGCTGAATGGACCCTGTCAGTTTGTGGAGGGCTGTCCCTTACACCATGTATAATCACTTTATGTTAAAATTTTATTGTTTCATCAATGAAGTAGTCCTTGAGTCTTCTTTTACGATCCTTACTAAGAAAGAGCGGCTTATTCTTATCCGTAGACCGCACGACTTGAATTAATGCTGCTACCCAACTAAATCCCCATTAGATTAGTTATTAGGGTTCCGTAAACAGACAGGAAAACCGAGTGACATCGTCCTAATTCTGGATGTCTCGCCAATGTTATATAACTGAACTATGTCATATAAAAAAACTGAGAAATATAAGTGTTTTGTCACGTGATTTTTTGGGTCTCTTCATCATAAATTTTTCAGTAACAGTAATGGAGTCTTGATTTGTGCCCGGTTGATGGCAATAGGGTCGCCCCAAATTACACAGGACTTAAACATAATGGACATAATGAGGGTAAGCCATTATTAGGTACACTTCTGCTTAACATTTTGGAGATTACAGATGTGATGTTATGATGAAAAGTATTTTTTAACCAATTTTATTGATGTAAATTAATATTATATTTTATCATTGAAATAATCAAAAAATTCTAAAATAATTTTACTTTCCGAAGTCGGAGGCTTTCTACCGACTTCCGAAAGTAAAGTTATTTTGGACTTTTTTGTGGTTTTTTTTTTGCAAATCGGCCTAGCCTAATCACGGAGTAATCGGTGTTCATTCATAAAAAAAAGATGCTGATGGAATACATAACCTCTGCCTGTTTTAGAAGTCGATTAAATAAAAGTACTCGTTGCTTTTGTGAACCCAACACTACCTGAGCTGGGATTCGAACCCAAGACCTCATTCTCAGCAGTATTTTTTTTTTTTTTTTTGTACTGCTTTCAGCCACTAAAACTACGAGTGCAATTTCAACAGGACCTATCAGCATAAAAGAACCTCATTTCTCGGCCCAACACACACTTGACCCATTTCTTTATGTATATTCCTGATCCATACACCATGATGGATTGTCTTGACCTTTCCACCTAAGAGTCTTCCTATCTTGAAAAGAAATCAGTGGCGATTAATCATCTTTAGTTATAACGAGTGACTGAAGCTTTTATAAGGAACTACTTGTTGAATGTTTTGTCGACATAAACTAACCACTTACCTATACGCTGTGGTTCTCTTTCCACAGATAAGTGCAGGCTAATAGCAACTTTATTGTCATGAAAATAAAACATACATCATCATCATCTGCTTAGCCTTTTGCCAACTGTGTTGGGGTCGGCTTCCAGTCTAACCGTATGCAGCTGAATACCAGTATTTTATATAAAGCGACTACCTATCTGACCTCCACAACCCAGTTAGTACTAGGTATTACGATACCCCTTGGTAAGACTGGTTATCAGACTTTTTAAGCCACTGACTACAAGTAACGACTGTCAACGATCTACAAATGACAGTCGGGACCAACGGCTTAACGTGCTTTCCGTGGCACGGAGGAAACTCGGTACGTAATGGGTGGTCACTCATACACAGACCAACCTAGGCAAGCACGGTTTAACCTAAAGATCGACCCGAGCGGCTGTTATTATTTAGCCAGGAACTCCTCATCTTGTATAGGACAACCGAACCGAATAGTTTTCGCGAATACGATGTTATTCCCATGGAGAAAGTACGATATGATCTCACCTTTTAGATACATGAGGTATGGTAGGTCATGGACCCAGTGGCCATGTTTATGCATGAACACCATTTTCCCCTGAGTGTAGTAAGATAGACTACATCACCAATATGTATGCCAAGCATGCAAGGTTGTCTGGAAGAGATCGCCTGTTGACATAATTATTATAATTATAAGTTCACGCCTTTTTCCTGTGGGGGTAGACAGAACCTACCGAACCCTAGCTGCTACGATCCTTAAATAATCAAAAGGGAATCGTATTACCACTGGGTAATACGATTCCCTTAGTTACTACTGAGTAACTGGGTTGTGGAGGTCAGATAATCAGTCACCCCATGTCAAATGCTGGTATTCAGCTGCATCCGGTTAGATTACTACCTATCAGACACACTCTTCGCCCACGCCAACGTCCTCTTTTTTCAATTCCTCAAACCAGCACCGTAACCCTTACGACAAGCCCGCTATTTCTAGCTCTTACCCATATTAATAACATTTTAATGTTTGACGAATCCATGGATTTTTTGCAAGTACTGAACTGAGACTCCTCAACACTGCTTCTCGATACCTGGAGTCCATTGCCACTCCCAGTACTATCTCCTCGGGGTAAACAAATTGTTTCTCTAATAAAAAAAAAAAATATATATATAGTTTTATGATGCCACGACTTTGTTCATTTTTATTGTTATTTCATTGTGTTTATTTTGTCTACTAAAAATGTTTATAATTTTATTCCAATTTTTATTCTGATTTTTATGTTCAACCAAAAACTTGTATGTTTGGTGTAAACTGTAAGTATAAGTTGGTTATAAATAAATAAATAAAAATTTAAAGTGTGTAAACTGAACATATACACAAGAAGTTGACAGATTCGTCTCAGAACTGAGTGGTTGTAGTTTTTCTTGTATCTCTCTTAACTTCATAAAGTTTATTATATGTATACAACGTGTAACATAATAAACGCAAGACCTCCCGTGTGGTCTCTCGCACCATGAAACTAAACATATTTTGTTCTATCAGTTCTTGAAATTCGCAAAAAAACATTTAAAATTCAACTCTCTTCATAATATCATATTGTTATCACGCAAAAGGTACCTACATATACATACACAGCACACACACACACGTGTGTGTTTTATACACAGCTGTGATACCTTGTTACCGGACAAACGACGCGACGCAGATGTGAGTAAACAAAAATATGTACTTACAACGCTTTGTAAATTTTTGGCTAATTAAAACAAGTTATGACTTGTTTTCAAACTTTTAGGGGTTTGAGTAGGGTCGGCGACCAAGTTACATAACGGGCTCTTGTAAAGGACTAGCGACCCGCCCCGGCTTCGCACGTGTGCAATATACAGGGTGTAAACAGACCCTTCACATAGCCGTCAACCAAGCATTCTGTACATCAAACTAAGTAACTTTACGCAAAAATTATTGCTGGGAATCGACTTTTTTTTTTGGGGTTATAAATCACGTTTTAAGGTAGTACTCGGTGAAAAGCACTTACAGCATTGTGCTGATGCATGGATTGAATAGTACGGGGGTCGTGGAGGTGTGTAAAGTAAAAATCTTACATTAAAAACATGTATTTGAATAAAAAACTTGTGAAAAAGTTGGAAATTTGGTTAAAATTTATTTTGAGCTCCCGATATTAAAAAAAAAGCTCAAAATAATGAACAATCACGGAAGATATCCCGTAAGTGACAGTATAAGTTTACAATATTTTGATTGCGTTACATTGAGAACTAAAGTAGATCATGAGATATCACAGCAAAAAAAAAAGGAGTTTCCCAGTAATAATCATTTATTTTTGCGCAGTCAGACTTAGAACAGAATGCACGGAACACAGAAACACACACAGAACAGAGAAACACACAGAATGCAGAACACAGAACACAATGCAAAGAGTACAGAATGCTTGGTTGACGGTTTCGCGAAGGGTCCTTCGTTGAACCTTATATAAAAGAATCATGTCGGTGACATGTACCCGCGCGCGCTACCTGCCATCATGTTCAGCAAGTTACTTACGAGTAAAGCCTCGTATTCATAGTAAACATTTTTTTAGCAACAGTTGATCAACGTTGTTGATGAACGGCGAGAATGCTGCTGGAAACTTTGTTTAAATCAATATGGGTTGTCCACACACGCTAGTCTGCGTTAAAATGTTGCCCGAGGAACTAATAATAATCTATATATATAAAATGATAAACTGACTGACTGACTGACTGACTGACTGACTGGGTGATATATCAACGCACAGCCCAAACCGCTGGTCCTAGAGACATGAAACTTGGAGGGTGTGTTTCTTGTGAAGAGAAGGTTTCCACTAAGAAAGGATTTTTGGGAATTCCACCCCTAAAGGGGTAAAACAGGGGATGGAAGTTTGTATGAAAGTCTGTCAGTTTTGAAGTTAGGATCTTCAAATTTTGTGTTTAGGCTGAAGATTGAAAATTAATTTATATGTGTCTCAGCGTTTTTGATAATTCTACCCCCGAAGGGTTAAAAAGGGGGGTGAAGGTACTATGTTTGTACGGGTGGATTGCAACTCAATTTTGTACAACCGATTGAGCTGAAATTTTGCACACACCTTTGGTTTTGGTGACAACACATTTTTATGACAGACATTCCTGCATCTAGGATCGTCTCCTCAAGAGAGAACTCTTCAACGGTTAGTAGCACGGTCACGAAACGTTTACGTTTACAATTTTGATAGATAAAGATGATTTTTGACCGACTTCCAAAAGGAGGAGGTTTTTTTTTTTTGTTTTTTTTTTTTTTATTTGTGTGGATGATCGCCAATTGTGAACCGATTTTGATGATTCTTTTTTTTTTTGGAAGAATATTATTCCGCGGTGGTCCCATTTTTTATTTGGTCAAGATCTGATGGTGATCTTCGGAGATATCAATGGAAATCTTCAATAATAGACAGCACATCCGTCGTGTTTGCTGCAATCGCTTGGATGTTTATTGTTTACACAACACCATAACATCACACCTGTATGCTCTGAGGGGGTACGCAGATGTGTACAGTACACCCCCATTTCAACAATTAGGTATGTTAAGTTCCATTTATTGGAGATAAGCCTATTACCATGACATGTATTGTAAACGGTTCACAAATTTTTCACCAAAACTCCTTTGACAATTTTTTACCGACTTAAAAAAAAGGAGTTTCTATGTTCGACTGTATGTATTTTTTTATGTACCTATGTTCATCGATTTCTCCGCCAATTGTAGACCGATTTTCATAATTATTTTTATTCGAAAGCCTATACTCCTGAGGTAGTCCCATTGTCGCCAAATCAGAATCTGATGATGAAATCCCAGGGAAATCGAGGGCAACCCTCAAATTTTATAGGCACGTACAACGTTTTTCATATACTCTCCTACACAATTCAGATATTTGTGCCTGGTAATTAATCATCATCTCATGTTGCTGAGCTGATGATGGAAGGTATAAGTCAGGATCAGATGATGGAATCCCAGAAAAATTAAGGGCAACCCTCAAATTTTATGGGCACTGTTTGAATCAGTATACTGTCCATGTGTTCCCATGGTCATCATGTCAGAATCTAATGATGGGATCCTGGAGAAATCGAAGGGACTCTCTAAATCTTATATTATCGATATCTTCGACAATTGTGAACCGATTTCGATGATTTCTTTTTGTAATTTGGATGAATATTATTCCGCGGTGGTTCCGTTTAAATTTGGTGAATCTGATCTTCGGAGTTATACAATGGAACTCTTCAATAGTAGACAGCAAATCTGTCGTGATTGCTGCAATCGCTTGGATGTGTATTGTTTACACAATATCATAACATAACGTAACGGCTGTATGCTCTGATGGGGTACGCAGATGCGTACAGTACACCCAGATTGCGACAGTTAGGTATATTAACTTTAATTTTATTGGGGATAAGCCTATTGCCATAAAATGTATTGTTAACAATGTAAAATAAATGTATAGCAAATATTTCTATAGGATTGTAATATCCTATACAAATATTTGCTGTACATTTACACTAAAAATAGAAAAATAAAAAATCTTTTTTGCAAAAAATAAAACCGACTTCAAACACACAGAAAAGTGAAAAATAACTTTAGCTTCAGAAGTCGGTGACAAAAAAACTGAATCAAACAAACAAAAGTCACCGAGTTCAGAAGCTAAACTTATTTTTCACTTTTCTGTGTTTTTGAAATCGGTTTTATTTATTGCGAAAAAGATTTTTTTTAAATTAAAAATGCGAAAGTAACCCTGTTTGTTTGTTACGTTTTCATGACTAAACAGCTGATTGGATCGTAATGAAAGGCAAGGAGATAGATTTTATCCTGAGGAATGGTATATGTTATCGTTTTTTTCTCACACATACACATCAAAATTTCCACGCGAACGAAGTCGCGGGCAACAGCTAGTATAATAGTAATTGCATAATTTTATCGTTGCTCCACACTACCGCCATGTTTTTAAACAGTTGCAAACACGTCCACACACGTCAACATTTGTTGATAAACTGATGTTTTCGCTCGCCGGGCGTCAACTCTGCAACATGGCGTGATCAACTCCGCAACACAAGTGTTGCCCGCAATATGTTGACAGCAACTCGACAACATGTTTATGCAACCATGTTGCTTTATAAATGTTTACCATGAATACGAGGCTTTACGCGCTCAGTTGCACTCAGTTGCCCGACAACACTCAAGCTGTAGCGACAAAAAAGTTGCACATCTCGTTCCGCCAACATGCTACGACAAAGTTTTCGACTTACGTTGATGTGAATGAAGCCTGCAACTAAGCCGCTGACCACAAAATCACATGTTGACCCATATTTTTTTTTTTTTTTTTTCGGATGGGATGTCGTCAAATGACCCCCCCCCCACTCTGGGCGGAGCGCAAGGGAGTGTCAGACTTGTACTGACTAAAACCCATCCATGTTCCTTCTTTGCCCTTTGTGTTCCAGGGCCACGGTATCTCTTTCGAACAGTCCCGCAGCCCAACATGTTGACCCTTAAAAATAAACTGAATACATTGCGGAGCAGTATAGTGGCTTTGAGGAAACGGCTGTGACTTTCGGCTCGTAGGTTGGAAGTCAGATGCTTTCATCACCATCTTAGTACCCTTGTCTCATGACATTGGAGCCGGCGTAACACGTATTTTTCTTCTTTTGTCCCCTGTCAACCGTCACGCTATCATTAATGCTCAGGATACACGACGACACTGACACTCGACACAAATGTCGACACTAGTGTCAATTGCGTTCACACGGTAAGCAATTTTTTGTGTCGACATTGGTGTTAACACCTAGTGTCCCGGTTTAAGTGTATTGGCTGTCGACACGAATCGCGACATACATGCCTAAATTTCCTCTTAGAACGGAATTCGAGACATGTATAAAGGGTGTAAATAGACCCTTAACATATCCGAAAGGCATTTGTTCTCCTCGTCTTTGCGATATTTTTTTTGTTCTAGAGCATACCTGGGAGCCTTCTAGTTACGGAGATATTGGGGGTCAAAGTTCCAACTCTTTAACAAGTTTTTTTTAAATACATGTTTTTAATGTAAAATTTTTACTTTAAACACCTCCACGACCCTCGTACTATTCAATCCATCCATCAGCACAATGCTTTGAGTGCTTACCTTCGAGTCTTACCACATCACGTGATTTTTCACCCCAAAAAAATAAGTCGATTCCCAGCAATAATTCTTGCGTAAAGTTACTTAGTTTGATGTACAGAATGCTTGGTTGACGGATAAGTGAAGGGTCTGTTTACACCCTGTATGCACCACGAGGCACCTTCGATGAGGAAATGCATGGTGCAATGATTCCTGGTAGTTGGAGATCAGATGCCCCTCCGGATAGTGTGTCGCGGCAGTGGACACACATAGACTGTCGATGTATACACTCGAGTGTCGAGTGTTAGTGTCGTCGTGTGTACTTTGCTTTGTCTTTCTTTATAGTGAGGTTAGTACCTAACCTGCCCCCGTAGCATGACCACCGTAGATAAGGATTTCTTTGACGGAAGAATCGACAAAATGACAGATAGTGCAAAGAAATCTGTCATTGTGTCGACACAATCTGTCATTTTGTCGATTCTTCCGTCAAAGAAATCCTTGTCTACGGTGGGCATGCTACGGGGGCTGGTGTCAGAGTTATTATGCCACCCATGGGCTTCTGACTTGGCTTTACATGCCGTCGCGAAATATCTCTCAGGCATGCTTCTCATGATTTTTCTCTTTTCACACAAATTCTAGTTGTTTCCACGGTATATGAAAATGTAGTGACCTGAATATCGTAACAGCATTCGTTTTGTGTGCTCAGTACCTGTGGTGTTTGACAGATTGATTGATGGTGTTTCAACTAGTGCTGGTGTTACGTGGTGACGTGCAATAACAAAAATGTTAGGTGGAATATTTTAGCGAGGAAATTTTTTAAAAAAAGGTTATGTTAGTAACATAACATCTCACCTGTAGTCTCAGAAGAGATATGCAGAGGTGTACACTCACATTCCACCTGTTACAAAGGGTGTAAACAGACCCTTAACATAACCGAAAGACGCTTATTCTCCCCGTCTTTGCGATAATTTTTTTGTTTTAGACCATAACTGGGAACCTTCTAGTTACGGAGATATTGGGGGTCAAAGTTCCAACTTTTCCACAAGTTTTTTTTTTAATACATTTTTTTAATGTAAGATTTTTACTTTACACACCTCCACGACACCTTGTACTATTCAATCCATCCATCAGCACAATGCTGTGAGTGCTTTCCATCGAGTCCTACCGTAAAACGTGATTTTTAACCGATTCCCAGCAATAATTTTTGCGTAAAGTTACTTAGTTTCATGTACAGAATGCTTGGTTGACGGCTACGTGAAGGGTCTGTCACACGGGACCCCTACTACACGGGAATTAAATACCTACAGGGTGTAAACCCTGTAGGTGTGTTTAAGTCCCGTGTAATAGGGGGCGAGCCTATTGCCATCAAACGGGCACAAATTAAGATACCGCGGCTGCAAGTGAGAAATCTCTGGTGGAAAAACTTAACAATACTTTGCCCGACCGGGGAATTGAACTCAGCACCTCATGCACTCGCGAACGCGATTACTAGACTCATCATCATCTGCCTAGCCTTTTCCCAACTATGTTGGGGTCGGCTTCCAGTCTAACCGGATGCAGCTGAATACCAGTATTTTACATGGAGCGACTGCCTATCTGACCTCCACAACCCAGTTAGTACTGGGTAATACGATACCCCTTGGTAAGACTAGTTGTCAGACTTTTTGGACCACTGACTGACTACCTTACGACTGTCAAAGATCTACAAATGACAGCCGGGACCAACGGCTTAGCGTGCTTTCCGAGGCACGGAGGAAACTCGGTATGTAATGGGTAATCACCCATCCATAGACCAACCTAGGCAAGCACGGCTTAACCTAAAGATCGACCGGAGCGGCTGTTATTATTTAGCCACGAGACTAGAGTAACTTTACTAGATTAACGAAGCAATTAGATAAACATACTGTTTAATTATAATGTTAGGAGAAAATTAAAACTACCAGGGTCTCATAGCTACTTAACAATAGACTTCAAACTACGTCTTGTAACTTGTAAGATGCCAATTAGCTCATTGTTCAAACTTAAGCCTGCAAGTCTCTAAGCCGGGTTCATGTCATTTTGTGTATAATTGGAGGGTTGCTTGATCAAAGGTACTAGGGCATTAGGAATCTTATTAAGGTATGTAGGGAGCAATATTGTGGAGTATGCAAGGTGTAAACCAACCCTTCACGAACCCGTCAACCAAGCATGCTGTACATTAAACTAAGTAACTCTACGCAGTTATGTCAGGTTTGAAACAAATCAGTATTTCGGCGAAAAACAGCTGTTGTTTAGCGATCTCATATCAGATGATAACGATGTAATGTATACTGGAGCGATGGATCACATCCGACACTCGGTACTGGTGATCACAAAGCTAGTCCTACTAATGAAAAAATAAACTATTTTCTGACTCGACGTTCCGTCAAACCAGTAAACCTAATATTATCATCCTACTGCCATTGCCCCATTCTTCTTAGAGTCGCCACACACGTTTTCTTCTTCCATTATCCCCTGTCAGTCGTCACGGCATCATTTACTCCTTTCTCATTCATATCAGTCTTCACACAATCCATCCTTCTTTTCTTTGGCCTTCCTCTCCCTCTCCATCCATCAACATTCATAATATTCATCACTCATTTAGTCACATGCGTTTCATCCCTCCTCATTACATGTCCATACCAGGAAAAATGACTTTCTTACAATAATAAACCTAAAGAAACAAAAATTAATTCTGTACCTGGTCATAGCGATAGCGAGACAAAATGATAAACTAGATCGAAAAATATAACTTTGTATACTTTTTACCCTTTGCATCACGACCGAGATTAAAAAAAAAAATCAAGTAAAAAAAAATTAAAATAGAAAAGGCAAGTGAAACTCTTTACACAATTTCCCCAAAATGAGTTACAAAATAACAAACATGAAAACCTCACATTTCTACAGAATTTTTTCTCCAAATAACTTTTATCAAAATCTAAAACAAAAAACACTGTTGCTAGCGAGCGTACCTGCTGATAACGCGAGGCTTATCTAGATTACATATTGAAGTGGTCCACGTTTAGTTAATCACGTAACTGGCTTTTGGTGGCGACTGTACTTATAGTACATATTAGTACTAGACAGCGAAATGATGCATTATTATTTCTGCATAATTTGAAAGTTAATTGAAAATGACGACTTCTAGAGAAGGACGGGAAATATTAACAGCCGCAATTAAGGGTCGATCTTCATCGCATTGATCGCAAAGACGGAGAGAACAAGTGCCTATCGGTTATGTTAAGGGTCTAATTTACACCCTTTATACCTTATTTCTAGAAAAAACCGTTCAAAGGAAGGAATTTAATTTTCGAATTGTTTCGACCAACCACAGTCTTTGTAAACAAAATGTTTGAATTTCGAACAAACGTGAAGTTGAAAGTAAATACTGAATCCCTGAGAGACAAGGAAATGAAATCATAACATTGGGTATAGTGGACTGTCGAGGGCTGCGAGAGAGAAATAACTAAATAGGAGACCCATACTGGTTATTTTGTATGAATAACTGTCGCTATGTGTAGCAGTGGCCTACGCTGTCCTCCCATAATGAATAAATAAATAAATAAAAATAGCCTTTATTTACTCTGACCTTCGTTTACACAATAAAGGGTGTAAATAGACCCTTAACAGACACGAAAGGCACTTGTTCTCCCCGTCTTTGAGATCATTTTTTTGTTCTAGACCATACCTGGGAACCTTCTAGTTACGGAGATATTGGAGGTAAAAGTTCCAACTTTTTCATAAGTTTTTTTTTTAAATACATGTTTTTAATGTAAGATTTTTACTTTACACATCTCCACGACCCCCGTGCTATTCAATCCATCCATCAGCACAATGCTTTGAGTGCTTTCCATCGAGTCCTACCTTAAAACGTGATTTAAAACCTCAAAAAAAAAAGTCGATCCCCAGCAATAATTTTTGCGTAAAGTTACTTAGTGTGATGTACAGAATGCTTGGCTGATGGATATGTGAAGGGTCTGTTTACACCCTGTATAGTAATAAAAAATAGTAATTTTGAAAAATAAAATATAAACTACACTTATTTTTTTTCTACATCTAAGCTTAAATTATAAGATTAACTAAACTTAAATTACTTAACTAACCTTAGATTATACATATTTCATTTATTTAATCATCTTATCAGCTACCAGGTCAGGCTGTCTTGCGACATAGGCCTCCTCAAGTTCCCTCGCTGTGTTCCTCCATCCCTTAGGCAGATCATCTTCCCATCTTTTTATCTGCCTTCCTCTGCGTCTTTTTCCTGAAGTTACTGAAGTCCTGAAGTTACTGAATGGTACCCAAGAGACCTTGGGTACCATTCAGTAACTTACTTAGTACAAATGATGTATCCATGATAATATTGCAATACCAAATGATTTGAAAACAGTAACCATGGAGTCTCTTGCCGGTTCTTCTCCATAGGAAACGACCAACCCGAACCGTGCACCTTTTTGTCGACGTTTTATAAGTGCCCATCGAGGCCTATGTGAAATAAAATATTTTGATTTTGAGTGCTAGCCTAGTGGTGTGAAACCAGCATGCCTGAGAGATATTTCGCGACGGCATGTAAAGCCAAGTCAGAGGCCCATGGGCGGTATAAAAACTCTGACACTAGGTTAGGCACTTACCACACGAATAAAAAATAAGGCTTTTAATGCACCACTAACCAAGATCGATCTCCACAAACTAATCCCGATTAAATCCCAATCTTTCTTAATTAAAGATCATTTATTTCAATTAAAAAACACCTAATTCCTGCCGTGAACTTTGAAGAATCAATCTGTTGTTTGAACCTGACAAAAGATTCAGTTGTTTCTTTCATTTTAGCACAAGAAATAAGGGCGATTTTACCGTGACACAATGAAAATGTTAATACAATGTGTTGGAGCAAAAAGAAAATTCTCTCTTAGGGATTTCGGAGACATTTACTTTGTCAACAATAGCTGGTTTGTTTTTTGCAACCTTGAACCATTAAGTGAATTTCTTCTGTATTAAAGAATACGTTTATAAACACAAATCTAACATAAAATCGACACTGTTATTTTCTTTTCTTCTTTTGACACCATCATTAATTCTATTATACAACGTGTAACGTAATAAACGCAAGACCTCCCGTGTGGTCTCTCGGACCATGAAAATAAACATCTTTTGTTCTACGAGTTCTTGAAATTCGCAAAAAAAAAATACTTTCTATAGGACCGGACGCAATCAGCTGATCCACATGTGTGGTAAAACTAAAAAAAAAAAGTTATGAATTTCCAAAAGTCATAGAACAAAAGTTGTTCAGTTTCATGGTCTGAGACACCACACGAGAGGTCATGCTAGCGAAGAGGAGGGAAAGAGCCTCACGTTCCAGCCACCGTGGGAGTCAGTAGAAGTCTGACACTCCCTTCCGCTCCGCCCAGATGATTTCCCATCCGAAAACAAAAAAAAAAGGTGTAAATAGACCCTTAACATAGTCTGTTTACACCCTGTATACTGAGTGTACTCTGTGCCTCCAAAAGCACGCTAAGCCGTTGGTCCAGTCTGTCTTAAATAAAATAGACCTTTGACAGTCGTTACAGATATTCGGTGGCCCGAAATTCTGGCAACCAGTCTTTCCAAGGGGTTACAACTTGCTGCGGGACTGTTCGAAAGAGATACCGTGGCCCTGGAACACAAAGGGCAAAGAAGGAACATGGATGGGTTTTAGTCAGTACAAGTCTGACACTCCCTTCCGCTCCGCCCAGAGTGGGGGGGGTCATTTGATGATTTCCCATCCGAAAAAAAAAAAAAAAAAAAAAAAAAAAAAAAGGGGTATTGGCAGCCACTCCATGTAAAATATTGGTTTTCAGCTGCATCCGGTTAGACCGGAAGCCAAACCCAACACAGTTGGTAAAAGGCTCGACAAATGAGTGTGCTTTGATCAGCCAGAATACACTTAGGTAACACGTAGTGTTCGTGAAACATAGCATGAATCACTACGTAGTATAAAACAAAGTCGCTTCCCGCTGTCTATCTGTCCCTATGTATGTTTCGATCTTTAAAAATATGCAACAGATTTTAATGCGGTTTTCAGTAATAGATTGAGTGATTCAAGAGGAAGCTTTATGTATTTACATATTGCACCCGTGCGAAACCGGGGCAGGTCGCTAGTATCTTATATAAAAAAAATAAAGCCAGTTTCTTTAGATATTCGGTTTGTTCTAACTTCTGCAAAATTCATACTCTCGTTTAAACTTTTCTTTTAACATTAATTAATTTCATTATGGGACACTGATGGCAACTAAATTTTATTGTAATAATGGGACGTGTCTACTTAATTTTACTTAAGATGACACGAAACTAAGAAATTCTTGAACAAGTTTTGAGTCAAGATATTGTGATGAAGTTATCCGGTGGAGTCAAAGGCAGAGCTCTAAGTTTTGAACAAGCTTCTTCTGTTGAAGTTGAATTATATTATTTGCTGATAAATTCTGTATTGTTTACATGCTAAGGTCTGTTTTAAGAGAATACTTTATTATATTTGTCGGATATTCCAGGATTTATTCAGTTAGGCTTGTACATCATGTGGGCAGACGATGGGTTTCCCGATATGAAAACTTACTGGGTGCGATACACTGTTTCTATTAAAATTAAAGAATTACTTGAAATTACAACTTAACACGGGGCACAATGATTAGGGTATAGTTCCAGGACGTCTCAATTCTGCTGCAATCAGACATTGACTGTCGCCCTCCCTCGAGTTGGACATCAGGGCTCTGTAGAAGCACGCTGTGTTGTGACTGGTAAGTAGGCCGCGTGATGTCACCACTGTATACAGGTGCTCTTTCCTCTTCATTTTATGTCCGTACTAACGACCGGAACCGATATATTCTTATAACTGCCTCGTTCGTCTAGTGGTCGCGCTACTGCTAAACACGAGGTCCACGGTTGGCTTCCCAGGTCAGGCAAAGTGTTGTTAGGTTTTTCTACCAGAAATTTCTCAGCCACATTTCGCCAATGTAATTAGGGGGTCAGCCTATTTTCATCCACCGGGCAGAAATCCAGACTCAGCTACTGAAAAATTCCAGATGGAAAACTTGACTGGGTCGTTGGTCGCAAGCGCAACTGCTGAGCTTGAGGTCCTGGGTTCGGTTCCCAGGTCGGGTAGTGTTTTGGGTTTATCCATCAGGAATTTCTCGGTAGCAATCACGGAGTCTGGATTTGTGCCCTATTAAATGGGACACTGGCGAAATGTGGGTGTACTATTAGGGACGCCTCTGTCTAGCCCTTTGGAGATTACAGATTTGATGTTAGTGGAAAACTTAATAACACTTTGCCCGACCTGGGAATTGAACCCAGGACCTAATGCTCAGCAGTCGCAAAATCAGCGAGATCAGAACTATTCCCAACATTTATCTACATTTATTTAGGCATAGTTTCATGTTTGCTCTTCATTTTTAATTCAGTTTCCACGTTCTAGCTCCGTATATTCTAGGTTTTACCGTTGAATGCTCTGCAATAACATTTAGTGTTCGGATATTGTACTAGCATCGTTAAAACTGTATGCTCGAATATGGTTCTGTTAACGATAATTGGTTTTCGAGTCGGGTGTATGGGATCGCCCTAACTGCCCCATTGGTTCCGTGGTCGTAAGCGCGATTATTGGCAGTGATAGTCTAGTGGTGTGACCGTCCGACTGTCAAGTCATAAGTCTGGAGTTCGAACTCAAGACACTCACCCCTGATTTTTCGGATTCATATGGGTATTGTATAATTATCACTTGCTTCGGTGAAGGAAAACATCGTGGGAAACCAGCATGCCTGAGAGATATATCTCGACGGCATGTAAAGCCAAGTCAGAGGCCCATCCATGGGCGGCAAAAAAACTCTGACACCAGGCACTAACCAAACGATAAAAAAGAAGAAGAGCGCGACTGCTGAGTATGTGTTTCAGGCTTCAATTCTAAAGTCGGGCCAGTGTTATTGGGTTTTTCCATCAGGACTTTCTCAGTAGCAGGAGACACGGAGACTGGATTTTTTTCGGTTGATGGCAATAGGCTTATCCCCTTTTACGTGGAACTTCTACCTTTTCTGTGTTTAGTCGTGGGAACCTGTAATTGGTTCTGTGTTGTACATATAATTATTATTCATTTGTTACAGCTGTTGGTTCTCCTATTTATAAATAAATAAATAACTGGTGAAATGTGGGTGTATCCCTGCCTGGTCCTACAGAGATTACAGTCGTAATGTTATGTAATAAAGGCTGTAATAAGACCCTTAACGAAACCGAAAGGCACTTGTTCTACCCATCATTGCGATTGTTTTTTTATTCTAGACCATACCTTCTAGTTAAGGAGATATTGGGTGTCAAAGTTCCAACTTTTTTAAGTTTTTTTTTAAACAAGTTTGTAATGTTATTACTTTACTTTAAATAACTCCACGATCCCCGTACTATTCAATGAATCCATCAGCATAATGTTTTGTGTGCGTTTCATTGAGTCCTACCGTAAAACGTGATGTTTTACCCCAAAAAAAAAGTCGTTTTCTAGCAATAATTTTTGCATAGAGTTACTTAGTTTGATGTACAGAATGCTTGGTTGACGGCTTCGTGAAGGGTCCGTCTACACCCTGTATATTGTATTCATGTGCACTGTTTTTGTTTCAGATTACCTTCAATAATCTTCAAGCAGATAAGGTTAGTTACTTACTTAGTTATTACCTACTATTAATCAACAACTATAAATAGCTTGGAGTGTCCCACAACTGGGCAAGGTTTTCCCTCAGTTAAACGATGGAAAGTCAGTACTTTAACCATAGTAACTCAGTTACAAAACCAGGTGGTTATAAGAATTATCTTAGGTTACTTTTATTTCAAACAAGAATACAACAACTAAAAACCTGACTACTGAAAAATCACGCTCTAATTAAGTTCAGTGTTAACAAGATAAAATCGACTCCTCCTATTGTTGAAGTCGGTTAAAATGAAGCCTATGTTACCCGGACCGATTGACACCTTATTCATCAAAATCGGATGAATAGTGTAGGCGCTACGGAGGAACATACGTAAATAAAAACATACATACATACATAGACTGCTAAAATCCTAAATTGAAAGTGCACCGGTGGTGACGTCATTCGACCTACTTACAAGCCTACCCACACCACAGCGTGCTTCTACAGCGCCCTGATGTTCAGCTCGAGGCGAGGGCAACATTCAATGTCTGATCGCAGCGGAGTTGAGACGTCCTTGAACTGTACCCGATTCATTGTGCCCCGTGTTATTGTGTTAAGTTGTAATCTCAAGTAATTCTTCAGTTTTGCTAGAAACAGTGTATTGTGAGTTTTCATAGCACGAAACCCATCATCTGCCCACGTGATGTACGAGCCTAACGGAATAAATCCTGCCATATTCGACATATTTTTATACCAATTTCAAGCTGTCGAAGCTTGCGGGTAACAGCTAGTTAGTACATAAAACGCAAACATACTAATTACAATACGTAAACATCGCATCACCCTCCGCTAAGTAGGTTAATGGTAAGAAAACAGTTATTTGTTTGGTATTCAATTAAGTACAGATTGTTTGTTTTGAATATGGGATTCTATTTGAAAACAAAGACAGAATTGAAGGTTTGTAGGAGCCATTTTGCGATACAATGTGATATTATTTTAGCTGACGAAATTGAGATTTAAGTACATCTACAACAAGGCAAGTTTGAATCGGATAATGCCGTAACTGTTTTCTGCCTAAATACCTTGGTTTTTGTTTACCCTAAAATATTAACCCGAACTTAAAAATAACACCCCAAAAAAAATAAACACTTAAAAACTCACGCACTAAAAAAACACTAAAAGGTAGAGTTTTTTTGTAACTAAAAGCGTATCACATTTTTTTTTAAGTGTACGTGTACTTGACCAACCTCGAGGTCAAGCGTAAAATTTTGAAAATAGATGTCATTTGTTTCACGGGTCGACATAGCGCGAATCGACATTGAGGGAATGATTCAAATTACATTTTAAATGGAGTATTATCATGATCTGAAACAACGTATTCACACGTATTCATTATTTTTTGCTAATCAGAAACAATATATTCTTATATTTCTTTTGTTTCGGAAGTCGGAGATATCATTCAGTTTTAAAAACAATGATCGCCTGTACAACTACTGTAATTAATTTTTATTTTTAACTTGTTCATGCATGTTGTGTCTATAGCTTCATATTGTACACTTGGTGTGTATTTTAGCTTTTTTTTTTTTTTTTTTTCGGATGGGATATCATCAAATGACCCCCCCCACTCGCGGAAGGGAGTGTCAGACTTGTACTGACTAAAACCCATCCATGTTCCTTCTTTGCCCTTTGTGTTCCAGGGCCACGGTATCTCTTTCGAACAGTCCCGCAGCCCTGGCAGGCATCGGTCCTTGCAGACCCCTACATCGTTGCTGACATTTCTTTGAGGCGCGCGTGGAACACGAACGCGCCATCGACACGGCCTGTTGTCAAAAGACGGCCGGACGGCGAGCTAGCCCATAGCTCGCCGTCCACAGGCCCGCGCCTACGGTGGCCGGGAGCCACCACGTGACCCCCGACGCCCAGGGCGTCTCCCGCGGCGGCTGGGACGTGAGGTTCTTTCCCTCTCACGTCCCGCCACCTCCTTCACTAGCATGACTGTATTTTAGCTTGTATTATTAGAGTAAAAAGTGTAACAATTGTAGATAGGCCAATATAAAGGGTGTAACAAGACCCTTAACGATGCCGAAAGGCACTTGTTCTCCCCGTCACTGCGATCATTTTTTTTGCTCTAGACCATACTTGGGAACCTTCTAGTTACGGATATTTAGGGGTCAATATTCCACATTTTTTACAAGTTGAAAAAAATAATACATGTTTTTAATTTAAGAACTTTACTTTAAACACCTCCACGACCGTACTATTCAATGCATCCATCAGCATAATGTTTTCAGTGCGTTACATTGACTCCTATCGTATAACGTGATTTTTCACCCCAAAAAAAAAGTCGTTTCCCAACAATACATTTTTGCGTAAAGTTACTCAGTGTGATGTACATAATGATTGGTTGACGACTTCGTGAAGGGTCTGTTTACACCCTGTATAAATAAACTTTTAGTAATAAACAGTCAATCTTTTCATAAACGTATACGGGTGCTAATTACACACATACAAGCCACCCCCTTTTAAAATAAAGTCACTTAGTTACGCCATGTGTCCTTCAAATATTTATTTTTAAACCCTCATGCGAGTTTTAACCCTATTGGGGGTACTTATTTTGCTTTCATAGGGTTGAAAGTTAGTCGCTAAGCCCCTTGGGGGTTTAACAGTGTGGTTGCCATGCTCGTTGTTGCTTTTAATGGGAAGTTTGTTGTTAAAAGTTGGTACTTTTTTTTTAACTATGGCAATTTTAAAGAATCTGTTGCATTTTTCCGGTCTGAAAGGTGTCCAAATTACTATTAGGCAGAAGCGTTTTAATTTTTCTTTAAAGTTGGCACGGGTGCTTTTACAAAGTCGCTTCCGCTGTTTGTACGCTTATATCTTTTAAACAAAGCGACGGATTTGAATGCATTTTTCAGCAATAGGTAGAACGATTCAAGAGGAAGATTTATATGTAAATTGCACCCGTGCGAAGCCTGGGCGGGTGGCTAGTATAAGGGGTGTAAATAGACCCTTAACATAACCGAAAGGCACTTGTTCTCCCCGTCTTTGTGATATTTTTTTTGTTCTAGACCGTACATGGGAACCTTCTAGTTACGAAGATATTGGGGGTCAAAGACCCAACTTTTTCACAAGTTATTTTTAAATACATATTTTTAATGTAAGATTTTTACTTTAAACACCTCCACGACACCCGTACTATTCAATCCATCCATCAGCACAATGCTTTGAGTGCTTTCCATCGACTCCAACCTTAAAAAGTGATTTTTCACCCCAAAAAAAAAAGTTGATTCCCAGCAATAATTTTTGCGTAAAGTTATTTAGTTTGATGTACAGATTGCTTGGTTGACGGCTATGTGAAGGGTCTGTTTGCACAATGTATAATACATAATTAATACCGATTTACTTGTGATTTTCAAGATGAATTCGACCAATAACAAAACCACCGAAATAATTTTATTCCCCGCTACAAAACACCTTGAAAATTTCCCTTAACAATTTTCAAAAGACATTCTTCAACTGAGAGGTCATGAGAGGTCACAAAAGCTGAAGAAATCTTTACAAGCCATTGACAGACTTGTGAAAAGATCCCTTTCATGTTTTCGACTGAAGACATCTTGATAATAAAATTGGACCAAAAGAAAATTAATATTAATCCTCCATTTTGTTGATTTATTTAGTAATTAGTTAAAGTGTTTTGTTTTCGTGATATTATGTTTTTTTTTTTTTTTGTTTATAGAGTTTTGAGCCTCGCAGTCAATGGTTACTCAAATCGTAAAAAAAAAAAACTCGGTTCTTGTTTCCCTCGCTCCGCTCAGGATTCAAATCTAGAATCCTTCGCTGCTCTCAGGATCCAAGTTAGTCCCTTGAATTAAATTCGCTTTTTTCACTTGTTGTTTAATCTACTATTATACAGGGTTATTTTCCAAAGACCAGCCAAATTCTCAGATCTGATGCAGTACATCATTCTGAGCCCCCCCAAAGTAGAATTTTTTATAGGTTATTTAAAAAAAAAACAGCTGTAACATACATTTTGCCCGTGTAGGTATTGCACTTTTGTAGGAAACAGCAGTTTTTTTTTTAATAACCGATGAAAAATTTCTACGTGGGGCTCAGAATGATGTACTGCATCAGATCTGAGAATTTGGCTGGTCTTTGGAAAATAACCCTGTATATCGATTTAATTTTTTAATTAAAATGTTTTTTCCTAAAGCATATAAACCAATATGGGTTCACGATTAATAATTTATCAAACTCTTTGTCCTTTTTTCGATTAATTTCAATTCTCTCCGATATTTTATTATAATCCCATAGGGATTGTGTGATCAGACGAAATTAATATAAAGGATTAGTAAAATGTACCTTTAGGTATTAGACTTAAGTACGTAATTAGAAGTTGAGATAATTGTTTGATTAGGTTCAATCAATCAGTTGTCTCCCTTTGGGTATGTTACGTATTATTTCTCAAACTTACTTACTTAACTTATATATATGGGTGAAAGGAACACCGATGCACAAACGGTTACCACGCTGATGGCAATAGGCTCGCCCCGAAACATATTGGGCTTAAATAGAACTGGTGTAACGTGGGTGCATCTCTGATTTACACGTATGATGTTATGTAAGTTTTTTTCTTACGTTGGTATATTACAGAAGCTAGCTCCCCAGCAACATTTATCTGTCTGCTAGGTGAGAAGACCCAGATTTTATACAATAGTGTGTAAGTTAATACAAACAAAACGCTCGGGTCATGGGGCCCGAGTTCGGGGATCACGTGGTGGCTCCCGGCCACCGTAGGCGCGGGCCTGTGGACGTCGAGCTATGGGCTAGCTCGCCGTCCGGCCGTCTTATGACGACAGGCCATGTCGACGGCGCGTTCGTGTTCCACGCGTGCCTCAAAGAGATATCAGTAACGATGTAGGGGTCTGCAAGGGCCGATGCCTGCCAGGGCTGCGGGACTGTTCGAAAGAGATACCGTGGCCCTGGAACACAAAGGGCAACGAAGGAACATGGATGGGTTTTAGTCAGTTACAAGTCTGACACTCCCTTTCGCCCCGCCCGGAGTGGGGGGGGGGGGTCATTTGTTAATTTTCCATCCGAAAAAAAGCGCGTCTCCTTTTTAAGGAAATCTCTCGCCGACTGGTCTACACTTCGCGTGACCAGAGGGCTGGCTCTTTCTTTGGCCAAAGAATTAGCATTGCCATTCAGCGAGGCAATGCTGCCAGTCTTCTGAGCACATTTCCAGATAACAGCGATGCGGAGGAGTACTTTGACGCCTAAGTGTCCTATTGTCGTCGTTATTTATATTTACTTACTTTTAGCCTTATTTTTATCATTACTTTAGTTCTACTTGTAGTCTGTATATAATATCCATTACATTAAATTAGTAGCAAATTAATTAGGTAATTATGTTAGGTTTTTTCCCTTATTACTAATTAATTAGTACCTATCCTTTTGATGTACTTACTTATTTCTAATTAATCATTTAGGTACAGTCTACTGTGTAACAAGAAATAATAATATCGATGTGTTGACGGAGTTTTCGATGAAATAAAATCGACAAAGTAATCTGTGCCTGTCAACCTATCAAGAAAAGAAAGTAGGTATAACAAATACCTAGGTTTTTTTATAGAATAAGCTGTATTAGAATTAAAACCGGCCAAGTGCGAGTCGGACTCGCGCATAAACATGCGCGAGTCCGACTCGCACTTGGCGGTTTGTTCCGTACCATCGTATACATATACATCGTGTTAAACACAAACTAACGACACACATAATCTTCGACCAGAATGTTCAGACCACGGAAATAAGCATTTTTCATTATGGACACATTAATGAATTCTTATTTTTTTATTATTTATTCTTTTTTTTTTATTTACTCTCGGGTTCGTCTCGTACGTGCAAATGAAATACAAATAGCATTTAATAATTTAATTGCACTCAGCGGCAACATAGGCCAATTTGAGACCCTTTCTTAGTGCATAGCTCAATTAAAATTCATTAAATGAAATTACAAATATCTTTGTAATGAAGTCTTTTTAAGTACTACTTCCTTTGTAAGATTTGATTTATAAAGGCTATAGAAGCGTTTACCAAAGTTTATGGATAACGTGAAGAACACGGTGTATAGTAGCGGAGCCCACTTTAATTTTGTATTTATTTTTATTATTTGTTGTTAACAACAGAAATACACATTCTGTGAAAATCTCAACTGTCTACCTATTACGGGTCATGAGAAACAGTCCGCTGACAGACAGATGGACGGACAGTAGAAGCTTAATAACAGGCTCACGTTGGTTACCCTTCCAGTACGGAACCTTAGAAATGAGATTTACCCCAAATTAATATCACGACTACCTACACTCAACGGAAGTATACGCATAATCTGCCTATACTATTCCCACTGCTGGAGCACATCCACACCACATCTAATCGTATTTCCTTTAATATCCCACACCGGTTTTCGTCCAGCAATTTTCGCTCAAACCGACATGTTTTAAAGCCAATTCCATCTTTTTTTTACACAGCGGGAAAAACCGCTTTGGTAGAACCGAATGAAAATGAAATGAAAAGGGGATTAGCAGAGGAGTGGGTAAAGTGACATAAGTCAAAGGGGTGGCTTAGAGGTACTCATCAGTCGACTTAGCGAGAGGCAAGATAAAAAGCTGTATTGTTGAAGTCAACATAAGGTAGAATTAACTGATAACCTCTGCTTACTCTGTTAATGGTTTCATTCCCGAAGGGTAACCAACGGGACCTTATTACTAAGCCTGCGCTGTCCGTCCGTCCATCCGTCCGTCCGTTTGTCTGTCAGCGGGCTGTATCTCATGATCCGTAATAGGTAGACAGTTGAAATTTTCACAGAATTTATTTTTGTTGCCGCTATAACAACAAATAATAAAATAAATTAAAAATTAAAGGGGCCTCCCCTAATATGATGGTGAAGGGTTCCCTTCATGCACAAGTCCGACTCGCGCTTGACCGGTTTTATACTGCCGAACCTTTACTATGGATACTTTTAACGTGCACGTCTTGTTAAATCGTTCTGACTTATTTAATGTACAATCTAAACATGAGCCTAGCCTTTTCCCAACTATACTGGTCGGCTTCCAGTCTAACCAGATGCAGCTGAATACCCGTATTTTGAATGGAGCGACTGCCTATTAGACTTCACAACCCAGTTAGTACTGGGTAATACGATATCCCTTGGTAGGACTGGTTGTCAGAGCTTCAAAAGTCTATGGCTTCACGATGGGTGGTCACCCATCCATGAACCAACCTAGGCAAGCGCGGCTTAACCTGAAGATCGACCGGCTGTCGGCTGTTATTATTTAGCCACGAACTCCTTGCCAAAAAAAATGCTTTGATTTTGATTTTAAACCTTATGTTATTTCTCTTTGTCACTTCTGTCTATGGTGAGAGGAAATATTTGCTGTCTCCACAATCACTGCAGCAGATTCTTACTCTGCCACAACTGTCAAATCTTGATTTTGACATTTGTCACCAGGAATTTTAATAATTGCCGAGTGGAGACGACAATACGACAATTTTGGCCAAGGTTTTTGAAGTAGCGAGTTGGCAACATGTGTTTAACTCTTATACCGATGCGGGATACGTTAACCTGTTGGTGGTAGCCTATTATCTACACTACGTAGAAAATGCTAAAAATGAAAAATAACGTCCTGTGAATAAACTGCATACAAAATTCAATCGAAAATATCCAGTAATTTTCGATTGATTTTTTGTATGCAGACTGGGAACGTCATGAGGTACATACAGTTTAATTCATTGTCGCATTGTCGTCTCCACCCTGTATAACTTTTGCGGTTAAAATAATTGCGAACTTTCGTGGATTTCATTTTATTTGTCTGCTAACCTACACCGTTTCTCCCATTTACAGAAGTAGTTGTAATAATTTAGTTTAATTACCACTTTAGTACATTTATTGTAATTTTGTTTTTAACTTTTTTCTTGGATGTTTAATGTAAATGAGACTGACAATGAGTAGACATTCTGAATGGTAGATTCTTTTGACGAGTTTTACTGAATTGATTACATAATATGGATTGGCTCATTATGGTAGAACTATGTCCAATTATCCTTCGAAATCCTCCAGCATTGGTATAAAAACAAGTTACAAACTAGCACATTGGCAAAAGAACTTTGATAACAAAACACCGTTCAATTCTCCGTTCCGTTCAGTTCGGTCGTCATAATAAGACCTCAAACAACAGTACACAGGCCTTTTAGAGGCGTTAATTACTACTAAAACAAAAGAGTGTCATGTCGCGGGGCTCTATTAGTGCCTCACGAGACAGGTAACTGTTACAAATGATTCATTTTTAAGGCGGGTTTACACCAAACTGTGGTGTCTTACAAATCTGCTGTTGACGCAGAATCACCGATTCGCAAAATGTCAGGTTGAAAAAAAAAAACATATTCGTGAAATGTCCGATTCTCCGAATCAGTTAGGTTTTTTCAATGGGTGAGGCACCAGTGGCGAAGGTTCCATACAACTCGATTCCTACCTTTGAAAAATGACACAGTCAGTATTCTATAGACAAATAATATTATCAAATTAAACATTTGTGCTCCAGCTTACCTCTTACAAAAATGTACCCTTCGCTACTGTGAGGCATTAGTAATTTTGTTTTATTTTCTGTACGTAGATTTATTCTGTATGTAGTTATAAGTCTTGTATCTGTATAACCACTAGGACATTTCGCGAACATACTTTTTTTACCCTGACATTACGAGAATCGGAAATTCTGTGTCGAAACCACGAATTGTAGAGCATAGGATTTGAACCCAGAAATAGACTTTACTTTGTGTAAAATTCGTGAGGAAACTGGCTTATCCTAGAATCAAAAATACCAATTTTAGAAACAAGCTTGTATTAAACCGCAACGCGCCTGATGTAAAGCGATGATGCCGCCGAGGGTGGAGGACGCTTGCATAGAAGAAACCAATTAAATCTCTCTCTAAGTATTTTACGAAATAGTATCTATTTACTCTGGCGTAGTTATGTGGCGGTGATGTGGTGGTGTGGTGTGTGGTGTGTGTGGTGTGTTGTGTGTGCGTTGGAAGGCCTCACTAGGTGGACCGATGACCTGGCAAAGGTTGCAGGGATCCGCTGGATGCGAGACGCACGGGACCGGTCAATGTGGTGGCACTTGGGGGAGGCCTATGTCCAGCAGTGGACGTCTTTCGGCTGAAATGATGATGATGATGACCTTTCAAATTCGTTTGTATCTCTACAAAAGCTTTCAACAGGATTAACATTAGCATATTGACTTTTGCATAATCGTTATTTTTCATAGAAGGTCTCTTTGCCAAGGCAGTTTTTTTTAATTAGCCCTCCTCCATTTCTGCTACTTCTCTCGATGGTGTGCTTCTTCACGCCAATTTGCGAGGAAGCCTTCCAAGGTGTGGTAGTGTAGAATTGCAATAAAATCTGGGGATGAAATGTGCATTTGCTCATCATCATCTTCCTATCCTGCTTTTTTTTTCCGGATGGGAAATCATCAAATGACCCCCACCCCCGCTCTTGGCGGAGCGGAAGGGAGTGTCAGACTTGTACTGACTAAAACCCATCCATGTTCCTTCTTTGCCCTTTGTGTTCCAGGGCCACGGTATCCCGAACGCGCCGTCGACACTGCCTGTCGTCATAAGACAGCTGGACGGCGAGCTAGCTATTACTCGCCGTCCGCAGGCCCGCGCCTACGGTCTTCCTACCCTTGTCTCATATTCTTTGGGGTTGGGCAACTCGTTTTTGTCTTCCATTCTCCCCTGTCAGCCATCATGGTACCATTTACACTCTGCTTGCGTTTGCACGTTTGGTGTAAGGCAGCCTTTAGATTTTGTCAGAAAGTCGTGATTATTTTGTCACGTATTTAGGCATTGTAATGTAAGTGTCACGTCTGATGATACCGGGAAAAAATGTGACGAAATTGATCTTGTGATGTGGAGAAATCTGATAGTTCGGTCGTGTCTTGTACAATCATTTTGATTGCGATATTTAGGACGATGGACAGCATCTGCTAGAGGAGCTTGTGGCTATACCAGTCGCACGGGTCGATCTTCAAGGTTAAACCGCGCTTTCCAAGGTCGGGTTTGTGGATGGTCATCAATTACATATCGAGTTTCCCCCGTGGTGCCTCGGAAAGCACGTTATGTTCAATGTAAAATACTGGTATTCAGCTGTACGCGGTTAGCGTTTTCGCAAAACCCCTAGGATTTCCGCGAAGATTCGAAGTATCAAATTATCCTACGACATATACAAGACTTGAGAAAAAAAAAAGCCAAAAACGGCTGCAAATTCTTATTTGCTTTATCTATTCATTAAAATAAACACGAAAAGCCAAAAAGAGGTTTATTTCGAAACTGATACGTCTAAAATATTTGCCGTGTAACTGGAAGCAACATTTTAATTACACCACTCGTTCACTGTGAGCACGTTCTCCTTTAAAGCCACTAAAAAGTCCGTATGGTAGCTCTAATTGGGCCAGGCGGTAGGAGCTCACGTGTGTTACAAATGTGAGGGCAAAATGTTCAGGGTTTTTATTTAATTTAATGGCTTGTATGAAGAGCTCGTGGCTAAATAATAACAGCCGCTCGGGTCGATTTTTAGGTTAAGCCACGTTTGCCTAGGTTGGTCCGTGGATGGGTAACCACCCATTACGTACCGAGTTTCCTAAGTGCTTCAGAATGCACGTTTAACCGTTGGTCCACGTGCATGGGTTTGGCAGTCGTTATAGGTAGTCAGACCACCAGTCTGACCCATGACACTCTTTTTCATGACGTCATAGTCATTCAATGGGATTAAATTAACTTATAGGGTTGTTTAAATGATTTCAATAATTATAACTATGTAAAGCCATATTTTTTACGGTTGCGAATCATATTTTAATCAACATACTCGTACAACCTGATACTGACCTGAAAATTATTTATTTATTTATATATGTTTTTATTTTTTTAATCTAATTACAACGGTTTAAAACCAATTACAGTAACTAAAGCAAATAAACTACTAAACATAAATAAAAATGGAAAACACTAAAAAGATTTAAAAAAAAAATGAGTTAGGTACTCTGTCATGAATCCCTCTCACATTATAAAAAAACGTTTAAAAAAAATAATAATTTCGCGGGCCACCCAGGTGCTTCCCCCTTTACTACAGACCGCTATCTGCTACGATCTTTACATATACTTTTAGATATTCTCGTTCATTTAAAAACTTTTAACATATCCCAAGGTACACTGTATCGCATCAATTTTGAACTCCATCGAATGCGCAGAAGGTGAAAATTGAGTTACTTATTATATTCTCACACATTCTCCAGAAAGTTGTGTTGTTCAATAAACGATGTTACAATATCGGTAGTGAATTTATGAAGTTATTTTATAAAATTAACGAAGTTACGTAGTAAAAATAAAGACTATCTTTTCTCTGCTTTTGGCTAAACGACGTCTTCAAATAAGCGAATGGCGTCATTTTTTCATTTATGTCCTTCATTCATTATTAATCACTCAAAGTGAAATATCTGAATACAAAATGAATGAAAAGTGAAAAATTTATTCATGAATAATTGGGGTGTGTAACGTTTGAAATAATAAACAAAAATTCTAACGATCAGATGACCTGCTTTCACTTAATATACTTTTTTTAATGTAACGATGAAATGATATAATGAATTTTTGATATAATTTCCGTGAGTGTGCGCAAGTGCTCCACGAGCTCATTCCACCATCTCCCTTCTTTCATCGGGATTCCAGACGTACTGCAGGTTATCACCCATACGTTGTCGATGTTCCACATATTCACTCGTAGCGCTTTGCTACATCGTTTGTTATGCGCACAGCCAAGGAGTTTCTTGCCTGCGTCGGTGTTCCCAAGTTAATATGACCCCAATCTATTTAAGTCGCGAGTTAATAGGCTTCTTTTGGGTTAGCTCGTTCCATCGTCGACCTCATCTCTGTCCTCAGGACTAGATTGAGGTCTAGAGTGGCCCTACTCTTTATAACATTAAAAAAATAGACTGAAGTAGATGCATTCTAAGATTTAACCCGTTTTTATTTGCCCCTTAAATTTCCAGGTAATATTTTCATACGTCACCTCGAATAAGCCATCATCTTCCTGCCTTTGTCCCATTCTACTTAGGGTCAGCGCAACACCTTTTCTTCTTCCATTATTTCCTGTCTGACGTCATGGCTTCATTTACTCCTTTCTCTTATACAGGGTGTAAGGGACAGCCCTCCACAAACTGACAGGGTGCATTCAGCTCCTTGTTCTGAAACATATTACAAAAGATTTTTTTTTTCAGTACTTTAGTTCAATGTAAAATTAAATTGCCTGTACGCAGCACTCCATTTAAGTAAATACGAGTAAAACGTGATTATTTCAACAATGGATGTTGAAATACTCTAAAGAACGACGCGTGAAATCACTTCCTGCTTAGCTACAGTTCATCGAACTCGTCGTCGCGCTTGCCGTTCGCTACGTGCGTTTTGCCACGGTAACAATACATTGCGTATGAGTCAAAACAGAAACAGGACAAATCAAATTTATTGGATTCCCATAACATTCCTAAAATAATTTCTTGTACCGGTCATCTTAGTATGAGATTCTGATTTCACTCCATCAGTTTGTGGAGGGCTGTCCCTTACACCCTGTATATCATTCCTCACACAATCCATCCATCTTTTCTTTGGCCTTCCTCTCCGTCTCCATCCATCAACATTCAACCTCAAACCAGCCATCGTAGTGTTTAAATCGTAACGGCCGAAATATTTGGTTGCATTCAACTCTGTCAACTGATCACGTTCACTTCCGTCAGCAAATAAGTAGTTTGAATTCCACGGTTATACTTACCCTAACAATGAACACACATTTCTACGTGACCCGAGTACCGGCGGAAACTGCCGAATGCGACCGAAACACACATCTTAAGACGTGGTGGAAGTGCCAAATGGAATAAATGAGGAGGGGGAGGATTAGAGTGTATGAAGAAAGTCTGTCAATTGTATTGTTGGTAGTCTTTTTTAGTGACTGTCATATTGTCTGTATAAAGCTCATGCTTGTTAAGACTTTGTGGACGCTTAATGTGCCTTTGACGGGCAAAGCGGAGGACTCATTAAAGCGGTCGATCTGTACTGATAATTGTATAATCATCTAATTCTATTAATAAATTAAGATTTAGCTGTGATTAACTACTCTATTCTTGTACATAAAAACTCTTGTAGCCAAAGTTTGAGTCTCACGAACATGCATCAAGTTTTATGAAATTGGTCAGGACGACGAGAAAAGTGATTTCTGATTTCTACGATGCTTCACAGGTCAATGACATTATAAAGAAAGATACGCTACGTTCATACTGAGCGGCATTCAAATATCGTAGCGTTGTTTCGACTGCGATAGATAATACGGAACGTATGATACAGAAAGAGATAGCTATTGCGCTTGAAGTACTTAAATTACGACAATTGTCTGAATTTCTCTGCAACAATTTGCGCGCGTTCTAGTGTGATATCTATCTCTTTTTATTTATAATATCATTGCATCAGGTACGTAACAACCTGGAAACGGAATATTGACAAACAATTTTCAACGCCACGTGTTTAGGCTTGGTCTCAACGTAAGCTGAGCGTGGAATGAGCGAGATGAACTTGTTAAACCTTGAGAATCTGCGCTGTAAATCAGTTTCCTATTGTAAACTTATAGAAAGGTAGATGTAAAAGTTGTTTACGAATTTTCTGCTGACAATGGCTTATTCCAAAAGGAAATTCTTAGTATTATGCTTGAGGCTAGATTTGTACCGTAAATTAATAGCATTATTATTAAATGTATAACTAGCTGTACCCGGCATGCGTTGCAATACACCTTTTCCTACTACCTACCTACTACCCACCTACTACCTACGTACTGCCTACCTATTGCCTACCTAAGAACCTTCTCCTGACAATAACAAACAGAACAAAAAAAGAATTAGCGAAATCGGTCCAGCCGTTCATGTGTGTCATCACACTCGAAAAGACTAACAAAATGAAGGTACTGAACACTTTTTTCGCTCCTTAATATCAAAAAGCAGTGCTCCCGTAGGTCAAAATTCCCATCGCGAAAAATTATGAACTTTAAAATTTTCAACCGTTTTACGGGAAGTCTTTCAAAGCTTTCCTTTAGTGCTAATGGTACTTTTTTGTACTTGCTATCGTCAGGAAAAATCGCTTTTGAGGAGGATTCGGGGGAGTAGCAATAGGTTCTCTATTGTGTCACCTAACTTTTTTATCCATAATTTAAAGTGCCATAACTTTTTTTGTCCTAATCATCAATTGTCCGAATGATAACTTACCCGAACTTAATATCACATAATGTCACATGCCATAAAATTGAAATCCCTAAATATAATATGTTCTAAATCCCTTTGTCATAAATATTACAATCAATAATATACAAAAGACATAAAACCGTTTTCAATAAAAGTTAAAAGTCCTAAATTCAAATTACAGAAGTAATGTTTATTTATAATAATAATATTCTTCGGGATAAATATATTATACATGGACTCAATAAAGCAGTTGATTGTAAACATGTGGTTTTTGTAAGCAAGCAAGCACGCAGCATTCAGCATGCAAGCAAGCACGCAGCATGCAAGCAAGCATGCAGCATGCAAGCAAGCACGCAGCATTCAGCATGCAAGCAAGCACGCAGCATGCAAGCAAGCACGCAATATGCAGCAGGCATGGTTTCTGTCACGGCTCCGGCGCTGCGGGGCTCCGGCGGTCCCACGCGAGTTTATCGTCGCAGATGGGTATAACGTTCACCACCGCAGCTTCGGCTTGCTGGCCGGCTTAGCCGGCCAGCCTCAGCCGCGGCGGCGAGTGTTTCCACCACCTGCTCCTCAACTCGCGGACCGCCTCGCCCCTCCGCGCCTACGCGGTTTTAAATTACACTCTAGGGGTAGAGCAGACAAGACTGCGTGGAGTCGGATTTACAGCTATTCGTTTCTGTCACTAAGGCTGTACGCAGACTTGAGTCACAACAGTTTTAAGTGTTTCAAGTTTGCGCGGCTTCATACTTTATGTGAAGCAATAGTCTGTCTTAAGACTATCTTGACTCAAGTCTGCGCTCAGCCTAAAACCTAATTTTTAGCAAATGTTTTAAGACTAAAATAATTAAACGAACTTTCGGAATAATACTCATTATTTAACACAATACTTAGGACATTATGACTTTAGGTCATGTAAAATTAGGAGATTCAATTATTATAGTACTCGATATTATGACAGAATACTATTAGAACTAAAGATAATTATGTTAAACAAAGTTTCGGGGTTTTGAACATTATGGTTACTGAAGTTTATACCAAACGTGTTATGGATAATGATTTTCGGACAAACAATTTTAGGAGAAGAAAGGGAGTACTGTAGCAATAGCATCCTGAAAGTCGTCGCTGAGGTATCTCATGCGGAATCATTGTCCGCTGAAATGCCTCGTAAGTACATGAATCACTAACTTCTCTGCCGCATCGTCGTCTCCACCCTGTATAATAATACAGGGTGGAGACGACAATGCGACAATAAATTAAACTGTATGTAACTCATGACGTTCCCAGTCTGCATACAAAAATTCAATCGAAAATTACTGGATATTTTCGATTGAATTTTGTATGCAGTTTATTCACAGACCGTTATTTTTAATTTTTAGCATTTCCTACATAGTGTAGATAATAGGCTACCACCAACAGGTTAACGAATCCCGCATCGGTATAAACGTTAAACACATGTTGCCAACTCGCTACTTCAAAAACCTTGGCCAAAATTGTCGTATTGTCGTCTCCACCTTGTATATTTAAAATTTGTTCCAACTCTACTGTATAAGTTGTAGTGTCTAAGGTGTTTACTAACAAAAATGGTCCCTATGTTGTCCCAAATAGTCAATAGTTGTGTAATAGTAGCAGTAGTAGTCTGACAACCAGACTTACCAAGGGGTTTCGTATTACCTAGTACTAACTGGATTGTGGAGGTCAGATACGCAGTCGCTCCATGTAAAATACTGGTTTTCAGCTGCATTCGGTTAGACTGGAAGCCGACCCTAACCTAGTTGGGAAAAGGCTAGACAGATGATGATGATGTTGTCCCAAATAAAACAAAATATTATTTAATTTTTATTACGTTACTATGTTGTCGTATTCCCTCTCTTCTTACAACGCCACCTCGCCCTTACAACCCGTAAATCGCCTTACGTCTCTTAAGCCCAACCTTTGTTATTACAGCCTCTCTGAGGTCCTTAGAGGTCAAGATGGGATCCTCCTATTGTAACTTATAATCGGATAGGTGGGACTGTGGACCTCGAAGGTTTGAATGGTGTGTCAAGTTCGTGTTGTGGTAGATTGAGGTCATGGTATAATGGGGACAATAGACTAGAATAGAATATTCTTTAATTATGTACACCATTCACCATTCACATTCATAAAAGTTAACATTTCAAATGAAAAAAAAAAAAAAAAAAAACAAAGTCATTTGTTTGACAAACAAACAAATGACTCAGAGGCAGGTGTAAATATTCCTGCTACATTTACATTTTTGAAAATTCAATTCAAGTATGTTATGCTGTGTAATTTTTTAAATTTTCTTTCGTATGGGCGCATCTTGCCTGAAATAAATGAATTTTATTTTATTTTATTTATTTTTTATATGGGATGACACAATGGGTGGGCTGAAAGCAATCTTTTCAAGATAGAAAGAGAAAGAAAGAAAAAGTATTTATTACACACAGAACAAAACAACAATAAAAGAAAATGGTTGAATTCACAATAAAACAGAAAAAAATATTTTAAAAAGTAAACACAAGAAAAAGATAAACAGCATGGTGCAACATTGAAAAAAAAAGCCACAGCGCTGGTATTCTGATAGGGCCCAAAGTGATGCCACGGTCAGATTCGAATATATTATATTTATAATATAAAATAAAGAAAACCTTTGGATGGATTACAGGAAGAGGAAGAGACAATAGTGAAGGTAGTCTGTGGTGTACCAATTACATATCAATTTACATACATACATATAAGCATAATTATACTAATATTTATATAAATATAATACATTTTGTATATCTACACTCCACTCACAAGTCTTTAGTAGTATTTTCCATTAGCTGGGGTAGAGTTGTAAAAAAACGGTTTTTTTTCTGAGATGAAAAAAACGTTTAAAATAAAATCAGTTTTTTTTCTGGAGTAGGTTTTTTTTCATGAGTACGAAAATAAAAATAAGGTAAGGTGGTTATCGTATATGAGTTGATTTTTTTTTTTTTTGTTCATAACATGCTTTTGTTCATAACATACATGTCTTAACATAATTGGCAACACCAAATGTAAACTACATTTACGGACGGGGATTTCCCTAATCCTCGTTTATAAAGTATTTTTTAAGTTCATAATGATAGTTACCCATTGATTTAAATATAATTTGACTTGAATAAAAACAAAACAATCAGTGTTATTCCACCTTAGTTATAGTGTTTCACTTTTTCTGAAAAAAAAACCAAATGTAGAAAAAATACAACGGTGACAAGATTTTTTTCATGTTTTTTTTCATGATTGTGAAAAAATAATAATTTACATCTCTAAGCTGGGGTCTCGTATCTAAATAACATTAACTCGGTAAAAAATAGATAAATGTAAAACATGAAAACATTGAAAAATAAAAAAATTGGTGTTAAAATACCCTTATCAAAGCCGAAAGGTACTTGTTCACACCGTCATCGAACCTTCTAGCTTTGGAGATAATTATTGGGGGTCAAAGTTCCAAATTCTTCACAAGTTTTAATGTTATAACTTTACTTGAAATACCTTCATGACCCCTGTACTACTTAAAACGTCCATCACCACAATATTATATTGTTGTTATTTTTTTAATTTTATTGTTTTTTTTTACTTCAAATTTTTTTTTTATAATTATTTTTTATTTGTTACTCTTATTATTATTTCCTATTTTTATTTCTATACAAATCAATTATATTTTTAAACATTCCTTACAAAAAAAAACAATATAAAAAAAAAGAAACAATACAACTTATTATTAGTTTTGTTATTTTATTTTTTATTTTGAGTATGTTAAATTGAGTCCTAAATAACCTGCTAACGTCCTAGTCCCGTATAACTTGAGTTTCATCAAAGAAAAAAGCCGTGTTTTTGCGCAGAGTTTAGTTTGATTGATGTACAGAATGGGTGGTTGACGGCTTCGTGATTCCAAAATGAAAAACCCAATAACACTGTGCCCGACCTGGGAATCCACTACTTATAACTTAGAATATTATTCAATTAAACTAGTTGGTAAACTAATCCAACTTTCATAATGTTTTAATCATCCTAGACCACGGATTACCTGGAAAGTAATAGTCTCTCTCGAGGTAAAAAAAAAACTTACTTAACTACTAAACTTATAACGAAGTTTGGTAGTTAAAGTTTTCGATACTGAGAAAATAATTTCTTAGAATTAATTTAGATACTTGTTATAATAAGTCTCCTTTTTTTTTTTGTTTTTTTTGTTCGGACGGGAAATCATCATAATTATGACCCCGGTCACTGGGCGGAGCGGAATGGAGTGTCAGACTAGTACTGACTAAAACCCATCCATGTTCCTTCTTTGCCCTTTGTGTTCCAGGGTCACGGTATCTCTTTCGAACAGTCTCACAGCCCACATTAAACAACTTGGCATAGCATCGAGCGAAGAATTCTTCTCTGCAAGTGCGTAACACACTCTCAATCATAATTCAAAGGATATCAAAGGAAACCAATAGCGTCCAATATAAAAACGCATTCAGAGCGCCGATGGGGCTGCCGAGACATCGTAGTGCCTCGGGCATGTTCGTCCCTAGCATCGACTGCTTTTATGCAACGATGCAAAAGCGGAACGCGTCCCGGGTGCGCAGGGTTCGCCGCAGCTCCAATAGCGTGCTGGTGATGATAGCCACGCAGGACACGATATTAAGTGCCCCATCGTTTGTAGATCAGCACCACATTTACACTCCAGGGCAGAGTCATTAATGAATCTCCACCTGAGCAGGTTTTCCTTGCTGCGATCAACCTGGGTCCGGAGTCTATTTAAAGACTTCCAGGTCAGCCATGGCAACTCATGTCCAGGTGGGAGATTTTCAGCAGGTGGGACGAATGGGTTTGGTAAGGACGCACTACCTCGCCACAGCTTTAGTCTTTCCGTAGACGATGGGTATCTTATACAAGGTGGCATGCTCTGACCCACTTGATGACCTTTTTGTGCAATTAATTTTGTTATTGAAAAGTTCACTTTAATGCGTTGAACCATATTAAAAATCTTATAACGTGAACCACGTTTTAAAACTATAATCTTGCTCATTTTAACGAGCAATATCAAAGCTTTACTTTATAGTATTAGTTCGCAAAATGAACACGATAATGTTATCTAGATCTATAAAATGGCAGGCCATTAGATAATTCTATAGTTAGCAATAGTGCCAAGGCATCGAGTCGTTGTGGCCTGTGGGACTAAATCGCAACGTATTAGAATTTAATGAGTTTTTAGTACTGGCAGGACTGAATAAAACCTACATTTTTGTTGATAATAATTGGTTGACTTGCTATGGTCGTTTTTATAGTACAAGTTTATTATGTTAAGTACTAGCAATAGAGTCAGTTAGTTCATTTCTGTTTTATCTGTGTGCTAGTTGGAAGTATTAGCATAATCAGCCAATTACATAACATTTATCAATCTTTACTAAAATGAAGGTACTGGAAGGGACTTGGTAGCCAGTGGAATAGGCTCCTTTTTAAGGTTCCGTAGCCGAATGGCAAAAACGTCTGTCTGTCTGTCTGTTCGTCTGTATGTCACAGCCACTTTATTCCGAAACCATTAAGACTACATTTGCTGTGTGTAAACGAATTAAAAATCACGTGATGTTGTGTAACGTCTGACATCTTAATATTTGTACGCCGTCCAGACATGACTTTCATTATTATAATTTGATGTAACATCTTGCATGCTATGTGTGTGTACTCATGTTTTGAACAAATAAAATGATCTCTATCTCTATCTCTATCTATCTCTACATAGGTTAAAATTGATCGATAATTTATAAACTAAAAACCGTTGCGTAGTTTTAAAGATAGCATACATATGGACAGACAGCCAGAAGCGACTTTGTTTTATACTATGTAGTAATAAGGAAGTATGGATATGTATATGGAAGTATGAATTCTCTACCGTTATTTAAATACTTCCAGTGTATCTAGTCGACAAATTATAGGCACGCGTAAAATATTAGTTCACAACTCCGACACAGCATTATGAAACAAAAAGCTATTGTATGATTAACTTGTAAAACACTTTTTATTTGAAAAAACAAAACGGTGAATAAAATGTACAATTTTAATTACCATCTTGGTTCTCGAACAACAATAGGTGCGTTCGTATTATCTGTCTTGTAGCTAAGCCGCCTCCATTTTGTATTTCTCGAGTCTTTTGTTTATTTTTTTTCTAAACCAGCCATTTCTCGGTATTACTTTTTATTTCGTTATTATTTGTCGCAAGCTTGACTGCCGAGCAGCACATTATCAGCCTCTGCCCTAGGTCCATGCATCTGCCTGGCCTTTTAACAACTAAGTTGGGATGTTGGGGCCAGCCTCCATTTTAACGGGTTGAGCAAATATTGTTGGGTTTTTCCATCAGGAATTTTTCAGCAGCAGCACCGTTTTACAGCAACAGACCCGACATAACTGGTGAAATATTGGTGTACTATTAGGTACACTTCTGCCTAACCCTTCGAGGATTACTTACGAGAATGTTATGTTTAAAATAAAACTTATTCAAAAAAATATTCAAGTCGCGAGTTAATAGGCTTCTTTTGGGTTAGCTCGTTTCATCGTCGACCTCATCTCTGTACTCTGGACTAGATTGAGGTCAAGAGGCCCATTCAATATAAAAAAAAACAATGTCATCAAATCAGAACTACAAGAAAATCAAATCAATATTTCAATGTCAATTAAAAAAATCATCACAACGGTATATGGTCCATGTTTGCTACAACCCGTAATTCTGACGTCCCTTGGCGTGACGGAACACCAGTATATTGATAAAAGTTGAGTCGATATGAGTCAAAAGTTTTCTGATTATTGGTTAAAGTTACTCGGAGTGGTGTGTTACTTTTTCTTGTAGGTATAACTTTTGTTTTAGTTATGTATTCTGATCGTTACTTAATACGACGTTAACTTAGTTTACGTAGCTGAAGGCGAAAGCGCCTGGAGAGCCTGGGAAATTCAGAGAGCGTTCGAATATTTTAACATGAACCAAGGCCTATTGCGTGGGACCGGTCAATGTGGCGTCACTTGGAGGAGGCCTGTCCAGCAGTGGACGTCTTTCGGCTGAAATGATGATGATGGTCTTGTCTGCCATGACCTGTATCAATAAAAACTCGTGTTCCGTTCCGTCACGTCACAAATCATATAGCAGTTTTATGTGATTGTCGGTAAAAGCAGTAACGATCATTATATTCACGTTTTACTGTTACCATACCAAGTTATCGCCGACCCAAATCTTTGATAGGATATGGCTGACGTAAACTTGTGGGTATGAGGTTACGTTAACTTATATTTTTGGTGTTATATAATTATTCGGTAGTATAAAGTCTTTACAAGTACTGATTGATTGTCCTGCAATGTGTGATGTTGGAAACTTTTTTGTAAAACTACCCACTGACTGCTTCGTTAACCTAGAGAGTGGGTTCGATTCCCGGGTCGGGCAAATTTTTAATGGGTTTTTCCATCAGGAATTATTCAATAAGGCAACCACGGAGTTTGAATTTGTGCCCGGTTGATGGCAATAGGTTTGCCCCCTATTACACGGGATTTAAATATAATTGGCGAAATGTGGGCGTACTATTAGGTACACCTCAGCTTAACCCTTCGGAGAAATAGAATATGAACTTTACTATACCACTCATAGAAATGGGTTTCCTAGGAAGTTTTGTGTATTGAACATTTCTTAGTACTCCAAGCAATTAACTGAGCTATTATTGTTGCATTGGGAATCATATTCGCATTAATAGTCGATCATGTAGTGTTTGAACTGTCGCCGATTTGATTTCGATTGCATTTCCTGTGCAAAAATGGCTTTTATAATTCAAATCCATACGATAACTCACCAAGCGAGTTTCACCAATGAAACTGAACTCGATTAGTACGTCCAAACCGCGTTCAAAGCCGTCAGTGACATAATTGCTATGTAGTATTGACACTGATGGCTCTTAGGGGCCGTCTTCACGAGCGGGAGAATCGCGGCGATATTATCGTCGTGCCACGTATTTCTAAACACTCTCTTAAGGGCCGTCTCCATGAGCGAGAGAATCGCGGCGATATTCTCGTATAGAAATACAATAGATTACCGATAAATACTATTATCATCTTCGATCAGCAGTATGTAACCGTAATATTCACTAACTGAGTATAAACCAGGTTAATAATCCTTAAATTCACTTCATTAACACCAAATGCGGTGTGTAGTGCTTTGGAACTAATTGATAGTTGAACACGTTATACAATATTCGATATTCCGTAATGATTAATTTGATACTGTACTTCACAGTTTGTATGCCTTGTGACTGGGACTGTAGCTACTTATGTCATTGTTGTCTTTGTTTCGACGATTCAAAAGTGCCTGTAACTGGCCTATAAGAAAAAAAAAAAAAAATCCGATTGTTCAAAAGTGCCTGTAATTGGCCTAAATGGAATTAAAAAAAATATATAAAAAAGATCTCGCTCTCGTATTTCGTCGTTTAAGTTCTAACACCACGTAAGTCAATTTTTGGCAATTTTGAGGCGATTGCTAGGAAATCGGAAGACGCACTGTTTCAGCTGATCAGAAACACGTGATAACCTAGTGGTGTGACCGTCGAACTGCCAAGTCTGGAAACACAGTGTAATGCCGGGTACACATTGGTGTAACGTAACATGTAATGTAACACACGCTGAAACAAATTCGCCTGTTGTTGGGTTACATTTCATGTTGCATTGCATAAGTCTGGACGGCTCATTCATGTTACATTTCACGTTACGTTACACCAATGTGTACCCGGCATTACGTGCCGATAGTGGCGGTGGTTTGTCAATAAAAAACAAGTGAACAACGGCTTCCAAACATCTATCTATACTTATAATAAATCTGTAGAGAGGTCAATTCTGTACATGAAATATATTTCCAAAATAACTATCAGGGGGTGATTAGGGATCGATACTGATGCCAAAAATGCAATCAGTAAAATTTTTGTCTGTCTGTCTGTCTGTCTGTCTGTCTGTCTGTATAACCGTTATAGAAACAAAAACTACTTGATGCCTACGGATGATGACTACGATTTTAACGAAACTTGGTACAATTATTTTTCATACTCCTGAGTTGGTTATAGTATACTTTTCATCACGCTACAATCAACAGGAGCAGAGCAGTGTAGGGAAATGTTGGGAAAACGGGAGAAGTTACTCCATTTTTTAAGCTTCCGTCGCGTGTGCAACCTTAATGGTTAAAGCTACACAGAAATCATGTATGACGGAAATGTTCTCCTTAAAATTATATAAAAAATATCCCACGACAGCATATGTCTATCTTTTATGGTTGACTCACAATATCACGTGTAACTCCCGATAGCTTAGCAGTTCGAAGCTTTCTGATTATATTTGTCTACTCTTACGTTTATAACACTCTCAGTCATCCCTAATTAAAAAAGTTAACATTATTAACTATTCCATAAAAAAGAATCATAGAAATCGGTATAGAAACACCAAAGTTATACATGAAATACGCTAATAATAAGCCATCGCGCGTGAATACTGAATCATGCTCTATGGATTATTTTTGTATAAGGTCTGAGAATCGGTTGCCGCGCTCGACTGAAGTAGTAGTAGGTACGCATAGATTTTAATTAATAATTATTAGATTTAAAAAAAAAGGCAAATTTACGTTCACTTTTTTTATACCCATTAGTTTTATTTTCATTTACGTTTTAGCTTTATTTTTATTTGCCTGCATCAATGACACCTAAAAAACGATTATCTTTATCTCGAAATTCGAGAGAAGCCAAGAGAATGAGAAATAGGCGTTCTCAAGAATCGGCAGAGGAAAGAGCACATCGGTTAAACTTATTGTTATTCTTAACTCAATAAAAGTTTATAAAGATATCTTCGGATTCACTTTAAGTGATGCTGATTTTTGTATTACACATCTATTTAAATAAAATGGTAAACTGACTGACTGACTGGGTGATATCAACACACAGCCCAAACCGCTGGTCTTAGAGACATGAAACTTGGAGGGTGTGTTCTTTGTGAAGAGTAAGTATCCACTAAGAAAGGATTTTTGGGAATTCCACCCATAAAGAGGTAAAATAGGGGATGGAAGTTTATATGAAAGTCCGTCAGTTTTGAAGTTAGGATATTCAAATTTTGTGTTTAGGCTAACAATTGAAAATTAATTTATACGTGTCTCAGCGGATGAAGGTAAGTAACTATGTTTGTTCGGGTGGGATATTTTTCGACATCCACGCGGGCGAAGCCGCTGGCAGAAGCTAGTAAAAACACAGTAATGTTCTAACAACCAAGTAAACCTAGCTAGCTAAATACCAAATAACAAAGAACTTAACTACTTAAAGCTAACTATAATTAAGAGGCCTGGAAGGTTTTTGGCAGGCGTCACGCACATGGAACCTTCCAGTCCAAGAAGAACGGCCGGCTGGCGTAGTTTATCACCAGTAATTTGGTGGCAAGATTTTAAACAATAAGTATAAAATTACATACGATTTAATTGGCAGGTGCACTTAGGAAATTTCCACAAGTCTGGTCTCAAGTTCGAACCCAAGACACGCACCTTTTATTTTTCGGATTCATAAATGCTTATTGTATAATAATAATTATCACTTGACTCGGTGAAGGAAACCATCGTGAGGAAACTAGCATGCCTGAGAGATATTTCTCGACGACATGTAAAGCCAAGCCGGAGGCCCATGGGCGGCATAAAAGCTCTCACACCAGGTTAGGCATTCACTACATGATAAAGAAGAAACAAGCAACGAGGACAAGAAGAAGTAAGAAGAGAGAGAGAGAGAAAGAGGGAGAGAGGGAGTTCGAAGTTATTTGAAGTGTAAACAGACTATAAAATGGTATTGTAAAGGTATCTCCTGCCAGGGCTGCGGGACTGTTCGAAAGAGATACCGTGGCCCTGGAACACAAAGGGCAAAGAAGGAACATGGATGGGTTTTAGTCAGTACAAGTCTGGCACTCCCTTCCGCTCCGCCCAGAGTGGTCATTTGTTGATTTCCCATCCGAAAAAAAAAATATTGACGTTCATTTAATGTCATCTATAATGTAATGAAGTAGAGAGGTATAAGCAGTACCGGAATTCAGTAACAAACATTTTTTTTTTTTACTCGTTCTTCTCCATCGAGAGCTTTGGAATGGGCAACTCTGGACTCAACTGGACTGTAAATCAAAAAGTTTGCTAGTTTAAAGGAAGAGCTCGTGGCCAAATAATAACAGCCGTTCGGATCAATCTTCAAGCTAATCCGCGCTTACCTAGGCTGGTCTGTGGACGGGTGACTACTGATTACATACCTAGTTTTGCTGAGCCTCAGAAAGCTCGTTAAGCCGTTGGTCCCGGCTGTCATGTCAGGGCAGATAGGCCGTCGCTTCATGTAAAATACTGGTATTCAGCTGCATCCGGTTAGACTGGAAGCCGATCTCAACATTGTTGGGGAAAAGCTAGGCCGATGATGATGAGTTTTCGCGTAGACCTTAAAGTTTTTCAATCTCATCTATATCAAAAATATTATATTCTACAAAATTCTAAACTTTTTATTTACGTCGAATGCTAAATCATTTTTCGGTAGGTAGGTAGGCGCAAGTACCTAATTATTGTAACAACGTTTTCAGTTAGAATTTTAATTACTATGTCATCGGCCGCGGCCAGTCGCTGACGATTTTGGCTTAGTTGTTACATGATAATTATACAGAAGGTTAGTTCCATAAACGAACAAGAAAGAGGGTAGACCGATTTGTCTGCTCATAAACACCCACCCGCAATAACTTCAGTTTATCCGTGATCATGGTGCTTGCAACAGCGCCGAAATATCGGGAACTCATAGAAAACAGTAAACATGGTAAATATCCCGTTTCTAGTGTAAATGATACTGCACCACATTGCTTCACTAAAACCCTCACTAAGGATCCCAGCAGAATTGATCATTGTAAAAAGCTGTAACATAGTTGTAGGGGTCTAGTTTTTCTGAACGTTACTTATCAAGTGGTAACAGTTTCTGTAAATTGCCTAAAATGTTATAAATTGTGCTGTAAACACTAATTGCTTAATTAGTTCTGTTAATAGCTAGCTTTGTAGATGACGTTTTAGTTAATTAAATTGTAAAGCTATAATATTTTGGGAGCGCTTCACTAGATATATCTGTTTGTGATTAATTTCATATTGATTTTCAAAAGGTTAATTGGTAGATTGGAAATATGATTGAGATTAAGCCTAAATAACACAAAAATAGGCCATTTTCGTAATATTAAAACACTAGCACTTCGCCCTCGACTTCGTCCGCTAAAATTGTAATAGCTCGGCTAATATACATGATGAAAATATAATCTATAGCTTGTAGCACCCACGATGAATGTAACTTTCTACCATTGAAAACATTTTTAGAATTGGATCATTAAATCCGAGGGTTACCCCCTACATAACTCAAACTCAAACTCAAAGCATTTATTTCAATTAGACACTTTTGAATTATAGGCACTTTTGAATGTCAAAAAACAAAGAAGGCGAAGCTACAGTCACAAGGCATAATAACTTGTGAAAGTACTGTAGTTGCTCATTCCCAAGGCGTAGAGCTCTATGGAGAAGAATGGGCATGAAACTTCATGGAAAAACAAAGAAGGCGAAGCTACAGTCACAGACACAAGGCATAATAACTTGTGAAAGTACTGTAGTTGCCCATTCCAAAGCGTGGGTCTCTATGGAGAAGAATGGGCAAGAAACTCCATGGACACTCTTTTCAATCCTACAAACAATTTCACGCAAACAAACAAATACCTCTTCATAATATTAAGTATAGATTTATCAGAGGTCTCGCTTTCAAAGAGTTTCTTTTTTCTACATCAACGACAGGATTGAATTTTTCGGTCGATTATGTCAATATCTACGTATATACAGGGTGTTTGGTTAAACGTGGGCAATACTTTAAGGGAGTGAAGTACTCATAAATATGAGCAACTCTTACTATGGGGCCGCTGCTTAACCTTGGAAATCGACCCCGAGTTGCTGTGGCCCCTAACTTACATAATCATTTCTATAATTTCCCCAATTGCTTGCTATTAATAAAATCTTGTTCTACATAAAAACAAGTTGTATGCCAGCTGTTATTAAAATCAGCTACTTTCGAGGGTAGATAAACATCTAAATCCGTGTATATTTTGATTTATTTTGATTATTGCGTCTGGCACGATACCCTACGATTAACTCACACGCAATTCGAAGGATTAATCAATTTATTAATATAAAATGTAACATGTTTTTTTCTTTTTTGGCAACATTACTTTAATGCCAAAAGGCTTAGCGTCAGATTTACGGCCATTTGTGTGGTTCGATTTTAACACCCAAAATAGCTTAGCTTCTGAAAATAACTGGGCTTATGTAATCTACTTACGAAATTATTTAGAACTTTATGGTGGCTATACACTCGCCGACACACTCCGAGACAGGGCGAGTGCGAGAGAGTACTAGCTCTCGATTAGCCTGCTCGCTTGCTTCCCGTGTCTGAAGATCTGTTAATAAATGATTTGATTTGATTTTAGATAGAGAGAGGAGGAGGACTAGGTAGGTGGGAGGTAGTTGTTTCCTTTAGAGTTTTTTCTAATGAACACTAGTGTTCACTAGTTCACTCCTTCGCACAGAGGGGAGCCCTGTGGCCCAGTAGTGGAAACGTAATTGGCTGATTATGCTGTTCTGTAGTAATTGCAAAAAGATTGCAAAAAGTCTGACAACCAGTCTAACCAAGGGGTATCGTATTACCCAGTACTAATTGGGTTGTGGAGGTTAGATAGGCAGTCGCTCCATGTAAAATACTGGTATTTAGCTGCATCCGGTTAGACTGGAAGCCGACCCCAATATAGTTGGGAAAAGGCTAGGCAGATGATGCTTTAAAAAAAATCCAACAAAGTGAAAATTGAATATAAATTATTTGAATTCTGAGGTAGACCGCGACGAAGGTGATGTGACAATCTGATCTTGTTTGTGGCGCAAACATGGCCAGAGATCGCACAAGAAAGAGAGGTTTGGAAAGAGAAAGGAGAGGTCTTTGCCCAGCAGTGCGATACTTGAAAGGCAAAATAACAAAAAAAAAAAAAATAATGTAGGTACCTAAATTATTTGTTGAACAACAAAGCCAACCCGAATTAACTACTACACATATTCGAAAATCATTCGTCTGGTGCCGGTAGGTATGCCGAACGGTGTCGTTCGGCATATTTTGAGTAAAACCGATCTTTTTCCTGAACATACATATATGTACCTATGTACATTGAATTCAACCTTGCCGCCGGCTGTCCCTAATCATGCTGACTCGACAGTGTTTAGCACCCCGTGCAGATTGATTGTAATCTATACGAACCTCGATTTGCGTAAAATATTTTCTCACAGGCTGATAACGCACAAATCAATATTATATCAGACACACACACACATCTATATAGTTATAGGTAAGGTACATACAATCCCCTCATTTTTCCTTGATATTTTTCTTCATAAAATCCATAGACACGCGTCTATCTTACGCGTTGAGCTATCGGCCACACATTCCGTCATCCATGTGACGTATTCATCCGTTTTTTATTTATATTTTTTTCCTGGCAACATAATATAAAAAACTGTTGTGTAGTAGGTACTTTTACGCATGGCTGAACGTGAAAAGAATAATTATAGTGAAGAGTGGAGGAATAAATCCTTTTTTCAGGAAAAAATGTGGGTATTATTTTATCCAAGTGCCAAGGGGTATCATTTTGTATTTTCGAATAAGAATGTTTGTTGACCTTATTCATGAGGTTCTTCAGAAAGGTCAGGACTGCGTCGTACTCACAACCCTGCGTGTATGACCGAATGTATGAACGTGGTCGAGGCGAAAGGATTATGTCAGGATCGTAGCAGGTGGCGTTATGTAGTTCCTGCCCACCCCTACGGGAAAAAGGCGTGAGTTCATGACCAGCATACGGGCGAAGCCGAAGTCAAAAGCTGTCTTTACTAATATGCTATAAGAGACGATATAAGCTGAAGAGTTTGTTTGATTAAACGCGTTAATCTCGAACTACTAGTTCGAATTGAAAAATTATTTTAGTGTTAGAAACTTGGAAAGCCCATTTATCGAGGAAGACTATAGGCTATATAACATTATGCTACAACCAATAAAAACGGAGCATCAAAGAAAAATGTTGCAATAACGGGGAAAATAGTACTTTATAAAATAATTTCACGAGGACTATGGTCGCAGGCAACAGCTAGCGTATATTATGATACTGAAACTGTTAGCCTGTGTCATCCCACTGCTGGGCAAAGGCCTCTCTCCATAACTTCCAAATTCTTCGATCCAGGGCCAATGTAGACCACTGGTCATTAGTTTTGTCCAGCTCGACCCGCCATCTCCTGCGAGGTTTACCGCGTCGGCTGTGTCAGGGCTCCACATCATGGTTATTTTGGCCCACAGCTCGTCGGCCATGCGGCAGACATGACCAGCCCAGTCCCACTTTAGATTAGCGGCATTTTGAGCAACGTCAGTAATTTGTGTTTTGGAGCGCAGTGTGGTGTTCCGTACATAGTCGGTAAGTTTGACGCATAGTGACAAACAACACAACGAACATACACAACAACACAACAACAACAACCAACAACAAGAACAAGAACAATCTAAAATATTTATCTGAAAATAAAGTGAATCCAATAAATTGCTCGTCACTTTGGCCCATTTCATTACATTCCCGATTTCCACCCAAAATAAAAACAAAACACGACAGTAAACTACATAAAATCCCGTGTTCCACCTATTTACACATAACCTTTTTTGTTTCGTCGTAAAAAAGAAATCCGAGCACAGCCGATCCGTCAATCGGGTAAAATGACGAATTTGTTAAAACGTTCCAATATATTGCAGATGGGTTTTATACATGGCCTAAGTTAGTCTAGACTTCTGTTCAATATATATTAAGCTTTTAGTCTTTGTTCAGGATTTCGAGCTAAAATTTTTTACGAACAATGAAATTAAAACACATCGTCATCATCATTTCAGCCGAAAGATGTCCACTGCTGGACATAAGCCTCCCCCAAGTGTCGCCACATTGACCGGTCCCGTGCGATTCGCATCCAGCGGATCCCTGCAATCCTTTTGTCATCACTTTAAAGAAGGCGAATACTGAAATGACACGTCATAGAGAAAATGGAAGAAGAAGAAATGCACTGATAAGCTTTCACGGTTTACAACTAAACTTATACTGTCACTTACGGGATATCTTCCGTGATTGTTCATTATTTTGTGCTCCCGACAATCCACCCGCATTCTCCAGTCAACCCGCGATCATAGCGCTTGCAACAGCGCCGAAATATCGGGAGCTGAAAATAATGAACAATCACGGAAGATATCCCGTAAGTGACAGTATAAGTTTAAGAAGCAATGCTTCGTCGACCCCAAATAAATCGGGATAAAGAAAGGAAGATGATGCTGATGATGATTTCTTTGTTCAAACATCAGCCTAGACTTTTTCAGTCTAGACTTTTCCCAACTATTTTGGGATTGGTTTCCAGTCTAACTGGATGCAGCTAAATACCAGTACTTTCACATGGAGCGATTACCTATCTGACCTCCCAATTCAGTAACTAGGTAATACAATCCCCTTGATAAGGCTGGTTGACAGACTTTCGGGCCACTAAACCACGAAAAAACAATTATTTCAGCTCATCAAAGACCATTGTTGGACATAGGCCTTTTCCAAACTGTGCCAAAATGCCCTTTTCTCCGTTTTCCGCATTCAGTCTAACCCAGCCATCATGTCAAATTCAATTCACCCTGAAATATCTCCAATCAGACGTATTTTCCCTATACGGAACCATTCATATACAGGATGTAAGGGACAGCCCTCCACAAACTGATGGGGTGAATTCAGTATATCACACTAAGATGACCGGTACAAGAAATTATTTCAGGAATGTTATGGGAATCCAATAAATTTGATTTGTTTTATTTCCTCATACGCAATTTATCGTTGCCGTGGCAAAACGCACGTAGCGAACGGCAACCGCGACGACGAGTTCGATGAAGTCTGTAGCTAGGCAGGAAGTGGACAGCTGATTTCACGCGTCGTTCGTTAGTATTTCAACATCCATTATTGGATTTTTGATTTTAACCGTCTTATTTACATAAATGGAATGCTGCGTACAGGGAATGTAATTTTACGTTGAAATAAAGGAACAGAAGGTAAAAAAAAAAAAAAAAAATTCCGGAGAAAAATTCCGATGGAATATGATTCAAAATAAGGAGCTGAAGACACCCTGTCAGTTTGTGGAGGGCTGTCCCTTACACCCTGAACAGGATGGAATCTTTCAGCTGGGGCAGTAAGAAAAACTAGCTTAATCGTTGCAGCTACACGAAAATGGTCTTAGGAGGCGATCCATAACTTATTGTGAAATTTTGATCATAATATACATTACATATCGTTTACTTGATCATTTGTGTTTTATTTTATAATAACTGTTGCTCGCGGCCTTCGTTCGCGTGAAATTATAAAAAAAAATATTACCCTTTTTGAATCGTATTTTGAAACCAATTTCAAGTTTTATTTTTTTTGCACGGAACCCTATTTCTTATTCTATAATAAACGTACCTTATAACATCAGCTATCTGCCAAAAAAGTTCCGTCAAAGTCGGTCCAGCCCTTTCGGAGATTAGCCGGAACAAACAGACAGACGACAAAAACTTAAAAAAATGTGTTTTTGTTATAAGTGCTGTATATATTTTCATATGCATTCAGTCAACGGTTAAGGTACCCCTTAATGCCTCGCTGAAAGTTTCCATCCTGTATACATATACTGGGTGTTTTTTTAAACATGGGCAATACTTTAGGGGCGTGTAGTACTCATGAAAATAAGCAACTTTTACTATGGGACCGGCCATGAAATCCGGAAAAAAAAATATCAGCTGCTCCACACATTATTGGTCGCGTAACTCGAAAAAATGCAGGCAACTGCAGATTTTTAAAATCATATTTCATAGTGAGCCCCATAGTAAGAGTTGCTCATACTTATGAGTACTTCACTCCCTTAAAGTATTGCCCACGTTTAAACAAACAGCCTGTAGACTGGAACCCAAACTACATTTAGATACGTACCTATAACAATTCAAACAAAAGCATTCCAAATTAGAGAGCCCGCGGCATGCCCGGGGGTAATTACCCGTATTGAAATTCCTAATTCCTAAATTCAGCATTTATGTCAGTCCCACATTGACCAAAATGTTAATATTGTGATCATTATCTAACGAATGCTTTGGGCTAAATATATTTACATAACATTAATTTATGTGATGCTTTTTCAGGCCAGCAGAATTTAAATTGGTATTTATACTAGTCTTAGAGACCAAAAGCGAAATAGAAAGTTATGTTTCTTACAATTCTTCTTTAATCAACAACTAGCACATAAGTAAATAATAAGTACATCAGAATTATACAAGGTGTAAGCAGACTCTTCACATAGCCGTCAACCAAGCATTCTGTACATCAAACTAAGTAAGTTTACGCAAAAATTATTGCTGGGAATCGACTTTTTTTTTTGGAATCTCACATTAAAAACATGTATTTAAAAAAAAAAACTTTTGAAAATGTTGGAACTTTGACCCCCAATATCTCCGTAACTAGTAGGTTCCCAGGTATGGTCTAGAACAAAAAAAATATCGCAAAGACGGGGAGAACAAGTGCCTTTCAGTTAAGTTAAGAGTCTATTTACACCCTATATAACACAACCCGAACCAAAATTATTATCTGTCCTTGGCACCTGTCAGTTGCCAACCTGAAAGTCAAAGAGAACCAAAAAGCATAGAGCATCATCCAAAGAGGCCGTGTACAACACGCCATGCCTTTTATACCCTTCTACTCGAACCGGGTAGGTTCAAAAGTGAATTATTTAAGACTAGAATATTTTCGAATTTGATGTCTGACAGGGAAGAATGGAAGAAGAAAGGGTTGCGCCGACCCCAAATAGAATGGGACAAGGGCAGGGAGATGATGATTTGAACTAGAATGTTTTTACATGTGGACTGCCTCATTAGTCCAGTGGTCACATAAACATTACATTCTGTTACTTAAATTAAGTAATTTTATAAACTAAACTACATGCATACAATATAATATACGTAATACATCATCATCATCATCTGCCTAGCCTTTTCCCAAATACATTGGGGTCGACTTCCAGTCTAACCGGATGCAGCTGAATACCAGTATTTTACATGGAGCGACTGCCTCTCTGACCTCCACAACCCAGTAAGTACCTACTGGGTAATACGATACCCAATATACGTAATACATATAGTACATATTTATTTATTTATTTATTATTATTATTTATTTATTTATTATTATCAACTTACACACTATCTTTACAGGATGACCCCAATACAATAGTGGTTTGACCCCATTACATGTCTAATTGTACACACAAAATAAAATCAACTTACGGCTAATACTTAAAAATCTAACAACAAAAATCTAAACTCAGAATATTAATATTTAAATATAACTAACACAATTCAACAACACTCTTGCGAATTCACTCAGATTGCACGAAAATATGTCAATTCTCTCATGAACTTTGTTTAGTACGCATATTGTGCGGGTGAGAGGTGTTTTTGACAGCAGATTGGTTTTGGCAGCAGGCACGGCCAGCAGTGGCGGTCGCCGCCGCCTCCACACATACCGGTCTGGCACGCACAGCTTCAGGTGACGCAGCACACCCGGGTTATGAGCTACTCCACGCAAGAGCTTTAGAGCATAAGCCGCAAGCGTAAATTCCCGGCGCACTCTGAGTTCGTTGTACCCCACCATACCCAGAACAAACAGTGTAGGATACATCAGCGGGTAAAATGGGTACACCCCATGAAGTTTAAAATACAAGTGTCTTGTAAAGAAGGGCGGCGAAAATGGACCCAAGGAATCTAAAAATTAACGAAGCTCCATGCAAGTGTAAATATAATATAATTATAATCACAATTATATAAGATATTTATTTAAAAAATATTGAATTTTTAGGACACGGGAATCAAAAGTTATAAATATTTTAATTTACTCAAAATTAAGTTATCGTGCAATTACAAAACGCATCATCTTTTCCGATTACGTTCCAATCCAATGACATGTGTTTTTTCTCAAGGGTTTTCTTACTATAAATACTTACTTTTATTACTTAAACAAATCACTTTCTCTTCGTTTTTATTCATTCTATAATGTACAATATTTATAAACAACATGTAAACTTGATATTAAAACGCCAATTAACAAGGCAAAATCATGTAATAAAAATGAAACTATGGTGATTTCGTAGTATATGTTATAAAGGAACGTTATCAATGGTGATTGATTGAGTCCCGTCACTACTGTCACTGTAAGATCTGTGATGATCTATTCCAGTGTTTTTCAACGGTTAATGAACGTGATCGCGACCCCCCTAAGGGGTCGCGACCCGCACGTTCATTAACCAATTTCTCCCATCGTGGATTCGTTTTCTTCATCTGCTCTTTCAGTCTAGCAATAAATTCCGTGATTATTCATTATTTTGTGCTCCCGATATTTCGACGCTGTTGCAATGAACAATCACGGAATATACCCCGTAAGTGACAGTATAAGTTAAGTTGTAAACCGTGAAAGCCTAAAACAGTGTTTTAATAAATCCCCTGTTCGCACCACTCATAGCTTTTGCTCTGTCACTACAAATAGCAATGCATTTCTTTACCAAATTGATATTCATATCTTGCGTAGCTTCAAGGAACATGTTAAGCATGCATTGAACTGTAGTATTGGTGGGAAGTGCTCACAAAAGAGTATTTCTTCCATTAATTTTTCATTACATTTAAAACGCACAAAAGCTACAAACTGCGCACAGCCCGCAATATCCGTAAATTAATCAAATTGCAAGGACACAAAAGTTACTTTCTTTTATTTTTTTCTACATAAATATCACTTATCCTGCGTTGAATGGTATTGTCAGAGAGGGGTATACTTTTGAGCTTTTCGACCTCTTGTTTGCCAAACATAATCAAAGTGTGAGATTTTTCTGCTTGTCGCGACGGCATCTGTCTTGTTTATACGTATGCACGAATAAACTGTGAATACACGAAAAAACGCGAAGGGTCCGAGGTCGCGAAATATTTTTTCTTACTATGGGGGTCGTGTCATGAAAAGGTTGAAAAACACTTCTATTCCATCGTTCGATACGTTTGTATTTTTGCGTGAGATTTTATGTTTATCATTGCGATTTTGTGGATTCTCGATGAATTGGCCTTTACATCTTGAACTGACGATAGTGCACCCTGACTTGGACTACCGCATTCTTCTTTGGACAACAAGTTGCTTTTGATTTGGACTTTGATTTTAACCATTGTCATGCGTTGCGTTAATTGCCATTAATACGACTTGCGCGCTTACGGAGGCATCGTCACTCTGATGAAGGTGCTCAAGGTGCTCAATGGATCAAGTCCCGCCTGGTTAGTATGATAATGGGCTTATGATGAACACTATTTATATTTTTTTCTGTTATTTTGTGTTTTTTAAATACTTTTTACTGGTACCTATTGTTTCAGTTAACACCTAATGATGAAGTGTGTGTACCATGCTATTTGAGAGCGCTCAGAGGAGTTCCCCTAATGTTGTACCCACAACAAGTACAGAGGAAAGTCCACACCCTGTACCTTCTGAACAGAGAGCAAATTGTGGATAGTGCTTACAGAAGTTCTGCTGATTTTGCACACTCCCCAAGTTCAGTAGAAATACATCCTGTCCCTATTACCTATCCTATATTTCATGGCAACCACCCATTTATTTTACGTGCCAGAATTAAATCTATGCACATAGGAAGCAAGTCCTATTAAACGTATATCGTAGTAGATAGAAGGCTACAGGGGCGAAGTGGTGTATTAGGCTATTGTTGTCACTGTCCTGTTGGGACACGGAAAGCGGGTTGTTGCTCTCATGTTATGAGCATATTATGGTATATGGGGTCTGCCAGACGCCAGAACTATATCGCTGCACCAGTTTCCTTTTTAGATAATATATTTTTCTATAACACTGTTGAAAAATATAAAAAAAACATGTAAAAAAACCAATAAACGACAAACCCTGCCTTTCAATAGCTGTACTCGTACATACATAGCTAGTGAGCTCTGGCTGTTATAATTTATGTAAAAGTATATCTTCATTCAGCGTAGTAAGAATCGTTCTACTTGACTATAATTCGCTTATAGATCCAAGTCGTAACAACATAGTTTTAATAGTGATTGAACTAATTACTAGGTTAGTAATCAGTATAGTCTCTAGACGCAGTCTGGCAGTTTTATGATTCATCAATTAGGTACAGGCAAAAAATTCGGGTTTTGGCTTAAGACAAGTAAATAATAAGTACATCAGAATAATATAACATGACCCGAACCAAAATTATTACCTCCCCTGGCACCTGTCAGTTGCCTACTACCAAAAACCAAAGAGAACCAAAAAGCACAGAGCATCATCCAAAGAGGCCGTGTACAACGCGCCATGCCTTTTATACCCTTTTACTCGGACCGGGTAGGTTGGAAAGGGAATTATCTAAGAGTAGTTTATTCGAATCTTCCTTTATGATTCATCCTAAACATTATTTTTTTTTATTCATTTTAAATAAATAAGCAGACATTCACAGTTAAAAACCTTAACCGTAAGATTTTTAGGTTATCTTGTATAAAGACGTATATCTCTTTTCTCCCAACTTGTTCGTCTTACTTTCCATTTGCTTTTTTGTTAGTCTTTAGTCGTTTTACAAGTATGTATAAGTTGCCATAATGAATGCAACCTCTAAGACTGGGTCCCAAAATACATGGACTTTCGCCAGCCTTCTTTGTTCTGTACTCGCTCCAGCATGACATTGTATTTCGCTTCATGAGGAGCCCAAATCACCGCACTGTGTTCTAAGTGACTCCTTACCAAAGCGTCATACAGCACCCTAAGCGTGGTGAAGTTTGTGAATCCCTGCGACTGTCTCAGCACGAAACCCAGGTTTCTGTACGCCTTCTTGCAAATCTTAACTATATGATCCCGGAAAGTTAAATCCGGGGTAAGCAGTACATACCTAATAAAATCCTATACAAGGTGTAACATAATAAACGCAAGACCCCCGTGTGGTCTCTCGCACCATGAAACTAAACATCTTTTGTTCTACGAGTTCTTGAAATTCGCAAAAAAAAAAAATACTTTCTATAGGAACGGACGCAATCAGCTGATCCACATGTATGGTTAAACTAAAAAAAAAGTTATGAATTTTCAAAAGTCATAGAAAAAGTTGTTCAGTTTCATGGTCTGAGACACCACACGAGAGGTCTTGCGTTTATTATGTTACACGTTGTATAATAAACAGACATACATAATTGATCATGATCATGATCCTATCTGACTAATCTGAGAAGAAACAGACACCAGACAATGTTTTGGGCAGACCATGTGAGGATCATGCAGGTTCTCGTCTGAGATGGTCTTATGAAAAACACAGATTAAAGTGGACCTGTCCACTTAGTGCAAGCATGTGGCACTAAACGTGTTGTGTAGCTCAACTACCTGCTGTTAGGTACACCTCTGTCTATCTCTTCGGGGATTACAGGCGTGATGTTAAGATAACATTATATACGTGCTGCTGGTTTAGGCTAGTTGAATATAAACGTAGAGTTTAAGCTGGAATGTTTTTATATGTTGTAATGTTATTTTATGGATTTATACTTAAGTGTATGTTTTAGTAGAATGTGTTATTTTGAGTTCAGACTGAGAAAATGGGTCTTAATGTATAGGGGTGTTACATAAATTAAATAAGGGAATTTAGAATTTGTTTTACAGTGACGACATATAAAAGGATGCCGAGTTCCTTCTGTTCACAAAATGTCTCCTTATAGGGTTTAACAAAGTAGATTTGAGTGGCATTACCGGGAGGGGACGACCTAACAGAATATACACTGACCTCATTCGTGATGTTCTTTAGAAAGGTCAGATGCCTAGTACCCGCAACCAGCGTGCTTGTAAGACCAGATGTACGAATGTGGATAAGGCTGTAGGAGTATGTCACTACATACCCACATACATATCGTAGCAGGTTCTATAGTTTTAGCCACTCTTTGGCAAAAGAATGATTGTCTAGGTCATCTAGCGTAAGAAAGAAAGAAAGAAAATTCATTTATTTGGCTCATGCCACAAGTGCACAAAGTATACACCGTGACTTTTTAGTCGTCTTACAACGGCAGCCCACTTCATGTATCTAATGACTACTAAACATTCATACAAAAAAATGGTTTAAATGAGGTTTTAATAATTTAAAAATAAAAATATTATTCAGTATTATGACGCATGACGTAGATAAAAAACCCTGTTGCGAGCGATGATCTACTGGAGTCGAGCGCTGGGTAGGTACGTTCTCCCGTTTGACACGTAAACATCATTTACAGGAAGTTCCATAATTTTATTCTAATGTATTATTTATTTTTCTTTGTTTCTATTACGGTAGGTAAAAAAAAATCGCGCCTAGAGCTATTTTATGTCGGGTACACTGAGTGGGCCACTTTTGTAAGGCGACTAAAAAGTCACGGCGTATAAAAAAAAACTTAAACCAAAACAAAACAATAAAATAATGAAACACTGTGTGCCTCACGGTTGCGCCAAGTAAATCCATAATATTACACAAAAAGTCATGCTCTGGACATCTAAAAAGGTAACACCTATTCAAGTTTTGAAGACCTATCTGAGCTAGCTTAGGCAGCAGTTTAGACAAATCTAGATTTGACATGTTCAAAGCTATGTCTCTGGTCTATAAAACATTAGTTTTAGTATATGCGAAACTTGAAACACGTGTCTAGGTATTTTTATGTGAAGAATCTATGTACAATATTTCAAAACTGTATCATAAAAAATCACAAAGTTATAGGCTTGTTCTGTTACCTGGTTGTCCGCACAAAAACGTGATCACTACGCGGCGTCGTCGTCTTGAGCTCATTGATAAAAATTTGGCAGTAGAAACCTAAATGATTGCGATAGGTACTTAGTGTCGCTCGGTGTCAAACTTGTAACTTTTTTTCAATATTTTTGGGACAAAATATAACATGGTTTAAAATTATTGGAATTGATTCAGTTACTTATTCTGAACAAACTATATTCAGGTTTCGCATGTCCTAAAAATAATGTTGTAGAATATCTCAGTAACAAACTCTCCACAAGCGAAGCGTTTAAAAGCGATTTGCTGCCTCAAAGACGAGAGCTTAGGTAAGTGACAACAAATGTGTACAAAGCGTTTTGTCAAAGAATGTCGTCTTCAAAGAAAACTATTTGGACGAGGACACTAATGAACTGCGGTTTAGTCTGTTTAGTGTCTTTATGACTTATTCAGTGTTTTGCTATTAAGGTTTAGTTTACACCTATACTTATATTATAAACACAAATTTTGTAGTTTGTATGCATGGCGTAATCTTCGGAACTACTGATCCGATTTCGAAAATTCTTTCACTAATGGGAAGCTACGTTGTCTCCGAGTGCCATAGACTATACAAGGTTGAAGGGACGTCCCTCCACAAACTGACAGGGTGCATTCAGCTCCTTATTTTGAATCATATTCCACCGGAATTTTTGTCCGGTTTTTTTTTTTTTTTTCATTTACTGTTCCTTTATTTCAATGTAAAATTACGTACCCTGTACGCAGCACTCCATTTATGTAAATTATATGGCTAAAATCAAAAATCCAACAATGGATGTTGAAATGGAGGGGTTCGCATCGGCGTCGGGAGAACGATGAAGTACCTGGGACTCGTCCTCGACAGCCGGTGGAACTTCAAGGAGCATTTCCTGCGTTTGGCCCCAAAGCTGAACCGGGCAGCAGCCGCCCTCAGGCGACTCCTGCCCAATCTCAGCGGGCCAAACGCCTCCTGCCGGAGGCTGTACGCCGGTGTCGTGCGGTCCATGGCCCTCTACGGGGCCCCCGTGTGGGCCCTGAGCATTCGGACGCGACCACTGAAGCTGGTCGCATGCCAGAGGGTCATGGCTATCCGGATGATCCGAGGATACCGTACGATCGCTGGCGAATCGGCCAACCTCCTTGCCGGATTGCTGCCCTGGGATCTGGAGGCGACTGCCCTCCAGCGCCTCTATGAGTGGCGCGTGGAGGCGCAGCGCCGGGGCGAATCCCTGCTACCTCGACAAGTCGAGGCGCGGCGGGAAGAGCTCCGGCGCGATCTCAGGGCAGTATGGAGGGAACGACTGTCGCAACCGAGGTCCGGGCACGCCGCAATCGCGGCGGTAAGACCCCTCTTTGAGGAGTGGCTGGATAGGCGTCACGGCGTCCTGACCTACCGCGTGACGCAGGTCCTCACCGGACACGGAAGTTTCGGGAGGTACCTGTGTCATATGGGGAAGGAGGAAACGCCTGGGTGTCACCACTGCGAGGACCGCCCGGAGGACACGGTGGAGCATACGGTGCAGGACTGCTCCGCTTGGGCAGAGCACCGCCGTGTCCTCACGGCGGCGATAGGCGGAGCCCTCTCGCGCCCGGCATTGGTCGAGGCCATGCTGCGGGGCGAGACGGAGTGGGAAGCGGTCGCCTCCTTCTGCGAAGCAGTCATGCTCGCGAAGGAGGAGGCGGGCCGCGTGAGGGAGAGGACAGCGTCCTCCCTCCACACCAGCCGCAGTGGTAGACGCCCACGGCGCCGGACGTCGGCAGACGATCTCCGGCCACCGTAGGCGCGGGCATGCGGGCGGCGAGTAATGGGCGACTCGCTGTCCGACCATGGACCATGCCCGGGTCGACGGCGCGTTGTGTTCCACGCGCGCCTCAAAGAGTGTCAGCATAATGACGGGGCCCCCCTCTAGAGGGCCAAAGCCTGCCGGGGTCGCGGGACTCATAGAATTACCGTGACCCTGGAACATAAAGGGCTACTGAAGGACACCGTGGATTTTAGTCAGTACAAGTCTGACAGTCCCTCCCGCTCTGCCCTGGGTGGGAGGACTCATTTGATGATTTTACCACGTTAAAAAAAAAAAAAAAAAAAAAAAAAATGGATGTTGAAATACTCTAACGAACGACGCGTGAAATCAGCTGTTCACTTCCTGCCTAGCTACAGAGTTCATGGAACTCGTCGTTGCACTTGTCGTTCGCTACTTACGTTTTGCCACGGTAACGATACATTGCGTATGAGGAAATAAAACAAATCAAATTTATTGGATTCCCATAAATTATAACATTCCCGAAATAAATTCTTGTACCGGTCATCTTAGTATGATATACTGAATTCACCCCATCAGTTTGTGGGAGCCTGTCTCTTACACCCTGTATTTAATTTACTAAATAAAAAAAAATAAAAAATTAATATTAAATTTCTTTCTTTATGTTCCTGCAGGATAATTTGCGGCCATAATGCGAGCAAAGCTGCGGGCTAAAGATAGTTACTTATATAGCCAAAACAACTTCCTAGGATCACTAAAAGCTACATTACGTAACTAACTACTTCTAACATGGTGCTTAAACTACTTAGACACTTATATTGTCTGTTTAGGGATCCTCAAATAGTTGTTCAGAGCCTAAAGACGTTACTAAACCCATTAGAGGTCACCAAACAGCGTAACTTTGAAGATAAAAGGTATTTAAAGTAAAACGAAACTTGCAGGTGTCTTATTTGGACAATTTTGATCGTGTTTACCTTTATGCTAGGATGTAATTGCAAGTTGTAATCGGTACTTTCTAATTCGGTGCGTGTTAATGCCATTTATATAAATATGTAGCGGCACTACAAATACTACTACAGCAACATAGAACAAAAAGTACTACAGTGCCATCTATGACACAGATTATGAGCTAAACTGCGAAATACGCCTAAATGCTACATCGCGCAAGTAAATTTATTCGCGACTTAAGACTATAGAGGGTGTAAACAGACCCTTCACATAGCCGTCCACCAAGCATTTTGTACATCAAACAAAGTTACTTTACGCAAAAATTATTGCTGGGAATCGGCTTTTTTTTTGGGGTAAAAAATCACGTTTTACGGTAGGACTCGATGGAAAGCACTCAAAACATTGTGCTGATGGATGGATTGAATAGTATGGGGGTCGTGGAGGTGTGTAAAAATCTTACATTAAAAACATGTGTTTATAAAAAAAACTTGTGAAAAAAATGGAACTTTGACCCCAATGTCTCCGTAACTAGAGGGTTCCCAGGTATGGTCTTAAACAAAAAAATGATCGCAAAGACGGCGAGAACAAGTGCCTTTCGGCTATGTTAAGGGTCTATATACACCCTTTATAGAAGATCCCGACAGCAACTGTCGGGCAGTAGCCCACCAGACATACCACCTGTCTGGTCCAAGGATCCCCCCTTTTCTATGGGGGATAAAGAACTTTACACCCTGTGTATGAAATGCTGTCCCCTGGGTGGAGCCTGGCCTTACACTCAAGGCGGGCCACAGGACCGTTCCGTCACCGACCAAAATCGTGGTGTGCCATGCACGACGTAGCGTACCGTCACCGGCAAAATATCTTCGCTAACAATTGACGACGCTCCGTGCATGGCACGCGACTGTGACGAAACGGTCCAGCGGGCGTAGTCTTATACTTTTCAATACAAATAATATAGGGTCCATCGCGTATGATGACCGTTCTAAACAGGTGTGAAACGCTGTTGATACGTTCTAGTGGTCATAGTAGTCCTTGTCATGTTTCTCCTCCGTGCCTGATTCCCCGTTCATAGCACCGTCATGGTATGGGACGTTCTATTGGGCATACTCCTTTAAACTCCAAAATTTTCCTTCTTTCTTTATCGTGTGGTTAGTGCCTAACCTGGTGTCAGAGTTATATGCCGCCCATGGGCCTCTGACTTGGCTTTACATGTCGTCGAGAAATATCTCTCAGGCATGCTGGTTTCCTCACAATGTTTTCCTTCACCGAAGCAAGTGATAATTATACAATACGCACATGTATACGAAAATCCGAGGTGCGTGTCTTGGGTTCGAACTCGAGACCTATGACTTGTCAGTCCGACCGTCACACCACTAGACTATCACTGCTTATCAAAATCTTCCTCCCGACAATTGACAAGACATTTGACATCAAATTAATTTTGAACAAGCTTTCCGAAATCTAATTAATTCTAACCCCTAAGCACACAATAGACTTCCTTATTAATTATTAACCACCTAACGCTTACCTAATACCATATGCAATCAATAACAAACTAATAATAGGTAAGCATGCATTATAGTAATTAGATTAGTCGTCACGACATTATGTAGGGTGTAAACATACCCTTCACATAGCCGTCAACCAAGCATTCTGTACATCAAACTAAGTAACTTTACCCAAAAATTACTGCTGGGAATCGACTTTTTTTTTGGGGTGGGCAATCACGTTTTAAGGTAGGAGTCGATGGAAAGCACTCAAAGCATTGTGCTGATGGATAGATTTAATAGTACGGGGGTCGTCTTACATTAAAAACATGTATTTAAATAAAAACTTGTGAAAAAGTTGGAACTTTGACCCCCAATATCTCCGTAACTAGAAGGTTCCCAGGTATGGTCTAGAACAAAAAAATGATCGCAAAGACGGGGACAACAAGTGCCTTTCGGTATGTTAAGGGTGTATTTACACCCTTTAGATTGTCACGTGTTTTGTTTCCTGAAGGGGGCTGTGGCTAAATAATGAAAACCACACAATTCCGTCAGGTTAAGTTACGCTTGCCGAGGTCAGCCTGTGGATGGGTGACCATCATTACATATCGAGAACCTTCGTGCTTCGGAAAGCACGTTAAGCCGTTGGTCCCGGTAGTCATTTGTAGAACTTTGACAGTCGTTACAGGTAGTCAGTAGCCCGAAAGTTTGATAACCAGTCTTACCAAGGGGTATCGTATTGCCCAGAGCTAACTGGGTTGTGTAGGTCAGATAGACAGTCGCACCATGTAAAATACTGGTACTCAGCTACATCCGGTTTATAATTTATACATATTTTTATACCAATCTTACTTGCTCTTTTATTATACTGCGAGTGCTGTGCACTTCTATAAATGACAAATTCACTATATCTAAAATAGTTTGTGATTTATATCTATGTATATTTTAGTGAGTGTGTGTGTTGTATGTGTGTTGAAGCCATTTAAATAAATAAATAATTTCATAATTTCCAATCGAATTTTGTTTATCATCCATCCGTATTTTTTTTAAATATATTTTTTATTTCTCTCATAGTGGTTGCTCCATTTCCTATATTAAGTAGCATTTGGGCATACCATATTGACCCAGTAAACCTCACAATAAACCCTGAAATCGTATTTTATGTGTGTGCCAAAGTTTATCGGTATCGTAAAATATACGGGGTGTTAAGATTTCAGATTTATTTGTTCTTTGTTTACGGAACTGATTCTGTTTTATAACCTTAAAAAGGTCGTTGCCCGAAATACCTGTAAGTCTTCAAGGCTTCAGTGACTAAAGAAAGAAAATACATTTGTCGTATATGTCAGGATTTATTTCGTAAGGCTCGTACATCAAGTGGGCAGACGATGGGTTTCGTGCTATGAAAACACACTGGGTGCGATACACTGTTCTAGCAAAACTAACGAATTACTTGAGATTACAATTTAACACAATAACACGGGGCACAATGAATCGGGTACAGTTCCAGGACGTTTCAACTCCACTGCGATCAGACGCTCAATGTCGTCCTCGCCTAAAGCTGCATCAGGGCTCTGTAGAAGCACACTGTGGTGTGGGTAGACTTTTCAGTAGGTCTCGTGATGTCACCACTGGCACGCTTGCGATTCATTTTATGTCCGTACCAATGACCGGATCCGACACATTTATTTTTATCTACAACTGGCTGTTGCCCGCGACCTTCACTCGCGTTAAATAATTATAAAAATATTACTTACTTTCCTATTCAAAACAATAAAGTTACCAACTTAAAAATAAAACTAAAAAATGGCGTCTAAAAATTCCTTCTTAACGCTTTCCTATTTATATCGGATTTTGTTAACAATTTCAAGGGTTTAATTTTTTTTTAAACTCTCTTTCTAAATTAAAAATAGCCTAAGTTACTCCTTATGAGATGAGCTGGAAGTAACAGACAGACAGACAAAAAATGAAAGTGAAATAATGGTCAAACGAGACCCGATCAATAAGAGAAAAAAAATAGTACACAAAGGTTGCTTATAGTCATCGACCTAACACGATCAAAAGACAGTTGCTTTTATCTCAATCTGACCATATAAGGCCAGAAACTCATTAATGATGTATCTTTCTATATTTTACGTTACACCAAAATTTCACGAGCCTTCAAAAAACGAGTCTTAAAAGCCCATAATCAGACTATGACGTCCCCATAGCTGAGTCAAAAGCCTCCTCTCGTTAAGAGGAAGTCGGCGGTAATCCACCACGGAGCCCAGAGCGGGTTGGCCATTTCATCCAAAACACTGTTGATTTAATCTTAGAGTCCGTAAATTCACTAGCGTCCGGAGCTCGGCACCAAAACATCTTATAGAACGGAGTCAGCCTACACGAGCGGAATGGAGCATTCGACGCGACGAAATGGAACATTGAAATATGACGTTCAATTTAAGATAGGGGTTTTTGCTCTATTTTTTTTAGATATAGAGGACATTTTATGGCGTTTCTCGCAAGTTTTCGATCTTTGCGAAGTTCTTTTTTATCAACCTGTGTTGTCTCACTGCTGGGCACAGATCTCCCTCATAACCTTCCACTTCTTCCTGTGCGTGGCAATGTCTGGGCAAACTTGTCATAACGGTATCGTTTTGTAGGCCCTTTTTTTTTTTTTAGTCCTTATTCGGCGACGATTTATTCATAAACTGGCGAGTGTAAAACTCGCGCGTGCAGGCGAGTTGGCACCTTCCGATTTTACATATTTTTTTGTCGTCAACTCGCGCGACCTTGAAAATCATGTAAAATAAATTGTATTTTATACGACTTGACTTTAAAATTAAACATGGAGGTAACATGAGAAGGTCAAAAGTAACGTAAAATGTTACAAAAGTAACATTCTGGCAACGCTGGATAGCACGCTTGGGTATCATGCGTCGCGTCGTCGGCCGCATTCCCCTCGCCTCATTCCGCCCCTCCAACATAGGCTTTAACGTATCCTGAAATCTAAATAGATAGTCGGTACTTAACCGAATCAGCCAGCGCAAGCAAAGCCGCGGGCAATAGCTGGTTATTTATAGTTTTTGGTTTCAATCCGTTTCTTTTTACTGTACTTTATAATGTGCGAGCGAGTTGACGACAAAAAAAATAGGTAAAATCGGAAGGTGTCAACTCGCGCGCGCGAGTTTCACACTCGCCAGTTGACGAAAAAGTCTCGGCGACGGCCGACAGCCGTCTTCTCGCATCCACTGCGTGACGACTCTGGCCCGTCCGTCTTGACGCATTCTGCATGAGAACTGCCTAAAGTACTTACCTAATTCTAATATGGTCATTGCTCGGCCAACTTGGTTATTCTGTGAGCTATGTCGCTTTTTTTCATTTTGATTGATTAACTTGATAACATATTGAATGAATCTGAATTCCATAAATATAAATGTAACTGTAGCCTTACAAAATAGTCTGGTTATGGTTATTTTTTTTGGACTGAAAGCTGGGTATTTTATGATTGTTATCCTATATTTAACGAGTGTTCCTCAAAGCGCAACTGTTTTTAAGCGCAACCAACTAAGCGCAACTAAGTTGATGATGTTTGTAATTTCTGAACGCAACTAATGGTTTCGCTTGGAGGAATAATTTAGTTACGCTTTGTGGAATACCCCATTAAGTACATATTTAATCACTGTAAATCCACACATAACAATTAGGCATACATTTTTTCTTTTTAGAATACAAAATCATTACTTTTCAAACGTCCAAATCACAGACAGGACTCAAATAAACTCATCATTGTCAAATGAGATTCGACGAAGGAAATTGCTCGATTTCACCAGTGACTTTTGGGACAGGAATATTTCGGATACCTGGGTCTGCTATTCAGGTTTACTTCAAACTCACTCAAATGAGCAAACACAATAGGGATGTTTCCTGTGTAAAAAAAATATGTTTCTATTTAGTCCGTCAGTTAGATTATCGAAAAATATTGGATACGTATTTTTTGTTTTATCAAATCAATAAAAATTGACGAAGATAAAACGCATCAAAGATGATGGGGCCTGTGACGTCACCTTTCGGTAAAAAGTCAGTACACTATACTCAGAAGTATGATGTCACACGAGTTTTCGACACACTGCATCGTCTTCATTTTTAGTTTTAAAAAATAAAAAATACGTGTCCAATATATTTTGGAAATCTATCTGACGGACTAATTAGATTTTTTCAGAAAACATCCCTATTCAAAAGCGAATTCATTTGTTTTCAAAATTTAAATCATAGCGGATTCTCAAGGAAACACCGTTTCGAATTTCGAAGTGTTAATTTAAAAATGCGTAGTGTAGCGTTCATTTGTTTTGTGACATAACATCACGCCTGTAATCCCCGAAGGGTAGGTAGAGGAGTAACCTACTAGTAGGTACTCACACATTTTGCCAGCTTTGTTAAAGTTAGATACATTTAGTAAGGTGCGAGCGTATTGTCATCAACCAGGCACACATACAGACTCCATCGCTGATACTGAGATATCCACAATAATACCTACAACCATTTTTGTTTAAGTAATAGCTTCAGCTTCAGCTTCAGCTTCAGATTTATAATTTAAAAAAAATAAAAATAATATATTATATTATATATATAAAGTATAGATTACAGATTACTACCACATAATAAGAAAAAACATATCATCAACAAGACACCTTTTAATTTAAAATTGCAAAGGGGGATGTAAAACAGCACCTTTTCATAAAGTTTACAGTTCAGGGAGGGGCCAGTCTAATTAAAAATAATTAAGAGTTTAATAACCAAGTACTTGAGCCGCTTTGCGAAGGAAATCGGACGTGACGTCACGACGTAGCTATCCATCATGAATGGAAACTTCCGGAAAAATGGTCGAGGTATATTTTTTATACGGGGCGTTTGAAAAATATGCGTTAAAGGCGCGTCGCCCACTGGTAGAGGTGGAGTCGTGACACGATCGAGTCGTGGTATCTATGTGGAGTTGACTTCCATCCCTTTTCTATACGTTGCAACGCACGAAACGAAATAATAAAATGACGTCACACTCTGGGGCACTTCCGCACAAAAAAAACAGCTGTTCCATACATTTTGACCTTGTAGGTAAACAGCTGTTTTTTGTGTCGTACCACCCTGTCTACCATGACACCACGTCTAAAAATCCCACTTACAAAAATCAATATCACATTTATTTATTAAAAAACGAGGAGCTCGTGGCTAAATAATAACAGGCGCTTGGCTGGACCTTACGGTTAAGCCGCGCTTGCCTAGGTTGTTCCATGGATGGGTGACCGCCCATTACGTACCACCAGTCTTAACAAGGGCTATCATATTACCTAGTACTAAATGAATTGTGGAGGTCAGATAGGCAGTCGCTCCATGTAAAATACATCCGGTAACACTGGAAGCCGACCCTAACATAGTTGGGAAAAGGCTACGCAGATGAGTTGGCTAGCGTATTGCTATCAACCAGTCATCAACATCGATCATCTAAAAGTTAAAGTTAAAAGGTCAGTGCTCTCGTAGATTTGCCAAGAGTGCGTTTAATCTCATTGGAGGTAAGCAGGGTAACTTAATTAGTGTCAGTCATCGAGAGTGCTTTTCATTTAATTACGACACCCAGAAGCAGCGTTTGAAGGTAGGTTATGTAAAGTCAGCCTTAATAAGCTTCTCCCTGTTGTTGTATGTTTGACTTCAGCGCCGAGTCGATCCTTGAAAATACAATGGCGCGCTTTTATTTTGGGGATTACTAAGGCTCCATATATATTTATACATTACTTGGACGTCCGGCGAGGAGCTCGTGGCTAAATAATAGCAGCCCCTCAGATCGATCTTTAGGTTAAGCCATGTTTGCCTAGGTTGGTCTATGGATGGGTGTAACCCATTACATACCGAGTTTCCTCCGTGCCTCGGAAAGCACGTTAAGCCGTTGGTCCCGGCTGTCATTTGTAGATCTTTGACAGTCGTTACAGGTAGTCAGTGGCCCGAAAGTCTGACAACCAGTCTTAGGGGGGTAATACCCAGTACGACCTGGGTTGTGGAGGTCAGATAGGCAGTCGCTCCATGTTAAATACTGGTATTCAGCTGCATCCGGTTAGACTGGAAGCCGACCCTAACAAAGTTGGGAAAAGGCTAGGCAGATAATGACTTGGACGTCCGGCGGCGAGATGGGCAGACGAAATTGTTGCCACATTGGGGGAATATCCTGGATGAGGCTGGCGCAAGAACGTAGAGTTTGGACAAGCAAAGAGAGGCCTGTACCCAGCTGTGGGTGAAGTCGGGCTGTGGATGATGATGAAGATGAAAGCTCCACTGTCTGTCTTTCCGTCCGTCCTGTCACAAGGCTGTGAACTGTCTTTTGAATCTCAAACATAATGCTGGGTACACATTGGTGTGACGTAACATGTAATGTAACACACGCTGAAACAAAGTCGCCTGTTGTTGGTTTACATTTCATGTTGCATTGCATAAGTCTGGACGGCTCATTCATGTTACATTTCACGTTACGTTACACCAATGTGTACCCGGCATTAGACACTTGAAATTTTCACAGAGGGTCTATTATCATGGCCGATTTACGGCAAATAAAGTTAAAAACATAAGGGGGATCCCAACAAGAAACGTTTTTTTTTTTGAGTTTTTTTTTACGGAACTCTTCGCGGGTTATTCCGACTCACACTAAGACGGTTTTTTTTTGTACCTACTATTTGTTTGATGTAAAGGATGATATGGCAAGAAAGGAGGTGTCTGATGAGATGACGAGTAATAGAGAAGTGTGGAAGAAGAAGACATGCTGCGCCGACCACAAATGAATTTTGATAAGAGAATGATAATAATGTCATAAAACAGAATAGAATAGAATAATTATTTATTTGCTCAGAATGTTGGTATTTATAATAAGGTGGTTACAATAATATTAGTGAATCCTTGTACATTTCACCATTTTGGCATGCAAACATTGATGTTCATCATTAAACAAACAAACGTTGCCACACAACTAAAATGTATCAGCTAGGAAATCCGATACGGAGTAGTAACATTTATTTAATAGAAGTTCAATTAGTTTCTTTTTGAACGTTGTTTTTGAACAGAGATTTCTATCACTGTTTTAAGCTTTCACGGTTTACAACTAAACTAAAGCTGTATACAGAAAGAAAGCTGGAAACTTATAAGCGCTTACCGGCGCTTGACAGCGCTGGTAACCCGCGCTGGAAAATATATGAACGCGCGCCGATAAGCACTGAACGGTGCCGACAAGTTCCGACAAGCTTCAACACGCGCTGGTCAGCGCTGGGCGCTGCCATTTAAAATTAATAAACAACTGCAATTACGACAGGCATATTTATTTTGATAAATATTAAAATGGATAGTGACATGTTGATATCCTTAGTCTTCAGTAAGCAACCTGTGTGGGACAAAAGGGATAAAAGGCAATTGCTTGGTCTGCTTCAACCTGCTTCCTTTGTGTAGAACGGACCAGCGCTGTCAAGCGCCGGTAAGCGCTTATAACTTTCCAGCTTTCTTTCTGTATACAGCCTTATACTGTCACTTACGGGATATCTTCCGTGATTGTTCATTCTTGTTATTACAAAGAAAGAGGGTAGATAGATTTGTTTAGCATAGCATAGCATAATCAGCCTATACTGTTCCCACTGCTGGGACACCGTTGTTAGCCTCCTCTCTATGAGAGAAGGCTAACAATTTATTTTCCATCCACCCGCATTCTCCAGTCAACCCGCGATCATGGCGCTTCTAACAGCGCCGAAATATCGGGAGCTAGCGCAGGCCACACCGCCAGCTAGCGGGCGGGCGGGCTAGGCGGGTGGGCGAAGCGAACGAAGGAAACTATACAAACTACGCGAAATATTGGCGAGCTAAACTATGGGGTTCACACCGAAAACTACGGACAGACGAGCGACGGGCGGAGCGCGCGGAGCGGGCGAAGCGGGCTACATTTGTAGTTAAATCATCATCAGAACTTTCGTCGATATATGACATATTCATCGTTCACAAACTAAACACTACACTGCTATTCGAAAGACGAGCGTCGACTAGTCTACTCGAAACGGGGTGAACGGGTGAACGAACCGGGCGAGCGGGCTGGCGGGCGAGCTAAGCTAGCGAAGCGCGGGCGCGCCAACGAGGAGAACGAGTAGCTTCGCTGGAATCGTCGGATATTTCGTTAGCTTAGCTCGTTAGGTTAGTCGGTAGCTCGCGGTGTGAACCTAAGTATGTAAAGAGGTGAAACGATGTTCGCCCGCCTAGCCCGCCCGCCCGCTAGCTGGCGGTGTGGCCTGCGCTTAAAATAATGAACAATCATGGAAGATATCCCGTAAGTGACAGAATAAGTTTAGAGATTTCTATTTCTATTCACGAAGGTTATATTTAAGTTTAGCCATAAAAAAGCGGAATTGTTCAGGTAAAATACGTATGAAAAAACTCAACTGACGCAAGAGCTAAAACAAAAAGTGAAAACAATACTTTCCCAAAATAGAAGTCGACATAAAAAACAAGGGTGCTGAAAATAAACGTTTAAAAATACCATATTTAGCGTTTGAAATCTCAACAGAACAAAACAAAACGTGGGTCCCTCTAAGCGAGGGTCTAACTCGAACAAAAAGAGTCTTTCAAAAGTTTTGGGACACCTTGTTTGCGGTCAAACCGGCCCTGTAGTGCCTCCTATAACCAAAGAGTGGTAACCCAACAAATCTATGTTTCGCGAAAATTGGGAAAATGGTACTAAGAAACGATGGATGGAACCGACCCCAAATAAATTGGGATAAGGGCAGGAGAATGATGACGATGTGAAAGTGGATCAGTTCAAAAATTTAATAATAATCATTGAGCATATTATTTTTTTCAACTTTCCAATAAAGGTTACTTTGGTTAGTCCATCTAATTAGGAACTTTAAAGCTACCAGATGCGAAAAAAGAAAATACTGAATTTTCGTTTTTTTTTGAGATACCGCATTTTGGCTCACGTGGGTAGGCCTTGTATTAAATTGAGCCAATCCTGTTGTAGGTTGAAACGGAGTGCGTGACTTTGTTAACCTGGGGACCAAAACACGGGAAATGCGTTTAAAAGATACACTGGGGATTTTTCGCCCGACGACCAATCAAGCTTAACAAAACCGGTTTATATGGATCTCTCATTGTACAGGAAATCTATACAAAGGGCAGCCATGTTATACTGAAAATGTATCCTTGATGTGCCGCCGTGTGTAGTCACGAGCACAAATATGTAAACACGTAGCAACTTTTAAAAGTGATTTTCTCCGGTAGGAACATAGGTGGTGGCGGCGTGTGTTGTGTACAATAAAGTATATTCTAACTATGTATCTTTTAGTGTTAGTGACTGTATCTACTTGAACTAAGTTTTTTTTTTAAATCACATCAATATATTTTATTTCACATAGCCCTCGATGGGCACTTATAAAACGTCGACAAAAAGGTGCACGGTTCGGGTTGGTCGTTTCCTATGGAGAAGAATCGGCAAGAAACTCCATGGTTACTCTTTTCAAATCATTTGGTGTTACAATTTTATTATGGATACAGCATTTGTACTTAAGTATCCCCCATACTTATATGACAGCGTAGGCCCGACAATAAGTCATTGCTTACTATACAAAGAATGTAGAATAAAATAAAAAGTTAACAAGCAGCTGAGAATCTACAAAGCCTACAATGTCCACACATTCACAAACAATCGATAAAAAGAATCTATACAAAGGTAAGAAAATATTGTAAAATACTAAATTAAACAAGTGACACAAATACTGTTATCAGTGCTGTAACTATGGTGAGCAAAAAATATATAAACGATTTGAAAAGTTAACAAGGTTACACAACATACTAGCTTTTGCCCCCGGCTTTGCTTTAATTTAGAATTTGACAATCAATTCGGGTTGTACTCTGCTTGTGTAGTAACATAATTCAATCATGATTCCAAAGACACGCGGCGCCATCTTTTAGCATAAGAACGTTTTTGTTGTTTTCCTCGGGAACAGTACTTTTTTCCGGGATTAAAGGTACCCCATGCCCGTTTCTGTACACCTGACAACGTTAATGCAAAATCAGGATGATCGGTTCAGTGGTTTAGGCGTGAAAGGGTAACAAACAAACAAACTTACTTTCACATTTATAATATTAGCTAGGATTAGTTAGGATTAGGATTCCACAGTTATATATAAACGAAAGACTTTATTATTCATGGTAAAAATAACTTACTTTTCGAACTGCGATAAATTAAATAAAGACTTCAGAAGTTAAAATCGAAATACAACATTATGCTTCGCACGTGCCGACTCAATTATCTTGTTAAAAGGGGGGCATTTAATTACATTTCAGAGATAATTGTTGTTAATTGTACGCTCTCATAACGATTTCCTGTTAGTAATCGAGCGTAGTTCTGCCAAAACTGTACCAACCCACATCGAATTTCTCCCAATTTTTGAAATGATTTTGGACAGTTAACAAATGAATGAGGAAGCTGTCGTGAGGAAAGTTTTGAGTATGAATGTGGATGGGTATAAAAGTAGAAGAAGACCGTAGGAACGATGGATGGACTGTGTGAAGAATGATATGACAAGAAAGGAGGTGTCTGATGAGATGACGAGTAATAGAGAAGTATGGAAGAAGAAGACACGCTGCGCCAACCCCAAATGAATTGTGTCATGGTTCCAACTATAGTGAGAGTAGCTCATGCAATACTGAAAATATTAGCTGCACAACAGGGCGGCTGACTGTCCGGGGTTCGTCGGAAGTACATTTAAGTATTTTCGTACTCGTTAATAAGTTTTTTATGGAATGTCAGAAATCAGAACTACAACTTCAATTAGGCACCATAAGCCGTCACTCCGTTGGTCCAGGCTGTCATTTGTAGATCTTTGACAGTCGTTACAGGTAGTCAGTGATCAAGTCTGGCAACCAGTCTTACCAAAGGGCCACTTGGGGTATTACCCAGTGCTAACTGGGTTGTGAAGGTCAGATAGGCGGTGGCTCTGTGTAAAATACCGGTATTCAGCATCCGATTAGACTGGAAGCTGACCCCAATTAAGTTTGAAAAAGGCTAGGCAGATGATGATGATAAAGCGTCACCCGACAGCTAGGCTTTTGCCCTGCAGAGGCCTTAGCCTTTCCCCATTACTTCCAGTTATATCGATCCAGAGCCAATGTAGACCACGGTTCACTAATGTTTTACCTAAACTCCTTATTTCTGTTTGCAGGGTTTAAAGTAACCTAACCTAAAGTCGGGGTGCTAACCTAACCTAACCTAATCTTTTTTTTTTTTTTTTTATCGGGGTGGAAAGTCCTCACGGATGTCCTCCGCCCTGGGGCTGGCGGAGGGGTCTGTCAGACTCAAACTGACTAAAAACCACCCCGGTGTCTCCTCGCACGTGCGCGCGGGGCCGCGGGAATCCAGATTCTTCCGCAGCCCCACACTAGTGCTGGCCCGGTCTGTCCGGGCCTCGTCTCCTGCACGGGGTAGTGAGGCGTTCGACTACCCCGTGCATCGCCTCAGAGGCGCGCGCCGACACCCGTGCGCGCCTCCGCCTCGGGTCCATCGAATAGGGGGCGGGGACTTCCCCAAGTCCCTCGCCCCTGGACCCATTCATGGGGGCCGGAAAAGGGCGTTGTCCGCCCTTCTCCTGCGCCCGGTGCGCCTTCTGCGGCCGGGGAAGGGAGTCGAGATCTCCCTCTCCCGTTCCGCAGCCTCCTTCTGCGACATCACGTCCTCGCAGAAGGAACCTAACCTAACCTAAAGTCGGGGTGCCCCAAGTCCCGAGCTCGCTTCGCTCGCTCATGATTTCTAAGTTTTTGTTGTTCCGTTAGTTAAAATTACCGTTGTGCCTATTTAATGAGTTGAATTTTTATGAGTTTTTTTTTCAAATGTTGTTTTACGAGATGACATGCATATACAATTTGTTTGTCAAATAATACATTATCAAATAAAAGTTTATTGGGTAAATATTTTTTAAGTGAATTATTTGCCAAACTTGTTGTTGTAAAATGATGAAATGACCAACCATGTTTTTGCCAATCGTTGCTTGTCAAATTTCAGGTAAAAAGGCAGGACACCGTAGACTACTGGTTGTTGGTTTTGTCCAACTCATCCCGCCATCTCCTACGAGGTCTGCCGCGACGACTGCTGGCTGTGACAGGGTTCCACATAGTGGAACCACTTAATTGCAATTTTCTTCACAAAGCTTTGCTTTTATCTTCCGATCTCGTTGCAGCAGTTCCGTTATATTAATACTCGAGTAATTTTCACCCTAGAATTGTTGGAGACATAAAAGGGAAGCATTGTTCGTATATTTCTCGGGGCTATAAATCCTAGCGAGCAATAAATAGCCTGGTCTTGTTGTTTTTGTAAAGCTACTGTTTTATCAACACGCTCTCTTGGTATGGTCATGTTGAACAGCAACTATGTATAAAAATAGTTTTTTTAAATTGTAAGTACAGAAAATATACAGGGTGGAATTTTTCAACCACACCTGGAAGGAAAGGACTCTTAAATACTGGATATAGCAAATTTTACTCAAAGGAAACATTTTTTTTATTTTTAACATAACATAAGTCGAAAAATTGACAGAACTTTTCCAAAATGTCTTTTTAAAAAAAAGATAATTGGATATTTCTGTTTCTATGGAAAATCTAAAATCGGTCTAATTTAGCTGTAACATTATTTTTCGAAAATGTTCTCTGCTTATGCGTATGAAGTTTCATTAAAATCTGTTGTCATTTCGAAAAAAAATCACTTGAAAGTTTGAATGAAATGCCGTAAGACGTTAACGCTCTTAAAAGTTGTGTGATAAAGGGTTGTCGTGGTAAAGGTATGTGATGCGGAAGAATGAGGAAAATGTCGTGAGGAAAGTTTTGAGTATGACTATGGATGGGTATAAGAGTAGAGGAAGACCAAAGAAACGATGGATGGACTGTGTGAAGGATGATATGGCAAGAAAAGAGGTGTCTGATGAGATGACGAGTAGTATGGAAGAAGAAGACATGCTGCGCCGACCCCAAATGAACTGGGACAAGGGCAAGAGAACGATGATGATCATCTTTACGATAGGACCAAAAAAGAAAACATCAACTCAATACGCAGAAACTAACAGTATTTACCTACACGTATATACAAAATAAATCTGTTTAATGTTTTTCTTAACTCTAACATAAATAGTTACAAACACACGTCCAGTTATACAAACAGATGACCGGTCTTACATCATGTTGATTCCAGGGTTGCTAGATCGAGTTTCTGAAATTGCCCCGTATTATTTATTTTTATTTAAACTTCATGTACAAGAGTGGTACATAGGCGGACTTAATGCCACAAGGCATTCTCTACCAGTCAACCTTTGGGTCAAATAGGACAGCATTGTGATAGAGTACAAAAAAAATAAATAAGAAAAATACCATTTCGTTAACATAAATTGATATACATAAATAGGTACATACTAATACACATATACACACAACCAGTCTTACCAAGGGGTATCGTATTATCCAGTACTAACTGGGTGAGGTCAGATAGGCAGTCGCTTCATGTAAAATACTGGTATTCAGCTGCATCCGGTTAGACTGGAAGCCGACCTCAACATAGTTGGGAAAAGGCTAGGCAGATGATGACTAATACACATATATACAGTAAAATAAAATAAACTAATAGTTTATTTTATAATACATACAAATAGTCCAAAATACGAGAAACTTTATAATAATAAATATATCCGTATGTATCCGTATTCAATCTTTTTCCCCAAAATGATACAGTTGCAACTTTTTTACCCGTACTATTTTTCAAATATAGCAAACAGAGGGTTATAAAGCTATGTTTGTCTACAAAAGTACCTACCTACCACTTGGTATCGAATTTTGTGTCCCTGTGTGAGCATTGTCCGTTCCCGTTTACGACTTGAGTTGGCTTATTTTTGAATGTTTTACCTTATTTTTTAGTGTTGTTGTATCTATTCTTGGGATAATAGGGATGTTTCCTGAAAAAATCTAATTCCGTCAGATAGATTTCCAAAAATTATTGGAATTTTTTTTTTTTCACGAAAACTAAAAATGAAGACGATACAGTGCGTCGTAAACTTGTGTGACGTCATACTTCAGTACACTTTGTACCGAAAAGTGACGTCACAGGCCACCACTCATGATTTTTGATTCGTTTTATCTTCGTCATTTTTTATTGATTTGATAAAACAAAAAATACGTATCCAATATTTTTCGATAAACTAACTGACGGACTAAATAAAATCATATTTTTTTTACACAGGAAACATCCTTATATCCTCAAAAGTTGCTCCAAGAATTTTATTTCGCCCAAATTACCCTTAAAACGACTTTTTCCCCAAAAAAGGGGAAAAATATCCCAATCTACAAACACTGGTTGATACCGAATAGATCATAGCCAACTCGATTTTACACATCCACAACCAATTTTCAGCTGTAACTGCTGTAAACTAAAGCCTGTAATGGCTTGTAGGTTGTTGATACTGTAATTTATTCCGTCAGGTCTGGTGTACGATTTATGTGGTGTTTGATCGGGTGGCATTGTCGAGTTCAGCTGCCTTCACGGAAGCTGGGTTTGCATTTGCTGGCTGAAATGTCGTTTATTGCTTGTCATATTTCTTAGTATGTTCAGTTTTGGTGTTAGGATTGTAGAATATAGATAGTTGGATTTAGTCCCATCTCGACATTGTCAACCAAGCATTATGTAATGTACATCAAACTAAGTAACTACGCAAAAATTATTGTTTTGAAACGACTTTTGTTTTCGGGGTGGAAAATCACGTTTTACGGTTGGAGTCAATGTAACGCGCTCGAAACATTGTGCTGATGAGTGCATTGAATAGTGCTGGGGTCGTAAAAGTATTTAAAGTAATATTATAACATTAAAAAGAAATACTTAAAAAATATTTGTAAAAAAGTTGGCAATTGACCTTCAATATCACTATAACTAGAAGGTATAATCTAGAACAAAAAAAAATATCGCAATGACGGGGAGAAATGCTTTTCGGCATAGTTAAAGGTACTTTTACACCCATTTTAAATTTCATCCATCAAAGAAAGACTTAAATTATAAAGTTGTGGAAACAATGGGGATATTATTTCAACAAATAAAAAAATTGTCGGTCATTGCCCATTTTAATATTTTGTTGACTGAAAAAACAAACGGGAAAGAATACTATTATTTTTGCGTCTTCCAACTTAAATAAAATACAGAAAAATATTTTTAATATCCGTGAAATAGGCTTTATGTAACTGATAATTGTATTCCATTTATGTTTGAATTTGATTTCGGGCATGTTACCACCGCGGCTGGCGCGAACCTGGCTTAATCTGGAGGTCCAATTTGCACACATTCTTTGCAGTAAATTCATGATTACAAGTGCTAATTTGTGTATGATTTATCGAAGTACAGATGCGAATTTAGATATCCCCAGATCAAAAAATAATTTAATGGCGTCAAATCACACGTACTACGTTAACAGGTCACTTTCGTGAAATTAATAGTTCGTCAAAGGTTAAAAAATTATGATGTTTAAAACGTTACACTCAACGGCGAACGGTACAGAGACATGATTAGTAACATTTCGTGCCTCAATTTGAGGAAGGCATTAATGTTGCAGACATCTGGTTTCAACAAAACGGCGCCACATGCGAACCAGGGCGCAATACGATTAATTTACTTGAAAGAAACCAACCGCATGCCCGAAAACATAAAATTATCAGTAAAATTAACACACTTTCATGGATATTAAAAACATTCTTCTGTATTTTATTTCAATTTAAAGTTCTCCGCCTCTAAAACAGCACCCTTTATTACATTTGAAATATTTGCAAAATAATGTTTCGCACTCAAGTGCTAAACACAAAAAAAAATGAGGTCATCGGAACAAATGAAGGGAGACTGAAGTCGAAGGGAACATTTTGAAAGGTATGTTATGTCAGATCATTTTCCATCAAATTGGGTCACAGAGGTCAACTGACCTTTGATACTCGAACACCCTTTTAACATTTAAGGCCAGTGGCTAATAAACCACTCAATTTCTAAAATTTCCACTTTCAGTATCAAAATGGAATCTTGACTAGTGTCGTCAAGTGAAACTTGCTTTTTTCGCTTGTTTTCAAGACTCCTGAGAAAGTCTAGTGATCGCGGGATAGCTGAGCATGAAATACATCATCATTTCAGCCAAAAGACGTCCACTGCTGGACATAGGCCTCCCCCAAGTGTCACCACATTGACCGGTCCCGTGCGACTAATATATAATTTAGTAATAATAACTTCAACCACCCTTCATTTGTTCCGATGACCTCATTTTTTTTGTGTTTAGCACTCAAGTGCGAAACACAAAACAAAAATTGGAAACAATTAACGCAATAAACTAATAATAATTTAATACCATATGCACTTATAATATCGCAACAAGCGACCATCGCTTGTATAAGTCACGATCGAGAAATCGTTAATTTTTCATATAAATCTTCGGGAGTTTCCCTCAGGGTACGAAGATTTTATTAGTTTACAACAGAACTCAAGTAATAAAGGCCGCCAGCAATACCGCAAAGGACTTCAAACTTTATTACATTAACTTAAGACATGCATTACAGTAATACGAAACGATTCTTTTGTTTTTTCTTCGACCAAGTTTTGGCATGAAAACAAAAGTAATTCAAAGAAAAGGTCATTATGTTCGAGATTTAAGAAAAATAAAAACACAATAAAAAGGAGTGTTTTATCAAAACCGGCCAAGTGTGAATCGGACTAGCACACGAAGGGTCCCGTACCACCGATTAAAAAATCGAAATAAAAACGCCCAAAAAAAAGTTTCTTGTATCACGCCCTTGAATATTTACTTGATTTTTTTTTTTTTTGTTGTTGTTTATTGTATTGTAATATTAAAGCATAGCTGTAGAAATTTCCTATTAGGGTTCAAAAGATACAGCCTTGTGGCAGACGGATAGACAGTGGAGCCTTAGTTATAGGGTCCCGTTTGCGCCCTTTTGATTACGGAACCCCAAAAAAGATCATTTCTCATGCGAGATATAGGACCACTTACGGTACGGTAGTCCTGAGTGGCTGAGTACTTGAATGTTGGCAAAGATTACGGAAAATAGGCGGGAAAATTTACTCGTGTCATGTACACTCAGCGACACATTTAGCTTTACATTTCCAGTATAACATGGCCTCGCTTTGCATAGATTTCCCGTACAATGAGGGATCCGCATAAACTGGTTTTGACAGCTTGATTGGTCGTCGTGCGTACCTAAACGTATGTTTGGATACACTATACAGATGGTTGACTTTTTATCTGTTTGGTAGAAATTGTTTCGTTTCATTTTTATTCTCGCATTTTTCTATTTTTTTTTGGGTTTCGTATTTTTACTGAAACTTATTCTTGGAATTCATAGAAACGTCAGTGGAAGCTCATTCTATACCTATTTATTTTTTGTTTTCGACATGGCATCTCGCAGGTCAAGCCATTTTATGCTTTACCTCCATTAGGAAATGCATGGTATCGTTTGAAAGACTCGGGCCGCGTGACGTCTCGCGGTGCCGCGAGTGGCCGTGCGTCTTTCGAACGATACTATGCATTTCCTAATGGAGATAAAGCATAAAATGGCTTGAATGCACGCCGCGTCGCGTCGCGTTACGTCTCGGTGTGAACTGACCCTAACCGGACTATCTTCTATAAGAAAAAGGTAGGATAGAAGGTAGAAGAGAAGGTAGAAGAGATAAGTATCTCTGTACTTTTTAAAATCACTGACAGCCATCTTGAAAAGCTTTATAACATCGTTATATTGAAGCTTTATTTTTTTGCGATTAAACAAAAACCGGACAAGTACGTATTGGAACACGCACAGGGTTCCGTAGTTTTATTCCCAGAACAAATACAGATTTAAAAATGAAAAGCATATTCTCCTATACGGATTGAGAATGGGCAAACGTCACCCACGTTTGCCCATTCTCACGTTTGCCCATTCACACCTTGGGATAGACGAGAAAATAAAATCCCAACACCCGGGCACAAAACCAAAACCCCATAGCTGCTACTGAGAAATTCGTGATGGAAAAACTCAATAGCAATTTTCCCGACCTGGGAATCGACCCCAGGACCTTATGCTCAGCAGTCGCGCTTGCAACCACTAGACCTACGAGACGTTTATAATATTAGTATGGAAAGCTTATCTTTGAAGGGGCTCATGGCTAAATAATAACAGCCGCTCGGATCGATCTTTAAGTTAAGCGTGCTTGCCTAGGTTGGTCTGTGGATGGGTGACCACCCGTTACGTACCGAGTTTCCTCAGTGCCTCGGAAGCACATTAAGCTGTCATTTGTAGATCTTTGACAGTCGTTATAGGTAGTCAGTGGCCCAAAAACTGACAACCAGTCTTACCAAGGGGTATCGTATTACCTAGTACTAACTGGGTTGTGGAGGTCAGATAGGCAGTCGCCCCATGTAAAATACTGGTATTCAGCTGCATCCGGTTAGACTGGAAGCCGACCCCAATGTAATTGGGAAAAGGCTAGGCAGATGATAATAATGAAAGCTTATCTTTATCGCATGTTAAATGTAGATTAAAGAAAAAGACGTTCCTAAAGGCAACATTATACCTCATATTTAAATCAGACATCCACCCTTAAATGCATAAAGTTGTAAAACTGCAACATACTATTCAAACGACCATAAAATTATTAGTATGAGTTCATTGCATGATGTTGCAGGATTATCACTATCATGGTTATATATTTAATCGAGTAAAAATAGCTATGAAAAAAATATTTACGATTTTTTTTTATTATTTTTCCCTGAATCAGCATATTCATGGCTCCAAAATAAATTTTTTCTCGGTCTAAAAATAAAATCATGCATTTAAGGGTTAAGGCGGTTTTGAGCAAATATAAGGAGAATCTCGGCTTTCTTTTAAGTTAAATCGGAAGGTAAGTATTTTTATGGCGGCTTTCATTTGATATTTCATGTTCGAGACGTTCTTACGCTTAGTCTTATGAACGTATAGCTTACTAATATGAAGCTTTATTATAAACTTTATAAGATAAAGTCTTCCGTAACGAACGGTATCATCCAGGGTGTAAACAGACCCTTCACGAAGCCGTCAACCAAGCATTCTGTACATCAAACTATGTAAGTTTACGCAAAAATTAATGCTGGGAAACGACTTTTTTTTTTGGGTGTGAAAAATCACGTTTTACGGTAGGACTCGATGTAACACACTAAAAACATTGTGCTGATGGATGGATTGAATAGTACAGGGGTCGTGGAGGTGTTTAAAGTTTAAAAATCTTACATTAAAAACATATAGCTATTTTAAAAAAAACGTGTAAAAAATGTGAAACTTTGACCCCCAATATCTCCGTAACTAGAAGGTTCCCAGGTATGGTCTAGAGCAAAAAAATCGCAATGACGGGGAGAGCAAAAAGCCTTTAGGCTTCGTTAAGGGTCTTGTTACCCTTTATTGTCTTTGTACCCTTTATACAGGATGTTTGGTTAAAGGTGGGCAATACTTTAAGGGACTAAAGTACTTATAAATATGAGCAACTTTTACTATGGGGCTAAATATGAAATGTGATTTAATAAAATCTGCTGTCGCCTACATTTTTTCGAGTTAGGCGACCAATAATGTATGGATCAGCTGATATTTTTTTCGCGATTTCATGGTCGGTCCCATAGTAAAAGTTGCTTATTTTCATGAGTACTACACGCCCCTAAAGTATTGCCCACGTTTAAAAAAACACCCAGTATACAACGTGTAACATAATAAACGCAAGACCTCCCGTGTGGTCTCTCGTACCATGAAACTAAACATCTTTCGTTCTACGAGTTCTAGAAATTCGCAAAAAAAAAAAAATACCTTCTATAGGAACTGACGCAATCCAGCTGATCCACATGTATGGTAAAACTAAAAAAGTTACGAATTTCCAAAAGTCATAGAACAAAAGTTGTTCAGTTTCATGGTCTGAGACACCAAACGAGAGGTCTTGCGTTTATTATGTTACGCGTTGTATAAGTGCTGACCATACTAACTAGCGATGCTACCACGCTTCCAGTACAGACGCTGAAAATAGCATACCATCGGCAAAATCTAGTACTAACGTCTTAGTAATGACCTTTCTGGCAATGACCGAAAAATAAACAGAGTAAAACAGACACAAGTCTTCGTAAATAATTTATTATAAATAATACCTTTTTAATTTTGACGAAAAACGCCTTGGAAACGGCAGGAATCTATAAAAATGTGTAACAAAACATTTTTATGATTTAGCTCGAAGAATCGTACGCATTTCTTTTTATCATTTAGAAGTTACGATGCAGAAATATACCTTACCATTTTAGGGTTCGGTACTGAAATGGTGACATTATCAATGATTAGCTTTTGCCCGCGGCTTCGCTCGCCCTAATTTAGAATTGTACAATTATACTCCTAACACAATTAAAGTTTCTATAATAATATAATCCAATCATGATGCGAAAAACACGTGGCGCCATCTATTTTCGTAAGAACGTTATTGTTGTTTTCCTAGGGAACAGTACTTTTTTTCGGGATGAAAGGTACCCTATGTCCGTTTCTGTACACCTGACAACGTATATGCAGAATTTCAGGATGATCAGTTTAGTGGTTTAGGCGTGAAAGGTTACAAACAAACAAACAAACTTCATTCGCATTTATATCAATATCAATGATAGCATCTGGTCTAATGGGAGTTCGCTGTCCTCTCATACTTAAGTACGAACACTGTAACGTAATAATATTGTAAAACCACATCATTTTTACCGTCGAGACAAGAAAAGAGAGGCCTATACCCATACCCATATGCAGGGTGTAAACAGACCCTTTTTTTTTTTTATCTTTGTAAAATCATCAAATGAGTCCTCCCACCCAGGGCAGAGCGGGAGAGACTGTCAGACTTGTACTGACTAAAATCCACGGTGTCCTTCAGTAGCCCTTTATGTTCCAGGGTCACGGTAATTCTATGAGTCCCGCGACCCCGGCAGGCTTTGGCCCTCTAGAGGGGGGCCCCGTCATTATGCTGACACTCTTTGAGGCGCGCGTGGAACACAACGCGCCGTCGACCCGGGCATGGTCCATGGTCGGACAGCGAGTCGCCCAATTACTCGCCGCCCGCATGCCCGCGCCTACGTTGGCCGGAGATCGTCTGCCGACGTCCGGCGCCGTGGGCGTCTACCACTGCGGCTGGGGTGGAGGGAGGACGCTGTCCTCTCCCTCACGCGGCCCGCCTCCTCCTTCGCGAGCATGACTGCTTCGCAGAAGGAGGCGACCGCTTCCCACTCCGTCTCGCCCCGCAGCATGGCCTCGACCAATGCCGGGCGCGAGAGGTCTCCACCTATCGGAGTAAACAGACCCTTCACATAGCCGCCAACCAAGCATTCTGTACATCAAACTAAGTAACTTTACGCAAAAATTATTGCTGGGAATCGACTTTTTTTTTGGGGTGAAAAGTTTTACGGTGAACTCGATGGAAAGCACTCAACGCATTGTGCTGATGGATGGATTGAACAGTATGGGGGTCGTGGAGGTGTGTTAAGTAAAATCTTACGTTAAAAACATGTATTAAAAAAAAACTTGTGAAAAAGTTGGAACTTTGACCCCCAATATCTCTGTAACTAGAAGGTTCCCAGGTATGGTCTAGAACAAAAAAATGATCGCAAAGACGGGGAGAATAAGTGCCTTTCGGCTATGTTAAGGGTGTATTTACACCCTTTATGCTGGTGGCTTTCAGTTGGTGAGTTGGGGCTGATTATGATGATCACATAATTTTTTAAAAGAGTAACCATGGAGTTACTTGCCGGTTCTTCTCCATAGGAAACGACCAACCCGAACCGTGCACCTTTTCTCGATGTTTTATATACAGTGTCCAAGTGAAAGGCCAGGCTTATGTGGAATAAAATATTTGTCTGAGACAGTGTGGCTGCGTTGCTATTGTTATGGTTCTTTATTTTAACACGTTTACAGCAGTCTTATAACTAAAACAATTGCTCAGACAACTGTTTTCACGGTGTGCCCGTAGTTCGGTCTGTCTGTGTGTCACGGGGCTATAGCTATACTACAGGAACCGATGGATACTACCGAAAGCGCCAAACTAGTAGCTCAGTTCTGGGCTGACAATTTAGATTGACATCGACAAGCTAAGAAGATGGGGCTATATCTGTTAATTGGTGACTGGAACCCGGTTTAAATATAAACAGAATACGCTTTTTAATACTTAAACTTAAGTGGCAGTGGGCAGGGCACATTGCTCACAGAGCGGGTGGCCGATGGGGCCGAAAAGTTCTGGAGTCGTGACCGCGAACCGGAAGACGTTGCGTTGGAAGACCTCCCACTAGGTGGACTGATGACCTGGTGAAGGTTGCAGGGATTCGCTGGATGCGAGTCGCACGGGACCGGTCAATGTGGCGACACTTGGGGGAGGCCTATGTTCAGCAGTGGACGTCTTTTGGCTGAAATGATGATAATGATGACGCTTTTTAATGTATGAGTAAAGGGCAAAGAAGATAATTACTATTTTGTTTTTTGCTGGTACGGAACCTTTAGTGCATGAGTCCGATTCACAAGAGGTCGGTTTTTATTATTTAGAAGTAACGACGCGGAAATATACTTTTCCATTTTTCCGGTTAATTAACTTGGATACGACTGTAGAAATGGTTAATGGGTTATTCAAATAGTTGGTTAATGGCTTTTTGCATTTATGTCAAGGATTTTTGACATTTCTGGAAATACATCTTCGCTTTGTTCCGGAATAAAAAACAGGGGTCATCATCGTCATCTGCTTAGCCTTTTTCCAACTATGCTGGGGTCGGCTTCCAGTCTAACCGAATGCAGCTGAATACCAATTTCCCATGGAGCGACTGCCTATCTGACCTTCACAACCCAGCTAGTACAGTGTAATATCAGATTAAATAAGTAACAAGTGGATTAGCAGTGATAACCTAGTGATGTGACCACCGATTATTATAAAGGGTGTAACAAGACCCTTAATGAAGCTGAAAAGCACATGTTTTCCCCGATCATTGCGATCACTTTTTTGTTCTAGACCATACCTGAGAACCTTCTACTTACGGAGGTATTGGGGGTCAAAGTTCCACCTTTTCACAAGTTTTTTATAAAACATGTTTTATGTAAGATTTTTACATCAAACACCTCCACGACGGCCATACTATTTAATCCATCCATCAGCGCAATGTTTTGAGTGTGTTACATTGCGTCCTACCGTAAAAGGTAATTTTTCACCCCAAAAAAAAAGTCGTTTCCCAGCAATAATTTTTGCATAAAGTTACTTAGTTTGATGTACAGAATGCTTGGTTGACGGCTTCGTGAAGGGTTCGTTACACCCTGTATTAAAACCTATTTGCTAAATCGAGCATTAATTTTCACACACCCCATATCGGTGTCACTGTGACATATTTACGTATCGTAGGACCGTGTTGTAAATATCAATTTCCTGAGACCATTTTGTGACGTCATTTGACGTTATCCTATGCGGCTATAGACGTCGACGTCGGCTGACGTAGTGGGGTGTAGACTTAGGGTGTAAGGGGTGTGTGTGAGGGGTAATCTTTTTTTATAGTGTTTTCGCAAGAACATGGTAAGATTTGATTTATATGGAAAAGGGTAGAGAAGTTGAACATGTTTTGTAATTGCAAAAAGTATTAATTTGAATAACCGTAGTTTTCTAGTAGGTCTGGTGATTACAAGTGCTGCTTGTAAGTATGAGGTCCGGGGTTCGATTCCCGTGTTTTTGGGTTTATGTACTGGGAGGAAGGAACACCAATGCACAAACGGTTACCACGTATTCAGTACATCATTCTGAACAATCCCGAAAGAAAAGTCTATGTGAGAGGCACATAGCCACACCCCCTCTGCCCCCTGTTTTGTAGTACCCTCGTACTACAAAACATCACGACTATAATCTGCGAAGATTTAGGTAGACCTGTATCTAATATTACACCCACATTTCACCAGCTATGTTAAAATCCCATGTAATAGAGGACGAGCCCACAACCATCACCCGGGCGATCCAGCGTTCATGGCTGCTACTGAGAAATTCCTGATGGAAAAACCCAATAACACTTTGCCCGACCCGGGAATCGAACCTAGAACCTCAAGCTCAACAGTCGCCCCTGCGATCACTAGACCAACGAGGCGGTAAAAAAAAAATTAACAAAACACTCAATATTTTTTTTTTTTCGGATTGGTAATCATCAAATGACCCTCCCCCCACTCTGGGCGGAGCAGAAGGGAGTGTCAGACTTGTACTGACTAAAACCCATCCATGTTCCTTCTTTGCCCTTTGTGTTCCAGGGCCACGGTATCTCTTTCGAACAGTCCCGCAGCCCTGGCAGTAATATCAACCTTTGGGCAACATGATCATCATCATCATCATTATCATCATAGATTTATATACTTCACCCACTCCTGGTTATAGGCCTCTCTTTGTTTGACCTGATCTCCTCGCTCAAGTGCCAGCCACAACCTGGTTATAACATTTTGACTTTGTTCAACTCTTATCTAAATTAATTTTATAATTTGTCGTAATTTCCAATTCTGTAGATATCGGAAAGCAATTAATTAGGTACTGGTCAATTATTTACATTATATACAGACTACAAAATAGAACTTTTTTTTTTTGTTCTACATTTTTTGTGTAGTAAGCAACGACTTATTGTCGGGCCTACGCTGTCCCCCCATACTTAAGTACAAATGCTGTATCCATAATAATATTGTAACACCAAATGATTTGAAAAGAGTAACCATGGAGTTTTTTGCCGGTTCGTCTCCATAGGAAACGAGCAACCCGAACCGTGCACCTTTTTGTCGACGTTTTATAAGTGCCCATCGAGGCCTATGTGAAATAAAATATTTTGATTTTTTTTAAAATTAAACTAATGATAAAAATAAGACTAAAAGTAAGAAAATATAAACATCTAAAAACGACGACAATAGGACACTTGGGCGTCAAAGTACTCCTCCGCATCGCTGTCATCTGGAAACATGACCAGAAGACTGACTTTGTTCTAAATTGTTACTGGGCTGGCCATATCTGCCGCATGCCAGACGAGCTTTGGGCCAAAATAACCACGATGTGGAGCCCTGACACAGCCAGAAGGCGACGCGGTAGACCTCGCAGGACATTGCGAGACGAGCTAGACAAAACTAACGACCAGTGGTCCACATTGGCCCTGGATCGAAGAATTTGGAAGTCACGGAGAGAGGCCTTTGCCCAGCAGTGGGCTGACGCAGTATAACAGTATCAGTATCAAAATTGTTTGCCTTTACATCAGAGGTGTAAGAGGTTGTGTGAAAACAAATAATAAAAGTAAACTCTGTATCTAAACATTGAAGTGTTTTTCATATTTTTTCTATTTTGTGAGGTTTGTTTTCATAATTTAACCTTTTATCTTTGTTGATTATTATGTTATTTTGTATCAGGAGTGTTAAAGGTTGTCTAATAAAAAATAACAAAAATTTTTTTTAAAGCTTTTAACACTTCGCACCTTTAAAGCCAAACTGTTACCAAACAAAAATTTCACTATTTACACAGAAGTTAAAGAAAAAATATTTTCGCAATTTAAGATAAGTACGTGATATTCAGAGCCATTTTTGGAGGCTATAATTGCTTTTATTTTCAGTTTTTTTTTTGTTTTATAAAAAAGGTTGCCCCTCACTAGCAATTTCTCCTGTATCGTGGGTGTGTTCACAAACATTTAAACTCATATACATAAACAGCCAAACCCGGAACCGAAGCCACGACACGCAGCGCAGCAGCCAATCGCTCAGCCACTGCACTAACCGTGCCGCCTTTCTGTGTCTTTTACACTTAAATCATAAATAATGTTAAGTTTAGAAGAAGGTGATTATGTTCGGAACTACTGATCCGAGCATTATTCCCGAGTATCACATAATATTCCATGACACTTCACACATAACCTTCACGTGGAATAATATCCGACCATAACACGAGCAAAGCCGCTGGTAAAAGCTCGGTTTTAATAATTTTCCGTCCTTCCGAGCCAGTTTAAAAATATCACCGTAAATCATGGGGATCCCTTTCTTACTTCAAAAATGAATGCTCAATTCTTCACGAACAATTACCTTTCCTTCCGCCAAGACGTAGGTACTTCATTATGGAATTTGGTTAGGGTTGTCACACAAAGGCAGGACCGAGTGATTTCTCTTACGTAAAAGGCTGGTTAACAGGCTAGCGGCCCACGTAATGAAAAAGTTAACAGCCGCTGTCTTTAGTCACCTCCAAGACCAACGGGTTCAAATGCGTTTTTCTTCATCATAGACTGCGCTCATCGCAAAACCGAATTCTTCAATGTCCCTCTCACCGCACCGACTTCATTCACCGATCATTCTTCGTTCAATCTATTTCTCTGTGGAATGCGCTTCCCCAGGAAATCAGGATGGCTACCAATCGTTTATCGTTTAAAGTTAAAGTTCGCGAGTACATACAGAAAAAGCTGGCAGTTTCGTCACAACGTTAATGTTTTCTTCATTGTTTGTATTTTTATTTCAGTAAATCCGTGTAAATTTCTATTCACTTATATTTATATTGATATATATTTATAGTATTTTGATATATAGTTATAGTATTTTATATATCCTTGAAGTTTATCTTAGTGTTAAATAATTTTTTTTGCAAATTTATGCACCTACCACTGTCTGTCTCTGCATCACCCAAAGGTTGACTGGTAGAAAATGCCTATGGCATTAAGTCCGCCCGTGCACTTTGTGCTTGAAGTGTTAATAAATAAATAAATAAATAAACAGACGATGGTTCTTTCTTTATCGTGTGGTTAGTGCCTATAATAACCTGGTGTCAGAGTTTGTATGTCACCTAAGGAGACTGGGGTATACATGCCGCCGAGAAATATCTCTCAGGCATGCTGGTTTCCTCACGAAGTTTACTTTTACCGAAGCAAGTGATAATTATACAATACGCACATGAATCCGAAAAATCAGAGGTGCGTGTCTTAGATTCGAACTCGAGATCTATGACTTGACAGTCTGACGGCCACTAGGCTGTCACTGCTCGTAGTTGACGCTGGTGTAACGTTATCTAGGCCCTTAGGGAATTGCAAGCCATGACATCATGCTCTGCAGTCGCTTACTATACCAACGAGGCAGTCGATGAATTCAGGATAAGCAGAGTAACAGATGCGAGATTTTTATTTTTTTTTAAACTTTGCCCCACACTAGAAATTTCTCCTGTACTGTGGGTGCGTTTACAAACATTTAAACTAACATACACAAACAGTCAGACCCGGAACAACTACTTGTAGGCCATACAAATATTTGTTCTGTGCGGGCATCGAAACCGCGACACGCAGCGCAGCAGTCAGCCACTGCGCCAACCATGCCGTCGTGCCGTAGTTATGTTGAAGTCCCATGTAACAAAGAGCGGCCCTATTGTCATCAACTGGGCACAACCCCAGACGCCGTGGCTGCTACTCACAAATTCCCTTTACTACGATTATCATTGCATAATTCATTACATCCATGGCAGAATCTTTTTTCATAAGCACAGCCATCTGGCCTTACCAGTTTCCCGATAAAGTAATATAAGCCTGCCATTAAAAATGGCGAGTAAATCAACGTAATACGATACTCTGACCTATATTTTGAGATTTTCCCTAACGAAAACTCAATTACAATTTCTTTGACCAGACCTTTTATTCGGCTTCTACGCTTGCTGTCATTAGTTATGGAGTAGGTGTACTAATTATATTGTGCCATTTTTTTGATGGGATGATGTTATTATATGACTGATATGTGGTAGCGTGAAATCTGGTTAAGCAACGCTTGCCTAGTTTGGTCCGTGGATGGGTGACCATCCATTAAATACCGAGTTTCTTCCGTGCCTCGCCGTCACTCCCATCTATGTGTGGGACTGGTCATCTCGCTAGCTGCCACGGTTTATTTTAATTACTTTATTTTTTCATTGTTGATTTAATCTTTTACTCTGGACGCTCTTAATGTGCACGTCTTTCTACATTGTTCTCACATATACGTATAGTCTCAACTTGAATAATGTAACCAAGATTTTGTAACAATATTTTGATTTAAAAGAATGTCCATGGAATTGCTTGCCCATTCTTCTCCATCTTCGCTTTAGAATGTGCAACTACAGTACTTTCTCAAGTTATTATGCCTTGTGACTGCAGCTTTGCTTTTTTGTTTTGTTTTTTTGACATTCAAAAGTGCAATGGTTTAATTGAAATAAATGCTTTGAGTTTGATTTTGATTTGAGGGTCGGTTTACAGTCCAGCCGGATGCAGCCGAATACCAGTATTTAACATGAAACGACTACCTACCAGATAGGTAGTCGATAACTAGGTGATACGGTAAGACTGCCAGACTTTCGAGCTTCTGAATATCCGTAACGACTCTGAAATATCTGAAAATGACAGCCGAGACCAACGACTTTCCGAGTCAAAGATCTCGGTGTGTAATAGATGGTCACCCATCCACGAACCGCCCTCAGCAAGCGCAAATAATCTTGGTATTTGTACTTATTTTCCAAACCAGCCAGCCCTAACCCCCAACTGCGCAGTTTAGCCCAACTGTTTGCGGGAGCGTGAACTCCCCAGACGATTAAACGCACAATTGCACACAGACAGAACCACCCACTTGCATACGTAGTTACTGGCAAAGATGGCGGCGCGAGCGAACATTCGGTGACTGGGCTTCGTACTGAGTTTCACTTTGAATGCTGTGAAAAGAAAACTGTTTTAGGTTTTCGAACTTCAAAAGAAAATGAAATTTTTATAATCTTACTTTTTTGCCCGTCTGTCACGGTTTTTTTATCGAGATTTATGCAACTTAGCACAACACCAAAGCACCATGTGCACCTTAGCACAGCATCATGCTGAGTGGTAACCTGCTTGTCGCAGTCACGACGTGCAAGCGGTTAACATTTTTCTATTTTTGTTGCACCTTGTTGAATTTATAGTTTATTGTTTATTTTTTTGTAATTTTGTATGAAGCACGTCATGTCCCTGCGACAAATAAATATTTTTTCTTTCTTTCTATCATCTTATATATTAGAATTTGCGTAGAATAACTAATACCCAATACTCACTATTAATACTAACGGGATATTTACCATGTTTACTGTTTGTTATGAGTTCCCGATATTTCGGCGCTGTTGCAAGCACCATGATCACGGTTAAACTGAAGTTGTTGCGGTTTGAATATCCCGTTAGTATTAATAGTAATGTTAGTGACCATGATAGTTTAAAATCTTATACCCAATACTCAATTCTTTATTGCATTAATTCGCCAAACAAGAACCATCATCATCACCATTATTCTCAAATTATAAATGGTGTAAATATACCCTTAACGAAGCCGAAAGGCACTTGTTCTCCCCGTCTTTGCGATATTTTTTTTGTTCTAGACCATACCTGGGAACCTTCTAGTTACGGAGATATTGGGGGTCAAAGTTCCAACTTTTTCACAAGTTGTTTTTTAAAGTTGCGTTCCATCGAGTCCTACCGTAGAACATGATTTTTCACGCCAAAAAAAAAGTCGTTTCCCAGCAATAATTTTTGCGTGAAGTTACTTAGTTTGATGTGCAGAATGCTTGGTTGACGGCTTCGCGAAGGGTCTGCTTACACCCTGTATAAAGACTTATAGTATTATATTCCAATACGTGAATTTATAATACCAGTGTGGGCGTATGGACTCCCACACTAATATTATAAATGCGAAAGTAACTCTGGGTATCGCCATCTCTCACTTTAACGACTGAACAGTTTCTGATGCAGTTTCGCAGGTGGACAAAGATCTGGGTGGGAATAGCATAATTGGGATGTTTCCTGTGTAAAAAAAATATGATTCTATTTAGTCCGTCAGTTAGTTTATCGAAAAACATTGGATACGTATTTTTTGTTTTATCAAATTAATAAAAATTGACGAAGATAAAAAGCATCAAAGATCATGAGTGGGGGCCTGTGACGTCACTTTTTGGTAAAAAGTCAGTACACTTACAAGTATGACGTCACAAGAGTTTTCGACGCACTGTATCGTCTTCATTTTTAGTTTTCGTGAAAAAATAAAAAATACGTGTCCAATATTTTTTGGAAATCTATCTGACGGACTAATTAGATTTTTTCAGGAAACATGCCTATTGTTGAGCACAGCCGCAGGCAGAAACTAGTCTTTAATGTTAACAGCAGTCAGTTTAGTCATTAACATTAAAGCGCTATTGTATTCTGCTCCCGCTTAAATTCAGCGCTTCAAGCGTTAACTTTGTACATGTCGACGTCAAATTTACGAGAAATTCCGCTCATTCCAAAACATACCATGTCATGTTAAAGCTCACAGGAATTGCGAATAACAAAGTTAAATGCACGTCTAAGACTGCTGGGAGTGAGTGAATGAATGATTTTATTGAATGACATGTACGTTTCTACGTACAAGGACCAGGAATAGATTCGTGTGATTGCGTACGTCTATTTTTGGTCCTTTGAGTCGAGTTTTCTTTGACACCATTGATAAGTCAGTGCGAGTGTGCTAAGGGATTCAATTAGGACAGACGTCACCGTACGACAAACGGAAAATATACCTACCTACGTCAAACTTATTTTCTCTCACAAAAATGATTCATCATCTGCCTAGCCATTTCCTAACTATGTTGGGGTTGGCTCCCAGTCTAACCGGATGCAGCTGAATACCAGTGTTTTACATGGAGCGACTGCCTATCTGACCTCCACAACCCAGTTAGTACTGGCTAATACGATATCCCTTGGTAAGACTGGTTGTCAGATTTTTTGGTCCACTGACTAGCTGTATCGACTGTCAAAGATCTACAAATGACAGCCGGGACCAACGGCTTAACGTGCTTTCCTAGGCACAGAGGAAATTCGGTATCTAATGGGTGGTCACCCCTCCACAGACCAACCTAGACAAGCACGGGTTAACCTAAAGATCAACCCGAGCGGCTGTTATTATTTAGCCACGAGCTAAAAAGTGGATTATGGACGATAATTTAATATTGAAAAACACACGACTGGGAAAAACACACAATTTCTACACACAATACAAATTAAGGCCTGAAAATGATTAATTTTCTCAATTTACAGTAGAATCAGACATTAGTTTCTTTAAAATCAATCAAATTTTTAGGTCACTGAGTAAGCAAAACGATTTTACAGGTTCTTATTGCTGGGTATAGAGGAAGCCCGCGCGGTGGTCCCGTATACACTATATTAACTTTGCCTCAGTAGAAAAAAAAAAAATACATCTAAAGATATTGTATTTTTTCTTCTTTATCTATGTTGAAGACATGATGATGTCCTAATAATTTCTCGTTACAAAGTAAAATTTATGTACGATAAGAATTTTTGTTGTTTATCCGAGTCGCACGGGACCGGTCAATGTGGCGACACTTGGGGGAGGCCTATGTCCAGCAGTGGACATCTTTCGGCTGAAATGATGATGTCAATGATGATCTGAACTAAAAACTAGGGTAAAATAAAATCGGTGGCAATAAAGTCAATGAAACAAACACTGAGTCCCGGATTTCCGAAAGTTGAATAATTTTTTAGCTATTTTTAAGCTTTGTTAATTCCAGTACAAATCTGTGGAATTCATGAATGTTCCAGTTTATTTTCCAACCCACGTTTGCAGCGGATTTAGCACAGAGAGCCTTTGTGATTGACACCAGACAAACGGCTTTCCAGGTCCATTGTCAATGTTATATTTGTCGGATAAGTCAGGATTTATTCCGTTAGGCTCGTTCATCATGTGGGCAGAAGATAGGTTTCGTGAAATAAAAATACAGTGGGTGCGATACACTGTTTCTATTAAATTACTTGAAATTACAATTTAACACAATAACACAGGGCACGATGAATCGGTCAGTTCCAGGACGTCTGCGCTGCGATCAGACATTCAATGTCTTCCTCGCCTCGAGCTGTAATCATCAGGGCTCTGTAGAAGCACGCTATGGTGAGGGTAGACTTGTAAGTGGGTCGCGTGACGTCACCACCAGCGCACTTGCGATTCATTTTATGTCCGTACCAATGACCGGATCCGACAATCCGGATCCGTGTATATGTATCTACGGATTGGGACAAATTACTTACCGAGGCTTTTTGTTTGGTTGCAGGTTAAGCCCGCTTTACTGGTGAAACTGTGGATTGAAAAATAAAGGTAGGTAAGTGAATTCAAATATAATTTTTTTCGTCAATCAAAAAGGTCATATTAAGGTAAGGTATATTTATAACATCATAACACCACTAAACAGGTCTGAATAGCTCCCTGGATCCAGCAGAAATATGAGAACGCGGATCACGGGATCACAAACCCTATTCTAAGCCCAAATAGAAGGAAGTACCTTGCTCGTGACATTGCGAATAATTAATTAAAACCCGTCTACTTCGCGTATAAACAGAAAACACCGACTTAGTGCGTCTGGCAGTGATAAATGTGTTTAAGCTTTGAGTTTGCCTAGAATTGTAGTCCTTCGAAACTTTACATTTTCATAGAGATTTAGATGTAAATAAAGGTCATTGAATCTCTTGTTAGAGATTTTATTTCAGAAGGTTTATATGCGTACTAGCATTTGCACGTGACTTCGCTCGCTTTTTAGTCTGAAAAAATCCAAAAAGAACGTTGTAAATTATAGCATAGTGAGTATACAAGGTGTTGCTTTGCATCCTCGTCAAAATTCAGGAGGTTGTCTTAAAATACGTAAATAATCTATATAAATTACGGAACCTGGTCAATAATAATAAACGCTGTTTTTTTTTGTTGTTTAAATTTGACACTAATTCAGAATGAAGCTCTTCGCAAAAGAGGAGAATCACCCGTCGCCTTTCATGGCGCGAGGCACCGCCCACTTACAACTACGACACACAAACATGCGGATAGCACGTGCGCGCTTTATACCTACAGTGACCGAATGGCAATGATTTATCCTAGTTCGAACTCGAAAATCGCTTTCGTTATTGTCATAAATTTCGCTTAATAATTAATTCATTTTTAAGTATCATAAGAATGCGGAAATCTTACTAATAAAAGTAGTACTAGTGCCCCAAAGAAAAGTTCACTGACCTACTGTAAGTACCTACGGTGGTTATCAGCTGATTAACAAAATGTTAGTTTTGTTATGGCGTTTTATTGCAATTCTGCTGAATGAACAATCCTAAAATTGGTAATCTTAGATTTTAATAATAAAAACATGTAACAATCCTACTACCTACCGGTAAGATTTAGGTAAGTATAACCTGAGGCGCACAGCTGTTTGTTGGCTATGTTGCTACTTGCTGCATAGATAAGCGCGCGCGCTCGTATTTACCTAAATGCGCCGAGTACGCATTGTAGGTAAACACAGCCCAAGGTTTTCGTACCGTTATGATTTTGTTTTTAGTTGTGGATTGAATTTGGAAATTGAAATTGGTTGATTTTAAATTTTCCTTCCTACTTAACGGGCTTAGGACCGGCAAAAACACCTTAGACCGATCTACTAAATCTAAAATGTGCTAGTTATGTAGGCATGTGGCGGTAATTTTGTTTGATAGGTATTATTGGCGTAGTTAAAATTTGAAATCAACTTATTTACACTAATAAAATTGATTTAGCTAACGTATTTACAAATGATTGTCTATGTACAAATAAATAAATTACCTACTTAGGTTACCTGGAGGTATTGTTCAAAGTTTCCACCACCACACTCTAGGCACAGTCTAGCACGACGTCGCTGATTATCTTTCAGTTTACGCAACACTAACACATTCGTTTTTAAAGTGTCGAAAGCACTGATCACTCTTGCACGTAATTCTGTTACACTTGTGACTTCCTCCGTGTACACTAACCTTTTAACGTCTCCCCACAAATAAAAGTCCAGGGGCGTCAGGTCCGGAGAACGCGGTGGCCAGGCCACAGGTCCACCGCGGCCGATCCACTGGTTGCCAAACCTTTCATTCAAGTACTCGCGTACTTGCCGAAGGCGACAGGCAGGGCTTCGCTGCCGCGAGCTTGAGCATGCCTTGGAACGTCAAACTGCCGATGATCTCGCAGTCTCTGCGTAGCAGCCAGCATAAGGCTCTGTGATGGGGGTTCCCGATTGGGAAACAGTTCCGCGAACAGCTGGATGGCTCGACGTAGGCTGTCTCCGCTGATGGCATACAAGCGGACCATTTCCACCAACTCAACATTGGAGTAATTGTCCGTCATCTTGCACTACATACGAGTACACGGGGAGCGTAATTTGCATGCACATGCACACGGCTCGCCGGTTTTTATTGCACTGACCGCGGGGCCGGGGTGCGGTTGGGCGGAGTTTAGGGAATACGAAATTATTGAATGAACGTTTGCGTTTGTGTGTGAGAATTGGCGGTTTAGGGCTAGTATTAGACAGGTCGCGTTTTAATACGGGTGGTGTTACACTTACTATTTCCGATAATAAGAAAAAAAATACCTACTCATTTTATTATTGATTCGGGTCGAGAATCATTAGTATAGTGACCTCCTTGAATTTGACGAGGATGCAAAGCAACACCTTGTATAGTATACAGGGTGCAAACAGTGCTTTGACATAACCGTCAACCAAGCATTCTGTACATCAAACTAAGTAACTTTACGCAAAAATTATTGCTGGGAAACGACTTTTTTTTTTGGGGTGAAAAATCACGTTTTAAGGTAGGACTCGGTAGGGCACGCCACCATAGTGGCGATAAGTCCCCTCTTTGAGGAGTGGCTAGAGAGGCGCCACGGCGCCCTCACCTACCGCCTGACGCAGGTCCTCACCGGACACGGTTGTTTCGGGAGGTTCCTGCACCGGATCGGGCGGGAGGAAACGCCCGGGTGTTTCCATTGTGAGGATCGTCCGGAGGACACGGTGGAACATACCGTGGAGGTCTGCCCCGCTTGGGCGGAGCACCGTCGTGTCCTCGTTGCGGCGATCGGCGGCGGCGATCTCTCGCGTCCGGCCCTGGTTCAAGCCATGGTCCGGAGCGAGAGGGAATGGGAAGCCGTCACCTCCTTCTGCGAAGCAGTCATGCTAGTGAAGGAGGTGGCGGGACGTGAGAGGGAAAGAACCTCACGTCCCAGCCGCCGCGGGAGACGCCCTGGGCGTCGGGGGTCACGTGGTGGCTCCCGGCCACCGTAGGCGCGGGCCTGTGGACGGCGAGCTATGGGCTAGCTCGCCGTCCGGCCGTCTTCTGACGACAGGCCGTGTCGATGGCGCGTTCGTGTTCCACGCGCGCCTCAAAAAGATGTCAGCAACGATGTAGGGGTCTGCAAGGACCGATGCCTGCCAGGGCTGCGGGACTGTTCGAAAGAGATACCGTGGCCCTGGAACACAAAGGGCAAAGAAGGAACATGGATGGGTTTTAGTCAGTACAAGTCTGACACTCCCTTCCGCTCCGCCCAGAGTGGGGGGGGGTCATTTGATGATTTCCCATCAGAAAAAAAAAAAAAAAAAAAGGTCGGACTCGGTGGAAAGCACTCAAAACATTGTACTATGGATGGATTGAATAATACGGGGGTCGTGGAGGTGTGTAAAGTAAAAATCTCACATTATTTATTTATATTTAATTCACAAGTAACATGACTCACAATGTTAGTAACAATATTTCCTTACAACTATGTTAGTAAAACTTAACCTACTCACTTAACCTAACACTGCCTTAGAGATTTATGAGAATCCCTGCTACAAGCTCAACACCGATGTAGAAAGCTTGCAGCAACGATTCACACACAAGCAGTCCAGTCTGCTCGCAACACACTGCAGTATAATGTTGGGGCTGGCCCGCACCCGGCGCACCAGGGAAGCGCATCTTTTTCGCATCGTGGTGTAGAAACAATCGACACGCGCATCAGCAAACATCCCTGATGCGCTACAGAAGCGGAACAGCCCCATCAATACCCGGAACGCATTATTATATTGAACACGAAGGGCGCTGTACGATTTTTGAGTGTAATCTACCCACAGGCTGCACGTGTAAAATGAAGTGCAGTATGCACGAAATAAGGTTCTTTTTACAACTCCAGAACAACGCGCAAACCTGCGAGCGATCATATTTGCTCTCACTGACAGCGCCCTTCTTTCTCTTTCAATATCATCATCGTCTCTGAGGTCAGCGGTCAAAAGATGTCCCAAGTATTTCACTTTATATACCCTCACAAGCGATATTCCGTACAACTTGACCGGAGGAATAGGATCAGGACACCGAGCACCGGCACCAAAGACCATGACTTCACTTTTAGTGACGTTGTAGACCAATCCATGAAGTAAAGCATATTCTTCACAGATGGCCACCAACCTCCTAAGACCACAAACCGAGGCGCTCAGCAGCGCCATATCATCGGCGTAACTAATGTTGTTTACACATACTCCGTCAATGTAACAGCCGGCACACTCTCTGCTGAGCACCTCGATCAGCCCGTTGACATAGAGGTTGAAGAGCGTGGGGGAAGTCAACCCCCCCTGCCTCACCCCACACTCCAACCTATACGGCTCTGAAAAAGCCCCGGCCCAGCGTACCTGATTGATCTGGCTTCCATACCAGCATTTAAAAGTGTTTATCAACTCTGGAGGAACACCAGCTTCCTCTAACTTCCTCCAGAGGACATTGTAGGCGACCAGATCAAAGGCTTTGGAGAGGTCGAGGAAGCAAGCATACGTAGGAGTTTTTCTATCCGAGTAGTACCTCACAGCCCACTTTAAACACAAGATGGCACTTTCAGTAGATAGTCCGGATCGAAATCCGAATTGATTGTCGTGCAGCTGAACAAAATTATTAAGTTGTCTGTTAAGCAGGCTGTCAAGCACTTTCGCGATCACTGTTGCCAGAGAAATGGGCCTGTAGTTCTTTATGTCAGCAATATCACCCGTTTTATTTTTAATAATGGGCACTACAATAGTTTTAGTCATATGGCAAGGTAAATACGCATGACTCACACAAAAGTTGTAAAACATTGCTAACACTCTTGGTAAATGAGGGCCCGCGAACTTGAGGTGCTCGATGCTGAGACCATCATGACCTGGAGACTTGCCTCTTGACATACTGTTAATAACAAGTTTAACGTCCTTAGCAGTGAATCTCGTTCCCAGGTCACCAAGGTCAACAACATCAGGCTCGGAAACGCAGGGACCCAGTGGAGACTTTATTCTAAAATGTTCCTTAAAGAGGTCAGCAATGCCTACGGGATCGCTTTCCCCCTCGACAGACACCGGGAGGCCAGGCTTACTACTCAGCTTATTTGTGTGTTTCCAAAACGAGCGAAAATCATTGCTTGAATGTTCTGAAGCCAAAATATCCATTTTTATTTGGTCTTCATTATTTTGGCACCATTTTAAGCGAGACTTAAACATTCTCTTTGCTTCACGCATATCACATAATGTGGGACCAGCAGAAGGCTTCCCAAGGTCTTCCCAAAGTCGAAACTTCTGCCTGGCGTCCCTGTAAGCCTCACCTACATGCGCATTCCACCCTACCACTACTTTCTTTTTTCTACGCTTATTGCGACCCCGACCCACCGCTGCTGACTCAGATAGAGCACTAACTATATTTTTATACATATTGTCTATAACAGCGCGATGACACACTTGTTTGCAACTTTTGTCACTACAGATTCTGAAGTCTTCAGGGAAATCGATCAGTCTAAGTCTTTCATGACATGCCTTTGTGTAAGACTGAGACTGTTCAAGACTTCTGTCTCCCCAAACAATAACATTTTCCACATAATCAGAATTCCATTGCTTTACACAAACATTATCGAATAAACATTCTAAAACAAGCGGGTAGTGATCCGACCATAATGTATCGTATACAACACGCGCATTAACTACAGACTCACGGGCCGCTTTGGTAACCACACAGTGATCAAGCCACCTCCGTGAGCCGTGTGCGTCACTCACAAAAGTATAGGTATCTGAGTCCAACCCCAATATCTCCGTATCAACACAGTTCCACTCAAATTCCTGACAAAAGCCTATCAGTTCCGTAAAAAATCGTTCTGTTGGGTGTGCATTAAAATCACCAAGAATATAACAGTTTTCAACATTTGAACTATCAATAATGGCACTCACCAAACTGAGGCAATCTGTGAATTCCACTAAGTTACTAGCCACGTCCGTGGGCATGTACACATTAAACACTAATATTGACCTTTTGTTTATCACTATTTTAATTGCGCACACTCGCGGGTTACTGCACTCAACTACCGACACATTGTTGAACGCACTTTTTCTCCAAAGGAGGGCTAGGCCACCGTACGGTCGCCCCCGAAGAATGCCCGCCGCCGTATCCACCGCCGACGTACCGGTGCAGCCGAACTCATCGCTGATACAATGTAGGTACGCAAGTTCCTCTGGTAACAACCATGTTTCTTGAAGTGCGATGATGTCGTTATTGGAACACAGCTCCCTTACGCCATCAATGGATCGTTTAACACTTTTACAGTTATAAGTCACCAGCTTATATTTGTGTTTATCCATTTATCTCAGGTGTAGGGCCGACACTAGAACTTATATTATTTCCAGTCGCATACGTATTCTTATAATACAAGAAACGTCTAAATATTATGCCCACATTAAAAACATGTATATAAAAAAAAAAACTTGTGAAAAAGTTGGAAATTTGATTTCCGTAACTAGAAGGTTCGCCAGGAATGGTCTAGAACAAAAAAAATATCGCAAAGACGGGGAGAACAAGTGCTTTTATGTTAAGGGTCTATTTATACCCTTTATAGTCTCTGTCACTCAGGGTTATTTTTTGTTAGCCTATTTGAGTCAATCAAAATCAAAATGAAAATATTTTATTTCACATAGGCCTCGATGGGCACTTATAAAACGTCGACAAAAACGTGCACGGTTTGGGTTGGTCGTTTCCTATGGAGAAGAACCGGCAAGAAACTCCATGGTTACTCTTTTCAAATCATTTGGTGTTACGGTATTATTCTGGATACAGCATTTGTACTTAAGTATGGGGGGACAGCGTAGGCCCGACAATAAGTCTACACAAAAAATGTAGAATAAAATAAAAAGTTAACAAGCAGCTGGGAATCTACAAAGCCTACAATGTTCACACATTCACAAACAATCGATAAAAAAGAATCTATGCAAAGGTAAGAAAATATTGTAAAATGCTAAATTAAACAAGTGAGACAAATACTGTTATCAGTGCTGTAACTATTCTGAGCAAAAGATATATAATTGATTTTGAGTGTCCCACTGCTGGGCAAAGGCCTCCCTTCCTCCTTCCAAACCTCTATATTCTGTGCAATATCTGGCCATGCTCGCCTCGCAAGCGATCTCAGATCGTCACATCACCTTCGCCGCGGTCTACCTCGACGGCGATTTCCTCCAACAGGCTTCCAGTGGGTGACGATCGTTACCCATCTCTCCGGGCGCTTTCGTGCTACATGGCCAGCCCACTCAAGCAGATCAGTAGTTCCAAAGAATATCCAATATCAGTTACTTTTTGAGAATTTTTGATCTGCATTCACAAGAAAGTGAATTACCACTTTTGAAAAAACTATTTTTGATCCTTCCTTAAATTGAAAACTTACTTGAATTACTTATTTACATTATGTACAGACTACAAATAGAACTAAACTAATGATAAAAATAAGGCTAAAAGTAAGAAAATATAAACATCTAAAAAACGACGACAATAGGACATTTAGGCGTCAAAGTACTCCTCCGCATCGCTGTCATTTGGAAACGTGCCCAGAAGAATGGCAGCTGACTTGAATTTGAATACTAGACTTACTAGACGTACTTAGACGGCACGGTTGGTGCAGTGGTTGAGCAATTGACTGCTGCGCTGCATGTCGCGAGTTCGATTCCCGCACGGAACAAATATTTGTATGGCCTACAGGTAGTTGTTCCGGGTCTGGCTGTTTGTGTACGTGAGTTTGAATGTTTGTAAATGCACCCACGATACTGGAGAAATTCCTAGTGTGGGGCTACGTTTAAAAAAAATAAAAAATTACTTCATTCATAAAATTATCAAAAGAAATTCAACTTCCAGCTCTTCACAGTATCATGTAGAATATAAAGAAAATCCATTTAAAAAATGGAAAGCCACCCGCAATCGGCTATCTAAGTAATTGACGCCAGACATCTGGTCTGGTTTCCCCCGCCCTATAATGGAATAAAATATGGTAATTCCGAACGATAATATATTGACTCCTTCATGTCTCATTGAGCACCTGGTTTTGTGATAATACCTACTCAGATTTTATTGTTACTTCACTTAAGTAAGTAAGTATATTATTTGCATAAAATGTGATAGATACAGGATGTTATAAAAATGGTATAGAGCAGGACACATTCCGCCATAATAATAGCATGCAAAATCATCTAAGATAGGTACATTAAAATGAACAACATAGGTACGTACCTATCTAACATAGAATATATCTTTACATAAATCTCCTCTAATATAATCTAAGAATAATAATTTAAAGATACTAAGCAAAAAAAAACAATTATACTGAAACACCTATACCATAAACACATCTAAATATTCTCTGAAACCATATTCATTTAACAAAATACACACCTAAATTTCATATTTAACAAAATACACAAATATACACTCGATAATCAGATGAGGGATATTCAGAGTTTTCTTCATAATCAATTAAATTGATATACCTACTGAAGAGAGTTATATTAGATAGATACTATATTTTTCTTTCTAACTGTACTTTTTGACACGCAAATTTATACTAATGTCGAATCGGGAACATCAAAATTAAATAAAAATGACGAATCGGGACTTCTTGTGTGGAAAAAAATTTGGTGACCAATCGGAACAGTGACGAGTCGGGCATAAGCCAGATTAACCATAGCATTGTGTTTTGTTTTGGAGGAGGTCGTGGCTGAATATTAACAGCCACTTGAGTCGGTCTTCAAGTTAAGCCGCGTTTGTCTAAGTTGGTCCTTGGAGGGGTGGTCACCCATTGCATACCGAGTTTCCCCCGTGCCCCGGAAAGCACGTTAACCCGTAGGTCCCGGCTGTCATTTTTAGATCTTTGACAGTCGTTACAGGTAGTCCGTGGCCCGAATGTCTGACAATCTGTCTTACCAAGGGTATCATTTTACCCAGTACTAACTGGGTTGTAGAGGTCAGATAGGCAGTCGCTCCATGTAAAATCCTGGTATTACTGCATCCGGCTAGACTTCAAGACTTCAACGAGACTTCAACGATGGCCATCGTAGTTGGAAAAGACTAGGCAGATGAAGATTTTGTTTTGTAACTAATGACAACAGTCTCTTTACACATATAACATAAGATCACACCAGTAATCCCTAAACGGTAAGACAAAGAGGTCTAAATACAGTACTCCCATATTTCACCAGTCATGTTTAAGTCCCGTGTAAAAAAGACGAGCCAACTGACATCAACAGGGCATAAACCGGACTCCGCCGCTACTACTGAGAAAACCCTGATGGAATAACCTTGTCCGTCCTGGGAATCGAGCCCAACACCTCATGCTCAATAGTCGCTCTTGTGACAACTAGGCAACGAGGCTATCTCGATACATGCCCGCTTATCACTAATTCTCCCCTTATTACAAGGGATGTCACTGATATTTTATCAAAGTCGCAGATATGGAATGTCTATGCTGTTCTATATCGCGGTGGTGAGGTGTCTGACGAGATGACAAGTAACAGAGAAGTATGGAAGGACAGATACGCTGGTCGCGGGACTTATAGAATTACCGTGACCCTGGAACATAGAGGGCTATTGAAGGACACCGTGGATTTAGTCATTACAAGTCTGACAGTCCCTCCCGCTCTGCCGTGGGTGGGAAGACTCATTTGATGATTTTACCACGATAATAAAAAAAGGACAGATACGCTGCGCCGATCCCAAATAAATTGGGATCTTTCTTTATCGTGAGGTTATATTTTTTTTTTTTATTACAGGGCTTTGACCTCGATCACGCCTGATGGATAGCGATAGATGAGGTCTATGAGGTTTATGCCGCCCATAGGCCTCTGACTTGGCTTTACATGCCATCAATAAATATCTCTCAGACCAGCATGGTTTCCTCACGATGTTTTCCTTCACCGAAGCAAGTGATAATTATACAATACGCACATGAATCCGAAAAATGAGAGGTGCGTGTCTTGGATTCGAACTCGAGACCTATGACTTGTCAGTCCGACGGTCACACCACTAGACTACAGTGGCGAAGGTTCCATTCAACTCGATTCCTACTGGCTTCCTTTTGAAAAATGGCACTCCGGCTTACCTCTTACAAAAATTGACCCTTCGCTACTGCTAGACTATCACTGCTATTAATGAATTGGGATAAGGGCAAGAGAATGATGATGCTGTTCTATAACACGTAGATCTCCTCCGAAAGCCACAAAGCCATGTAAATCACTTTATTAAATTAAAATCTATCCTTTCAATTCGGTCCTGGTGCTGTTTATTTTACCGAAAGGAATATTATCATAATTAAATTATGAGTCCGTCCAGGACCTACCTTCCATTTGTTCAGAAAGACATTTTCTCAGAAACAGTCGGTGTATTTTGGCATAAGCATCACGTTTTGTACAATCGCCTTCTGAAAATTATGCCTACTTTGGACTTTGTGGTATTTACGCCTAATGGTGCTCCCTCACCGCGAGCATTCGCCTGTAATGTAACAGTCCAAGATTCGATTTTGTATGGAAACAAGTGAATGTGAACTGTTACATTACAGGCGAATGCTCGCGGTGAGGGAGCACCTTAAGACTAAAGTAGCCGCAGAAAAAATTAATAATTTGTATTATTTGGTGGAGAATAGGAAGTTTGAAAATAAAACAAAAGAAAAACCGTCCTGACGGAATTACTCCGTTTTAATTTGAAATTATTTAGGAACTCCTCGATTGTATTTTGGTTAAATATTTTTCGAGATATTTTCAGTTTTAGTTCCATAATTCTACTTTTAAGAGTGTCAGATGCAGTTTATTAAATATACCTTTAAGGATTGAATACTTCTGTGATAACTTACTAACTAACGTGGATGGTCCCTTTTTTTTTTAACCTGGTAAAATCATCAAATGAGTCCTCCCACCCAGGGCAGAGCGGGAGGGACTGTCAGACTTGTACTGACTAAAATCCACGGTGTCCTTCAATAGCCCTTTATGTTTCAGGGTCACGGTAATTCTATGAGTCCCGCGACCACGTGGATGGTCCCTTGGGTATTTATCATCAGGAGTTTCTCAATACCAGCCACGGAATCAGGATTGGTGTCCGAAGGGTGGCAATAGGCTCGCAACCTAATACAATGGACTAAAACATATCAGGCGATGCGGGTGTACCTTTAGCTACACCCCTGCCTAAACCTTCAGGGATTACAAGCGTGACGTAATGTTATGTTGAAAACTACACTACAGAGAGTGAAATACAGGGTGTAAACAGACCCTTCACATAGCCATCAACCAAGCATTCTGAACATTAAACTAATAACTTTACGCAAAAATTATTGCTGGGAATCGACTTTTTTTTTTGGGGGTGAAAAATCACGTTTTACGGTAGGACTCGATGGAAAGCACTCAAAGCATTGTGCTGATGGATGGATTGAATTGTACGGGGGTCGTGGAGGTGTAAAGAAAACATCTTACATTAAAAACATGTATTTAAAAAAAAACTTGTGAAAATGTTGGAACTTTGACCCCCAGTATCTCCGTAACTAGAAGGTTCCCAGGTTAGGTCTAAAACAAAAAAATGATCGCCAAAACGGGGAGAATAAGTGCCTTTCGGATATGTTAAGGGTCTATTTACACCCTTTATAGAAAGCGTTCACCGAAGGCAAGTCTGTTTTAGCATAACACCCAAAGCTAAATAAAATAGGGATTATATCCTGCTTTTCATAGGACATAATATCATTTAAACAGAATAGAAATCAATGAGGCCATTCCTAAGCGGAAGACTACGAAAATAACTCAAGTCACAAATCATTATTAATATCTTCCAAAACATAAATTATTCCATTCACAAAATGGCGTCAATTTCTCAAGGAAATCTCTTTAAATCACGCGCCATGCCTGCCAATACATTAATCTCGTTATCCATTGCAAAGCCGGTGTCTTTGTACCAAATTATCATATTTAACGAGCTTCCATCTGAATCATATTGTAAGGAACAGCCGGCCTATGAAAATCTTCACAGTACTTAGAACTCATCATCTTCCTGCACTCCCATCTTACTTAGATCGGCATTACACGTTTTTTTCTTCCATTCTCCCCCGACAGCCATCACTGTATCTTTTATTTCTTTTTAGGGTTCCGTGGCCGAAGGGTAACCAGCGGGACCCTATTACTAAGCCTCCGCTGTCCGTCCGTTAGTCCATCCGTCCATATTTCCATCAGCGGGCTGTATCTCATGATCCGTAATAGGTAGACAGTTGAAATTTTCACAGAATGTGTATTTCTGTCCTCATACAATCCATCTAATTTGTTTTGACCTTCTTCTCCCTGTCCAAATATCCTATAGATTGTACCCATTTAAGCCGTCCTCAAATGATGTGACCTTCAAATCAACGTTTTTTATTAACATGATCATTTAGTTTATCTACACGCGTTATTGTCCAGGATATTAGTGCATCTTACGCTTTATATCAAAGTAACTATTGCCCGCGGCTTCGCCTGCGCGGATGTCGAAAAATATCCGACGGGAACGTACCGAACAAACATATTTACTTTCCGACATCCCCTTTTTAACCCTTCAAAGTCAAAGTCAAAGTCAAAATTATTTATTTGCTGTAAATGTGGTACAAAAGATGGTAAAAATTACATGAAGTGCAATAACACATTTCGCCATAAAAATAGCATGCAAATATTATTAAACACAAATATTAAATTAGGTAGGTAACTAACTAAATAAAGTATTTATTTATGTAGAACAGGTTAGTTAGACTGTTAAATACTAAAAACGAATAATGTTAACATATTAAAGTATTTTAAACATACAACAAATTCAAAGCGTAATAAAATTGTTAAAATATACAAACACAACATCATATAATGTAGGTAATTCTTTACAATGCAATTCGGTAGTGATATGAGTGACAATTAGATTTTTTGAGAAATTCCGGTATGGAATAAAAGCTATGTGAAATAAGCCATTTTTTCAGAACTTTGCAGAATTTTTTGTACGGAAGATCAGTGATAAATTTTGGTAGAGAGTTAAAGATAAGTGGAGCCATATACACAATTCGGGGGTAGAATTACTTGGTCGATCAAGAAGATCCTAACTTCAAAACTGACGGACTTTCATATAAACTTCCATCCCCTATTTTACCCCTTTAGGGGTGGAATTCCCAAAAATCCTTTTTTAGTGTATACTTTCTCTTCACAAAGAACACACCCTCAAGGTTTTAGGTCTCTAGGACCAGCGGTTAGGGCTGTGTGTTGATATATCACCCAGTCAGTCAGTAAGTTTATCATTTTATATATATAGAATAGATATTATTCTCATACGAATGTGCCCAGTGTGTCCATTTGAGCACAGCATGTTTTTTTCTAACTAAAAACAAAAGAAAAATATTTTATTTTCAATGAGTAATTGCGTCAGGACGGTTTTGGTACACAGAAGTGTTAATTTTAACTTGTACCTCATATTAAATGTGAGAGTAATATTTCATCTGGTGTAGTCCGGAGTCGCTCGCGAATATTTAACATTGAACAGGGTGTAAGAGACAGCCCTCCAAAAACTCATGGGGTATGGCTGACATGGCCTGCCCAGGTAAACATGTTTTTTTTAATATCCTTGTATGCTCCACTGCTGAGCAAAGGTTTCCCCCCATATCCTGCCAGGGACTCTTCTTCTACGCCAGCTTGTGATACGTGTCCAGATCATCTCGCCACTTATTTCCAGGCCAGCCTCGGCGGTGCTGTACACCTTCAGTCACCCATGATAAAAAATAAAAGTAGGCAGGAGGTTTATTTACAATGTGGCATAATCATTTTTTTTTTAATTACGTAAAATATTGTCAAAGGTTATCCATTACGTATCATATATGCCAGTAACATATAATTATTATTTGAAATATTCATTAGATACCAACCGTATTATTACGTAAATGTCTAAAACCACACGCAAGTTTTAAAAGATAATAACCCTATTTTTACAGAAATTATTCCATAAAATAGGTAAGTCATTAAAATTCAAATACATGTTCTTAGACATGAAAAGGGCGTTGAAGGCCACAATAATTTTTATTATACCACAACCTTATAACCCATAAAATTGGATTCCTTTCAGACAAGACTTCAGTTTCTAACATTAACCAGTAAAGCATGGATTTAAACACACAAGCCGTAAACCCAAGTTTGAACGGCTTGCAAATCCACAAGATTTACCTTTAACGACAGTTGAGACTCTTTACAATATGCTGTTATATAGCTAGATATAAAGGGTGAAAGGGACACCGACGCTCAAATATCCAGGTATTATTCTTCGGGTCGAGTCCAAGCGGGTCGAGTCTAAGCGGGTCGAGTCTGAACGGGTCGAGTGGGCCCGGACCCTTACCACGTATTTATTTATTTAAACTTCATGTACAAGAGTGGTACATAGGCGGACTTAATGCCACAAGGCATTCTCTGCCAGTCAACCTTTGGGTCAAATAGGACAGCATTGTGATAGAGTACAAAAAAATAAACAAGAAAAATACCATTTTTTTTATTTTATTTTTTTTATTTAGTGCCTACATCATTCTGAACTTCCCCTTATAAAAGTTTCTAATCGTTATTTTTTTAATCTACTGATTCATACAAAAGTGCAATACTACACGTCAAAAACTATGGAACAGCTGTTTTATTTTCTCATTATCCATGAAAAAATTATTTTTATAGACCGACTGCATTAAAGACTCCTAGCGAAGGTATCAGTTTAAATGAAATATTCTGAAGGTTGATCACGTATTGGTTCAATTAGTATAGTAATACCTACGTGGATTATGGTTATGTTAAAGCAAATAACCAGTGGGATATTGTTAGGACTTTGTGGACGATTAATGTGCCTTTGATGGGGCAAGGCGGAGGAATCATTAAAGCGGTCGGTGTATACGGGCTCAGAATGATGTACTGAGAACGTGGTAACCTTTTGTGCGTTCTTGCACCCTTTAGGTCTGAATAGATTTTTGAGTTGAGGGGTTCGTGGCTAAACAATAACAGCCGCACGGGTCGATCTTCAAAGGTAAGCAGCGCTAGTCGACGTCGGTCCGTGGACGGGTGACCATACATGGCTTACCAACTTCCTTCCGTGCCCTCTGAAAGCACGTTTAACCGCTGGTCCCGGCTGTCATTTGTAGGTCTTTGACAGTCGTTACAGGTGGTGAGAAGCCAGAACATCTGGCCATCTGGTACCGTATTACCTAGTAAAGTAAAGCTGGGCAACGACCTTTTTTTGGGGTGAAAATTCACGTTTTATGGTAAGACTCTATGGAAAGCACTAAAAGCATTGTGCTAATGAATGGATTGATTAGTACAGGGATCGTGGAGGTGTTTAAAGTAAAATCTTACATTAAAAACATGTATTTAAAAAAAACTTGTGAAAAAGTTGTTACTTTGACCCCCAATATCTCTGTAACTAAGAGGTTCCCAGGTATGGTCTAGAAAAAAAATTATCGCAACGATGGGGAGAACAAATGCCTTTCGGCTTCATTATGGGTCTATTTACACCCTTTATACTTCTTGAAACGTGAACTCCGAAAAGTCGCTTTAGCTACGTTAATATAAAATCAGAAAATCTGGAATTGAATGGATTACTTAGAAGGATTCTATAGAATTCGAACGGGACCAATGTAAAGAAGATTTTGCCGGGAAATTCCAATTATACTTTTTTTACGTCAGAGGTTTCGTAAGCTTTCCTAACTTCGAATCAAATGTTTGAATGGTATGTAGTACTAGCTTATGCCTGCGGCTTCGCACGCGTTGAGTTCGGGAATTGCCTACGAGATAAAAAGTAGCTTATGTGCTGAATAAAATATCAATGAGTACATAAAAGGAAGTCTGAAAGTGACGCCGGTGACTGAAAAGTTGAGTGGTGGGTAATCGGTTATTATAAGTTTTTATAAGGATTTTCATACAAACTTGCGAGAGCCTTTAAACCTCCTAATCCGGCCCTGTTGCAAAATCCGTTCTTAGCGGACGTCTAATAACTATAAACTACCTCCCCGTCAAACATCTTTATATGTCAAACGGTTTTCGATATTTCGTGATGAGTCAGTGAGTGACCTTTCGCTTCTATATATTTAGATAGATTAGATAAACTAACTAAATAAACAACAGTACGCTTAGGCTTCTAAGTATTCCTCCACATCGCTGTCATTCGGACACTCGCCCACGTTGAATGGCAATGCTAATTCTTTGGCCAATAAAAGAGCCAAAAAAAATTTGGATGGTCTTTGAAAATTAAACAAAATCAAAGCATTTATTTCAATTATGCCAATCACAGGTACTTTTGAACTGTCGGAACAAAATCAACAACCATATCTCGTATTTAAACATTTTTTGGCTCTGAAGTCTCAAGAGTTCAAGTCTTTTCAACCGGCTAGGAGTTCACTTTTAAAGCGAATCAGGTCGCGATAAGTTCCAAAAGAGCTCTCACAAGTAGCTTCGAGTAGCACTGATGGATTCAAGTTAGAAAATTTCATTTTAAATGCTGAGTGCATTTCAAATGTTTGAAAATTGTTTTGCTCGTAAAGAAACTGAGCCTTTTACTAATAATAAAAATGCGAAAGTTTGTGAAGATGTCTGGATGTTTGTTACTCTTTTACGCAAAAACTACTGAACGGATCTGGATGAAATTTGGCACACGGATAGTTTATAACCTGAATTAACACAAAGAAATAAAAAAAGAAAAAACATTTAATTTTCGCAAGGACACCCGTGCATACAAAAAAAATTAATTAACAATACTCATACAACGCATAACAAATATTATAAATACAAAAGGAAAGAAACAAAAAAAAGTAGGATAAGATAATTTTATCTCGGTAGTACGATCCTGTGGGATAATTACCGAACTCCACGCGGGTGAAGCCGAGGCCTTAAGCAGTATAAAATAAAATGATTGAAGAAACCATTGATTTCCCACATACACATCGTTACATCACTCCTGATGGGTAAGGCAGTTTCGCCGCATTTATGTTTAAGTCCCACGTTATTAGGCTTTCTCATCGGGAATCTCTTAGTAGCAGCTACAGTGCCGGTTGATGGCAATAGGCTCGCCGCCTATTACATGGCATTTAAACATTACTGGGGAAATTAATTACAAAAATATATTTTGATCTTCCAAATCAAATCAGTCTACACTATATATATATAAACTGATTTAATTCATGAAGGTTAAAGTGAATTTGTATAAATTATAATAAAATTAATAATAGGCGATGGCCTATTTTCATAACTTATTATAGAGAAGGCACGAGTATTGATCTATTACGCTAACTAATTGAAGTGTACGCGATTTTACTATGAACACTTTCAACGTACACATCTAGTTACATAGTTCTCACATAGTGTACCACCTCAACATGAATGATGTAGCCAAGGTTTTGTAAAAGTATTCCGAATTAAAAGACTGTCCATGGAGTTTCTTGCCTGTTCTTCTCCATAGAGATCTACGTTAGGGAATGGGGAACTACAGTACTTTCACAGTTTTTTTGCCTTGTGACTGGGACTGTAGCTACATTTCATTGTTGTTTCGACAATTCAAAAGTGCCTTTAACTGGCCTACTTGAAATAAATGCTTTGATTTTGATTTTGATTCAGGTTACCTGATGAGGTCCTATGCCGTGAATATAATTAAGGTTAGCAAAAATATCTAATATGTCACTCCTTGAACCCATAATATGGTGCTAGAGTAATAAAATTGCGCAGATGACGTTTTCTATTTGCTAGAGTTTTATGTATGCACTAGGTTTTGCCCGCGGCTTTGTCCTCGTGTAGCCAGTAATTGTCTTGGTAAGATAAAAGGGGACTAAGTAGAGGAATTAAAAAAAAAACTCAGATTTTTTGTGTCTTCTTAGTTAGGCCGGGTATTTCTGGGATCCAGACAATAAACTATCTGTGTGCCAAATTTCATCCAAATACGTTGCGCAGTACCTAAAAAAAGGCAAAAGGCAAAAGTACCTTCGAGTAGTTACATAAAAATATAGGTAATCTAGTCTAATAAAGGGTGTAAATAGACCCTTAACACATCCGAAAGGCACTTGTTCTCCCCGTCTTTGCGATCATTTTTTTGTTCTAGACCATACCTGGGAACCTTCTAGTTACGAAGATACTGGGGGTCAAAGTTCCAACTTTTTCACAAGTTTTTACTGTAAGATTTTTACTTTACACACCTCCATAACCCCCATACTATTCAATACATCCATCAGCACAATGCTTTGAGTGCTCTCCATCGAGTCTTACCTTAAAACGTGATTTTTCACCCAAAAAAAAAAGTCGATTCCCAGCAATAATTTCTGCTCAAAGTTACTTAGTTTGATGTACAGAATGCTTGGTTGACGGCTCTGTGAAGGGTCTGTTTACACCCTGTATATATAAGTCTTGTATGTATATGGGAGCTACATCTGCCAACAAACTGCTTTACAGTTTGGCATAAGTAACATTTTTTTAAATTGGTGGTTACTACGAATAAACGCTTTTTCATTTTTCTTTTTTTTTCCTTTGTTGGGTTAAAGACTAACAAACATTCGTCTATCTTCACAAACTTTCGCATTTATAGTAATAAATAAGAATAAGATGTATTATACCTCCGTAAAATGTGGTATTCCTACCATATCCAAAGCCATCAGGAAGTAGGACAAGCCACTAGAATAGATTCATTCGTTCGTCATTGTGTTCATTTATTTTTTGGTCCTGCTCTCCGCACAGTATCTGCGACTCTCAATGGTCCTTTTTTACGGAGCGTCCGCTTATTAGGGCTCGCCTACATTGTTAGCTGGAGCTTTTATGTGGATTGCTATGTTTTGTCGACGAATTTTGGAGTATTTTATAAAATGGTACTGGTGATTTTCTTCCAAAAGTTCAGATGTGTTGTACTCGCAACTAGCGTGCGTGTATGACCATGTATGAACTTGGAAGAGTCGAAAGAGTTATACAGGGTGTAAGGGACAGCCCTTTACAAACTGACAGGGTGCATTCAGCTCCTTATTTTAAATCATATTCCACTGGAATTTTTATTTGTTTTTAATTATTTTTTCAGTTACTATTCCTTTATTTCAATGTAAAATTAGATTCCATGTACGTAGCTGTCCATTTATGTAAATAATACGTATTACATCAAAAATCCAGCTATGGATGTTGAAATAATCTAACGAACTTCACTTTCTGCCTAGCTACAGAGTTCATCGAACGCGTCGTCGCGCTTGCCGTTCGCTACGTGCGCTTTTCCACGGCAACGATATATTGCATATAAGGAAATAAAACAAATCGAATTAATTGGATTTTCCTAACATTCCTGAAATAATTTCTTGCACCGGTCATCTTAATATGATTTATTGAATTCACCCCATCAGTTTGTGGAGGGATGTCCCTTTCACCCTGTATAGTTTCTATCTATCTCCATTAAAAATCGTGATATTGATGTAAGTTAATAAAACAATGTGTGAGTTTAGTGGCAAAGACTAACCTTAGCAGCCTAGAGCGTGGATTTGTGCCCAGTTGATGGCAAAACGCTCGTCCATTACATTAAAAAAAACAAGCGAAATCTGGGGTAAAACTTGTGCCTGATCCTTCGAGCATAAGAAGCGTGAGCGGTTGACAGGGGAGAATGGAATGGATACGTATCTTCCAAATTTAAAGTTCGCGAGTACATTCGAAAGAAGCTGGCAGTTTCGTCACGACGGTAATGTTTTCCCCATTGTTTGTATTTTTATTTTAGTATATTCGTGTAAATGTCTATTTTCATTTATCAAAATTTTGATATGTATTTATAGTATTTGTTATATATTTATAGTATTTTATATATAGGTACTTATAGCTAATCGTATTTTAAACTATTTCAGATACACCTACCACTGTTTGTCTCTGCATCACCCAAAGGTTGACTGGTAGAAAATGCCTAAGGCATTAAGTCCGCCTATGTGCTTTTGTGCTTGAAGTGTAAATAAATAAATAAATGGAAGAAAAAACGTGTTGCGCCGACCCCAAGTCACATGCGACAAGGACAGGCAGATGAGATCGTCGTGTTCTCAAAGATCTGACACAATTTATTGTGTCATTAATATCTTCCAAATCGTGACAAACTCAAACCCATCATACATGGTGTAAACAGACCCTTCATCAAGCCGTTAACCAAGCATTCTGTACATGAAACTAAGTAACTTGACGCAAAAATTATTGCTGGGAGACGATTTTTTTTTTGGAGTGAGAAATCACCTTTTACGGTAAAAATCAATGTAACGCACTCATAACACTATGCTGATGGATGTATTGAATAATACACGGGTCATGGAGGTAAAGTAAAGTTATAACCTTAAAAACTAATATTTAAAAAAGCTTGTGAACAATTTGGAACTTTGACCTCCAATATCTCCGTAACTAGAAGGTTCCCAGGTATGGTCTAGTACAAAAAAATGATTCTGATGATGGGGAGAACAAGGGGTATTTTCACACCCTCTATGAACTAGCCTTAAGGGATAACTGTCATACAAGTAGATCCCAGTTGAAGATATCTCGAGAAAAAAGTTCGGGTTACATCGCACGGGTGTAAAGAATGAGGGGACATTTCTACGTGATGGAGGATTGAATGGTCAGAACAGCTTTGTGTATCTGTCAGTTACTCCGCCATTTTGATATTTTTAGATCGAAATACTTGTTATTTTTTTTGACGTGACAACGTCTTATAATTCGATGGAGCCGGCTGCACGCAGGAAAATATGAGGCGTTACCTCGCTCTGAGGCGTTCCATAAAACAATTGCTCAACGCACATTCATTTTTTTTAAAATGCAACCATTCAACCCGTATTTTCTTATGACGTTGTCACGTTCAACTATCGTCAGTAAACCGACTTTTTGACTTTAGCCAACCGATTTTTTTTTTTTTTGCGGAATCATTCTTAGGATATTAAAGAAATGTTTTTTACTGGCAATATGCCTTAATACATATATAATGGATATTCGGATGCATATTTGTCAATAAATTTGAGAAAAGGCTAGGCAGATGGCATTAGTGTAGGCATGGTATAATAATATACTTCGCCTGGTATTCTCTTCCCGTGACAGCTGGGTCACGTGATTGGCCCAAGAATACGTCATCAGTTGCGATGCTGTCGATGTGTTGCCACGGTGTGTGATTAAATTACCCGAGCAAATAGCATATTTTAACTTAACAAAGCAATTGTGAACTAATCATTCAATATTTAAATTAATTTAAAACAACATACATTATTAATTATATACAGACTACAAATAGAACTAAACTAATGATAAAATAATACTAAAAGTAAGAAAATATAAACATTTAAAACTAAAAAGATGAAACTGTTTTAAGCTGTCACGGTTTACAACTAAACTTACACTGTCACTTACGGGATATCTTTCGTGATTGTTCATTATTTTGAGCTCGATGACACCTGGGACCAACGGCTTAACGTGCTTTTCGAGGCACGGAGGAAACTCGGTATGTAATGGGTAGTCACCCATCCACAGACCAACCTAGGCAAGCACGGCTTAGCCAAAGATCGACGCGAGCGGCTGTTATTATTTAGCCACGAGCTCCTCAACCTTATTTGTCTATGGAATTGGTGCTCATTGTGACAAAACATTATTTGTCACAATGAGCACCAATTACGTAGACACCGGAATTTGTCAAGGCTGCCAGTAAATTAATTATATGTTGTCCAGGTAAAGGCATGCAGATGAGAACGTATTGCTAACGACCCGGTGTAATTATCATTACTTTAGATTAAGTGACTGCCTTCGTGGTCGTGGTCGCAAGAAATGGTCGGAACGAAGGTTGGTCGAAGAGTCATTGGGTTCGTCCATCAGGAGTTTCCTGATGTTGTCTTGTCCTGTTGTTGGTATATCCCAGGAACTGATGGACGCTACTGAAAGTGCCAAATTTGTTGGCAAAATGAGCTGATTCAATAATTAGATTGTCATCGACACGCTAAACTCAAACTCAAAGCATTTATTTCAATTAGACCATTACAGGCACTTTTGAATGTCAAAAAAACAAAAAAGAAGCGAAGCTACAGTCACAGTCACAAGGCATAATAATTTGAGAAAGTACTGTAATTGCACTTTCCAAAGCGTAGATCTCTATGGAGAAGAATGGGCAAGAAACTCCATGGACACTCTTTTAAATCAAAATAGTGTTACAAAGTCGTGGTTACATCATTTATGTTGAGATTATACATATATGTGGGAACGATTTAGAAAGACGTGCACATTAAGAGCGTCTAGAGTAAAAGGTTGGTCGAAGAGTCTGATGTTGTCTTGTCCTGTTGTTGTTACATCCCAGGAACTGATGGACGCTACTGAAAGTGCCAAATTTGTCGGCAAAATGAGCTGATTCAATAATTAGCTTGTCATCGACACGCTAAGAAGAGAATTCTTCACTAGCCGCCACGTAGTCTGTAAATTGGCAGCAGGGTCACCTTCCATAACATGCGATTTACATAACTGCCAAAATGTGGCTGTAGTATTAGGAACACCTATTTTTATTTTTTGTTTCGTATGGGAAATCATCGAATGACCACCAAAGGGACTGTCAGACTTGTATTGACTAAAACCCATCATGTTCCTTCTTTGCCCTTTGTGTTCCAGGGCCGCGGTATCTCTTTCGAACAGTCCCGCAGCCTAGGTACACCTCTGCCTTACCCTTTATGGATTTCAGCCGTTATGTTATGTAGTTTAAATACAGTTTCACTTCAACGCATCACAGTAGAAATAAGAAAAGTATTTTATCATTGTTTGCAAGCCGCCAGCTGCAGCATATTCTCCATATTACATATTTATGATAAGAGCAAAGTTATTCTCGTTGAAAATGCTCCATAAAATGTCATGTTTATTTCTCAATATAATGCAAATAGTTTCTGCTGGATAGTTTATCGTAAATATCGGTATTAATATAGGAAATGTATTGCTTCTAACGTTATTTGGAGAGATGTAGGTCAAACACAAACAAGCATTTATTTCCATTAGACCATTATGGGCACTTTTGAATGTCAGAACAACAAAGAAAGCGAAGCTACAGTCACAGACACAAGGCATAATAACTTGAGAAAGTACTGTAGTTGCCTATTCCAAGGCGTAGATCTCTATGGAGAAGAATGGGCAAGAAATTCCATGGACACTCTTTTCAATCAAGGCCAGTATTGGAACCTTTATACCCTTGTTCAGCTCGTGGCTAAATAATAACAGCCGCTCAGGTCGTCCTTCAGGTTAAACCGTGCTTGCCTAGGTTGGTCTGTGGATGGGTGACCACCCATTACATACCGAGTTTCGTCCGTGCCTCGGAAAGCACGTTAAGCCGTTGGTCCCGCCTGTCATTTGTAGATCTTTGACAGTCGTTATAGGAAGTCAGTGGCCGAAAAAGTCTGTCAACCAGTCTTACCAAGGAGTGCCGTATTACCTAGTACTAACTGGGTTGTGAAGGTCAGATAGGCAGTCGCTCCATGTAAATCACTGGTATTCAGCTGCATCCGGTTAGACTGGAAGCCGAACCTAACATACCAACTGGGTTGGGGTCGGCTTCTAGTCTAACTGTACACAGCTGATTACCAGTACTTAACATAGAGTGACTGCCTATCTGACCTTCAGAACCCAGTTAGTACTAGGTAATACGAAGATATCCTCTGGTAAGACTGGTTGTCAGACTCTCGGGCCACTGACTACCTATAAAAGATCTACAAAATGACAGCCGGAACCAACAGCTTAACCTGCTTTCTAAAGCACTGGTCGTTGGTTTCGTCCAGCTATTCCCGCCATCTCCTGCGAGGTCTACCGCGGCGCAGGAGATGACGGGACGTGCTGGACAAAACCAGATGAAATTTTAACAGCCCGCTGATAGATAGACGGGTACGAACCTTAAAAAATACAAAATACATAAAGGGGTCGTGAATGGACACAATAATTTTCACGTTTTGTGAAATATGGGGAAATGAAAGCTTTCCATGCATTTACTGTGAAATATGGGATAATATGGAACGGAAAATTGCATTTTTTGAATGTGTGTGAAGTCTCGTTATTTAGGTGTTTTTAAAAATGGTGACGTGAAACTGTTCTTTACTTAATGAAAATCTGTGACATGTAGATTTTGTGTTACAGCTCCGTAAAAATGATACTGTTATGGGCAATGGGATTTTTCTTGACGTACATTTAGTCTACCTCTCTGGGAAGATGTTGAGGAATTAAAGATACCCATAGTACCCTAGGCGTCAGACTAACCGATCATAAACGCAACACCCCACTGCGCTCCAAAACGCCTGTCCTGTCTGACCTCCACAACCCAGTTAGTGCTAGGTAATATGATACCCCTTGGTAAGACATTTTAATTTGATAAGTAGACAATAATTCTTGTCTTTGTATATATTTTTTTTTTCCCTTTTTTATTTTTAAGCTATTGCCATTTGTAATTTAATTTCTTTGGTTGTTATTTGAAAGTTGATATTTTGAAAATTTGTAATTTAATGATTTTTTTTTTTTGCATTTATTGTTTGATAATTTATGTAGACAATTCTTGATTTTGTACTTTTTTTGTTGTTTTTTTGACATTGGGAATTAATTATTTTGTCACAAAAGGACATTGCTCAGCGCCCATACATTGTTCGCCCTGGGACCAAGAGCATCGGAAAATTATGTGTTGTGTTGTTGATCATTGGTAAACTCTTGTAAAATCTTATTTTTGTAGCGGACTAGCTGCAGAACAGATATATTTAAGAAAAAGTTACAGATTTTGAGGTTATAATCGAACCATAACCACGAATATTACGGTTAGTTTTTCATAGCTCAGAGTGATTTTTAAGAAACAAAAACAACAGCCGTGTGTGTAAATGCAACTTTTAATTCTAAAATCTATTTAACATTACGTTTTGTATTTGTGTTAAAATAGAATCACATGATTAAAAAATCACATGTTTATATTGTAGCTTCTATTTGCACTTTATTCGAAATAAATAAAACTGAGATTCAGATTATAAAAATGAAACATTCATTCGCAAGTCATTTAAAATTCAATCAATCGATTATTACAATCGATTGGGCATCCCTGATCTTTTTTTCGATACGACATCGACATGACGTTTGACAAAGATGGCGGATGTTTTCGCGTTAAATACTTCTAATGTTCATTTTACCAAACAGCTAGTCCGTGCTACAAAAGTATTTGCAAAAAATATGATAAAACAGGTAATGAATTATCGTGCATGTCCGATATTTCAGTTGCACAGGGCGATTCTGGACATTGTCCTTTGCATGCCGAATTAAGTAGGCGGAATATGCTGAACTATTGTGTACCCGTGTGTGTGTTGTAAATTCTGTAAAATACCATATTTCAAGCAACTAAATGAATCTATGAATCTAAGACTGGTTGTCAGACTTTTTGGGCCACTGACTACTTGTAACGCAACTCGCAACTCGCTACTTGTAATGTGTATAGCAAATATAAATACAAACATGCTCGTAAACGTATGTTGTGCATCAAATTGATGTCGATCGTTATATTGCGATGGTCAATGCCAGGGCACAATTATTTTATTAACATTGTCGAAGTAACGAGCACGGGGCTCATTCGTGGCTAACTGCATGGTCGATCGAAGGTTAAGCTACGTTTGCCGAGGTCGGACCGTAGATGGATTACCATCCATTACACACGGGGACCCCTTTTTGCCCCGGAAAGACGTTAAGCTGTTGATAACTGTGCATAAAGTGATAATCTGTGCATAATTTGAATAATGACTTTTGATTAGAAAATTACATTACAAAGTCACATAATTGTTATAAACAATATTGTTTTATTCAGTCTTGAATCAATCAGTATAAAAATAATAACTGAAACGTTGAATTGAACACTTTTCTTCTATTGTAAGATAAATTATTGTGTTATTTCAATTCAATATTTCAACGCGCCGGCCGCCATCTGCAGAATACCTTTATCGCAAGTACAAAATTTTCATTCTTTTTTCAAATACTTATTACTTTTTCGAACTTCAGCACTATACGAAAGACAATGAAATTTGATGGACACTGTTTGTCAAAGTTTTTGTCAAAATATCGTGTGTAATTTTTTTTTCTTTTTTTTTAAGAACAAACAATGGAGGTATAAAATGGATCCTTTGTTCAAATTACATACCATCTCGCCCGTTCTCCCCGAAGAGTTAGGTAGAGATGTCTCTAATAGTCCCCACATTTTGCAAATTATTCAAATTACGAGTGCATTGGACTTGAAGTTAGTGTTTTTATTGTACTTTTCAAAACTTCTGTGTGAATGCTTAAGAAAAAAAAAAGGAAAATGCAGATTTTGAAGTGGGCAAGATAAAGTTAAATAAGACTTTAATGCAGTAGAGAATAATTTAATTTAAACGGAGCAAAACTTTGATCGTTCAATCAAATTATGAAGAGGAACTTTAATTTACTTGGTAATCTTGTTCAAAGTTGTAATAACTGTAGGGATATGCTTCAAATTTTATTTATACTGACAAATTTCAAAGCTCACACACGCATGTAAAACGCATGCGCACGCATGTCAATTATAAACATTATTGTAGTGTTATAAAAAGATAAATTATAATAATTGTGCTGGTTTTTTTTTGTAACTTTTTGTAAGGGATAGGTACTGTTATTCCTTAATACAGGTTATTCTATAACCTAGCTGGGAAACCAGAACTTCACCCACCAGATTGTGATTGACATGGTACAAACTTATATGTACTTATAACTTTGTGTATACCTCATGTACTACAATCTCCTTTTTTATGAAAAAAAAAACAAATTTGATTTACCCCCAGTAGATCGTAATTCATGATTCTCGTGCCGTTAATTTATTTTTGGTTGGCGCAGCATGTCTTCTTCCATACTACTCAGTTACTTGAACAGTTGTTGTAATCATAGCATAATCAGCCTATAGTGTTGCCACTGCTGGGACACAGGCTCCTCTCCACCACGCGGGCTAAGTGTGGGTTGGTAGATGTCACATGTCTTCGAAGTTTTGGTTCTAGGACATGCCGGTTTCCTCACGATGTTTTCCTTAATCGTATTGAGAGCAGTGGTGATGAAATAAATTGCACAAAGTAATGTGAGAAGAAAAAAGAAAGAGAGAAAGAGCTTCTTTGGTAGGGCACCCATTGTCTATAATAAAATACCTGATGTTATTAAATGTTTACCATTAACCAAATTTAAAAAGTCCATTCAGGGGTTTTTACTAGAAAAGTGCTATTACAGCGTAGATGACTTTTTAAATGAAAATCTTCTGCAATAGAATTTGGAATGTTTACCTGAAATTAAATTGAATTTAAATTGTTGACATTTTAATTTAATCTTGTTTTTTTTTTTTTTTTTTTGTCCTTTGTAAGTCATTGTTTTAATTTGTTTTTAACGATTTTTATAACTATTGTAATAGTTGTCTTAGTACGACTAATTTTGTACGCCATGATTGGCAAAACATGTAGCTACCTCTCATTATTTTTAAGACCTGTATCATTCTGCACTCATGTTTTACAAAATAAATATCTTGTATCTTGTATCTAATGTGCCTGCCTGTGTTTGAACCATCTTCGTTTTTTTTATTGATTTGCTAAAACAAAAAATGACGGACTAAATAGAATCATATTTTTTTTTACACAGGAAACATCCCTATTGTATGGCAAAATGTGTCATGGCACTTCCAATTTTTGTACCATTCTTTGTATCTACCACACAGAACAAATAAATAACTTTGACTTTGAAGTCCCGAAAAGTTTGGGAAGCATTGGGACACGTACGTAGCGCTGTCACATTAGCACAGGTGTGCTGCTGTGATTTATTGCGCTGCGATTGTCGTACGTAGCTTCGCGTATTGATTTATTTGTTAACGCTTCAGTGAGTTTATGGGCTTGGTTTTCTGGGATACGTGTATGCTGCCCTCTTGTAGACAGTGACTTAATTAGGAATAGGATGGTTTTATTCTAATTGTGATTACAATGGTAGTCAGATCCCTTTATCTTCCCAACCAAAAGAAAAATTGGTGGAAAACAGTACATTTTATCCTCACGTTATACGTGAGGAAAGTTTTGAATGAGAATGTGGTTGGATATTAGAGTAAAGGAAGACTAAAGAAACGATGGATGGACTGTGTAAATATTATGGCAAGAAAGGAGGTGTCTGATGAGATGATGAGTAACAGAGAAGTATGGAAGAAGAAGAAATACTTTTTTTTTTCGGATGGGAAATCATCAAATGACCCCCCCCCCCCACTCTGGGCGGAGGGGTAGGGAGTGTCAGACTGTAATGACTATAACCCATTCATGTTCCTTCTTTGCCCTTTGTGTTCCAGGGCCACGGTATCTCTTTCGAACAGTCCCGCAGCCCTGGCAGGCATCGGCCCGTGCCGAACTTAAATTAATTGGGATAAAGGCAAGACAATGATGATGATGATGTTTCCATTTTTGCCACCGATCGAGCCCTCATAATCAAAGACAAAACGGTCACCTCCTCACAATAAACAAACATTCAAAACTTTTAGCCGTTAAGCAAGCGTTTCTCAAAGTTTTCGCACAAACATTGTAACTTGAGTGATAAAGAAGAACATTTTGACGCGTTGTTCATTAATCCTGGTATTAGGAGGGTCCTGAATTAATTTGATTAACAAAATATTTTTGCTTTTACTTGACTGTGTTTGTTGATTATGCAGGATTAAGGAGATCAGGTATTAATTTCTGTGTTGGGGGATTCGTGTTATGATTATATTTTTTAATCACGGGATAAATAGAAGATTACAACAAGTGAAAAAAAAGGAAATTTAATTTGAGTACTAAGTCGGATCCCGAGAAGGATTCTAGAGTAGTATCCCGAGCGTAGCAAGGTATCCTAGAGTAGAATCCTGAGCGGAGCGAGAGATACAAGAATCGAGATTATTGTTTTTTTCATCAGTTGTGTACTCAACTTTCTACCATTGACTTGGAGAAAAAAAATAGAAGTACCTATAGTATGTATATTTCTTTTCAATGGGTTAATAATAACAGCCACTCAGGTCGATCTTAAAGGTTAAGCCGGGCTTACCAAAATCGGTCTGTGGATGAGTGACCATTAATTTATAACATACCGAGTTTCCTCGGAAAGTACGTAAAGCCATTGACCTCTATCATTTGTAATTCTTTGACAGTCGTTACAGGTAGTCAGTTGCCCGAAAGTATGACAACCAGTGTTACCAAGAGGTATCGTACTACCCAGTACTAACTGGGTTTTGGAGGTCAGATAGGCAGTCGCTCCATGTAAAATACTGGTATTCAGCTGCATCCGGCTAGACTGGAAACCGACCACAACATAGTTGGGAAAAGGCTTGGCAGATGATGACTAGGGGATAATGTAGTGAAGTGATAGTGTGTGTACCCTTAACATAAAAAAGCACTTGTTCTCCCCGTCTTTGCGATAATTTTTTTGTTCTAGACCATACCTGGGAACCTTCTAGTTACGGAGATATTGGGGGTCTAAGTTCCAACTTTTTCACAAGTTTTTTTTAAATACATATTTTTAATGTAAGATTTCTACTTTACACACCTCCACGACCCCCGTACTATTCAATCCATTAATCAGCACAATGCTTTGAGTGCTTTCCATCGAGTCCAACCGTAAAACGTGATTTTTCACCCCAAAAAAAAGTCGATTCCCAGCAATAATTTTTGTGTAAAGTTACTTAGTTTGATATGTGAAGGGTCTGTTTACACCCTGTAGAGTCCATTAGTGAAATAACTTTCGGAATCGAATCAGTAGTTCCCAAAAAAAAAAAAAGAATATTCCAAAAATCTCATCCCAAAATATCTCAAAAAGTAGTTGGTTACTTCATCTCTTTTGTTCACATACGTACTAAGATGTGTAAGAAGAAAGCATCTACCGTCTGTGCGCTCCTAATCAAGAGCTCAATTTATTAAATGTTACGACAACTCTACGTGATCAGATATTGAAATCGAGGCCCAATTTCGTTCGCCAGGCCATGGCCTGGCATGGGAGGGGATGGCATTAATAACTGAAATTCTGAAGTCAATTTAACTGTTTGTATTGGAATTAGGAGGGGTGTATTTTTGGGGTTTATTTTCTTACATATTTTTTAAAAAAAGAATCTCTTTATGTATACTGAGAAATTACGTTTTATGCTTTTTTTTAGACGACCTAGGGATAAAAAACGCCTCACAATTTCTGTTCAAACCTCCACTTAAGTCGGAGGACACGGTGGAGCACACCGTGGAGGTCTGTCCCGCTTCCGCGGAGCACCACCGTGTCCTCGTAGAGGCGATTGGCAGCCGCGATATCTCGCGTCCGGCCATGGTCCGGAGCGAGAGAGAATGGGAATCCGTCATCTCCTTCTGCGAAGCAGTCATGCTAACAAAGAAGGTGGTGGGACGTGAGAGGGAAAGAGCCTCACGTCCCAGCCGCCGCGGGACACGCCCCGGGCGTCGGGGGTCAAGTGGTGGCTCCCGGCGACCGTAGGTGCGGATCTGTGGACGGTGAGCAATGGGCTAGCTCGCCGTCCGTTCGTCTTATGACGACAGGCCTTGTCGACGGCGCGTTCGTGTTCTACGCGCGCCTCAAAGAGATGTTAGCACACAGGAATGGGTCCGCAAGGGCCGATGCCTGCCGGGGCTTCGGGACTGTTCGAAAGAGATACCGCGGCAAAGAAGGAACATGGATGGGTCTTAGTCACTAAAAGTCTGACACTCCCTTCCACTCCGCCCAGTGCGGAAGGAGTCTTTTGATGATTTACAATCCGAAAAAAAAAAACCTCAACTAAAGTAGCTGATTAAATACGAGCACTTCGCCCGCGACTTCGTTCGTAAAAATTGTGATAGCTCGGCTAATATGCATATGCGCCCCCGAGTAATGAAGCTTTGTACCAGTGAAAGAATTTTCAGAATTGGATCATTAGTTCCGGAGGTTATCCCCTACATACAAACCTACAAACAAATACATCTTAATAGTACTAGTATAGATTTTTTTAAAGGTATTATACTTACACATTATTTTATTCTGATAAAAAAATGCTGAGCCTTACAACAAACTTGACAAAAACACCGCAAATTTACCTACTTTTCGAACATTCGAACAAATTAAATTTAACGCCTCCATTGGTTCGAAATGGAGGCCTCCTTCGAGTTGGAGTCCTTTAAACTCAGTGGGAAATGAAACACGTGATAGACAAATGTAATAAATAAGGTTTCCTTGTCAGATTTTATCAACAAATTATTTGGTATAGACGTGGAAATTAATTATTTAGATTTTGCGTGCGAATGTTTTGGGGAAATACGTTAGGTTGGTAGATTTTGTGGTCTGAGATTGCGAAATTACTTTGGTGTGATAAAATTTGTGGTTCTTTGCATTTATTTGGTACTAGCGACGCGCAATATATACAAAATTATTTTTAGTAAATGCGAAACCTGAAAAAAGTTTGTTCATATAATAAGTAACTGAATCGATTCCAATAATTTTTAAACCATGTTATATTTTTCCCAAAAATATTTAAAAAAGTTAAAAGTTGGACATCGAGCGACATTAAGTACCTATCGCAATAATTTAGGTACCTACTGCCAAATTATTATTATCAATAAGCTCAAGACGACGCTGGAGGCGCGCGCTGCGTGGTGACCTCGTTTTTGTGCAGACAACTAGGTAACAGAACAAGCTTATAACTTTGTGATTTTTCAATATCCTGTTTTGAAATTTTGTACATAAAAATACTAGACAAGTGTTTCAGGTTTCACATATACTAAAACTAATGTTGTATATAAACCTTCCTCTTGAATCACTCTATATATATAAAACCGCATCAAAATCCGTTGCGTAGTTTTAAAGATCTAAGCATACGTAGGGACAGACAGCGGTAAGCGACTTTTTTATACTATAGTGATAGTGAAGTAGACCTGACTACCTAGTAGATACCTATGTGCTCCTTTGAGTTAGGTCAAAACCATTTTAAGATCAGAATACGGACAAGGAAATTATTTTCTAGATAATCTTGTTGGCATAGCCATAGACTAAACAGATTTAAAATTAAAAAGAATAGGGATGTCTCCTGTGTGTGTAAAAAAAATATGATTCTATTTAGTCCGTCAGTTAGATTATAGTAATTTATTTTATAGTAATATTTGATGTCTATCTTGAGCCTAGAACACTATTGAGAGTAGGCATTCCCCTTTATGATGGAAAATCCTGACCTAGTGATCACACCCAAGACTTCATGCTCCGCAACACCAGTATTCCAATGAGCCAGTTAAACTTGAATCCAATAACAAAACTACTCAAGCACCGTTTAACATGTAAATAAATACGTTAACGCTCCTCGAACACTAACTAATTAAATTTTAAACCTTTAGTTAAATCGAGCCACTGAATCCATTGTTAAATTTCATTATCTTGAGTTCGAGCAGTACAAAGTGTGGTGGGACAGTGAATAATGAATTAAACTGCGATCACACACGATAAGTTGAGAGAATTTAATTTATTCCACTTGTAAAGTCGAGCAAATGAATGCAATGAAGCATTTTTCTTTTTGTACGAAGCAGTAGTTTTTTAGAGCGAAAATTCTTTGTGTTTACGTTTTTTGGCGACGAGTCGAGTAACGAATGTAAGTATTCGGTTACATTCGTTATTAGTCAAAGACAAGGTTTTTTTATTTGCTAAAAATAGGTGTAAAATGTGTAAATACAGGGTGTAAACAGACCCTTCACATAGCCGTCAACCAAGCATTCTGTACATCAAAGTAAGTAACTTTGCGCAAAAATTTGCTGGGAATCGATTTTTTTTTGGGGTTATAAATCACGTTTTAAGGTAGGACTCGATGGAAAGCACTCAAAGCATTGTGCTGATGGTTGGATTGAATAGTACGGGGGTCGTGGAGGTGTGTAAAGTAAAAATCGTACATTAAAAACATGTATTTAAAAAAAACTTGTGAAAAAGTTGGAACTTTGACACCCAATATCTCCGTAACTAGAATAGAAAGTTCCCAGGAATGGTATAGAACAAAAAAATGATCGCAAAGACGGGGAGAACAAGTGCCTTTCGGTTATGTTAAGGGTCTATTACACCCTTTATACGTTGCGAAGAAACGTTGAGTATTCGTAAGTCTAAGTATTTGGTTACCATCAGCAAAAATACAGATATTTAAGACTTAGTGTATAGCGATATTGACCCAATGACGATCCAGAGGAGACATGTTTGAAAAAGAATGTTTATGAGAGCCGACCCCAAATAAAGATGGGATAAGGCCAGAAGAAGAAAGGAGACATGTTTGGAGAAGAATGATTAGGACCAGAAGGCCAGAAGAAGAAGGAAGAAAAAAACAAACAAATGTTCTCTTGTTTAATTTCTTAAGTAGAGTACTTCAATATTCTAAGATTAAATAACGAAAAAATATTGCTAGACCTATTAAACATCATCATCTGCCTAGCCTTTTCCCAACTATGTTAGGGTCGGCTTCCAGTCTAACCAGTAGCTGAATACCAGTAATTTACATGGAGGATCTGTCTGCCTGACCCCACAACATATTTACTGGGCAATACGATACCCCTTGGTAACACTGGTTGTCAGACTGTCGAGCTTCGGAATACTGACCCGAGCGGCTGTTATTTCTTAGCCACACGCTTTAAAAATCGCTTTAAAAATAAATTCACATAAATTCTAAAGCCTCTTTCTGAATGCCACGCTACTAAAGCCGTCCCCGAACTAAAACTAACATTATTTTCTACTTAAATAACAATCTAAGGCAATAAAAACCGTTACTAACTCCGAAAACTACTCAAAGCTCCCGCAAACTGGATAAAAAGATAAACAAAACACGATCCGAATTATAAGTACTTAAAACTTTAGCAAGTTGCAGTCCTAGTATATTTGAAAGCCTCATTTGTGGCACAGAAGAGATAACAACAGAAGGCAAGCTTCGAACAACGAATGAAAACGCTCTCACACATAGACACGCTTCACGTACAGCGAGTGCAAGCGCACTCGCGACCGACATTTGTTTGAGATCTCCACGTACACATATACACGCTTCACGTACAGCGAGTGCAAGTGCACTCGCGACCGTCATTTGTTTGAGATCTCCACGCACACATAGACACGCTTCATGTACAGAGTTTCGTTCTTTGTATGTAGCTGAAAGCGTTGGCGACAGAGCTCGTTGAAGATGGCAGAACGAGCTGGACAAAACCAAAGACCAGAGGTCCATATTGGATTCAAATGACTGGAAGTCAAAGGGAGAAGCCAGCAGTGGGATGACTCAGGCTAACAGCATGTTCTGGACTTCTGTTATTTTTCCAGTTCGTATTTGTGGTTTGTGTAGGCCGTGGCCTGGCCTCACCTTATAACAAGGTAGTTCGCAGTTTGACGGCAAACAATACTAATTGGGTTACAGTGGCTTTATACAAATGTTTGTATGACAGTTACACCGGTTTTGTTTGCTCTGAATAAGTCCTTTGCATATGTATTATTTGAGGGATACGTAAGGTTTTGAATAAACAGAGGAGTGAAAATGTAACAAGCATTTATTTGCCTGTCTCTACAGTCGACTGTGTTTTGGAGTTTCCTATACATATGCAAACATTCTCTATTAGTACTCTGAAGGGTGAAATTATTCAAAGTGAATACTGAAAATATACACTGCTACTATCATATTTAACCGACTTCATAACAGGAGAAGTTTCTGTGTTCGGCTTTTACACGCTGACGTCATGACCAATATATACTGTATTGGATTAAATGAACCAAGCTATTTACTAAATCAAAAACCCTGATTAGATCGAATAAATTGCATTCAGCTAATTACAATAATTGCTCATCTAGTTTGAATTGGTGTCCTAATTATTCATCATCATCTACCTAGCCTTTTCCTAACTATGTTGGGGTCGGCTTTCAGTCTAACCAGTAGCTTACATTAACGTCCTAATTATTATCAAATCGAATAAACTGGGTCAGGAAAATATTTAAATTAATTGATCTATCGAACCCATGGGGGTTCGCGACCTAGTTAGTTGTTGTTGTTTTTCCTTAATGGGATTTATATTAATTAATTAATGAGTGATTTAATGAAATGTGTTTGCACTATGAGTGCACATGCCTAACTCTTGAGGATTTAGAGTAATGAAGAACAGAATGTAAAGCTCCTCATACTTCGTTGAAAAGCGAGGATCCTTTGACCAGACAGTTGTTGTGACTGATGGGCTACTGCCCGACGTTTGTAGTCGGGTTGTTGAATGTATCACTTCTTCTTCGTATCCTAACACGCAATTTTTATATTTTATTAGCCCAGAACTTCGCCGCGTCCACCGCGTATCACATATTTATAGTTACGAATATACAGTGTATCGCCGAAAATTTTAATAATCAAACGTGAATTCAGAAAATGTTTGCTTAAAAAAAACAACTGCATCGTACAAAAGAAAAATGCTTTATTTCATTCATTTGGTCCAGTTTTCAAGTGGAATAAATGAAATTCTCTGATCCCAGCGTGTGATCGCAGTTGTTCCCACTAAACCAATGGAGTATTTAAAATAAATAAATAAATTTTATTCAGTTCGCATAACATGGTACAATATAAAAAGCTAGTAAATAAAACAATGGTTCTTAAGCGCTAGATTTTTACATATTCCGTTAATATTAAATTTTAAACTTTGCCCCATGCTATGAATTTCTCCTGTACTGTGGGTGCATTTACAAAAAAAATTAAACATACATACATAAACAGCCGGACCCGGAACAACTATCTGTAGGCCATGCGAATATTTGTTCCGTACAAACCGAACCCGCGACACGCAGTGCAGCGTCCAATCGCTCAGCCACTACGCCAACCGCGCCATGAATATGAAAATACAATCATCATCATCCACAACCCGAATTCATCCACTGATGGGTATATGCCTCTAATTGCCAAACTCCGCGATCCTGTGCCATTCCATGCAGGACCTACCCACGGTAGAAAATTCTACAGTACAATTTTATTTAGACGTTAATTAGGTCTACCTCGTAGGTCTAGTGTTCGCAAGTGCTACTGCTGAACATGAGGATCTGGGTTCGATTCCCTGGTCGGGCAAAGTGTTATTGAATTTTTCCATCAGGAACTTCTAAGTGCAGCCATGGAGACTGGATCTGCGCCCGGTTGATGGCAATAGGCTCACCCCCTATTACATGGGGCTTAAACATAACTGGCTTATAGTGGGTGTACTATTAGGTACACTTCTGCCTTACCCTTTAGGGATTACAGGCGTGGTGTTATGTTAATTTAGGTGCAGCATTAGAGTTTCGTAGAGTTTTTGTTCATTCTCAACAAATATAGTGGTAAAAAGCAGTTACGGTCATTTTTTGTGAGTAATTTCCAGGAAATGTCAGAGCTCGCGAAAAACGTAACATTTTTCAAATGTTGCCAAAAATAAAAAGCCGGGAGTAGGAAACGCCAAACAGTTTTTTTAACGATACCCGTCTCGTCCTGGCATGAATGTAAATCCTTTGTGAAATGGCGGAGGACTTTTTGTCGTCGGCCGCTAATAAAATACTGCAGCTTCCTACCTACTTTTTCGTCTGCAAAAAGAGTTTCCGCGGTGAATATTTTTTTGTTCAGGCCATTGTTGGTTAGTCTTATTTAACCTGATGTTTTATTGACTAGAATAGAATAGTTTTGAGTATGAATGTGGATGGCTATAGCAGTTATGGTCTATGTGAACGATGATATAGCTTATGGTTGGCAGAGAGAAATAACAAGTCGTTTAATTCATTGCCTGGCAGACATTCGATATTGGTCTCAAATAATTATAAGGGGTCCGATTCAGTCCACGTTTCTCACACTATGCCAAATACCTACTTTTATACAGCTGCGTCAAGAGCAATGAACTCCTCTTGAACCCTTCGGATAGTAATCTCACGGAGACAGACACTCTTGAATAGAGGCCACGCAATATCCTTCTACAAAATAAATGAGTACAGAAGGTCGTCTCCACACAACCAGCGAAAATACAAGCACACATAGACACGCTTCACGTACTGTGACTGCAAACGCACTCGCGACCGGCATTAGTGTTGTCCTCGCGCACATTGACACGCTTCAAGGACAGTGAGTGCAAGCACACTCGCGACCCGCATTTGTTTGAGATCTCCTCGCACACATAGACACGCTTCACGTACAGCGAGTGCAAGAGCGCTAGCGACCCGCATTTGTTTGAGACCTCCTCACACACATAGACACGCTTCACGAACAGTGAGTTTAAGCGCCCTCACGAACAGCATTTGTTTGAGATCGCCGTACGTTGTGTGGAGCTGCTCCTCCATACTTATTCACTTGTGTATTAACTTTGAATCAGTTTAACTTGAAAACACGCAAATTACCAGTTAAAGTGATTTCAACTTTCGACAAGTGTTTTTGGCGGCCGAATAATTATTTAAATTGGGATTTAATTTAAGTTAAACCACTTTAAAACCAGCGCAGCCTAAGATTGGGGACTCCTCAATTTTGAATGCTAATCAAGATTACGAATTAAATTGTTTCATCGGAAGTTTAACAGGTATTAGCTGTGTTTGTATAACTTTGCCCAATAACGCAAACATTTTGGTATTTATGTATTATAGCGTTGATCTGACGATTTCCGTCCGCCAAAATTAATTAACGAAAGTTTTAAAAGTGCGGATATTTATTTAGTTACAATATAAAGAATAGAAAATGATAAGAACAAGTAACAGTACTCGTAAATATGTAAGTGTGTAGTACTTTTTGACCGGATGGACGTTATCTTATCATGTCGCCTCCGAGCAAGTTCATAGAATTTAACACTCACAACCATACAAGTGACCCAAAAGCACACAAAAAAACGTCGAAGTCGGTCTAGTCGTTTAGGAAGAGAAGAATTTTGTTACAAACACGCACACAGGATTTTTAACAAGGTGATGACGACAATAAATGAAAACACTGGTACTACTTGTTCTTAGGAATATTTTTAAATAAATCCTAATAGCGAAAATAAAAAAATATGTTTCTCACACTTAGTCAATATAATAAATCTGTTAACGAAATAGAGCACCATTTATAAATATTGGTTCACTAATCTTAGGTATAATTTGCTATATTGTTTATCTACAGCATGTAGCAAATGCTGAAAATTAACAAAAATGTTTTGTGACTAAACTATTGAATATATACGTTTGATTTTTTGTATGCAGACTTGGAACGTCATGAGGTATGCGCAATTTAATTTACTGTCGTATTGTCGTCGTTATATTTTATTATACTCACCCTGTATAATAAAATATAAGTCTTTGAGTCAAAATGTATTCCACGTCAGAAGATGGCTTATGTCAAAAAAACATAAACAATTCTAATCTCAAAAGGCATTTATTTTATTATATGGCCTTGGGCCAGGCCACGGTCTCGGTACCGACGGTTGTCAAGCACCACGTATAGCCTCTTATAGCCTCTTAAGTGTCGATTTAATTGCTATGTAATTTCCGAGCCTGTGTTTTATGACCTGCAATTCCAGGCATTTTATTTTTATTAGCAACCTGAAGTTGCGTGCGTGCGTAAGGCTTTAAATGTTTGCTTTAATTTGGAATGCTTCGTGAAACTGAGATTGAGTTGGTTTTCATGATAATAAATTTAAATAAGGGCTGTTTGTTAGTAATAATAAAATAAGATTAGGAGGTTCCTCTCTCAAGAGCCCTGACCACCGGTAGCTCGGACCCTATTCCCGATCCCGGTGGGCTACTATTTTTTATATTTTTAAATGTTTTTTTATATTACTTTGTATAGAAATATTTAAAAATGTAAATTATATGTATAGAAAATAAATAAAGGAATAAAATAATAATAATCATTTAATTCAGATATAATTTTACAACCATATAAAATGTTAGTAAACATGAACTTATAAACTATGGAAAAACCCAATAACACATTGCCCGACCTGGAAATCGAACCCAGGACCTCATGGTCAGCAATATCGCTTGCGATCACTAAACCAACGAGGCAACGTAACACCGAATAATCACATAAAGAACGAAAGTCTATTCTCAAATCCATTTCTCTATAAAACCATCCATTTCAGCCAATATATCACAGTCAACCCGTTTTATCGTGACAAAAATGTAACCCCCACTATGTCTACTGAACCCGAACAGGATACGGATCGGGTTTTTTTCTTGACCAACCCTCTATATTGAGGCCCACTTATAATTGAACACGGGTTCGATATAATTAGGTTGAAATTGACGGGTGTATCGTTGGTATTCCGATCGGGAGTTTGTTAGGGTTTTGGCCAATTTTCTCGCTTTTCTATGATATACAATGACTATTTTTGGAGAAGGTAATAATGTGGTTATGTAGTCAGCAATACCAATCAGTTTTATATGTTGGATTGTCAGGATTTATTCTGTTTGACTCTATGTGACTAAAAGAGTAGAGGGGAGCTATTATAGGTTTAGCTGATTGATAAGATGATTTATTTATTTATTATTATTAACTTAAACACACTATCTTTACAGGATGACCTAAATACAATAGTGGTTTGACCCCATTACATGTCTAATTATAATTACACACAAAATTAAAATCAACTTACGGCTAATACTCTTTTCAAATCATTTGGTGTTACAATATTATTATGGATAACAGCATTAATTGTACTTAAGTATGGGGGGACAGCGTAGGCCCGACAATAAGTCGCTGCTTACTACACAAAGATTGTAGAACAAAATAAAAAGTTAACAAGCAGCTGGGAATCTACAAAGTATACAATGTCCACAAATTCACAAACAATCGATAAAAAGAATCTATACAAAGGTAAGAAAATATTGTAAAATACTAAATGAAACAAGTGACACAAATACTGTTATCAGTGCTGTAACTATGTTGAGCAAAAGATATATAAATAATTTTAAAAAGAGCAGTGTCCTCCTTACCAGAATATGCCACTAAACTATTCATCATCATCATCATCATCATTTCAGCCGAAAGACGTCCACTGCTGGACATAGGCCTCCCCCAAGTGTCGCCACATTGACCGGTCCCGTGCGTCTCGGATCCAGCGGACTAAACTATTCAGGAAACCATTAATTTCTCGCTTTACTTCCACGCTCACTATGAACAGCAAATAAAGGGTCCATATTAACTTAAGCGTAGTAAGTTTAGCGCTAACCTCAGGACTTAGCGGTGGAGATTAGCGGTTAGCGAGTATACGGCATTATTGCTTTAGTTTCCATGTGTAGTTGTGTGTGGAACATGTACTTAATAGTGAAGCGAGGTTGGTAGTGGGTCGGGAATAGGGTGCTGAGGAACCACAGTATAGGATGACAGGCACTCTGTGAACGAGGTGCTTGTAATAGCTTCGAAGGGTCGGAACTTTATAGCAACAAGACTGTAAGCAATCTTTCAAATTCATTTATTTTGTAAACATAAGTTAAAACAGTAAATCTCTCGCCGACTGGTCGACACTTCGCGTGACCAGAGGGCTGGCTCTTTCTTTGGCCAAAGAATTAGCATTGCCATTCAGCGTGGCAATGCTGCCAGTCTTCTGGGCACGTTTCCAGTTGACAGCGATGCGGAGGAGTACTTTGACGCACTCTGAAGTGTCCTTTTGTCGTCGTTTTTTATTTGTTTATGTTTTCTTACTTTAACTCTTTTTTTTCATTAGGTTAGTTCTATTTGTAGTCTGTATATAATGTAAATATTATTTAGTTATAATACATGTCTGTTAAATAAATTAATTATTAATAAGTAGTAAAACAGTTGGTGGTATAATATATAAAATTCAGAAACTATCTATGTCCCGCCGCTAGGCATACAAAATATTTCTAACAATGGTACATAGAATTAAATTGTTTAAAAAATCATCAAACAACACAACATAAAACAACAAAACGATAACATTACCTAACTTTATGTCATCTATGTCAATATTAAAATTACAAGCATCAATTGTCAGAATTATGTCATACATAATACAGCCTTGATTCAGATTAATGGCGAAAAACTTGCTGGTTATTGCACAGATTATAAAACACAACTGGCAAAAATATCATAGGTTCATAATAAAGCGAATATTTTCAACAAGCAACGAATTTTATTTATCTTTCAAACTCAAACTAAAAGCGTTTATTTCAATTAGACCATAACAGGCTCTTTTGAATGACAGAAAAACAAAGAAAGCGGAGCTCACAGACACAAGGCATAATAACTTGCTAAAGTACTGTAAGTGTAAATCCCCATTCCAAAGCGTAGATCTCTATGGAAAAGAATTGGCAAGAAACTCCAAGGACACTCTTTTCATTCAAAATATTTTTACAACATCTTTGTAACATCATTCATCTATCTATACATATAAAATTCAAAGTCCTGACTGACTGACTGACTTATATATCAACGCACAGCCCAAACCACTGGTCCTAGAGACATGAAATTTGGACAGTGTACTCTTTGTAAAGAGTAAGTATCCACTAAGAAAGGGTTTTTCGAAATTTCACCCCTAAGAGGGTGAAATGGGGTGTTGAATTTTCTATGAAACTTTTTATTCTCTGAGTCGATTGACTTGAAATTGTGTCTACATATACTTCAGTTAAAATCATGGGATACGTGTATCACAGTTTTTCCAAAATCATCCCCCAATTTAAAATTCAATGTCCTGACTGGCTGACTGATATATCAACGCACCGCCCAAACCGCTGGTTCTAGTGACATGAAATTTGGAGAATGTACTCTTTGTGGAGAGTAGGTATCCACTAAGAAAGGGTTTTTGAAATTCCACCCCTAAGAGGGTGAAATGGGGTGTTAATTTTCTGTGAAACTCTCTCGGGGTCGATTGGCTTGAAAATGTGTCTACATATACTTCAGTTAAAATGATGAGATACGTGTATCACAAAATCATCCCCCAATTTAAAATTCCATGTCCTGACTGGCTGACTGATATACCAACGCACAGCCCAAACCGCGGGTCCCAAAGATATGAAAATTGAAGGGTGTATTCTTTGTGAAGAGTTAGTATCAGTTTTTCGAAATTCCTACCCCTTAGACGGTGAAATGGGGTGTTGAATTTTCTGTGAAACTTTTTACTCTCGGGGTCGATTGACTTGAAAATTTGTTTACATACTCTTCAGATAAAATCCAGTAAATCCGATGTCCAATCTCAAACCAAGGTGTCAATATTTTACGTATCTAATTTAATTGATATAACTTTATAATAATAATTGCAAGTTATAAGCAAGTACATCTAAATCTATGTATGTATTATAGATAGATACATAGATTACTTATTATTCCAGAAGTAAGATCCCGTGGGCAATTCCCTAACTCCACGCGGGCGAAGCCGCGGGCATAAGCTAGTCTATACATATAAAATTCCAAGTCCTGACTGACTGACTGACTGACTTATATATCAACGCACAGCCCAAACCACTGGTCCTTGAGACATGAAATTTGAACTGTGTACTCTTTGTGAAGAGTAGGTATCCACTAAGAAAGGGTTTTTCGAAATACCTCCCCTAAAAGGGTGAAATGGGGTGTTGAATTTTCTATGAAACTTTTTATTCCCTGAGTCGATTGACTTGAAAATGTGTTTACATATATTTCAGTTAAAATGATGAGATACGTGTATCACAGTTTTTCCAAAATCATCCCCCAATTTAAAATTCCATGTCCTGACTGGCTGACTGATATACCAACGCACAGCCCAAACCGCGGGTCCCAAAGATATAAAAATTATAGGGTGTATTCTTTGTGAAGAGTAAGTATCAGTTTTTCGAAATTCCAATCCCTTAGAGGGTGAAATGGGGTGTTGAATTTTCTGTGAAACTTTTTACTCTCGGGGTCGATTGACTTGAAAATTTGTGTACATACTCTTTAGGTAAAATCCAGTAATTCCGATGTCCAATCTCAAACCAAGGTATCAATATTTCACCACGTATCTAATTTAATTGATAGAACTTTAAACTAATATTTGCAAGTTATAAGCAAGTACATGTAAATCTATGTATGTATTATAGATAGATACATAGATTACTTATTATCCCAGAAGTAAGATCCCGTGGGAAATTCCCTAACTCCACGCGGGCGAAGCCGCGGGCACAAGCTAGTGTTGAGATAATACATTTTATATGTCAGACCATTTAATCAAACAACAATACCGCACATACCAGTGTTATCGACTTGTATAGGGTTAGGCTGAGCTTTTTATAGTGAAATTAGGGAAGATATATAGTTTAGCGACATCAAGCAGACGGCCGGTACAGAACTGGTCATATTGGTCCGTATCAGCTCATAATGTCAACTTCTTATTTGCAACTTCCCAAAATGACAACCGGACGCAAAATGTCCACTTCTCACAATGTCAACTTCTTAGAATGTCAAATTCGCATAATGTTAATTTCTCAAAATGTCCATTTCTCACAATGACAAACTCGAATAACGTCAACTTCTCACAATGTCAACTTCTTAAAATTACAAACTCGTTTAATGACAACTCCACGTAATTTCTACTTTTACAAGGTAATTTATATGGGCATTTTGAGAAATTAACATTATGCGAATTTGACATTCTAAGAAGTGGACATTTTGCGTCCGGTTGTCATTTTGAGTAGTTTATGAGCTGATACGATTTTGAGAAGTTGACATTATGAGCTGATACGTATTGGTCGTAGGCTAGCTTGGTGCCTATGAAGGAAACTGTGCACACAAGGAAAAGGGCACAGATTGTAGGAAATAGGATGACCCTAATTTGCTTGCACGATCTGTTCGGATCGATCCTATTTCGGAGTCGGTTAAGCTTTGCCTTACGGATGCCTTTGTCATTATTTAAGTTACCTCTTTATATGTTTACTATTGTAAATCAATTTTTATTTGAAATATAAAACATTTTCATGAAAAAATACACTTTTAAAAAATGTCAATGTCATTTCTTTTATAAAGGGTGTAAATAGACCCTTAACATATCCGAAAAGCACTTCTTCTCCCCGTCTTTGCGATCATTATTTTGTTCTAGACCATACCTGGGAACCTTCTACTTACGGAGATATTGGCAGTCAAAGTTCCAACTTTTTTTTAAACACATGTTTTTAATGTAAGATTTGTACTTTACAAACCTCCACGACCCCCGTACTATTCAATCCATCCATCAGCACAATGCTTTGAGTGCGTGAACGTGATTTTTCACCCAAAAAAAAAGTCGATTCCTAGCAATAATTTTTGCGTAAAGTTACTTAGTTTGATGTACAGAATGCTTGGTTGACGGCTATATGAAGGGTCTGTTTACACCCTGTGAGAACGATGTCGGAAGACGTGCAAATTAAGAGCATTTTTACAGGACTATCAGTTGTCCCACCCGATGTTAAACCGTCACCTCTGACTTTTACAATCGCGATAGTTTATAGGTCGCGCCCATATACGTGTCCCTGTGTTGCGCACCTGACCCAAATAATAAGTTTCATACCATAAAATCACTCCTGTAATCCCCGAAGGGTTAGGCAGAGGAGTTTCTCTGCTTACATTTCGCCAGTTATGTGTAAATCCCATGTAATAGGGGGCGAACTTATTGCCGTCAACCTGGCACAAAGGCTGATACTGGGTAATTGCTGATAGAAAAACCCAGGAAAACTTTGCCCAACCTGGAAATCGATCCCAATACCTGATGCTCGGCACTAGCACTTGCGACCAGCAAACCAGGATGTCAATTTTTTATTTAAACTGTATATTTTTGACGCCACGACGACGGCATCATCTGCAAACGAAGGTTAATGAATTTAATTTTACAAGACAAAACAACTAAATTATGTTCCATTCTATTCAGCAATTTAATGATTTAAAAGCTTATAATTAAATAAATTAATTTACAAGTCCCAACGAAATCAGGCAACTCTGAGCTCTAAACCCTTTATAATTGGTTGAGTAAGGTACCTTTCTATTTCGCACTGGTACCAAAAGTACCTTAAGTGATAAAATGACACTTTTAATTATAAAGTGATAAGGGTTAATTACTTTGACCTGTGACATTTAACCCTTGAATGCAGAGGGGTAAGTGGTACTTTTTTGTTTTCAGTACCGTTTTTGAAAATGGGTAAGTAGGAAGTGACAATGAGGATAAAGGGTAAGCCTGGATATGAAGGGGTCGGGTGGTTAAGTCTCAGAAAATCAGCCTGTTAATATCCCTCCTGTAGTGTGAAGCTGGCTTAAGCAAAACATCACGCTTAATCCCCGAATGGGATGGTAAGAGGGGTATTTAACATGTCTGGGCTGCGGGTTTTAGTCAGTACAAGTCTGACACTCCCTTCCGCTCCGCCCAGAGTGGGGGGGGTCATTTAATGATTTAGCACACGAAAAAAAAAAAAAAAAAATTAAAAGGTCTGCGGGACTGTTCGAAGAGATACCGTGGCCCTGGAACACAAAGGGTTAGGAAGGAACATGGATAGGTTTTAGTCAGTACAAATGTGACACTCCCTTCCGCTCCCCGCCCAGAGTGGGGGGGGGGTCATTTGATGATTTCCCATCAGAAAAAAAAACAAAAGTGGTATTTAACAGAACGCCCACATTTCACCAGTTATATTTAAATCCTAAGTGCATAGGAATATACAGGAGGCGAGCTTCATCATCTGCGTAGCCTTTTCCCAACTATGTAGGGGTCGGCTTCCAGTCTAACCGGATGCAGCTGAATACCAGTATTTTACATGGAGCGACTGCCTATCTGACCTCCACAACCCAGTTAGTACTGGGTAATACTATACCCCTTGGTAAAACTGGTTGTCAGACTTTTTGGGCCACTGACTACCTAACGATTGTTAAAGATCTACAAATGACAACCGGGACCAACGCGACAACGGCTTAACGTGCTTTCCGAAACACGGAGGAAACTCGGTATGTAATGGGTGGTCACCCATCCACAGACCAACCGAGGCAAGCACGGCTTAACCTAAAGATCGACCCCCGTGGATGTTATTATTTAGCCACGAGCTTATCCGAGGGAGGCGAGCTTATTGGCATGAATCGGGCACAAATCCAAACTCCGTCGGTCCAGCTGTTTGTGTGTGTGAGTTAAAATGCTTGTAGACGTACCCACGATACAGGAAAAATTCCTAATGGTGACGTTTTTTTTTTTAAAAAAAAGAGGTAGATTACTTTTGTCACTGGTAAGACTATCAAAATTAAAGTGAACTTTATTTTCATCACAATAAGGCTGTTGTTCAGTTGCTGTTGTCAGAGGCCAGGACTGTACAGGCTGGCTACCAACATATACAATGAGTTAGCAATTACTATGGCGACAGAACCTTAAAAAAACGCGTTCCCTATTTATTGAACACTCTGCCTGCTGACATCAGACAAGAAGACAATAAAGTAAAATTCGCACGTAAACTTAAAAAATATTTATTGGATTCTATGTAAGTGTAGGTATTAACTAAATATATTTTATGGATGTACCTGATATTAAGTTTAATGTATTAGAGACTCAACGATCTCACAGTTAAACTGCGTAAGCAGTTTTGTGGGGCAATGTAACTAGCCTTAAGAAATTGTATTTTTAATAAATCATTCATTCATTCATTCATATAGCAGCTTCCTAATTTCTCAAAGAAAATTAAGGTCGCTCAGATCAAGAGATAGGATCAGATTATTATAGAACGGTCATAAAGGGTCACAAAGGGTAACTAGGGGTTCGGAAACTGTACGTGAGGGTCAGCCCTACGGAAACCACTTGGTTGTGAGGCTAGGGTTACCATTTCGAAATTTAGAAAAGCCGGCCATTTGCAAAAAAGTCCGGAACTTTTTGGGAACATTCTTGTTACGGAAATATTGGAGGAGAAAGTTCTAACTATTTTTATTTCATCAGCACACCAACAGCACTGTCACGTAAAATTCAAATAAAATAACATCTAAAATCGGCATTTCAGTAACGTTGCACATAACAGGTATGCATGGCAAACCGTGCATGCATGGTATTCTTGCAAATAAATATATAGAAAGAAGAAAGAAAGAAAAAATATTTGTTTGTCGCAGGGACATGACGTGCATCGTATAATCTTCTAAAAAAAACAAAAAAAAAACAAATCATCATCATTATCATTCATTCATTCATTCATTCATTCATTCATGACATTGACATCTTTACGTAGTATAAAACAAAGTCGCTCGCGCTGTTTGTACGCTTAAATCTTTTTAACTACGCAACGGATTTTAATGCCTGATTCAAGAGAAAGGCTTATATTATATTGCACCCGTACGAAGCCGGGGTGGGTCGCTAGTAATATTATAAATGCGAAAGTTTGTGAGGATGTATGGATGTTGAGTTACTCTTCCACGCAAAAACTACTGAACGGATTTGGATGAAATTTGGCACATAGATAGGTTGTAACCTGGATTAACTCGTGGAATCACTTTTTATCCCGGAATAAGATACCGTGGGACAATTCCGAAATCCACGCGGGCGAAGCCGCTGGCATAAGGTATTAATAAATATAAGAGACAAAAAGAAAAAATAAAAAGTATGTCCAGTAGACCTAAATACAGAAAACTACATAAAAAAACAATTTTATAAGTTTAAAAAAAGTTACAAGTTTTTAATGACTTTACTTTAAAAACCTCCGTGAAGGTCGTATCCCAGCAATAATTTTTGCGTACAGTTACTTAGTTTGACGTACAGAATGCTTGGTTGACGGCTTCGTGAACGGTCCGTTTACACTTTGTATTGCCAAAAAAACCCCTTAAGTTGCAGAGTCCGGAAAATGACAAACTTGGAGGGATGGCAACCTTATAAGTGACTGGCAATTGACCCTCCCTTATAAAGATGAAAATATAATTCGTATGCGATATTGTGTAGTCCCTTGTGTTGTTATGTGAAGCTAGGAATTCGGTCGAGGCTTCTGAAATATTAATTTGCGATCCCTGGCAGTCTTATACAATGTGTCCGGTCATGGACTTGCGATATTCTAGGTACTTATATAACAACTATTCTAATACACACAAATCTGTTGATTTCCAAAGAATTAGTCGTCAAAAAATTTGTTTGTTCACAAAAATATCGTTGATTTGCATAATTTTTCAGTTTAATCTTTTTTTCTGAAAGTTGCGAAACTAAATTTCTCAGTAGCAGCCGCAAAGTCAGGATTTGTGTACAGTTGATGGCAATAGGCTCGTCCCCTATTACATGGGACTTAAACATAACTGGCGAAATGTACTATTAGGTACACCTCTGCCTATTTCTTCGCAGATTAAAAGCTTGATGCTTAGTTAGGTACGTATTATGTCAGGTTTTCAATTACATTCAACTCCACTTTCATAAATCCTTCCACCACTTTTTTTCAAACAAAAAAATCTATTCAATAAAACTTCCAATATTCCAATTACGATTTTAAAATTCTTTCACACAACAATGAAATCTCTCACTTGAACTCATTCCTCATTCAATATCGTTCACTAATCAAATATGGAACGCTCCATTATGCGCCTTGAATTGTTCTGCGAGCAAGAGCGCGGCGAGTGAACGACGAACGACATCATTCATTCATTCGTTCAATGGCGACCGAATCGAACGCTTGATTTGATGTGACAAAAGTTACTCGTTAGAAAGTAGTGCGGGAACTTTTTGTGATTGATGTATCTTGTTTGCGTCGGTTTTGTTAATTAGTTATTTGGTGTTGATTGGACTTCAACTAGACTGTATATAGAAAGAAATAGAGTATAATTTATCACATAGCTTTTTTTCGATATTCCTAAATCTATGGGTACAATGGCGCTCGTATCGCTGATAGCTAAAAGATCGCTAATATTCGTATAATAATCTTCCAAACATTGAATGCATTGAATGAATTGGGGTCCGTAATTGAACCAAAGCCTTTAAGCCCCCTGTAAGATCTTTAAGTACATACAGGGTGTAAACATACCCTTCTCATATCCGTCAACCAAGCATTTTGTACATCACACTAAGTAACTTTACGCAAAAATTTTTGCTTGGAATCGACTTTTTTTTTGGGGTCATAAATCACGTTTTACGGTAGGACTCGATGAAAAGCACTCAAAGCATTGTGCTGATGGATGGATTGAATAGTACGGGGGTCGTGGAGGTGTGTAAAGTAAAAATCTTACATTAGAAACATGTATTTAAAAAAAAACTTGTGAAAAATTTGGAATTTTGACCCCCAATATCTCCGTAACTAGAAGGTTCCCAGGTATGGTCTAGAACAAAAAAATGATCGCAAAGACGGGGAGAACAAGTGCCTTTCATTTGTGTTAAGGGTCTATTTACACCCTTTATTTTACACTTTGGAATGCAAATAAAGATAGGAATATGAATTTTAAATGGTTGGTCGTTTTTATTTTGTTTAGTCTCGTCTGTACTGTCCCACTGCTGGGCAAATGCCTTCCCCAATTCCTTCCACGAACTCTTTCTTCGCGCCACTTCGGACTAGCCCTCACGGTACGCATCTAGGTCGTCTCGCCACCGCTTACTGGGATGGCCTCAATGGCGCTGTCTATCTCTTGGCACACATTTTTTTTTTTAACCTTTGCCCCACACTAGGAATTTCTCCTGTATCGTGGGTGCGTTTACAAACATTTAAACTCGCATACACAAACAGCCAGACCCGGAACAACTACCTGTAGGCCATACAAATATTTGTTCCGTGCGGGAGTCGAACCCGCGACACGCAGCGCAGCAGTCAATCGCTCAGCTACAGCGCCAACCGTGCCGTCTTGTTGGGTTAGGCAGAAACTATAGAATGCTACAATAAGATTTATTATGATTAGCTTCGTGTCGCGGGTTCAATCCCCGCACGGAGCAAATATTTGTATGATCTACAGGTAGTTGTTGCGGGTCTGGCTGTTTGTGTATGTGAGTTTAAATGTTTGTAAACGCACCCACGATACAGGAGAAATTCCTAGTGTTGGACAATGTCTTAAAAAAAAAAAGGCTGATTTATGAATGTATTTTACAAATTGCCTAGTTGATGTAGTGGTCGCAAGCACGACTGCTGAGCATGAGGTCCTGGGTTCGATTCCCAGGTTGGGCAAAAGTGTTATTGGGTTTTCCATCAGGAATTTCTCAGTAGCAGCCACGGAGTCTGGATTTGCGCCCGGTTGATGGCAATAGGCTCACCCCCTATTACATTAGATTTCAATATAACTGGCAAAAGTGGGTGTACTATTAGGTACACGTCTGCCTAACCCTTCGAGGATTTCAGGCGTGATGTTATGATGTTAATAAAAAGACTTTACATAATGACTGAAAACCTGCTACGACATTTGAACGCACGTAAAAATACGAAGAAATGTGTTCCGTCCCTATATTACAGTTAAATCGTACCTACAGTCCTAATGAGTTTTTAATGTTGCTAAATTACTATTTATGAGAGCTACCGTAATCATGTAAATTAACTAATGGTGTACCTACTCTTATACCTACCTAATGTAAATGAAGAATTATGAATCCTTAGGCAAATCTTGCCGATTACAGGATATTCCAAAATTAGGTATTTTTTTTTCCCTACCGATACGGTTAGCCTGCCCTGCTGAGCAAAGGCGTCTCCCCAAAACTTCCAGCTGTCTCTATCCAGGGCTAATGTGGACCACTGGTCGTTTGTTTTGTCCAGCTCGTCCCGCCATCTTCTACGAGGTCTGCCGCGACGCCTTCTGGCTGTGTCAGGCTCCAGAAAGCTGCTATTTTGGCGCACAGCTCATTAGGCTTTCCCTACTGATACTGTTAGGCTGCGTCATCACATTGCTGAGCAAAGGCGTCTCCCCACAACTTCCAGCTGTCTCTATCCAGGGCTAATGTGGACCACTGGTCGTTGGTTTTGTCCAGCTCGTCCCGCCATCTTCTACGAGGTCTGCCACGACGCCTTCTGGCTGTGTCAGGGCTCCAGAAAGTTACTGTTTTGATCCGCAGCTCATTAGGCATTTTCGCCGTATTTCTATAAAAAAAAATCGTTGATTTAGTTGTCACAAGCACCACTGCTGAGGATAAGGTCCTGAGTTCCATGCCTAGGTAAAGTGTTTTTGGGTTTTTCATCAGAAATTTTGCAATACCAACCACAGAATGCTCTTAATGTGCACGTCTTTCCACATCGTTCTCACATATATGTATAATCTCAACATGAATGATGTCACCAAGACTTAATAACAATATTTTGATTTAAAAGAGTGTCCATGGAGTTTCTTGCCCATTCTTCTCCATAGAGATCTACGGTTTGGAATGTGCAACTACAGTACTTTCTCAAGTTATTATGCCTTGTGACTGTGACTGTAGCTTCGCGTTTTTTTGTTTTTTTGACATTCAAAAGTGCCTGTGAAGGTCTAATTGAAATAAATGCTTTGAGTTGAGTTTGAGTTTGAGAGTCTGGATTTGTTGCCCGATTGATGGCAATGGGCTCGCCCTCTGTTACATGGGACTTAAATATAACGGGCTCGAATGTGGGTATCTACCTCTCTTACCCTTCGGGGATAACAGGATGTTTTATTAAGTAAATGAAAAATTATGAATCCTTACTAAATTCATGCAAATTATGGAATACTAGCTTTTGCCTGCGGCTTCGCCCGCGTGGATGTCGAAAAATATCTTAAGGGGACGTACCGAACAAACATAGTTACTTACCTTCATCCCCCTTTTAACCCTTCGGGGGTAGAATTATAAAAACGCTGATATACGTATAAATTAATTTTCAATCGTCAGCTTAAACACTTCAAAACTGACGAACTTTCATATTAACTTCCATCTCCTATTTTACCCCCTTAGAGGTGGAGTTCCCAAAAATCCTTTCTAAGAACACACCCTCCAAGTTTCATGTCTCTAGGACCAGCGGTTTGGGCTGTGTTGATATATTACTCAGTCAGACAGTCAGTCAGTTTACCATTTCATAAATATTGATTCCAAAATAAGATGGCCCTACCGGGAAATATATATCAGTTTACCAAACATACATTCATCATCATCATCATCATTTAAGCCGAAAGACGTCCACTGCTGGACATAGGCCTCCCCCAAGTGTCGCCACATTGACCGGTCCCGTGCGTCTCGCATCCAGCGGATCCCTGCAACCTTTACAAGGTCATCGGTCCACCTAGTGGGAGGCCTTCCAACGCAGCGTCTTCCGGTTCGCGGTCGCCACTCCAGAACTTTTCGGCCCCATCGGCCATCCGTTCTGCGAGCAATGTGCCCTGCCCACTGCCACTTAAGTTTGGCTATTCTTCGGGCTACGTCGGTAACCTTGGTTCTCTTGCGGATCTCCTCATTTCTGATTTGATAACGCAAGGAAACACCGAGCATAGCCCTCTCCATTGCCCTTTGGCAAACATACATTTGTGTTCGTATAATTCTTCGAAATTTAGGGAACAGCTGATTTCGGGATCCGTTTTGCCAAAACTAAGGTCGTAATAATCTATTTATGCCCAAAACTGTTACACCCAGCTTGTACAATGACTGCGACAGCATGTCTTATTCTACCCGGTACACGAGGTGACGCCGAGATGTTTGCAGACTAAGTAAAATTAAAGCAATCTATTGCCCCGGGGACAGCCAATTTACTTCTGTTGCTGTAGGGTTGCCTAGTACTTGTTTTTGTTGTTGTATAGAATAGAATAGTATTTTTTTTTTTTTGAACTTTGCCCCACACTAGGAATTTCTCCTATATCGTGGGTGCGTTTACAAACATTTAAACTCACATACACAAACAGCCAGACCCGGAACAACTACCTGTAGATCATACAAATATTTGTTCCGTGCGGGGATCGAACCCACGACACAGCGCAGCAGCCAATCGCTCAGCCACTGCGCCAACCGTGCCGTCGATATTCATTTATTGGCTCAGAATGTAGGTATTTACAATAAGGTGGAGTCGCAAAGGTCCAGTCAATGTGGCGACACTTGAGGGAGGCCTATGTCCAGCAGTGGACGTCTTTCGGCTGAAATGACGATGGTGATTGTGTAAAAAAAATGAATTTACGCGGGCAAAACCGCAGTTTCAACTTATACTCCATAAAAATAAAACAAATTGTTTCATGCAGCCAAGTTACGACTTGGCTGCAGGAAGACGTAAAGAAAGATCATGTAATGAGGGGGAAACTGAGATAAGAAGAGCTATTCGTCATGTTTAGCATTATCAAATGCTTTGGTGGAGTCGTGGGGTCGGAGATAAAAGAAAAAACAAGTTTAGATATAAATGGAGTTCGGCTTGGAATAAGAAACAGTATTGTTCGTCCATAGTTTGTTTACCGTTACCTTCATAGTCTCGGCGCGTTTCTGTGGTTACAATGGTTTGGGAATGGTGTGGGGGGCTTGTAACATTTAAATTAAAATTACCGTTACCTATTAAGATGGCTTAAATATATAAAGGGTGTAAAATAGGCCCTTAATACAAATGAAAGGCACTTGTTCTGCCCGTCTTTGCGATCATTTTTTTGTTCTAGACCATACCTGGGAACCTTCTAGTTACGGAGATATTGGGGGTCAAAGTTCCAACTTTTTCATAAGTTTTTTTTTTTTAAATACATGTTTTGAATGTAAGATTTTTACTTTACACACTTTCACGACCCCCATGCTATTCAATCCATCCATCAGCACAATGCTTTGAGTGCTTTCCATCGAGTCCTACCTTAAAACGTGATTTATAACCCCAAAAAAAAAAGTCGATTCCCAGCAAAAAATTTTGCGTAAAGTTACTTAGTGTGATGTACAGAATGCTTGGTTGACGGATATGTGAAGGGTCTGTTTACACCCTGTAAATGGAAACAGATGAAGGAGGTCATCCAGAAATGGATGAATGGATGGAATTGTAAACACTACACAAAACACGTTATATACCCATTAAACAGAACTGTCAAAGTTAAACAAACGTCAAGTTACCATCAAACACAAAACACGATCGTTGTCTTTGAAAGACTAACGTTTATTAACGAACGTTTGTCCATCACTTCAAATTAAAAAAAAAAAAAAAACTTGACGCAAATCCGGACTCCGTGGTTGTTAACAGAGAAACAGAGAAATTCTTAATGGAAAAACCCAATAACATTTGGCTCGATCTTTAGCTTTCTTACCTAAGGCGCAAATTATACAGAAACGGCGTAAGGTGAAGGCGCGACACAGGCGCAGCGCTGGCGTGGAATTTATTAGGAAACGAAAGAACGGCGTTCCTGCGCCGCGCTGCTTGAGTGTAATTCACGACACGTCGCCTACGTATATTTTGTATGAAAACGTTTTGAAGTGGCATCATGCCTGCGCCGCGCCTTCACCTTACGCCGTTTGTGTATAATTCGCGCCTTACAAGTACCAAGAAAAGTTGACAAAAATATTCGAAATTATCGTTTGTCAGCCCTAAGCTGCAACGCGGACACCAGGTCAATTCCGTTCCGTTTACTTATTTTAATAAAACTCCGCAGACGTACAAATTTCATCTTATTAGCGCACTCTGAGAAATATACAGAAGTTATGTAATAAGACTAGTGACCTACATACATAGTATTAGTGTAGGAGAATGTTTTATGTGGATAGGTACTAGCGCTCCGGTTAAGCCGCGCTTGCCTAGGTTGGTCCGTAGATGGGTGACTGCCCATTACATACTAGGAAACTCGGTATGTAATGGGTGGTCACTCATACACAGACCAACCTAGGCAAGCACGGCTTAACCTAAACATCGACCCGAGCGTCTGTTATTATTTAGCCACGAGCTCCTCTTTTAATGGTGTACAGTAAAGCCCTTAATAATTCTACCCCCTTCAAAAAATGTTTTAACAAAGGTCTACACACCATGAATTTCTCAGGAACAGCCAAGGAGTCTGGATTTGTGCCCGGTTGATGGAAATTGGCTCGCCCCCTATTACATGGTACTTAAACATTTCTGGCTAAATGTGGGTGTACTAATGGGTACACCTCTGCCTAACCCTTCGGGGATTACAGGCTTGATTATATATGTCGGATATGTCAGGATTTATTCCGTTAGGCTCGTACATCAGGTGCGATACACTGTTTCTAGCAAACTAACAAATTACTTGAGATTACAACTTAACACAATAACACGGGTTACAATGAATCGGGTACAGTTCCAAGATGTCTCAACTCCGCCGCAATCAGACATTGACTGTCGCCCTCCCTCGAGTTGAACATCAGGGCTCTGTAGAAGCACGCTTCGGTAGGTAGACTTGTAAGTAGGTCGTGTGACGTCACCACCAGCGCACTTGCGATTAATTTTATGTCCATACTAACTACCGGATCCGACGTATATAACTCTTCTACTCCACGTATTACAAAACCTATAAACATGTGTAGAACAAAATAGTGAACGAAACATGTCCTGAAACACGGTCCGTTAAGCAATAACATGTTCCAAGCGAACGTGCTGTGTTTAAAAGTTGAAGTCGTGACTTCAGACGACTTTTAAAGTCACCGTTTATTGGTGCATTCATAAAGAGAACTGTATAGAGTAGGCGTCTGGTGGAGACTTGAGTGTTTGGGTCATTTTATGTTGCTTGTAATGCAAGTTAATACCGATTACACTTTTTTTTTTTTCGTATGGGATATTTATTTATTTATTTATTTACACTTCAAGCACAAAAGCACATTGGTGGACTTAATGCCATAGGCATTTTCTACCAGTCAACCTTTGGGTGATGCAGAGACAAATAGTGGTAATCATCAAATGGGGGTCATTTATCACAGATAGTGCAAAGAAATCTGTCATTGTGTCGACACAATCTGTCATTTTGTCGATTCTTCCGTCAAAGAAATCCTTGTCTACGGTGGTCATGCTACGGGGGCAGCTATGGGCCTAGCGGAAGGGAGTGTCAGACTTGTACTGACTAAAATCCATCCATGTTCCTTCTTTGCCCTTTGTGTTCCAGGGCCGCGGTATCTCTTTCGAACAGTCCCGCAGCCTGGCAGGCATGGGCCCATGCGGACCCCTATTGCCGTTACGTAGTGTAGTGTTAAATTTACATTGTGTTGTTAAAAGATAATATTGCATTCGTATTTCCAACTACTAACTTTACTACCTGCCGAGTTGGATGTCATGGCTTCGATTCCGGGTCAGGCAAAGTGTAATTGGATAATTCTTTAGGAAGTTCGCGGTAGTAGTTCGCTATTGTGCCCAGCCAAGGAATCGTGCCCGAGACCTCATGCTCAGCAATACCGTTTGCCACCACTAAACATCATCTAAAACATAACATAACATCACGCCTATAATCCCCGAAGGGTTAGGCAGATATATACCTAATAGTACACCCATATTTCGCCAGTTATATTTAAGTCCCATGTAATAAGGGGCGAGCCTATTACCATCAACCGGGCGCAAATCCAGTCTCCGTGGCTGCTGAGAAATTCCTGATGGAAAAACCCGATAACACTTTGCCCGACCTGGGAATCGAACCAGGACCTCATGCTCAGCAGTCGCGCTTGCGACTACTAGACCAACGATCTAAAACTTAGTCAATATTCAATTAACAAAACCTCAAGGTATGCAATAAACCGAGTTTAGTGACATACTACCGGTCCACTTGACACGGCTCGATTAAAGTTACGCTTAAATTGATTCTGGAAACTGTGTGGTTGTATGTCTTCAGGAACCCCTGACCCTTGGTTTAGGTGGCAGATTCCTGTGGTTGCATTTGAAATTGACAAATTCTCTTAGTACAAAATAGATAATAGTAACGCGCTACCTTTTGGCATTAAAAAGGCTAAAAGCAAATTCACTTTTAAAAGAAAAGTGCGGAACCACTATTTCAATCAGAATAAATAGTTCTCTCTCTATTAGAAGTCGAGTCATGGTAATTATTATTAGGTTTCTCGTTTTTAATTTTGGTATTTTGTTAAAATATCTATTAGTTTATTTTATGTGTATACAACGTGTAACAGAATAAACGCAAGACCTCTCGTATGGTGTCTCAGACCATGAAACTGAACAACTTTTGTTCTATGACTTTTGGAAATTCACAACTTTTTTTTTAGTTTTACCATACATGTGGATCAGCTAATTGCGTCCGTTCCTATAGAAAGTTTTTTTTTTTTGCGAATTTCAAGAACTCGTAGAACAAAAGTTGTTCAGTTTCATGGTCTGAGACACCACACGAGAGGTCTTTCGTTTATTCTGTTACACGTTGTATTTGTATTAGTATCATTATAAGTGCCTATATAAGTTTTCGAAAGCAAGAAGTTAGTTTTTATGTATTTATTTTGTACCCTATCACAATGTTCTCTTATTTAACCCAAAGGTTGACTGGTAGAGAATGCCTTGTGGCATTAAGTCCGCCTATGTACACTATTGTACATGAAGTTTAAATAAATAAATAAATAAATAATCTAGTTCGTATACTTATTTACTTGTTTTTCGATACTCATGCTGCTTCGTTAGTCGAGTGGTCGCAAGCGCGGCTGCTGAGCATGAGGTCTTGGGTTCGATTCCCAGGTCGGTCAAAATATTATTGAGTTTTTCTCAGTAGCAGCCACGGATTCTGGATTTGTGCCCGGTTGATGGCGATAGGCTCGACCCCTAATATTTTGGCTTTAATATACCTGGCGAAATGTGGGTGTACGCACGACGGCCAATCAAGCTTTACAAAACCAGTTTTTTTGCGGATCAATCGATTGAATTCAATTCAAAACATTTATTTCAGACTTTTGGGTCCATAGAGTGTTAGTAGTACAGCAAGCCAATTTAATTGGTTTACATCGCACACGTCGGTAACTGTCATTGTACGAGCCGGTAATATTCATACAGCCGCTCATTATTATTGTGTGAGTAAACATATTGTACCCTACACGGGGTTTATTTTTTTAATCTTTACGCTTGTCGGGTACACTGTTAAAAATAATATAAACGGGTTTACAATAAAGCCCAACATTTTAAACTAACTTAACATGGTTACCATAGCCGATTGGTGTAAGCGCTTGCGTTAGCTAGTGATCTAACCTCGACGACGCGAGTTCGAACCCAACTGAGCAATTATTTTTGCTACTTTTTACTTTTTGTTTTTTAATAAATTTATTTTGTGGCCAATAAAATTACTCAAACAAAAATTAAAAAGTAATTAAATAAAACCAATGAAATAATTTGATTTTTTTATTAGATACACATTGGTATTGTTTGCTTAGCTTATCGCTTGGGTCATTAGCAAATTATCCGTCTCGTTTATTCCAATATGTTCCTTATATTGGTTGTTTTAAGGTTCAATTTGGTGGGGGCTGTATGTTAGAAAAAAAAACTTGTGTGGCCGATACAATGATTTAATACACTGTTGTTTACCTGTTTTTTTGACAAAGAAAATTTTTTATTGGCAAGGATTGACGTAAATAATTTGTCAAAGTAGGTAGGTATATAAATTGAATCAAAGTAAAATTAGAGGTGAAGTGAATCAACATGTTAGATAGTAAGAAATTATGACAACTTCTAATCGCATAACAATAACATCACTTCACCATACTTTCAATAATTTACGAGTTGTGGTTTAAAAAAAAAGTTTTATACCTACCTACTTATTACTAAGTTTTGTATTTGTTCTGATTTGCTTAACAAATATGAACATTATATGCATAAAAATAAGATTCATATTCGTCTACTAATTAAAATAAATTCGACTAATAATGAGTCGGCAATCCTTCGTTTTCTATTACTCCTTGTAACCTTCTGCTCATGAGATCTCACAGTTTGTAAGCACACTTTTATTAAATGCGGGTGGACAAGAAGCGATCAGCCTTGTGCCTTGCCACGATGTCGTAGTGTCGAGTCGATGAATTTGCCTTTGGTTTTGGCCTAAGATGTTCTACGTCTCCAAAATACGCATATCGGCGGACCCATAACTGCACGGTTCTCCCCTGTGAATAAAAACAGTATTTATAATACTTATAATAATAGCTAATATTATAATAAATAAACACTATATTTTTATACTATATATACACTATGTTTATTCAATATACTTATATATACCTAATTAATATTACTTATAATAATACAATACATAAATATAAGATATAATACACTGACATTAGCAAACATTATAATCTATTTTTATTTACGTTATTCAAAGGCTTTTCTTTAATCTGTCTAAAGGCTAGATCAAGCTAATTTTAGACCAAGCTAATTTTATCATAATCATCATACGATTACAAATTAAAAAAAAGAATCTATAATAATTCAGTTATGATAATATATTAGTATAACTATGGTAGGTATACTTAAGTTACATTAATTATTTATTCCTAGTAAACATCCCTTTCAATGTTTACTAGGAATAAAGAGAATAGAGGAGTTAGTTAAAGTGAAGTAGGTATAATATCAACGTAATATCTAACTGTTACTCACCGATATCATTAAGCGCCTCGTAATTTCACTTCTTCTCATCGATACGCTAATCGATAACAATTCAAATTGAGTCAGCCCAAAATTTGGCGACGAGTTTGGCTCTTTCAGTAGCGTCCTGTGATGCATTTCACAGGAGCAAACAACAGAACAGGCAGGACACGATATAAAGTGTCCCATCGTTTGTTAGGCAGCACCACATTTACACTCACAATTTCACATAATATAGATACGTTTTGCTCATCCAAAACAACGATTTCCACCTTTTTGAACATTGATAAATGTTGCATGGTTGGATCCACAGAAATAAAACCACACACATGCTCAAGAGTAGTAATCAATAAACTCAGTCATGCAAATACTCGTAGATTGACAACTAAGAATGCTCATTTTATTATAAATGAAGGTGTTTGAAAACAATATTTTTAAATTGTCGGTAGTTGTTGTCTAAACAGTCAAAATCAAATAGCCTGAGAGTTCAATGTTTGTCTCAAACGTTGGAATCGTTATAAATTCTACTTTAAATAATGTTTTAACAAAATAATGAATACAAAAAGAAAAAGAATATACTATTGTATGCATGATTTGAACTTACGACTTCTCGTTCAGTGACCAAAGACTATATCCATTGTGCCAGGATTGCTATAGTGACATCATGCAAAATATTATATCTCCTTCAGCATCATAAGTGAATGATGACTATAATATATATTGGTATATGGTAATTGATGTGCCACACGCACACTAATAAAAATCGAGCTCGCTCGTTTTATTTTGTGTTTGTGTGCATAACTATGACTTCACCCACACATATAAACTGTAAACCAATTACTTGGGTCCCGTGTACATCAAGATGACTTAAAGCTATGTTAGTAAGTCACAAATACAACACATAAGAGAACGCCAGTCAGCCTACAATATATGCAGCCCAATCCAATACCGCCAAACAGGACTATGGATGTAGTCTGCAATTACACTCAGGTAGCTGATGGGACTGCTCCTGACCCGCCGCATGAGCGATGCTGCTCTCAATCGATCGGTACAAGAAATCTATACAAAGCCAGGCCAAGTTATACTGAAAATGTACAGCTTCATGTGCCGCCGTGTAAACTAGGTACATGCGGAACACTGCACAAAAAAATAAAGTCACTCAAAAAAAACAAAAGTAAAAAAAAAACTAAAGTCAAAAAAATATTACTTTCCAATTAACCCACTGTTATTTTCCGCTTTGTCCTCATTCCTTTTAAAACAATAAAGCTTATTAAATTGTCACTCTTTTCCGACATTTGACCTCCATGTTACATTTACAACACCCTCGGGCAATCGAAAAAAGTAATTTTAGATCGTCAGTATTCATCAAATTCGATTTACGAAATGTTGTTTTTAATTTCGGCGGCCATATTTTTTTGGCGGTCAAATCGTAATGGCGGCTGTATTTTAAAACATATAATGGGTAGGACACCAAGAGGATGTTTTTGACATGATTTATGTATTGCAGAAGTATATGGCTGTTGTATGGTTTTATGGCCGTCATTTTACTGTCGGCTTTTGTTGTTGCTTTTCCGGGAGGATATGCCCTAGAAGAAGAGACACAGACCTTTTTGGTAATATTATTCAGAAAGGTCAGGTGCGTAGTACTTGCAACTGGCGTGCATTTATGAACGTGGATGAGGTAAGTATGTCAGGATCGTAGCACTGGTGTTGTTCGATAGTTTGTGCCTACCACCATCGGAAAAAGAGGTGAGTTTATACAACGTGTAACATAATAAACGCAAGACCTCTCGTGTGGTGTCTCAGACCATGAAACTGAACAACTTTTGTTCTATGACTATTGGAAATTCATAACTTTTTTTTTAGTTTTACCATACATTTGGATCAGCTGATTGCGTCCGTTCCTATAGAAAGTATTTTTTTTTTTGCGAATTTCAGGAACTCGTAGAACAAAAGATGTTTAGTTTCATGGTGCGAGAGACCACACGGGAGGTCTTGCGTTTATTATGTTACACCTTGTATATGAATGTGTGTGTAAGTATGAATCACAACATCATTCCTGTAATCCCCGAAGAATAAGCCTCAGGCCTCTTATTTTACATATAATATAAATTAATTTATATATATTCAGGTATTTACACGCATTGCTATTTATCACAATATAAACACTGGTAAGGTTGACTAGTAGAAAATGCCTATGGCATTAAGTCCGCCTCTGTACTTTGTGCTTGTAGTGTTAAATAAATAAACACAAATAAAATATTACAATTTAGATAAAATAAAATACAATACGAATAGAATTGACTCAAACAATTAAAATTGAACTCAATTCAATGACCAGAGGGTTGGTTCTTTCTTTGGCCAAAGAATTAGCATTGCCATTCAGCGTGGCAATGCTGCCAGTCTTCTGGGCACGTTTCTAGATGACAGCGATGCGGAGGAGTATTTTGACGCCTAAGTGTCCTAGTGTCGTCGTTCTTTAGATGTTTACATTTTCTTAATTTTAGTCTTATTTTATCATTACTTTAGTTCTATTTGTACTCTGTATATAATATAGTCCAAATAAATTACTTAATATTCAATGAAAAATTAAATTTCAATTAAAATGATGGTTTTCTTAAAACTCAATGCCACGTTAAGCTTACAAAAACTCAGTGAAAAAAAAAAACAAATATAATTATAAGCCATTGTTAAATAAATTGTAACATTTGAAAGAAAAGAAGAAAGGAAATATATTTATTTGAGCTAAACATGAAGCGTAACAAAAAAATATTAAGCACAAAAACAAGAGAAAACTAAGTAGGGGGAAAATACGCGTCACGCAAAACTGCCATCACTCAACATGGGAATAACGAGTGAGTTAATGAGTTTATATATGTTAGGTATATTTCATAGTGAAACTGACTATACAGGGTGTAAAAAGACCCTTAATGAAGCCGAAAGGCAGTTGTTCTCCCCATCACTGCGATCATTTTTTTGTTCTAGACCATACCTAGGAACCTTCTAGTTACGGAGATATTTGGGGTCAAAGTTCCAACTTTTTCACAGTTTTTTTTTAAATTATATGTTTTTATTGTAAGATTTTACTTGAACCACCTCCTCAATGTTTTGACTGCGTTACATTGAGTCCTACCGTAAAACGTGATTTTTCACCCCCAAAAAAAAAAGTCGTTTCCCAGCAATAATTTTCGCGTAACTTAGTTTGATTTACTTAATGCGTTAGTTGACAGCTTCGTGAAAAGTCCGTTTGCGCTCTGTACATACTCGTACACCGTGACTTTTTAGTCGTCTTACAAAGGTGGTCCACTCAATGTATCCGACATAAAGTCCTTGTCGTGATTTTTTTTTTACCATTAATTAAGGTACAAAGAAAAATAAATAATACATTAGAATTATGAAACAGCCTGTTAATAATGTTTACGTGTTAAACGGTAGAACATACCTACCCACCGCACGAGTCGAGACGACCATCGCTCGCAACAGGGTGTTTCAACTTCGTCATGCGTTATAATAATGAATGGTAATATTATTATTTCAAAATTATTTAAAATCTCATAAATACCTATTCTTTTTTTGTGAATGTTTAGTAATCATTGGATACATGAAGTGGGCTGCCGTTGTAAGACGACTAAAAAGTCACGCTGCATAATGAGTGTAAAAATACCCTCAACGGATTTTTTGTTCTAGACTACACCTGAGAACCTTCTAGTTACGGAGATATTGGAGGTCAAAGTTCCAACTTTTTCACAACTTTTTTTAAAAACAAGTTTTGATTGTTATAACTTTACGATTTTTTGTTCTAGACTACACCTGAGAACCTTCTAGTTACGGAGATATTGGAGGTCAAAGTTTCAACTTTTTCACAACTTTTTTTAAAAACAAGTTTTGATTGTTATAACTTTACTTTAGGCATCCATCAGCTCCATGTTTTGAGTCTTACAGTAAAACTAATTTTTCACACCAAAAACAAATGTCGTTTCCCAGCATTCAAAAAAATTTTTGCGTAGAATTACTAAGTTTAATGTTGTAATTACAAAATGCTTGGTTGACGGCTTCGTGAAGTGTCCATTTACACCTTTTTATATTCATTCAGCAACATGAAACTAGTACTGCGAACTGCTCGTTAACGCTTAACTAAAAGGGGGTGGTCCCTTGTACCTCTTTGCGGGTATCATAAAAGCCAACTAAGAGGTTATTTTAGGAGGGAACTGTCAGGATCTACCCTTTTACTAATACTCTACTAGGACATAGCATATCCCGTTGGTCTGTGGTCGCAAGCGCGCCTGCTGAGGGTCCTGGGTTGATGGGCCTGATAATAAAATGATTTATTAATTTATGTATTGCAATTGTGTAATTGCTTTTTGGTAAGCCAAACGATATGTTTATGACATTAGTCTCTTATGAATATTGTTCTTAGAAGTAACAAATATTTCACAAAAGTAAAATTTTGGGGGACACACTTTTGGTTTACCCTTCGGGAAGAACAGGCGCGCAATTTTTTTTAATGTTGCTCCACACTATGCGTTTCTCCTGTATCGTGAATTTACAAAGATTAAAACTCATATACACAAACAGCCAGACCCGGGTCAACTACGTAATTATTAGTTACGTGTGGACATCGAACCTGCGACACCCAGCGTAGCAGTCAATCCTTTGGGTGCTGCGCCAACCGTGCCGTCCATATTATATTGTATTTTGAGGGTTCCGTTGCCGAATGGCAATAAACGGAACCCTTATTGATGCATCATGTCTGTCCGTCTGTTTGTCTGTTTGTCATAGCCTCTTTATACCGAAACCATTAGGACTACACAGTTGAAACTTGGTAGGTAGATGTAATCTGTAAACCGCTTTACGATTTGTATGCAAAAATTAAAAAATAAAAGATGAAGGGGGTCTCCCAGCACATGGAAATTAAATTAAAAAGAAAAATTTCATCAAACCTATACGTTCGGGGTGTTTATCGATAGGTCTTTAAAAATGATATTGAGGTTCCTAAAATCATTTTTTCTCAAAGTCAGTCATTTAAAAGATAAGTCTTAAAAACTGGTAAAATGTGTGTGTCCTCTCTTATTTCTAAAGTAAGACGAAGAACATTAAAAAAACTTTCAGCGAAAATTGGTTTAAATAAGATTTGATGTTTAGTTTTTGATCTATGGGGATTTTTCATCAAACTGCAGCCGTAACTTTGTTTTTCAATAACACACTATGAAAAAAAAATCGGTGGTCTGTAAAGCCGGTTTACTGACGATAGTTGAACGTGACAACGTCATAAGTAAATACTGATGGAATGGTTGCATTTTTCAAAAAATTAATGTGCGTTGAGCAATTGTTTTATGGAACGCCTCAGAGCGAGGTAACGCCTCATACGTCATGTTTTTTCGTGCGTGCAGCCGGCTCCATCGAATTATAAGACGTTGTCACGTCAAAAATTTAGTTTTGCTGCTCAATGTTAAACAATATAACATAATGACTGAGCCTTCAAATTATTTTAATTAAATTGTTTGGTGCTACGGAACCCTGTGTGCGTGTGAGTACGACTCGCACTTGGTCGGTTTTTTTAGTGTTCTCTTACTTTCTCAGTGCTTACATTATGTGAAACTCCTTAAATAAATAAGTAAACGAGCAACGTTTGCTCCATTACTTCCCAGACTTAAACCTAATTATCCAGTCGACTACTTTACCTAACTACCTTTATTTACACTGTCAAATAAACAAACAAATCGCTGCATCCAGCACTAGCTTATTGGTAAAGCATTCAAGCGTCTAACGCGATTAAGCGAAAAAGTGCTGCAAGCTACCGAGACCGGCTCTTAATCCTTGGAAATCTATGGTAATTTGTTAGGACAGTCGCGTAAAAAACTTCTACGTTAGCAGACTGGAGTAAATTGTGTTAGTCTTTGCAATGGATGCCGAAGGAATGCTGTGTTTGAATGTACTTTTTATTGCTTTATTTTAGTTCAGATTATCGTGTTTACTTGTTAGTCTAAAGTCTTCTTTTACTAGGGTTGCACGGTTCATTGCATTTGTATCGATGCAAAAGTAGATATTAATATTGGAGATTCATTAATAAACTCTGCTCTGGAGTGTAAATGTGGTGCTGCTCTACAAACGATGGGGCACTTAATATCGTGTCCTGTCCTGTTGTTTGGGAGCTACCGAAAGCGCCAAAATAATAGCTAGGGCTGACACAATTTAGATTGCCATCGACACGCTAAGAAAAAGATACAAAAGCAAATATATCCTATTAAATACAATAAATATTATATATATTTGTAATATACATAATATATTTATTTAGCCATATCGTACTGATATATCCCTCTAAGAGTCCAGGCTTTGTGTCCTATTTCGTTTTTTGTTTGCTAATCATGCAATTTACAACGATATGATACGAAACCAGGTACTTTTATTATTTATTTATTTAATTACAACGGTTATGTTAAGAACCACCCACCAGTTTTTTTTTTTAATGTTTGTACTTTTTGTTCCAGGTCTTTTCTTCATTAATCCAATCCTCTCAGCCAACAATCAGGTGAGCATATTTTATTTTATTATTTTCAACCTTTAACTCCGACTCCGCACAACCTCTCGTATACTGTACGAGACACCACACGGTTGTGCGTTCAATATGTAATACCTTGTATATGTATAGAGTGACTGGTAATTTAGTGACCGATACTTAACCATGTAATTGTACTCATGATAACAAACAACTTTCCCAAAGAATGTTTTTTTTAAACTCATTCAGTTTGTATAAAAATCACAAAACCTCCATTACCAAATTAATTGGTATTATGTTATCTTATTCTTCGAGACGAAAGTCTATGACCAGTGTGTATTGTCAGTGATTACATACGAGACCGAAACATGGTCGCTCACCATGGCCCTCATCAGAAGGCTTAAAGCCACCCAAAGTGCAATGAAGAGGGCAATGCTTGGAGTTTCCTTGCGTGGTCATATCAGAAATGAGGACATCCGCAAGAGAACCAAGGTTACCGACGTAGCCCGAAGAATAGCCAAACTTAAGTGGCAGTGGACAGGGCACATTGCTCGCAGAACGGATGGCCGATGGGGCCGAAAAGTTCTGGAGTGGCGACCGCGAACCGGAAGACGTTCCGTTGGAAGGCCTCCCACTAGGTGGACCTATGACCTGGTGAAGGTTGCAGGGATCCGCTGGATGCGAGTCGCACGAGACCGGTCAATGTGGCGACACTTGGGGGAGGCCTATGTCCAGCAGTGGACGTCTTTCGGCTGAAATGATGTTGATGATGATGTTATCTACCTCCACAGTATTTCTTTTCTCGATTCAGTTCGACTTTTTATTACGAACGGGCTGCTAACTCACACAAAAACATTGTTCTTACCAACCCCCATAAACTTCGCAAAAACAAACACATTATCCTTTTGTACATAAACATAATATATTATTAAACAGTTTTAACAACTTCGTAGCAACCTAAAAACAAAGTTTCTCGTCCTTTTGAATATTGAAAGACGTTTGACAGGGATATAGACTTTAACTTCATTGTTTTAGGGTTGGGTTTCAGTTTTTTGTTCTCTGTTTTCTCGTGAGCTAAGAATAATTTATTAATACCAGTAGATGAGATGTTTAAGAGAAACTAAGCTTGATATAATCGCGCTGCGATGGGTACAGTCAACAAAAAAGATAGTATGCAGACTACTACAACTTCTCGTTGTGTGTACTTGATGTCATAGCATTTTTTTTTTTTTTTTGTTAAACGATAGCCCTGTGGTCATAAAAGCTACTGCTGAGCGTGTCCTAGAAACTTTTCCAGGTCAGTCAAAGTGAATGATATACTATACACCTTCATGTTTCTCGCGACAAAGTTTGCGTGTATTTTATCGTAAAAAATCAGGAGAAAGAATCTTTTGTTAAACTTACATTAAACTTTTCATGCGTCAATGTAACACATGAATTCTTTAAGACGACGTTGCGAACTATCAGAACGATCAGCCTAAAAATACATTCAGTGTCAAAGACGAACGCTACACAAAGCTGAAATCAAATAGACCAGTTGGGTTTACTTATGTAATGTCAAAAAAATAAAAACGGCTTCAAAAACACAAAAAAGTGAAAAATAACTTTAGCTTCAGAAGTCGGTGACTTTTGTTTGTTTGATTCAGTTTTTTTTGCCATCGACTTCTGAGGTTAAAGTTATTTTTCACTATTTTGTTTTTGAAGATGGTTTAATTTTTTTGACATTACTTTTGTTCAAAAAAAAAATAAAAAAAAAAATATTTTTTCCTACCTTATTTTTCCTTAGAAAAAATCCGGTAGAATATGATTCAAAATAAGGAGCTGAATGAACTCTGTCAGTTTGCGGAGGGCTGTCCCTTACACCCTGTATAGTAACTCCGGCCTGATAGACATCATGCTACACATAGACACGTACATTTCTCTAACGGACAAGCTAAGTAAGTGGACAAAGAACAGGCCCAGAACATAGTTCTGATTGATAATGTTTTGTTGCTTTGTTAAGTTAACCGTAAACTAACTTTTTGTGTATACTTATAGTGTCATATTCGCATTAGAGAAAAAACTCTTTAGACAAAGATTTAAAAAAAAAAGTGGACAATCCTGTCAAACGCACGCATAAAATGGCCGACCTGATACTGGCTAGTTTGAAGTGTCTTAAGAAAAGTACTTATGTTTTTGCTGAATCTTTGTCACTTTTACAACTAAAAACAAAGGTTTAAAATAAAAGTTTAAGAGTAAACCTGTACAATATTTTGTTAATTTTACTACAGTTTTTAACAAACGCAAATAGAAAATGTTATCTGCTATATTTTACTTCTTTGTCTTTCTTTCAAAACAGCGAAACTTTAGTTTTCGTGTGACTTTTAATAAACACAAAGCATTCTGGTTTATGATAATACTCTGTGGTAAGATAAGAAAATATCTAGACATTTATACTCTTTGGTGTTTTTTCAAAACTTATTTTTGTGTTACCGAGATAATGCCTCGTTAGTCTAGTGGTCTCAAGTCCGATTGCAGAGCATGAGGCCTTGGGTTTGATTCCCAGATCGAGAAGTGCTATTGGAATTTTCCAGTAGGAACTTGTTATTGACTGCATCGTTGGTCTAGTACTCGCAAGCAATAAGTCCTGGATTCGATTACCGGGTCGGGAAAAGTGTTAATGGATTTTTCCGCCAGGTTTTTCTCAGGAGCAGCCTCGCCGTCAGGATTTGTTCCCGGTTGATGACAATAGGCTCGTCCTTACATTAGACTTAAGCATAATTGGCGAAACGTTGGTGTATATTTAATTATTTTGGTTATAATTATTTTGGTATACCTCTAGTTAGTAGGTGGTGGTGGTAGTTCATTCGTATGACCCCAATCTATTTACGTCGCGAGTTAATAGGCTTCTTTTGGGTTAGCTCGATCCATCTTCGACCTCATCTCTGTCCTCAGGACTAGATTGAGGTCAAGAGTCAGCCCATTTAGTATAAAAAAACCTCTGCATAAAAATTAATTATGTCTTTAGTTTATTTCTCTACGCAAGAACGAGAGCAATAAACAATGCGATATTAATTAATGTACATAAATGGACGAGAGTGGAGTGTGGAGTGGAGTGGTGTGGAATGGTGGGGGTGGTGGTTAAAATAAATAAGTCAAGTTCATAATATTTTTTGCAGTCACATAAAACGAGTTCCACAGTTATTTTGAGAAAATACCTTATGGTATTCCACCCTTTTATTTGGCTTAATTGGCTTGGCAAGATTTCAACCTTAAAAGCATTTTCTTGTTGTACGTAATTTAAGCATTTTGTATAAATCAAAGCACTACAGAATCATATGATGTTTCTCAGTAAGCCTTTGTTTCTTAAAGCTAGAAATTAAGATATTTAAACTCGAACACAATTTCTGAGAAAATAATTATAATTATTAGGTCATAATTAATATCAAAGACAAAAACATTTACATTTGCAAATTTTTCAGTAACATAGTATTAAATCTATACTTATATATAATATTATAAAGCCGAAGAGTTTGTTTGTTTGGTTGATCGCGCTAATCTCAGGAACTACTGGTTCGAATTAAAAATTATTTTAGTGTTAGATAGTCTATTTATCGAGGAAGGATATAGGCTATATAACGCCACGCTACGGTCTATAGGAGCCGAGTAAAAAAAAACAAGTCAGATGCGGTGAGTGAAACCGCGGGGCACAGCTAGTTGTTTCATAAAATTTATTTGTAAACAAGCATTAGTTGATATTAAATGTCAAAATTATTAGTTTTTACTACATTATTATTAACTGCCTCGTTGGTGTAGTGGTCGCAAGCGCGGCTATTGGCCATGAGGTCCTGGGTTCGATTCCCGGGTCGGGCAAAGTGTTATTGGGTTATTCCATCAGAAATTTCTCAGTAGCCGCGGAGTCTGGATTTGTGCCCGGTTGATGGCAATTGGCTCGCCCCCTATTACATGGAACTTAAAAACATAACTGGCGATATGTGGGTGTACTTATTAGCAACACCTCTGCCTAATGTTATGTTATATCCTTTATTTATTTTCTTTACATATAATTTACATGTTTAAATATTCCTATACAAAGTAATATAAAAAAGGGTCCGAGCTGCCGGTGGTCATGGCTCTTGAGAGAGGAACCTCCTAACGATACGCGCCGTGTCCAGAAGTACTGCTTTCTGAATCAAGCCCTTGATTCAGCTGCCAAGCGAGAGCCTCCTCAGATGTTGGTCGAGGTTATTGGCTATTAAGCCATTGGCTACTACTATCGGCACAATGACTGCTGTACTCACGTCCCACATGTCGACAACCTCGCGAACCAGATCGAGATATTTGAATTATCTTTCTCTGCTTTCACGACCGTTATATTATTTTTAAATAAATTATATAATACATAAAATTGTTTTCTAAAAGACAATATGAAAATATTTGTCTTCAAAAACATTATCAAAGTCGTTTGTCTCAATAGCGAGTATTATATTGAAATCTGATTTCGTAGAAATCTTGGCCAAGTTTCAAATAATATTAAGCCAAGCTTTGTGAGAACTTGGCGACTTAAAACGGGGATACGATACGAAACTAGTACGAGGAAACTTGACATCTGTATAGTTGTTCACTTGTATCAACATGAATTTTGCAAGGAATAGCTCAATTATTTATTTATTTAAACTTCAAGTCCAATAGTGGTACATAGGCGGACTTAACGCCACAAGGCATTCTCTACCAGTCAACCTTTGGGTTAAATAAGAAATCTGCCCCGCCTTCCAGTCGGCTTCCAGTCTTACCGGATTCAGCTGAATACCAGTATTTTACATGGAGCGACTGCCTATCTAACCTCCACAACCCAGTTAGTACTGGGTAATACGATACCCCTTGGTAAGACTGGTTGTCACACTTTTTGGGCCACTGACTACCTAAAGCCTGTCAAAGTACAACCCAGTACTAACTGTACTGGGTAATACGCTACCCTTTGGTAAGTTAGCAGTTAATACCATCCCCGATTAAATACAAATAAAATATTTGAAATAAAACGAAAATTGCTTGGTACCGCTGTAGATTTTAAATAAATGTTTTGGCTCGCCGCAGAAACAAAATTAGATCTAAACAAATTAGTCTAGACTTCAGTGAACACTAATTTGCGACTGAATAGCCTAGATTTAGCTCAGTCAGTGGTTCCAAAGCGCTCTTGGACAAGCGAGACAGACCTATGTAAAGTATCTGTAACATTGCCGAGTTGCTATTTACACGAGGAGTTCATGGCTAAATAATAACAGCCGCTCTGGTCGATCTTTAGGTTAAGCTGTGCTTGCCTAGGTTAGTCCGTGGATGGGTGACCACCCATTACATACCGAGTTTCCTCCGTGCCTCGAAAAGCACGTTAAGCCGTTGGTCCCGGCTGTCATTTGTAGATCCTTGACAGTCGTTAGGTAGACAGTGGCCCAAAAAGTTTGACAACCAGTCTTACTAAGGGGTATCGTATTACCTAGTACTAACTGGGTTTTGGAGGTCAGATAGGCAGTCGCTCCATGTAAAATACTGGTATTCAGCTGCATCCGGTTAGTTGTTGATGTTTGCCGAGTTGCTATTGAGAGCCACAAGTTGGTTGCTTTATTCTTTGTGAAAGACTTAGGGGAAATTAAATCAGGTTTTTTTAGGTTTTGCATGACTGGCTCTTTGGTCTAGTGGTTCGATTTTCAGGTCGTGCAAAGTGTTATTGTGTTTTTCCATCAGGAATTTCTCAGTGGCAGCAACAGAGTCTGGATTTGTGCCCGGTTGATGGCAATAGGCTCGCCCCTTATTACATGGGGCGTAAACATAACTGGTGAAATGTGGGTATACTATTTAGTACACCTCTGCCAAACCCATTGGGGATTACAAGCGTGATGTTATATTAAATTAGGTTTTTAGTTACTTTTAGCTTCTAAATCGGTTTTTAGCATTAAAATGTGAGTATACTGTCCACTTCTGCCTAACCCTTTGGCGAATACAGGCGTGATATAATGCGAGTTTCAGTAATATTTATAGTTGTGAAGCCTGCCATCGCCTTAGCGCATTTCTATGTGCTTAGCTACGCCGTAGCATCCTCGCTACGCCGTAGGCTGCTTGCTACGCCGTAGCTAGCAGGCTGTCAGAACTACCACTTTTGTGGCTGGTTAATATATTTCTGTATCTTTTTATTGTCTCGTTGATGTACTGGTCAAATGCCAGTTGTAGCGCTTGTCGCTACAGCTGGCATTTATTATATACAAGGTGAAAGAGACACCGACACTATCACGATTACCACGTATTCAGTACATAATTCTGAACATAGAAACATAAATTTTTCATCGGAATTTTTTTTTAATAAGTTGGTCCGTAGACTTTAACCGTGTAGGTGTTGCAGTTTTGTAGGAAACAGCTTTTTAAATAATCGACGAAAAATGTTACGTGCGGGGAATACGTGGTAACCGTTTTACATCGGTCCACCGTGTATATACAATCTACTTTTAGGATATGATTAAAAAGGAACGCATGAAAGTGTGTGGAATGGAACGTTGAGGTGTGAGGGAGAGAAACATAGTATGAAAGGGAAGGGGAGAACGATGGACGACGAAGACGAAGTTGCTTATGAGAGGGAAATTAATTTTAAGAAGAAATTTAAAGATTTTTGGTGTAGAGAATCAAGCAGAATAAACTTCGTACGTCAAGATCAAAAATAATTTTATTTCCACGGTTCCGAATCTACGTACATATTTACCAAAATGAAAATATAATTACGACTAACTTTCCGCGAAATTTTACCTAAAGTTATGTAAAAGAAGCAAATTCAAAAGCTGCACAAAGTCAGGTGTCAATGCAACGAGTACCAAGTGATTTATGTTCACAATTTCAGTTCTCGGCTCTTTGCCAAAACTTGGAATGAAATTCAAGTTGTATTTCGTAATGTGGCGTGCTTCGAAACTTTGCTTACATCTAGTTACAAAAGATAGGTGTAGTTGTAGATACGCTTTATGCTGAAGACTCAAAAGGCAACTTCATCATCATCATCATCATCATCATTCAGCAACTTTGTGACTCCTGCTCGTCTGTCTTGGTCCATCCTAGATGTGGAGTAACGCTAAGCTTCTATTTCATTGAAATACCTACAAACAAAGTCTTCCATACATATCCGGCAACGGCGACCCTTTGAAGTTATATTTGCTTTTGAATACCCATCATCATCGTCATCATTTCAGCCGAAAGACGTCCACTACTGGACATAGGCCTCCCCAAGTGTCGCTACATTGACCGGTCCCGTGCGACTCGCATTCAGCGGATTCCCACAACCTTCACCAGGTCATCGGTCCACCTAGTAGGAGGCCTTCCAATGCAACGTATTCCGGTTCGCAATCGCCACCGGCAAAGGCAACTTGTTATAATGATAATGAAGAATAATTGAATTTTGTAAATTGCTGGGAAAAAAAACCTTTTCACGTCCAAAGCACAGGTTGACTCAAATAAGGAAAACCTGTTCAGGTGGAGATTCATAGATGACTCTGCCCTGGAGCGTAAATGTGCTGTTGGTGTCGTGGTGTTTTTAATGTTATAATAATAAAAAAATATAATAAAATAAAAATAGCCTTTATCTACTCTGACCTTCGTCTACACAATATATAGAATTTTGAAAAATAAAAATATAAACTACACTTATTTGTTTTCTACATCTAAACTTAAATTATAAGATAAACTAAACTTAAATTATAACTAAACTTAAATTATACATATTTCCTTTTATTTATTCATCTTATCAGATACCAGGTCAGGCTGTCTTACGACATAGGCCTCCTCAAGTTCCCTCCACATTTAATGTTATAACTTTACTTTAAGTACCTCCATGACCCCCTTACTATTCAATGCATCCACCAGGACAATGTTTTCAGTGCGTTACATTGAGTCCTACCGTGAAACGTGATTTATCACCCCAAAAAAAAGTCGTTTCCCAGCAATACTTTTTGCGTAGAGTTAGTTACTTAGTATGATGTACAGAATGCTTGGTTGACGGCTTCGTGAAAAGTCCACTGACATCTTGTAGAAACGGCTAGGTCCTGAAAATGTAACATTATACCTAGATACAGGAATTACAAACAAACTTTAGATAATGGAGCATAAATCTTGATTAATTGTTTAGTGTTTGTAAGTTTTTGTAACTTAATAATATGGTTGGGTACTTACATTGTATGTTTCAGTTTTGATTGATTATTTATTAATGAGCAAGGCAATTTGATATTTATGTTACGAAGGTAGGACTTAGTTTAGGTTTTTTATTTAACTATACTAATATTATGAAGGGGCAAAGTTTGTAAGTGTCGATGTAAGGGGTAATCTTCGGAACTACCGAATCGATTCCGAAAATTCTTTCTTTGGTGGAAAGATACACTATTTCCGATTATCATAGGACATGTTTTTGATGCGGGCGAAGTCGTGGGTAGAAGCTAGTCGATACACAATACGTTAAAAAAACTATTCGATGTGAAAGCGATATACAAGTATACCAGTCATCATCTGCCTAGCCTTTTCCCAACTATGTTGGGGTCGGCTTCCAGTCTAACCGAATGCAGCTGAATACCAGTATTTTACATGGAGCGACTGCCTATATATATGACCTCCACAACCCAGTTAGTACTGTCTATCAATTGTTTAATGTCCATATTTTTAAAAAATAATTGATTATGATGCTGAACCCTGATTGGGTACGTATATATACAATACCAAAACTTAAAAGACCGTATTTTAAAATACCTATGGACGAAATCCCGAAAAATTTAACGCGGAATGATTGTTTGGTCGTAAGTTTTAAATCCCGAAAGTTCAATTGCCCGAAAGCTTAAAATCCCGAAGATACATAATATCCCGAAGTTCAAAATCCCGAAATTACATCCCAAACCCTAAAATCTCTAAGACAATGACATGCAATACGGACCCGTTCAGTTTACTCCGACCAAACAGGTTAGGTTAGGTTAGAACTATAACCGAAAAACATTGAGTATGTTCTTTAATATAAATAATTTATCATTTCAAACACTGTTTTAAGCTTTCACGGTCTACAACTAAACTTATACTGTCACTCCAGTCAACCCGCGATCATGGCGCTTGCAACAGCGCCGAAATATCGGGAGCTCAAAATAATGAACAATCACGGAAGATATCCCGTAAGTGACAGTATAAGTTTAATTTATCATTTTATCCAAGAAAAACTTAGGCCGCTTTCACATTAGGACGTTAACTGCGCGACAGTAGCGCGGCAGAAGCACATTCGCAAGCAAAAAGTACGTTTTTTACGTTTGGACGTTAGATGCGCGACTGGTCTTTATAAATATTCGCAAAAATTTACGATTGCTTCTTTAAAAGCGTTTTCCTATAAAACTCGGTTTCGCATACACGGATAAAGGAAATGTCAAACTAAACCTTTCTGAAAATTGCACGAAAACAGCAACATTTCACATCCACGAGCATTTTCCACGTTCTGCAAGATTTACCCACATTTAAAAGTATTTGTGGGACGTAAAATTACATTTTATGTTATCGCGCCGTGGCTTTGGAACAATTCCAGCTTACCTGTATGACTTTAGAGGGTATTTTGGCTTGCACCTGTGTGCGACATCGTGGTATATTATAACTTGATTTATAACGCTGTTGGACCAATATTACATGGGTGTAATATTAGGGCCATTGATTTAGTGATTTTGATATTATTATGTGTGTTGTATCGTAAGCCGATCACGAAATAGGTAAACTATATATTATGTACTTACACGGGATCGTACTACCGGAATAAAAAGTATTCTAAACTTATACTGTCACTAACGGGATATCTTCCGTGATTGTTCATTATTTTGAGCTCCCGATATTACAGACAGTATAAGTTTAGTTGTAAACCGTGAAAGCTTTGTTGGAAACAGTGTTGGAAAACCGAATACCCTCCGTGCCTCGGAAAGCACGTTAAACTGTTGGTCTCGGCTGCCATTTGTAGATCTTTGACAATCGTTACAACCAGTCTTACCAAGGGGTATCGTATTATCCAGTACTCTGGGTTGTGGAGGTTAGGTAGGCAGTCGCTCCATGTAAAATACTGGTATTCGGTTAGACTGGAAGCCGACCCTAACATAGTTGGGAAAAGGCTAGGCAGATGATGATGTTTATTATTTATCCTTAGAATGAAGCATCACCGTTTATCTAAGGTGGTCTTGAGCTCTGCAAGCGCAGGTGGCCAACATCTCCGCTATAAGGATGTGCTCAAGAGCCAAGACAAGACAAGACAAGACAAGACATTTATTTGTAGAAACATGAGTATACATACAAGATATGCAGGTTGTTCATAAACAAAAGATCCATCATGTTCGGCCCTTGGGGCATACAAATATTTACCTAAGAAACAAAAGTCATTTAATAATAATAATAATAATAATAATATATTTAATTCAGACTTTGTCCATAAATTAGTTAGTAACAATGCTCTTAACCTAGTGTTAGTCAAAACGATACAATCCAAAGTAGTTAGTAACAATGTTCTTAGCCTAAAGTGTTAGTAAACAAACAATGTACTCAGGCGCTTGCTCTCGCGTGTAGGCCTATCCAATGTGCCATCAGCACCGAGTCCCAGCGGTCGGCACACGCAGCCAGAATGGCGCTGGGGCTGCCGCGCACCCGCGCCATCATCGATGCACAGCGCTTACGCATGATGGCATGGAAGCCGTCCACGTGCGCCTCTGCGAACATGCCACTCGCGCTACAGTAGCGCGGCAGCCCCATCAACACCCTGAACGCGTTATTATACTGCACCCGCAGGGCGTTGTACGTCCCCTGCGTGTATTTAGCCCACAAACTGCACGTGTAGAAGGTCTGACAGAATGCCCTAAATAGTGTGACTTTCACTTGTTCAGTGCAACGAGCGAATCTGCGAGCCAACATATTACATATTAAATTTAAACGAAGCTAAAAAGATTATTAAATTAGTAAATTACTTAAATTGTCCTATAATCTAATTTTAAGTTGTACATAAATATTTCACTTTGTCGTTTAAAAATTCCAAAATACTGTAGTATGCTTAATGCTTTCGCTACTGATTCAGCAGGTTGGGAGAGCCTCGTTTGCATAGGTCGTCTTGTCCTTCTACTATCTAGAAAAAATGTAAAAACAAGCGACTCGATATCTTTACGTTTCTGCAGAACAACAAACGGTCAGTAACCTTTAAGTATCAAAGGGATTTCAACTCAGATCTGAGCTAAGTTCGCTAACTTACAAGCAGTTGTTTATTTTATGTCAGATTTAAGCAATTTTCAGTAACTTACGACCGTTATTTAGTTTATTTTGTCTCAAAGCTTTTAAGCCGTAAAGCTATCTTTGTTTAACTTGTCAAAATTTAATGAAACGTTGTTTTTTATTAATCTTCTATTATATATGACGGATATGTCAGAATTTATTCCGTTAGGCTCGTACATCATGTGGGCAGACGATGGGTTTCGTGCTATGAAAACACACTGGTTGCGATACACTGTTTTTAGCAAAACTAACAAATTACTTGAGATATCAATGAATGAATCGGGTACAGTTCCAAGACGTCTCAACTCCGCCGCAATCAGACATTGACTGTCCTGCTCGCTCGAGTTGGACATCAAGGCTCTGTACAAGCACGCTGTGTTGTGACTGGTAAGTAGGTCGCGTGATGTCACCACTGCACATAGGCGCGCTTTCGAATTCATTTTATGTCCGTACTAACGAACGGATCCAACATATAGTAGTTAATAAATAAATACATCAATGAATTAAAGCTACTTATAGAATAATTAAAACTAAATATTTACAAAAAATATTAATTTTACGCGTCATCTAGAGGTCCTCCTTTTTTCTGTCGGTTCCAAAATAGCACAAGCATAAAAAAATAAAAAATATATATTTGAGAGAATTATATAATATACCTTTCATTTAATACGTAACACGGTATAGTTTGCAAAACTTTATTTTTTCATTTCCTAATTTACCCCCAAAAAGTGGGGCCACTTTTTGGGGGTAAATTAGGAAATGAAAAAATAAAGTTTTGCCCATGTTTAAAATTCATAAATTTACGTTACACGTCCGTCTTTGGGTCACCGATTTACATATGTGTACCAAATTTCAACTTAATCGGTCCAGTAGTTTCGGAGTAAATTGACTGTGACAGACAGACAGACAGACACGCGAGTGTTCGTATAAAGGGTTCCGTTTTTTCCTTTTGATGTGTGGTATGCTACGGAACCCTAAAAAAACTCAAAATAAAATCTTACCCATAAAACATTACCCCGTGTAAGTTCAACGAATCGCTTTAACAAGACATATAACCTAACATCTCTGTGTGCGCTCTGCTCACTACAAATCATCCTGCTCACTACATAAAGATGGCGATTTGTCTGCTCTTACAGTCAATACACGGCAGGACTGATAAATTGTGTTTGAGAATAACAGAGATTCAGTTTTCAGTCTGTTTTATAAATATATTGTCTATTGTCAATTGTGTTGTCTCGTAAGGAGCTCGTGGCTAAATATTAACAGCCGCACGTGTCGATCTTTAGGTTAAGCTGCGCTTGTTAAGGTCAGTCCGTAAATGGGTGACCATCTGGTAAATTCTGGTATATTCTGGTATATTCCCGTGATTTGTTTTTACTGTTGTATAAGCAGACCCGATCCATTTACACGTCAAGATAGCTCGCGAAATTTAAATTTTCTTACGTTGTTTTGCTGTTTACAGGTCAGTGTCAAGTTTTATGTTGATTAAGATATGATTCGCGACCGTAACAAATATGGGTTTACAGAGTTATAGTCATTAAACGTAATGATTATAATTCTGTAACTACATACGTGTTACGGTCGCGAATTATATTTTGTTTCACATAATATAGCCTGAAACTGGCCTGCAAATGGCAAAAATCAAAGAAAATTTGAATTTCGCGAGCTAACCTGGTAACTCCACCTCAAGCGCATCTTTAATCCACTCGTAATTTTTGATGACTCCAACGTAAACCAGTTATTATACACCAAAACTCAGTCTATCCAGTTAAAAAGTAGTTAAACCGTTGTGGATAACGGATACGTTAGTTATAGCTGTTTAAAATAACAGCTTTTTATGTATTAACGACTTGTTTTTGAAGAAAAAGTGTTACTTTGTTAACGTTAGCACAACCTGACAGTTTATTGGTCGTTGAAAGGTTTAAGTGTTTAACTTTTTTATGTTACCTGTCGACAGAATTACTGCTTTGTTTTTGGTGTTATTGAAGTCAGTTCTTAAAATCTTAGGAGACTTTCGGGTTTCCTACCTCCGATCTTACCAAGGGGTATCGCATTACCCAGTACTAACTGGGTTGTGGAGGCCAGATAGGCAGTCGCTCCATGTAAAATCCTGGTATTCAGCAGCATCCGGTTAGACTGGAAGTTGACCCCAACATGGTTGGGAACAGGCTAGGCAGATGATGAGCCTCTAAGCGTAGATATAATATGGTCAATGCTCATTGCCTTTATACAGGGTGTAAACAGACCCTTCACATAGCCGTCAACCAAGCATTCTGTACATCAAACTAAGTAACTTTACGCAAACATGGCTGGGAATCGACTTTTTTTTTTGGGGTGAAAAATCACGTTTTACGGTAGGAGTCGATGAAAAGCACTCAAAGCATTGTGCTAATGGATGGATTTAATAGTACGGAGGTCGTGGAGGTGTGTAAAGTAAAAATCTTACATTAAACATTAGTATTTAAAAAAAAAACTTGTGAAAAGTTGGAACTTTGACCAACAATATCTCCGTAACTAGAAGGTTCCCAGGTATGGTCTAGAACAAAAAAATGATCACAAAGACGGGGAGAACAAGTGCCTTTCAGCTATGTGAAGGGTCTATTTACCAGTGGCGAAGCTTCCATACAACTCGATTCCTCTTGGCTTCCCTTTGAAAAATGGCACAGTCAGTATTCTATAGACAAATAATATAATCACATTAAAGATATGTACTCCAGCTTACCTCTTACAAAAACTGACCCTTCGCTACTGCTATTTACATCCTTTATGATGTGAAGATTACTTTATCTTGCAGTAATCATTACCTACAGACAAGATATTATTACCGTTAGAAAATCAGAAAAACATGCAAGAACCGTTTACAAAACCAACGTTCCAAAATAAACTACGTTTTACGATGTTCGCAGACTATTTTAATAATCCCGTACAGTGTATTTTTTCGCAGTTAATAAGTGTTATAACTAGAACTTCTAAATATTAGTTTTATGTCTAAACGTATAAAAATAGTTTTGACTTGAGTCGGGAGTCGAACCTTGAGAAATGAGTATGATACAACGAATAGTTTATTAATGTAGCGGTAGTAACGTTAGCATAAAAGATAATGATGATGGTTGATTTATCGTTATTATCGTATTATCCAGTACTAACCGGAAGACGTTGCGTTGGAAGGCCTCCCACTAGGTGGACCAATGACCTGGTAAAGGTTGCAGGGATCCGCTGGATACGAGACGCACGGGACCGGTCAATGTGGGGACACTTGAGGGAGGCCTATGTCCAGCAGTGGACGTCTTTCGGCTGAAATGATGATGATGATGATTATTTCGGGCTTCCCATCACCCGTAACGACGGTCAAAAATCTACTTATTTTTTTTTCTTGCTTTTTCAGAATAGACGAGTCTTAATTCGCATAGAATCAACCAAAACACGCTCGATTTTGTACGAGAAACTTTGTATTATATTTATTTCAGTACTAATTCAGTACGTTGCATGCTACTTTGTCTTTGCTTCATCATCTGTCTAGCCTTCTCCCAACTATGTTGCGGTTGGCGTCCAGTCTTAGGGACTAACCACATTTATTCAGCTCTGAAGCTACGAATAGACGCGGAAAGCTGAACAGATGCGTACGAATCTCGATACAAAATCGTTGTTTTTTATGGACAAAAGCTGAACAGGGCTGAACAAGTTGAATAGCAGTATTTATAACTTCCGATCAAAAAATATGTTTAATTAGTTTGTAGGATAGTAGCTTTTGTTTTGTTTGAGGTGACTTGATCGAGAATGTTCTTAGCTACGAATAAAGAAAAACTCTTTTAGGAGGTTTATATTTTATAATTTGTGTTATATTCAGGGAGCAACTAGCTATTTGACATCTTCTGTTTAGTTTGCGACAAAATAACTAAAAAGACAAGAATTGTTTTCTCAAAACCGACTAAGTCCTTAACTACTCTTTGAGTGTCGACATAGTTTTGAATCAACACCGGAAAGTTTATTTAACGCTTTCAATAATTGTTTCAAACTAAGAAGGTTTGGCGTAAATTTCTCAACGAAATATTTCTGTCTGCGACTATGTAATTATGTATAATTAATTGGATTTTGATAATAGAGTACCTACTGCGAAATTTGAATTGTAATAAAGATTATTTATCTTTTATAAATTTGTCGGATCCGGTCATTAGTACAGACATAAAATGAATCGCAAGTGTGCCTGTGGTGATATAACGCGACCTGTTTACCAGTCTACACACACCACAGCGTGCTTCTACAGACACCTGATGTTTATAGCTCGAGGCGAGGACGACAGTCAATGTCTGATCGCGGAGGAGTTGAGACGTCTTGGAACTGTACCCAATTCATTCTGCACCGTGTTATAGTGTTAAGTTGTAATATCAAGTGATTTGTTAGTTTTGCTAGAAACAGTGTATCGCACTCAGTGTGTTTTCATAGCACGAAACCCATCGTCTGCCCACATGATGTACAATTATTTGTTACGGCTAAAGATTGGTGTGAAAGTAAACTTAAAATAAGACGGTTAAAAATAAGGCGGTTCTTCCACGACATCGCTTCTCCGCACGGTCGGTGCAGGCGCGCGGAGAGTTGTGAGTGCCGTTCGTCCGCGCGGTCGGGTGCTGTACGTTTGCTAGGCATCAACGGATTTCATATAAGCCAATGCGACGTGAGATCCGCTTCACCGTCCCACCGATACGATTGTTACTGGTGATTTGATGCAACTGAATTGGATTTAGGGCTTGCCGGCCACAACGCCGCGATACCGCTCGCTCGGCTTGCGCGCTTTTTGCCACAGTTCTCACAGACCTAACCATAATTTAAAAAAAATACTTCAGTTTAAGGCCTTTTTAAATAAAATTTGCTTCGAAAATAAATAATTGTACTACTTGTATGTTAAACTTATACTGTCACTTACGGGATATCTTCCGTGATTGTTCATTATTTCTTTTTTTTTGTATTTTTTTTTTTTGTTCAATCACGGAAGATATCCCGTAAGTGACAGTATAAGTTTAGTTGTAAACCGTGAAAGCTTGAAACAGTACTTGTATGTTGTATTTAACTTTTAACCAACTTCATCTGCCGACTGTACATTTTTTATAAGATGCTCATCTGTCCGCTGAATACCCAATTGATTGACGTGAACCAATAAGCAAATAACCTTCATTTTAATCGATGGATCAAGGTTAAGTAAAACCGCGTTTAAGATTTTTCATAATATTTGTGTACTTGTCCGTGTCGACCGCATTGCAAAGGCGCGGACGGGATTAATGAGACTTACGACCTCTAATACATATAACATAACATCACGCCTGTAATCCCCGAAGGGTAAGGCAGCGGTGTACCTAATAGAACACCTACATTTGCCTATCTGATCTCCACAACCCAGTTAGTACTGGGTAATACGAAACTTGGTAAAACTGGTGGTCAAACTTTCGGGCCACTGACTACGTGTAACGACTGTCAAAGATACTCAAATGACAGCCGGGACCAACGGCTTAACGCGCTTTCCGAGGCACGGAGGAAGCTCGGTATATAATGAATGGTCACCCATCCACGGTACAACCTAAACAAGCGCGGTTTAGCCGGAAGATGGACCCGAGCGTCTGTTATTATTTAGCCACGAGCTCCAATGATGCATTCTCTATCACAAAGAAATTTAGAAACAAAACCTATCATCTGTGCCCTTTCCCCGACCCACCCGCTGAGTTTTTTTAATAACGAGTGACCACAAACTGGTATTATTGCCGGACACAAGCTGCCACATCGTACTTAATAACTTAATTACGTACGTGAAATGTGTGGTTATTAGATTCTTTCCCCCTTTTCTTCGAAAGAGTTTCTTGTTATTAAAGGCGGGGATTAGTGATGTAGTTTCTTTGGAAAAGATTGGAGAAACTCTCTGTTGGTTCTTCTCCGTATCTTGTGGTGAGAGCCGAGAGGGTTTTCATTTTAAAATCATATCTCAAGTAATTCGTTAGTTTGCTAGAAACTGTGTATGTGTGTGCTAGAAAATGTGTGTGTGTGTGCTAGAAACTGTGTATCGCACCCAGTGTGTTTTCATAGCACGACACCCATCGTCTGCCCACATGATGTACGAGCCTAACAAAGTAAATCCTGACATATCCGACATCTATCTGCTTATTACTACGGCCAAGTTATTATGGTCCACGAACCCGAACAAAGCGCTAAGCTTCCAGATTTATTGTGCGAACCGTCAGTCTGTGGAATTCACAGCAGGGGTCTCTGTTTCGCGATCATTATAATCTAGGTCTCTTTAAAGTTGTAGTGAATCGGTTTATTCTAGGCCAGCGTGTTCCACACTAGGCCGCGTCATCGCGTCACATCAGATGAGTTGCGGCCAAACGCAAGCCAAATTATTGTCTATTATATTTATTCTATAAAGTTTGTAAATAGACCCTTAACATTTCCGAAAGGCACTTGTTCTCCCTGTCTTTGCGATATTTTTTTTGTTCTAGACCATACCTGGGAACCTTCTAGTTACGGAGATATTGAGGGTCAAAGTTCCAACTTTTTCACAAGTTTTTTTTTAAATACATGTTTTTAATGTAAGATTTTGACTTTAAACACCTTTACGACCCCCGTACTATTAAATCCATCCATCAGCACAATGCTTTGAGTGCTTTCTATCGAGTCCTACCGTAAAACGTGATTTTGACCCCAAAAAGAAAAGTCGATTCCCAGCAATAATTTTTGGGTAAAGTTATTTAGTTTCATGTACAGAATGAGATGAGACGGCTATGTGAAGGGTCTGTTTACACCCTGTATTTAATAACTTGAACCTGTGTCATGCGATGCTGGGCCAAGACCGTCCCCATGACTTTCACGTCTTGCAATCCAGGGTAAATGTGGACCATTGGTTGTAGCTCGTCCCACCATCTTCTTCTTGGTCTACCGCGACGCCGCCGCCCGTCTGGCTACGTCGAAGCTCCTATTAGTGGCTATTTTAGCTCATAACTCATTGGGCATACTGGTCTTTAGTATGCCCAATGAACAACGCAGTTCCAATTCAGCTTTGTGACTTATTGAGTAACGTCAGTTATTTGTGTTGTGTTCAGCCCCCGTAGCATGACCACCGTAGACAAGGATTTCTTTGACGGAAGAATCGACAAAATGACAGATTTTGTCGACACAATGACAGATTTCTTTGCACTCTCTGTCATTTTGTCGATTCTTCCGTCAAAGAAATCCTTGTCTACGGTGGTCATGCTACGGGGGCTGATCGCCCATTTCTTCTGCAATTCTTCTCTGTACTGTGCCTGGCTTATCCATTTGTCTTGTAATTTTGCTTTTTCGTGTTTTTTAAGACGCTACATAGATCTAAATTTCATGCATACTAATCAAAATGTTCTGAAACTTCATTTTGTAGATTTAAATGACCGTAAAATGCAGCTTTCACTTTGTATTTACACTTCAAAGGCTTCTAACTAGAGTCTACATGAAGTAAATGTACATTTGATGCTTTTCAACAACATTTCGTCCCAATGACTAAATGTTCAAAGAGAAGGACTGCTTTGCTGTATTCACTGTATTTGCACCGTCAAAGCGTTATAAGAAGACACTGTACAAACCGCCTGTAATTTTCTGAATATTTTCGTGATTTTGTGGGCAGTTGGATACATGTGTGTTCTATGAAAATTACAACTTTGTCTGTATGTACATAATTATCACGTAGTAATTTAACCAAATTTCTTGCAACGGGTGAAACTGGAGCTAATTTGTAACATTTTTAAGCCCAATAACTTGGGTTTAAACTCGGTAACACGACATGGGCAACTAAAGTACTTTCACAGTTTTTGTGCCTTGTGACTGGGACTGTAGCTACTTTTCATTGTTGTTTTTTTTTCGACAATTTGAAAGTGCCTGTAACTGGCCTACTTGAAATAAATGCTTTGATTTTGATTTATGGTATTTGAAAATTCAAACTTTTTAAGTCTTTTGGAAATGTTCGTTTTCTCGACCAAAAACTGTAAATTGTGAGTTAAGTACTTTTCTAATAGTCGTAAACGATTAGACCGGTAATCCTAGCACAGTTTCGAAAAGGGTAAGAAGTAGGCAGATGATGAATTAGATCCCTTTTGAACAGGACCTTACCCGTGCCTCGAAACAAAAAAAAACACCTCACGTCTGTTAAATAAGCATTTACATACAAGGTGGAGACGACAATACGACAATTTTGGCCAAGGTTTTTGAAGTAGCGAGTTGGCAACATGTGTTTAACGTTTATACCGATGCGGGATTCGTTAACCTGTTGGTGGTAGCCTATTATCTACACTATGTAGAAAATGCCAAAAATGAAAAATAACGTCCTGTGAATAAACTGCATACAAAATTCAATCGAAAATATCCAGTAATTTTCGATTGAATTTTTGTATGCAGACTGGGAACGTCATGAGTTACATACAGTTTAATTTATTGTCGCATTGTCGTCTCCACCCTGTATATTATGTAGGTACATTTGAAGAAAGATAAAATACTCTTTATTATATACTCCGTACAAATAAAAGATACCCCCTAAAAGAAAAAAAAGAAAAATTATAATCATATTTACCTCCTTTAACAAATTCAATTTATTTCACCCTCATCAGACTGAAATTGATTGGGATTGAGAAATAATATTTGGTCCTCATATTCTATTCCCTATGTGGTCCTGGTAGAAATTGGTTATATCCCTTCATCATCATTCAGCTGTCCCTGGGGGTTCCAGGACTTGGGTAAGCGCCGTGATTTTTTTTGTTACGATTTTTATCGGACACTGAATTTCGGAGTCCAACTTAAAGTAGGTTAACATCACATCACTCCTGTAATCCCCGAAGAGTTAGTCAGAGGTGTACCCACATTTCACGAGTTATACAGGGTGGGAGCGACACCGACACGCAATCGGTTACCACGTATTCAATACATCATTCTGAATCGCCCCACATTGAAATTTTCCATCGGTAATTTAAAAAACAATCCACCGAACCATATACAGGGTGTAAGGGACAGCCCTCCACAAACTGATGGGATGAATTCAGTATATCATACTAAGATGACCGGTACAAGAAATTATTTCAGGAATGTTATGGGAATCCAATAAATTTGATTTGTTTTATTTCCTCATACGCAATGTATCGTTACCGTGGCAAAACGCAAGTAGCGAACGGCAAGCGCGACGACAAGTTCGATGAACTCTGTAGCTAGGCAAGAAGTGAATAGCTGATTTTACGCGTCGTTCGTTAGAGTATATTGAATCAACATCCATTGTTGATTTTTTTTATTTTAGCCGTATTATTTATATAAATGGAGTGCTGCGTACGGGGAATGCAATTTTACATTGAAATAAAGGAATAGTAACTGAAAAAAGAATATTAAAAATGAAATTTTCCGGAGAAAAATTCAAAATAAGGAGCTGAATGCACCCTGTCAGTTTGTGGAGGGCTGTCCCTTACACCCTGTATTTTGACCGTGTAGGTACACTTTTGTACGAAACAGCTCTTTAAAATATGTATGTATATGTGGTAACTGTTTGTGCGTCAGTGTACCTTCCACTCTGTAGTTAAGTCCCATGTAATAGGGAGCTTGTCTATTGCCATCAACCGGGCACAAATACAGATTCCGTGACTACTACTGAGAAATTCTTCATGGGAAAACCCAAAAACATTTTCACCAACCTGGGGATCGAGCCTTAGACCTTACACCACCGTCGGCGTTCCAGCTGTTTTAGAACCCCATGGCTTGGCACGCGACGATGACAAGAGACCGCACGGCATGTCGTTGTTTCTTTGGCACATGGGTACGCCTTTAGCGTGGGACGCAACATGCGTCGATACTCTTGCGCCATCACATTTTCCAAGCTCGTCGTGCTGTGCTGGCGCTGCCGCTGCGGCTGCAGAGAATCTCAAGTGGCGTAAATATAGAAACTTTTGTGGTAACTATATTTTCGAGCCGTTTGGGGTTGAAACTCTGGGGTCGTGGGGTCCGAGTGCTCATAGCCTGTTTAAGGAAATTTCGAAATGCCTAGTTGACGCTTCGCGTGACCCAAGGGCTGGCTTTTACTTTGGCCAGAGGCTAAGTGTTGCCATACAACATGGCAACGCCGCCAGTCTCTTGGGCACATTACCAGCTGACAGCGTTGAGGAGGAGTTTTTTGATGCCCTTTTATAGTTTGTTGTTAGTTTATTTATTTAAGGTTATTTAATAGTTTTTAATTAATAATGTATTTAGTTAGTATACCAACTAGTCGATATAATATTTCCCTTACCACATCTCCACCACTGAAACTAAATTTCACAAAACACCACAATATCGAATGACCTATAAATGGGCGAATTCAATAGAAGGATTATAGGAACCGCAGAATCATGAAATTTCATTCGAAACCCGATATTAAGTGTACTTCATAATAATGTTCATGTTCCAGATAGCTACCACTGCGCTCACTGACAGTCGACCACTTTTCATCCTTATGCTCTCAGTAATAAAGTTGAAAAGTGATCGACCGTCAGTGAACGTGGTAGTACATGCAGAAAACTAACATCAATTTTACTGGTGTACTCTACAGACCGTTCACTATTTACTTACCTAAAAAAAAAAACCGCTAATGGTTAAGCAGCGCTTGCCGAGGTTAGTCCGTGGATGGGTGACCACAGATTACTTAACCAGTTTCCTCCGTGCCTCGGAATGCACGTTTAGCCGTTGGTCTCGGCTGCCATTTGTAGATCTTTGACAGTCGTTACAAGTAGTCAGTGGCCTGAAAGTTTGACAACCAGTCTTACCAAGGGGTATCGTATTACCCCAGTACTAACTGAGCTGTGGAGGTCAGACAGGTAATCGTACGCGCTTTATTATTGTTATTTTATGTTAAATTTTTTTTTTTTTTTATAAACTAATAATAGTTCGACAGTTATTCATTAGAGTATGAGAATAGAATGAATAAATGTCGAACTGGCCGAAAATATTCTATCGCATTGCCCAAACGTCAAACAAACTTCAAACCACATTCTATTTTTAAAGATCAGCCAGAAACAGCCAGTACGTTCCTTGATTAAATTTTAAATTAAACTTTATTATGGGGTAGAAAAGTTCATTTAGTCCACGTCAACCCAAGTACTATGGAAAATGGAAGATGGCGAACAGATTATCGGAAAATTCTTGAATAGATTTCCATTTTTTATTCTAGATTTTTATCTGCACACCACACGGGTAGAGTCACGGAAAGAAAAGTAAAAAGTTAAAGTTTCTGATCAGTATTTTTTTTTTACCGTGGCTGTCTTATTCAGTTTGATTTTTTACTGTGAAGTAGACGGTATTTTAAATATAATTTAACTTTTATGCCACTAGTTTTTCAATGAAGATCAATACTGAATTTAACTTACTACTAGATTATCTTGCATCACTTTAGTTCAGCAATTCCGTGCCTCGGTAAGCACGTTAAGCTGTTGCGTTCGTCCCGGCTGTCAATTGTACATCTTTGACAGTGGTTACAGGTAGTCAGTGGCCCGACAGTCTGATAACCAGTCTTACCAAGGGGTATCGTATTACCCAATACTAACTGGGTTGTGGGGATCAGATAGGCAGTCGCTCCATGTAAAATACTGGTATTTTAGACTGGAAGACCCCAATATAGTTGGGAAAATGCCTAGGCAGATAATGTTGACTTTAGTTTAGAAATTTCGTAACGTACAGTTTTATTTTCTTTGACTCTTTTTTAAGCAAAAGTAGTACCTACTACTTTTGCTTAAAAATATAGTCAAAACAAAAAAAAGTAAAAAAAAAGGTTTTCAAATCATGTTTTATGTACCTAAAATATTCACTTTACCTTTTGAATTTATTAAATTCTAATCCTCTGAAAAAATATTGTTTCAATCTACAAAAGTTATAAAGCACTTTACATTATTCAAGATTTAATAAAGTCAGTAATATAAACTTGTCACTTTGCCGTTGGCCTTGGCCTCAGCCACTAGGCCCAAAGGCCATAAAATAGCCCGCGAAATTATTACCCGGCGAGGTAAAATAAATTTTTGTAAAAATATTGAAGTAACGCCGAATAAATTACCCTTTGTCCCTTTGGGGGTAAAAAAGCGTTTTAAAAATAAAAATCTTTTTTACTTTTTAAGGCTGTCATCCCTATTGTTTTAAGGTTGGATTTGATATTGGCTGCTCGTGAAGGCTAGATGGAAAAATAACGTTGAATTTACAATTTTTATTTTTTATTTTATTGAGTTGCTGCCTCGTTGTCGAGTGGTCGCAAGCGCGAATGCTGAGCATGAGGTCCTGGGTTCAATTCGCAGGTTGGACAAAGTGTTATTGGGTTTTTCCATCAGGAATTTCTCAGTAGGAACCACGTCGCCTAAATGTGTGCCCAGTTAATGGTAATAGGTTCGCCCCCTATCATAGCATAGCATAGCATAATCAGCCTATAATGTTCCCACTGCTGGGACACCGGCCTCCTCTCTATGAGAGGGAATGGGCTATAATCCACCACGCGGGCCCAATGCGGGTTGGTAGATGTCACATGTCTTCGAATTTTTGGTTCTAAGACATGCCGGTTTCCTCACGATGTTTTCCTTCACCGCAAATGCGCGATGTTCCCCCTATCACATGAGACAAAAATACGAAAAATGTACTTATATACTGATAGGTACACCTCTGCGTAACCCATCTGGGATTACAGGCGTAATGTTAATGTCGTTTTTTTTCAAATATCAGTTCAAATGACATTACATTTACTACATTTTATTTCACTACATTTTATTTCATACTGAACAACAATATTTGCGTAGCTTTGTGAAAGGTCCGTTTCAATGTAAGTAATTGCAATTCATTAATAACTTTAGTCAAAAAAACATTGTAAACCCGCGCGAATATTTCGACGGGCTGTCAATGTTACTGGACTGGGCCCTTAAGAAATTTACAGAATATCTAGGTATTCTTTAGAATACCGGATTATACACCATACAAGGTGTAACATAATAAACGCAAGACCTCTCGTGTGGTGTCTCAGACCATGAAACTGAACAACTTTTGTTCTATGACTTTTGGAAATTCATAACTTTTTTTTTAGTTTTACCATACATGTGGATCAGCTGATTGCGTCCGTTCCTATAGAAAGTTTTTTTTTTTTGCGAATTTCAAGAACTCGTAGAACAAAAGATGTTTAGTTTCATGGTGCGAGAGACCACACGGGAGGTCTTGCGTTTATTATGTTACACCTTGTATAAGGTCTAACTATTCATACACGAAATATTTTCAGAGAATCATCTAACGGCTTTAGAGAAGCCATTTCAAGGGATTTTTTTTATCTAAGCATATATTTTTTTTTTTTTTAATAAATAATTTAAAATTACTTGACCCACAAAATAAATACTGGTTCCTTATTTTTCAACATCCATTACGCTAGTTTACTACGTCGTATTAACCTACTGTCATTGATAGAATAGGGAGTAAAGGTTTTATGCAAAATGTCACAAGACATTTTAGAATTATAATAATTTCGTAAAAAAAAACACTCAGATAGAATTTTTTTTTCGTTGCCATGGTGACTACGACTTACAGACGTTACTCTCAAAATATTTCGTGTATGAAAAGATAGACCTTATACAACGTGTAACGTAATAAACGCAAGACCTCTCGTGTGGTGTCTCAGACCATGAAACTGAACAACTTTTGTTCTATGACTTTTGGAAATTCGTAACTTTTTTTTAGTTTTACCATACATGTGGATCAGCTGATTGCGTCCGTTCCTATAGAAAGTCTTTTATTTGCGAATTTCAAGAACTCGTAGAACAAAAGATGTTTAGTTTCATGGTGCGAGAGACCACACGGGAGGTCTTGCGTTTATTATGTTACACCTGTTATACATCAGCACAATGTTTTGAGTGCATTACATTGAGCACTTTTCCGTCAACACCGTAATTTTTCACACCAAAAAAAGTCTTTTTCCAGCAACAATATTCATTCACTGTGTGCAACCGGTCCCTTTATCAGATAAACACTGGGTGTGTCGACAGCAATTATGTAATTGATTCTGAGAAAGAAGCCAAGGAAAGTTTGCTCAAGAAGCCATTTTCTTTTATTTTTAGAAGCTGGCCGGAAATTAAAATTTTTCTTTTTATTGTTTGTGCTTCGTAGGAGCTCGTAGCTAAATAATAACAGCCGCTCGGGTCGATCTTTAGGTTAAGCCGTGCTTGCTTAAGTTGGTCTGTGGATGGGTGACCACCCATTACATACCGAGTTTCCTCCGTGCCTCGGAAAGCATGTTAAGCCGTTGGTCCCGGCTGTCATTTGTAGATCTTTGACAGTCGTTAGGTAGTCAGTGGCCCAAAAAATCTGACAAGCAGTCTTACCAAGGGGTATCATATTGCCCAGTATTAACTGGGTTGTGGAGGTGAGATAGGCAGTCGCTCTGTGTAAAATACTGGTATTCTGCGGCATCCGGTTAGACTGGAAGCCGACCCCAATATAGTTGGGATAAGGCTAGGCAGATGAAGATGATGATTGTTTGTGCTTCGTTCGTTCCTCGTGTAATTACACGTGCAGTCTTGAACTGCCAGTAATACATTGATAACATAACATCACGCCTGTAATCCCCGATGGATTAGGCAGAGGTGTCCCTAATAGTACACCCACATTTTGACAGTTATGTTTAAGTCTCATGTAATTGGGGGCCAGCCTATTGCCATCAACCAGGCACGAGTCCAGACTCCGTGGTTGCTTCTGACATCTTCAAAGAAGATCTGCTGGTTCTTCAAAAGGCAGCCGAGGCACGGAGGAAACTCAGTACTAGTAGTGTAATGGATGGTCACCCATCCACAGACTAACCTTGGCAAGCGCGGCGTTACCTCGAAAATTGACCTTTGCGACTGATTTATCCACGTGAATAGACTAAACAAAGCATCAGAAATAACCTAGTATCAACAAAACTAGGCCCAAACAAACCATCAGAAAAAAAAAAAAACGATTTTATTCATAATCATTCTCACCACACAAGTTTGACATCTGACTGACCATCCAACGTTGACCCATGATCCCTTCAAATACATAAGAGATTTATTTAAATCCGCGGGTCTACGTAAACTGGTTAGTGAAACATTTTTATCTTTCGACGTCACTGAATTTCAGTATTGGATTTCGTGAAAATATGAATTCATTCGTGGCCAGTTCTATTTATGGATATATATAGGTAGACAGTAGCGGTAGGTTTTTTTTTTTAGTGTCAGACTTGTACTGACTAAAACACATCCATGTTCCTTCTTTGCCCTTTGTGTTCCAGGGCCACGGTATCTCTTTCGAACAGTCCCGCAGCCCTGGCAGGCATCGGCCCTTGCAGACCCCTACATCGTTGCTGACATCTCTTTGAGGCGCGCGTTATATCATTGTTTTTATTATTTTACTTTTTTCTCTATTATTTTAGTCCTACAATTGCAAGCCAAGTATTTATATTCTTCTTACTTTGATTAAGCGTTGTATTTTCTGTTTTTGTGCTCACACCATTTCTTTTTTTTTTTTACTAAAATAAATAAATAAATAAGGTCTTTTGTGGTCTAGATTACACTGGATTTACACCTAGATGAACAAGGTTACATAATTTATTCATCAAATGGTATGGGTTTGTTTTTTTTTTTTTGACCCACTCACACACCCCACTATTAATATTTATTCACTTTTATTTGTTCTTCAATGGCTTGTGGCTAAATAATAACAGCCGCTCGGGTCAGTCTTTAGGTTAAGCAGTGCTTGCCTAGGTTGGTCTGTGGATGGGTCACCACCCATTACATACCGAGTTTCCTCCGTGCCTCGGAAAACACGTTAAGCCGGTGGTTCCGGGTGTCATTTGTAGATCTTTGACAGTCGTTAGGTATTCAGTGGCCCAAAACGTCTGACAACTAGTCTAGTATCATGATAGCCCAGCACTAACTGGGTTGTGGAGGTCAGATAGGCAGTCAATTTTTAAGCTTTTATACGTTCAAAGTGACTTTTTCCTTATCATTTATTCGCAAACGTCAAAATGACGGCCATCTTTAAAAACTATAGGCCCAAAACTACTCCATAGGCGATCAAAGCCCTGTCTTATCCCCTCAAGCCGAAAGTGTGTCAACAGTCTTCTAATCCCCTGATCCAGACTTCAGCCACAGAATAGATAAGTACAGAAGGCCGAGTTTGAAAATACACGCACACATTGACACACTTCACGTACGGCGAGTGCAAGCGCACTTGCAACCGCCTAGAATATTACAGAAAAAATTTAAGGGAGTCAATCATCTGTCTTAATATAGATGCGACAAGGAGAGATTAAACACATGTGACTAAAAGAGATATGAATATGCGTGGTGATGGATGGCGAGAGAGAGGTAGCCTAAAAAAAGATGCATGGCTTGTGTGAGGAATGATATGAAAGAAAAAGAAGTAAATTGTATCGTAACGGCTGACACGGGAAAATGGAGGGAAAAAAACGTATTGCGCCGACCCCAAGTAATATGGGGTCAGGAATCCTATCCTATTTGAAATGTGAATGTTTTTAACAGTATAGATGAATGTTTGGTACTTAATGACGCAAAAACTGCTGAACGGATTGGGAAGAAATTTGGCAAACAAATACTTTATAATCTGTATTAACACATGATACTTTAAATTCCAGGCAACCCAGTCGAAGTCGTGGGCAGAAATTAATATGATTATGAAGCTAACCTTCTGTTTCTTATCTATTCTGTGTTATATCAGTAACGAGTCTCTCGACTGAGAAGTATCGGCACGGATACAATGGACTTTTAACAGGGGATTAATATTCAAACCTAGTCCTTCGTGGGTGGATGTAATATAACCTATATTTGTAAAGTTTTGCTGGGATGGGGTGGGCTCTTCTGGTTATTATACGGAGTATTACAAGTCTGATGGTAGGTAAATTACATATTTTGTTAATCTTCCAATTGTAAGGAAGCGGCCATTTTAGTACACGGAACGAATTAGCAGTCTTTATTCTTTATAGTGTGGTTAGTGCCTAACATAGTGTCAGTGTTTTTATGCCGCCCATGGGCCTCTAACTTGGCTTTACATGCCGTCGAGAAATATCTCTCAGGCATGCTGGTTTCCTCACGATGTTTTCCTTCACCGAAGCAAGTGATAATTTTACAATATCTTGGTTTCGAACTTCAGACCTATGACTTCGCAGTCCGACCGTCACTCTACTAGGCTTGAATTGCTTAATTTGAATTAGCAGTGATCACCACATTTTCTCATCCCGAGAAAGTAGGTACGATAATATCAACAATGAGCTAGTATATGCTCATTTTTTTTTCATATAAAACCATTTGAAATAAAAAGCTGTACTATTTAAACTGTGGGAGGCATTCCAACGCAGCCACTACTACAGCCGCAACTAGGTGGACCGATGACCTCGTAAAGGTTGCAGGGATCCGCTGGATGCGAGACGCACGGGACCGGTCAATGTGGCGACACTTGGGGGAGGCCTATGTCCAGCAGTGGACGTTTTTCGGCTGAAATGATGATGATGATGATGATGATTTAAACTGTACTTGAAGACTAGAATACAGAGTTGTCGTCTATCATCTATCTATATAAAATGGTAAACTGACTGACTGACTGACTGGGTAATATATCAACACACAGCCCAAACCGCTGGTCCTAGAGTCATGATACTTAGAGGGTGTGTTCTTTGTGAAGAGTAAGTATCCACTAAGAAAGGATTTTTGGGAATTCCATCCCTAAAGGGGTAAAATAGGGGATGGAAGTTTATATGAAAGTCCGTCAGTTTTGAAGTTAGGATCTTCAAATTTTGTGTTTAGGCTGACGATTGAAAATTAATTTACAAGTGTTACAGCGTTTTTGATAATTCTACCCCTGAAGGGTTAAAAAGGGGTATGAAGGTAAGTAATCGGATATTTTTCGACATCCACGCAGGCGAAGCCGCGGGCAAAAACTAGTTGATTATAAGGCTACGAATCAGAAGTGGGTTATATCGTGCTTAAGCCCCGGTTATCGTTTTCATGAGTATAATATTGTTCGACAAACATTTCCTACAATATGTACCGATCGAAAATGCAAACAAGAAAATAACACGACGGAATATCGTTAAAAATTCCTCTACCGCAATTACCAACTTCATAAAAGTAGAATCATTACCGCGAAATCTCAGAAATGAGATAAAAAAACTTCTATTGAAAAGTTTTCCGGGAGCTCCCAAAAGCTCAAAATAATGAACAATCACGGAAGATATCCCGTAAGTGACAGTATTGTTATAGACCGTGAAAGCTTGAAACAGTGTTAGTAATAATTAAACTTGTCGGATCGGGTCGTTAGTACGGACATAAAATGACCTGGAAAACGCGCCTGTGTGCAGTGGTGACATCACGCGACCTACTTACCAGTCACAACACAGCATGCTTGTATAGAACCCTGATGTCCAGCTCAAAGCGAGGGCGACAGTCAATGACTGATCGCGGGGGAGTTGAGACGTCTTGGAACTGTACCTGATTCATTGTGCCCCGTGTTATTGTGTCAACTTGTATCTTCAGTAATTCGTTAGTTTAGCAAGAAACAGTGTATCGCACCCAGTGTGTTTTCATAGCACGAAACCCATCGTCTGCCCACATGATGTACGAGCCTAACGGAATAAATCCTGACGTATATCTGACAAACTTATAAATAACTGATAGTCATATCAGCCCATGACTTAATTGCGAAGAGCTTCGATCAGTACCTGAGGAGGCTATCGTTAGGCAGCTGGATCAAGGGCTTGATTCAGAAAGCGGTACTCCTGGACAGGGCTCGTATTGTGAGGAGGTTCCTCTCTCTGGAGCCCTGACCGCCGGTAGCTTGGACCCTGTTCCCGATGCCGGCCGGTGGGCTATTTTTTTATTTTTTTTTATTTTAAATGGGCTTACTCTTGACCTCAATCTATTCCGGTCCGGTATTTTTAAATGATTTTTTAATATTTTTTTAAAATTAATATTTAAATATGTCATTAATTTGTAGAAACATAAATAAAGGACAATAGTAAACTTATAATCAAATTAACTAGACTTTATACATACAAAAGAATATAGACGACGAATGACTTAGATGCTAAAATAAAAATGCATCATTGTGAACTGCGAACATAACGTTACGTTTCACGCTTACGCGTGTGATTACCTCATAGAAGTAACTGAAATAACAAATGAAAACCGTTCCAATTTCAAACTACCATCAGTCACTCTGATTTACGTATCCAGTGCGTAGGTGGTACGTCATAATATTATTCGTACGTTCATAAAACGGATCGTAATAAAATGTCTATAAAATATAGATAGGCCATAAAGTTAGTTTATGGGGCCTTAATAGGCTTTTATTGAATCGTCGTGATAATATTAATACAGTTAATGATGGTTACGGTTTTTTTGAGGACGTGTATGATAGAATAGCATTAAATCATCATCTGCCTAGCCTTTTCCCAACTGTGTTGGGGTCGGCTTCCAGTCTAACCGGATGCAGCTGAATACCAGTATTTTACATGGAGCGACTGCTTATCTGACCTCCGCAACCCAGTTAGTACTGGGTAATACGACACCCCTTGGTAAGACTGGTTGTCAGACTTTCGGGCCACTGACTACCTGTAACGACTGTCAAAGATCTACAAATGACAACTGGGACCAACGGCTTAATGAATAGAATAGAATTAAATGTAGGCAATATTTTCTCCCGCGTGCTGCCACATAAGTTTCCTCATTTTATAGTAGTAGTAAATTTTATTTCATTTTCATCGGGGTATTTTTTTCTTGTTCTGCAAAAAATATTACATATATACCTATTAATTAATACCTTCACGGATCGGACAGAGTTTTTTTAACATATTGTATACAATGAATACTTTTTGTCCCGGTAGCACGTTCCCGTAGGATAATTTTCCACCAACCACGAGCAAATACTAAAAAATCCTAAAAGTTACTTGTAAAAACTAGTTCAAGTCCCTCACGATCTAATATTTCAAAAGCCAACTCCGACCCTGTCTACTCTATCCATGCGACGGTTTCTTGTTAGTGACAGGTGGTATGTTCAAATTGATGAGTTGCGGTTAGATATGACATGAATATGTCCGACAGATTATGTCAAAACCATGCATAGCTTCATCTATTTTAGCGGTGATGCTGTAAGCTTGAAGTGGTAACTTGTGGGTGGATCGTTTTATTAAATTTCTAAATTCTGATTTAAAATTTAATGTAAATTGTAGTCTTTTTTTTCAATTAGCCTCTAATGTCCCACTGCTAGGCAAAGGCATCCCCCATAGCCCATAGCCCCATAGCGTCTACTCTTCTATGCGTGCGGTTTCCTCTGGCCAATCTCTCACAAACGCCTTTAGCTCGTCACGCCAGCGTATTCTAGACCTCCCTCGTCAAACGACCGCGCGTCTGCTGGCATCCACTGCGTGACGATTTTGGCCCATTAGTCCTGATACACTCTACAGACATAGCCCGACAGCCCCTCTTCAACCCAGCCAGTCTTATTGCCCACATCAGCGATTCCAGTTTTGGAGCGTATTGTGGTATTGCGAATTCCGGCGCTGAGCGTAATATCCAATACGCTATGCTCCATCGCCCCTTGGAAAACCTTGAGTTTGGACTTTTGCGACTTGGACCAAGATTGAGCACCGTAGGTTAAGATGGGCAGGACGCATAATATTTATCGATGAGTCACAATTATAGTCTAAAAATGATTTTTCCAAATGATGCTGCAAAAGCATTTCCACTCCCTCAGGAAGTCGCGCCTGGTTAGTTAATGTAGTTTTCTTAGGTTCAAAGACCATGAGACGCCCTGGGCGTCGGGGGTCATGTGGTGGCTCCCGGCCACCGTAGGCGCGGGCATTTGGACGGCGAGCTATGGGCTAGTTCGCCGTCCGGCCGCCTTATGACGACTGGCCGCGTTGATGGCGCGTTCGTGTTCCACGCGCGCCTCAAAGAGATGTCAGCAACGATGTAGGGGTCTGCAAGGGCCGATGCCTGCCCGGGCTGCGGGACTGTTCGAAAGAGACACCGTGGCCCTGGAACACAAAGGGCAAAGAAGAAACATGGATGGGTTTTAGTCAGTACAAGTCTGACACTCCCTTCCGCTACGCCCAGAGTGGGTGGGGGGGTCATTTGATGATTTCCCATCCGAAAAAAAAAGAAAAAGGTTCAAAGACCATAACTTTGTGTGTGAGTTCGAAAAAAGAAATTGGCCTATCGCCAAAAGGTACGTAATACGAAGAATCCAGTTCTCCCTTAAGGTTTCTTTCAGCGCTAAATCAACCAAATAATGTCTTTGTAGTAAAACTTTTGTGCTTACTTTTTTGTCGAGACGTAAACAGTAGTAAAACGGGATTAATTAATCATTGTTAGAGACAAATATACGAACAACCTATTACTTGTAACGGCGACCTTTTAGTTTCGCAAAACAAAAACGTTAAAAAGAACTGCTTTTGTGATTTACTTGCTTTGAAAACAAAAACTTAAGTTAATTGGTGTTTGTTGTTTATAACCCATCTCTCTAACCTAACTGCCTAACCTAATGCGCTTTTACTGACCCCAGTCGTGAGTGTATTTAGCATCGTAACATTCTATGAACGTTAATTTTCTTCTTCGAAATTATATATGTAGGATATGTCAGGATTTATTCCGTTAGGCTCGTACATCATGTGGGCAGACGATGGGTTTCGTGCAATAAAAATAAACTGGGTGCGATACATTGTTTCTATTCAACTAACAAATTGTAACACCCCTTTTTTTTATCGTGGTAAAATCATCAAATGATTCCTCCCACCCAGGGCAGAGCGGGAGAGACTGTCAGACTTGTACTGACTAAAATCCACAGTGTCCTTCAATAGCCCTTTATGTTCCAAGGTCATTCTATAAGTCCCGCGACCATTGTAACACCCCTTGTAACACTTGTTAACGGAGTTTTCAGCTTCTGACTATTCGTAACTTCTGTCTAAGATCTACAAATGACAGCTGACACCAACGGCTTACAGAGGCACGTAGCAAACTCAGTATAGCAACAGACGATCACCCATCCATTTTTTGACCTCGGCAAGCACTATTTAACCTTAAAGAACAACCCGTGCTTGTAACTTAACAGATTTAGACAGTCTTCAAAAACTTGCAAGTAAGCGATTTCTTTTAGCTCCGAAACTATAAAAATTCCAAACGAAAACATCTTGATAGCCAATTTATTAAAGAACCTTCTCCTAGTAATTTGATGTTGTGAACTCTCAAAAACTATAAAAGTAAGCTTTGGAAAAATTGATGTAATTCAAAACTTAGAATATTGATATGACCAGAATACTTTGATACCTGAAAATTCATAGTTCAGCCTTTAGTTCCCAGATTTTTTTCTATAGAGGGAAGAGCGAGGGGTCTGCCAAAATTGGTCTAGTCTGAACACTTTTCATAACAGACTCCGTTTTGCCATGTCAACGTTATGGTAATATGGAATATGGGAAAATAGAATATTGAACGAAAAAATGTGAATATGGGTAAAATTATGCGTGGTACTAATATTTATAAGAAGATTTAGATATAACTATAAAGTATAAGGCTTGTATATCAAGTCTTGCAGACTTGAGGAGGAGGAGGAGCTCGTGGGTAAATAATAAAAGCCGCTTGGGTCGATCTTAAGGTTAAGCCGCTCTTGCCTAGGTTGGTCCGTAGATGGGTGACCGCCCATTGCATACCGATTTTCCTCCGTGCCTCGGAAAGCGCGTTAAGCCGTTGGTCCCGGCTGTCATTTGAGGATCTTTGACAGTCGTTACAGGTAGTCAGTGGCCTGAAAGTCTGACAACCAGTCTTACTAAGGGGTATCGCATTACCCAGTACGAACTGGGTTGTGGAGGTCAGATAGGCAGTCGCTCCATGTTAAATACTGGTATTCAGCTGCATCCGGTTAGACTGGAAGCTGACCCCAACATAGTTGGGAAAAGGCTAGGCAGATGATGATATCAAGTCTTGCAGACATAATGTTTTGAATCATCATCACGCCTGTAATCCCCGAATGGTTAGGCAGAGGTGTACCCATTAGTATACCCACATTTCACTAGGTATGTTTAAGTCCCATGTAATAAAAGGCGAGCCTATTGCCATCAACCGGGCACAAATGTAGACTCCGTAGCTGTTACTGAAAAATTACTGATGGAAAAACCTATTTTAATGTAACCTAGACCGTTTCTCTATACGTACCTGATAACGTATATGCAAAATTTCAGGATGATCGGTTCAGTGGTTTAGGCGTGAAAAGGTAACAAACAAACTTACATTCGCATTTATAATATTAGTTAGGATTAGGATTGCTGAGAAAGAACACACTTCGCCTGAGAATCGCTACCAAGAACCCTCAATCGGCTTTCAACCGTGAGAGCTACGAAACAAGAACTATTCTTAAAGAAACATCACAGTTCGGAAAACATGACATTCCTCAACACCTAATAACTTCTACAGTTCTTTAACGACCCGCTGAAGAAGATAACCATCAAATACAAATACATTCTCTTTCATCCAGAGTCGGTTAAAATGCTATAAAATGAAGCATGTACTGAATGTTACTCAGCCAATAAACAGACATGTTCATGAATCTAATCTGACTTTTATAACAAGCATGTGATGAGTACAATCGTGAGCACCAATTTACACTTGGCCAGTTCTAAAAGTGTTTTTTTGGAGCACATAGTTAACATAACATCACTCCTGTTATCCTAGACGGGTCAGACACACACACACACACACACACACACATTACGCCAGCTATGTCCAACGTAAAAGAAGGCGAGCCTATTGCCATAAACCAGGCACAAATCATGGACGGAGAGTTATGGCCTAGCTCGCCGTCCGGCCGTTTTATGACGACAGGCCATGTCGACGGCGCGTTCGTGTTCCACGCGCGCCTCATACAGATGTCAGCAACCACGTAGGGGTCCGCATGGGCCGATGCCTGCCAGGGCTGCGGGACTGTTTGAAAGAGATACCGTGGCCCTGGAACACAAAGGGCAAAGAAGGAACATGGATGGGTTTTAGTCAGTACAAGTCTGACACTCCCTTCCGCTCCGCCCAGAGTGGGAGGGGGGGTCATCTGATGAATTCACATCCGAAAAAAAAAAATAAAGGCACAAATCCTCAAATTTTGTACATGTGATGTTTACCTCCAAGTAATTGTTGCGCTGTAATTTCATTTTAAGAATGAATTATGTTGCTGTATCCAGTGTAAACAATATTGTTGGTAGACCATACAATACCATACAATAAATAAAGAAAGAAATTTTTCGGATTCATTTGCTTATAATTTATATCTTGCTACGGTGAAGGAAAACATCGTGAGGAAACCAGCATATCTAAGATACACGACGGCATATGGTAGCATAAAAACTCTAACACCTGCCCCCGTAGCATGACCACCGTAGACAAGGATTTCTTTGACGGAAGAATCGACAAAATGACAGATAGTGCAAAGAAATCTGTCATTGTGTCGACACAATAAAGAAGAAGAGTTCCTTGAAGTTAAGGTAAATATACTGTACCTATTCCGATATCTGCTCTTGACTGTACAGAATAACTAGTTAATGGTACGACGCAGATGTTTAATGCTTTGTTTGAAAATATCGCCAATGGAGAAAATGCTGTAAGGGACATCGTGCGCGGATGATGGATTTGAAACGTGCTGCTCAGTGGCGAAAGCCGAAAATGCAACAGCTTTCTAAATCTAGAGGCATTCTCATACCATCGGTATTTTTAAGGTTATTACGTTATTTTTAACGCCCACTGAGATTCTTCGTAATTGACGCGTATGTGTGTATGATATATCCTTTATTCATTCTTTCTCTTATCTAATACATTTTTAAATATTTTCAAAAACAAGAGTAAACAAAACATTTAAAAAAATAGATGGCCCATCGGCATCAGGAACAAGGTCCAGGCTGCTGGTGGTCAAGGCTCCAGAGAGAGGAACCGCCTCACTATGCGTGCCGTGTCCAGGAGTACTGCTTTCTGAATCAAGACCTTGACCCAGCCGCGCAACGAGAGCCTCCTAAGGTGTTGGTCGAGGCTCTCTGCTATTAGTCCATTAACCGTAACGACTGTCGGTACAATGATTGCACAGTCCACGTCCCGCATGTCGACAACCTCGTGTGCTAAATCAAGATACTTGTTTTTTTTTTACTTTATTTTTAACGCCCACTGAGATTCTTCGTAATTGACGCGTATGTGTGTATGGTATATTAATATTATGTATCTAGATAGATTGCAATGGAATTATAATTAAAAACGTCAGCAGTTCTTGTAATTTAAAAAACGACTGCATCGTCGGTTGAGTGGTCACAAGCGCGACTGCTGAACATGAAGTCCTAGGTTCGAATACCGGGTTGGGCAAAATGTTGTTAGGTTTTTCCATCAGGAATTTCTCAGAAACAGCCATGGAGTTTATATTTAGTGTGTGCTTAGTTAATGTCAACAAACTCGTCTAGGTATATGTCGGATCCGTTCGTTAGTACGGAAATAAAATGAATTGGAAAGCGCGCCTGTGTGCAGTGGTGACATCGCGCGACCACCTTACCAGCCTACCCACAACACAGCGTGCATCTACAGCGCCCTGATGTTCAACTCGAGGCGAGGGCGACAGTCAAGGTCTGATCGCGGCGGAGTTCAGACGTCTTGTAACTGTACCCGATTCATTGTGCCCCATGTTATTGTGTTAAGTTGTAATCTCAAGTAATTCTTTAGTTTTGCTAGAAACAGTGTATCGCACCCAGTGTGTTTTCATAGCATTAAACCCACCGTCTGCCCACATGATGTACGAGCCTAACGGAATAAATCCTGACATATTCGACATATATATGAATATTTCAAGCTAATAAATTACATTATTTATTAACGTCAAGAGCTGTAAGTATTTTTGTAACAGCTGAATCCAGTTGTCTGTCAAATAAATACAGGGTGTAAACCGACCCTTCACATAGCCGTCAACCAAGCATTCTGTAAATCAAACTAAGAAACTTTACGCAAAAATTATGGGAATTGACTTTTTTTTTTTGAAAATTATTGCAAAGACGGGCAGAACAAGTGCCTTTCGGTTATGTTAAGGGACTATTTACACCCTGTATATTATTATACCGTACATCTCTCCTCTAACCTCTTGACGATAGCAAACGTAGTGTTCCGTCATGTGGAAGTACCTTTACTTTAGACTTCACTCAATAATCTCATGTTACTCCTGTTTACAAACCAAACGTTTCGAATCCCGGGCTTACGGTACAAACTTCCCGGTGTGCCGGGAACTATAATCCCGTGTGGATAACAGCCCTATGGATTTCATATGAAGCGTTAGAATTTATGGACTTAGTAAGTATTGAAAGATTTACTTGAAACTGTAATGGGGGATATAAAATATGGCTTGTAGAATGTGTTCTCTCCGTTAATGATAATAAATATTCAGACGGATTATTATTCATCGCTGTGTAAATTTGGTGATTTTGAACTATTTTGAATGCCTTGTTAGTCTAGTGGTTGAAAGCGTGCTGCTGAGGATGTGGTCCTGGGTTTGAGGTCCAGGTCGGGCAGTGTTATTGGTTTTTCCTTCAGGAAATTCTCAGTAGCAGCCACGGAGCCTTAATTTGTAGGACGAAGTCTTGATTGACAGCTATAGGCTCGCTAGCTCCCGAGTAGTAGCTTTTATTTACCAAACATTGACTGTTTTTTTTTTAAATATGTTAATTTTTTCTTCTTTTTATTGATGCTTGTAGTTTAATACCTACTCTGCCCAATTCTGTGGAGAAGCTGTTTTTTACTATTAATACTAAAAAAGGGATATTCACCTTTTTTTTTTTTTTTTTGGTGCTTGTAACAGCGCCGAAATATCGGGAACTCATAGAAAACAGTAAACATGGTAAATATCCCGTTATTAGTATTAATAGTAATGTTAGTGACCATGATAGTTTAAAATCTTCTAAGCTGTTTTTTTTTCGCGATTTAGATGGTGGTTCCATGGAAAAAGTTGTTCAGTTTGATGATCTGAATTACACCCTGAAATATTACCACACCTGTCATGTACACGCTGTACACCGGCACCACTCCAAATGGAACACAACATTGCACTAGATACTACATGCTGGTGGATTGGTCGTAGGTTGTTACTACCACGGATCTAGTACCTACTCTTAGGTGGAGACCTATGTATCGTGTTTCAGATAGGGATGGTCATACTTAAGGGTGTGATGTATATAATCTAACTCAACAATTTTCTCCCTGGGACAAACATCGTAATAACGACAAAAAGGTAATTAAAAGAACTAAAAAACCCGACTGAAAAGCAGAAAACAAGCAAATTTGGAACAGGCGTTTGAATATAAAATTATTTAAATATGGAATGGGTCCCGGCTGCTTCCAACTGTGCTTGTTTTTTTTTTGCGTTTCAGCCGGGTTTTTTAGTTTTTTATCAACTTTTTTCATTTTCAGCTTTTCAGTTTAATAATGTGAAAGATTTCACAGATGATTTAACTTTTTGTTTTTTCTGTTTTTATGCGGTTTGACATTTCGAACAACCAAACCATATGGGACAGCTAAATATTTTTAGATTACGATGTTGTTCTCCTGAAGAAATGTTGAGTTTGACAGCATACACATTGAATAAGAAAACTCCATCTACCTACATCTACATATTTTTATCAACATACAAACAACAAATACGAAATATATAACATCACATTCGATTCCCACATCAAAAACATTTCTTACTATAAATAATCGCCTTTCAAAAACCCACTTTATATGATATAGGATAAACAGAAACTTCTCGAAGGTGGGGTGGCCATCCGCGCGGATTTATCCGGAAATGTACAGGTTTTTTGGTCTTCTTCCAGACTGTCCGAACTATTCATGTATGCGAACTTTTCAACTTAAAAGGATTTTAGAGCTATACACTTATCTTATCTCGATATTATTATCTTTATTTATTTTTACCCATATTAAATACATTTTTATATATTCTAACATAAAACAATATAAAAACATTTTAAAATATAAAAAAAAATAGTAGCCCACCAGCATCGGGAACAGGGTCCGAGCTACCAGTGGTCAGGGCTCTTGAGAGAGGAACCTCCTAACGATACGCGCCTTGCCAGAAGTACTGCTTTCTGGATCAAGCCCTTGATCCAGCTGCCAAGCGAGAGCCTCCTCAGATGTTGCTCAAGGCTATTGGTTATAAACCATTGGCCGACACGACTATCGGCACGATGACTGCTGTACTCAAGTCCCACATGTCGACAACCTCGCGAGCCAGATCGTTTTCTCGATATTATTATTATTATGCAGTTAATTTGTTATTTTTATTGCTGTAGAAAATCTTATTTCAGACATACACACTTTGACACAATGTATGAAACTGTTTTATCGTCTGTTACGTCACTATCTTAGGTCCAGTTAAAGACCAGCGTCGGGCCGTCTAGCTGCTCGGCAGTTTGCTGAACTGGGCCTACTTGGCGCAGCTGTGAGACACACTATAATTACCACTTTTTTATTTAGTTTTGTTTTTTTGCTTATTGTTGTGTGCACTTACCAAATAATCCTATTAGGAAGAAACAAGAACAACAAAAAACGAAAGAAAGAAAAAAAGAACAAAAGGAAAGAAAAAGAACAAAAAAAAAAAAACAGAGAATGAAAAAAAGAATAAAAGACAGAAGAACAAAAAGAGAAAGTAGAACATTTTAAATGAATACCTACCTATTGAAAAGTTAAGGCGAAAAAGTATTTATGTATAAGTATTTTACAAATAATCCGGCTTTTTGTCGAGTCCGACTTTTCAAATTTCGAAATGGTAACCCTACTCGAAGGGTGCTTTCCGATGTGACAGCTCGGTCCTTAGGCAAAGGCGCTCAAATCCCTTAGCCGCCCGTTTTGACAATGTGTGTTTGAAAAGGGAATGGTCAAGCGTGTTGTGGAATGTTTGTTTGGGTTCCGTAGGAATTTCTGTTTTGCACTGCAGACTAGGGAAAGCTTGCGTAGCTTGTGGCTAATAATATAATAACCGTACGGGTCGATCTTCAGGTTAAGCCGCGCTTGTCTAGGTTACTCCGTAGATGGGTGACCCCGTTCCCAAAAAACAATAAAACTGAAAACATTTTTTTTTCAATTTCTTTTAGGCAGTTACAGGCACTTTCGAAGGTCAAAAACAAGAGTCAAACTCAAACTCAAAGCATTTATTTCTATTAGACCATCACAGGCACTTTTGAATGTCAAAAAAAAACAAAAAAAGAAGCGAAGCTACAGTCACAGTCACAAGGCATAATAACTTGTGACAGTACTGTAATTGTCCATTACAAAGAGTAGATCTCTATGGAGCAGAATGGGCAAGAAAATCCGACAATCAACTGTTTCATTCATTTTGACTGTGTAGGTATTGCACTTTGTATGCAAAATAAATAAAGTCAAAGTCAAAGTTTTATTTGTTAAACATAGGTGTAAAAGATGTAAGTAAATATAAAGGGATCGCTATGTTTTGCCGACAACGCCGTACAAATATTAAAATTATACTTAAAACTATGCTAACTAAATATTTTCAGCCAAATTTGTTTTTAAACATAGAAAGTTATGAAAAAATAAAATATTTTTTTTTTTATTCTTTTCTTAATAAAATAAAATTTCCTTAATTACTATCAGATCTAATCTACTTAGTTTGCATTATCGTCTAGGTATTCTTTGATAGAGTAGAATGCTTTTTGTGTTAAATATTTGTTAGGGGTACTTTTTGAAATCATAATTACTGAATTCATGATAATAAGTTGCGCGTACACATCTCTTTCACCACATTTTGTTGAGTTGCAACTCTTCCGAAAGAGCTGTATCTACATGGCTCCCCTAATCTACAATGCTCTGCCGAAGTCAATTACCCAACTACCCTTCAGGAAATTTTGTTCGGCACTACGGAATTGGTTGTTGCAGGAATGTTTTTATTCAATTCACGAGTTTTTTGTAAAATGCCCATGTAAATTCTTTTCTCTTGATCTGGCATCCAAATATAGGCTTATGTAATAATTTAGGTCAATGGTTGTTGTATTATGTTGAATTTATTGTTTGATTTTATAATATGGTAAAAAAGAAGTGTGTGCAATATAATAATTGAAATAATGTAGTATTTTAAAATTAATGGAATTTAACTTATATGAATTGAAAGTAATGTAACTATGAATGTTAATAATGATAATTGTAAATGAAATATTAATGGACCCGATGTAGACTTCTTAGCGTCCGTATCTTGGCTGCGCTTCGGTGACCTATTCGGGGAAACTGAAGGTTTTGTCTGTGCAATAATGGACGAAGTTATGACGACGAATAACTACCGGAAATACATTGTGAAGGATGGCACGGTTGACATATGTCGGGCATGCCACCGTCCGGGTGAATCGAACCGACACATTATTTCTGGATGTTCTCGTCTGGCTAACGGAGAGTACTTGCATAGACACAACCTCGTTGCCAGGATTATCCACCAGCAACTTGCTTTGAAGTACAATCTTGTGAAATCAGAAATACCATACTATAAGTATGCGCCCGACCCAGTTCTCGATGATGGTAATATCACGTTGTATTGGGATCGATCTATCGTCACTGACAGGACTATTGTTGCCAATAAGCCTGACATAGTGGTGATAGATCGATTGGAGCGTCGCGCAATGATTGTTGATAAATCGGTTCCGCATGACGAGAATCTCGTGAAAGCAGAGAAAGATAAACAATTCAAATATCTTGATCTGGCTCGCGAGGTTGTCGACATGTGGGACGTAAGTACAGCAGTCATTGTGCCGATAGTCGTGTCGGCCAATGGCTTAATAGTCAATAGCCTCGACCAATATCTGAGGAGGCTCTCGTTAGGCAGCTGGATCAAGGGCTTGATTCAGAAAGCGGTACTTCTGGACACGGCTCGTATTGTTAGGAGGTTTCTCTCTCTGCAGCCCTGACCGCCGGTAGCTTGGACCCTGTTCCCGATACCAGTGGGCTACAATTTTTTTATATTTTTAAATGTTTTTATATTGTTTTTTTAAGGAATATTTAAAAATGTAATTTATTTGTAATGAAATTAATAAAGGAAAATAATTGTAATATCATGTAATTATAAATTGATTTTGCATACCGTTGAAACGGTAAGACATGTATCACTATGCAATATTATGAACACCTCTGTATACATTCCATGTTTCTGGCAAATAAATGAAAAAAAAAAATTGTCATTGATCGTAATAACACAAACTCAATACCTAACCATCTATAGACACCTAATTACCGTTCATTCAAATGATGAAATTATATCAAATGTTCGTAATTCATGCCTCATTTGACGAGCACAAGTTAATTATTTCTGCCTCATTTCAATCCATAGACAACTCAGTACGCTAAATTGAACGCACAATTCATAATTCTAAGTTTTTGTACATTTGAAATCAATTGTGTTGCTTAAACTATTAATAGGTAATGATGAATATTAGTGTTGATGGATAAAGATGGAGAGGTTAAATAATAACAGCCGCTCGGGTCGATCTCTAGGTTGGTCTGTGGATGGGTGACCGCCCATTACATACCACGTTTCCTCCGTGCCTCAGAAAGCACGTTAAGCCATTGATCCCGACTGTCATCTGTAGATCTTTGACAGCCGTTACAGGTAGCCAGTGGCCCAAAAAGTCTGACAACCAGTCTTACCAAGGAGTATCGTATTACCCAGTACTAACTGGGTTGAGGAAGTCAGATAGGCAGTCAGTCAGTAGTTGTAACAGTTAGTGAATAATAAAAGATAAAAAAAGTACGGCATAATACATTTTTATTATATCTACAGAAGAATGATTCCCTAACGACTGTGAAACCCATTAAAGAATCACCCCACCATTTACGTACTTCCCATTCAAGTCTATCAAAAACGATCACCAAACAATGAACCTTAAAAATCTTAAAAAAAGAAAAATTCAGGAGGCCATTAAAAATAATGAATATAAAGCTAAATAATACCATTTGGAGGTATTGTTGTGTTTTAAGAGAGACCGAGCAAGGAAACACGAATTTTATTATTGACGTAAAAGCCGAGCTTTCTTCAATTTTAACTCAATTACTAATAAAATCTTTTACACCCGATCTTCCACTCACATTCTATTATGGTTTAAAATACAGGTTTTTTTAGCCGATATTGTTTTTCTGCTTGATCAGTACTGGCAAAGTGGTAATAGCCCCGATTTACGAGTTATGGCTTAAAACCCACGAGCCAATAACTCGATGGTGATGAAATAAATTACGTACACAAAGACAATGCTTTGTTTTTACCCGACGGAGGAGGGTAATGTGATTATCAGCCTATGATGTATGTTTGTTCCTTTGTGGCACTCTAGATACCAAACGCTAAACCAGACGAAGACAAAACCAAATGCCAAATGAAAATGAAAAATAAAAAAAAAGAAGTCCAAAGTGAAAAATAAAAAAATGAAGTCCACGAATTCAATGATATCTCACTTAACATAGGTTAAGTGGGATATCATTGAATAGGTATTTGAAAAACATCTTTAAGTTTCTCATATTTCAAATGTCCATTTTTATCACTTTTATATACCAAAACTTTTACTATTTTAAACCACAGTTCGCTCCCACAGTATCCGAAGCCAGACTACAGTTATTCCGAGTAAAATCCTAAAATTCAGCCGCAAAAGCAGTAAGCCAACATCACAAAAAGAAAAAGACTAGCATGACGAATGTTTTCCTTACGTACCCGCGGAACGCTAAAAATTTCGAACTATGTTCGAAACGCGCATTAGCCACAGAAGCGAGATTTATGACATTACACTGTGGGTCAAAAAGTATGCACTACACTGTAGAGTGTAATACACTGTAGGCCATGAAAAGCACACTACATTTTATAGTTTACACTGTCCATTTTCGACCAGCCACTAGATAAAACGCTGCGTTGTATTTTTACGCTTTCGGCTGAATGGATGTTTTTTCAGGCTTTCCATTTTCAAACACGAGTGATGCATGGGTGACATTTTTTTGTTTATGAAAGAGGACGTTTTAGACGTGTTTGAGTAATGGAAAACTAAATGTAGTGTGTTGTGCATGCTGCGGAATATTGAACACACATTAATTATTCGATTTGGTGTTACAAAAGCTCGTGGCTAAATAATAACAGCCGCTCGGGTCGATCTTTAGGTTAAGCCGTGCTTGGCTAGGTTGGTATGTGGATGGGTGACCACCCATTACATACCAAGTTTCCTCCGTGCCGTGAAAGCACGTTAAGCCGTTGATCCCGGGTGTCATTTGTAGAGTTATGTAGTCACCGGCCCAAAAACTCTGACAACCAGTCTTAACAAGAGGTATCGTATTATCCAGTACTAACTGGGTTGTGGAGGTCAGATAGGCAGTCGCTCCATGTTAAATACTGGTATTCAGCTGCATCCGGCTAAGAAGCCGACCCTAACATAGTTGGGAAAAGGCTAGGCAGATGATGGTGTTACAAAAGCAATCGTTTTTTCTATATTTGAGTAGTTTCTAACGTTATTATAATTTATAATCGTAATAGGATTTCACATCGGTTTAAATTAAAAACTTCTTTATATTTTTAAAATAAAAAAAACATACAATTATTTGAACAAAACAGGACGACAACACACTACTTATGTAGGGAGAAAATATGCGTCTCATTTATACAAAAAATCCGAAAAAAACTCAGCAGAGTGTTATAAGGGTTTCTCCATTAGGGATTTCAGTAGCAGCCACAGAGAATGGGCTCCTGCCTATTGACGGCAACAGGCACGTCCCTTTTTACATGAAACATAACAGGCGAATTGTGACTGTACTGTTAGATAAGAACACCTCAGCCTAACCCTTCGGGGATTACAGGTGTGATCTTATTTATAATACTTAGAATAGTTTCGACGCACGGTCGGCGCAGCGGCTGAACGATGGACTGCTGCGCTTCGTGTCGCGGGTTCGATTCCCGCATGGAACAAATATTTATATGATCTGCAGGTAGTTCCGGGTCTGGCTGTTTGTGTATGTGAATTTAAATGTTTGTAAACGCACCCACGATACAGGAGAAATTCCTAGTGTAGGAAAACGTTTTAAAAAAAAAATCGGTTGTCTGTAAAGTCAGTTTACTGACGATAGTTGAACGTGACAACGTCATAAGAAAATACTGATGGTATGGTTGCATTTTTCAAAAAAATAATGTGCGTTGTTCAATTGTTTAAGGTAACGCCTCATTTTTTCGTGCGTGCAGCCGGCTCCATCGAATTATAAGACGTTGTCACGTCAAAAAAAAATCACATCTTGTCAGACATCTTGACATATTTTTGAAGAAGATACAACCCCTGAAAAGGGTTGAAATGATGTTTGTTTAGTGAAATCAAAAAGCTTCGCAGTAAACGGTTAGAGCTATTAAATTTAAATATAGAACAAAAGAGCTAACTAAATAATTAAATGGTGTACACACAATGTACACCCCAGGGATAGATTTACGTCAGAATATGACTAATAGATTTGGCTCAGAGTAGGGTAGGAGAATATTGTGGGAAAATATTATTATAAGATAGAAGCTACCTTCCATTATGTTTAAATAAAGTTTCTATTTTTAACCGGCTTCTAAAAAGGAGGTTCTCAACTCAGTTGCTTTTTTAAATGTTTGTCACCTCATAACTCCGTGTGATTACTGATCCGAATTATGTGATTCTTTTTTCATGTGGTAGAAAAAGTTTGATATTTTATTCACATTGCTTGGGTAGTTTATGAGCTATCTTCTATATATAAAAAATTATATTTATAATATATTTTTATAAATTTATATAAAAAATATATAATATATATTTTTTACTCTGTGTCTTTGTAGATAACATAACAACACGCCTGTAATATATAAAGGGTAAGGCAGTGGTGTACCTTATAAAACAACCACATTAAGCCAGTTATGTTTTAGTATCATGTAAAAGGGAGCGAGCCTAATATTGCCATCAACCAGGCACAACTCTAGACTCCGTGGTTGCTAATGAGAAATTCCAGAAGGAATAACCCAATAACACTTTGCCCGACCACTAGACCAACAAGAAAGAATTTTTTGAATTCATCTTCCTTTTCTAGAAATTCTTCAAATGATCTGCAGTACTCTTTATACCTACAGGGTGTAAACAGACCCTTCACATAGCCGTCAACCAAGCATTCTGTACATCAAACTAAGTAACTTTACGCAAAAATTATTGCTGGGAATAGACTTTTTTTTTGGGGTGAAAAATCACGTTTTACGGTAGGTAGGACTCGATGGAAAGCACTCAAAGCATTGTGCTGATGGATGGATTGAATAGTACGGGGTTGTGGAGGTGTGTAAACTAAAATTCTTACATGAAAAACATGTTTTAAAAAAAAAAAAAACTTGTGAAAAAGTTGGAACTTTGACCCCCAATATCTCCGTAACTAGAAGGTTCCCAGGTATGATCTAGAACAAAAAAATGATCGCAAAGACGGGGAAAACAAGTGCCTTTCGGTTATGTTAAGGGTCTATTTACACCCTTTATATGCACCATCCCTCGTAGAGTGTTACAAAAATGATCCTATTAACCAGCGGGGTGCTTATTACAATCTCTATGGTGCTTACATGGTTATGGGATGCTCATAATAACAGTTATGGGTTATGGCGTGTTATTGGATGAAAGACGGGGAAATTGCCCGATTATTTACGGGAATAACCGAACCTGTGGTGATAATACCGATGGAGGTAAATATAAGGTCTAACTATTCATACACGAAATATTTTCAGGTATAATCATCTAACGGCTATAACGAAGCTATTTCAAGGGATTTTTTTTTATCCGAGTATATTTTTATAAAAAATAAATAATTTAAAATTACTTGACCCACAAAATAAATACTGGCTCCTTATATTTGAACTTCCATTACGCTAGTTTACTACGTCGTATTTACCTACTGTCATTGCTGGAATATGGGAGTAAAGGTTATATGCAAAATGTCGCAAAAAATTTTAAAATTATAAAAATTTCATAAAAAAAAAACACTGATATTTTTTTTTTCGTTGCTATGGCGACTTTACGACTTATAGAAGTTGCTCTTAAAATATTTCGTGTATGAAAAGATAGACCTTATATACAGCATGTACCTATTCGCGAACGTTGCGGTTTAAAAGAAGATGTAGTGTCAGAAATTAAAAGGAGTATTTTTATAGAGAAATTAAAGGTCATCAACACCACCTAAATTAATTCCAAAATATCACTACACTGTTGAAATTTTAACTCTCAGCCCTGAGTTGTACAAATCCAAAACAATGCTTTTATTTAGGCGTACGTTTCGGCGACTGGTGTTAATTCCAGACTCCACTAAAGCGAAAACGAGCGGAGATGTGCGAAGCGGAGATGAGAGGAGATGCGTAAAAGCGGAACGCCGCTCACAGCACACCGTACACCGCACACCAGTCGCGTCTCTACCCGTCTCCGCTGGACTACCAATTACGAGACATCTCCTTTCGTCTCTGCTCAACCGTTTCTTCCAAAGCTAAGCGGACACGAGAAGTGTAAATAACGAACACAAATCACAAAACAAATCAACAAAAATCTCTCCTCTCGTCTCGTCTCCATTTTGATGGAGTTCGACCCTTACAATTTTTTTTTTTTTTTTTTTAATTTTGAAATTCATGTTTTAAAATTGGAACTATTATGAATGCTTAGACAGTCTGTTTTGATGAGATAGCTATACTTGTTGGTTAAGTATTTTCGGCCAGCATTCTAGATAGCGATGGCGAAGGTTAGAATCAAATAGAAGGGTACAATCAGTATTCCATAAACAAATAATATAATCACATTACAATCATCATCACGGACACTATTAAGTCGTTAGGCAGTCAGTGGCTCAAAAAGTCTGACAACCTGTCTTACCATGGGATATCGTATTACCCAGTACTAACTGGGTTGTGGAGGGCCGATAGGCAGTCGCTCCATGTAAAATACTGGTATTCAGCTGCATCCGGTTAGACTGGAAGCCGACCCCAACATAGTTGGGAAAAGGCTAGGCAGATGATGATGATACAATAAATATTAAACGAAAACCACCCTCTTCACACAACGTAGGTACGATCTACAACTAACTTCCAATAAAGTGATACCGACATACCCTCTTATACTATCTTTGCAGCCATAAAGTCATAACTCCTTGGATGTCCCTCGGTGCTATAGGTTTCCCTGACATCAAACTAGTCTTGCAGAACCATAAATCCTTGTTACCTTAGTGTCGTGGCAACTTTTATGGCAGCTAAGAAGGGTATCTTTGCATATTTTTACGATATTACGTTTTTATTGGATACTAGGTGTTACCCGTGGGTTTGTCTGTGGTTATTAGTATTGTATTTCAAAGTAAACTTATACTGTCACTTACGGGATATCTTCCGTGATTGTTCGTTATTTTGAGCTCCCGATATTTCGACGCTGTTGCAAGCGCCATGATCGCGGGTTGACTGGAGAATGCGGGTGGATGGAAAATAAATTGTTAAGAGCAGACAAATCTATCTACCCTCTTTCTTTGTATGAACAATCACGGAAGATATCCCGTAAGTGACAGTATAAGTTTAGTTGTAAACCGTGAAAGCTTAAAACAGTGTTTATATTTTAATGGTTTGGTAAAAGTTGTTTTTTTAGGTAACAAAAATACTACTACAACCCGAACCGTGCACCTTTTTGTCGACGTTTTATAAGTGCCCATCGAGGCCTATGTGAAATAAAATATTTTGATTTTGATTTTTTTTTTTGACTAGTATAGAAAATAACTGATACTAACTATACTGATGCCTAGGTGTGTACTGAAGAAAATCCAGGTAACAGCAAATACAACTTTATTCCAACGGTTCCAACGTCGTCATTTTTGCTCTCCTGAAAACCTTTGGTTTGTCCCTTACGTTATTTCATATTTTCACTGTCGATATTAGTACTTTTTTATCTGACTGTATTGTTGTTCTAGTGGTCGCAAGCGCTATTGATGAGCATGACCTTCAGTGTTCAATTCCCAGGTCAAAGTATTTTTACACCAGCCCCCGTAGCACGACCACCGTAGACAAGGATTTCTTTGACGGAAGAATCGACAAAATGACAGATTGTGTCGACACAATGACAGATTTCTTTGCACTATCTGTCATTTTGTCGATTCTTCCGTCATAGAAATCCTTGTCTACGGTGGTCATGCTACGGGGGCAGGAATTTATCAGCAGTATCCACGGAGTCTGCAATAGCCTCGCCACTACATGGGACCTAAACATAATCAGCGAAATGTGGGTGCAGCTACAAATGCACGCCTCTGTCTAAACCTTTTTTTTTTTTTTCGGATCGGAAATCATCAAATGACCCCCCCCACTCTGGGCGGAGCGGAAGGGAGTGTCAGACTTGTACTGACTAAAATCCATCCATGTTCCTTCTTTGCCCTTTGTGTTCCAGGGCCACGGTATCTCTTTCGAACAGTCCCGCAGCTCTGTCTAACCCTTCGGGAATAACAGGCGTGGTATTAAATTAGTTCCAGTTCTCTATTTCATCTCGTCCATTTTAATCCACATTCCAGTACTTCCAGTGTATTAACGCCCACTCCATTGAGTGCACTGTCGTGCAAGCTAAATATATTATTCACTGACCAAACTGCGATGTCCGTTATATTTAGTACGAAGGCTACATGCTACAAGAGCGATCAGAGTAAGGCGTCGTCCAGAGTGAATGCGTGGTGACTGCTGCGTAGCGAGCGCGGTTTTAGTGCTTTTCCAGTTAATTTACCTGTCCATGTCGTTGGCAGGGCTGAGGTCACTTTGGCTGCATGGTTTTGGGCTATGAGGACAGGATAGAAAGTCGTTATTGTGGAGGTCAGTTAGGCAGTCGCTCCATGTAAAATACTGGTCTTCAAATGTAACTGGTTAGACTGAAAGCCGACCTACATAGTTTTGAGAAAAGGCAAGGCAGATTGATTGTTTTTTTAGGTACTAAGTAGGTATTATTATGTCTTATCAATGGGTATCGTATTACCCAGTACTAACTGGTTTGTGGAGGTCAGATAGGCAGTCGCTCCATGTAAAATACTGGTATTCATCTCCATCCGTTTAGACTGGGCCGACCCCAACATAGTTGGGAAAAGGCTAGGCAGATGATGATGAAGTAGGTAATATTCAGAAGCCCGAAACTTTGAAAACCTGTCTTACCAAGGAATATCTTGTTAGCCACTAACTGGGTAGTAGAAGTCAGATAGGCAGTCACTCTATTTAAACTACTGGTATTCAGCTGCGTCTGTTTCAAAGACATTTAAATTTGGGAAATTATTAATCGGGCGAATAAAAATTTAATTTAATACTGCATGGGCGACTATTGTTCCAAGTAAGTAACTATTTATCCGGTCATTGCGGTAAGGAGAATATAGGAAGCAAGAGCGAGCGAAGGCTGAGAGAGACTTGTGGCGGACTCGGACATGTTAGGTTCGAAGGGGATGACGGGGTAAGACCCCGGAATCCCCTTCGTGTTAGGTTACTTTAAACCCTGCAAACAGAAATAGGAGACCCGCGCAGCGGGGCTACGTCGACTACGTCTTATCTACAATCTAGTGGAGCTGCCAACCTATTATTTTTGTTACCCATTTTAATTATTTTTAAAACCCTAAATCAGATTAGTTTGTCTCCGCGTTAAATACATGCCTTTTAATTTTATGAGCGATAGACGGGACAAGACGAAGAAATCGTAATCCGGTCTGTCTAGTGCCACACACCCGCTTGTCAGGTAGCATTCGTGTATCAAAATCGAAAGGCTGTTGCTAATCGTCCGTTTAGCGGATGAACAAAATTAATTATTCGTCCGTTTAGCGGATGAATAAAATTAACGAATTTTTTTTTTTTTGACTCCTAAGTGTCCTATTGTCGTCGTTTTTTAGATGTTTATATTTTCTTACTTTTAGTCTTATTTTAATCATTAGTTTAGTTCTATTTGTAGTCTGTATATAATGTAAATAATTGACAAATAAATATATGATTATAATTATAAATTTTATTAATCCTATTAGCGGATCATTAGACAGTTCGAAATCGAAAATGTTCATGATCTAAATTTTTGTTTGACTTTATTCCTAATGTCCGCTCTATAATTATTTAAATATCTTAGAACTGGTTAGACTGGAAGCCGTCCCCAACACAGTTGAGAAAAAGCTTTGCAAATAATGATGACTTCGCTCCCGCTCCCGCTTCCGCTCGTGCTCCGTGACCCAAGCCTGCTACAAAAGCAATGAGACTAGCAAATCAATTGTTTCTCTAATTCTGTTTGGATGATGTAAATATAGTCAGCTGAACAATATTGATGGGTGTGCAAGAATAGTTATTGCGTTGTGTGTTTATTTTGAATCGTTATGTACTGTGTTATTTAAGGAGCTCGTGGCTTAGTAATAACAGCCGCTCGGGTCGATCTTTAGGTTAAGCCGTGCTTACCTAGGTTGGTCCGTGGATGGGTGACCGCCCATTACATACCGAGTTTCCTCCGTGCCTCGGCAAGCACGTTAAGCCGTTGGTCCCGGCTGTCACCTGTAGATCTTTGACAGTAGTTACAGGTAGTCAGTGGCCCAAAAAGTCTGACAACCAGCCTTACCAAGGGGTATCGTATTTTCCCGTACTAACTGGGTTGTGGAGGTCAGATAGGCAGTCGCTCCATGGAAAATATTGGTATTCAGCTGTATCCGGTTAGACTGGAAGCTGATCCCAAAAGGCTAGACAGATGCTGATGTACTGTGTTATTTATTGTTTACTAGCTATTGCCCGCATGAGAATGTTGGGATGGATGTGCGGAGTGACGAAAATTGGTAAAGTAACAAATGAGCACATAAATGGAAGTTTGAAAGTGAAGCCTGTTACAGAAAATGAAAGGGAGTCGTCTGTCTTGGTATGGACTGGTAATGAGGAGGGATGAAACGCATGTGACTAAAAGAGTGATGAATGTACAAAGGGTTAAATAGATCCTTAACGTAGCCGAAAGACACTTGTTCTCCTCGTCTTTGCGATCATTTTTTTGTTCTAGACCATACCTGGGAACCTTCTAGTTACGGAGATATTGGGGGTCAAAGTTCCAACTTTTTCGCAAGCTTTTTTTTAAATAAATGTTTTTAATTTAACTTTTCACTTTGAACACCTCCACGACCCCTGTACTATTCAATCCATCCATCAGCACAATGCTTTGAGTGCTTTCCATCGAGCCCTACCGTTAAACGTGATTTTCACCAAAAAAAGTCGTTTCCCAGCAATAATTTTGTATGTACAGAATGCTTGGTTGACGGCTTCGTGAAGGGTCTAGCTACACCCAGTAAGTATAGAAATCTCTTGACATCTTTTGAACGGTTGGTGCAGTGGCTGAGCAATTGACTGCTGCGCTTTGTGTCGCGGGTTCGATTCCCGCACGGAACAAATATTTGTATGGCCTACAGGTAGTTGTTCCGGGTCTGGCTGTTTGTGTATGTGAGCTTAAATGTTTGTAAACGCACCCACGATACAGGAGAAATTCCTAGTGTGGGGCGGCAACGTATTTATAAAAAAAAATCTTTTGAACGGTAAAAAATGACGAGATTAAAGCGAAGTTCAAAGCATTCATTATTATAACAAGGTTTAAATTATACATAGCTACGGAGAATATTCTTACAATCCTAATGAAATAAAGAAACCTTAAGGGTATTTTTCAATGAAAAATAACAACACTGATGGATGTTTTAAAAAAGAAAAAAAAAACACGGTTTAAATCTTTCTTGTTTATTAATAGAAAGATAGAAAATAAACAAGGCAGATTATTTTTTGCCTGAAGCGGAATAAAAAATTAAAAAGTATCAAGTACATAAAGTCAAATTCTTTGCATTTTTTTTTTTTTACTTAAATGGGCCTTAGATGTTTTTAAACGAAAACATAATTACCTGAGGGTTTAGACTAGTGGTAATATCTTTGAAATGGGCTGTCTTTTTAAGAGCCTGATAATATATTCCAAGAAATACCTGGAGTCTTACAAAGGTGGTCCACTCTATGTACCCGACATAAAATAGCTCTAGGCGCGATTTTTTTTTTTACCTACCATAATAGGTACAAAGAAAAATAAATTATACATTAGAATAAAATTATGAAACACCCTGTTAATGATGTTTACGTGTTAAACGGGAGAACATAACCTACCCAGCGCTCGAGTCCAGTAGATCGTAGCTCGAAACAGGGTGTTTAAACTTTGTCATGCGCCATAATACAGAATTAATGTTTTTTTTCAATTATTAAAATTTCATAAATATCTATTTTTTTTAAACACTGTTTTAAGCTTTCCCGGTTTACACTTACTCACACTATTAACACTGTTGCAAGCGCCATGATCGTGGGTTGACACCGCGATCATAGCGCACGCAACAGCGTCGAAATATCAGGCGCTCAAAATAATGAACAATCACGGAAGATATCCCGTAAGTGACAGTATAATTTTACCGATTTTTTATGAATGTTTAGTAGTCACTGGATACATGAAGTGGGCTGCTGTTGTAAGACGACTAAAAAGTCACGGTGTATTGTTTTCAAACTGACATGGTCACTAACATTATCATATACACTGAAAACGGGATAGTTCCCGATATTTCGGCGCTGTTGCAAGCACCATGATCACGGATAAACTATAAGTTATTGCGGGTGGGTGTTTATGAGCAGACAAATCGGTCTACCCTCTTTCTTGTTCGTTTTTTTGCGCTCGATACCACTACCACTGTCACTCACAACTCGATTCGATTTGTCTGCTCATAAACACGTCGCAATAACATTAGTTTATGTGCGATCATGGTGCTTGCAACAGCGCCGAAATATCGGGAACTCAAAACAAATAGTAATCATGGTAAATATCCAGTTTTCAGTGTTAATGATACTAGTATAGTAGTGATGTAGTTGGAAAGGCCTCCCACTAGGTGGACCGATGACCTGGTGAAGGTTGCAGGGATCCGCTGGATGCGAGTAGCACGGGACCGGTCAATGCGGCGACACTTGGGGGAGGCCTATGTCCAGCAGTGGACGTCTTTTGGCTGAAATAATGATGATGACGATACTAGTCTAGTCTAGTCCACTTTCCTAGTCTACTTTCCACGGCACGGAGGGAACTTGATATGTAATGATGAATGATCTCCCATTCACGAACCAACCTCGGCAACGATTGCTTAGCCTTGAAGATCGACCCGTGCGGCTGTTATTATTTAGCCACAAGCTCCTCAAATACCTACCTAAAAGGGCCAATGCCTGCCAGGGCTGCGGGACTGTTCGAAAGACATACCGCGGCCCTGGAACACAAAGGGCGAAGAAGGAACTTGGATGGATTTTAGTCAGTAGAAGTCTGACACTCCCTTCCGCTCCGCCCAGAGTGGAGGGGGGGGCATTTGATGATTTATCCGAAAAAAAGGTACCATTTTAAAAATAATGCGAGTAATATATCTATAAGAAGCACCGTTGTTCATTTGTTTTCATCTGAATACGAAGTCTCATTTCTATTTCTATCTTTGATGAGAAAGCTCTGAAAATAATACCGTATTTATTTTGTTTTTTCACGTCGTTATTGTAGCCAAATGCCAATAAATCCTTTAGATAGATTTCTTTTTGATTTGTGAATATTTATTTTCTGCTGCGAAAAACAAAACACAATCGGATTGTCGTATTTTCTTTTGAGAATTGCTACATGTTTGAGTATAGAAATCATTAAATTATAATGGCTCGTTAGTCTAGTGATCGCTAGCGCGACTTTGAGCATGAGGTCCAGGGATCGATTCCCGGGTCTGGCAAAGTGTTATTGGGTTTTTCCATCAGGAATATCTGAATACCAGCCACGGAGTCTGGATTTGTGCCCGGTTGATGGAAACTCCGTATGAAATGGATGGTCTGGTCACCCATCCACAGACCAACCTCGGTAAGTGCGGCTTAACCTGAAGATCGACCCGAGCGGCTGTTATTATTTAGCCACGAGGTTATCTTTGATGGTCTGCACTACACCCTTAAATATGACCACACTTTTTTGATACATGCTGTGATTTATTCCCTTTATGTCGAGTCCCGTTATGTCGAGTCTGGAAGTCTATTGTTCTCCAAAGTATTGATATTTTACGCTTTCTATTACCTTTACGTCGAGTTTGGTGAACAAGTACACTCAGGGATGTAAATTAAAAGCCAATGGCATAAAACCTTGTTTTATTATTTGTTCTATTACTTATTTTCATATATATATCTAATCTTTCTTAATCTAAACATATACATCACAGTATAATCATCACTATTGTTGCAAACGTTAAACAGCATATATAGTATTACAGTAAAAAATGTAATAATGAATATAATGTTGGATATATTCTGTCGACATGTTGGATAGACCGAGAAGGCCTATGACTCGGTGCCACATACATGGCTCATGAGGGTGCTAGAGTTGTATAAAGTTGATGCAACTCTGCGCACCTTCCTGATGTCATGTATGAGGCAATGGAAGACAGTCCTTCGCTATCCAGGATGTCGGCAAATCCAGAGGAATAGCGAGCCGATAAGGATAGAGCGAGGTATATTTCAGAGCGATAGTTTGAGTCCACTTTGGTTCTGCTTAGCCTGGAATCCTCTTAGCACGCTGCTTTAGGTTTCAGGTCTAGGCTATCGGTTGAGGAGAGGTGGTCAAGTTATATCTCACCTCCTTTACATGGATGACCTGAAACTCTTTGCCCCCAATGATTTACAACTGATGGCGCTACTGAAGGTAACTGAAACTTTCAGTAGCGCCATCAGGATGGAATTTGGAGTGGACAAATGTGCGGTCATGCATGTAAAGCGAGGGGAGATTGTGGAATCCGTGGGAACCCAGCTCTCGAATTCCATAAATCTTAGATCCCTCTCAGCAACCGAAACCTATAAGTATTTGGGTATGTAGGAAGCGCTGGGCATCAAAGTTGCTGACATGAAGCAATCGTTAAAGGAGCACTTCTTTGGCCGCCTGAAAAAAGTATTTAATAGTCTTTTATCAGGCGGAAATAAGGTACGTGCCTTCAACGGTTGGGTCATGCCGGTTTTGATGTACTCTTTCGGCATACTCAAATGGACTCAAACAGAACTAGACGCCCTGGATAGGAGGGTCCGTACATTGTTGACGGCATATCGAATGCATCACCCGCGGTCTACGGTTATGAGACTGTATATTCCGCGGAAGTGTGGGGATCGAGGCTTTTTAAATGCTAAGACTCTCTATAATCGCGAGATATGCAGTCTCAGGGAATATTTCCTTGAAGCCGACGTGGGGATGCATCGAGATGTGGTCGCGGTGGACTAGGGCCTCACCCCGCTTTCCTTGGCTAAAGAGAACTGGCGCAAACCTGTAGTGCTTGACACTAACGACCGCATGGAGGTCTGGCGGAGTAAGGAGCTTCACGGACGCTTTTTCCGGGCCCTGCATCGGCCCGATGCAGACCTATTAACGTCCGTAGCCTGGCTACGTTCCGGGGACCTTTTCGGAGAAACCGAAGGTTTTGTCTGTGCAATTATGGATTAAGTTATGATGACGAATAACTACCGGAGATTTATTGTGAAGGATGGTACGGTTGACATATGTCGGGCATGCCACCGTCCAGGCGAATCAATTCGTCACATTATCTCCGGGTGTTCTCGTCTGGCTAACGGAGAGTACTTGCATAGACACAACCTTGTAGCCAGGATTATCCATCAGCAACTTGCTCTAAAATACAACCTTGTGGAATCGGAAGTGCCGTAATATAAGTATGTGCCCGACCCAGTTCTGGAAAATGGCAGTATCACATTGTACCCCAGTACAATGTGATACGATCCATCATCACTGACAGGACTATTGTAGCCAATAAGCCTGATATAGTGGTGGTGGATCGATCAGAGCGGCGCGCAATGATTGTTGATATAACGGTCCCGCATGATGAGAACCTCGTGAAAGCCGAGAAAGATAAGCAAATCAAGTACCTTGACTTGGCTCGCGAGGTTGTCGACATGTGGGATGTGGACTCAGCGATCATTGTGCCGATAGTTGTATCAGCCCATGGCTTAATTGCCAAGAGCCTCGACCAATATCTGAGGAGGCTCTCGTTAGGCAGCTGGATCAAGGGCTTGATTCAGAAAGCGGTACTTCTGGACACGGCTCGTATTGTTAGGAGGTTCCTCTCTCTGGAGCCCTGACCGCCGGTAGCTTGGACCCTGTTCCCGGTACCGGTGGGCTACAATTTTTTAATTTTTTTAATGATTTTCATATTGTTTTTTTTAAGGAATATTTAAAAATGTAATTTATTTGTATAGGAATAAATAAAGGAAATTAATAATAATATAATTATAAACTAATATTTTAAAAGATAGGTACTTCTCATCATGCACATAATTTCGAATATTAAAAAAAAAAAAATACACTGTGATATTGTGACATACTTTGATGGTTAATAAAAAATATAATAGTACATAGTATTGTATGGTTGAAGTTATTAGTTGTTTTTAAATTCTTTTTTTGTGTAAAAATTGATTCTAAATTATGTGCACGTTTACATTGACATAGGGGTAATAGAAGCGAGACAAGGTTTTCGGCTCGACATAACGGGACTCGACATAAAGGGAATAAATCCATGCTGTATAACGCGTTCCATAGCAAGAGATACACGAAAATACCCCGAGTCTCGTTAAAAATATTCTCCAGTCAGCAAAACCCAACCTTTTCAGCTGACTTACTTTGAGGAACGTTTCTTGCCGACGCCATTTTAATGACCTCCATTTTATTTTTTGCTAATATAACAAGACTTAAACCATCTTCTTTTTCTAAATAAATTATTATAGGACGTAAACAACACGCTAAAGAGACTGTCTGAACTTAATAAAATCCAGTCAGACGGTCTAAAATAATAATCCACTTTAAGTAACTGAAAATTCAAGTCGAGCATCTTAATTACCGTACCGCCTGACACGCGAAGTAGAGCATACTCCCACGTGTACTGTTAGAGGGAGAGGGGATATAATTAGTTGTTCGCACTCTTCATTTGACTCGGGTGTACTTAGCTAGTACTCGAACATACCCTTTGTTGTGGTACAAAGTGTGACCGATGGCGGGTTTAGATTTTTTTTAGTTTTTTTTTTATCACTGTATGCTTGATGTCTAATTGCACTCGACTATAAGTAAGTATTATAAAAAATATATTGAGGGTAATTTAGTTAAAAAGTAAGCAACTATACGTTAGACTGATGATTTATTATCGTAGGTATAAACTTGGCTGGAAAATAAAATCCACTCTTGACCCCCAAGGGTCCAGAATAAACTATAGGGGTCGAGTGGACACATTATTTTTTGGGGGTCGAGGGGCCGAGAGTGGACTAAACGGACTAAACTCCCACTCTTGTAGTCCTTTCAGTTTATGTGACTTTGCATCACTGTTAAAATCAGTGTTTTTTATTTTCAAGTCAGTAAAGTAACAATTAAAGTAAGCCACTGACAACATAACATTACGCCTGTAATTCCTGAAAGGTTAGGTTAGGTTAGGCTTTTTGCCAGTTGTGTTTAAATCCCATGTAATAGGGAACGAGACTATTTAGACTCCGGCCGGCACATATTTAGACTCCGTGGTTGCTACTGAGAAATTCCCGATGGACAAACTTAATAACACTTTTGTCCGACCTGGGAATCGAGCTCAGGAACTCATGTTCAGCATTGTTGCATTTGTGACCACTAGACTAACGAGATAAGTCTGTGAAGATTGCAACTATCAAAATGACATTCTCCAGGAAGGAGTTCCTCTCTTTTGCGGTACACATAATACATATAATATTATTTTTGAAAGCTTATTAAGCTAATTAAGCTTATGTCTTATTAAGTATTTTGTGTGTACATAAATAAATGAAAATAAATAATAAACTTTCGCAAAATTGTGTCAAATGAGTAAAGTCATACGCTGTTATTATTTCAATCAATGAATCCTACATCTAATCTAACAGAAAGAATAGGGGGATTATTATCTTTACATCCACGCAAAATGGCCATCGCTCAGCATAGCGCTGGTCTTCAGCGACAGCCAGCGTTGACGTGATGACAATAGCCGGTGCTAGAAAAGAAAAACAAACAAACGCAAGCTTAGATAACGAGAAAAATAAGAGAGTTTGTACCGAGGAGAATGGTTCAAAATTGTCCCGCTTTTTTCATATCGGAAATCATCAAATGACCACTCCCCACTCTGGGCGGAGCGGAAGGCAGTGTCAGACTTGTACTGACTAAAACCTATCCAAGTTCCTTTTTTGCCCTTTGTGTTCCAGGGCCACGGTATCTCTTTCGAAAAGTTCCGCAGCCCTGGCAGGCATCGGCCCTTGCAGACCCCTACATCGTTGCTGACATCTCTTTGAGGCGCGCGTGGAACACGAATGCGCCGTCGACACGGCCTATCGTCACTGTCCACACGTCTGTCCACAGGCCAAAATTATCCCGCTTCAGTTTATAACTTACGTCCAAAATCACGGCCCCGTCTCTTTAAGTTGTTAAAGTAAATATTAGTCTTCAATTTGCCGTGTTGTCTTTGTCTCTGGTTACTTTACCGAAGATATCTGGTGGTGTACAGTCGTAATGACTGGATCGACCGTTTATCAGCTTGAATAAGGGGTTGTACTATACAGGGTGGTTTTTGGGTGTTGGGGGTGAAATTAATAAGAGAAGAATAGGGCGTGGTGAAAATAGGGTTCAAATAATGAACAGTGCACATGATCATAATTGTAGGGTTAATGATCGGTATTCCAATGGGGATGTTTCCTGTGTAAAAAAAAAATATGGTTCTATTTAGTCCGTCAGTTAGATTATCAAAAAATATTGGATACGTATTTTTTGTTTCATCAAATCAATAAAAATTGACGAAGATAAAACGCATCAAAGATCATGAGTTGGGGCCTGTGACGTTACTTTTCGATAAAAAGTGTACTGAAGTATGACGTCACACGAGTTTTCGACGCACTGTATCATCTTCATTTTTAGTTTTTTAGTTTTCGTGAAAAAAAAAAAATACGTGTCCAATATTTTTTGGAAATCTATCTGACGGACTAATTAGATTTTTTCAGGAAACATCCCTATTTCAAGCAATCTACCTAATATCTCGTTGACACCCATATTTCGCAAGTTATGCTTAAGTCCCATGGGGCCGAGCCTATTGCCATCAACCGGGTACAAATCCAGGCTGCTACTGAGAAATTCCATATGAAAAAACCCAAGAACACTTTATAGACTTTAATAATCAGACAGGCGTGAAGCCATCGTCGTCTTCCTGCCCTTATCTCCTGTTACTTGGGGTCGGCGCGACACGTGTTTTTCTTCCATTGTCCCCTGTCATCCAATCATAACACTCCTTTTCCTTTATTTATGCACATGCATGCACATGTATGCATTTTTTTTTCTTTCATGTCATTCCTCACACAATCCATCCATCGTTTGCTTGGTCTTCCTCTGACAAGCGTGAAGTGATATTATAATATTAATACAATTTAACTGCGTCTTCATTCATACAATCTCTTGATGCCCTATTCAATTATTTGATTTGCTTAACCAGTCAATGAACACAAACTGTTTAAATGCAACCATAACGCTAATTAGCTTATTGAACAAGACTCTAATAATAGCAATGCAATTAACTATTCATCAGGACAATGTTTTAAGTGCGTTACATTGATTCCTACCGTAAAACGTGATTTTTGACCCCAAAAAAACAAGTCGTTTCCCAGCAATTATTTTTGCGTAAAGTTACTTAGTTTGATGTACAGAATGCTTGGTTGACGGCTTCGTGAAGGGTCTGTTTACACCCTGTATACAATATGGAAGGGGTAAATTTACAGGCGGACTTAGAGTTCAGGGGGGGGGGGTGAGGTTACACGAACGTGTGTGAACTCTGATGGGAACAACACCAAGAACAAGTGTTAAAAAAATCTGCTATACAAGGTGGAGACGACAATGCGACAATAAATTAAACTGTATGTAACTCATGACGTTCCCAGTCTGCATTCATACAAAAATTCAATCGAAAATTACTGGATATTTTCGATTGAATTTTGTATGCAGTTTATTCACAGGACGTTATTTTTCATTTTTAGCATTTTCTACATAGTGTAGATAATAGGCTACCACCAACAGGTTAACGAATCCCGCATCGGTATAAACGTTAAACACATGTTGCCAACTCGCTACTTCAAAAACCTTGGCCAAAATTGTCGTCTCCACCTTGTATATCAATGTACTTAATATGATTCCGATTTTTAGAGTCCCATTTATTTTTTTACTAGCGACCCGCCCCGGCTTCGCACGGGTGCAATATATATGTAAACCTTCCTCTTGAATCACTATATATTACTGAAAACCGCGTCAAAATACGTTGCGTAGTTTTAAAGATCTAAGCATACATAGGGACAGACAGACAGCGGGAAGCGACTTTGTTGTATACTATGTAGTGAAAAGCATTTTCGGAGATTACCTTAAACAAACTTACAAATTTTACCTTTTTTTAAATATGTTTAGAAGGATTGCTTTCATTGCTACACGCTGTATAACTCAGCACTAGAAAAACATAATGTAGTAACAACACAGTATTAACACTCCATAAGTCAACATGATTGGTTTACTACCGTTTTGCAAAAGCTGTATAATTTTCCTCACTATGCTTTTAAAATGTAGATTATTGTAGATACTAAATCGCTCGATGATAGTTTTATAAGTTCGCTCTTCGATGATCAATGTATATTGTATTTATTTTAAGCACCTTTTTAACTGGCCGACTGACAGAAAAAGGAGGTGGGATTTCTGAGCCAGACTGTAATATTATAAGTTGAGATATGGTTTAAAAAAAACGTTATATTTTTTATTAGATTGTTGTTGTTGTTTGGTTGTTGTTGTTTTTTTTTTGTGATTGGTTGTGTTGGTTCTTTTTTTTTTTATTTGTTTGTTAAGTTTTTATCTTGTCTTACATTTTTGTGTAGTAAGTAACGACTTATTGTCGGGCCTACGCTGTCCCCCCATACTTAAGTACAAATGCTGTAACCATAATAATATTGTAATATCAAATGATTTGAAAAGAGTAACCATGGAGTTTCTTGCCGGTTGTTTTCCATAGGAAACAACCAACCCGATCTAGCCTCATGTGAAATAAAATATTTTGATATTTTGATTTCAAAATATAAAAATTAGTCAAATTCACCTGAAAGACGAAAAATCTTAAAAATAAGTTTATGTCTATTAAAACAAAATAGCAAGCGCAATAAAAAAATCAGCTGTTTAGTATCCGTTGTTGCCAACTTGTTGCATAACCTCACTTTTACTAAATCTCTTATAACTCTGCTCTCAGACTGCCAAAATCCGCAGAATTTTCAGTAATGGTTTTATAATATGTCGGATCCGGTCATTAGTATGGACATAAGATGAATTGAAAGTGTGCCGGTGGTGACATCACGCGACCTACAAGTCTTTCCACACCACTGTGTGCTTCTGCAGAGCCCTGATGTTCAGCTCGAGGCGAGGGCGACAGTCAATGTCTGATTGCGGCTGATTTGAGACGTCTTGTAACTGTACCCGACTCATTGTGCCCCGTGTTAAGTTCTAACCTCAAGTAATTCGTTGGTTTTGCTAAAAACAGTGAATCGCACCCACACCGTGTTTTCATAGCACGAAACCGATCGTCTGCCCTCATGGTGTGCGAGTCTAACGGAGTAAATCCTGACTTATTCGACAAATATATAAGCTAACAAATGACACCACTTTCATCTTTTTACGTTCAGGCCCAAGAATGTATGAAAGCGTATCTGTTTCCTTTGTATTACAGACTTGACACTACTACATAACCTATCTATTAGCTCTCAAGCGTTTTGTCTCGCGCAGAGGTAAACCGTCATTTTTTCATACAGCGGAAAGAATTTCGTTGGCTTAATGAATTTATTTACAAAATTCCTTTCCAAATATTCACAAAATATCATAGATTACGCTACTTCACAAGATCTTAAATTTAGTTTTATTCCCCCGTACGGTTCGCATTTTGGTGGATTATGGGAAGCTGGGGTAAAATCGTGTCGTAGTCTGTTTTGACACAAGTAGAAGCAGTCCTGAACTCCCGTCCTCAGAATTACATAACATCAAGTCTGTCTTTCCCTCAAGGGAAAGGCAGACGTGAGCCTAATAGTACACCTTTTCGTAATATCTTTAAGACCCATGTTACAGGAGCGAGCATATTGCCATCAATCGGGCACAAGTTAAGACTCCGTGGCTGCTACTGAGAAATTCCTGACGGATACGCTCAATTGCACTTTGCCCGACCTGGGAATCGAAAAGGACCTCATGCTCAGCTGTCGCTATTGCGGCTACCAGACCAACAAGGCAGTCTTATCACATTGGTCGAAATCTTCATCGCCTTGCTCCTTTTGTTTCCAATTTGGTGGAAATCGGGCTATAGAAACCCACCTTAACGCTTCCTCCTTTCCTATTCGCAATCAAAGGCAGAATTAGATGAAATTCGCGATAACAGACGCGCTTATTATCTTTGGTAAAGTCAATATGGCGTTGACTATGCTTTTGGTAAAGTTGTTATCTGCTTTCGTTAACGTAATTGAGTTTGGTTTTGTTGTAAAAAATATATGTTTAATTGAAACTAATATAATGTCCATAATTTGTTAGTAACATTATCTTAAAACTTTTAATCAGAAAATATCTTAGACAACATGCAGACTTCCAGCAACTGCAGATTCTGGTTTCTACTTAACGATTGTCAAAGATCTACTATCGACAGCCGGAACTAAGGCTTAACGTGCTTTCCGATTCACGGAGGAAACTCGGTATGTAATGGGTGGTCACCCATCCACGGACCAACCTAGGCAAGCGCCGCTTAACTTAAAGATCGGCCCGAGGGGCTGTTATTATTTTGCCACGAGCTCCTCCTTGCAAGGTTTGCCAGTGATCAGTGTTCATTGCGCGCAGTGTACATGTGACGCCGAGAATACTGCGCTCCATAGCATGTTAAAAAATAGGTACTAAAAGAAATTATAGGTATTCAATTTCGCTACCAATCTAACTTCCCACAAAAAACAATAACTTTTACACCGACAACCAAACTGTTTGCATAAGGCTAATTACACACAATGGCTGCGCGAGATGGATCGTCTTAGTTCTACAACTCGCTTTACTTGGCAACTAGGGCAAAGTTCAGCAAAACTTGCCAGAAATGATGGCGAAGGTGATTAGGAATGGTTTTTATTTTATGTTTCTGTGTAGGAAAGGCTTGTAGAAGGGGAAATAAACTTTGTTACAGGTAAAAGTAGGTCGTGTTTACCGTTAACGAATAAAATTGGTATTATTCTTGTCTGTGTCATGGTTCCAATGCAAAATAACTTATTCAATCAATACAGTACAGTCGCGAGCACCAAATATCACCTTTTAAAATTGTTTCTCTCTTACTGTTCTGATTATTTCATGTTGTTACGAACACAATATTTTGGAACTCATACAGGGTGTAAACAGGCCCTTCACATAGCCGTCAACCAAGCATTCTGTACATCAAACTACGTAACTTTACGCAAAAATTATTGCTGGGAATCCACTTTTTTTTTTAGGTGAAAAATCACGTTTTACGGTAGGACTCGATGGAAAGTACTCAAAGCATTGTGCTGATGGATGGATTGAAAAGTACGGGGGTCGTGGAGGTGTGTAAAGTCAAAATCTTACATTAAAAACATGTAATTTTCAAAAAAACTTGTGAAAAACTTGGAACTTTGACCCCCAATATCTCCGTAACTAGAAGGTGCCCAAGTATGGTGTAGAACAAAAAAATTATCGCAAAGACGGGGAGAACACGTGCCTTTCGTTTGTGTAAAGGGTCTATTTACACCCTTTATGTTTGACAACAGCTTTTAAAAGTGTTTTTCTCCTACTGTTCTGATTAAAATTTCATGTTTTTACGAACACAATATTTTGGAACTCATATATAATAATAAATTATCATTTATTTCTCTCATAAAGGTAGTACATTGTTACACTAAATTATTTATATAATTTTGCCTTATATTCTAAACCTTTGTGAGAGCTGGAGTCTGAACTAGGTTCGGGACCTGTATGACAAATCTCCAGGCTCACACCCTATAAAACATAATCGCATTTTGCGGCAACAAATACATGAATCACATATTAATATCTCAAACACCGTTTGCACAAACAGTTTTTAGATAGATAGGTAGAAATAATGATAATGGTGAGATTCTTGAAATGTAATGTTATGCGTATGTAGTGTATAATATATGTGTGTAATGTATGTGTGTAATGTATGTGTGTAATGTATGTGTGTAATGTATGTGTGTAATGTATGTGTGTAATGTATGTGTGTGGTAGTGAATGTAAGGGCGCGTTTGTGTATTTGTGTGTAATTATGTATGCATGAGTTTTGTTTGTATTTGTGTGTGGATGTACTTATAGTCACAGTGATTAAATTTATTTTATGATTTGTATGATACTTTCTGTATCTGCATAGTCCAATTCAAGGAGCCAGTTCTTTACAGTTGTCTTACATTTATATTTTGTCATTCCGTATATGTGCAAGTTTTTATTTACACTGTTGTAAACGTAAGGTCCAAGAAAATTGAAGAAGCGTTGAGCTAGCCTCGAATGCGTGGGAACAGATGGACAAACTGTATGCTTTCGTCTCAGGGATCTAAACTTTTCCGGGTTATAGGAACTACGAGAGTGGACTGTAAGGATTAGATTTAAAATGAACGACGACTTGTGCATGTAGGAATGTTGACTCCCAAGAGTCTCCAGATATATTTATGAAAAAGGTCCTATATCCAAGATACAATCGTTATTTCTGGCAAAAATTGTGTGGTGCTCGTGACTGTACGTCATGCTGCATAAATAGTGTAAAGTAGTGTCGAATCTGGAAGACGCCATATTAGCCGTAGAACCAAAGACCGTTGGGGCAGACGTGTTTTCGAGTGGAGACTGTGAATCGGCAAGCGTAACGACGCCTATGATATCCGCAGGGTGGCTGGTGGCAGCTGGATGAGAGTTGCCAAGAATCGAGTTGATGATGAAATGGTGGTGATCAATGCTCGTATCTTTTCTTTATGAGAAGAGGCCTTTGGCCAGCAGTCTTCTTCGATCGCAACCTAAATTGTGTCAGCCCAGAACTGAGCTACTAGTTTGGCGCTTTCGGTAGCGTCCATCAGCTCCTGTAGTGAACAGACAACAGGACACGCACGACACGGTATTAAGTGCCCTATCGTTTGTGCAACAGCACCACGTTGCCCAGCAGTGGGATAGTTACAGTCTGCTATTATTACTGTAAATTACATAACATTGAAATTCACTGGCTGTAAAACGTACAATAGTATTCATACGTTAATGTGAGTGACGCGGCAGATGAGGGTCAAGCTATTTAGGGAACATTAGACCCCGGAGAACAGTCGTTTGCAGGGTTGAGTGGTAAGGTACCTTTATTTGTTTTCATTGTGATGTAATATGGGTGTTTGTGTAGTTTTTTGTAAGTAATTTTCGATTCCTATACCTGAACTAGCTTATGCCCGCGGCTTCGCTCGCGTGGTGTTCGGGAATTGCCCACGGGATCTTACTTCTAGGATAATAAGTAATCTATGTATGTACTATACCAGACTATAATCCATCTCTGTGCTATGTTTTATCCAGATCTGTTCAGCCGTTCTGGCGTGATTGAGTAACAAAGAACCATCCATTCAAACTTTCGCATTTATACGTGTAATATTAGTTTTTACATTTAAAGTTGAATAGGTAATAAAGAATAGTTAGGGGGGAAGGGGGGGCTATTTCCAGCAGTGGACGTTTTTCGGCTGAAATAATGATGATAAGGATAAGGACTTATATCACACGTCATTACTAAAACCCCGTTTGTACGAAAACCGGAAAAAAAAATGTCTTCGCTTTTAACATTTTTGGTAACTGTTTTTGTGGGTTTGGTAACGCTCCCGTTTCGCCAACTAGAGTTCATGGTAGCTACCGAGAAATTCCTGATAGAAAAACCTAACCTAACCTAATTTTGCTTTACCTGGGAATCGAACCCGAGACCTCGTATTCAGCAATAGCGCTTGAGACCACTAGAGCATCGCGGAAGTCATAATAATATTAATGTTTTATTATAAAAGTTTATTACCTAGCTTTTACTCCTGATTTGGTTCGGATCAGCGGATTTTATTAATCCATTTCACGCTCTATTTGATCGTATTTTTCCATTCCATACCCACCCATAAAAAGAATCTTAGAGCAATTTTCACCAATGACATTTATCGCGACCAACACATCTAAACGACGTTCAACAGTTGTCTCAAGTCCACTTGAAAATCAGCGTCGGGCACTAGCTGCTGGGCAGTTTGCTGAACTGGGCCTATTTGGCGCAGCCGTGAGACACAATATTATATCCTAATTTTTCTGTTCAGTTTTAACCTTTTTATTGTGTAAATTTAAGTTTTTTTTTAATTTTTTTGTTTGTTGTGTGCAGTTGTGGCATATGCCAAATAGAAAGAAAGAAAGAATGAAAGAAAAAATATTAACTTATTTGTCGCAGGGACATGACGTGCATCATACAAAATTACAAAAAAATAAACAATCTATTATAAAATGGTAAACTTACTGACTGACTGACTGACAGGGCGATATATCAACACACAGCCCAAACCGCTAGTCCTAGAGACATGAAACTTGGAGGGTGTGTTCTTTGTGAAGAGTAAGCATCCACTAAGAAAGGATTTTTGGGAATTCTACCCCTAAGGGGGTAAAATAGGGGACGGAAGTTTATATGAAAGTCCATCAGTTTTGAAGATAGGACCTTCAAATTTTGTGTTTAGGCAGACGATTGAAAATTAATTTATACGTGTTTTTGATAATTCTACCCCCGAAGGGTTATAAAGGGGGATGAAGGTAAGTAATTGGATATTTTTCGACATCCACGCGGGCGAAGCTGCGGGCAAAAGCTAGTAAACTATAAATTCAACAGGACGGAACAAAAATAGAAAAAAGTTAACAGCTTGCACGTCGTGACTGCGACAAGCAGGTTACCACTCAGCATGATGCTGTACTATGGGGGGCCCACAGCACTGCGCTGGTAAATAAATATTCTTTCTTTCTGTGTCAACATTCCATAACAATGATCGCATTGACAGCTTGAACGCAATAATGTTTCGTCAACATCTTCACTGCCAGTCTTGTTCCACTCATTGCTAAGAATAGTCTCCAATGGCCACCATCCATTTGTCCCTGCAGCCAGGTCTTACCCCGGTCTTCTGAAGTCGCCGTTGGTCTTTCAACATACTGTCTACCGTCCCTTGGTAGAAATTCAGTGAGGGCTTACCAAAGGTTTTGTTATCTATACTCCATAGTAGGTAATATAAATGCCAAAATATCGCCGTCAACTAAAAAGGGACTGGGCAGGACATGTCTGCTGCTTGTTGGAGAAACTGTGGGCCAAAATAGCAGGAAACTGGAGCCCTGACATAGTGAAATCAAAATCAAATTCAAAATATTTTATTTCACATAGGCCCGGATGGGCACTATAAAATATAAAACGTCGACAAAAAGTTGCATGGTTCGGGTTGGTCGTTTCCTATGGAGAAGAACCGGCAACTCCATGGTTACTCTTTTCAAATCATTTGGTATTACAATATTATTATGGATACAGCATTTGTACTTAAGTATACAGGACAGCGTAGGCCCGACAATAAGTCGTTGCTTACTACACAAAAAATGTAGAACAAAATAAAGCAGCTGGGAATCTACAAAGCCTACAATGTTCACCCATTCACAAACAATCGATAAGTAAGGCGGCGTAAGTGAGGCGGGGTCGGGGCAGGCCACGAAGCGGATGGCGGGATGAACTGGTCAGGTTCTGTCAGAACAGGAAGGAGGAACCGCGAGTTGGAGAGAAATGGAAAGTGTAGACTCTTTGCCCAGGAGTGGGACACAGCAGGCTAGAAAAAAAATAAGTATCTCAGTCAGTCTGTTTCTCTGCTTGTCTGTTTGTGTGTCTGAATGCTACCTTTTGACGATTTAATGGCTGAACGGCACCACTTTTGGTGCACAGGTAGACCTCGGTTACGATATGGATACTTTTTATCCCTGTAGCACATTTCCATGGGATAATCTCCGACTGTTGCGCACGCGAAGCCGGCACGAGGTTGTCAAAATTAACTTCTCGTGTAATCGAGCTCTGTTCACGCCAGGCGCAGAACAATATTTTCAATTTGCAGACGTATTACGATATTGCTTCGAGAGAACAAAAGATATTGTGAAGTTAGATAGTTATACAGCCTACCAAGTTTTCATTAAGTAAGATATCGGTTACTTGAGGTATCTTGATAGTTTTCGAACCCGTATTCTGAGCAGAAACATGGACGCTACCGAAAGTTTCAAAATCGTCGCCAAATTTTGGGCTGAATCAACTTAGCTTGTCATCGATACGGAAAGAAGAAGAAGCATAAACTTAAGTATAATCAATTTCTTGTTCCCACTGCTGGGACACAGCCTTGTCTCTCTCGTGTCTCCTGTACAGTCACGAGCACAAATATGTATACACTTTCCTAAATTTAAAACGATTTTCGCGAGAAATAATGATTGTAGCTTCTTTTTTTTTTATTTTTTATTTTTTTTTCGGATGGGAAATCATCAAATGACCCCCCCACTCTGGGCGGAGCGGAAGGGAGTGTCAGACTTGTACTGACTAAAACCCATCCATGTTCCTTCTTTGCCCTTTGTGTTCCAGGGCCACGGTATCTCTTTCGAACAGTCCCGCAGCCCTGGCAGGCATCGGCCCTTGCAGGCCCCTACATCATTGCTGACATCTCTTTGAGGCGCGCGTGGAACACGAACGCGCCGTCGACACGGCCTGTCGTCATAAGACGGCCGGACGGCGAGCTAGCCCATAGTGCGCCGTCATGATTGTAGCTTGGAGATTGGATCTTTTTCATAAAAATATGAGTTCCAGAATACTATGTGCGTAATAACATGAAATTTTAATCACAACAGTAAGAGAAAAACACTTTTAAAAGTTGTTAAGTCAAAATCAAAATATTTCATTTCACATAGGCCTCGATGGGCACTTATAAAACGTCGACAAAAAGGTCCACGGTTCGGGTTTGTCGTTTCCTATGGAGAAGAACCGGCAAGAAACTCCATGGTTACTCTTTTCAAATCATTTGGTGTTACAATATTATTATGGATACAGCATATTTTGTACTTAAGTATGGGGGACAGCGTTTACATATTGGTGCTCAGAAAGAATCAGAAATCAGAAATCATTTATTTGCTAATAATGCAGGTATACATATAAGTTGGAATATTTATTAAGTGTCCCGATACATTTTAACTTACGGCATGCAACATATTTATTGGGTTTGAATTAAATTAAATAATAGTATAGATACAGCTATTAGGTACGATGACTGCTCGTGACTGCTGCTCGTGACTGCTCGTGACTGTACATACACAACATACGACTGCTCGTGACTGTACATACACAAACTCTCGCGTTTTTCTCATGGAGGTAGACAGAAACCACAGAACGCCATCTGCTACGATCTGATCTTTACATACTCCCTTCGCCCCGTCCACGTTCATACTCGTACATCTGGTCCTACAAGCACGCTGGTTGCAAGTTATACCCACCTGACCTTCTGGAGAACTTTTATTCTTCTTCCTTTCTGAAAAACCTTGAAGAAGAACCTCTGAAGCGTCATGTATTTATACAGGGATTTATTATTATAAAGGGTGTAAATAGACCCTTAACATATCCGAAAGGCACTTGTTCACCCCGTCTTTGCGATTTTTTTTTTTGTTCTTGGCCATATCTGGGAACCTTCTAGTTACGGAGATCAAAGTCAAGGTCAAAGTTCCAACTGTTTCACAAGTTTTTAAACACATGTTTTTAATGTAAGATTTTTACTTTACACATCTCCACGTCCCCCGTACTATTCAATCCATACATCAGCGCAATGCTATGAGTGCATCGAGTCCTTCCGTAAAACGTGATTTTTCATCCCAAAAAAAAAAGTCGTTTCCCAGCAATAAATTTTTGCGTAAAGTTACTTAGTTTGATGTACAGAATGCTTGGTTGACGGCTATGTGAAGGGTCTGTTTACTCCCTGTATACTTATTCAACGTGTAACATAATAAACGCAAGACCTCTCGTGTGGTGTCTCAGACCATGAAACTGAACAACTTTTGTATTATGACTTTTGGAAATTCATAACTTTTTTTTTAGTTTTACCATACATGTGGATCAGCTGATTGCGGCAGTTCCTATAGAAAGTTTTTTTTTTGCGGATTTCAAGAACTCGTAGAACAAAAGATGTTTAGTTTCATGGTGCGAGAGACCACACGGGAGGTCTTGCGTTTATTATGTTACACGTTGTATATGTGTTTATATTTTCATATTTAGGCTAAGATATTCATATTATACATGTTATTCTCCTTAAGTTCTCTCTTGTGTGTACATAAATGATTAAATATAACTTTACCGATAAGGTCAAGTGAATGTCCGTCTAGAGCGTCCCCTCCCAGCGTTGCCACCCACGTCTCCTGTACTCAGATGATAATTCTATTCTAGCTTTAAATCCGAAATATAACTAGTTATATTCACCTTAAAATCAGTGTATCGTATCGCAGACTAATCTAACACTATTCTGTTTTATTACAGGTAATTAAAACCAATCCTGTCTGGAGGTGAGGTCAATGCCCCGAGAATAGACAATACATAGACAAGGTAGACCGTAGACGGTATTAAAATGTACAGTCCTTACAAAGTTATTTTACCTTTGACAACAACAAACTGAAAAATAACCTTATTTCAATCAGCTTAAAGGTCGCTATAACTTGACTGCCTCGTTGGGCTAGTAATCACAAACAGCGACTGCTGAGCATGAGGTCCTGGGTTCGATTCCCAGGTCAGGCAATCTGTTACTGGGTTTTTACACTAGGAACTTTTCTATTGCAGACACGGAGTCTGGATTTATGCCCGGTTGATGGCGATAGACTCGCCCGCTATTACTTAAACGCAACTGACAATTTTTTTTACTTTAAGGTGCTCGCCGAACTTTTCAGGGATTACAGGCGTGATGTTATGATGATTTGACAGATTTGAGGTAACATTACTGTGACTGGACTGTACCGTGTTTGCTTTTTACTTCTCGCCATAAACGTTTAAAGGGTTTCGTAAAAAGGATGACGATCTCTTTGGTTTTAAAAAGATACTGTAGGTAGGTACTTCGTCTGGAAAAGATTTCGTCTCTGAAAATTGAAAATGTTTTATACAATTTTCTTGAAAAGATGTTCTCCGCTGTGCAAGTTTTCTTGCATTTGTGTTTTCAATATTCATTGAAAACGGATTCATTACTAAGTGATCCAATTTATTAATCTTTTCAAACATCGTGGCTTTTTTACTTTTACAGGTGTACCTTAGTATTTACTTCTAAAAAAAGATGACACTTTGTACATTTTTTTTTCAATTTCTTCAATGTACAGACATCGGCCTTTACAATTTTATTATATGTATAGATATATACAGGGTGTAAACGGACCCTTCACGAAGCCGTCAACCAAGCATTATGTACGTCAAACTAGGTAACCCTACGCAAAAATTATTGCTGGGAAATGACTTTTTTTTTTGTATTGAAAAATCACGTTTTACGGTAGTTCTCGATGGAACGTACTCTAAACATTGTGCTGATGAATAGATTGAACAGTACGGGGGTCGCGGAGGTGTTTAAAGTAAAAATTTTACATTAAAAACATATTAAAATACATGCAGTAGTTTTTGTGTGAAGCCCGTACAAACATACAGACAGACAAAAATTATAAAAACTGTTGTTTTGGCTTCTGTAGCTCTGCAAGACCCCCCATATAATTTTCATATATTACATGTAAAATAAACATGAGGAAAGAATTCTACTAATCTATATCTACAGGGTGTAAACAGACCCTTCACATATCCGTCATTAGTTTGATGTACAGAATGCTTGGTAGCATTCTGTACATCAAACTAAGTAACTTTACGCAAAAATTATTGTTGGGAATCGACTTTTTTTTTTGGGGTGAAATTCACGTTTTACGCTAGGACTCGATGGAAAGCACTCAAAGCATTGTGCTGATGGATGGATTGAATAGTACGGGGATCGTGGAGGTGTGTAAAGTAAAAATCTTACATTAAAAACATGTATTTAAAAAAAACTTGTGAAAAAGTTGGAACTTTGACACCCAATATCTCCGTTACTAGAAGGTTCCCAGGTATGGTCTAGAACAAAAAAATAATCGCAAAGACGGGGAGAACAAGTGCCTTTTGGATGTATTAAGGGTACACCTTTTCCTACTACCTACCTACTAACTACCTGCCTAGCACCTTCTCCTGAAAATAACAAACACAACAACAAAAAAATTAGTGAAATCGGTCCAGCCGTTCACGCGTAATGGCGTAACCAAGGGAAATAGGGATTCATTTTATACATAACTAGCTGTACCCAGCATGCGTTGCAATGCACCTTTTCCTACTACCCACCCACTACCCACCTACTACCTACCTACTACCCACCTACTACCCACCTACTACCCACCCACTACCCACCCACTACCCACCTACTACCCACCTACTACCCACCTACTACCCACCTACTACCCACCTACTACCCACCTACTACCCACCTACTACCCACCTACTACCCACCTACTACCCACCTACTACCCACCTACTACCCACCTACTACCTACCAATTGTTCGAATTTTTCTCGCCGTAAAAATCATCCTTGAACTCCAACGAACGTTTAAAAAAAAAAATTGGTCAAATTGGTCCAGGCGTTGTTGAGTTATGCGCTTACCAACACATTTTGCGATTCATTTTTATATTGTAGAAGATTCATCTGAGGTTTTCAAAACCCCTAATTCACCCAACTCCTTACCCAATTCAACTTTCTACTCCAGCGACTTCAATTATGTTCCGACTCCCTTATCATGTGACGTCCCGTTACTGTGACCACACTTCGGGTGATATCGATATGACATTTTGATTACTCCGATAAAATATAAGGTTTACTGTAGTTTGTTTTTCCATCGCTTTCTATCAAACACGATCGAGATTAAATTGATAAAAATTTCCTTTAAAAAAAGTGAACACGTTTTATTGCATGACTGCACTACCATATTATATCTTCAATATAATCAGTTGTCCCATACAGTTATCTCGTTGGTCAAGTGGTCGCGAGCGCGACTGCCAAGCATGAGGACCTGGGTTCGATTCCCACCATGAATCCATGGAATCGTTTTGGTTTATCCATCAGGAATTTGTCCATAGCAGCCACGGAGTTTTTATTTGTGCTCGGTTGATGGCAATAGGCTCAGCCCTATAAAATGGGACTTACACATAACTGGTGAAATGTGGGTGTACTATTACGTACACCTCTGCACAACCCGTCAGGGATTAACGGCGATATTTTATGATGTTTCTGTCCCACAAAAATCTTCGAGCACGAAAAAAATGATCAGTTTGCTTGTTTGTACCACACCCTTTAATAGGACCACACTTTTCTGCGACACGCTGTAGAAGCGTGATGTTATGTAGGTTGACCACACGATGGCCGACCTCGATACAACACTTGATTATTCCAATACGTAGGTTATCGACAAATTCACTATGTCCCGATAGCCGTCATAAAAGAAGCCGTTCGCTCGTCAGTTATTGTGTAGGGTGGCAATGAGTTACGATATTTGTTGGACTATCCATTGGGGGGATTCAAGAAAAAAATAAGACAATAACGAGTAACGAAAATAAAGTTGGACTAATAGTCAATTGCGTGCGTACTTTTTTAGGTTCTGTTATAGTTTTCTCACTACACGAAAAACGTGACTTCATACGGCCTTCAATTTAAGAGCATATCCCGAAATTTGCGACGAGCTCGAGCACGCGTGCCTAGGTTGGTACGTGGATGGGTGAACACCCATTACATACCGAGTTTCCTCCGTAAAGGACGTTAAGCTGCTGATCCCGGCTGTTATTTGTTTATTTGACAGTCGTTTGGCGTCAGTGGCCCGAAAGTCTGACAACCAATCTTACCAAGGGGTATCGTATTACATAGGACTAACTGGGCTGTGGAGGTCAGGTAGGCAGTCGATCCATGTAACATACTTGTAATCAGCTGCATCCGGTTAGACTGGAAGCCGACGCCAACATAGTTGGGAAAAGGCTCGGCAGAGGATGATCGCGAGATTTGTTCAAATTTTTTTGCTTTATCGCAAAAGAAGCTTTAACTTAGAAATTGCATACCATTACAAAATGTTTAGCTTATATTGGCCATTGCCTGAACACTTAGTGCTTTTAAAGCATACAACGACGTCTAAGATCAACACAACCTGCTTAACATAACATCACGCCTGTAATCCCCGAGTGGTTAGGTAGAAGGTTCCTTCCTAAGATCCTAAGAGTATTCCCACATTCCGCCAGTTACGTTTAAGTCCCATGTAATAGGGGGCGAGCCTATTACCATCAACCAGGCACAAATCCAGACTCCGTGGCTACTACAGAGAAATTCCGGATGGAAAAACCCAATAGCACTTTGCCCGACCCGCAAATCGAACCCAGGACCTCAAACTCAGCAGTCGCAATTGCCACCACTATACCAGCAAGGCAGACAGCCCGCTTATCCAAGCAAAAAACCTATTACAAACATCCTGCTGGCCAAATTAGCGATAAAAACACTCCTCCCAACAATAAAAGTAAATGATCATGAATTAATTCCTATAATAGGGCGGGCGATACTAGACACAGGCGAACGGGATTCCTCTATTGTGAACGTTTCCGGCGTCGGTCTGTTACCGCCTTTGTTTCATAGAAATTATCTTTGAGGTACAGTTTATTGCACAATGGTGGGATTCTGATTGAGTTTGTTATGAACAGAGATAAGTGAGAGAGCTTAAATAGGAAGTTATTTTAACGGCTGATCGTTTTGGGACGTGATTTTGATAATAACCATGATATTCCCTCCTGCCAGTCATGCGCAACTTATTGAACCTTCCAGCCCCCGTAGCATGACCACCGTAGACAAGGATTTCTAGAGATGGCGCTAGACAGGTCGTCTAGCGACATCTCTTTCCTACACTGGATCTACTTCTGCTTTAAGATGTCATGGTAGGCCAGGACTTGAATGAGGCACACGACAGACCTGTCCTGGTAGCTACGTACTGGTTGGACACAATCTGAGTAATCGAATAGAAGAAGAACCATGATATTCCTTGTTGGTATAGAGGTCGCAAGTGCTACTCCTGAGCATGAAGTGCTGGGTTCGATTCCCAGGTGGGGCAAAGTTTTATTGAGATTTTTCCATCAGGAATTTCTCAGTAGCAGTCACTGACACTGATTTTGTACTCGATTGAAGGCAATGGCATCGTCCCCTCTGATATGGAACTTTAAAACAACTGGTGAAAAGGGGGTGTTCTATTAGGTACACCTCTGCCCAACCCTTAGGGAATTACAGGAGTGATGTTCTTGTAAGGGAAATAAATTAATCTATGTGAAAGATTTTCACTACGATTTTCATCACAAAAAAAATCATATTTTCTTGGTATAGGTATTCACGAACCCTTTTAACTACGATTTTCTTCACAAAAAAATATCATATTTTATTTATTTATTTAACAATTTATGTACACACTAAAATACAGAAAAGAAGAAAGGAACAGAAAATAGTACAAAGGCGATGCTTATTTCTAAAGAAATCTCTTCCAGCATACCTGCGAAAGGAGATACTAAAAAAAGAGATGTAGACATAGTGTGTAAAAGAAGAAGAGGAAATGGAATACATAAAACGTAAAGATAACTATTTAAACATAATAATATAAGTATATACTAACATACTTATAAATACAAAGAGAAAACATAACAATACTTCTTATATACTTTTTTCTTGCCAAACTCACGGTTCGTTCAGATATTAAAATTAATTAATCCTCGGATCAACACGGAGTGCTTAAGCCTTTGAATACTAGCAGATCGAAGTAACCCCTCGCTCGAACTATTATGTTCAACAGCCCAAAGTTCAAGTATTGTGATTAACAAACTTTTGGCAAAGCATACTTGTTTAGTTGAAAGGTTAATATCCGAAGCTAAGCTTTGTTTTACTGCTGTCTTGTTAACTGACAGAAATTGATGCGCGGGGTTTTGTTAGCTGAACAAATATAACTTTTTAGAGTGAAGTATTAACCCTTGTGCTACTGCTCCATCTGCGTCTTAACGCGCAAATTAACACGTTAATTTAGGCGTTACGTAGATGTGGCCAACGTTTTAATGGCATTTTATACAAATGGCATTATTAATGGCATTAAACGTTAAGCGATAACTCGAGTGTCGGTTTTTTGGACACATCAAAGGGTTTTAGTGCGTAGTTTAGGCATTGTAACCTAAGTGTAGCCTACGCGCATTTTTAATGCCCTAATTAACGTGTAGTTGGCCATTGACATTAACTTTAACGCTAACGCAGATGGAGCAGTAACATTAAAGGAAAGACGTGTGGTTTGGTGAAGATATCTGGTCAATGATTCTCCTTCTAATATATAATTAGGTACGATAGTAATTAGAGAAATTGAATTCTTAGAGAAAGAAATTGAATAGAATTTCATACGGCTGTTGTGCTATTGGGATAAAAGTGAACGAGTAGTTATAAAGAAATATGTTTCTTTGGGAAACTTGTTTGTTATCATGAGTACAATCACGTGATTAAGTATCGGTCACTACCTACCAGTCACCCTATATTTCTGACTTTTCAAAGAGTATAGTATAGTCTTCGCAGAATTGTACTCAAGACTGTCCCAAATTTGTCCTCAAAGTGTCCTCACACGAGCACACAAGTCATCTCCTCAAGACCGTGCGCGAGTTGATTAATACCCTGGGACGAGTACAAACGAACTACCCTTGAGATAGTGGCGGTCAAAGATCCAAGATGGCGGAGATGTGGTAGTTTTATAAAGATGAAAAGTAGATAGAAAAAAAAAAAAAATTTGTCGCAGGGACATGACAGTCATACAAAAGGAGCAAAAAAACAAAACAACGCTTAGCAAATATTTATAAATACTGACTGCGACTAGCAGGTTACCACTCAGCATGATGCTGTGCTATGAGGAGCCCGTGAAAAAACGAGTATTTTATTTTAAATGATAATTAGCAACAAATATAATGTTTACAAATAACAATAATATGTAGTATTAACACTATTGCAGCCCACTATATTATCCGCATGTTAACAAAATTAGGATAAAGTAAAAAGTGCCACTAGATTAACATTATAAAATAAATAAAATACAGTTAATTTAAAAAAAACAAAAAAAAGATTGAATAAAATATAAAATTTGAAATATATAGTATACAAATAAGAATTAAAATTATGTAAAAAAGGAAATTGACAATACAATACAATTCATTAATTCATACAATTAATTAAAACGGTTAAAATAAATTTAATTTAGAATAAAGGACTCACAGTAAGAGTAAAAAGAACTTACTTTTTTTTTGTGCTCACAGCTTTTTTAAAGAAATATCGAAACGGTTTGTTGACGCTTCTTGTGATTCAAGGGTTTTTATCTTAGACAGAGGCCAAGCAATGCCATACAACGTGGCAAAGAAAGTTGATTTCTGGAAAAATTATTTTGCAAAGAAACTTGGTTTTTTCTTGCACTTATCTTCGTAGATCCTTGATGCCAGTAACTACCTCGGTCGTTCGTCAACCTCAAGGAATCTAAACTAGCAACGAAATTTATTAGCCAAGCTCCAGTGGTTCAGTTTTACGATATCCAACGTGTTATACGATTGTGAACTTAACTTGTTCACTGTACCGTGTTTCAATTGGGAAGTTTTCGTATCGAATGGGAAATTATTCCCATTTGATACGCTGCGCTGCTGCAATTTGTTAGTGAACAATTTAATTTTGTGATTGGTATTGAAGGATGAATTCTGTAAAAAAAGTTTACTGCAGCTTTACTGTAAAACCTGAAATTGAAAAAAAGAAAATATTTAATGTTTGAAACAGCAATTTTATGAATGTACTTTTTTAATATATAGAGTCGGAACGATTGTAGATCTTTGACAGTTGTTACAGGTCAGTCAGTGGCCCAAAAAGTCTGACAACCAGTCTTACCAAGGGGTATCGTATTACCCAGTACTGGGTTGTGGAGGTCAGATAGGCAGTCGCTCTATGTAAAATACTGGTATTCAGCTGCATCCGAAAAAGCCGCGCGCGCGATATTCGGAAAGATAATTGAAGAATGTTCAAAATAACAGAGTTAAAATTCCCATGATATTTAGGTCCCCAAATAATGATTAAAAAATGTAAAAGGAGAGTAAGACTAAATAAAAGATGAATGGATTGTGTGAACTATGTATGATATGACAGGAAAGAAGGGAATGATAAAGTGACAGCTGACAGAAGAGACTAGAAGAAAAAAACATGTTGCGCCAACCCCAAGAAACATAGGACAGAGAAAGAAAGTCGATGATATACCTAAAGAAACGAAATAATAACGAACACTCTAGCTTTCTTAAGCCTCTTACAGACGACCTATTATTACACCCTTAAAAGAAATCTAAAAAGACGACCACGCTAAACGGAAAAACAAATTCCCAGTCGCAAAACTGTCTACCTTTCATCCTAATCGGCTTACAGGAGGACTCTCAACGATCTAATCAGAACTTCAGTCGATTTAGTCTTTGTAAAGCTAATACTGGGAGTTTCTTAAGTCTATTTTCCCAACGCAGCGTACCAATTAGTATTCTTTAGTTGTACTGAACAAAAAGTAAGAGAACTCTTGTTGTAATAGACGTAAGTGCTGTTTTCAAATGTAGGAGTAAAAGTTTTAGATGTAGTAAGTAGTCTTATGTAGTGGGAATAGGGCTGGTTACAGTTTTGAAATTTTTTGAGTTATAAAAATATTAACAGAATCAAACTTCAGTTTTCTTATAACATTACATTATGCTTGTAATCCCCGAAGGATTCGGCAGTGAACCTAATGGCACACCCACATTCGCCAGTTACGTTACAGTCCCATGCATTAGGAGCGAGCCTATTGCTATCAATTGGGCACAAATCCAGACTCCGTGGCTGCTACTGAGAAATTCCTAATGGAGAAACCCGGATCTCATGCTCAGCATTAGTGCTTGTGACCACTACACCAACGAACGAGGCAATATCCGAACTATATACTGACCGCTTTAATGAGTCCTCACGAAGGTATCAATTTAAATGGAATATTCTGAAGGTTGATCACGTGTTGGTTCAATTAGTATCGTAATACCTACGTGGATTATGATTATTTTAAAGCAAATAACCTGTAGACTTTGTGGAGTCTTAATGTGCCTTTGATGGGGCAAAGCGGAGGACTTATTAAAGCGGTCGGTCTATAGTACCACACAAATTAAGTTCACCACGTAATTACGGCATCACTAGCGTATCCAATTCAACAAATTATACCACTATTTCGGACTCACAGAATCTGTTGTGTCAATTCAAAAGACACTCCATTTGCATTAGCATTGACAGTCCAGTTTCAATGGGCATAGGCAGTATTGTACCCATTGAGAGTAGTTCCAATTGGAGGCTGTATAATGAGGGTTTTATCTAGGAGCCTGGTAGACCCATTAATAGACCCATTGATTATTTGAACAAAAGGTAGAACGTGAATAGGTGCATTGGTTTTGGCATTTTAAAAGAGTGTACTGGCTTTTGTTTCACGTCGAGACAGGTTATCCGACAGATTAACGATCCCCGCATCGGTATCTACAAGGTGTAAACGAACCCTTCACATAGCCTTCAACCAAGTATTCTGTACATCAAACTAAGTAATTTTTTTTTTTTTTTTTTATCGTGTTAAAATCATCAAATGAGTCCTCCCACCCAGGGCAGAGTGGGAGGAACTGTCAGACTTGTACTGACTAAAATCCACGGTGTCCTTCAATAGCCCTTTATGATCCAGGGTCACGGTAATTACGCGAAAATTGTGGGGTGAAAAATCACGTTTTACTCGATGGAAAGCACTTAAAGCATTATGCTGATGGATGGATTGAATAGCACAGGGGTCGTGGAGGTCTGTAAAGTAAAAATCTTACATTAAAAACGTGTATTTAAAAAAAACTTGTGAAAATGTTGGAACTTTGCCCCCAATATCTCCGTAACTAGAAGGTTCCCAGGTATGGTCTAGAATAAAAAAATGATCGCAAAGACGGGGAGAACAAGTGCCTTTCGGCTTCGATAAGGATCTATTTACACCCTTTTATACAAATAAATAAAAAATTGAAGTGTCTGTTTGTAATATCAAAATAACAGCTTTTTACCGAATGCATATGAAAATAATTTCGGCACTTATAACAAAAAACACATTTTTTTTTATTTTTGTCTGTTTTTCTGTCTGTTTCTACCGGTTAATCTTCAAAACGGCTGGACCGATTTTGACGGGACTTTTATTGGTAGATAGCTGATGTTATAAGGTCTAACATAGGCTACTTTAATTTAGAATAAGAATTAGGGTTCCTTGCAAAAAAAATAAAACCCTTGAAATTGGTAACAAAATGCGCTTCACAAATATCGAGAGCTCAAAATAATGAACAATCATGGAAGATATCCCGTAAATGACACAAGTTTATGTTGATTATATTTTTTAGGATTTTGTCTACAATTTCGAGACTAAATAACATTTTATTCAAACATTATTATATTTATCACAGTACGAGTAGCAAATTTAACTAGCTCTATAGACCTACCGCTTTAATAAGTCCTCGCAAAGGTATCAATTTAAATGGAAAATTCTGAAAGTTAATCACGAATTGGTTCAATTAGTAACGTTATACCTACTCGTACGTAGATTACGGTTATTTTAAAGCAAATAACCTGTGGGATATTGTTAGGACTTTGTGGACGCTTAATGTGCCTTTGATGGTGCAAGGCGGAGGACTCATTAAAGCGGTCGGTCTATAAACGACATAATTTCCGTAATTAACACACTTAATAGAAAGATAAAGAATCACGATTCTAATAAAGACGTCGCTACTTCTTCCAACAAATCTTGTTTACGACACACTAAACCAATGTAATTTTCCACCACTAAAAATATATCATAAAATGGACCACTTTCCTCCATACACACTTTAATAACGAAATAACGCAAAGCGCGAAAGGAACGAAAACGCTTACAAAATCTTGAATTATGTGCACAATAAATTGTTCTTAGAATAAAAAACCGTTGAACGAAGTAAACAGGGAAATAAAAATGTCTGGGGCTTTCCGAAAGTATTCTTGACGTTATTGGAAATAGACATTTTTATTTAGTATTCACCTAGAAATATCACTATTCGATTCACTCAAAGCCTAGCCTTTTTCTAACTATGTTAGGGTCTAAGATTTTAAACTATCATGGTCACTAACATTACTATTAATACTAACGGGATATTTACCATGTTTACTGTTTTCTATGAGTTCCCGATATTTCGGCGCTGTTGCAAGCACCATGATCACGGATAAACTGAAGTTATTGCGGGTGGGTGTTTATGAGCAGACAAATCGGTCTACCCTCTTTCTTGTTCGTTTTTTGCACTCAGTACCGCTACCACTGTTGCTCGCAACAGTAAACATGGTAAATATCCCGTTAGTATTAATAGTTATGTTGGGGTCGGTTTCCAGTCTTACCGGATGCAGCTGAATACCAGTATTTTACATGGAGCGACTGCCTATCTGACCTCTAGTACAGGGTAATACGATACCCCTTGGTAAGACTGGTCAGACTTTCGGGCCACTGACCATCTGTAACGACGCCAAAGATCTACAAATGACAGCCGAGATCAACGGTCTAACGTGCTTTCCGAGGCACGGAGAAAACGCGGTATGTAATGAGTGGTCACCCATCCACGGACCAACCTAGGTAAGCACGGCTTAATCTAAACATCGACCCGAGTGGATGTTATTAAAGAACGGATTAATAGAGATTAATGCTGCACTCAATCATTGACAATATATCAATATAATCAATCACGAAAATAATTGTGTTTTCGAATAGGACTTGGTCTTCCTTTAATTCATTCTTGTTTTTTGTAACTAAAATCCTTTAAATAATAAAATATAATCGTAGGAACACACGGCGGCACTTGAAGCTGTACATTTCCAGTATAACTTGGCCTAGCTTTGTATAGATTTTCTATACAATGAGAGATCCGCATAACTGGTTTTGTATAGCTTGATCAGCCGTCGCGCGTACATTTATTTATTTATTTATTTATGTACACACAAAATACTTAATAAGAGATTACATTAAAATAGAAGAGCACAAAGGTACTGCTTATTTCATGAGAAATTTCTTCCTGCAGACCTGCGAGAGGAAAGTAGAATTAGAGATGTAGACACAGCGTGTAGAAAAGACAAAACAGGTACATATTCTTTCTCCCAACCATTTTTTTACATTTCATCTAATAAAATATGCAGAAACTCTAAAAGATGATTTCCACCAAACGGCTCGCATAGCATCGGATCGGAACGGATTTTACGATTTTTAAACGATATTAAATCGTGTACACAGTAGTCTATGTTACCATGCCGCGCACAGCAGCTTGACTGCGGGCGTCTTTCGCGACACGAGATCGTAGCCGAAAGTATGCCGCTACGCACGACCGGGTCCGTTCGCCTGTCATCGTATCCGATCGGATCCTTTCGGCTGTTATAGCGTGTGCTCAAAGCCGTGGCAGGATTTTTGTTTTCCTCTTCTGTGTTTTATGATAATTTTGTTCTTCTAATGCAATAGCCAAGAATACTTCAATGATTTTGAAAAATTAGAACACGTCAATACGGCTGGAATGAAACTATTTGACTAGGCGCAGAAACGGATACGTTCGCAAGCGACGGTACGGAGCCAATCGTATGCGTCGACATCATGCCGGACGCGATCGGCCGTCACCGCACCGTTCGTATCCTTTCCGATCCGAAGCGATCCGTTTGGTGGAAATCATCCTTAATACCAGCACATGGAGGCTGCTCACACAAACAGAACCGCTTTTATGAAAATGGTAAACAACTGATTCATTACGGAGATTGCAAGACCCGTTCAAACGGAAACTGTGTCCACATGAAAAATGTTGACACGTGGATGCGAGACTTGTGCAAATAGTTTGGGCTTTAAACTTTGTTTTTTTTTTTGTATAGTATCCATACTATATATATAATATTATAAAGTTGAAGAGTTTGTTTGTTTGGTTGAACGCGCTAATCTCAGGAACTACTGGTTTGATTTGAAAAATTGTTTTAGTGTTGGATAGCCCATTTATTGAGGAAGGTTATAGGCTATAAAATTTCACGCAGACGAAGGTCGCGGGCAACAGCTAGTGTTTAATAAAGCTCAAAGTAATGTAATTTATTTAATTAATTAAGTAGAGTAAACTAACAAAATACATTATTAATTCAAAACTATTAAATAACCTTAAAATAAATAAACTAACAACAAACTATAAAAGAGCATCAAAAAATTCCTCCTCAACGCTGTCAGCTGGTAATGTGCCCAAGAGACTGGCGGCGTTGCCACGTTGTATGGCAACACTTAGCCTCTGGCCAAAGTAAAAGCCAGCCCTTGGGTCACGGGAAGCGTCAACTATGCGTTTCGAAATGTCTTATAAATGCTTCTGGCAAAATAAGCCAACACACATGTACTTATCATAACATAACATCACGCCTGTAATCTCCGAAGGGTTCGGCAGAGGTGTACCTAATAGTACACCCACATCTCGCCAGTTATGTTTAAGTCCCATGTAATAGCGGGCAAGCCTAATGCCATCAACCTAGCACAAATCCAAACTTCATGGCTGCTAATGATAAATTGCTTATGGAAAAACCCAATAACAATTTGCCCGACCCGGTAATCGAACCCAGGACCTCGTGCTCAGCAATCTGCGCTTACGACCACTGTACCAGCAAGGCAGTTAAAAAAAATGGATGTTGCTCTGCTACTTTGGTAAACGAACACTTTAACACTTATGGCGAACTCCCAAAGATGACGGACTAGTTTTTTCTTTGCACCTCCATGATTGCTGAGATAATTACGAAAAAAAATTACTTCACACCTATAAAGGGTGTAAATAGACCCTTAACATAAAAGAAAGGCACTTGTTCTCCCCATCTTTGCGATAATTTTTTTGTTCTAGACCATACCTGGGAACCTTCTAGTTTCGGAGATATTGGGGGTCAAAGTTTCAACTTTTTCACAAGTTTTTATTTTTAAATACATGTTTTTAATATAAGATTTTTACTTTACACACCTCCACGACCCCCGTACTATTCAATCCATCCATCAGCACAATGCTTTGAGTGCTTTCCATCGAGTCCTACCTTAAAACGTGATTTTTTATCCCAAAAAAAAAAGTCGATTCCCAGCAATATTTTTTGCGTAAAGTTACTTAGTTTGATGTACAGAATGCTTGGTTGACGGATATGTGAAGGGTCTGTTTACATCCTGTATTTAAAAGCGAAGGTTAGGCAAATTAATAGTTTACCAAAAAAAAGATATAGGACAATTAGAGCTTTGTTGACTCCAAAGCCTAATAATTGTTCTATAATTTTATTTGGCTCAACATTGTCATTGCCCGAGGTTTGTGCGAGAGTTTGACAGCGGCTACGTTGGCAGCCGCTGTCAAATTCTAAAAGAGTGACAGCTCGCAGTTCCCTCGGGTCTCGGTGACGTTTCCTCTTTGCTGCACGCTTCACTGTCAGATTTGACAGCTCTCCCGGCCCGCCGTGACGACTCGTACGAGTCAGGAATGCTACACATTTTTGTTCAGGTCGTTATTATTTATTGAACAACAAAGAACGTAGTTTATTTTCTTTCTAGAATTTTACACTCTAGGATATGTCGTAGAAATTATTTTTTTAACGTAATTATTTTTTAAATAATGGTATAAAATGAAGTTAGTGTGAGGTGGACGAATTTATATACATAAAATTCCACATTTTCGTCGTTGAATTTCTAACACCACGTAAGTAAATTTTTGGCGGTTTTGGCATTCTAATGCTGTTTGCTAGAGAATCAGAAGACGCGTTGTTTCAGCCAATCAGACACAAGCAACTCTCTATCTAATCTGAACTGAACGCAAATCAAAAAATGATTTTGTACAGTTCCCTAGGTATAATTACGTTATTTCAGTCTCCTGTAAATTTGCTATTTCTGACTTACGTGCTGTTAGAACTTCACCGACGACGATTTATGTGGTGTTTGTGTAGTAGGTACGAATACTTTCAGCATTTTGAAAAATAATTAATCTTCTTAAAAGCTTCGTCGTGAATACATAACAAAAAGCTCAGAAATCACGAGTCAAGACAAAAATTCTCAATTTTCCTTTTTCGTTTTTTTTTTGCCAACAAATATAATAGCGAAAGACGTATTGTCGTTTCGCCAAAAAAAAAGGAAACCTTTGAATTAAAAAAAGAATCCAATAAACAGATACGTTGTACCATGAATATTTAGAATGCCATTATTTTAATTAAAGAGGATTTTCTTTCCGGCGTATAAATAATTCTTTGTGCCGTTTTTTGAAGCAAAAAAAAACATTCGAAAAAATATGGCTTTGGAGAACAGACGGTTGTTGTTACCAACCTGTACTTTCCATGTTACCTTTAGGCGATTAGCGATCACAAATAGTTGTAAAGTCGGTCAAATAATTTTATACCTTTTTAAGTTTACAGTTTTAAGTAATATTATGGCTCGAAGCGAGAGTATCTCTACTATATAATATTATAAAGCTGAAGAGTTTGTTTGTTTGGTTCAACGCGCTAATCTCAGGAACTACTGGTTCGATTTGAAAAAATATTTTAGTGTTGGATAACCCATTTATCGAGGAATCTATAATAATATTATAAAGCTGAAGAGTTTGTTTGTTTGGTTGAACGCGCTAATCTCAGGAACTACTGGTTCGATTTGAAAAATTCTATTCTAAAAATAAGTTTCGTCTACCTCAGTGGCGAAGGTTTCATACAACTCGATTCCTACCGGATTCCCTTTGAAAAATAGCAAAGTCAGTATTCTCTTCACACACAGACACTTCCATAGACAAATAATATAATTACATAAAGATATGTACTCCGGCTTACTTCTTATAAAAATTGACCCTTCGCTACTGGTCTACCTACATAGGCTTGTCCTGACAACTTTTATCATCAAAACTTTGTCCTCACTTATTCCGATCACACTGTATATAAATAAGTATGAACTCATCTCGATATTCATCATTTTTTTCATCTCTTCAGTTGTTTTAACTAAGTCATACGTCATAATACTGAATAATATTTTTATTTTTTAATTATTAAAATCTCATAAATACCTATTTTTATTTTATGAATGTTTAGTACTCATTGGATACATGAAGTGGGCTGCCGTTGTAAGACGACTAGAAAGTCACGGTGTATAGTTATATCCAAACCATTTGATATGAACATTATTTTCTATTATTTTATAAGGCAAACAATAAAACGGAAAACCGCCACACAATCAAAATTTCCACAAAGCACATTCAGGAAGTATGTCCCCTAAAAAACCTCATTTTTACGACTCTGTACCAACAGTTTGTGGTCGGCAGAACTATTTTTATGGCGATGACAGTAGACGCAACGGTTTTATGAGCGAATGTTGCCGTTCCGAGGTTATTTTATATTATACGATACGGTCAGTGTGTCGTGTGTGTTCGAAGAATAGGCCGGTTTTGAAATTACATGTCTATTTTTAGCGACACCAAGAAAGGAGGTGGTTCTCAATTTGGCTATTTTTACCCGACTTCGGTGAAGCCAAAAGGAAGGATTATGATTTTAACAGTCTATGTTTGTTTGTATGTATGTTTGAATTTACGTATGTTCCTCCGTAGCGCCTAAACTTTTCATCCGATTTTGATGAATAAGGTGTCAATCGATTCGTTATTATGGTCCGGGTAACATAGTCTGTATTAACCGACTTCAACAATAGGAGGTGTCGATTTTACCTTGTAAACCCCGAATTTAATTAGACCGTGACTTTTCAGTAGTTGAATTTTTTCGTTGTTGTATACCACACGAGTTCTTGTTTATTATATTCACAAGAATTTTAACCGCGTGACTTGCGTCTCCATCATTTCATAACTAACAATATTCTATCACCAATGGACCGATGACCTAGTGAAGGTTGCAGGGATCCGCTGGATGTGAGTCGCACGGGACCGGTCAATGTGGCGGCACTTGGAGGAGGCCTATGTCCAGCAGTGGACGTCTTTCGGCTGAAATGATGATGATGATGATGAACATTCTATCACCATGACATAATATCATCACGCCTTGTCATTGTCGAAGGTTTAGGCAGAGGTCTACACATCTACAACTAGAGAAATGTGAGTATACTATAAATACTTAAGTGTATTTGACAGTATTTATTTAATGAAAGAGAATTATCAAGCGTATATACGCTTATAATTTTTTTTTTACCACACGCAAATAAAAAGCGTTAAGTTATGTGCAAAGTAAGAAAAAAAACTTGTCACTTGATTCGATTTTTTTTTTTAGTCACGCGACAATAGTGTTCTAACTTTGCACGTAACTTTCTGACTGGCTAAAAACTCGAGCAGATAATTCACATAACATAACATTACATCACGCCTGTAATCCCGGAAAGGTTAAGCAGAGCTGTACCCAATAGTACACCCACATTTCTCTCGATTTATTTAAGTCCCATGTTATTACATGGCCTATTACCATCAACCAGGCACAACACCGGACTCCGTGGCTGCTACTGAATAATTCTTGATGGAAAAACTTTGTTTTTCTTCTAACAAGTTAATCTAAAAGTATTTCTTCAAAGGACACTATTTATGTAAAAATAAGACATTCAATTTGAATATCAAGTAGATTTTAATCAGGTGACGAACGGATCTCAACTTTATGGCTCGGCAGATTGTGTAGCAACAGCTTCTTAAGGAAAAAAAACAAAAAGAAAACAGTCGTTGGGCGTTTTCGTAGAGATAGGTTCCATCGCTTTTAATAAAAATCTCAATTATAAACATTCAAACACGGTTTACAACTAAACTTATACTGTCACTGTCCCGATATTGTCAGTCAACCCGCGATCATGGCGCTTGCAACAGCGCCGAAATATCGGGAGCTCAAAATAATGAACAATCACGGAAGATATCCCGTAAGTGACAGTATAAGTTTATAAACATTCAGTTGTGTGTGAACTAATCAAATGGAAAAGGTTGAAACCGTAGTGTTGACATGACATAACATCACGCCTGTAATCCCCGTAGGGTTAGGCAGAGGTATACCTTACTTAGTACAAACACATTTCGCCAGTCACAAATCCAGACTCTGCGACTGTTATTGAGAAATTTCTGATGGAAAAATCCAATAAATACACGACACTCCCCCTCTATCTGAGAGTCGAACCCAGGACCTCTTGGCAACACTACACCACTAGACCAACAAGGCAGTCACTAGACCAAAGAGGCAGTCATTAGACCAAAGCGGCAGTAATTAGTCCAAATTGACAGTCATTAAACCAAATCGGCAGTGATTAGACCAAATTGACAGTCATTAAACCAAAGCGGCAGTGATTAGACCAAAGAGGCAGTCATTAAACCAAAGCGGCAGTGATTAGACCAAAGAGGAAGTCATTAGACCAAAGCGGCAGCAATTAGACCAAATTGACAGTCATTAAACCAAATCGGCAGTGATTAGACCAAATTGACAGTCATTAAACCAAAGCGGCAGTGATTAGACCAAAGAGGCAGTCATTAGACCAAAGCGGCAGCAATTAGACCAAATTGACAGTCATTAAACCAAATCGGCAGTGATTAGACCAAAGTGGCAGTCATTAGACCAAAGCGGCAGTGATTAGACCAAAGCGACAGTCATTAGAATAATGAGACACAAGGCCAACGAGGCAGTCATTTGACCAAAAAGGCAATCATTAGACCAAGGAAACCGTCATGAGATCAAAGAGGCAGTCACGTGACCAATGAGGCAGTGATTATACCAACAAGACAGTCATTAGGCAGAGTCGAGAGAGGCAGTGTTGACTAATTAAATGGAAAAGGTTTCCGTATTCAACAATGAGGTTACAACATTGTTGACTACGGAAGATAACCCGTAGGTTTGTCAAAAAGATTCTAGATAATACACTTCACAAAAAAAACAAAAACAATAAAAAGTTCATCTCTCGGTCCCACATACTACGGCTAATAATAAGTTACAACAGACAAAAGCGCAGCCAGAGCTTTACAGCGCTGTCGATTAAAAATGTCGCTTTTTACTCGAAGAGCCTTAATTGAGGCCAGTTGGCCTCGAGCCAGGCCATTGAAGTTACGAGCCGAATGCTGTCGAATTTATTGTATTAGCCCCAGGCAGACAATATTTTTGAGTTGATACATTTAGAGGTAGTTGAAAATTGATAGATATTGATTTATTTACTGTGTAGACTGGGGAACTACGAAGAACTGAGGAGCTCGTGGCTAAATAATAACAGCCGCTCGGGTCGATCTTTAGGTTAAGCCGTGCTTGCCTAGGTTGGTCTGTGGATGGGTGACCACCCATTAATTACCGAGTTTACTCCGTGCCTCGGAAAGCACGTTAAGCCGTTGGTCCCGGCTGTCATTTTGTAGATCTTTGACAGTCGTTATACGTAGTCAGTGGCCCAAAAAGTCTGACAACCAGTCTTACCAAGGGTTATCGTATTACCTAGTACTAACTGGGTTGTGGAGGTCAGATAGGCAGTCGCCTAGTCGCTCCAAAAAATACTGGTATTCAGCTACATCCGGTTAGACTGGAAGCCGACCCTAACATAGTTGGGAAAAGGCTAGGCAGATGATGTAGACTGGGGAACTAATTGATTATCAAATTGTAATACAAGTGGTTGTGTTATAGACATTTCAAGCAACTGCCATTTGAGTTTTTTAGTCAAATTGTTACACAATTAATTCGCATGTCTTCATAGCGCGTCATATCTTTGTGAATACAGCAAAATATCTTTTTGTAAGCACTTATCTAGGCGATATAGTCCCGATACTTTGATGCAGTTCACATGATTGCCACGTTGTATGGCACCGCTACGCCTCTGGCCAAGGTAAAAGCCAGCCCTTGGGTCACGGGAAGTGTAAGATTTTTGAAATTTCTTTGAAAAGACTGTGAACACTCGGACCCCACGGACTTTGAGTTTCAAATCTTACATTAAAAACATAAAAAAAACTTGTGAAAAAGTTGGAACTTTAACCCCCAATATCTCCGTAACTAGAAGGTTCCCAGGTATGGTCTAGAACAAAAAAATGATCGCAAAGACGGGGAGAACAAGTGCCTTTCGGATGTGTTAAGGGTCTATTTACACCCTTTAACTCCGATACTTTGATGCAGTTTACATGATTGAAATTTAAATGCAAAATACAACCTTAAAAACCACTTTCATTGAGCCGAAAAAAGCGCACAGCCCAGTAATACTGACGAAACTTTTCCATCATCGAGGCGGCCAGTTAATGTCAATAGTCGTTCAATAAATATGTTGATGGCCAGTCGTTAGGTTTCAGCCAATTTGTACGACGCCTCTCGTCTGACGTGTTTTATTCGTAAATATCAAGCGTATTGTGTTTCATGGTGTAGCAGAGATGATATTATATTCTATTTGTTTTGATAATTGATTTTTTTTACTCATCATCATCATCATTGCAGCCGAAAGACGTCCACTGCTGGACATAGGCCTCCCCCACGTGTCGCCACATTGCGATTGGTCCCGTGCGACTCGCATCCAGCGGATCCCTGCAACCTTCATCAGGTCATCGGTCCACCTAGTGGGAGGCCTTCCAACGCAACGTCTTCCGGTTCGCGGTCGCCACTCCAGAACTTTTCGGCCCTATCGGCCATCCGTTCTGCAAGCAACGTGCCCTGCCCACTGCCACTTAAGTTTGTTGTTTTTTTTACTATTGCCTTCTTTTTACTGCCTCGGTGGTCTAGTGATCGCAAGCGCGGCAGCTGAGCATGAGATGCTAAGTTCGATTCCCGGGTCGGGTAATGTGTTATTGGGTTTTTCAATAGGAATTTCTCTGTAACAGCCACGGAGTCTGGATTTGTGAACGGTTTATGGCAATAGGGCTACGGCAAACGTAACTGGCGAAATGTGGGCGTACTATTAGGTACACCTCTGCCCTACTCTTCGAGGATTACAGGCGTGATGTTATGTAATTTATTTTTTTGAACTATGTATAATCATCTGCCTATCCAGGGTCGGCTTCCAGTCTAACTGGATGCAGATAAATACCAGTATTTTACATGAAGAAAGAAAGAATTAAAAAATATGTATATATATTTGTCGCAGGGACATGACGTGCATCATACAAAATGACAAAAAAAAAAACAATAAACTAGAGCGAGCGAACTGGAGCGACTGCCTATACTGCGATTGTCTACAACCCAGGGCTTGGAAACGTTATTTAAAATAACGTTTTTTAAACGTTTTGAACAGTTCTTTGTAAATCATTTTGTTCGGAATGAAAACGAAATGAGAATGTTTATTCCGCAGGGTAAAAACCGGTTTATTCCGCAAGATGTAGCCGCGCACGGCGACCCGCGCCAAGCATGAACTTTTTTAGTTGAATCAGGTACCTTATGTGTGAAATGGAATGGAAAAAAAACGGTTTAAAACGTTTTATTAACCAAGAACGATTAAAATCTTGTTGTTCGTCAAAAAACGTTTTTTATAACGTTCCGTTCGAACGTAACCGAAACAAATCGTTAACCCAAACAAATCGTTTCTTAGGTATTTAAGACGATACCGTTTCGAAAAATAAACCGGTATCCGAGCCCTGCAACCGAATTAGTACTAGGCTATACGACACCCCTTGGTAAGACTTTCGAGCCACTGAGTACCTGTAACGACTGTCAAAGATCTACAAATGACAGCCGTGACCGACGGCTTAGGGCCTGTTTCGCCACCAACGATTAAGTTCCTCTTAACTTACTTGGCAGATTATCTCCTAGAAATTCTGTTCCATTTTTGAATTTATTCAGTAAGTAGTAGCTTTTCGGTCATCGTGAAATAGGCCCTTTATGTGCTTACTGAGACACGGAGGAAAATCGGTATGTAATGGATGGTGAGCCATCCTTGGACCGACCTTGGCTTTAAGTCCACGGTTCCTAACCTGGGGGTAATTACCCCTTCGGGGGTAAAACTGGTATTCTGCGGGGTTAATAAGCTGGTAATATATAAAGATAAATAAATAATGGTAATGTATAAACAGAGTTTATGAACTTCATGAAGAAATAGGATTGTTTTTGGAAAACCAGAGAACACAAAAAGAATCAGAGTTTTACTCAAAATTCAAAGACAAAACATTTATCCAGATGCTCTACGTAGACAGTCAATTTGTATTTATGTGTGTTGTTTTGTTTTGTGCTCATTGGTAACATGAGGGAGAGCGGGAGGGGTAAATCAGATTCTCTAGCTAAGTCTTGGGGTGACAAGATCGAAACGGTCAGGAACCACTGCTTTAAGTGTTGATTAACCTTCAAGATGAACTTGTGCGGCTGTTACCTCATACAACCGTGAATTGCAATAAAATAAAACATGAAAGATCACACCAATTAAAACTAGTACTTTCGTCGGAAAAGTAATTAAAATAAATTGGAAAAGGAAAAATCTCCCTGCAGATTCGTTTGAAGGGAACCAGCAAGCAAAAAGCTAATTTCAGAGAAACCGCTTTGGTGATTTTTTTGCAAGACATTCAGAAAATCCGTTCGGAAGTTTTAAAAACTCGGAATACTTTTTTTTTTTTTTTTAAAAGAGACGTTTCCCCACACTAGGAATTTCTCCTGTATCGTGGGAGCGTTTACAAACATTTAAGCTCACATACACAGCCAGACCCGGAACAACTACCTGTAGGCCATACAAATATTTGTTCCGTACGGGAATCGAACCCGCGACACGAAGCGCAGCAGTCAATCGCTCAGCCACTGCGCCAACCGTGCCGTCAAATACTGAATCCTTTTCACACATAGCTTTAGAATGATGCCCATAGTTTTTGGAAATACTAAAAAAAACACAAATACAAGCAAGTGGCATAAGCTGCCGATAGCTTGCGTTTCAGAGCGATGTTTCAGTACGAAGTGGTCGTTCGTACTATACCTCGATACAAAACAAAATTGTTTCTTTACATTTTAAAACATGAACAATAAAGGCGCCAACTTACCGCGGTACACGCTGTGTACGGCCACGCGGCGCATTTTAGCTGCGTGGATTCATTTGTTTGTCAACGTGGGTCTGCGTTTCCACAGCAGTACACGCTACACACCCACAACTAAATACAACTGTAGCGTGCGTGGCCCACCGTGGCATAGTCGTGGGTTAATATTCGTGTATAGCGTGTACCGCGTACATGGCATGTCGTTGATAGCGTTGAGCTATGTGAGTGCCTTACCGATTCGTATTCTAAAAAATCTCAAACATTTATGCAAAGGTGGGTCAGCTAATTGCATTAACTCACGGTACATACTAACAATTTTTAAGTTAAAATTAATAGTTCGTTAGTTTATTATGTTTTAGAGGATGTTTGGAATTACTCCTACTTCGCATTCCCATATCGTAATGATATCATCATTGTACCCTTATTTATTTATTTAAACTTCATGTAAAGAGTGGTACATAAGCGGACTTAATGCCACAAGGCATTCTCTACCAGTCAACCTTTGGGTCAAAAAGGACAGCATTGTGATAGAGTACAAAAAAATAAATAAGAAAAATACCATTTTGTTAACATAAATTGGTACATACTAATACAAATATATACAGTAAAATGAAATAAACTAATGTATATTATAATACACACAAACATTTAATTTTTTTTTTTTTTTTATTACGAAATGGGCCCGCTCTTAAATAGTCCAAAATACGAGAAACCTTATAATAATTACTATGACTACTAATATCTAGCTTGTGAGCAATTTAGTCTGATCTTAAATAGTACTTCCGAACTTTTTTTTTGAAAGCCATTTTGCTTTCAGCTTTTTTAAATTGGGATCGGCGCAGCATGTCTTCTTCTTCCATACTTCTCTATTATTACATCTCAGCAGTCACCTCCTTTCTAGCCACATCATCCTTCACACAGTCCATCCAGCGTTTCTTTGGTCTTCCTCTACTCTTATAGCCATCTACGCTCAACATTTTCTTCACTACATTTCCCTATAACAATTTTTCTTCCCATGTCGTAATGATAATGCCAACATAATACAGGGTCACGTGAGCGAAGCCGCCGCACAGTTAGTACTACTACGATCAAGTTACAAAAATCCAAGCATCAATTTCCTTTATTCCTTGTAACGCATTATGTTTGTAAAAGGGCATAAAATTCTCCGTTTATATTGGCGCCATTGACGTTTCAAATACAGGAATACCACACCACAACATAAATATAGACAGAAGGTCAGTTCCACACTTCCGTAAAACGAGTGAAAACAGGCACACGCACACATAGACGCATACTAGCCCCAACACAAGTATTATCAATTACTTACTGGGGATGTCTAATTTATAATCTATGTAACTGCTTTTGGGACAAATAAACATTTTTACTTTTTTTTTTTACTTACGGCGATCTCAAACACATCATCATCGTTCTGCCCATTATTTTCAATAATATCCCACTACTGGGCAAAAGCCTCCCCTAATATCTCTCCAAGTACTTTTTTCGTGCGCCACCTCGAACCAGGCGTTTCAGTACGCCTCCAGTTTCTATCCATATGCTAATTCAATTGGGTTTCGGCGCAGCATGTATTCTTCTTCCATACTTCTCTATTAAACGTCATCTCATGAGCTCCTTCCGTCGTTCTTTTCGTCCCTTTCTATCCATATCATCTTTGTCACAGTCAATCCGTAGTTTCTTTGGTTTTCATCTACTCTCATAGCCATCCAAATTCATATGCAAAACTCTTCTCAAGACATTTACCCCAATCCTCAGCGTCTCATGCCATGGGCAATTTATTTAAAGCAGATATTTACTTTTATGAACAAATTAACATTTATTTGTGTTCTAAATTCAAAAATTATGAATTTTCTTATTTCCATATTAGGCTGTTTAGTTTCGTTGATTCCGCCCCGAATGCAGTAAAAAAGTTTCCCCACTTATATCAAAATGTACTAATAAAAGGTTAAACTAAACCATAACAGTATAATTTATAACTTGTAGTAGCTCTGATGCGCAAGAGTGTCTGCTGCATGGCACCGGTGATATATAACAACATACTAAGTTGTTGGAAGGACTATAATTTGACATTATTCAAAAAAAGGCTTAGCAATTTTCTAGTAGACAAAGTTTATTATAGGGTTGAAGATTTTTTATTGGAGAAAGAAGTTGTTTGACTATTTTATACATATATTGCATTTAAATAAATATTAGAAATTGTGACATTAATTTTAATATTGACTGATTATTTTTATTAATGAATTATGAATTAGAATATTATTATGTATCTATTAGTCATCATCATCTGCCTAGCCTTTTCCCAAATATATTGGGGTCGGCTTCCAGTCTAACCGGATGCAGCTGAATACCAGTATTTTACATGGAGCGACTGCCTATCTGACCTCCACAACCCAATTAGTACTAGGTAATACGATACCCCTTGGTAAGACTGGTTGTCAGACTTTTTGGGCCACTGACTACCTGTAACGACTGTCAAAGATCTTCAAATGACATTATGTATCTATTAGTAAATGTATATTTTAATTGTACCTAAACCCTATACTTTTGCATGCCTTGTAATTGGCAAAATATGGCTGTTTCTGTATTTAAATGATGTAACACCTTGACTTGTACCCGTATTTGCAAAATAAAATATCTTTCGGTCATTGTTGTGTAAAAGAGCGCCTCTCGCCATCAAACGTAAAAGTTTGGCGTGTTTAGAATTAAGTAACACCTCTGTACTATAACATCATTAAAAAAAAAAATTGAATGACTACCAATTACCACATTAACATTCTCATCTCAGCTTCTTTCAATTAAGTTTCATTCTACCCTTTTGTAGCCCAACATAAGCCTTCTGTATTATGTTATATTGTGACCGAACTTTTCACGCATCGATGGAAGCCACAGAATAAATACGTTGCCGTGTGATATTGCTCTTTTATTGTCACATGTTATACTTGGTTAGGGGCGCGACAGATTGAGGCGGCGCGTTGTCGCGGTCAAGTGGAGCGGTAAACATACATCATAACATCTCGCCTGTAATCCTCGAACAGTTAAGCAGAGCTGCACCTTCACACACACACACAAGTTCGCACAGGTTGTGTTCTTCGGACACGAAGGGGATGGCGGGGTCTTAGTGTTATCTTACTTTAAACCCTGCAATCAGAAATATGAACCACGTCTACTGCGCCTTATTATAAAATTTTGATATTTTTAACCATTTGGGAAGTCAGCCGTCAGCTATGTTAATGTTTTAGTTTTAGAAATTTACGTACCCTCATGATCACTTTGTGACTGGTTTAGTAGATTTATTATAAAATGATATGTAGGTTAAACGTGATTTTGCCAAAAGAATCAAAATATTAAATGAAAAACGTTTTAATGATTAAATATCATGTGAAACATTTGTAAAGAGAAGCATTTGACAAACCAATGTTTGTAAAGTGAGTGTTAATCAAATAAAACATTTGCGGAATAAGTCGTTTGTTCAAAGCGCAACCATGATTGAAAAAAAAATAATGAATCCATCATACCCCTCTCTATTTTTCATCATGGTTGAGCTTTGAGGAATAAACATATAAAATGTTTTTAATTTGAATTTGTGAGCGCAACTTATGGTTGCGCTTCGAGGAATAATTCAATTGCGGTTGAAATAGTTGCGCTTTGAGGAAGACCCCTAAAATAGATCCTGTTTAGGAAGTAGGCGAAAACTACAAGTAACATTAAATGAAAACATTTGGCGAACAACATACTTTCGTTAAGCCAAGAGAGTTATGCGACTTTTAATGTGACTTTAGTTATTATTAGGGATCCGTACCCAAAGGGTGCAAACCCTATACCCAAGGCTTTGCCGACTATCCGTCCGTCTGTCACAGGGCTACATCTTTTGAACCGCAATCGGTAGACACTTGAAATGTTTACAGAGTGTGTATTACCACGATAACAACAAATAATAAAGCTAAAATAAAAAAACATGGTTTAGAGTGACGTCATTTTATTTCTCATATTCTTCTCAGCAAACATTTCATAGGAATGCATAAAAAATAACTAGTCCGCCATGTTTGGAACTCCGCCATATTGAATTTAAAATGACGTCACTTCATTGTCATCTAAACTAAACGTGTGTTCAAAATTTCAGTTCAATCGGAAAACGGGAAGTGGGTCAAATTTAACTTTTAAGATTTCGTTCTATTCTTATTTACATGTGAAGCTAATAAATATAATAAAAGTGTGTTCATAATTCAAGTGTAAAAAAAGGTTTGTTAAAAATTATTGTAGGGTGGTACGGAACTCTTTGTGTGCGGGTTCGACTCACACCTCACCGGTTTCCATCTGTGGTATGAAGAATCACTTTCGTATGGAATGGGAATTTTCCCAATATCTTGTTTTTCCCATTTGATACGCCAGTCACGTCGCATTGCATCCACAGCACGTACAGAGCTTCTGATTTTTATTACAACGCTTATTAAATGGACTTCAGATGTGCTGGTCAAAGAAAAATATTATTTATGTGAGAGAAGGCGAGTTCTTTATTTACTTATGAATATGATATTTATAATATTGTTTGTGTTGTGTAAAGGAATGAATGGAAGGCATTTGCATGTGGCTGAGATGAGAAGGCTAAGGGGGATGTGTGGTGTTACGCGAATGGATAAAATAATAACTGAGTATACAGGGTGTAAACAGACCCTTCACATAGCCGTCAACCAAGCATTCTGTACATCAAACTAAGTAACTACGCAAAAATTATTGCTGGGAAAAGACTCGTTTTTTGGAGTGCAAAATCACGTTTTACGGTAGGACTCGATGGAAAGCACTCAAAACATTGAGCTGATGGGTGTATTGAATAGTACGGGGGGGTCGTGGAATTGAGTAAAGTAAAAATCTTCCATTAAAAACACGTATTTAAAAAAAACTTGTGAAAAAGTTGGAACTTTGACCCCCAATATCTCCGTAATTAGAATGTTCCCAGGTATGGTCTAGAACAAAAAAATGATCGCAAAGACGGGAAGAACAATTGCCTTTCAGCTATGTTAAGGGTCTATTTACACCCTTTATAAGAGGAAGTCTAAAAGTAGCGCTGGTGACTGAAAAGTTGTGTGGTAATCGGTTGGCATGGTATGGGCATGTGATGCGGAGGAATGAGGAAAATGTCGTGAGGAAAGTTTTGAGTGTGAATGTGGATGGGTATAAAAGTAGAGGAAGACCAAAGAAACGATGGATGAACTGTGTGAAGGATGATATGGCAAGAAAGGAGGTGTTTGATGAGATGACGAGTAATAGAGAAGTATGGAAGAAGAAGATATGCTGCGCCGACACCCAAATCATTTGCAATAAGGGCAAGCCAATCAAGGGGAATGATGAAGTTTGTGTAAAAGTACTTGAAAACCTCAAAATGTGGTACTCTATTCGTAAAAAAGTAACTTAAATAAGTGAAAGGCATGTATATAATACAGTGATGAATATGAATGTTGATGGATGAAGAGAGTACACCAAGGAAAAGATGAATAGTTTGTTTGACGAACGTTAGGAAAGAAAAATGAGACAAAAGATACCGTGACGGCTGACAGGGGAGAATGAAACAAAAAATATGTTGCGCCGACCACAAGTAACATGGGGCAAGGGTAGGAAGATGATGAACTTCAGAAAATAAAACTGCAGTTGTTCTCATTCTTCGATTGTTTCTTTTTCTAATTATTTTCGTTAGAGATTTTCAAAGACCCTTGAAGACTACAGTTCTTTAGGATTCGTCAAGCTGTACTACCTAGGCATTGTATTAAGGGGGGCGGGGCAATTCGGACACACTTATCCATTGAAAGTTAAGTTCAATGGTTCAGTAGTTGTTTTTTATTTATTATGAGCCTGATGTGTCCCACTGCAGGGCAAAGGCCTCCCTTCCCTCTTTCCATTTATCTCTGTCTTTGGCTATTTGGGAACAATCCTTTTGACAAGAGTCCAGCTCGTCACGCCTTGTCCTTGTTTATTATTATTAATTTAATACTAACATTGCGCTTAGTTATACTACTACCAACATTACATGGATTTTTATCTGAAATAAAATATTTGAATTTAGATTGTTTTTCCGCAACTGTAGATTCTGGTTTATGGAAGCTGGGGATTTTGTCTTCTCTGCCTCGTTCGTCTAGTGGTCGCAAACGCGACTGCTGATCTTGACGTCCCGGGTTCGATTCCCAGGTCAGGCAAAGTGTTATTGAGATTTTCTATCGGAAAGCACTTAGTAGCAGCGTCGAGCCTTGGTTTGTGCTAAGTTGATGGCAATAGGCTCACCCCCTGTTACATAGGGCTTAAGGATAACTGGCGAAATGTGCGTGTACTATCGCGTACACCTGTGCCTTACCCATCGGGGTTTACAAGCGTGATGATATGATGTTAAGATAGCGTGTGTAACCAGGTCAATGAACAGATAACGAAATCACCAGCTGAAACATGCGGGCCGATGTTATGAAAATTATATCAATAACTGTCTGTGGGTTGTCACGATATGTGATGCGCAGAAATAAGAAAAATGTCGTGAGGAATGTTTTGAGTATGAATATGGATGGCTATGAGAGTAGCCAAAGAAACGATGGATGAACTTTAAACTATCATGGTCACTAACATTACTAATAATACTAACGGGATATTTACCATGTTTACCCGTTGTTTATCCGTGATCATGGTGCTTGCAACAGCGCCGAAATATCGGGAACTTATTACAAACAGTAAACATGGTAAATATCCCGTTAGTATTAATAGTGATGGATGAACTGTTTGAAAGATAATACGGGTAGAAAGCAGGTGACTGCTGAGATGACGGCAATCGATAATTATTGAAGAAGAAGAAATGCCGCGCCATCACCAAATAAATTGGGATAAGGATATTGAACCAAAAATTCGAAGACATTTGTGACATCTACCAACCAGCACTGGGCCTGCGTGGTGGATTATAGCCTATTTCCTCTCATAGAGAGGAGGCCGTGGTGGGGACATTATAGGCTGATTATGCTTATGCTTAAGAGTTACCTATTGAATAACCGTCACGTTGATCTAGTGATCCTAAAACTCGAAGCCTAAGATCGAATATTTGTTATCTGTGTGACGGTCTTTGCACAGAAGAATTCAAAATTCACTTGCAAGAAGTGTACGTGGACCACGCGTGATCCCAAGCTCACGCGGGGTCCGTGGTCTTCTTATTCTTTACCTCTAGCCATGTTGAAAATTCTACCCTAAACTCCACAATGTAAAGCTCACGTTTCATTGCTTTACTTTAGTCGTGTGGACGCGTGGTCCCAAGCATTCTACACTTCTAGCCAGCCACATGTTGAAAATTCTACCCTAATTTCCACAATGTAAAGATCACATTTCATTGATTTTTAAGTGCGGAATGGAGTCTTGAGAGAGAAATCATAAGGAATATTCCTCCGTAGCCAATTATGGCTTTTCTCATCTATAATTGCCACGTTACTCGGCATAACAAAACGATTAATTAAATTAACTAAAACAAACGTAACGATGGCAATACTAATGAAATTGTACGAATCAGAATGATTAAATTAGGACTGTTACCCAGTAATATTGAGAACTTCAAATAATATTATCAAATCAAATATGACTGTATATTCGACACCATTTCGGATTTAGCGTCCTAGTGCTTTTATTTAAATTTTAACAATATCAATTTTAGTTTTTTGGTAGAGGCAAAGATCTTACCTTCAACTGGTTTGTTACTTTGGATTCGTTTATTTTATAATTTGAAGGATATTATGAAACAACATTCGTAGGCAGTGTTATTTTGTGTACACCTATATAAGAATATTATTGAGGATTTTCAAAATAAACCACAAATTGTTTCTCTGAAAATACAAAGAAACGACATTTTAAGTTCACTAATATCGCCTCCTCAATTATATCCTTTTATTTTGTCTCTCCACACGTTTTCTTAAAACAATAAATCACACCGAACATTTTGACCATCATCCGCCATTCAATTCCACAGACAACTTATAAAGGCGCGAGGCGCGGCAAATTCGAATTAATGAAATGTCATTTCATTACATCTCCCCCCCCGAAGAGGGAAAATTCTAAATAATATATCTATACGCTATACCTATTAGTTATCTTCATATTCGTTTTCTTCTACTTCATCTTCTTCTGCATCTATTATGACCGGTTGCAATTTTGTTATGTGGAATAAAGTTGATTCTGTTTTTCTGGTTCCGGTGTCGATCCTATAAATGGAGTTCGATACTTTCTCTACTTTTTCTTTTTCTTTCTTTCTCTTTTTTTTTCTTTTTTTTTTCTTCTTTTTTTTTTTTTTTGCTTTTTTTTTTTTCATGTTTTTTTTTTTTTTTTTTTTTTTATAATAGATTCTATTTTTGTATATTAGATCTTGTTTCTTTTCTTTTATTGTATCATTTTTTTCTTGATCTTCAACTATATCTTTTATTTGTATCAAATTGACTATTTTCAATAGTTCCTCTTTGTTGTCTTCTGGTTCTAACACAGGGTTTCGGCTCAAACAGTCTGCTTCTACATTTTCTTTACCAGGTATATATTTTACTTTAAAGTCATATTGAGACAGGTAATATGTGAGTTCACCCAATTCTTCGTCCGTCCTGCATTTAATGTTCATGTTCTCTAGAGGTTTGTGGTCTGAGTAAATAGTGAATTGTTTTCCAATGAGCCAGTGCTGCCAGTATTTAACGGCTTCTTTCATAGCAAGACATTCCAAGTATATAGCCTTTTTCCGTTTTTGAGATTCATTCAGTTTTTTTGAGAAATATGCCACTGGTTTGTCTTTACCGTCCAATTGTGTTTGTTTTAATATTGCTCCGATGCCCTCTAAGGATGCATCTGTATAAATTTTTATTGGTAGGTCTTTGTCATATATTTCCAACACCGGTTGAGAACATAAAAATCTTTTTATTTGATTAAATGATTCTTCACACTTCTCTGACCACACAAACTTTTCGTTTTTTCTTAATAAATTATGTAATGGGTCCAAGACAATTGCGCTTCTTGGTATGTACTCGTGGTAGAAGTTGGTTTTTCCCAAAAATTGTCTGATATTCTTTTGCGTCTTCGGAACTGGAAAATGTCTTATTGAAATCAAGTTGTCTTTTAGTGGTCTTACCGAATTGTTCTGAATTACATGGTCAAGATACTTTACTGAGTCTGCAGCAAAGGTGCATTTCTGAAATTTCAATCTAAAGCCTTCTTTTTGTATTGCCTCTAATACATTTTTTATGTGTCTTATGTGTTCTTCAAAGGTGGATGAATATATCAAAATATCATCAATATAGTTTACGGAGTATCCTGTGAGATTGTGCTTTCTTAGAATATTGCTTAAAATTCTCTGAAATATTGCTGGAGATGTTTTCAAACCAAAAGGAAGGCATGTCCACTGAAAGTGGCCATCTTGTGTGACAAATCCTGTTTTATTTCTATCTTCCACCCGTAGTGGTATAGCCCAAAATGCAGAATTTATATCTAGTGTGGTAAAATACTTACAGTTTCTAGTTTTAATAATCAAATCATCTATTAATGGAAATGGTTGTGCTTGTGGTATAACAATTTTGTTTAGTTCTCTGAAATCTACACATAAGCGGGATTTTCTATTTTCACCTTTTTTAAATGCCAATGTCACTGGTGCAGAAAAAGGACTGTAAGACTCTTCTATTAAATTATTTTTTAGTAACATAGATATTTGCTTTTCAATTTCTAATTTATCTTCTATCGTACATCTGTACGGTCTTTTACTGCAGTATCTATTTACTAGTAAATCTATGTGGGCTTCATACTCTTTAACTGATCCTATGTCATACTTGTCCTTAGCAAACATTGTTTTATATTCCTTTATGATTTCTTCTATTTCAATTTTCTTTTCATTATCTAAATGGTCTGTCTTACTTATAAATTCCTCTGTTTCTATGTGTTCATTGAAATTTATTGCATATGGTTTTATATTCTTATCTTCATTTTTGTTATCTTTAGACATCCTGTTTATTTTATTTATTGTTTTCTTTTGTTCTATCTGCAAGTCCTCATTTTGGGTTAATTTGAATTTCTTTATCATATCTAATCCGATTATAAAATCATCAAAATTTTCATTTTCTACTATATATACATCCACCTCTTCTTCTATATCAAAGATTTTTATTTTTATTGTTGTCAAGCCATCTGTCTTTTTCACACCATTAACCGTTTTCATATATGCTTTATTCACATTGTCTTTTTTTTCTTTTACTTTTATCAGTCTTGAATTTATTAAAGAGATCTGTGAGCCTGAGTCATAAATGCCACTCACTTCTAATTTATTTTCTATTAATAGCTTGATTTTGATTAATGGTGTACTTACTCGTTTTTTTTATCAGTGTTCATCTCTACTTCAATAATGGAGTTATTATTTACGTTTTTGGCCTTAAACACCTTTTCTGATTCATTTTTATTTTTCTTGAACCAACATGACTCCTCCGGATGGTATCTAATTCCTTTGTCCAACGATTCACAGGTCGTACATGGCTTCTTCTCATTATTTTTTTTCATATAAGAAAATGTACCATTTTTTATTATAGTTGAGTTTTTCTTGTGCATCATACCTTCATATTTTCTTATCTCGTTGAACAAATCAGTAGTATTCTTGAGTTCGTCTCTGTTTAGCTTATTCAAGATAAATCCAGGTAAACCTGTTGCGATGAGATCTATCATTGTTTTGGGATCTATCGATTTGTTTGTATCTAGTATAAGCCGTTCTTTTTTTATAGCATAATCGATTAACAATCCGTCTTTATATTTGAATGAGAAAGCAGTTGTGACTATGTCCCATCCTCGGTTTTTAAAAGTTTCCAGGAATTTGTCTTTCCATTCATTCCATTCAGAATTTACTGTTAGTTTTATCATCATTGAACTATACCAATCCAAGCAAGATTTTTCTAAAAATAACCTCAGTATGTCTATTTTTGTTTCATCTTTTGTTATATTAAAGCGCTCACACTCTTTTTCAAAATTCTCTATCCATTGCATTGCATTAGGATTCTTGGTTGTGAATTTTTCAATAATAAATTTCTCTGAAATATGTTTTAGGTTATGTTGATTTTCTTTCTTTGTTGTAGATTCTATTAATTTCTCCAGGATATTTTTCAAACTGTCGTCTTTGTCTCCTGGTTGTTCCGTGTTTATTTCTTCTAAATATTGATCTAAAAATTGCATATTCCCTTCCTCATCCATATATGTTTTCTTTAGATCTTTATCCAGTTTTATCCATATTTTTCTACTTTGGTGCCTTTTCTTTAAGCTATTTTTTATTTTTGAGAAAGTGTCCAATTCAACAATATATGTATGATGACTCACCGGCTTCAATTCATCAGGTAAAACATAACATTTTCCTTCTTCTGTAGATATTGAGGTTATGGCTAATACATTAGATTTGCCATCCTTTGCGGCTATTGTCGTAAACTCAAATAGCAGCCGATTCATCTTCTTTTAGTTAACGAAAATGTCGTTTTATAAGAATATTATTGAGGATTTTCAAAATAAACCACAAATTGTTTCTCTGAAAATACAAAGAAACGACATTTAAAGTTCACTAATATCGCCTCCTCAATTATATCCTTTTATTTTGTCTCTCCACACGTTTTCTTAAAACAATAAATCACACCGAACATTTTGACCATCATCCGCCATTCAATTCCACAGACAACTTATAAAGGCGCGAGGCGCGGCAAATTCGAATTAATGAAATGTCATTTCATTACACCTATTTAAAAAAAATTACCGATGATAAATTTTCATGTGGGGGGACTCAGAATGATGTCGAATGTCGTCCTCGCCTCGAGCTGTAAACATCAGGGCTCTGTAGAAGCACGCTGTGGTGAGGGTAGACTTGTAAGTAGGTCGCGTGACGTCACCACCAGCGCACTTGCGATTCATTTTATGTATTAATGACCGGATCCGACACATATTAATACACATTTTTTCGTAATTTAAGGCTAGTACTTATTATATTTTAGGAAACATGTTAAACGCCTCATAAGGACTCCAGAATCCATCACTCTGGCTAATAACACCGTACTGCGAACAGCAATTTGTCAGCCAAAAGGGCATGATTATTATGAAAAGTGCCTCCCATATTAATAGTCGTTATAACTTGAAGACGACAAAAATAATGAAAACTGTCTGAAATAATATCACGCGTTGTAATCCCTGAAAGATTAAGCAGAGGTGTACCTAGTAGTACACCCACATTTCGCAATATTAAGTCCCATGTAATAGGGGGCGAGCCTATTGCCATCAATCGGGCACAAAATGCCGACTCTGTGGCTGCTACTGAGAAATTCCTGATGGAAAAACGCAATAACACTTATCCTGAACTGAAAATCGAACCCAGGATTCAAGCCCGGCAGTTAGCACGTGCGACCACTTGACCGACAAGGCACTGTCTAAAACTATGTATTTTATGACAACAAAACAAAATATACCCCGAAAAAAAAAGGAAACAAAAAAAAAAATGCCCAAATATGCCCTAAGTTATTATCGCTATTTTAAACTTATACCTATCTATTTTTAATAAAGGGTGTAAACAGATCCTTCACATAGCCGTCAACCAAGCAGTCATCAAACTAAGTAAGTTTACGAAAAAAATGTTGCTGGGAATCGACTTTTTTTTTGGGTAAAAAATCACGTTTTACGATAGGACTCAATGGAAAGCACTCAAAGCATTGTGCTGGTGGATGGATTGAATAGTACAGGGGTCGTGAAGGTGTGTAAAGTAAAAATCTTACATTAAAAACATGTATTTAAAAAAAAACGTATGAAAAAGCTGGAACTTTGACCCCCAATATCTCCGTAATTAGAAGGTTCCCAGGTATGATTTAGAACAAAAAAATGATCGCAAAGATGGGGAGAACAAGTGCCTTTCGGCTATTTTAAGGGTCTATTTACACCCTTTATTATTCATACCAGCTAATGTTATTTTACAAACAATTTGGAAGCCATTTTGTGATATCCACACTAATAATATTTTAAAGGTAAAAACTCTGTTTGTCTGTCAGTTTTACTTTTTCGATATTTGGCCTGAGTTATGAATATTATTATAGACAAATTGTTGCTGTTTGATCTTCGTTTAAATTATTATAAAAATAATTATACCTTACATTATTATTATTTGAATCAGACGTTGTTAACAATTTCAAAGGTTTTAATTGTTTTTCACGGATCCCTATTTCCTTTTATAAAATAACATCAGCTATCTGCCAGTAAAAGTCCCGTCAAAATCGGTCCGGCCGTTTCGAAGTTAAACGGAACAAACAACAAACAAAAATTTAAAAAAAAAGTTTTTTTTTGTTTTAAGTGTTAACCATATACTTTCATGTACAATCAGTAAAAAGCTGTTATTTTAAAATTACATAGAGACATTTCAATTTTATTTATTTGCATATATACTTTTATCCCCGATTAGAGGAGCTCGTGGCTAAATAATTACAGCCGCTCGGGTCGATCTTTAGGTTAAGTGTGCTTGCCTAGGTTGGTCTGTGGATGGGTGACCACCCATTACATACCGAGTTTCCTCCGTGCCTCGGAAACCACGTTAAGCCGTCGGTCCCGGATTTCATTTGTAGATCTTTGTCAGTCGTTAGGTAGCCAGTGGCCCAAAAAGTCTGACAACCAGTCTTACCATGGGGTATCGTATTACCCAGTACTAACTGGGTTGTGGAAGTCAGGTAGGCAGTCGCTCCATGTAAAATACTGGTATACAGCTGCATCCGGTAAGACTGGAAGCCGACCCCAACCTAGTTGGGAAAAGGCTAGGCAGATGATGTATTTTCGTAAAATAAATTGAGGTGTATTAGGTAAACAGATTCTAAAATTATGAGCATGTGTACTGTGTTTAGTAGACATTTGATTTCAAAATGCACTGACCGGGAAACACACAACATAACACACCCACATACACACCCAATAACGAAAAGGCTAGGTGGATGATGAGATACTTTTATCTCCGGTAGTACGTCCATGGAGGATAATTGCCGACCTCTACAAGGGCGAAGCCGCGAGCAAAAGCTAATCTACTAATATTAATTGATGAAATTCAGGGCAGAAGGATATTGGAAATTCTCTAATTTTAATCAATAGCTTTCATAAAGCTTTCAACGATTATGAATTTTCAGGCCTCGGATAATATCAAATTAAAGCCATTTTTCATGTTAATCTAAAATTTTATGCAAAATCATTCTTTAGCGGGTCTAGGTGGAGTGGATTGGAATATCTTATTAGTGCCACCTGGCTTGATATAGCTACATTAGATGCGTAGGCACCTTCTTTATTATTAATTAAATTCCTTTTAGTCTTCTGATTACTGTAGTATTTGATATTCTTAGTGACAACGGAAGATAGTACAGTCATATTTAAATCAGGAAATATTTTACTGTTTTTTTTTAATATAATGCGTGTAAAAAGGCTTTAAATGAAGCGAAGAGACACTTTTTCTCCTGTCATTATGATTTTCTTTTTGTTCTGGACTTCCAGTTCCAACTTTTTGAAAAGTAAAAAAAAAAAATATTTTTTTAAACCATCAAGCTTTTTTGTGTCCCACTGTTTGGTAAAGGCCTTCCCTATCTCCATCCAAATCTCTCTGCCTAAAAAATACAAATATTTAATGTTAAATTCCTCCGTGATCCTTGTACAATTCAATACATCCATCAGCACAATGTGTTGTATGCGTTAATTAGAGTGTTACCATAAACCGTGACTTTTGACCCCAAAAAAAACATTCCCAGCAATCATTTTTACGTAGAGTTACTTAGTTTGATGTACAGAATGCTTGGTTGACGGTTTTGTGAAGGGTCGGTTTACACCCTGTATATTTACTATGGGTAAACTATTTTGTTCCCGGCCAGTGCATTTTGAAATCAAATGTCTACAAAACACAGTATACATGCTCATAATTTTCGAATCTGTTTACCTAATACACCTCAATTTATTTTACGAAAATACATCATCTGCCTAGCTTTTTCCAACTATGTTGGAGTCGGTTTCCAGTCTAACCGGATGCAGCTCAATACCAGTATTTTACATGGAGCGACTGCCTATCTGACCTCCACAACCTAGTTAGTACTGGGTAATACGATACCCCTTGGTAAGACTGGTTGTTAGACTTTTTGGGCCACTGACTACCTAACGACTGTCAAAGATCTACAAATGATACCCGTGATGAACGACTTGACGTGCTTTCCGAGGAACGGAGGAAACTAGGGATGTAATGGATGGTCACCCATACACAGTCCAACCTAGGCAAGCACGGCTTAACCTAAAGATCGACCCGAGCGGCTGTTATTATTTAACCACGAGCTCCTCGAGATTTTACGAAAATATAAACCAAGGGGAATTTTAATAGCCCATACAAGCAAATGGGAATTTCGAAATTCCGTGCTTACATCAAAATGGGAAATTCTAAATCTGAAAACACCGCCATCTTTAAAACACTAAACACATTTATTGCAAATAAACAGGAGTGCTCAACATTTTAATAACAGGTACAGGTATTCAGTAAGAGTGGTCCATCCCGCTAATAGCTGAACTTAACTCGTTAAATCTCGGCGGGCAAAGGGTTTAAGATTTATCGTCTGGTAGCTGGTAAATGTTTGCTTTCACAACACTATTAACGTTTATAAATGGAAGTGCATAGTTTGTTGGTATTGAACTACGCCCATGGCGTCATTTTGCAGCTGCCGCGCGTTACGTGCAGCGCTTCTACGTCACTGTTACCGCGCGCATTTCCAACGCGCGAACAAAGCAACGCAAATGCTCATTACTCGTAGAATCGCTACTGTAAACGCGCGACTGTTGATATACAGCTATGTAACAATATTAGTAATTTTAAGGGTAGGTACAACGGCATTCTTATCGCTTAAAGCGATATCTTCAACACATCCTTTGGATGGATAGAATCCCGAAAATATTAATTTGATCAATATTTACATAACATAACATCACGCCTATAATCCCCAAAAAGGCAATGCAGACGTGTTCCTAATTGTACACCCACATTTCGCCAGTTATGTTTAATAAGGGGCGAGCCTATTACCATCAACCGGGCACAAATCCACACCCCGAGGCTACTACTGAGAAATTCCTGATAGAAAAATCTAATAATACTTTGCTCGACCCGGGAATCGAACCTCACTCGACCAACGAGGCAGTCAATTTATCAATATTTATGACGATGAATATCATAACATGCTACTGACTGCAGTATATTCAGATGCATCACATCTAGTGTCTAAACTCGAAGTGTTTATGGCGTATGACAAAACGTTCCGGTTTGTGTACAAATCTGTCCGTTTTTAGACCGAGGTCGGTTCACTTATAGAACGCGTTTGTTTGTTTAGATTAAACCGTTCATAATAATCATCAATCTTCATGTTTTCTCGCATAATATTACGGTTATGTTTGACGGCACGGTTGGCGCAGTGGCTGAGAGATCGGCTGCTGCGCTGCGTGTCGCGGGTTCGATCTCCGCACGGAACAAATATTTTTATGATCTACAGGTAGTTGTTCCGGGTCTGGCTGTTTGTGTATGTGAGTTTAAATTTTTGTAAACGCACCCACGATACAGGAGAAATTCCAAGTGTGGGGCAACGTTTAAAAAAAAATAAGAAATCTCTTTTATATTTCTGAAGGTTTACGTAGAGGTGTACCCATTGTTCATTTCGACAGTTTTGTTTAAGTCTCATGTAATTGGGGGCGAGCCTATTGCCATCAATCGGGCACTAATTAAGACTCTAGGCTGCTACTGAAACAATTTAAATTGCAAATCTCACAAAAATTGTTGGTAGATGTCACATGTCTTGGAATTTTTGGTTCCAGGACATGCCGGTTTCCTCACGATGTTTTACTTCACCGTTTTGAGAGCAGTGGTAATGAAATAAATGAAACAAAGGAATGCGCGTGCCTGGCTTTGAACCTAGAACACACTATTCGTAAGTCGCGACTGTTACCACTGGGCCATCACTGCTCTCACACCTGTGTGATAATCTCTTTTAAAAAACTAAATAAAAATCGGTTCATCCGTTTGGGAGCTACGATGCCACAGACATACAGATTCACACGTCAACACCCCTCTTTTTTCGTCGGAGGTTAAAAACAGAGTTTTTCTAAAATTTTACATGCCATAAATGATCCTTAAACCTTGGAAATGCTCAATCTATTGATACAATTCAAAGATAAACCATTAATAATATTCTACAAAGCACAACTATTGAACTATCGCAACAGTAAGCACTAAGTTATCTGTTAGCTGTTTCCAGCTCAGTTTAAGGCGCGGTCAGGGTGAACACGCTGTTCCTGGGGCGGTAGCGAGAGCGGGAATCTCCATGCTAAACAGGTAGCGAGGCCACGAAAAATTCGCACGGTGTCAAGCGTAGCGTCTAGCGACTAAAACAATTGTATAGAATTATTCTCGTTATGACACAGCAACTAATGGCGGGATGTTCTCGGCAATTATAGGGTCCCGAGGCTTTGAGTAGTTTCTTCCCAGCTATAACACTGGGAAGTGCCGAAGGGCGGTCGTTTTGGGGAATGTCTCTCGTAAACTTTGCTGTTCAAACAATGCTGATTATCAGCCTAGTTTGAATAAATGACTTGATTTTGAATATGAAGCTGTAAATCAGTGAAAGAATTTTGAAATTGGATGATTAATTTCGGTGATTATCTTCTACATCCAAACGTACAAACTTTACCTCTGTTTAATACAAAGTCCCCCATCTTGACCTACGGTGCATATACTTGGTCTTTGACTAACATCCAAAAGTCCAAACTCAAGGTTTGCCAACGTGCTGTGGAGCGCAGTATCTTAGGTGTAAAATTAACAGATCATGTACGAAACACTACACTGCGCTCAAAAACGCAAATCGTTGACGTGGCTCAAAAGGCTGCCCACACTTAAATGGGACTGGGCAGGACATGTCTATCGCATGCCGAACGCACTGTGGGCACGTAAAGCTCAGGATTGGTGCCCTGAAACAGTGACACGGGGTCGCGGCAGACCACGAAGGAGATGGCGGGACTGGCGACCCTTCGACCCTGTATAGAGTAGATACTTCGCTCTCGCCTCAGCTCCCGCGTAAGCTCTTCACCCTAGACAATGTCTAAACCAGACAATACAGATAGACGGGCTGTTTGTTGTAGTCACTGTTTGGGAGTTTGCCTTTGTAAACGGAATTCATCTGTGAGCCGAGTAACTAAAGGCTTAAGTTGTAGTCACGACCCACGGGTGGGGATTCTTAAGTTGAGAAGGGATCAATATAGGGTGACTGGTAATTAGTGACCGATACTTAAACACGTGCCACCAGTGTGTGTTGCCAGTGATTACATACGGGACCGAAACGTGGTCGCTCACAATGGGCCTCATCAGAAGGCTGAAAGTCACCCAAAGGGCAATGGAGAGGGCTATGCTCGGAGTTTCCTTGCGTGATCAAATCAGAAATGAGGAGATCCGCAAGAGAACCAAGGTTACCGACGTAGCCCGAAGAACAGCCAAACTTAAGTGGCAGTGTGCAGGGCACATTGCTCGCAGAACGGATGGCCGATGGGGCCGAAAAGTTCTGGAGTGGCGACCGCGAACCGGAAGACGCTGCGTTGGAAGGCCTCCCACTAGGTGGACCGATGACCTTGTAAAGGTTGCAGGGATCCGCTGGATGCGAGTCGCACGGGACCGGTCAATGTGGCGACACCTGGGGGAGGCCTATGTCCAGCAGTGGACGTCTTTCGGCTGAAATGATGATGATGATGAATGACTTAAACACGTGATTGTACTCATGATAACAAACAACTTTCCCAAAGAAACATTATTTTTAATACTCATTCACTTTTATCACAATAACACAACAGAGGGCCGTATGAAATTCGCGCGCGCGCGTCTTTCACCTATCAGCTGTTAGCCGCATGACGCCGATCTGTCTCATCAAGCCTCGTTTCCACTAGGCAACAATTGTCGCGCAACATGTTGCACAACAAGTTGCCCAACATGTTGAAAGTCAGCGCGGAACTTTTGTTGTCTGTCTACGCATCTACTACTTTAAACAAACAACAAGCCGCGCGTCATGTTGCGCGCCAGCTGGCAACGTCGCGCGCTGTTGTGCAGCGTTGCCGTACATGTTGAGCGTCACGTGTCGCGCGCCAAATGTTGCCTAGTGGAAACGCGGCTTTACTATCGCACCGTGCAACAATGGGTAGGCAGAGCACCCGCGCGGCTCGTAAGCCCTCTCCGTAATGCTCCGCTGTAGTGTTATTGTGATAAGTTAGAATGAGTATAAAAAAAAGTGTTGTGACTGGTAAAAAATTATTCTTTGGGAATGTTGTTTGTCATTCTGGCCTCAGGCAGGCTGGAAACACTTCATATAAGCCTACTTCCATAAAAAAAAGATAAAACCACATTTTTTTAATTTATATAGTGTTCGTTTTGCAAACAATTTGGAGACCAGCAGTAGCTAAGATGGTGACAGGTCCCACTGACGTATGGATCCAATCATAATAATATGCCAGCTCGTGTTAGAACGAGAAAATGTAAAGAACGAAGGGTTCTTTTACATTATATTCTGAGAATCTGACGTTTGATTCTGACTTTGTTTTTGATTGATTCGAAAAAAGGTGAAACGGTTTACAACTAAACTCATACTGTCACTTACGGGATACGTTTTCGTCGTCGTCGTCGTCGCCTTCGTTTTTCGGGAGCTCAAAATAATGAACAATCACGGAAGATATCCCGTAAGTGACAGTATAAGTTAAGGCGAAATCTATTATGAATTTATGTCAGGTTATAAAAAAGGTCTACAAACCAACCTAAGCACGACAGCATTTTATATTTGGTTGATCCAAAACTTCGCCACTCCCACGGCGTCGTCGGAGGCAGCGCAGAAGTCCCTTTGGCAGCAAATTTAGGGGTTGAAAAGGCAGGATGATCACAGCTAATCGTTTATGGAGCGACAGCACTGAAAGGAACAAGTAACAGGCTTGCAAAGTCGCTTGACGCAAATCGCATAATCCGAAGCCGTGGATCGGGACCTAAGCCACCACCCACATTTATACAAAAAAACTTTGCCGAACTTTATCATCCCAACTAGACCTTCAAACTGTCGTAACCACCTGACGTTTCTTCACGAATCGATTCTCGCTTTGGCCAATTCGATTCTATCTTTCGATTACGATTATTCAGATGTTAACGAACTTTTGACAGGAGGGGGGAGGTTTGTCAAAGAAGTTTGGCTACGTAGTTTGGGACTCATTCGTAAGAAGGAATAAGATGAATTGGTATTGCGTGCTTCCGATGGTGAAATATAGCTGTTCGGTAATATTAACTTTGTTGGAAAGAATGGAGACGGTATTCAGTTTGAATGGAGGGGGGATTTGTGTTCTGGCGTTTGAGTTTAATAACATAACATTTCTGAGTAGAGTAACTAATTAACTTGAATGGGTTTTCGAGTGTTTTCAACACCAGGCGCTTATAATGTATTTTTCAGTTTCCTGATAGAAAATTATTACTCATAATTTCATCAATCATTATTATACTACGAGGAATTTTTAGATTTTTAAAATCTTCAGTTACGTTTTGCACTGATAATGAAGGACTGAATTTGAGAAATAGCCGCGCCTGCACGAATTGCGCGCGGCACTAATTTAGGGGGAAACTCCGCTGCCGCGGCAAATCGCCGTTTAGCGGACAGACCTCCGGCAAGATCTCATGGCGACATGGAGGGAGCGGCTGTCGTGACCCCGTGCAGGGCACGCTACAACAGCGCGATAAGTCCCCTTTTCGAGTGGCTAGAGAGGCGCCACGGCACCCTCACCTTCCGCCTGTCGCAGTTGTTTCGGGAGGTTCCTGCACCGAATCGGGCGGAAGGAAACGCACAGGTGTAACCATTGTGAATATCGTCCGGAGGACACGGAGCACACCGCTGAGCTTGGGCGGAGCACCGCCATGTCCTCGTAGCGACGCCCTCTCGCGTCCGGCCCTTGTTCAACTTGGCCTTGTCAGCGCGAGGGAATGGGAAGCCGTCACCTCCTTCTGCGAAGCAGTCATGCTCGCGTAAGAGGTAGCGGGACGTGAGAGACAAAGAACCTCATGTCCCGCCACCTCCTTTGAACATCTTTGACTATAAATAAATTAATCTAGGTTCTCTTGTGATCATGAACTCTTTTGATAAACTTTCTTGCTCCAAGCATATTTTTTTTTTGTTTTTCCCTGCGTTGGAAGGCCTCCACTAGGTGGACCGATGACCTGGTGAAGGTAGCAGGGATCCGCTGGATGCGAGTCGCACGGGACCGGTCAATGTGGCGACACTTGGGGGAGGCCTATGTCCAGCAGTGGACGTCTTTCGGCTGAAATGATGATGATGATGAAGCATTTATATTGTCTTGACATTCGTTTTAAGCTCTACAATGTTAATGAAAAATACTTACCCCGTAGAATTCTTAACTTAATTCTTAACTCGTTAAATGCAACAAAAACTTTACTTTCGTAATTTGCAACAGTTCGATTACTTGTTCAAAGAAATTCCTCTCTTTCTTGTTTTACCTGGAATACCTTTGCCTTTTGTAACAGTTGAAGTTTCTTTGTTCAAAATGGCGTACCAACTTGGCTATTAGTTGGTAAGTATTCCAATCATTTGAACAAACGTTTGTTCGTTGCTGATGCTTCTCAATTCAATGAATTAAATCGTTAGGAGACCAAATTGATATTGTCACTTACGGGATATCTTCCGTGATTGTTTATTATTTTGTTTTTGATAAACAATTACGGAAGATATCCCGTAAGTGACAATATAAGTTTAGTTTTAAACCGTGAAAGCGTGGTGCCTAGCCTGGTGTCAGAGTTTTTTGAATTGTTTTCTATAGACACTTTTAACGTACACATCTTGCTACATCGTTCTCACATAATGTACCATCTCAACATGAATGATGTAACCAAGAGTTTGTAAAAGTATTCTGATTTAAAAGAGTATCCATGGAGTTTCTTGCCTGTTCTTCTCCATAGAGATCTACGTTAGGGAATGGGCAACTACAGTACTTTCACAGTTTTTATGCCTTGTGACTGGGACTGTAGCTATTGTTGTCTTTGTTTCGACAGTTCAAAAGTGCCGGTAACTGGCCTATTTGAAATAAATGCTTTGATTTGATTTGATTATGCCGCCCATGATCGAAAACTAAAACTGGGCTGTAGAGGTCAGATAGGCAGTCGCTCCATGTAAAATACTGATATTCAGCTGCATCCAGTTAGACTGGAAGCCGACCCCACCAAAGTCAGGAAATTGCTACGCTTAAGGTGATAGATATTCTTTTGAGAGGAGATTGAGTGGTAACGTTAAAATGCTTGGCATGAAAAATAACTGCTTTTTAAGACCTCTTGACACACCTGAGGCCCCCAGGTGTCTGAATACGAAGTAAATATTTGGTGATAATACGTACCCACTCTTGTGCATTAGTTTTTAAAATGATCGCTCATAAGGTTGACAACACAAAGCCCGACCAAAGTGAATTAGTTCACACAATTTTTTATATAAAATATTTTATAAACGCATTACTTTTTGAATTCTGTATAAAAGCTCCTGGTATGCTTTTAACGATATTATTATATTACAACATTTTTTTGAGAGCTATCGTGATTTGATATTTTAATGGTTATGTATAATAATGACCTAATCCCAAGTCATCATCATCATCTGCCTAGCCTTTTCCCAACTATGTTAGGGTCGGCTTCCAGTCTATCCGGATGCAACTGAATACCAGTATTTTACATGGAGCGACTGCCTATCTGACCTCCACAACCCAGTTAGTACTGGGTAATACGATACCCCTTGGTAAGACTGGTTGTTAAGACTTTTTGGGCCACTGACTACCGAACGAGTGTCAAAGAACTACAAATGACAGCCAGGACCAACGGCTTAACGTGCTTTCCAAGGCACGGAGGAAACGCGGTATGTAATGGGTGGTAATCCATCCACAGACCAACCTAGGCAAGCACGGCTTAACCTAAAGATCGATCCGAGCGGCTGTTATTATTTAGCCACGAGCTCTTCATAATCCCAAGTATGGTTATAATATTATAGTCCTTTTGCCTTCGGTTTCGCTCGAATTCATCACCTGCCGAGCCTTATCCCAACTTTGGATGTTCAGCTTCCCAACAAACATTTCAGTCGTATAAATAAAAAATATGCGACTCAAAGTGTTGTAAACATCACATTGAAGTAATTTAGCGTGTAATACGACTTAGAGCATCTTATTCTTATATAACTTTTAGTCGTATATTACAGTCATATAGAAATCGTATTAACTTCTATACGACTATTTTTATGACTATTATACAGTTTTATGTAGAAACGGCGTCATTTAGTGGTAAAACCAGTGTCGTGATCTTAGTGACGTCTATATGACTTTTATCCCACCATTAATCGTATTAGAATCGCGAAAACCACCTTTAAGTGACGACCATTTAAGAGTGATAAATTGCACCTTTATACGGTTTTAAACCAATTTTATAACTTTTATACTACCGTTAAATTACTGAGTGTTCTATTATAGTGCTTATAAACTGCAAAAAATAACCATCAAGTTTCGCTTCTTTTTCTCAAAATGAATAAAAAAACCTGGGCAAATGTAAAAAAAAATGGTGCTTTTAAAAGGAAAGTGAAAAAGAACTATATTGCGCTTATCTCGTCATGTTGTGTTATAACGAATATTTCTACACGTAACGACAATAATGTACAAACTGGAGTTGGTTCCGTACAAGATTTTATGAATACAAAAGAATTGATTTTGATGAAGATTAGAAGTTACATTTAAAATAACTGACATAAAGTGCAAGTTAGCCACTGCAGAATGTGGCTCAAATATTTATTTTGTACCACTTATTCATACTTTGAAGTAAAGGTGTAAATAAAATTTAAAAAAATCCAAGACTTTTGTCATATTTATTATTAATAAACGTATCTTTACAATCACAGTTTTATCATTCAAAATAAACATAGTAGTAACAAAGAAATTATTTTACTTAGTTTACATTGTCTTTGGATCAAAGCTCTTAAGAATATGTTAATACGAGTGTTTTTAAAATAAAATTAGTAGGTAATGCATAGTCAGCATAGTTAGTTAGGATTGATCTCAATTATATAGAAATTCACAAACACTTCTCTTTGAAATATGTTTATATAAGTAGGTATAGATGATCAGTTGTTTTGAAAATAATCATTTCTAATTACAATATTCACATTCATCCTCCGGATAATGATCGTATATGACAAAAAAGGTGCAGCGTGGGCACCAGAGAAAATCATAATTTATCATATGTTTAATATTTTCCTCTGACACTACAAAATGTGCAGGTTTGTTTTTCTTGTTTGTTATCATAAATCCGCAACCAAAACAACGATCTGAACGTATAAAGTGAGTAGATATCCAGGGCCATCTCAAACACCAACGTGCAAGTGTGATGAAATCAGATTTGGTTAAAAACTTATCGATGTCCACTATATCACAAATCATTTTTTGTTAGATCCGAGGCCACCTATAAATAAATCACCATTTCAATTAGTTACGTAAAGAAACTTCAATCACTTTAACTTAAAAAAAGCAGCTTTTGACACTAGTTTTTAATATGATTGAATGAATGAACGTACTTTACTGACACATGACACAAATATAAAAAAATAATCAGTCTTCAAACCAGGAAAAGTAGATGAAATTGTTTTTTAAACAATTTCACTAGGGTTCCTTTGTAGTGACAAAGGAACCCTATTTCAGTTAATATGGCTGACAATATTGAACAAAAAGTATGTGCACAGAACAATTAGTCGTTTTGATGTTGTAATATGGTTGTATCTTTAACTCTAAGTCGTATAGAGGTGACTGTTAGCACGTTTACTAAAAATATACTTGATTAAATCACTTAATTTAAAGAATTTGCGTGGCGCGTTAATTAAATTGTCATAATTAGCTCATATTACCCGATAGAATTAATTTCCCAATAGATTGAATGGGCCCAATGAGTTTCAACACAATAGCACTCATAGCATTTTTGTACTCACCTTCAAATGGATCTGACAGAAATAAAACATTGAAGTCATGCAGGCATAATAATTTACGGCATTTTATCACAAAATCCTGTTTAAAAATAATACTACGCTACCTATTTGCAACAAAATGCCGCAAAGCAGCGGTAATAAACACCATTACTCGACGAAAACGTGGGTTTTGCGACGACTACACTTACCACTATCTGACCAAAAAGTGGTTTATACGACGGTTACGTTACTCTTTTAAGACACTGATTCGTATAAAATGGGCCTATTCTCGGTGAAGCCAACGTGATGGCGACGTATTTACGACCAGCTTATGGAACCAAATGTAGAAATCGGCACGTTGTGGCGACTTGTCAAATGTTTGTTGGGTTGTCATCCAGTCTAACCAGATGCAGCTGAATACCCGTATTTTACATGGAGCGACTGCCTATCTGACCTCCAAAACCCAGTCAGTACCTTTTGAGTAATACGATGTCCCTTGGTAAGACTGGTTGTCCGATTTTTGAGCCACTGACTACTTGTCAAAGATCACCACCACGGACTAACGACTTAATGTGCTTAAACTCGTTATGTAATGAGTGGCCAACAATGATATTATAAAAAAAGATACGCTACGTTCATACTGAGCTGCGTTCAAATATCGTTGCGTTGTTACGACTGAGATAGATAATACGGAACGTATGATACAGAAAGAGATAGCTATTGCGCTTGAATTACTTAAATTACGACAATTGTCTGAATTTATCTGCAACAATTTGCGCGCACTAGTGCGATATCTACCTCTTTTTATTTATAATATCATTGGTGGCCACCCATCCATAGATCAACCTAGGCCCAGACAGAAGCATTTATTTGTCTAATTTATTTCATCACCACTGCTGCTCTCAAAACGGTGAAGGAAAACTTCGAGAGGAACCGGCATGTCCTGGCCAGCAGTGTTCATCCTCTATCGAGCCATATAACTATTACTATTATGTATATTTATATGTCGGAAATGTCAGGATTTATTCCGTTAGGCTCGTACATCATGTGGGCAGAGGATGGGTTTCGTGCTATGAAAACACACTAACAAATTACTTGAAATTACAATTTAACGCAATAACACGGGGCACAATGAATCGGGTACAGTTCCAGGATGTCTCAACTCCGCTGCGATCAGACATTGGCTGTCGTCCTCTCCTCGAGCTGTAAACATCAGGGCTCTGTACAAGCCACGCTGTGGTGTGGGTAGACTTGTAAGTAGGTCACGTGACGTCACCACCAGCGCACTTGCGATTCATTTTATGTCCGTACTTGTGACCGGATCCGACATAATCGAACATAAATTTAATATCGTACATTTATTTGCCGACATAGAAACAAATTAATGACATTTACTGATATTGTCTTCTCTTAAAATAATTGGAAAACGATCAAAAAGGTTTCCCTATCGCCAGAGCTCACTCTACGAGCAAAATTCAGATTTTCCCATTTCCCTTTAATTTTGCGCCACATGGTAACCGATTCCTAAGACAAGGTACAGTAAGCCTCACACAGATGTACTTTTTGAACTTTACAAGGATTAGTGTTCAAAATTTCACCCAGACAACCGATTATCACACAACTTTTCAGTCAAATCAAATCAAATCAAATTTATTCGCAAATGTAGGTTTTTACAATAGGATGTTAAAATAAAATGGTCAGTTCGCTACATTTTACTTGAGAGCATACAAATAATAATAATAAAGTTAATTGCGTCGAAACCACTGACACACATTTAAAATAAAATAACTCAATTACTTACAAAATAAACAGACAATTCCTTAAGTACTAACACACAATTTCCAATGTCAATATAATAATAATCTAAATGTTCAATTAATAACTTAAATCTACATTGAAAACAAAGTAAACAGCCATTTTATCAACATCTACACCAATGAGGCGAATAAAATCATTAAATTCAATGTAATCTAAATATATAAAATGAATCCCTATTTCCCTCGGTCACGCCGTCACGCGTGAAAGGCAGGACCGATTTCGCTAATTCTTTTTGTTCTATTTGTTACTGTCAGAAGGTTCTTAGGTAGGTAGGTGGTAGGTAGGTGGTAGGTAGGTGGTAGGTAGGTAGTAGGTAGGTGGTAGGCAGGTGGTAGGCAGGTGGTAGGTAGGTGGTAGGTAGGTGGTAGGTAGGTGGTAGGTAGGTGGTAGGTAGGTGGTAGGTAGGTGGTAGGTAGGTGGTAGGCAGGTGGTAGGCAGGTGGTAGGCAGGTGGTAGGTAGGTGGTAGGTAGGTGGTAGGTAGGTGGTAGGTAGTAGGTAGGTAGTAGGAAAAGGTGCCTTGCAACGCATGCCGGGAACAGCAGTGCTAGTATTCTAATAAATCTAAATATAAGTGGTGTCCTCCATAAACTCAGCTGTGGAGTAATAACATTTCTGAATTAAAAATTGTTTTAGTTTTTTACTAAACACCGGCGCTACTTTCACGACTTCCCCTTAGAAGGATTAGTTTTATAGTCTCCAATATTTGAGTTGACTGATGAGATGCCGCACCGACTCTCAATACATTGGGATAAGGGTAAGACAATGGTGTGTTGCTTTAAACTTTTACATATTGGATACTGTAATGAAGCTTCGCATTATACACAACTTTCGCTTTCGCTTTTTGCGTTTTTGTTTCTTTTGCTTTTTTTCTTTCGCTTTCGCTTCCTTATCGCATTTTTTTTACTTTCTTTTTTCTTTTTCTTTCTTTTGTGTTGCTTTTTTTGCTTTTCTTTTCCATCTTTTTGATGCCGACTGTACCTACATATAATAAGTATGTACCCATGCCAAAAAAGCCATTTTGTCTTAAGATTGCTTATTTCCTTCGCAACTGATGTCACGTGTGATCAATACGTAACATGTAATCAACTTTGTTTTCAAAAGACTCCATTTCGTGGTAATGATGAAGTACCGGGAATTAATTTAATATGAAAAAGTGCCAATAGGCCAATCTTATGTATGTGGAGGTGTAAAAAGTTTATACACGTTTAAGTGTTTTTTTTCGGAACTCTTTTGTTTTGGTTGCAAGAAAAGTCTAATAATAATAATGTGACGCAATTATTAATTATTATTTATTATTATCAATTATTAATCATTTTGAGCCCTGACCGCCGGTAGCTTGGACCCTGTTCCCGATACCGGTGGGCTACAATTTTTTATATTTTTTAAATGTTTTTTATATTGTTTTTTAAGGAATATTTAAAAATGTAATTTATTTGTAATGAAATTAATAAAGGAATAATGTGACGCAACATTTTTTCTGCCATTCAATAATTTTATAATTTTTTTCGACTAATTCAATGGAAATAAATATGTTTTGGACAATCAGAATACAAAACGAAACAGAAAGTGGTTATTTTGGCCCACAGCTCATTGGGCATGCTGCAGACGTAGCCAGTCCAGTCCCACTTCAGCTTAGCGGCTTTTTGAGCAACGTCAGTTTTTATATTGTTGTTTTAAAGTTACGAAATAATCATTTTTGTTTCTTTTTTTTCCAGATTGTCATTGTTACCAGCCAAGCATTTCTGAAGTAAGTGTTATTACCAGTGATCGGATAATCAGATGCATATTTGCCTAAAGTTCATTTTTGGTTAGGAAATTATGGAAGCGGCTTCTTAAAACATAGTTTTTTTAAATATAAATCTCGGGATTCCAGAAAATTCGGGAATTCGAAACTAGTCTGTAACATGGTGAGGAAACGTCGTCTTTAGCATGTGGTATTTGTTTTTAAAAAAACAGGGGGATTACATAATTATTAATGTGTATTTACTTGAAGTTAATTTTAAAATGAACAATAGGAACTTCCTTCGGGTACCTGCACACGAGCAGCATTATAATTTGATTTTATTACCCGATTTGATTCTATAATAAAAACAGTAAATTCGTTGATTCCGAAATCGCGGGATTTTTTTCGATACAAAAGTGCATTCCATAATATGAGCCAACACCTTAAACTAAGTAAATATTCCTACATCCGATTTGATTCTATAGTAAGAAAAACTAAATTTGTCGATTCCGAATTCCCGGTATTTTTTTATACAAAAGTGCATTCCATAATAGCCAACACCTTCACTTTAGGTAAATATGCATCCGATTATCCGATCACTGGTTATTACATAATTTTTGTTCTTTTGATCCTTAACCAATTTTTCGCCATGAACGTGCTTTCGGAGTCACGGCCCCTCCGTGTCTCGGAAAGCACGTTCACAGTTTGTAATGGATAGTCGCCACCCACAAACCGACCTTGACAAACGTTGCTTAATTTTGTAGATCGACCCACGCGGCTGTTATCATTTAGCCACGAGCCCCTAGAGTATCTCGTAACTCCATTTACCTAAATAAAAGCCTTTTAAAATACATCTAAACGGCCTAGAATGGCTTTAACAAAGAAGAGAAAACGTCTTAATGAAAACTAATTGAGACCATTTTCCTTAACGTTACCTCGATTCTATTTGATAAAGGTTTACCATTTAGATACCTACTTACTTACGTAAATAAAGCTAGTAGATAAAATCCGGAGTTGCATTGATAAAGTAAGCATAAAGGGTGTAAATAGACCCTTAACACATCCGAAAGGCACTTGTTCTCCCCGTCTTTGCGATCATTTTCTTGTTCAACCATACCTGGGATCCTTCTAGTTACGGAGATATTGGGGGTCAAAGTTCCAACTTTTTCACAAGTTTTTTTTAAATGCATGTTTTTAATGTAAGATTTTTATCCAATCCATCCATCAGCACAAAGCTTTGAGTGCTTTCCATCGAGTCTTACCTTAAAACGTGATTTTTCAGCCCAAAAAAAAGTCGATTCCCAGCAATAATTTTTGCGTAAAGTTACTTAGTTTGATGTACAGAATGCTTGGTTGAGGGCTATGTGAAGGGTCTGTTTACACCCTGTATTTAGCATAGCTTTTATGCTTAACTAGCTGTTGCCCACGACCTTGAAACCATTCCAAAAATATTATTTGATCGGATTTTTTTAACAATTTAAAGGGTTTTAATTTCTTTCCATGGAACCCTAATCCTTTTTCCAAGATAAAAGTAGCCTAAGTTACTCGTTATAACAATAACTATCTGCCAGTAAAAGTCCCGTCAAAATCGGTTCGGCTGTTTCGGAGATTAGCCGTCATAAACAGACAGACAAAACTTGAAATAATGTTTTTTTTGCTCTAAGTACCGTAACTTTCATATGCATGTAGTTAAAAGCTGTTCATTTGAAAAAAAACTACAAACAGACACTTACATTTTATTTATTTGCATGTATTGTATTCATAGATCAGCCTATAATGTACCCATTGCTACTCCTTCCTGTAAGGAGTGAGTCGTATTCGACCGGTCCAGTGGGGGATGGTGGTTGTCACAAGTCTTCCAATTCGGTTCTCTAGGGCATGCCATTCGTTACGATGTATGATGTCAAACCTTATATCATTGAGCATAAAATATTGCTGGGAAACGACTTTTATCATTGGGGTGCAAATTACTTTTTACGGAAGCGTTAAAAACTTAGAAAACAAGCTAAGCTAAATCATGCTTGCAGCTTTTAACTTAGAAAACAAAGACATACAACAACGTCTATTCACAAAAAACAACACTGCATGATCAATGTTCAAAGTTTTATCCAGCAGTGGACTAGCCACCTACACAATACCGGTTGCGCTGAAATTTACCTGGATCAAAAAGTAGACAACCAATCCTGGTTGATGGACTGGATCGGTTCCCTATATCTCACTGGATCCAGTCTATTCCACGACGGTGCAGATTATTCCAACTGCAATCCAGCGCTGAATAATATCACTGAACTGGAATGCTGCTGGAATAGTGTGACCTATTAAAAAACACCTGAATTTCCTACCACACATGTCATATCTTTAGCATAAATAACTTAATCTAAACCAAATTACGGCAGTTATAAAACATACATTTGTGCCAAATTGCTGCCATTTGGCAAAATGCCGGCCATACTGCCATTCCAGCCATATTGGCAGGAGAGCGCTCCAGGGGTGACAAAGTTAATCCGTAACATGACATAACTGCCTCGGGTGTATTACACCGGGGTGATAGATTAGTTTGTAAAAGCATTATTTTAATATTTAAATGGTGACTAATTTTAACTAATGGGTACTGCCAGTAATGTATTGCGTATGTGGACTGTGGATTCCTTTTGATTCAGATTTATATATTTCTGTATTTATATTTGGTATGTACAAAAATTAAATTTTAAAAACCTGATCTGATTGACTGATCAATGCTCTCTCTACACAATTCAATAACTACCTTTTTTTCTCCCAAAAAGTGTTTCCGCCATAATTACTATATTCAACTTCTAATTTATGTAGATGGAGTAAAGTGTTGTACAATGGCCCTCAAAAGTTTTGACGTCACTGTAACTGACGTTTTGAATTTGTTGGTGGAAACTTTTGTTGCCTACTATACTGGGCTCTCATTTTGCTTTCGTTAGTTGTGTCCATTGCCGTAAAAAATTAAGTTAATTACTTCCATCCACATTCATACACAAAACTTACCTCACGACGTTTTCCTCATTCCTCCATCACCCATACCAAGACAACCGATTACTATTGAAAGCGTTAGATTTTGAGTATGTGAAGCGTGTCTATGTATGTGTGCGAGGAGAACAAATGCCGGTCGCGAGTGCACTTGCACTCGCTGTACGTGAAGCGTGTCTATGTGTGCATACGTTTTCAGTCGTTGTATGGAAGATTGACAGTGCGACTTTTTTCTCTTAGTAGACCTTTCGCAGTTGATTGACCGACAGCAGTCCATCAGCAGCCTTATTGATTCGGAAACAAAGATCATTATAGAGTCACGAGCTGGGTATGAGATAAATTAAAACACCACCGTTTAAGCAGTGATAGCCTAGTGGTGGGATCCTTGGACTGTCAAGTCATAGATCTAAAGTTCGAACCAAAACACGCAACGCAGATTTTTCGGATTCAAGTGCGTATTGTATAATTATCAATTGCTTCGGTGAAGGAAAACATCGTGAGGAAACCAGCATGCCTGAGAGATATTTCTCAACGGCATGTTAAGCCAAGTCAGAGGGCCATGGGCGGAATAAAAACTCTGACACCAGGTTAGGTACTAACCACACGATAAAGAAAGAAAAGACAACCGTTTAAACACCAAATATTTTTTTACAGTTCACTAATGATCATTATTTCGTTATCGCACTTGTAGTTCACTTCATCGTATCGTCAAAATCTGACTGGCTGCTCACACAAACCCGACGACTTTATATATGCTAGACTGTACTAAAATAGACATAATGCTATCTTCAGATTAAATTTTCCATAAAGTTGGCAAACCCCGATGTCACTGGGACAAAAATTAAAAATTAGGCATCGTGCGATCTAATGTATGGTGATTTCAAAACGTAGGCATCGTCCTACCGATTACTTGAGAGTACAAAAAAGTAGTCATAGTGCGAAAGTAGGCATCATGCTACGAAATCGTCAACACTAGTGCACTTATGCTAGTGGAACATTTTCTACCTTTCCACACTGCTCAATAGTGACAGTAACATTCTAGGAAATTCCGAACGACAAAACATCACTATTGCATTTTCCAGAGGTCCTACACCATAATTCAATCGATTTTTTAAGAACAAATTAACATAAAAACAGTTAAATAAGCTAAAGGAACTTAAAAAATGGCGTCTAAAAACTCCTCCTCAACGCTGTCAACTGGTAATGTATCTAAGACACTAGCGGCATTGCCACGTTGTATGGCAATGCCGCCTTGTGCCTCTGACCAAGATAAAAACCTGCCCTTTGGTCTTACGTCAACTAGAAAACATTTCAAAACGTTAATTCCACTGACCTAATTACGGGCGACGGGATCCAACCCGATCGGAAAGCGCTGGGATTAAGTAGGATCGCAATGAAGTATGTACTATGGTGGGTCCACAACCACAGGCCGGGGACAATAAATAGATAGGAACAGAAGGCCGGCTAAAGAAAACATGGATGTGGACGGGTGACCATCCATTACATGCCAAGTTCCCTCCGCGTCTTGGTAAAATACTGGTATTCAGCTAAATCCGGTTAGACTGAACGCCGAGCCTAACATAGTTGGGAAAAGGCTAGGCAGATGGCAGACATATTCATCTCCCAAGCTAGGTCACAACAGCCTACCATTCGCTTCCCGCATCTAGTGTGACCCAGTCACATTTTTTTGGTCGTCAATCTATGTAGCTGGAGGACGCCCCCTTACTAGGTGAAGCTTGTCTATGTGTGCGTGGAGATCTCAAACAAATTCCGGTCGCGAGTGCGCTAGCACTCACTGTACGCGAAGCATGTCTATGTGTGCGTGAAGATCTCAAACAAATGCCGGTCGCGACTGCACTTGTACTCGCTGTACGCGAAGCATGTCTATGCGTGCGTACGTTTTGACTCGTTGTATGGAGCTGACCTTCTAGTTCAATCAATTTTGTGCCGTATAGTTGGTAGGAAGGTTTAATAGGTGTTTAATTTAATCCAGCCTAAGTCCGGGACCCTTCTCGATCTGTGGTTTTTGATTTTGGAGTTATAGGCATATACTGTTATTACCTACATCCGTTGGAATAGTTTGCTACATATCGAATCGCATTTGAGTGTGAGGAATCCTTTTATTAGGATAATGAAGTCACAGTTATTAATTAGCTGTAGCAATAGCTTCTTTTTTCAAATGAGTCGTGATTTTTTAAAAAACATCATTCAAAAAAAAAAGAATGCCCGAAATTTTTTTTTTAAATGGCGCCGGTAACTGAAAATTTTGGGGTAATCAGTTCAGTTCAGGCTTGGTATGGGCATGTGATGCGGAGAAATGGAAAATATCGTGAGAAAAGTTTTGAGTATGACTACGGATGGGTATAAAAGTAGACGAAGACCAAAGAAATGATGGATGGACTGTGTGAAGGAATATATGGCTATAAGAAGTGTCTGATGGGATGACGAGTAATAGAGAAGTATGGATGAAGAAGACATGCTGCGCCGACCCTAAATGAATTGGGATAAGGGCAAGAGAATGATGACGATGATGTGTGGCATACAGTCACTTAAACTAAATAGGCCGTAGAACATTTTTTTTTTAATAAAGGGTGTAAATAGACCCTTAACATAAACGAAAGGCACTTATTCTCCCCGTCTTTGCGTTATTTTTTTTGTTCCAGACCATACCTGGGAACCTTCTAGTTACGGAGATATTGGGGTGCAAAGTTCCAACTTTTTCACAAGTTTTTTTTTAAATACATGTTTTTAATGTAAGATTTTCGCTTTACACACCTCCACGACCCCCGGACTATTCAATTCATCCATCAGCACAATGCTTTAAGTGCTTTCCACCGAGTCCTACCTTAAAACGTGATTTATAACCCCAAAAAAAAAGTCGATTCCCAGCAATAATTTTTGCGTAAAGTTACTTAGTGTGATGTACATGAGCTTGGTTGACGGGTATGTGAAGGGTCTGTTTACACCCTGTATAGTCTGCAAGACGATTTCATTCAAAGATTTTTCACTTTAAAAATCCATTATCTTTAAAAACAGCACCATTCATGATCAGTTCTCCCCCAACATTGTCGCTTCAGAACCAGATACCGTTCACACGTACTTACGATTTCTCAAACGAACTTTCAAAGCAATTTATATGCTGGACTGTTTTAAGTATGAATCTAACCCTGTCTAGACGCGGTACTATCGACCACTGACACTGCATCACTAGGGTTACCGTTTCGATATTTGGAAAGTCCTACAAACAGCAGAGTATTGGCAAATACGTAAACATCATGTTTGGACAGAGGTGTACCTAATAGTACACTCATATTTCGCCCGTTATGTCATAGTCCCATGTCATGGGGGGCGAGCGTATTTATTTATTTTTTATTTATTTATTTATGTACACACAAAATACTTAATAAGACATTACATTAAGATAGAAGAGCACAAAGGTACTGCTTATTTCATTAGAAATCTCTTCCAGCAGACCTGCGAGAGGAAAGTAGGATTAGAGATGTAGACACAGTGTGTAGAAAAGACAAAAGAGGAAAATTGAAACTGGAACTTAAAACAAAGTTATACCTATACAAAATAAACATACCTACAAATATACTATAATGTATTGTCATCAAACGGGCATGAATTCAGACAGCGTTACTGCTATTGAGAAATTCCTGATGGAAATGCAGTAACACTTTGCCTGACTTGGGAATCGAACCGTCATGGAGGACTCAGACCTCAGGTCCTCATGCTCAGTAGTCGCTTATGTAACCAACTAGGCCAGAAATTACAAGCTTGGAAAAAGTCCAGACGGGGCCTAAAATCCGGACATTTCCGAAGAAATCCGAACGGATGGCAACCCTATTCTTGACAGCACTATCTATCGCCTGAAATCACGGACTTTGAACTAGACGTTTAAAACGTGATCTGGATTGCTTTTAAAAATGTGAAAAAGTGGAATAAAATATAGGTTACTAGCTTTTGCCCGCGGCTTCGCCCGCGTGGATGTCGAATAATATCCGATTACTTACTTTCATCCCCCTTTTTAACCCTTCGGGAGTAGACTTATCAAAAACGCCGAGACACGTATAAATTAATTTTCAATCGTCAGCTTAAACACAAAATTTGAAGATCCTAACTTCAAAACTGACAGACTTTCATACAAACTTCCATCCCCTATTTTAACCCTTTAGGGGTAGAATTTACAAAAATCCTTTCTTAATGGAAACCTTCTCTTCACAAAGAACATACCCTCCAAGTTTCATGTCTCTAGGACCAGCGGTTTGGGCTGTGTGTTGATATATCACCCAGTCAGTCAGTCAGTTTACTATTTTATATAAATATAGGTTACAAATAAATAAAATAGAAAAGGCCGAGTTATTTATGAAAAATCTGGTCTGAGAAAGGACTTATTAAGTCCATAATAAATTGTTACCATACCTACCTATTTTATTATTATAATAGCGTAGATACCAGTAGCGATGGGTCAATTTTTGTAAGGGATAAGCCAGAGTACATATCATAATGTGATTATATTATTTTGTCTATAGAATACTGACTCCGCCATTTTTCAAAGGGAAGCCGGTAGGAATCGAATTCTACGGAGACTTCGGCACTGGTAGGTACACCTCTGCCTAACCCTTCGGGACTTACAGGCGTGATGTTATGTTATGTTACCACTTACTACAAGACGAATATTCGGCCTATTTATCAACCAAATAAAAACCTTTTCCAGCGCCTTCGTACGTTCCCTTATATTTGATTTAACACCTGAAATTAATAACAGCTCCTCATACAATAAAGCTCGCAAAAAAATATGTAGGTTAGCATTCCCGAACACAATATTTTATTTAGGCTAAAAGCAAAAATATCGTTCTAAAATCCTCCGCCATTACTCCTAAAGCATTACTGAAATTATTCACAAGAACATATTTCTTTTTAAAACATTCCGAGCTCATTTCTTACAATGGGAAGGAACATTAACATTTATTCCCAGGCCTGGGAAAATGTTGACAAAATCGGCCTATTTACAATTCTAATGTGTACAATGCCTCTAATCAAATTCTTTGAACAAATTGAATGTTTCATTTGTTTTTTGTTGAAAGAAAAAATAAGACAACTGTGTTTTTTTTTGGTCTTACAATAATTTGTGCGGCTGTCGTGTGTGAGGACTAAGGGTTTCAATTTTGGCGCTATTATTCTTTTAAATCGACTTCGGCTGTTGTAGTTGCGTAGAAATTGGGGTCGAAGTTCCTACAATTTCTCAAGTTTTTTTTTAAAATACTGGTTTTTAACGTGCTTTTTTTAAATTTTTTATATAATTTTACTTTAAACACCTCCACGACTATTCAATGTATCCATCAGCAAAATGTTTTGAGTGCGGTACTTTAAGCCCTACCGTAAAACGTGATTTTTCACACCAAAAAAAAGTCATTTCCCAGCAATATTTTTTGCGCATAATTACTTAGTTTAATGTACAGAGTGCTTGGTTGACGGCTTCGTGAAGGGTCCATTTACACCCTCTATATTCAAACACAATAAAATCATATCTCATGTTACTAACACCCCATAAAATATAAATATATTCTACAAAGTAATGCTTGACAAAAAGGCATATTACCATAAAAAGAAAACCTACAGTTAAATAAATAGTAATAAATATGTAAATGGCCGACATAAAAATAAACATAAAAAGGAGAAGTTTCCTCAAATCGGAGCACATAAAATGGATATTTTAGTCGAATGATACAAGTTATAAAAAAGGTTTTCCATAAAAAACGTGAACAGATGATTGAAGCTGAACAAAAGCAATAGATAGTATAACATAAAAAGGACAATAGCATTTTTATTGTTTCCCATTGGGTAACTACATGAATTGAGAAATAATTGTAAAGGGAATAACATAACATAACATTACGCCTGTAATCCCCGAACAGTAAGTAAGAGGTGTACCTATTAGTACACCTACATGTCCCTAATTTTGTTAAGTCCCTTGTGATAGGAGGTGATATCGACGATTTCGTCAGGATCGCGGGAAACGAATGGATAAGGGATGCACGGAACAGAGAAGAGTGGCTGAAAAAAGGCGAGGCCTGTCCCCAGCAGTGGGTGATTCCGGCCTAAAATGATGATGGTGATGAAAAGGGGACGAGTCTATAGCCATCAACCGGGCACATACTATCAAGACTCCGTAACAGCTACTTAGAAATTCCTGATTGAAAAACCCAATAACACTTTTCCCAACCTGGGAACCGAACACACTTCCTCATGCTCCGCAGTCGCGCCTACAACCACTAGATTGGTCTAGTAATCGCAAGCGCGACTGCGAAGCATCAAAGGAAATAAAGTAGGTAGCAAAAATGTAGTAATACGAGTACATTAATAACCAGCCGCTCATTTGTTTTGTATGGCGTATGATCCTGAATGAAGAAGACGGCGTTTGTAAGGATCGTTAAAGTAAGCCTATAATCTTCCCACGGCCGGGAATGAAGCCCCCTCTTTGTAGAAGGGAATCGGCTGTAAACGCGAGCGCAGTTTGGATTTATGGATGTAACACTGTTCTGTTCTGTTCTGTTCTGTGTTGTGTTCTGTTCTGTTGTTTATCAGATCATCACACCACCATCGCCGCGGTCTACATCAGCTGCGATTGCCTTCATCAGGGGTCCAATGATCTTGTTTGCGGGGCGAACATGGCCAGAGATAGCACAAGATAAAGTGGTTTGGAAGGAGAAATGGGAGGCCTTTGCCCAGCAGTGGGACACATGACAGGTTAGGAAAAAAAACAGATTCACACCTGGAATCCTCAAAGGTACCTATAGTAGGTACCTACAGTACTTCCACATTTCGCAGCTTAGGGTGCACACGGGCCACCGGCCACAGCCACAAACGAAGCCACGAGAAGCTAGAAGCGGCTACAAAGGTAGCTGAAGCACGCGACAGCCACTTGTGGCCGGCGGTCGACACTTGCGGTCGGTGGCTGCTACTTTTTTAACCCATGCATGCAGTATCATAATGGACTCGGACGAAGAATGTTGCCTGCGGTAAGGGAGAGAGGGGTCGGGAATCGCGCGAGTGGCGTGTGGCGGCTTTTAGTGGCCGGTGCGGGCCACAAGAAGCAAACAGCGACGTTTTGTAACGTGTGGCGGCCACCGGCGTCAACCGTGTGCGGCGAGTCCATATAAAATGTATGAAAACTACAGGAAATATGCCGGGTGGCGTCGTTTTGTGGTTGTGGCCGGTGGCCCGTGTGCGGGAAGCCTTATGTTTAAGTCCGAAGTGTCGACCAATCGGCGAGAGAATTCCTTAAAAAGGAGACGCGCACTCGGGCCCCATGACCTGAGCGTTTCGACTCCAAACGGGTCAAAACTGTAATTACTAATAAGGTTACAGTATTTGCGCCGCTTGAGGATGTCAGCAGCCGCAGCAGCAGCGCCTGCACAGCCCGCCGTGCTTGCTTCTTCGCGTGACCAGAGGGCTGGCTCTTTCTTTGGCCAAAGAATTAGCATTGCCAATCAGCGTGGCAATGCTGCCAGTCTTCTGGGCACGTTTCCAGATGACAGCGATGTGGAGGAGTACTTTGACTCCTAAGTGTCCTATTGTCGTCGTTTTTTAGATGTTTATATTTTCTTACTTTTAGTCTTATTTTTATCATTAGTTTAGTTCTATTTGTAGTCTGTATATAATGTAAATAAATACTTACCTGTTTAAGTCCCGTCTAATAAGGGTTAAGCCTGTTATTTGTTTCTATGTCATGCAATTCCTCTTGATAGCTTCTTTCCAAAAGTATTTTTCTCCCCGTTTTGAGCTATAATTAGCTGTTATAAGCATAACATCAGTATCAGTCAAAAAAAATGATTCGTGCTGTTTTAATATAATTGGAATGGAACAACAAACAGCTAAATAATTCACCAGTAACCAAATAATCTAGCAGTAATTATTGTTGTTTATTTGTTCAATAATTCATACTACAACCATATTTGCAAATACCTCGTGTTGTAACCGAATAATAATTGTGCAAATATTTGAAAATGAAAGGTATAAAATACATCATCGCTTCACACCAGGCGAGTTGCGGCTAAACGCAAGCCTTTTTTAGTATAAAAAAACGTTCACATTTTAAAATTAGTATGGATGCAAACACTGTTTTAAGCTTTCACGGTTTACAACAAACTTATACAGTCAAAAAAAAAAAAAAAAAAAAGAATAATGAACAATCACGGATGATATACCGTAAGTGACAGTATAAGTTTAGTATGGATGCAATCTAGTTGTGATATCAGGTTAAAGTTTTTCAATAACCTAGCTGTTGCTCGCGACTTTGAATGCATAAAAAACTTCGTTTCTCAGTTTGTCCTGCCAACGTTCCAATTCTCGAGGACAACTCAATTTCAAGTCACATGCAGTTTCCTCACTTCTTCACTTTTTAGCGAGACGATGGCAATCTAAATAAACTTAACATAACAACGCAGGTTAGGCAGAGTAGTATCAAATAGCACACCCTTATTTCGGCAGTTATATTTAAAAAAAATATTCTATTCTAGTGAACTACCAACTTTATTAAATTATACTTCAACTACTTCAATAGAACACCACTTCAACTAAAGCGGTTTTATTTAAATTTTCCCATTGACTACGCCGCGCACTGCGTACCCGCTGGGAAAATACGCCACAACTTTTCAGTACGCCGCGTCGCGTACAAAATATTTAACTTTTTAGTAACGAAGCTAGTTCGAAAAGTACTTACTCAATGTTTTTTCAAAATAAAGAGTAAAGCGACTCGTGTTTGGAACTTCATAATATGCCTTTTTCATGCATGGTTGGCATTTGAGTGCTGGACTTTTTAAGCCATTTTTACTGAGTCGTTTAGTGGTTACTCGTGATTAAGTCGTTGATTTATTGTAGGTTGAGTAACATGGCCGATGGGGCCGAAAAGTTCTGGAGTGGCGTCCGCGAACCGAAAGACATTGCGTTGGAAGGCTTCCCTTGACTAGGTGGACCGATGACCTGGTGAAGGTTGCAGGGATCCGCTGGATGCGAGCCGCACGGGACCGGTCAGTGTGGCGACACTTGGGGGAGGCCTATGTCTAGCAGTGGACGTATTTTGGCTGAAATGATGATGATGATAGACCCACTTGCCACAAACTCAACCGACCTTTTTTTAAAAAACTTAAAAAGGGTAAAAAACTCATCTCCCCTAAGCTAATTATTACAGAAGAGATTTAGTTCATAATCTAATTAACAAGGAACGAAGTTAACAACGTGTTCAGAAAGGCAACTTGATAACTTTATAAAAGTCAAAATGTCAGAGCTGCCTTTAATTGAGTCAAGTAGGCTTTGAGTATGAATAAGACAAGGCCGACTGCCTCGTCGTGACAGGATCAACGGATCCAGTGGTAGCATGACTGTATGAGAGAGATATTTCTCGATGGCATGTAAAGCCAAGTCAGAGGTCCATGGGCGGCGTATCTGACACCAGGTTAGGCACTGACCACACGATAAAGAAGATGACGACTGCTGAGCATGATGTTCTGGGTTTCCAATGGCGTTGGGCGTTGGGCTTTTATTTTGTTGTACATTTTTTGTGTAGTAAGCAACGACTTATTGTCGGGCCTACGCTGTCCCCCCATACTTAGAAAGAAAGAAAGCATATTTATTTGGCACATGCCACAAGTGCACACAGCAAACAAAAAATAAATAAAAAAAACTTAAGTTCACACAATAAAATAAGGTTAAAACAAATGCTGTATCCATAATAATAGAAAAGAGTAACCATGGAGTTTCTTGCCGGTTCTTCTCCATAGGAAACGACCAACCCGAACCGTGCACCTTTTTGTCGACGTTTTATAAGTGCCCATCGAGGCCTATGTGAAATAAAAAAAATTGATTTTGATTTTTTTTTGTTCAAAAGTATTATTGTATTTTCGATCAGGAATTTCTCAGTAGCAGCCGAAGAGTTTGAATTCGTTCCCAGTAAAAATGGGACTGCCTCGTTAGTCTCGTAGTCGCAAGCGCAACAGCTGAGCATGAGGTCCTGGGTTCGATTCCCGGGTCGGGCAAAATGTTAATGAGTTTTTCCATCAGGAATTTCTCAGTAGCAGTCCAGGAGTTTGAATTTGTTCCCGGTTGATGACAATAGGCTCGCCCCCTATTACTTGGGACTTGCACATAACTGGTGAAATGTGGGTGCATTATTAGGTATAACTCTGCCTAACCTCTCGGAGTTTATAGGCTGTTATGTGTGTGACCGCTGACACGATGGGAAGATCAGATCAAAAGAACAGCTGGCCCAAACTGGATACAAATTTTACAGGACAGAGACAAATTTAATGGGTATCTTTGGAGGGGGTCTTCACCTTATCTGGGGTCTTGCATAAACTCGATGTATAGATATTAGATAGTAATTAAGAAAACTAACAATAAATCTAAGTTAACTAACCAAACAAATACCTACTAGAAATAAGAAAATCCAATAAACTGCAAGGAATAAAAACGTTTTTTTAATGTGTGTAGTACAACACATGCATGCATGCATGCATGAATGGTTGTGTAGTCATAGTTTTTATAGTGTCAAAGACTTCTTTGACAATAAATGTAAAATATTCTCGTGATAATTTTGTACGCTTATTACTGTTAAGCAAAAACATGTACCACACACAATCCATTCATCCTTTATTTGGTCTTCCTCTCCTTTTACATCTTTTTTTATGACTATTTGGGGACCTAAGATTTTAAACTATCATGGTCACTTACTTATTAATATTATTAATACTCGAAACGGGATATTAACCATTTACCATTCCGTCCATTCCATTTATTTTTTAATTTTTTTTATACCATGTTTTAAGCAAATAAATATTATTCAATTCTATTCAATTATATTCAATTATATTCAATTATATTCAATTATATTCAATTATATTCAATTATATTCAATTATATTCAATTATATTCAATTCTATTCAATTCTATTCAATTCTATTCAATTCTATTCAATTCTATTCAATTCTATTCAATTCTATTCAATTCTATTCAATTCTATTCTATTCTAACATATCACGTATAAATATTATTCAATTCTATTCTATTCTAACATATCACGTATAAAGGACGTCTAAATGAAGTAGTTGTGATTGTAGTCACGTTAGCAAAAAGTTTTGGGCAAAGAAATTGGTGTTTTGGGTTCAAAAGAGTTGATTAGAAGCAATACTTTCAACTCTATTTTGAAGTTAGAACTTCGGCCAACAATTTACAAGAAGCGAACCTTTGTAGCATCTCAATAAAGACTGTATGCTGAAATGTAAACTGTGTAGAAAAGTATTATGTTATAAAGTAATGTGTAAAGTGCAGTGGCGGGGCAAGACCACAATTTTATGTGGGCAAGGTATATTGAGCGAGGCCCTCTGGTGGCGCAAGAAGCAATGTTATAAATTAAAAAACAGTTGAAAAATAGTTTTTACTTTACGTTTTTGAGGTGCGAGGCGGCCCTCGTACCGCGAGGCCGTAGGCGGTGGCCCACGTCGCCTACGCCTAGCGCCCCCTCTGGAAAAGTGTAAAGTGTAGTAAGTGTTATGTGTAAAGTGTCGGTGTCCCTTCCGCCCCGTATTTATAGGGATTTTTTCCTGTGTAAAAAAAATATGATTCTATTTAATCCGTCAGTTAGATTATCGAAAAATATTGGATACGTATTTTATGTTTTATCAAATCAATAAAAATTTACGAAGATAAAACGCATCAAAGATCATGAGTGGGGGCCTGTGACGTCACTTTTCAGTAAAAAGTGTACTGAAGTATGACGTCACTCTAGTTTTCGACGCACTGTCTTCATTTTTAGATTCCGAGAAAAAAAAAATGCCTAATATTTTTTGGAAATCTATCTGACGGACTAATTAGATTTTTTCAGGAAACATCCCTATTCAATCATGATTCGAGAGACACGTGGCGCCATCTATTATCATAAGCACGTTGTTGTTGTTTTTACTCGGAAACGTACCCTATGTCCGTTTATGTACACCTGACAACGTATATGCAAAATTTCAGGATGATCAATTCTGTAGTTTAGGCGTGAAAAGGTAACAAACAAACTTACTTTTGCATTTATAATATTAGTTAGGAAGGAATTTAGGACTAGGTCGTTAAGATTTTACATTTTATAAAAATATCCTTTACTTTTTAAAACAATATTATTTACGGAGAAAGCTAAAATATAAAAAAATTAAAACCTTTATTTACATAGACTCATCGTAATATTATCTAAAAGCTTGTTAAAAGGCGAATTTCAAAATTACGGGAATCTAAAAATATCAACCTATTTCCAGAAAATCACAAACCCCTAACGTTACCATAGCAACAGATCGAAAAGCGGAATTTCCCTTAAAATAATTGACTTAATTAAAATCAACCTCTTTTATTTGTGTTCTGAAATTGAACCACAAAGTATAAACACAGAAGGTTTACTTATTCAAAATTTTTAAATGAGTAATATTCGCTCTACTGCCTCAAAAAATAATAATAAACGTTTGTGCATGAGGCCGGAGTTCGATTCCGGGGTCGGGCAAAATGTTTTTGAATTTTACCATCAGGAAATTCTAAGTAGCAGACATGAAGCCTAGATTTGTGCCCGGTTGATGGCAATAGGCTCGCCCCCTATAACATGGGACTTAAACATAACTTTCAAAATGTGGGTCGGACTGTGGTCCCAAGGAAAAAAACAAGTGTTACGCAGGTACAGTAGAGGTTCACTCAGGACTCACGATTTTAGTCTTTGGGCCTCATACAAATAGTGAAAATGGGCGCACCCTCACTTACACGCGTACATACGACGATCCGTAACAAATGCCGGCCGTGAGTGCACTTGCACTCGCTGTACGTGAAGCGTGTCTATGTGTCCGAGGAGATCTCAAACAAATGCCGGTCAAGAGTGCGCTTGCACTCGCTGTACGTGAAGCGTGTCTATGTGTGCGTGGAAATCTCAAACAAATGCCGGTCGCGAGTGCGCTTGCACTCGCTGTACGTGAAGCGTACAGCGAGTGCATGAAGCCGACCTTCTGTCGTAATGTATTTTGTGGTAAAACCCTCGTTTATCATAAATTAATGTTTACTCCGATTAATAATAAGACAGCTTGTTCTAATTAATTATCTCGAACAAAGAAGTCGAATTAATGAGGCTTAGATATTTTCGTAATTAATTGTTTTTGAAGCAGTGATTAGAAAGATGAGGTAAATAATTGCTGAAAAATGGCTTTTGTTGCACCGCTTTTTGGTTCAAAATGAACTGTATTCATCATGATCATCAGCTTACAGCAGTCCACTTGAAAATAGGTCTCTCCAATTGCACGTCACTCAGCTCGATTCTCGGCAACTCTCAACCAACTAATACCAGCCACCATGTAGACACAACCTTGGCCGCCACTCGGTCAAAGCCTAGCTCCATGCCATTCAGGCAATCTCCGCGTCTAGCCAGATGTCCTGCCCAGGTCCACTTGAGGCGCACCGCCCGGTCCCCGTAGTCGTAGACGTGCGACGGCGGATTTCGATGCTTCGCAATCGATCGAGGAGGGTTATGCCGAGCATGGCTGCTCGCTCCATGGCCCTTTATCCACCGAGTCAGTGGGCAGTCTCCTTTGTAAGTGTTCATGTCTCGGTCCCCTAGGTTCTTGAAGCATGATATGGAGCGTGATTGTGGCATAGCATGGTTGCGCATGATATCGATAAATAGTGAAACACTAAGAGTTAAACTAAAGAAAATAAATATAGAAAATCATTTTAGTTTATTTACTCAACTACAGTCATTTTAAAACACGTAGAATGCCAAAGTAGGTTATCAAGCAACTAGAAAACAACATAAGGTACCTTTTACACTAGAAAAAAACAACTCGCGTGCACGTACCGTAACTAATAATTACCTGAAGTTTTCTGCATAGAACTACTAACATTCTTAGAAATAGAATAAATAAGCTGTACGTAAACTATTCCTCGAATACATCGAATGTTATCATACCCCTTTACTTTGAATTTTAATTAATTACGAGAATATGAGCAGAAAAGAAACATTGCCAAGTTTATTAGTTCGCAGTTTTGTTTATATTACATCTGAAATAATATAATTAGAGTTAATTTAAATATGTACTTTTGTCTTTTGATTATCTTTACATAGTATAACGCAAAGTCGCCCGCTGTTTGTACGCTTAGATCTTTTAAATTCCACAACGGATTTGAATGCAGTTTTCAGCAATAGATAGTGATTCAAGAGGAAGGTTTATATGTATATTGCACCCGTGCGAAGCCGGGGCGCGTCGCTAGACTCACTAGAAATATTATATAGAAGTAATTATAAGATTCCAGGTTATTTTTATTTTTCATTTTGAAATATATTTTATCTTTGACAGTCGTTGCGAGTAGTAAGAAGTCCGAACGTTTGGCAAACAGTAGCAAGGGGTATCCCTTACCTAGGAAGTCAGACCTTAGGCCGTATTACCCAAAACCTAGGTTGAGGAAGTCAGATAGGCAGTCGCACCCGGATAGACTGGAAGCCGACTCGAATATAGTTGGAGACTAGGCAGGTCGTGATATTGACACCTTTTTACGCAACAAACATAGAAATAACTTTGTTTATACAACTGAAAAAAGCTAAATAATAACAGCCGCTCGGGTCGTTTTTTAGGTTAAGCCGTGCTTGCCTAGGTTGGCCCGTGGATCACCAGCCATTACATACCGAGTTTCCTCCGTGCCTCAGAAAGCACGTTACGCCGTTGGTCCCGGCTGTCATTTTTAGATTTTTGACAGTCGTTACAGGTAGTCAGTGGGCCGAAAGTCTGACAACCAGTCTTACCAAGGGGTATCGTATTACCCAGTACTAACTGGGTTGTGGAGGTCAGATAGGCAGTCGTTCCATGTGAAATACGGGTATTCAGCTGCATCTGGTTAGACTGGAAGCCGACCCCAACGCAGTCGGCTAGATGATGATATACCTAACTGTGAAAAGGTTATTATTTTAAAAGCGGTTAAGCAACTGATGTCGACGTACATTGCAAAGTGAATTAAAATATTTAAATAAGCAAATATTAAACATCATTACCCAAATGAACACACATCACGAGAAATATTAATTAATGGAAATTTAATCTCGAAAAACCACATCGTTGCCGTTATTCAATTTTAAACTTTAAACGTTGGAGTCAAATATTTAATTCTGTTTTGCGTTTTCTACATGGCTTCTGAAGAGACGCCGATGATCAATGCGATTTCAGTTGCTGCGGTCGAAATGGGAAATTCATAATAATTGGAAACGTAACCAATAATATTATTATATTTGACTGTAAATATTCACTTCTGGAGGTAACAAACATTATTTTAATTCACTTTCTTTGGCCAAAGAATTAGCATTGCCATTCAGCGTGGCAATGCTGCCAGTCTTCTGGGCACGTTTCCAGATGACAGCGATGCGGATGAGTACTTTGACGCCTAAGTGTCCTATTGTCGTCGTTTTTTAGATGTTTATATTTTCTTAGTTTTAGTCTTATTTTTATCATTAGTTTAGTTCTATTTGTAGTCTGAATATAATGTAAATAAAGATAAGTACCTAAATAAAAAAACCACTAGGTCCAGTCCCATGTAATAACGGCGAGCCGATATACTACATTATTTTGATTGTAACATTACTTGGATTTAAAAGAGTGTCCATGGAGTTTCTTACCCGTTCTTCTCCATAGAGATCTACGCTTGGCTTGAATGGGCAACTACAGTACTTTCACAGTTATTATGCCTTGTGACTGGGACTGTAGCTACATCTTTTTGTTTTTGACAATCCAAAAGTGCGTATTTGTAATACAGGGTGTATACGAACCCTTCACGAAGCCGTCAACCAAGCATTATGTACATCAAACTAAGTAACTGTACGCAAAAATTATTGCTGGAAAACGACTTTTTTTTTTGGGTAAAAAATCACGTTTTACGGTAGGACTCAATGTAACGCACTCAAAACGTTGTGCTGTTGAATAGATTGAATACGGGGGTAGTGAAGGTGTTTAAAGTAAAAATCTTACATTAAAAACATGTATATTTAAAAAAAAAACTTGTGAAAAAGTTGGAACTTTGACCCTCAATATCTCCATAACTAGAAGGTTCCCAGGTATGGTCTAGATCAGCTATACTCAACTCAATCTGCGGCCCGCAGGCGCATGCGGCCCGCCGGGCCTTTGTGATTGGCCCACCTGTAGTTAAATTTATTGTAAACCATTTTAAATTTATTTCTTAACAAAAACAATGCAGCTACAGATTTTGTACAGAAAACAATTAATTTATTTTTAAAGTTTGCAGTGTCAAAAATCTCATTAAAACAATTTATGATAAAGATCTTTGTTAGAACTTAAAGTTATTGTTTGTGAATGCTCTTTGAAGATTTGGTCTATATCGCATGTGGCTTTTCAACCACCTTTTCTTTTCCTTTTTCTTTTAATAATAAATTGTTAATTTTGAATTACGTTTTTATTAACACCTAAATAATTGTTACTTGCGGCCGCAACACCATGACTGAAACGTGTTTGTGGCCCCTATAAAAAAAAAGGTTGAGTATGGCTGGTCTAGATCAATACAATGATCACAATGGTAGGGAGAACAGTGACTTTCGGCTTCGATAAGGGTCTTGTTACACCCTTTATAGTGATATTCCCCGGGTCGAGCAAAGTCATTTTGTGTTTTTCCGTCAAGAAATTCTCAGTAGCTGCCATAGAGTCTGGATATCAGAGTTTGTTCCATATTTAATTGCAATTTAAAGTCAGGCAGTTAATCAAATAGTAAGTTGAAATAAGCACTGAAATCAACCGCTAATATAAAGCGATCATTAATTGACTCGTAGCTAAATTAGAAATGGGTTATTAACGATATTAATAGTTTCGTTAAATCTCTCTCGAATCGTGTTTAAACAAGCTTATTATTGGTATATCTCGATATTTCTAAATTGGATTAAAATTTACGTAATTTACATGATTCAGATTGATTTTAATTGAGTAACAGATTTAAGTACATTATTGTAAAACGTAATGTCAAGCCTGTTTTGCGTCGAAGGGTTAGGCATAGTGCACTGTAGAACATAGACGTGGAGGCCATGTTTTACTCTAAAGATTCACCGGTGAATGTCGACCATCGCCAAGTTCGCATGTGACTGTCCGAAATAATTGAATTAATTTATTTTTGTTTTGTCAATCATACATGACTTTATTATCAAAGCATTATTAAAATATAAATACATTATTTACTAACTATACATACCTAAAAAATAATGAAAATATGTACATGTTTCAAAAGTGGTAAGGAGAGGCCGTCAAAAAGTTCGTCCGCATCGCTGTCAACGGGGAAGGTGCCCAGAAGGCTGGTAGCATTACCACGTTGGAAGGTAATGCTGATTCTTTGGCTGAAAGAAGAAATAAATATATTAATTTACTTGAATCTTAACATAATTACACCAGCAACTAATTTAGAATAGTATTATATTCTGAGATTTAGAATTACGTGAACGTTAATGACCAACTTCGATCTAGCGGTCTTAGTCGAGAAAAGTAATTATACTTTTAATTTTCAACGACGACTTGGTGTTCTTAACGTTCACCAAGTCGTAGTTGTGAATCGTGTGATTCATCGTCTATGACCGTCATAAAAATATTTTGAAACGAACATTCTTCAGCGAGCTTGGTGTTATTCAAATGTCAATTTGACAGTTGTATTTGCAAATGGCGTCGCAAAACCGTTACAAGTTATAGGTACTGGCCATTTTGTAACAATGACTTTGATTTGCTTTGTTTTAAGTTTCCCATTTAACTTTGATTTAATGAAGCTTGTTTAATTGATAAAGCAAAGACCAATCAAATGTTTAAACAATAACAACTTGATAAGTAAATACCTAGTCGCCCTTGTGAATACAAGGAGCTAAAAACAAAACTGGTGAAATCTGGGTAGCCATTATATACATCAGTCCTTAAAATCAAATGTGAAAAAAATAAATAAAAAATATCAATAAACACGACTGCATAAAAAGCGAACTTCTTCTTTATTTATCGTGTGGTAAGTGCCTAACCTGGTGTCAGAGTTTCAATGCCGCCCATGGGCCTCTGACTTGGCTTTACATGTCGTCGAGAAATATCTCTCATGTAGGTATGCTGGTTTTCTCACGATGTTTTCCTTCACCGAAGCAAGTGATAATTAAACAATACGCATATGAATCCCAAAAATCAGAGATGCGTGTCTTAGGTTCAAACTTGAGACCTATGGCTTGGCAGTCCGACGGTCACATCACTAGGCTGTCACTTCTTAAAAGCGAACTAAAATAAAACATATAGAAACATTAGTATTATGTGGTAAATGAAGAGAATCTAAGCGAACGGTAGTGCGCAGGCCAAGTTCCAGCAACAGGCCGCGCGCATGCCGTGCACTATTTACACGAACCGTTTCGTCTATTTTTACACGAAATAGCCTTGCCTTTTGGCCGCAACTCGCCTGAAGTGAAGCGATGATGCGGCCTATGGTGCAACCCGCGTCATTATCATTCATTCATCTTGCACTTAAATCATTCATTGCCGTCAGAGGCAACATTAAAAATGCTGAATCCAGCTCATTTCCCTATCTACATCTGGGCCTAACAGCCTTCTTTCCTGCCAGTTGGGCCAACACAGGTCCACATCAAGCTAGCAGCTTTGCTAAAGAAAACATAACTTAATAAACTAGCAAATAAACTTCAAAATGTTTTTTTTCATCATCATTTCAGCCGAAAGACGTCCACTGCTGGACATAGGCCTCCCCCAAGTGTCGCCACATGACCGGTCCCGTGCGACTCGCATCCAGCGGATCCATGCAACCTTCACCAGGTCATCGGTCCATCCAGTGGGAGGCCTTCCAACGCAACGTCTTCCGGTCCGCGGTCGCTCCAGAAGTTTTCGGCTCCATCGGTCATCCGTTCTGGGAGCAATGTGCCCTGCCCACTGCAACTTAAGTTTGGCAATTCTTCGGGCTACATCGGTAACCTTGGTTCGCTTGCGGATGTCCTCATTTTTTATTTGATCACGCAAGGAAACTCTGAGCATAGTCCTCTCCATTGCCCTTTGGGTGACTTTAAGCCTTCTGATGAGGTCCATACCACCACGTTTTTTCATCAACCACCTTTTATTTTACAGTTTTTAACATTTTAATAACGGCAGCAGACACCAATTAAGTGAATTTTTCAGCTCGGTTTCCGTATTAATTAGGGTCAGCTTGTTTGAGCGATCGTCAGCCATGCGACGGACAAAATGAATGCATAGCTTGACACCTGATCGCCTCTGTGCTTTCAATATCACGTACAGTAAATTTGTTGGTGTGAATTTAATGGTTTTTTAATTTTTTTATGGTGGCCCAGTGGTGGCGGCGCCGACTTACGAACAGTAGGTCGTGGGTTTGAACACAAGTAGGCGCATTACTTTGCGTAATTTATTTCGTCACCGCTGCTCTCAAAAACGGTGAAGGAAAACATCGTGAGGAAACCGGCATGTCCTAGAATCAAAAAATTCGAAGACATGTGACATCTACCAACCCGCACTGGGCTCGCGTGGTGGATTATAGCCCATTCCCTCTCATAGAGAGGAGGCCGTGTGTCCCAGCAGTGGGAACATTATTGGCTGATTATGCTATGCTTCGGGGATCGTGGCTAAATAATAGCGTGCTGAGGATGGTCCGTGGATGGGTGACCATTTATGACACAACGAGACCCCTCGCTGCATCGGGAAGCCGTTGGTCCTGGCTGTCACTTCTAGATCTTTGACAGTCGTCACAAGTAATCACAGTTCGAGTGAACCGGTTTCGTCACTTAGTAGTTAGTGTCAAAAAATCTGACAGCCAGTCTTACCAAGGGATATTCTATTACCCTGGCTTTTGGAGGTCCGATAGGCAGTCGCTTCATGTAAAATACTGGTATTCATCTTTATCCGGTTAGACCCCAACATACTTTACAAGCTTTCTCACTGCTGATTACAATTTTTATTGTTAAGTATAAGATTTCCAATAAAACATGAAAAAAGCACTTTATTTTATCATCCAACAATGACATTAACAACTGCAGAAGTCATTCGTATCAAAACTCAAAGAGAAACTCAGTTTTCCGGCTAATCTGATCACAGGTTCAATTGAGTCCGCCATTTTGCGCTTTTACGCGCCAAACATTTCGGAGCTGATTGAGTCGATAGTGTTATTAGACCAATCAAGGAGTTACTTTTTATGCTTTTTATAGAACGGCGCAATTAGTAAGATACTGTCACGGATGAGGAGCTCATCATCATCATCATCATCATTTCAGTCGAAAAACGTCCACTGCTGGACACGCCAAGTGTCGCCACATTGACCGGTTAGGACCTCGCGACCTAATAATAATAGCCACTCGGGTCGATCCTTAGGTCAAGCCACGCTTAACGATGCACTAAAAATCAGCTGTTCAATATATTTTAACCGTGTAGGTATTGCTTTTGTAGTAAACAGCTGTTTTTTTTTTTTTATAACCGATGAAATATTTCTATGTGGCCCGGCTCAGAATGATGCACTGAATATGTGGTAACCGTTTTCTAGTTAGTAGGTATTGAAATTTTGTATGGGGCAATATTTTTATTCGCGATTACGATGGTGGGACTCCTATGGTCCTTAAAATAAATACACACCTATATGAAACATACTGTTTACATATTTATGCTCGTGAATATACCCTACTGGGTTCCACCGTTCCAAGATCCTAACCCCGATACACTTTTTCCGGATATGAAATCATCAAATGTCCCCCCCCCCCACTCTGGGCGGAGCGGAAGGGAGTGTCAGACTTGTACTGACTAAAACGCATCCATATTCCTTCTTTGCCCTTTGTGTTCCAGGGCCACGGTATCTCTTTCGAACAGTCCCGCAGCCCTGGCAGGAACCCCGTTACACCTCCAAATGGAGAAAATAGTTTTTTAAATCACAACTTAAATGTGTTATTTAGTCCTTTTGACTGCACAACCCTAGCTCGGGTATCGATAATTGTCACTGCAGTAACGATTAGCGACAAAAAATAATCGATAATTGGGCGGTAGTTTTTTTGCGCAATTCTGTCGGAAATTAGTAATGGAACTTGACTTGTTTTGACACACTGGGAACACTATATTTAGCTTGTTATAGATGTAAATATAATGAGGGCTCGTAGCTAAATAACACTACCTTGACGTCATAATGATTCCTCTGCGGAATTTTTTTTTTACTACGCATACCTCAGGTTAGCCAACATTAAAGCTAGGCGTAAAATTACTGTGAATGTAAGTGTGAGGACTGTATTAATTATTTCATAAAAAAAAAACTATTTGAATTTAGAAAAAACGTCGAACACATTAAAAAGAAAACACGACCCAAGGCAGGGGCAATTCTATTAACCCTTTTATTCCTCGAGAATAGTCCAAAACAACCTATACTTAGCTTGTAAAAGTAGTTAATTACTATGCTAAAAGCGTCAGCAGGGCGAGAGATTGGCCTACAAGATGCCAGCAATACTAGACGAGGCCAATTCGCCGTCGCATTATACAGTTAGCGCGGGAAATTGCTGTTGGCATTCGTTTTGGCGCCAAAGCACAGGGTTGCTAGCGTTTAATTTTCGTTCCGTGCACGAAGTTGAAAGAGGTTCTAATAGGGACCTTGTTTAAATAAGTGTAGTCCATTATTTTAGAAGCTGCATTTTTGACAAGGTTTGCTACTATGTGTGGAGATAGTTCGGGATTTCGGGATTTTTTTCTGTGTTATTTTTGGAGCTGCGTTATTATCTACCCAGACCTCGAAACGGCGAAGGAAAATATTGTGAGGAAAACGGCATGTCATAGAACCAAAAATAATCGAGGACATGTGACATCAACCAACCCGCACTGAGACCGCCTGGTGGATTAAAGCCCACTCCCACTCATATAGGGGAGGCCTGAATCCCAGCAGTGGAAAAATGAGGGGCTGACTATGCGATTATCTACCATAGACTGAGCTCAAACTCAATCCTTCGATTGACTAACAAAACATTAGACCAAGTTTTTTTTTATTTAGTTAAACTATATTTCCTATCATTTCCTTTCCTAACACTGGCCCTGCATTTCCTCAATTACAATAATGACATCTTTTTAACCTAAAAATCATGAGTCAACCATTATCATACTAGTGTCCTTAATACAATTTATTTTTTGTTAATTTAATTTTCTTCAACACTTCTCATTAGTAAAATCAAACGCAAAAAAAAAACTTTAAGCTTCCATATTTTACGTTGGTAACCCTGATCCAGGGCAGTTGCTAATGACCACAGATTATACTAAACAGTTTGCGCGCCCCGCATCGATATTACAACATTATGACTCGACTAAACTCTATGGTTTTACAAGGATTTTTGTTAATATTACTGTAGCTGCGTCTAAACGAAATAATATAAGTAATTTTTAGACGATAGCCTTTTTGTAAGTAGACAACGAAATTAGTCTATAAAGAATTGCCAGTTTTTTATTTAGAATATTGTTTAAGTTTCATTCATATCCGATCACAACTGTCAACATTTTTATCACAATAGCTTTTAGAATAGAGAAAGAGTGACGAAACAATGGATGAAATGTGTGAAAGATGATATGAATATAAGTGGGTGTCTACTGTGATGACGAGTAGGTAATAGAGAAGTTTGGAAGAAGATAATTATGCTGCGCGTTCAATTGGAATAAGGATAGGAGAATGATGATGATTTTTTTTTTTTTTTTATATATACAGAAAATTTTTGTAGAATTCGTACTTGGAATGGACATGTAATGAGGACGGATGAAACGCATGTGACTAAAATAGAATGGATATGAATTTGGATGGATGGAGAGGAAGAGGAAGGCCAAAGAAACGATGGATGGATTGTGTGAGGAATGTGTAAGAGAAATTATTAAATTATTCCATTTTGAAATAAAAAAAAAGAAAGGAGAAAATGATGCCGTGTCTGACAGGGGAGAATGGAAAAGAAAACGTGCTGCGCCGACCACAACTAGAATGGGATAGGACAGGAGGTTGATGATGAAACTGATGTATTATCTACATGGTATTTAATTCATGTTCTCACATCTATTCCAAGCTAAATTTACGGAATTTAATCTCGTTAAAACCGCAGCGAAATCCATTATACCAATTTATGATCGGGAATATTCGAAATTAACTAAATATTTGTCGTGTAACGAGATAGAAATAACTAAGCTAAATATTGCTCAAATTCCTGATTTCTAGAAATGTAAATATAGTAAAAGGAGCTTGTAATTCAACAAACAAAAAGTACTAAACAAAAAAACTTTTTGCAAAAAATAGTACTGTACACATTAGTACCCAATAAACATCCAAGCGATTGCAGCAATCACGACAGATTTGCCGTCTATTATTGAAGAATTTCGTTCCATATCTCCGAAGCCCTTGATCAGATCATGACAATATTTCTATGGGACCAACTTGGGAGTATACTCTTTCAAACAAAAAAAGAAGAATTGAGAACCTCTCCTCCTTTTTTGAAGTCGGTTAACAATTATACAATATTGATCTGTTCAAGACTTAAACCTATTGACAATAATTGTACCTTAAATTAGACTTTATAAGTTAGTGCCCTGATACAAGACATGTGCAACTGGGCAACTAGGAGGATCCTATGCTTTACGCACCAAGTGTGGTGCCCCCCCAACTGGGCAACTAGGAGGATCCTATGCTTTACGTACCAAGTGTGGTGCCCCCCCAACTGGGCAACTAGGAGGAATGCTTTACGCACCAAGTGTGGTGCCCCCCGAACTTCGTCCGCGTGAAATTAGCGGTGTGAAATACAATTTACGACCTATTCTCATACCTACCAAATAATAAAACGAGCCGTTTCGGAGGAGTGCGACCACAAACACCGTGATTCGAGATTTTTACATATAAGATTAATTTATTGATAACTATCGTGCGTAAAAGTGAGTATTATATTATGTATGTGTGAGAGTGTGGTGTGTGGAGTGTTTGTGTGGGTGTGTGCATTTTTTTGCGTATGTGAATGGGCTTGAGTATGCGACAGTCAACTTGATACGGGCCTCCAAATCGCAATTAACGTAAAAATGTTTAGCTTCACGGGCTACCTTAGCGTATCGCGTATAGAGAATGTCCTTACCAAAAAATTTTAAATGATTTCTGCATTTTCCAAATTTCACCTTGAATACAGGGTAATTTCACCACCATCACCACCACCACCACCATCCACCACCATCCACCACCACCATCACCACCACCACCACCATCCACCACCACCACTACCACCATCACCACCACCACCACCACCACCACCATCACCACCACCACCATCACCACCACCATCACCACCACCACCACCATCCACTACCACCATCACCACCACCACCACCATCACCACCACCACCACCACCACCATCACCACCACCACCATCCACTACCACCATCACCACCACCACCACCATCACCACCACCACCATCACCACCACCACCACCATCACCACCACCACCATCACCACCACCACCACCATCCACTACCACCATCACCACCACCACCACCACCACCACCATCACCACCACCACCACCATCACCACCACCACCACCATCCACCACCACCACCACTACCATCACCACCATCTTAAACTCACCCTGTATAATAAAAGACAAGGTTAACTTTAAACTCAGTTTAAACTTTAATCAACGCTTCAGGAACTCACGTTTCTTGTCCAGGAAACCCATTTACACTTCTCTCGTGTAGCTAGTTAGCACTGGGTTTAGCTTCAGTCTGGATTTTCAAAGTTTCCGAGAAGTTTGGAACTTAGATCCTTATTGCAATTGAGAACATGCTGTAAGTGGCTTGCAAGTTTGACTAACTTGCATATATCGTTTGGTACTGAGATTGGTACTTAAGTTTTAAAATTCGATCTTGTGTGGGAGATATATTTTTTCTTTCAAAAAGTTATTTCTGAGATTTACGTTGGAGAGAGATTACCCATGTTTTATTTTAAATTCAAGATTCGTATAAATAAGTGGGTACCTATATTATACATTTTATAAGAAGATTTTGTATCATCTGACGTATTTAACGTCAGATTTTCAAGGCCAAGCGAGTTGACGACAAAAAAAATAGATAAAATCGGAAGGTGCCAACTCGCGCGCACTTGCGTGTTTTACACTCGCCAGTTGACAAATAAGTCACATAGGCATGAACTAAATGTTAGAATGTTTCGTTTTATGGAACATTGTTCTTTGATGAAAGAATTGTATAACCTTTTTTAATAATATAGCATCACGCTTGTAATCCCCGAAGGCTTAGGCAGAGGTGTACCTAATAGTACACCCACGTTTCGCCAGTTATGTTTAAGACCCATGAAAGGCGAGCCTAATGCCATCAACCGGGCTCAAATCCAGAGTCAGTGGCTGCTAGGTACTGAAAGAGTCGATGGACAAAACCCAACAATAATCCCGATACTATCCCGTTTTCAGTGTTAGGCAACAAATGTTTTCAATAAATATAATTCTAATAAAAATTCAAAAACCCGGTTTGCCAAAAACAATTTGTAACATGCGTTCCATCTATTTTTAATCCATACTCACTCATGCATTCAGAACTTACACATCAATAGACACTATCGTTAGTTTCAAAATGAAATTAATAACTGAACGAGTCGGCAAAACATTTGAATTTGGAAAAACATCTTTACAAGATTGTCTATGAATGTTTCTAAAATAATTTTAAAATCAATCATTCGTCAATTATGGAGTAAGTGGTTAGCAAATAGCTTTTTATTCGATTTCAAATTTAGAATTGGTTTCAAATATTTATGAACCAATTCTAAAGTAGGTTAGAGAGAAGTTTGAATTCCAGCATTCGAATTTTAAATTATAACAAGATCAAATAAAATCTTTTTGGAATATTATTAAAGTTAATGCTATTCAAATAATGTTTATTTAAAAACATATAATTTAAATTCGAAGGAAGTTTTTATTTGAATATTTTAATAAATCATCAAAAGTTTCAAATTGAAAATAAATGAAAAAGAAACAAGTATAAGTAACAGGTATACAGTTTTTTTTCCCTGTTACTCAATACTTATACACGTAGAGGGGCTCATGGTGAAATATAGGTACACCTCTGCCTAACCCCGAGAACTTCAGGCGTGATGTTATGTAAAACAAACAATTGTTGGCGGAATTATTTTCCTCGAACAAGCTGTTTTTGAACAATACTGAAATAATAACGAACATTTATACTAACCCCGTTCCTGGAAGATTGAACAAACAGAGAGAAAATGAAAATACTAGGTACTTAAAAGCCAGATAATTTCATACAATTGTTTTATTTCTTTATCATACAACGATTGAAGTTTCCCAGAAAAGTAGCTCGTGGCTAAATAATAACAGCCACTCGGATCGACCGTTTTTTTTTAATTTTCGGATGGGAAATCATCAAATGACCCCCCCCCCCTCTCTGGGCGGAGCGGAAAGGAGTGTCAGACTTGTACTGACTAAAACCCATCCATGTTCCTTCTTTGCCCTTTGTGTTCCAGGGCCAGTCCTGCAGCCCAGGCATCGGCCCTTGCAGACCCCTACATCGTTGCTGACATGTCTTTGAGGCGCGCGTGGAACACGAACGCGCCGTTGACACGGACTGTCGTCAAAACACGGCCGGACGGCGAGCTAGCCCATAGCTCGCCGTCCACCACGTGACCCCCGACGCCCAGGCCGTCTCCCGCGGCGTCTGGGACGTGAGGTTCTTTCCCTCACTCGGGTCGACCTTAAGGTTAAACCGTGCTTGAATATGTTGGTCCGTGGACGGGTGACTGCCCATTACATACCGAGTTTCCTCCGTGCCTCGGAAAGCACGTTAAGCCGTTGGTCCCGGCTGTCATTTGTAGATCTTTGACAGTCGTTACAGGTAGTCAGTGGCCCGAAAGTCTGACAACCAGCCTTGCCAAGGGGTTTCGTATTACCCAGTAATATCTAAGCTGTAAAAACTGGGAGCTTTATCGTGTGCCTAACCTGATGTCAGAGTTTTTATGCCGCCCATGATCTAAAACTCAAACTGGATGTAGAGGTCAGATAGGCTGTCGATCCGTGTTAAATACTGGTTCATAGTTGGGAAAAGGCTAGGCAGATGATGAAAAAAAACTATATATTTCTACTTACCGTGTAGCCAGGGCTTATGCCCGACTCGCCACTGTTCCGATTGGTCACCAAATTTTTTTCCATGCAACAAGTCCTGATTCGTCATCATAAGAAAAACGATTTTTTATTTAATTTTGATGTTCCCGATTCGATATAAATTTGCGTGTCAAAAAGTACAGTTAGTAAGAAAAATATAATATGACTTTTAAATCAAAACGTAAATAAAACCAACAATGTTACTGTTCTTTCGGCTTTAAAGTTTTAATTTTCCGGGATGGAAAATATCCAAATATGATCCTCAAAGTTACGCCGGCTTCATTAAAATCGTGCTGGTAGTAGGTTTGCAGTTATTTTTAGAAACAAAATTTTCCTGTGTAATTTCAAGAGTTATTCTCATCAGGAGATATATATATATCCTTTGTTGCCCTAGTTACTACCAATCTTACTACCAGTTGTAATACCGTTAATTTTGATTGCCCTTCCTACTACTCCAGTATTAGGTTTTAATAAGGAGGTAAAAAAAAATTGCCCGTGTTACTTAGTTAGTACTTAAAAAAAATATATATATATAATTCTAGGAAAATCGGTAATTTTCGTTTTATTATGTAAAGTAAACATGAAACTTTTTTCTTTTTTTTTTTTTTTTTCAGTTCTAACTAAGTCGCCCTCGAGAAATTGCGCTGATTTTCCCTTTTTTTATTTTAGAAGTTAATTGATATAATTATGTTCGAGTAACTAAGAAAAAAAAAATTGTTTAGAAACAAAATTTGTTTTTTTTTTTGTATAAGTACTAACGGTAGTAACACGGGCCATTTATTTTTTCCCTCCTTACAACCTAATACTGGAGTAGTAGGAAGGGTAATCAAAATTAACGGTATTACAACTGGTAGTAAGATTGGTAGTAACTAGGGCAACAAAGGATATATATATCATTAAGGCGATAGTTTTGACGTGCAAAACTCAGAAATTCACAGCAAAAACAAAAACACATCGTGGGTGTGGGGACCTCCCCCTTTGACACCTAGTCGTACTTATATTATTCGAGACTAGCACTTCGCCCGCGACTTCGTCCGCGCAAATTTTGATAGCTCGGCTAATTTGCGTGATATCTTTATAATTTATAGCCTATAGCACTCACGAATAATGCAGCTTTCTACCAGTGAAACAATTTTTAAAATTGGTTCATTACTTCCGGAGATTACCCCCTATATACAAACAAATTTTACCTCTTTATAATATTAGTATAGATGATGCTAAAGCTGCTCAACCTACAAATTAACCGACTTAAAAAAAGGAGGTTTTAAAGAAGATGTAAACAGACCCTTCACATAGCTGTCAAACAAGCATTCTGTACATCAAACTAATAAACTGTACGCAAAAATTATTGCTGGGAATCGACTTTTTTTTTTGGGGTGAAAAATCACGTTTTACGGTAGGACTCGATGGAAAGCACTCAAAGCATTGTGCTGATGGATGGATTGAATAGTATGGGGGTCGTGGAGGTAAAAATCTTACATTAAAAACATGTCTTTAAAAAAAAACTTGTGGAAAAATTGGAACTTTGACCCCCAATATCTCCGTAACTAGAAGGTTCCCAGATATGGTCTAGAACAAAAAAATGATAGCAAAGACGGGGAGAACAAGTGCCAAGGATATGTTAAGGGTCTATTTACACCCTTTATAAGATAGGTAACTAAGATTACAACATCATAACATAACATCACGCCTGTAATCCCCGTGGTGTACCTAACAGTACACCCTCATTTCGCCAGTTATGTTTAAGTCCCATATCATCATCTGCCTAGCCTTTTCCCAACTATATTGGGGTCGGCTTCCAGTCTAACTAGATACAGCTGAATACCAGTATTTTACATGGAGCGACTGCCTATCTGACCTCCACAACCCAGTTAGTACTGGGTAATACGATACCCCCTGGTAAGACTGGTTGTCAAACTTTTGGGCCACTGACTACCTAACGACTGTCAAAGATCTACAAATGACAGCCGGGACCAACGGCTTAACGTGCTTTCCGAGGCACGGAGGAAACTCGGTATGTAATGGGCGGTCACCCATCCACAGACCAACATGTCCATTTCATTATATGTCCCATATAATGAACACAAAACGAGACACCGTTACTGCTTCTAAAAAAAAAACCTGATGGAAAAGCCTAATAACACTCTGCCCAAGCCTGGAATCAAACCCAGGAAAAAATGCTCAGCAGTCAGACTCGCACGTTCAGACTTTTAAATCTAGAAAATACGAAGCTCATAAAAATCCGAGCTCAGTCCTATTCTAACAGTATTTTACACAAAGCGACCAGCGATAACTTAAGTCTAACATCAGTGTCTATGCAGTCCCCATTCACTTAGACTTGTACAACTCTTTACCGTGTCCCATCTTAGGGTGCTCGCCCACAACTATTTGCAGCGATGCTAACGCAAAATGGCCGCGATACAGTCGCAATGCTGTGGCTAGCTATGTACCCTCGTAAGCACGATTCTGTATCGCTACTTTCGTGATGCAGCCGCGATGCTAACACGATTTGATATTACAGGATGACAAGCCATATTGTACATGTGATGAGTTCAAGACAACAACGTTAGCTGTCCTTGTCGCACTGACGCGGCACCATTTCTCCGTTCTCCACTCTTTGCTACCTCGATGTCGTCAAAAGCAGCCATGCGGTTGCATTAATACAGTAGCAATGCGTTTACATCGCTTTTGAGCGCTGCAAATGCGACTAACGCGCGATTACAGCGATGCAGAAATGCGTTTATCATCATCATTTGCCTAGCCTTATTCCCAAACTATATTGGGGCCAGCTTCCAGTCTAACCGGATGCTGCTGAATATCAGTACTTTACATGGAGCGACTACCTTTCAAACCTCCACGTACTCTTTGGTAGGACTGGTTGTCAGACTTTCGGGCCTCTTGACTACTCGTAGCGACTGGCAAAGATCTACAAACAACAGCCGGTACTTTCCGAGACGCGGAGGCGCGTTTAATCGCTACAAAAAGTCACTGTGGGTGAAGGGTCTTGGTCAAGCGCCATCCAATACTAGGTGCTCACTTTTAAAAGTGCACTATTTATTTAACTTCACAATCTTGCGTTTAAGTACCGCAGCGAGTTTGTAAAGGGGAGTGCTCATGAATGAAGCACTCGGTTTCAATGTGTGCTCGGAATACATGCGGTCTGTAAACGGGAGAATTGCGAACTTGCAATTTGTAAAGCCAGAATTTTCTGGTTTCTGCAGCTGTTTGCAGGAATCCATGGTGTATTTATTTAAGAAGAAGCCTTAAAAGTTGTGTGGTAATCGGTTGTCATGGTATGGGCATGTGATGCAGAGGAATGAGGAAAATTTCGTCAGTTTTTGAGTATGAATGTGGATAGCGAGTAGGAGAAGACCACAAATATTCTCTTAGAACCTATGACCCATGTGACAAGGTGTAAACAGAACCTTTACGAAGCCGTCAACCAAGCATTCTGTACATCAAACTAAGTAACTCTGAGCAAAAATTAATACTGGGAAACGACTTTTTGTTTGGGGTGAAAAATCACGTTGCCTGTAGGACTCAATGTAACGCACTCAAAGTTTGTGCTGATGGATGCATTGAGTAATACGGGGGTCATGGGGTTATTTAAATTTAAGAACATAGTGAAGTACATTAAAAACCTGAAAAAATTGGAACTCAGACCCAGTATCTCCGTAACTGTCCGTTGGCAGCTACGCTTCACAGCCTAGCGCATCGGCGTAATGTTGCCTGCCTGTCGGTCTTCTACAGGCTGTACTTCGGAGAGTGTGCGCAGGAGCTCCACGACCTGATCCCACCATCACCTTTTTACCACCGGACTAGCAGACGCACTACGGCGTACCATCCACACTTGGTTGATATCCCGACGAGTCGTACTCAGCGCTTCTCATCCACGTTTATAATGCGCACAGCCAAAGTGTGGAACTCTCTGTGTTCCCACATTTAACCCGTCAGCCTTCAAAGCAAGCGTGAACAGGCATCTTCTGAGCTCGTCCCATCATAGACCTCATCTATCGCTTTCCATCAGGCGTGATCGAGGTCAAGAGCAGGCCCATTTGGAAATAAAAAAAAAAACACTAGAAGGTTCCCAGGTATGGTCTAGAACAAAAAATATTGCAATGACGGAGAGAACAAGTGACTTTTGGCTTCGTTAAGGGTAGGTACTATGTCACACCTATTAGGTATAAAAACCGTTCGATAACATAATGCATACCAGCGTTTACAGTAACATGTATTTGACGGTCTTGTGAGTAAAGCCGCGGGTACAGCTAGTTAATGCATACGTACAAAACTTATCCCAGCAACACACACGATGTTAAAACAAAAACAAAACACGCAACATTTTCTTAAAACCGTCGCAAAGTCCAACTTTAAAAGCTCACAACAGAATACGTTCAAAAGCATCAAGTTCTCTTTAAAATATTCAAAGTCTACAAACTATAAAACTGTGTTGCCAGATAACATTTACCTACGTGTGAAACTGTACGCTACAAAGTTACGTATAAAGGATGGCAGCACTCCACTATCTGGCTTCCAACTTCAAATTCCCAAGCGTGAAATGGAACGTTGGGACATAGACTATAGAATGCCGTTTCAATGGCGGGAAGTTTTCGTTTTGTTACATATTGCTGGCGGATTTTAAAAGTTTTTAGTGGTAAGTGTAGTAAAGTATTTATTTATGTGAAATTATTTCGGAAATTTAGGTTATGGAAAGTGAGGAGCTCGTGGCTAAATAATAACAACTGCTCGGGTCGATCTTTAGATTAAGCCTTTTTGCTTATCTAGGTTGGTCCCTGGATGGGTGACCACCCATTTCACACCGAGTTTCCTCTGTGCCTCGGGAAGCACGTTAAGTCGTTGGTCCCGGCTGTCATTTGTAGATCTTTGACAGTCGTTACAGGTAGTCAGTGGCCCAAAGTCTGACAACCAGTCTTACCAAAGGGTATCGTGTTACCCAGTACTAACTGGGTTGTGGAGGTCAGATAGGCAGTCGCTCCATGTAAAATACTGGTACTCAGCTGCATCCTGTTAGACATGTTGGTAGTAAGGAAAGGGGTAGGTCCTCAAAATCCCTGACTCTTGAGGCTTTTTTGGCACTTTGCATCATTGCAGCATTTGCAGCCAATAAACGCATTTTTCTATAAAACAATTTCTTTTAAGCACGCCATGGAATCAAGTATTTCTTAAAAAAATCACCAACTTTAGCTGTGAATGATCCCATTGTGTGACGATGAACTTTTTTTTACTTTAACCAAAGATCGAGTAGGTTAGTAGGTAGGTTTATTAGCAGGATACGGCAGACACAAATTTGTTATAATAGCACTAGCTACGCACCCCGGCTTCGCACGGGTCCAATATATACGACATTATTTGTAGTATTCAAAACCTAAATATAGTTTGTTCAGAATAAGTAACTGAATCGATTTCAATAATTTTTAAACAACGTTATATTTTGTCCCAAAAATATTTAAAAAAGGCTACAAGTTGGACACCGAGCGACACTAAGTACCTATCGCAATCAATTAGGTACCTACTGCCAAATTATTATTATCAATGAGCTCAAGACGACGCTGGAGGCGCGCGCGCTGGCGCGCAGCTTGATGACCACGTTTTTGTGTGGACAACTAGGTAACAGAACAAGCTAATAACTTTGTGATTTTTCATGATACAGTTTTGAAATTTTGTACATAGATTCTTTACACATAAAAAATACTAGACACGTGTTTGAGGTTTCGCATATACTAAAACTAATGTTGTAGTTCCACATACTTTTAAAATTCCCAAGCGTGAAATGGAACGTTGGGGCATAGACTATAGAATGCCGTTTCAATGGCGGGAAGTTTTCGTTTTGTTACATATTGCTGGCGGATTTTAAAAGTTTTTAGTGTTAAAAATCAACGCTATTCCCAATTTAGAGAATAAGGCCAACCGGCTATAATCACAAGATTACCCCCGATTTAAAGTCGTGACCTAAAAACGAAACTATCCGAGCGTAGTGAAGATATTTTTCTTAAACACAACAAATTAAACTGCTTTATATTCTGAGGCAGTCTCGAGCCATTTCGAGCCATGTTTCAGGCCTAGCAGGATTGATGAGCTCGACTTTCTATTAGCTACGTTGCCTGTGAATTTTGATGAACCTATTTTGTTTTGACGGCGGTTGTTATTTCTGTTCCTTGGTTTAGATTCAGATTCAGATTCATTTATTCATTGTAAAACATAGGTACATTATAAGGTCTTATTTGGTAATACATTGAGGGCGCTATGTTTTGCCTCTCGGGCGTACAAAGTATTAATACATGCAACATTGTGTTGTGTGTTATGTTATTATAGTGCGAATTTTACACTTGTGCACTTTTAAAATTTCTGATTAAATTCTAGAATACAAAAAATTGTTTTTTAAAGACATGTTTTTAATGTAAGATTTTTACTTTACACACCTCCACGACCCCCGTACTATTCAATCCATCCATCAGCACAATGTTTTGAGTGCTTTCCATGAAGTCCTACCGTAAAACGTTATTTTTCACCCCAAAAAAAAGTCGATTCCCAGCAATAATTTCTGCTCAAAGTTACTTAGTTTGATGTACAGAATGCTTGGTTGACGGCTCTGTGAAGGTTCTGTTTACACCCTGTATAGACTATAGCCTTTCTCAATAAATGGACTATCCAACACTAAAAGATTTTTTTAATTCGAACCAGTAGTCCCTGAGATTAGCGCGTTCAACCAAACAAACGAACTCTTCAGCTTTATAATATTAAGTATAGATTCAATGTTTCATCCTTTCTTTTTCGTTTTTCCATTCAAAAGAACCCGAACTTTCAGCTACCCCAAGAGACAATGAAAGGGACCGGGACATTTATTGAATAACATAACATAAAGTTTGAAACTAGGTAATATAAAAAATTGGGTTACTACCTGCGTTACTACTCACTTTGTAGTCGAGGAGTCAGCGAGTTCAAATATTTATGTTCTATTGCAATCTTCAGCATACATAACATAAAAGATAACGACAGAACGTGACGAGAAAGTCTAAGTCAAAGAGTAAGGTTATTTTTCGAACAAAAATCTAAGGAAATAGTCTAAGAGTCATGTTATCTTTCGAAGAAAAGAAAGGAAAATATATTTGAATTGAATATTTTCTTCCTTTGCTCATGAGAATAGATACAACATTGTCCAGAAGTAAAACTGATAAAAAGTATTGTTCATGAAACAAGCATAATATTTCGATCTTAAGTTTTTTAAACGATTGAATTTTCAATACATTTTGAAGATACCTCATCACCATCAGCCGAGCCTATTTATTTATTTATTTATTTATTTATTAACACTTCAAGCACAAAGTGCACGGGCGGACTTAATGCCATAGGCATTTTCTACCAGTCAACCTTTGGGTGATGCAGAGACAGACAGCCTATTCCCAACTATGTCGGGGTCGGCTTCCAGTCTAGCCAGATGCAGCTAAATACCAGTATTTTACATGGAGCGACTGTCTGGACTGGCTGCTGCTGATTTTGAAGTAAACTGTTGCAGTAAAATTAAAAATACATTAAACATGCGAAAAGTTAAAAATTCGAGAATAAATTCATCCGTAAAGTTTTATATAAATAATAACATACATATTTCTTTTAGCGTTTCTTCACGAAAAATACTTTTAATTCATTGTAAATGTTGTGAAACTTGGTAAAAGAAACACATACAATGATGATAGAATAAAATATGCGGCACCATACCTGCGCCATCTTGGATTCATGAAATTATTATTTTGAAGGTAGGTGGTCTGTTTAAAGAATTGTGGAACTTGTGGCTTTATTACAGCACAGATCAAACTGTCTGCAAGGTTAACCTGCGCTTGTCGCGGTCACTTTTCAGATGGGTGCCGACTTATTCCGCTTTCGATAACACCAAACCCTCATTTTCGACGTTTATCGGATTTTCATCTGATTTGAACTTCGGCCATTTATTTTGACGGTTAAGAATTAATTTGTTAGCAGAAAAACTACAGCCTGATACATAACATAATAAAAAAAAAATGATAATTGAAAAATAATTCATATGCCAGTTAATTATTTGATGGTCTCATTCATAACTGTAGGGTTATGGGATATGAAAAAAATACACCTTGTATACGGAGTATCGTTCTACGTAAAGACGAAACAATTTTGTCTATGATAGACACTGTTTAAGGTTCGCCACCTTCCCACTTCAAAACATACCCGTACTTTAAGCCCCGGTACACGACACACACTCCCAACAACGCAGCTGCGTCACGCATCACAAATTTTAAGCTGCCGCGACAAAATTGAGAGCATTTTGCAACTGTTTAGAATTTCAGATGAGCTCAAACGATTTGGGGTAAGTTCGCTTGCTCATGTGTCAGGGATCCTGCTAAGTGATGAAGTTTTGGGAAGTCTGGTAAATATGCTGGTGTAATGTATTGGAGACGATTTTGTTTTGTTCTTTCTTCATGTTTTTTATTCAATACGCACATGCTGCTAGGAATAAAATGTTTTCTTTTGTATTTTATCAGCGAGCGATGGAGCGCAGTATCGTAGGAGTTACTGGTCGTATAAAGAACTCGATATTACGTGACAAAACTCAAATTGATGACCGATGTAGGCCACACGGATGTCAAGCTCAAATGGGACCGGGCTGGCTACATAAGTCGCATGACGCCGCAGTTATAGGCTAAAATAACCACACATTGGGTCCCAAAGAGCAGCAAGCGGTACGCGGCAGGCCCAGAAGGTGATGGCTGGACGAACTGGACCCTTTTCAAAAAGATTGGCCAGTAACAGCAATTGATAGGGACAAGTGGATGGAGGGGGGAGGGGGGCTTTACAATGCAGTAAAAAAATATGCATTGTCCTTAGTGAAGTGAATTACACACTTACCAGTGCTTTTCTTTTTTTTTTTTGGAAAGTCGACTTTTTTTTTTCAATTCCAATCTAATGAGTGTAGGACAGGCACTAAAAACGCGAAAAAAAAAAAGTGTACATATTGTCCTTAATGAAGTGAACTATGGCATTGGGAACGCTGATCATGCTTATGCGTCCACATTTCCGTACTTTCAGGCTACAAACGTCAAGTAATGTTATGTTAAAAATAACTCAACTGAACAGTTTCACAAATAAAATCTCCTTTTTTGCTTTTATAAAACCTATTACTTATGCCAAACGCAAAAAGACGAGTTGATACCCTCAAGAGAAACCCAATCAGAACGTTAATAAAGTTATAACCAGCTTCAAAAAGATCAATCTGCCTCTATACATAAGTACAGTCACGCGCACAAATCACCTTCATGATTTCGAAAGCGATTTTCTCGTAGAAAAACGATTTCAATTTTTAGATTATGATTTATTTCACTTAACTTGTAAACGGACATCCTGTATTATAAGCATCGTTCTAAAAATTAGGTTACACCTATTTCTAGCCGGCTATACCTAGGTGCGGCCTAAATTTGAAGGTTTGATGCAACCAATTTGGATGTAGCGCTCGCCGGCCGCTGCCGCGCGCGGCTCCGCTCTCGCTGCGCTCGCTCGGCTCGCGCGCGTTTTGTCACAGTTCTAACCTAACCTAATCCATTTGGTCGGTATGTCCTAGCAATAAAAAGGATACACCTAAGTGTAACAAACTGTTACCGGCCGCACCTAGGTATAGCCGGCTAGAACTAGGTGTAACCTTACTTCGGCTTTTAGCCGTAACATATACATACATCAAACTAAATAACACTGTAACAATCTTACTTGCCCTTTTATTATTCTGCAAGTGTGTGCACTTCTATAAGTGACAAATTCACTATACTTTAAATAGTTTGTGATTTATGTTTTAGTGAGTAAGTCGTTGAAGTGCCATATAAATAAATGAAAAAATAAAACACTGCCTTTGGTGTGAAAAATCACGTTTTATGGTATCGCACTTTTTTTTTTAACCTGGTAAAATCATCAAATGAGTCCTCCCACCCAGGGCAGAGCAGGAGGGACTGTCAGACTTGTACTGACTAAAATCCACGGTGTCCTTCAATAGCCCTTTATGTTACAGGGTCACGGTAATTCTAGGAGTCCCGCGACCCCGGCAGGCTTTGGCCCTCTAGAGGGGGGCCCCGTCATTATGCTTACACTCTTTGAGGCGCGCGTGGAACACAACGCGCCGTCGACCCGGGATGGTATCGCACTTAAAACATTGTGCTGATGGATGCATTGATTAGTAAGGTCATAAATGTTTTAAGTAAAGTTACAACATTTAAAACTTGTATTTAAAAAAAGTGTATGAAAAGTCGGCACTTCGTCCTTCAGTAATATATCCGTTACTAGAAATTTCCCAGGTATGGTCCCGAACAAAAAAAATATCGCAATGTCAGGAAGAACAAAGAGTCTAGCCTTTCGGTTTTGTTAAGGATCTTTTTACAACTTTTATTCGTAACAAAATGAAATTGTAAACAATAGAATCTGCGTTCGGTTAGTGGTCGCAAGCGAATGCTGAGTCTCGGCGCAATGTGGGTGTATTATTAGCAGTGATCGGAATAGGCTGACTATATTTGCCTAAACTTCGGAGAACAGAGACAGAAAGTGGAGACTTCCTTACGACTTTATTTTTTTTTCCGGGATTCGAGAAAAATCTTCAGTAAGTTGAAAACAAGCTTTAATTAAGATGTGTAAAGGCTATTTTTAACTAAACTTGCAATTAACAAATCTTAGGAATTTTCACTAAAACTAATCTAACTTAAATCATGTATTAGAATTATCCTTAAACTGACTGTTTAAGGATCGTAAATATAATTCGAATACATGAATTAAAGTTAGATTTATTTATTTCGGGATTTTACTTGAAAATCCCGAAAATTTGGTAATTGCAAGTTTAGTTAAAAATAGCCTTTAAACATCTTAAATAGAGCTTATTTTCAACTTATTGAAGATTTTTCCCGAGTCCCGGGGAAAAAGATATAGTCGTATGGAAGTCTCCACGTTCTGTCTCTGTTCTCCGAAGTTTAGGCAAATATAGTCAGCCTATTCCGATCACTGATTATTAGGTACACCTCTGGCATATCCTCGTGTGATAACAGGGGTGATGTTATGTCACTGTAGGAAGAATCTGAAAGTTGTCATATCGTCAACATATTCTATATCATTCATATTGCTCATGACTGTAGTCGAATTTATCACAATATTCGCAAATACGTTCATTTTATTGCTGTACAAGTACATTGGAAGGCGCCATCTTGAATATTGATCATAGAGTTCTGAAGCATACTCTCTGATTTATTATTAAAAAGATTCCCGAGAATTCACAATATTCTTTTATGTAGATATGTGTATGTATTGGTTACATAGAGACGACATTCTTTTGCCGACTTATTGATAGTTTGCTGTAAATAGAGATACTTTTAATAATAATATTTTGATTTGATGAGTGCTGGCAAATGTTTTTTTTATCAAAATAATTAGGTAAGTACTCGTAATAGCATTACTTGGACTCTAGAATTAATCTATTATTAGAAGAAAAAAAAGATAGAAGAAGAAATAAAATACATTTATTTGACACATCCCACAAGTGCACACAATATAAAACAAAAATAATAATAAAAAATAAAAATAAAAAATAGAGAACTTTGTCGAAGCAGGCAAAAATAAACAATTCAAATATCTTGATCTGGCTCGCGAGGTTGTCGACATGTGGGACGTGAGTACAGCAGTCATTGTGCCGATAGTCGTGTCGGCCAATGGTTTAATAGCCAATAGCCTCGAGCAACATCTGAGGAGGCTCTCGCTTGGCAGCTGCATCAAGGGCTTGATTCAGAAAGCAGTACTTCCGGACACGGCGCCCTGACCACCTGTAGCTCGGACCCTGTTCCCGATGCTGGTGGACTACTATTTTTTATATTTTTAAATGTATTTTTTTTCATTACTTTGTACAGAAATAATTAAAAATGTAAATTATAATTATGTTAAGAAAATAAATAAAGGAAAAAATAAAAATAAATATATTACTTACGGCCGTATATTTATACAAGTCAAAGTGATTACTTGAGTAAAATATATTATTTAAGATACGATTTTTAGGGTTCCATACCCGAAGGATAACCAACGGGACCCTAATGCTAAGCCTCCGCTGTCCGTCCGCCTGTCTGTCAGCGGGTTGTATCTCATGATCCGTAATAGGTAAACAGTTGAAATTTTCACAGAATGTGTATTTCTGTTGCCGCTGTGACAACAAATAATAAATTAAAACCTATTACGATGGTGCGAGTCTGACTCGCACTTGGCCAGTTTTTGTTCCGTAATTGATTGAAGTTAGAACTGTCAAAAGTTATAATTCTTAGCTTTGCATTCTTTAACGGTTCTTACTTCGTTCAAATTCAATTCAAATTATGTCAAATGCTTAAAAATGTTTAACCTTACTATAGATACGGGTGTTGGTTTTATTTATTTATTTATTTAAACTTCATGTAGGTACAAGAGTGGTACATAGGCGGACTTAATGCCACAAGGCATTCTCTACCAGTCAACCTTCATTCGTCATTTTACTACTAATAGCATTAATAAATCGCAATTCTTTTTATCCGACGACGGCTGTATCCAAGGGAGGGTAATGTGTTTATTGTGAAAGGATCTTATTCCCCAGTATCCGTGAAGCACTACCAATCAAATAATCATAAACTTCCCATCTCGTCCGTTTACCGTTTCCTCTAATTTATTATTGACAACGGAAGGCAGGGAAACTACATTTCCCAGCTTTGGGATTTTCCCAATTCAGATAAAAGCGATCCGTCAAAATATGAGATGAGAATTATTATTACTGTATACAAATGCTTTTTCCATTGTCCATTGTGGTTTTTCACATGGACAATATGGACATAGATTTATTTGTATTCGATAATCATATTTATGTGTGTGTGCGTGTTTTTAACATAGAAATACATAATTTATATAGGTAGACAGCCTCGTTGGTCGAGTGGACGGGCAAAATGTAAGTGTACTATTAGGTACACCTCTGCCTAGCCCTTCGGGGATTACTGGCGTGATGTTATGTTATGGACATACTTCCCCCCACTTACTTGGTAGTAGGTGGGGGGGGGGTATCCTTTCGCCTAACCACGTTTATACGCCCCTGACCTTTCTGCAAAACATCATCAATAAGGTCAGTATGTGCCCGTCTGAGGCGCCTCTTACCGGGGCTGCCGGACATCTGCCATCTAAGCACACTCTTTTCAATTTTTGTCACTAAGTAATTATTTGTAAGCCGCAACGATGGCATAAATATTAAAATTAAAGCAAGTAATTATTTTATGTTATCTCAAAGTTATAACTATTTTATAAAACAATCAACGCTTGATTTACTACCCTACTAATTGCAGTAGTAAATTATACTCGTATTTTTATGATATCACAACTAAAGTTTCAGATTGATATATTATGACACCACTCAAAACTCCAGTTCACCATCCAATTTCAGCTTCACGGAATTACTCCCAAATAGCTTCAGTGCCGAACAAAAGCTCGAATAAAAAGCCGAATAAAAAATCCTCGTTCATTACGAGTTTTCCCAACTATGGGAATAAAATTTTACTGCATTCCCATTAGCTACGCGTCGTATTGTAAAAGAAAAAGTTGGATGCCCAATGGTTTGGAAAATGAATGGAGCCAGTGTCTCATAACTTTCGTAGTTCATTCATTCATTCGTTGACCGTATGATGGGTTTTATGACCGAAAATTGAATTTTATCTTGTATGGACTACGACGTTGTTTGCTCAAGTTGTTTTTTTGTGAATAATAGTGTCACTTTTTAAGGTGACTGTACACTCTAGCTGAGACACTCCGAGGCAAGTCGACTGCGAGAGTGTGTGACAAGGTGTGGTCATACGGGATGGAAGAGACATCGACGCGAAAACGGTTACCACGTATTCAGTACATCATTCTGAGTCACATAAAAATTTTTCATCGGTTATTTAAAAAAAAAACAGCTGTTTCATACATTTTAACCGTGCACTTTTGTAGGAAACAGCTGATATTTTTTTTATAAGTTACTGATGAAATTTTCGATTTTTTTTGGTACTTAGTAGTGATACAGAATCGTGGGTGTGTGGGCGAAGATGGACAGCTAGCTACTAGTGGGTACCTTCATACAAGCCTACAAGTTTGGCCTGCCCTTATAACCTATTTCTCTTCATGGTGTAAGGGTTTCTGAACGGTGTGCTTGCCTTATGGGCTTGCCGTATTGTTGGCCCCTAAGCACGCAACTACTACCGACAGCATCGCGGCTGTACCGCGGCCGTTTTGCATTTGCATACTGCAAAAACTCACTGTGGGGCACCGCGCTGATATTTTCATTTTGCCGAATAAATAACAGAGTAAGCAAAATTGTTTATTTATAAACCCAATAGACCGTCCTGTCTGCCGAGATACTTAATTATAATATATTGGGACATTTGGGACCAGACTACATTTTGACCATTTAATCAAAGAGAGAGCTTTAATATGAGTAATATTGATAGCACCTTCATAATATAGTGTATCTTATTTTGTCTATGATATTGGTAATGTCTCATTGATCTATAGACCGACCGCTTTAATGAGTCCTCGCTAAATTATCAATTTCAATGGAATATTGTGGAGGTTGATCACGTATTGGTACAATTCGTATCGTAATACCGACGTGGATTAGGGTTATTTTAAAGCAAATAACCTGTGGGATATTGTTAGGACTTTGTGGCCGCTTAATGTGCCTTTGAGGGGCAAGGCGGAGGACTCATTAAAGCGGGCGGTCTATAGTCGTGAGGCTGGGCATGAGGTCCTGGATTCGATTACCTGGTCGAACAAAGTGTTTTTAGGTTTTCCATCATGAATTTCTGAGTTGCAGCTACTGAGTCTGGATTTGGTCCCGGTTGATGGCAATTGGCTCGCCTCCTATTTATTACATGGGCCTTAAACATATCTGGCAAATAATTTTGAGTTAAAACGTCTCTTGGATTAAGTACGGCTCTGCCTAACCATTCGGGGATTACTGGCGTAATGTGTATCTTATTTTGTCTATAATATTGGTAATGCCAGCTGAATACTCTACGTTTATTATATGTATGTATATAAGTATTTATTCTTATACGTTTTAGTTATAAATATTTTCTAGTCTTTTTTTCTGTTGTTGCACCTACTGTATACAGAGTGTAAACAGACCCTTCACATATCCGTCAACCAAGCATTCTGTACATCAAACTAAATAACTTTACGCAAAAATTATTGCTGGGAAACGACTTTTTTTTTTGGGGTGTAAAATCAAGTGTTAACAAAAAGTGAAGCCGTTATTATTATTATTTATTTATTTCAGAGAATCTCCATATTAGTTACATTAATAAATATCACAAAAACATTAAAAACATAAGATGTTAGTGTGTTAGTAAAACAAAAATGTACCTAAGAATATGTTAGTCTTTTTAGTACATAAAGGGTGTAAATAGACATATCCGACAGGCACTTGTTTTCACCGTCTTTGCGATATTTTTTTTGTTCCAGACCATACCTGGGAACCTTCTAGTTACGGAGATATTGGGGGTCGAAGTTCCAACTTTTTCACAATTTTTTTTTTAATATTTTTTTTTAATTTAAGATTTTTACTTTACACACCCCCACGAAACCCGTACTATTTAATCCATGCAGCAGCACAATGTTTTCCGTCGAGTCCTACCTTAAAACGTGATTTTTCACACCAATAAAAAAAGTCGATTCCCAGCAATAATTTTTGCGTAAAATACAGAATGCTTGGTTGACGGCTATGTGAAGGGTCTGTTTACACCCTGTTTGTAGTTGTATGCGCTTGCGGCTATAATATCAATGGGGCAGTATAGCTCCAACGATATCCCCTTTATTCTAATTCTTTATTTCACACAAAATAAAAAATATACGTACAAATTGCTTATGTACAGCAAGCCAAGTTAATTAGTTTACATCGCACACATCGGTAACTGTCATTGTACGAGCCGGTAATGTTCATACAGCCGCTCATTATTATTGTGTGAGTAATCATAATATATTGTACCCTACACGGGGTTTATTTTTTTTATCTTTACCCTTGTCGGGTACATTGGTAAAAATAATATAAATGGCTTTCATATATTCATATTCATATTCATATATTCATATTTATTTATTTGCGTAAAACATGGTATACAAAGGTGTTGAGATAAGGGTAAGATCATACATGTTTTGCTTAAGACTAAAGCATGCAAATTGATTAACACAACTTATGTTCAAAATATTCCTTAATGCTATAAAAATTATTATCATTTAGCCATTTAAACAAGTGAATTTTAAACTGTCTGCCATTTAGTAATTTAAGTTTACATGGTAATTTATTATATATACGTACAACCATAGCTAAACAGCTTTTACTATATTTTGTTGATCGAGGGAATTCATCTAAAACCAGTCTAAATTTGTCACGCCGATTCCTAGAGCTTACATCTGCTGCTGTTCTGAAAAGGTATTTGTGTTTCCGTACAAACATACATGTTTCGTATACATATAGTGAGGGTAGTGGTAGCAGACCGAGTTTTTTAAATAATGGTCGACAAGATACATCCGGTGGAATGCCCTGAATAGCTCGAACACATTTCTTTTGAGCGATAAATGCTCTATTATGGTCGGTACTATTTCCCCATACAATTAGTCCATATCGCAGCGAGGACTCCACATATGCACGATAGGACATTACAGCTGTTTTATTATTTGTAACATTTTTAATCCTTCTAAGAGCGTACACGAATTTATTGATTTTGTTACATATGCTATCGATATGAGCTTTCCAGTCTAGATGTTCGTCTATGATCGTTCCTAGAAACTTAGTTTGTGCTACTCTTTGAAGTTTTGATATATTCATTGTAAAATTAAATTTGTTATTATAAGATTTATTAAATTGTACATATACTGATTTATTAAGGTTAATACATAAATTATTATTATTAAGCCAATTTATAAGATTTTCTATTGTATTATTAATATCTGTTTCGTGATCAATTATTGATTTACTTTTTTTATCAGTAGAAACTATTATCGAAATGTCATCAGCAAACAGAAAGCATTTATGATTAGTCATGTCAACAATATCGTTAACGTAAAGGAGAAACAAAATCGGGCCCAATATACTGCCCTGGGGAACGCCTCGTTTGGTGGTTTTAAATTCAGAGTGGTATGAAACCATATCTTTATTGGCATTCATATTAGTGATTGTAACACACTGCTGTCTGCCAGATATGTATGACATTAACCACTGCAGTGGAGGTCCTCTAATTCCCATAGACTCTAACTTCTGAAAAAGCATGTTATGCGAGACCAGGTCAAACGCCTTAGATAGATCAAGAAATAATAATTTACAATAAAGCCCAACATTTTATACTAACTTAACATGGTAACCATAGCCGATTGGTGTAAGCGCTTGCGTTAGCTAGTGATCTAACCTCGACGACGTGAGTTCGAACCCAACTGATTAATTATTTTTGTTACTTTTTACTTTTTGTTTTTTAATAAATTTATTTAGTGACCAATAAAATTACTCAAGCAAAAAGTAAAAAGTAATTAAATATAACCAATGAAATAATTTGATTTTTTTATTAGATAAACATTGGTATTGTTTGCTTAGCTTATCGCTTGGGTCATTAGCAAATTATCCGTCTCGTTTCTTCCAAAATGTTCCTTCCTTATATTGGTTGTTTTAAGGTTCAATTTGGTGGGGGCTGTATGTTAGAAAAAAAACTTGTGTGGCCGATACAATGATTTAATACAAATAATAATAATAATATATTCGTATTCGTAGGTATAAGCGGAGGGTGGACCGATACACTCAGAATCGCACATTCCAAAGAGATGAAAGGTGGGTTTATAGGGCTTGGGAGCGACCGGACCAAGGTGTGGCTGACACGCGCCTACCGGATGATGATGCCATGTCTTTGATCTGGCGCAGCATCTGGTTGGTGCCTGTTAGCCATACCGAGGGTGATTGGACTCGGGAGGTTGAGCGAGCGTGCGATCTAGTACCAGAAATGGGGGCAATCACTATCAGCCCCCAAGACGTAGTTCGTGCAGTCCGTCCGTTGCCAAACTGGAAATCTCCAGGGCCGGATGGGCTGTACAACTTCTGGATTAAATGGTTTACAAGATCGCACGCTCGCCTGGCGATCCTGTTCCAGTCAGCCTTAGAGTCAGGGTCGCTGCCAGAGTTCCTGACAACAGGTATAACCCACCTGCTCCATAAATCGGGTAGTACTGCGGAACCCAAAAATTATAGACCGATTACCTGTCTTCCGACGGTCTATAAAGTTCTTACATCCATTTTGAGAGCTAAAATTAACAAACACATTGATGATAATTCTATCATGTCCGCTTCTCAAAATGGATGTAGGAACGGGTCCCGCGGTACTAAGGAGCTACTCCTCATTGATATGGCCATTAGTCAACAGGTTCGCCGTTCTCGAAAGGATCTGTCGACATGTTGGATAGACTATAAGAAGGCCTATGACTCGGTGCCACATACATGGCTCATGAGGGTGCTAGAGTTGTATAAAGTTGATGCAACTCTGCGCACCTTCCTGATGTCATGTATGAGGCAATGGAGGACAGTCCTTCGCTATCCAGGATGTCGGCAAATCCAGAGGAATAGCGAACCGATAAGGATAGAGCGAGGTATATTTCAGGGCGATAGTTTGAGTCCACTTTGGTTCTGCTTAGCCTTGAATCCTCTTAGCACGCTGCTGGAGGATTCAGGTCTAGGCTATCGGTTGAGGAGAGGTGGTCAAGTTATATCTCACCTCCTTTACATGGATGACCTGAAACTCTTTGCCCCCAACGATTTACAACTGATGGAGCTACTGAAGGTAACTGAAACTTTCAGTAGCGCCATCAGGATGGAATTTGGTGTGGACAAATGTGCGGTCATGCATGTAAAGCGAGGGGAGATTGTGGAATCCGTGGGAACCCAGCTCTCGAATTCCATAAATCTTAGATCCCTCTCAGCAACCGAAACCTATAAGTATTTGGGTATGTCGGAAGCGCTGGGCATCAATTTTGCTGACATGAAGCAATCGTTGAAGGAGCGCTTCTTTGGCCGCCTGAAAAAAGTATTTAATAGTCTTTTATCAGGCGGAAATAAGGTACGTGCCTTCAACGGTTGGGTCATGCCGGTTTTGATGTACTCTTTCGGCATACTCAAATGGACTCAAACAGAACTAGACGCCCTGGATAGGAGGGTCCGTACATTGTTGACCGCATATCGTATGCATCACCCGCGTTCTTCAGTTATGAGATTGTATATCCCGCGGAAGTGTGGGGGTCGAGGCTTTTTAAATGCTAAGACTCTCCACAATCGCGAGATATGCAGTCTCAGGGAATATTTCCTTGAAGCCGACGTGGGGATGCATCGAGATGTCGTCGTGGTGGACAAGGGCCTCACCCCGCTTTCCTTGGCTAAAGAGAACTGGCACAAACCTATAGTGCTTGACACTAATGACCGCATGGAGGTATGGCAGAGTAAGGAGCTTCACGGACGCTTTTTCCGGGCCTTGCATGGACCCGATGTAGACCTATCAGCGTCCGTAGCCTGGCTACGTTCCGGGGACCTTTTCGGAGAAACCGAAGGTTTTGTCTGTGCAATTATGGATGAAGTTATGATGACGAATAACTACCGGAAATTTATTGTGAAGGATGATACGGTTGACATATGTCGGGCATGCCACCGTCCAGGCGAATCAATCCGTCACATTATTTCCGGGTGTTCTCGTCTGGCTAACGGCGAGTACTTGCATAGACACAACCTAGTAGCCAGGATTATCCATCAGCAACTTGCTCTTAAATACAACCTTGTGGAATCGGAAGTGCCGTACTATAAGTATGTGCCCGACCCAGTTCTCGAAAATGGCAGTATCACATTGTACTGGGATCGATCCATCATCACTGACAGGACTATTGTAGCCAATAAGCCTGATATAGTGGTGGTGGATCGATCAGAGCGGCGCGCAATGATTGTTGACATAACGGTCCCGCATGATGAGAACCTCGTGAAAGCCGAGAAAGATAAGCAAATCAAGTATCTTGACTTGGCTCACGAGGTTGTAGACATGTGGGATGTGGACTCAGCGATCATTGTGCCGATAGTTGTATCAGCCCATGGCTTAATTGCCAAGAGCCTCGACCAATACCTGAGGAGGCTCTCGTTAGGTAGCTGGATCAAGGGCTTGATTCAGAAAGCGGTACTTCTGGACACGGCTCGTATTGTTAGGAGGTTCCTCTCTCTGGAGCCCTGACCGCCGGTAGCTTGGACCCTGTTCCCGATACCGGTGGGCTACAATTTTTTATATTTTTAAATGTTTTTATATTTTTTTTTGTAAAGAATATTTAAAAATGTAATTAATTTGTACATAAATAAATAAAGGAAATAATAATAATAATTCAAGTCCGTAGCCTGGCTACGTTCCGGGGACCTTTTCGGAGAAACCGAAGGTTTTGTCTGTGCAATTATGGATGAAGTTATGATGACGAATAACTACCGGAAATTTATTGTGAAGGATGGTACGGTGGACATATGTCGGGCATGCCACCGTCCAGGCGAATCAATCCGTCACATTATCTCCGGGTGTTCTCGTCTGGCTAACGGAGAGTACTTGCATAGACACAACCTTGTAGCCAGGATTATACATCAGCAACTTGCTCTAAAATACAACCTTGTGGAATCGGAAGTGCCGTACTATAAGTATGTGCCCGACCCAGTTCTCGAAAATGGCAGTATCACATTGTACTGGGATCGATCCATCATCACTGACAGGACTATTGTAGCCAATAAGCCTGATATAGTGGTGGTGAATCGATCAGAGCGGCGCGCAATGATTGTTGATATAACGGTCCCGCATGATGAGAACCTCGTGAAAGCCGAGAAAGATAAGCAAATCAAGTATCTTAACTTGGCTCACGAGGTTGTCGACATGTGGGATGTGGACTCAGCGATCATTGTGCCGATAGTTGTATCAGCCCATGGCTTAATTGCCAAGAGCCTCGACCAATACCTGAGGAGGCTCTCGTTAGGCAGCTGGATCAAGGGGTTGATTCAGAGAGCGGTACTTCTAGACACGGCTCGTATTGTTAGGAGGTTCCTCTCTTTGGAGCCCTGACCGCCGGTAGCTTGGACCCTGTTCCCGATACCGGTGGGCTACAATTTTTTATATTTTTAAATGTTTTTTATATTGTTTTTTCTAAGGAATATTTAAAAATGTTAAAAATTTGTAAAAATATAAATAAAGGAAATAATAATTTATTTATTTGTGAACATAGGTGAAGAATTACAGGTCTTATGTTTGATGGTCAGAGCGCTATGTTATGCCAGGAGGCGTACAAATATTGGCATTACAAATTAAAATTGATTAAAAATCATGCATAGCTATGGTATAGAAATAAATTTAACAATTCAAAATTAATTTAGAGCTTATGTCACACCTAAATGAAGAATTTAAAAAGTCAAAAGTCAGAATCAACATAATTGGTTAAAATGTCAAAATTAGTTAATGTCAATTCTAATCGTTGGAAAAAATGTCAAATTCGTTAAATGTGAAATGTTAATAATTTTAAATATCAATAAAAGTAATATAAAATTGTCATATTCTGCTAAATTTATTCGTCATTTAAGTATTCATCAATAGTGTAATAACATTTATCAATTAAGAACAATTTCATTTTTTTTTTAAATGTGAAAGATTCAATTATTTTATGGCGTCTGGAATTTTGTTATAAATGCATGGAGCCATACCCAGGACACTTTTTTTTACTAATGCAGTTTTACACTTGTAATTACTCAAAGAATTTTTGTACTGACTACGGATTGGAACATTTCGTACCATTGTAACTTTTTCAAAATGGTTGGGATTGGTTTTTACGAAGGTACTAATTTCTAATATGTATATCGCCGGTAGCGTGAGTATTTTTAACGCTTTAAAGTACGGTGCACAGCTATCATCTGTTTTCAGACCACACATGGCTCTAATGCACCGTTTTTGCGCTTTGAATACTAAGCCCTTGTCCGGGGAATTACCGGTGTAAGTACCGTAAAAGCGAGGCTACTAAACCATGATAGGCAACAAGTAACGCGTCTATATTTACTTTTCTTGCCAATTGAAAAAGTGCATAGGCAGATTTATTTATTTTTTTACATAGCTGTTCTATATGAGCTTTCCAATTGAGGTTATTGTCAATATGAATACCTAAAAACACACTATCTTTTACTTCTTCTATTTCGTTACCATTATAGTTGACAAAAAGTTTTGGTGCTTCGATTCTTTGGTGGAAATGCATTACTTTGGTCTTCTTAAGGTACTCTACACTGTTGTTTACCTGTTTTTTTGACAAAGACAAAGTTTTTATTGGTAAGGATTGACGTAAATAATTTGTCAAAGTAGGTAGGTATATAAATTGAATCAAAGTAAAATTAGAGGTGAAGTGAATCAACATGTTAGATAGTAAGAAATTATGACAACTTCTAATCACATAACAATAACATCATTTCACCATACTATCAATAATTTACGAGTTGTGGTTTTAAAAAAAAACGTTTTATACCTACCTACTTATTACTAAGTTTTGTATTTGTTCTAATTTGCTTAACAAATATGAACATTATTTGCATAAAAATAAGATTCATATTCGTCTACTAATTAAAATAAATTCGACTAATAATGAGTCGGCAATCCTTCGTTTTCTATTACTCCTTGTAATCTTCTGCTCATGAGATCTCACAGTTTGTAAGCACACTTTTATGCGGGTGGACAAGAAGGGATCAGCCTTGTGCCTTGCCATGATGTCGTAGTGTCGAGTGGATGAATTTGCCTTTGGTTTTGGCCTAAGATGTTCTACGTCTCCAAAATTCGCATATCGGCGGACCCATAACTGCACGGTTCTCCCCTGTGGATAAAAACAGTATTTATAATACTTATAATAATAGCTAATATTATAATAAATAAACACTATATTTTTATACTATATATACACTATGTTAATTTAATATACTTATATATACCTAATTAATATTTCTTTTAATAATACAATACATAAATATAATATACACTGACATTAGCAAACATTATAATCTATTTTTATTTACGTTATTCAAAGGCTTTTCTTTAATCTGTCTAAAGGCTAGATCAAGCTAATTTTAGACCAAGCTAATTTTATCATAATCATCATACGATTATAAATTTAAAAAAAGAAACTATAATAATTCAGTTAAGATAATATATTATTATAACTATGGTAGGTATTGCACTTAAGTTACATTAATTATTTATTCCTAGTAAACATCCCCTTCAATGTTTACTAGGAATAAAGAGAATAGAGGAGTTAGTTAAAGTGAAGTAGGTATAATATCAACGTAATATCTAACTGTTACTCACCGATATCATTAAGCGCCTTGTAATTTCACTTCTTCTCATCGATACGCTAATCGATGACAATTCAAATTGAGTCAGCCCAAAATTTGGCGACGAGTTTGGCTCTTTCAGTAGCGTCCTGTGATGCATTTCACAGGAGCAAACAACAGGACAGGCAGGACACGATATAAAGTGTCCCATCGTTTGTTAGGCAGCACCACATTTACACTCACAATTTCACATAATATAGATACGTTTTGCTCATCCAAAACAACTATTTCCACCTCTTTGAACATTGATAAATGTTGCATGGTTGGATCCACAGAAATAAAACCACACACATGCTCAAGAGTAGTAATCAATAAACTCAGTAATGCAAATACTCGTAGATTGACAACTAAGAATGCTCATTTTTTATAAATGAAGGTGTTTGAAAACAATATATTTAAATTGTCGGTTGTTGTCTAAACAGTCAAAATCAAATAGCCTGAGAGTTCAATGTTTGTCTCAAACGTTGGAATCTATAAAATAAAATAAAATAAATAATCTATCTATTTATGTTATAAATTCTACTTTAAGTAATGTTTTAACAAAACAATGAATACAAAAAGAAAAAGAATATATTATTGCATGCATGATTTGACCTTACGACTTATCGTTCAGTGACCAAAGACTATAGCCATTGCGCCAGGATTGCTATAGCAACATTATGCAAAATATTATATCTCCTTCAGCATCATAAGTGAATGATGACTATATATTGGTATTTGGTAATTGATGTGCAACACGCACACTAATAAAAACCGAGCTCGCTCGTTTTATTTTGTGTTTGTGTGCATAACTATGACTTCACCCACACATATAAACTGTAAACCAAATACTTGGTTCAATTGTACAACGGCGAGCTTAACCCAGAATTGAATTTTCTTACAGCAAACCAAATTTTTTTTTTGTTTTCGCCTTTCTTAATAAAGGCGGAGTAAGCTTATGCCAAACTTATATTTTGAAAACTGTATGGGTAATCTGAGGAGTATACTTGTTTGTAACTTAAAAAAAAAATGTTATGTAAACTCATAACCAAGGTTTCTTTTTTTACAAGCCTACCGGGAGAGTTGAACTAAAATAATACAAAAAATATTAAAAATCACCAAATCATTTATTTATTTCACAATCAATACAAAGAGTCAGCTTAATTAACCAAAAAAAGAAAGAAAGAAAACATATTATATATGTGGCACATGCCACAAAGCATGTGCCATAAGTGCACACATCATCATCTGCCCAGCCTTTTCCCAACAATTTTAGGGTCGGCTTCCAGTCTACCCGGATGCAGCTGAATAACAGTATTTTACATGAAGCGACTGCCTTTCTGACCTCCACAACCCAGTTAGTACTCTAGGTAATACGATACCCCTTGGTAAGACTGGTTGTCAGACTTTTTGGACCACTGACTACCTAACGACTGTCAAAGATCTACACATGACAGCCGGGACCAACAGCTTAACGTGCTTTCCGAGGCACGGAGGAAACTCGGTATGGGGCATCTGTAATGGGTGGTCACCCATCCACAGATCAACCTAAGCAAGCGGCTGTTCGACGACACGAGCTCCTCTCCCACAAGCCAAAAGCCACAAGTGCACACAACAAACAATAAAAAACCTTAATGGACACAAAGGACGATCACATATCAATTCACTGCCGCAACCACACACACACTTAACAATTCACTGTCTAATTTTGAAGTTAGTTTCTTGATCTTCTTTCCGCAGCCTTCGACAGATGTAAACGGGATGGCCGTGCTCTGAAGTCCCCGTACCTCGCGAATATGGCGTACGTTATATAATCAACTTTCTTGAAATCGTAGGTGTAAACAGGTGCCCGAAGCCAAAGGTCAAACCTGACATCTTCATGCTCTTTCTCCTTTATGTAGTCAACCAATCTTTGAACGCGTTCCGGATCGAATGATTGCGAAAAAGGTTCTTCGTTTTTCTCGAAAGTCGACCTTGCGATATTTTTGTCGATATTCTTCAAGACTGTTTTGTTTCTAATGACTTCTTCTTTGACCTTTTTCTCGTACAGCTTCCAATTCTTCTTAGAAATAATGTCACCCCAGTAATTGAACTCCTTCTTCCAATATTCTTCTTTCGCTCTAAGCTCTCGTATATATTCAGGGATATATCGCAGTTGGACAGTTTCGAGTGCAGCGTCTGGTACCTTCGCTTCGAGTTTATTCCGAGTTCTTATTTCTTTCTCTGCATCAACCTTGTCTTCATCAATATCAGCTGGTTTCCATTCTTGCTTTACATATCCTGGTCTGTTCATTGCCTGAATATGTTCCCAAAAATCATGGAATCGTTTTTCTTTTTGGAGTATTTGCGATTCCGTAAGTCCGCACATAACGTCCTCCATAATTGTTTAAAATGAAGTATAACGTACTTGGTAAATACTAAGTTGACTTTGTTGCTTAGTAAGTCGACGTGAACTCTTTCAAGTTTGAAATGAGACTGTTAAAAATTACAGGATATGTCGCCTTTTATACCATGAGGGCCATTTTGAGCAACAGGGATAGCTCTATGCGTCTTGTTTAACTCCATCCCTCTTTCGCAGTGGGACAATGAAATTGAGGGTTCCAAACGGTTGCAGGTTGCAGGTAGTAATAGTTCACAACTGGACTTAGCGTGAATCACTGATTAGCCATTGTAATCTTAGAAAGTAGAAATAGGTTCATTATATTGCTCAGTACCTGGACGAAACAATTGTATCTATGTTGTATTGTAGTCGGTTAGCAGTAAAGAGATAAACAAAACTTAGTAAGCTGGTCTTTCGGAGTAATGATGACTTACTTACTCTTTTGTTCGCGGCTTTGCTTTTATTCTGCAAAAGCACTGTTTGAAGATATTAAATATAAACAATAGATTTTTTTGTATTAATATTGCTAAAGGTTTGCACCTTTTAGTTTTGTTTTTGTTACATTAGAGTGTAATTTACTCGTAGCTAGGATTTATGTTATACTAGCTTTTGCCCGCGGCTTCGATCGCGTTAATTTAGAATTTGACAATCAATTCGGGTTGTACTCCGCTTGTAATAATATGATTCAATCATAATTCGAAAGACACGTGGCGCCATCTCTTATCATAAGAACGTTATTGTGGTTTTCTTCGGGAACAGTATTTTTTTTCGAGATGAGCTGTACCCTATTTCCGTTTCTGTACACCTGACAACGTATAAGCAAAATTTCAGGATGATCGGTTCCGTGGTTCAGGCGTAAAAAGGTAACAAACAAACAAACAAACTTACATTCACATTTATAATATTAAGTTAGGATTAGGATGAGCGATATTAAATTTAAGAGTAAGTATCTAAATTTTTTGTGTTTTAATTAGGGTAACCAATTTAATGTAATATTTGTATTCCGCTTCTAGTGGCGGATATGTCCTGAACCACACATACATACTCGTAGTATAAAACGAAGTCGCTTCCCGCTGTCCGTCCCTATGTAGGCTTAGATCTTTAAAAATACGCAACGGATTTTGATGCGGTTTTCAGTAATAGATAGAGTGATTCAAGAGGAAGGTTTATATTTACAACATTAGTTTTAGTATATGCGAAACCTGAAACACGTGTCTAGTATTTTTATGTAAAGAATCTATGTACAAAATTTCAAAACTGTATCATGAAAAATCACAAAGGTATAAGCTTGTTGTCCTGGCTTGTTGTTGTTGCTGACCTGGTTGTCCCAACAAAAACGTGGTCATCACGCGGCGACGCTGCGCGCGCGCCTCCAACGTCGTCTTGAGCTCATTAATAATAATAATTTGGCAGTAGATACCTAAATGATTGCAATAGGTACTTAGTGTCGCTCGGTGTCCAACTTGTATTTAAAAATATTTTTGGGACAAAATATAACATGGTTTAAAAACTATTGGAATCGATTCAGTTACGTCTTATTCTAAACAAACTATATTAAGGTTTCGCATATACTAAAAATAAAGTTGTATATATTGGACCTGTGCGAAGCCGGGGCAGGTATCTAGTGCTATTATAATAACTTTGTGTCTGCCGTATCCTGCTAATAAACGTCTTTGTCTCTCAAATACCGGTATTGTTTTGTTATGATTAAATATTTATTGCTATCAATACTGAGTTCAATTTTTACGGAGATAAAACAAGTACGCAAGAAATAGTATAGTGCGCTAGTGTGAGTGAAGGTGAGGAGCTCGTGGCTAAATAATAACAGCCGCTCGGGTCGATCTTTAAGTTAAGCCGTGCTTACCTGGGTTTGTTCGTGGATGGGTGACCACCCATTACATACCGAGCTTCCTTCGTGCCTCGGAAAGCACATTAAGCCATTGCTCCCGGCTGTCATTTGTAGATTTTTGACAGTCGTTCAGGTACAGGTTAGTACTGGATAATATGATACCCCTTTTTTTTTTTTTTTCTAGTTTGATATCATCAAATGACCCCCCCCACTCTGGGCGGAGCAGAAGGGAGTGTCAGACTTGTACTGACTAAAACCCATCCATGTTCCTTCTTTGCCCTTTGTGTTCCAGGGCCACGGCATCTCTTTCGAACAGTCCCGCAGCCCATATGATACCCCTTGATAAGACTGGTTGTCAGACTTTCGGGCCACTGACTACCTGTAACGACTGTCAAAGATCTACAAATGACAGCGGCGACCAACAGCTTAACGTGCTTTCCGTGGCACGGAGGAAACTCGGTATGTAATGGGCGGTTACCCATCCAAGGACGAACCTAGAAAAGCGCGGCTTAACCTCAATATTGACCCGAGCGGCTATTAATCTTAGCCTACTTCACACGTCATCTAACTTAGTGCTAACATTAAATTACTCGGGACCGATTCCGGCCCCAGACCGACTCCGACCCGGGACCGAATCGGAAGCAGCCCGGAATCCAACCGCGGCGAAACTTACCTCATAAAGCTCTCACATAAATTAGATAATGTCTATTGGAACTTATATATTGATTTAACAGTTACTTCAGCATGTTCTGATGAAATTCCTAATTCTGATATGGTGTTTCAGCCGGCGTGCCATCTAGAAAATAAAACTTGGATGTTTTTGTGAACAATTTTACTTTTTTTTTTTTTTTATGCGGATGTGTTCTTTGACGCCTAAGTGTCCTATTGTCGTCGTTTTTTAGATGTTTATATTTTCTTACTTTTAGTATTATTTTCTTTATTTATATTTTTACAAATTGTTTACATTTTTAAATAATCCTTAGAAAAAACAATATAAAAATTGTAGCCCACCGGTATCGGGAACAGGGTCCAAGCTACCGGACTCCAGAGAGAGGAACCTCCTAACAATACGAGCCGTGTTCAGAAGTACTGCTTTCTGAATCAAGCCCTTGATCCAGCTGCCTAACGAGAGCCTCCTCAGGTATTGGTCGAGGCTCTTGGCAATTAAGCCATGGGCTGATACAGCTATCGGCACAATGATCGCTAAGTCCACATACAAGTCAAGGTACTTGATTTGCTTATCTTTCTCGGCTTTCACGAGGTTCTCATCATGCGGGACCGTTATATCAATTTATTTATTTATTTATCGTTATGTATTATTTTTATCATTAGTTTAGTTCTATTTGTAGTCTGTATATAATGTAAATAAATAATTTAGTATTGTTCCATAGATAATAGAAATAATTTTACTTCACTACATAGTATAAAACAAAGTCGCTTCCAGCTGTCTGTCTGTCCCTATGTATGTTTAATATCTTTAAAATACGCAACGGTTTTTGATGCGGTTTTCAGTAGTTTGGTAGTCTAGAAAATAAAACTTGGAAAATGTTTTTGTGAACAATTTTATTTAATTTATAAATGCGAAAATTTCTGAGGATGGACGGATGTTTGTTACTCTTACACGCGAAAACTGCTTAACGGATTTGGATGAAATTTGGCACATAGATAGTTTATAACTAGGATAAACATATAAGATACTTTTTATCCCAGTAGTATGATCCCGTGGGACAATTACCGAACTCCACGCGGGCGGGGCCGCGGGCATAAGCTAGTTTATCAATATTAGTATTTCACCCCAACTCGAAACTTATAGTTTTTCTTTTGGACCATTAAGCTACAGAGCGGTAGGCTAAAAGAGTCCTTAGATCAGCTAAATACGGGATTGTAGGCTAGAAAATAAAAGAGGTTGCGTCTGGCCCTCTCAGTTTGAAGCCCAGGGCCATGACCTGCTTTAACAAAATGACATCTATAGTATTCTAGAATTTAATCAGAGATTTTAAAAGTGCACAAGTGTAATATGCACGCACCGCACGGAACAATATTTGTATGATCTACAGGTAGTTGTTCCGGGTCTGGCTGTTTGTGTATGTGAGTTTTAAATGTATGTAAACGTACCCACGATACTGGAGAAATTCCTAGTGTGGGGCAACGTTTGTTTTTTTAAAGAAAAAAAAAACATATTCGTAATTTAATATCCCACCATTATCCAAGCTTTTTCTCCCAATTATGTTGGGTTCGGCTTCCAGTCTAACCGGGTGCAGTTGAATATCAGTATTTTAGATGGAGCGACTGCCTATCTGACTCATACAACCCATTTAATACTGGGTAATACCCCTTGGTTAGACTGGTTGTCAGACTTTTGGGCTACTGAATACCTACGACTGCTAAAGATCTACAAATGACAGCCGGGACCAACGGCTTAACGTGCTTTCCGAGTCACGGAGGGAACTCGGTATGTAATGGGTGGTCTAACCTCTGACCAACCTAGGCAAGCACGGCTTAACCTAAAGATCGACTGGAGCGACTGTTATTATTTAGCCACGAGGTCCTTCACGATCGATTTTTACTATAACCAATGTTCTCAAAACGGTTAAAGTAAACATCGTGAGGAAGCCGGCATGTCCTAGAACCAGCTACAGCTACTCAACTGCATCTGGTTAGACTGGAAGCCGATCTTAACATTGTTGGGAAAAGGCTAGGCATATGATGATGATTACGGTGATAAGATAAATCACACAAAAGGTCTGTTTTTACCTACTCCTAGTATGTCGTCTGGCCTGATCACTGGGTCATCGCTGCTAATTCTTGTTTCACCTACCTTGTATGTGCCTATTCTAGGTAATTTTTAGATTATTTCTTATTATTCGTTCTTTTAAATGTTATGGAAGTAATTGTACGCCGATACTTACGGTTAAACATGATTTTAAAGTTCCGGCAACCCGTACGAACTTTTTTTTTTTTTTTTAACGTTGTAAAATCATCAAATGAGTCCTCCCACCCAGGGCAGAGCGGGAGGGACTGTCAGACTTGTACTGACTAAAATCCACGGTGTCCTTCAATAGCCCTTTATGTTCCAGGGTCACGGTAATTCTATGAGTCCCGCGACCCCGGCAGGCTTTGGCCCTCTAGAGGGGGGGGCCCCGACATTAACCCGTACGAACTTATTAAAGTTTGCACCTGTATTTCGTACATTTAGTATTCTTAAATACTAAATAGTGTCTCTCGGCGATTGGACATATTTTCTTGCTCTTTGGCGGAATTTCGGAGGGTGGCACTTAGTATGTTGTCTACTGTCTAATTTATGCTTCTACCCAGACCCGTTACTAAGGACTGGATTATTTGTAATTTATGACTACTTTGTTAGCTTGGGTCTTACCTGTAAAAACAAATGTGTGTGTTAAGGAATAATAAATAAATAAATAAATGATTGGACTCAAACGTTGTAATATCTTGCATGCTCTTGTATGTATTCAACGTTTTAACAAATAACGAAATCGTATCTTATCTTAAAATATACGAATAATATTTTATTTTGTTACAGGAACGGGATTGGAAGAAACCCGCCAATAATTCGTAAGTATTTTTCCACAATTTCCAATCTGACTTTAATTTACTATTTCCACGTTTATAAAAACAAAATAACACCCAAAAAATACCGAATTAAAAACACATTTCGCCAAAATCATTCACCAAACCAACAAAAAACTCAACATTTTATTATCAATACCAAATTAACAGACCACTTCACATCGAAATTTAAATAACGAATTCCCAGAAAAAAAAACAAAATCCCATCGCGCCAAAAGATCTAAAAACCACAGACTAGAAAAATTCCGCAGTAAACGAACATTTTCAACCAGTTATCATAATTTATGTGGTTCCCCAAAAGAATTCCAAATAAAATATTTACAATCTGTCTGTCAGCGAGGTCGTAAACGAGTGAAATCGGTAAGAAAACGAAATTAGAAAAGCTGCCGTACACTAAATTAGTAAGAGAAGATTTATAGATCGGTTTTATGTGTAAAAACCGGTGTGTGAGTTTATGTAGTCGCTGTTTTCAGATGAAATCTTAGATGAATAAACGTTTTAAGTTTTTGGCGGCCCTGAGTGGGTTAGTAAATAAAGTCGGTGTGGGCTTTGTTGCTGATCTAGGAAGCCTTTAACGCCCTCAGGCTCGGTATAGTGACGATCTTCGCAGGGTGGCTGGTAGCAACTGGATGAGAGTTGCTGAGAATCGATTTGAGTGGCGTGCGATTGAGGAGGCCTATGTCCAGCAGTGGACTGCTATAGGCTTCATTATTTCGTCCGTTATTTTATTCGTTTTCGTGATGATGATACATTTCATTACTCATGTCTGTACACCTGTGTCTGACCATTTGGGGATGACCGGCTTGATGTTGTTTTTTGTTAATACGAAATCTTTTCCTTGGGCTCGGTAATATAGATAGATTATAATATCTGACATGATAAAACTTCGTTAAAAGATGACCGAAAAGATGGCCGTACAACAAATTAATTTATGATCTTTTCAGATTATCCACAAACTCGATTGAATCCGATTTCCTCAGAAGTTTTTGATCCAATTCCCAATACTTTTAATGTATTTTATAAAATTCTGACAAGGCTTTCGTTTTTCATAGAATTCTTAGTATTCAATGGAGTTATAATGCTGTACTTAAAATTTTAAAACCCACTTTAGAATTTAATGTTATCTGTTCGAAATTAAATCATTTTTCAACAAAAACCTTTTTAAAATCTCATTGAAGTATAAATATTTAGTTAGGCTGAAATAAACTAACTGTAAATAATACATTTTTTATTTTTAAAAATCACTTGCGTTGTACTCGCAACTGGCAAGCTTATTTAACCAGATGTATGTATACAACGTGTAACATAATAAACGCAAGAGCTCTCGTGTGGTGTCTCAGACCATGAAACTGAACAACTTTTGTTCTATGACTTTTGGAAATTCATAACTTTTTTTTAGTTTTACCATACATGTGGATCAGCTGATTGCGTCCGTTCCTATAGAAAGTATTTTTTTTTTTTTGCGAATTTCGGGAACTCGTAGAACAAAAGATGTTTAGTTTCATGGTGCGAGAGACCACACGGGAGGTCTTGCGTCTATTATGTTACACCTTGTATATAAGGTCTATCTTTTCATACACGAAATATTTTAAGAGTAACTTCTATAAGTCGTAAAGTCACCATAGCAACGAAAAAATAAATTATCTGAGTGATTTTTTTTTACAAAATTATTATAATTCTAAAATTTTTTGAGACTTTTTGCATAAAACCTTTACTCCCAAATTCTAACAACGACAGTAGGTAACTACGACTTAGTAAACTAGCGTAATGGATGTTCAAAAATAAGGAGCTAGTATTTATTTTGTGGGTCAAGTAATTTTAAATTATTTATTTTTCATAAAAATATACTCAGATAAAAAAAAAATCCCTTGAAATGGCTTCGTTATAGCCGTTAGATGATTCCCTGAAAATATTTCGTGTATGAATAGTTAGGCCTTATACTGGGTGTTTTTTTAAACGTGGGTAATACTTTAGGGGCGTGTCGTACTCCTGAAAATAAGCAACTTTTATTTTGGGACCGACCATGAAATCGCGAAGAAATATCAGCTGATCCATACATTATTGGCCGCGTAACTCGAAAAAATGTTGGCAACAACAGATTTTTTAAATCATATTTGATAGTTAGCCCCATAGTAAAAGTTGCTCATATTTATGAGTACTTTAGTCCCTTAAAGTATTGCCCACGTTTTACCAAACACCCTGTATATACAATCTGTCAAATTTCTTTATATTTATAGATTTTCAACTTTATCGCTAAAGCATAAGGTTCAAGGTTGATTGGGAAAATTTGACAGGTTCGGGTAGCTTGATGTGCTGGCGTCTGGACATAGACGAGGCGAAAGTAGTATGTAAGGGTCGTAGCAGGTAGCGTTTTGTGGTGTCTACCTACCCCCATGGGAAAAAGGCTGTTGAGCATGAGGTCCTTGGTTCGATTCCCGGGTCGGACAATGTGTTTTTGGGTTTTTTAATAAGGAATTTTTCAATAGCAGCCACGGTGTCTGAATCTGTGCCCATTTGATGGCAATAGGGTAGCCCCCTATTACATAGGCCTTAAACTTAACTAGCGAAATGGGGGTGTACTATTAGGCACACCTCTGCCTAACTCTTCGAGGATTACAGGCGTGATGTAAGGTAGAATACAGCTTTTTTAAAAATATAGATATAAAGGGTGTAAATAGACCCTTAACATAAACGAAAGGCACTTGTTCTCTCCATCTTAGCGATATTTTTTTTGTTCTAGACCATACCTGGGAACCTTCTATTTACGGAGATATTGAGGGTCAAAGTTCCAACTTTTTCACAAAGTTTTTTTTAAATACATGTTTTTAATGTAAGATTTTTACTTTACACACCTCCACGACCCCCGTACTATTCGATCCATCCATCAGCACAATGCTTTGAGTGCTTTCAATCGAGTCCTACCTTAAAACGTGATTTTTCACCCCAAAAAAAAAAGTCGATTCCCAGCAATAATTTTTGCGTGAAGTTACTTAGTTTGATGTACAGAATGCTTGGTTGACGGCTATGTGAAGGCTCTGTTTACACCTTGTATTTCAAATAGTCTCTGGATAAAAATGGTTGTGCGACATTCTGACAGAAGAACAGACAAACGGATATGACGAGATTATATGGATCCCGTTTCAACATTTGACAATCTTTAAATTATATTTCCCGAAATAACCTTTCTTCTCAAGAAAACACATTACGACGGTAAATTCAATAAAAACAGCGTCTAAGACTGCTTACACGACCTTTAATATTCAAACACATATCGCAACATACACACAAGAAAGTGACATCACACGGCATACAAAATAAACCGGGATTCTGCAAAAATGGTAGACCTTTTCCATATTCGTTTCATTGCTTCTATAAAATTAAATGTTGAAAAAGGTCTGATAACTATCTGAGGGAATATTTGAAAGAATTTATCGACAATTAGGGACTTAGCATTCGTTGAATAGCTTTTTACCCGACAACGCGACGACGGCGGGTTATGATTTCAACCCGTCTGTATGTACGCGTCTGCTCCCGCATAACTTCATAACTCCATAACATGTAAGATTTTAAACTATCATGGTCATACTATTAATAGAAAGAAAGAATAAAGTTTAAGAAAGAATAAAGTTTTTTTGACGTCAGTTCATCAAGTACACATAATGAAAAAGATAAAAAATTAAAAATTAAATAACAATTAAAAAAAATAAAATAAAAATTGAAAATAGGTACATGTGCTGTGTGCCTCACGGCTGCGCCAAAAAGGTCCATTTCAGCATTCATGCCAGACAGGTGATGCTGTCTGACGCTGGTCTTCCAATGAACCTTTGGGGGGTAAGTGACGGTACAACAGTTTAATACTACTATACTTATCATAATTCGACAAATGAGGTCTCGTTAGAAAAGTCTTGATCGTCCGCTGGTAAAGGGCCACTAATGTGGCACTTAATTCAATATGGGGCCTTCTAGAGGACATAAAACCATAAATTAAAAATATAAATAAAATAGACAACCGATACAAACTTACTTTCGCATTGATAATATTATTAATTAATTAATTAACAATTGATTAGTACTGTTTAATTATTTGATAAATTAATTATTAATTTATATTGATTGATTGATTAGTATTAGTAATGTTAGTAAATTAGTAAATATTAGTAAATTAGTAAAATTAGTAATTAGTGTTAGCATTTGTTAAAAAGTATAATAAGTGAAAATTAAGTGTCCGCACTTGTAAACATTGCTCTATAATGTTTGTTCCGTTCCCTCAGACAAACCGTGAAAACGGTTTTGTGGGGCATAGTTCTTAAGTTAAGATTTTTATAAACCTCTTGATAAGTAAATAAATATTAATAATTAATATATATTATATTATTTATATTTTTAAATGTTTTTTTTTTATATTACTTTGTATAGAAATAAAGGAAATATATATTTAAATTACTGGTATTCAGCTGCATCCGATTAGACTGGAAGCCGACCCCAGCCTAGTTGGACGATAATGATGATGACTTGTAATAATAAAAAAAATAACTCATAGAACATACTATTATAACGAACTTTTTTGAAGTCTGTTCAAAATTAGAAAACAAGACGAAAGACAATACAACAAGCAACAAGCACTGAAATAAATTTAAAACGAGCACGAAGATGTAGACTTTGAAATACGACAAGTAAACTAGTTTGAAAGTTCTATCTAAACTTCATCTGTCTTCTCATTCCATTCTCTTTAGTAAGAGATGGCAAAATTAAGGGTTGATTTCGACTTGCCGTTCGTACACAGTCATTATCACTGAACCTGGTGATTATCTACCAAATACATAGAACTAGCTTATGCCCGCGACTTCGCCCGCGTCTGCGCCCGCGTGGTGTTCGGTAACTGTCCCACGGGATTATACTACAGCGACAAAAAGTATTCTGTATGTTATCCAGGTTATAAACTATCTATGTGCCAAATTTCATTCAAATCTGTTTAGTAGTTTTCGAATGAAAGAGTAACAAATATCCATCCATCCATTCATCCATCCTCTCAAACTTTCGCATTAAATTTTAGTAAAAAGTAAGATAAGAGTAATTTATTAAAAAATATTACAAATAATGTATATTACATTAAGGCGCAGTAGTATTATTTCTCATACAATGGTACAATTTGAACTTTAAATGTAAGTTGGCACAGGTTAGATTGTTCTAACCTGTGTTTCAGGCCATCACTTTACATAGAATAACATGCGGCTGTTATTATTTAGCTCGTGGCTCAATAACAATAGCCACACCGGTCGATCTACAAGGATAAGCCGCGCTTGCCTAGGTCCGTCCTTAGATGGGGGACCATACATTACAATATAGTGTTTCCTCAGTGCCTCGGACAGCAAATCAAATCAAATCAAATCAAATAATTTATTCGCATAATATGGGTCAACATAGATGGTAAATAAATAAATGTTACATTACACAATATAACATTAAGGATCCTCATAATAACCATTTCTGGTATACGAAACATAAAATAAAGCCTTTTAATATAAAATAATAACAATAAAACGGAATGGATGACATAACTATACATTTATACTCTTTTTATTTTTGTTGGATAATAATTTAACTAGGTATTATTGCACTAGAATAGGAATATAGCGAGGTTTTACAATAATTTTCTATTCTTATAACTAAGGTATTCCTGGGTCGTGTAACGTTAAGCTTTTGGTCCCGGATCTTTTGTAGATCTTTAACAGTCGTAACAGGTAGTCAGAGGCCCTAAAGTCTGACAACCAGTAAGGGGTTTCACATAACCCCAGTACTAACTGAGTTTTGGAGGTCACACAGGTAGTCCATCGATGTAAAATACTGGTATTCCGCTGCATCCAGTTAGATTAGAAGTCGACACATAGTTATGAAAAGGCTAGGCAGATGATGTCTGATGACATTGTAGAAAGCCTTCTATAAAAGAGTAACCATGGAATTTCTTGCTTTTTCTTCTCCATAAGAAACGACCGGCTGGAACTCTGGACGCTCTTAATGTGTACGTCTTTCTACATCGTTCTCACATATATGTATAATGTCAACATGAATGATGTAACCAAGATTTTGTAACAATATTTTGATTTAAAAGAGTGTACATGGAGTATCTTGCCCATTCTTCTCCATAGAGATCTACGCTTTGGAATGTGCAACTACAGTACTTTCTCAAGTTATTATGCCATGTGACTGTGACTGTAGCTTCGCTTCTTTTTTTTTTTTTTTACTTTCAAAAGTGCCTGTGATGGTTTAATTGAATTAATGCTTTGAGTTTGAGTTTGAACCGGGCACCTACTTTCCGTATCCGTGAAAAAGAAATGTTTTTCTTAATTGAACAATTTTTGTTAATAGCAGTTACAAGACAATCATGTTTCAAAATTGAATAGCATAACATTATAATCAAACTACTTTGTTCCCACAGCTGGAACACATACCCCACCTCACAGGCCCAGCTGGAGTTTCTAAAAAAAAATTCAAACGGATCATTCCACAAAACCTCACCCCTTTAAAGTCCACATTACGTCTCAACCAGACCAAAAGCAAGCCTCACCTCCATACGCCATATTGTTTTCTAAAAGCAAAGGTATTCTTTTATTATTCCACAGTTGTCAGACTCAGGGCCGTTCTTCCGAGCCTCTTTTGTTTTCTGTATGCCTGGTACTTTAATTATTCAAGCTGCATAACAAGGCTTCTTGAAGTTTGTTTAGTGAGCTGAGTTCATGGTAAATGATGTTCTACTAGCCGTTTAGAAGAATACATTTTCAATATACAGGGTGTAAGGGAAAGCCCTCCGCAGACTGATGGGGTGAATTCAGTATATCATACTAAGATGACCGGTACAAGAAATTATTTCAGGAACGTTATGGGAATCCAATAAATTTGATTTGTTTTATTTCCTCATACGCATTAAAATCAGGTAATAAGGTTTTGGGAAGCTAAAATAATCCTGTATTTCAGTTAACGTGAAACAAAACCAAAATAATTGGTAATGAGTAGTAGCTCATAAAAATATTGCAAAGAATTTACCACCTGGTCTTTACGCGGCACTCATTGATGTTTTGCAAAAATAGACCGATAAAGGATGATAACTTGAAAAATATACAAAAGGAATGACTCTTAGAAATTCTTTAGTAACAATGGAATACGCAGGTGTTCAAATTAGCTCTTTATCATTATGTACTTTTGAAACATTTTGTTGGTGATAAAGATTTTTACAAGTGGTCTCAAACTTTTGGCTGGCAGTCAAAGTCAAAATTATTTATTTGCTGTAAGTATGGTACAAAAGGTGGTAAAATAACATGAAGTGCAATGACACATTTTGCCATAAAAATAGCATGCAAATATTAATAAACACAAACATTAAATTAGGTAACTAAATAAAGTATTTATTTATAACAGCTTAGTTAGACTATTACTAAGTTTTATTAACTAACACAAAACAAAATTTTGCTGTTAAATACTACAAACGAATCATATTAACATATTAAAGTATTTTTAACATACAACAAATTCTCAGTATAATAAAATTGTTTAAATATACAAACACAAGATCATATAGTGTAGGTAATTCTTTACAATGCAGTTCAGTGGTGATATGATTGACAGTTAGTTTTTTTTTTTTAATTCCGCTATGGAATAAAAGCTAGTAGTGGCTAAATGGATGTTTGTTACTCTTTCACGCAAAAAATACTGAACGGATTTGGATAAAGTTTGATAGTTTATAACCTGGATAAACACATAGGATACTTTTCATTTTGGTAGTACGATCCCGTGGGACAATTATCACCAAACTCCAAGCGGGCGATGCCGCGGGCATAAATATGAGTCAGTGATGCTCGAATTAAAAAGATTTTTTATTTTATTATTTACTAGCGACACGACCCAGCTTCGCACGGGTGCAATATATATATCACCGGAAAATAACAAGAACCGCCAATTTATAAATTTTCTAGGAAATTTATAAACTTTCGTAGGATTCTAAACGAGAGATAAATTGTATTAGTTTACGGCCACATTTTCGCAAATCTCGGGACTTGGGGCACCCCGACTTTAGGTTAGGTTAGGTTACTTTAAACCCTGTAAACAGAAATAGTAGCCCCGTGCGGAGCCCCGTGCGAAAATGTGGCCGTAAAATAATACAATTTATCTCTCATTTAGAATCCTACGAAAGTTTATAAATTTCCTAGAAAATTTATAAATTGGCGGTTCTTGTTATTTTCCGGTGACATATACATAATAATCCTCTTGAATCACTTTATCTATAAAAAAACGCATCAAAATCCGTTGCGTAGTTTTAAAGATCTAAGCATACATAGGGACAGACAGAGGGAAGCGACTTTGTTTTATACTATGTAGTGTTAAATTAGTAGTGGCTAAAACAAAATCCTTCGTAATCATAATTACTTAAGCCTCAGTAAACGACAAAACTATCTACAAAGCTACCTTTATGCTTACTTAACCAAACTAATAATGTCGGCATAGTACAAAGCAAAAATAACTATTGACGACAAAAAGATTACTTCGGCTTTAGTTATACTTGAATAGATGAAACTAGTTCGTAGAATAGTTACCATGGCAACTACATTTATGTTTATCGTAGTTGCAAAAAGACTAAATCAAAAAGTAGCCGACCTCAACATTTTAGGAAAAGGCTAGCCAAGCCTTTTCCTAACATGTTGAGGTCGGCAGCTTCTTTTTTCTCGGTGTGGCAATCCCCAATGGTTGTCCTCAGCCCTGAGGAGAGCAGAGGGGTCTTTCAGACTCGTGCTGACTAAAATCACACTGGTGTTCCCTCGCACACTTGCATCGGGAGGCAGCGGGAGGTTAAAAAGTAAAACAAGTGAAAATGTAGTGTCCGCATTAGTAAACTTTTTTTCTCTATACTGTTTGTTCCGATCCCTCAGACAAACCGTGAAAACGGTTTTGTGGGACATAGTTTTAAGTTAAGATTTCTGTAAATCGTGTCTTTATAAAAAAATAAAAAATAAAAAAAATGCGACTTCTGCTGCCCCAGACTCGTACCAGCCCGCTTGAGATCGGCACCTAGTCTAACAGATACAGCTGTATATCAGTATTTTACATGGAGCCACTGCCTATCTGACATCCACAACCCATCAGTACCTAGCTAGGCTAGCTGACCCCTTGTCAGACTGGTTCTAAGCCATTCTGGCCTTTTAATGACAGCCAGAAGCAACGGCTTAACGCGCTTTCCGAAACACGTAGAGAACTCCGTATGTAATGAGTGCCACCCATCCTCGGATCGACCTCAGCAAGGACTGCTTAACCTTGAAGATCGACCCTTGCGGCTGTTATAATATAACTACAACCTCTACTCGCTTCTTACACGCAAGGATAACAAAAAAACAAAAGAGAGGCATTATTGAAGAATTTTATTCTTCATCAAAAGTGTTCCACCATCTATTGGAGGCTTATCTCTTAGGCAAACTATGGTCCTATCCCCATAAACCCAAAAATAAGGTCAGTATTTCATAAAAAGGCTCCGACCCATATCGTGCAGAGGCTATTCGGTCGACAGATGCAAGTAATCGTTACTGAGACGCTCTAAGTATATAAATTATTAGGAAGGCTCAAATGGGATGAAGGACAGATGGGGTGGATGCCGTAGTCTGGAGGCAGTATTTTGTTTTAACCTTTTCACCGCCACGGACTTCAATAGAAGTTCTAGATTTCCGTGCCACCAGCGCCACGACTTCATCAAAAACTCTTAATTTTTGACTACCTATCAAACATAAAAGTACTGTATTTAAAGCGTCTAAATCTCATTCATCGATATGACGATACCCTCATCACTACTGTTTACTGTATACATACTTCGTTATACAATTATACGGCGAGGCATCGCGATCTGTGTACGTTGGCGGTGAAAAGGTTTAATAAAGTTCACAGAATTATAAAAATAAAATAAAACGAAAAAAAAAATAACGAATAAAATAACATAAACGACATCATCCGACGAGCTCTTGTCACCGTCGGCGTTCCAGCTGTTTTAGAACCCCATGGTTTGGCACACGACGATGGCAAGAGACCGGATGGCATGTCGTTGTTTCCTTGGAAGATGGGTAGGCCTTTAGTGTGGGACGCGACATGCGTCGATACTCTTGCGCCATCACATCTTCCAAGCTCGTCGTGCTGTGCTGGCGCTGCCGCTGCGGCTGCTGAGAACCTCAAGCGGCGTAAATATAGAAACCTTTGTGGTAACTATATTTTCGAGCCGTTTGGGGTTGAAACTCTGGGGTCGTGGGATCCGAGTGCTCATAGCCTGTTTAAGGAAATTTCGAAACGCCTAGTTGACGCTTCCCGTGACCCAAGGGCTGGCTTTTACTTTGGACACAGGCTAAGTGTTACCATACAACGTGGCAACGCCGCCAGTCTTTTGGGCACATTACCAGCTGACAGCGTTGAGGAGTAGTTTTTTGATGCCCTTGTATAGTTTGTTGTTAGTTTTCTTATTTTAGGTTATTTAATAGTTTTTAATTAATTATGTATTTAGTTAGTTTAATGCTTAAAAAATGAAAATAGTTTATTTGCACCTTCAAGTAAAATATTGGTTAACAATAAAATAGGCCTTTTTTTTTCGGATGGGAAATCATCTAATGACCCCCCCCCCCCACTCTGGGCGGAGCGGAAGGGAGTGTCAGACTTGTACTGACTAAAACCCATCCATGTTCCTTCTTTGCCCTTTGTGTTCCAGGGCCACGGTATCTCTTTCGAACAGTCCCGCAGCCAAGAGTGGGGCCCTTTCAGTAGCGTTTGTCCAGCGTAGGCGTTCGATGAACGTCTGCGCTACACATACGTTCATTATCAGGCGTTAGCGCTTGGGTTTTTCCCATCAAAAAATTCTCAGCCACAGAGTCTGGATTTGTGCCCGTTTGATGGCAATAGGGTCGCCCCTATTACATGGGACTTAAAACATAACTAGCAATATGTGGGTTTACTATTAAGTATACCTCTGCCTAACCCCTCGAGGATTACAGGCGTGATGTTATGTTTTGTGGTTTATACTGGGTGTAAACAGACCCTTCACATAGCCGTCAACCAAGCATTCTGTACATCAAACTAAGTAACTTTACGCAAAAATTATTGCTGGGAATCGATTTTTTTTTTTGGGGGTGAAATATCACGTTTTAAGGTAGGACTCGATGGAAAGCACTCAAAGCATTGTGCTGATGGATGGATTGAATAGGACGGGTGTCGTGGAGGTGAGTAAAGTAAAAACATTACATTAAAAACATGAATTTAAAAAAAAAACTTGTCAAAAAGTTGATACTTTGACCCCCAATATCTCCGTAACTAGCAGGTTCCCAGGTATGGTCTAGAACAAAAAAACGATCGCAAAGACGGGGAGAACAAGTACCTTTCGTTTATGTTAAGGGTCTATTTACACCCTTTATAGACCTCTAATGTCATTAAATAATCACATGCATCCATAACCACCCTTCATTTAAAATATCTTGCAGCAGAAATTATGAAAATGAAAGCGTTCCCCATCTGTATGGACGATGTAACCCGACTATCGCCATGTTCATATATTATGAATCCCTGATAATCCTGGAGAGTGTAGCGATGTAACCCGCGCGTGAAAATGTGATTGATGACTGCAAACGGGTGAAAGACTAGTCGTATACCTCGGAGACGCTTGCGGTTATTCTTTTTTTGGAAGAAAAAGACATTGGGAATGTCAAAGTGGAAAATTGAACTGTATTTTTGACGTGACAACGTCTTATAATTCGATGGAGCCGGCTGCACGCACGAAAAAACATGACGTATGAGGCGTTACCTCGCTCTGAGGCGTTCCATAAAACAATTGCTCAACGCACATTCATTTTTTGAAAAATGCAACCATTCCATCAGTATTTTCTTATGACGTTGTCACGTTCAACTATCGTCATTGACACACTAGGTTTAGAAAGCCATTTTCTCATGACGGTGGCTAGAACCTAGAGAACGCCATCTGCTGATCCTGATTTACTTCTTTCTCCTCAAACATCAGGGGGGTTACTTTGACGTCTTAAAGCAGTTACAATTCCAGTGTGGGAAAGAGAGAGCTATATGCAAGTCGTCTAGCGCCATCTCTTTCCCGCAATGACGTCATGGTAGGCCATCTGGTCATACATGCACACCGGTAAAGAAAAAAAGAAAAACAAAAGTGTGTGTTTGAATAACTGTTACCGATACTTTAATGGCATAATGAAGAATGTTACTAGGTATGCCAAATCGCTTGAAATTTCATTTGTCTCAGTAAAGCCTGTATGTATACAAATACACTAGTTTTTGTTGTAGTAAAAAGTACCAAGTAGTTTTGATTTTATAGGCATTCAGTTTCGAAAAATATCGAGTCCCGCTAAGTCACGTGAGCGCTTGTGACGTCATATCACAACGCGCCGCGCAATTGGTAGTTGTATTTTTTTACATTTAGGCACAACACATGACTTCCTAGTATTTGGATTGGACATTTGTAAAAGTATTTAGGTATAATTTCGAAGGCACGGGCACGCGACCGCGAGCGGACAGAGTGAGCCAGACTGAGCGTGTTGTGCGATGACGTCACACCGTCACCGGCAGCCCGCGTCGTGCGGTTACAACTTGTTTTACTTCTAAATCGGAAACTAATTGACGTATCGAAGTAATTCTTTCACCAGTATTTTTTATTTTTGACAGAGAATATGGAGTGCTAATAATCAAAATTAGTTAACATTCTTCATTATGATAGACTCATTTCGACACCAAATACACGTTTATAAATACTCCATACCACACCACCCCGCGAATGGCAACCATCTTGTTTTTTTAAACGGCTAATATATTATAAGAAAATAAGAAATTTTGCACAAAATTCACTTTTTTTACATGTTCTACTCTAATGTAAAATTAACCCCCGAATGTTGCATATTTCTATGTTGAATCAGAGTATTTGAGTCAACCTACAAATTGATATCAAAATATTGACTCTACACCAATTATTATAAAAGTTATTGTCATTTGAACATAGCCAGGTCCCAGCGCATAGACTCCACAATTATTAACAGTTAGCTGAGAATGGCGTAATAAAAACTTCATCATTTAGACTCTGGAAATAAACAGCAGAATAATCTAATTTCTTCGCAGCTTACCCAAAGACATAAGGCGTAACTGAAACAGACGGATACGACACGACACACAGACGTATTATCTACATACTCGTACATACATTTAGAGTCGGAGAAACACATCAACACGAACATGTGATGAATAAATGTACGGAGCCGCTATTTTAGACGTTTCTGAGTTATTTTAGGATAAAGTAAAACGAATATACTAGGTTAGGATACTCTAGAGAGATTTCTACTTTCGTGAAAGTTTATTTTTGAGACAAATGTGAGTGTACTATTAGGTACATCTCTGCTTATCTCTTCGGGGATTACAGGCGTGATCTTATCTTATTTTTGGAAGATCTTACTCAGAAAACAAAACATCAAGACTGGAATCTCCAGTTAGGCATTGTACACTCACATTTTGCCAGATATGTTCAAATCCGATGTAATAGGAGCAAGCCTATTGCCATCAACCGGGCACAAATCCACGCTCCATGACTGCTACTAAGAAATTCCTGATGGCAAACCCCAATAACACTTTGCCCGACATTGAAATCGAACCCAGGACCGCAAGCTCGGTAGTCGCACTTGCGACCACTTGACAAACGAGGCAATATATTCATATTTCTAACTGCAATGAGTCGGATATTACCGGAACAGACATAATATTACGCTCACTCTGAAACCGCGGTTATGCAATATGAAACGGGGAACATGAGACTTATAAATGGGTTTAATTGCCGCCTGCTAATGAAGGTGAACGGATTAATTTATTATGAAGTCTAACCCGTATAGTAACAGCAGTGAGCACACGAGGTGTGGATCGTATATTCGAGTCCAGGCACTTTACTTTGTATTTCATCATCACTGCTCTCAAAACGGTGAAGGAAAATATCGTAAGGAAATCGGCGTGTCCTATAATAAATAATAGTAGACTTGTGACACCCATCCCGCGTAGATTACGGCCCACACCCTCTCAAAGATGGAGGCCTGTGTCTCAGCAGTGAGACACACACATGAACGGGGAACATCATCAAAGCGGTAGGAGAATGACTACCGCTTTTCCAATTTATTTGGAGTTGGCGCAGTATGTATTTTTCTTCCATACTTCTCTATTACTCGTCATCTCATCAGACACCTCCTTTCTTACCATATAATCCTTTACACAGTCCATCCATCGTTTCTTTGGTCTTCCCTTACTCATATACTATATCCACATGAATACTCAAAAAAAGTTTTTAAAATTTCAAGGATATTTGCTGAAAATCGTCATTTCCACGGAAAACTGTAGGTAATGCTTAAAATGGTAATCAATTTAGCAATTACTCATAATATTTGAAAAACAATTTTACCTAAATCGACATACAACGTATATCAGCATTCAGCACTGCCATTTGTGAAAAACGTAAGAACGCAAAAAAAAAAAAAAAAAAAACGCGCGCGCTTCTCGGGCTACCTAGCTAGGTAGCCCGCGAAATTTAAATTGTTGTTGTTGTATTTTTGTGTTCTTAGGTGAGCTCAAATAGCTGTGTCTATCTTAAGATAAACACAGGATTATAACCTGATTAATTAACCCTGCAAGCCTGCACTTTACCTTGCGGCCAATATAGCCCTGGATCCATGAAGCGAACCGCTTGATCCGATTTTGATCAAAACTAATTGGAAGCAGCAGCTACCTTGAGATATAATTGGAGGCACAATATTGACCCTAATAAGGTTATAACATAAGCCTAAATTCTCCAAAGGGACACCTAATCATGTCTCCATAATTCACCTACTAACTAAATCATAATTAAAAATACTTTAATATGTTAACATTATTCGTTTTTAGTATTTAACAGTCTAACTAACCTGTTCTACATAAATAAATTCTTTATTTAGTTAGTTACCTACCTAATTTAATATTTGTGTTTAATAATATTTGCATGCTATTTTTATGGCGAAATGTCTTATTGCACTTCATGTCATTTTTACCATCTTTTGTACCGCATTTACAGCAAATAAATAATTTTGACTTTGACTTTGAGTTTTGACTTTGACATATTCGTACCCTAGTGCTATGTTATTTAGGGTCAGTGTCACTCCAAGGCGTTGTAGCAATAAAAACTGTTAACATATTCAAATAAAAACACGTGCAAAATTGTTGGTTAAATTCTTAAATTTGTACCAGCATACATTTACATACATTTTTCAATATTCCCTTCAGTTCAACAAACAAAAAAGAAAAGATATTTTTTACCTTTCTCTCTGACAATTATGAACTCATCAAATAACTTTATGCGTCTGCAGAAATGATTCATGAATGTTTTTGCGAACTTTTATACTTTACTAGCTGTTGCCCGCGACTTTCCTTCGCGCGAAATTATTATAAAATATTACTTCCTTTTTTTAATCGAATTTTGTTAACAATTTCAAGGGTTAATTGTTTTGCATGGAACCCTTATTTTTTTTCTAAAATAAAAGTAGTCTAAGTTAGACCTTATAACATCAACTATCTTCCAGTAAAAGTTCCGTCAAAATCGGTCAAGCCGTTTCGGAGATTAGACGGAAAAACAGGCAGATAAAAAAAGTGTGTTTTTGTTATAAGTGCCGTATATATGTTATATGCATATAAGATTATTATTGAGGATTTTCAAAATAAACCACAAATTGTTTCTCTGAAAATACAAAGTTTTGTTTTATTTAACACATTCTTACAATATTACAACAGTAATCGTTTATCTATGATAATTACTCAATAATCTAACCTGAAAATACAAAGAAACGACATTTAAAGTTCACTAATATCGCCTCCTCAATTATATCCTTTTATTTTATCTCTCCACACGTTTTCTTAAAACAATAAATCACACCGAATATGTTGACCATCATCCGCCATTCAATTCCACAGACAACTTATAAAGGCGCGAGGCGCGGCAAATTCGAATTAATGAAATGTCATTTCATTACATCTCCCCCCCCTAAGAGGGAAAATTCTAAATAATATATCTATACGCTATACCTATTAGTTATCTTCATATTCGTTTTCTTCTACTTCATCTTCTTCAGCATCTATTATGACCGGTTGCAATTTTGGTGGAATAAAGTTGATTCTGTTTTTCTGGTTCCGGTGTCGATCCTATAAATGGAGTTCGATATTTTCTCTACTATCTTGAAAGGGCCTATTCTTAATTCGTCTAACTTTTTTCTATTCAGTCTATTTCCATTTTCTACATATACACTGTCTCCTATATTAAACTCTTGCATTTTTCTATTTCTATCAAATATTCTCTTGTTGTACTTGTGGGATTTTATTGTATTCTCTAATGCCAATCTTTTATCAGCAATCCACTTGTCTTCCCTTTCTATTGATTTTAATTCATTTGGTAGTAAGCTGACATTTGTACCATCCAGTAAATATTTTGGTGCAAATCCTGTAACGGAGTGTTCTGTTTCATTATATTTCTGTATGCATTCTCTTGCCACTGTCGTCCATGCTCTCTTATTATTTTTCTCATTTATTTTGCATCTTATTTTATTAACTATTGTTTGATTTAATCTTTCGTTCAAGCCGTTCGAGAATGGTGTATTCACAGCTGTAAAAATTAATTTAATATTATTCTCTTTCAGATGTTGTTTAAATTCTCTTGAATTGATACCTGGATATTGATCTGTCAGAATTATTCCAATGTCATCTGTTTCTAGTACATTCTTTGTTAGATTTATAAAGTCACTTGAATTCTGTGTTTTTGAAGTCGCAATATATGCATATCTAGTGTAGTGGTCTACTAATAGGTGTAGGTATTTTTTTGTTGACCTAGATCCTCCAAAGCCACCAATAGTATCCATTGACATTATCTCAAATGGTTTTGTCGCTGGTCCCAATTGTGACATCAATCCAAATTTTCCTTGGCTTCTTGCTTTATTTTTTATACATATTTCACATGTTTTACAAATCTTTATGATATTCTTTGTTAGGTTTTTAGCTGTATATATTGGACTAATTTTTTTCTGCAATTGTCTGATCCCAATATGGCATAAATCTTCATGCACCTTTTTTATAAGTTTTTTACCAAATTCTTCTGAGAGGATAATCTTTTCATGTTTCTTTTTTTTTATAATAGATTCTATTTTTGTATATTAGATCTTGTTTCTTTTCTTTTATTGTATCATTTTTTTCTTGATCTTCAACTATATCTTTTATTTGTATCAAATTGACTATTTTCAATAGTTCCTCTGTTTCTATGTGTTCATTGAAATTTATTGCATATGGTTTTATATTCTTATCTTCATTTCTGTTATCTTTAGACATCCTGTTTATTTTATTTATTGTTTTCTTTTGTTCTATCTGCAAGTCCTCATTTTGGGTTAATTTGAATTTCTTTATCATATCTAATCCGATTATAAAATCATCAAAATTTTCATTTTCTACTATATATACATCCACCTCTTCTTCTATATCAAAGATTTTTATTTTTATTGTTGTCAAGCCATCTGTCTTTTTCACACCATTAACCGTTTTCATATATGCTATATTCACATTGTTTTTTTTTTCTTTTACTTTTATCAGTCTTGAATTTATTAAAGAGATCTGTGACCCTGAGTCATAAATGCCACTCACTTCTAATTTATTTTCTATTAATAGCTTGATTTTGATTAATGGTGTACTTACTCGTTTTTTTTTATCAGTGTTCATCTCTACTTCAATAATGGTGTTATTATTTACGTTTTTGGCCTTAAACACCTTTTCAGATTCATTTTTATTTTTCTTGAACCAACATGACTCCTCCGGATGGTATCTAATTCCTTTGTCCAACGATTCACAGGTCGTACATGGCTTCTTCTCATTATTTTTTTTCATATAAGAAAATGTACCATTTTTTATTATAGTTTAGTTTTTCTTGTGCATCATACCTTCATATTTTCTTATCTCGTTGAACAAATCAGTAGTATTCTTGAGTTCGTCTCTGTTTAGCTTATTCAAGATAAATCCAGGTAAACCTGTTGCGATGAGATCTATCATTGTTTTGGGATCTATCGATTTGTTTGTATCTAGTATAAGCCGTTCTTTTTTTATAGCATAATCGATTAACAATCCGTCTTTATATTTGAATGAGAAAGCAGTTGTGACTATGTCCCATCCTCGGTTTTTAAAAGTTTCTAGGAATTTGTCTTTCCATTCATTCCATTCAGAATTTACTGTTAGTTTTATCATCATTGAACTATACCAATCCAAGCAAGATTTTTCTAAAAATAACCTCAGTATGTCTATTTTTGTTTCATCTTTTGTTATATTAAAGCGCTCACACTCTTTTTCAAAATTTTCTATCCATTGTATTGCATTAGGATTCTTGGTTGTGAATTTTTCAATAATAAATTTCTCTGAAATATGTTTTAGGTTATGTTGATTTTCTTTCTTTGTTGTAGATTCTATTAATTTCTCCAGGATATTTTTCAAACTGTCGTCTTTGTCTCCTGGTTGTTCCGTGTTTATTTCTTCTAAATATTGATCTAAAAATTGCATATTCCCTTCCTCATCTATATATGTTTTCTTTAGATCTTTATCCAGTTTTATCCATATTTTTCTACTTTGGTGCCTTTTCTTTAAGCTATTTTTTATTTTTGAGAAAGTGTCCAATTCAACAATATATGTATGATGACTCACCGGCTTCAATTCATCAGGTAAAACATAACATTTTCCTTCTTCTGTAGATATTGAGGTTATGGCTAATACATTAGATTTGCCATCCTTTGCGGCTATTATCGTAAACTGAAATAGCAGCCGATTCATCTTCTTTTAGTTAACGAAAATGTCGTTTTATAAGATTATTATTGAGGATTTTCAAAATAAACCACAAATTGTTTCTCTGAAAATACAAAATTTTGTTTTATTTAACACATTCTTACAATATTACAACAGTAATCGTTTATCTATGATAATTACTCAATAATCTAACCTGAAAATACAAAGAAACGACATTTAAAGTTCACTAATATCGCCTCCTCAATTATATCCTTTTATTTTATCTCTCCACACGTTTTCTTAAAACAATAAATCACACCGAATATGTTGACCATCATCCGCCATTCAATTCCACAGACAACTTATAAAGGCGCGAGGCGCGGCAAATTCGAATTAATGAAATGTCATTTCATTACATGCATTTCATTAATTTGAATATTTACATTTTTACAAACTACAAATCTATAATAGTAATAAAAATACGAACAAGTATCAAAAGGGTTACAGGGCGACAAAAAAAATCTAAATCTAAACTCAAAATATTTTATTTCACATAGGCCTCGATGGGCACTTATAAAACGTCGACAAAAAGGTGCACGTTGATCGTTTCCTATGGAGAAGAACCGGCAAGAAACTCCATGGTTACTCTTTTCAAATCGTTTGGTGTTACAGTATTATTATGGATACAGCATTTGTACTTAAGTATGGGGGGACAGCGTAGGCCCGACAATAAGTCGTTGCTTACTACACAAAAAATGTAGAACAAAATAAAAAGTTAACAAGCAGCTGGGAATCTACAAAGCCTACAATGTCCACACATTCACAAACAATCGATAAAAAGAATCTATACAAAGGTAAGAAAATATTGTAAAATACTAAGTTAAACAAGTGACACAAATACTGTTATCAGTGCTGTAACTATTTTGAGCAAAAGACATAAATGATTTGAAAATTACTGTAAAATCTGATTCGAAAGAAGAGAAAAAATGAAAAAATGAGATTGAGAATAGTTACGAGACATCCACAACCACATATTTGTCGTCATCGTATTTGTGTCATCTTTAATCGTCCACGTGCATTCAGTAAAAAGCTGTTATTTTGATATTACAAACAGACAGACACTTCAAGTTTAATTTATTTGTATAGATTTGATGTAGGTAACTATACGGGTATAGATTTTGGTATTGCAAAAATGTTTTCGTTGCGGACACTTTGATATTCAGACGGTTGAGGACAGTAAGAGGATTATCATGTTACAAATCTGACCTTTTGGACAAATCTTCAAATAGAATCGACGGAAGGCTTTTTTCAGGTACAGGTTTTTGAGGAATTTTGTTTATGTGGATGGCATTTTAGCAAATTAGTGTCTATGTTTTCAAGCTTTTTTGAGAAGTTTGGTTTATATCGAAAACGTTTTAGCTGATAAGTTTGTTATTGTTATTTTAGCCATTTATTTCAAGAACTCAATAGGGGAATTGAGTGGATCCGAAGTTTACTTTTTTTGAGAAGCGTGCGCGTTTGTGTAGCGTGCGCGGTGTGACTTTGTGTATACTACTAAAATAATATCTAATACTTCTATAATAATTCTTAAACGTCGCCTTAACCTAATTTTACTCCCTAACATTTTTAGCTCAAATACTGCTTGAGATAAAAGGGCTCTATTTTATTTTTATTACTTATTATATTCAAAAGATACCTAAGTAAACTAACAAATTGACTAAGTACCCTACCTTCCTTTATTCTATATAAAAGTAAAGTTATTTGCTTTTGACTTAGAAAAAAATATCTGATATTTTCATTTAATAAAACTGAATACTTAAGTAGATGGTTTTTCTACCATTTTCTTTGTCTACTTGCTTCTAAATATTTAACTCTAAAAAAGGGTTTTCTAAAGTTGGATAAATTTCATAATTTTGTCCCGTATTTACTACCCAGTTGGTGCAGTGGTTGCAATCGCTACTGCTGAACTTTGGATCTTGGGTTCGATAAACGTCCCGCTTTAAACAAGGCGTTCTTTTTTATTAGAACATGTAATCTTGTTCAAATAAAAAAATATATATACACCGTGACTTTTTTTTAGTCGTCTTACAAAAGTGGTCCACTCAATGTACCCGACATAAAATAGCTCTAGGCGCGGTTTTTTTTTACCTAACATAATATGTACAAAGATAAATAAATAATACATTAGAATAATATTATGAAACTTGCTGTTAATGATGTTTACGTGTCAAACGGGAGAACATGTCTACCCAGCGCTTGACTCCAGTAGATCATCGCTTGCAATAGGGTGTTTTATCTACGTCATGCGTCATAATACTGAATAATATTTTTATTTTTAAATTATTAAAATCTCAAAAATACCATTTTTTTTTTAATGTTTAGTAGTCATTGGATACATGAAGTGGGCTGCCATTGTAAGACGACTAAAAAGTCACTGTGTATTTATTTGAACATGTAATCATGTTTACTTTTAAGATACTTAAATTAAGAAAGAGAATTTCTTGTTGATTTTTTTTTCTAGCTTTTGTAACATAGGTACACCACGCATTCAAAGCAATTCTATGAGACATCCTACTAATCCTACTTAATATGATAAAAGATGTATGGAGGTTTGTTACTCTTTCACGTAAAAACTACTGAACAGATTTGGATGAAATTTAGCACACAGATAGTTTATAACTTACATAGATTAACACATAGGATACTTTTTATCCCGGTAGTATGATTCCGGTTTTATGATGATGACAATTATCGAACTCCACGCGAGCGAAACCGTGGGCATTAACTAGTCAGATATAAATCGAACTCCACTCTGGCGAAGACGCGGGCAAAACCTAGTGCTAAATATACTAAATAGATTGGAGAAACTTATCTACGTCACGAGTGAAATTGTGGACGAGACGAGGCTTCGGACTCTTGATTCAGTGGCTCACCAGTGCGCGAGCGATTACTTACATTTATTGATTTTATATATTTTTTGTTGTTTCGAGTACATTTTTCTTATGCACAGTCGCCGATTAATAAAACATTTAACGGGTTGACTATTGGGCCTTCTGCCGGTTTTTATTGTTAGTGCATTTTCTAAACAATCTGTCTTCTACATAAATATTTCGGAAGCGCGGACAATACTGTTTAACGATTCTCGTACCTACAAAGTGTTCGTGTGTGTGTATGTGTCGACGATGGGACTGAAATGATCATGTAAGTATAACCAGAAGCTCTTCATTAAAAATATAGAATTAAAAATGATACATTATCATGCATCTTCATTTTCTGCAACGCCAACGATGCTTGTCGGGTACCTATGTATCAAGTAGCACCTTTATGTATTTTGTCATTTACTAGCTACCCGCCCCTGCTTCGCACGGGTGCAATATATACATAAACCTTCCTCTTGAATCACTCTATCTATTACTGAAAACCGCATCAAAATCCGTTGCGTAGTTTTAAAGATCTAAACATACATAGGGACAGACAGACAGCGGTAAGCGACTTTGTTTTATACTATGTAGTGATCTATACACAAAGGAAACATCATAACTTAACTAAGAGTACAAAGGCCACAGCTTATTTTCAAAAAATAATAACCTACGTTCATCCAAAAAGTTGGCAACGTCGCAAATAGCTGTCAAATATTAACCTGTTTTAATTAATTTGGCAATATTACTGTATAGAAATAAGAAATATGGCTAACTAGTGAACTAGAATACTAATATTGAATTGCAGTTAAAACGCTGATTTTGATGTTGTATCGTTTAGGTGTAAAAAAGGCATTTGAAAAGTTTCGAAATACTTTTTACATCTAAAACTACATATTCGGTGTTACGATATTAATTATTGCCTTTCATAATAAATATTTAAAATATTGATAATGAAATGCAACCTTAAACGGTTACAACGTCAAATTCAGTGTTTAATTGCAATTCATTATTAATATTCTAGTTCACTACTTAGCCACATTTCTTATTTCCATACAGTAATATTGCCAAATTAATCAAAACAGCGAAATATTTGACAGCTATTTGCGACGTTGCCCACTTTCTGTATAAACGCTCTTAAATCGGATCCGTAATCACGGAGAAATCGGTGCATTTACATAAAAAAAACAGATGTTGTTGGAATAGATAACCTCTTCCTTTTTATAAGTCGGTTAAAAGGAAATAAGCTCTGCACCTTTCGACAGAACCCCTATTATTGGCAGGTACTTGGAATATTGTTATTAGTACAATTCTTTTCTTTTGCAAGAGATTATGGGTTCAAAGCTTAAGCCATAAAAATTCCTTTATGGACACTCCAAGGCAATTTTTAATGTTTTTACTACTTTCTTAGTAAATCCCTAGTAAGACCTTGCCGGACATAACAAAGAACATAACAAAAGACTCATTATCTTTTGAAACGATCGATTCTTTTGGCAGCGCGCATCGATGAGTCGAAAACAATAAAAAAAGGCCTGGGAATGTAAAACAATGATTCTATAACATATTTTTCGGAAATTTTAAAGCTGCCTATTATCACTTCGGCCAAGGATAACACAATTTCTGTTAGAACTTTTATTACAAATTTTTGCAAGTCTCATAAAAGGTAATTGCTTTAAGTTTCTGATTGTACCTCACTTTTTTTTTTAACTGGCATAACGATCTGGGAATCGGAAAATAATGCCAAATAGGCAGGTAGGTATTAATGGTAGAAAATAAATTTCACTTCTTTATTTTTTTATGTTCTTTGACTATTTAATAACAAAAAATAAAAAATTCAGGTAAATAACACCCATTGCCACACATAAATTAATAGAAATCCGAAACATGGACAAATAAAATCCGATAAAATAACATAGAATCAAATTGAATAAATTAAAACCAAATACAACACAATCAAACTAAGTCAAATTGAATAAATTAAAACTAAATAAAATAAATCAAATTAAATCAAATCAAAACAATGAAAAACAATAATAAAAAAAATAAAAAAATAATGAGTGATTGATAAATCTTTAAATAACCGTTGTAAAACAAAATAATACCTGCCAGGAAGATATTATTGAATTAATGAGTTGAAAAATATGGTGGGAAAATGATTTCCTTTGCCATATAAAGGGACCTTTTTACTTAGGAAAGTTAACTCATAAGTATTACAAAAACAGCTCACTATTCAGATTTGACTGTCGTGGAAGCCCAGGATTGCTTGTGACTTACGATAAATAGTAGGTAGCAGTAGCGAAGGGTCAAATTTTGTAAGAGGTAAGCCGGAGTACATTATCTTTAATGTGATTTTATTATTTGTCTATAGAATACTGACTGTGCCATTTTTCAAAGGGAATCCGGTAGGAATAGAGAACCTCCGCCACTGGTAGGTCGTAGGTTCACACCCAGACAACACAACGCCGCTCATCACCACTGCTCTGAAAACGGTGACGGAAAACATCGTGAGGAAACCGGCATGTCCTAGAACCAAAATTCGAAAACATAGGTAACATATACAAACCATGTAGTGGTGTAATTAACCACACGTTCAGGTGGTTAATAGGGATGATTCCTGTTTAAAAAAAATATGACCGTGAGTTAGATTATCGAAAAATATTGGATACGTATTTTTTGTTTTATCAAATCAATAAAAGTTGACGAAGATAAAACGCATCAAAGATCATGAGTCGGGGCGTCTGACGTCACTTTTCGGTATAAAGCCAGTAGCCACCTTAGTTACAAGTATGACGTCACACGAGTTTTCGACGCACTGTATCGTCTTCATTTTTAGTTTTCGTGAAAAAAGAAAAAATACGTGTCCAATATTTTTTGGAAATCTATCTGACGGACTAATTAGATTTTTTCAGGAAACATCCCTACTTCCTCCAACAACAACAATTAGAGATCGGCTAATTGAGCCAGAGATTCCACGTTAGCTCATTGGTCCCGGCTGTCATTTGTAGATCTTTGACATTCGTTACAGGTACATAGTTAGTGGCCCGAAAGTCTGACAACCAGTCTTACCAAGGACTATCGTACTACCCAGTACTAACTGGGTTATGAAGGGCGGATAATTGAGCCAGAGATTCCATGTTAACCCATTGGTCCCGGCAGTCATTTGTAGAGCTTTGACATTCGTTACAGGTAGTTAGTGGCCCGAAAGTCTGACAACCAGTCTTACCAAGGACTATCGTATTTCCCAGTACTAACTGGGTTGTGAAGGGCGGATAGGCAGTCGCTCCATGTAAAGCTGAATCCATATGACCCCAATCTATTTAAGTCGCGAGTTAATAGGCTTCTTTTGGGTTAGCTCGTTCCATCTTCGACCTCATCTCTGTCCTCAGGACTAGATTGAGGTCAAGAGTAAGCCCATTTAGTATAAAAAAAAATCTGCTTTGACTGGAAGACGTCCCCAACATTAGGACCCAGGAAAATGCTAGGCAGATGATGATGAAGCTAGGCGTTCCACAAAAGTGTATTTTGTTTATATTATTGTAACTCTTTTCCTGGCAAAAACAAGTCATTAGTGTTCCAAAAATAGCATTTCGCAAATTAATATGAAAACGGCAGTTAATTAAAAGTCGTTCTACATGGAAAAGTAACAAAAAAAACTGTCTTTTCTGAGGTTTTTGTTTGCAAAAACCTTTGTGTTCTCTTTTCTGTTTAGTTACGGAGTTTCGTGGCCTGTAGACCCGAGGCCTTAGCACGAGCTCGCAGTGTAAACGTTACGTAAATATGTCGATTTTATATTATACTAGCTTCTGCCCGCGGCTTCGCCCGCGTGGGTGTCGTAAATATCCGATGACTTACCTTCACCCCCTTTTTTAACCCCTCGGGGATAGAATTAACAAAAACGCCGAGACACGTATAAATTAATTTTCAATCGTCGATCTAAACACAAAATTTGAAGATCCTAACTTCAAAACTGACAGACTTTCATACAAACTTCCATCCCCTATTTTACCCCTTTAGGGGTGGAATTCTCAAAAATCCTTTCTTAGTGAAAACCTTCTCTTCACAAAAAACACACCTTCCAAGTTCCATGTCTCTAGGACTAGCGGTTTGGGCTGTGTGTTGATATATCACCCAGTCAGTCAGTCAGCCAGTTTACTATTTTAAATATATTATATTTATATTATATTATATTTTATTTAAATTACCCGCTTGCACGTATAATCCATACTTCCATACTATCCATAAGTACTTAGGTACTTTAAAATTATAAATGCAAAAGTGAATTTGTTTATTTGTTTGTTACCTTAAATTTTCACGCCTAAACCACTGAACCGATCATCCTGAAATTTTGCATAAATATACATTGACAGGTGTACAGAAACGGACCTAGATAAATAAATTTGGCACATAGATAGTTTATTTCCTGGATTAACACATAGGATACTTTTTATCCCGGTAATAAGATCCTGTGGGACAGTTACCGATCCTCACGCGGGCGAAGCGGCGGGCTTAAGCTAGTCCTGTATATATGTGTCATGATGGGGCTGACATGGTCAGGTAAGTGAGACCAAAAGCCCCTAAATAATGAAAGATTAAAAAAAATACTACCAAAATTGATTCGACCATTATGCAATTTTATCAGCCAAAAATGCCGCCATCTTTAAGCATGAAACACTACCAAAATTAATTCGACCATTATACAATTTTATCAGCCAAAAATGCCGCCATCTTTAAGCATCAAAACCTACCAAAATTGATTCGACCATTATGCAATTTTATCAGCCAAAAATGCCGCCATCTTTAAGCATCAAACACTACCAAAATTGATTCGACCATTATGCAATTTTATCAGCCAAAAATGCCGCCATCTTTAAGCATGAAACACTACCAAAATTGATTCGACCATTATGCAATTTTATCAGCCAAAAATGCCGCCATCTTTAAGCATATTTATTTAATATATTTTTTACTTTAAAACTGATACCGCGAAGTATTTTCCATATTCAAATAAATATTATAAAGTTATCAACCCGTGCACTGCGCACAAGTTAACGTAATTATCCTGTTATGTGTTTACCGACGCTTTGAGGGTTAAGGGGTAACCCTGTTACCATCTCTTGGTGCTTTTTGACGTGGCTGATACAATTTTCCTTGTGAAGCTATTTTGTTTAGATTTTCTAAAGGTGAATGTGTGGGTGGATGGGGGAAAATGCCGTCTTTTTGGTTGAGTTGAAGTTTTTTGTTTCTTCTTTTTCCACATTTAATTTATAAATGCAAAATTATAATACGTGCTTACCTAGGCGGCTGGTCCGTGGATCGGTGACCACCAATTACATAATACAGAGTTTCGTCCGTGCCTCGAAAAGCACGTTAAGCGTTGGTCCCTGCTGTCATTTGTAGATCTTTGACAGTCGTTACAGGTAGTCAGTGGCCCGAAAGTCTGACAACCAGTGTTACCAAGGGGTTTCGTATTGCCCAGTACTAACTTGGTTGTCGAGGTCTGATAGGCAGTCGCTCCATGTAAAATACTGGTGTTCAGCTGAATCCGGTTAGACTGGAAGCCGACCTCAACATAGTTGGTAAAAGGCTAGGCAGATGATGACAAGTATATAATCAAAGATCCATACATACACCTTTCGCTTCGCCTGCATTCATACACACATACCAGTTGCGAGTATTACGCAAATGGTCGTTTTGAAGAACATAACATCATGCAATCAATTTTCGATCCCCGAAGAGTTAGGCAGAGGTTTACCTAATAATACACCCACATTTCGCCAGTTATGTAATAGGGGGCGAGCCTATTGCCATCAACCGGCACAAATCCAGACCCCGTGGCTGCTACTGAGACATTCCTGATGGAAAACCCCAATAAAACTTTGCCCGACTTGGGAATTGAACCCAGGACTTCACCCTCAGCAGTCGCGCTTGCTAGCACTAGACCAACGAGGTAGTCAACACGCGGACTGCCTGTTGACTGCATCATTGGTCTAACTGGTCGAGTTTTTGAAGAACATCACCATTTGAAGGTAGCCAAGACTAAACATATCCTCCATAACAAAATTCCATCGCCATATTTTGAGAGGCTATGTTAAATTGATATACCACCTCATTTGGTTAGCCTGGGACCCGACCCAACATACTTAAGGAAGGTCTAGACATTATTTCAGACCTCTATTAGCATGAAAGTGGTACAGTCTTACCTACGTCATGTCAGTAAGCTGTATAATATTAATATTTTGGGTTAGCTAATAATGTGAGGTTCCTGGACGGTGCGAACCCTACGTAGGGTTAATATTAGAAATGCTTAAAATTTTCTGAAGTACTTAGATACAGGGTGTTTGGTTAAACGTGGGCAATACTTTAAGGGACTAAAGTACTCATAAGTATGAGCAAATCTTACTATGGGGCTAACTATGAAATATGATTTAAAAAATCTGCTGTTGCCAACATTTTTTCGAGTTACGCGACCAATCATGTGTGGAGCAGCTGATATTTTTTTCGCGATTTCATGGTCGGTCCCATAGTAAAAGTTGCTTATTTTCATGAGTATTACACGCCCCTAGAGTATTGCCCACGTTTAAGAAAACACCCTGTATAATTTAACCTAATTTAAATAAGAATAAAATAAAAAAATTATCAAGCCATTGTTACAAACATTTTCTTAATCTAACTTAGAGCTATGATATAATCGTAACAAGTTAAATTTTAACATAGTAATGAATAAACAGGGGTCCCCAAACTAGGCTGCGCCTGTACCATGGAGGCCAGAGTTGCATTAACTTAAATTTAAACCACATATTTGTTGATGAGATATTTTTATTTATCTAATTAATGCACGCGGTTGTCTGCATGCTGTGAGTCCACCAAGTACTAAAAAAAAAAAAACATATGTATAAATACAATGTACACAACCAATTTTACACGCTAGGCTTAAAACTAGTGAGTACATAACCCTGTTAGGGCGCAGCAAGATAACTTAAAATTAAAAAGTTAAAACTAATCATATTGCAGGGTCTGTCTTATCTGTTATCTAATACTAGCTGATCCCCGCGGTGTCACCCGCTGCTCAGCCCCTAAGGGTCATAGCGTGATGTTATATAGCCTATAGCCTTCCTCTATAAATGGACTATCCAACACAAAAATAATTTTTCAATTCGAACCAGCAGTTCCTGAGATTAGCGCGTTCAACCAAACAAACTCTTCGGCTTTATAATATTAGTATAGATAACGTAGATCATTAGTTCTGTTAACAAGGCGTTTTGGTAAGTAGGCAATTGTGGATTACCTTATTTATTTATTTGTATTTTTTTGTTTAAATAGATACTTGCCGCACTTACAGTTCGCACCAAAGCGTGCAGCAAGCCAACAGCACAACATACTAACAAACTAACTAAACTACTACCACCTTACAATTGCATGCAATTAAGCATAGCTTTACAGCTACTCGTAAACATATCTAGATCCGGCTCCTGAGCAATCAGCCGAAATGCCCAACCAGCACACGTGAAGCATGACCACCGTAGAAACGGGTTTTGTCGAAGGAAGAATCGACAAAATGACAGATATCATTTGCTGATCTGTCATTTTGTCGATTCTTCCGTCGACAAAACCAGTTTCTACGGTGTACAAAATCGAAACTAAGACCTCATACTCACCAGCAGCGCTTGCGACTACCAGACGAACGAGGCAGCCAATTATATTACCAAAATAGCATCAGCACAAATTCGTTTTTGGGGATGTTCATTTAATTTCGAAACTCAATTTTTAAACCATCTTCCATGTTGTCGAATTTGTGTTTAAGTTGATTAAATTCATGTTCATCAAATATGGTAACGGTTTTAAAAGTAATAAAATTATGGGACTGACCCAATAAGTAACGCTCGTTTTTCTGACCAATGCTTGGGTCAATATAAGTCTGACAACCAGTCTGACGATGGGATATCGTATTACCCAGCAACTGGGTTTTGAATAACAGTCGCTCCATGTAACTGATAATCAGATGCATCCGGTTAGACTGGAAGCCGACCCTAACTTACATAGATGGGTAAAGGCTAAAATATCAAGGAACAATAAGGCTCAAAACGGTGAAGGATATAATTTGAAAACTTGTGACGTCAAGCAATGGTCTGTGTGTGTGTATAAAGGGTGTAAATAGACCCTTAACACATCCGAAAGTTACTTGTTCTCCCCGTCTTTGCGATATTTTTTTTTGTTCTAGACCATACCTGGGAACCTTCTAGTTACGGAGATATTGGGGGTCAAAGTTCCAACTTTAACACAAGTTTTTTTTTAAATACATGTTTTAATGTAAGATTTTTACTTTACACACCTCCACGACCCCCGTACTATTCAATCCATCCATCAGCACAATGCTTGGAGTGCTTTCCATCGAGTCTTACCTTAAAACGTGATTTTTAACCCCAAAAAGTAAAGTCGATTCCCAGCAATAATTTTTGCGTAAAGTTACTTAGTCTGATGTACAGAATACTTGGTTGACGGCTATGTGAAGGGTCTGTTTACACCCTGTATGTGTGTGTCGTGTGTGTATATGGCTAGAAAGGGGTGACGCATGAGTTCAGAACTAATAGAGAAGTATAGAAGAAGAAGACATGCTGCCCCAAACTCAAATAAATTAGACTAAGAGCGGGAGCAGGTCCTTGCGTGATCAAATCAGAAATGAGGAGATTCGCAAGAGAACCAAGGTTACCAACGTAGCCCGAAGAATAGCCAAACTTTAGTGGCAGTGGGCAGGGCACATTGCTCGCAGAACGGATGGCCGATGGGGCCGAAAAGTTCTGGAGTGGCGACCGCGAACCGGAAGACGCTGCGATGGAAGGCCTCCCTCGAGAAGGTGGACAGATGACCTGGTGAAGGTTGTAGGGATCCGCTGGATGCGAATCGCACGGGACCGGTCAATGTGGCGACACTTGGGGGAGGCCTATGTCCAGCAGTGGACGTCTTTCGGCTGAAATGATGATGATGATGATGATGAAGAGCAGGAGAATGTTCATGAAATAACACAGAGATTGGGATCTAGTTAGCATTTTGACATTCCTGAATGAATAGGAATCCAAAAAGAAAATTTTGTAGGAAAAACAAATATATTTTCATCATAATATTTCACCTGGACAATAACTTCTACTATTACGCTTTTCTTCTGTACCACTCCTGTGCAAAGGTGTGGTGTTTCTTCTCACCAACTTATGAGGAAGCCATCCAAAGCGTAGCGCCATCTTCTCCTCAGTCTGCTGTATCAGGGTTCCAGTTTTGCGACACTCGGGCCCACAGCTGTGCCGGCCATCCAGCAGACATGACCTAACTGTAGCGGCACTACAAAGGGTACTACACTATAGAATAAAAAGGACTACAGCGCCATCTATGACACGGACGATGAACTAAACATCGAAATACACAAAAATCCTACATCGCGCGACTTAAGACTATACACCGTGACTTTTTAGTCGTCTTACAACGGCAGCCTACTTCATGTATCCAATGACTACTAAACATTCATAAAAAAAATGGTATTTATGAGATTTTAATAATTTAAAAATAAAAATATTATTCTGTATTATGACCAGTGATCGGATAATCGGATGCATATTTACCTAAAGTTCATTTTTGGTTAGGAAATTATGGAAGCGGCTTCTTAAAACATATTTTTTTAAATATAAATCCCGGGATTCCAGAAAATTCGGGAATTCGAAACTAGTCTGTATCATGGTGAGGAAACGTCGTCTTTAGCAAGTGGTATTTATTTTTAAAAAAACAGGGGGATTACATTATTATTAATGTGTATTTACTTGAAGTTAATTTTAAAATGAACAATAGGAACTTCCTTCGGGTACCTGCACACAAGCAGGAATATAATTTGATTTTATTACCCGATTTAATTCTTTAATAAAAACAGTAAGTTTGTTGATTCCGAAATCACGGGATTTTTTCGATACAAAAGTGCATTCCATAATATTAGCCAACACCTTAAACTAAGTAAATATTCTTACACCCGATTTGATGATATAGTAAAAAAAAACTAAATTTGTCGATTCCGAATTCCCGGTATTTTTTATACAAAAGTGCATTCCATAATAGCCAACACCTACACTTTAGGTAAATATGCATCCGATTATCCGATCACTGATTATGACGCATGATGTAGATAACCCTGTTGCGAGCGATGATCTACTGGAGTCGAGCGCTGGGTAGGTATGTTCTCCTGTTTGACACGTAAACATCATTTACAGGAAGTTTCATAATTTTATTCTAATGTATTATTTATTTTTCTTTGTACCTATTACGGTAGGTAAAAAAAAAAATCGCGCTTAGAGCTATTTTATGTCGGGTACATTGAGTGGACCACTTTTGTAAGACGACTAAAAAGTCACGGTGTATAGAAGAACCCGTCAACAACTGTCGGGCATTAGCCCACCAGACATATTACCCGTCTGGTCAGAGGATCCTCCCTTTTCTGTGGTGGATAAAGAACTTTACACCCTGTCTTCATACCCCCAAATAACTGCTGTGCCCGGCATTTATGACGTCATAGCTAAATACTAAAAGTAAATATTAGAAAGGGTAGGAACACATTTATATTCTTAGAACCCAATTAAAAATCCTGTTAAAAGCTACATTAATATTTAAGTAGATTACTTTTATTTACGTCGCGGCCTTTTTGCTCTAAGTGGATATATCCAGGTACCTTATGTTTGTAACGGTCTACTTATTAATACTAATGACTGTTCTAATTCTATGTTATTACATTTTTGAGCAAAACCAGACTAAGAGGACGATGTTAAAACACATTTTCAGAATAAGACTAAGAATAATATTTATTTGCATACAAACATGGTATAAAAAGATGGTCAAATACAAAAGAAAACAAGAGCATACATGTTTTTGCTTAACAGTGATAAGCGTACAAAGTTTTCAAGACAATTCACCGTGGATTTTAGTCAGTTCAAGTCTGACAGTCCCTCCCGCTCTGCCCTGGGTGGGAGGACTCATTTGATGATTTTACCACGTTAAAAAAAAAAAAAAAAACGTTTCAAGACAATTAAAGATAAAATCAGGATTAAAGATAAATCGTCTGTCTCTCGGTCTATCTGTCGGTCTATCAGTCTGTTTTTACCAGCATATTCAAGTCAAATGATGATTTTTAACACGTTTTCATTAACTTCACCTATAACTATGTAAAAAAATCTTAGAAGTTAAATTTGACCCACTTCCCGGTTTCCGATTGAGCTGAATTTTTGCATACATGTTAATTATATTTAAAATAACATCATCTGCCTAGCCTTTTCCCAACTTCCAGTCCACAGCTTCTAGTCTAACCGGATACAGCTGAATACCAGAATTTTACATGAAGCCACTGCCTATCTGACCTCCACAACTCGGGTAGTACTGGGTAATACGATACGCCTTGGTAAGACTGGTTGTTAGACTTTTGGGCGACTGACTACCTAACGACTGTCAAAGATCTACAAATGACAGCCGGGACCAACGACTTAACGTGATTTCCGAGGCACGGAGGAACATCGGTATGTAGTGGGCGGTCACCCATCCACAGACCAACCTAGGCAAGCACAGCTTAACCTAAAGATCGATCCGAGCGGCTGTTATTATTTAGCCACGAGCTCCTCCTTACAAATAAAATAACATAAAATAAATAAAATCTATTAAACTTTGACAGATTGTAATAGCTTGACGTCCTGGCGTCTGGACATTTAGTCATAGCAATAGAAGCAATTAAACGCTTAAATTTTTTTTTTTTTTTTTTACATTCTATAAAAAGATTTATTAAGCATAAAACTAACTAAATAAATAATTAATTAAAAACTATTAAATAACCTAAAATAAGAAAACTAACAACAAACTATAAAAGGGCATCAAAAAACTCCTCCTCAACGCTGTCAGCTGGTAATGTGCCCAAGAGACTGGCAGCACTTAGCCTCTGGCCAAAGTAAAAGCCAGCCCTTGGGTCACGGGAAGCGTCAACTAGGCGTTTCGAAATTTCCTTAAACAGGCTATGAGCACTCGGAACCCACGACCCCAGAGTTAACTCTTAACTTAATTAAAATATCTATAAATATCCCCACTCGAAAGAAGAAAACTTGTAAGAAAGTTTGTAAACAAAATGTCTCCGTCACAGAACTTTGGTACATTTTTTGGGTTCCGTCTGCAAATTGGAAGGTTTATGAAAGCCACTGAAGTTTGCGAACAGCCCCCGTAGCATGACCACCGTAGACAAGGATTTCTTTGACGCAAGAATCGACAAAATGACAGATAGGGCAAATAAATCTGTCATTGTGTCGACACAATGTGTCATTTTTTTTGACGGCACGGTTGGCGTAGTGGCTGAGCGATCGGCTGCTGCGCTGCGTGTCGCGGGTTCAATCCCCGCACGGAACAAATCTGATCTACAGGTAGTTGTTCCGGGCCTGGCTGTTTGTGTATGTGAGTTTAAATGTTTGTAAACGCACCCACGATACAGGAGAAATTCCTAGTGTGGGGCAACGTTTTATAAAAATAAAAAAATAAAAGAAATCCTTGTCTACGGTGGTCATGCTACGGGGGCTGCTGTGACGGGCACTGATTCGGTTTTAGAAGGATTTAGAAACATGAAATAACTTAAATTGTAAAATTAAACTTAGAACAGCTTTTGAAAAAAACAATTTTAAAGTAATTTGCGACTGGTTTGACAGCAGCCGCCATTAGGCTGAGGTTTGTAATTTTAAAAAAATACAGCCATGTCGGTCTAGTGGTCGCAAGCGCTATTGCCGAGCGTGAAGTCCTGAGTTTGGTTCCCGGGTCGTTGAAACTGCTATTGGGTAGTCCAAAGTCAGAATTTGTGCGACTGATGGCAAAAGGCTCGGGGAATTAAACAAAAGCGACGCGGGTATGTTATAGGCCTCTGCCTAACTCTTCGTGGATGATTTTTGCCATTTTTTAAATGTTTAAAAAAAAATTAAACAAGGTTTTAATATGCACCAAAAATATACCAGAATCAACGCTTATGAAAAGGAGTCCTTGTCCCATCATATTACCTATTATTATTACATTATTAATAAACAATAAACAAAATTATTAGCGGTTAAAAAACAGAAGTAAATTAACAATTATTAATTTAACCCCAAAAGAGTAATAACAATAACGACCCAGCATTTCAAAAGTGTTATGAACAAAAGTTAACAAAACGGAAATGTAAAGGACATTTACATTTTTTTAATAAAATCGTTTTTGATAAATGAGGGTTATAAAAAATGGCGCTTAATGTTATATTTTTCAATCTGATTTATCCATGGATTTATTACTTCAAGCTATTGAGGCGAACTTAATGCCAAAGATGCATAGTAGACAAATGACGGTTAAGCTCGTCCACGTAGACATAGACTACGCTCGTCCAAGTCAAACGAGTTTGAAAGGTCTTAATGTTGTGGTTTGCCGATACCTAGAGTTGTGAGAAAAGAAACAAGTTCTATTATTATCCATACTGTGGCGGAGTTTACCGTTGCGTATCATCTGATTACGACTACTCCTTGCAACCTTGTATAAAATCTGTGTGTGGAATATAATTTATTAATTTACGAGACTCAAAATTTCAAAACGTATACTTGATTTTTCATCCCAAAAAAAAAAGGCGTTTCCCAACAATATTTTTTGCGCAGTATTACTTAGTTTCAGTACATAATGCTTGGTTGACGGCTTCGTGAAGGATGCTTTTACACCCTGTATGGAAGCTTGTGGATACGAATGTCATGTCCTACCTTCAAAGTATAGACACGAATCTCAACTTACCACCGATCAGGCCAACCTATCTCGACTGGTCACTATTTGCGTTGGGTAGTGGAGGTGCTTTCAAGCGCGATTTTAAGCTGGTACGCCAAAGATATTTCAAAAATGCGTTCCCACATATGTTCCCACATATGATCTATTTACACCCTTTATTTTATGATTCTGATTTACAATCAGAATCATTTCAGCATCATGAAAAATACATAAGTCATAAGGACAAATATTAAGTTGTCTGGAGAAACTCCAAAAAATTAATACTTAATAAAATTGTTATCTAAACATGATGATTTAAATGTTGGTCAAGTGATCGCAAGCATGCTAAACACGAAGTCCTGGGTCTGATTCCCATGTCGGGTAAAGTGTTATTGTGTTTTTTCATCAGGGTTATTTCAGTAGCAGCTACGTATTCTGAACTCGGTTGATTGCAGTTGTGTGAGAAAACAAAAAAATTGTTTGGCGACAATGACCTCGGGTACTAAGTGGAATTACATAAATTATGACCTTAAAAAATCTTATTTATCTTTTGCTTGGTGCTTAGGTATACTTAGGTAGGTACACATAACATCTATAAAAGTTGGCACAAAAATTCAGATTTTTAAACTGACATTTTAAAAAACCTGCGGGAACTGTTTTAAGCTTTCACGGTTTACAACTAAACTAATACTGTCACTTACGGAATATCTTCCGAAAATAATGAACAATCACGGAAGATATCCCGTAAGTGACAGTATTAGTTTAGTTGTAAACCGTGAAAGCTTAAAACAGTGCCCGAAAAGGTCATCAAATAAACTTTAAACAATCAAGAGTTTTGCTAACTATTTGAAACTGACCCTGTGTTATTTACAGATTACAGGTCTTACAGGTTAAGTGTAATAAAAAAAAAACTCATAAGGAACAACAACAACAACACAACACACACAACATACATGGTAACATGGTAAATATCCCGTTTCGAGTATTAATAATTAAGTTAGTGACCATGATAGTTTAACCTTTTCACCGCCACGAACTTCAATAGAAGTTCCAGATTTCCGTGCCACCAGCGCCACGACTTCATTAGAAGCTCTTAATTTTTAACTACCTAAAAAAAACATAAAAGAACTGTATTTAAAAGCTTCGTTTCATTTTATTATTAAATATAACACGGTCTAATACCCTGTTTTTTACTTTTCCACACAAAAGTAGCCCTTATTTGTCTTAAAATCGGCAAAAACATTTATATCTTGGCGCTGCTGGCGAGGCATCGCGTTCTGTGTACGTTGGCGGTGAAAAGGTTAAAATCTTAATCTCCATGGTAACCTAAATTACAACCACAGTTCACTGTTTCTTCACAATTTCGTATCTTATTCTTTTCAGTCTTATTTCACTTAAACTTCTCCAGTGCGCAACGGCCTTATTCTAAATTCTCCATAAATAGCACAACTAGCATAAATAATATAAAAAGTATGAGTGAAGTCTATTTTCGGGCCGTGAACTGAATCCTCATTTAACATGTCCAGTATTATATCATCGTTACTTTCATTTTCCTTGATGCGGCTAACTAAAGATTCTACGCGTTCCGGATCGAGGGATTTCGAAAAATAATTTAGGTCTTCCGAATTCCGTACGAATAATATTCTCATTTGGTCCAAATTCCTCAAAAATATCTTTTGTTTTCTGATCTCGTCTTGCAACTGTTTTGCGTATGATCTCCAATTTCTCACAGATATAGCGTCGTGCCATTTGCGGTATTCCTTCCCCCAATAGACCTTTTTGCTTTTAAGGTCTCGAATGTAATCGGGTATGTATCTCAAGCGGAACTTTTCGAGGTCAGATTCCTCTATTTTCTTTGAGAGGACGAATCTGAAGAATTTCTCGTGTTTGATGTCATATTCCACGTCGTCATAATCGGCTGACATAAACGGCTCCATGATCTTTGAACTTTTTAATAACGGACTTTCGTGAATGCGAAGTTCTTCACTGCTGCAAACCGATCACAGCGAACAGTTCAAAGATTTAACGGACACTAATTCAAAAAACATGTGTATTCATTTTATACGCTGCAAGCGGCCGTATTGTGTGAAATATGAATGAATAGCGCTCTCATTCAGTATCAATCGGTAAAGGACAATGGCATTCATAGTTCCGAAGGGCTCAAGTATGAGCAACTAGTTTTAAAAATAATAATAGTAAACAAAACGGATTCGGGATTCAAATTAAGGTGTCGTATAAATACCCATTGTCATCTAATTGGGTATTAGTTCATACCGAATACCTAGATAAAACAATACTTAATTGTTTACTGATGTCATCCGTACGTAAGTATTTAGGTGTTAAATCCCTAATTAGGTACTTACCTAAATAAAAACAGTTGTTATAAAGGGTGTAAATAGACCCTTAACATAAACGAAAGGCACTTGTTCTCCCCGTCTTTGCCATTTTTTTTTGTTCTAGACCATAACTGGGAACCTTCTAGTTACGGAGATATTGGGGGTCAAAGTTCCAACTTTTTCGTTTCTTTCCCATTTTTTCGTTAAGACTTTTACTTTGCAGACCTCCACGACCCCCGTACTATTCAATCCATCCATCAGCACAATTCTTTGTGTGCTTTCCATCGAGTCCTACCGTAAAACGTGATGTATCACCCCAAAAAAAGAAGTTGATTCCCAGCAATAATTTTTGCGTAAAGTTACTTAGTTTGATGTACATAATACTTGGACGGCTATGTGAAGGGTCTGTTTACACCCTGTATAGTGCTTAGGTACACCTCTGTCTTACCCTTTGGCGTGATAAAGGGCTCTTTAATAAGAATTTAAACAAAGTATTCTTCTTTCCCGCCATACTTAGTCTAAGTAAGCTGTCTTAGTAAAGCCTTAAGCTGTTTCAGAAAAAGCTAATAAAAAACCTTTAGCTTAAACTTTTTAGACCGGTGCAGCTTAAGTGCTCAAGAACTGAGCAATTAGTTTAAAAAAGTAATTAATTAGAATAGTTTTTCAAGTTGATGATTTATTTTTTATGGCAGTTCTTTGGGTTGAGTTGATAATTTAAAAAGGAGTTTCGTAATTATGATCTATTCTGCTTAATAGCTTATCGGTTATTATAACACCAGCTGTGCCCCGCGGTTTCAAGCGCCTTCGCCCACAACCCACCGCATAGAATCGCCCGCCCGCTCTTTTATTTTGTTTTTATTCGCGTTTTTTCCTGACTTTTATTATGTTAGCTTAATAATATTTAGCCAAGTTATTTCTCACATTAGTATCATTTAAATCTATTGCCTTGACGTGAAGTGTCACTTTTGATGTCTGTCGCCATCAGTGTGACAACTGTCAAAACTTGCCAGCCATATTTAAATGAGTTATTCTTTTGCTTGCTTCGATACCCAGCGGCGGTCGAACTGTACGCATTAAATCCAAATATATCTGAGCAATCCGTATTTTATTTCAGTGAACCTGCATTGATTCTTCAATTAATACCTTTTGCTCGGATCCTTATCGTCATAGTGTAACGTTAAATACCGTACAAAATATGTTAAGAACCGATCTAAAAGGGGCATATAGGTATAGGTGAAATTGAAATTACTAAATAAAATACGAAACACAAAGTATTGATGAAACTAAACATATTAATGAATTTTAAAATGCATGATTTTTGTTCTCAAATTACCAACATTTCCTTAAAATATAACAAACTATTAAAACGTGACAACACCATCTTCGGCATTAGTATGTCCGATCGTCAATTTTTTGTTTATGACGTCACTACCCGAGAAACAACCCGAGTATAGCCGGCCGCTCCCTTGTGTTGCCATGTAAGTTTTCTCATTTTAATACCTATATTTTATTTTATTTTATCGGGGTATTTTTTTTGACTTGTTTGCCAAAAAGGATTATATAAATAGAATCTAATCTCGATACCTTCTAGTACCCTCACGGATCGGACAGGGTTGTTTAACATATTGAATATAAATTAATAACGCTATTAATTTATGTTCAATTATGTTAAACAACTTTTCTCAAGAAATGAGCTATTAAATGCAAAAATATTTTTCTCAAAGCGGTTGAAAGTTCCAGGAGCTCGTGGCAAAATAATAACAGCCGCTCGGATCGATCTTTAGGTTAAGCCGTGCTTGCCTAGGTTGGTCTGTGTATGACTGACCACCCATTACATACCGAGTTTCCTCCGTGCCTCGGAAACCACGTTAAGCCGTTGATCCCGGCTGTCATTTGTAGATCTTTGACAGTCGTAACAGGTAGTCAGTGGCCCAAAAAGTCTGACAACCAGTCTTACCAAGGGGAATCGTATTACCTAGTACTAACTGGGTTGTGGAGGTCAGATAGGCAGTCGCTCCATGTAAAATACTGGTATTCAGCTCCATCCGGTTAGACTGGTAGCCGACCCTAACATAGTTGGGAAAAGGCTAGGCAGATGATGACGAATGTTACGCTTAGCGCGTTAAAACAAACTCTTAGCTTGATTATATTAGTATTGACTATAGTAGGTATAGATTGTAACATTATTATGTAATCTCAAATCAAAACAGGATACTTTTAGCAAAAATATTGAAACAATGTTAATTAATTAATTATTTCTGCGTCCGCATTGTTCTGACGTGTTTGTTTACGTTGTTATAATTCTTTCAATCAGTTGTTTACATTGTTTTTGTTTTTGAAGGGTTTATCAAAAATGCCAGACTTAGGGATGCAGGCGTTTAAATCTTATTATTAAAATTAAGTTATTGTTTGATCGGATATCATCATGAGCCCCGTCTTGTCCTTCTGCGAAGCAGTCATGCTAGCTAAGGAGTTTGCTAAAAAAAAAAACACCTCTCGTCCCAGCCAAGAAAATAAAATTGAAGTGTCTGTTTTTAATATCAAAATAACAGCGTTTTACTGAATTCATACGAAAATATATACGGCACTAATAACAAAAACACGTTTTTTTTTTCAGTTTTTGTCGGTGTCTTTGTCTACTTGTTCCGGCTAATCTCCGAAACGGCTAGACCGATTTTGACAGGACTTTTACTGGCTTATAGCTGATGTTTTATGGTCTAACACCGGCAACTTTTATTTTAGAAAAATTATTAGGATTTTGTTTGTGCATAAAAATTAAAACCCTTTAAGTTGGTAACAAAATTCGATTCAAAAAGGGATGTAACACTTTTTAAAATAATTTCACACGAAGGTCGCGAACAACAGCTAGTATCTATTAAAAACACACCAGCTTCTCCTAATTAAAACATTTGTTCAAGTTGCTGCTTAATTAAAAGATACTAATAATACCCGAGAGCGTTACTTTTTGCCGCTGTACTGCGGAAATGGGCTCCAATTAACCAATGTACTGAGCTTTATAATGATTCCGGCAGATGAAATGTTGCCGATGTTAGGACGCAGTGCAAATGTGAAGCAGTGTTTCAACGGAGATTTTTGAACTGGCAACTAAAAAAACTGTATTGATGACATCGATTTAAATAATAGATTTAACCATACTTAGGTACTTAGGTCTTTTTTTTTTTTTTTTTTTTTTTTTTCTGATGGGTAATCATCAAATGACCCCCCTCACTCTGGGCGGAGCGGAAGGGAGTGTCAGACTTCTACTGACTAAAACCCATCCATGTTCCTTCTTTGCCCTTTGTGTTCCAGGGCCACGGTATCTCTTTCGAACAGTCCCGCAGCCCTGGCAGGGGTACTTAGGTCTTAGGACCCATATCATAGGTCACGACAACTGATACTAACTGTGAAAGAACAGTAAGTGCGCTTGAACTGTGGCTCCGACCCATAGACAAACAAAAATGAAATATCAAACGAGGTCCGTTTCTACACAGTGAAACAGTGTTCAGAGGTAGGACTGTCCTAATCCTACCCCTGGTGTTGAAGCAATAAGCTGTGAACGGAAAGCTATTGTATATTCTATATTGTTTTGTTTTTTTTTTATAACTTTGCCCCACACTAGGAATTTCTCCTGTATCGTGGGTGCGTTTTTACAAGCATTTAAATTCACATACACAAACAACCAGACCCGGATCAACTACCTGTAGGTCATACAAATATTTGTTCCGTGCGGGAATCGAACCCGCGCGCCGCGACACGAAGCGTAGCAGTCTATCGCTCAGCCACTGAGCCAACCGTGCTGTCAGAATTGTACTGCGCCGAGTCTGTATCTCGTGTCTCGACGGTCAGTCGAGTAGTTGGCCCATTGTATATGGTGCACGGTTTAGCCCAATTGTGAAGTGTAGCTCGTTTTCGGCATTCCACCGTCCGGTTAAATTTGCTGGTTTTTAATTTGCTGTTTCTAACTGACAAAACCTTTTTCTGACTACTTGTAATTTTTAATTATTTATTTTTTAAGGAGTTTTACATTTATTCTCTATGACCTGGAATTTTACTGTTTGTTTGTTTATTAATGTACGACCACGACCTACTTACTTATTCTTATACTGTTAATGACAATTTAATTTTTTATCAATTTTATTTAATGTATGTATTAATGTTAATAATTTTTGTTATTTAATGTAATAATCAATTTAATGTTTTAATGAGAATTTTAATTTAACAATTTTTAAAATGAAAATGTTTGCATGCCGAATGGTGAAATATGGCAGAACTCTGATGTATACCTACTACTGCCTACTTATGTATTACCCATATTTGCGAATAAATGCTATTCTATTCTATTCTATTCTATTCTATTCTGGTTCAAACTAAATTTCAAAGATCACCATTCGATTAGGCATCCTCGTTGATTGAACCAGCAAGCTTTTACCCGCAGCTCCGCTCGCGTTATGGTCGCAAATTATCCATCGGAATGGTCTTAAATTAGCCTATGACGCTCAGGGATAAAATAATTTCTCATTATTGAAAGAATTTTCGGAATCGAATCAGTGGTTCTAAAGATTACCCGCTACATCCAAACTTACAAAGATTATCTTTTTATAATAATAATAATAGATTAGGCCAGGCGTTGGTTCGTAGTTGCTTTACTGATTATTCGATGTACTGTGGTTAAAAGCAAGTGTGACGGGTAATAATTGCCTTACCATTTCTGAGAATCAGTCTGAAGTAGGTAGTCATGTTTTTTCTAGAAATTTCTAGAGCAAAGGTAAGAAGAAAGTTTATTACATTTTTATGGCTTCTAAGAACTTGTGTGAGAGGGTGTTAGTTAGTTTTAGTTTTGTGCTGTTTTTTATGTGTTAATGTTTGTACAAGATTCGGGGAAGTAGTTGCTGTACTATTCTTTTTTCGTATCAAGTAAGCAATATAAATTCAATAACACACTTGTCCGTTTCAAAGAAAAAGGTTTTAATGGCTAAATAACCTTTTAAATGGAAACAGATTGCTGTTTCCATTTAAGGTTTTAATGGCTAATTACCTTCTAAATGGAAACAGCAATCTGTTTCCATTTAAAAGGTTATTTAGCCATTATTTTTCTTCGAAGTGGACAAGTGTGTTATTGAATTTATATTGCTTAGAAGTATCTACCCATTGCCCAAAAATGTGCGGAAAAGTTTCAGTAAACAAATAATTTGATAGGCACATTATTGAATTAGATCTTAGAACTATAAAATAATATAACATAATATCACGGCTGTAATCCCCGAAGAGTTAAGCAGAAGTGTATCCAGTACACCCGCATTTCACCAGTTAGGACGCTCTCATTGCCATCAACCGGACATAAATCCTCCGTGGCTGTTGTAACTAGATAAGTGTAGGTCAATTGTACAAATCTGCCCACCCCATGGAGTTACACAGTCGCAATGTTGAACTCAATCTAAAGTAATGGACAGCCCACATTTCTTCTAATCTTTGAAATAAAATGCAGCTTCGAGGAAAATGTGGTAAAGAGAGTTCAATTACATATCGTACGGAGTTAATTTAAAAGAATTCTTCACATAACATATTACTACTGATAAAGGGAAGATTGCTTTTACATAAAAAGGTGCTACACGGATCATCTGGAGCTTTTTTTTTTTTATCGTGGTAAAATCATCAAATGAGTCCTCCCACCCAGGGCAGAGCGGGAGGGACTGTCAGACTTGTACTGACTAAAATCCACGGTGTCCTTCAATAGCCCTTTATGTTCCAGGGTCACGGTAATTCTATAAGACCCGCGACCCCGGCAGGCTTTGGCCCTCTAGAGGGGGCCCCGTCATTATGCTGACACTCTTTGAGGCGCGCGTGGAACACAACGCGCCGTCGACCCGGGCATGGTCCATGGTCGGACAGCGAGTCGCCCAATCTTCTGGCGCTTGAGTGACATTGACAGAATGCATGCATTATAAATGCATTAAAGTTCTTACATACTTCTTTTACTAAACAGGATACTTTTATTTACATTATATACAGACTTCAAATAGAACTAAACTAATGATAAAAATAAGACTAAAAGTAAGAAAATATAAACATCTAAAAAACGACAACAATAGGACACTTAGGCGTCAAAGTACTCATCCGCATCGCTGTCATCTGGAAACGTGCCCAGAAGACTGGCAGCATTGCCACGCTGAATGGCAATGCTAATTCTTTGGCCAAAGAAAGAGCCAGCCCTCTGGTCACGCGAAGTGTCGACCAGTCGGCGAGAGATTTCCTTAAAAAGGAATTATTTTACTTCATCTGGTCATACATTCATGACCGGTTGCGGATGCTACGGTCCTGACCTCTCTGAAGACCTTTCTGATGTCCTTCTAGGGCATCACCACCCAGCGTTGCCACTCACATCTGCATTATAATATCTGTTAAACGTATACAGCTAAGAATTCTTCTCCAAATATTCTCCATAACTTTTTCTTTGTTCTTTCGACTCATAAATTATCAGGTAAAGACTGGCGTATTAAATATTCAGGGCCTTCAAGACATAATTAATTAATTCTTCAAATATTCACCGCCAGGATTCTGTAGCCAAAGTTTGGCTTAGGGCTGTCTCTGTGCGCTGGATACCTAATTTATTAATTCATGAAGATAGGAAGGAGCTCGTGGCTAAATAATACCAGCCGCTCGGGTCGATCTTCAGGTTAAGCCGCACCTGCATACGTTGGTCCGTGGATGGGTGACCACCCATTACATACCGAGTTTCCACTAGGCTGTCAATAAATTAGATCTTTGACAGTCTTTAAAAGTCAGTGGCCTATAAAGTCTGACAACCAGTCTTACCAAGGGGTATCGTACTACCCAGTACTAACTGGGTTGTGGAGGTCAGATAGGCAGTCGCTCCATGTAAAATACTGATATTCAGCTGCATCCGGTTAGACTGGAAGGTGACCCCAACATCATCATCATCATCATCATCATTTCAGCCGAAAGACGTCCACTGCTGGACATAGGCCTCCCCCAAGTGTCGCCACATTGATCGGTCCCGTGCGTCTCGCATCCAGCGGATCCCTGCAACCTTTACAAGGTCATCGGTCCACCTAGTGGGAGGCCTTCCAACGCAGCGTCTTCCGGTTCGCGGTCGCCACTCCAGAACTTTTCGGCCCCATCGGCCATCCGTTCTGCGAGCAATATGCCCTGCCCACTGCCACTTAAGTTTGGCTATTCTTTGGGCTACGTCGGTAACCTTGGTTCTCTTGCGGATCTTCTCATTTCTGATTTGATCACGCAAGGAAACACCGAGCATAGCCCTCTCCATTGCCCTTTGGGTGACTTTAAGCCTTCTGATGAGGCCCATTGTGAGCGACCACGTTTCGGTCCCGTATGTAATCATTGGCAACACACACTGGTCATAGACTTTCGTCTTGAGACACTGCGGTAAGTTGGACGAGAAGATACTACGCAACTTCCCGAACGCTGCCCAGCCGAGTCGGATTCGACGATTGACCTCTTTCTCGAAGTTGGACCTACCTAACTGGACCGTTTGTCCCAGGTAGACATAACCGTCTACAACTTCGAGTGTAGAGTCTCCGATCTTGATAGGAGTGGGTGTTACATGGGCATTCAACATGACTTTGGTTTTGTCCATGTTCATTTTAAGACCTACTCTTTCGGAAGCTCTACTGAGGTCATCGAGCATTGTACTAAGGTCCTCCATGGTCTCAGCCATGACCACTATATCGTCGGCAAACCGAAGGTGAGAGATGTACTCGCCATTGACGTTGATGCCTAGCCCTCTCCAGTCCAGGACCTTGAAGACATCCTCCAGTGCAGCGGTGAACAGTTTCGGAGATATGACGTCTCCCTGTCTCACACCTCGCTGCAGAAGGATAGGTTCCGAGGTCTGGTCCTGAAGTCGGACTGACATGGTGGCGTTTTTGTACAAACTCTTCAGCACCTCGATGTACCGATAGTCGATTTGGCACCGTTGGAGAGACTGCAGTACAGCCCAAGTCTCGATCGAATCGAAGGCTTTCTCGTAGTCCACAAACGCCAAGCAGAGAGGCAGGTTATACTCTTCGGTCTTCTGTATAACCTGGCGCAGCGTATGTATGTGGTCTACGGTGCTAAAGCCTTTTCGGAATCCGGCTTGTTCGGGAGGCTGAAAATCGTCAAACCTGCGCGCGAGACGATTCGTGATGACTCTTGAAAACAGCTTGTAGACATGGCTTAGAAGTGAGACGGGCCTATAGTTCTTCAGCCGGGCATTGTCGCCCTTTTTGAAGAAGAGTACCACCACACCCCTGCACCATGCCTGCGGCGTTTTCCCCTCGAGTATGACGGAATCAAACAGCTTCTGAAGGGCCTTAAGTACCGGTTTCCCACCTGCCTTCAGGAGTTCGGCCGTAATTCCGTCATCACCCGGTGTCTTGTTGTTTTTAAGCTGTTTCAGAGCCATCCTAATCTCGTACAGGCTGACATCCGGAATGTCTTCGGTATAGTGTCGGGTCAGTCTAGCTCTTGGGTCGTTAGCTAGATTTGCAACGGGTTTGCTAGTTGAAGTGTACAACTGCCCATAAAAACTCTCGATCTCCCTCAGCAGCTCCGGTTTGGCGGATACGATCCTGCCATCGTCGGTCTTCAGTTTCGTGAGCTGGCTCTGCCCAATAGCCAGATCTCTTGAAAATACCTTGGAGCCTTTGTTCCGCTCAATAGCGTCTTTAATACGCTCGGTATTAAAGCGGCGGAGGTCGCGTTTCAAGGATTTAGAGATCTGTCTATTGAGCTGCCGGTATTTCCACGCCTCGTCTGAAGACTGCAGGATCATCTCGCGCCGCTCCTTCATGAGCTCGAGAGTATGATCAGAGAGTTTTTTGTTCTTCTGTGCACGACGTGTCTTGAAGAACTTAGACCCAGTCGTATGGACAGTTTCCACGAACCCATCGTTGCATTCGTCCACTGAGCTTCCTAGGCACTCGAAACGATTCTGGAGTTCAAGCTGAAAGCTCTCGGGGTTTTTTAAAGGTTAGGCAGATGAAGATGCACGATGATGATGATGATGTTCATCTGCCTAGGCTTTTCCCAACTATGTTGGGGTCGGCTTATTTTGTATGGAACGACTGCCTTGCTGCCCTGGTCTATTATACTTTCAGGTTTTCAGACATTAAACGAAAATTATTCAGTCCACTTCTTCTCCAACAATAGTCTCAAAAATGGCGGCAACCTTACCGGATATTAAAAATGTAAAACTACGAGGTTCCCCTTAAACAGTGACTGAAGTACAGAGCAAACCAACTCGCCGTTATTATTGAGTTTCGCGGTTTATTGCTTTTTTTCAGCTGCGCCTTAATAACTAGAGCTGTTACTCTTTGGTATACGAACTCTTTTTTAATTGCCATAAAAAGAAGAAGATTCTGTGTTCGTGTTTATGATTTTTTCTTGTGTATTATAAATTGCTAGAATATATGGTTCTACTTTTTTCTTGGCCACATGTACTTATTGTGTCTAAACACACCATGCCGAAGTTACCTACACGACCGAAGTTCAGCACAATTACGCCTGTAATGCTATTTGAATTACTGACACACTATGCCAAAATTACGTCGCGTCATAGCGTACAATCCATCCATCAGCACAATGCTTTGAGTACTTTCCATCGAGTCCTACCTTAAAACGTGATTTTTCACCCCAAAAAAAAAGCGATTCCCAGCAATAATTTTTGCGTAAAGTTACTTAGTTTGATGTACAGAATGCTTGGTTAACGGCTATGTGAAGGGTCTGTTTACACCCTGTATTAACTTGCTTGAGTAGTTTCTGTATTTTTTCTTCTTAGTCTAAGTTAATGATCTCTTAATCTCATCAACTTCAAGCTGCAATTTGCAACAACTGCTAGTTGCAGTGTAAAATAAACACATAATAAGAGCCATGTGTGAATACCACAACTAAAATTGGTAAAGTAACTTTACTTTCGGAAATCGGTTGCTTTATTATTAATACTAGAAACGGGATTTTTACCATGTTTACTGTTTTCTATGAGTTCCCGATATTTCGGCGCTGTTGCAAGCACCAATAAAAAGCGCCGGTCGCGGCGTGCGGGCTATATCCCGTTTCTAGTATTAATAATAAAGCAACCGATTTCCGAAAACAGTTATTTTACCATTTTTAGTTGTGGTATTCACACATGATCTTATTACGTGATGACCATGATAGTTTAAAATCTTATAGCGGTTGCTTTTTTGAATATATTTTTTGTGTTGGTTATTTGAATTTGCAAGTGATATTGGTCAATCTTAATTTGCCAGAAGGGGTGGTCAGGTGCCAGGGGAACTGGCTGTGTCGAAAACATAGAGGTTGCCCTTAAAAAAAGGTGTATCGGTAATTAAATGAAGAATACCCACTAATAGGTCTACTGGGTAATCAATTATTTACAAACGGTGTTTACGACACACCCTGTACAATTAATTTCTTACCATACATTTTTTTATTTCAGAACATGTTGTCACAGGGATGAACATAGCTGTAACTTATTTAAGGTACCTGTTATAACGTTGATTTCGACAAAAAAAACCCTGTATTTTTTTACCTATGTATTTGTTTACCTACACCGTTCAATAGTGTCGCAATTTTTTTTTAATTTATCACACCACCTTACGCAAAGGTCTACCTCGACGGCGATTTCCTCCGACTGGCGTCCAGTGAGTGTCGCTAATAAGGACTAAATACTGAATTCTGTCAGTATAATCACGCATATTAACAGCACAGCACACACACATACACAGTTAAACCACGAGACATTTCGCAAACACATGTGTCGTACCAAACTAATACTTCACTTAAATGAACCAAGTTTACAACTTTACGTTCTGAAGTTATTACTTACCGTAGACACTCATTACTTTAGACAATTCAAGTTTTATTATAAAATTACTCTACTAAACAATTAGTTGGAATAATGTTTCGTTTTAATATTAGTTGGGAACCATGTGTGGAGGAAAAGTGATTACCTGTAAAGTTACATACATGTCGAATATGTCAGAATTTACTCCGTTACGCTCGTACATCATGTGGGCAGACGATGGGTTTCGTGCTATGAAAAAACACTGGGTGCGATACACTGTTTCTAGTAAAACACGGAGCACAATGAATCGGGTACAGTTCCAAAACGTCTCAACTCCGCCGTGATCAGATCATTGACTGTCGCCCTCGCCTTGAGTTGAACATCAGGGCTCTGTAGTAGCACACTGTGGTGTGGGTAGACTGGTAAGTAGGTCGCGTCATGTCACCACTGGCGCGTTTGCCGATTCATTTTATGTCCGTACTAACCACCGGATCCGACATACATATAAACATCACACCTGTAATCCCGAAAGGGTTTAGTAGAGATATACGTAATACCGAGTTCAGGTCTGCCACTTTTGACCCTTATGCTCTAAGTAATAAGGTTGAAAGTGGTCGACCGCCGGTGATTCTTGTTTTCCGTATATATTTTCATATGCATTCAGTAAAAAGCTGTTGTTTTGATATTACAAACAGACACTTCATTTTTTATTTATTTGTATAGATGTATATATACAACGCATCACAAGATAGATTATTACTAACAGGTGGCTACCTAATCACTTAGGACACAAGATTAGTTAGCCATCTGTCAGATTTATGACTTGAAGTGGTCATAAATGCAACGTAATCTAGCTTCGTGGCAACATTAATGCAGCTTTCAATGTCGTTGACACAAATATAAGACCCTTAAAATAAAAGACAGGCACTTGTTCTCTCCGTCTACGTCTTTGCGATCATTTTTTTGTTCTAGACCATACCTGGGAACCTTCTAGTTAGAATATTATGGAGATATTGGGGGTCAAAGTTCCAACTTTTTCACAACTTTTTTTTTAATACATGTTTTTAATGTAAGATTTTTACTTTACACACCTCCACGACCCCCGTACTATTCAATCCATTCATCAGCACAATCCTTTGAGGGCTTTCCATCGAGTCCTACCGAATCACGTGATTTTTCACCCCAAAAAAAAGTCGATTCCCAGCAATAATTTTTGCGTAAAATTACTTAGTTTGATGTACAGAATGCTTGGTTGACGGATATGTGAAGGGTCAGTTTACACCCTGTATAAACCTTCCTCTTGAATCACTCCATCTATTGCTGAAAACCGCATCAAAATCCGTTGCGTAGTTTTAAAGATCTGAATACACATAGGGACAGACAGCGGGAAGCGACTTTGTTTTATACTATGTAGTGATTTAATAAATAAAAGTATGTATAGTACATCGGGAGACTTAAAAAGGACTTCTTAGATTCCAAACACTTTGTTAACAAAAAAATACGATTTGGAAAAAGACTATGAGGTATGATTTATTTTGATTTATTTTGATTTGATTTAATTTGATTTATTTTATTTGGTTTTAATTTATTCAATTTGTCTTAGTTTGATTGTACTGTATTTGGTTTTAATTTATTCAATTTGATTCTATGTTATTTTATCGGATTTTAATTGTACATGTTTGCAGATTTTTATTAATTTATGTGTGTGGCAATATGTGTTATTTACCTGAAATTAATGAATTTATTATTATTCAAATACAAAAACTAACGACCTAATCTCACTAAGTAATAAACATCAAATATAAAATTTAATTAACCATAAATACCTAGTAAATCCGCAAAACATCCTTTTCAAAATAAACACGACCTATTTAAAATTAAATCAGAACATAATCCCTTACTTACAAAGGTACTTTTGCACCTAAAACGGGACGCGATAGGGTAAATAAATTAATATTACCCTGAAAGGGTTTGATATTATTATAGGGGGATATTAGACGGTAGATTGATGGACGATAATAATTTCTAAAGCTGTATTTTACAACTGAACATGGATTTGCAATCCGGGCTGAAACTTGGAATTAATATAGCATAACATCACGCCTGTAATCCTGGAATGGTAAGGCAGAGGTGTTCCTAATAGTGCACTCAGATTTCGCTAGTTATGTTTAATAATACGGTGTGGAAGGTAGCTCCTTCCACACTGTATTTATTAGGGAATTAAAACTAGTTAAGAAAATAAAAAAACAGCTGTTTCCTACAAAACTACACGGTCAAAATGTATGGAATAGCAGATTTTTTTTTACATTACCGCTGGAAAATTTCTGTGTGGGGGGGAGTTTGGAATGATGTTCTGAGTATGTGGTAACTGTTTGTGCGTCGATCCCTTATTATTACTATTAGGTGCGAGCCTATTGTCATCAACCGGGTACTACATCAGACTCTGTGGGTGCTACTAAGAAATTCTATGAAAAAAAACCACAGTAACACTTTTCCCGACCTGGGAATCAAACCTCTCAAAGCGCTCGATATGTGTGACATTTGTGTAGGCATATTGCGATATACCTGGAATATTCTCAAACTTATTTTTTTTTTTTTAGTTGTTTTTTTTTTTGCCTAACCTGCTAACATAACCTGATATATTTTTGATATAATAAAAAAAAAACCCGTGATTTAAAAAAAGCCCATGAATTTTTGCAACTGAGAAAGACTGAAAGTCTTTTTCTGGATTCTTCTATGCATGTTGACGTAATATCACACAGTTACCGACACCACCCCCCCCCCACTCCAACAGACACTTACACAGTTACCGACCCCACCCACTTTCCAACAGACATCCTATGACTGTTGGAAAGTGGGAACGTTTCTTACCAATGTCCTTCATCATCATCATCATCATTTCAGCCGAAAGACGTCCACTGCTGGACATAGGCCTCCCCCAAGTGTCGCCACATTGACCGGTCCCGTGCGTCTCGCATCCAGCGGATCCCTGCAACCTTTACGAGGTCATCGGTCCACCTAGTGGGAGGCCTTCCAACGCAGCGTCTTCCGGTTCGCGGTCGCCACTCCAGAACTTTTCGGCCCGTAATGTCCTTTATGAACCACAAATAAATTCTACCTGTATCGCTAACATAGTTACCTCAGCTTTACCCAAGCATGTAATAGCTACACATTAGAGTAAATCGAGCCTCGTACATAATACATAGCCACGGTTGTAAGGAGGTTTACTCAAGCTAATAGACCCCATTCTAGATGATTAGGCGATATTACCTACACGTTATTATTTCATTATCTTGTTAAGCTATTTAATGTTGCATGTTAACACTACTTGAGTTTACATAGCATAATCCTACTAATATTATGAATGCGAAAGTTTGTTATGATGTATCGAGGTCTGGATGTTTGTTACTCTTTGACGCAAAAACTACTGAACGGATTTGGATGAAATTTGACACAAAGATAGATTATAGTCTGGAATAGCACATAAGCTAAATTTTTTCCACCATCAAAATTTCCACGCGAACGAAGTCGTGGGCAATAGGTAGTATTAAGATATGTGACATGTTTTAACTTACCAAGTGAACATATTATATACCGTAAAATATAGTACCTATTTCTCGTGTAGGGTAAGAAATAAGATTTACTGTAGTTTTAGGTGTAACTGTGGCTTAGCGATAAAGGTAATTAGAACCTAGCCATAAACCAAGGGCTCGGATTATCTAGAAAATTTAACACCCTTTTTTTATTTTTTTATCGTGGTAAAATCATCAAATGAGTCCTCCCACCCAGGGCAGAGCGGGAGGGACTGTCAGACTTGTACTGACTAAAATCCACGGTCCTTCATTAGCCCTATATGTTCCAGGGTCACGGTAGTTCTGTAGGTCCCGCGACCCCGGCAGGCTTTGGCCCTCTAAAATTTAACACCCTTTCAAGATCTTTAAGATTTTTTTAATTTTTATTTTTATTACGGAAAACAAACAATTGTACATTTTGTCTTACATCTAAGTATACAACAAAGTGGGTTAACGTACAATCAACAACGTCTCCACACATTACCATAAATATTAATTTACTTACATACAATATGGAAGAAAGGTAGGGCTTATTTTAATATTATACTTAATTATTAGGTTTTAAGTGCATTAACTGACTCTTTTTTAAATACATTTTGAGGTAACGTAAATATGTATATTTTAACAAAATGTTGATTATGTACCGTTTTGAAAATATTTCTGGATATTCCGACTATTCGAGACGATAGAAAGTAAAATAAATAGGACTAGCTTAAAGCTTCGCCTGTGTCATCATTCTCTTGCCCTTATCCCAATTCATTTGTGGTCGGCGCAGCATGTCTTCTTCTTCCATACTTCTCTATTACTCGTCATCTCATCAGACACCTCCTTTCTTGCCATATCATCCTTTACACAGTACATCCATCGTTTCTTTGGTCTTCCTTTACTCTTAAACCTTCGCCCATGTGGAGTTCGGTAAATTGTCTCTCGGAATTATCATTAGTATCATTATAAGTGCTTAAATAAGTTTTCGAAAGCAAGAAGTTATTTTTTATGTATTTATTTTGTAACCTATCACAATGTTTTCTTATTTAACCCAAAGGTTGACTGGTAGAGAATGCCTTGTGGCATTAAGTCCGCCTATGTACCACTATGGTACATGAAGTGTAAATAAATAAATAATAAATTATGCTACCGGAATAAAAAGTATCCTAAATGTTAATCCAGGTTATTAACTCATCCGAATCTGTTTAGCAATTTTTGCGTGAAAGAATAACAAATATCTTTCTCACAAACATTCGCATTTATAATAGTAGTAGGTAGATTGCCTCGTTGGTGTAGTGGTCGCAAGCGCTACTGCTGCGCTTGAGGTCTTGGGTTCGATAACCAGGTCGGGCAAAGTGTTATTGGTTTTTTCCATCAGGAACTTCTCAGTAGCAGCCACGGAGTCTATTTTTTTGCCTAGTTGATGGCAATAGGCTCGCCCCCTATAACATGGGACTTAAATATTACTGACGAAATGTGGGTCTACTACTAGGTACACCTCTGCCTAATCCTTTGGGGATTACAGGCGTGATGTTATGTAATGGTAGTAGGATAAAAACCCACCGTAAAATAATCGGAGTATTCCATCCTACCCAAAAAAAAAACTCGCAGTAAACAACAGACAAGAAATATTCAAAATTTTAGCCTCCGCTGCAACGCAATGTGGAGTATTTTTGCGCAGTTTATTATGCGCATTTTTGTTGGACTTCAAATTTTAATAATCGCCAGTTTTAAAATTGGTCAACTATTAACCATAAACATTGATAAATGTCACATTATTTTAAAAAAGAAATAATGGATTTCTTTTTTATCGCAAGGTTAGTGCCTAACCTAGTGTCAGAGTTTTTATGCCTCCCATGTGTCTCTGACTTGGCTCCAATTTTTCCATTTCTCTCAATTTTTCCATTGATCAAATAATACAAATAGATCATCATTAATTTCGAAATAACTGAACCAATTTGTAGAACAGTAATAACAAAATTCACTCACCATATTTTCATTTTAATGTTGAATACGACTTTAAATAAAATTACAAAATAATAATTATCAATGTAAAATATTAATATTGAAAATGTGTTGTTCAATTTGAAGTAATGAAACCACCTGTAACCGGTGACCCACACCGTTAAGCTTAAATTTATTAATTATTGCTGGGCCATTTTAATTATGCCTGAAAATAATAATTAAGAACACAATTTACGGTCGCAGAATAAAATAATTATTAATGGCGTTACATAATAAATATTGTTCGAAAGTTCTGATATTTAAGCCGATTTGTTGGCGAAGACTTAATAATTATGTTAAATTATTACCACAGCTTCCTTGAAAACACCCTAATTAATGTTTTTGCGGAAATTTTAACTTTATCTTTCATCTTAATATTTTATGTTTAGGGTTTTTAAGAACAAGAAGCTACCAATTTAAAAGCGTTACTGAAATTATTTTTTCTTTACAAATCAATAACAGACTAACCAAAAATTACATTTTTTAATCTTTTTTTTATTTTACTAACGTTCCATTTTCCTTTGCCCACAGATACGCCTAAAATGACATAACAACCAACATGTCAAAATCATCAAGATAGCGCCAAAAAATTCAAGATGGCGGACAAAGACTGGGTCGACTACTTCGGCGACTTCAACTCGACTAAACAAATCGCCGACGGAGACAGCACAGATTTAGACATCTCCAAGATAAATTATAATTACTATGACAACCAGACTGGGTACCCCGGATATTCGAATTTCACCGCCGACGACTTTTGCCAATCAAATCATTCACATTTCTATTTGAATGTGACCTGCGAGTTTCCGATCAATTATGCTGAGCCTATGTATGGGTAAGTACCTTTTTTTAGAACTTTTTATTGTTTTAAAAATGTAAAGGGAACAGGTTAGTGGATACACCAATCAATTCACATACTTTTTATGAGCTGTTCAAACACAAATCTCCTATGGGTTTTGTATAGCAAGCCATCTATGACGTCACTAATAAAAATTAGCGATTTGCGATTTATTTGAGCGATTGACTGCTCCACTGCCTGTCGCGGGTTCGACTCTCGCACGGAACAAATATTTGTAAAGCTAGATAGTTGTTCCGGGTCTGGCTGTTTGTGTATGTGAGTTTTAATATTTGTAAACGCACACACGATACAGGAGAAATGCATTATGTGGGGCAAAGTATATTAAAAAAAACATCTTAATGACTCAACTATTAATTGATTCCAAAGTAACTTAAATTTAACGTTAATTGAAAAATAATCGGGTTATCAGACCTAAAAAAAATTGTTTTTTTTTTTTAAGTCAATTCTTGAAATTTTTGGTAAATGATGTCAACTAACCTATTGGTTACCGCTGCCTATAGAGTCCTGCCAATTCAAGCAGGTTCTAAAAAAACCAGGCCTAGTAAAGTGCGTCGCGGTGCGGTTTTCACTACCAGCCTAACTTCATCAGGTCTGTGTCTGCCTTTAGAGTGTTTTTTAAATGACTCACGGACCTCTAACAAAGAGGAGGCCTCAGTCCTAGCAGCGGGGACATTACATTTATTGCAAGGAATTGTTCCACAACTATACATCACTTTCGCATTTACAATATTAGCAGCGATGGTAGCCACTTTTCATCAGGTATTTTTCTCTGCTTACAAGGTCAGAGGTCAGACTGTGTATAATATTTGGAAACAAAACAGAAAATACTGTTTTAAAGCTTTCACGGTTTACAACTAAACTTATACTGTTACTTACGGGATATCTTCCGTGATTATTCATTATTTTGAGCTCCCGATATTCCGAAGAAGAAGAAGAAGATACCCCGAAGATATCCCGTAAGTGACAGTATAAGTTTAAAACAGAATATGTCCTAAAAAAAAGAAAGAAACAAAAAATATTTATATGTCGCAGGGACATGACGTGCATACAAAATACAAACACATAAACAAAACACTTTTTTTTATATCAGCCTGCTCAGTCCCACTGCTGGGCAAAGGCCTCCCCCATGGCTTTCCAATCCTGTTTACAATTTGCCCTCTCCGACCAAGCCGTTAAGAATATGTCCAGATCCTCAAATACAACACATAGCATAGCATTATAGCATAATTAGCCTATAATGTTCCCACTGCTGAGACACACGGCCTCCTCTCTATGAGAGGGAATGGGCTGTAATCCACCACGCTAGCCCAGTACGGGCTGATAGATGTCATATGTCTTCGAATTTTTGGTCCCTCACGATGTTTTCCTTCACCGTTTTGAGAGCAGTGGTGATGAAATAAATTACACAAAGTAATGCGCCTGCCTGGGTTCGAACCCACTTACTAAATACAACACATAACAAATATTAATAAAAATACAACAGGACGGAACAAAAAAGTAAATAACAAAGTCTTGAAATATTTGCCAAACGAAATCTCACAATAATACCTAGTTACATTACTTTGGAGCACTAGTTTAGTAAAGCGTCTCTAAAATATTACATTTCTTCAAGAGATTTAAAATACGGAAACTCTTACGTTACTGAAGAGCTTTCATGAAATGAGCACAAATCTACTCCCATCTCAATTAGATAGAGTGGGAGTTTTATTTCGAAATCTTTTTCATGAAGAAACTTAGTTATAAATTGTAAAGGCGCGGGTCCTTTAGGCAAATTACTTGTATGCAAGTTGCAAATTGCATACAACTTGAACACACTTGTATACAAGCTACAACTTGTATCTTTCTTTATTGTGTGGTTAGTGCCTAACCTGGTGTCAGAGTTTTTATGCCGCCCATGGGCCTCTGGCTTGGCTTTACACGCCGTCAAGAAATATCGCTAAGGCATGCTGGTTTCTTCACGATGTTTTCCTTCACCGAAGCAAGTGATAATTATACAACTTGTATGACGTAGTTTGAAGTTGTACAATTTTTAATTCAAGTGACGCGCAAATTGAACGCGCAAACGTTGTTGCACGTTTCGAATTGCAAACGCGTGACGTGTCCTACTCGGTTGTTGAACATCTCCACTTCTATGCAAGTAAAACCTGTATTCAATTTGCAACCTCTTGAAAACATGTTTCCAATGCAAGCAACTTGTACGCAAAATGTGACGTTATACTTGCATGAAAGAAAGAAGTGGAGGACTTGCATGCAAGACTTGCCTAATGGAATCGCGCCTTGAAAAAGGCTCTCTTTTTAATTTTTAATGTCCGTTTTCATTGCGCACTCGCAATAAAACGGACATTAAAAAGTAACAAACAAATTTATTTTCGCATTTATAATATTAGTTAGGAAGATACGATTAGGGTTAGTTCACACTGAGACGTAACGCGACGCGACGCGGCTTGCAATGTCAAGCCATTTTATGCTTTATCTCCATTAGGAAATGCAAAGTATCGTTTGAAAGACGCGCGGCTGCTCGCGGCGCCGCGAGACATCACGAGACCCGAGTCTTTCAAACGATACTATGCATTTTACACGGCCGCCGCGTCGCGTCGCGTCACGTCTCGGTGTGAACTTATCCTTAGGATAACTGCCGAAATGTGGGTGTACTATAAGGTACACCTCTGCCTAACCCTTCGGGGATTATAAGCGTGATGTTATGTTATGTGATTTAATCTGTAACATAACCTTTTTTCACAGTTACATCGCACCCTTCCTCCTGGCGACGACCACAGTAGCCAACACCCTCATCGTGGTGGTCCTCTCCCGGCGTCACATGCGAACTCCGACCAACGTAGTCCTGATGGCCATGGCTCTATGCGACATGTTCACGATGCTGTTCCCGGCGCCCTGGCTCTTCTACATGTACACCTTCGGCAACCACTACAAGCCGCTGAGCCCCGTCAGAGCTTGCCAGGCTTGGAATTATATGAACGAGGTGAGTTCTAGAATGATCGGTCTTTCTAATATTCGTCTTTTCAAATCGACGTAACTTTTGTCTTCTGCTGCAGAAATACAGCTTCTTTCAGCGTCTTTATATTTAAGTTTTGTATTTGTATGTTATAGATTTTATCTATGCACAGTCTGGGCCGTAGGACGATACGATTATTTAGCGATATGGCGGGCTGTTTTCACAAGATTTATTTTTATTTTTTCGAGCCACTGACGTTTTAATATGTTCAAAACTAAACTTACACATTATTACAATTAAAAACGACAAAATTAACTAACTAAACTTAGAACAAACCACATAAAGAGGCATAAAGAAACTTTTCCTAAATGCTGTCAGCTGGTAATGTGCCCAAGAGACAGGCGGCGTTGCCACGTTTTACAGCAACGCTTAGCCTTTGGCCAAGATAAAAGCAAGCCTTTGGGTCACGGGAAGCGTGGGCATTTAAAAATTTTCTTAAAAAGGCTGTGAGCACTCGGACCCCATAAAGTAGTGATTAATATAAAGCGCCAACCTTGACGATTGCTATTTGCGTTCAGTTTGATCCATAATTGCCGCTAGCAGTTGTGTTAATGCGCCCATTACTGTCAGTCAAAGTTTCCCCACAGTTATAATCAGTTCTTATAAACATACTCTGCCTAGCATGTAACACGCAACATAGAACTAGGTCTTAGCGGTTATCGGAGCTAAACTTAGAACATTAATTAAACTTTCATAAATGCAATTTATTACCTTGTTTATGTTTCGCATTTTCTACTTTTCCTCGGATGGCACGAATTCAAAGTAAATTCTGAGAATTTAATTACGGTAAAAGTCACAAATACTTTGCCCGACTCGAGGATCGAACCACGGTACCCTACGCGCAGCAGTCGTCCTAGCGACTTCGAGTCGAGTCGGTGACCAGTCTAAGCGGATACAGCATTCTAGTGTCTACTTGAAGCAACTGCCTATCTGACCTCCAGGACTTAGTTACTAAGTAAAACGATACTCCTTGGTAAGATTGGTAGAGTTTAATTTTAGCAATAACTTCAAATGGTGCCAAAATTCTTCATTTACATCAAAATAATGAATAGATAATAATCTCCTCCAAAAGGCTGTTAAATAAATTATATTTGGAGTAATTAAAATAGAAATGTTTCGGACATTTCGGAACCTTTTGAGGGTATTTCAAGACATTCGAAGAGATTTCGAGATATTTCGGAACATTTAAGGATCTGTTAGTTAAGAGCGGCCAACCCGTCATACTTTTCATACAAACGCTGTTACGTGATTATGCCGTGGTAACACATGTCTCTTTGATTTTTTTTTACTGATAGGTATCTTGTGCACTATATCTATGCTTCTATCAAAGCAAAAAGTAAAAATTTGATGAAACAAATTCAGTATAAGCCTCTAAAAATCTGCTATTTTGCACATATTTACCTAAATTTTGGCCGTTCATATTGTATTCATAAATTGTAAAAGTAAAGAAAACATTGTGATAGAAACCTTGCAAATTTAATGGAGATTTTAAATGACAAATATTAATTTCACAAACTTGTAAGCCTTATTCAAAAACACGTATCTCCTGGAACAAGTTTATGAAATTTTCGAACACTATTTTTCGTTCAATGTTGTCGCATTAGGCGGTATGAGGTGCGCGAGAGACGATTCGTGCGGGGCAGGGGCCCTCTGAGACGGGGGAGTTGAAAAAACATCGCCGCTGTGGCTCTGGATGAAACAACAAGCTTTTCGACCATTCTAGCGATGACGATAGACGGACCGGGAAGGGCCCTCTTAAATATAACTGTTTCTGCTATAATTACAAGTTTATTTGATTAAATATTTTGTTTTGTATTTGTTAAGTCAGAAGTTCTAACAATATTTGGATAGATTTTCTTTGTCTTTTTGCTGAGATACTATTTGCTTCAGCTATTTTAGGATATTATTTTTGTTTCGTCCCTATTATTTAGGATGAAGAATATTTGCTTAAATTGTGCCAAAAAGGTGGAATATATTTTCCTTGTTTACTAAAAAGTATTTACATTATATACAGACTACAAATAGAACTAAACTAATGATAAAAATAAGACTAAAAGTAAGAAAAATAAACATCTAAAAAACGACGACAATAGGACACTTAGGCGTCAAAGTACTAATAATAATACCTTGTTTGCACAATCATCAAAAATTGCTAGAAATTATTTATTTCTAGCAATGTTACGCTCAGTAAACTAATCTACAACAACACAACACAACAACAACTATTTTCAGATACACCTGCCACTGTTTGTCTCTGCATCACCCAAAGGTTGACTGGTAGAAAATGCCTATGGCATTAAGTCCGCCAATGTGCTTTTGTGCTTGAAGTGTAAATAAATAAATCTGTATAACTTGAAACGTAAGAAATAAAACATAAATTCAACTCTAGAGCACAACGATCTAAAAAACTGTTGCGTCGTCTCGAATCAATAACTCTCATTTGGTCCGACCAGTACGACGTAGCGACCTGGACAGCTCTCTCATTTGCCTCATTCAAGTCCTGGAGGGTGCAGTTGAATGTACACGATGGGCAGGTGAGAAGGTCTGGCAAATCCTGTGTTAGGGCTCCATGCACAGTCGCATTGTGTCCGAGATGGGTTGGCTATACCCCTCTAGTCAGAAAAAAATGGAGAAACCAATCATACAAGGTGTAAATGGACCCTTCACGAAACCGGCAACCGAGCATAATGTACATCAAACTAAGTCACTCTAAGCAAACTATATACGACATTTTTTTGGGGAGAAAAATCGATATTTACTTTTGGACTCAATGTATCGTACTAAAAACATCGTGCTGATGGAGACATTGAATAACAGAGGACATAGATGTATTTAAACTAAAGTTATAACATTAAAATCTTGTATTTTTTATGAGATAAAGTTGGAACTTTGACCTCCGATGTTTCCATAACTAGAAGGTTCAAAACAACATATCGCAATGACGGGGCAAACAAGCGCCTTTCGGCTTTGTAAAGGTCTTTTTACGCCCATTAGATAAGAGAGTATGTGCGTAACGCCGGTGACACGTTAATATTCCAAATACAGGGTGACCAAGCGTGACGCGATCACCCTGTAGGGCGGCTATTCACGGCACAGTGCGCGCTGCAATATTGACAACGCCGGATTATTGCACGAGAACAACCCGGCTGTGATACGTGTGTGAATAATAATCAGAAAAGCGAGTGCGAAGGTGAAAATCACGCGCTTCGAACGTAGTGGAAATTGGGAATAGTGTTTTTTTTACAGAAACACAATTGGCGAAACTTTCCGTCAGAAAAAAAAATCGGTTGTCTGTAAAGTCGGTTTACTGACGATAGTTGAACGTGACAACGTCATAAGAAAATACTGATGGAATGGTTGCATTTTTCAAAAAACGAATGTGCGTTTAGCAATTGTTTTATGGAATGCCTCATTTTTTCGTGCGTGCAGCCGGCTCCTTCGAATTATAAGACGTTGTCACGTCAAAAAGAACAAAAAAAAACAAACAAATCAAAAAATCTGCTGAATTAAAAAAAATCAGCTGTTCTATTTTAATCGTTTGGTTCTAAAAGTATTATTGCTGATTTCGTGGATATCGTTTGCGCGTCGATAACCCTTAGCTACACCTCATATATAACCCTAATCAAGTACCTTCCCACTTTAACATTAATAAGCAACGAACAGTCACGAGCAAAAATATATAAACACCTAACAACTTTTAAAAGCGTTTTTGTCCTACTGTTCTGATTAAAATTTCATTTTGTTACGAACATAGTTTTCTGGAACTCATATTTTTACGAAAAAGATCCTATCTCCAAGTTAGAATCGTTATTTCTCGCGAAAATTTCTTTTAAATTTAGGAAATTGTATACATATTGCTGCTCGTGACTGTACGTAGATGGTATGTTACTAACCATACCCAACTCCTAATCTACACAACTATAAATCAAGCAAATATGCTATGCTGTCGATTAATTTGTCGGTCGCATGCACAAAGCTCAACACATTGTGCATTGCGCTTTGTGCCGACTGCCAAGCTCGGTTTCGCAATAACTAAAGGATCTGATCCCTAGTCATCGGTAATCAACGCTGTAGCTTCGTCTACGAACAATAAGAAACGGTGAGGTTGAACTGGGTATAGGCTGTTCCTGACCTAGAAACTGTTTATCATCTGCCTAGTTGCCAGCGGCGAGGGTTCCATACAACCCGATTCCTTCCGGCTTTCCTTTGAAAAATGGCACAGTCAGTATTCTATAGCCAATAATATTCTATACATTTAAAATATGTACTCCGGCTTACCTCTTACAAAAATTGACCCTTCGCTACTGCAGTTCCCCTACCATATTGGGGTCTTCCAGTGTAACGGGATGCATCTGAATACCAGTATTTCACATAGGGTGGCTGCCCAAGACGATAACCCTTGATTAGACTGGTTTTCACACTGTCTGGTTGGTTTCTGACCAAAAACCGGTTAATATACAGTAAATGATGAGTATTAGAGCGCCGATGACACTACTGACAGCCCGTTGGTGAGGTCACTTGGCACCTGTATACTGTCTGTGTTTTTAGTTAAGTACTAACATTTTTTACTTGACTTGTATGTCCCACTGCTGGGCAAAGGCCTCCCCCATATCCTTCCAGGTACTCTTCTAAAGCGCCGACTCGAACCAGCCTTCGTGATGCGCGTCTAAATCATTTCGCCACCGTTTTCTGGGCCGGCCTCCGCGGCGCTGTCCATCCTCAGGCACCCATCGTGTTGAGACCTAACATAGGTTAAGAATATTGTTACTAACCCAATGGATCTTGGTTATCTGAATAAATTAAATGAATATAAAAAAATATACCTACATTCCAAACACCATTTTCCATCCGAATGTACAACATCAACAATAAGTAAAGGGTTCACATTTTCACAATGATAACGTATTACTACAAATTCTATCAGCAGGGTGTCGGCAAATAGTGCGGGCTTGATATCCAATATGCAGTACAAACGATGGCCTCCGCCGATTATACTCCAAACTAGGGCTGGGCCACTGTCGATACTTCAGGGAAATATTTTGTAGATGAATTGTTAATTCGTCCATGTTTTTTTTGTGTCATTTTTTTTGTATATTTAAAAATAGAACCCTGTCTTTTTTGTCGCGTAATCTGGTTGTAATTTAATGTCTATCTCAAATATGTATAATTTACAATGTCACTTGGGAACTCATCTAGAATAAGACTTTTTTTTTAATAACGACAGTAAATTCTGTTTACTACAACCGTTAAAAGGATAAAACGGAGGAAAGAAAATTAAAACATTCTTTTTATCATCTTCATCAATCCACAACAGTCCGCTGTTGGACATAGGCCTCTTCAATCGCACGACACTAAGGGGCGATAATATCGCCGCGATTCTCTCGCTCGTGGAGACGGCCCCTAAGCTTTCTTTTATCGACTTCTAAAAAGAAGAAAAATCTCGATAAAATGGACAGGCAGTTCACATCACTATGAACTGTTGATTCGTGTCGATGGGTATTTATAAAAAATGTTTGCGATCCCTTACTTTATGCTTGGTTCCGCTCGAATTGAACCAAAGTCAATATTGCCACTACCAAATGGACTTGCAATGACGTTTTTTTAACTAGATTTTATATCACTTTTACAGTGACCTATTTTAACTCTGGCAAATAGAAACAAACAATATTGACATGAATATTTACTTTTTAAAGTATTATTTAGCTCGTGGCTAAATAATAACAGCTGCTCGGGTCGATCTTAAGGTTAAGCCGCGCTTGCCTAGGTTGGTCCGTGGATGGGTGACCGCCCATTACATACCGAGTTTCCTTCGTGCCTCGGAAAGCTGTTGGTCCCGGCTGTTATTTGTAGATCTTTGACAGTCGTTACAGGTAGTCAGTGGCCTGAGTCTGACAACCAGTCTTACCAAGGGGTATCGTATTACCCAGTACTAACTGAGGTGTGGAGGTCAGATAGGCAGTCACTCCAAGTAAAATACTGGTATTCAGCTGCATCCGGTTAGACTGGAAGCCGACCCCAATATAGTTGGGAAAAGGCTAGGCAGACGATGAAAGTGTGATTTTGATTTTTATTTTAATCATTACGAATATGAATGGTAGTATGAGTAGTAGGTATTTTTTTTCTCTCTTTATTTTCTTGTTATTTGGTGTTTTCATCAGAAGTTTCTCAGTAGTACTGCCCGGTTGATGGTAATAGGCTCGCCTCTAATACATGTGACTTAAATATGACTGGCAAAATGTGGGTGTAATGTGGGTATATTAGGCACACCTCTGTTTAACCCTTCTGGGATTACAGGTGTGATTTTATATAATTAAACCTCCACCTCTATTAAGGAGATATTTTAGATTTTATCTGCTTTTCTGGTAAAAGTTATTTTCATCCCCCATTTATTATCAAATTCAAGCTTAATTAAAACCTACCCTTCCAGACATAATCATTACAACCGATCTCTTTCATAATAAGACTTTAAAATAACCTACCCGGGTATACCCGGTTAACCGGATTTCAATCAATCCGGGTATCAATATTTTTCCAATCGCATTGTTTGGGGTTGGGGGAATGAGGGCATTGTTTTGTAACAATGTAGGTAACTCTTATCCGGGTACTATCCGGGTATTGGATATCTGTATGTGTATTTATAAATGTACTACCTCCTTGGTCTAGTGGTCGCAAGCGCGACTGCTGAGCATGAGGTCCTGGGTCGATACCCGGGTCGGGCAGTGTTAAATTTCTCAGTAGCAGCTACGGAGTCGGGATTTGTGCCTGGCTGATGGCAATAGACTCGAATAACCTGTGGGATATTGTTAGGATTTTGTGGACGATTAATGTGCCTTTGGTGGGGCAAAGCGGAGGACTAATTAAAGCGGTAAAAGATAAAGATAAAAGAAACTTTATTTGTCAAACAAGCGTTTATACAGGGTGTAAACAGACCCTTCACTTATCCGTCAACCGAGCATTCTGTACATCAAACTAAGTAACTTCAAGCAAATTATTGCTGGGAATCGACTTTTTTTTTGGGGTGAAAAATCACGTTTTAAGGTAGGACTCGGTGGAAAGCACTCAAAGCATTGTGCTGATGGATGGATTGAATAGTACGGGGGTCGTGGAGGTGTGTAAAGTAAAAATCTTACATTAAAAACATGTATTTAAAAAAAAACTTGTGAAATGTTGGAACTTTGACCCCCAATATCTCCGTAACTAGAAGGTTCCTAGGTATGGTCTACAACAAACAAATGATCACAAAGGCGGGGAGAACAAGTGCCTTTCTTTTGTGTTAGGGGTCTATTTACACCCTTTATAAACTGACTAATCAGACATGCAAGGTTTTGAATTAATAGATGTTGGGTGCGTCCACGTTTTGCCAATAACGGCGTACAAATTTTGTAGGTATAAAAAATTACATTTAATTGCATTTTACTTAATAGTCATTCTAAATTTCATTACATACGACAAAACAAATAAATAATATTTGATGTCAAGATATTATAGTATAAGTATATTGTAGTCATAATATATCTTTATTTACGTTATATAAGACTACAAATAGAACTAAACTAATGATAAAAATAAGACTAAAAGTAAGAAAATATAAACATCTAAAAAGCGACGACACTAGGACACTTAGGCGTCAAAGTACTCCTCCGCATCGCTGTCATCTGGAAACGTGCCCAGAAGACTGGCAGCATTGCCACGCTGAATGGCAAAATAGATTAAATTATATCCAGAATATTCATTATTATGCAGTCAAATAGAATCATTCAAAAACCAATTGATTTAAGATTCACATTATTCAATTGTTATTGTTAACTAGGTATGTATATTAGAAGTCGGAATAGAAAAGCGGTCGGTCTATAATTACTTTGTATTTAATTTTTCGGATCAAGAGCTCTTTGTCTTATAGTGTATGTTCTTTTGTCTCGGCAGGATTATTGAACAATGGAAGTTATTGGAAAAACATGCTTTTATATTGTTAATTTAACAATGAAAATGTTGTTTTTTTGTTGATTAAATACTGATATGATAAACAGGGTTTTTTGTTATGATTTTCAGAGGTTAAAATAGTGAAAAACTGGAAGTCTGACAACCAGTCTTATCAAAGGGTATGGTATTACCCAGCACTTAATTGTGGAGGTCAGATAGGCAGTCCCTCCATGTAAAATAACTGCTGAGGACTCAGTAACTGTAGTGTTGTGTGTGTGTACTGTGTGTGTGTGTGTGTTTAGCTGTGGATTTTGTAAAGAATAATTAAATAAAGCGGTCGGTCTGTACAACATTAGTTTCAGTACCTATATGCGAAGCCTGAAACACGTGTCTTGAATTTTTATGTAATGAATCTTAGAGCAAAATTTCAAAACTGTATCATGAAAAATCACAAAGCTATAAGCTTGTTCTGTTACCTGGTTGTCACCCCAAAACCGTGGCCACCACGCGGCGCCGCCGCGCGCATCCCTCCAGCGTCGTCTTGAGCTCATTGATAATAATAATTTGGCAGTAGGTACCTAAATGATTGTGATACGTACTTTGTGTCGCTCGGTATCCAACTTGTAGCCTTTTTAAATATTTTTGGAGCAAAATATAACATGGTTTAAAAATTATTGGAATCGATTCAGTTACTCATGCTGAACAAACTATATTCAGGTTTCGCATATACTAAAAATAATGTTCTAGTGTTTTATTTTCTTTTTTAAATGTTGCCCACGTTTTTAAAAAGAAAAATAAAACCTTTGCTAAAACCAACCAAATATCCGCCTCAAAAACATTGCAAGCCAAAGCCCTGTCACATTTTCAGCGCACATTCTTTTAACAAATCCGTATACCACGGACTAGCAGAGCTAATCGCTTTAGCTCAACAAAACAGAAGTCCAGTTTCCCCAACCAAAGCGACACCTAAACCAATTCCTCAAAACCATGGCAGTTTTAGAATTTCCACTCTCTGCTCTGCACCGAAGGCTTGTAATTGAAAGAGCGGTTTTTATTTAGGTTTTTTATACAGAAAACGGGCTCTGTAAAAGGCATTGTAAAAAAAGTGCGAGTTGGACTCGCGCACCGCGGGTTCCGTCTAAACTTGTAGGTATTTTGTTATGAAACTACTATTTACGGTTTGTAGGTATTGTTCTTCACATGTGCTGTGAGACACTGCTTCTTGCAAAATATCATGATTCTAGGTCAACGTGAAGTACCCTGTAGGTTTTGATTCCCTTGTGAAATCGCAAAATATGCGACATAAACGGTCATTTCTTTTGATCGCGTTGACTTACAAATTTGATATTTTCACTGCTCCAAGCAGAGCTAAGTATTTTTTATTAATTTGAGCTTGATAACTCCACGCTTTCCTGTGAAAAAGTGTGTTAAAAGGGCGACAGACAGACAGACAAAGTGATTCTATAAGGGTTCCGTTGTTGCCAACTGAGGTACGGTACCCTAAAACGAAAGGATGGAATGCCTGACTGATACTTCACAAAGAGAGGTACAGAATGCTTAGGATAGTTTCACACTCCGATTCATTTTGTTCCAGTCTTTCTTTTATTGAGTTAACTATACTACTTTCATGTGTACACTGCCTTATTGGGAGAGTGCAACCATTGAGGAGGAAATTGGGTTTGCTTTTTAAGTTTTATTTAGTAAGAAATGTTTGAGATTACTTTAGTTTTGTAGTTTTTGATACCGTTGACGTTTTATTACTTAAATACGACTTCTACGAAATAAATTAGAACATTGGACGATTTAAAGACATGAATGGTCCTATTCTAATTATAAATGTGAAAGTTTTTATGTTTGTTACTCGATCATGCAAAAACAGCTGAACGGATTCCCGATCAGAGGTTTAGTCGTGAAAAGGTAAGAAAGAAAGAAACAAACAAACAGAGTTACTTTCGCATTTATAATATTACTAGTTTATGCGCGCGGCGTCGCCCGCGTGAAGTTCGATAATTGTCCCACGGGATCACACTCCCGGGATAAAAGGTATCCTATGTGTTAATCTAGGTTACAACCTATTTGTGTTCCAAATTTCATCCAAATCCGTTCAGTAGTTATGGCGTGATTGAGTAACAAACATCCATCCATCCAAACTTTCGCATTTTTATAATAGTAGTAAGATTTCACGATGTCCGAATAAATTAAAAAATGGAATAGAATTTGTATGAAAATATGTTCCAAGTAAGTGAACAGGCCTCAAGTATGTTACTATGAGATTCTGATTTAAAAGAGTGTCCATGGAGTTTCTTGCCCGTTCTTCTCCATAGAGATCTACGTTAGGGAATGGGCAACTACAGTACTTTCACAGTTTTTATGCCTTGTGACTGGGACTGTAGCTATTGTCGTCGTTGTTTCGACAATTCAAAAGTGCCTGTAATTGGCCTATTTGAAATAAATGCTTTGATTTTGATTTGGTATGGATTAAAAAAAAAACAAAAAAAATGGAAACATTTCTACTTTTCTATTGCACGCTAAACGCAAATTCTATTCACCTTTTATGATTGACTTGCAGTTACAATTCCAGAATTCACTTGAACCGTCATTCAACAATCCTTCGAGTTAGTTCCGTTCTGCATCCGAATCGTGCACTAACCAAAGCTTTGTAGTACCATAGTCTTTTTACAGTTTAAAACAACTGTAAAAAGACTATGGTTGGTAACGGAGTTGTCAGAGGTACAATAAGTGTGAAAGGACTGTAGTACCTATCTGCAGTTTAGTTATAGTCAAAGAGCCGTTTTAGACAAAGAGGTTGCAAGTCAGTTGAATTTCGGGCAACGAAGGCTGCCTGGTATTTGCTGATTTAATTCGTCGACGTTTCATTGAAATTCTACAGCTTGAACATAAAATGAATAGTAACTAGCGACGATCAGGATGTAACTTTTGCCCGCAGCTTCGCTCGCGTAATGGTCGGAAATCATCACACGGGAACGTCCTCATCATCATCATTTCAGCCGAAAGACGTCCACTGCTGGCCTAGGCCTCCCCCAAGTGTCGCCACATTGACCGGTCCCGTGCGACTCGCATCCAGCGGATCCCTGCTACCTTCACCAGGTCATCGGTCCACCTAGTGGGAGGCCTTCCAACGCAACGTCTTCCGGTTCGCGTTCGCCACTCCAGAACTTTTCGGCCCCATCGGCCATCCATTCTGCGAGCAATGTGCCCACTGCCACTTAAGTTTGGCGATGCTTCGGGAACGTCTTGTTTTCGTTAAAACTCAGCAACTACTGGTTCGATTTGAAAAATTATTTTAGTGTTGGATAGCCCATTTATCGAGGAAGGTTATAGGCTATAAAATTTTACGCGGATGAAGGTCGCGGGCAACAGCTAGTATCTTATAAAGGGTGTCAATAGACCCTTAACATTTACGAAACGCACTGGTTCTCCCCGTCTTTGCGATGTTTTTTTTGTTCTAGACCATACCTGGGAACCTTCTAGTTACAGAGATATTGGGGTTCAAAGTTCCAACTTTTTCTCAACTTTTATATATGTTTTTAATGTAAGATTTTTTTGTTTACACACCTCCACGACCCCCGTACTATTCAATCCATCCATCAGTACAATGTTTTGAGTGCTTTCCGTCGAGCCCTACCGTAAAACGTGATTTTTCACCTCAAAAAAAAAGTCGTTTCCCAGCAATATTTTTTGCGTAAAGTTACTTAGTTTGATGTACAGAATGCTTGGTTGACGGCTATGTGAAGGGTCTGTTTACACCCCGTGTACAGTCCACTACACGTTTCATTTTGCTCCACCAAGGCCTATCGTCGCACTCAGTAGTTAAACGACTTCTTTATTTAAAATGTGAGATATCAGAATAAAATGAATCCACCAAGAATCACAAAGAAATAAAAATAATTCCTCTAACTTAGCAACAAACTGTAGAATTAAGTCGTGGACTCAAACAACTGCAGATTTCCCGTCTCTTTGTAACACAATTTTTGAATTCGCAAACACCAGCGGACCGATTATACAGAAGTTACAAACTTATATTTACACTCAAATAAAATATGTCTCCGGAACATTTTTCTTGGAGAACAGCCTTTTTAAACTGCAAGACAAGTTTGTCTTCGCTTTTGCCAAGCACCGCAAGTTTCTAGCGGATTTCTGTGCAGAAAATATCGGATTTTCTAGTGCTTTCGAACGCTCATAGGGTATTGGAGCTGAGATATATCTAGGTTTTATTCACATTCTTTCGCATTGGAGCAATTTGGGTGCCTTTTTAGGCGTAGTTGGAAGAAAGGACATTGTAAAAAATGGCCTATGCATCAACACGTATGAAACCTTTATAATAATTACTAGTTCTTTTTATAATTTACATTACAATTATACAATAGAACGGACACTTCATCATTTCGAAAACATTTTAAAAAGTAATTCACTTCCTTCTATCTTATTCCCCGGTGTGGGTGCCATTATTTTTTTGAATTAAATTGAATAAACTAGCAACATCGACGCTGACAGTCGATGAATTGACAAATGACATTTGATAGTAATGACAGAATGACAGTCTCGTCATTTTGTCACTCGCAATTATTGTTATTCTTTTGGCCTAATTATAACCTCAAATACCGAAACTGTTTTGGATTTTTTTACGATTCTCAGAAGTGTCTGTGGTTTTATCTAGTTTCAATCGAATTAATGCATTATTTAGAACACAGAAAGTGAATTTCACGTCTGTGTTGGTTCTTAGGCGAACGAAGTATGGACGCCGAACAATGTACATACCTACTTTATTTTGGGGCTATGTAATGATGTTACAGACGGGCACAATCTTTCACAGAATAGTGACCAAGGTAGGTGATACCAGGGAGGTTTATCAAATGGGTACCTATAGGTAGACACTCATCAAAGCAAAAACTGGATTCTTTATCCTGACCATATCAAAAGTGATTGCATGGCCAACTCCTGGTTATAGAAACTTATATTAATTTTGCGAAAGGACAAGCGAAACTGCGGAAAATGACAGCGATGACCAGCAGGCTGATTCTGGGCTGAAAACCGAAGTCTGTTTTAATTAATACTAAGCGAAAATGTAATGATATGACGGTGACGGTGAATCTCACTGGCTATGCTATTTAAGTCTAATATGTATATATATAAATATATTTTACGAACCGTTTTTTTTTTCTGATGGTAAATCATCAACTGAGGGGTCATTCTGTACAACAAACTAAGTACCTTTACGCAAAAAATATTGCTGAGATACGACTTTTGACGTGACAACGTCTTATAATTCGATGGAGCCGGCTGCACGCACGAAAAAACATGACGTATGTAGCGTTACCTCGCTCTGAGGCGTTCCATAAAACAATTGCTCAACGAACATTCATTTTTTGAAAAATGCAACCATTCCATCAGTATTTTCTTATGACGTTGTCACGTTCAACTATCGTCAGTAAACCGACTTTACAGACAACCGATTTTTATTTTTGGGGTGAAAAATCACATATTACGGTAGGACTCGATGGAACGCACTCAAAGCATTGTGCTGATGGATGTATTGAATAGTACGGGGGTCGTGGTGTTTAAAGTAAAAATCTTATATTAAAAACATGTATTTAAAAAAAAATTGAGAAAAAGTTCGATTTTGAATCCCCAATATCTCCGTAACTAGAAGGTTCCCAGGTATGGTCTAGAACAAAAAAATGATCGCAAAGACGGGGAGAACAAGTGCCTTTCGGCTTCGTTAAGGGTCTATTTACATCCTTTATGATTGAGTAATACTGAGTGTCTCTGAAGTAGGAATGTTATGTTTATGCTTATTCAATAAGAATTTGGATCAATATTTTCCCATCAGCTTTATCAACGTTTCCGACCACGCCATAATCACGATAATATTAAACCTCTTACATATCCAACAATATATTATCATCTGAGCTCCTGGGGATTTCCATATAGGCTGTCAGGGTATTATAGGCCGTATAGGCATCGTCTTTGTGCCTCAAGTTTAGCCCAGCTGAATGCGTCGCAGATAAGACGTAATCTGGCTTGAAGCCGTGTGGCCATATTTGAATATTAATTATGCAATATGTCTCTCAAATAGTTAGGGTAGAGGATTTCTAATTATTTGAAGTGTCTTGGTTTATGATTGGCTGTCTGTTGCGATACAAGATTAAGGATATGTTTGAACGCTATTTAATAACGTTACGATTTTTTCGGTGTATTCCCGTTGACCCCACCGCCCGTGGCCCCAGTGGTGGGGCCAGCGGGAATTGATTGAAATAATTGCAAATTGTTCCCGTTGGCCCCATCGTATTTTTGAGTACTAAAATATTACTCAAAAACATTGCATGGGATCGAGTAGTGTTAGTACAGTTGTGCTATATAGTAACCTTACGAATAGTACTAGGCGGGCATAAATCCAAGAAGGTATCTACTACTAGGAGACCGTACCTATGATACCCACAATTATTAAAATGCATACCACTTTGAGCTCATGCCAGCCTGGTACTTTTTGGAGAACATATTATGTGTCGCTAGCAACAAACGGGAACTTTTTTCCCGTTTGTTGCCAGCCGTGTCAGCCAGTTTTTAGCTACTCTTCTTTCACAGGTATGCTGGAAGAGATTTCTTTAGTAAGCATCACCTTTGTACCTATTTTTCTGTTCCTTTCTTCTTTTCTGTTTTTAGTATGTACATAAACTGTTAAATAAATAGACACGTAAAGTGTACATACATTTTCCCACCGTCCGAAAGATATATCTCAAAAACCTGCACCAATAAAATGGCAACGAAGTAAAGTGCCACAAAAATTCAATAAACCACAAAATCCAGAACTCCGCACACGTTCCGTGAAAGTCTCACTGAACTGGAGCTCCCCGCGTCAAATGCACAATTTCCTTCGGGAACCGTTGCCGTCGTGTCGTCTCGACGCACGGAAATAAGTGCCGACCCTACCTATGACGTTACACAGACAGTATCTTGTGGTTACTGTTTTGTAAACTAATTTATAAAGTAACTAGCTTTTGCCTGCGGCTTCACTCGCAATATGGTAGGAAGTTATCCCACTAGAACGTTTAATTGTAAGCACACAGCACACCGTTTACCACATGCCGCTCTCCTCACGACTCTTCTCATCTCCGCTGTGCGCTTGGCCGCTGAGTAATGTTTAGGGCAACCTCCGCAGGTTGCCCTAAACATTACGAGACATTTATTTATTTATTTATTTAACACTTCAAGCACAAAGTACAGAGGCGGACTTAATGCCATAGGCATTTTCTACCAGTCAACCTTTGGGTGATGCAGAGACAAACAGTGGTAGGTGTATAAATCTGCAAAAAAAATAATTTTAAACTAAAATAAACTACAAGGATAAAATACTATAACTTTATAGCAAAATACTATAAATATAAATCAAAATAAATATAAGTAAATTAAAAAAAATATACACGGATTTACTAAAATAAACTCCTTTTGGGCTTCGCCGCAGTCGGGTAAAAAGACAAACAACGACGGCACGGTTGGCGCAGTGGCTGAGCGATCGGCTGCTGCGCGCGGGTTCGATCCCCGCACGGAACAAATATTTGTATGATCTACAGGTAGTTGTTCCAGGTCTGGCTGTTTGTGTATTAAGTTTAAATGTTTGTAAACGCACCCACGATACAGGAGAAATTCCTAGAGAGGGGCAAAGGTTAAAAAAAAAAAAAAAAAGTGAAGAAAACATTAACGTTGTGACGAAACTGCCAGCTTTTTCTGAGACATCTCCTCTCCTCTCTGCTCAACCGTTTCCACTTAAGCTAAATAACGTAATTCTATTCGTGGTTTACAACACCTCTCCTCTAGTCACCACTTCGGTGGAGTCCGGCCCTAATGGTCTCACTGGAAAATCAGAAGTTAAATAAACTACCTTAAAATATAAACAAACAATTTTAATGAATGGTTTGTTGGACAGTTTCTAAACTAAAACGATTTCTAACTATTACCTACCAGCATTTACATGGAGGGTGGAATAAAATTAGAACTGTCAAACTATGTTGAATGAACACGGACAAAGTTCAGATGACACCTAAATTTATGTAGCCTAAATGTTCCCTGAACGGCATTTAAATTACTTTCATTTTGTTTGGCAACTGCCAAGTTTAGTTTTGCGTGATATTTTATTTAAGTACTGTTTTAAGCTTTCACGGTTTACAACTAAACTTATACTGTCACTTACGGGATATCTTCCGTGATCATGGCGCTTGCAACAGCGCCGAAATATCGGGAGCTCAAAATAATGAACAATCACGGAAGATATCCCGTAAGTGACAGTATAAGTTTATTTAAGTAGTTTGAGTACCAACACTTCCAAAATGCCTTTTTAGACATGAATTTAATGTTTCCCAGAGATATTCTCCCACAGTCGGTCTCTCTCAATCCTGTAGGGACCTCAAGCTCGCGACTGTTGAGCATGAGGTCGTGGGTTTGATCGTCAGGTCGGACAACGTTTTATTTTGTTTTTCCTTCAGGATTTTTTCAGTCGCCTCTGAAGCCATTGTGTCTGGATTTGTCCAAGATTGCTAATAGGGTCGACCCCCTGGGGTCGGCTTCCAGTCTAACCGGATGCAGCTAAATTCCAGTATTTTACATGGAGCGACTGCTTATCTGACCTCCACAACCCAGTTAGTGCTGGGTAATACGATACCCCTTGGTAAGACTAGTTGTCAGACTTTTTGGGCCACTGACTATCTAACGACTGTCAAAGATCTACAAATGACAGCTGGGACCAACGGCTTAACGTGCTTTCCGAGGCACGGAGGAAACTCGGTATGTAATGGGCGGTCACCCATCCACAGACCAACCTAGGCAAGCACGGCTTAACCTAAAGATCGACCCGAGCGGTTGTTATGTTATTATTTAGCCACGAGCTCCTAAAGGTCGCCCCCTTGTATAAGGGACTTAAACATAACTAGCGAAATGTGAGTGTACTTTTAAGTACACCTCTGTCTTCAGAGGTTGTTTATGAGAATATTTTGGGGGTATGGAGAACAGGGTGTAAAGTTCTTCATCCCCCATAGAAAAGGGAGGATCCTCCGTCCACACGGGTGGTATGTCTGGTGGGCTACTGCACAAACTGTTGTTGTCGGGTGCTTCTATAAAGGGTGTAAATAGACCCTTAACATATCCGAAAGGCACTTGTTCTCTCCGTCTTTGCGATCATTTTTTTGTGCTAGACCATACATGGGAACCTTCTAGTTACGGAGATTTTGGGGGTCAAAGTTCCAACTTTTTCACAAGTTTTTTTTTATTACATGTTTTTAATGTAAAATTTTTACTTTACACACCCCCACGACCCCCGTACAATTCAATCCATCCATCAGCACAATGCTTTAAGTGTTTTCCATCGAGTCCTACCGTGTCACGTGATTTTTCACCCCAAAAAAAATCGATTCCCAGCAATAATTTTTGCGTAAAGCTACTTAGTTTGATGTACAGAATGCTTGGTTGACGGATATGTGAAGGGTCTGTTTACACCCTGTATAGTCTTAAGTCGCGAATAACTTTACTTGCGCGATGTAGGATTTAGGTGTATTTCGATATTTAGTTCATCGTCTGTGTCATAGATGGCGCTGTAGTACTTTTTGTTCTATGTTGCTGTAGTACTCTTTGTAGTGCCGCTACAACATCAAGATAATAAGTAAGTGCTTGCGACCACTGAACCAAGGAGGCAGTTCTCAAATAACTTTCATCTTTTTTGTCTCCAGGTGATACCAGCGATGTTTCACACGGCAAGCATCTGGCTAACATTGGCGCTGGCGGTACAACGGTACATCTACGTCTGCCACGCGCCTGTAGCTAGAACTTGGTGAGTCTTATAACTAAAGATAGGTACTTTATGATACAAGCCAGCTATGTTCCACACGACAAGCATCTCTCAGACCCTGATGCTGATGGTGCAATGGTAGGTACATCTACCTCTTGGACTTGGTGAGTTTTATAACTAAGATGACGATTTATATACATATTTTTAGGATTCATTCCGTTAGGCTCGTAAATCATGTGGGCTGCAGATGGGTTTTGTGCAATGAAAATACATTGGTTGCGATTCACTGTTTCTGTTAAACTAACAAATTACTTGAAATTACAATTTAACACAATAACACGGGGCACAATGAATCGGGTACAGTTCCAGGACGTCTCAACTCCGCTGCGATCAGACCTTGTATGTCGTCTTCGCCTCGAGCTGTAAACATCAGGGCTCTGTAGAAGCACGCTGTGGTGTGGGTAGACTTGTAAGTAGGTCGCGTGAGGTCACTACTGGCGTACTTGCGATTCATTCCAAATCCTTACTAATGACCGGATCCATGACTGCATCACTACATTGTATGCAGCGATGATCGCGTAGCTGAATTTTGGGCCAAATTATTCGTTATTTTTTTCCTTTGACACGCTAAGATGGTTGTATGCTCTAATATCTTGACACTGAATTTTAAAGAGCCTTAAATAGGAGATCTAAAAAGGTTCTCTGTATGGCATTAGCAGTTCCTCTAATATTCGTATAATGATGACACATTAGCTGGTAACTTATTACCATTATCGGTCAGACAGGCCGTCGTTCCATGTAAAATACTGGTATTCAGCTGCATCCGGTTAGACTGGAAGCCGACCTCAACATGGTTAGGAGGGGGCTAGGCAGATGATGATGACACATTAGCTGAAGCAATTCACACTAAAATCATTTCGTAGAAAAGTTATATTTAGTGCAAATGTTTATTTATTTATTAAAACTTTACGCATAAGTAAAAAACTGCACAAAGGCGGAATTACTGCCACAGGTATTTTCTACCAGTCTACCTTAGGGTGATGCCGAGACAATATACAGTAGGTGCAGCAACAGAGAAAAGACTAGAAAATATTTATAACTAAAACATATAAGAATAAATACATATATACATACTAGTAGCGAAGGGTAAATTTTTGTAAGAGGTAAGCCGGAGTACATAAGTTTAATGTGATTATATTATTTGTCTATAGAATACTGACTGTGCCATTTTTCAAAGGTAAGCCGGTAGGAATCGAGTTCTACAGAACCTTCGCCACTGATACATACATAAATATTCTCTTCGACCAACATGAATTTAAGCGAGTTTTAAACACTTTCGTGCTTAGTTAATACTTTTGGAATGAATAATCCTTTCGCTACGCCCCGTCCCGCTCCCATCAGTAGAAACGTGTCATATCCGACGATCCGTCAGAACATTGCCTTAGGGCGCTTCCAAACTAACTGGACCGGAACGGAGCCGTTCGCAAACAACGGCATTATTCGCGTAGCCGTCCTCGTTGACAACTTGACATACCTATAAAGGGTAGAAATAGACCCCGAAAGGCACTTGTTCTCCCCGTCTTTGCGATAATTGTTTTGTTCTAGACCATACCTGGGAACCTTCTAGTTACGGAGATATTGGGGGTCAAAGTTTCAACTTCGTCAAAGTTTTTCAAAAGTTTTTTTTTATTTAATACATGTTTTAAATGTTAGATTTTTACTTTAAACACCTCCATGACATGTTTACTACTCAACGCATTCATCAGCAAAATGCTTTGAGTGCTTTCCATCGAGTCCTACCGTTAAACGTGATTTTTCACCCCAAAAAAAAAAAGTCGATTCCCAGCAATAATTTTTGCGTAAAGTTACTTAGTTTGATGTACAGAATGCTTGGTTGACGGATATGTGAAGGGTCTGTTTACACCCTGTAGATACAAAGTTCGAAATTTCCTGGAATAAATAGCCTTGGATGAAAAAAGAAACTGCTGGACATAGGCCTCCCCCAAGTGTCGCCACATTGACCGGTCCCGTGTGACTCGCATCCAGCGGATCCCTGCAACCTTTACAAGGTCATCGGTCCACCTAGTGGGAGGCCTTCCAACGCAGCGTCTTCCAGTTCGCGGTCGCCACTCCAGAACTTTTCGGCCCCATCGGCCATCCGTTCTGCGAGCAATGTGCCCTGCCCACTGCCACTTAAGTTTGGCTATTCTTCAACTAACTTATATTAACTTATAACTAACTTAAATATAACAAACAAATATCTAAATTTTAGTAAGCCTCAAAAGCAGGGTCGGGTCTTAGGTAAATACATAATTTCTAAGAAGTACCCAAATTCCACGGATTACAATGATACCCTGAAATGAAATTGAAATAATAATATTACAGCGGTAGTTCCAAGAAGTACCAATATTGGAAGTGTACTGTAAAGATTCTGCGTGCGTAGCCTGGTTGGGTCGACCTCCAAGAATCTATACTAAGACTAGCGACCCCGGCTTCGCACGAATACCACCTACCGGATACAAAACTATCCTGTCCTTCATGCTGGGACCAACTGCAATCATTGATTAGCGTACGAACATAGTGACATGTAATTTTTATACACTAGCCCACGACGTTCAGGCCGTGTCGACGGCGCGTTCGTGATGAAGGGGTCCGCAAGGGCCGATGCCTGCGAGACTGTTCGAAAGAGATACCGCGGCCCTGGAACACAAAGGGCAAAGAAGGAACATGGATGGTTTTTGGTCAGTAGAAGTCTGACGCTCACTTGGCGAATCATCAATAATCATTGATGATTCCCCCATCCTAAAAAAAAAAGAAAAAGCCCACGACGTTCGTCCGCGTGAAATTATTATAAAATATTACTTCCCTATTTGAACCGGATTTTTTTTTGCACGAAATCCTAATCCATTTTTAAAAGTAGCCTTATAACATCAGCTATATGCCAGTAAAAGTCCTGTCAAAATCAATTCAGCCATTTCGGTATTTTCGCCGATGATTTAGTCCTAAAGCCAACGCCATTCCTTACTAAGGCTGCGTTTCCACCAGAGATGAGCGAAGATGCGTAGCGAGGAATGTGTGTACAAGTAACCAATAGTATCGCTTCTTTTTCACAGCTTGAGCTATTCTAGCTATGTGAATGGTTAGTTCCACACACATCCCTCGCTACGCATCCTCGCTCATCTCTGGTGGAGACGCAGCCTAATGGCTGTGCTAATGGCAAAGCTATGTCCTTCCCTTAGTTACCTTTTAAGGATTGGAATATTTGATGTGTGTGATTGCTGTCTTCTTCTTTCGTCTAGTGGTCGCAAGCGCGACTCCTGAGCATGAGGTCCTGGGTCCGATTCCCAGGTCGAGCAAAGTGTAATTGGATCAGACATTCCTCAGTAGTAGCCACGGATTCCGGATTTGGGCCCACTTGATGGCAATAGGCTCTATCTCCATTACAAAGGACTTAGGTAAACATAGCTGGCGAAATGTGGGTTTACTATAAGGCACATCTCTGCCTAACCCTTCGGGGATTACATGCGTGATGTAACGTAATTGGTGTCTCGGCTTTCGGCTTCCCAATATAAACTATTCATGTTTCTGTCAGCCTTTATAATAATAATCAAAGTGCCTATTAACGTAACAAAGCATAGTAGAGTAATCTTTGACGTCAACCAACAGGAAATCATTCGCTATCATAACGTAAGCTCCCTTTGAACGCGTCAAAGCATTTACGAAGATATTATGCGTGATGTATCGTAAAGTACGCTAGGGATGCGATATTGCGGTGTAATCGGCTTCGGCACTGCTTCTTCTCGGCTTAGGCTTATTCACTTCATTGCACTCTTGCAAGTCTTTCACGGTTTTGGTGGATCTTAAGTCGTGGAGATTAAAACTGCGTATTTCAGGAAGGCGAAGTAGATCAGGATATTTCCTTGAATCATGTTTGTGTGTTATCTGTAGGTATGTAGTAACTGACTGACAACACGAAGTCACGCAATCAGCAATGGAAATTAAAGTTTAGATAAGAAAAATCAGATTTTCTAAGTTTATCGATATAAACTGATATTCGAAATCCATCCGTAGAAAATGTAATAAAAGCGATAATAACTCTTACCTGTTCACGTCTCAAGGCCAAACTGATTATAGACCGACCGCTTTAATGAGTCCTCGCGAAGGTATCAATTTAAATTGAATATTCTGAAGGTTGATCACGTATTGGTTCAATTAGTATCGTAATACCTACGTCGATTATGGTTATTTTAAAGCAAATAACCTGTGGAATATTGTTAGGACTTTGTGGACGCTTAATGTGCCTTTGATGGGGCAAGGCGGAGGACACTTTAGAGCGGTCGGTCTATAGCTAAAATTCAAGACGCAGGTACACCATGAATTGGGTAAATACATATGGATTTCATCCCGTTACTATATTTCCGCGAGATAATTTCGGATCTCCTTGCGCTACATACCAAAAGCTAATAAAATGTAATATATCCTTATTCATTCTTCGATATTTAGCTAAAACTACGGCAAGCCGAAAAACTTTCGGCCTTTTAACAAAAAATTTCGGCCTAACCAGCAATCCTCCCATCCCTACAAAGCGCTGAAATGTCAAACATATTCGTGTAGGCTTAGTAATTAGTATGTAGCGGAATGTAAGGAATGTTGGTTGGACGTGATACATATACTGATAGAACTTATATCTTCACGCCTGTATTATCTAGGGGTATAGGCATAATACATAATAACGTGTGTTTTTCCCAAAAGGTTTGGTAAACATTTTGTGAAGAATTTTTGTGGTGAACTATTGTGTGTGTGTGTTAACTATTGAATGTGGGTTAACTATTAGGTACACTTCTGCCTAACCCTTCGGGGGTTACAGGCGTGATGTTATGTTATGTATTTTCGTGACTATAAGGTAACCACTGTCAGAGGTGATAATTGTGAAAGAATTTTTCACAGTCGTCAAAATACACATCAAGCTATTCATTTCATTCAGTATAATTTGACCCCTCAATGTACTGCAAGCTTATTCAACTCAAGGCCAGTTTACACTGGACGCGTACATATTTTTAAGACATCTCTTGTACCAACATTCAAACTACACATACCAGTATAAGTTGACCTCTCATTGCTTAGGCTTTCCAAGCAATAAGAGATCAGCTTATATTGGATTCACCCACCTTTTAAGTCCTCCAGTATACCTACATTACGTACAAAGGCGTCATAATACGGTACTCCACCGACTTGGCAGAAACAAAGGAAGGTCGAGTGTCACACGAGGTCCTTACTTCAGGGTACCATTGTTCCTTGAAAGCGAAGAGGGTGACATATCATAAAATGGCGGAGGACATAAAGAAGTGCTATGATCTCGTGCCATGAAGGATTTTTATCACGTTGAAATAGTTGGATTTTATTTGTTGAGCCGTTCTTTTGAAGTTTTTAATTAAAACACTAGTGACTTTAAGTGCTTTTTTTTTCTTTTTGGAGCTCAAATGGACAGGTAGGTTGTTAGGTAGTCAGTGGCCCAAAAAGTCTGACAACCAGTCTTAAGAAGGGGTGTCGTATTACCCAGTACTAACTAGGTTGTGGGGGTCATATAGGCAGTCGCTCCATGTAAAATACTGGTATTCAGCTGCATCCGGTTAGACTGGAAGCCGACCTCGACATAGTTGGTAAAAGGCTAGTCAGCTGATGATAAAAGTCTTTTTGCTGAATTGCCGCTTTTAAATGTATAACGTAACACCACGCCTGTAATCCCCGAAGGGTTAGGCAGAAGTGTACCCAATTATAGTACACCCACCTTTCACAAGTTATGTATAAGTCCAATGTAATAGGGGGCGAGCCCATTGCCAACAGGCTCAAATCCAAACTCCGTGGCTGCTATTGAGAGAAATTCCTTACGGAAAAACCCAATAATACCTTGCCCGATCTGGGAAACGAGCCCGCTACACCTCTCCGCTATACATCTCCGCTTACACCTTCAGACAATACAGACGTGAAGATACACGTTATTTATTTATTTATTTATTTAATTGGCACTTCAACGACTTACTCACTAAAACATAAATAAACATAAATCACAAACTAAAAGTATAAAAGTACAAGTACTATAAGTATAGTGAATTTGTCACTTATTAGAAGTGCACAGCACTCGCAGAATAATAACGTTATATCAGAACGTCTAGCTCGTCCATATAACATTCCTAACATTCCGCTAGATTACTAATTACTAAGTCTACACGAATATGTTTGACATTTCAACGCTTTGTAGGGATGGGAGGAATGCGGGTTAGGCCGAAAATATCCGTTAATGTGCCGAAAATTTTACGGTTAGCCGAAGATTGGGTTCTAAATGATAGGAGAAATAAGTTCAAAATTCATCCTAATTTTGGATTTCTGGGTTCGATTTCCAGGTCGGGCTAAGTGTTATTGGGTTTTTCCATCAGCAATTTCTCAGTGGCAGCCACGGAGTCTGGATTTGTGCCTGCTTGATGCTATAAGCTCGTCTCCTAATACATGGGACTTTTGGGATCCAGGTGGAAAAAAGCAAAAACACTTTACCAGACCTGGTAATCGAACCCGGTACCTTATGCTCAGCAGTGACGCTTGCGACCACTAGACCAACGAGGCAGTTTTTTTAACCATATTATGATTCACTAAAAAACGAGGTACTTGCCAAATAAAGGGTGTAAATAGACCCTGAACATATCCGAAAGGCACTTGTTTTCCGCGTCTTTGCGATATTTTTTTTGTTCTAGACCATACCTGGGAACCTTCTAGTTACGGAGATATTGGGGGTCAAAGTTCCAACTTTTTCACAAGTTTTTTTTTTAATACAAGTTATTAATGTAAGATTTTTGCTTTACACCTCCACGACCCCGTACTATTCAATCCGTCCATCAGCACAATGCTTTGAGTGCTTTCCATCGAGTCCTACCGTAAAACGTGATTTTTCACCCAAAAAAAAAGTCGATTCTCAGCAATAATTTTTGCGTAAAGTTACTTAGTTTGATGTACAGAATGCTTGGTTGACGGATATGTGAAGGGTCTGTTTACACCCTGTATATAAAAGAAGAAAGATAGAAATATAACATAAACACCAGTAGATGGATACAGCGAAGTAATGAAACATTCGTTTAGTTTGGTTTGGCGGAAAAATGCCATAAAAATAACATAAAAGTATTTATAGTTCATTTACTGTTACATGTTTACGTTGCCCACTAGGCAGTGGGCAGGTTAATCTGTCTGTCTGTGTGTTAGGGATTTTATTACGCTAAAAATAAAAAGCTAAATGTGCCCGTGGTTCTGCCTGTGGCTTTTATTGAAGCCGGCCATGCATAAAAAACCGAATTCCATAGACGATACGTACGTAACTGCAAGCCTGTCAGTTGGTTCATTTGCAAGCATACCTTCACCGGCAGCACACGACATTATGGTTGCTTTAATAGGTGAGCCGCGAGAACTGCTACACATGACGTTCGCGACCCATCCAGCGCAGCCTGCCCCCGGGCACCAAACTCCTTTGGCGATGTCCGAGCTCACCTGAGACATCGCCCCCCCTCATGAGGGCTGTGCAATGCGAAGATGATAGACTCCCCGATCTATCACCCGCTGACACCGCCTATCAGGTCACCATGGCACCACCTCCGCCACCCTGTCCTCCTGCGACGCATCGCGTCAGCGAGGGAGTCTTCCTCCCTGACGCGGTCCTCCGGCTCCTTCTGTGAGATGACGTCCTTGCAGAAGGACGATACTGCCCCCATGCACCCCGGTCTGACTACCCGCAACGACTGTCGAATATCCATCAGTAGTAGATATTAGCCGTACGTGGCCGGGACTAACTGTGGTTTCAGGATCTTATGGATGGTCACTCATCCATGGACCAACCTTGAAGGTAGACCCGTGCGCCTATTATGACTTAGCCACAAGCCTCCTTTGACACGTGCCTTGTAACATAACATACCAGTAGCGAAGGGTCAATTTTTGTAAGAGGTAAGCCGGAGTACATATCTTTACTGTATAGAATATTATTGGCTATAGAATACTGACTGTGCCATTTTTCAAAGGGAAGCCGCTAGGAATCGGGTTGTATGGAACTTTCGCACTGTAACATACTAAGCTCTCTGTAGTGACTAAAGTATGAACATTGTTTGTTCAAAGTTTTTTAACATTTACGGATCCGAACACCTAACCATTTTCTGAAGCAATAGTTTTAAAACAAGAGTTGTTTCACGTAGCTACCCTCCTGAAAACAGAACTGGGTCATCTGAATATAATTTCATCAATTCGCACTTTAGCTGGAACCGTTTGTGTTATTTTACTGTCCATTTCAAAATGAATTATATTAGTTAGTTTTTTTTTTTGCGAATATGGTAACAGTACATGGTGTTATACAGATAATAAAAGGTAGGATCAGCCATATTTTACCATTAGGCATGCAAATTTTGATTTTGATTTTGATTTTGATTTTGACGCTAAAACAATCTATGTACTCGTAATTAACAGAAACACTGAATAGTTTTAAATCACAACTCTTCTTCTTATCTTAATATATTTCAAAAATGTATTTAATATAACTGATCGAACCAATATTTTCAGTAACACGGGTGATGTAGGGTTGAACCTTAGCTGGCAGCACAGAATCGCTTTTCTATGCTCCTATACTTTTATGTCGCTCAGAACCGTCATTCGCTAGAGCGAGAAACAGAGTGTTCTGTCGACTCCATCATCGATGCTGCAGGCCTGCCACGTGTTATACCGGGTCTGTTTCTCACTCTTCTCTTTTATAAAGAGTTCTGCTACTTATAAAGCCTCGTATAACTCGCATCATTAGGCAACAATTGACGCGCAACACGTGACGCTCAATATGTTTGGCAGCGTTGCACAACATCGCGCGACGTTGCCAGCTGACGCGGAACATGACGCGTTTCGGTGCAACATGCAGTTGAACTGTTGTCGAGTGGAGACAAGTCGGCAAGAGTGGTTGCACCTTGAAGATCGACCCGTGCGGTTGATATTATAATTTAGCCACCGGGTCTAAAAAAATAACTAACCGATGCTCAGATTCCGTCAGTTTTTGTCGCCAGTATGTCTACCCTTATCATTCACACCGACACCGCATTTGAAGGCTTGCGAGCTTTCAATTAAATAACATTTTGTATTGATGTCAGCTACAGATTTAGGTCAAATTCTATATTGTTGTGCCCAGTTCTGATATTTCAAAATAGATTTCATTGATATTTCGAGCACGTCGAACTTTCCGTCGCGTACGTCCCGTAGATGCCCAGCCCGTTTTATTTATGTTTCGGAAAGATAAAATGTCCAGGATTTTTTTTTAATTTATTTATTTATAACCAACTTATACTTACAGTTTACACATACAAGTTATTGGTTGAACTGATTAAAGTGATTTTATTTTGACCTAAAATCATTGGGTAACCAACATTTTTAGTGTATTTTCGTTAGCTGATTTTTTTCTTCATCATCATCATCATCATTTCAGCCGAAAGACGTCCACTGCTGGACATAGGCCTCCCCCAAGTGTCGCCACATTGACCGGTCCCGTGCGTCTCGCATCCAGCGGATCCCTGCAACCTTTACGAGGTCATCGGTCCACCTAGTGGGAGGCCTTCCAACGCAGCGTCTTCCGGTTCGCGGTCGCCACTCCAGAACTTTTCGGCCCCATCGGCCATCCGTTCTGCGAGCAATGTGCCCTGCCCACTGCCACTTAAGTTTGGCTATTCTTCGGGCAACGTCGGTAACCTTGGTTCTCTTGCGGATCTCCTCATTTCTGATTTGATCACGCAAGGAAACACCGAGCATAGCCCTCTCCATTGCCCTTTGGGTGACTTTAAGCCTTCTGATGAGGCCCATTGTGAGCGACCACGTTTCGGTCCCGTATGTAATCACTGGCAACACACACTGGTCATAGACTTTCGTCTTGAGACACTGCGGTAAGTTGGACGAGAAGATACCACGCAACTTCCCGAACGCTGCCCAGCCGAGTCGGATTCGACGATTGACCTCTTTCTCGAAGTTAGACCTACCTAACTGGACCGTTTGTCCCAGGTAGACATAATCGTCTACAACTTCGAGTGTAGAGTCTCCGATCTTGATAGGAGTGGGTGTTACATGGGCATTCAACATGACTTTAGTTTTATCCATGTTCATTTTTAGACCCACTCTTTCGGAAGCTCTACTAAGGTCATCGAGCATTGTACTGAGGTCCTCCATAGTCTCAGCCATGACCACTATATCGTCGGCAAACCGAAGGTGAGAGATGTACTCGCCATTGACGTTGATGCCTAGCCCTCTCCAGTCCAGAACCTTGAAGACATCCTCCAGTGCAGCGGTGAACAGTTTCGGAGATATGACGTCTCCCTGTCTCACACCTCGCTGCAGAAGGATAGGTTCCGAGGTCTGGTCCTGAAGTCGGACTGACATGGTGGCGTTTTTGTACAAACTCTTCAGCACTTCGATGTACCGATAGTCGATTTGGCACCGTTGGAGAGACTGCAGTACAGCCCAAGTCTCGATCGAATCGAATCTCGGCTTTCTCGTAGTCCACAAACGCCAAGCAGAGAGGCAGGTTATACTCTTCGGTCTTCTGTATAACCTGGCGCAGCGTATGTATGTGGTCTACGGTGCTAAAGCCTTTTCGGAATCCGGCTTGTTCGGGAGGCTGAAAATCGTCAAACCTGCGCGCGAGACGATTCGTGATGACTCTTGAAAACAGCTTGTAGACATGGCTTAGAAGTGAGATGGGCCTATAGTTCTTCAGCCGGGCATTGTCGCCCTTTTTGAAGAAGAGTACCACCACACCCCTGCACCATGCCTGCGGCGTTTTCCCCTCGAGTATGACGGAATTAAACAGCTTCTGAAGGGCCTTAAGTACCGGTTTTCCACCTGCCTTCAGGAGTTCGGCCGTAATTCCGTCATCACCCGGAGCCTTGTTGTTTTTAAGCTGTTTCAGAGCCATCCTAATCTCGTACAGGCTGACATCCGGAATGTCTTCGGTATAGTGTCGGGTCAGTCTAGCTCTTGGGTCGTTAGCTAGATTTGCAACGGGTTTGCTAGTTGAAGTGTACAACTGCCCATAAAAACTCTCGATCTCCCTCAGCAGCTCCGGTTTGGCGGATACGATCCTGCCATCGTCGGTCTTCAGTTTCGTGAGCTGGCTCTGCCCAATAGCCAGATCTCTTGAAAATACCTTGGAGCCTTTATTCCGCTCAATAGCGTCTTTAATACGCTCGGTATTAAAGCGGCGGAGGTCGCGTTTCAAGGATTTAGAGATCCGTCTATTGAGCTGCCGGTATTTCCACGCCTCGTCTGAAGACTGCAGGATCATCTCGCGCCGCTCCTTCATGAGCTCGAGAGTATGATCAGAGAGTTTTTTGTTCTTCTGTGCACGACGTGTCTTGAAGAACTTAGACCCAGTCGTATGGACAGTTTCCACGAACCCATCGTTGCATTCGTCCACTGAGCTTCCTAGGCACTCGAAACGATTCTGGAGTTCAAGCTGAAAGCTCTCGGGGTTTTGGATCTGGATTTGTGCTGGACGGAGCGTAGACTTCATCAGTCGAGACCTTTCAAGCTTTATATTGATGTTCAATGTGCCTCTTACCATGCGGTGATCGCTCCCGGTTTTCACCGAATTGATCACAGAGACATCATTGAACATTTGCTTCTTGGTTGACATGATGAAGTCAATCTCATTTTTAGTTGCACCATCGGGACTCTGCCAGGTCCACTTCCTGTGCTCACGCTTTCTGAAGAAGGAGTTCATCATATAGAGGCCCTCCTTCTCCATAAAACTAGCCAGTTGGTGACCCCGGTGGTTCCGACGTCCAACCCCAAATTGCCCCACCTGCAGCTCATCCCCGTCTCGTTTGCCCAGTTTCGCGTTGAAGTCCCCCATGACAACGGTGAAGTGAGTTTTGAAACCATGCAGGGCTTTAGAAATATCCTCATACATGGTCTCCACTTCGTCGTCGGGGTGTGCCGAGGTCGGGGCGTACACCTGTATGACCTTCAGCGAATATCTTGAGGATATTCTGAGTATAAGGTACGCCACCCTGGTCGACACACTCTCGATCTTCACCACGTTATTCACGAGGGACTTGTGGACGATAAACCCAACACCACCCTGGGACTGCCTGTCACCCTCTCGGAAATAGAGCAGGTTGCCGGATCTCAGGATTATCGTATCCTCCCCCTCTCTTCGGACTTCAGATAATCCCACAATACTCCATCGCAGCCTGCTCAATTCCTCTTCGAGTTCCGTTATCTTCTCGTCGGTCCGGAGTGTACGCGTGTTGTATGTTGCCAGGTCAAGTCGTCGGTATAGGCAGCCTGATCCCTTCCGGAGATTCTTCGCACCCCTTGCCACGCCGTAACCTCGACCGCTACCATAGTCGAGGGTAGACGGGCTGCCGGGTACTAGGGGCCATTTTTGTGTTGCGCTCATCATTGGGGGGGTTTTGCCATAATCGCCACGCTTGGCAGGCGGGTTGGCGATCGCAGTATGGTTGTTATACAGTCTCAGAGAACGCTGCTGCCCATTCTCTGGTAAGTCCCTTAGTCGCCTCTTACGACACCCACGGGAAGATATGGGATGGTGCTATTCTTTACGTCCGACACCATACGGTACTTTTTTCTTATAAGTATTTAATGCGTTTTTCTTATTTTTTTTATCATTGTCCTTATTTTGGTGGTTAAATGATTTCTAAAAATTGTCCATCTATTTTAATGGGACCTTATATAAGAGCTAAGAACTTTAAACATAGTTCAATTAAAACTTAACAAAAATTTTACAAAGCTGGTTAAAACCTTCACCTGTTTTTGCCCATCATCTTCCTGCCCTGGCCTCTACTTATTCTTATACTTATACTTCTTCTTCTTCTTTATTCTACTTGGGGTCGGCACAACACGTTTTCTTCACCCATTCTCCCCTGTCAGGCATCACTGCATCATTTACTTCTTTCTATTTCATATCAGTCTTCACACAATCCATCCATGTTTTCTTTATCTTCCTCTCCATCCATCAACATTCATGTCCATAACTCTTTTACTCACATGCGTTTCATCCCTCCATTACATGTCCATACCAAGACAAACGACTGCCTTTCATTTTTTCTGTATCAGACACCACTTTGCAAACTTCCTCTACTCATTCCTTTCTTGTTCTTAGCGTGTCGATGGCAATCCAAATTGTGTCAGCCCAGAACTGAGCTACTAGTTTGGCGCTTTCGGTAGCGTCAGTTCCTGAAACGAACAAACAACAGGACACGATATTAAGTGTCCCATCATTTGTAGAACAGCACCACATTTACACTGCAGGGCAGAGTCATTAATGAATCTCCACCTGAGCAGGTTTTGTAAAATGTCCTTACTTTACCCATCCTTGTCACACCACACATCCATCTCAACATTCTCATCTCCGCTATATTCAATCGTTTTTCATCCATCTTCTTCACAGCCTTCACACTTTTTTGCCCAATTCCAGTTTATCATAATATGCTAGTCAATCGTACACCTTCCTATGCATAGGGGACGAAGGCAAAAACCTTCGGATAAATTCTCCTCTCTGCATTTTCTCCCTCTTGGCAATTTTTTTTGCCAATTCTAAACACACCTTACAATGTACAATGCACATAATTTATGTAAGATAAAACTACATAAACCGGAACATTAATGCCCTGGCTCCTTTATACAGTATGCATGTGGTAACCCAAGCAAATGTTTTCTTAGGCGAAGGTAAAACTACTACCATGCTCCACGTTTGAAGTCAATTTCAAAATGTTACTACCCACACGATTTTTACCTGACCTAGCATCAACGCGTGTTCATATTAAAATTTAAAACCTTGTCTTTGTGCCCACATGACAAAACTTTTTGATTCTGCTCCTTGTTTTGTAGACACAATGTCTTAAATATTAAAAAAATGTGCCGGGCATAATGATATTGGATTTTTGCATCAAGAATTACTCAATGGCAACCCGTTCTCCGGCCGAAAAGTTCTGGAGTGGCGACCGCGAACCGGAAGACGCTGCGTTGGAAGGCCTCCCACTAGGTGGACCGATGACCTTGTAAAGGTTGCAGGGATCCGCTGGATGCGAGACACACGGGACCGGTCAATGTGGCGACACTTGGGGGAGACCTATGTCCAGCAGTGGACGTCTTTCGGCTGAAATGATGATGATGATGAACCCGTTCTCTGTATTTGTGCCCGGTTCAGTATTCGGTATCAACCGGTCACATAGGACATAAATTTCTCTGGTAAAATAAGGCTGTAATATAAAGGTTGTAACAAGACCCTTAACGAAGCCGAAAGGCACTTCTTCTCCCCGTCATTGCGATCATTTTTTTTTGTTTTAGACCATACCTGGTCTGGGGGTCAAAGTTCCAACTTTTTCCCGACCTTTTTTATATACTTGTTTTTAATGTAAGATTTTTACTTTAAACATCTCCACGACCCCCGTAGTATTCAATACATCCATCAGAATACTTGGTTGACCCAAAAAAAAATTGGATTCTGAAACATTTCTCGGACATTCGTTTCGCCGTTGAACGGTTCACCGACAGAACGATTCACTTTTCATTTTTTCACCGACAGAACGTTTCAATGATGAACGTTTCGCCGACAGAATGATTCACTTTTCATTATTTCACCGATAGAACATTTCAACGGCGAACGATTCGCCGACAGAACGATTCACTTTTGAAAATTTCATCGACAGAACCTTTCACCGGCGAATGATTTGCCGACACAAATCATTCGCCGGAGCGCGACTGCTAAGCATGAGGTCTTGAGTTCGATTCCCAGGTCGGCTAAAGTAATATTGGGTTTTTCCTTCAGGAATTTCTCGTTATCAGCCACGGAATCGGGATTTGTGCCCGGTTGATGGCAATAGGCTCGCCCCCTTTTCTTCTTCTTCAACATTTGGCCACCCAATGCTGAGTGTAGGTCTCTTCCAAATCTCTTGACTATTGGCCCCTATAGAATAGAATAGAATAGATTTTTTTTTATTTCAGACCGGAGTCCATAGGGTTAGTAACAATTTTACTTACCTTGTAGTGTTAGTAGGTTACAGACACATACAATTAAAATTAAAATTAAAATTAAAATACAATTAAAATTCAGCGTGGAGCTGCATCCACCTCCGCAGCATCGGGGAATCCCATCGATCTATGTAACATGGGACTTCCAAACATAACTTGCGGAATGTGGGTGTACTATTAGGGTACACCTCTGCCTAACCCCAGGGTCGGATTGGCCATATAGTCAGGGTGGCGTTTGCCAGCCGGGCCCCAGCCTGCGCGGGCCCCCCACGGGCCTGGCTTGCGGGGTTTGCCGGAAGCCACGCGGTAGGTACCATAGGGGGCCCGCGGCTCCGAATTTTTAATCTAAGATGCCAATAACAATATTTCCCTGCAGGCAAATATCGTTAGAAATCCTAGACTCACAGATTGAATCTCAAAATAAAACGAGAGTAATATGATGCCATGCCCCGCGGTGACTCGATCATCTACAGGCCGTTCTTGTTCCAACGACAACAGTAAATAAAAGACATGATGTTATAAGAGAACATTTAAAAACGTTTAATTAAGCAGGTAGTTAATAATTTATATCCGAAAAAAAAACGGTAAGAAGGTTTGTCAATTTTGCGTGTATGAGTTTGGGGGGGTCATGACCCCTGTGACCCCCCCCCCTGGGACCGCGCCTGTATAAAGGGTGTAAATAGACCCTTAACACAAAAAGGCACTTGTTCTCCCCGTCTTTGCGATCATTTTTTTGTTCTAGACCATACCTGGGAACCTTCTAGTTACGGAGATATTGGGGGTCAAAGTTCCAACTTTTTCACAAGTTTTTTTTTAAATACATGTTTTTAATGTAAGATTTTTACTTGACACACCTCCACGACCCCCGTACTATTCAATCCATCCATCAGCACAATGCTTTGAGTGCTTTCCATCGAGCCCCACCTTAAAACGTGATTTATAACCTCAAAAAAAAAAGTCGATTCCCAGCAATAATTTTTGCGTAAAGTTACTTAGTGTGATGTACAGAATGCTTGGTTGACGGATATGTGAAGGGTTTGTTTACACCCTGTATAGGGTGACTGGTAATTAGTGACCGATACTTATACACGTGATTGTACTCATGATAATGAAACAACTTCCCCAAAGAAACATTTTTGCCACTTGGTAAAACTGGTTGTCAGACTTTTTGGGCCACTGACTACCTAACGACTGTCAAAGATCTACAAATGACAGCCGGGACCAACGGCTTAACGTGCTTTCCGAGGCACGGAGGAAACTCAGTATGTAATGGGCGGTCACCCATCCACAGACCAACCTAGGCAAGCACGGCTTAACCTAAAGATCGACCCGAGCGGCTGTTATTATTTAGCCACGAGCTCCTCCATCAAATTATCTATTCATTATTAAACCTATTTTCCTTCTTATATTTTGAAAACAAAATGGCGGAAGTTAGGCAAGCCAGGCTTCATACTTCATAGGCAGATTTGAGAGGCTACGCCGGGAGGGGAACCTCTAGAAGGACATACACAGACCTTATTGGTGATGATCTTCAGTAAGGTCCCAGCGTGCGCGTATGACCAGAGGTATGAACGGATGAGGCGAGAGGAGAATCTTAGTAGGTGGTTTCTGCTTACCCCATGGGAAAAAGGCGTGATTTTATGTATTCAAAAGTAAATTATGAGATCAAAAATGGCTTTTATTGCCCTCCGATTTTTTATAGCCCATTGACATTAGCATTATAATGAAAAATAGCCACAATGGCTTTATGAATATATTTTTTCCACCCAATTTAAGTACCAGGGGACCAAAATTAGGCTTGGTCCTTTATTCTGCGTCCTCTGAAGGGGTTTAACTGCTTGCTTAACACTTGCCGCAAGATTTACAGTGAATTTTAATTTGGGGATAAAAGTGTGATTCCGGCCGAATAATACAGTTAGTTCAGTTTGAAAGTACTATTTAAGATCAGACTAAATTGCTCACAAGCTAGATATTAGTAGTTATAGTAATTATTATAAGGTTTCTCGTATTTTGGATTATTTGGATGTATTATAATATATATTAGTTTATTTCGTTTTACTGTATATGTGTATTAGTATGTACCTATTTATGTATATCAATTTATGTTAACAAAACGGTATTTTTCTTATTTTTTTTTTTTGTACTCTATCACAATGCTGTCCTATTTGACCCAAAGGTTGACTGGTAGAGAATGCCTTGTGGCATTAAGTCCGGCTATGTACCACTCTTGTACATGAAGTTTAAATAAATAATATTAAGTACTAGCTTTTGACCGCAGCTTCGCCCGTGTTAACTTAAATTTGAAAATCAATTCTGGTTGTAATATATTTAAATCATGATTCGAAAGACACGTGGCGCCATCTATTTGCATAAGAACGTTATTGTTGTTTTCCTCGGGAACAGCACTTTTTTCGGGATGAAAGGTCTATGTCCGTTTCTGTATACCTTAAACTTAGTTTCGCATGTATAATAATAGTAAGGATTAGGGTTAATTCTGTAGATACCCGTGCGTTATTATAAAATACTACTAATTCCTGGTTTATCATTTGACTGAAGGCACTGTCAGTCTACGAAATAGATAGTGTCGGATGGCTTCGGCCACCTTCGGCCAAACTTTCGGCTTCGGCCAAATTCGGCCGAACTTTTCCAGCAAGAGCTGAAATGCGACTGTGGCTTTGTTGAGTAGGCTCCATTTTACAAGGCCGCGGTTGGCGGCTTTGGTGTGTAAAACCTGGTGTATGACCATAAAACATAATCAAAAGTGTTAAGTGAGTATAAAGGGTGTAAAAAGACCCTTAACGAAGCCGAAAGGCACTTGTTTTCCCCATCATTACGATCATTTTTTTGTTCTAGACCATACCTGGGAACCTTCTAGTTACGGAGATATTGGGGGTCAAAGTTACAAATTTTTCCCGACCTTTTTTTAAATACTTGTTTTTAATGTAAGATTTTTACTTTAAACACCTCCACAACCGTAGTATTCAATCCACCCATCATCAGAATACTTGGTTGACGGTTTCGTGAAGGGTCTGTTTACACGAATTATTCCCAATAGTCCCCTCTAGTCCTATCCTCCGGGGTGACAGCTGGGAATTGTCTTCCCAGTTGTCACCGGGCTGAACGTTAAAATCTCTCTACTCTAAACCTTGCATAACAAATGAAACCTTCAAATAAACGAAATGATAAAACTCCAGCTCAAAACAAACAGACGGCTTTAGCAAATAAAACCAACGACAATTCTCTAGAGGTGGCACAGATTAAACTTTTCAGTTTTCTGACAAATTCAAAAAAGGAGTGGCGCAAATATGCACTCTCTCCCCTCTATTCAGTCCCCCGATGGAATTCGCCGAGAGAACTGTTGTTTTAAACTGAATTTATTATAAGTAAGCTCCTGGTTTTAATCAAGTCAAGTTTTATTATGAAGTCTATTTTGCTAGCTAGAAAATGACTGAATATTTTAAAATCATATACAGGCTGTGAATTGCTTAGATAGTTCATATTTTCTTTGAATATCAGCCTGGATATGCCACGTCTGTCTGTGTTATGGTCGCAATCTGCTAAGCATGAGGTCCTGGGTTCAATTTCCGGGTCGGGCAAATTGTTATTTGGTTTTTCCATCAGGGATTTCTCAGTAGCAGCCACGGAGTCTGCATTTGTGCCCGGTTGGTAGGAATAGGCTCGTCCCCTATTACATGGCACTTAACGTTCCACTTCTGGAAGTCAGGAATTAAAGATATTTCAGTTTGAAGTTTTAGAGGTTATGTCTTGTCAACAATAGACTAATCGAAAAAGAAATATAGGAATATCTACTTATCACTTAAAATATCATTGATAGAAATGCATTTTCAATACAAATAATCTACGGACTACGTATTTAGGATATTAAGTCCAACCGAATGTCCGTAGGTCTGCCACATGGACATGGCCACATGAAACGTAGGTAGGTACCTAAATATAACCTACTTAAATAAATATTTATTTAACAATCTTAGTCAACTATCTTTAGGGCAGTTAGTTATAGATATATTATATGATTAATTACATGGTAAGAGTAGGTCATTGGTAGGTACTTATTTTAAAAAAAACGTTTTTTTTTAAGATTTATTCAAAAATCAAAATCAAAATATTTTATTTCACATAGGCCTCGATGGGCACTTATAAAACGTCGACAAAACGGTGCACGGTTCGGGTTGGTCGTTTCCTATGGAGAAGAACCGACAAGAAACTCCATGGTTACTCTTTTCAAATCATTTGGTGTTACAATATTATTATGGATACAGCATTTGTACTTAAGTATGGGGGGACAGCGTAGGCCCGACAATGACTCGTTGCTTACTACTCAAAAAATGTAGAACAAAAATAAAAAGTTAACAAGCAGCTGGGAATCTACAAAGCCTACAATGTTTTGTCTTAATATTAAGTCACTCTGTCTTTGAAGGGTTGAACAGCCACATAAAAGGCACACATTTGTATGCTTCCTCGTACTTGGTCCAGCTTCTTCACTGCCAGAAACTTCTCTTTGCATGGTACCATTAACTGCAGCCATAGCAAGATCTCTGCATGCCTCGCAGACATGGTCATCTTCCAAAATCTAACAACAAAAGGAAAATAATTAGAATGATTATTTTTTATTTTTTGACTTAATACATTAGAATGATTTATTATTAATGTCATTTAAAAACATGATTTTAAACAACTACAAACAGAAATCAAACAAAAATCTTGTACTATACTTGATGAACAGTTCTAGGCAATGAAGATAATCAATATCTTGGAACGGGACTAGTCGTCAGTAATACTTACAATTTGAGGATAACAGATTAAAGCAGTGACTCTCGAGTCAAGTGCCAATGCCGGGTATCGTCGCATTTTATTGATACATATGTTGCAGTTGACGCACATGATGCGTGTAGGCGCTACACGGCTACCCATCGTGATAAACAAATCGATGCACACACAACAAAATCCAAGGTATCAGGCAGAATCGGAATCCAGAATCACAGAAAAATGTCGTCGTATAGGCAAACAATCAGAATCCTTAGGCAAGCACTAGTCATACAGGGAACAGTAAATCTCAGACTCCATAAACAGAAGCAGTTGATAAAGTAGAAAATCATGGAAAATCGATGGAAAACAAAATAACGAGACGCACGCACAGACGACAACGACAAGTTAGGGTCCCCGCACACGGGCCACCGGCCACAGCCACAAACCGCGCCGCCACGAGAAGCTAGAAGCGGCTACAAAGGTAGCTGAAGCGCGCGACAGCCACTTGTAGCCACTTGCGGTCGACACTTGCGGTCGGTGGCTGCTACTTTTTTTTAGCCCATGCATGCGGTATTATAATGGACTCGGACGAAGAATGTTGACTGAGGTAAGGGAGAGAGGGGTGGGGAATCACGCGAGTGGGCGGCGTTTAGTGGCCGGTGCGGGCCACAAGAAGCAAACAGCGACGATTTGTAGCGTGTGGCGGCCACCGGCGTCAACCGTGTGCGGGAGTCTATATAAAATGTATGAAAACTACAGGAAATATGCCGGTGGCGTCGTTTTGTGGTTGTGGCCGGTGGCCCATGTGCGGGAACCCTTATCTGTTCAGTACATGTCAATATATGCGGCCGGTTGACAATTGAAATGTCATGTTTTTTTTTGGGATGTTGCCATACTCGAATTTCAATACGATGTCATTTGTATATATTAAAAAACTATGACCGCTATAATCTTAGCACAAACAATCGTGTTTATTTTTTAAACTAAGCCATGATTATTTATTATCATCACAGATATAGATAGAATCAATAATCTAGTCAATTAAGCTCCCAATTAAGAAGATTTTTTTTCCAGACTTTGATAGGCCTTATGGTTGATTTGATAAAACTTAGTAAATTATTTCGTATTACGGTGACATACGTAGACGCTTAATAATTTCATCAACAATTTCCTCGCCCGTGTTCTTTTCGATTTTTGACAAAGTTGCGTTCGGCGCTAGAGGTCACAAGCTTGAATTATTCATTGGGCCAACATCAAAAAATCGGAACTACTACAGGATTTGACGCAAAGTACTCCGTACTGTCAGGCGACAAGGTTACTGGACTATTTGTAGTGCCGCTACAGTAGTACAGAACTGGATAAGAAAATAAACAAACCTTAAAAAAGCAACCTTTTATTAAATGAAAAGAAGATGTTTTATCTATCAACACGCACACACACACACACACACACACACACGCACATGTTTTGTCTTATACCGTTGAGGAGTTCTTTCGTGAGGAGGCGATCCTGGCTTCAGGATCAAGTCATGTCTGTCATGTTCAAGTTATGTCAGTCAAATTCTAGAGGCCTTTGAAGCCGAGCGGCGAATGAATCCGCAGGACACAGTAAGCTATTAATAAATCATCATCATCATCTGCCTAGCCTTTTCCCAACTATTTTGGGGCCGGCTTCCAGTCTAACCGGATGCAGCTAAATACCAGTATTTTACATGAAACGACTGCCTATCTGACCTCCACAACCCAGTTAGTACTGGGTAATACGGTACCCTTTGGTAAGACTGGTTGTCAGATTTTTGGGCCACTGACTACCTAACGATTGTGAAAGATCTACAAATGACACCCGGGACCAACGGCTTAATGTTCCGAGGCACGGAGGAAACTCGGTATGTAATGGGTGGTCACCCAACCACAGACCAACCTAGGCAAGCACGGCTTAACCTAAAGATCAACCCGAGCGGCTGTTATTATTTAGCCACGAGCACCTAATAAATTAGCTTAGCTACTAATAAAGAACAATAGAAAATGTTATTAATGTCCTGCCTTAGCAGCCCGTGTGTACAAAGACGAATATCAGCAATTTAAAGTTAATTGAGTGTGTTCTCGTTGTTGCCGCCATATTCCCGCCGTTTTGCGCCGTTTTTCCGCCAAGTTCCCGCTGTGAGGCGTACTCTGCCATGCTCGTTATTTGTAACACAAGACTGTGTGTTCGCACGGAAAACAATATGGCGGAGTTGTCAAAGAGAAATGAATGGTTCAATTACAAACATTATATGTACACACACACAACCTTGAGATGCCCGCGACCTTCGCGTGCAATTTTATAAAATACTAGCTGTGCCCGGCATGCGTTGCAATGAACCTTTTTTAACCTACCCTACGTACCTACCCTAGCTACCTACCTTACCTAACTACCCTACCCTACCACCTACTCTACATACCCAAGCGGTATGACAGATAGTAGCCGATTCTCAGACCTACTGAATATGCATATAAAATTTCATAAAAATCGGTCAAGCCGTTTCGGAGGAGTATGGTAACTAACATTGTGACATTGACATAGTGAATCGCCCAAACTTCATTAAAATAGCTTTAAAGGCGTTCCGTTTTATAGAATAATTCATTCTTTTGTCAAACTCGGCGAATTATGTTTCGCACAATCTTTTTTTATGACTGCTTTATCACGAAAAAGATAAAGAATGAGAATACAGTGCTTCATTGTTCTTTAGGCGCTTGAGTGACATTGACACTGCGCTGTTGGTAAACATATTTTGTTTTAATTGTAAACATGAGTACTGACTTCGATTCCTAGGTCGTGCAACGTGTTATTGGGTTTTGCCACAAGGAATTTCTCAGTAACAGCCTCGGAGTCTAGGTTTGTGCCTGTTTGAGGGCATTAGGCTCACCCCCAATAACATCATCGTCGTTCTCCTGTCCATTTCCCAATTTGTTTGGTGTCGTCGCAACATGTCTTCTTCCATGCTTCTTTAGAACTTGCTTGAACTACTATTAGGTACACCTCTGCCTAACCGTTCGGGATTATAGGCGTGCTGTTGTATCTTGTGTGTAAGAGTATGCGGGCACTACGAAAATAAATCGTTGAAAAGAAAATTCGTCAATCTGTGAACAACAGAAATGTACTACAATCCGCGCACTGCGAAAATAAATCATTTGCGATTTATTTTCGCAGATGCGAAATCGTACGTATATTTTGTACCCTATGAAGCGGTACTGGCTTCGCGCATTGGCACAGTGACTGTCTTGGTCCCGCTTTTGGCTCTGCTATTTCGCAGGCGATAATAAATCGTAGTGCGCGTAGGAATTATTGTCGTTTGATCGATTTTATTTCGCACTTTAAAAGTCGCAACGATTTATTTTCGTGTTGCGCGCATACACTAAATAAAATCACACACAAAAACAAAGCAAAGGTTTTTCCTACATCAAACTAAGTAATTCACTTCTTAACCGAAATTCCATTTAAAACGTCTGCATCGGAGAGTAAATACATAATCACTTATTCATCTGATAAGGGTTGATATGTCAAAGAGGCCGTGATGAAGGAAAAGTGTTTAAAAGTATGTGATATGTGCCCAGCAGGTGGGAAGCGACCTTTTGTGAAGTCATAACAGTAGATAGGTATGTTGAACTGTAAGTAAGACTCCTTAGGGTCCCGTATCCAAAGGTTGCCAACGGGACTATAACTCTAAGGCTCCGCTGTCTGTTCGTTTGTCACAAGGCTGTATCTTTTGAACCGAAATATGTAGACATTTGAAATTTTCACAGGTTCAAGCGCGAGCCACACCACCAGCTAGCGAGTGAGCCGAGCGAGCCTCTTTTCATACTTTGTTTCGACAGTTTCGGTAGTTCGCGGTGTGAACCAAAGTATGACAAGAGGCGAAACGATGACTCGCCCGGCTCGCTCGCTAGCTGGCGGTGTGGCCTGCACGCCAATACATACAAACGTCTCACTACTGTAACTATTAATGCATATCTTACCACTACTATAAATGTGAACGTTTGTGAGAATGGATGGATGTTTTTACTCTTTTACGCAAAAAATGCAAAACGAATTTGATTTTTGGCACAAAGATAGTTTAGAACCTTGATACTACACACCAACAAAATACTACAATACAACACTTATAACAACACAACAACAGTACTTTTTACCCCGGTTGTACGATCCGGTGGAACAATTATGGAACTCGACGCGGGCGAAGCCGTGGGTATAAGCTAGTGCTTATAAAAAACAACAAAAATATCGTGTTAACTATCCTACGGTGGTACGGAACCCTCCGTGTGCGAGTCCAACTTGCGAGACGCACTTGACCGGTTTTTAGATTATGTACAGTCACGAGCACCAATATGTAAACACTAAACAACTTTTAAAAGTGTTTTTCTCCTGCTGTTCTAATTAAAATTTAATTTTGTTACGAATATAGTATTCTGGAACTCATATTTTTATGAAAAACATCTTTTCTTTATTTTACAATAGTTATTTCTCGCGTAAATTGCTTTTAAATTTAGGAAAGTGTATACATATTGGTGCTCCTGACTTGACCGCCTAATTGCTTTTGTGCGACTTCACTCCCATCTTTGGGGAAAATCGTCATGGATTAAAAGAATCCTATAATATGTTAGTTACTTTACCGTCGTGGCCTAGTTTCATCCAAATCTGTGTAGCTGTTTGCTCTCATTATGTACGGACAACAAACGATTTTTTTTAAAGCATTTGTAACAAATGGCTTCACCTCAGGTATGGCCTTAGTACGTGTCGTTCTGTCATTTTCATTTGAAATGTGGCAATACGAAATTGTTCTTTTTTTTTTCAAAAATGAAAAAGAATAAAAAAATTTTTTTTTTTTTAAATGGTTACCCCACTCTATGGATATTAGATGCAAGTAAAGAAAATCAGTCATGCTGTCAGTCTGTTATTTTTAAATGTGTGACAGTCGTTACAAGTAGTCACTGGCCCGAAAGTCTGACAACCAGTCTTACCAAAGGGTATCGTATTAGGGGTAGGTAGTGGAGGTCAGACAGGCAGTACCATGTAAAATACTTGTATTGAGATGCATCTGGTTAGACTGGAAGCCGACCTCAGCATAGTTGGGAAAAGGCTCGGTAAAGAAAGAAAGATAGAAAAAGTATTTATTAGACTCACACAAGACAAAACAAAAACCAATGAATCTACAATAAAAAATAAATTAAAAAGTAAACATAAGAAAAAGATAAAACAAATGAAATTGGTCCTGTATAAGGACATAAAGGGCTACTGAAGGACACCGTGGATTTTAGTCAGTACAAGTCTGACAGTCCCTCCCGCTCTGCCCTGGGTGGGAGGACTCATTTGATGATTTTACCAAGTTAAAAAAAAAGGTGAAAATCTCTGCATGATGCTGCAACATTAAAAAAAAAGTCACAGCGCTGGTATTCTGATAGGGCCAAAAATGACACCTCGGTCAGATACGAATATAAATTTATAATCCAAAATAACGGTAAATGATGAACTAAATGCCCAAAGACACAGACTGAAAAGTTTACGAAATAGAAAAGATATTCCGACTTATTGAGGAGACCAAATTGCCAATATTTCTTCTAATAAACTCATTAAGATAGCAATAAAAATTGACGTAAATCCGAGCCAAGCTGCTGACGGTCCAAATGTTTACGACCCATAAAATATGGTCTAATAAAATATCTCGCCTGAGTGGTGTATCGTCCTGTTTACCAGTTTATGAGTTTCGCCGGAAAATTCGAACAGATACGTTACAGGGTGGTTGTAAAAAAATGTGTGGTTTTCGGTGAATTGGAGAAATTCGATGATGTAACCCCTTTATGTCGGGCACTACTTGCCCGGCATTTTGCTGCTGGGCCTATTTAACGCAGCCGTGAGGGACACAGAAATACATTTTTTGTTCAGATTTAAGTGGCTAAATGATAACAGCCGCTCGGGCCGACCCTAAGGTTAAGCCGCGCTTAGCCATCCGTTAAAACCTCACTAATAAAGGGTGTAAATAGACCCTTAACATAACCGAAAGGCACTTGTTTTCCCCGTCTTTGCGATAAGTTTTTTGTTCTAGACCATACCTGGGAACCTTCTAGTTACGGAGATATTGGGGGTCAAAGTTCCAACTTTTTCACAAGTTTTTTTTAATGAAAGATTTTTACTTTACACACCTCTACGACCCCCGTACTATTAAATTCATCCATTTGCACAATGCTTTAAGTGCTTTCCATCGAGTCCTACCGTAAAACGTGATTTTTCTCCCAAAAAAAAAAGTCGATTCCCAGCAATAATTTTTGCGCAAAGTTACTTAGTTTGATGTACAGAATGCTTGGTTGACGGCTATGTGAAGGGTCTGTTTACACCCTGTATACTCATTGTTAAAACCGCCCCAACAAAAATCATTACTCACTCACAGTATCAAAATCTTTTCACAATAATACTCCGATAATATCGTCGGGGAAAACCAAAAATAATTATTTCCGAAATTTGACCACTACGGCCTTCAACATAAGGATCATTCTACACAAGCGTAGGTAGCACCTGAAGCCCACGCATTTTCGATTGTTTAGCTGCTCGAAAACCCGGAGAAATCGATTAAGAAAAATATCGAGTCGGTATTATAATGAGACCTTTTAAGAATAACCCACTTTGCGACTTCAAACCTTAAGGGTAGGTGGTGGAAATGTGGGCTGGTTTTATACTCCCACTCACACTTTGCCAAAAATCTTATTGATATTACTGTGGGTGGGTGAAATGTTTAAAAGTCGGATCAAAGGGTGTTACAAGATTATTTTCCAAAAAAAAATAAGAGAGAAAAAAGCCGGCCAAGTGCGAGTCGAACTCGCGCATGAAGTATTCCGTACCATCGTAATAGGGGAGCCCCCTATTATTTGTTGTTACAGTGGCAACAGAAATACACATTCTGTGAAAATTTCAACTTTCTACCTATTACGGATCATGAGATACAGCCCGATGACAGACAGGGACGGACGAACAGCGGAGGCTTAGTAATAGGGTCCCGTCGGTTACCCTTCGGGTACGGAACCCTAACAATGAATACCAAGCTTTCTTGGCATTTAGCACTGATAAATTCACTTTTGGTCAAAAGTTGATACAATTCGCAACCTTGTAAATATATAATGTAAGTTAATCTTAATCTGGATCTTAATCTTAATCTTGATCTAAATCTTGATCGTAACCTTGATCTTAATCTTGATCTTAATCTTAATTTTAATCTTGATCTTGATCTTGACCTTGATCTTGATCTTGATCTTGATCTTGATCTTAATCTTAATGTATCTAGTTTTAGCTTTAAAACTAAACTTTGCTTTTTGTATAACACAACTTGCTATGTAAGAGTCCTAACACAGGCACTATTTGCCTATAAGGAGGACCCAATCACAAAATTTTGTTGATACCTAAACTTGTTCTACCAATAAACTATTTTTATTTTTTTATTATTTATGATACAATTTAACCCACATGCTTTTAGGAAGTGCAAGTGCAGTCATGCTGATTCGATAAAACAAAAAAGAGTCCCACAACAGGGCAAGGTCTCTGGCTGACCGTATTTCGTCTCGCCAGCTTCACTTAGGCCTCCCTCGACGTCGAATTCATCATCATCTGCCTAGCCTTTTCCCAACTATATTGGGCTCGGCTTTCAGTCTAACCGGATGCAGCTGAATACCAGTATTTTACATGGAGCGACTGCCTATCGGACCTCCACAACCCATTTAGTACTGGGTAATACGATACCCCTTGGTAAGACTGGTTGTCAGACTTTTTGGCCCACTGACTGCCTAACGATTGTCAAAGATCTACAAATGACAGCCGGGACCAACGGCTTAACGTGCTTTCCGAGGCACGGAGGAAACTCGGTATGTAATGGGCGGTCACCCATCCACAGACCAACCTAGGCAAGCACGGCTTAACCTAAAGATCGACCCGAGCGGCTGTTATTATTTAGCCTCGAGCTCCTCCACGTCGAATTGTCAAAGATAATTTATTTTCCTTTTCCTAATATTATTTCGTTTATTGGATCATTCCATTCCAATTATAGGACCTCTCCTTGTCAATCAGGTAAATGTCAGATTCAAGACATTTCTTGACCCTTATCCTTAAGAACATTTCGAAGTGGATTTATATTTATGGATTATTGTTATATTTTCGCCTAATTATCTAAAAGGAAGCGCAAAATAAAGTAATCAGATAATATCTGGTCATACATTTGCATGCCTTTTTAAGGGGTGCGTACCATTTGACATAATAACAAAAGTTCTAACGATCACATGACCTAATTTAATTTGATATAATTTTTTTTAGTATAACGATGTAATGATATAATGAATTATTGATATAATTTCAGTTTACCTAATTTTATATGGTTTAAAAACATTTTCTATAATGCACATTTGAACTAATATTCAGTAAGTATAATATTTAGTTAGTATAGTTAGTTTAGTTCTATTTTTAGTCTGTATATAATGTAAATAATTAAATTGTAATGTATTAAAGCAGAATAAAAGTTAGTATAATATTCAAATTCTATAGTAACGTTTTTTTGTTCTTTCATATTCACCTCATATATACCTGCGTCAGATCCCTTCAAGTTGGTGAATCATTTGGGTTAGATGAGGTTATAACAGTATGATGTTTTCTGATATTTACTTATTCACTACAGAATTTGGGCAGAAAATAAGTAAATATGAAAATTAGGTCAAATGAAAATTAGGTCAACTGAACGTTATACTAAATGTTATTAGAGCAAAAGAAGTTTATATAAAATGTAATATTAGATCACATGAAATTAGGTTATTTGTTTTTATAGCATATGAAAATTATATCATGTGAACGTTATTTCAAGTGATAATATATTATCTGTTATTATGGCATATATTACACACCCCTTTTTAAGACGATACGGTTAGCGCAGTGACTGAGCGATTGACTGCTGCGCTTCTTGTCGCGGGTTCGATTCCCGCACGAAACAAATATTTGTATGGCCTACAGGTATTTGTTCCGGGTCTGGCTGTTTTTGTATGTGAGCTTAAATGTTTGTAAACGCACCCACGATACAGGAGAAGTTCCTAAAGGGGGGCAACGTTCTTTTAAAAAAAAAAGAAGCAGTACCCCCTTTAGGGAAGTCATCATCATCATCATTCTCTTGCTCTTATCCCAATTCATTTGTGGTCGGCGCAGCATGTCTTCTTCTTCCATACTTCTCTATTACTCGTCATCTCATCAGACACCTCCTTTCTTGCCATATCATTCTTCTCATAAACAAATGAAAACTGAGGAAGGTTTTTATCTTGAGTGTCGGATCATTTAGTTCCCTTCAAAATGGTTGAGTTGAATGGTGCTGATACATGCGTCATGCTCGTGAACGGGCGCTGTCAGTTGTGTCTGGTCATCTTTGGTTGCCACGGCTTATTTGAATTAATTATTTTATTTTTGAATTGTTTTCTATGGAAACTTTTAACGTACACATCTTGCTACATCGTTCTCACATAATGTACCATCGCAACATGAATGATGTAACCAAGAGTTTGTAAAAATATTCTGATTTAAAAGAGTGTCCATGGAGTTTCTTGCCCGTTCTTCTCCATAGAGATCTACGTTAGGGAATGGGCAACTACAGTACTTTCACAGTTTTTATGCCTTGTGACTGGGACTGTAGCTATTGTTGTCTTTGTTTCGACAATTCAAAATGTGGATCAGCTGATTGCGTCCGTTCCTATAGAAAGTATTTTTTTTTTTGCGAATTTCGAGAACTCGTAGAACACCAGACGGGACGGTGCGAGAGACCACACGGGAGGTCTTGCGTTTATTATGTTACACCTTGTATAAAAAAAGTTGCACCGACCCGTGTGGATACAGTAAAAAGGTTATATTGCTTCCAGTACTGCATGCTACGGGCAATTAAATTGCTTCGTGTGGGCGCCTTTATAACCGCCTGCAGCGGGTCTCACGAGGTTATAGTGAGCTACAGTTTCTAGGTACGACTTGAAACGATCTTTAATTAAAATTCTTAGTCATCAGGCTGGTTTTCCACTAATAGGTAAACATGCTGTTTATCAAAGAATCTTTTTTGCGACTGCCTTTTGCTTCACAACCTAGTTAGTTCACAGTACAATATTTTGATTTAAAAGAGTGTCCATTTAGTTTCTTGCCCATTCTTCTCCATAGAGATCTACGCTTTGGAATGTGCAACTACAGTACTTTCTCAAGTAATTATGCCTTGTGACTGTGACTGTAGCTTCGCTTCTTTTTTGTTTTGTTTTTGACATTCAAAAGTGCCTGTGATGGCCTAATTGAAATAAAAGCTTTGAGTTTGAGTTTGAGTTTGAGTTCTGGGTAATACGATACCCCTTCGTAAGACTGGTTGCTAGACTTTTGGGCCACTGAGTACCTGTAACAACTGCCAGAGATGTACGAATGACAGCCGAGACCAACGGGGTTAACGTGCTTTCCGAGGCACGGAGGAAACTCGGTATGTAACGGTTGGTCACCCATCCACGGACCAACCCAGGCAAGCACGGCTTAACCTGAAGAACTTGAGTGGCTGCTATTATTTAGCCACGAATATGGACTGCTGTAAGAGTAGAGGTATACGTATGAAACGATAGATGGCATGATTGTATAAAGGAAGGCTTGATAGAAGAGAATTGACTGCACGATAATTTCCTTCACCTTTTTCAAAGCATACATAACATTATCACGCCTGTAATCCTCGAAGGGTCAGGCCGAAGTGTGACTAATAGAACACCCACATTTTGCCAGTTATGTTTTAAGTTCCATGTAATAGGGGGCGAGCCTATTACCATCAACCTGGCTTAAATCCAAACTCCGGGGCACCTACTGAGAAATTCCTAATGGGAAACCCCAACAACGCCTTACCCGACCTAGGAATCGAACCCAGCACCTCATGCTCAGCAGTTGCGCTTCGAAAACTAGACCATCGAGGACTCTAGTCAATCGTTTTCAGCGCAGTTCTGATGAAATAAATTACACAACGAAATACGAACCCAAGACCGCCACTCAGATAGCTTAACTAAGTTCATCTACAGTTAAGTAACTGGCCGTTAACGAACGAGTTAACCATCGATTATTAGCTAGCTTTGTAAAAGCACATTATAAATTGACAAGCGCTGCTGAACAAAGTCGTTCAGCTCGTAAAGAGTACTTTGTAAAGAGATTGCAGCAAAGACCAGCTCAAAGAAGCTTTATTAGCTCAGCAGTTTTACAGGAATTTTACTGTTTAATGCTTGTCATCAAATTTCCTCTAAAATCGACTAGCTTTTTGCCTCGGCTTCGTGTGGTTTTTTTTTTTAAAAAACGTTGCCCCACACTAGGATTTTCTCCTGTATCGTGGGTGCGTTTACAAACATTTAAACTCACATACACAAACAGCCAGACCCGAAACAACTACCAGTAGATTTAAAAAAAGATTTGTTCCGTGCGGGTATCGAACCCGCGACACGCAGCGCAGCAGCCGATGGCTTAGCCACTGCGCCAACCGTGCCGTCAAGGATTTCGGAAATGCCACAGGAAAAACAATATAGAAGGCATTTGACAGATAATAGTAGCTTGTTGTGCTGCCGTGACAGCTGTTTTCATGATCTGCGCTTTAAAAATGAATTTCTTTTTCTTTTTTTTTCTTTCTTTCTGTTTTTTTTTTCTTTTTTTCTGTTTTTTCTTTTTTTTTTATCTTGTGTCTGTAACAGAAAATCTTCAATAATGTTTCTAAGAATCATTTGTTTAATGCACAAAGCTTAAGCTCCATCTGGCGAGGTGATTCAGATTTTAATGTCCAACTGATTTGAATTATGTCTAGACCGATTTACTTTAACTTTTACGAGTGATTTACTTTGAAATTGGCAGCAGTAAAAAAAACTTAAGCTGAGTTTTACATTGAAGAATTTTTTTAAAATAAACCTGAGAAAATAGTATAGGGATTTATCTTAAAAGACAGTGGTCCGCTGTCTCACTCGATTACATTAAGTATTTTGGTGGTTAGTGAACATTCGGGAAATGGTTTTGTATATTGTATAGACCAAAATAAAATATTATGGTTGAAAAAAACTAAAAAAAACACGCTTTCAAATGACTTCATTTTATTTCCCTTTTTTTCTCAGCAAACCCTTTCATTTGATACCCATGTCATGGGAATGCATGAAAAATAAGTAGTGCGCCATCTTTGGGAGTCCGCCATATTGGATTTAGAATGACGTCACTTAGCTAACCGTGCATTGTCATCCAAATTAAATGTGACATGTATGCAGCACAGTTAAAAACGATTTGTGTCCGTAACCTATGTCTAACGTATATAATAGCAATGAATATATACCATCTTGCTAAGGCTTTTTTTTTTTTTTTCGTATTTGGAACATCAAATGCCCCCCCCCCCACTCTGGGCGGAGCGGAAGGGAGTGTCAGACTCGTATTGACTAAAACCCATCCATGTTCCTTCTTTGCCCTTTGTGTTCCAGGGCCACGGTGTCTCTTTCCAACAGTCCCGCAGCATCTTGCTAACCCTGGATTGAACTTATTTGCTGATGAATGGAAGACGATAATATTTGCGGTTCTGTGGTACGACAGAGTGATAAGAAAAACATAATTTAGTATTAATGGCCAACGCTGTACTAAATATAATTAAATAAATAAAATCCAAAAGATATCACTAACAATTCCTCCTTCACAAATTCCTAATCACTACGTTCTCATTCCCCAGGTGTACAATGCCCAACGTGATGAAGTGCCTCATCTACATCGGCGTGGCAGCCTTCCTGCACCAGCTGCCCAGGTTCTTCGACCGCCGGTATGTGCCGCAGATCACAGTCTGGCGGGGACACTTCGAGGAAGTCTGCAGAGTAAGTAGACTATCGTAATTTCATCATCAACAGCCTACAGCAGTCCACTGCTGGACAAAGGCCTCTACAACAGCACGCCACTCAGCTTGATTCCTCGCAGATCTCATCCAGCTTCTACCAGCCACCCTGCGGAGATAGTCGTTCCAGTTATCCATAGGGCGTCTCACCTTACGCTTGCTGCCCGCGTAGCATGACCACCAGAAGAATCGGAAGAATCGACAAAATGACAGATTGTATTGACACAATGACAGATTTCTTTGCACTATCTGTCATTTTGTCGATTCTCCCGTCAAATTAATCCTTGTCTACGGTGGTCATGCTACGGGGGCTGATTCGCAGTCTCCACTCAAGAACACGTCTAGCCCGGTACCTATTATAAGTTCGATAAATATTTGACCGAATATCATTTCCCCTAAAACTTTTCAACTATTATCGGTTCGTTTTTTTTTTTACTTCATCGAAGTCACGTCTGCCATTGTATCAGTTGACCTATTATCATCATCATGTTCATTTCGTGTTAATAGTGTACCGCATTTTTTGTCACATATTTATGTCGTTGGCGTACAGCGCACGCGCTTGCTTGTCACGTATATGTGACAACGGCGTTCAAAATGTTAAAATCCTTTACAGACCCGAATACAGACCACCATCTTTAAAAGAATGGAACATATTCCACACACGTTTTAGGTTAGTGATTGAGGTCAGACGGAGATACGTCAGTCAGCTGTCTTCCCTTTTTATTAGGGGCACCTAGATTGTGATCTATTGTTGGGAAAGGGTAAGCCTAATGTTGGGGAAAATTACTTTTTATGTCTAGATTTTTTGTAGTTTTATTTTGTTTATATTTAGGCTCGTGGGACTAGTGGCCGCAAGCGCGACTTCTGAGTATGAGGTCTTGGATTCGATTCCCAGGTCAGGCAGTGTTATTGGGCTTTGCCATAAGGAATTTTTCAGTAGCAGCTACGGGGTCCGGATTAGTGTCTGATTGATGGCAATATGCTTGCCCCTATTACATGGGACTTGTAGATAACTGGCGAAATGTGGGTGTAGCATATTATTACACCTTTTTATGTGTTTTTTTTTTGTGTGGAGTTATCAAATGACCCCCTCCACTCTGGGCGGAGCGGAAGGGAGTGTCAGACTTCTACTGACTAAAACCCATCCATGTTCCTTCTTTGCCCTTTGTGTTCCAGGGCCACGGTATCTCTTTCGAACACGCCCGCAGCCCTGGATATTATTATACCTCGCCTGACTGACTGAATTCAATTTCGATAATTTAATCCTCATACTAAGTTCAAAGATAAATTTAGTGATAAAATGTCAACGCACACAGAATTCATTATAAATCAAATGCCAAGATACTGAGAGCAGACACATCCATCCATCATTCATCTGTTTTTTATCGTCTGAATGGCATTTAAAGGTGGCACAAAAATCGTTAGTCGATAGTGAAACGATTTTTCTAAATGACGGTAACCAATGTCTCATTAGTCGAGTGATCACAAGCGAACTGCTGAGCATGAGGTCCTGGGTTTGAATTCCAGGTGGGGCAAAAGTGTTATTGGGTTTTTCCATCGAGAGATGACCCTATACTGCTGATGATTATGAGACGTTACTCATAACCCAAGTTCGACCCCATGGCACGCACCTCTGATTTTTCGGATTAATGGACGTATTTATAAATTATCACTTACTTCGGTGAAGGAAAATATCGTGAGGAAACCAGCATGTCAGAGAGATATTTCTCGACGGCATGTAAAGCCAAGTCAGAGGCCCATGGGCGGCATAAAAACTCTGACACCAGGTTAGACACTAACCACACGATAAAGAAAAAAGAAGACTTAACTTTAAGTAGCGTTTATGAATAAACCCCTAAATGTACAATAGCCCCCCTTTCGTCGAAATAAATTTTGTGACGTGTTCTCAGCAACATTTTCTCTTTCCAGATCGAAATGGCTCCGTGGGTTCAAGCGATATCTCTGGACGCGTATTTCATAACGTACTACGGTTTCAGAGTTCTCTTCGTTCACCTGATCCCCTGTACTTCTCTGGTGGTCCTCAACGTCCTCCTCTTCAGAGCCATGAGGACTGCCCAGATCAACAGGCAAAGACTCTTCAAGGAAAACAGGAAATCGGAGTGCAGGAAACTTCGAGATTCGAACTGCACCACTTTGATGCTTATCGTCGTCGTTACGGTCTTTCTCTTAGTTGAAATCCCTGTGGCTGTAGTTACTATTCTACACATTATATCTAGCACTATAGTCGAGATTTTGGACTACTATATAGCTAACATCTTGATTTTAATTACCAATTTCTTTATCTTAGTTTCCTATCCCATCAATTTTGCTATATACTGTGGCATGTCGAGACAGTTTAGGGAGACCTTTAAGGAGCTTTTTATCCGAGGAGCGGTTACCAGCAGAAAAAATGGCGGATCTAGCAGGTATTCCCTTGTCAATGGGCCTAGGACTTGCACGAATGAAACTGTGCTGTAAATTGAGATTTTTGTAAATATTCTTATGAATAGTTTAAGGTTTTGAAATTGTTCATTTTTTTGTCTATGTATGTACTGTTAGGGACATATCAATTATGCGTTTTTGGTTTTTATTTTCGACTGTCAAACATTTCGATCGATTTACCTTAGAAATTATCTACGTTATTTTTGTCTCATTTCATTTATACAAAAATTTTAGATGGAAGGCACAAGAGTTTAAACGTAACAATAAGTGTATAAAAAATTAAAAACACGTCGATTTTCTACAAAATGTTTGTATAAAACCGACGAACACTAGGGTTTTTACAAAAATAAAAAAAGTGTAATAGAAACGTAGTATAGCGATGTATAATTTGCATTTATATTTGGCTTATTGTATAAATATAAAGTGTATAATTTCCGGGTACTTTTTCGCGGCTGTGAGGTTACCTGATCAAAAATATAAGAATGAATTAATTTTGGTATATTTAAATATATTTTATATGTTGATTAGCTGATCACATGGCCTTCAAATGGTGAGCCCCCATTTCGGAAAAGTATCAATATTTTGTAAATATTATACAAACAGTTATAACAATTACTTAGTTCTCAATGTGCTTATATTACTTATTGTATAATTTTAGGGTAAAAAAACGATTCTTGAGGTATTTGTAAATTTATATAAAAATATATTAAAAAGTAGATAAATGTGTAAAAATGTGTAAGTATTTATATAAAGTCAAATGGTACTAAATATTTATGTTGTGAGTATGTTATCAGTGTTCGTAACGCTTCCTTGTTTAAATGGTAGATAATATTTGAGATTAGGACAACATAGAGTTTAACATAAGGACAAGAGATTAAAGAAAAATATAAAAATAGTTGCGCCACTGTGGCGCCACAGTTGCCACCCTAAAGTTTTAGTAGAAAAGTCCTAATCTAAAGTTTACAGCGACATTCATAGGCCCTAATTTAAAATGTAAACATTTTTGTAAATTGATTCGGACCATGGCGAATTGCAAATTGTGTTAGATGCATATTATTAAATTAAATAAATAAATTGTATAATTTTTGTTGTTTCATTTAGCAATACTACCCTCGACTGTAGGATACACATCAGCTAAGGGTAGGGCAGAGGTGTACCTATTGGTGCACCTACATTTAACAAAATATGTTTAAGTCCCATGTAAAAGGGGGCGAGCCTAATGCCATCAATCGAACCCAAAACCACTAACGAGGCAGGATAGGAATAGATCGAGGAAAACGTAATAAAAACCATACATTTCCTACGCCATAAATTCCGCATCTGTATATTTTTGTGCTTGAAGTATTATAATAAAAAACTAGCTGTTGCCCGCGACCTTCGTTCGCTTGAAATTATTGTAAAAAATATTACTTCCCTTTTTTAATCGGATTTTGTTAACAATTTCAAGGGTTTTAATTTTTTTGCACGGAACCCTAATTATTTGTCAAATATTAAAGCCTAAGTTAGACCATATAACATTAGCTATCTTCCAGTAAAAGTTCCGTCAAAATCGGTCCAGCCGTTTCGGAGATTAGCCGGAACAAACACACAGACAGACAAAAATTAAAAAAAAATATTTTTGTTATTAGTGCCGTAAATATTTCCATATGCATTCAGTAAAAGCTATTATTTTGATATTACAAACAGACACTTCGATTTTATATTTATTTGTACAGATAGCACGAGCGCGTGGTGTAATCGTAACGTAAACAAATCGATTTTAAAATTAAAAATACTCGTTTCACATAATAATATTTTCATAATTTTAAGAATTTATTTATTTTTTGCGAATTGGCGAGAAGAAGCACACCATCGTGAGAAGTGGAAGGAATGGGGGGCGGCCTCTACTCAGGAGTGGGACAATACGAGCTAACTAAAAAAAAAAAAAGAATTTATTCATACCTATTGATGATACTGATTGTGCTTGCTGCAAATAAGTTTACTAAAATAAATAATTAATTAATAATTGTATTTTCCATTCAAAAATCGACGTATTAACGTTACTTTTACAACGCGCGCTCGTGCTAAGGCCCTGGCATCTAAAAATAGAGAATCCAGTCTATTTATAGCATAATCCCTTTATCCCTACTTAGTTCTAATGAGGGTCAGTCTGGGACCTTTAAAATTGATATTTAACTAGAACCCAACATGACGAACTAATAACTGCAAAAGGTTCTGTATGCTAATTAGTAGTTTGACGAGAATAACCCTCATTGAGTTTCATCAAAGCACGAATGGAAGTGAGTTTTAGCTTGTTATATTATTGGGATTCGACTTATTTTAATAGATTCATTTTATTCATATATCATCATCATCATTTCAGCCGAAAGACGTCCACTGCTCATAGGCCTCCCCCAATTGAGCGGTCCCGTGCGTCTCGCATCCAGCGGATCCCTGCAACCTTCACCAGGTCATTGGTCCACCTAGCGGAAGGCCTTACAACGCAACGTCTTCAGGTTCGCGGACGCCATCTCAGAACTTTTCGGCCCCATCGGCCATCCGTCCTGCGAGCAATGTGCCCTGCCCACTGCCACTTAAGTTTGGCAATTCTTCGGGTTACGTCGGTAACCTTGGTTCTCTTGCGGATGTCCCATGCGCCATGTATCCTGGATACATGTCTGTGTTATTCATATGAATTTAATTAATTTGCCAACTGAGCGTCGTACTGCTAAAATGTACCAACCCACATAAATCTCCCATTTTGCGAAGTAATTGTACTGATTGTTGATTAATTTCATATTCTAAGCACACGTTTTGGATGTATATGAGACAAATTTTACTTAATTGCCTTATTTAGAATGTTGAATTATTTTGATGTACGAGTATTTAACTGAATTAATAGAGATTGTGGGTTGGCTCAATATTGAGCCAACCCACAATCTGCCATTTTTTTGTTTCTGACATTTTTCTGGCTTTTATATGGATGTAAAACGTCCAAGTGTGATTCTATAAAGTTCACTTGGAATGTCACTTCTGTCTGAACACTTACAGCAATTTCACTATTGGCAATTCATTGTAATTTTATAATTATAACCAGCCATGTCAAAAAGTTGGTACTTTGACCTCTAATATCTCCGTAACTAGAAAGTTCCCAGGTATGGACCAGAACAAAAAAAAAATGATCGCAATGATGGGGAGAACAAGTGCCATTCGACTTCGTTAAGGGTCTTTGTACACCCATCATAGAACTGGGAAAAGAAATGTTGGACGTCCGGCGTCTAGGGTTGACGACATTGTTGCCATAGGGGAGAATCCTGGATGATGCTGGCACAGGAACGTGGAGGACCAGACCGGCGGAGGAGGCTCCATAGCCACCCTAGGAGGTGCCAGCAGGCGATTGATCGTGGAGTCTATCGTCGTCGCATTGCACGACCCTCATGAGTTGTGGCGATGCCTCCCGGGCCCGGAGATAGGCTGCGCGGGATGGGTCGCAAGCGACACGCGTAGCAGTTCTAGGGGCTCATCCACCAAGGTGACAGAGGCTCACGGCGGTGTTTTTAGAGTGTGCAAGCTCCACATAACCAAGCTGTCTCCCTGGACGGTGCGGTATGTGTAGGCATTTCGAACCGTTTCAAAAAAAAAAAGGAACGTGGAGGACATGAGGCACCCACCAACCCGCAGTCGGCCCACGTTCATTACGGCCCACTCTTTAACACTGAGAGACTGTACTATTATGAGGTATACCTCTGCCTAACTCTTTGGGAGTATCTATAAGCGTGATGTTATGGTAAGCAGTCATTAATCTATAACAGACATCATGAATGAATGTAGAATGTTGAAGGAGCACTAGTTATTTATTTATTTATTTAAACAAAAAAGTATAAGAAGAAGTAAGAAGTATAAGTAGTGTAGTAGTAGTTTTATTTGTTTTTTTTTTTTCTTTTTTTTTTGGTTTTTTTTTTCTTTTTTTTCTAGTTCCTAACAACCGTCCCACAAACTGGTCTAAATAAAATGCAGACTATGGCACCGCCGCCTAGTAATTTCGCCAGCCCTAGTTCAATTGTTGTAGTGCCTAAATTACAGAGTGGCTCGCGCCCAACACCGCTGCATCGCTTTGTATGCGATGTGGAAAGCGTTCGCTATTGGCTGAATAGTCAAAAGCATGATTAGTTTGTTGTTGGTTTTGTTTCAATAAACGCTGACCGGTTTGGTTGTGTACCCAGAGCTGTTTGTGAAAATTAGGACATGATTTTCAACACGCTTTTAACTTCATCTGTAACTAACTATGTAAAAAAAATTAATTCCCCACAAGTCTCATCAGTGGAGGCTCTTGGACCAAGTTCCATACATTTTTGCCCATTGTCCTTTGATCCAGTTCTCGGTGGATCAAATTTAACGTAAAAGATTTTCCCTTCCACCCTGTATAAATGTATTTAAATACTAGTTTATGCCCACGGCTTCGCTCGCGTGGAGTTCGATAAGTGTCCCACAGGATCATAATAGTGGGATAAAAAGTATCCTATGTTAATCTAGGTTATAAACTATCTGTGTGTTAAATTTCATCCAAATCCGTTCAGTAGATTTTTGCGTTTTAGTAAAAAACATCCATCCATCCCCACAAACTTTCGCATTTATAATATTGAGTAGGATTTAATCAATCTCTGGTCAAGTTTCAGTATAATTTAGTCTACACGAGCAAAGTCAGGCGCGCAGCTAGTCTTGAATATAATAAAGTTCAAGTTACGACTGCTGGTAGCTTATCAGTCACGAACGCCACTTCCGTTTCCTTACGACTCTGTTACTTTTGATGGAGATAATACGATAATGATACAGACATAAATTCTTGTAATTTAGAGTCGTGAATTGAGACCACTGAGCCTTATTTGGTATACAGGGTGTAAACAGACCCTTCACATAGCCGTCAACCAAGCATTCTGTACATCCAACTAAGTAACTTTACACAAAAATTATTGCTGGGAATCGACTTTTTTTTTTGGGGTGAAAAATTACGTTTTAAGGTAGGACTCTATGGAAAGCACTCAAAGCATTGTACTGATGGATGGATTCAATAGTACGGGGTTCGTGAAGGTGTGTAAAGTAAAAATCTAACATTAAAAACATGTATTTAAAACAAAACTTGTGAAAAAGTTGGAACTTTGACCCCCAATATCTCCGTAACTAGAAGGTTCCCAGGTATGGTCTAGAACAAAAAAATTATCGCAAAGACCAGGGGAAAAAGTGCCTTTTGTTTATGTTAAGGGTCTATTTACACCCTTTATACCTACAATAGGTATTAACACCTATTTTTTTGTTGTTTTTGAGGTAAGTGAGTGAGTGAAGTGGCTAAATAATACCAGTCGCACGGGTTGATTTTCAAGGTTAAGCTGTGATTGCCTAGGTTGGTCCGTGGATGGGTGACCATCTGCTACACATACCGAGTTTCCTCCGTGCCATCCACTCAGTCACTTACCTTACTGCCATCTCACTCCCACTCGGAAATTTAGTGCCTTATCTATCAGCTGCTGGGGTACAGGACCTGCGATGTTGTGGAGTCTACATGCTGGGGCAGGGCTATATTTAAACGACAATAATTCTTGAAGTCATTTGTTTTGAGTCAATATTTTGATATCATTTTGTGTAGGTTAACTCAAATACTTCTGATTTAACATAAAATATAGCATCATTCACCGGTTAATTTTGCACTAGAGTAGAAAATGTAAAAAATAGGTATTTGTATGTAAAATTTCGTAATTTCTTATTAGTTTAGGCTCTTTTTGCTTATTTTTCAGAAAAAAATATTCAATAATTTGATAGTCTCTGAATTTACCCTTGCAATAAGACCATTTACAAGTCTCTAAAACTCTTAGATTCAAAGATATAAGCATTTCATTGAACATACCCTAGATCAGACGACTAAAAAAACAAAATGGCTGCCATTCGCGGGGTGTGGGGTTAGGAGTATTTATAAATGTGTATTTGTCGATGCCCTTAAAGTATAGGTAACTGGTCCATGATATATAAACAATAGATACGTTGCCCGCGCTCTGTAGTGGCAACATGAATGCAAGGTAATTACCGGACCTTCATTTAGTCGCGTACCACCCAGTGCCGCGGCTGTACGTGATATTGAAATAACTTGTGTGAAGAACTTCCTCAAATAACCAAAAAAAATTTTGTCCTGTGTTTTTAGGAAATGTAAAAATTATACTGTAACTGTTAAAGATAAAAAAGTATCATTTTATGTGTAAGTATCAAGAAAAATGATTTTTTTTTCGACGCCTTCTAATAGCGGTTGACGCATGAGGTAAGTCACGTGTCATACGCGCTCGGCCAATGAGCATGCACCACAGAATGACAACGTAATTAAAGCAATATATTTGTCTCTCTCTAACAACAGGAATTCCGTAGATGACATTTAACTTTCTTTCTCTTTCTTCGTAGGTCTATCTAGCCACCAATAGTATTTACGCTGTTTTCGAGCGTCGTGATATTCATGCATGACACGACTATTTATATTAAGTCATTGTAACCGGTAGCCAAACACACTGTAAATAAACAAATCTTGTGAAACTTTCACAAAACAGATGACAACCCTACGCTAACCCATAACCTTCACCCACACCTAGTTACACCACCCCACACAGTTATTGAGTACCAATAAACTCACTCATTTACGAGTACAGTAATGAAAAAAGGTGCGGCCCATGATTGCTTCTAATTCAATACACGATGTTATTGTCCCATAGGGAGGGGTGTACGTCTAGATCTTCTAGGTCAGGCCATAATTCAATATGGGGGCATATAAAGTTGTGCTCTTGGTAATAAAATTGTTGGTTGGCCTTTCTCCTTTATGTGGAAATAAGTTGGCCTTGAGATTACATAACATCACGTCTGTAATCCCCGGAGGGTTAGGCAGAGGTATACCTAATAGTACACCCACATTTCGCCAGTAATGTTTTAAGTTCCATGTAATAGGGGGCGAGCCTATTGCCATCAACTAGGCACAAACCCATACTCCGTGGCTGCTACTCAGAAATTCTTCATGGAAAAACCAAATCACACTTTGCCCGACCCGGGACTCCACCCACCCACTGAACCCACGACCCATACTCATGAGTCGCTCCTTGCTTGCGACCACTCGACCAACGAGGCAGATATTGCACGTTAGATATCGTGTTATAGGTAATGTGTTAATGCGACGTCATATATTAATATCTAACATTATAGCATCACGTCTTTAATTTTCTTATTTTCTCTAATTGCAGGTGTAGGAGCGCTGACACATCGTTTTGCTACTCCTGCCACAACCTGATTAGATGACTCCTTTGTAATATTTCGTAACAAGTTTAATAAGTAAATTAACTATAGAGTTCCACAGTCTTTCATTTCTATCTGTACACACACAACCCAAAGACTTTATATACACGCACAAAAAATTGGTGACGGCGGCGTGATGGCGTGTGGCTTGGCCAGCCAGGCTGCCCAACCCGGAAATATAACCCTGATGCTCATATATCGCCAAATCTGAAACGCCAGACCTCTTCTTCCTTTGGGTCTATTTGAAATCTCGGGTTTATCACAAGCCATGTATGTTCTCAAAGCCAGCATTGAAGAAAAACACCCAATTTAAAGCCGTGTGAGATGATGAGTTACAATTCATAATGCCGTAAAACTAGGAGAACATCTTCATGTTCTCGACTTAATGTCATCAATTTTACACCAGTAAGTGGGGAGTGGGGTGGAGTGTGGTGGTGGTAGTGGGGTGTAATTCATTCTTTTAGCAACACAACGGCTGCCAATTGGCATACTTACATCACTTTTGTATCTTGTCAAGTGTGTGTGTGTGTTTGGTCAAGTACTCGCAACAAGCTTGCGACCCGATGTATGAACGTGGACGAAGCAAGGGCGTAATAATCATAAACATAATAATAATTTTGTTATCAGGCAACTAAGACACTACGACACTATGGCACTAAGTCTACATCTCTATTTTAGTATCTCCTTTCGCAGGTATGCTGGAAGAGATTTCTTTAGAAATAAGCATCACCTTTGTACTATTTTCTGTTCCTTTCTTCTTTTCTGTATTTAGTGTGTACATAAATTATTAAATAAATAAGACCCATATATAAATACAATAATCTTAAACAATAATAAACAAATACATATAAAAAATCCTTATTGAACTATAACTATACACGTATCGTTGATGGCGTCGTGTTTTGCTGCATGGTGTGTCGCGTATCCGTCCTCGGAATCGTCGGTATACGACACCTTTCGGCCAAAAGTCCTCTTTTAGGAAGGTCTGTAGCTGGTGAGTTGGCACTTAAACACGACTTGAAATTGATGTTGTGGCGCGATTCCAACCTTTCGACCCTCAGAGTCCAGTTGGTCGAATGATTTTATTTTATTTTGTTTTGCGGAATGGGTGACGTAATAGTTTTATAGAGTGACGCGGATAATTGTGGGGAAGATTAAAATTAAACTTACTTAACAAGTGGGGGCAATCTATTTTACTTTTTTCTTTTTTTATCGTGGTAAAATCATCAAATGAGTCCTCCCACCCAGGGCAGAGCGGGAGGGACTGTCAGACTTGTACTGACTAAAATCCACGGTGTCCTTCAATACCCTTTATGTTCCAGGGTCACGGTAATTCTATAAGTCCCGCGACCAATCTATTTTACTTTGAAGTATTTTAAAAAGAAAAATTAAATCTGTATTATTTCTTCGTTTTTCAAGAGAAGTCTTGCTGAATTTTTTAAGATGTTTTGCGTAGCTCCGTTTTTTTTTGTCTAATCCCGCAGAATGGGCAAGATGGTATAAAAATGCTTTCTAGATCCTCTTTAACCTACGACTATGTAACACTAATAATATTTACCATGTTGCGGGAACTCATAGAAAACAGTAAACATGGTAAATATCCCGTTATTACTATTAATACTAACGGGATATTTACCATGTTTACTGTTTGTTATGAGTTCCCGATATTTCGGCGCTGTTGCAAGCACCATGATCACGGATAAACTGAAGTTATTGCGGGTGGGTGTTAACATGGTAAATATCCCGTTAGTATTAATAGTAATGTTAGTGACCATGATAGTTTAAAATCTTATATCTACGACTATGTGTTGCTTAGTGGGGACGCCATGCAACCGCACAGTATTATATATTACCAATATAGTACGAACGATCGTAGCATTCTACTTACCCATGCCTAACATGGGAACAATACTTGTACACATTGTACGTATAGCTCTCTCACGGATCAGCTAGCTAACAAGCAGAAATTGACTACTTCATCCACCGAAAGTCGTGACAATTACATCGAAGCGTGACAACCCATACGTAATGAGATTACTTTCACTTCATTACGTACTACGAGGTCTTAAGCCCTTCGCCCATCGCGCCCATTTGTAGCGATAATATCGCGCGTGAGTTACATTTGTATCTGTGCAAACGCGCGACTGTTGTCTCAACGGAGTTCATCTTGCAACTGCAACGTTCAATTCTGTATCGCGACTGAAGAGGCACAGCGTCGTGATCGTAACGATACATAATCATGTTTTCATGACATATTGTCCAACTTTGCCCCACACTAGGAATTTCACCTGGATCGTGGGATCGTTTATAAACATTTAAGCTTACATACATAAACAGCCAGACCCGGAACAACTACCGGTAGGCCATACACATATTTGTTTCGAGAGGGAATCGAAACCGAGACACGCAGTGCAGTAGTCGATCGCTCAGCCACTGCACTAGCCGCGCTGTTTATCGTAGTAACGTGGGTGAAGGTATATACAGCCAGCTACAAAATCGCGAATTTATCGCGGCCATTTTGCGTTTGCTTCGCTACTGCATCGCTGGAAAAAGTCGCGGTGTGCGAGGTCCCTTACTAAAGTGGTACTACTAATAAATAGATTATTTCCCAGCCTGTCTCGACTCACAGGCACCGCGGCTCAAAATAATTCATATTCGGTCTTTATAGCCGTATAAACTTCTATAAAGTGATTGTGGCTATCAAATTATACGATTGTGGATACAAATAGTGAAGCTAGTGACTATATTTTCACACGGAAAAACATCTTAGTAAAACTGGCTAAGAGCGAATCGTACTTGCGCACTAAGGTTCATTATCATCAGCCTACAGCAGTCCACTGCTGGACATAGGCCTCCTCAATCCCACGCTAGTCAACTCGATTCTCGGCTACTCTCATCCAGTTGCTACCAGCCACCCTGCGAAGATCGTCGCTCCACCGAGGAGGACGTCCACGGCTAATATCGCCGGCCCATTGCCACTTCAGCTTACTTATTCTGTGAGCTATGTCAACAACTCTGGTTGTTTGTCGGTTCACCTAGTTCCGGATCCCTCAGAGACTCCTAGCACAGCCCGTTCCCTAGATCGCTGAGCGACATTGAATTTATGGACCAGCCGAACCGTGAGTGTCCACGTTTTGGCTTCATAAATCTTAACATACTCCGGTTTATGGAGGACCAACACTACTGAAGCTTAAAAATGATATAAATGATTTCTTCAGTTTGTTACGAAATAAACCATGTATTCTTCTAAACAAACAAACGTTGTAGTAAGAAAAAATAATAATGAGAACTTTTCATAGACAAAACAATAGCGACTCAGCATTTGAATTATGAACTAATTAATTTTAAACAGGCGCATGTAAACACGCATCACATCATCATCATCAGCCACAGCCCTACTTTGCTCGTGCCAAGCTCCACGTTCTTGTGCCAAGCCCCACGTTCTTGTGCCAAGCTCCACGTTCTTGTGCCAAGCTCCACGTTCTTGTGCCAAGCTCCACGTTCTTGTGCCAACCTCCACGTTCTTGTGCCAACCTCCACGTTCTTGTGCCAAGCTCCACGTTCTTGTGCCAAGCTCCACGTTCTTGTGCCAAGCTCCACGTTATTGTGCCAAGCTCCACGTTCTTGTGCCAAGCTCCACGTTGTTGTGCCAAGCTCCACGTTCTTGTGCCAAGCTCCACGTTCTTGTGCCAAGCTCCACGTTCTTGTGCCAAGCCCCACGTTCTTGTGCCAACCTCCACGTTCTTGTGCCAAGCCCCACGTTCTTGTGCCAAGCTCCACGTTCTTGTGCCAAGACCCACGTTCTTGTGCCAAGCCCCACGTTCTTGTGCCAAGCCCCACGCTCTTGTGCCAAGCTCCACGTTCTTGTGCCAAGCCCCACGTTCTTGTGCCAAGCTCCACGTTCTTGTGCCAAGCCGCATGTTCTTGTGCCAAGCTACACGTTATTGTGCCAGCCTCATCCAGAATATTCCCGCGATGGCAACAATTCGTTAGCCCATCTCGCCATATAGCCTAGTATAAATAATGTATTCCAATAACTGTACCGTCTTATTGTTTGCATATCTATGTAACGATACATAGCCGCGTTTGTAAATCATAACCCCGTCTCTGCAGTTGAATAAAACTGGTCGAAAACTAGATGAACGCAGTGTTCATCTATTGCTGAATTATCAAAATGCAAATCAATCAATCATTTTATTTTCAGGCAACTGAGGCCCATAAATAAAATACACAAGATAATCTAAACAATAATAAACTAATACATATTTAAAAAAACCTTATTATAACTATGACTATACACATAATGTTGACGGCGTAGTGTTTCGGTGCGTGGTGTCGCATAACCGTCCTCGGACACGTCGATATACGACACCTTTCGGCCAAAAGTCCTCTTTCAGGCAGGTCTGTAGATGGTGGGTTGGAACTCGTACCACGAATGACTTATGATGTGGAGCGATTCCAACCTTTCAACCCTCAGACTGCAGTTAACTACGAATACGCTAAGCAATTAAAAAATTCAAATTACATCTTATATATCCTCCAAAGTCCAGCTAATATTAATTTACATTTAGCATTTCGTGAGCACATTAAGCATTAAAACTAAAATATTGGTATCTCCGCTCAGCTGAGATTATGCGACGTTGCCAGGTTTATCAAAGCTTCCAGGAAATATAATCCGATTTCCGTCCTTCTACGTCCATATTCCTTATATTAACTTTGATACAAATTAAATATTGATATGTTTGTTACTTGGAATGGAAAAGATTACATTACACCGAGTATCTTTTATTGAGAAAAAGGATATGAAGATTCGTTTGAATCTGTACATCTTTTTGTAATCATATCGACATTCATTCTTTATCATTTAGCGATTGTTTTTCCAGTTTCGAATGTTAAGTGAAGACAGTCAAGGTTAGTTATAGACCGACCGCTTTAATGAGTCCTCCGCCTTGCCCCATCAAAGGCACATTAAGCGTCCACAAAGTCGTAACAATATTCCACATGCTATTTACTTTAAAATAACCATAATCCACGTAGGTATTACGATACTAATTTAACCAATACGTGATCAACCTTCAGAACATTCAATTGAAATTGATACTTTCGCGAGGACTCATTTAAGCGGTTGGTCTATAGTAGTTATGGGGTCTTTCCAGCAGATTTTTCTAGGTGCAGCCACGGAGTCTAGATTTATTCCCAGCTGATGACAACAAGATAAAAATAACTGGCGAAACGTGGGTGTACAATTAAATACACTTCTGCTCAAAGACTATATACATTCTCTATGCTTCTGCCTAACCCTTAGGAGATTACAGGCGTGATATTATGTGAAAAAATTAAACATGGTTGCTACGACGTAGCCAATGCTACGGCGTAACTGACACGTAGCCAAAGCTTCGCCAGCGTGTTTTATACTCAATATTAAGCATAATAAAAATACGGTGAAAGCGTTACGTACCGGCGGACACCGGACTTCGAAAATCATCTCGTTGATATGGTTGATCGAAGATTATTTAAGTACATTTATCTGTCGAGATGTCGTGATGGCCCAGAGGTTAAGGCCTCGCCTCTCACACACGAGGCTGTGGGTTCAAATCCGGGAAAGTACCAATGAGACTTTACCTACTTTCTCAAGTTTATCTTGGACATCACAGAAATCAGAGAAGGAAAACATCGTGAGGAAACCTGGACTTATAATTAATATCTTGTCTGAAATCGCCAACCCGTCTTGAGCAAGCATGGTGATCTGTGTTCGTGCCTTCTCTGTATGAGAAGAGGGCTTTGTCCAGCAGTGGGACAATAATAGGCTAGTATTATTATCTGTCAAAGTTCGGTGTCCACGGAGTCCGGTCCGCATTTTGACCGAAACTTAATTTGAACTTGTAAAGGAATTTGAATGTGTCCCAGACATAATGTGAGTTAAATTACTAATGTTCCAACGAAAAACTAATTCGTTCAAATAGGCACTTAGTTGGAATAATAAAGGCCAATTACCGCTTAAAATGGAGGTTTTCATTAGCAAATCTACCTATACAGTAATAGTTTCTAATTACAAACGCGACGAGCTCGTCAAATATCTCAAAGAGACCACAACTCGCTAATCGGGACGTCTAAACTACAGCGTATATTGTCGTTCCACGGAGGAAGATCAGATGGAGTGCTCAAAAAGTTCAAAATCAAACCATTTACTTAAATTAGGCTAGTTTGACAATGGAATAGAATTGATTCCAGTCGCTCATTCGCAAAGATTGTAGGCAAGAAACTCCAACAAAAAGAATGAAATAGAATCTTTTTCCATTGCAAGCGCGAAATATATACATGGGGCTTTGAATTAAATCCAAAAAGTGTTTTGAAGATTGCCTTTAGAAATTTCTCAGTAGTTGACCAGAGTCTAGATTTGTACCTTCTTCTTCGCCATTCCCTCACTGCTGACGACCGCCACCACATACGACAATTATCTAAGTCATAGTCTCTGCCTCGTTGGTCTAGTGGTCGCAAACGCTAGTGCTAAGTCAGAAGTCATCAGGAATTTCTCATTGCAATAGGTTCTTCCCCTTTTACATGGGGTTTAAATATAACTGGCGAAATGTGGGTGTACTATTAGGTACACCTGTGCATAACCTTTCGGGGATAACAGATATGTTGTTAGCAAGCTAGTTTTGTCAAATAAAAAAAACATTTATTTCAACCTAGCCCTCCATTCTTATTATACTCCTGACACAAACAAACACACATCGTCTAATTACTTAATTCATATAGAAAATAACTAGGCGCGGCCTAATGCCGTCACTAGTAGGTACTGCCATAAACCGATGGGGAATTACAGTTATTGGGCAGTCCCCTTTATAGACATGGTGTGGATTCAATTTTACGAGGGCACTCGTGTATTAGGTTTATTTGGTTCATGTTTTAAATTGGTCTGTTAGTGTTGCGAGAGATTTGTTGTTTTTTTAGGTTAATTGGCTAATGTTTTAAGTGTATCGTAAATTGGTCTGTCGAGGTTATTTAGGTGGTGGGTGATTGTGAGGATTAGTTTAGTATTATTCACCTATTCATAAAATTTTTGCTATTTTTTTTCATTTCATTTATTCAATAACAATTACATTGTATCTGAATGTTACATTAAAAAAAATATTTAAATAGCCAAAAAAAAAACATATGTACGTTTTTTTTTTTATTTTTTGTTAATTTTATGTAAAATTAATAAAAAATGGAAAAATACACCATCACTCTCACAAATTAAATTATAAAAGTCAATAATAAAACAATTTCAGAAAAATAAACTCACTAAAATATTTAAAGGCATGCCATATAAAATAATAAATTATAAACAATGGTAAAAAAAAAAAACTAATCTACAATTTAAATTCAAATTCATCAAACGTCACATTTACATTTCATGCATTGAATATAGGAATCTTTCCAATAGAAATGCCTTGAGCCTTCCCTTGAATGAGCCTGAGTACTGAGCTCTAATGTGCCATTAATTTTCTAGAATCTTCTTCTTCCTGTCTACTTGGGGTTGGCACGACACGTATCTTTCTTCTCAGCCGTCGTGGTCTCATTAACTCCTTTTTTTCGAATCATTCCTCACACAATCCATCCATCTTTGCTTTGGCCTTTCTCTCCCTCTCCATCCATCAACATTCTTGTCTTTTAGACACAATCGTTTTTGTAATTTTCTTGAAAAATCCACTTTATCTCTTATGGTGGGAGTCTGGGGACTATTTAAACTGCTCTTTAAACTTTCAATCATCATCAAGACGAGACGATTAACTGTATTTATGTACCAAAATAAGTTAAATCTGTTTTTTAACTGCATTCCCTACTACTGTGTTTAATCACGCCGTGGCAGCCTTTAATTAAGGCTACAATATAAAATGTAAAAATAATATGAGTACTTTAATAAGTATTTTTGGTGTATGCTTTGTTGCCTTTCGTATCGGAAGGACACAAAGTCCATGGTTGTCCTTAAATAAATAAATATGTCGGATCCGGTCATTAGTACGGACATAAAATGAGTCGCAAGCGCGCCAGTGGTGTCATCACGCAACCTATTTACCAGTCTACCCACACGACAGCGTGCTTCTACAGAGCCCTGATGTTTACAGCTCGAGGCGAGGACGACAGTCAATGTCTGATCGCGGCGGAGTTGAGACGTCTTAGAACTGTACCCGATTCATTGTGCCCCGTGTTATTGTGTTAATTTGTAATCTCAAGTAATTCGTTAGTTTGCTAGAAACAGTGTTTCGCACCCAGTGTGTTTTCATAGCACGAAACCCATCGTCTGCCCACATGATGTACGAGTCTAACGGAATAAATCCTGACATATCCGACATATATAAATAAAGAGTATTATTATTGGGAGTCATTTGAGGTTAAAACCATTTTGACCAAACCTAGTGTTTTCTAGAACTAACGGGTCAAGGCGCCCATCAAGATTTTCAAGACATCGCTAAGTGGTTACTCCTTTAGTAAAAGCTAGCCTATTTTTTTAATTTAAAGAACCATTGTTGCCATTCAACGTGGCCATGCTGCGTAGCCTTTTGTGCTTAAATAAATAATACCATAAAATACAAACCAACTCAAAATCACGAACCCGTAATCAATATGATCGCATTCATAAGCCAGGTTCAGAACCCACAACCTGATACTTGAGAAGAGGATACTTCAACATCTGAGCCACTTCAGCTCTTGTCAATCCTTTTTTAAACAACCTTTTTGAAGGACATTACAATAATAATCTCAGTATCTCTCGACGACCTTAAATTTAACCCAAAAATATACCTTTATTAACCTACCACTTATCCTTTTTACCAGCGAGGCAAACCTTTCTCAGGTTTAAACCCGACTCACTCTAGAGTCTCGACCTTCTTTCCTTTTTGGACTAATTATAACACTTGAGAGCAAATAGGATCATGTCTCAAAATGTTATTAACCTTTTTTTTTTTTTTTTTTTTTTTATCGTGGTAAAATCATCAAATGAGTCCTCCCACCCAGGGCAGAGTGGGAGGAACTGTCAGACTTGTACTGACTAAAATCCACGGTGTCCTTCAGTAGCCCTTTATGTTCCAGGGTCACGGTAATTCTATGAGTCCCGCGACCCCGGCAGGCTTTGGCCCTCTAGAGGGGGGCCCCGTCATTATGCTGACACTCTTTGAGGCGCGCGTGGAACACAACGCGCCGTCGACCCGGGCATGGTCCATGGTCGGACAGCGAGTGAGAGCAAATAGGATCATGTCTCAAAATGTTATTAACCTTAAGGTATTTTTTTTAATAGCATCACACTTGTATACAGGGTGTAAACAGACCCTTCACATAGCCGTCAACCAAGCATTCTGTACATCAAACTAAGTAACTTTACGCAAAAATTATTGCTGGGAATCGACTTTTTTTTGGGGTGAAAAATCACGTTTTACGGTAGGACTCGATGGAAACCACTCAAAACATTGTGCTGATGGATGGATTGAATAGTACGGGGGTCGTGGAGGTGTGTAAAGTAAAAATCTTCCATTAAAAACATGTATTTAAAAAAAAACTCGTGAAAAAGTTGGAACTATGACCCCCAATATCTCCGTAACTTTAAGGTTCCCAGGTATGGTCTAGAACAAAAAAATTATCGCAAAGACGGGGCGAACAAATGCCTTTCATATATGTTAAGGGTCTATTTACACCCTTTATAATTGAAAAGGTTATTTTGTTAGTGAGTTTAGAATGAAACACCAGGTGGCACGAGGAATTTAGTATGTATTAAACACTGCTTTAACCTTTCACGATTTAAAAACAGATTGTGACATCACTGCTGCAAGGTGACAGGCCCAGCCGAAGCAGTGGTTCACTCACAATCAAGCCAGCTTGCTATCATAGACAGGATGCTGTTGGCGCTGCCCCGCACCCTACGGGCCAAGGAAGATTATAACTGGACTGCTACTCAGAATTCTCAAACGAAAAAGTCCAATAATTGTTATTATTAATACTCGAAACGGGATATTTACCATGTTGTTGTTGTTGTTGTTGATGATGATGATGATGATGATGATGATGATGATGATGATGATGATGATGATGATGATATTGTTGTTGTTTTTGTTGTTGTTTGTTGTGTGTGTGCAAAGTTGTGACCATGATAGTTTAAAATCTTATACCAATAATTGTTAGCCCGATCTGGGAATAAAACATATGACGACATGCTTGGCAGTCGCTAGACCTGGACCATTGACACGCACAAACACAATTTTAATTAAAAACACATTTTTAACTTGAATTTTAGTGAAGCCAAAAGTTTTTAGTTAAATTATTGTTTTCTAAGTTTTCGTCAATACCTAAAAATCATTTATTTGCCAAACAAGGGTAGAAAACTATGTGGTGGTGGAAACTTCTCATTCTCCTTGATCAGGCACACAGATTGTACAGCTATACAGTTATATATAAAACCAAGATGATGCATCAACCATAACCCGTGCGGTAACTAGCAACACAACAACTAAACTAATTTATATCGCGGTGTTGCCAACTTCATTTTCATACTTTTAATCAGTTCAAGTTGCGTCTCTGTAGCGTTAATTGAGTTATAACTATACCACAGTATAAAGATAATCAGTAAACCAACTAGGCCCTTTTTACCCGACTGAGGAGGGTAATGTGTTTATCAGCCTATACATATAGAAGGTGTAAATAGACCCTTAACATAGCCGAGAGGCACTTGTTCTCCCCGACTTTGCGATCTTTTTTTTGTTCTAGACCATACCTGGAAACTTTCTAGTTACGGAGATATTGGAGGTCAAAGTTCCATTTTTTTCACAAGTTTTTTTTTTAAGGCTTTAAATATACATTAATTACCTCCATGAACCGTTTACTATTCAGATCATCCATCAGCACCACGTTTTGAGTGCGTAACATTGAGTTTTATCGTATAACGTGATTTTTCACCCCAAAAACCCCGCATTAGCGCATAACTTGTCGTGCACTTAGTTCTGTTATTTTCTACAATTACCCCTTTTACGAGTTTACTAAAACTGTTACGAAATTCTAATGTCATACACGTTGACTTATTGTACCAACCCACTACGCAAATCGGCCTCATGTATTTATAAGTTATAATATTGTATTTTCTCTGTAAGTGATTGTAAATCTTTTGAGAAAATAAATGTCTAAAACCGTAAAAACCGTAAAAAAAAAGTAGTTTCCCAACAATAAGTTTAGCGTAGGGTTACTTAGTTTGTTATACATAATGCTTGGTTGACGGCTTCGTGAAGACTCCGTTTATATCTACCATAATTTAACTAATATTCATAAATCGATATCTAACCATAATCCCTACATGATTTACAACATAATTATACCAAAATTTTCGTGAGGCAGATACGCCAACAAGTATATAACAAACAACACGGAATTTGTCCGGTATTCTGTAAAATGTAACAGATACAATATACGGCCTGTATCGTTCGGTGTTCCCAGTTGATATTTATTGCAACATTATTGTATTGAATTTACATACAGTCCGTTTTATGTTCACTTGTACGTGGACAGTATTTCGTTTTAATTTTATTGTTGTTAAAGTGTCGCTAGAAACCGGTTTTCTGAAAACCGATCAAGTTTTTTATAGGTAGATGGGGGAAGTTACATAATAGGTAGTTGGGTCATAATCAAAACTCGCCAAAAAAGTATTATGCACATTTTTTTTCCATGTTCAGGAAACCCACTAAGTATTTTTTTGGGCAAGGGCACGGATCGAGGACTGTCAAAATATTGTTTTTATTATAATTTGAAAACGATTAAACGCAACACTCACTTATTCTTATCATTAAATTTAAAACCAAAAAATAAAAAGTTCCCGGGTTTGATCCGATTTGACACTTCTTGACTGACACTGACAGCTAAATTTTCTATACCATAACCAATTTTTTTGCTTTTTAACGAATAAACACTTCGACACAACGATCGCGACAATAGTGTTACATTGGCTAGGAAATGTTTATCGATATCTCAGAGACGATGACGAATTTAGATATCGTTTCGCTACGAAGCGATGTTACTTTGTCTAAGCCCCCTGAGCTACTCGTATGCGCGATGTAGAATCACTACGCAGTATAAAACAAAGTCGCTTCCCGCTGTCTGTCTGTCCCTATGTATGCTTAGATCTTTAAAACAACGCAACGGATTTTGATGCGGTTTTTTTTTAATAGAGAGTGATTCAAGAGGAAGGTTAAATGTATGTAGTGCACCCGTGCGAAGCCAGGGCGGGTCGCTAGTATTAAATATTTTATCAATAAAAGTTGCTTTTAGGGTTCAGTACTTTGTTGTCCGTCTATCAAGACCCTTTTGCTCAGGAACGCGTAGATTAGATTTTTTTTTGAATACACTGGATTCACCAAATCCATATTGTTATTTTGACAGTGACAGCTCTGTGTAGTGTGTGTGCTCTGTGTGATTTTTCACACCAAAAAATCGTTTTCCAGCAATAATTATTGCGCAGTGTTACCTATATGTATTTACGATCAAGTACTTCTACAATCGATACAATAAAATTACCGTTAGCCTTTTTTTTTTTTTCGGACGGGAAATCATCAAATTACCCCCCCCCCCCCCCCCCACTCTGGGTGGAGCGGAAGGGAGTGTCAGACTTGTACTGACTAAAACCCATCCATGTTCCTTCTTTGCCCTTTGAGTTCCAGGGCCACGGTATCTCTTTCGAACAGTCCCGCAGCTATGGCAGGCATCGGCCCTTGCAGACCCCTACAAGAACAGATATAACTTTCACTTTATTGTATCCCATTCAACGAAGACCTCGTCATCATCATCTTTTTCTCTTGCCCTTTACCCATTCATTTGGGGTCAGCATGTCTCCTTCTTCCATACTTCTCTATTACTCGTCATCTCATCAGACACCTCCTTCTTGCCATATCATTATTTACACAGTTCATCCATCGTTTCTTTGGTCTTCCTCTACTCTTATACGCATCCACATTCATACTCAAAACTTTCCTCACGACATTTTCCTCATTCCTCCGCATCACATGCCCAAGGACCTCGTAACAACAAGAATTATTACAAAAGTGGAAACTTGAAATGCTTTACCGCTTTCGACGATAAATCTCAATTCCTGGTTCCTCCATAGGAATTTACACTGTGAAACGCGGTAACAATGTTACTAAATTCTTGACGCTTCAAAAGTTAATCTAAATATTAAACCTATAAACGATATTTTGATGAAATTCTTTGGGAAATGTCAGGGGTCAGTTTGTAAAATGTTAGATTGATCAGATCAGGGGTCAAGCAATAACCTTTTGTGACCACTTCCCACAGGTCTTCCTACACAGAAGCTGCCCACAATTGCTTCGGTAACCTCGGCATTGGTTGAGGGAACCTTATAATCGAAAGGTTAGTGTTATGAGATGAATCTATTCCTATTTGTAAGCGTGGGTGGGCTGTGATGTGGCCATTACGGCAGCGAGTTGTGGTGAGCAAGAAACTTTGAAGGAAAACGAGGTATTTTTTTTATTTTTATTAACAGAAATCCTAGGTTTGCACACAAATTGTCTGTTCTATAGATCTATTAAATTCAATAGCCCTTAATAAAGTTGATGAATAGGGATGTTTCCTGTGTAAAAAAAATATGATTCTATTTAGTCCGTCAAAAATAAAATATGATTATCGAAAATTATTGGATACGTATTCTGTTTTATCAAATCAATAAAAATTGACGAAGATAAAACGCATCAAAGATCAAGAGTGGGGGCCTGTGACGTCCGTTTTCGGTAAAAATTAGTCAGTACACTTTACTTACAAGTATGACGTCACACGAGTTTTCAACGCACTGTATCGTCTTCATTTTTAGTTTTCGTGAAAAAAGAAAAAAATACGTGTCCAATATTTTTTGGAAATCTATCTGACGGACTAATTATATTTTTAGGAAACATCCCTATTGTAATATACATAGATTAAATTATTCAGAGGAGAATGGAAGAAAAAAACGTGTTGCGCCGTCCTCTAGTATCTTGGAATAAGGACAGGAAAATTATTATTCAAGTAATTTGGTCCTGTTACATATCGAACTAGCTTTTACGCGCGGTTTCGCTCGCATGGAGGTCGCATGAGGTGGTAAGGGAACGTGCTACTTGGATAAAAATCTATCATTCTATGCTATATAAAATATCTCATAGCCAAATGCTATAATTCCATATCGGAATTTTTAAATGACCGCAATTAATTAAATAGATTCCTGTAATTACGATATTTTCACAGTTTGACCCCGAAATCTGTAAATCGATACTTTCTATTTTTAATTAGCATTAGGATTGGCTATTCCAATTTCATAGTTTGCTGTGTAGACTCAAATTTTAAATTTTTTGGTTTATTCTAAGCCAAAAATATGTTGTTTTGAACGCCATAAATGGCAAAACATGTAAATCTACCCGTTATTTTTAAGACTTTGCACATATTATTTGATGTATACTCATGTTTTACAATAAAATACATTATATTATATTCTATTCTATTCTATTCTTTAAACCAGGTCAACAAGCTTATAAGCAGTTCTACCGGTAAGGTGTGACGACGGCGATGTGACAAACTATCACATTTATTATTGGTTAGGATTCCATGAGAGGCTCGTGGCTAATTAATAACAGCCGCATGGGTCGATGGGACGGAAAGGGGCACGGGAGGTTAAGCCGCGTTTGCCAAGGTCAGTCTGTGGATGGGTGACCATCATTACATAATGAGTTTCCTCCGTGCCTCTAAGACCTAGATCTTTGATAGTCGTTACAGGTCAGTCAAAGGCCCGAAAATCAGACAACCAGTCTTCCTAAAGGGGTACTTACTGGGTCGGGAAGGTCAGATAGGCAGTCGCTCCTGTATTCGCAGCTGCATCCGGTAAGATTGGAAGCCGACTCCAATAAAGTTGGGAAAAGGCGAGGCAGGTGATGGTTAGGATTCCATGACAGCGATATTCCAAGCCCAGCTAGAAAGTAACACTTCCTGTTAATTTCTCACAGTTATCCCGCGGATCTCGGGGCCCTACAAGAGGAACTTATAACGAACTGTTGCAAAGTTAGTTGATGAAGGCTCCGCGAGTTGTGGCTCTTGTTCCATGATAGACTGTGAGATGGACGCCATGATACTGTCATAACGACGCCATCTTGTTTTCACTGGACGACAAGATGGTGGAAGAAAAATATGTTAGCATTCCTAAGAGGGAAAAGGTGACTAACTACAGTTTAGAGTATTTGATGGAGTTGGGATACAGCTTATTTCTGTATAGGATTCTATTTTTTTGTTAGGTTTAGTTTTAAAGATATTTATTCTCAAAAAAAGACATAAAGTCACTTACATGAGAACAATGCTTAAAATAAATTAAATTTAAAATAATTTATTTTAAGCAATGTTCTCATGTAAGTGACTTTGTGTCTTTTTTTGAGAATATCTTTAAGTTCGTCACAGACGTCACGGTAGCACTTATTATTTTATAATACACTCATCCAATGAATTCAGATTTTAGGATTTGTGATCAAATATTCCGCTAACAGAGTTTTGAATGCATTTTTTTTTTTTGTCTTGATAAAATCATCAAATGAGTCCTCCCACCCAGGGCAGAGTGGGAGGGACTGTCAGACTTGTACTGACTAAAATCCACGGTGTCCTTCAATAGCCCTTTATGATCCAGGGTCACGGTAATTCTATAAGTCCCGGCAGGCTTTGGCCCTCTAGAGGGAGTTTTGAATGTATTGAATGAGTGTAATTTTTTAATACATGAGGGTATTTTGTTGTAAAATTGTGCTCCTTCAATTTGTTAACCGTTGTTATGTCCCACTGTTGGGCAAAAGCTTCTCTCTCCTTAAAACCTCTCTTGTTGCGATCTCTGGTAATATTGGCACCGCAAACCAGATCAGATGGTCCCAACACCTTTGCCGAGGTCGATCGATGGCAGTGTCCTTTAGGTGTCCAGTGAGTGACGATTTTGCCAATTTTCCGATCAAGTTTCTACATAAGATTTTTCGGATTCATGTGCGTATTGTATAATTATCACTTGCTTCGGTGAAGGAAAACATTGTGAGAAAACCAGCATGCCTGAGAGTTATTTCTCGACGGCATGTAAAGCCAAGTCAGAGGCCCATGGGCGCCAATAAAAACTATGACGCCAGGCTAGGCACTAACCACACGATAAAGAAGAATCTATTATTTTCTTAAACCTTTTTTTTTGCATGCACACCCCTATAATTTAATACTACATTAAGTAAGTTATTACGAGTATATTTGCAAAGAAAACGAGAAAGTTAAAAGGTAACTTAAATGATCTTCAACCGTGAGTACAATTTAAATGCTACGGCGTAGCACTGGCTACGGTTATACGGCGTAGTACTGGCTACGGTTATCCGGCGTAGCAGCCTCTACGGAATGACACTTAAGAGGTTGTTTTTCAAGTATTTTCAGTTTATTGCGGTAATCTTACTTTATTTAGCGTTGAATGAACTTATGATTTCTTGAATGGGGATAACACTTTGGAAGAAAGAAAATACATTAATCATCATCTGCCTAGCCTTTTCCCAACGATGTTGGTGTCGGCTTCCAGTCTAACCGGATGCAGATGAATACCAGTATTTTACATGGAGCGATTCCCTATCTGATCTCCACAACCCAGTACTGAGTGATACGATGCCCCTTGGTAAGACTGGTTGACAGACTATCGGGCCACTGACTACCTGTAACGACTGTCAAAGATCTACAAACGACAGCCGGGACCAACGGCTTAACGTGCTTTCCGAGGCACGGAAGAAGTTCGGTATGTAATGGGTGTGGTCACCCATCCACGCACCAACCTAGGCAAGCACGGCTTAACCTGAAGATCGACCTGAACGGCTGTTATTATTTAGCCACGAGCTTTTCAGAAAATATATTTTGGCACTAAAAAAGACACAAAGCAAAAAAATGCCATTTCTGTTTGCATGAAGTCTTCTAGGATGTTGCATACAACAAATTTGCGGCGTGGGTTTGCGGCACTGCATAATATCAACCGCCGATGGATTGGCTAACTGTCGTAGATATTAAATCAGAAATTCTACTTGAGTGTTTTCATGATAATAAAATCATGATTTTGTCAGTAATAACTCAAATTTGCTACAGAAATTGGATAATTACAACACAAATCAATTGACGTACTATAAAGGAGCTTTCAAAACGCGATTCCCCCATTTTTGGATTGCAATAACATTCTGTTACTCAACTATTTATTGATTTCAAAGCGACTAATTTGCAATTAGCGATTAATTTGCAATTAATTTTGCAATTAGCGATTAATTTGCAATTAACTCAAACATTATTTTTGTTTTTTTTTTTTTAATCCTTGTATGTCCCATTGCTGGGCAAAGGCCTCCCACATATCCTTCCAGGTACTCTTCTCCTGCACCACCTCGAACCAGCCTTCGTGATGAGCGTCTAAATCATCTCGCCACACTTTTTCTGGGTCGGCCTCGGAGGCGCCGTCCATCCTCAGGCACCCATCGTGTTGAGACCTTTGCCCAGCGGTCGTTATCCATGTGGCTCACGTGACCCGCCCAATCCCATTTCAACATTAGATTAGTTATTTAATTTTAGAGTTAATTGCAAATTAATCAGGTTTTCAGGCCTAAAATATAGTGTTTTTTTGAGATGATTATGTCTTGGAATTATAGGTTTATGGTGCTAACTACCCAATCATCTATAGCTAGCACGAAAATAGGTTTTTTTCAACTCCGTGCAAGTTTCACTCACCGCAAGACAAATAATATGAAACAATGAAAACGCATCAAACTACTGCCAGCCCTGTTCCCACAAGCAGTCGAGAAGATGTCTTTATTTAACGTTTATGAATAGCATCGTCAGACTTATGACGTACTATGTAGGTCAGTTGCACACCGACTGGGAACTGCATAATTTATGTAGACTCGTCCGTGTGCTACCGGGCTGTCTTGTTCCTACAATTTGTTGTTTTAGTTATTTTAACCGACTTTTAAAAAGGATGAGGTTATGTGTGTATTTTTATTTGAATCCAGTATGTACATTATAATAAAAACCTATATAATAAAATATGTGCAAACATATTTTATCAAATAGGTCATCTTTGACCCTTTTGATACTTGTGTATCAAAACATTTCTACAAGATATTACATACATTCATACATAAACTCTCGCCTTCCCATGGAGGTAGACAAAAACCACAGAACGGCACTTACAACGATCCTATCATACTCTTTTTGCCTCGTCCACGTCCATACATCTGGTCACACACGCACTCCGATTGCGTACCGACCTTTTTACACATTGTAATACCTAGTAGAAGAAGGAGTGACGGAAATTGAAAAGAGTTTGTTTTGATGGTTTGTTCATGTGGAGGTGATGAGTGAAAGGCGACTAACAAAAGGTATTTACAAGGCTGATGTGAGTGGCAACGCCGAGAGGGAACGCCCTAGAAGGACATACTTATAGGAGAGGTTCTTCAGAAAAAACGGTACGCAATCGGCGTGCGTGTGACCAGATGTAGGAACATGGACGAGACAAAAAGAGTATGATAGGATCGTTGTAAGTGCCGTTCTGTGGTTTCCGCTTACCCTCATGGGAAGGCGAGAATTTACGTATGAATGTAAGTAATAATTTTTTTTTTTTTTTTTTCGGATTTTAAATATGTATGTAATACCTTGTAAAAATGTTTTAATATCAACGCCTGACCCACGCCACGGTACCTTTTTCCGAGGAATTAGTTCTAAATCTGTATTTAATGGGTTGATCATGCAAGGCTCGTGTAGGGGATGTTACACACGGCACATGTTGGCACATGTGACGGACCGGCGAGAGGTTCAGAACTATGAAGGATTAATAACAGTTGGCTTGTGTAAAAAGGCATTATGAACGGATGAATGGAGTACAGGATTTCTTTTGTTATATTGGTTTTGTTAGTCGAACTTTAGCAGCCTGAAAGTCTGACATCCAGTCTGTCTTAAAAGGGGTGGCTTATTACTCAGTAAGTGAAAAGGGAGGTCAGATTGGCGGTCGCTCTATACAACGTGTAACATAATAAACGCAAGACCTCTCGTGTGGTGTCTCAGACCATGAAACAGAACAACTTTTGTTCTATGACTTTTGGAAATTCATAACTTTTTTTTTAGTTTTACCATACATGTGGATCAGCTGATTGCGTCCGTTCCTATAGAAAGTTTTTTTTTTTTGCGAATTTCAAGAACTCGGAGAACAAAAGATGTTTAGTTTCATGGTGCGACAGACCACACGAGAGGTCTTGCGTTTATTACGTTACACCTTGTATATAATACTGTTATTCAGCTGCATCGGATAAGACTATAACCGACCCCAACATAGTTAGTGGTCCGTGGATGGGTGACCACCCATCGCACACAGAATTTCGTCCGTGCCTCGGAAAGCACGTTAAGCTGTTGGTCCCAGCTGTTATATGTAGATCTTTGACAGTCAGTACAGGAAATCAGCCCGTAATCAGTGGCCCGAAAGTCTCACAACCACTCTTACCAAGTGGTACAAACTGGGTCGTGGAGGTCAGACAGACAGTCGCTCCATGTAAAATACTGGTAGCTGCATCTGGTTAGACTGGAAGCCGACCCCCACATAGCATAGTCGGAAATACGCAAATAAATGATTTTGATTTTTGAAATAGCCTTTTGCAAAAATCAAAAATCAAAATCATGGAGGAAGATGATGATGTCTCTGTCACATAAAATGGGTCTTTAACTACAAAATTGCCGTTTTTTTCTCACATTTTGTTCTGTTTGTAACTTTGACGTGTAGTTAAATTTTTTCCTAATTCCATTTTTATTGGATTAATTGTTAAATTATGTACCTTTTAGAGCTTGTTCAGACACGGCGGGAACCGCGCGATTTCAGAATCGCATGGAAATCGCGAGTGTCTTATTTGTATGAGTTATTAAGTAATCGTTCAGACATAACCGCGCGGTTAATCAAGCCGCGACATGCGGGAACCGCGCGGTTCCCGCATGTCAAAACTAGCCCTTAGAGTTAAAAACCGTACTTAAAGTTGCATATTACCTCATAGGGTAGTGTATCAAAACACCTGTTTAAATGTGCCATCGGTTTCACTACTTCATATTATATATTATATATTATGGTATATTTTTGTCATAGACTGTCAGATACGCAGTGCAGCGTAGCCTTTTCACTCTAACTATAGTTTGCAATTGCATCATAATCGGTTCAGACGTTTCCAAGAAAAAAATGTTGGTATGGAAATATAAAGTGATATCACTTTTCACGAAATCGTCCATACAAATTGGCAATTTCAAACTTTAACCCCTAATATTATGTTCCTAAAATCCTGCAATCAAACATTATCATAAACCTTTACAAAACAAGGTACCAGTGGCGAAGGTTCCATACAACCCGATTCCTACCGGCTTCCCTTTGAAAATGGCACAGTCAGTATTCTATAGCCAATAATAATCTATACAGTAAAGATATGTACTTCAGCTTACCTCTTACAAAAATTGACCCTTCGCTACTGCAAGGTACAACAACTTGTCTTGTACTAAAACCAAACTAATAAAATAACACACTTGGCTGTGAAAAGGGGTACGAAGTCTAGCCCGGGGCAATACTAACATACTTGCCAGTGAGGGCACTTCGATAGCCCAGGGCTATTTGTGCTTATTTCGAGACTTCAGTATTGCGGGTTCAACTTTTTCACAATTTTTCTTTTAATGTTTGTTTTTATTGTGAGATTTTAACTTAAAACACCTCTACGACACCCGTACGAATCAATATACACAGTGTTTTGAGTGCGGTACATTGAGTCCTACCGTAAAAAAAAAATAATGATGACGTTACGACGGCAATAATGACGTTTTAAAATAGACCCAGTGCTGTATATTGTGTTGTTTAATTCACTAAGTCCCAAGAATATTTTCAATTGGAACACATAGATTTGATATTAGCATTTTATAAGCACTTAAGTAATTTATCGGATTACAAGGTACTCAAAGCGTCTAAAAGGGATCGGTAGCAGTACTCTATAGTCCGACAAATTCGTTAATCCGACACCGCCTTGCAAAACGTTTGACGGATTACCAACGTTATGTACTATATTTTTAAGGTTCATTTTCAAAGGCCACCAGTAACTACTACCGGAATCCGCAGCGGCACAGCCAAAGCGTTTAGCGTTGGTTGGCAGCATGGTCGATTGGTCGCATCATAGAGTGACATATGAGCCACTCGTGTCGCTGTAGTAATTCATTGCGACTCGGCCGGTTTGGCGCGAGGCGGTTTGCGATTGTGTAGCTTCGAAAATACACCTTAAATTGTTCATGGAACTATGTAGGTGTAAATATAAAATGAGGATCCCAAAATGATTGTATTGTTAAACGGGCTGGTGTCGAGTATTTTGCGTACGGGATACTATACTGTTCTTCTGTTAATAAAACATCTTGCTGAAAGTATTTACTGGTTTATTATTATTATATTATTACTAGCTGTACCCGGCATGCGTTGCAATGCACCTTTTCCTACTACCTACCTACTACCAAGACCAAGATAAGATAAATCCGTTCAGCCGTTCTCGAGTTTTAGCGAGACTAACGAACAGCAATTGATTTTTATATATATAAATAAGTCTATATTGTCCCACTGCAGGGCAAAGGAGGGGGCCTTTCCCTCCTTCCACATTTCGCGGTCTAGTGCGATTGTAGGCCAATCCTTTGCGAAAGAGTCCAGCTCATCACGCTTTACTGGTTTATTTCAGTAGATTTTCATAGTTACAAATTAGCAGGTGTCTCTTAGCCAAGCCCCCAGGTAAGAGAGCCTTCTTTCTGGTGTTTCCAAGGTGTTTCCGTTACGTTACTTTATGACAGCTAAACTTATACTGTCACTTACGGGATATCTTCCGTGATTGTTCATTATTTTGAGCTCCCGATATTAACAGCGCCGAAATATCGGGAGCTCAATATAATGAACAATCACGGAAGATATCCCGTAAGTGACAGTATAAGTTTAGTTGTAAACCGTGAAAGCTTAAAACAGTGTTTTATGACAGCTGTCAAACTGACATTGACATTTATACTTGACATTACTACTATAGATAAAAGTGTCCATTTTCCGTGTAGCGTCGACATGTTCTCTCGAATAAAACAAATGAATGCCTTAATTTAAAACGGGCTGTAATTAAAAATGGCGCTCTGAAAAGAACGTATTCCCTGGAATGATTAAACCTTTAACTCTTTATTGTTTATAACATAACATCACGCCTGTAATCCCCGAGGAGTAAGGCAGAGGAGTACCCCAGTGTCTGCTCACATATATCACATAAATGTATATTTAGGTCCTATGTCATTACATATTGACTTTTCATTATTTGAAACGCGCCCGCGCACGCGCCTCCCGCGTCCTCTTGAGCTCATTGATAATAATAATTTGGCAGTAGGTACCTAAATGATTGCGATATGAAGCCAACTTGTAATTTTTTATTAATATTTTTTTTGACAAAATATAACATGAGTTAAAAATTATTGGAATCGATTCAGTTACTTATTCTGAACAAACTATATTCAGGTTTCGCATATACTAAAAATAATGTTGTATAGATGTTTCACATCAAAAACCTAACTTAGCAGGATTTTCAGACATATTGAACAAGAAACAATGAACCGTACGATACTCATTAAACCCAGACATTCACAAATTTTATTTCAGACAAAATTCAAACTCGATAAATCAGAATCTTCACAAATTATTTTCAGTACAAATTATTTCAACGTACATTATCTATCGTAGGCGACGGAAATTATTCCATGTGAGGGATTCTTTTGTGTTTTCTGACAAAATGAGGGTACTCTTACGAAGCAAAGTATAAAATAAATATTGGTACAGGGACCACATTAGCACATCAAAGGACATTTGTTGAAGTTTCTTTGGTAAGGCGTAGTTTCAGTTACTACTTTTTGGTGTTTATTTTATGTATGACTATGTTACGGTGTATCGTAATTGTCCCACGGGATGGTTCTACCGGGATAAAAAGTATCCTATGATTTAATCCAGGTTATAAACTATCTGTGTGCCAAATTTCATCAAAATCCGGTAAGTAGTTTTTGCCTGAAAGAGTAACAAACATTCATCTATCGTCACAAAGTCTTTCGCATTTATAATAAAGGGTGTAAATAGACCCTTAACATATCCGAAAGCCACTTTTTCTCCCCGTCTTTGCGATCATTTTTTTTTGTTCTAGACCATACCTGAGAACCTTCTAGTTACGGATATTATTGGGGGTCAAAGTTCCAACTTTTTCACAAGTTTTTTTTAAATACATGTTTTTAATGTAAGATTTTCACTTTACACACCTCCACGACCCCCATACTATTAATCCATCCATCAGCACAATGCTTTGAGTGCTTTCCATCGAGTCCTACAGCGAGTCGTAAAACGTGATTTTTCACCCAAAAAAAAAAGTCGATTCCCAGAAATCATTTTTGCGTATAGTTACTTAGTTTGATGTACGGAATGCTTAGTTGACGGATATGTGAAGGGTCTGTTTACACGTGTATTAATAGGATATTTAGGTAAGGAAATAGGTAAGGAGCTATTGAAGCTAAATAATAACACAAGCATGGGTCGATCTTTAAGGTTAAGCAGTGCTTGTCTAGGTCGGTCCGTGGATGGGTGACCAGCATTACATACCTGGTCCCGTTTGTCATTAGTAGATTTTTGCCAACGGCCCCAGCATAATTGAGAAAAGGCTTGGCAAATGATGATATTTACGGAAGCTTTGCTAATCTGTATGAATTCATTAATTCATGCTTGAGCTGCTGGGATCGATATTATACGTCTGCGGTGCTTAGGGACGCTGGCCACGGTCAGTTCTTAGATGGGTAATTGACCATTTTCTCGAAAATCCAAAGAGTCCAAGCATTGTTTTTCATTGTCATATGGAACACTAACTTGTGCCCTCGGCTTCATCCGCGCAGAGCTCAGTAACAAAGTTGTCCCACGGGATCGTACTACTGGGATATAAAGTATCCTATGTGTTAGTCCAGGTCAAACTATCTGAATGCGAAATCCAAATCCGTTCAGTAGTTTTTACGTGAAAGATCATCCATCCATCCATCCATCCTAACAAACATACACATTTATAATAAATGTAATATAAGTAAGATTTATAAATGTAATATAAGTAAGATTTCAAGCAAAGATTTTCAATTGTAGCCGCCGCCGCCGGGGGCGTGATTCGTGTCGTAAAAACTACCTACTTTTACCTGTAATTCCTCATTCTACAGATTGCGGTCCAGCAACCGCCGGCGGGCATGCTTGAAAATCATCTTATGAAGACTATGTTATATTTCTTTTATATTTCGGGCGAATGGCTTTGACAGCGGGCATTGTTGGTAAAAATTTAAGAAATATCCACCACAAATTCATCCATAACATCACGCCTGTGATCCCCGAAGGGTTAGGCAGAGGTGTACCTAATAAAGTACACCCGGATTTCGCCAGTTATTATGTTTAAGTCTCTTGTAATCGGGGGTGAGCCTATTCCCATCAACTTAATAAAAATTAATTATTGCATTTCATAATCAGTACTTTAGTTCACTAATTAGCCATATTTCTTATTTCCATACAGTAATATTGCCAAATTAATCAAAACAGCGAAATATTTGACAGCTATTTGCGACGTTGCCCACTTTCTGTACATTACCTCAAAAATCTAGGGATCAAGCGTAAACTTTTAAAATAGATGTCATTTTTGTTTCACGAGTCGACATAGCGGGAATGATTCAAATAAAAGTCCCAGTATGCGACAGTTCAGTAGAGGAGCTCGTGGCTAAATAATAACAGCCGCTCGGGTCGATCTTTGGGTTAAGCCGTGCTTGCCTAGATTGGTCTGTGGATGGGTGACTCCGTGCCTCGGAAAGTACGTTGAGCCGTTGGTCCCGGCTGTCATTTGTAAATCTTTGACAGTCGTAAGATAGTCAGTGGCCCGAAAAGTCTGAAAACCAGTCTTACCAAGGGGTATCGTATTACCCAGTACTAACTGGGTTGTGGAGGTCAGATAGGCAGTCGCTCCATGTAAAATACTGGTATTCAGCTGCATCCGGTTAGACTGGAAGCCCACCCCAACATAGTTGGGAAAAGGCTAGGAAGATGATGATGTATGCGACAGTTCAAAACGCCTGGTTAGCAAGAATACCAGCCAAAGAAATACTTTTATGGAACACTCATATTTTCCAAGCAAGATTGCATTTTAAACATACGGCGTACGTTTTAATTTAACGGTCCCACGTTACTAGAATAGAACGGTATAATATTAGCATAAGTAGCTAGAAGGAATTTATGTTTTAATTTAATTCTACGTTTCTGTATCTTGTGTGTAGGGAATGCTAAGAATGAATCGTGTGGTATGTTAGTAAGACTGATTTGTAAGTAGGATTATTTTATTTAGTTTTAAATAGTGAGCTGCCCCTGCTTCGCAATGTTGTTGTTGTTTGTTGTGTTTTGTTTGTGTTTCCGTGTGTGTGTTGTGTGTTTTCGACTTCCAGAAATAACACAAAAATATGGAAAATAGCTTTACTTCCGGAAGTCGGTGACAAAAAACTCAATGAAACAAACAATAGTTCAGCGGTTTTTTTATTTCAGCGGTTTTTGCTGTGGTATGATGGTATCACACACAAGATCTTCTCGAATATTCATTTTTCTTTGTTACGAAAAGTAATATATTTAGTAATATTTTTATTTCACACCGCTAGGCGATTAGTGGGTAGGTAAGTAGGTTAGGGTAAAAAAAGGTGCATTGCAACGCATCCGGGCACAGCTAGTATTTTTATAATAATTTCGCGCGGACGATGGTCGCGGGTAGCATCATACATAAAAATGATTTTTTTTTAAACTATCATGGTCACTAACATTTCTGGTCAAACAGTAAACATGGTAAATATCCCGTTAGTATTAATAGAAATGATTTTTTTTTTCTCAATACTTTTATTTTGTACTTTTTTTTGCATTTATTTTGTACCTTATCACAATGTTTTCTTATTTAACCCAAAGGTTGACTGGTAGAGAATTCTTTGTGGCATTAAGTCCGCCTATGTACCACTATTGTCCATGAAGTTTAAATAAATAAATAATAAATGAAATAAAACCCTCCGGACCTAATCCTTTGGTCCCATCAATTTAAAGACCAGCACTCCCAAAAGGATCTACCCAAGATATTTGACAGATTATGAGAAGGTCATCCTCTCATAAAATTCAGCGAACATTCGGGGCATAAAATGTAAAATAGTTGATATTCTCCAATCCCGTGTGACGCAGCTCTTCCGATCCCAGGCGGCCATCGTTAGAGGCATTTCAAACTTTTGAAGCGTTTTATTTTGTCCTGTCCAATATTTATAGTATGAACTTCTGACGGTAGTCCCTAAAGTACTTAAACAGGGTGTAAACAGACCCTTCACGAAGCCGTCAACCAAGCATTATGTACATCATTTAAAGTAACTTTAGGCAAAAATTATTGCTGCGAAACTACTTTTTTTTGGGGTGAAAAAAAAAAACATTTTATGGTAGGACTCAATGTAACTACTCACTCAAAACATTGTGCTGATGGATGGATTGAATAGTATATATATTGTATTTAATAGTAATATATTAAATTGTATGAGGTTGTGGAGGTCTTCTTACATTAAAATTAAGTATTTAAAAAAAGTTGTGAAAAAGTTGCAACTTTGACCCCGAATATCTCCGTAACTAGAAGGTTGCATGCATGGTCTAGAGCAAAAAAATTCTCGCAATGACGGGGAGAACAAGTGCCTTTCGGCTTCGTTAAAGGTCCTGTTACACCCTCTATAGTAATTATGGACTGGGAAGAGACTGTGGACTGTTGGTCATCTGGCGGTCTTCATTCTTTTTTATCGTCTGGTTAGTGCCTACCCTGGCATAAGAGTTTTATACCGCCTATGGGCCTCTGACTTGGCTTTACACGCCGTTGAGAAATATCTCTAAGGCATGCTGGTTTCCTCCCGATGTTTTCCTTCACCGAAGCAAGTGATAATTATACAATATGCACATGAATCAGAAAAATCAGAGATGCGTGTCTTCTCGAGATAATTTGGATGTCCAACGGTCACACCACTAGGCTACTGCTTCTGTCTGGTGGTGAGATGGGTAAACAATTTTTTTGCGAACTGGAGATCCTGGATTAGTATGAAATAGTAGTGTGTAGTTTACGCCCGCGGCTTCGCCCACGTGGAGTACTGCTATTGTCCCACGGGATAGCACTCCAAGGATAAAAAGTATCCTATTTGTAAATCCAGGTTATGAGCTATCTGTTTTCCTTTCATCCAAATCTGTTCAGTAGTTTTTGCGTAAAAGAGTAACAGACAACCATCACATTTATAATAGTAGTAACATTATGGCAAGGCAAGAGAGAGTGCACTTGAAATCCCAACTGTTAACCGTAAAATGTCGTCGGTCCACATAAATATAATTTCGTGAAAACAGTGAATTTGAAGTTCTAAAACCAAGTGAATAGAACTGGTTTTCACAACACATGATAACAACAAACATCACGTTTGTATTTCCCGAAGGGTTACCAGTGATGTTATGTTGCTATTTGTCGTGTAGTTCGCTGAATTTTAGTTATAATGTACCTATTATTATGTGGCTAGACCTTGTCAAACTAACAAAAGCAAGGCTTAAATGGCCACAAAATCCGCCATCTTATTTGAAGACAATTTCATAAAACACTTTCTCTCCGCCCTCCTTCACAGTAATTTATCGTATCCAAGTTGTCCAAAGCTTACAGCCCACACTTTCACAATTGTCATGCATATAACAATGTTTTCAGAATGCTGTTGGGACTGCCCCGCTTTTGTAGCGCATCTGAGATGTTTGCGCTGAATCGAAATGACGACTTTTATGCGGTTATTCAAATATAAAATCTCGCCCTTAATAACAAGACTGCGGGACAGTGACAACAGTATTCTGAGGACAGTGGCGGAGAACATCTACTCTCCTATTCTGAGACGTTTTGTGGGGGTCATGAATGAGTGAGAAGTACTTTCCATTCGCTTGTGCGTCGTCCACATGAAGCGAACTCAAATAATTAGTTTTAAATAATACTTTTATTAGGTTAGTTCTATTTGTAGTCTGTTTATAATGTAAATATTCTTTAAGATAATATATTTACTAACATTAATTAGAAGAAATTTACTTACACAGTGGATCTTATGGTGTCCGAAATAAAGAATTTATTTATTATTATTTTTATTAATACTCCTGAGAAGAACACCACGAAAGAGATAGGGACCTACAGAAGGTCGGCTCTAAGCAACGAGCGACATCGCACGCACACATAGACACGCTTCACGTACAGTGAGTGCAAGCGTACTGGTAACTGTCATTTGTTTCAGATCTCCACGCACACATAGACACGCTTCACGTACAGCGAGTGCAAGCGCACTCGTGACCGGCATTTGTTTGAGATCTCCACGTACACATAGACACACATCACGAACAGCGAGTGCAAGCGCACTCGTGACCGGCATTTGTTTGAGATCTCCACGCACACATAAACACGCTTCATGTACAGCGAGTGCAAGTACCCTCGCGACCGGCATTTGTTTAAGATCTCCTCGCACACATAGACACGCTTCACGTACAGCGAGTGCAAGCGCACTCGTGACCGGCATTTGTTTGAGATCTCCTCGCACACATAGACACGCTTCACGTACAGCGAGTGCAAGCGCACTCGTGACCGGCATTTGTTTGAGATCTCCACGCACACATAGACACGCTTCACGTAGAGTGAGTTCAAGCGAAAAATTTATATGTGGTTAGAATGATGTACTGGATACATGTTAACCGTTTTAGCGTCAGTGCGCCTTCCTCTCTGTATAATCATAATTTGCACAGCGTTTTCCCAAGTGTGTTTACACAGGTATATTGGAGTCACATTCCAGTCTAACCGGATGAAGCTGAATAACACCTAGTATAGAACTGTCCTTCAGTGCCTGTTCCACGTTATAGTCTAATTGCACTCGACTAACTCACCAAACTAGGGGTTGAAAGTGGACGAGGTGTCCCTGTCCTTTGTGTGAAAATTCAAACTCACCCCCTGGGGGTCGAGTGTGAACTAGGTTTAACGGTTGAGAGGAAACAAATAAACAAATCTTTTTTTAGGGGTCGAGGGGTCGAGAGTGGACTAAACGACTTTTTTGTTGTGATACATAATATTTCCATAGCAACTGACGCGAAAAAAGGTAAGAAAAAGGAGTTTTCGTACTCAAAACACCCGCCGGCAATATAGGAGAGGTCAAATTGATTGCCTGTATATATTATTGTTCTGTAATGTTCGGTTTTAAGATACATACATGTACATTTTATTGGCGAGGAATAAGTAGGTCATCAAAAAGGTTTGCCCCATGCGGGAAGTTGGAAAGGTGTGGTCATATATCAGGGCGTGATTCAGACCATCAAACTAAAGCGCAGGCCACACCGCCAGCTAGCAAGCGAGCGAAAGAAAGAAATCATTTATTTGCTGATAATGTAGGTATACATATAAGTTGGAATATTTATTAAGTGTCCCGATACATTTTACCTTACGGCATGCAACATAATTATTAGGTCTGAATTAAATTGAAATAGTAGTATAGATACAGCTATTAGGTACGATTATTATTAGCTTACCGATCAGACTAAAAAGAGAAAGAAAAATAAAAAACAAATAAAAATAATTAATGATTTAAATTTAAATCTCGCAAATCATATAATGAAGCGAGCCGGGGAGTATTGTTTCTCTTTTCATACTTTGGTTCACACCGCGAACTACAGAGCTAAGCTACGTCAGCGATACAAACGTTGCGAACGAAATATCCGACGATGCCAGCGATGCTATTCGTTCACCTCGCTCGCCTCGCCCGGCCCCTAGCTTGCCCGTCCGTCCGTAGTTTTCGGTGTGAACCCACATAGTTTACCTCGCCAAAGGTTCGCTTAGTTTATATAGTTTCCCTCGCCTCGCTTCGTCCGCCACCTCGCTCCATCGCTACTGGCAGTGTGGGGTGTGGCCTGCGCTTAAATAACTTACTCTATAGGACAAACATAGATATCGCAAAAAAAACAGCTTGACTACAGAAAACCACCGACTACGATCCGAACATACTTACTCCTTTTGCCTCGTCGTAGACCGCGAAATTCAAATTATCTTACGTTTTTTGGAATTTGCAGGTCAGTTTAAGGTTGTATATTTAACAAATTGTGATTCGCGACCGTAAAGTCTACGTTTTTACAAAATTATAATCATTAAAATCATCAATACAACGCTCAGTTAATCCCAATCAATGACTTTTCATGAAAAAGTCATTCAATGGCTACCCTGGCACTCCACCTTCAAATTAATCAAAGAATGAATCTAGGAAATGTGAAATAACTTACTTTAAAGAAACTAATTTCATACCTGAAAGTGAAACAAAAAACGAGGCGTTCACTACCTCCCGACTACTTCTTCCAAAACTACTTTATTTCTTCCAGAAGGTATTATAACTGAAACAAATTGTCTTGGGAAATAAGTGCAGCGTTATTGCACCGTTTATTCCGCACCAGGGTTCCCTAGTCAAACAAGAAACCCTTTTATCTTAGTAACTTTTACCTCTTGATAATACCAGTACCTATACAACACTAGTTTTAGTATATGCGAAACCTGAAACACGTGTCTAGTATTTTTATGTAAAGAATCTATGTACAAAATTTCAAAACAATATCATGAAAAATCACAAAGTTTAAAGCTTGTTCTGTTACCTGGTTGTCCGCACAAAAACGTGGTCACCACGCAACGCGCCCGCGCGCGCGGCTCCAGCTCCAGCGTCCTCTTGAGTAGGTAGCTAAATGATTGCGATAGGTACTTAATATCGCTCGGTGTCTAACTTGTAACTTTTTTAAATATTTTTGGGACAAAATATAACATGGTTAATAAATTATTGGAATCGATTCAGTTACTTATTCTGAGCAAACTATATTCAGGTTTCACATATTCTAAAAATAATCTTGTAGATTAATTTATTTAATTGGCAAAGGCCTCCTTTAAATGTATATTTGTACGCCAAATGGCAAAACATAGAGAAACTATATTATGTATAACAATTGTAACATCTTGCACACTGTTGTAACCTATGTTTACAAATAAAGACTATTGATTGATTCTTATTCTTATTCTTTATTGCACACAAAAACAAAATATACATACAAATTGCAACAATATAGCTTATGTACAATGGGCAACAAAACATGAATTTCTATGAATAGACATAGAAAAGGTTACAATAATAACAGCCTCACGGAACGATGTTCAAGGTTAAGCCGCGCTTGTCTAGGTCGGTCCTCGGATGGGTTAAAATCTATTTCATAACCAATTTCCTCCGTGCCTCGGCAAACACGTTAATTCGTTGGTCCCGACTGTCATTCGCTGATCTTTGACAGTCGATACAGTTCGTCAGCCCTGAAGTCTGGCAACCAGTCTTACCAAGGGGTATCGTATTATGCAGTACTAACTGGGTTGTGGAGGTCAGTTAGGCAGTAGCTCCATGTAAAATATTGGTTTTCAGATGCATTCAGTTAAACTGGACGGTTACCCCCAATAGTAGGTACTACGCTATTAATGTATTGTGTAATTCACTATAAGGTAGAAAAGCAAATACTTTATTAAATCTTTGATTACACCGTTCTGAGTACAATTAACATGCCTTCACTCGACGAGTGCTTAAACTCAACTGCCGTGCTCTCAAGAGAACATAGACACGCAACCTACCGTTTGACAGTTAGCCTTTGTCAACAGGAAATAGTCAGTTTAACAACTATTAATCAAGCAAACTCACAAAACAAAATATGAAAACAAGTTCATGACTAATTTAGTCCAGCAACCTTGTCGCCTGATAGTACGGGGTACTTTGCGATAATATCCGGTAGTTCTGATTTTTTGCAGACTTGTTTATACCGAACGCAACTTTGTCAAAAAACCAGAAATTTTTTCTAAAGGACTAGTTTTTGATAGTACCCTTTCAGGACGTTTTTAAAGTAGACTAAATCAAAATATATATAATATCAGAACTACCGGATTTGACGCAAACTGTGATAATATAAAGTTACTGGACTAATTGGACTATATTGTATAACGGGCTGGTGTCCGCAACTCCACGTCCGAAGCGCATACATCGGACATGGAGTTGCGGACACCACCAAACATGACCAAATCAATAATAATATTTAGAACTTTGTGTAACATAAACAAACAAAATAATGATAATGGCTAACAACAACTGCTATACAGAACCTTTCGTATTCTCGATGCAACTCACACCTGGCAGGAGGTTTTACTCTATTTACCAAATCAGGTGAGATAGTTTCAGAGGAAGACAATGAACAGCGGTACACCCAGCTGATAATAAACCTTCAAGTTCAGTTTGTATCCTTAGACGCGCCCGGGGCGAACTTGAGCTTCGTTTAAGAAGTAGAAAGTCCTGGAAGCGCGATTATTAAAACTTTATCTATTTTCAATTTGTATGTACTTGTATTTGTTCCAGGCTGAAATGGAATTGGATGGGTCATGTGAGCCGCATGGATAACGACCGTTAGCAAAGGTCTCAACACGATGGGTGCCTGAGGATGGACGGCGCTGCCGAGGCCGGCCCAGAAAGCGGTGGCGAGATGATTTAGACGCGCATCACGAAGGCTGGTTCGAGGTGGCGCAGGAGAAGAGTACCTGGAAGGATATGGGGGAGGGCTTTGCCCAGCAGTGGGACACACAAGGCTATTAAAAAAAATGTATCTATTTATACAACATAAATCGACTTTTGGTCGGACACTAATAATTTTGTACAGTCGCCAGCGCATCGAGTCTCACAAACTGTCAAATGTTCTCATTCGATTTTGAACTTAACCAACAACATTTTATAGTTTAAAATCATTTGGAGAAATTTGACAGTTTCTAGAAACTTGATGTGCTGGCTGTACGTTAGTCTATTCAGTGATACTTCGTCAGTTCGTCTACGTTACAAATTAATGCCGCTACGCCGTAGCCTTGTCGTAGCAAATGCTACGGGTTAGCTACGGCCCACCATATCATGCATGGAATATTACTATCCTAGCGTAGTACAAACCAAGCCTGATGACAAAGCTTGTAAATGAGAATTCACAGGACAAACCAAGTGTAATGGAACACAGTTATGTAAATAAATGGGATGTACTTAGTTGGTTAGTATGCCTGGCAGTGTATGTGATGTGCCTACAACGTGTGCCTTAGTAGCGTGTAATTAATCAGTACAATAACCACCCAATAACAAAGATGAGATGTGTTAGGGGTCGTCCATTAATCACGTGAGACTTGAAAGGGGGGAGGGGGTTCGGAAAAAATCATGAAATATCACTAAGGGAGTGGGGGGGTGTAGTGAGATATCACGTGTATTTATTTTTTCTCTGAACGCGCGATTTGTAAATCGAAAAGAACCCTGATATTTTTATCAAGATGCTTAATTTTCCAGAATTAAATTAGATTATTCCTGTTAACCTGTATTTAAAGATAATATTCAGATTTTTTTTAAGATACTTTGTATCAAAAAAATAAACGTGAATTTGGGTAGGGGGGGAGAAGTAGTCTAAAACTTCACCACGGGGGTGTTAAAAAGTTGCTATAGACATCATGTGATTAATGGACGATTGGACGACCCCTTATGAAGGGTGTAAAAGTATCCTTAACGAAGCAGAAAGGCACTTATTCTCCCCGTCATTGCGATATTTTTTTTGTTCTAAGCCATACCTGGGAACCTTCCAGTTACGCAGATATTTCGAGTCAAAGTTCCAACTTTTTCACGTTTTTTTTTTATTAAACCTATTTAATGTTTTACTTCAAATACATCCACGACTCCCGTACCCGTGCGATTCAATTCATCCATCAGCACAGTGTTTTGAGTGCGTTACAATTGAGTCCTACTGTAAAACGTAGTTATTCAGCCGAAAAAAAAAAGTCGTTTCCCAGCAATAATTTTTGCGTAGTTACTTAGTTTGATGTACAGAATGCTTGATTGACGACTATGTGTAGGGTCTGTTTACACCTTGTATAAGCTCATCACTCCAAAATATACCTCATAAAATATTTATGAAGGTTGATTAACAGGAAAAGGCCACCCGTGCCAAAAACTCCTATTTTTCTGAATCTACCAAAAATATAAACTTACCTGGCGAAAACCTAGCAATCGAGAATTGACCTCAAAACATTTGACAGTCGTAACACGTACCCGGCTCACAACGAAACTTAATACGACTATCGGGAACACTCACTCGATTCCAATAATCGGTTCCCAAATCGATGTTACCAATCGTTTCGTTTTTTTTTTTGGAACGTGCTGTTGGCAACCTCAATGTCGCCGGTACGGTTTCTTTTCATATTAGGAACTCTTTGGAATACGTGTTCGCAATTTAAATTCGATTAGTAGTAGAGAGATCTTTGTATAGTATTTTCAGTTTGTATCTCGGAGTTTCCATCACTGTCAAAAGCTTAATAGTCTTTAATTACGTGGAAATAAGGTGGTGAAATCGACAATCGTGAGCTGTTGCCACTGGCAAGTCTATCAAAATTTAAGTGAATTAACAGTTTGTTCGTTTCAAAATGTCAGCGATTGTACGTCTCTGAAACTTCACATGGCCCATGAATATGCCGTGTTCACCTACCAACAGATGGGCAGTCGCCTTGTTTGACATCCATTAACTGAAAATGTTTGTACATAATTCGTGTAAAGACATCAAAAGGCCTAGAACATTCCACGTCGCCGAAATTAAGAGAAACTTGTTTTAATTAAATTCACAATTCTATTGCGAAAATTCTAAGTCGGAAATAACTAAAACCCTTCAAAATCAAAGCACGAAAATGTTACGTTCGGTAAAATCTACTCAACAATAGGTATCTACTCTATTAGGCGACATCCTATCTCATGCCGTAATAGCATTACCAGGGACTCAGACAAGGGACCCTCGAAACAAAATGGGCCACCTTTTACCGTTCATCGTCACACAATTACAGACCTATTTAATATGACCACCTATTTATTACACAAAAGGACTTTCTAAAAGGCTTTAAATAAGATTTTAGATACTAAAAGGTATTAAATTGGTTGGCCGGTTGAATAAATATAGGGAATTTAGGGACTGTGAAATATCAGGCTTGACACCACAGATATAGATAGACCTAGATACCGCGTGTATCACTTACCATGCCAGGATTTGTTTATAATAAACTAAAATGTAATTGTGAGGAACCCGGGTCGATTTCGAGGTTTAGCCGCACTTGCCAAGGTCGGTCTGTGGATGGGTGATGATCCATTATCCAACAGCCGTGTGTCTCGACACCCGATTTTTCGGATGTAGCATGCGCCATATTGTTTTTCAAAATGTAGCATATCATTACGACACCTGAACTGTAATTAGAAACCTCATTCATCAAAATCGGCGCAGTAGTAGTTCATAAATCGTATATAGAATGCTAAAATCTTAACCCTTCCTATTGGCGCTGCCGCACTCGGGTAAAAAAATGGCTGAAACAGACTTAACGTGGAGGGCGGAGTACAGGGTTTATGGGACCTTTTTTCAGCAGTGGAATGCATTGGGCTGATTTGAATCCGATTCTCCGAAAACATTCCCTATCATTTGTGTGTCCTAATGTCCTGATTAAAACAGCTATCATGCTTCCTCACAAAATTGGTGAATTACCTAACGCAGAACCCTTCAAACATTTTCCTTTTAATGTACATTTAGGACCTATGCATAAAACTTAGATAACTAACAGGGCGATCGTAACATGGGGTTTTAAGCAAGCAAGGTTTACGACCGAGGGATGAAGGGATTTAAGATTAGACGAATGAACCCCGAGTTTATCAGGAGTCAGGAGGGACGGGATCTAGCTGATAAACTTGCAACGCTTGGAGCGTGTCCATCATTTCCTTTTAAAAAGGTTGTTGCTTTCAACATGCGATTTAACAAGCTTTTATAAAAACACTAGCTTTTGCCCGCGGCTTCGCCAGCGTGGATGTCGAAAAATATCCGATTAGTTACCTTCATCCACCTTTTTAACCATTCGGGGGTAGAATTATCAAAAACGCTGAGACACGTATAAATAAATTTTCAATCGTCAGCTTAAACACAAAATTTGAAGATCCTAACTTCAAAACTGACGGACTTTCACACAAACTTACATCCCCTATTTTACTCCTTTAGGGGTGGAATTCCCAAAAATCCTTTCTTAGTGGATACTTACTCTTCACAAAGAACACACCATCCAAGTTTCATGACTCTAGTGGTTTGGGCTGTGTGTTGATATATCACCTAGTCAGTCAGTCAGTTTACCATTTTATATACATATATAGTTTTTTTTTAAAACAAGCTTTGTAAGTATAGGTGTGACGTCATTCCCCTTAGTGTGAGAAAAGCAGGCACAAAATCGGCCCGAATAGAGACCTCATGTGCATCGGCAGGTCAGAGAGAAGAAGGTCGCAGCTAGACTTAAAGCGTGATCACCTTAAAGCTGGGCCACCTGCAGCTATACCCTAAAAATTCGTCAATGGTGTTCTGACATGTCCGCTTTGTGCTCGGAGTTTTTCGGCCAAAGTTGGGTATGCTAGCCACTTGAGAGCACATGCTAGAGCAACACACCAAAGCTCTCGACAACCTTCCTAGAAAGCCATCGAATGCAGTCCCTGTGGCCGAAATCGGCTAGATGTCATCACCATCATCATTATTATTCTTCTCAGCAAACTCTTTTAACTGATACCCCCCATATCACGGGGGTGCATAAAAATAACAAGTCCGCCATCTTTGGGAGTCCGCCATATTGGATTTAGAATGACGTTTCTTAGCTAACCATGGATTGTCATCCATATGTGTGGTTTTAAACATCTAATCGTCATCTTGCTGTCACAACAGTTTGTTTGGGGACGGTACAGCATGTCTTTTTATTTATTTTTTTTCATTGGAACTTTATGCACCGCATGATACCGTTTAAATATGTTATCAGGCAATCATTCACTAAATCAAATGCAATATCCACCTTCTAGGTCCTAGGCATATCATATTCTTCACTGGTTGTTCACCCAGCGTCTGAACACATATGTTTGAAACAGACCCATACCCATTATCCCACACTATTAAATGAGCAATATTTGTAATCACGTTCTCAAAAACGGCTCTAACGATTTCGATGAAAGTTGCAATAGAGGTGTTTACGGGGGCGAAAAATTGATCTAGCTAGGCTCCTCCTAGTCGCCCAGGTACAATTTAATAATACTGGGTAGTATTACCCATATTATTATTGTGTCCTACACCCCATAAAATGATGAAAGAATCCTCGAAATCAAAGTCAAAGCAATCCTTGAAACTAAACACGAGACCCCAACAGTGTCAACTGTCAATGCCTTGCTCCACAATCGACATCAAACCAAAACCGTCGTATACCTACTCGTATAACACATTAGTGTGTAGGTAGGCACCTACTAATTAATTCACTGCTTCAGTTAACACTACATAATTGTCGCCTCTGACTCCGACTACCCGTAGCGTAGTTACACTACCCAGCGAGCATTACTTAGTGGCTGTGAGCGACCGAAGGCCTATTTGCTCAATGCTCTATTCTATGCTTGCATGAGTGCTCACTGATACAGTGAGCTTATCCCGCAAGCTGCTGACTGTGAAGACAGCTTGATGTGGCTTGCGTACCTACATGAGTGGATACGTAGTTAATAGAGACTCAACTGACTAAGGGACGAATTCTGTGACAGTCTTCGATTCTGCGCAACGTTATTATAGTCCTATACTATTGAGCGCCAGGTATTACGCTCAAAAACGTAAGAAACTTTTCGCTTTTGTCGATTATGTCAATTATGTTATTATTATGTTTTTGAACGGAGCAATGGAGTGCAACAGTTTAGGTGCTGTTGGGATAGAGTGGAAGTGCGGTGAAACGTACTCACCTCACATCACATGTTGGCACACTAATTATACACACATAAAAACCTACTCAGACATACACAATTACATACACACAAACACAGACAAACACACACATACTCACACTCTCACATAAATATTTGTATATTTATCTAAAAATACTTAGTATGGATGAGCGGAATCTCCCAATACAGGCATTACTTGCTTAAAGGGAGGCTCCAATCAATCATTCTGTTGTAAAATACTGTTGAAGAAATAAATGATTTTTGATTTTTTTTTTGTTTTTTTTTTTAACTGTTAAAATCTCAATAATACAGGGTGTATGGGACATCGACGTAGGTAGGTGTGGTAACCGATTGTGCGTCCGCAGAAATGAAAGCCACAAATTCTCGTTCTGAGTATCATATTTCTGAACACATACCAAGTTTAAGTTGTATGTAGGTAAGTCGCACCATATACTTACATTTTTATCTAGCAAAACACCAAAGCGCTATTTGAAAACACATCCCCAAGTCGGGCAAACCAATCAGGGAGGATAGTTGCATTATCTATAGATGATTTTTGCCTTTGCAGTATAACATAACATCACGCCTGTAATCTCCGAAGGGTTAGTCAGAGGTGTACCTAGTACCTAATAGCACACCCACGTTTCTACAGTCATGTTAAAGTCCCATGTAATAGGGGGTGAGCCTATTGCCATCAGCCGGGCACAGATCCAGACTCTGCCTGCTACAGAAAAATTTCTGATGGAAAACCCAAATAACACTTTCCTCGACCCGAAAATCGAACTTAGGACCTCTTACTCAGCAGGCGCGCTTGCGACCCCTAGACCAAAGAGGCAGTCTCCAGGACAATCTACTGCAAATGCTAAGTCCTTTCGGATAGGCAGGTTCCGAAATACAGTGACACGTGCATAACGAACCTAGCCACGACAAACACAAGTAGCATTAAAAATGATATTGTTCCCAAGTTCATATGACCCCAATCTATTTAAGTCGCGAGTTAATAGGCTTCTTTTGGGTTAGCTCGTTCCATCGTCGACCTCATCTCTGTCCTCGGGACTAGATTGAGGACAAGAGTAAGCCCAATCAAAGAAAAAAAAAAAATTTAGTTAGAATTAGTTCGTCGGGCATGCAGCAGACATCGCCAGCCCAATCCCACATTAGCTTAGCGGCTTTTTGAGCAACGTCAGTAATTTGTTCAAAAATAACCAAAATAACCACGATGTGGAGCCCTGACACAGCCAGAAAGCGATGCGGTAGACCTCGCAGGGGATGGCGGGACGAGCTGGACAAAACTAACGACCAGTGGTCCACATTGGCCCTGGATCGAAAAATTTGGAAGTCATGGAGAGAGGCCTTTGCCCAGCAATGGGATGATACAATAACAGTAAGATTAGTTATGGCGGAAACCTTAGAGCCCCGCAGGGACGACGTAGATTAAAAAAAGATTATTAATATAAGATTTTTTTTCTTGTCTTCATAAGTGAAGATTTTCTGTCTTGATAGAAATAATGTGTAAATACTTACATCAGCACATTCAGGATAAAAATATGGGAATGTTATCCACGGATCCATGATCCATAAAAGAGGACCATTCATTTTATTTCTTCATAATAAGCCGGGCCCATGATCCCTTATATCCCTCCTAATGAAACTAGCTGTGATTGTTTACCATTAATCAAAGCTCTCTTGCCGTAAATAGGCACATCAATAAAATATAAAAGCGCCTGAAAGCTGTTGATTAGTTTTATTAAATACACATTGAAAACAACGCCATCTAGCATTATAGTCAGCAACTACGCCAACAGCTTAGTAGAGATTTGGTTTTCTATTATCGTAACTAGATGGCGTCCGTTGCATTAAAGTTCTTGATTTCGAAACATTTAACCCATATTCCGTAATTGGTAAGCCGAGTTACGGCCCCGACTTATAGTCTCAGGTCACGGGTTCGATCACAGGCACTTTGTGTAAAACATCATGAGGAAACTATATAGCAGTGATATACATATGTAGACTTGTAACATACCTATGCCACTCCCACTCACAAGGAGGAGGTCCGTGTCCCAGCAGTGGGAATGTCACAGGCTGACTACGCTATGTGGGTAAGCAGTAGTGTACATTCACCCGCATTTCCTATCTTTGAGGTAATTTTTTTTTTTTTAAACGTTAAAATCACAAATTGTACAGTATCTTGAAAGTTTCAAATAAGAACTTGTGTCAATTAATAGGGGTCGATTTATAGAACTCGTCGACGCCCACAATCTATTTTCGTTTATGTCAGCCTGTGGAAAAGCGGGTTCGACCCCAAGGGGTTGATATCGACCACTTTGGGAATCCCTGATCTATACAAATAAATAAAATTGAAGTGTCTGTGTGTAATATCAAAATAACTGCTTTTTACTTAATGCATATGAAAGTACACAGTACTTAAAAAAAATCTTTGGTACTTTGTCTTTTTCTACTACAGTACTTATAACAAAAATCTCAGTCTGTCTGTTTGTCGCAGCTCATCTCCGAATCGGCTGGACCGATTTTGACGCGACTTAACTTAGCGGGCTGATATTATAAGGAGTAAATTAGGTTTTTATTTAGCAGGATTAGGGTTCCATGCAAAAAAAATCAAACCCATGAAATTGTTAACAAAATCCGATTCAAATAGTAAAAAGAAGTAATATTTTTATAATAACAGACTTTATGACACGGACGAAGGTGGCGGAGTCATCAGTAAAAATATTATTTGGAGATCAAATTAACATTTTTATTAAAGGGTGTAAATAGACCCTTAACTTAACTTACTTTCCTGGGAACCTTCTAGTCACAGAGATATTGGGGGTCAAAGTTTCAAGCTTTTCACAAGTTTTTTTTTAAATACATGTTTTTAATGTAAGATTTTTACTTTACACACTTTCATGACCCCCGTACTATTCTATCCATCCATCTGCACAATGCTTTTAGTGCTTTCCTTGAGTCCTCCGTAAAACATGATTTTTCACCCCAATAAAAAATTGTTTCCCAGCAATAATTTTAGCATAAAGTTACTTAGTTTGATGTACAGAATGCTTGGTTGACGGCTATGTGAAGGGTCTGGTTAGACCCTGTATATCCACGGGCTCACATCTCATTCTCCGTTTCTCTTAATCTCCCAAATAAAACACAAATCATCATAAAACCTATTTATTACCCACTACATCAACGTATCCTCAGAGCGTATGTACTCCCCCACATCTGCCTGGTGGAATACAATAGTGGCTAGAGGGTCTGCGTGTCTGCAATCGGCCGTTGTTCGAGAAGCAACTCCGAACCCGATGGGGATATCGGACATTGTGTGGACTACGACTCCGTGGTTTTTGGGGGTGTTTTCCGTTATGCGTCCAAGACCTGGAAGTGGAGAGGTGGAATTATGATCTACTTACGTTATCTAATTAAGTCTTGAGTATACAGAGTAGTATGCTAAAGAATGAATAAATCCCGTGTAGGAATTCTAAGAAAGCGATGATCAGACCAGACTTAACAGATTCTTTTTTACACAGCTAAAAAAGTGGAAATATGGGATTCTTATAATGTGTTTTTTTTAAGTTCAGAGATGTTGATTGTCAAAAAAAGTTATGGTTAAAAATTAAAATTTAAAAAAAATATTAAAAAACTGTGTTTTTTGTGTTTAGCATAATATGTTTATCATAACTTAACTTTTAGCTGTATTTATGAGTAAACCCCAATATTTTTTATGCGCAACTAACTTCCCACACAGTTCATTTCACAATAGTTAATAAGATTATGAAAGTTTTACAGGAATAACACTTGATTTTTTTTGACACGAGTTTAGTATACACTACTGATGTTAAAATGCTTCCAAATAATACTTAACAAACAAATCCTTACCACTCTTAATGATATGATGTCCATATAAAAACTGTTGCTCAGACGAAGGCTTCACCCAAATCTTGTATGGCGCATACGGAGCAATATAAGTCAGCGCTGTAATATGCAGCCTGAATTTATTCGTCTTTGTGAACTTTCCGAAGCACGTTCCTGCTGCTATTAAGTTATCGGGCTTTATTGTTTGTGCTAAGTGTAGGAGACGCTCTGATATGTAGTATACTCGGTCTTTCTTCTCTCTGAAGCAGTATGTACCGTCTGGCCTGTCGATTAGGAGTTTGACGTTCACTCCAATGCTGAAAATGTAGTTTTGTGTTCATTATAGGTTGAGGTAGGATTGATGGTTTATTGAAGAGAAAGGTTTTAAGGTAATATTGGTTAATAAAGAGGTTATAATCATGTTTATCTAGTAAAAACTGTGATCGGCACGCGTTGTTTCAGGCGTCCATACAAATTTTGTATTTTATGAATAAGGTGGCTTAAAGTTAACAAAAGTACTCACTATTTAGTCAGTTTTTCGAATAGAATTCGCGTTCTGTCCTCTGATAGCACTTTCATTTTGAACTTTAACTATTTCTTAACAATAATAAAAACACGTGCATCTACAATTCCACATGTGTGACAACTACAATGACAGCAATTCACTATTCAGCAATTTGACATCGTATTAATCGTTCTGAAATTAGTCGAGGTATGAAAATCACGTTTATAACTAAAAAAACTATTTCATCACGTGTAAATTCGATTTCATTACTGTAGAAGTGCATAACTATGAATTCAATTAAAGGGAATATATTTGTTTTCACCATTTATTGACTAACCAATTACGGTTAAATTGAAAGTGAAATAAATGTTTCCGAACGACTCAATTACCGCAGTTATGAATGAACCTTCACATTCACAGATCACTCGTTCCTAAATCTGATTCATTCAAGGAAATCGTTCACTAGTGGCCGGAGAGAGAAGTGGTAAGTTTATTTTGCGAATTTTTGTATACTTTCTCATTTCGCGAATTATTTTGCATGTATTAAAATTTACTTTAAGGACAACAACTTCGAGATAAAAGAATTGAAATAGGGTTAAGTAAAACGTAGTGCTCTGTCAGATATGTATTGAACACCATCTGTTTTAGTTTTACTTTTGTGCCCCTGAAAAATACAAGTGAACGGCTTGCATACTCATACTGCACGTGACGATAACAAATAAACTTATTCGTAGATCCGTTAACTTATTGTTTCTTATTTTTAATTAATAAAAGAAGTTACTTAAATAAATTTTTCTAGGAATTAGTATACCTACCTAATCGGTAAACAAGAGGTGAATCATCTTAGTTCGTCTGTTAAATCGAAAAGTAAACAAAACTTCAATGTTAAAAGTCCTTTTTTGATTCACTAAAACCTGTTTGGTATTGCCAGATTGACGAACCTGTAATTTTTATCTTGTTTATACCTACTTATCAGGCACATTAAGCTCTTATCGCGAATGCACCAAATTGGATATTTAGTATCGGTTCATAACAAATAGAGTAAGCAGTTTCCTAGAAGCCTTGAATGTTATTTTTGCATGTAAATAGTTATTGGAAATTTGCTGACCTAATCATTTTTAACCGACGATAAAAGGAGGTGGTTCTCATTTGGACGTGTGTTTTTTTTAAACTTCGACTCGAGTAGTGGTCTAGGTAGCCATCATAGATCACTCTATTCTAAATCATGTATCATCATGTATCATACCTGTTAGGTACCTACCTACCGTTTACATGCCGGTTTTACCAGGAGGGGGAGTGTGCCACCCTTCCGTTCCAAACGGTACGTAGGTAGGTACTAGGACGGTAGAACGTTATGTATGGATCTCTCTGGTTGAGTTACATTAACCTGACAAACAAGAAACATTAATGAGTAGGTACCTACCAAGGTCTATTGCAAGTTTACCGTAATTTTTTTTTTCGATAATCTAGCGATAGCTATAGAGTTTAAATTGATAAAAAATAAAACAAATTACTATAGGTACCGGATTGGATGTAGAACTCACAGCGACAGTAATCTCACAGTTCCATTCTTCAGCCGCAAATACGTAAATTAAAATAAGACAGTCAAAAATAACTTCAGGTCAGTTACCGTTGCAGATAACTAAACACGACAGCAGAGAGCATGTTTGTACACGTGAATATCTATACATATAAAATTCAAAGTCCTGACTGACTGACTGACTGACTGACTGACTGACTTATATATCAACGCACAGCCCAAACCACTGGTCCTAGAGACATGAAATTTGGATGGTGTATTCTTTGTGAAGAGTAGGTATCCACTAAGAAAGGGTTTTTTGAAATTCCACCCCTAAGAGGGTGAAATGGGGTGTTGAATTTTCTATGAAACTTTTTATTCTCTGAGTCGATTGACTTGAAAATGTGTCTACATATACTTCAGTTAAAATGATGAGATACGTGTATCACAGTTTGTCCAAAATCATCCCCCAATTTAAAATTCAATGTCCTGACTGGCTGACAGATACATCAACGCACAGCCCAAACCACTGGTCCTAGAGACATGAAATTTGGACAGTGTACTCTTTGTGAAGAGTAGATATCCACTAAGAAAGGGTTTTTTTGAAATTCCACCCCTGATAGGGTGGAATGGGGTTTTGAATTTTATGTTAAACTTTTTATTTCCTGAGTCGATTGACTTGAAAATGTGTCTACACATACCTACTTCAGTTAAAATGATGAGATACGTGTATCACAGTTTTTCCAAAATCATCCCCCAATTTAAAATTCCATGTCCTGACTGGCTGACTGAAATACCAACGCACAGCCCAAACCGCGGGTCCCAAAGTTATATAAATTGGAGGGAGTATTCTTTGTGAAGAGTAAGTTTCAGTTTTTTTTAAATTCCTACCCCTTAGAGGGTGAAATGGGGTGTTGAATTTTCTGTGAAACTTTTTACTCTCGGGGTCGATTGACTTGAAAATTTGTTTACATACTCTTCAGATAAAATCCAGTAAATCCTATGTCCAATCTCAAACCAAGGTATCAATATTTCACGTATCTAATTTAATTGATATAACTTTAAACTAATAATTGCAAGTTATAAGCAAGTACATGTAAATCTATGTATGTATTATAGATAGATACATAGATTACTTATTATCCCAGAAGTAAGATCCCGTGGACAATTCCCTAACTCCACGCGGGCGAAGCCGCGGGCATAAGCTAGTATATTTATAAATACCTAACGTTGGTAGGTACTTACCTACATATGCAATACGGCTTCATTACATATGCAATTCTGCACACATTTGAATAAACAAATGAACTCAGTAGATTTCCTTGCAACCAGTAGAGAAGTAAACTTTATTCTATTTATACCTCTACTAGTGGTGTCCGTGGCTCAACCGTACCTTTTCACCGCCACGGACTTCAATAGAAGTTCCAGATTTCCGTGCCACCAGCGCCACGACTTCATTAGAAGCTCTTAATTTTTAAGTACCTATAAAAAAACATAAAAAGTACTGTATTTAAAAGCTTCGTTTCATTTTATTATTAAATATAACACGGTTTAATACCCTGTTTTTTACTTTTCCACACAAAAGTAGCCCTTATTTGTCTTAAAATCGGCAAAAACATTTATAGATTGGCGCTGGCGAGGCATCGCGTTCGTACGTTGGCGGTGAAAAGGTTAATTTTCCGGAAGGTAATGTCATTTTAGTGACGTAAATTTCAATCTCTCAATCGAAATAGTATAGATTAGCGGGATTGTCTCCAACTATTACTTATTAGGACCGATAATTCAATCATCAGATATTTTTAGAATATTAAAGACGTTTTATCATATTTTGTAAACAAAAGCAATCATACGGTTATTTAATCCTTATTAAGTAACTTAAAAGTAAGTAACAGGTAATTTCGAAAAATCAGCAAAAGTTTAACAACTGATCTATAGGAACTAGTGATATCAAAAGTTACTTTCCTCTCATTTTTCTAAAGAGTTTCTTACATAAGGAAATCAGTTACAGAAAACTTACCTATTTCTTGTGCAATCTCTGACCTAGGAACAAAATATTTAGTCATACAGTTAGATCTGTCCGATGACCTATTCGGACAGGAAAACTACTGTAAAAACTGCACCTATTGGCTGGTCATGAATATGATTGTTCGTAATGGTCTATAATTGCTGATTCTGTATAGGTACTTTGTCACGATCATCATTACACACTAGGAATTAATTGTATAAAGGCAATAGGTACCTTAGCCTAAAGAAGTTTCATGCACTTCGTAGTCAGAGGATATATACAGCAAAAATACGACCACTGTTGGATAAGACCTCACAAGCATAGCCATAAAGACTGGTCCTGCGTTTTTCGCATGCAACAGGTCTTCGAACGTATGGGGCGCCTACTTACTGAAAATCTTTTCCGCTTAGCTTCTAATAAATTCTAGATTTATCTGTGGTGCCGGCTAATATAGGTCAGTGTGCTGATTAACCACCAATGTAAGCAAATAGTCAAAACATTATTGTATTTGAATTTTTCCCCTTCCTTACCCTGGCTATCCAAACGATCAATCAAAGATTATCCTTAGAGAATGGACAGCGTCACCTTTCTGTGCGATATCCATCTTTAGCTATCAAGTTGGCACCGGAGAAAAACAAAAAAAAAATCCTATATTTTCTGGAACAACGAAAGCACTGAAGTACCTTTGCCGTACAGCCAGACCCCAACTCTTCACTGCAAAATTTTATTTGCAGATCAAAAGATAATGACTGCATCAAATTACCGATATTAAATGCAGACAAACGTACATGTATGAATCACTTGGCATCTGTAATACCAGTCGTGCATACAAAAGAATCGGTAGACTCTGAAGTCATGGGTCAGTGTGCGCCCGCCAATAAGCATTGATATCAAGAAATCTTTCGACGACGATGGCTGAGTACCTATCTAAGACTAGCTTTTGGTCGCGGCTTTACTCGTGTAATGATCGGAAATTATCCCACAGGGTTAATGTAGCTTCCCATTAGTGAAAGCATTTTCAGAATCAGATCAGGAGTTCCGAAATTACCCCCTACATCCCAAGTTACAACCATACAAACTTAACCTTTTTAATATTAGTAGTATAGATACGTCATCGTTCGACCAATGATTCAGAAAGATGACGTACTTAGATTATAATGCACGAGCACGACGCATCTGTGAGGTTGAGATTATAATATAATGCTGTTAAACGCCTAATACGATTAAAAGACGTAGCATTTGCAAGGTCAGTATGAACTATGCATCCGCTGAATGCAACAGGTGGCTGCTTACACAAAAGAGTTTATGTAAGCCTGAATCCGGATATAAAACAAAAGAAATGCAAAAGTGACAAAACTGTGTAATTATTGAAGATCCCACAGAGCTTTTAACCATCTAAGATACTTTTGAACAACCCTGTTTAGGTAAAGTGCGTGCCAGAGCATAATTTTAAGGACATTGGAGTAATCCCCAAAGGATTTATGGCAACCATGCATTAGTAGATCCGGTCTAAGTTGGTATTTAATTTTGTGGGTCAATTTTGTACACTCATACACGACTTCGATAGTCAGATGTGGGGGTCTAACGTCATCATTCGTCATAAAGATGACTTTAAATAGCTGTAAACGAGTCATAGAAATAACATTATCATGGATCGAAAAAAACTGTACCGACAGAAACAATATTTTGGTTAAAACTCGAATGTTCAAATAACTAATAAACTTGAAATTAATCATTTCAAGCTAACAGCATAAACCAGAGTACAATTATTAATATGTTTGGTAATGCAACAATGAAACCGCACTAATTAGTCAACAAGGAAAACCTAAGTTGTAGCTACATAAGTGTTTTTGGGTGTTTTTGAGACTAATGACAGTCTTAATTACTGAAATTGTCCGTTCAGCTAATAAGGCAAACATGAACTGTACCAAAATAGCACAATTAGTTCATCTGGGTTAGAACGCCGCACAAAATGGCGGGGAAAAGCCGTTTATATGATTTGGCTGCCACTTTAAGGAAATGTAGTCAGTAACACGTTGATTGAAAGGCGTTTTCCGAAATTTTGCATAATATTAACATCACGCCTGTTTTCTTTGAAGACATAGGAAGGTGTGTATCGGTACACCTACCAGTCTATGGATGGATTCTTTGGATGGGCCCATCAGAGTTGACTCTTGAATCTTGGTCTTGCTTGATTCGTAATACAAACCTGCAAAGAAGTAAAATTACGTAAATACCATCGTTACTAGGCTCCGTAATTGAAACATTACAACTACCTAATTATATCATCAGTATCAGTAGCGTAGTACGGGCTGCATTCATTAAAAGATAGGCTAAAATGACTATAATCGTGACGACTGTTCATGAAAGCTGTCGTTTAATCGAACAAAGCAATTTTATTAGCTAGCACACAGCCGCAATGGCGTTCCCTAAACAGCCATAAACTACAGACTACAGGTACGTAGGTACATGGTGTTAATTAAGTGCGTGCCATAGCTCAAGGGCGGTTCCAGTATCGTATCAATAAAGAAACAAAAAAAAAAATAAACAATACCACAAAATGCACGATCTAGATATGTACTATAATATTGAATATGAAAAACGCAAGCGCAACTTTAGTTAAATTTGTGGTAATTTTTTTTTTTCTGTGTTTCTCGTTGGTACTAAAGCGGCATTTGAGCTGTAGCATGCATTTTAATTAACAGCCTGTTTCATCTATAGTTTCCCAGTAATTAAAGCGAACGCTCCCTAGAGACTAAAGCAAGGAGGTCGCGATGACGCCATGTTTGCGCAAAGGGAGCGGCTCAATTTCGGGCTCTGTGTAATTCGTCAACACACCTTTACTTGTCCTCGTAGGTACACCTGAAATAAATTATTGTTTTATGTACTTTTCATTTTAATTACCATCTAGGTCACACGCAAAAAATCTCGGTGTCTGACACATTTATTAGATAGTTATATTAATTATAACGTGGTGACCCACCCCTGCTTCGTTTGGTTTTTACAACGTGATGTAATACTAAGATTTATTTAAATCAATGTAAGTTTATCAGTATTATCATAAACAAAACCCATCTGGAATAAATTCTAAGTGATGATTAAAACACACCAAAATCTGGTGCGTAGGTAATTTAAAAGAACAACAGAGACTGATAAAAATAGGCATGCCCTTCTAAATTCGTTAGAAAATGCGATAAATTTGTTAGACTAATAAACAAAATTATGCTACACCACAAATTAATCGTAAATTCGCCAAATCGGCAGCATTTCACAATCAGTTTTCACCTCCAAGAAAGCAACATATTATGCAGAACGTGCTTTTCTCCTTAGATGTTACATTTTTATTAATAGGTTTGCCAGTGGTGCAGTCTTTTGTCCATACGGCTTCACTTTATTTTTAACCAGGTACAAGTTTAACGCAAGGAAAACTTTATTCTACGTAAATATACGCTAGTCAGTGACTTCTAAAATTAGCGGAAATGCAGGGCCGAATTTAGTGCCAAGTGCATAAAATTATTATAAATATTTGTAGTTTGAAATCCTTAAGTATCTATTTGCTTTTAGCTTCTATAATACTTTTGTGATATTGTAAAATATTGTTATTTATATATGAGCCTACCTCTCTAAGTAAGTACCATGTTATATTTTTATTCAACTAACTAGGGATTTTTAAATAAGTAACATATATGCGACTTTTTTGCATTTTTTTGCATTTGTTTAATTTTTTAATGTAATACACCACACCCATGTGTTGTATGCATGCTCATGAGGTATGTACTATGATAAGCAAAGCGTGTTCGTATCTCAAAATAAATAAAATTTATGGTAGACATTCAAACTTCGAGGTACCTACTGATAAGCTTTAATCAGATAATGCAATTTTTTATTGTATCTAGGTTAAACTACAAATGATGCATTTTTATCAGCTGGTAAGCCAGGAAATTACATAAAATGTAGGTAAATGTGATTAAAATGTGGGTTTTAATTATTTTAAATTAAAATCCACATTTCTCCAGTCAGGTTCAAGTTCCATTATGTTTTAAATAATTTTAGGTTAAGTAAACAAAATGGTCTTGCATTTAAATGCATAGGACCGTTAAACAATAGTGATTCGGAGAGGAAATTTAATCAAGTTTCAATTGCATCCAAGGTTAGTGAACACAATGTCCCTTATTAGTAAACATAGGCGCTGCATGTTGTTATATCTAGACAATTTGTTAGTACCTACTTGCTGTGAGTGAAGTCTACGTCGAAATTTTACTATTACTATTCAGACATTATATTTTATTGGCCCATAACTTCGCGACTTTTACGGCTTCGTTGGTGACAGCGCAGAAGTCACTTTGGCTGCATGTTTTGGATCTCAGCGGTCAGAATAATTGCTGAAGATGTCCACTAGACTGCGAATTTCTTCTCCAAGTATCGCCACAATAACCAGTCCTGTGCTTTTAGCACCCAGCATATTCCCGCGGTCTTCACCAGGTCATCAGATTTCTATGTGAAATTTTGGGCCCTGGTATAATAGGTCAATCTTCACTTGACTTACATTATTTCTAACTAGCTTTTGCCTGCGGCTTCTCCCGTGTTATGGGCGGGAATTATCCCACAGGAACGTTTTAAATAGTGAAATTTCCCATTAGTGAGAGAATCGGAATCGGATCAGTAATTTCGTAAAGTACCCTCTACATCCACACTGACAAACTTTACCTGTTTAAATATTTAGTGTAGATATTAGATATGCACAAAGGGGCACATCGTCTGCTGAGTATTTTCTATTTCTATACTAATATAAAGACCCAAAATTTTGTTTGTAAGTTTGTATGTAGGGAGTAATCTTCGGAACCACTAATCCGTTTCCGACTTATACTTATACCGAATACTTTCATTAACGGGTAGCTACATTATCTCCGAGTGTCATAAGCTACATTTAAAACGTTCCTGTGGATTATTTTCCGTACATACCGGGAGCGAAGCTGCGAGCAAAAGCTAGAATCAATAAAATAGCTAGGTACTTTCGTCTGAAGTAAACATGGTAGACTACGAGCTGCCCATTCATCCTAAGGTTAGATAAGATCATACAAGACGTCTTTGCGAGACAGATCAATATGAGTTTTCCAGTGCACCAAAAGATTGAAATGGCTTCAATTACTCTGACGTCAATCGAACGGTCACGAATGATAGACCACTACAAGGTTGATCTGAAAATGACTAAACAATGCATGTTTTTATGGTTGGTTTAATGAGATCCTAGTTTTTTGGTCATTTGAACGCGGAGATGTCTGAAAACAGCTCCGTTAAAATAGCAGCTTCTTAAATAAAGAAATGGATTCTGCTAAGTCATGGCCGTTGTTTTCTGCCTCAGGGCTATGGAAGAAAATTATGATAACCAAGCTATGAAAGTGATAGTAAGATGCTGTTTTTTGATATACAGGGTGGCCGGAACATTGACGTCCAAAAATAAAATTTAGATCCCTCGTACCGTGGGGTATCCGAATCACCCCCATGTATGTTCCGCGACTTTTCATAGTTTTCGAGTTATGAATTTTTTTCTGATTTTTTGAGAATGATCGTTAAAAAATTACGTTCGGTAAATTATGACTTAAATTTTCAACTTTAAATAACAAATTTAAACATGTGACTTCATGGTTCCTAAGCAGGCTTCATAATTCAAAATGGCGACACGCGTATATCAGTAAACACAATGTGAGCACGACTGACGTACTTGTTTTGCGTTGGCTTCGGTTGCGCGCCTTACTATCTCTGCTATCTCTCTCACTCTCGGTGGCGAGAGGGTCACCCCTCGTCACCGTTTACCGAACGTAATTTTTTCACTTTAGACCATCTTTTTCATAACTTTAATCACAGTTACGAAGCTGATTATTTTATGCATAAAAGTACTACTCATGAAGATTCAGTTGCAAAAAAAAAATCTCGACAAAGTCTTGTACGTTTTTGTCAGTTCGATCATTCTCAAAAAATCAAAAAAAAATTCATAACTCGAAAACTACGAAAAGTCGCGGAACATACATGGGGGTGATTCGGATACCCCACGATACGAGGGACCTAAATTTTATTTTTGGACGTCAATGTTCCGGCCACCCTGTATAAATGGACAGCAGGTCTTACTCCATTCGTTGACTTGCCTTAGTTAGATAATTATTCGAAGGTAAGGAGGAGTTGATCTATCGTTAGAAGGAAAACATTTCCGTAAAATTTTCTTTGAATTGGTCTTCCCCACAATCCCAATTAGACCTGTATTTCCCGCAATCTCACAATCCACCCTAAAATTAAGGAGAAACATGATTCACTTACAGCACTAACGGGATAACTTTCTTTGTTACAGATTTATAACATAAACAAAAACACGACACTACTTCATTCGCCGTCCATCCGCTGAGAGGTGAAGACGCGAATATTTTCGGAGCATTAGCCACCGAACGTTCAGTGTGAAAGTTTGAACTATACTGTGTAGTGCAGTGCAGTGTTAACCATGTTTAATTACTACCCGAAGAATTTTAAAGCCAATGGCTGGGGCTGGCATCGTGCTGGCAATGCTGCTACTGCTGTGAAAGGCTTTCTTAGAGGAGAGAGGGGAGAAGGGACGGAACCTTTGGTTGAGAATGAAAGTCTCTACCCTAAACTGCCTGCTGAAGATGATACTATGTTCAGTACTAACATGAGGCTGTACCCCGCCCTGCCTGCTGAGGAGTACGAAAGTGGAGCCGTTGAGGAAGTTATAGAAGAAGCTTGTGCCTCTGTGAACGTGAACGCTGTGGTGAGTACTTTTCATCTATTTTATCGCTCCTAGCGTCGTTATAATCTTTATGGTGCTGTTAAAACCATGTGTTTTAGATAGCTTACTATAAATTACGATGGGGAACTGGAGAGTTCTAACTATAGGAGCCAGGAAATGACGAACAAAATCTCTCACATGTTAATAGCCTTCTTGGCAAGAGCTTAACTTTTTCGTTTCAACACTTTCTTGTAATTTAATTTTGCTCCGACCAGTTTAATCCCACATGTCATAGGACTGTTATGTATGACCACGATTAAGCGGTTTGTCTTAAGGGCAATAACCAGAAAACGTTAAAAAAAGATGCTCTTTATTTCACAGTCACAGATAACGCAAAAAAGAAATGGCTTTCTGACGAACGAGACTAATATGTCAATGGAATATGTAATGGCAACAACTCATTCGTTTCTATTAATGCTAATTATGCTAGGCTTTGTTGTCTTGAAAGTCACGCAGAGTTCAAGATATCACCTTGGACTAGCCAAAGCAGGACGCTTGGATTAGACCCTCAACTAAACCTTGACTTCATAAGGGTCTGTCAAATAGGAAATTACTCTGAACAAGTGAACACGCGAGCTTTCTCACTTCAATAAAAATATTACTAGGAAGGTCTATAGTTATTCTGTGTAAGTTTAGATATAAAGATTTTTAGCATTATCCACATAATTTTGAATTTAACAACTTCTGATACAATCAAAGCCAACAGATTTTTAAAGTAATCTTAAGTGCAAGCAATTAATATTTAATCATTTTTGAAATTGCCAAGACTGGCTAATTTTTAAAACTGCTCCTTAAATGGTATTGCAACAACTGGCTATTTTGGTCGTCGTCCTTTACCGGGTCACTGCGACGAAACCGGCTGCATTTAAATAATATTTCTTTCTTTATTTGTCTTTTATTCGCCACTCTGATTTTAAGTAGAGAAAAAATATTACCGAAAATGATGATCATGTTCCTTTTTTATTTCCAAGCAAACAGTGGAAGTTACTGATGTAACTATTGTAAGTATAACAATCTTAGGCACAATTCACATTGCCTTAGAATGGAATGATTTCGTTACAAACATTCGAATCCATTCCATACCGCGCCAATCTAAATTGAGCCTAGTCATTCTTCTGCAAAACGTCACAAATTGTAGATTGTTTCTTGATTGCAAACAGGAACAAATAATGACTCTAATTACTCATTGTCGTTAGTCTTACGATCGTTGCGATATCATGTGCAGACGTTCATTAAAGTTTACTCAGATTCTCTGACTAACACGGGTTTGTTGGACATTAAAAACTGAATCATTTTGTGACGTAGATAAGTAATAAAATTTTAGCGCCGTTTTGACTTCTTTGACATTAATAAGCTCCCACGCGTGCTTAGTCATGTTTTACTCTTGATTTTTTTGGTGATATAGTTTTTTTTTTGGGTAATTTAAATTTGGAAATTCCAGTTTCTGAGCAAGAGTTTTTCGTAAAGTTTTCCTTAGATTTTGAATAAATGAACCAACGCCAAGAAGCTTCTTTTTTTAATAGCGCTGAAGTGTTTTTTACACATATAAGGTAAATTGTTTGCTTATTTTGTTAGAAGCAAAGTTGATATAATTTACGAAAACACTATTGCTTATCACTCTGTCGCTATCTAAGAGGTCTAGGTCGTTTGTAGTCATGACCTGACATTGTTTATTATAATAGTACATTAATATATTTTATCATAACGTTCTCAATATTCATGTTTCTCACACTTTGTATGTCTATCATGACCTCGAAGGCCGTTCAGTCACTTCCGCGCGAGGTCAGCAGTCAACAAAGTGCCTGAATAAAAAGTTATCTCAACACTATGTTTATCATGCGTATTAGTCATCGTTAGCAATGAACTCAGTCATTACATTTTTAACACAATTATGAAATAAATATTTCTATACCATACTTAACCCCAATAAATTTTTCATGAAATAGTTATTGAATGAGGTTAAATGAACTTAGAGGGTTTTATTAATGATTATTATTCTGAACTACATAGGTGTTACTTGCGCGACTCATTTTTCATCAACATATAACCGGACACTGACCTGCAAATTGCAAAAAAACGTAGGACAATTTGAATTTCGCGGGCTACCGTGGCGCTTCACCTTAATCGAGTTTGAAAACCCTTCAGTATTTTCAGTAAAATAAAAGTACCCTGTTAAAGTGCAAGCATGTATGCTCGCAAATCTATCGATAATGTCTGGCAAAACGTTTTCTATAAAAAAATATGTACATCCAACAACCAGGTCCCACAGTTAATCAAGTTTTTAGGTTAACAAAAGTGAACTTAAAGTTGTTTATAGCGGTTCGTATTTAACTTATCACGCGCTTTTTATGCCAGGGCCGGATGACATAATATTGTGGTAGGCCGACTACATAATTTCGTAAAATAGCGCAAGCGACAAGTAAGTAATTACTGGTAAAAAAATATAATGACGTAAGCTTCTGTGAATTTGGCCAAAATTGGACAGCTACGAGTATGTCAGGTTAGTTTGGGGTTTCGAGAGCATAGTATACACTCGATAGACTCGATAACAAAGACTTCTTTGTAAGATGTTAAATCTCTGATAATGGTTTTAAAAAAAAAAAAAAAAAATGGAATGGAATGGTTTAATGATCAAACATCATCAACATCAAAGGTTTGGCATAGAAGCAAAACATATAAAGTGTGAAATGAAGTCACTTTTCATCCGAAGAGTTGCGGTGTCCTTTTGTAGCTCACATCTCCATGAAAATGAATTAGGCTTCTCCTCATTACGTAGACTGTTTGCTGAAATATTCAAAGATACGGAATGCCTAGTCGACTAATATTTTAATAGAAATCTCTCCAACATATGTAAGCCAATCAGTGCGTAGGGCTCCTGACATCACTCGTTGAGAATGCGACTAGCAAAATAAAAAGGGAATTTATTTTTAACTATTGTCTGTTCTGTTTTGCCTCGTGTAGCTCCACAGAGGTATAGTCACCGTGGGAAAAACATACGTAAATTGGGCTCACTGTATTTTAGACAAGTTTTTCGTATATATTCAAGCAAGTTACAGACACAATTCATGGTTACACTGAAATGATTATGATTTTTTGAGGATTTCTAGCTAAGCAGAGAATTTAAAGCAAAGCAATCCTTAGGGATTTTACACACAGCATCACGCCTGATAATAATAAAATATATATCTTCGAAGAGTCGGGCAGAGCTAAACTTGTGCAGTTGTGCTACACTCATATTTCGCCAGTTGTGTTTAAGTGGTAATAGTAGGGGGAGAGCCTATTGCCATCAGCTGGGAATCCTGTAACCTCATGCTCAGCAATAGTGCTTTTAGACCACCAGACGTTAACCAAGATCTTAGAAAAGTTGACAGTCCCTATTCTCATTCGTGTGAATGAACAAAAAGAACCTAAACACTGTTTCAAGCTATTCACGGTTTACACATATACTGTCAACCCGCGATCATGGCGCTTGCAACAGCGCCGAAATATCGGGAGCTCAAAATAATGAACAATCACGGAAGATATCCCGTAAGTGACAGTATAAAAAGAACCTAATTCTGAGGAAGAGTGCAAAAATTTTGAGCTCGCTTCGCTTGCTCTTGCGTCTAAGTACATAAAAGCTGAAGATGCACCCTCCCGTAAATAAACCTGTAGGCGCCCATAATCGTTTTGTATAGGTAAATCCAGAGATGGTTGATATAATGTTGGGTTTCAAAAGTTGTTGCTACTAGTTTAACACCGACCTAACTATTTATTTAGCAAAGTACATTTAAACAGTTCACATGTGTTTAATTTCTACTCTTAATAATTGGCTAATTTCATTGCAGATTCCGAGATATTTAAGAATTCGTTGAAATGCTTTTAGCTTTGTTTGTAAACGAAACTGATTTACAGTGAATCTTGCGAAATTACTGATTTAAATACTCCCAACATTGCACTATTTTTGTAAAGCTTTGTAGATTACAAGTCTATATGTAGGTAAGTAGTTAGATCTTCTTCGTAAATGTTTGTGTCTCCGGTTATTGCCTTCCTCCGTTTAGCCAATGCAAAACTGAGAGCATTGTGCTGTGGCTTACATTAGACTCAAGCATCTCATTGGTTACGTGATAGCCAAAGCAAGGAGCTGAATATTCTTGTCTGTATACTTTAGTCGATGCTCACTGGTAAACCAATTACTTTATCTACAAGTGTAGATGAAAAGACGGACTTTTTGTACCCAGTCAATCACTTGAAACCGTTTACAAATTAATTTGATACATCCAAACATGTCATGGTACTCATCTTAGAAGTTAATACACTCAAAACATGGTTACCTCAGCCTCCCACATCATTTCCAAACCGGACTCTAACACAAGTAGACTTAACATCATAATTAATTATCCGTTTACTTCAATTCCGTCATCGCAGTTCAAGGCTGTTGGACAATTTTCGGTCTTTTTGCGGTCACAGCATCCTGTACTAGAGTACTAGTCTTTATTGATTGCGTTCATTATGGACGAACACGTCAGCTATTGTTAAATAGCTGGACATAGCTCAGAATAGCTGTCATGGCGTCCTTGTGCCAGTTATAGGAAATCTATGGAGAAGCTGGTTTGGTGCCAAAATTTTCTGTTTATGTCTAAAGCAAATGTGAAAGCCTGCCGAATATGACAATTTGAATAACGAACGTATTATGAAAGCTGCAGCAGTGAATGAAAGTTTATCCATGTATGAGAAAATAACATTACAAACTAAACTTTGTATGGCTTGACTTTGTAAAGCTCAAAACCAGTCCAGACTGGACTGAAAAATAAAAAGGCACCATTGCTACACATATTTAGGTTATTGGCCTCTCAGGACACAAACAAAAACCCGACATCACTTTTATCCTTATTTTAATAATAATACCTATATTTAAGTTGACCTTAAGACTAGTAGTCAGACGAAGTTTATAGTTTATCACTGCAACGTAGCAAGTTTTGGACATTTTCGTGAGCAATTTCCTGCCATAATCGGAAACTGGTCGGTCAAGGCAAAATGGTGGTTATTCAATTTGGAGCTACAAAAGACTTTAAATTGTAACAGGTAAATTACCCGTATAATCAAGATAATTGGTCCTCATGAGATAACCTTCACGCTCTTATGCACAGTAGTCAAACAGAGGTAATATCTTAGTTCTACAGTTCATCGACGAAATATCACCCACGATTCAATTGGTTCTGACTTCAAGATAGTACTAACAACTGCCACTAGCAAAGGTTATTTAGCCTATTCCTGCTTAAAATAAGAAGTGTCTTAATTTACATGAATAATAAACCCTCGTTTTTACCGACAAAAAAATAGATGTATAGATGTACCACTATAAACGGTCTTTAAGTATGTGTCAATATAAAACAATTGTAGGTTGATCTGATGTGATAGTCACAGTGATAAATGGCAACATTCAACACCGTATGACCTAGCGAGTGTTCTACATTCAAACGGTTAGTAATGTGTTATGCATGTTTCTCTGACTGGACCACATGTTCATACAGAAACTTCTATCACATGCCTGAAATGTTTATTAAATTAAAGTCATAGTCAGTATTCAAATCAGGCTGAGAATCCGCCTTTTTGGAAAAAATACATAAAATAGTCCTTCCCACTTCCTTGTGTGGACAGAGGAGAGGAAGTGGCGGATAAAACTCTCTCTCTCTCTCTCTCAATAGCAACAAATTAAGCTTCTGTTTATGAATAAAACTGTTTGCTAACAGGGCCCTCATTACTTCATTAGCCATTGTTATTCTTCAGCTCATATGTCAGCGGAAGAACTAAAGACACAATACCTAACAATAAATAAAGTATCGAAAATCAATAACAACGTGTTAATACAATACAAAATCTAAGTGTTTATTTTCAGTACAATGAACTAACTACCTACTACTACTCATAGTGCTAAATGCAATTCTAAATGTGTTTCCCATGTTAGCCAGAAAATACAACAAAACAGAACATTGAGAAACCCTGGGGAGAGACTGTTGTAGTCTGCGCAACAAGACACATTTTATTGGATTACAATGTACTTGGGATGGCATTGACTAGACTTAAAGAAATACCTACTTCCTTATTCAAGGCATAAAGTAAATTCTTGTCATAAATACCTACTGCCTACCCCTTTAGATTATGCGAGCGTTGTAAAACATGACGTTGCTTTGTAAGTTCATTTGCACTAAAAGAATGAGTAATGTTGACTAATGTTTAAAATGATGCGGCATGTGCAAGCAACATTCTAACAATTCTTTAATCCGGCCCTGGCATGTGTACTATGAAAATGCAGTCACGTAAAATTCAATGATTAAGTTGATTTGTAACAAAAATATTCAAATATTTACGGGTTTTTAAATTAAAGAATAGTTTCATACAATCATGTTCTACGTTTTATCCATCTTAAGGCATTCGAAGACTTTATTTTTTCAAATTTTTCAATTGTTTCCTTATCAAGGTCATTGTAACCAGTGTTACAAGACAGAATATTTAAACCTCTTGCGTATTTTATCAAGATTTTTTCCAGAGGTTTCTTCTATTTGAAGTTTCTAAAGATTTATTTACGATATGCGGAAACTCAAACATGTAAACAGTAGAAAATCAATAACCTCAGCAGAAAATCAATGGTCCCTGTTTTAGCGGATGACGTCAGTCTCTGCGCTGGCAATAATCTTGCCAGTTATACGACCAAGTTCAAAAGGTTGCGACGGTACCACATCTCCCACGTAGTTACAATCTCCTATATTTAGTCGGTTGTATTTATGTCAGTTTCCGTGAGACAGTTTTGGGTACGGTTGTTCTCTGATTTTAAAACTTATTTTTATTCATACTTTATTAGAAAATTTTGTCGAATCCATGTGCAATATGTAGCATAATATTTTACTGTGCTGTGTGTTCATAATTTTGTTGATAAAGTGTTTATTCGAGCGTTCGTTTGTGTGATATTTGATAGGATCTTGTGTGGAACATTCCTTCGTAGATTCTTACGATTTTTCAGTGAACTTCGGCTTTTTGATGACCTCACCTATTTTGATGTAACAACACGTATTCGTCTTGGTTTGCAACTGCCGAAAAATATCGTGTATGGATGAAAAATAGCTGAGTGTATAGATTTTTATCGCGACTTCGAAAGTGCACCAGTGACCTACATTATATTTGCTTTTGGTCCAGCTACCGTAGTATTTTCTCACCGGGTTGTCTCGGAATGTGATCTTTATACGTTTTAACTGTGGGAACTGCATAGAGGTTATATTATTCCTATCAAGTTACTGTGTTTGAGAGGAAAAACCTATATTAGCTAAGTATGCAGTGTACAAAACAGGATGCTATTTCGTCTGGTCTAGAAAATACGCGATAGATAATTTATTTTGTATCAGAGCTCTAGTATCAATCCAGTCCATATAAAGGAAACTTTAAAAAAAAAAAAACTGGTTTGAAAATACCAGAAAAATCACTTCAAATTATTAGCATAATAATACATTAAACATTTGATTGGAGTCATCTAAGATCTTCAATCAAAAATCATAATGTTTTATTGATTAAGTAACTGAAATGTCTTTTTCAAATTTAATTCTTTCATTTTTACTGTGGAGCTCTATTTAAATGACTGAAACATAACTGAGTTTACAAAATATTAAACCTCTGTGTTAAAGTAACAACATTAGTCAGTACTGTAGTAATATCTTGAAAGGAATTGAAAATATTTAACATTCATCATGTAAATACCACTCCATGCTCAATTATCTTTATGAGAAAAAATCTATGAGGTACTTTAATTAGCACGCCTGTGCAGATGACATCACTATAAAACATTGTAATTGTGTCTATGGTGGCCTCCATGCAGTTTCCTACTCAGTATCGTGATCACACTATGATGAATAACTGTGTCCAGTGCTTTTGATTTTGAATTTTGGAATGTTTTGATTGTGATCTGTGAAAGTTGGTTTAAGTACGTGTTGTTTTCTATTTTTAAAATGACTCTAGCTACTATTTTATTTTATATTGGTTCAGAGAATCAGCCAGGTGTATGTGTAGAGGAAAATTACGCTTTTACTGCTATTTTAATCTAGTTTACCTATAAAATTAATAATAACATGCAATTCTAAACCTTTTGCTGCAGTCATTTTAATTATTCACACATCAGGTGTAGTACAGCTGGTTACTTAATAAGTGTTTTTTTTTTTTTTCTTCAATGTTTTTATATTCCATCGTCCTGTCCCTTTATTCACTGGTATAGGGACTATAATTTCGTATTTAAGAGAGACTAAGTACTAAATTCTGAGTCTAGATAGTACTGTTATACACACAGCACAGCAAAATAGTCAACCCCAATTTTCCACACAGCCACCCCCAAAATGTCCTAGCAGTGAAAAATACAATAAAATAGAGAGTAGTCAGTGAGTGTGAGACCTCGCCACTATGGCGGGTCAAAATGGCGGCGTGGACTTTGGCTCCATGCTGTCAGGCGCGGGAAAGCAGCTATTCAACCAAGGAGGCCAGGCGCTCATGCAATACGGCGCCCAGGCTCTCGGCAACATCATCAATGAGGTGTTTCAGAAGAAACAGGTCGAAGAGAAGAGGTTTTTGCCGAGCATTAAGAATTATAAAGTGGTAGGTGTAATTATTTACTGTAAATTAGTTTAGATGGTTCGTGGTTAATTATAACAGCCGTGTGGGTCGATCTTTAGGTTAAGCCGTGCTTGCCTAGGCTGGTCTGTGGATGGGTGATCACCCATTACTTACCGAGTTTCTTCTGTGCCTCGGAAAGCACTTTAAGCTGTTGGTCCCGGCTGTCATTTGTAGATCTTTGACAGTTGTTAGGGAGCCAGTGGCCCATAAAGTCTGACAGCCAGTCTTACCAAGGGGTATTTTATTACCCAGTACTATGTGGGTGGAGGTCAGATAGGCAGTCGCTCCATGTAAAATACTGGTATTCAGCTGCATCTGGTTAGACTGGAAGCCGACCCCAACATAGCTGGGAAAAAGCTATGCAGATGATGACGAAATTAGTCTAGATGGTTCATAATCAGCCTGCAGCACAGCCTTGCCTATGGTATGCTATTCATCTAGATTCTCAGCAACTTTCATCGTATTATTATCAGCCACCCTGCAAAGATTGTGGCTCCACCTAGCCTGTAGGGTTCCTAAAGTAGCTTGTACAGCAATACGCAAAAAGGATTTATTTTATTGCCTTTAAATTAAAAATCTGTAAACGACAGGAAACCTTGACAAAAACTTGCAGGAAAAAATATCAATATTAAAAAAAGGTTTTATACCTTTTTTTTTTTTTTCCTGGGATTTTCATCAACAATGTCGTAAATTAAAACTGTTATGGTCTTAACAAGGCTATCTAACAATTTGAATTCATTACTCACAAGGTGCATGTACTCCCAAATTATCTTTACTCATATTATTTTAGCGTGGGATTAAACAAAAAGATCAGTCATCCACCTACGCAGTTTATTGACTTGTGTGATGAAGCATATCTTGTAAGCAGTTGTTTGGTATCAAGTTCTTTACTTCACAGGCGACCCTTGAAGGCCATACTATGTACTCGTAGTTAATTTAAGAAACAACTGCCCTATTATGGTGTCATAAATCGAGCCTCTGAATAAATTCACCAAAATGGGGTAGACAAGGAAATTCGTTTCTTCTTATTGACTGGACAGTTCTGTGGTATTATATGAATAATATTTAATCCTAATCAAAAATGACAATTCTCTTGACAACAACGAAGCATGTTGGGCGCCAACATTACTTTCAACACCAACTTGGTACAGTAAGCCACTATACCACGATCTTTGCATACCCCTTTAGCATCTTTTAAATTCTCGCCACCATACATGCGCTCGCGACGTTTTATGAGTTTTATACACCTGACAAGTAAATTTTTATTAGGTGCAGACGTAAACCGGTTGTCTGTGAATCACGTTTCAAAACTTAGATATGGCTAAGAGTACGTAACTTGTTTTGTTTCCGGCGCTAATTCGCATCAATGACAATGTAAAGGTTAGTTATGAAGCTATGTGAAGTGAGCAAGCCATAACTATTGTTTAAATAACCACGTAGCTGTAACATATAATCAGCATACATAATGTACCCACTTCTGGGACACACGCCTCCACTGTATGATGGAATGAACTGTATCTATATCCACCACGAGGGTCCAGGGCGGGTTGGTAGCCATGATGGCCTCGTAGCTCTCATAGAAAGAACCTAAATCTGTGAAACCTTAACGATCAATTTGTGTGCGACCCCCGAGGGGCAATGAGCTTCAACCAGTTAAAACATGACCGACATGTCCTACTTTATGTTTTCAGAATCCGAACTTTTATTAGGTGAGTTCCGATTGTGATCGGACGTCCAACTTTAAATTCGACACAGCGTTAACTTCAACTCAGCCAACGGTTCAGATACGGTATCCACTTCCTTCATCCCTATCACGTCAACAAATCTCACCGATCTGTGTCCTCAGCTCAGCCTCTCTACTCACGACTAAATTACTAAACCATCATTGCGTGTAGGTCTACCAAGGTACTTACATAAGTGCAGACGACACGCCATAACAAAACCATTATTGATGATCGGGTTACCAAGTAAACAGCATTCAAGTGGAGCTATGCTAACGATATGTCCCAGAAGACCTTTTATGGCTATACTCGTGTTTAAATTAATTAGCATTATGACATTCTCGATTACAATAATGAATACTGTGGAAAATTTTGAAAAAACCGTCTGCAAACGCTGCCTGCGATGGCTGCTTACGTTTTCTAACGTAAGGAACACGATTAAAGCTGACATTTCAATGCCTTACTCTTGATCTCTTTCCCAAATGCATAATTATGGGATTCGGGTTATCGACAAATTCTAAATAAATGAGGCCCACTACTGCCTGTCTTCGGCCAAGTTCGTCCAACTTCGTTATCAAATGGATAACGAAGTTGGACGAACTTGGCCACAAACCCCGGAATTCGTCAAGGCTGTCGTTGTATTAACATGTCGGGGGCCCGAATTTGGGTAAACGCATTCGGTTATACCCGAATGCGGGCAAACGTCCAAAGTTCGTTATAGTTTTAACTGCAATACTGGAATTCGAGTAAAACCTTTCTGTAATACCCGAATGCGAGCAAACGACCAAGTACATTTTATTCTTTACTGCCATATGGCCGACAGCAGCCAGATCAAATCGAGAAAGGAGTATTGGTCTCCACGGTCCGGTCTTGCTCACTGCATTTTGATGTTTTAAGTTCCAAAACTTTATTTAAATGAGCGATAACTGTTTTCAAAGAATTCTTAGGAATAGTAATTTAAACGGCCCGATAGCGGTAATTGTTTTGTTAGACACGTCACTCTACATTCTTCGGTGCCAACTAAATTGTAATGAGTGTTTGTGCAGTGCATGCCAGAGATATTTGCTCGCACTAGTCGTCCCGTTTTGGTTTGATTAGTCGAAATTCGGATTAGAACACATCTTGCTGCATCGTTCTCACATAATGTACCATCTCAACATGAATGATGTAACCAAGATTTTGTAAAAATATTCCGATTTAAAAGAGTGTCCATGGAGTTTCACACCCGTTCTTCTCCATAGAGATCTACGTTAGGGTATGGGTAACTACAGTACTTCCACAGTTTTTATGCCTTGTGACTGGGACTGTAGCTACATTTCATTGTTGTCTTTGTTTCGACAATTCAAAAGTGCCTGTAACTGGCCTTCTTGAAATAAATGCTTTGATTTTGATTGATGACTTTGATTTTGAAAATTAAAAATATTGGAGAACTCGTTTGGTCTTTTAGGAATTGATTTATTCAGGACAAAGTTGGAGAAAAAGTCTGGCATGGCGAAATGCTTAAAAATATTTAGTATTCTGAAGTTCACGGTAGCATAAAATATAATTGGAAAAACTACATTCATTTTCAAAATAAACTATTTGATGAAAACTGACTCGTTGGTCTAGAGGTCGCAGGCGCGCCTGCTGAGCATGAGGTCCTGGGTTCGATTTGCAAGTTGGGCAGTGTTATTGAGTTTTTCCATCAGGAATTTGTCAGTAGCAGCTACGGAGCCTAGATTTGTGCTCGGTTGATGGCAATAGGCGCGCTCCCTATTACAAGGGACTTAAACATATCTGGCGAAATGTGGGTGTACTAATGTGTACACCTCTGCCTAGCCCTGCGGGGATGACAGGCGTGATGTAATGTTACGTTAGATGAAAATGACTATTTTCATAATTCTGCCAATACTTGTCCTCATCGTCCATAAATATTTAAAATTTATGGTTTACCCAAGGTGGTTTACCTAAGTGCGCCCATATTTGCATATGCCATTGTTAATATTACCAATCACTAATTACAGACATTATTCATCATACTGGAACTGAATTGAATCTGTTGGATTCTTCCGCTATGTGCACGGAGATCATAAAGTACCAATTCCAGCCTATTTAGAGTTAATTTACACTGTACTACCGATACCGGCCATTGTAGGCACTTTCAAACTTCGTAGTATTTAATGGTGTATTGTATGAATCCTCTCCATGATGAGTGTTAGGCAGGGAATGACTCCTATTACTAAATATAATAAACTAGCTGTTCCTCGCGGTGTCACACGCTGCGCGACTCCTGAGGGTCGTAGCCTGATGTTATATAGCCTATAGCCTTCCTGGATAAATGGACTTTCCAACACAAAAATATTTTTTCAATTCGAACCAGCAGTTCCTGTGATTAGCGCGTTGAACCAAACAAACTCTTCAGCTTTTTAATATTATTACTAGCACTTCGCCCGCGACTTCGTCCGCGAAAATTGTGATAGCTCGGCTAATATGCATGATATCTTTATAATTTATAGCCTATAGCACTCACGAATAATGTAGCTTTCTACTAGTAAAAAAATTTTTAAAATTGGTTCATTACTTCCGGAGATTACCCCCTACATACAAACAAATTTTACCTCTTTATAAGATTAGTATTACTTATAAAAATTAATACTTATACATTACAGATATATGGCGAGCCTTTTTTTAGGGGGTAACCCCTACATACAAACAAATTTTACGTCTTTATAATATTAATATAGATAAAGTATAGATGTGCAAGTTTAGATATTTGTTACCCAATAACCCAAAAACGGCTGAACGGATTTTTATGAAATTTGGCATCCAGATAAATTATACCTGGATGACACAGGATTTTTTTATCTCGGTAAATGAATCCACGCAGAAGTCGCGGGCAAAAGGTAGTACTGTAATGCTAACTGTCTATTAGCACCACGCTGGGTAGGCCAATTATTGCAATAGACACCCTTTCCGGCCTCCCACAGATATTAATGCGATCTTGATGATAGACGGAGAAAGTAAACTTATACTGTCACTGACGGGATATCTTCCGTGATTGTTCATTATTTTGAGCTCGCGATATTTCGGCGCTGTTGCAAGCGCCATGATCGCGGGTTGACTGGAGAATGCGGGTGGGTTAGTTGTAAACCGTGAAAGCTTGAAACAGTGTTAGACGGTGAAAGGATTGGGTAAACAACAAAGAACCTATTACCACTTAATTACCTTATTAGATCTGTGAACATACGCCTTGGTTACACAGACTAGCAAGAACTGATGAAATGGTGACGAATTCAGAGAAAAAAAATAGGAATTTAAAGAAAACATTTTAAACCGACATTGGACAATCCCAGCAAGAGAAACATTGAACAAGGAAAACGGAACAATTTCTTCCTCAAGCCAAGAAATAGGAAGGAAATCTACTAATAAATAACTTTGATGTCTCTGTTTGTAATTTCAAAATAACAGCTTTTTACTGAATGCATTTGAAAATTTTTGCGGCACTTAACAAAAACATTTTTTTTTAAATTTTTACATATTTTTTTAAATCTGGTCTGTCTGTTTGTTCCGGCTAATCTCCGAAACAGCTGGACCGATTTTGACGGGAGTTTTACTGGCAGATACCTGATGTTATAGGAAGTAACTTAGGCACTTTTATTTTAGAAAAAAAAATGGGTGCTGTGCAAAAAAAAATAAAAACCCTTAAAATTGCTAACAAAATCGGATTCAAATAAGGAAGTCATATTTTTTTTATAATAATTACACGCGGACGAAGGTCGCAGGCAACAGCTAGTCTTCAATAGAAGCATTAACTGAACTGGAGTCGAGCTATTGGCTTATTGACTGTGGGTGCGTTAACATCGGTGAGTCAAGTGGGGGGCGCCGACGCCAAAAATAAGCCGTGAAATTTATTTATACGCTGACAGGATGTGGCATCCATAAAATGTAAAGGAACCGTAATGTAGTGTTTCAACTAATACCGCACTTGGCAGAAGAAAAAGTTGATTTACTGTAGGTACATTAGCTGCTGCTGTTCTAAGTCTAAGTGGAAATGGCTGGTCAATAGAGATTTTTCCTTATTGTTGTATTTAAATGTTAATTGTCTTCATAGATATACACAGGGTGTAACAGAAAGGGTACAGTCATATAAAAGCATTTATGCTGCAAACCATCAAACTGCAAAACTTCCTCCATGGGTCCAATATCGTAAATGCGAAAAACATATCAGCTGTCCCATACTAAATTTCCTACTCGACCCAAATATATGGGACAGCTGATAATTTTTTCGCATTTACGATATTGGACCCATGGGGGAAGTTTTACATTTTGATGGTCTGCAGTATATCCTTTCATACGACTATACCCTTTCGTTACACCCTGTGCCCGCGGCTTCGCTCGCATTAATTTAGAATTTGACAATTAATTCGGTTTGTACGCACGACGGCCAATCAAACCATAAAAACCAGTTTATGCGGATCTCTCATTGTATAGGAAATCTATACAAAGCGAGGCCAAGTTATACTGGAAATGTACAGCTTCATTTGCCGCCGTGTGTACTCTGCTGGCTGTTTGGCCGTTGCAATCATAATTCAATCATGATTCTAAAGACACGTGGCGCCATTTATTATCACAAGAACGTATTGTTGTTTTCCTCGGGAACAGTACTTTTTTTCGGGATGAAAGGTACCCTAAGTCCATTTCTGTACACCTGACAACGTATATGCAAGATTTTAGGATGATCGGTTCAGTGGTTAAGCCGTGAAAAGGTAACAAACAAACTTACTTTCGCATTTATAATATTAGTTAGGATTGCTCGTCTGACAGAGATCCTATGAGATGAAACTAGATTCCTCAAAGTTACTTGTTTCATTTACAAACTTGTCATTTCACTTCTACTATTAAACTTTACATCATTACATAAATACCATGTATTCTAAGATCATACGTTTAAGGTGATATATTGAAAAAAATGTGGTTTTTCTATTTCGTATAACTTGTTAAGTATGTGGAATAGGGATTCAACATTTTGGTATATGTTTTTTGACTCTTTGGTCTAGTATACTTAAATAAGGAATACACGATTCAATGAACTTTTCTCGATACAAAAAAAATGCAAAGTTATATCTATTTTTTTACTTTTTTCGACATCACTGCGTAACGCTTAAGAATTATTCAATGGGATTTACTTTAAAACATAGAGAATTATTATTTCAAAGTTTACTCATTGTAGTTTTAAATTTAATTCATTTTTTATGTTAAAAAAGGAGTAAATTCGTTTTGGCACGTACGTCGTTTTATTCCGAGCGCACGCACAATATAGCCATCCCTTTTTTTGCGTTTCAAAAGTAATTGCATCACTTTCGCTCACTTACAAGATCAGTCGCCCGGTGGGCTTCATTGACGTCAAACCTATGACATTTTTTTGCAGATCGGTGCTATCGGATTTTCGTGATTTTAATAATTGTTTATATAGTAAAAGTTAGTAGATTGTGTTAATTAGTGTTAAATAGGTATATCAAGACTATTCTTGTGATTGAACAGTACCTATAACGTATCGTTTTTCTATTTGTGACTAGTTTTTAATGGAAAAAATATGAAACCAAAACTAAATAAAGTACAACGTTTAGAGCACAGAGCGACTGAGGGTGAGGGCTCAGAAAATGAGAAAGAGTAAAAAGTAAGTATATAGTTATGTACAATAACTATTAGTTTCTATTTATAAAATTGTTTATATTATGAAAAAGGCTAAAATGTACTTGTATTTCATTTTAGGTTAGAAATATGTCAACAATACATTGATGTATACGTCAAGTACTGTTACCGCGTGTGACAGGAATGACAGGACAAGGAATGGAGTCGCATTTGAATTGCAAAAAGAGGTGAGTTTTTAATCGAATTTTTTTTTGATCTTTATTGAGGTATAAACTTGAAGGAAATGTGAGTTCTCTTATTTTATTAACTGTGTACTATGAATTTTCCAGTATAGAGCTTGGCATAAATAGTATTTTTCCAAGTTGACTTATACTTTTTGTTTCAGGAGTCCAAAACTGCCGACATTAGTGGCCACAGAGTTGTTGATGTAAATTACTTTTTTAATGCCATCTATCGACGCACCGGGACATCATATTTTTTATCTACGAATGAGGGCACGCAAACGTCGGTGACCAATCACAGCACGCGTTTGTTCTCATTCAATTCTTTGTAAAGGTTCAATCTGTTTAAAAATTATTACCTGATACACCCTGCTTGTAAAAAGACGAATTAAAATATTATAACAAAAATTCAATAAAACGATTATTGAAAAGCAACTGCCTCACGTTCCTTCACAAATTGCTTAAAATATCGAGTCACCAATCAATGTTTCAATGCGGCCTTACAACCATTAAATTAGAATCAGAAAAAAATTCTGGCCTTACACACATTTTCTTGTACATTATGTAAAACAAAGTTTAAAGTACAGAACTCAAAATAAAATGGTGGTGGCCGGGATGGTGACAGCTGGTTGTGGTAACGCTTAACTGAAACAGTTTTCGGCTGCTGTCGATTTACCATCCATGTCGGAATACAAATACAAAATCTTGCAAGATGAAATATGTGACGAATGGGAAGTGACGGCATGGGAAGAAATGAGGAAAGCGGGGGAACGGGGGAAAGAAGCGGCAGTGAAAGAAGGAAAAGCTACTAAAGATGACATACCAATAATAGATGTAATCTTAGATGGTTGCTGGGCTAAACGTTCATACAGAACTAATTATTCTGCACTATCTGGCGCTGCGAATATTATAGGTAGTCGATTTCGTCAAGTTCTTTTCATGGCAGTCAAAAACAAATACTAGTGTATTTGTGCTAGAGCGGTAAAACGAAATGAGGTAGTAAAACACCATGAGTGTTTTAAAAATTATAGTGGATCTTCAACAGCTATGGAATCCACTATTATCGCCGACAGTAAACAGTCCATAGAAATGCATGGCGTTATCTATGGAAGATACGTAGCTGATGGAGACAGTATCTCTTATGCAAAAATACTTGACACTCGACCATATCCCTCAATCACGGTCGAAAAGATTGGTTGCAAAAATCACAAATAATTAACAAATTTTTGTAACAAATTGCTAAACTTAAAAACGGATAAAAAATATGCTATAACAAAAAGGAATATATTAACTACAAATAAGATTTTAAAGATACGAAAATACATATTATGTAACGCCATAAAATATCATGGCTTACAAAATCTGCAGCAATCAGACAACATAAAAAATCTGCACCAAGATATTACGAATGCATTTATCATGCATTTGAGCACCATGATTCTTGTAATAAAAATTTATGTAGTGAAAATTCAAATGGCGAATCAAAGAATATTTGTAACACACGTCTCTAGCATCAGATGAAATATTTAATCTGCAATGTTGCATCACATTCAAAGAGCTTAAGAGGGCTCTTTCCGGTCCATCTATCGTCAACGCAAGCATGGTCGAAAAGCTTGTTGTTTCATCCAGAGTCACAGTGGCAATTTTTTTCAATTCTCCCGTCTCAGGGAGGCCCGACCCCGTACGAGTCGTCTCCCGCGCACCTCATACCGCCTAACGCGATAACATTGAACGAAAATTTCATAAACTTGTTCCAGGAAATACGTGTGTGTGCCAAATTAGTTGGCGGCAAAAAAATTCTAGCCACTCTCCACTTTCACTCTGTAGTAATTGTCCTCTCCTGTATCTCTTAGCGTTCTTCATCGAATTTTTCTAAATTTTTCAAAAACGTTAATTTTGTGAGGTTGTATGTATCAGAATCCACATCGGGTCGATCGCCATAATTAAAATCTATTTTCTTAGAAACCAATTTATGTTTTTTTTTTCTTTTTAACATTTGGTTGTACGTTCTTGTATTTTCTACTTGTTCTTCATATTTCTTGAGTTTTGCTAAAGGGCTCGTATTGTGAATAGTTTTGTGGACGGTAGTCAATATTTTCCCGGAGTTAAATGATACTACTGCCCCTGTGCATCTTGCTTGATAAGACCGTTTAAGAGCGTAGTTGACTCTTTTGCCACCAACTAATTTGGCAACTACTCCATTAAAACTCTCTACAATGTTGCTGTCTATATTTTCAATTAAACTCCGTGGATGTGATGCAACATTGCAGATTAAATATTTCATCTGATGCCAGAGACGTGTAACTTTGTTTATATGTTGTACATAAAACCATACTTGGGGATTATACCAGTGAAAGAATCATCAAAATCGATTCAGTAGTTTACGAGAAAATTGCGAACATATTTTATAATACATAATATAAATAGACGAGTTTTTTAAAGTAGGTTAAATATAGAAAAATTAAAACAATATATTAATTATTTAATAAAAAATATTCTTAGTAAATAAACATTTGTTATATGCCTTCATTACCTAATTAATTTTTATTACATGGTGTACTTAATTAAAAAAAAATGGTTGACAATTAAATATTTGTATTATTTGTCTACTCCATACCTCCTATGTGCTAATATTTCAAAAAATCCAAGAAGTGCGTACTCGGTTTTCCAGATGCCACCGCGTAAACTGCATTCGCCGCTCCCCGCGCGGGGGGTTAAGCCACGCCCATCGAGCTACGATTTATTTTCGATGTAGCGCCTTAACTAAATACTTCGCGTCAACATCAAAATCAAAGCATTTATTTCAAGTAGGTCAGTTACAGGCAGTTTTGAATTATCGAAACAAGAACAACAGTACAGTCCCAGTCACAGGGCATAAAAACTGTGAAAGTACTGTAGTTGCCCATTCCCTAACGTAGATCTCTATGGAGAAGAACGGGCAAGAAACTCCATGGACACTTTTAAATCAGAATCTTTCTCTTTTTCTTCTTTTTCTCTTTTTTTTTCTCTTTCTTCTTTCTTTATTTCTTTCTTCTTTCTTTCTTTTTTTTTCTTTCTCCTTTATTTCTTTTTCTTTCTTCTTTTTTTTCTTTCTTTCTTCTTTTTTCTTCTTTTTCTTTCTTTCTTTTTTCTTTCTTTTTTTCTTTTCTTTCTTTTTTTTTTTTTCTTTTTTCTTTTCTTTTCTTTTTTTTCTTTTCTTTCTTTTTTTTTACTTTTTTTCCATAGTAGAACAATTCAAAAATAAAATAATTAATTCGCGTCCTTGTCTTATCTTTTTTATAACATCAGCTGTACCGACCGAGCGAAGTCAACTAGTTAATTCTCACATGACCTTTCTAGTCTTGCAATTGTCCAATTCAGAGCTCCGCCTTATCATTTGATCCGCTATACATAGCCTGTTCTTTATCTAGTGCATCTTGACTCACTGGGGTTGGGTTTCAGATCTCTTTAGGATGTGATAATAAAGAGATCTTTTTAGAAACAAGAGTCGCGAAGCATGACAAAGAAGGCATAGAAGTCAAACATGATGTTAAAGATATCAGGGACAGAAGCCATAAGGCAGACGAAAGCGTGTGTGGAGACAAAAAAGAAATAGAACATGATGTTACAAAAGACTTTCTCAAGGCAGAAATAATTCTCAAAGGAAATGGTCCTACAAATCCTGTGTAATGTAATATTGTCGGCTTAGTTTGCCAAAAATCTACATTGTATTTTATTGTTCTACTCCCAATATTATTCCGAATGGAATATAACTGATCGAGAAGCCGTTGAACAGGCTAAATTACTCAGCCAATCAAACAATTCCGGATGAACTAGATCAAAGTCACCGTCAAATGAAGTACGAATATGAGGAACAGTTTCACTAGTTCACTAGCCAATGATTTCGAAGATGAAAGAGGCGATGACAAACAAACAAAAGAAGAAGATATAACAGCAGATAACAATTCTAAAATTAATGCCGTTGCTGAAAACGTTTTGGATAGTGAGCAACGAGTAATTTATATTCAAAGAACGTCGCCGTCACACGACGATAATGATTTCAAAGCAGGAGTAAACAAATTATAGGTTGATGGCCCGTTATTTCACAATATTCATCAGTCAGAAATAAATAGTGTGTCCGGTCATGGACTAGCGATATTCTAGGTATTTATAAAACAACAATTTTAATACACAAATACACTACACACTTGGGTCCAATCCTACCTGCTATTTGGCAGCCATTTTGTTTTTTCATACAAAAAAAAGCATATCTCTCAAAGTTTTGGTCTTAGTGAGATAAAAATAGGCTTGTAAGGAGTGCAAAGATATTGTCTATCGTTTAAATTATGAAGTAATGGGTTCACGTTATCGTAACTTTAAGAAAAAAGAAATTAAACTACAGAAAAATATCAAAAATGTATGCATTTATCAAAAAAAAATGACAACAAATTTGTAATAGAATAGTTGTTATATAATTAGCTAAAGTATCGCTAGTCCAAGACCGGACACATTGTATATAAATATTGAGCGAATGCCAAACTTTGATGAAGAAATCTATGTACCTACATCATAAATTACTAATCACTCTAGTACTTTATCGATTCGTAAATCGTTTACAAGCCCGCATTGATCGAAATTGAATATTGACTGCTCTGCGTTCCGATCGATAAAATGATGTTACTGTAGGTCAAATAAACAATTAGTCAAGTGGTCTTTGCTATATACTATGTATATAGAATCGGCATTTTATAAAATAATTCATCGATTCGGTAATTGAAGACCGCGAAATATTACAAGTCAAGTTAGGGCATGAGTCATCTAAATGAGAACATGCCGTGGACGACTGTTATTGATTTTGTTACAAGCTTAGCTGGTCAGTAGCTCGAGGAACAACGCAATTCCTTAAGAAAATCGTATGATCACCAGGAGTAAGTCAATAATTATTCAAAAACAAAAGTACTAATGACTATACAATAAGCATGGCGTAATCAGCCTATACGGTCACCACTGCTAGGACCACGCGATTCAAGTGCGGGTTGGCAGATGTAACATGCCTTCGAAATTTTAGTTCTAGGAAATGTCGTTTTCCTCACAACGTTTTTCTTCACCTTTTTGAAAATTAGCATAATTTGTCAAGTTCAGTTAAGTATCTGATTAAATCATGATAAAGATTATATATTCGAATTGTATTGTTATTGTTTACAAGCCAGATAAGGGACGTTGAACTTGATAAGAGATAAGTTATCGCAATGCCCTTGTATTAGAGTATTATATTGACTTTCACTCACGACTATGACATAATCTTCGAAGAAATAAAACAAACTGGAGTAAATATTTACGAATGAAAATGTAACTAATCCTAATGATCCGCAAATAAGCTGAACCGGACTGTCCTGTGGGTGTCTTTAAGTAGAAGGTCTCCAGACAAGGAACAAAATCTTAAAAACTAAGCGGTTACACTCTAAGGGCACCTACTATGGTGTACGAGCCTCGCTGTAGAGAGTCACTGGGGGAAGACAGCAAGGGACAAACTGGATTAGAAGAAGATTATTTTAGCTACAGGCTCAGCATCACAAGCTGGTTCGACCAAGGGTCATTAAGGAGAACATGATGGAGACTTTCAAATGTAGCATCCTCATTCCACAGGCTTCTTGACTGTGAAAAGGGAGATGAAACGCATGTGGCTTAGAGAACGTTGATGTATATATGGAGAAAAGTAAAACCAAAGTAAATCGTGAAAAATTGGAGTGAGGGGATGATATAGATGACAATGAAGTGAATGATAATGAGTCAACAGACCTGAGACCCAAAAAAACATGAAACCAGGGCACACAGATAACTTTCCCAAACCATGAAATAGGAAGATAGAACGCTAATAAAAACGGGTCTGACCCTGAAATAAATACAACTGTATCAGTTGAATTGAAGCCATCCATGTTTATATTTGTATCGTCATTGTATAAAAATGTGTGCACGCTTGAACACCGTCATTCATAAATTGCTGTATGATTACAAATCAGATGCGGTTCAGTGGTCACATTGTGCTATAAGCAAATACAATCTTACAATCAATAGAGTAAACGTTAGTTTCTCGGAACTGACAATCGATTCTAGTTCTGTGTTGTTCATTGATTCACAATAGGAAGTCTGTGGTAAAGTCTACACTTCTATGGTCCTTAGTGTTTGTCTAATATATTTGTTTATGGTGTAAACTAGGACCTTGAAAAAGATCAAGGTCGTGATCAAGTCTATAAGAAGTACCTTGTACTCTATAGGTCTTGTCTACTTACTCTATGTAAGTTACATAGTATTTAATGTTGATGCAATTCTGTTCTTCAAATATTGCTGTACAAGCAATGTGTTGCTTATAGGCAGTAGTTGTAATGGGTTTTGTGATCTTGTGAAAAGATTGTTAAACACTGTTTCAAGCTTTCACGGTTTACACATATACTGTTACTTACGGGATATCTTAGCTCAAAATAATGAACAATCACGGAAGATATCCCGTAAGTAACAGTATAAGATTGTTAAAGGATAAGAATGTTTGCTACTCAATTTCCGTAAATCTTTAATCATAACTTTTACTTACAAGCTTAAATCCAAAATAACTTTAAGAGAACCTTTTTTGAATAGAAAGTCTAAAATCGCCAAACCATCTTGAACACGCGTGGTGATCAATGCTCGTGCCTTCTCGGTATGAAAAGAGGCCTTTGCACCGTGGGACAGTTACATGCTGATATAACTATTATTTGTATTAGAACCTTGATGGCCTAAACTTCGCGTACCGTACCAAAATCAACATCATTATTCGTTCACAGTAAAGCCGATATCCAGTTCGTTCCAACAGCAAGTACGTCATCACTACCATTCGAAGTGTCCCCCACTAACATCCGTCAATCACCAGTAACATAACTCGATATGTGTCTGTCCCGATATACCAGTCACAAGTACGATAAACCACACGCCATTAGTAACATTTGAACCACGAAAATCGACCTTACTGCTACAAAATGATGACGCGTCAAAATGTAACTGTTGACTTCTACTTGCGGTAGACTGTACCAGCCACATGTACCGGCGCCGAGTACAACGGTCGGTAATTACACGTGCCAAAATTAACACAGCTTTAACGATCTACCATATGGCACTTTTTATTTCATGTTGCGGGATTAGTAAATTAAAAAAGATTTTTAGGGAATTCTAAACGACAAAAAGTATTGTTTTTAAACACGATTTCTTGTATCTTCGGATTTCTAGTGCTAAAACCCTGTACATTGAACTATCTTTCAAACATCTGAATTAGATAAAGCTTGATAACTCTACTATAGAGGAGCAAAATAGTAGAGACATTAATGAAGAAGAGATATAAACTCTCAATATTATAAAATGAAATGACTCTCAAAAACGTCTGCACACAAAGAATTAAAACAAGATAAAGAAATGAGTAATCATAAGACTTCACCAAAAGAAAATCAGCTTGTAAACGAAGCATGAATTAAACAAATTACTCATACAAATCTTAACACATATCCCCGTTTACAAACAAAACTGTATAAAAAACAATTTTCATCATGTTTTAGCGGCTACTGAGAATTTTGATGACGATTTTCATACACGAATACTAGCAAGTCGGTTTGTTCGTTGGCAAGTTACCAATAATTACATTGGACGCTAGATTCATCGTAAACGTGAAATTTATAAACATAATTTGAACTAGTATGACGCTCTAAGACTGCTTATGCCATACTTTCTTGAGGAGAAAACGTTAAATCTGGATAACTACTGACTGATGTTAGCCCCGTTTTGGCTGTGCAAATGAGGGGATAAAATCAAAATACTATTGCAAGATTCTTTTACAATCGTCGAAGGTCTTTAACTATTGCTTTGTCTCCAACTTCTAAAATGATGCAAATAATTTGACCTCCCATTGGATAGTTGTCATTCCTTTTAGGCTGTTCTTTATTGAAATTATTGTTTCCGTTATTTTGTACCACTAATTCATGATCATTTGTGCCCATTTCAACTACAGATGAACATTTATCGTCTAATAAATCGATTCTGTCATCGGTCACTTACATCAAATTAACTGGAACCATAGACGCTCCAGTGGCGAAGGGTCCATACAACTCGATTCCTTCTGGCTTCCCTTTGATGGCAGTCAGTGTTCTATAGACAAATGATATATTAATCACATTAAAGATATTATGTACTCCGGCTTAGTTCTTACAAAAATTGACCCTTCGCTACTGATACGCTTCAATCTTAATTGAAAGAAACCCAACGGAAAGCTAATGGAATATACTTGTTACACTATTACAACTTGTAAGGTTACAAGACATTGAAAGGCTTTTACAGTTGTGAATATAATATCGTTCAGACAACGAAACTTTTTGTTGGTCAAACTACACGGTATCTCAATTTCAGTAAAGTTTAATTTGATAATCCTATCCGCTTTTACTGAACGGATTTATTTATTGAAGCGTTGGAATTTGTTTCCAATGGATTTTACGATAAGAAGACAAGATGGATGGATTGTGTGAGGAAAAAGATGTAAGTGATAGCGTGACGGTTGCCAGGGAAGATTGGAACATAAAAACTTGCTGCACCACTTGCTGCACTATCCCATATTAACATGGGACAAAGGCATGAAGCTGATGATTGTCAAATTGTAGTAGACTTGGTTTTTAGAAAAAAGAGGGGTGTTATAAGTTTGACCGCAATGTGTGTGTGTGTGTGTTTATCTCTGGCACTGTAGCTCTTATACGAGTGAACCGATTTGGATGGAGTTTTTTTTATTTGAAAGCTAGTTTCTTGGCGCTGGTTCTTAGATATGTTTTATCAAAATCGGTGCAGCCTTTTACTAGATATGGGGGATGAAAGTGGTGATGAATAATCGAATATTTTCAAATATACCCAAGTGGAGTATCAAATGAATTGGCATGATGTGTATATTACAATTAGACATGTTTTAATCAAAACAGGCTCAGCAATTTTATTGACTTTAAAAAGGTTTGTTCGATTTCTTTGTTGCGATGGGCGTTTTTTAAATTTAATTTGTCTATTGTATCCATAAGATTTTGTTTTCATGTTTGCTAGTATAAACCCAACAAATATCCAACGACGCTTACGACACTTGAGATGAGTAATGCGCTGAGAGCTCCCAAAATCTCTAGACAGTAGACACTATCCAGACATAGGGGAGCACCCCCAGTCTAGACAATTGACCTTCTTCGCCCCTGTATTGATTACACTAAATTATTTAATGTTCTTTTTTGAATATCGTGACGGTGATGTCACGTAATTGGTATAATTGTATTTACGCCTAGAATTTAAAATATGGTTTGTTTTTACAAATCAAGTGTAAGACTATTTTTCTGCCTAGCTTTCTATCAAGTTTTTGCGTCGGTGTTCCCAAGTTCATATGACCCCAATCTATTTAAGTCGCGAGTTAATAGGCTTCTTTTGGGTTAGCTCGTTCCATCGTCGACCTCATCTCTGTCCCCAGGACAAGATTGAGGTCATTTAGTATAAAAAAAAAATTGGGGTCGGCTTCCAGTCTAACCTGGCTGCAGCAGAACACCAGTATTTTCCTTAGGCCCTAATTAGACTACACTTACTCGATTATGTGATTCAAATATGATTGAATAGTTGAACTCGCTGATTTCGCTTATAGCTTTACGCGTGGCAGTTAGTAATTGGAACTGTTCTTAGTTTTCAAAATTCTCCAAACCTCTGTCTTTCTGGAGTACTCAAATAGACGTCTCTGGCGAAAATTACGGCGAAGGTACAGTCGCCAGCGCATCAAGCTGCTACAAGCTGTCAAATTTTCTCATTCGGTTTTGAACTTAACCATCAACATTTTATGGTTTAAAATCATTTGGAAAAAAATTACAGTTTGTGGTAACTTGATGTACTGGCGACTGTACCACGTTTTTAGTCGTTGCAGTATTAATTACTGTCGGTTTGTTACACAAAAAAAGCGAATTTGGTATGCGTGCTTATATTTGCCCTTAATTGAATATAAAAGATGCCTATTTGGCAACATAGCTAATCAGAATTGAGGAAAATCGCTATAGTTGATTAAGTAATAAGGACAATCAAATAAATGATTCGGCGTATAATTTAGATAAGTTTTATTAAAACGTTGATAGTATTTGATTTTTATATAATAAAACATTGCTTTGCCGGGAGTGGAAATTATAATTAATGTTTGTTCGTTACAATCGTAGTTATATATTGCGGTAATAATGATGAGTTAATTATGAATGCATAATTTCTATTAATAGCTAAAAGGAAATAACAACGCTCATTAGATATTGTTATGCATTTATGATGTTGTATTAAATCAAGCCCTTGACCGCGAATGTTGCGCCATGTAGTTTATTTTTGCATTTTCAGCTGAGGTTGTAAAGCTTGACTGCTTCATTGGCAAGCTAAGCGTCCCCACGAACGAGAGAATCGCGGCGATATTATCGTCCTGTCACGTATTTCTATACACCCTCTTAGGGCCGTCTCCACGAGCGCGAGAATCGCGGCGATATTATCGCATAGAAATACGTGCCACGACGATAATATCGCCCCGATTTTCCCGCTCGTGGAGACGGCCCCGAGGACTAGCCTCCAGGTTTAGAAAAAGATTTGAAGCTTTTTCCAATCGGAACTTTTTAAATAGCCCGGAATCTGGTTCAGGGCAGATTGCTGGCTTGCCTCGCTACGTGTTATCTACGTGAGACTTATTGTAACTTTATAAGCGAAATGGTGGGTGTTGTTAGCGCCGCAGTCCGTCCCTTCGGCGTTTCAGGCATTTTTTAACTAATAATAATCTTTGCTTTCTTCATCAACCACTTGATATACAGGGTGTAAACAGACCCTTCACACAGCCGTCAACCAAGCATTCTGTACATCAAACTAAGTAACTTTACGCAAAAATTATTGCTGAGAATCGACTTTTTTTTGGGGTGAAAAATCACGTTTTACGGTAGGACTCGATGGAAAGCACTCAAAGCGTTGTACTGATGGATGGATTGAATGGTACGGGGGTCGTGGAGGTGTGTTAACTAAAAATCTTCATTAAAAACATGTATTTAAAAAAAAACTTGTGCAAAAGTTGGAACTTTGATCCCCAATATCTCCGTAACTAGAAGGTTCCCAGGTATGGTCTGGAACAAAAAAATTATCGCAAAGACGGGGAGAACAAGTGCCTTTCGGTTATGTTAAGGGTCTATTTTCACCCTTTAGTTGATAACTAGCTGTGCCCGCGACCTTTGTCCGCGTGAAATTCTTATAAAGATATTACATCCCTTATCCCTATTTGAATTCGATTTTGTTAACAATTTCATGGGTTTAAATTTTTTTGCACAGAAGAACCCTAATCATTTATCTAAAATAAAAGTAGCTTAAGTTACTCCTTATAACATCAGCTATCTGGCAGTAGTCTCGTCAAAATCAGTCCAGCCGTTTCGGAGATTAAAAGGAACAAAGACAGAAAAATGGAAAAAAAAAAATCTTATAAGTAGGTACGGTATGTATACTTTCATTTGCATAAAAGTAAAAAGCTGTTATTTAAAATTACAAACAGACACTTCAATTTTATTTATTTGTATTGGTCGCTCCTACGCAAATGTGTAATCCTATGTGTAGAGCAGTTACGTACGTAATCTCATTTAATTACGAAACATTGAGATATTTTTTATGCCATTCGCGTGTATTACGCACAGATTTACTACTGAAATCATAATTGGATTTGTCAGGTTGGTTGCATCAAATCATCAGTTTCCATTGTTCGTTCTCAAGTCATTAGGAAAGAAAGATATAATCCATTCCTCAGTTACAGGCGTATCCATAAGAATACCTACAATTTACAATCGTAACTTGACTGAAACTACTCATGAAGGGGGACACAAGCTTATGCGTAATGCCTTAAACCTTGAATTTGCGAAAACGTATCTTATCAATAAAGCATGTGTCCGTCAATTTATCATAATGTCAACAAGCCACATAACCGCCGATAAAAAGTCCTTATCAGTCCCTAAAAGTTTGCAAAAACGTTAAATAAAAAGTGACTAACCTGTTCCGTTTCGGTAAATCGAATGATTCTTTAGGTGTTGCGCAAACACTACTGCTTACAAACAACTCCGTTAACTAAACTAGTGAATGTAGTCGAGCCATCGATACTGTTCTCCATACCTGTTAAACCTTATTAGGTTAAAAGGCTTTTGTCCGAACTACTAACAGAACAGTAATTATCTTTTATGTCACCGTAGATTCGATGGGTTGATAAAAAACGGTCTGTCACACACCACTCCTATTTTATGACGAGGTGTCCCTAAGGGTTCTATTTTAGGTTCTTAACTATTATAATTAGAAATGCTGAAAAAAGCATTACTGTAGCTTTCTGTGTGGAACATCGTAATTGATGTAGTTTGATCATGTCGAGTGCTGATTTGATAACTGTATTGGTTGTACTTAATTGTGGGAGTAGATAAGCAAACAAAATGCATTATTTATTATCTCATGTTTATTTTGTGTTAATGGCCAAACAAGTCAATTATAATTAACAGCAGTATGTGCAATAGGGCAATAGTAACAATATTGATAGCGTTTTATTTGCGTAACATTTTGTCAACCTTCATGTCGTAATCGTTAGTTAAGTAGTCATCCATGTAAGCGAAACATACAATAGAAATAACAATAAATAAAGGGTGTTTAACGAATCGGAAAGGCAAGTATTCTTCCGGATATTGCGAGCATTTTTTTGTTCTGGACCAAACCTGGGCACCTTCTAGTTTGGAGGGCAAAATTCTAACATTTGCAGACGTTTTTTTTTTTTCAAAAACATGTTTTATATTTTATAACTTTACTTGAAATACCACTAAATCCCTTGTACTATTAAATGCATCCACCAGCACAACTTTTTAAGTGCGTAACAGTGAGCCTTACCGTAAAATGTGTATTTTCATACCAAAAAAGTCGTTTCCCAGCAATAATTTTTGCGCAGTGTTACTTAGTTCGACGTACAGAATGCTTTGTTGACGGCTTCGTGAAGGGTCCCTTTACACCCAGTTTGTCCGTACGCATAGTCTTAAGTTCTAAAAATAAAAAAGGAAAGCTTCGGAATAAAAAAAAACAAAGTTTTTATCAAACAAAAGCTCTACAAACAACATTTTCCGATATCGCTTAGCTTTCATTACGCCACAAGTTCCATACTTCCATAGCTTACACCATAGGTATACAATTATTCTCTATGGGTTTCCGCCACACACACACATACGAGTTTGTCCTTATACCATCGCATTTAACATACTGTGTTATCAGTCTGTTGCTGGCAGTCAATATTTTCAGTTATTACTGTTATGAAGTAGCCACGCGTTTTTTAGTTGAATTTGTCTTTATTTTATTGGTGTAGTGAACGTTTTTAGTTTGTCAACTAGGTGTTTTAAATTTAATTTGTTTAAGTTTATCGGTTGAAGAAAAATACTAGTGCAAGAAAGTTTGGTATGGCTATAATAGGGCTTAAAGCTCATCAATTTCTAGTTCTGCTTTGTTGTTCTTTTGTTATTTATTTATTAAGGCATGCTTTTCATCTCGATCACTCTTGATAAAAAGTGATGAATAATAATGGTCTACTGTGGGACAAGCGTGCCCAGAAGACGCCTGTTTACTCTTGCTTTGAAGACTGATGGGTTATAGGGAAAGCAAACAGATGTAGAATGAATCACGAATCCTGTTTACATAGTTAAAGCTAGATATTAAAGCCTTTTGTCTTTGAAGAATAAGTTACGGATAGATAATTTACAGTCGTCACTAAAATCGATAGTTATTCTTATCAAGGACGCGCTACATTTAAAATTCTTAACTGATTTATGACTTTCATTAAGAATGACTAGATTTTTAAACTAAGTTTTGTACTGGTAATTTTACATGTAATTGAATATTATTATTTATTATTCAAAGTATAAAAAACGTTGCAAAAGGCAAGGGAAAATGGTTTAAAAATAGCCATTACCTCATTTTTGTTATTGTATACAATCATTAAAATATAAACATAACATTTGTTCCTACCCAGAACAATACAGGAAAATTCTCTTCAACGCAAAAACCACATTAGTTAACAATCGGACAACAATGCATTACTTGCTAGTCTAATTATCCTTTAAACACCAATCAGCAGACCTTGCACTAGAAACACTGGAAACCTAGTTAACGAAATAACATCAATTTAAATAAATCGGTGTAATAAAATCAGTTACTTCTGAAAATCCGACGCATGTGCACAGAAACACGAAAATGGCCACTGAAGTTGCAGAAGATACCTTCGTGAAACTAACCAAAGAAGAGGTTGGATATCTGAAAGCATTCTATTCAACCGCTGCTGTCTCCAACGCAGCCGAAGCTTGGAAAAAGAAATCAGTTTCCATTATATCTCCAAAATCAGGGAGAATATTGAGAAGCAAAAAAGACTCGGAGAAAAAACCAGCGAAATCCGAGCAAAATGGCAAAGAGAGTGGTTTCTTCAAACGACTATTTGAAGATTTCAAGAAAGCCAAAGTTTCTGATTACCCCTACCAACAATCTAACGTTCGTAGGAACAGTAGCTACAAACCTTTTTGGGCGACCAAAGTGGTACAACCTGTTGCGAAATCTGAAATAGAAGAACCAGAAATTAGTTCGAAAACCGTTGAAGTTGTTGAACACAGCAATGCTGTTACTAACAGAAGTATCATTTTCTCGAAGGAAGTTATTGGATCTCCTAAGGTTACTCTGAGTACTGTTAAAGGCAGTAGAGAAAGCACCCCTAGGAAGAGGCTCTCGACTGTAGACCATCATAAGGAGTACAGACTGAGGATGCCGCCGAGTTATAGGGGAAGTCAAATGTTTATGCCTACTGGTGAACAACTGTTTTGGGTTCGTGATCTGTTTTAATTATTTTTTACTCTACATCTAAGCCAATATTTTCTATAAGGATCCTTGTTTCGTTGTAGTCTCCTTTGATAATTGAATGGTCTAAATACGTGTTGATATCTCTCATAAAATTTTTTCTTCCTTTTTTATGTTAGGGCTTAGACCTAATTTGTGTTATTTATTTGCCCCTAAAACTTTCAGTGAGTGGGAATCTTGCCAAATAGGTAAAACCTAGGTTTAGATCTTTAGACTTGATGCCGCCGTCGCTAAAACCTTATGTGCCATTTTTGGCACTAGCTAAGTTTAGCTATGGACTTATGCTGGGTATTATTATACTGGGTATAATTTATAGTTCAATGTAGCTTATTAATAGTGTTACTAGCGACTCGCCCTGGCTTCGTACGAGTTCAATTTGCGCCACATATCGAATCAGGGTGGCTTAGTCGAAAGTGTGTTTTACATCGGTATACATACTTACTGCTGTGCCATTCACCTACTACACAGCCTTTATCAGAAAGTTGTGGTACCTTCCTGAATTCTGATACACGCTGTATTATCCTATTCTCTGGAATAATCTGGATCTATACAAAACATATTATTGTGAATGGTTACAAGCCAGATAAGGGACGTTGAACTAGACAAAAGATATAGTTACACTTGTATTGGAGTATTACATTGACTTACACTCACGATTATGATATAGTATTTAGAATGAAGACGTAAGCTAGTAGCTCATGGCTAAATAATAACAGCCGCGCTTGCATGCATGATACCACGGAAGGCAGAAGCATTTCCGAAACGCAAGAGCATCAGATAAAACATGATTTATTTAAAAATGGTAAATTAAATGAATACGGGCTGACTCTGAGAAACATTTCAATCAATTGAAGTCGTAAATTGGTTTCAATTGATAATAGACAGTAATAAATCGCCGTAGAAAAATCAGTTTCATCCCAAAATTCGACGCTTGTGCACAGACACTTGAACATGGCCACTGAAGTTGCAGAAGTTTCCTTTGTAAAACTAACCAAAGAAGAGTTTGGATATCTGAAAACATTCTATTCAACCGCTATTGTCGCCGAGGCTTCGAGAAAGGAACCAGTTTCCACTAAATCCCCAGAAACAGGGACAAAGTTGAGAAGCAACAATCCAGCAAAATCCGAGCAAAATGGCAAAAAAAGTGGCTTCTTCAAACGACTATTTGAAGTTTTCAAGAAAGCCAACGTTTCTAATTACGCATACAAACAATCTAATGTTCGGAGAAACAGCATCAACAAACCTTTTTGTGCGACCAAAGACGTGAAACCTGTTGCGAAACCAGACATAGAATAACCAGAAATGAGACCGAAAAACGTTCAAGTCGTTGAAAACAGTTGCTGTAACTAACAGAAGTATGATTTTCGCCAAGGACCTGAAAGGATTTCCAAAAGTTATTCTACGTAATATCAAAGGTAATAGAGAATGCACTCCTCTGAAGAAGCTCTCGACTTTAACACTTCATAAGGAGTACAAACTGAAGATGCCCCCGAGTTATAGAGGAAGCAAAATGTTTATGCCTATCACTGGTGATCAAGTTTTTTGGGTTCGTGATCTCTTTTAATAATACGTTAATCTACCAAATATTCTTGTATCGTTAAGGTCTTCTTTGATAATTAATTTAGTGAGCTCTAAATCCTTACTGGCATCTATACTAATATTTAATATTAAAAATGGTAGAAGGGACTTCGACACACAAACCGTTACCACGTCTTCAATAGATTATAGAATATTTTCATCCGTCATTTAAAAAAAAAAAATGCTATTACCTACAAAAGCGCAATACTATAAAAATTAATGGAACACATCGAAGCCGTCAACCAAGCATTCTATGTAAAAATTATAGTTGGGCTTTTTGGGTTAGAAAATCAGATTTTACGGTAGGACTCAATGTGACGCAATAAAAAAATAGTGCTGATAGATAGATTAGATAGAAGTAACATTAAAAATATGTATTTAAACAATTAAAAATATGTATTAAAAAAGGGTGTAAAAGTTGGAACTTTGACCTCCAATATCTCCGTAACTATAAAGTTCCCAGGTATGGTCCAGAACACAAAAGCGATCGCAATGACGGGGAGAACAAGTGCCTTTCGGCTTCGTTAAGGGTCGTTTTGCATCCATTACTGATATTTTTTTAAATATCCTTCTTCTTTCTTAGGCCTACTGTTAGTGCTTAGAATTGATTTGTGTTATTGATCAGCCTTTAAAACCTTCAGTAAATGGGAGTCTTGCCAAATAGGTCAAACCTAGGTTTAGACTTGACGTCGCCGTCTCGTCGCGAGAACTTTTGTGCCAAAAAGTTTTGGAGAATATCTCTTTGGTATAATTTATAGATCAATGTATCTTATTTATAGTGTTATTTACATACTTACGATGAATCCTTTTCGTTTCTTATAAAAGTAATGCGAAAAAATAATATGCCGGAGGGTCAAGAGTAGCGATGACATTATTGCAAAAATACGTTTTTGTGCCTGATAGGCTAGACCAGTGCAAACACTACTGTTCAAAGAAATTCAGTATGAATGATGGATTATCATGATTACGATCGCGAAGTGGGCGTCGAACTTGCGAGCAAGAGGTCGTTGCCCACACATTGCACTATCCGTGAACCCACTCTTATTAAAGCAAGCTTATGGCTCTTATTTATATGGCATTATAAAGTACAACCCACATTGCTCTTAGGGAGGGAAGATTATAATCTATATACATATAATAAAATCGTAGACTTTCCGTGTCTGTACATTACATATTTTTACAAAAAAATCACTGGAAGGTGCTAGAAATAAGTAGTAGAAAGTAAAAAAACATTTTTTTAAATTTTTGTCTGTTTGTCGGTTTGTCGGTTTGTCGGTTTGTCGGTTTGTCTGTTCGTTTGTGCGCGCATCACGTAAAAACCCCTCATTGTATTCAAAATCGAAATATTACAAAATAAGAAGCATTGTTCTGGGTATTATTTAGCGTTTATTTCATCAAATTCGACCAACAGACGCAAAAGATATTAATATTTAAAATTTAGTTGGTAACCTCATGCGCGATTTCTATGATAAAAATAATTTACGTAAATAGGTTTTAGTTTCGCCAATTGTGAACCGATTTTGATGATTCTTTTTTTGTTTGGAAGAATATTACTCCGCGATGGTCCTATTTTTTATTTGGTGACGATCTGATGGTGATCTTCGGAGATATCAATGGAACTCTTCAATAATAGACAGCAAATCTGTCGTGATTGCTGCAATCGCTTGGAAGTTTATTGTTTACACAACACCATAACATAATATCACGCCTGTATGCTCTGAGGGGCTACGCAGATGTGTACAGTGCACCCACATTTTGATAATTAGGTATGCCCAGTTCCATTTTGTTGGGGATAAGCCTATTACCATGACATGTATTGTTAACGGTTATCTAATGTTTCACCAAAACTCCTTTGATAATTTTTAACCGACTTCAAAAAAGGAGGAGGTTCTACGTTCGACTGTATGTATTTATAATGTACACCGATTTCTCCGCCAATCGTCGACCGATTTTGAAAATTCTTTTTTTATTCGAAAGTCTATACTCCTGAGGTGGTCCCATTGTCATCAAGTCAGAATCTGATGATGGGGTCCCAGGAAAATTAAGGGCAACCCTCAAATTTTATGGGCATTGATTGATACAGTATACTTCCCATGTGGTCGCATGGTCATCAGGTCAGGATCTGATGTTGGGATCTTGGAGAAATCAAGGGAATTTTCTAAATTGTATAGGCACACATACTCGCAGGCATTATGCCTGGTAATCATCATTGTGTGTAAGTTCAGCGGTACCTTTGCCAATAGAGAACTTATGTCAATGATTTCTTTTTTATTTGGAAGAATATTATTCGGCGGCGCTGGCCCCGTTTAAATTTGGTGAAGATCTGATGCTGATCTTCGGAGATATAGGTACAATGGAACTCAACAAAATTAGGCAGCAAATCTGCCGTGATTGCTGCAATCGCTTAGATGTTTATTGTTTACACAATATCCTAACGTAACGCCTATATGCTCCGAGGGTGTACACAAATGTGTGCAGTATAACCAGATTTGTTTATTTTTGTTGACAATATAAAATAAATGCATAGCAAATATTAATTGTATGGAAAAATAAAAAAACTTTTTTGTAAAAAATAAAACCGCCTTCAAAAACACAAAAAAGTGAAAAATAACTTTGGCTTCAGAAGTCGGTGACTTTGTTTGTTTGATTCAGTTTTTGTTTCCTTTTGTCTTTACTCTTTGCACTAAAAATTTGGTACTGTAAGAGAGGTTTAATTATTAGAAATCTATCTAAATATATGAAAGTGAAAGGTCGAAAACCGCTTGACGTATAAAGATGAAATTTGGCAGGCAGGTAGTTTATAGTTAGTAGACGTCCGCTTAGAATGCATTTTACGACAGGGCCGGATTAAGGAGGTCTAATTGCTCTCGCAAGTTTGTATGAAGGTCCTTCATTTTTTGTGCTATAAACTTGAAATTTGGCAGGGAGGTAGTTAATAGTTAGTAGACGTTCGCTAAGAACGGATTTTGCAACAGGGCCGGATTAAGGAGATCTAAGGGCTCTCGCAAGTTTGTATGAAAGTCCGTCATTTTTTGTGATACAAACTTGAAATTTGGCAAGGAAGTACTTTATAGTTAGTAGACGTTCGCTTAGAACGGATTTTGCGACAGCGCCGGGTTAAAGAGGACTAAGGGCTCTCGCAAGTTTGGATGAAAGTCCTTAACTTTTTGTGCTCCAAACTTGATATTATTTAGCAGTGTGGTAGTTTATAGTTAGTAGACGTTCGCTAAGAACGGATTTTGGAGAGGTCTAAGGGCTCTCGCAAAAAGTCATTTAATGTTGTATACAGAACGGTATTAGAATAAAAAGCGCTAAACAAGGTTCACTTTGAAAAAAAGTTGTATAGTGCCAAAATACACCGATTTTTGAAGCCATATCGTCGCCTCAACGCCATTTAATTTTGTTTCGGACCTCTGCCGCCCAGAATTACAGAACCCAAAAGGACGCCTTTTGTAGTCATCAGTACATTATCACCTTTTGATCTCGCAGTCAGTTCTCACACATAACATAACGTCACGCCTTAAAGCCCCGAAGGTTTGGGCAGACGTGTACCTAATCGTACACACACATTTCGCCAGTTATATTGAAGTCCCATGTAGTAGGGGGTGAGCCTATTGCCATCAACCGGGCACAAATCCAGATTCGCGCCAAATATCACCTAATCTCATGTTGATAAATCTCACGTGAGATTAGGAGGGAGATGAGGGGGTCAAGCCAAATCTCACGACATCTCACCAGGGGAGGAGGGGGGTCGAAAAATCGCCTCACGTAATTAATGGATGCCCCCTAAAACAAGCATCTCCTTGCTTAAAAGGTGATCTTCCAAATCATGTGTGTGATAACTTTATGTAATTGAAATAAACACTTTTTTTTTAACACTGCCCGACCCGGGAATCGGTCCCCACGCTTAGTAGTCGCGCTTGCGGCCACTAGACCAACGTGGCAGTCTCACACATGCACACCAAAATTTCCACGCGAACGAAGTCGCGGGCAACAGCTAGTTATTACTAATATTTATTTAGAATCCATGGATGAGTGACACTTATAGACTATGATAGTAATATTTCTCAGTCTAAAAACTAATTTATTACCAATATCCGGTTGCTGGAGAACCAGCCCTGCAGGTGTGCATACGAGTCCAGTGCCCCAGGAATGGGCAATCTGGTTTATCCACAATAACCTTTAGGATGCTGTTTGTGATCCCCCGAATTATGATAAATAAATACTTGCAATAAATTATGATATTTTTATTCGGCAAAGCATCGGCGACTATTTTGCCTTTGCTGATACGTATGTCTGCGATGATTTCTTTACGTAAAAATCATTTGCGCCTTATAATTCTTCACCAATTCTCTGCTTAGCCTTTTCCCAACTAAGTTAGGATCAACATCGTTGTGATCTTCCATAGTCTGACTTAAATCCCGTCGGCATAAAACTACGACACTTTCGCGGCGTCGTCGGTGGCAGCTCAGAGGTCACTTTGACTGGTTTGGGCACAGAGGACAGGATAGGAGGTGGACAATATCTAAAATACTGTCACGCAAGCGATACGGCGGAAAATAACACAGTGGACTTCACGCAATCTGATAGACCCTTTAACAATATTCTGATTTAAAAGAGTGTCCATGAAGTTTCTTGCCCATTCTTCTCCATAGAGATCTTTAGCTATGGAATGGGCATCTACAGTACTTGTACTGTTATTATCCCTTGTGACTGAGACTGTGGCTTCATATTTTTAACTGATCTTCTTGAAATAAATGCGTGGGTGTCCAGTTTCCGCGGTCCTGCGCCAATCTCCTCTCGGCAGATTTGGAATCGTGTAATAGTATTTCTTTAAAAACTAATTTATACCTATTTTCCTTACAGCTTGGCGAGACCCGTCCCTCGTCGTTCGGTCCGGCGACCTACCAGGACTTCAAAGAGATCAGGTCCCGTTGCGTGGCCGAGGGCAGGCTGTTCGAAGACCCTGAGTTCCAAGCGGTAGACCGCAGTCTCTACTATAAGGAGAGGCTCGATAGACCCATCACTTGGCTCAGACCAGGGGTGAGTACTTCATTTACTTAATACAATACTGATTCTTGGCTTTGCGTAGACTAAGATCGAGTAATAGGTTTTCTGATAACATTTAATAATACATTTTAAAATCAGTGTCATAGAGTGTAAAGTTGTACGAACTGAGACATTTGAAAAATGTCGGTACACCCTCTGATCTGCGTGGAGACTTATGGACCATACGATATTATACTCAAATCCTATAGCGTTATTTCGATCCACCACCAAAATATACCCTATTCCTTCACATTTAGAGACGTAAACAATGCGACTGAAGCCGCGATCATCGTGGCCAGTGTAGCCAAAGTAATCTTTAATCTGGTCAAAGGAACTGTCGGTATTTTAGATCCGAAGAGCAGGAGAAGATATCGTTTTAGTGTGCTATTCCAGATAACTGAATTTGTATCCTTGCAACAATACGGCGTGTCAATTTTATAGTGGTGTTAGTAGTTTCCATTTTTAACCGACTTCCAAAATGAGGAGACCGAATTCAATAACCACCAAAAAGTGAAAATAACTTTAGCTTCGGAAGCCGGTGGCAAAAAAACTGAATCAAACAAACAAAGTCACCGACTTCTATTTATTTATTTATTTAAACTTCATATACAATAGTGGTACATAGGCGTACTTAATGCCACAAGGCATTCTCTACCAGTCAACCTTCTGTATCTAAAGTCATTATTTGATTTTGAAGTCGGTTTTATTTTTTGCAAAAAAGTCTTTGGTACCGTCATATTAAACAATAATGCTCATAAAGTTAAGGCGACATTTTGCAGTTAATATTAATAGGGATGTATGACAAAACAGAATAGGCAATATACATTAAAGCCATAGCTATCATTAAAGTCGATTGAACTGCTCAGTAAATTAAAATAAATTACAGTGTATTGATAGACAATACACTGTAATAATTTATTTTGATCGATTACTCAACAGTGTTTGTATTTTTGCAGCAAATATGCGACGATCCTCAACTGTTTGTGGAGGGCTACAGTCGCTTCGACGTACAGCAGGGCGAGTTGGGCGACTGTTGGCTGTTGGCCGCCGTCGCCAACCTTACGCTGCACAGAAAGTGAGTTATTTGTTGGTGTAGTGTATGTCCAATGTTGGCCACACTTACTTAAGCATAGCATAATCAGTGTGTAACGGGGTACTCGTGGCAAAATATTAACAGCCGCACGGGTGTCGATCTTCAAGGGTCTTCCTGTGGATGGGTTACCATCATTACATACCGAGTTTCGCCCGTGCCTCGGAAAGCACGTTAAGCCGTTGATCCCGGCTGTCATTTGTAGATCTTTGACAGTCGTTAGTTAGTCAGTGGCCCAAAAAGTCTGACAACCAGTCTTATCAAGGGGTATCGTAATACCTATTACTAACTGGGTTGTGGAGGTCAGACAGGCAGTCGCTCCATGTAAAGTACTGGTATTCAGCTGCATCTGGCTAGACTGGAAACCAGATCACTGACTGACATCAGACAGACAGGAATCAGATGATGATGAGTTGTCAAAATGGTTAAAAATATTTTATTTCTGTTTCAGATTGTTCTTCCAAGTAGTGCCAGATGACCAGAGCTTCGATGAGGAGTATGCAGGTGTCTTCCATTTCCGGTAACTATTGCCAGGCTTCACACAAATTCGAATAATATATATATATATATATAATAATATAATATCGACAACTATACTACAACAACTATACTACACAACACAACAACAACTACAAACAATACAACAACAACAACAACACAACAACAACAACAACACACACAACAACACAACACAACTATATTATAATACAGTCAATATTATTGGGGCCGTTATTCTTTTATATATTTATTTAAATGGCACTTCAACGACTTACTCACTAAAACATAAATAAACATAAATCACAAACTATTTTAAGTATAGTGAATTTGTCACTTATAGAATATCTTGCCTGTACTTACCTACTTCGTCGTTAAAAGTCGCCATAATCTTGTTTAAAACACAAAAAAAACATTCAAGCTTTCAAAGTATCGTTAAAGTTATTTTAGTAAAGTAGTGAATTCAAGTTAATAACTACATAACATCACGCCTGCAATCCCCGAAAGATTAGGCAGAGGTGTACCTAATATATAGTTCACCCACATTTCGCCAGTTATATTTAAGTCCCAATAATAAGGGGCGAGACTATTGCCATCAAACGGGCGCAATTACAGACTCCGTGACCTGCTACTGAGATATCTCTGAAAACCGAATATCTCTTTGCCCGACCCGGTAATCGAACCCAGGAGCTCTTGCTCAGCAGTCGTGGTTGCGACCACTAGAGCAACGAGGCAGGCAGTTATTAACTATTTCTTACCTATTTCAGTTTCTGGCAATACGGCCGTTGGGTGGACGTGGTCATAGATGACCGTCTGCCCACCTATAGAGGAAAGCTGGTGTTCCTCCACTCTTCGGAGAACAACGAGTTCTGGAGCGCTCTACTGGAGAAGGCTTATGCTAAGTAAGTTATTGTTTTTTTATTTATTAGCCTAAAGAGACCAAGACAAGACCCTTAACGAAGCCGTAAGGCACTTGTTCTTTCCCGTCATTGCGATCATTTTTTTTCTCGACCCTTCCTGGAAACCTTCTAGTTACGGAGATATTGGAGGTCAAAGTTCCAACTTTTTCTGAAGTTTTAAAAAAAAAAATCTTACATTTGTCTAATGTAAGATTTTTACTTTTCTATTCAATCCATCCATCAGCACAATGTTTTGAGTGCGTTAGATTGATTCCGACCGTAAAAAGTGATTTGTCACCCCAAAAAAAAAGTCGTTTCACCGCAGTAATTTTTGCGTAAAATTGCTTAGTTTGATGTACATAAAGCTTGGTTGACGGCTTCGTGAAGGGTCTGTTTACATCCTGTATACTGTCCGGTTTGAATCCGGAACGAGGTGATCTGACAGAGAACCAGAGTTGTGGACATCGCACACAGAATAAGTAAGCTGAAGTGGCACTGGGCCGGTCATATTAGCTGTAGAACCGATGACCGTTGCGGTAGACGTGTTCTGGAGTGGCTTCCAGGCAGGTGGAGCGACGATCTTCACAGGGTGGCTGGTAGCAACTGGATGAGAGTTGCTGAAAATCGAGTTGAATGGCGTGCGATTGAGGAGGCCTGTGTCCGGCAGTGGACTGATGGAGGCTAATGATGATACTGTCCAGGGAACCGTGCCTCCTCTCGAGCACCTCTCGGATCGCCTCGACGGTAGCGATCGGTAGGGCGCAAAAGCCTCCCCCAAGTTCTACCAAGTACTCTTTGCCACTCGGGCTACTAAAATTAATCTTTTAATTCCAGACTCCACGGCTCGTACGAGGCCCTAAAGGGCGGCTCAACATGCGAGGCCATGGAGGACTTCACGGGCGGAGTCACGGAGATGTACGACATCGCTGAACTGCCGCCCAACTTCTACACCATCCTGCTCAAGGCGTACGAGAGGAACTCGCTCAGCGGCTGCAGTATTGAGGTGACCAGCCAAATCATAAAAAATAAAATACACATATTTAGCACAGACTAAAAGGCTCATAAAAAAAACTTCAAAATAAAGACAAAAATAGCAATATGTACTTCACGCTTCAGCCAAAATGCTAAACAACTAGTGCTAGACGCTGGTTTCCAACTGAACCTGAAGTCGTGAGGTGTCAAATGTAAATCAGTCATCAATAATACGCTAACATTTTCATCTGTCTAACCGGATGCAGCTGACTACCAGTATTTCATATGGAACGACTGTCTATCTGACCTCCACATCATAGTACCTAGGTACTAGGTAACACCCCTTGGTAAGGCTGGTTGTCGAACTTTCGAGCTTCAGAAACAACTTTTAAATCTCTACAAGTGACAGTCGGGGACAGCAGCTTAAGGTGCTTTTTCGAGTCACGAAATAGTCTCAGTATGAAATGGATGGTCACCCATCCACGGACCGACCGCGGTAAACATTGCTTAAACTTTTGACCGCCACAGTCGCGCGTGTCCTGTACGCCAAACGACACCAATATGTGACAAAATGGTAGATGAAATTGTGGCTTTGCGTGGAGGGCACGCGCGTGCGTTTATTCTCTGGCGGTCAAAATTTTAACCCTCGACCGATCTATCGAACCGCGTGACTTTTACGAAGCCACGAAGTTCGAATCTATAAAGTAATAGTGTCACCAAAAAATATAACCATGCTGAATTTCCTACCGAATCTTTGTCACATTTTCATCATCATCATCATTTCAGCCGAAAGACGTCCACTGCTGGACATAGGCCTCCTCCAAGTGTCGCCACATTGACCGGTCCCGTGCGACTCGCATCCAGCGGATCCCTGCAACCTTTATGAGGTCATCGGTCCACCTAGTGGGAGGCCTTCCAACGCAGCGTCTGTCACATTTTAATCTGAGCTATTTCCGTTTCCAGCCGGACCCAAACATCTTAGAAGCTGAGACCCCGGTCGGCCTCATCCGAGGGCACGCGTACTCGATAACCAAAGTGAAGTATGTGGACATCGAGACTCCCGGCCGCAGCGGGAAGATACCGCTGCTTCGTCTGCGGAACCCCTGGGGGAACGAGGCCGAGTGGAATGGACCCTGGAGCGATAAGTACGTACTATAGCGACCTAACCGTGTTGTGGTATAGTTTATTTAAATAAAAGACTGCCTCGTTTGTCGAGTGGTCGTAAGCGCGACTACTGAGCATGAGGTGCTGGGTTCGATTCCCGGGTGAGACAGCGTATTGGGTTTTTCCATTACGAATTTCTCAGTAGCCACGAAGTCTGGATTTGTGCTCGGTTGATGGCAATAGGCTGTTCCCCTGTTACATGAGACTCAAACATAACAAATCCAGATACTGTAGCTGCTACTGAGAATTTCCTAATAATAGACACAATAACACTTTGCCAGACCTTGGAATTCAATCCAGGACCTCATGCTCAGCAGTCGCGCTTGCGCCCAATTGACCAACGAAGTAGTCACATACACTTAGCCTTTTTTCCGGGAGCTGTAACAAATTACTGAACGCACCTTTCACAATTATAACATACTAGCAGTTGCCCGCGACCTTCGTCCACGTGAAATTATTATAAAAATTCAATTTACCCCGTTTTTGCAACTTTTTGCATTGATGCTCCGCTCCTATTGGTCGTAGCATGATGTTATAGCCTTCCTCGATAAATGGGCTATCCAACACTAAAACAATTTTTCAATTCGAACCGGTAGTTCCTGAGATTAGCGCGTTCAACCAAACAAACTCTTCATCTTTGTAATATTAGTATAGAGATTCCTTTTACTTTGTCTACGTCACATATCGTTCGTAAAACTTTAACTAAATAACCGACAGCCCAACTTGACTAGAGTTTAATTTCAAATGCTCTTTGTCCACAGGTCTCCCGAGTGGCGTTTTATACCTGAATCTGAGAAGGAGGAGATGGGCCTCACGTTTGACGATGACGGTGAATTCTGGATGTCTTTCTCAGACTTCCGCGCCCACTTCTCAAGGTAATCAACTGCGAACCCTAAAAATAAATACTTTAGAGAGCCCTAACCACCGGTAGCTTGGAATCTGCTCCCGATACCGGCGGACCACTATTTTTATATTTTTAAATGTGTTTTTTTATATTAGAATATTTAAAAATGTATTTAATATGTGTAAAAATAAATAAAGGAAATACTTTAGAAAGTAATTCACACGGAAAAAAGTTTGAACACTCATTTTCTGTATTTTTGTGTAAAATTATTAAAAGTATATAAAGTATAGTATTATTATAAAGGCTAAAATCTAAGTGTCGAAATGTTTTCAATGGTTATTTCGTAAAATATTCATAATTTAAATTGATCATTGGAGGACCACGTGGTCATTTTTTTCATCAAAATTATTTAATTTAATTTTAAATTAATGAAATACATATTGATTTCAGAGTGGAGATCTGTAACTTGAACCCCGACTCGCTGGACCCGGAGGAATGTCCCGAGGGATGCACCAAGAAGTGGGAGATGTCCGTCTTCGAGGGAGAGTGGGTCAGAGGTAGATACTATTCTATATTTTTTTCTTGCAAAGAGCCTTCGTTTGAAAAAGTTCTTAAACTATGATTATTTGATTTTCCCGTGGTTAATGGCGCTATGAAAAGTGACTTACAGGGACTGGAAAGTTTTTTTATTATGAGCCAGATGTGTCCCACTGCAGGGCAAAGGCCTGGGATTCCCTCTGCATTTATCTCTGTCTTTGGCTATTTAGGCCCAATCCTTTTGACAACAGTCCAGTTCGTCATGCCATCTCCTTCTGGGCCTACCGCATCGCTGGTTTCTGTTGTCTTTGGCCGAATTTTGATGCGACATGCGGCTAATGTGGCCTGCCCAGTTCCATTTTAATTTGGCGGCTGTGTTGCAAACGTCTGCGATTTGGGTCAAAAAGTTTACATCCATTTTAATATTGCTGATTAACCAGAATGAAAGAGACAAAGTACCGAGCGCGGGCTAACTCCGTCACTTTCTTGCATATTTTTTATGTACAAAGATGAACTCTGCGTGAACCGGTTATTACAAACTTATTAACCCTATAATACGTGTTAACCCTTTACTCTCGGGTTTTCCCTTAAATGGGTAACCTTTACGGTCCCTGCTTAACCTTTAACCGTCAGAGCATAAACCCCCGCGCGTGCCCACGCCAAGCCACAATTTCACCTACCATTTTGTCACATATTTGTGTCGTTTGGCGTACAGGGCACGCGCTTGCTTCTCACGTATATGTGACTATGGCGGTCAAAAGGTTAAAACTACTTTAGAGCCATTTGATTGGTCGGAACCAGCTTAAAAAGCCTGACTCTGCCTGCCGCCTGCCTCTTTTATTGATAAATCTGAAAGTATTTAAATTTGTTTGTTTCATATTACAGGTGTGACAGCCGGTGGGTGCAGGAACTTTCTGGAATCGTTCTGGAAGAATCCGCAGTACACCGTCACTTTGACGGACGTCGATGAAGGAGACAACGAGAATAAGTGTACCGTGAGTAACTATTATAGTTCTATTTTTCATAGTTCTTAAAAGGGATGATATTAGTGATTTGATTTCTGGCAACAAATACACTAACTTACGACTAAAGTATGGAAATAATTACAAAAATTATATTTCTCATTTAGAATGGTGTCACTTGTCATCTCGTCACCTGACATTGTCTGGGTTCCTATCAAATTCTTTTATGTTATAAACTTTTCGAAATTGCATTGTCATTTTTTGTAAATTTTGGAGGGTCATATTTTCTTTATTTATTACTAGCTTGTTCCCGGAATGCGTTGCAATGCACTTTTTCCTATTACCTACCTACTATATATCTACTACCTACCTACCCACTACCTTCCTACTACCCACCTAAGCACCTTCTCCTGGCAATAACGAACACAACAAAAAAAAATAGTGAAATCGGTCCGTCGGCCGGCCGTTACGCGTGATGGCATGACCAAGGGAACTAAGGATTAATTTATATATATATATATATATAGATTTGCTGAAAAAAGGAAATGACAGGGACTTGTCTGCAGTAGACCTTGATTTTATGAAAAAAGAAAAAGATTGCTCTCAAGGCATTATTCAGGACGAAAAGGAGAATACATTTGTATAGAGAATCAGCAGGACAAATAAATCTAACTCCCAATTCTTATTCTTCTTTCCAGATCATAGTAGCGCTTATGCAGAAGAACAGGCGTTCCCAACGCCATCAAGGCCTGGAGTGCCTAACGATAGGCTTCGCCATATACCGTCTGCCGGACTATGGACATGTCCCCAAGCCGCTCGACGTGAACTTCTTCAAGTACAACGCGTCTGTCGGACGTAGTCAGGCGTTCATCAATTTGAGAGAAGTGAGCGCTAGGTAAGTCACATGGTGTCTATAGTAAACCAGCTGTGGCCGCCGGCTTCTCTCACAATAGTGTACTACTTATTATAACGGGTGTAACAGCCGTCACGAAGCCGAAAAACAATTGTTCTCCCCGTCATTGCGATCATTTTTTTGTTCTGGACCATACCTGAGAACCTTGTAGATATGGTGGTTCAAAGTTCGAACTTTTTTTACAAGTTTTTTTTTTTAAATACAAGTGTTTTATGTTATAACTTTACTTTAAATATCTCTATGACCAGCACAATGTTTTCAGTGTGTTACAAGGAGTTCTACCGCAAAACATGTTTTTTTTTTTTATGTCGTTTCCCAGCTATAATTTTTGCGTAGTTACTTAATTTGATGTACAGGATGCTTAGTTGACGGCTTCGTGAAGGGGGCGCTTACACCTTGTATAACGTTCGTTATTTTGTCGTTTAGGTTCAAGCTGGACCCTGGCAGCTACGTGATCGTGCCGTCCACGTTCGACCCCGAGGATGAAGGAGAATTCCTTGTCAGGGTCTTCTCTGAGAAGAGCAATAACATGACGTGAGTATTGCTTTATTTACTATCATCATCATCATCATTTCAGCCGAAAGACGTCCACTGCTGGACATAGGCCTCCCCCAAGTGTCGCCACATTGACCGGTCCTGTGAGTCTCGCATCCAGCGGATCCCTGCAACCGCAGTGTCTCAATACATACGGGACCGAAAAATGGTCGCTTACAATGGGCCTCATCAGGAGGCTTAAAGTCACCCAAAGGGCAAAGGAGAGTAAGGAGAGTATGGAGGGAACGACTGTCGCAACCGAGGTCCGGGCACGCCGCAATCGCGGCGGTAAGACCCCTCTTTGAGGAGTGGCTGGATAGGCGTCACGGCGTCCTGACCTACCGCGTGACGCAGGTCCTCACCGGACACGGAAGTTTCGGGAGGTACCTGTGTCATATGGGGAAGGAGGAAACGCCTGGGTGTCACCACTGCGAGGACCGCCTGGAGGACACGGTGGAGCATACGGTGCAGGACTGCTCCGCTTGGGCAGAGCACCGCCGTGTCCTCACGGCGGCGATAGGCGGAGCCCTCTCGCGCCCGGCATTGGTCGAGGCCATGCTGCGGGGCGAGACGGAGTGGGAAGCGGTCGCCTCCTTCTGCGAAGCAGTCATGCTCGCGAAGGAGGAGGCGGGCCGCGTGAGGGAGAGGACAGCGTCCTCCCTCCACACCAGCCGCAGTGGTAGACGCCCACGGCGCCGGACGTCGGCAGACGATCTCCGGCCACCGTAGGCGCGGGCATGCGGGCGGCGAGTAATGGGCGACTCGTTGTCCGACCATGGACCATGCCCGGGTCGACGGCGCGTTGTGTTCTACGCGCGCCTCAAAGAGTGTCAGCATAATGACGGGGCCCCCCTCTAGAGGGCCAAAGCCTGCCGGGGTCGCGGGACTCATAGAATTACCGTGACCCTGGAACATAAAGGGCTACTGAAGGACACCGTGGATTTTAGTCAGTACAAGTCTGACAGTCCCTCCCGCTCTGCCCTGGGTGGGAGGACTCATTTGATGATTTTACCACGTTAAAAAAAAAAAAAAAAAAAAAAAAAAGGGCAAAGGAGAGGGCTATGCTCGGAGTTTCCTTGCGTGATCAAATCAGAAATGAGGACATCCGCAAGTGAACCAAGGTTACCGACGTAGCCCGAAGAATAGATAAACTTATTTACTATACTAACAAACATTTACACACAAGAACGTTTCTATAAAATAATTGCGAAATTATACTGAACAGCACAAATTCCGTAGAAGTTATATGTATTATCCCGCATGACTACCTAACCTAACCATATCGTCGTGTTTAAGACCCGGACCCCATCAAAGCGGACACGAGATGTGCAAGATTTGATCAATCACAGGAGACACGGGAGAAACTAGATTTCAACCATTGTGATTGGTCAGTTTTCACACTTCTCCTGTCCGCTCCGCTCGTCTGCGCTTCGGATTCCTAAGGCTGCTTGTTCATTGAAGCGGAGCGAAACTGTGGAGTGGAGAAACGGAGATTTTTTTATTTCTTTATTCTTTATTGCACACAAAAACAAAATATACATACAAATTGCAACAATATAGCTTATGTACAATGGCGAGCTTAACCTTTTTTTATTTATTTATTCAAAATCTTAATACAGTAACATATAAAAAGTCTGCCAAACTGCAAGACAGTTAGTCGGCAGTTGTTCTCGTTTCACAATATAAATTAAAACAAATTTCGATTTTTTATAGAATAACTAAAATGAAGTATTAAAAAAAGAAAGTGAATTTACAGATTACATGCAAAATTAGCTATGGACACAATAAGAGATAGTGTTTTTTAAGAACCTTTTTAAGTTGGTTGGTTGCATAAAATCTCCGCTCCGCTCCGCTCCAGTTTGCAATCGTTTCTTCGAGTTTCGGGTTCGGCAATCAATATGAACACAAAATTCACGTGTTCAAGCGAGGCTCTTTTGTCACGACGTGACCTCAAGCGAATACCTTGTACATTCACAAATGCTGCGTCCTAGTACTGTGATCTCAGTGGTTGAGTGGTTCTAACCTAATATACTAATTATTGGTTTTTTTGCAGAGAGAACGATGAGGACATCGGTATGGGAGACGTTGACGATAGGGTAAGTAATATTTAAAAAAATGTATACAAGTTTCATTTAATTATTTAGCGAAACTACGCAAACGTGATAAGTATCGTTTTGAAAATACGGTAAAACCAAAATTATTTTTTTGAACCAATGTATAGTTTAACTTGAAATAGGAACTGAGCTGAAATATCAGTTCTTTTTTTTAGTTTTGTCAGGTTAACGATACAGTTACCTTATCCCCCATCTAAACTAGATTTTGATTTCAGTTCGTGTTCATAATAAAACTTCACGATGTACTGTAGACAAAAACCGCCCATTATGTCACCCTATGTGAAATGTTTTCTTTTAAAAATTTACTTGTATGGTGTACATACCGGGTAAAACGGGGTCAATAGGAATGCAGGGGTGAATAGAGAAAAAACGTTGAAAATTATTTTAACGTTGAATTAATATGATATGTTACCAAAAACTACTCTATTTTATTAACTTAATTATACTTAATTACTTAGAGAGCTTGTTGGCAACATAACATATCAATTCAACATTAAAATCCCTTTCAAAGTTTTGTCTCTATTCACCCCGTTTTACGGTAATAAAGGATATCCTATTCTGTTCTAACCCCCCAATAATTCCCCCCAGGTCAAAGAGATAGCTCCCAACCCTGAGCCAGCAGACCCGGTGCGGGAGTTCTTCAACCGATTGGCCGGAGCTGATGGCGAGGTGGACTGGCAAGAGCTCAAGGAGATCCTCGACTACGCCATGCGAGAGGGTACGTGATAGTCACCTTTATTTACTACGGAATTAGGCGTATTATCGAAAGTTACTCTTAGTTTCTAAGAGCGAATTTTGCCAATGAAACTCGACCCGACCCGCGCATATAGAGTGTAAAAACCAAAGACCCTTCACGAAGCCGATGAGCACTTATTCTCCCCGTCAATGTGATATTTTTTTGCCCTGGACCGTACCTTGGAACCTTCTAGTTACGGAGATATTGGAGGTCCAAGTTTTTTACTTTGAATACCTTCAAAACCTCAATGCATCTATGAGATGTTTTGAGTGCGTTACATTAAGGGGCCGTCTCCACGAGCGAGAGAATCGCGGCGATATTATCGTCGTGCCACGTATTTCTATACGAGAATATCGCCGCGATTCTCTCGCTCATGGAGACGGCCCTTAAGAGAGTGTATAGAATTATATGCGACACGACGATATTATCGCCGCGATTCTCTCGCTCGTGGAGACGGTCCCTAAGTCGTAAACCGTGATTTTACATCCAAAAAAAAATCGTTTCCCGGCAATAATTTTTGCGTAAAGTTACTTAGTTTGATGTACAGAGTGCTTGGTTGACGGCGTCGTGAAGGGTCAATTTACATCTTGTACTTACGACGTTCATGAGCTGTTAGCAGTAGCGAAGGTTCCAAACAACCCGATTCCTACTGGCGTTCCTTTGAAAAATGGCACAGTCAGTATTCTATAGCCATAAAGTAAAGATATGTACTCCGGCTTACCTCTTACAAAAATTGACCCTTCGCTACTGGCTGTTAGTGTCAATATTACATCCAACTGATGACTCGCGTTGACATTTACTGGCGAAATTCGCCCTAAGAGGCTACGTAATATTGAACTTTATAAGCTACGTAATAAAGAGCATTGTTGGAAGTTCTCTAGAGGTGAGAGTTAGCAAGTAATGGTCTGCTGTCTTATATATTTTTTTGCTGATGTTACAACAGACATACTTGATACATATAAGTTTCTTAACATATTTTATAATGTTTTTAGTCAATTACGCAGGCATTTTAAGGGACGTAAGCGTAAAGCGAGAAAATGTTTCTCAAACTCCATTCAGTTTGGGTTAAAAAAATGCTAATTTGCAAGAACGAATAACGAAAAATAAACTTATAGGAATTCATTATAAATATTATTTCCATTTGTTTAATTAACACAACTCTCATAATATACTAAAATTATTGATTGTATTAATCTAAATAATACATACAGATTATGCTTAGATACGCTTTCAGGGTGAATCTAATTTCTTTAGACAGGCCCTACACATTTCAATTTATTTTGTTAGAAAAATCTATTTTTTTTTTTTGGAGGATATTTTAATTCGCATATTATTTTTTTTTAAATATTTGTTTATTATAGCAGCAATGTGTAAAATATAGTCTATTCATATCTCACTGCTGTTTAACAAAGTTACTGCAAAAAAATAATGAAATTCTTTGTGCTATGGGATACGATTTGAATCGAAAATATTACATTGCTTACGACATTCAAGTGCTAAATGGTTCTTTTAGCACTTGTATTGACAGTTGGATATCATTTGTCAAAATTCCTGTAGAACTTCCATTGAAAAAAACGTTAGTTCCGATGTAGGTCACGCGCCATAAAAAACATGCAGCTCTGTAATGTCGACAGACAGGCCGACATTATACAAGGTGGAGACTACAATACGATAATAAACTGCATATACCTCATAATGTTCCCAGTCTGCATACAAAAATTCAAGGATTTTTTTTTTAATTTTTGACATTTGATAGTTTTAAAATACAAGGTGGAAGGCACACCGACGCTAAAACGGTTACCACGTATTCAGTACATAATTCTAAACCTTATTAGATTTTTAAAATTAAATAAATGCAATTTAAAAAAAAAATTGCTGCTCCATAGATTTTGACCGTGTAGGTATAACAGTTTTGTAGGAAACAGTTGTATATGGAACATTTCAGAATGATGTACTGAATACGTGGCACTGGCGAAGTTTCCATACAACTCGATTCCTACCGGCTTCCCTTTGAAAACGGCCGCAGTCTGTATTCCATAGACAAATAATAAAATCACATAAAAAATTAACCCTTCGCCACTGATACGTGGTAACCGTTTTAGCTTCGATGCCACTTCCACCCTGTAGTCCTGTAAACTAGTATTACCAGTGTTTTAATTTATTGTCGTATTGTCGTCTCCACCTTTAATAAACATTCTATAATTTTATCATAATTATATTGTTCTAAAATGCCCATTTTTGAGCTTGTCAATGTGTTAACGCTTTGTGTCGAGTTAAACGCAGCTTTCGTTTCGTTAAGCTTACCGTGCGAGGGTATAGTATAATATGTAAGTATTATAACTATAATTCCTTTTTTTTTGTAGATTTTTTTAGTTTATTTTAAGATTCGTAGATTTAACTGTTGTGAGTTAAGTAACTAAAATTTGTATAAATATTTAATTTATTTTGCACATTTTTGTATGATTTTATTTTTATTTATTTAATTGTGTTTATTTTTTTTGTAAAAATTGTCTTAAAAACAAAGAGTGCGCTTTTTTAAGTAGATTTCACGCCAAGATTATGTTTTCTTTATACTATTTTGCATATTATATTGTGCTAATATTTTATCTAACTGTCGTAGGGGCATAGTTATAAATCTTAATTATGATGTCGAGAATATGAAATGTAAATTATTTATTACTGAAATGCATTCATTTGTGCTCAATTTCATAATGTGGAGTTTATCCATGTAGTCGCGGTAATCGTTTTAAGGTGATATATTGAAAAAAATGTGGTTTTTCTATTTCGTATAACTTGTTAAGTATGTGGAATAGGGATTCAACATTTTGGTATATGTTTTTTGACTCTTTGGTCTAGTATACTTAAATAAGGAATACACGATTCAATGAACTTTTCTCGATACAAAAAAAATGCAAAGTTATATCTATTTTTTTACTTTTTTCGACATCACGGTGTAACGCTTAAGAATTATTCAATGGGATTTACTTTAAAACATAGAGAATTATTATATCAAAGTTTACTCATTGTAGTTTTAAATTTAATTCATTTTTTATGTTAAAAAAGGAGTAAATTCGTTTTGGCACGTACGTCGTTTTATTCCGAGCGCACGCACAATATAGCCATCTCTTTTTTTGCGTTTCAAAAGTAATTGCATCACTTTCGCTCGCTTACAAGATCAGTCGCCCGGTGGGCTTCATTGACGTCAAACCTATGACATTTTTTTGCAGATCGGTGCTATCGAATTTTCGTGATTTTAATAATTGTTTATACATTAAAAGTTAGTAGATTGTGTTAATTAGTGTTAAATAGGTATATAAAGACTATTCTTGTGATTGAACAGTACCTATAACGTATCGTTTTTCTATTTGTGACTAGTTTTTAATGGGAAAAAATATGAAACCAAAACTAAATAAAGTACAACGTTTAGAGCACAGAGCGACTGAGGGTGAGGGCTCAGAAAATGAGAAAGATTAAAAAGTAAGTATATAGTTATGTACAATAATTATTAGTTTCTATTTATATAATTGTTTATATTATGAAAAAGGCTAAAATGTACTTATATTTCATTTTAGGTTAGAAATATGTCAACAATACATTGATGTATATAAATACGTCAAGATTACAGCGTGTGACAGACAATAATCACAAAAGGAATGGAGTCGCATTTGAATTGCGAAAAGAGGTGAGTTTTTAATCGATTTTTTTTTTGATCTTTATTGAGGTAAACTTGAAGGAAATGTGAGTCCTCTTATTTTATTTACTATGTACTATGAACTTTCCAGTATAGAGCTAGGCATAAATAGCATTTTTCCAAGTTGACTTATACTTTTTGTTTCAGGAGTCCAAAACTGCCGACATTAGTGGCCACAGAGTTGTTGATGTAAATTACTTTTTTACTGAATTGCTTAAATTATCGAGTCACCAATCACTGTTTCAATGCGGCCTTACAACCATTAAATTAGAATCAGAAAAAGTTTCTGGCCTTTTTTTTTTTTTTAACTTGGTAATGTCATCAAATGAGTCCTCCCACTCAGGGCAGAGCGGGAGGGACTGTCAGACTTGTACTGACTAAAATCCACGGTGTCCTTCAGTAGCCCTTTATGTTCCAGGGTCACGGTAATTCTATGAGTCCCGCGACCTCGGCAGGCTTTGGCCCTCTAGAGGGTCCCCGTCATTATGCTGACACTCTTTGAGGCGCGCGTGGAACACAACGCGCCGTCGACCCGGGCATGGTCCATGGTCGGACAGCGAGTCGCCCATTACTCGCCGCCCGCATGCCCGCGCCTACGGTGGCCGGAGATCGTCTGCCAACGTCCGGCGCCGTGGGCGTCTACCACTGCGGCTGGGGTGGAGGGAGGACGCTGTCCTCTCCCTCACGCGGCCCGCCTCCTCCTTCGCGAGCATGTGCTTCGCAGAAGGAGGCGACCGCTTCCCACTCCGTCTCGCCCCGCAGCATGGCCTCGACCAATGCCGGGCGCGAGAGGTCTCCGCCTATCGCCGCCGTGAGGACACGGCGGTGCTCTGCCCAAGCGGGGCAGTCCTGCACCGTATGCTCCACCGTGTCCTCCGGGCGGTCCTCGCAGTGGTGACACCCAGGCGTTTCCTCCTTCCCCATATGACACAGGTACCTCCCGAAACTTCCGTGTCCGGTGAGGGCCTGCGTCACGCGGTAGGTCAGGACGCCGTGACCCCTATCCAGCCACTCCTCAAAGAGGGGTCTTACCGCCGCGATTGCGGCATGCCCGGACCTCGGTTGCGACAGTCGTCTCCTCCATACTGCCCTGAGATCGCGCCGGAGCTCTTCCCGCCGCGCCTCGACTTGTCGAGGCAGCAGGGATTGCGCTGCGCCTCCGCGCGCCCCTCATAGACGCGCTGGAGGGCAGTCGCCTCCAGATCCCAGGGCAGAAGTTTCTGGCCTTACACACATTTTCTTGTACATTATGTAAAACAAAGTTTAAAGTACAGAACTCAAAATAAAATGGTGGTGGCCGGGATGGTGGCAGCTGGTTGTGGTAACGCTCAACTGAAACAGTTTTCGGCTGCTGTCGATTTACCATCCGTGTCGGAATACAAATACAAAATCTTGCAAGATGAAATATGTGACGAATGGGAACTGACGGCATGGGAAGAAATGAGGAACGTGGGGGAACGGGGGAAAGAAGCGGCAGTGAAAGAAGGAAAGCTACTAAAGATGACATACCAATAATAGATGTAATCTTAGATGGTTGCTGGGCTAAACATTCATACAGAACTAATTATTCTGCACTATCTGGCGCTGCGACAATTATAGGTAGACGATTTCGTCAAGTTCTTTTCATGGCAGTCAAAAACAAATACTGTTGTATTTGTGCTAGAGCGGTAAAACGAAATGAGGAAGTAAAACACCATGAGTGTTTTAAAAATCTTAGCGGATCTTCAACAGCTATGGAATCCACTATTAGCGCCGACAGTAAACAGTCCATAGAAATGCATGGCGTTATCTTTGGAAGATACATAGCTGATGGAGACAGTATCTCTTATGCAAAAATACTTGACACTTGACACTCGACCATATACCTAAATCACGGTCGAAAAGATTGGTTGCAAAAATCACAAATTCGCACCTTCGATGCAACAAAGTCACAAATAGCCTAAACTGCAAAATCGAGTTATGTTTGCCAAATTGTCTCTGAACCATGCCTACATTTGGGGCACAAAGATATCCCCGAAACTATCTCAAAATTCTACTTGATGACGCAGGTGCCTTTGTGATTATTGGCGGTTTTTACTCGGGTTTTGGGCCGACAGAGTTACATTTGACAATGCCCCCATGCCCACGAGAGTTTGACGTGCGTTGGAGCTACAGCCAAACAAATGTATTTATGGCCATTTTTATTCTCACTTATTGGAGCGACAAAAACGTATCTATTTTTTAAGACATGAAACTAAATCATTCCTGGTGCAACAAAGTCACAATTCAGGACATTTGATTTCAACAAGCATGTCATCAGCAATCCTTTCCGGCGTTGCCCCTAAAAACGGGTACTTATCGTCAATGTAAAGACCACATTTTTGTATATTTACCTGTACTAAATTAGACAGTTGCTCAATAGCAGCTTTTTCATATTTCGCCCCTTGGCTTATAGTTGCCACATCGTCGATATTTGCCTTATACAGCATGTTTTTCACCATATTAGCACAACTATTCGTTTTTATCCTTTTTACCACCGTCCCGTAATTAGACGCTGTTAAAAGATTTCTACTGTAATTCTAGCCACTCTCCACTTTCACTCTGTAGTATTGTCCACTCCTGCATCTCTTAGCGTTCTTCATCGGATTTTTCTAAATTTTTCAAAAACGTTAATTTTGTGAGGTTATATGTATCAGAATCCACATCGGGTCTGTCGGCATTTTCGCCATTATTAAAATCTATTTTCTTAGAAACCAATTTACGTTTTTTTTTTCTTTTTTAACGTTTGGTTGTACGTTCTTGTATTTTCTACTTGTTCTTCATATTTCTTGACTTTTCTAAAGGGCTCGTATTGTGAATAGTTTTGTGGACGGTAGTCAATATTTTCCCGGAGTTAAATGATACTACTGCCCCTGTTCATCTTGCCTGATAAGACCGTTTAAGAGCGTAGTTAACTCTTTTGCCGCCAACTAATTTGGCAACTACTCCATTAAAATTCTCTACAATGTTGCTGTCTACATTTTCAATTAAGCTCCGTGAATGTGATGCAACATTGCAGATTAAATATTTCATCTGATGCCAGAGACGTGTAAGTTTGTTAATAAGATTGGCATCTTTATATGTTGTGCACTAAAACCATACTTGGGGATTAGATTATACCAGTGAAAGAATCATCAAAATCGGTTCAGTAGTTTACGAGAAAATTGCTAACATATTTTATCTATATCTATCTATACATATAAAATTCAAAGTCCTGACTGACTGACTGACTGACTGACTTATATATCAACGCACAGCCCAAACCACTGGTCCTAGAGACATGAAATTTGGACAGTGTACTCTTTGTGAAGAGTAGGTATCCACTAAGAAACGGTTTTTTTTTTAATTCCACCCCTAATAGGGTGAAATGGGGGGTTGAACTATCTATGAAACTTTTTATTCTCTGAATCGATTGACTTGAAAATGTGTCTACATATACTTCAGTTAAAATGATGAGATATGTGTATCACAGTTTTTCCAAAATCATCCTCCAATTTAAAATTCAATGTCCTGACTGGCTGACTGATACATCAACGCACAGCCCAAACCACTGGTCCTAGAGACATGAAATTTGGACAGTGTACTCTTTGTGAAGAGTAGGTATATACTAAGAAAGGGTTTTTCTAAATTCCTATCCCTTAGAGGGTGAAATGGGGTGTTGAATTATCTGTGAAACTTTTTACTCTCGGGGTCAATTGACTTGAAAATTTGTGTACATACTCTTTAGATAAAATCCAGTAAATCCGATGTCCAATCTCGAACCAAGGTATCAATATTTCACGTATCTAATTTAATTGATATAACTTTAAACAAATATTTGCAAGTTATAAGCAAGTACATGTAAATATATGTATGTACTATACATACATAGATTACTTATTATCCCAGAAGTAAGATTCCGTGACCAATTCCCGAACTCCACGCGTTCGAAGCTGCGGGCAGAAGCTAGTAATACATATAAATAGACGAGTTTTTTAAAGTAGGTTAAATATAGAAAAATTGAAACAATATATTTATTATTTAATAAAAAATATTCATAGTAAATAAACATTTGTTATATGCCTTCATTACCTAATGAATTTTTATTACATGGTGTACTTAATAAAAAAAAATGTTGAAAATTAAATATTTGTATTATTTTTCTACTCCATCTCTCCTATGTGCTAATATTTCAAATAATCCAAGAAGTGCGTACTCTGTTTTCCCGAATGCCACCGCGTACACTGCATTCGCCGCTCCCCTCGCGGGGGGCTAAGCCACGCCCATCGAGCTACGATTTATTTTCGAGGTAGCGCCTTAATCTTATTGACATTGCCACATTGAGCAACACAATGCGGCGATATTTTTTCATTGATGCATAGATATTGCATTTTGCTTCTCAATATGCGGCAGTGGCGAAGGTTCCATACAACTCGATTCCTACCGGATTCCCTTTGAAAAATGGCAGTTAGTATTCTATAGACAAATAATAATAATTAAAGATATGTACTCCGGCTTACCTCTTACAAAAATTGACCCTTCGCTACTGATGTGCGGTAACCCTTATTGTTCAGTTTTTTTTACGTGTTAGGCCCCTTGTACAGACAATACATTAACCTAGTACAATCTGTCAAATTTCTTTAATAGATTTTCAACTTTATCGCTAAAGCTTAAGGTTCAAGGTTGATTGAGAAAATCTGACAGTTTCGGTTAGCGTGATGTGTTGGCGTCTGTACATTTGTTTCTTTGCTGTGAAAATCAACGGTTGATTCATCCTGAAAATCTGTCTATGAATATCCTAGATTCTCAAGGCGAATCAAATGTATATTTTCACGGGAAAAAAAAGTGTGTGTACAAGAGGCCTAACCCAGAACATAAATTTCAAAGTTAAAATTTCACTTTCGGTTACCATATACAGGTGTAACAGAATAAGCGGTATACTTCTTAGGTAGTGCGTGATTCAGACCATCAAACCGGACACCTATCCCATGTGTCGAAATAAAATTAAGACTTCATATTAATTGCGGCAGCCGATGCGATATTTAATATGGGAAGTCCTTGTTTTTGTTATAATTATTTTTTTAACCTAATCTGAAGTAAGACCTAATCACCACGTAAGAGGTATACCGCTTATTCTGTTACACCCTGTATGTCCCTTGCAATCGTTATTAAAATTAAAACTTTCAACATGGATAATCTCTAAAAACGTAGATGTACCATACAAACACGCACCATACAACAATAGGACACGTAACGTACTCAACAGAGCTAGCGATGCGTCACGGCGCCGCGTACGACGGGGGCGGAGGGGGCGGGGCGGCGGCCCCCCCGGGGGCGGGGTCCCCGGGGGGCGGCCAGCCCAGCTGTCTGGAGCAGCTGCTGTGCGCGCTGTGCACGCCCATCTGCAAGGAGCTCGGCATCGACCTGCAGCAGGTGCAGGCACAGAATAACCAGGAGTCTGTGCACTTGACGCAGCCGCAACCGACCGCAGGTATGAAAGTGTGCATGGGGGACATTCAAGCCACATATTCATGGCAAGTAAAAGTTTTGAGTGTTCACGCGACATAACGACGGTGGACATTTGAAACGCCGTAAGGTACATCGCGAGCTGAAGGATTTTCAACGTTCAGCACTGAGCCTAACGTGGAGAATCCGACAGCGTGCTCAATGTCGGCTTTTCAAATTTCCACCGTCGATATTATATCTCCAGTGCAAACTAGGTTCGCATTATTCAGAAAGTCTTTACAATGCGAGACCAGTTTAACCTGGAAATGTATAGCTTGATATGTCGCTGTATGTACAAAAATGTTTTAGCAACATGTTTTTTGTGTTACGGAAAACATGTCACTGGTAACATTTCATCCACTCTGAATGTTTGACAGATGACAAACACACATGAAATGATGTTTCTGAAATGTTGCGCAACTTTTGTTGGCACAAATACAGGGTGGGGGGATGCTCTAACTGAGCTTTTGGGCTACCTACGAGCATTCGCATTAACCTTTTGACCGCCTTACTCACATATACGTGACAGGCATGCGCAGGCCCTGTGCGCCAAACGACACAAATATGTGATGAAATTGGGGCTTAGCGTGGAAGGCACGCGCGTGCGTTTATGCTCTGGCGGTCAAAAGGTTAAAGGTTTGAGTCGCGTTTCTGAACTGTAGTTCGGTTATACATTTTGGGGACTTGGGAGCAATGCAAAAAAGTTTTACATGGATTCCACGGATTGACTGCAAAAATGTAGCAAAAAATATGCATATACAAGGTGTTAATAAATTAACCCTAAACCTCTTAGGTGGTAAATCGGACCATGAAACTGAACAACTTTCATTATGGGACCAACTCCGGAATCGCGAAAAAAAATCAGCTGTTTCATATATTTCGGGTCAGTAGATATTGCACTTTTGTATGAAACAGCTGATTTTTTTTTTCGCGATTCCAGAGTTGGTCCCATAATGAAAGTTGTTCAGTTTCATGGTCCGAGTTACCACCTAAGAGGTTTAGGGTTAATTTATTAACACCATAGATAACTAAAGTGAAAATTGGTTATTAATTAAACAATCTTGCTTTGGATGTAGACTAGCTTGTTAAATAGGTGGTATAAATAATAGTCAGAAATGAAGTTATTATGGTATTTTTCAAGCCAATCTAATTCTACGTTTTGAGATTCTATTATAAAAATATTTAATATAATAATGTGATTAATCATTTTGGGGGTCTTTCAGTACATTTGGGTGCAATTAATTGCCTTTTGTAACAGAATTCAAAGAGTAGTTTTACAGTCTCCTTTTTTTGTTTTTTTTTTTAATTACCAACAGGCGCAGCTACCATTACTAATGCCTATGAGATTTTTTCAGGTTGCCGGCAACAACGATGCATGCACCGCTTTTCTTAAAATAATATCACGTTTTTATCGAAATGGAGGGCACAATTTAAAATGTCTGTTTTTGTTATTATCTCTTGTAAATATATTTTCCCCCTTTTGTTTTTTTATGATTTATATTTTTCAGGTTACCACGGACACAATTTATTTTTATTTTTTGTACTGTTAAATGTCAAATAATGCTGAATATTGTCTTGTCTATGGATCGTAAGCAATATTCTGCATTATGTCTGCTTACCGCCACTAACATCGAAAATGTAAGAATTTTCAAAAATGTATGTTTTTGGAAATTTTTACTTTTTTACGCTATACGCATGTTATTGTACATTGGAAGTGAACGAAAATGGGCATTTTAAATTACTGTTTAATGTAATTTTAAATTCATTGTAGGTAGTTAAGTCACCTCCATTTCCATAAAATTATTGTTAAGTTTTTGTTTTAAGACGTGGTATTGAATTTAGATGGTGTGGAATAATATTTTTATATTTTTTCAATATTTATTGCAATTTGCAACACAAAAATATTTCATGCTACGTATTACAAATAAGTACGTATGTATACATAGTAAACCCAAGCTTACACTATTGACAAGGACATACTCCAAACTAATTAAACCAAAAAAAAAATTAAACAAAAAAATACAAATATCACTCATAATTCATGCCATTCATATTTTTTTTTTTTTTAATAATGGCTGTAGAAAGTCTTATTTTTATTTTTTTACTGGCTATTCATACACATTATTACTCCTGCTATAAGACGTCAATGGTAGGTCCACCTGGGGAGTAATTCCAGTATGGGAAAGAGATAGAGCTATCCAGGTCGTCTAGCGCCATCTCTTTCCCACAATGAAATTACTCCTGCTTTAGACGTCAATGGTCTTAAAGCAGGCCAACTGGGGGTTACTATGACGACTTAAAGCAGAGTAATTCCAGTGTGGGAAAGAGACAGCTATACAGGTCGTCTAGCGCCATCTCTTTCCCACAATGGAATTACTCCTGCTCTAAGCCGTCATGCTAGGCCACCTGCTCCTTATCGCCCATCAGCCTTGTCAATCAATGGCTACGAACAGCATTTAAAACAACACAGACATTAAACTAAACTGGTCCTTATCGCTCAGCCAAACGAATTTCTTAAGAACCGTATCTTCCAAGTTAATTTTCACCTTCCATCTTCCCCCTTTCCATGACTTATAAACTCAGTACCACGTCTCACAGCTTGCCCACGTCTCTATTCCTGATCTAATCCCTATAAAACATTACAGAGCTAAAAGGACAAGGCTTCTCCAAGGAAGTGTGCCGCAGCATGGTCGCCATGTTGGACAAGGACGGCTCGGGCGGACTTGGCTTCGAAGAGTTCAAGGGCCTGTGGATCGATCTAAGGAATTGGAGGGTCAGTGAACATCACACCTTTATAATGAATGTAAAAATACTCTTAACGAAGCCGAAAGGCACTAATGTTCTCTTCGTCATTGCGATATTGTTTTTTGCTCTTGAACGTACCTATGTGCTTAGCATGACCACCGTAGAAATGGGTTTTGTCGACAAAGAATGGACAAAATGACAGATTTTTTTTTGTTGATCTGTCATTTTGTCGTTTCTTCCGTCGATAAAACCCGTTTGTGGAGGTGTTTAAAGTAAACTTCTTACATTAAACATCTATTTTAAAAAAATCTTGTGAAAACGTTGTAACTTTGACCCCCAATGTCTAGGTATGGTCTAGAACAAAAAAACTATCGCAATGCCGGGGAGAACAAGTGCCTTTCGGCTTCGTTAAGGGTCTTGTTACACCCATTATACTGTGAATTATTTTGTATTGAATTATATTGAACTGAATTGTATTATACTGAACTGAATTGAATTATTTGTATTTCAAATATATTGAACTCAATTTTATGGAACTGAATTGAATCGAATCAATAATTTAATAGAATTGGAATTGTAATAATTTGTAATTTATAATTTGTATTTAATCAAACGAAATTAAGATAAGTTTAACTGAATTATGTTGGACAAGATTAATTTAATTAATTTGTAATACATCGAATACAGCTGTCACAAAACACTCTGTATTCTGTAAAATCTACCACAGTCTGTTATTCTTTTGTGAGACGTGAATATTGGTGTGGGTTACGTGTTTGTGATCTTCAGCTTTTAAGGATTTTTTGTATTTTCCGCAGCATGTAACTGTTCTAAGTCCCTTATAAATAAAATAAAAAATACTGTTTCATTATTTTCAAACTGATTATAATCCTTTCCCTCGTCCACAGGCTGTATTCCGGCTGTACGACACGGACGGTCGCGGCGCCATCCCTGCTCACCACCTGCGCGACGCTCTACACTCCGCCGGTTACACTGTCAATGCTCACGTGCTTAACGTGCTCGCTCACAGGTTAGATATTGGATGGGTGACCGATACTTATAACCCACATTTTCTTTTCTCGTGGCAGCAATATCACATATTGCAAAATAAATGGCTAATCAGAAAATTTGTAGCAGAATTGGGGTACCTACACACTTTTCTGTCAAAAAAGTGTCCATAGAGTTTCTTGCTCATTCTTCTCCATAGAGATCTACGTGCCTGTAACGATCTAAATGAAATTTAAAAAAAATATGCAGGGTGTGAGGGACAGCCCTCCACAAACAGATGGGGTGAATTCAGTATACCATACTAAGATGACCGGTACAAGAAATTATTTCAGGAATGTTATGGTAATCCAATAAATTTGAAATGTTTTGTCTCCTCATACGCAATGTATCGTTACCTTGGCAAAACGCACGTAGCGAACGGCAAGCGCGACGACGAGTTCGATGAACTCTGTAGCTAGGCAGGAAGTGAACAGCTGATTTCACGCGTCCTCCGTTAGAGTATTTCAACATCCATTGTTGGATTTTTAATTTTAGCCGTATTATTTACATAAATGGAGTGCTGCGTACAGGGAATGTAATTATACATTGAAATTAAGGAATAGTAAATGAAAAAAAAAAAAACCGGTGGAATATGATTCAAAATAAGGAGCTGAATGCACCCTGTCAATTTGTGGAGGGCTGTTCCTTACACCCTGTATGCTAAGTTGATGGTAAGTATGAAATTATATTTTTAACTCAATAAATTATTTTTTTTTCTACAGATACGGTTCCTCAGACGGCTACATTCAGTTCGACGATTTCATTATGTGTTCGGTGCGACTCAAGACCATGATCGGTGAGCGTTACTCTACATTGTACCATATTAATATTAATTTGTTAATGTAGCTAGAATACTTAAAATCGTAGAAGTAGTTCGATATTGTGAAAGTGAATATGATTACAAAAGTCCGTAAAACGAGAATTTTCTTTTGACCACATCTTTCAGAGCATAACTGGCTCGTTGGTTGAGTGGTCGCAAGCGCGACTGCGTGCGTGGGTTCCTGGTTCGATTCCCAGGTCGGGCAAAGTGGCTTTGGGTTTTTCTATCAGGAATTTCTCAGTAGCAGCCACGGAGTCTAGATTCACGCCCGGTTGATGGCAATAGGCTCGCCCACTATTACATGGGACTTAAACATAACTGGCGAAATGTGTTTCTACTATTAGGTACACCTCTGCCTAACCCTTCGGGGATTACGGGCGTGATGTTGTTATATCTTTCGGAGCATAAATAAATCTATTATATCTTTTGAGATAAATAGAAACTAAATTAAAGGTAATTTACCAAAAAAAATTTAAACATCCTGATAAACTTTTGAATGCTCAGTTATGTAGTATTTTCCATGAGATTACGTGCATATCTCTAGTTTATTTTAGCGCACGACACCTTAAATTAATGTAATTAATTTTGCGATTCTATCCATTTCTAGTTTTTGTGATGTTGGTTTATGTAGCTTTCCAAGTAACTAGAACTTAATATTATGTTTGTTTTGTCTTATTTTTCTCTAAAATTAATGGATTGGTGTAAGTACGATCTGGTAATAACTAGTTTATCCTAGGTATTACAACAGGAATGACTAAAGATATCTTCACAAGTCTAACTAGTTACTAGTAGGTATATTAAATACAATATTGCTCAGTCAACATCGGAATTAAGTAGATAGGACCAAGATTTTGTAAAAATATTCTGATTTTAAAGAGTATCCATGGAGTTTCTTGCCTGTTTTTCTCCATAGAGATCTACGCTTGGAATGGGCAACTACAGTACTTTCACAGTTTTTATGCCTTGTGACTGGGACTGTAGCTACATTTCATTAATTGTTGTCGACAATTCAAAAGTGCCTGTAACTGGCCTATTTCAAAGATTTTGTAGACAAACATTTTTTTTTCCAAAAGTATGAAAAATAGGGTTTAAAAAATATGAAACGAAATCCTAAACGATTTTCTTATCCAATGGAACACACGCGGTTCAGGGCGATTGTTTAACTATGTATACTATATGTCTGCTTCGCGGACAATGAAAGTGTTAATAGTAAGCTTTAGCCCACGATGTTGACTGTCCAATCTCACCATGTACAAAAGCAAAATTATAACAATAATGACTATACAACAGCCAACAACGAGCCTCTTGAGAATCTCGAGCGCGAGCTGCAATGGAACAAGTGAGCGGCGCGAGCGACGCCGCGCTACACGTAATATATACAGGATATACGCCACTGTTCCGCTGTCTCACCTGCCATGGGCTGTGGCGGGAATGTTGTAACAAAATAAATATTGATTGAAAAGTGTTGCAAGGTCAAAACGTTTACGATTATCAGACTGTAATGTCCGTACTATTGGCACACAGGATTCATTTCTATGAGCGGGTTTTTTGTAATACACCACAATGCCGATTGGTCGCTGTCACATATTTTCGAATTTTCTTTCAAGATTTTTAGCAGCTGTCTTTTGCGGGACGATTTTTAGATATACATGTTTTAAACCGTAATAATTATTTTAACTGTGAATTGATAGATTGCAGTAGCCAGGTACGCACGACGGCCAATCAAGCTATACAAAACCAGTTTATGCGGATCTCTCATTGTATAGGAAATCTAAACAAGGCGAGGCCAAGTTATACTGGAAATGGTTAATCCAACTGTAATCAAAGCGATATATTCCTAACCGATACACATTTTATTAAACATCGCATATTCGCATCTATTTAGTAAAACAGGGCGTAGTGGTAGCAAAGGTAATAGGAAAAGCTCTGAAGATTCTAGAAATAATCAACTATTAATAAGAAAAAACTAAAATTTAAAAAGTGGTTTACTAAAAAAGCTGATTTTATAAACGTTTTGACCTTAAAGCACATCATGTTTAACTTACCTGAATATTGATCGTCAAAAAACGTTTCCTACACGGCCCTTAAAATTATCATTATTGTTTGCGATAGTACTTCAAAAGACTTAAGTTTTAAAATGACAATTTATTAACATGTTTGTTCAACGATTTATTAAAAAATCACTAAACTATTCGCAGACAGTAACCCCTCCACTACTTTCGGACATTTTACAAGTATTTAATACGCATTTTGACGTTTTGAGATCCATAATTAAAAAAAAAAAAAAAAAATACCATGTAGAATGTCCCCTGCACTAAAACGCTTACTAACTGTTAACTTTCGCGCCAAAACAGACTATAAAACTAATTTATACAATCTTTTTTACAGATACGTTCAAAGGGAGGTCATCGGGCGGTGAATACGCCACATTCTCCCTCGAAGAATGGCTGAATCGCACAGTCTACTCATAAACGTCAAGCCTAAACATGCCTTATTGTTATCTAGCTAAGGCCTATTTACGCATTAAGTACATTGAAAAATCCTACTAAATGTTGCCGTCATTTTTATAAGAATTGTTACACTTCCCTGCATAAAAATTAAGATGTTATTTAAAATTTATAATGAGTACAAGTTTTTGCAAGTAAGTGTGCATACATCTAAGTCACAAAATATATTTTATTAATTAAGAATTAACTTATGGTGACTTCATTTTCACTCAATACGGGTATTATATCTGTGTAATTGACTAAAATAACTAAAATTAAAAATAAAAAAAAACATATTTTTGTATTTCGCTCACTGTTTTGTGGTAAATGTTATGAATAGTCAATTCATATGTTGCAAAATAGTTTTTAATTTAAACAGTATTTCTTTATCCACCGATTGTCCATTCCAATGTGCTAGCGCGTTTTGTCTATGGATCATCTATGGTCAAGACGTCCGTGTTTAGTTCTGTGCGATTAGCTATCTACAGCTTTTTTTACGTGAAAACTAATATATATGTTATATTACAATTTATTGCACTTTGTTGCATTGACAATGCATTTTTATAATCGCAATACATTTATTTATTTTGACATATTTTCTGTTTTTTAAAAGATCTGAAATAAAAACATTTATTCATAAATATTTTGTTTAATTTTGTTCTCACACATTCGATGTTTTTTTTTTAATATGGAATGGGCCTACTCCTGACCTCAATCTTGTCCAGAGACGAGAGATGAGGTCGACGATGGAACGAGCTAACCCAAAAGAAGTCTATTATTAACTCGCGACTTATTAGATTGGGGTCATATGAACTTGGGAACACCGACGCAGGCATCTGGCTGTGAGTATAATAAAAGATGCAGCAATGCGCTTCATGCGAATGTAAGCGGCGATACCGGTAAGACAGGCTGTCATTTTGTGGAGTGATGTTCTGAGCAGACTGTCTCGTTGGTTTTGTAGTCGCAAGCGCTACATGACGTCCTTCCTGGATTCGATTTCCAGGACGAACGGTAGTGATTATGGGTTTTTTCACCATTTTTCAGTACAACTCATGCCTTGAAGTACCAGCATATCATGAAAAAGAAGCTAATATATTGTGTTAGCTAGAACGAGACTCTCACGTGTGAAGAACCAGCCTGTCGTGAATACGTAGAAGCTAACCTACCTAACCTGTTATGTAGAACATCAATCTCGCGTGTGAAGTACCAGCATGTCATGAGTGAGTAGGAGCTTACCTAACCTTAATGTTAGCTGAAACGCGACTCTCGCGTGTGAAGTACCAGCCTGTCATGAATAAGCAGCTAACCCAACAAGTTATGTTAGATATTAAGCATCAAGTCCGCCATTGTGCAGTTCTTGTGCATAAAGTTTTAATAAATAAATAAATAACACGACTCACGCCCGTGAAGCCAGGCTGTCATATATAATTAGGAGCTAACTGAACCTATTATGTGAGCTGCAACACAACTCTCGCGTGTGAAGTACCAGCCTGTTGTGAATAAGAATCTAACCTAACCAGTAGTGATGGTAATTAATGCGATTTCACATTAATTTCATTAGCATGCGAATTCTTGAGTCTTAGCATGTTAACTGCTATTGCTATGCTATTTGCTAATTTAACGATAATTGATAATGAATAATTATATGAATTTTGTTATTATACGAATTAAGAGCGCGTTCGCCTTATAAAGAAAGGAGGGCGACGTCTCCTATCTCCTAGCGTGCGTTTAGTTTGCCAATTCAAGTACAACAATAAGCTTAAAGAAAGAATGTAATTTAAAAAACTAAACTCTCACTATCACTTGCCAAAACGTACTGAACTTTGTTTGACTCAATAAATTACAATACGACGCGCGCCAAGCACGTGTCACACAAATTATTATTAAATAATAGCACGCATTTATTCAATATACGATCTTAAATACGAGCAAATCAATGATAATAAGGTAATAGTTTGCTTAATCCCATTCTTAGCATCAACCTGCTAATAATTTTAACGAATTAAACGATCACACGCATTCATACAATATACGACCCTAAGTACGATCAAATCAAAGACAATAATTGCTTAACCTTATTCTTAGCATTAAATAGACCTGCTAATAGTCAGGGTCACGCGAAACAGATAGATTTAGTATTCCCGTGGGTGCGACGGAGAGCGCACGCTGCCGCTGTCTAGCTGAGTGCCGCGAAATTATCGTGCATCAATAGCATGAATCATGAATTCATTTCGCACTTCACAGAATTTAGTGAGCATTCGCATGCTAATAATGAATGCTAATGCTAATTAATCCATCACTACTAACCAGTGCTAGAAAACAACTGCTGTCATGCTTCTACCTACTACGAACTACGCTACGCTGCGTACTAGGCTTTCATGAATAACCAGGAGCTTCACTTATATGTTAGCTTACTAGAAAGCGACTCATGCCTGACAATAAAATAGACGGGTAATAAAAAACAAGATTGTATTTGAATCTTAGTTTATTCTTACAGATTCAAAGATCTCACGTCAACTCCTTACCAAACAACAAATATGCATAAATTATAATTTTATTAAATACCAACTATTCAGGTATAAATATGCGGAATATGCCACACAGGCTTAAGACAGAGACTGTCACAGGTATGGGTGAGAGAGACAACGCTATACAAAGCCCAAATATTTCAACTTAAAGTGTCTTCTTTAGGTCATGGGACTGTATTTCAACTCGCCATGTTATAATTATAGCTAGAACCCGTTAATTCACATAAATCTACATTTCGTTCCAGTCTTCCGCTTGGTCTTCGTCCAAGCCTTCCTCGGCCTGCGGCTCTTCGCTAGCGTTGCAGGCCAGCGCGGCCGCAGACACCTTGTATTGAGGCAGGTCTGATGAGCGAATCACGAGCTTTGCGCCATCTGGGGAGAAAATTGTGAAAACATTTGTTTTTTTATTTAGCATTAAAAATATAGGCAAAGCGAGAGACGCATATGATAGCAGTGGTAGTCATCGTTCTTGGACCGTCATCATTTAAAATTATTGATAAATCATCTTAATTTAAAATAACTCTAACTGGCGGGACCACTTGATGGAGCATCACCATCATGTATATAAAGTATATAGTCTGATACGTACTCAGCACAGTGCCGTCCATGGCCATGAGCGAGGCGTAGTGCGCGGGCGGCACGTTGAAGCGCAGACAGTTGAACATGCGCTCGGAGCGAATGACCCGCACCGGCTGGTAGCGACGCACGAACGGCGACATTGTCTCTTTGCCGGGGAGGAAAGGCTCGCCATATATCTGTAATGTATAAGTATTAATTTTTCGCATATAATCTTATTGAATGTATGATATGAACTATATTATGTACATTATACAACGTGTAACATAATAAACGCAAGATCTCCCGTGAAAAAAATACTTTCTATAGGAACGGACGCAATCAGCTGATCCACATGTATGGTAAAACTAAAAAAAAAGTTATGAATTTCCAAAAGTCATAGAACAAAAGTTGTTCAGCTTCATGGTCTGAGACACCACACGAGAGGTCTTGCGTTTATTATGTTACACGTTGTATACAGACTACAAATAGAACTAAAGTAATGATAAAAATTAGACTAAAAGTAAGTAAATATAAACAACGACGACAATAGGACACTTAGGCGTCAAAGTATTCCTCCGCATTGCTGTCATCTGGAAACGTGCCCAGAAGCCTAGCAGCATTGCCACGCTGAATGGAAATGCTAATTCTTTGGGCAAAGAAAGAGCCAGCCTTCTGGTCACGCGAAGTGTCGACCAGTCGGCGAGAGATTTCCTTAAAAAGGAGACGCGCACTCGGGCCCCATGACCCGAGCGTTTTGACCCCAAACGGCTTAAAACTGTAGTTAGCAATAAGGTTACAGTATTTGCGCCACTTGAGGATCTCAGCAGCCGCAGCAGAAGCGCCTGCACAGCCCGCCGTGCTTGAAAGGTGAGATGGTGCAAGGGTGTCGACACAGGTTGCGTTCCACACCAAAGGCCTACCCACCTTCCAAGGCATCATCATTATTCAGTATTACTAAAAGCTGGTTTCAATCATCAAACGTGACGCTTTAGAAACTTTCGTCTCATTCCATACTTTTTTGTATTGTTGCCAGCTATTATTGCCGTTATTTCGAAAATACTTACACTTATTTGTTTGACATTATTGATTATATTTTTTTTTTTTATTACTTTGACCATGTTGACATTTTTAAATTTTTGTTTATGTAATGACATGCCGCGTATTTTAAATTTATAATAATTGTAAACAAACTATTTGCATGCCCATGTGACGGCAAAATGTGGAGAAACTTGTTATTAAACAACATCTATGTACCTATTACCCATGTTTGCAAAGAAATAAATGATTTGAAATGATTTGATTTGATTTGAAATAACATAAAATGGCGAAAGTTGCGGAGGCCGAATTATTCAAACCCCTTTTGCGGTCTAAAATTGGCACAGGTAACATGCACTAAATTCCATAATATCCAAGTTTTTGATACAGAACTTCAAAATGGGAACAATCAGATATTATAGATAAAAAAAAACAAAGAGTTAAAACAGTGGTGATACATGATTTTAGACAATTTTGAAAACTTGTTTTTGCCAGATATCTAACCCATATCGTGTTATCTTTTTGAAAATAGTAAAAAATGTTTTAAAAATAGCATAAGAAAATAATTTGGTGATATTAACTCACCCTAACTCTGTAGTTCTGAATTCTTCGTGGAACAAAGTGTTTCATCACCACTTGCTTGACAATCTGTGAACAGAAAATAACATTATCATGAAATAATCCTATGAGGTAGACAAAAAATAGAAATAAACACAATTAAATCTACGGTATGCGCGCGAGTCGAATGCAGAGCTTAGGAATGCGCAAGCTTACGATAAATGTAAGGACAGCGCTACGCTGCGGGCGGGAGAGGCGTGGGGAGGTGCTCACGCTCATCACCTCAGGCCCCGACTGCATACAACTCGACATTTAAATATATATTTCCACCATCAATTCGCATATGCATTTTTTTATCACACGCCAAGTATTAACGAACATCTGAGGCCAAACTTAACGGCTGTCACCATACGATTTCTATGAAAAGTATTGTAGGCGAATGTTGTATCATCATTTCGAAAGAAGATGTGTAGAAAAAGTACTAAAGCGCCATCTATGACACAAATGAAGAACTAAATATTATCTAACTACTTCTAGCAAAATTAAAGTTTTCCGCGACTTAGACTATATCGTCGGGCATAGTGCAAATCCGCGGAACTAGCATTGGATAATTCCGCGTATCTGACAATTTACAATGTCGCCAATTTCAATTACGATTGTCGTAGCGACAAATTAATGACTTTAATAGATTTCTACTGTTAACAATACATAGAACACATGAATTGTTAGTATTTATGTAAAAAAGAGGTCAAAAATAATAATATATTAATAATATTTAATATATTAATAATAATTGAAATATAAAAATATATTAATAATAATTGAAATATAAAAATATATAAACTTATAACCTTCCCCTGTAAACCTACACGTAGTGCAGATACGCGTACTTTACGTATGGTAGATTCGCGGATTTGCACTATCCCCGACGATATAGAAAATCCGACAATAACTACGGTACTATTGAGCAGTAGCCCACCAGACACAACACCCGTCTGGTCTGAGGATCCTACTTCTCTATGGGCGATGAAGAACTTTACACCCTGTTCTTCATACCCTTCGAAATGGTGTTAGAAATATACCGTGACTTTTTAGTCGTCTTACAAAGGTGGTCCACTCAATGTATCCGACATAAAATACCTCTAAGCGCGATTATTTCTATTTTACCATTAATTAAGATAATATGTACAATGATAAATAAATAATACTTTAGAATTATTATTTATTTATTATGAAACGTCCTGTTAATAATGTTTACGTGTCAAACGGTAGAACGTAGCAACCCAGCGGACGAGTCGAGCAGATCATCGCTCGCAACAGGGTGTTTCAACTACGACATGCGTCATAATAATGAATAATATTTTTATTTTTAAATTATTCAAATCTCATAAATACCTGTTTTTTAAAATTAATGTTTAGTAGCCATTGGATACATGAAGTGGGCTGCCGTTGTAGGACGACAAAAAAATCACGGTGTATACAATAATACACATACACACGAAAAACCTCGCCCCACTTCTGACAAAGCCGAGTAAAATCCTTTCCATCAAAGATATAGAAACAGGAGTCATACCAGTGGTAAGAAGGGCGTCATCTTCTTCAGCTCTTCCCGGACCTTCTTCCTCACGATCTCATCTTCTGTGTCGGCCTCTGTCACCTCGGACTTAAGATTCTTCACATGATCTGATATCTAGAAAAAGTATTCAGTAATATCGGTAAACATAATAGTTAGTTTTATAAACACAGAGAATCAACTATAAAAACCATAAAATTAAATAACATACAACAAATACATAACATAATTAAATATATTGTTTCTCCGACACAAGTACTATTGTAACTTATTGGGGCCTCCTCAGTTTATGTATGACACAATGTTCTTTTTGATATAAGAGATATTAGATATGTCGGATCCGTTCATTTGTACGGACATAAAATGAATCGCAAGTGCGCTGGTGGTGACGTCACGCGACCTACATACAAGTCTACCCTCACCACAGCGTGCTTCTACAGAGCCCTGATGTTTACAGCTCGAGGCGAGGACGACATTGAATGTCTAATCGCGGTGGAGTTGAGACGTCTTGGAACTGTACCCGATTTATTCTGCCCCGTGTTCTTGTGTTAAGTTGTAATCTCAAGTAATTTGTTAGTTTGCTAGAAACAGTGTATCGCACCCAGTGTTTTCATAGCACGAAACTCATCGTCTGCCCACGTGATGTACGAGCCTAATGGAATAAATCCTGACATATCCGACAGACATAAGATATGGTCCTTTCAACTTATCTTGAGAGTCGTGTGTATAATCATTATAATGGCTTTGTAGATTCCCAGCTGCTTGTTAACTTTTTATTTTGTTCTACATTTTTTGTGTAGTAAGCAACGACTTATTGTCGGGCCTACGCTGTCCCCTCATACTTAAGTACAAATGCTGTATCCATAATATAATTGTAACACCAAATGATTTGAAAAGAGTAACCATGGAGTTTCTTGCCGGTTCTTCTCTATAGGAAACGACCAACCCGAACCGTGCACCTTTTTGTCGACGTTTTATAAGTGCCCATCGAGGCCTATGTGAAATAAAATATTTTGATTTTGATTTTGAATGTATAGTAATTTAATTGGTAATTGAAAATATTGATAATTTCTACCTTCTTGATAATCCTTTCAGAATATTTATTACAAGCCGCCTGCACTTTGTCCAACGGCAAGTTGTCGATCACTGAAACAAAAAGTACAACGTGCAGCAATGAGTTACTTAAAAAAAGTGATTTCTGGCACAGAGACAGTAAAAAGGATGTAGTGACATAATATGTAGGTCATTTTATACCGGAGAATTGCATGGTTCCTATGGGATATAGAGAGATGAGCCACAGAGCATGGAGCCGCGTCGATGGCCGCTCCAAAAGGCGCGTTGTCCAAACTTTCCATACAAATCAAGCACAGCCAGTGAAAAGAATTTTTGGCGCCATTGATGTGATTAGTACTGCCGTCTGGATATCCTGTTACCCAGTATCTGGATTGTGGAGGTCAGATAGGCAGTCGTTTATGTTTAAAACTGGTAATCATCAGGTTAGACTGGAATGTGGTTACTGGATCTGGCTTCATCCGGTTAGACTGGAAGCCGATCCCAACACAGTTGGGAAAAGGCACGCAGATGATGACTTACTATGAGGGTGCGGCGGCAACGCAGCTAGCTCCGTCTCCTGGAGCTGCGTCCTCGGAGTTCCGGCTGCGTCTTCTATCGCGTGCAGCGTGCTCAGGACCAGCTGGAAGTCCCCGAAGTGAGGGTGCATGCGCCGGTACCACTGGCTCAGCTTGAAGCACGAGTCTGTCTCCTCTTTGTTGCGTTCTGCGATCACTTTTAGACGCTCGAAGACTTTCTATAAATGGACATTTTGATAAGATAAAATTCTAGAACTTTACGAGACGCAATGGGCTCCACCTCCGAAAGCACGTTAAGCCGATTTTGGCTTCTTTGACAATCACAGTCGTTATGGTAATCAGATAGGCTGTCGCTCCATGTAAAGTACAGATATTTAGCTGCACCCAGTTAGACTGGAAGCCAGCTCCAACATAGTTGGGACAATTCTAGGCAGATGATGAATATTTCACAGTCGGGCAAGGACCTCCCTCCCTCCATTCCTTGCATCAGTCACGGTTTTTTGCTACTTCTTTCCAATTCACCATCTGCCTAGCCTTTTCCCAACTATATTGGGGTCGGCTTCCAGTCTAACCGGATGCAGCTGAATACCAGTATTTTACATGGAGCGACTGCTTATCTGACCTCCACAACCCAGTTAGTACTAGGTAATACGATACGATACCCCTTGGTAAGACTGGTTGTCAGACTTTTTGGGCCACTGACTACCTGTAACGACTGTCAAAGATCGACAAATGGCAGCCGGGACCAACGGTTTAACTTGCTTTCCGAGGCACGGAGGAAACTCGGTATGTAATGGGCGGTCACCCATCCACAGACCAACCTAGGCAAGCACGGCTTAACCTAAAGATTGACCCGAGCGGCTGTTATTATTTAGCCACGAGCTCCTTTTTTTACTATTTAAAAAAAAATAACGAAAATATTTACCTTCCCTAACTCCTCCAACAGTTGATGACCAGTTTTCGCACTGACATTGTACAGTTCCGGGTACTTTGACTGCAGCTCAGCCAGAATCTCATTATTGGTCGTGGTTAGTACCTGGCAAAGTAAAGTGCTTTTCAGCAAATCTGATATACTCGTATAAACATAATGTAACAGTTATGTTACAGGGGTTACAGGTGTAAGCCCTGTGATTCCTTGATTGTATTCCCTTGGTTTTAATGATTACTAGCTTTTGCCCGCAGCTTCGCCCGCGTGGATGTTGAAAAATATCCGGTTCCTTACCTTCATCCCCCTTTTTAACCCTTCGGGGGTAGAATTATCAAAAACGCTGAGACACATATAGATTAATTTTCAATCGTCAGCCTAAACACAAAATTTGAAGATTCTAACTTCAAAACTGACGGACTTTCATATAAACTTCCATCCCCTATTTTACCCCTTTAGGGATGGAATTTCCAAAAATCCTTTCTTAGTGGATACTTTCTCTTCACAAATAATACACTCTCCAGGTTTCATGTCTCTAGGACCAGCGGTATGGGCTGTGTTTTGATATATCACACAGACAGTCAGTCAGTCAGTCAGTCAGTCAGTTTACCATTTTAATATACAATGTGTAACATAATAAACGCAAGACCTCTCGTGTGGTGCCTCAGACCATTAAACTGAACAATGTTTGTTCTATGACTTTTAGAAATTCATTTTTTTTTTAATTTTCCCATACATGTGGATCACCTGATTGCGTCCGTTCCTATAGAAAGTATTTTTATTTTTTTGCGAATTTCAAGAACTCGTAGAACAAAAGATGTTTAGTTTCATGGTGCGAGAGACCACACGGGAGGTCTTGCGTTCATTACGTTACACCTTGTATAGATAATTCTGTAATGCGTGTTACGGCCGCAAATCATATTTTGTTCAGCATATACAGCCTGACACTGACCAGCAAATTGAAGAAAACGTAAGAAAAATTGAATTTCTCGGTCTATCTTGGCACTTCCACCTTAAGCTATGAAACTCCTCAGCTTAGTGTCACAAACAACTCCAGTCAGTTCCTACAACAGAAGTACCCATTTTTGCTTATGATATTACAGTTCATGTTCCTTTCTGCATGTATGACTGGATGTATAAACATAGACATGGCGAAAGAAGGTGTGAGGATCGTAGCAGGCGGCTCTCTGTAGTTTCTGCTTATTTCAATGTGAAAAAGACATGATTTTTATGTATGTGTACATACAGGGTGTGGCGTAAGTAATGGTCCACCGTTCAGGATTCGATGAACCAGATAATTAACTATAACAATTAAAATTTTTAACCATTTTTACCCAAGGGTTACGAAAATATTTCCTTTTTGTCTTTTATTTACGAAATTACTGCTGAATAATAGAGCTATCATGATAAATTATTTTTTATGTAAATTCAGCTCTTTTGAAGAAAAAGTGGGTTCTTCTCTAATTTTAACCCTAATTTTTAAAACACCTTCAAGTTCGAGAGCGATTTTTGTAAAAAAACGTCTTGGGTAAAAATGGTTAAAATTTTTAATTGTTATAGTTAATTATCTGGTTCATCGAATCCTGAACGGTGGACCACTACTTACGCCACACCCTGTATATTTTCTGCTTTCCGATAGCATAGATCTTTTTCAGACTAAATCAATAAAATAATCCCTTCAAACAAATGGCAACATTACCTGCTCTGGTAAATCTTCATCAGCTACTTTAAGTGCACGGCGCAGCCTCTGCGGCATCCTCTTAGGTTTAGTAGCCAGGGGAATCTTAAACCACACCATAATAATGATTAAAAGTTACAACTAAAAAGTCTCAATTTTTTTTTAATTCAATTTTTAGTACTAAATAATGACTCGTGGCTAAATAATGACAGCCGCTCGGATCGATCTTTAGGTTAAGCCGTACTTGCCTAGGTTGGTATGTGGATGGGTGACCACCCATTACATACCGAGTTTCCTCCGTGCCTCGGAAAGCACGTTAAGCCGTTGGTTCCAGCTGTCATTTGTAGATCTTTGACAGTCGTTACAGGTAGTCAGTGGCCCAAAAAGTCGGACAACCAGTCTTACCAAGGAGTATTGTATTACCCAGTACTAACTGCGTTGTGGAGGTCAGATAGCCAGTCGCTCCATGTAAAGTAATGGTATTCTACTGCATCCGGTTAGACTGGAAGCCAACCCCAACATAGTTGGGAAAAGGCTAGGCAGATGATGATTTAGTACTAAATTAAATTTAATAAAAAGCAAACTTAAATAAAAAATCACAACTACAAAAAAGTTAAAAACTAAAACCCTACTACAACAAAAACGGCAACTAAATACGGTAGAAACAACAGATTGAAGTAATTTTTTTTCGGTTTTTGCATAACCAGAGTCACATGTATGATACATGGACATGTAGTATAGTAATGACTAGAGACCGGATTATGTGCAATATAATAATGGTCGAAATATGCATGCAAATATGCATCTTAAATACTCGAAATATGCAAGAAAACGCAATTAGTGGCAAAATGTGCAATATAAAATTTTAAATAGGGCCGAAATAATGTATTTTTGAGTATTAAAAATCAGCATACATAACGACTTGAACAAATGACTATTTTTTTTGGACTTAATACTATCATTAATGTTCCTGAAAACTTCAATAATCGAGTACTGTAACAAATTGTCAGTTCAGTATTGAGTCTTCTTTCAATTGTAATATTTTTATTCATTGAAAAAGACTCTATTTTTTAATTTAGGTTCTTTATTTGCATTGCCTTTGGCACATTTTTGCATTTTTCTAGTTAGAAAGAGAAAAAAAAATAAGGAAATACGCCCAAATTATGCACAATCAGTCGATTTCAGCTAAAATATGCTATATCTTAAAAAAATGGCCATAACATGCAAATATATATGCAAATATGCATTTGCATATAATCCGGACTTTAGTAATGACATACAGACTATATTCAGGAACTCATTTTTTTCCTCTTTCATTTAACATCGGACTCTATAGGATAGGAATACAAAGAACAATGCCCAATTTTCTAAGGGAGTTCAACTGTTCTTATATCTCACCTGAATCATCGGTAAACGGTACACAAAATTATTGATAAGTAAATGTTATTACTCTATAAGAGAATTTCTAGATGACAACACATTGAAGCTAATCCATTGAATGAATAATTTGTAATTGGACATAAATATTTTACTAATTAATATATTGCATGAAAATTGGGTATATTATATATTAAGTTTTTAATGACACATATATTGTTAGTTGTGACATGAATTTTGTATGCCTCAATGGCGGGACATAGCAGACTTACCTGTATTTAACGCAACATCTTATGACCCTATGATCCACAATAAATTATTTGAATTTGAATAAATATGAGAAATTTAGTGCAGCAGTAATGAAAAATCATTAATTTAATTAATAGCAGTGTTTAGAAATCAGACTTTACATATTCCAATTATTTTGAAGTCTCAAGTACTAACAACACACAATCAACTAAATTGTATGTCAAGTAAATAATGAATATGGTGAAAGAGTCTGGACTGGATGCATGCTCTTCTAAGCATTCTGAATAATATGAGGCTAACAGTAACTAAAATGTAACTTTATGACGATAAATGTATGTACTCACGTCAGGTACATAGTCCGGGATGAACGCAAAAGGTCGAAATTGCTTTGGAAATAGTGTGCTATTAATTTTTTCCACAACACGAACTGGATCCAACTTTTCAGATAAACGCAAGTAGCAGATCTTTGATTTCATATTTCTAGCTTTCACACCGGTCTGGAAGTTTAGCGCTTCGAAATTGCCGTTAATTGCTCTAGATATAATCTTTACGACGTTCATCAGCGACCACTGTAAATGATTAAAGAAAATTTTAATGATTTTGAAAACGTATCTACAGTTTTGTCACCTTTTTTTTCTAGCGAAGAAACTTATACTCTTATTACCTTCAGTGGTACCCCTTTTACTGCTATTACAGACATTGTGGTTTATGGATTTTATGTTGTTTAGTTAAATTATCCAAAAGCCGAAATTTCACAACGCTAACCTGAAAATAAACAAATTATTTGCAACACAGATTGCCTGTCAAAAGTGTCAAATGATTGTTTTGACCACAGTGTACATATTATAGGCAAAGACAGTATCTAACACTGCCACTTTCCACAACCCACCATAACAATCTTGAATTAAATTATTTAGATATTGTTTTGCCATAAGACATAGAAACCCTCTGATCGCATCGGCCGCCCGATACCCTAGTCATTCAGGAATGCAGCGCCGAAACTAGTACACACAAAAACAACTCGAGCCAGCCCGCGATGTTAAGCTAGTTCTTTTAAGCTAGTTTTTTTTCTCACTCAGATCCAGCCTAGCCCTTTGCTGCCCTCCCCAGCGACGCGCCAAGGGGGTGCCTAGGTTCGGGCACGCCGCAATCGCGGCGGTAAGACCCCTCTTTGAGGAGTGGCTGGATAGGCGTCACGGTGTCCTGACCTACCGCGTGACGCAGGTCCTCACCGGACACGGAAGTTTCGGGAGGTACCTGTGTCATATGGGAAAGGAGGAAACGCCTGGGTGTCACCACTGTGAGGACCGCCCGGAGGACACGGTGGAGCATACGGTGCAGGACTGCCCTGCTTGGGCAGAGCACCGCCGTGTCCTCACGGCGGCGATAGGCGGAGACCTCTCGCGCCCGGCATTGGTCGAGGCCATGCTGCGGGGCGAGACGGAGTGGGAAGCGGTCGCCTCCTTCTGCGAAGCAGTCATGCTCGTGAAGGAGGAGGCGGGCCGCGTGAGGGAGAGGACAGCGTCCTCCCTCCACCCCAGCCGCAGTGGTAGACGCCCACGGCGCCGGACGTCGGCAGACGATCTCCGGCCACGGAGTAATGGGCGACTCGCCGTCCGACCATGGACCATGCCCGGGTCGACGGCGCGTTGTGTTCCACGCGCGCCTCAAAGAGTGTCAGCATAATGACGGGTCCCCCCTCTAGAGGGCCAAAGCCTGCCGGGGTCGCGGGACTCATCTAATTACCGTGACCCTGGACCATAAAGGGCTATTGAAGGACACCGTGGATTTTAGTCAGTACAAGTCTGACAGTCCCTCCCGCTCTGCCCTGGGTGGGAGGACTCATTTGATTTTACCACGTTAAAAAAAAAAAAAAAGGGGGTGCCCAGTATTATATATGATGCTCTGTGGGGTGCCCTTAGCACGCTATCGCGCTATTTTATAAGATTTTTTATGTCATTACTTCCCAGAATTTGATGCGACGCTATCGAATGGTGTAATAATACAGTACTTGTGTTTTTTTCCCAAAATCAACGATTCGATTCTTGGCTTGGATATTGATATTTCAAAAACCCAATGATACAGTTTTAGTTTTTATCATCAAATTCATCCTGTATACGGTGCATACTTGTAACAAAGAAACTTTTTTTTCCGACTAATCTCTGAAAGGGCTGGACCGATTTTGAGTGGAATTTTAGTGCAGATAGCTGGTGATAAAAGGAGTAATTTAGGCTTTTATTTTAGGAAAACAAATATGGTTCCGTGCAAAAAAAAATATTCCTTGAAATTGTTAGCAAAATCCGATTTAAATAAGGAAGTATATAGTAATTTCACGCGGATGAAGGTCGCGGGCAGCTAGTAGGTACCTAAATAAAATGAAACACAAGTCAATAATGCAACAGCTCTTGACTTCTACATTATAATTTGAAAATAATCAACAAAATAAAAAATAATCTTCAGTTTGAGCATAGTAATATTGTGATTACATGATTAAATTAGAATCTTAACTTAAAAATATGTTAGTTACAATAATAGTCAAAGAAAATTCTCAAAAAAAATGATTTTTTTTAATTAGCCTATTCTGTGCCACTGCTGGGCAAAGGCCTCCCCGATTTCTTTCCAACTCTCCCGGTGTTTTGCCTTCTCTAGCCAATTAGTCAGGAACGAGTCCAAACAGTCACGCCAACGTTTGTTGGTCCTGCCTTGGTGAAATCTTTATTTCATAAAAAATATCAAAAAAAAAGTCTTGGATCTTATTCTATGATAATTACTAAAATAATTATACTTTGAAAATAATCATTAAAATAAAAAAAATATCTTCAGCTTACTCATACATGATTACATGATTTTAAATCAATAGCTTAAACTTAAAAAAATATAATTTAGTCAAAGCAGTCTCAAAAAATCAACATCTTTTTATCATAATAACATAAATTTCTAAGTAAAATAATGTTTTTGGATTCTAATCAAGTAGCTATAAAAATAATTGTGTATAAAAATATTATATAACACATGATAAAATTGTAAGACACATTTTTAAGGGGATGAAGTTGTAAAATTATTCTTAAAATACTTATTACGGTCTAGTGGCATGATATCATGGATGCTTTTGTATGATCTTTCGGCCCAGGGAAGGAACTCTTTTGTAGCAACTACACACTCCAAAAGCATTAAACAATCATCTTCTGCTCTATGGGCATTGTAAACCTCTTTTTTCATAATTCTTTTATAAAGACTTCCTAACGTATAACATACTTTCTCAGTTTCCTTTTTTTCCGTTTTTGGTGGTTCTTTAAATTCGTCTGAATGTCTACTTGATTTTGATGCTTCATGTGGCATGTCAGAGAATGAAGAGCACAACGAATCTATTTCCTTCCAGTCTTCAGTGCTTACATCTAGATCGGGCCAGTCCTCACTTATAAGCGAATCTTCACTTATTAATGAATTATTATCCCGTGCTAACGAGTCTTCCTCCAACAATGAGTCATCCCTAATCGAGCTTTTTGCTAATGAATCGTCTTTTCTTGTAATTGAAGAGTTTGCTAAACTATTCTTAATGATATGTTGAAAGCCAGTCAAAGAGTCAGCGCACAGTAAATCTTGTGGTAATGAGGCATTGACATCTAAGAATTCAGCCAACAGGATTTTGTAGTCAAACCTATCACCATTATGGGCAACTAGGCATGTTGGCTTGGGAAGATGTGATAAAAATGAAATAATTATTTCAGTGTTATCTTTGAAACTTGGTGCATTTTTTACTGATTCGTTTGATATGCCAGTAATTTTAGCCGCCACAGGATTTATCTTCCGTTGCGGATTGAAAAGTAAGGTCAGCTTACTAACATAGGGAACAGTCCCAAAAGGAGCTGCCTTGATATCTTTTCGTAAGGCTGCTACGAAACTTAGTTCTGTGATCTTGGTTTGGTTTCTCTCTTGGTGCGGTAACCCTGTCGTTTCAATGTCGAAGAACACGTAAGTTGCTATTTTCGCCATGTTTACAAGGCTGTGTGTGTTGCTGTCTGTACCAGTCCAGACGCGACGAAGGTCGAAGGTCCGGTGACCGCAAATGTTGAAGTTGTTTACCTCTTCTATATGTAAATGTTACTTTTGGTTATATTTCCACAGTTATTTTAAGTCACAGTCACATAGTCAGAAATGACACACTACTAGCAGAGTTTGAGAATTTTCACAACACGAACATTTTTTTGTTGTCATGTTTTGTTGACTACTTGACTTGACTTCACTATCACTCACTTGGGGAAGTGTTCAAGTGTTACCAGAACAAGAATTTGATTTGCCCACATAAATTTTCTCAAATATTGTATTTATTAGTACTTAGAACATTAAAAGCAGCTGGGCTTAATAAAATATTATTTACAATATTTTAGAATGAATAAGTTAGATATAGCATTATTTCCCGTTCATAATCAATCATTTCTAAAAGTTACGCATGAACCCTGTTTAAGTTTCTTTTTTTACTCGTGCAATGATGAGTCATTGGTGATTCACCGGATTTCGGCGAAGATACCATTTATAAAAATCATTTCCAATACAATATTTTTAACTATCGCCCTGTAATTCTTTTCTCCTTTTAAAACATTTAATGGGTGCAATGGGTGTAATAGGTAGGTGGGTGTGCATTTAGAGGTACTTTTATGAATATGGTTTTTTTTTGACAGAGGTAGCGTGAATGGTATTTTTGTTCAGTGGACTGCTAAGCATGAGGTCCTGGTCCTGGTCCTAGGTTCGATTCCAGGGTCGGGAAAAATGTTATTTTGTTTTTCCATCAGGAATTTCTCAGTAGCTGCCACGGAGTCTGGATTTCTGGCAATAGGCTCGCCCCTTATTAAAGGAGACTTAAAAATATCTGCGAAACGTGGATGTACTATTAGATACGTCACGAGCGCTGCCTAATCCTTCCGGGATTACAGGTGTGATGTTATGTTTTAATTAATTTGATTTATCCAAAATTTATAATTTAAATTCGTTGCTTGCTTTGTTAAAGCAAACAAATACAATAAAACAAATATTTTTAGTATACCTAAATGTAATAGAAATTAACTAGAACAGCAGACTTCTTTGCTACCCGGGAATTATATTTAATTATGAAAAAGATGATAATATCTTTTTACATTATGACATTCTTCAAGCAAAAGCATATTATGACATTCCGCATTTTGTCATATTATGAATTCTTCAAGCAAAAGCATATTATGACATTCCGCATTTTGTCATATTATGACATTCTTCAAGCAAAAGCATATTATGACATTCCGCATTTTGTCATATTATGACATTCTTCAAGCAAAAGCATATTATGACATTCCGCATTTTGTCATAATATGACATTCTTCAAGCAAAAGCGTGAAAGATAATAAAACGATCTTTCTTACATACTCCTTTATTTATACAAAAGACAATGTCCTTAATTTACCCCATTATCAACTTATCCGCACGCAAAATACGCGCTTTGACGTGGAGTTCCGGACACCAGCCCGTTATACAATACACTCAACTTTAACTCTACAAACCACATAATATTGAAACAATATAATACTATTTTAACTATTGTTAATTCAAGCTGTACACAAACACGAAGAAACCTCAATGGTTTCTTCGTGTTTGTGTTGAGTAAGCATTTATAATCCTTATGAATACATTAGTTTAACCTTTTGACCGCCAGAGCTTATACGCACGCGCGTGCCCTCCACGCCAAGCCACAATTTCACCGACCATTTTGTCACATATTTGTGTCGTTTGGCGTACGGGGCACGCGCTTGCTTGTCACGTATGTGACTATGGCGCTCAAAAGGTCAACCAAATGGTCATCGGTAAAAAACAACTTTTGTATATCCTATGAGCTGAATGAAAACTGATGCAAATATTTTATTTTGTTGACATTTGGATTCTATAAGCAAAAAGTTCCAAAACAATAATTTTACGTTATTTGGCGCTTACACGGTGAAACTTTGTAGGGGTATTGGCATTTATTTAATTTATTGTCTTTCAATACGATTTCACAGAACAATTGCACATGAAAATGCCCCCTTCCCAACAATGGCCCCTGTCATTCAAGCGTCCCAATGTCTTAGTAGCACTGTCAATTATTTGAAATTAAATATACTTTTCCAAAAATCTACAGTTTCAGTTTAGATAAACGTCACCAATCTTCTAAATCGTCGTCATTCAGATCAGCCATATCGATTATATCAATAATATTTCCTTTAAAATCTTCCAAGTCACCAGCGTTCACTTCTGAAAAATCTTTTTCTGCTTCAAGATCAGTCTCTTCACAGATTTTGAACGAATTATTATTTTTCTTTTTAGATCGTTTATTCAGTTTTACATCTTCAGTAAAATCTATGTTGTCAACGGCGTTATTAAAGTTATCTTTACTTCCTTCAGCAGTATTTTCTATCTGCTTAATGTTGTCAACTTCAGTATTTTCATTTTCTTCAACAGGTTCGCTGCCAATTTCATCTGTCTCCTCAGTCTTAGTTTCTGATTTGATAACTAACTGTGCATTTTCAGCTTCGTTTTGGTCAATATTTTCTTCTTCTTCTTCATTAGTTTGCAATTTAATGTTTCCATTGGTATCTTCATCGTCACCCATTTCTGTATCTTGGACATCCTGGTCTGGCTCATTAGTTTCCTCGTTTTCAATCTCATCTTGTTCATCATCGACCTCTTGAACGTCACCTTGATCGTCGGTTTCCAAGTTAATACCATCCTCGTCAATTTCATCATCCAAATCTTCAAGTTCTTGTGCCATAACATCGTCATTCTTATCCACATTCAACCAATCGCTATCGACATTTATTTTGATAGCTCTTTTCTCAGCTTTACCAGTCAGGTGGAAAGGCTTTATTTTCACTGTTGAGCCATCTGAAATAAAATTTTGGTATTAGACAAGGTTTTTTTTTTTTTAGTTTCGGAAAAAAAGAAGTTAAAACTGGCCAACTGCGAGTCGAACTTCTACACGAAGGGTTACGTAAACCTAAACATAGTAAGTAAGGTACTGAACTCTAAAAATGGAGAAAACTTCTTGGGCCTCGTATGTCTCATAGTATTTGCCCAAGTATATTGTAATTATTATAGTCGGCTTTCAGTCTGAGCGTATGCAGTTGAATACCAGTATTACGTTTGTAGTAACTAATTACATTTAAGAGCCTTGTAATAGCAACCCTAAAAACCTATTTTTGGGGTATGGCAACACTTTTTTCTCTCTTCCGTTTTGCCGCCTATCGTTGGTGTGGCGCATGAGCGCACAGAATTTCTCGTTTAATTAATAAAGTCGTCGTGACGCTTCAAAATTCCCTGGAAGTTGTACCAATAACGCTAGTTTCCCATCCAATCGTGAGTGTGCATTGAATTGGGTGCTCGTCGCGTAATTCCTGGATTCCAGCCGGACCGAGTTGAAGGTAACGGAACCGGCCCCAGGTAAGTCTGGTATCAGCTCTGGTTAGCTGGGAAGGTTCCTTCGTGGAGGTTCCGGATTGGTAAGCATCGCCCAGGGAGCAATCAGGTGAGTGCCTTTTCATAGCAAACCCCCTTGTCGTAATATAGGTAATTTTTCGATTTCTCGTTTCGGGTTCTCTCGGGAGCCATTTTAATAATTTACAGTCCACTTGAATATCTCGCTAAATCAATCAACGTTTATATGGAGCATCTGCCTATCTAACCTCCACAACCCAGTTACCCCTTGGTAAGACTAGTTATCAGCGTTAAAGAGTACGAAAGATCTTACCAATAACAAGAGAGTCCATAAGACAGAGTCTATCATGATCATCATAGGTCTCACAGGTCCCATAGTACACCGATGGCTTCTTCCTCTCCGACTTCCTGAGGCTCGTGACGCCAAATTCGGCGAGGACAGGAGCCAGCTTAGTTCTGTTTATAGTCTTGGGCACGGTGTAGATTCGCAGCATTATTGGACCAATGTTGAGCAAACGTTTTGAGAGATTCACTGTCACCATCTGTAAACATAAAAAATGGTAAACTTGCTGATGATATGTGTGAAATATTTAAAGATTTTACTAATCTGAATTTAATGAATAGTTTCAACCATCAGAAGTTAATTTTGAAAGAGTACGACTTTTTTGAGTGTGTGCTTCTAATTCTGGAAAGTTTGCAAGCAAGTTGTGCCCGGTTGATGGCAATAGGTTCGCCTCCTATTACATCATCATCTGCCTAGCCTTTTCCCAACTATGATAGGGGCCGGCTTCCAGACTATCTTCCTATTACATGGAACTTAAACATAACTGGCGAAATGTGGGTGTACATACTAGTAGGTACACCTCTGCCTAACCCTTTGGGGATTACAGACGTGATGGTTTCAAAAACCCAATGATGCAGTTTTAGTTTTCATTAAAATCGGGTTCTGGTCTCCTTTAGTATTTTTCGCTATTCCTCAGTTTCGGATTTGGCCATCCACCCCCACTTGAAAAATTCACCCTGTATATATTGTTGATATAGTTGCAACATACCTTCTTACAATCTTCAACAACTAAGGGAGATTTAGTTTTCTCGTCAAAAGCTTTGAACTCAACGTCAGGTTCGCCGTCAAACTCACTGGCAATCTAGAATTTAAAAGGTTAGATTTAATATTAAGAAAAAAGGTATTTTGTGATTTATAAAAAAAAAGAAAAGCTAATGGGTTGAATAGTTTTCTAAACAAATTACTGGCCATTTGAATCATTTGCGGGCTGGACTCGCACACAAAGTGTTCCCGTAGCACCAACCAATATAATATCAATGTTTTTTTAACGATTATTCATATTATGTCCATTTACAGTCAACAGCAAAAAAAATAGTTTTTCACAGTATGTTAATGAAAAACTAAGTTACTGCTGCAGTTTCCATATCTTAAAAACGAAATGTCAAATCTTATTCAAACCAATTTTCGTTGAAAGTTCATTTTACGTTCAAAAACCCATTTTTTTTGAATTTTCCTCCTCTTACGTTAAAAGATAAAGGGATCCCCGTAATCTATAAGGGTTCCGTTGTTGCCATTTAGGATTCTGCTTTTTTAGGGCAACGGAACCCCAAAATAAAACAGAATCAGCACTTTTATTTCTGCTGGAGAAAGGGCTTTTCAGTAACAGCCACATCATCACTACCCGTCTAGCCTCTTTCCAACTATGTTGAGGCTGTCTTAAAGTCTCACCAGCCCCCGTAGCATGACCATAGTAGACAAGGATTTCTTTGACGGAAGAATCGACAAAATGACAGATTGTGTCGACACAATGACAGATTTCTTTGCACTATCTGTCATTTTGTCGATTCTTGGCAGATGGTACTGGTATTCAGCTATGAATAATAGTATTGACAACTTACCGCTTTGGTAATTTCATCAATTTCGTCGATCACCGCTTTCTGCATGTCTGGTTTCATTTTTGAAAGCAAAACTGTTTCATCTTGGTATATATGAGCATTGGTTTTCTTCATTCCTGTAACATTCATATCAATCAACTATTTATAGATACTCTTCTTTTAAATGCTTGCTTTTATAATGGTGCTCCCTCACCGCGAGCATTCGCCTGTAATGTAACAGTCCAAGATTCGATTTTGTATGGAAACAAGTGAATCTGAACTGTTACATTACAGGCGAATGCTCCCGGTGAGGGAGCACCTTAACGCTACAGTTCGTAATAAAATGGTAATAAAGTAATAATTCATAATATTAACTGCGTCTGCAACCATTTTACGAATTGTAACGTAATTCATATTATTATCTTAACATGGTTCTTCCAAAGCGGTGTTTTAGGGCCCCTCTATGAAATACAGTAAAGTCATACCTCTGTTCAAATCCGGAGATAGTAAAGATACTAATAATTATAGACCTGTATCCGTGTTGCCAGTTTTTAGCAAGGTTTTTGAAAAGGTAATGCTGAATCAAATGCTCAATCATTTTAACACCAACAGAATCTTACACGATCAACAGTATGGTTTCACCAAGGGACGTTGTACAACTGACGCCGGTGTAACCTTATTAAAGCACATTTTTACTGCGTGGGAAGAGTCCCAAGACGCCATAGGAATATTTTGTGACCTCTCCAAAGCATTTGATTGCGTAAATCACGACACATTACTTTTGAAACTTGAGCATTACGGACTAGGTAAACTTGCACTTAGTTTGATGAAATCTTATTTGAAGGATAGACAACAACAAGTTCAAATAAATGGTGTTAATTCACAGGGTTTAAAAGTAAAAATGGGGGTTCCGCAAGGCTCAATATTGGGTCCTTTCCTCTTCTTAGTGTATATAAACGATCTACCCTATTTATTGAAAAAACAACCTCATAATATGGTGTTATTCGCTGATGACACTTCCCTTATTTTTAAGATAAATAGACGGGCCCAAAATCTAGATGACGTGAATAATGCCCTACTTCAGGTCCATAACTGGTTCACAGCAAACAATTTAGTGTTAAATGGAAAAAAAAACGAAATGCATAAGATTTGCTTTACCAAATGTTAAAAGTAGCGATTGTGATATAGTATTGAATAAAGAGAAGCTTGAATTTGTAGATAAAACGGTTTTCCTGGGGATTACGCTTGATTCAAGGCTACAATGGGGTTCTCATTTAACATCTCTTGCGGGGCGGCTAAGTTCAGCAGCATATGCTATTAGAAAAATCCGTCAATATACTGATGTAGATACCGCTAGACTGGTCTATTTTAGTTACTTTCATAGTTTACTGTCGTATGGCATTTTACTATGGGGACGGGCTGCAGACATTGAGTCTATATTTATTCTGCAAAAAAGAGCCATCAGAGCCATATATAATCTTCGTAGGCGTGATTCTCTAAGGGAACTGTTTAAGGAAATTAACATCATGACGGTACATTCTCAATACATCTATGAAAACATAATGTATGTAAGAAAAAATCTACATCTTTTTAATAAAAGAGGTGACAGACACAATTACAGTACTAGAAATAGAGACCAATTAGTTCAGCCAGGCTTCAGACTCGCTAAAGTAGACTCATCTTTCATGGGGTACTGTTTGAGATGCTATAACAAAATTCCACAAAGTATTCTTGAACTGAATGAAACGAAATTTAAAACATGCATTAAACGCACACTGTGTAGGCAAGCATATTACAAGTTAGACGATTATATCGTTGATAAAAATGCTTGGCTCAATGCCGGTCCTGCTCCACAAGGACAGGGGCGCATAAATGAATAGCATTACATATCCCAATCACCTGCGCTCTTGATGATTTATTTACTGCATCAGTGAGCGGGGTACACGTGGCTGAGTTTTGGGCTAAGCATATTTAAACTTTTTGCCATCGAAACGCTAAGAAGAAGAAGCATTAAATAGTATGTTGGAGCTGCTGAAGATTGTACAACTATCTTTGCTTTGTATAAATTCAATCTCTTTAGTATTATATAGCCGCATAGCCCATATTGTGTGAGTACTATGTAATAGAAAGCTGTCATTCGCGGGAAACCTACGTCTTTTCTTGACTTGAATGTGCCCTGGCGGTTAGGAGTGTGTCATGCTCACTCAAATGTCTCGCTGATGGTGGCGCGTGTGTCGGATCATTTAGTTCCCTTCAAAATGGTTGAGTTGAACGGTGCTGATACATGCGTCATGTTCGTGAACGGGCGCTGTCAGTTGTGACTGGTCATCTCTTGGTTGCCACGGCTTATTTGAATTGATTATTTTTATTTTATTTTTTTTGAATTGTTTTCTATGGACACTTTTAACGTACACATCTTGCTACATCGTTCTCACATAATGTACCATCTCAACATGAATGATGTAACCAAGACTTTGTAAAAGTATACTGATTTAAAAGAGTGTCCATGGAGTTTCTTGCCCGTTCTTCTCCATAGAGATCTACGTTAGGGAATGGGCAACTACAGTACTTTCACAGTTTTTATGCCTTGTGACTGGGACTGTAGCTATTGTTGTCTTTGTTTCGACAATTCAAAAGTGCCTGTAACTGGCCTATTTGAAATAAATGCTTTGATTGATTTGATTTTTGATTTTGATTTACTTACACAAGAAAGAATTGTCATTTATTAAAACTACATTAATATTATAAAGAGGTAAATTTTTGAAGTACGAGGGCACTTTTCATCATCCAATTTCTTTGACGGCACGGTTGGCGCAGTGGCTGAGCGATCGGCTGCTGCGCTTCGTGTCGCGGGTTCGATCCCCGCACGGAACAAATATTTGTATGATCTACAGGTAGTTGTTCTGGGTCTGGCTGTTTGTGTATGTGAGTTTAAATGTTTGTAAACGCACTCACGATACAGGAGATATTCCAAACGTGGGGCAACGTAAAAAAAAAATAAACGAAAATTCTTTCACTGATAGAAGCTAAACTATTACCGAGTGCCATGGAATATGTTAAATTTTGAAAAAAAAAGTCACGCGCGGGGGAAGTCCCGGGCAGAAGCTAGTACTGCATAATATATAAACGTTGACTAACTCACCCTTATTGGCCTTCTTATCTGAAATAGATAAAACAAAACATTTAATTATAAATTAAATGCATGCTTGCATTTTTACATTATGAATTTTATATTATGAATGTATATATTACTCTGGCTCACAAAACCAAACAATACAAAAAGTAATACATAACAAGACAAACACAAAAAGACAAAAAAAAAAACAAATAAAATCCAAAGACAAAAAAGACAAAAACAAAAAAAAAGACAAAGACTAAATAAAAACCTCAACACATCTCTGGTCTTATACAGGATGATTTTTTAAATGTGGGTAGTACTTTTTCATATTTCAGAGTTAGTTTTGTCACATATTTGTGTTGTGTGTAAAAGTGGATTATATTTATGAGTACTTCACTCCCTTAACCTTTTGAACGCCAGAGCATAAACGCACGCGCGAGCCCTCCACCCAAAACCTACCTACCATTTTGTCACATATTTGTGTTGTGTGTATTCAATAATTTCGGGCTGTGGCTGATGACATGACCCGCGTAAGCAACAAGTTATCAACTTACCTCCTTGTGGGTAGCAAGGAATCTTCGGAGTAGTATCATCAGGTTGTGCCTGGGGTGCACTTTCTACCTTGGCCGTAGGAGCGGCCTTTTTGGCAACTGGAGTGGCTGTAACATAAATATGTTATTTTAGATATATAATTTTAGTAGAAGTAGATTTGTACAAGGGTTTTGAGTACACGGGTGATAAATATGTCACATCGAGTGTTAAAAAATGTTCGCCTTTGCAGAGCGATCTCTATCAATCATACCGTTGTTACCAGACATTTAATTTTTCTGTTGATACATTTTAAATTTGTGAGGATGGATGTCACGCAAAAACTGCAGAACGAATTTGGATGAAATTGTACAAATGGCACACATATAGTTGACAACCTGGATTAACCGCACTATAATTTTTATCCCAGTATATATATACGATCCCGTGGGACAATTACCGAACTCCACGCGGGTGAAGCCTCCACGAAAGCATAAGCTAGTAAGTAATATAATTAAAATACAGGGTGTAAACAGACCCTTCACATATCCGTCAACCAATCATTCTGTACATCAAACTAAGTAACTTTACGCAAAAATTATTGCTGGGAATAGACTTTTTTTTTTTGGGGTGAAAAATCATGTTTTACGGTAGGACTCGATGGAAAGCACTCAAAGCATTGTGCTGATGGATTGAATAGTACGGGGGTCGTGGACACACTCGCAGCCAATCAGCTGAAGTGTGTCCTGACAGTGGAGTAGCTAGCATGGGTGGCACCCGGTGCGGATATTGTAGGTGTCACCCCAAAAATCAATCAAAAATTAAAATAAAAGTAATAAATCAAGGTAACGTTCAAGATTGAAAAGGAACGGTACATCTAATGTCACCTGCACCTTCCTACATCGGAAGGACTATAGTGGCGGTTATGCAATCTGCCAAAGTTTTACAGGTGGCACTACTAATTTTCACGGTCGGGTGTCACCCCTAAGCGGGTGACACCCGGTGCGGGCCGCCCCCGCCACCCCCGTCTATCTACGCCACTGTGTGTCCAATGACATGAGTGCTCAGTGAGTGTTTACGTACGGACACAAATTCTCTACGCACAAACAGTCGAATCAAATAGTGGCCTAGAGCGTCATAGAATTTTATATTCATAAGTCAGTTTTTGAACAAATAGAGGAAGAATAATCTTTAAGTGATCAACTGATTGTACCCACTATTATTATTTACTAGCTGTGCCCCGCGGTTTCACCCGCCGCTTCTGACTTGTTTTCTTTTTACGTAGCGTGATGTTATATAGCCTTCCTCGTTAAATGGGCTATCCAACACTAAAATATTTTTTCAATTCGAACCAGTAGTTCCTGAGATTGGCGCGTTCCACCAAACAAATAAACTCTTCAGCTTTATAATATTAGTATAGATTCTCAATTTTGATGACGGAAGAGTTGTTAGTATCAACAAATAAACGTTTCTTAGTCAATTTTCGAAGACAATGGAATTGAGTATTGTCAAACAAAGCATCTATAAATCCTTTGATAGCTAAGGATGTTCATCCTTATTTGAACGCGAGATGCATTGCAGTATTTAGGAGTAATAATTTTGCTTCTAAATAAGTAATAAGCCTGCTGTTTCTTTTGTCTCGAAGGTCACCCGAGTCTGCGGTCTGTTAACACAAGACGTTATCAATCTCGTATTGAACTTTTTTTTAACATAATATCTCGCCTGTAATCCCCGAAGGATTAGGCAAAGCTGCACCACATAGTACACCCTCAATTCGTTAGGCTGATGACAGACGGACCGCATTTCAACTGCAATCTAACCGCAAATTGCAGTTCGGATGCAGTTTGAATGCAGTTGACACGACTGCAATAGAACTGCAAACCAAACGTTCACACGATTGCACGCCGACTGCAATTGAACTGCATCCGAACTGCAATTTGAGGTTAGATTGCAGTTGAAATGCGGTCCGTCTGTCTAGAGCCTTAGTTATGTTTAAGTCCTAAATACCAACGGTCGAGCCAAATGTCATCAACTGGGCCCAAATCTAGACTCCAGGATATTACGGAGAAATTGCTGCTGCAAAAACCCTATAACACTTTTCCCGACCTGGCAATCGAATCGCATTAGGAAATTTAAAAAGTCCTGACAAAAAGCCGGACATTTACAAAATAGCCCGGACGAATTGAACCCTGGGCATGCAGGTACTGGTAATAGTTTTTCGGCAGAAATCCTCCACAAAAAGCTTCTACAATATCTTGTATTGCTTCATCACATCATTCACATCCAACAAAGATCATCACAAAATGTGGGATCGATGTTATGACAGATCTGTGACTGTACGTCTGAGCAGGGCCCGTACCACCATCTATAATTGCCGTTTTACTTTAACGTCAGTTAAGGGGGGGAAAGAGATGGTGCTACACAGGATGGATGATTATACAGGATCTCGAGCTCAATCTCTTTCCTACACTGAATTAAGATTAAAACAATACTGCTTTAAAAGGCCATGGTAGGCAAACATTCGATGCGGCAGTACTTGTCGAACAACGAAGCAATTAATACATATTCGACTTTCTTTCGGATCGTGTCAAATCAAACGGTAACTTCTGTTCAGCATCTGCAACCGCCGAATCATGTTCGGGTTGGCTCGGCCCAATTCAAGCTGCTTCCCGAACATATTTCTACATGATAATATTCGATTTTACAACCCCGAACATGTGTAGTAAACACCTTTGTAGTAATTTGACACTTCTGACCAGCAAGCATTGTCTTTCCGTGAAGAATAGGTTTACCAAGGTCACGGCGATGACATACATAAGAAAACATGTTGAATGATCCAGTGAGGTGTGAAACATTTATTTTAAAGTCGCGATTACCAACTTGAATCGAGATTCAGAAGTTAATACTCCATGGTGGGATTCATTTACAAACAGCATAAGTAGGACTACAAGGTCCATGCCAGTTTTAAAGTCCCGGCAAAGGGAGAAGGATCTCCCAAAAGACTCATTGAATGCAAGGATTGAAACTGGGAATGCAACGGTCTAAAGGAAGCGTGGGGAAATAAGAGTAATCTTTGTATCTGCGCGAAAAAGGACAAACAGCAGACCTTTTTCATATTGAACTATCATGAAGTAGATACCACCAAATGCGGATCCCTGTTTATGGTTGTGGAAAGCTGCACGCCTAACGAGATTTGCCATCTCATCTAATACAGAAGTTTTTGTAAGGAGTGGTGCAAGTAATAACACATTAATATTTTCAATGCTTCCACTATGTTGGAAGCGCGAAAATATAGTCAAAAGTGCATAGCACCACGATAAATAACATTCCACTATGCTTGAAGAATACACAAAAATATACTAAAGTTACCTTTTTGTCCGACGTTAGGTGGGAACGATCCATTTTTCTGTAAGATCTTAACTTGGTTGAAAAGTGCCGTGTCGTTGTGGCTACCAAACTTTTCTCTGTAAATATTTAACATGTCCGGCATACGAATTTCAAAATCGCCGCCGAAAAGCTCTTCCAGACGGCACCATACACCGCGCTTCAGCCCCGTTAAAAGCTGTTCCGGTGTATCACTCTTATGTTTCGGATTTTGTATAATCTCTTTAGCAATGATGGACGCAATCTGGTGTCGCCACGTGGCGGCCCGGATCGGCATCTCTTCCGGGTTATCCGCTGGTTTATTTTTCTTTGCGTTGACTTGGCCCTGGTTTTTATTAGCCGGAACTTGCGGCTTATCAGACTTCTGCGCAGCGATTCTTTTCGAGCGTTTCGAAGGAGGAACGTAGTTACTCTCAGCCTTCTTCTGTTTTGGTTGTGGTTTGGGCCAAGGTTGGTTAGGTTTGAGTCCACCTCGCTGTTGAGAAAATGTTCTCAAGGGCTGAGACGAATTCGTGACGTGTGGGCCGTATATTGCTGGAGGCGGTGTTATCTGACGCTTTGTCGGAGCTCGAGGAGGTTGGGCTCTTCTGTTATAAAGTGCGTCTCCGTGTTCGCGTGGAGGTGCATTGCGGACCGGCGGCTCACGGAACGGTGGATTGCGAGCCAGCGGCTCGCGTCCGCGGTCCCGCGACAGCGCATCCCTGCCGCGATCGCGGCCCTGATCGCGGTCGCGTCCTTGGAAGCGATCGTGTCCTTGGTCACGATCGCGTCCTTGGTTACGATTGCGTCCTTGGTCACGATCGCGCCCTAGGTCGCGAGGTGCGTCCCGGCCACGATCGCGCGATTTAGCATCTCGGTCGAAGTCACGGCGAGAGCCACTGCGCCCGGCGTCACGCGAAAGTGCGTCCTGTCCAAACCGCGATGGCCGGTCTCGATCGGAAATGCGAGCGGGCTCGTCATTGTGAGGACGATTGCTGCTGTCGCCAGTATTTTCCCATCTTGAACCGCTTCTACCCTGTTGGGAAATTTGGTTCCCAGCAGACGCATTGCCAGCATGATTCCAATCGTTCTGATCTGACCAGACACTGGGGTTCTTGCCTTGGTTACTGAACCCAAGAGGAGCCCTCTGGTCATAGCCAACCATTGACTGAGCCATCATTTGCTGCTGAGCTGACTGATACTGCATTTGTTGTGGATAACCAAAGTTGGCGGATGAATTCTGTGGAAGAATTTTGATGATAGTTACAAAATATAGGCTTTATGAAACTTCCACAATCAGATAAATGTACTTGATTTGTATGAAGTGTGGGTCTATTACAATTGGTCAATTGTCTGCGTTGAATAAAGGGGTTGAATTACTTTAAAGATATACATAAGGGCTTTGTAATAAATGTGCGAATAGTTTAGTGCGCCGAAAAAGGCTCCAGTCGTGATGACTCATCCATTTTCGTAACTAAAACAGTTGTACAGACTGCGCTAAGCTCTTGGTTGCTTTGCATTAAGTGCACACTGTGTTTGCTCAGATCCTTCTGCGTAAACCACACACATAATGCTCAGAACGGCTAAGGAGTTTAGCGCAGACAATGCTTGGGAGGCTGCAATACTTTTTCAATTTGAGGACAAACGCTCAAATTAATTTTCGAGTGCATATCATAGTAAATTAAGCCCAATATTTTAGCAGACTAATGACCAAGTATAACTGATCCCTTGGTTGCAGAGCATGTTGCAAATATTCAAAAAAACTAATAAAAAGATATAGTGCTAATGGATTAATATTATGAGTTGCGTCACACTGAATAATTCAATAAATGTGTCAGCACTTGACATTAAGAGTATCCAGTGCAATGCTTAGCCAAAAGACAGAATAGAAATTCTGCAGTTCTTAAGCCCCTAGGTATATTTGTTTCTTAGTAGTTTCACTACTGTAAATTTCTATTTTTTTGTTTGTTTGTTTAATTTCTCCTGTATTGTGGATTGTGGGTGCGTTTACAAACATTTAAACTCACATACACAAATGGCCAGGCCAGGAACAACTACCTGTAGGCCATACAAATATTTGTTCCATGCTGGAATCGAACCCACGAGTCCCACGACAGGCAGCGCAGCAGCCAATCGCTCGGCCACTGCGCCAACCATGCCACTGAATTATCTAGCACAATTTTGAGAGACATACCTAGCTTCTCAAAATTGAAAGGTAGATAGCATATCACACAAGATGTCCAGTTAAGCCTTATTAGTCTTTAACATATTGGGACTACACGGCAGTTGTATGTGGTTTGAAGTAGAGATAAGTTCTCACCAACTTATCTGATGAATAATTATAGACAAATTCTCTTCCGATTATTGTTACTTTTAGATCAAACCTATCTCAAAATGCGGAGTATCATGTAACACACTTACAATGGCTACACCATCAATTTGGACAATTTGGCAGCTTTCAATTTATTAACATAGTCAAGAAATCAATATTTTCTGAGATATTATGAAGCAATGGATTAAGGACTTTTTTTAAAATCCTTTGGAATGCTTTAAAGTGTGTTACACTGTTGAGATACAAGTTTTGATTGCAGTTTAGCTATCTTTTTCTTTTAAACTTCAGTCATAAGGATAAAGGACTTACCTGCACAGCACCATACATTCCGCTGTAACCCAAAGATGCAGCACCCACTGGCTGGGATCTACTTTGTTGCATTTGCGCAAAGCTTAACTCGTAGTTTGGCTGAAATTTATTCTGCTGATAATACGGTTGCTGAGGCATTGGTTGCTGTTGCTCTTTCTGGTTACCACTGAAATCCATCACGGCAGGTGTTGCCTATTGGTGAAAATTTTGTTTTTAGTAATAAAATTGCGGAACAAAACCCTTAAAATAGAACAAAGGCGACTGCTGAGATGGTGAGTAATAGAGGAGTATGGGAGAAGATAAGCCATGCCAATCCCAGATAAATAGTAATAAGGCCATGTGAATGATGAGGATTCTATTTATACAACATTAGTTTTAGTATATGCGAAACCTGAAACACGTGTCTAGTACTTTTAAGTAAAGAATCTATGTACAAAATTTCAAATCTATATCATGAAAAATCACAAAGTTATAAGCTTGTTCTGTTACGTATTTGTCCGCATAAAAACGTGGTCACCACGCAGCGTGCACTCCAGCATCGTCTTGGGCTGACTTGGCTTGGCAAATTATTGTGATAGGTACTTAAAGTCGCTTGGTGTCCAACTTTTAACTTTTTATAATATTTTTGGGAAAAAATATAACATGGTTCAAAATTATTGGAATCGATTCAGTTACTTATTCTGAACAAACTACATTCAGGTTTCGCATATACTAAAAATAATGTAGGTATAAGTGTATTGTTATAGAAATAAGCAGTTACTTCATAGAAACAAGACCCATTTTTGGGAGCAATGATGTGATGCTTGCTAAGAACGAAGACACAACACAATGTTTTTATACATTTTTGATGATTGACTCTTTTTCTTTCAGATATCTCTTGGTTGATCATGCATGCAAATGCTTGAATGGGGTCATAGACCTAAGTATGGGGAGGGAACAAATAACATCAAAATAAAAAAGGAAATTTCGAACCTTCTTCTTAATAGTTTCGACGTACAGCTGCTGTCCATCCACGAACAAGCCGTTGATCTTCCGAACGAGGATAGCGGCGTCTTCCTCTTCAGCTAGGCCCACAGTCACCCTCTTTGTGTCATTGCTTTCTGACGTCAAATTGTCCAATATTACCTCCTTAAGGCCGCATTTTGAGTGTATCAGCGATTTCACATCGACATACCGTGTCTGTTGAGAAAATACAACAACAAAATTGAGTCATGTTTATGGCTTTACAATTTCGATCGATATTGGGTTTGAACTTGCCTTCGCCGGTAAATTAAATATAGTCAGTAACATAATCGAGCAACAGCTATTTTATTCGGCAAATATTTATTATTGATCCCGTATTGGGTCAACACAGACAGTAATAACTATTTCTTACAAACAAACCAAAACCATGCGCGACGAAAAAGCAGAGCAATTTTAGGTCGTTCGAAATGTCATTTTGACTGTCAATTCTTTGAATTTTCACTTTCTTCAGTTGGTAATTCGCAGTCTCATCGTCATCTCCACAGTTTGTAGTTGTTTGTGAGACCACCATAAGTATGTTGTGTAGTTCAAAGTGGCGCTGCGTGTCTAAAGCATTATCATGTCAAACCTGGCAGTTGATGCATTTATTTTAGTTCTGTGTCTTCCCGCTTGCACAGATAAGTTGGTTTAAGTGAGGGAGACACAAAAAAAAATCCTTTTTGTTTATTTATTTATTAATAAAGGTTAACCAACTGCTTCTGTGTACAACATATCCTAAGTAAAGGTTTCACAGTCTTGGACTTACACACAGTAGCCAATTACTGGTAAACCAGCATTCACAAAGCAAGAGATAACATAAAGTGAATATAAAGTTAAAACGAGTAGCTCTAGAAATGAAATACAACTAAACTAAACAACTGCACAATTAAACAAGGACATAAAATTAAAAAAAAAGACATAAAATATAAAAATTATGGATGCACAAATTCTTGTCATGTGTTCATTTTATATTGTAATTACACGATATTAAGAAATCATCAACATAGACGAAGAAGAAAAAATACGTATTATAGAAGCTAACTCCTATATTATCCAAGCAAAGTTAATAAAAAATTAAATGGAACTACCGCGCAAGCTTCTTGTTCTATGAACATCCAAAAAAAAATTGCATACAGTCGAATATAGAACCTCCTCCTTTTTGAAGTCGATTAAAAATTAAATGACAGCTGTGCTTCCGGAAGCACGGAGGAAACACGGTATATAATGAGTGGACACCCATCCACGGATCAACCTAAGCATGCGTGGCTTAACCCTACCAAACCATTTAACCACTAGCCCCCTCTCTCTTTGCTAGCCCCTCACAAACCGAGCCACTTAGTCGATTTTTGTAAAAAAAAAACAAATTGGCTACAATAGAGCTTATTCCTGTAACCAACGACCTATGATACTCTCTCGGCTCTCTAGTCCATGCACTGAGTATGGACTTAGTATAAAATATACATATCTAAGTAACTTATTTTACTTGTAGTTTGATTTGATTTGACTTGTAGTGTGTGGTGGTGTATCTTTGACGTTTTTATATGTTGGGTCCCTAATGGCTATCTCTCTCGCCTCGGTTATGATAGCTTTAACAAAAATAAACATACTTCGTGACGAATATGATTTATTTTTGTGTGTTACGAATTTCGGAGTACTTAGTCCTGTTTGTATAAAATAAGTCCATGAGTCAGTGGTCTATCTACTCTTTGCCCAAGTTTGCTCATGGTTTGCTAATTTGCTTTGCTCTCTCTACTTCTCTAGTCTAGTCTATAGCTTGGTTGGTGTCATGGCGAATGATCATTTTGTGTCAAATGTTTGCAATATTCATCGAATTTGTACCTGAATATCTATTTCAGGATACGTTTTAAACGCTGACCAAGTTATTATTTAAAAAACACTTCCAAGATGATGATAACAATTCATGGATTTCCTGCCAAAGTACGTTTCGCCCAAAGGTTAACTTGTTATTTTCCGAACATTGTTTTTGTTTTTACTTAATCATCGTTTTTTTACAGACAAAATATCAAGATGTGAAGATATTAATAAAACAAGAGTGTAGTATAAATGACTTCATCCTTGATAATCTGGTCAATGATACCGATGGCACGAAGAAAGTCAGGATCGGTCTCACGGATAACACCGAAGGCTACAAAGTAATGAAATGCCTCGACGGCTACCGAATGCCCGGCAACTTCGTCTTAAAAGCAATTCCTATAGGGAAAGCTGTCGTGAGTTTAATCATTCTGATATTGATATAATTTGTAAAAAGGATGTAGGCCATAGTTTTTGAATCTTAACACTTCACTTACCCTATGTATCATAGTTTGAGATAGGTCATCACTTACTCTCAAAGCCTCTAACACTAAGCAACACTTGAATGAATGCCTAAACACACCGAAGGGGTATGTAGGGACATTCAGTACATGCACCTTTCGCCAATTATGTTAAAATCCTAATATGAGATGGGCTGTTTTGTTTACAATATTTTCTTTTTTCAGTCAAGTCTACCACCGCAGCCAAGTGGCTTCGACTCCCGATCTAGTTACCAGAGCCAGCCCAGAAGTGATTACTCCAACGCACCCAGAAATGACTACATGAGTCAATCTGCAAATGACTATAACAACCAAGGGTCCCACGGAACTGGACCGCCTCATAGCCATGGTGGAATCCATGGGTCCAGTGGAGTACATGGGTCTGTCGGTTCTCACGGGTCTGTGGGGTCCCATGGATCCCGACCATCTCAAGGAGGACCTCATGTGTCCAGTGGGCCCCAAGGCTCAATAGATTCTATGAATAGGCCTTCACCTTGGGTTTCTGGTGGCGGAAACTCAAGCCAATGGAATTCATCAATGGCGGCCCAAGTACCACAGAATACTTTTGGATTTACTTCTCCATCGGCAAATGTTAACCCATCTTATGGACAACAGGTAACTTGACAACGATTTTTATGAACCTTATTTTTGTTTGTGTTAGCTGGTTTAAACATAAATGAAGTTCTTGTAAAAAAAATTGAACACTCAACCAAATGTTATTATTTGAATGATGGAACCTGCTCTTACTGCTACTACTACTTGTTTTAATAAAGACCATCCAATGTTATGTCACCCATCACATGTGCGAAGCTAACTAATTTATTATGACCCTGTATTAACAAAATCCGTTATTAACCACAGCCAGTTCACCCGCGGCCTAGCTTCAACCAAGGCAGAGCTGACCAGGGATACGGTTACACACCTAAGAGCAATGTACCTGAAGTGGTTCCGGTAAGTACTGCACAATATTGTTATGAACAGAGATAGGAATAGAAGAATTTATTTGTTTAAACTTCAAGGAAGTAAGTACACATGTTGATAATACCTCCATATGAAATTCCAGAATGATTTTGTAAGTTCCGCTATTAAATTAGCGGGGGGTTTCATCCACATTTTACTTATAACTGGCTGGTGTCCACAACTCCACGTCTAAAGCGCGTATTTTGCGTACGGGTGGGAAATCTATTCGATCCATCCCTACTCCCCAAGAAACTCCAGCAGTCCCTTGGTGTTGCTGACGATCGCTCGGAGAGTACCTACGTGGGTTACTGAAGGACCTTGCCCTGTATGAGGCAACCTCTGGGCAGTGCAGAAGCACGTGGGCACATTTTACTTACTTTCTTCTTGAGACAAATAAACTACATATTCCGATCTCTGGTAAAGAATTATTTTAGGAATAGAATCAGCGTTTATTTGTACAATTGTAAATGTGTATCGAGTTGGCACAGCTAGGGTCCAACACTCCAATACACGTAAATATACGTTCGCGAAATAGCCGCTCTCCTTAGCTCGAATTGTGCCGAGCCGGTCCAAACGTAATTTAGCGATGGTAGATCCCAAAACAATAGGTCAGACGAATGAAAGTCGAATATGTGTAGTAACTGTTTCGGATCGTGCCGACTCGAAACAGTTTGCAGCACTGCTAAGATTAAGTAGTTCAACACTTTGTTAATTATTAAAGGGGCACAAAAGATCGGCTTCAAATAACTAGCGAAAATGCACGCACACATAGACACGCTTCGAGTACAGCGAGTGTAAGCGCACTCGCGACCGGCATTTGTTTGAGATCGTCTCGCACACATACATAGACACGCTTCACGTACAGCGAGTGTAAGCGCCCTCGCGACCGCCATTGGTTTGAGATATCCTCGCACACATAGATACGTTTCACGTACAGCGAGTGCAAGCGCCCTCGCGACCGGCATTTGTTTGAGATCTCCTCGCACACATACATAGACACGCTTCACGTACAGCGAGTGCAAGCGGTCTCGTGACCGGCATTCGTTTGAGATCTCCTCGCACGCATACATAGACACGCTTCACGTACAGCGAGTGCAAGCGCACTCGCGACCGGCATTGGCTTGAGATCTCGCACACATAGACACGTTTCACAGACAGCGAGTGCAATTGCACTCGCCAACGGCATTTGTTTGAGATTTCCGTACACATACGCGTCTGTTTTTGTGCTAGTCGTTCTATAATTATGTATGATATTTACTAAGGGGAGTCATAAACCTGAAATACTGACAACCGTAGTAACCTCAGGATTTACGGTTTCATCCCAGTATCTGGGCCGTTAAAAAAAAACGTATCTGCTGTTGCACCGCGTAAATCAATTTAAATCGAGCGGTATTCGCCACCACCACCCCACTCCACCTTCTTTATAGCTTAAATTCCGTGATCTTAAACGACTTTAAAAAACCAAAGCAATTTAAAATGCACCAAAAAATCCAGCACTTTATGCCTTTCTCAATTAAACGATTCGTCGCGAAAACGCTTATCAAACAAAATTTAAGCACTTTTTCAAAACCAGGAAAATAACAGAAGAACAAGTCATTATTCAGAAATGTTTAAGTCAACATTGAAAATGCACCCAGCGGTGGCCAAGATTAAAATTATAAATTTAGATCTAATAAAACGGAATCATCTAATAATCTACTACTTCATCCATATTAGCGCAGCATAATTACTTTAAAATCCTATAAAAACGATTAATTTTAGAGAGTTCTAGTTAATTTTCTTTTTATTAATGATATGATAATAAATTTACCGATAAAGGTGATGCATTTCGCTCCATACAAAATAAAATTCGAATCTCAAAGGACAACAGATATCATTTGAAACGCATCGCCTTTAAATATTGTGACAACTTCATAATACTGTTTTGTCCGTTGTCGATAGGCAAATTCCCGATACCGCTGGTTTAGAAATGCAGAACAACAGCCGACAATCTCTAAATCACCTAATTACGACGAAGATTCTGCTAGTCCTTCATCTGCTGATGATATCTTTGAAGAAAAGTCACAGGATATCCCCAATGAGTCAGAGAAAGACCCCAGCAATGAATTATCTCCCTCCGCAAAAACCCTTAGTAAAAAAGCCAGAAAAAGAGAACAATCGAGATTGAGAAATATCAATAAATTAAATGGCGCGAAAAGAAGGCGACTTTATTTTTGGCTAAAGCAAGGAAAAACATTCATGGAGGCTAGAGAACTATGCGAAATCAGTGTAAAACAGATTCCAGAATATCCTGCTCTTAAAGCAGAAAAGAAAACGCAGGCGCGAGAGATTGCTTTACGACGAATGAGCCCTGAGAGGAAAGCGAGGGCAATAATACTTGATAGGCTGAAAGGGCGTGGTGTTCCGGGAGCTCCCGCCGAACCGAGGCCCCGGTGTAAGCCCATACGTGTTCGTTTTGTTGATGAGCTAGGACTTATGTCTCAAGAGAAAATAGAAATGCTTCAGGACAAAATTTTGGAACTTGTCGACGCAGAAACTGATGGAAATGGCCCAAGCTTTGTAGGTTGTACGGCACCATGTGGTAGCCTTTTACTCAGTTGTGAAAATGCCCAGACGTTAGAATGGCTGGAAAATCACTTGCCGAATTTTCAACTATGGGAGGGCGCGCAAGTTAAAATCATCAACCTATCTTTTCAACGTGCCATCGGAATTGCTTACGTACCGGATCCCAATCTGGACGGGGAAGCCATTCTTGAGATGCTTAAATTTCAAAATCAAGGGATTGACTTCTCGGACTGGTGGATATCTAGCATAAAACCTGATCCGCCAGCTGGCCAGACTGTAACCTTTAATATCGGTAATTCCTCAGTTGAAAAGCTTGCCGAAACAAACAACTTTCTATATCTTGGAGTAAAAAAAATAAAAATCAGATTAAGAAATAATAAAGCAAAGGCGCCCCCTGGGCAGGTTATGGTGCCTGTGAGCCAAAAGGCTAAGGGAAAAATGGTTAAGCCACCCAAAGGTCAACGGGGTATGCAGCCCATGGATCAAATAAGTATGCAGCCCATGGATCAAATAAGTATGCCGCCCAAGAGGCAATGGGGTATGCAGCCCAAGAAGCACAGGGGTATGGTGCCCATGGATCAAATAGGTATGAGTCCAATGAACATGGGGCAAATGCGACCAATGGACATGAGGTATATGGGACCAATGGCCATGGGGAATATGGGACCAATGGACATGGGGTATATGGGACCAATGGACAATGGGCGTATGGGACCAATGGCTTTTGTATCCACGGGTTCTTCTTCCTCTCCAGATTTCTTTCAACCGAGATATTTCGGTGGTGGTAATCAACCGAAACATTGCAGAGGTGGTAAGAACCACAATAACAGACAAATACAAGGTGGACCGCGTAATAATGCAGGCCGTAGTCCCAAACCTGGAAAACGTAAAAAAAAAAGTAAGACCAAAATAAAAAAAACCGCGTAGAATGGATTTTTTGGAATATCCTAAATAAAGGCAAAACACTTGTAGAGAAACACAAAGGCGAACCACCTTTTTAACTGACTAAAATCTCATTAAATTATGTTTTTACTAGATTCTTTAAGACTTCATTTAAAAAATAAATGTTTTAAGTATAAAAATGTGTAAATTGTTGTACCCTATCATTTCAATCCGGACAAATAAGTTTAAAATAAGATATAAATAGGACAACCCTCCAGTAGCGAAGGGTCAATTTTTGTAAGAGGTAAGCCGGAGTACATATCTTTACTGTATATAATATTATTGGCTATAGAATACTGACTGTGCCATTATTCAAAGGGAAGCCGGTAGGAATTGGGTTCTAAGGAAGCTTCGCCACTGCAACCCTCAGAATTTAATCATATCCTATCCCACCCATTTCCTTTCAAACGCTAGAGTCAAGAGCAGAAGAATCATCTTGTGGTTGTCATCACTATCATCACTATCATCACTAATGATACAAAGAACAACTTACTTTAATTCATTTAGATGGAAGCGCCAGGGTAGCCTGAAAATTTAATGGCTTTCATGAAATATTGGCAATACCTACATTGCCCTTTTGTAGGAAACAGCTATACAAAAAAAAATAAAATAGTAAATACGTTTGTATGGCCTAAAGGCAGCTGCTAGCCTGCAGTGGCGTGCGGTAGGTTTCCTCAGAGGTAGCCCTCCGCCAAAAAAAAATGATGTAAAAATTAAAAAAAAAAAACATTGAAAACAAGCCTGTAAAAACAAAAGTTATAAATACAAGAACTCACCACGTTATTCAAGGTTCTGAAATAAATGGATTTGGCGTTGTTGGTAGGCTAGGTTAAGCCTAATTGCCTCTATGGACGGCACGCCCCTGCTAGCCTGTCCCCTTAAGGTGCATTTGCATTAAATTATTTCTAGTTTTGTAATTTTTAAGGAATTAGTGGTAATTACTCGCTTACGTGTTGGCGGTCGTGGATCCGAACTCCGAACCCAAGTAGGCTTGTCACTGGATTTATTTCAACACTGCTGCTCTCAAAACGGTGAAGTAAAACAATGTCAGGAAACCGACATGTCCTAGAACCAAAATTTGGAACAGTTGTGACATCTACCGGATTGCAGCCCACTCATTTCCACAGAGAGGAGATCTGCGTCCCAGTAGTGGGAACATAATATAGACTGAATAATGCTTATGAGGGAAAGGGCCAGCTCTTCACTTCGATCTCGTCTGATAGAAAGAAATTAACGACGTCAACCATAGAACATTATTATATTTTACTACCTCGTTGGTCGAGGAGCAGCTCGCGGCAAAATAATAACAGCCGCTCGGGTCGATTTTTAGGTTAAGCCGTGCTGGCCTAGGTTGGTTTGTGGATGGGTCACCACACCACCCATTACATACCGAGTTTCCTCCGTGCCTCGGAAAGCACGGTAGGTCGTTGGTTCCGGCTGGTCATTCAGTCATTGTCGTTACGTCTGTGGCCCGAGTCTGACAACCAGTTTTACTATAGGATATCGTATAACCCAGTACTAACTGGGTTGTGGAGGTCAGATAGGCAGTCGCTCCATGCAAATACTGGTATTCAGCTACATCTGGTTAGACTGGAAGCCGACCCTAGCATAGTTGGGTAAAAAGCTGGGCAGAGGATGAAGTAGGTAATTATAATCAGTCTTCTTTGTTAATATTTCTCAAAGAGAATGTATGTAAAAAAAATGAGTCTTAATTAAGTGAAATAAAGGCGGCACAGTAAGTATTCGGCTTATTGTGGACAATTTGATGTTGTGGATCCTCAAAACGTTGCAGGAATTACGCTGGATCCCGCTGGATTGCGGGATCAGCTTTGCTGGATTGCAATCCCTACTTTTCTGGTGTCATGGTGGTCGAATGACAGTTAAGATTTAGGGAGTGCACCACACTTGTATATTATAAAATCTTCTGTTCCCCTACTTGACTAGACTTGACTACTTGACTCCGTTAAGATTGGCCGCCGTGACCGACACTCGAATGTTTTTTTTTGCTGTTGAGATACAGATTAGACAAACGAAAATGTCAGGAGGAAATCAGTTCAGTTTCTCAAAATTCAACCGGAAGTCGTTAAAAGTTCTTTAAAAACCTACAAAAACGCGTACCTATTTTAGATCAGACTGGCAACGATGATATATTTAGTACAGACAGTGAAAGAAGTGGCTCAATATTTTGGATTTTTTTATAATTCAGTATCATATAAATTTTGGCAAGTTTCCATTCTTAAAAACTCTTATGAAACTTTGTGCTGACGTCTACCGAGTTATGGAGCTGACTGTACTATTTATAACCGCTTGGCCACGAGCTCCACGCATTTGCGACAATCCAAATGAAATAAATTGCTAAGAGTATGCCACGAGTCAATTCGACGCGACAGTAGTAGGAAATAAGTGACGCACGCCCGATTTGCTTGACGCCGCCGTCGCATCGGCTGATGTCGTGAACGGGGCGTAACTACTGGTAACACCAAAAAAAAAACACTTTTGCGTCTACTACTTTTGAATAACGAAGATTAATCTTTGCAGCCAGTGCGTCCAGTGGAGACGCGCCACGCTCTGAGGAGCATCGAGACTGTCGACACGAGTATCACACACCCGCCTGTCCACAACCGCTACACGGCGAGCCAGCCTTACCAGCAAGACAAACCGGTAAGTAGATGTTGACATTGTAGCGGACTACAAAAAGTACTACAGCAACATAGTACAAAAAGTACTACAGCGCCGTATAAAGGGTGTAAATAGACCCTTAACATATCCGAAAGGCACTTGTTCTCCCCGTCTTTGCGATATTTTTTTGTTCTAGACCATACCTGGGAACCTTCTAGTTACGGAGATATTGGGGGTTAAAGTTCCAACATTTTCACAAGTTTTTTTTTAAATAGATGTTTTTAATGTAAGATTTTTACTTTACACACCTCCACGACCGCCGTACTATTCAATCCATCCATCAGCACAATGCTTTGAGTGCTTTCCATCGAATCCTACCGTAAAACGTGATTTTTAACCCCAAAAAAAAAAGTCGATTCCTAGCAATAATTTTTGCGTAAAGTTACTTAGTTTGATGTACAGAATGCTTGGTTGACGGCTATGTGAAGGGTCTGTTTACACCCTATACGCCACAAATGCAGAACTACCATCAAATTCCTAAATGTTGATATTAAAGTTCTTATAAAGAACTATAAATAAACGCGACAACTGTCGGGCAGTACCACCAGACACAAGATCCGTCTGGTCGGAGAGGAGAAGAGGGGGCCTTCTATGGGATAAAGAATTTTGCACCCTGTTTTCCATACGCCTATTACGTTAAACGTTGATGTTAACACTCTTTTAATGTATTACTGACGGTAACACTCCACTTAATAGGGGGGGAGGGGGGATAACAGCCCGCTTTAAAATAGACACATCTTTTTCGAAGTGGACAGTTGTACCTGGAGGTTAGGGCCAAAACACATACACGACACACATACAAAACAATAGGGAGATCCTTTTCTTCCCATCCTTGTTTTGGTCCTTAAAGAGACGTTTGTTAAGTATTTTTTGATTTAATCTTGTTCGCCACTAACTGCAGGAACAAATCGTGAAGAACACATACCTAGAAACCCAATAGGCAGAGATTGCAATCATTCTGGGCGTTTATACCCATCCCACTCCAGGAACCACATAAGAAATATTTTACTTATCTACACATTTAAGCACTCTTTATAGTTTTGTTTTCAACCAATACAGCATTTATTATACAGTTTTAATGACTGTAAAGCTAATAAATGACGTTTTTCAGCTTACTATCATGAAGGACAACTTCCAGGGCCCGACGCAGTACAATATCACCAACCCAGGGGGTCATTCGGGGCCGGGCGGACATCAGTCGCAGTACCCTTCGACCGCACCAGCACCGTGGCAGTCACAGGTAACTATAGTGGAGCATAACTTAACAGGGCCGACGCAGTACAATATCACCAACCCGAGGGTTTATGCGGGCGGGCATCAGTCGCAGTACCCTTCGACCTCACCGTCGCCGTACCAGACACAGGTTACCTTAAGATTAGACATCATCATCTTCCTGACCTTGTCACATGTTACTTGGGGTCGGCGTAATACATTTTTTCTTTCATTCTCCGCTGTCAACCATCACGCTATCATTTACTCCTTTTTCTATGATACCATTTGCCACACAATCCATCCATCTGTCTTTGGTCGTCCCCACCCTCTCGATCCATCAGCATTGATTCATTACTCTTTTAGTCACATGTGTTTCGTCCCTCCTCATACATAGACCAAGAAAGAAGACCTTCTTTCAACAATTCCGATATTTGACGCTATACAATATTATTATAAGCAACTAATGTAGAGAACGAGCAACAGAAGCATTTAAGGATCGGCGAGCTATGGGCTAGCTCGCCGTGCGGCCGTCTTATGACGATGGGCCGTGTCGACGGCGCGTTCGTGTTCCACGCGCGCCTCAAAGAGATGTCAGCAACGATGTAGGGGTCTGCAAGGGCCGATGTCTGCCAGGGCTGCGGGACTGTTCGAAAGAGATACCGTAGCCCTGGAACACAAAGGGCAAAGAAGGAATATGGATGGGTTTTAGTCAGTACAAGTCTGACACTCCCTTCCGCTCCGCCCAGAATGAGTCCAAATCGTCCCGCCAGCGTATTTTCTCTAACCCAACTTTCTCTTTCAGAACCAACCATCAAAAGCCCCATTCTCCAAGCCATCTTCAACGGTGTATGACAAACAATACGATGATAGGAAGTACATTCAACCGGACGCTAGGGATCCTAAAGCTCTACCAATAAGATCAGAAACCCAGGATAGAACTTACAAAGACTATGAGAAGAGACGTGGTTTCTCACCAAGAAGGTCTCCTAACGGCCGGAGGATATCTCCAGAACCTGGAAGAAGGATTTCTCCGACTGGGCGGAGGGTTTCTCCGCCTGGGAGAAGGATTTCGCCGCATGCGAGGAAGTTTTCTCCGCCTGGAAAAAGAGTGTCTCCTGGTAAGTATTGATATTTTTATTCAACTTAGATTTAGAAATCGGAGCTCCTATTTAACAGCTGCACTGGTCAGTCCTCAAGATTAAGCAACGGTTGCCGAGGTCAGTCCGGGGTTGTGTGACCAGTGTCCATCAATTATATAACGTGAAACCTCCGTGCCTCGGAAAGCACCGTAAACCGTTGGTCCCGGCTGTCATTTGTAGATCTCTTACAGTCTTCACAGGTAGTCGGATGCGCAAAAGACTACCAAGACTGATTCAGCAGCCAGTCTTACCAAGGGATATCGTGTTAAGTAACTGGGTTGTGGAGGTCAGATAGCCAGTCACTCGATGTAAAACGCGGGTATTCAGCTCCTTCCGGTTAGACTGGAAGTTGACCAATACTCAGTTGTTAAAAAGACTATGCAGATGCTCCTATTTGAAACTCTTTGTCTCTTTCTTAAAGACTAGCTTATGCTCTCGGCTTCGCCCGCGTGGAGTTGCATGCAAAATTTCATCCAAATGCTTTCAGTAGTAGTATTTGCGTGAAGAGAGTAACAAACATCAGATTCTAACCAAACATCCATCCACACATTCTTTCTCATTTATAATTCATTAGGATTTCACTTCCCTCCAAAAAATTAGACAATAATGATCTCCTTGTCACCAGACCGTCGTCTACCAGCCCACCACCCCGCCCGCCGCGAGTCCCCCCCGCACAAGCGAGCCTCGCCAGTGCGGCGCCTCGCCTCTCCACCGAGAAGGGAAGAGCTGAGCAGGAGAGCTTCGCCGGGCAGAAGGGATGACCCTCAGAGGATGACCAGGTATGTTTAGTTAGTAGCGACACACAATACAAGGTGTTAACAGACCATTCACGAAGCCGTCACTTCTATGCCTCGGTTTCTACGCAAAAAATATTATTGCTGGGAAGTGACTTGTTTTTGGGGTAGAAAATCACATTTTACGGTAGTACTCAATGTAACGCACTCAAAACAGTGTGCTGATGGATGTATTGAATAGTACCAGGGGTCATGGAGGTATCGAAAGAAAAGATATAACGTTAAAAACTTGTATAAATTATTAAAAAAAGTTGGATCTTTGATCTCCAGTATAGAAGATTCCCGGGTATGGTCCAGAACAAAAAAATGATCGCAATGACGGGAAGAATGGGTTACCCATTACGAGTGTGTTGCTCTCCAGAACATGACTTATTGGACTGTCCTAAGCGTCCACAGAAGTGCACTTTGGGAGCTAATGAACACCCCTGAGGCTGCTGTTGGTAGGGTCTCCTTCTAGGCCTATTATTATATTATAGCTAGCCCACATTGTCCCACTGCTGGGCAAAGGCCTCCCTCCATTCCTTCCAAAGGTCACGCTTCTGTGCCTAACTAATTTAAAAACTTCGAGTCCAACCAAAGATTTTCTGGAATATATTTGTATTAGCAATGAGACCATCGTTGCACTCATAGAATTAGCAATATTTTAAAAAAGCTGTGTCGATTTCGGTGTACAATAGTATATTCTATCTATCACAGGTACGAAAAGTAGAAGTTTTTACATAGCATACATCGAGTCTGTAATCCCCGAAGAATTAGGCGGCATGTTAGTATACCAATAGTACACATGCCGCCAGTTATTTTTAAGTCCCATGTAATATGGGACGAGCCTTTTGCCATCAACTGGACGTAAATCAGACCTCGAGCTATTACCGAGAAATTCCTGATGGAAAAGCCCAATAACACTGCCCGATCATGGGAATTAAAACCAGGGCCCCATGCTCAAAAGTAGCGCTTGCGGCGGCTACTATATTATTGAATTATATTTCCTTGCTCGGCGTTGCATTTGAAATTTTTTCTGTAAGAAGCAAAAATGAGTTTTGAGCAATTTCATTTCGAAATATTTGAATTTTACCGTACTCCTAAGTTTGTAATACATATTCTGAAACAAACCTTTGAAGACGTTACTTTACCTCGCAGCGTCCTAACTATAGTGATCGGTCGAGCGAATCCGTGATCGTCGTATTCATATGTCACTCCGTTTCACGGAAAGTCGCAAGACGCCCCCTGTCGGCGTAAAATAATGATCGCGAGACTGTTACTCTGGTTAAGACGAAAAGAAACAGAATGCAAATACCTACAGAGGCACTAATTTCAATTAGGTACTCACCGGACCGCCACCCAGACAAACTGGACAAGTACGGACAGGACAAGCTGAAGCAGGTCCGGCCCGCGTACGAGCCCACCACCCATGTAAGTACTGCCTTATAACTCCTGCACATCATAGCACATCACTTTAACAACATAGTGTAAAATTAACATATAGGGTGACTGGCAATTAGTGACTGATACTTAAACACGTGATTGTACTCATGATTACAAATAACTTTCCCAAAGAAACATTTTTTTATACTCATTCATTTTTTTTATATCCCAATAACACAGCCGTATGAAAATCGCGCGCGCACGCCAGTGACCTATCAGCTGTTAGCTGCGTGACGCCAGTCTGTGTCATTACTATCGTACCGTGCAACAGTGCGCAGAGCAGTCGCGCGGTTCACAATTTCATACGGATGTTGCGTTATTGGGATAAAAGTGAAAGAGTATAAAAAAAAATGTTTCTTTGGGAAAGTTGTTTGTTATCATGAGTACAATCACGTATTTAAGTATCGGTCACTAATTACCAGTCACCCTATATAACGATATAATAAACGTTACTTATGACCCACTACAACGATCCTGGATTTCGGCATCCTTCTTTCCTTAGGCGACGCAATAGCCGAAAAATAAATGAAAGCAGAAACTTAACGTTCATTCGAATTTCATTGGTGTCGTGTGAACATGGAATGAAACATACATTATCAGTTACCCGAGTGAATAATGTCACTTCCTTGGTTTACATTTGTGCTCATCTGTGTCTAGCACATGTAGTTGACAGAATATGTGCGAAAGGGGCAGTATCAATCAATCATTTCAGCCGAAAGACGTCCACTGCTGGACATAGGCCTGTCCCAAGTGCCGCCACATTGACCGATCCCGTGCGTCTCGCATCCAGCGGATCCCCGCAACCTTCACCAGGTCACCGGTATAATAACGTTTAATTATCGCGTTCAAAAACCCGTCAAAGCCCCTATGTTTGGGTGTTTAATCGTCTTGAATAATTTTATCATGTAACTTGAAATGTCCTATGATGTGCAGGAACTTTCGTTATAATTTAACACTTTTGTTTAAAGTATAAATTGTTTTATCTTATTTTTAGAGTACTATGCACGTGATACCCTCGCCTATCTATGAACGCGTTAAATTATGTTTAGTTCATTTTCTTGTGTTGTGGTCTTTATAATTTTCATTTAGGTACACTGAAAAGAATTCATGTAAAAGCTACATAAAAATAATGAAATAGAAATACTGGAGTGATATAATCGAAATAAGAAGAAAGCCACAAGTAATATAAGATAAACCTATGGTCAGGGTCAACTATCATGAAATATCCAACTCTGTTAACAGCGGCATACTGCCATGGTTGAACTATTCAAGACGAGAGTACGCAAAACAAGTTGAATTACTCATTTGAAAGGAAACTATCTCAAAGCGCTGCATGCATGCTGGATATTGTGAAGGATAGCTTGAGACTGAAGTTGGGAAAATTAAAGTTACAAAAATGTAGCCCTTATCTAAGAGATATAAAAACTTCAGTCAAAAAAGGATATACATATGAACTCGCAACTTTGTACCATGTGGGTTAGCAAAAACTACAGAACGCCAGCCTTGCGTACTGATTTTGTTTCGTCCACGTTCATACATCTGCGCAATATGAAGCATATTGCGGAACTATGGAGGAAAGGTGACTTGACGCTGCTCGCGCGAGCGTGACACGCCGCCGTTTCGATGTCCACAGGATGGATGAAAATCAGCAGAGAAAGATTTTACTTTGCCCCTTTGTTATAACTGCTGTCTGGCGTTCCAGTGATAAGATAACCGAATAAATACATCTCGCACTTGACCTGTGTTGATATTAGCCTCTGCCAAGCATCACAACACCAACCATTTCAACGCTGTCCACATCCAGCGGACTGCAGCGTCACAAGACTAATAGTTAAAAAAAAAATACAATCAAAATGAACACAAGACGATAAAAACGAACGTTGCAAAGTATCACGAATTCACGAGACTTAAGTTTTTAATATATAAAAGCGTGAAAAATATCGAGATCCAAATTCAGCATAGTAGCAGTATTTTATAAAGAGCGATTGCCTATCTGACCTCTACAACGCAGAGACCAGATACCGGTGACACACCAACATTTTAAGTAAGAACATTAAAATACTGGCAAGACTCAGATGAAACAGGACATTAAATAAAGGAAATGCAGATAGACTTCATCAACAAAACAAGAATTAAAAAAAGACAACAAATTACTGCTACAAAGTAAAATGTGAAAGATTTTTTTAATATTTACCCAAACATTTTGAAACTAGAAAGCTATTGCAGATTGTGAATACCTTCAAAATTCAATTCAAGAAATTATGGCGTCTGGTGCAACCTTTATTGTAATATTGAACAACAAGGCACCGCGCCATAATCATTTGCAGGGCATATCAATATGACAGCTGACAAGGTAATACAAGTATTCATCTGCTATAAAATGTAACTCCCAAAAGTCTTCTATTTAAATTCGACAACACCAGCAAGTTTGAAATGTTTCATTAAAACACGAGTTCCTTAAAACGAGGGTGAACTAAGCAAGGATATACAATACAATATGTTGTAAAGGGGCTAAATGAGGTTTATGAAAATTCGTCATAAAGCTAACAAAAAATCCTGCCGGACGCAAGGTTTGTTTAAAAATAAATCTCAAGAAAAATGTTCTGGAAGGTTTTTTGATCAGCACATTTTTGCCGAGGCACGAGTAATCGCCAATGCAGCAAGTACTAAATACGGACGTCTTCAAATAATAGCAACAATTCATTAAAGCAAGGCTTTCCTAGCAAGGAATTCTAGAAGCGTAATTAAAGTCTGAAATTGGCTCAAGATTCTAGAATCTGCCAAAAATTACTCTTGCGAGAACGATAAAATTGATGCGAAGTGTTAATTAAAGTTTCGACTTTATCTTAATCTGATATCACACACACTTTTGTTGTCAACGCAACTTTGTTGGGGTCTGCTTCTAGTCTAACCGGATGCAGCGGAACAGCAGTCTTTACATGGAGCGACTACCTATCTGATCTTTACGGCCCAGTCGGTAACACTACATCCCTTGGCAAAACTGATGTCAGATTATCAGGCTTCTTACCATCCGCGAAACGACTGTGAAGATCTACGAATGAAAGTCTGCAGAAAACACAACAACGGCAACTACAACGGCTATCATGCTTTCCGAAGCACACAGGAATCTCGGTTTGAAATAAATGATCACTCATGTAAGAAGAAGAGCCTCATATCAATTTTAACACCCCGTCTACTAAGGCGAGCTAGTAATTTTCATAAAACTAAAAATCTCACACTTGATAAGAGAAGTTCAAAACAGAAAATCTGATTTGCATTCCTGTCATAATAAAATTGATACAACGAAGCCCGAGATGAAGATGAATTGGTTCGTAAATAAGACATTATCAAGCTCAATTTTATGAATTGCACTTTTACGAGGAACTTATAAACGCCACTGAAGCCACTTTCTGGACCAAAATGATTAAATAAAAATATCGCCACGAAAATAAGAAGACGCTCAACTCAACTTTCTATTAAAGAAAATACATACTATCATATCTTTTTACCCGACTACGGCGAAACCAAAAGGAGGGATTAGCAGATATATGATAGCTTCAAAGACGCATTTACATTTTTATATGTCGTTTTCAATAATATGCTCCAATTCTAAACACTTGGGTTTAATGATGAATTTTCAAGTTTTTCCATAAGTATTATGCAGATCCATGTTGACATACCTAGATGTGAATGTAGACAACTAGGTGACCATAAATACACAGACATATTCGGTGGAAACATATAATTGTCTTATATTGTACTTATGGACAAGTGTTATTTTTGCATATGAAATGTTGTAAGCTACTACTATATGGTTAACTCGTATTTCCGAATGATTTATAAATATAGCAATTCGCTGTTTTCACTCGGGACACATTGAGAAAGACTATATTTATCTGTATTTATTTTAAAGTAGCTTAAATACTTATTTATTTCAACTTCGTGTTTGCAAAATAAATTTCAATTTCCAGGCATCAAATCAAGGCATGTACTCAGTTGGTTACCGCCCGGGCGGCCGCGAACCCGTTCAGTATCCCGTGCAGGTCATGAGGCAAGCAGAGCCGAGGATGTCGCCCTGGCAGAGAGAGAGGGACGAGCCCCCCGCCCCCATGAAGAAACAAGACGACGATAGACGCGATTTGGCAAGATTGCAGATGAGAGATCGCATACCCGAAGCTGCAGTCGACGCAAAACACACACTCACACCGCAAAGAAAATCTCGTTCGCCGATCCGACGCGACAGATCTCCTCTAAGAGACCGTTACAAGAGACACTCACCCTCCCCCCGCTCGTCTCACTCCCCGCGTCGCTCCTGGGCGCTCGAGAAGCGTCGCAGCCCAGAGATACGTGACGCACCACCGCCGCCCTCCTGGCCTGGACAGAATGTACGCGAGACCGAGTACCCACGAACCAACCGCCCGAACTTCCCCGAAAGAGATCAAGCTGATAAAAACAAACTTCATGTGCCTGTATGGGAGACTCGACCCTTCGAGAAAGGTGAAGAGTCGCGTGTCAGACGTCCTGATAATGCAGAACGGAGACCGTTCATCGAAGATAAAATTCGACCAGTCAAAGAGATACCGGTGAGGGAACCAGTCGCTCACCCCGTTCATACCGAGCGTTTCGTTCAGAGGGAGCCCAAGTTCACTCCTCGCGAAGATTACGAAGCAGAACGCCGCGATAACTACCGTCGGCGAGAAACTTCTGTTGAACGTAAACCGCATCCGCAAAGAGAAGACTATGACCCAGCTCGCAGACCACGCGAGCACGAAGAACGTCCGCATCCAGACGAATACCACCGCAGAAGGGAACCGTCTCCCCGCCACGATAGCAGAAAAGAAGAACCAGCTAACGCGACCATCGATAAGGATTTCGAAGACATCTACAAGAGAGCTTTACAGTTCAAAAAGAAGGCGGAAGAATTGCGCCGATTGGGGTCGAAGAGAAGGGATCATTATTTGGAAGACGAACGCAGCAGGAGTCATCATAATGAGAGAGAACGCGAAGAGAGACCGCAGCGTTACGAAGAGCGCCACAGGTTCCAAGAGGACGAACTACGAGCAAGGGAACGCGAGGATAGACCGCACGACGAGAGACCGCGTGATGACAGATCACGTGACGAAAGACCGCGGGATGACGGACCGCGCCGCGCCGATTACCGTCGCGACGATTACACAAAAGAACGAGATCGCATCGATGAAAAACCCAAACGCTTCACCGTTAACCCTTCCATCAGAATCAAACGCGACAAGGCTATAGAAGAGATATGCAACAAAATAATCGACAGACATGAGAACTATCGTCAGCTGAAAGGGGAACAAAGGAATCGAGTTCTTGAAGAATTAAAGCTAGCGATCGCAAGGATCGTTTTTGATATGTTTGGAGACGACGACGTCTCGTTCATAGAGATCATTATTAAGTATCAAGCCAAGTATAACCTCAAAGATGAGGAGAAGATATTGCAGGAAGTCATGTCCTCGCTCCCCAGTCAGTTCAGAACCATCAAGAGACAGGCTCCAGGTAAGTTTAATTAATACTTACGTGATTCTTGCCTCGTTATGTTTTGTGTAGGGACTGTACTAAGTCATGTTTTGTCAAGATTTTTACCCCACTCAGTGTGATCTTTTGTCAATTGGATTGATTGGTCGATCTTATTTATGCTAAATAATTTCAGCAGCTAACATCAAAATTCATATTATTTCTAGGGTGCCGTAGTAAAACAGATCCGAGAAATAATAAATTAAAGCAATAGTAATATGTAGGTGCTGAAACCAAAAAAAAATTCAGTCATAAATAAAAGTCGGAAATTAAATTGTGTAGGCTATATTTAACATGGGTAATATTTCCACAGAACTGTCGGAGGTTCCCGCGAAGACACGTCGTTCACAAAGCCCCACCATGAAGTCAGGTAGTAATCTTATCATTTCTTCATCTAATAATACTCTGAGTATTTATTCAGACTTCAAATAACTCTTCCATCTTTTCAGGACACGCTCCGCGCCCCAAATTAAGTGAATCTAGTAAGTTTGTGTACTCAATGTTGTATTTTATTTTCTTTATTCGATGGATCGTATGTTTGAAGTGGTGAAATGGTTGCTTCCAAAGTGATCAATGTTTGAACATTTCCAGGGTGGAGCATGAATATAGTACCACCAGAAGTGGTCACAATGCCGGTCCTCGGCGTCCAGCCAGCCATGCAGCCGGCTATGAACCCCGGTATGGTTCCCATGATGGTGCCGGCACCATTTATTCACCCCTACGACACTCTACCGCAGAACCCAGTGTTCATACCCGAGCAGTACCACCAACCACCTCCCCAGCAACCAGAGTACGACGACGGCTATAAACTATATCTATGCAAAGATGATTTCGAACAGATTACAGCTAGGCAGGCCGACGATTTGAAAGACTACCTCATCTCTCAAATGTTACGAGAGACTGAAATTTCACAGGGCTGGGCGCCCGACTTCACCCTCAAAGGTTTGCAGAACTCGCACCGGTACGAGCTGATCACCAAAGACGACAGCACCAGGGACTGGCTCGTCAACTTAGACTTTAGCGGGTTCACAGAGTTCCACGTGATCGTGTACTCGAAGGAGGAGCTGTGGTACGAGCGCGCGGCCGTATGGCTGCCCGGCCACTCGCGCAGCCGCAACCTCGAGCCGCTCGACAAACTCAAACTGCAGAACAAGCGGCTCGAGGGCGTCAACATCGCAAAGTGGAAATTCGTCAAAAAAATCGTCACGCAGAAAGGAACCAGACTCTATGTTGACATGCCGCCGTCGTCCGCGCGCGCTCTCGAGAAACACAAAATGGAGCTGAGCTACGAACTGCAGCAAGTGAACGTGTTTCTGAAAGCGGTCGCCGTCGATAAGGACGCGTTTGATGCGGGGCTCAAGGAGCCCTCGAGCGCAGAGTTTTCTCTCATCTCGTTGGCCATACAGAACTCGCCGATGCCTTCGCTCGCTTACGATCCCGCAATCATTAAAATAACTCTCAAAGGTTGCAAAACTCTCACTCTAGTGCAGGCGCGTAAAATTAAAGAAGTACTCATCTATCAACTATTCCGATATCATCAACAGGACGGCTCTTACAGAACGGATTTTGTGAAATACGGATTTTTCCCTCCTAACTGTTTTGGGGTAATCCCACAAAATCCGGAGACGAAAAAATGGTTGTTGAGTCAACATTTGGGTAAGGTAAACCGACAGGTTGTCGTTGTGTTGGGCGTTGAAGAAGAGAACACTCGCTTCTTCAGAATGTCTGTTCTTGTTCCTCACGAGTATCAGCTGAATCCTGCGATTGTAGCTGAGAGGATAAAGCAAAGTAATCAAGGTGTGAAGGGGATCAATTTCAGCATCTGGAAACCTTTGAAGCTTACACCTGATAGGAAAAACAAGGCTAGGTTTGATGTAGAAGTAGATTTAGATTCACTGGAGACCTTGTCGAAGATGAAGTATCAATTAGATTACGTCGATCTTATGAATACGTCTCACACTGCGTACTTTAAGTCTGAGTATTCTTATTCGATGTTGGAGGAGCTAATTGCTAAATATAGGGCAGAAATGACGGACAGTTATGACATAGCTAACATGGATTTAGACTCTGATACTGATGATGACATTATTTGTTTAGATTAAGTTTGTTTGGGAGGATATTTTGTTTCGCGGGCCTGTGGACGGTGAGTAGTGGGCTAGCTCACCGTCCGTCCGTATTATGACGACCAGGCCGTGTCGACGGCGCGTTCGTGTTCCACGCAAGGGCCGATGCCTGCCGGGGCTGCGGGATTCTTCGAAAGAGATACCGCGGCCTTGGAACACAAAGGGAAAAAGAAGGAACATGGATGGGTTTCAGTCACAAGTCTGGCACTCAGGGGGAGGGGTCATTTGATTATTTCCCATCTGAAAAAAAAAAAGGATTTTTGTTTTCGCCTACACATACATGCTGTAATTTAGTTAAATTTTGTTAAGAACCCGACACTTGTAGCTTTATAAGACATTGTTGTTTCAATAAATAAACATTACACATTTAAAAAATTACGTTTTGCTTACGTTCGATTTAACTGTTTATGTGCTGCAAATAAAGGTACGGAGTAACATCGCTATGAAATAAAACATTTTAAGTATAGGACTTTCAAGCCAATATTCGCAGCTACATTTCTTTATATTTTACACCAAATGGGCTTGCGTTTGGCCAAAACTTGCTTGCCTAGAAGCAGCCGATTTACTCGAACTTTGAAGACATTTGTCACTAATTGGTACTAGACACTGCTGCTCTCAGATCTCTTCAGGTCAAAAGGAGAAAAAACATAACCCTCCTTTTTGGGTATCTTCGCAGTGGGGTAAAAAGGTAAGTGTCATCTTCAGAATTTGTAACAATAATAAAACAATATTTAGCTGTTTTTTGTTAATTAATTAATATTTCATTTGTATAATATTTTGTTGGTTCTATTTATAGAGTCATCAACAAGGCTTTAAACATTTGAATTGAGTCGAATCAACTTGAAGAATCAGCCAGCATCTTGCAGAGGGTCCGAAATTTCAGAGTGCTGCAGGGTTCCGAAGATCGTGCACCCGGAATTATTACGGTAAGGCCCAAAATTCATTTTGTATTAACATTTCAGCTCTTGCGACCGACTGGCCTACAGAAATTCCGCCGCAATTGCTGTATTCTGAAGCCAACATCAATTATGCAGAAATTCGAATGGATACAGAATTTCTGATTTTCCGCGATCGCTTCTGTAAATACATAAATATTTTCTGAACCAGCTAGAGGATCGCAGATGTATGCAGGTCACGATGAAGTGTGTTAAACTTTCAGGTAAGTAACCAAACAGTTATTATATCTCAGAAAGCAGCCAACGTCTCTTCGCAAGGATTATGGGGTTGTAGTGGAACGAACTTCATTAATATACTCCGACCTGCAATCTGTTAGAGAGAGAGTGAACTGTAATCATCCACACTGGCAGGTCGGCTCATTGGATCAGCAATAAAAAACGGAATTCATAAGGTTAGACAATATATTTAATTTTACAGGGCTTTGAATGCTCGTTACGACTAAATTCTTCTAGCACTAAATGAGGCCCAGGACATTTGAAGAAAGCATTTACGAAATTTTTCTTGTCTTATTGAAACGAACAGCTTAATGTTGTGTTAAAAACAGTCGCGGGTCCGCAGGTGTTACATTCAGGTATCGTACTCTCGGAAGCTATTTTAATGCAATGTTATTTTTATTCAATTTGGCCGGTTATGAAACTCCCAATAATTATATTGTAAGGATGATCTTTTTACAGTAGGTACTTATATGCTGTGTGAATTGATCTGTGATACTTTTTGTGTCTAATAAAAGTATTTAAAAGATAAAACAATGGATATACGCGATTATCTTAAGATTTTTGGCACGATATCCCAAAAACGCTGCAGATGAAAGGACGAAACTCCTTTCATAGATTCAAGGTACACAATACGAGTATATCGTCGAACTTGTGGTCGCAGTGTCTTTTCGCTCTGGTAAAGCGATCGTTTTGCCCTTTATATAATCGCCAACTATCGGTGTCAATTTAAAACTGCTGCGGGATAAATGTTCTAAAGATCTTTATTTTAAAATTCGCAGATACATACTCGTACCTGTTGATTGAAATATCGGTACCAACGTTCAAGGCATCAATTTCTTTTCAGATTTATTATTTGCGTAAATATTTCATGATTTTTCTTTTTTAAATGCCTTTCTTTTTATTTAGTTATTATCCAATTTTCATCAGGTGACGGGATCTTGCTCCTTCTTTCATATCCCCAAGAATTATGGCAAAAAATCGCCGGTCTTCAGGATAAAAGGTTTGACGGCCCAGGGAACGGCTGAAGAACATTTCAGTATTGAATGTAGATTTAATTAGTTGGGGCTATTTCAATGCAGCTAAAATTATTTGTCTTTGAATTTTCTAGAATGATCGAGCATATATCCAATTCTCTTTTCAAAACAGCAGGTCTTCTTGATTGCTTTAGATGTGTTTATCCAATGTTAAGGCAGATGGCTCTACAGGAATTCTTATTAGCAGGATTTTTTTCTTTTTCCTCTAATCCCATTTCGTCTGTTACAGAGAGAAAGCCTGCTCTGAGTCCAAAGAAACAGAGACCTCAGCAATCATTCAAGAGGAAGTCAGAGCCTCCCAAGCCTGAACAGAAGATCATCGCTAGTGAAGCTAAAGTGGCTAAAGGTAACCTATAGTAAACAAGTTTGCGATTTCATTTCGCATTAAAAAAAATGCAAAGATTAAATTTCGTAGTGTGCGCTTAGACTAAGGGCTAGTTCCACTAAGCAGGGTAAAGAAGTAACCACAAAGTTTGTTATTCCCACTAAGCTTTGGTGGAAACCATCCTTAATACTTCCAATTTTATGTTATATCAGCTGTTTAATTTACCTTTGTTTGTTCTCAAGGGCCAGTCCGAACTTCTGGAGGACCCGAGACTTCATTGGGGTCTTCTCGAAAATGTATGCATACACAGGCTTGGTATTTAGTCTGATAGACCAGTATTTCACATTCCTATGCTCTTTATCAAAACTTGTCCAATGCGCATGTGCGTTCGCACTGGCGAAACAGATACATAAAACATTTTGAATTCTTGATTCCTCTGTGTCCCTTTCTGCTCTTTAGTTGAAATCTTTTATTTCATGAGGCAACACGTTTTCATTGAATGTTTCGCCAGTGTGAACGCTCAGTAAGGGTTCATCTATAGTTATCACTTCTTTAAATCGAGTTACCTCAAAATATTAATACAAAACTAATTACCCTCAAACAGCGGAACCACAGAAACAAGAAGAGGAAAGGAAGCCAGTACCTCCACCTGCACCCGTGGAACCCCCATTACAAGGTGGAAACTATGAACTGAACGCACGCATGACCAGGATGGTCGAGACTGAACTAAGGGATATCATGATCAAGGTAAGTCTCTGAAAAAGGAGTAAATGATAGCGTGACGGCTGACGAGTATGGGAGTAAAACACCAATGAGGGCTATCGTTTTTGATCTCACCGGATGGCGCCACTAGCGAGTAAGGTCCTGTCGTTATTTCTTTTTTATACTTTAAAGTACCAATAACTTCATAAAACGTTTTTTTATTACGTATATCATAGTGCATATTTACAATAGTGTCCCTAAATTGTGTAAGCGTAAAACATTTAAAAATCATTCTTCTTCCAAGTTCTAACAAATTAGACCCTAAGGGGCCGTCTCCACGAGCCAGAGAATCGCGGCGATATCATCGTCGTGCCACGTATATCTATACACTCTCTTAAGGGCCGTCTCCACGAGCGAGAGAATCGCGGCGATATTATCGTCGTGCCACGTATATCTATACACTCTCTTAAGGGCCGTCTCCACGAGCGAGAGAATCGCGGCGTTCTCTCGCTCGTGGAGACGGCTAACCTGATACTTAAAATCTTTAAGTCAAAATTAATCAGGAATATAGGCTACATCTTGATCACAGTCGTGAATATTAGTAAAAATAGGTGATAAAAAAGCACGCAACTCGCGAACAATCTATGACATCTGAGATTTTTGAAGACCTTACTCTACACGAACGCCTCTAGCGGCTTATACTTGCGCGATAGCTCCCATTACGCCGCTTCCAAGTAACATGGAACAGTGGTAGGAAGGTGATGATAAGTTGGCCACGTCTGCCGTATTCCCAATGAGCTGCGGGTCAATATGTAGACCCCTGACACAGCCAGAAAGCGTCGTGGCAGACCTCGTAGAAAATGGCAGGACGAGCTGGAAAATCAACGACCGGAAAAAACTGGAAGATATGAGGAGAAGCCTTTACCCACCAGTGAGATGATGCAGGCTAACGGTAACAGTAAGAGAACAGTTGCAAGTGCGACTGCTGAGCTAAAGTTCCAGAATTCTACTCTACGGCCTAACAAAGTGCTATTGCGTCTTTTCTTCAGAAATTTCTCAGTATAAGCCCGAATATCCGGTTTGGGCCCAGGTGATGGCAATAGACTCGCTCATGTAACATGGAGCATTTAAGTAGGGACTCAACACCTCTGCTAAGCCGTTGACCGCCAGAGCATAAACGCACGCACGTGCCCTCCACGCCAAGCCACAATTTCACCTACCATTTTGTCACATATTTGTGTCGTTTGGCGTACAGGGCACGCGCTTGCTTGTCACGTATATGTGACTGTTGCGTTCAAAAGATTAGACCCTTCGAGCAATACTGGCGTGATGGTAATTTATTGGAATGTTACAGGTGTGGCACGAACTTCCGGACAATCCATCAGACGAAGCTGAAGCTCTAGTGGTTGACAAGCTAAGGAATCAAGCTGGTGATGACCTTAGAAATGTAAGTATTTCGCAGTTTTAAGTCGCTTGTGTAATTTATGAAAAATGATGATGCTAAATTATCGTCATAGTTAGTAATTGTTGTTGGTCTTCAGCCAACAAAGCCAGTCCAGCCAGAAGCATGTAAGCTTCTCGGCGCCCCACAGTCTTCGCGGAGCGACCTCCCGGTTCCGAGGTTTTGTGAACGTTGGATGCCACGGAGTCACATTCCAGGAGGATTGAGGACGTAGGCCGCTTATTCCTCAGCACTAGAGCAGCCTTTACAGAGTCTGTCGAGTGCCTATATTGATCACATCCTATATGAACTTTTTAATATCATTCTCTACATTAGAAACTTCTCTCTAAAAGCGTGTCCTTAAACCAAGAACAGAAATATACACATTTGTGTTGGCGGATTGTCGTAGGTTCTTTATCGTTCAATACCGAGCTAATTTCACGGTGTACCTACATAGTATATTCAAATATTGATTATGTAATTATACGTATAATCATCATCATACTATTATAAATGCGAAAGTTTGTGAGGACGTATGGATGTTTGTTACTCTTTCGTGCAAAAACTACTGAACGGATTTAGGTGAAATTTGGCACACAGATGGTTTATAACCTGGTTTAACACATGGGACTTTTTATCTCGGTAGTACGATTCCGAGGGACAATTACTGGGCTCCCCGCGGGCGTAGCCGCGGGCATAAGCTAGTACATAGTAAATTAATGACTGCCTCGTTGGTCTAGTTGTCGCAAGTGCTACTGCTGAATATGATGTCTAGGGTTCGATTAATACATTACCCCCTATCAAATAGGAGTTAACGTAACTGGCCTAATGTGGGTGTAACATAGGTACATTTCTGCGTCACCCTTCCGGGATTGCAGGCGTGATGTTATGGTAAATTAATGAGTGCGAATAAGTTATTCTAACTACGTTTGTTTTAGGTACTGGGCTTAAATATCACAAAGCGGTTATTGAATGTCCACAACCCGCTATACGTAAAGGTATTTATTATTATATTATTTTAATTAATTAAAATTGCACATATTTTTCGTAGGAAAGAAATTTATACAAGCATTTTCTGTTTAGGTCCAATTCTCTGGTAAGCCGGAAAAGGTGCATCTGGGAGAATTCCTGAAGAAATATAACTTCACCGCTTTCAAGCGCATTGAGAAAACTGTCAACATGTTTGCGGCGCAAGTCAAGACTATCAACGATTTCGACAGAATCTGCAGCGCCAAAGACATCAGATGTGGTACGTAGAATTTTATTTTAAAAACTATTGCTGACTGTCTTCTGTAATCTTGCAGCTACGAGTATGGTCGAACTTGATTGTCAGCTATGAGATTTCCACCAAAGTGGCGACGAGCGGGAGAGGAGAGGAATCGTCCGGAAATTGGCCAACAGACAAGGATTTCTTTGACGGAAGAATTGACAAAATGACAGATTGTGTCGACACTATGACAGATTTCCTTGCACTATCTGTCATTTTTTGATGCTACGGGGGCAGTATTGGGTCCACATCGCGTCTTTCGGGCAAGCTAATGCATCTACCATAGGCGTTCGTGGAGAATTTACGCTGCGTTAACGTGGTACTAATTTTAATAGAACGTCACGTCTAATTCACAACCAGAGTATTTAAAACGTCAACCAAAACTTCCATAAACCGAAACATAGTACTGATTTGTTGTTTTACTTTCAGGTGAGATAAAAGTAACTGTATCCCCAATCTATAAATTTACTAAGTGCCCACCGAATCTTGTCACGAGTTTCAATGACCTAGAAGACGATGCCAGCGATGAAGCAGCAGAATCAAATGACAAGGAAGAGAAATCTGAAAATATAAAAATACCACCTGAGAAAGTTATTGCTAAAACGCAAAACGTTCCTACAAAACCTAAGGTAGAGGGTACTACAATTGAGAATACAACTAAAGCAGATAAAGTTGTGAGTAAACCAGCCGAAAATAAGACAGTTGTTAATAAGCCTGCTACTGGAAATAAAACTGCCGCTGTTAGTCGACTTGCTGTTGCATACAAGGCTGTGGTTAAGCCGGTTGAAATTAAGACTGTTGTTAATAAGCCTGCAGCTGAAAATAAAACTGCCGCTGTTAGTAAACCTGTAGTTGCAAACAAGGTTGCGGTGGAGCCAGTTGAAAATAAGACTGTTATTAAAAACCCTGCAGCTGAAAATAAAACTGTCGCTGTAAGTAAACCTGCAGTTGCAAACAAGGCTGCGGTTAAGCTGGTTGAAAATAAGACACCAAGTAAGCCTCCCGTTGAAAACAAGACTGCTGCAATTAAACCTGCAGTTGAAAATAAAACCTCTGTCAATAAGACTCCAGTCAAACCCGCCGTTGAAAACCCTATGGTAACCAAACCTACTCCTGATACGCCCGTTAATAAGCCAGCAGTTCAAAATAAAACAGTTACAAAGCCTGCCGTTGACAATAAAGCTGTTGCTATTAAGACTGTAGTTAATAAACCTTCAGTGGTAAATAAACCTGTAGTGGCAAATAAACCCACAGTTGCGAATAAGACCGTTGCAAAGCCAGCTATAGAAGTAAAGAAAGCCGCTCCTACACCTGTGAAATCTCTGGTTAAAGCAACAGCTGATGCTAATTCTACTAAAACCAATAAGGTTAATGATTACGATGAATTGGATGATCATGACATCCTCGCTTTAATGTCTGAAGGTATTGTGTTGGATGAATGTAGTGGATCTGATGAGGAATAGATTTTTAAGTAATATTATAATACATAGATGTATACATTAAGCTTATTATGACATCAAATATACGACTGTCCTAGTACCAGATAGAATGGTAAAGGTATTTTTTTCATCACAAAACTCGAAAATAATAGTTTTTTTTTTGTTACCACGTCACAATTTTGTGTTAATTATTATTTTAAAAATAAAAAAACAATATGATTATGTTAAATTATTGATGATTTTATTTTTGCCCTTTTTGAGTATTGAGTGAGTATTCTGTATCGCCAGAAGTTAAACTGAGATTTACTTCGGCGGTTCTTGATTATCCACGACTTCATCTTCCACCTGAAAAAGAGAATTAATTACTGTTAACTATACTAATATTAAAGTGGTCCGACCGCAGCTTCGGCTTCGATCAAAATAGGCCGAAGTTTCGGTCGAAGCCGAAGGTTTCTAGCAAGCGCCGAAATTGAACGAACTGCTACGAATGCGCGAGAGTACGATAGATGATGCAGGGGTCACACATTCGAAGTTCTATTATTTTTGACAAGTTACAAGATAAGTTTAATTATTTCGTTGTAAGTTGTTTATACTAAATACAGTCAACATGGACTTTTCATTGAAAAGTTTAAAAAAACATTATAATGTATAATTCACTTAGTCAATCCTGCCTCCGTAGCATGACCACCGTAGACAAGGATTTCTTTGACGGAAGAATCGACAAAATGACAGTTTGTGTCGACACAATGATTTCTTTGCACTATCTGTCATTTTGTCGATTCTTCCGTCAAAGAAATCCTTGTCTACGGTGATCATGCTACGGGGGCTGAACGCACTTTCACATGGTTATTCCTTCGCAGCTTCGGTGTTGTGGCGATAGTCGATTAATCGACTTCGGTCGGACACCATAAAGAGGTAAAGTTTGGATGAAGGAGGAAATCGCCGAAAGTACTCCTAAGATTTTCTGCAGCTTCAGCACAGCAGTACAAAATCAAAAATTAATCAAAATCAAAGCATTTATTTCAAATAGGCCAGTTACAGGCACTTTTGAATTGTCGAAACAAAGACAACAATAGCTACAGTCCCAGTCACAAGCCATAAAAACTGTGAAAGTACTGTAGTTGCCCATTCCCTAACGTAGATCTCTATGGAGAAGAACGGGCAAGAAACTCCATGGACACTCTTTTAAATCAGAATACTTTTACAAACTCTTTGGTTACATCATTCATGTTGAGATTGTACATTATGTGAGAACGATGCCGATGTAGCAAGATATGTAAAACAATTCAAAAATAAAATATTCAATTCAAATAAGCCGTGGCAACCAAGAGATGACAACTGAAAGCGCCCGTTCACGAACATGACGCATGTATCAGCACCATTCAACTCAACTATTTACATTATTTACTCTTAAGACTAGAAAACTTCGAAACTTCCAGCGCCAATGAGAACATACTAACCATAACTTTAGACACAAAAATCACCACATTCAAACAGAAGACAAAGGTAGCGTCGGCTGGCTTGACTTTAGACGGTCTTAAACGGAAATCTGCGGTGCTGCTTGATCTTTGCAGTCTATTATGGTGCATTCATCGCACTAACGCTTGTGGCGGCGGTGGCGGCGGCGGCGGCGGCGGCACGTAACAAAGAGGCAGCTCGTCTTCTCTTCGGTTTAGCAGCCAATGCTTTCTTCTTTTCTGCTTCAATTGCGTCTGCCAATTTGTATACATCACTCCGTGCCACCTGTAGGAAAAGGTACAGGAGGAGGGAAAGGTACAGGTTGGATGGGTATTTAAAGGAATGGTAGGAATGGTAGGAATCGGGGAATTTATATTAAGCCTACGCCACTGGCTGTCTATATCAGTCTTTTTACACGCTTTTATTTATCTTGCACTGTTCGTATGTATGTAAGTTGGGAGTTTCATTTGCAAACCATTTTTTCGAACACTTGTTGGTATCCGATTGAACATACAACCCATAGAGTAAAGTAATATAACGGGTAATAAAACCTGACACTGACTGCAAATTGCAAAATATGTAAAGAAAATTTGAATTGATACGGGCTATAAAACCTTTTTGGTATCTTAACTGACCGTAGGAAATTTAGTTTACGAATTGTTAAATATTTTTCATTCCATAACTTAGAGCACTAGAGGAATAAGCTCTAGAGTTGGCATGGTTCGACATAAGAAAGTAAATTGGCCCTTTGACCATACACGTTATATGAAATTAGTTCATTCGCCGACAGCTGTCATTGTGTATCGTTTTATGGTGCAAACAAGTGCTCTCTAAAATTGGTCAATTGTTCCGTTTCCTGTAGTAAAAAACGTTCTGCTACTTCAAATCTGCAAAACTATGTTTCGTATCACGTGTTAGTACTAAATATGCACTAAGATGGTTTTATTTAAGTACATCATCATCATCTGCCTAGCCTTTTCCCAACTATATTGAGGTCGGTTTCCAGTCTAACCGGATACAGCTGAATACAATTGAATACACTATTATGTTAAATGGAAAAGCAGAGTCACCTGACTCCACTCTTCCAACATTATTGTTAAAAAAAATATGTTACCTAACAGCATATATATATTTTTTTCTAAAATCAACATAATCATATTGTTTGATTTAATTTTAAATAAAATAAAATTTTCATTTTAGATAAACATTGGCTGTTAGGTTGTTGTCTTTTAGCCAGCTCAGTATTGAATCTATGATGTTATTGAATCAATTTTCGTATCTAATAACTGGTTGGTCTGGTATGTACAATAACCGATATGTCATCTGCAAAGAGGATACATTCATGTGCTGTTACTTGAGGATCATCATTAATCGACAAAATTGTGAGAATAATTGTGTAGGTAGCGGGTAGCCGTTATTGTGTGGTAGTTTTTTCTTCATGTGCGTTTGTAGCAATAGGACGCATGTATGTGTTTGCCTTGCCTCCTGCAAAAACTGGCAGAAAATTTTGTTCGGCTTTTCGCTCTAAGCCATCTCCGAAGCTTTTTCTCTACATAATTATTCCTCCATGCTCCATCAAATAAATAAAACAGTAGTCGGGCAAGTGGCAACACTAATTTCAATTTTTTCATTTTGTTTTCAACTCTCATGCTTTTCAGTTCAGTGGTGGATGTTGCGAATTACGGCTTGTCAACTTAATTGATTACCGGAATTTCCTTTGTGCCACGTTAAAGTAGAAACTAAAATAATAAAATGCGACGCAGCATGGGCCGTCGGGGTAACAACAGTAATGGAGGAGCTGGCGCTGGGCCGCTGATGACCGGGCATTTACAGGTACGCAATTCACTTTCATTGCATGGTATTTTTTCATTTACATTGAGAAAAATGGTTTGATACCGAGTATAATACTGATACAATTGATTTTATGGTGCCAAGTCAAATTTAAGACGCACTATTGAACAATATCATTACGATCCATGAATCGAAGCTATAATATCGTCATCCATTGTCAGGTTGGACAAGTTGTTGTACTACTTTGACACAATTTCATCGATTTTATCTTGTGAACCTCCTATTTTGTGCTACTAAAATACAAAAGGCTGCCCCTAAGAAAACCTTTTGATTAAAGTTTGAGTCAATACCAAAGTGTTTTTCTATAAAAAAATTGCATTCATCACTCTTGAAAAATAAAATAACACATGACTTGATTGACAAATTATTGCATAGTTTTCTATCTATCAAACGCTTTGACAGACATTGGTAGTGAAACCGTATTTGCAGTCATATTCAAGATATGTTTAGATGCTAATGGATCCAATTGTTGGTATATAAATGCACTTTAGCATAGAAAATATCTGCATTGGCCACAAATTCAGAACTGTTGTATATAAACCTTCTATAAATTCACAACATATAAAAACAAAACCCAAATTCTAATCAAATGCAGTTGCCTGTATTCTTTTATGAAACTGATCAATTAATTTCTTCAGGATATTGACTTGGAGTTGGAACTTCTGAAGCGCAAGCGTGAGATGATTGAACAGCAGCAACAGTTGCTTGTCATGGAGCAGCAATTTAAGTCATCGGTATGATACAACACAATTAAATAAACATAACAATTTCTTGCAGGCACTTTACTAATTTTAACATACGGAATGTTTTTATTTGTAAAACTTAGGAACTTAGTAGTTCAATGAGCATCCATACATCAGTGGCTAAAGGACACAGATTGAACTGCATGGCATAGTACAGCTTGGATGCCTATAAGATTATTTTCACAACTTTATTCTCCCTCTACTTTTTTTTACTAGCACCAAAAGCTTGTTGAAAAATATACTAGTCTGATACTAAGCCAAGAAGGGTAAAGTATTAAACGTGCACATTTTATTCAGCAAAGTTTTTTTTATCCCTGTTTAAGTGTAGTTGCTTAAGATGATGTAAATTCTCTATTGGTCTTGATCGGATGTTTATTATACCTTTACTGATGAACAAATATTTTGTATATTATGTTCTGATCTATAAAAGTAAATCAAAACTATCACATTTACATAATTTCTGTACAAAAAAATTAAACATAAATTACAACTCTTTTTTTGTTTGTGTGGTAGATTCCAAATCTGAAAATATTTACTGTGGAAAGAAACATCAACAGCTAGGACGTTTTTTAAATTCACCCATGACACAATATTTGTAGGCCTGTTGAGAAAGTTCAAAGATTGTTATGATGGTGAATGGACCACCACATTGCGATTAGTCAGCTATCTCAACATGTTAATATGGGTGTCATGTATAAGGAATTTAAGAAGGTAAAACTAGCTGTAGCCAACACTTTGCTTTGTGACTCGTTTTTAGAAATTGGAATTTAGCACATGTTCTCCGTGTACCATAGTTACTTAAAGTGAACAGAAATCTAATGTTTTTCATTAGACCAGTTCACTTACAAATATGCTGAAGTGTCATAAAACATTCATCTGATTAATTGATTAATTAACTAAAAAGTCGATTAGTCCCTAAAACTCAACATCAGGTAATCAGATTGAATGGCTCACAAATGACAGCATTTTTAGCATATTGTAAAATGTAAATCATCATCTTTTTGTAATTGAATTTCAGAGACATTCGTTCGATCAAATGCGATATGATGAACCAGATTCCAATCGCGATTTTACCCACTTGTATGAAACTGGACACCGCAGTCAGTTTGGCAGAAAACGCCAAGCTGAAAACCAATGGCAATACGACAGTGCCCCTAAGAGAACCTCGTCAAAAAAGAAATCCCAATTTAATCAACAAGGCTCGGGTAATCCTGGGTCTGGGAATTTTCGTAACCAAAGACCTAACCAAGGTCAAGGTCCAAAGTCTGCCCCTAAACAGCCTGCGCCTCTAATGGAAATAAAGGTGAAACCATCTATAGGCCAAAAGATCGCAAACCAGAAAGCTCTACCAAAGGCGCCTCGTAAAGACTTTGCACCGTCTAAAGTAGCTAAGCCGAAAGCGCCACCTGCTCCCAATAAAATGGCGTCTCACACAGTCACTGAACGTAAAAGTTTGGTGGCTGCTGCGACGGCGGCGTCGTCTGACGGGGACATGTCGCGCATGCTGCTGCCCGACCGCGTGCCCTCGCAGCAAGTCACGGGCCGCTTGGAACTGGCTTTGGGTGCGATCATGAAAAACATAAGGGGGTTGATTGAAGGCCAACCTCAACACGCTGCCACGTTACGCTCACTTCAGGTACAGCGTGTTATGAAACAGGCTGTGCGGGAGCGTATCCGCACCGTCATGTTAGGCAAGGTAGTCGGGAGCCTGATTGAAATCCTCGCTATTTATCGCGAGGAGTTCCCTGAAGAGACCGATGCCGATGTACTGAACATTGGTCTAGAAGCCAGCGGCCTCTCAGCACCAGAGCAAACAATGAAAACTAAATTTATTGAGTCAGGTAGTTATTGATTCACTATTTCTAACTTTTATAGACCCGACTTTATATATAACTCGTAAACATAAATGTATTTTTCAAGTTTATTTACATCAAGATTATTTTGATGTAGCTAAGGCACTTGGCCCACGGCGACTTTTTGTACGTGGGCGAGGGCACGCAGCCAGCGATAGCGTCTCGCGTCGCGACTGTACCACGGCCGTTTTGAATGTCCATCGCTGTAAAATGTCGCGGTGGGCGAGGGCCCTAAAAACCAAAGTTATTTCTGTTTTAAACTCTCGATTTCTGGAAAGAAAAGTAGCGAAGTGTCAAAATTAAACTCGTCAAGTCCTGTGATTGGTTGAAATAATTATCAACAGCCAATCTCATAAATTTTGGCGCGTCGATAATTTTCGTAACAGAAACCGGGTGAAAGTCAATTTAAGAAATATTAAAAGGCTATTAGTATTTGAGCTGTTAATTATAAAAATCCTCTCTAATACAACAACTTAAGATACCTTTTCATGGCAGCTTTTTTATATTTGATCAATATCATTTATGTAGATAATTTTATTCATTACTATGTACATTATATACGAACTGCAAATAGATCTAAAATAAGAATAAAAGTAAGTACCTACTTAGATACACTTACGCTGTTTTACCACCAGAGATGAGCGAGGATGCGTAGCGAGGGATTTGTGAAAGTAACCAATAGTATCGCTTCTTTTTCACAGCTTGAGGTATTCTAGCTATGTGATTGGTTAGTTCCACGCACATCCTTCGCTACGCATCCTCGCTCCTCCTGGTGGAAACGCTGCCTTAGGGTTCAAAGTACTCCTCCACATGTATGTAGATTATGTGTAATGGAATCGTGAGATTTTTTCACGATATTTGAGTTATAGAAGATAAATGATATTACTACATTTGTAAAATGACTCGAACTTTGCTTGCAGGAGATCCAGGTGAATTCTTCAGAGCCAATTTGAGTAAACTACTTGACACAACACTAAACGAAATGTTTTCAAAAGTGAGTAGCATGATAAATGTATAAATTCCGGATTTTCTTTGCACATGAAATAAGGGAAATTGCTGTAGGTTTATTAATTATTTACTTCATGATAATTTCCAAAAACATTTTTTTAGCTTGAAGACATATATGGCAATGCCCCAGCAATTGATCCAGAAGCAACTGAAGAACAGATTGACCTTCAAAAAAAACCTGATGAAAATGACGAAGATGACCAAATTGAGTATAAAGCATTTTTGAACACTACCTTAAAAGTGTACGACGTAAAGCGAATCTTACCTAGGCTCATGAAAAAATATGTACCGGTAAGTTAATTAGAAGAACTTCTTGCACTTCTCTATTAATCGCCATCATGTTGCGCCGACCCCAAATAAATTGAAATACGGGCAGAACCGCAGAAGAATGATGTTGTTAACAGGATTTGAATGCCTATTCCTTTTTCAGTATGTTGTCAAGCTTCTAAACGTTGATGGAATGTACCAAACTACGAAAGCAGCTATTACAATGAAGGCTAATGAGAAAGCAGCTCAAATTTTCGGTACTACGGAAGAAGAAGGCCAGGGTGATGGTCAAACCACGGCCCCTGCTTTGCAGACTTCTAAAGAAAATCGCTATAATTTGCCGTATTACGTCAAGGTAAGCAACTGGCAATGTTCTCTTTACTAGTAGCTCTTTGTGAGAGAGGGAATTCTCTCATTCATCTCTCTCATCTTGGGAAGTACTTTACATTTATTTCGGTCTCCAAGACGCGCTGCTATAATATAGCATATCAAACACTAATATAATACCAGAATATTATTCTGGTATTCATGTAATTGTAATAAGACATTTCATTTAAGGTCCATTGGGTTGATGTCCATAGGCGGCGGTGACCAACATATTATCAGATGGCCGTTGGCCAGTTTGCACTAATAAGCAGCAAAACAGTTAAATTTATAAATACGGAAGTCGTGATAATTTTGTTGAGCATATGAACTTGACTTTCAGATTATGGGTAAGCCTACACTGCCAAAGAGGAAGGTGATGCAAGGATTCCTGAGCCAGTTCAACCCCAAGTCTATAAAGAAACACAGGACTATACACAACTTGCTGTTTATTGGGTTCACTGAGAAATCTGATTTTGATGTCATGGTGGGAGCTGACGGCACTGTTATTGGTATGATTATTTTGTTTATTTTATTAAGTTAGATTGCCTCATGTTCTAGTGGTGGGTTTTTTTATCAGGAATTTCTCAGTTGCAACCATGGATTTTGGGTTTGCGCCCGATTACATGAGACTTAAACAACTGGTAAAATTTGGGTGTACTATTTGGTACACCTTTGCCTAACCCTTCAGGTATAATACAGGCGTGATTGTGTATTTTGTTAGTTTTTAGTTATAAGGTGGGACCATTCAATAGCATAATTGAATAACTATAAATATGTAAAGAGAGAGATGTCTATACATATTTATAGTTATGCTGCAGATTGTATTCTATTTTACTGTATATATGTGTAGTATACTCCTGGCCGTGTAAGTTATATTTCTACTTTGTTTGTTTATAGGACGATCTACACTCAGTGTAAGAATCTGCTCAAAGGGAGGACCACGGGAATCGAATGGAGAAACCGGTGAAAGTTCAGACGTAAACCAGGAAGCGATTAAACAAGAGAACCAGAATGAAGGACAAATCGTTCCCACCGACTTAGAAGGCCAGATAACGGACCTACTATCGGCCATAAGGAGGTCAGAAGAAGAAGATGCGAATAAAGAAAATGACGAGGAAACCGAAAATAATGGTGATGAAGAAAATTCGCAAGATGTAAATGCACAAGCTGAAAATAATTCTGACGAGGTCAAAATGGAGGGTGACGTTAAAAATGACGAAGACATGAATGAAAATTTAGAAAACACAGGAAATGAAGAAAAGAATGATGAAATTCTTGATGAGAACGCCGCGTCACAGGAAAACGATGCCTCTAATGAGGTACAGACACAACATTTCGAAGCAGCTAATGAGTCCGAGGCTCAAGGTACGGAAACTACCGACGACAAAAAGACTGAAAACTCGGAAGTACCCAAGGAAGCAGAAAAGCCGGAATCAATCGAAGTTAGTGATGACTCGAACAAAGTTGAAAATTCACAAGAAGGAGAGATTCAAATGGATACTGACAAGGCTTCAGAAACAGCTGAGTCCACGAAGACTAATGAACAGTCTGATGATAAAGTGGGAGACCTGAAGAGCACTGGCAGGTCCACGCCTTCGCGTATGTCAGCAAGGCTTGCTAGCGCCACTCCAAGTACTATTCGTACTCGACGCGCGAGCAGGCTTACTTCGCAGAACTAAGTTGGACTGTATTCGAAACAGGACTAGATATAGTTACACTTATATGGTAAGATCTTACTGCTAGGTATGATCCTTATAAAAAAGTAAGATTATTGAAGGGTTAGTAAGGATGCTACAAAAATATTTTCATGACATGTTTTATGCAATTTTCTCTGAATTTTATTCGTTTCTTTTAAAATGTAGCCTTATTTTAGAAATTGTGGTTTTATACTACATGGAACCATTGAGATACAAGCTCAGATATTTTTCCAGGTTTTTTAAGATACAGAAGAGTAATGTTTATTATAATTGTAATTTAATTTTACTACTAGTTTTTAGTCGGAAAAATATAAACATGGAATTATTGTAATTTTAACATGTTACCAATTCTGATAATTAAACATGAATTAAACCATGAAATGTGTTTGTTTTTTTTTTAAATCTAATCACAAGCATTTAATCAGAAAGTAATTAACTCGAAAAATTTTATTGTGTATCGAACCTACCGTAATTTTATTGCTGGATTCCACATATCACATGGACTGGACGCAGTTAAAAAGCACAATGTTACCCAGATAAAACAAAAATTTGTGTGGTATACATAATACTAGAAACGGGATATTTACCATGTTTACTGTTTTCTATGAGTTCCCGATATTATTCTAGTAATAGTAGTATAGTAATTCTAATAATGTTAGTGGCCATGATAGTTTAAAATCTTATATACGTAAGTACGTACAATCATAGACTGCTAAAATCATAACCCTTTCTTTTAGCTTCGCCGTAGTCGGGTAATTAAAGAAAATTCTGGGAAATGGAAAAGGATTCCAGGACAGTGTCCTTTTCAGGTCAAAAGGATACTTAGGAATGACGGTGCAGGACTTGTGACAACAGGAAATTAACCTACCCTTTATTATTATAAAAACTTGAATGCATAACCTCGTCTTTTTTTGAACTTGGTTAAAAATAAACCGCCAGTCTGTAAAAAAATGTGAATAAAAGAGGGTATTTTCCGCGTAAAATAAAAGTTACTCACCATTAGCTGGTTTATGTAGAACTCATAGGTGATGGTATCGGTGACGGGATCCAGCGCAATTTGCATCATCTCGTCGAACTCCTCCTGTTTTTGAATTATAGCAGCGGATAGGGCAATGAAATTGTTTAATGATATTATATTACAGAGGTGTGACTTAATTCTAAACTCGCCAAACTTTTACGTTTGATGGCGAGAGGCGCTCTTTTACTTGACAATGAACCTTACTCAAATTGCTACTTATAAATTCAACTCATATGGTTTAATCATATCACAGTACATTTTGATGTAAGTGGGGAAACTTTGTTACTGCATTCGAGGCGGAATTAGCGTAAGTAAACAACCCAATATGAAAAACAGAAAATACTAATACAAAACTGTGCTGAAATATGAAAAACAGAAAATTGAAACATTCTGAATTCAAACAAATAAAAATCAATGTTAATTTGTTCATAAAAGTGAATATTGTTGTTTTAAATAATCATGTTAATCTATCCCATTCCATTCATAAACACAAATTTAATATTAAAAATCCACACATATCAAATGATACAAAGGTAGTATGATATTCCGACGAATATTTGCTATTTGTTACTGGCTGGATTGGATGGCTCAGAACATCTGATGTTAACAGCGCTATTTATTAAATTTATCTACTTGAAATGTGAGTAACGGACTCCGGAGTACCTAGTCTCCGTAAGCAGTAGACGGTGATTCAGCCCAAAGCGTCTTATCGCAAGTCAAACACCTGACTTAGGCCCGGACTCCACTAAAACGGAGAGGAGAGCAGATGCTTGGGAGCTAGGGTGTATCCACCGAAGCTGTGCGGATATGCATACTGGCTAGACCAGAGGAGAGTTGTGTGCACGAGGTGCCCACACTACCCACGCCCAGTTTAGCGACCGCCTCACACACGCTCACGTCTCTTCTCGTATCCGCTGGGGGCCGTTGCCGGTAAAACGCAAATGACCTACGACAAATTTTGTTACGAAAAATTTGTTTTGGCTATTACATAAGAAGGTATTGCTGACCTGTGTAAAAGGTTCCCCTTCTTCGAGCATGATCCGAGTGAATTGTTCCTTAGTGATGTAGCCGCGCCCCTCCTCGTCGAAGTAACGGAACGCGGCCAGCAACATCTCCGCACTTGCCGGGTAAAATCTACGCAAAAATAGTCACTATTAATACCTCATTGGTCTAGTGGTCGCAAACGATACTTTTGACAATGAGGACGAGGAGGGTTAGATTCCCAGGTCGAGCAAAGTTTTATTGGATCTTGAGGAATTTCTCAGTAGCGCCCATAGAGTTTGGATTTGTGACGGTGTTGATGGCAATAGGCTCACCCCCTTGGCGAAATGTGGGTGCACTAATAGATACACCTCTGCCCAACCTTTCGGGGAAAACAGGCGTGATGTTTAATTATAATTAATTAAACATCACGCCTGTACTGTTACTAAGATTATAAAGAGGTAAAGTTTCGATGTAGCCTGTAGGCGGTAATCATCGAAACTACTGCTCCGAAAATTCTTCCTCTAATGAAAAGCTATTATCCCCGACTATCATAGGCTTTATTTAAAACGTTCCCGCGGGATAATTTTGGACCATAGCGCGAGAAAAACCGCGGGCAACAACTAGGTAATTATAGAAAGCAATGTGGAAGAGGCCTGTTCAGGTTCAGTGGGTCTGGGTCGTATCAGGGGCAGTTGTGAATTGCAATGAAGAATGCATAATAATGATCAATCTATAACGTTCCCACCGCTGGGACACAGGTCTCCTAATATCTGTGAGAGTGAACGGGCCGTAATTCACCACGCGGGCCCAGTGCGAGCTGGTAGATGGAAATTACAATGCTGAGGCTGCAGACAGGTTATTTGGAAATTCGCAGACTGTTGCAGTGTCGGCGCCGATTTTTTAAAAGTTATTCCTAAACCCTTGTTCCTATCCACTTTTTCTTGACCGCTGATCGACAACCCATTCAAGTAGTGCCTTATCACGATCATCAAGTCGCCTGAGCTAGCCCCGTACGGAAAAGAGCAAAAAAACGTAAAATTAAACCTGTGTTCCACCGCAGCTTTACACATGTAAGGTAGAAAGTATGGAAGCGGCACCGTTCCTGTCGCTTCTTTATTTTCCGTCGCTAAAATCACCTCCTGGACTTCAGCCTCGGTAGGACAACAGCCTGTAATAATTGAATAAACATAGTTTTTAGAAATTATTTGGTTCATTGCGTTGTTGAACAAAAAATATACAGAAATAGTAAATATAACAATCGTTATTGTTAGAAGTAGGTAACGTAACATGTATGTACAGGCACCTACCCATATTATGCGTATTAATAATTGATTAATACGCATAATAATTTCATTTGATACTAATAAAGCAAGAAACTGGCAGCTTTATTCTTATTCTTTATTGCACACAAAAATAATAGAAATACACTCATAATTACAACATAATTATAGCTTATGTACAAAGGCGAGCTTAACCCAGAATTGGGTTTTTTAAACCAGCTTTAGTTTTTTAACTCAGTAACTAGAATATGGTTAAATTAAAATGGAGTTGTAAAAACAAAATTGTTGATACCACTCCATAGTCTTAAAATAAAAGGTACTACAAAGTACATAAGTACCTAAAGATCGTAGGATAGTCCCAACTTCTCTGACATCGACGACTTGTTTTGCAGAATGATCGAATACTTCAAAGGCTTCCATAATCCTCTTTTCCAAGTCGTTATTAGCGAAAACTGGAAAGTTTAACACAAGTTATTGAAGTAGATGAAACTTTCTTCTACATACATTAAAAACAAATACAACGACATTACCTTTTTCAAACGTTTTTACTGCTGCAGCAGCCATTTTTCACTTAAATTTAATGAGATTTACAGAAATATTAGAAATTATTTGGTGGATTACTTACTTATTTACATAACATCAATTTGAGTTGTATCTAGGCAACAAACCGAACCGCCATTTATAATTCCCGCGCTTTATTTATGATGTTTAGAAAAAAAAACAATTTGCTCTACGCCTATCCATAAAGAATAACTATTATATGATCTATTTCATTTACTATTTCATGAAAAAGCCATTCAATGGGATTAAATGAAACTTAGAGGGTGTATTGGTGATTTTAATTGTTATAATTCTGTGCCTACTCACGTGTTACCTAAGAAATATTTGAATATTTTTATATTTTAAAAAACATCATGTTGAAAACTCAATTTTACTTACTCTCTCTTCTCTTAGCTTCCATCATCAATCGATGACGAAAGTCAACATAATAAAAGAGAACGAACTCTTTGTTTTGATGACTTGCATGTTCATTGTTCTCTAATTATTATTCCTTTTTTCTGCTTTAGCAATGGAGCCGACATCGACTATTCTACCAGTGTCGTGTAGTGACGGCTGCACAACAGCGCAACTTTCGCAAGACCTCACTCGCTTAGGCAGTATTTTCCCGCTAATCTTTCGATATACTTACAATCATCCAATCAACAAAAAATCCGCTTTCTTTTCACAACACAACAAATCAGTAGTCTTATTCAAACTTCTAAAAATACATCATAGTTTTTACATTTACATAAATACTATTCACATCCACAGATACCGACCACATCAACCAACTCAACAATATTCCTAGCAAAATTAAGCATTTACGCTCTGGAATGTGTAGTGAAATATTAGTAGCAATTAGAATTTTAACTTATTTTTATTTAAAAGGTTGCTTATATATGCATGAATTTAGGGGAGTGTTAGTTCAGACAGGGGGATACAATTTCCCCGCAATTGTTCAGCAAGACAGCAACGCATTGGAGGATGTGTTTAGGAGGTGTAACGTGGAATAACATCAATGGCGAGTACATCTCACACTTGAGATTTGCAGATGGCATCATCATACTGGCTGACATCTGAATCGTTGCATTATTTGCAGATGCTGGTTGACCTAATTGATGCTTCAGTACGCATTGGTCTCCGGGTGAACATGGACAAAACCTAGGTTATGTTCAACGAACACGTCACCACAGGACCTATTTTTGTCAATAGTGATCCACTCGAGGTTATTCGAGAATATAGCACACTCACTCTTAAAGCTTTCCTTGGGCAAACTTTGCAGTTTGGCGAGAACAACTTTGAGAGGGAGGTTAAGGTGAAAGGTCAGTGTCAGGTTGTATGGTCATTAAAATATGATTTACGGCATTAATCAACATACAAGCCTGACACTGACCTGCTTATTGCAAAAAAATGTAAGAAAATTCGAATTTAGTTGGGCTGGACATTCATTTGTTTGGCAATTCACAGGGCTATTTACCCTGACTTGATGACGTAGCATTTGATTTTAGTCGAATATTCCGTCTTTCATAGACAAAAGAGTTTTTTCAATCATTAAATTTCCGTTTCCGGATCCGTTACGTATTGTGGCGCGGCCATCTTGGTTTGGCTTCGCGCTTTTCTCATCGTAAATTTTCGCGAGTAATGTTTGATTACACCTAATTTGCGTAATTACTGTGTGTGAATTGGAATATAGTGAATTGTGAACAGCGCTAAATATTAAAACTAAACGATGGATCCCGCAAAGATGAAAGTTGTGGATCTAAGATCTGAGCTTGGCGCCCTCGGTTTGGATACCAAAGGGAACAAGCCGGCTTTAGTTGAAAGATTGAAGAAAGCACTAGAAGCAAAGACAGGAAAAGGTAAAACACGCTTGTTTTATATTTATCACACTTAGAGGAACATTTTAGAATACATCTACGAGATCCTAACGATAATAAAATCAATATTAAACGTACAGGCACGTGTACATTTTTGGCGAGTAAAAATGTTTGACGAATTTACAACGCTTGGTTTCACAATTTTCACATGACGTCATGTCATCATAACTATTCAAAAAAACTAGTGGTAATAATATTGGCTACATATTTGGGGGAAAATTTTGGCTTACACCTTCAATTTTTTGTTGTCTGCTCAATAATAAGCATGATGTCACATTTTGGTGTTTCAGTAATAAAAGTAAGGTCATAGGATGTTAGACTGATATCTATTACGATTCAGTCCCATCAACAGAAAACATTTAACTGGTGTTATCAGTAAGATCTCAACAAAAACATCGATTTTGTTTGAAGTGAAATTCAAACTTTAGGGTTTTAATCAATGTTCACCTCAGTAATTTAATTGAAACTCGACAGTGGTACTACTCAGAACAACATTAACATACTATAAAACATCATGCCTATCTCACAAGTTTTTGAAAAGTAACAGCTGCAGAACGAAAAAGTATTCAACTGAACAAATATGGGCCCATCAGATAAATAGAATACACTTTATTTCGTTCAAAAACACATTACGCTCCATCAATAGGGTAAAAAGCCATGGGCACCTGTATCAGAATGACCCAAGATATTTTTTTGATGAAAGAGCAATACCAAGTTTTTGTATGTATTTCATACAATGGATGTGTTGATGATGCATTCCCTAAGTATAGGCATATACCATCTCTAGTCTATATAGCCTTTACACTACAAAATACTTGAAGCCAAAAAGCTTCTAGCATAATAGGTACCTCTGAATATCAGTACTTTACACTGAGACAGCTTACAAGTAGCGGCACGAAACTTTAGCGCTGACCGTTATTGGGCAGAAGTAAAAATTAAGGTACCTGAGGGGGGCTAGCGGTACAGTACCCATGCACAGCAATCCCCTCCGCGTATTGTTCAGCGCTACACTTACGTGCCGCTACTTGTACTTGACATTCACAACTAAGTTAGTAGGTTATATATTTTGGTAAGATTGGTCGAAGACTTTCAGGCTTCTGACAACTGTCAAGTTCTACATATGGCTGTTAAAACAATTATAATCATTTACATTATTTCCTTTTATACAATCATGCTGCTAACATTTTCCTTCACACTGATTGACATAGCTTTTTATGGCCAATTTTCGTTTAGTAAAAATAATTGAACACATTTAATAACTGCATGAAAATTAAATTATATCCAAGGCAAAAATATAATATATGAATGTTATGTTTCTGTGAATTTGCAACTTTATCAGCAAGGACAACAATTTAACTTTCTAGATATTTATGTAGCTTGCTGGTGATAAAACTAACATAACATTATTAACATTATTCCTTTATTCACTTTCTATATAAACAATTTACATTTTAAATATTTCTATACTAAGCAATACAAAAAAAACATTTAAAAATATGAAAAATATTAGCCCACTGGTATCGGGAACAGGGTCCGAGCTACCAGACCAGTGGTCAGGGCTCTTGAGAGAAGAACCTCCTAACGAAAAGCGCCGTGTCCAGAAGTACTGCTTTCTGAATCAAGCCCTTGATCCAGCTGCCAAGCGAGAGCCTCCTCAGATGTTGGTCGAGACTAATGACTATTGAGCCATTGGCCGATATGACTATCAGCACAATGACTGCTGTATTCACGTCTCACATGTCGACAACCTCGCGAGCCAGGTCTATTTGAATTGTTTATCTTTCTCTGCTTTCACAAGGTTCTCGTCATGCGGAACCGTTATATCAACAATCATTGCGCGACACTACAATCGATCTATCACCACAATGTCAGGTTTATTGGCAACAATGGTCCTGTCAGTGACGATTAACTCGACGACTTAACTCTTTATTTGTGTCAACTTTCATTAACCTGTCCTCAGCATTACCCGACACGTCCGTCCTGGACACTTCAACGGAGGACGTTGACGAGCCGGCGACTCCGCGACGTCCAACTCCTGCCGCCCGGACGACGCGGCGCTCCTCATCGTCACGACTTGCTGCTACGCCGATTAAAATACCAGTAAGTAGACTGAATTGAGTAACTACGTTAAGTGTCCGACCGAAACCGAATTTCGGCACGGTCTCAGTTTCGGCCGAAACCGAAACTTTCTTACAAGGATCATGTTTTGAGGGAAAAAATAAAGAAAACGTTACTATAATCAGTCAGTCTTTATTTTTTTTTCTTTAAATCGCATAGCTATGCAGTCTTCGACATTTTCACTTATTGTAAATCAACATAACAACCCCTCATTTAAAAAAAAAATACTTACCACTTGGATACCTTGGTAATAAGTAGGTAGTAACTTTGAAACTCTGAATCCATAATATTATCACCGCTAATGCATGATAGTAAGTACCAAGTACCTAACTAATGTTTGTTTAGGTAGCATTAGCGAGAGAGTTAAATTAAGCAAAACAATATTTAGATAGGTTAAACTTGATTCTAGTAAAATCTATGTACCTGTTAGTTTGTTATATTGATTTATTTTTTGATGTTTACTACCTACTGTTATGCTATATCACGGGATAAAACTTACCGAGTTCAAAATAAATCAAACGTTAACTCACAACAAACAAAACGAACTGCAAACACAAGCCAGTCACGACATGATTAGGCACGTGGACGCGGCAAAATGTCTTCGTCGCTTGGATGGAGTTCAACACGCGAGCCGCCGAACATGACCGATCACAGCGCGAGAACTCCCGAATGCAGTTTCGGTTTCGGTCGTAGTTTCGGCAGGTTTGCCGCCGAAACCGAAACCCGTATTTTTGCCGAAACCGAACTTTGGGTCGGACACTAACTAAACAGGTACTGCCTCATTGGTCTAGTGGTGCAAGCCCTTCTGCTAAGCATGAGTTTCCTGGGTGTGATTCCCGGATTTTCTAACAGAAATTAATCAGTAGCAGTCCCAAGACTGGATTTGCTCTTCTAGGTGGCAATAAGCTTGCCCGCTATTTTAACGGACTACCTACGCTACGCTACTACTAACTAGCGTTTCGGAGATTACAGGCACGGTTATAATCAGGCATACATGTTATGCTGTTGTTATATTTTGATAGATATAGCCATGCCGTAAAATTCAAAAGAAACTAAATCAATCTCCACAGTACAAGTTCATCATAATGCGAAGCGAAAGGCGAATGCCGATAGTGCTATTGTAACTACGTGCACTGGGCGATCACAACCATGACTAAGGCATTCTTAAATAACAGTAATAATTACAGTATTAGTCGGATAGTCAGCAACAATGCAGTCTACTCTTAACATAGTTTTAAAACAATAAACTTATCTTTGCAGCCAATACGAGACGAACCACCTGAACCAATAGCAGAGGAGCCAAAGCCAGGCGGAGGGGCGTATTCTCCAAGTCAGGAGGATTCTGACAATGATTCACCACCACCAGCTAAGAAGGCGCCAGCACCGGTTGCATCCCCAGAGCCTGTTAAAGAACCAGAGCCCGTCAAAGCACCGGAACCGGTTGCTTCTCCCGAAAAAGCTGCACCACCAACCCCAGTTGCTGTTCCTGAACCGGTTGCCGCGCCTGAACCCGTGGCGGCCCCACAACCGGTTTCTGCGCCGGTATCAGTGGCGGACCCACAACCGGTTGCCGCGCCGGAACCAGTTGCCGCGCCGGAACCAGTTGCCGCGCCGGAACCGGTTGCTGCCCCTCAACCGGTTGCAGCGTCTGAACCGCTTGCGCCTCCTGCACCCGTACCTGCGCCGGCAGCAGCGCCTGAACCCGAGTCTGCTGAGGAATTGAAGTAAGTTTAAATGGTTAACAGTTTAAAGTGACTCCATAGTGAGTCCTGGCAGTAAGATTGGCACAGACAAAGAAGTATCAATCTCTTTATTTTCCTTTGGCACAAACAGACATGTAAATCCAGCAGTGGATTGACTCAGGCTGTAGATGGAAAAGTGCCATCCTGTAGCCAAAAAGTGATAACTGAGAGCTTGTAGATGTCAATCTATTTGTCTATCAATGCCAGTCTTTGCAAATCAGTATAAAATTTATGAGTGACTTCACTTTTCTTGTTCATAAGATTTCAAAGTTGAGAATACTTGGCCTAGATGTAAAGAAAAAAACTGTAAATAGTAACTATTTGCATATTGCTCGGATTAAAATAACCTTATTTGCAAGCCCCATGATATTATGTGACTTTTTGAAGGGCGTCATGAAAACGACATTAAAAAATAAACGTGAACATAAACATAGATAAAATAAAAGCACCTATGTTTCAATATAACATAGCGATGCGACGCATTCGATAAAATACAATACATTTTTACAAAATAATAAAAATTGTCACAATACAACCACTCTGTAATGGCTGACCTATCAGTTTAATTGCTTTTATCCTGTATTTGATATGTTTTTGTGATAAAATGTGTATTTTAAGTTAGTTTATGAAGGTGAAGTGAGTTTTAATGTTTTTGGAACCATAATGATGTAGAATTTTTCCTTATGTATGAAAGGCGGCCTTTTTCAGAAGTGGGTCAGTATAGGTTGTAGGTACACTGTAATATTTATTTCATATAAACTTAACTTATTTTCAGGAATCAATCTCCCCGAAAAGACGACGCTGGTAAGCATATTTTTCATTTTCTTCTTTTATGATTTATTTCCTTTATTTATAATTTTACAAATTATTTACATTTTTAAATATTCCTTAAAAAAAACAATATAAAAAAACATTTAAAAATAAAAAAAATAATTGATTTATTTATTTATTAAAACTAAAAATATTTAAGTCATGATAAAATGTAAAAATTCTGTTCTAGAACCAATGGAAGTTCAAGAAAACCCAAGTGCAGAAGGGGAAGAAATAAAAGAGAAGAAATATGATGTGGATGACAGAATGGACCAGGATAGGGATGACGATAGGGATAGGGATGGCAGGAAGAATGAGGTGAGTCTCAAAAATTATATAGAAGCGTGCTTATAAGTCAATGGCTTTTATAGTCGGCTAGCTGGCTTCCTAATAGCAAATGCAGTAATAACAAAATGTTGTTTTGAGAAAAAAGCGATTGAAAGTCACAGTAACAAACAATTCTCATACAAATTCTTACATTCTTATTATTTGAACAATTTCCAAAAAAAACCTTCTTTTTTTTTCTCTTTTCTGACGACTTCCCAATGTAATTTTTGATATGGCACTAACTCATCAAAATGACGATTACTGTATTTGCTACAAGGGCAGAATAGTTCTTCACTGCTCTCATGCTTGTCAATATTATTGCAGCACAATTTCATTATTATTTATCAAGAGGTAAATAGACACAATTTCCGAGTTAGCTTTTGCCCACTTTGTATTGTAGTGGTTTAAGCCTTGTTTACGTCGCAAACATTGTTGAGTAACGATCGCGCGAGTGTGGACATGAAGGAAGAAAGGACCATGAGGGAACAATAGCATGTTGCCAGCAATACCATTCCATGTGGCCAGCAACATTGTTTCCAATAAAGCCTCGTATTCATGGTAAACATTTATAAAGCAACATGGTTGCATAAACATGTTGTCGAGTTGCTGTCAACATATTGCGGGCAACACTTGTGTTGCGGAGTTGATCACGCCATGTTGCAGAGTTGACGCCCGGCGAGCGAAAACATCAGTTTATCAACAAATGTTGACGTGTGTGGACGTGTTTGCAACTGTTTAAAAACATGGCGGTAGTGTGGAGCAACGATAAAATTATGCAATTACTATTATATTATTATTAGTTCCTCGGGCAACATTTTAACGCAGACTAGCGTGTGTGGACAACCCATATTGATTTAAACAAAGTTTCCAGCAGCATTCTCGCCATTCATCAACAACGTTGATCAACTGTTGCTAAAAAAATGTTTACCATGAATACGAGGCTTTACACAACAGGCTGAAAGAATGTTGCGCAACTTTATGGTGTATATGGGGCTGATCTTTTGGCATATACATACATATAGGGTGACTGATAATTAGTGACCGATACTTGAACACGTGATTATACTCATGATAACAAACAACTATCCCAAAGAAACATATTTCTATAATACTCATTCACTTTTATCACGATAACACAACATCGGGCCGTATGAAATTCGCGCGCGCTGACCTATCAGCTGTTAGCCGCATGACGCCGTTCTGTCTCATTACTATCGTACCGTGTAACAGTGGGTAGCCAGAGCACCCGCGTGGCTCGCAAGCCCGCTCCGTAATGCTCCGCTGTTGTGTTATTATGATAAAAGTGAATGAGTATTAAAAAAAATGTTTCTTTGGGAAAATTGTTTGTTATCATGAGTACTATCACGTGTTTAAGTATCGATCACTTATTGGGGGCTGGGCAGAAATGAGAATGAGCTACATTCTCATTTCTTAAGCCAGGTCATTCGCTAGTCATTTACGACACTTATGTCGGAAATAACTGCTATAATAGGTTCAGTATATTTGATTGAAAGAATGCAAAAGAGTTTTTTATTTTGCTCTTTTAGGTTGTGATATGGCACAAATTCTTGTCAAGTATTAGATAATTTTATATTAGAACTAGAAGTTATTAGGAGATCATCAACGTAGACGAAGAAGAAAAAATACGTATCATAGAAGATAACTCATTAATTACCCAAGCAAAATTAATAAAAAAAAAATATGGGACCACTGCGCGAGCTTCCTCTACCAAATGAAAGGATGTAGTTTAATAAAAACTAAAAAACACGCTTTAGATGATGCAATATGACATTTTTAACCACCCTCATTATCATTCCGCCTTGGGTGAGATATTTCGAGCTCTAGAGCTGTTAAACTAGTCAAACAAACCCTAACTCAAGCGGTTTACTACAGCTACTGGAGAGTTCCACTATTTACCTCCTGACTCCACCATCTGACCCTCAATACAAAGTGCAATATATTGGACTCTTCAAAACTAGTCAGGTGACCCCAAACCCTACTGCAGTGGCGAAGGTTCGATACAACTCGATTCCTACCGGCTTCCCTTGGAAAACTGGCACAGTCAGTATTTTATATGTCTATATGACATATAAAATACTGATATGATGTGTCCATCAACGGCACGGTTGGCGCAGTGGCTGAGCGATCGGCTGCTGCGCTGCGTGTCGCGGGTTCGATCCCCGCACGGATCAAATATTTGTATGATCTACAGGTAGTTTTTCCGGGTCTGGCTGTTTGTGTATGTGAGTTTAAATATTTGTAAACGCACCCACGATACAGGAGAAATTCCTAGTGTGGGGCAACGTTTTTTTTTTTTTTTTTAAAAAAAGCGTAATAAAATCATATTAAAGATACGTACTCCGGCTTACCTCTTACAAAAATTGACCCTTAGCTACTCGACCCTAGTATTAGTAGCCAGTGAAGAATTCTGCTATCCACCTCCTGGCTCCATCATCAGAACCTCGTTCCCTACCCCAATCTATTGGACTCGGCAAAACGAATCAGGAGTCTAAATTCTAGGGGTTTACTAGTAGCCGCTGAAGTGTTCCACAATCCACCTCTTGGCTCCATCATTAGATCAGCTCCAAGATACACATACAAACTTTCATTTCGATAAAATTTTAGAAGTAGGTGAAAATTGACTTCCATGATTTGAGTACATTGTTTATTACAAGTGAAGCTATATTATATAAGCGTGTTAAAAAAGAATCGGTCACGTTTATCATACCAGTAATCACGGAGAGATCGGTGTACATACAAGAATAAGTAAAAAAAAGATGCTGGCCGAATAAAAATATCCTACTCCTTTTTTAAAAGTTGATATTAAAAAATCACTTATTCAAACTAACTTTCCATTCAGCGTGAACGTGAGTTGACTGAAGAAGAAGAATGGGATCAATTGAATGAACGCCTGCGCATTCGTGAGCAAGAGCGCCTCGAGAGAGAACGAAAGCAGTCCGAGGATGACTTTAAGAAATTGGAGGAAGTTAGCAATGTATGTAGAATTGATATGGGCATATTTTGAGAAGCAGAAATAGAAATGTATTTTTTAAACTAGCTAACTACATTGTACCGGTGTTTCGACCGAATGCTGAAACGCAAAGCAGTTTTGAGTCTTATGGTGGCTTTTAGGTGTTTTTTTTCGGTTGCTTTTAATTGAATGCACGAAACAAGATACTTGGCAATCATGCATGCACATTTTATTTGCCAGCTTTGATTTACTAACATGTTTAGATTTTGAGGACAAATTAGCGCATATTTTAGGACTTGAATATTAAATAAATTCTATCAAATTACATAGCGTGTGATGAACTAGCTTCTGTGCGCGGCTGCACCCGTGTCCTACCCGGATAAAATAAAGATTTTTTTCAAATAGGTGCCATGGTTCCTGATATTACTGTCCACATACCTACAAACTCACTCAATTCGTACTCGCTCTTAATAATATTAGTATAGATATCTATTTATCGCGGATTGAAGTAGTTAGGATTTTTTATGAGATACACACAACAGACGTATTTCTTTTTCTTTGTTTGTTGATAGGATGGAGCAAATTATACAATATTTAGTTTCAGATAATGACGTTTGTTTTGCTTTGTTTTTTCTATTTTGCACTTGCTACACCTGATTTATTCATCGGCTCTGCTTCATGATTATTTCACCAAAGTAGAATAATCAGTTTCTTAAATATGACATACAATCACAATATAATGCGGTCAGCCTTTCTAGAATTAAATAGTTATTTCCTTATGCCACACTTTCCACCTCAAACGTAATTCGATATCCGTTCGAACCTTGAACCTTGTCGGATCAGCCCGAAATAAATACCCGTACTCATAAATAGAGTAAATAATTGCATTTATCTAATTGGAACAGGATCCGGTCAAGCTGAACCGTTTGAAGCGCAAGCGCGAAAAGAAGGCTCGCTGGAGTAACTTCTACAGGGCAGTCGAAGTCACTAACGAAGTGCTAGCACCGCCTGAGGTATGTCGCACGTCTACTACGTCTAGTCCCTCTTATGAACCCGTAGAAAACTTAATCTGCGAAAAAACCTTAAAATAATATCACAAGTTAGCTATAGTCCTAGGATCGCAGCTTTCGAAAGCAAGCGTTCACGCACGTGGTTGAGTAAACTCGGTTATGAGCCAATCACTCGTTTAACAGCTAGGCCTGTTTTGTACGAAATATCCTTTGCCCCTTACAATTAAAGTTTTGTGAGCTTGAAATGCTCGGTTCATCGTATCCCCCTTAAGAAACAAATCATTAATAGTTCCACTTCTATAATGCATGTTACTAATCAAGTAACCCGTTTGTATGTAAATAAGTTTAATAAGGACAATATGGTGCATGATAAAACGTGTTGTTTTTGGGATTATCTTGTATAGAAGACATCTTAGTTTATACATTTGGAGTAAGGTTAATACCCGGTCGTTAATATGAGAGCGAGCTTTAGCACACTAAACTCGATGCATCTTATTTTCGATCGGATACTGTAGTTAGCCATAACTGTCAGTATCAAGTGCTGTTTTATCAACAGGACCATCACGCTAATAAGGAGAAGAAAGAGTCTGCCGAAGTGAAGATAGCTGAGCCCGAGATTGACGACACCAAAATCACTCTCTCTTGGTGTAAGTATGTTATTGCATTCTGAGAGTATATCATCGTCTGCCTAATCCTAACCCAAGTCTGTACTGTTAGGGCTAGTTCAGTTCAGCTTGTTTAACCGCGCGGTTATGTCTGAACGATTACTTAATAACTCATACGAATAAGACTCGCGATTTCCATGCGATTCTGAAATCGCGCGGTTCCCGCCGTGTCTGAACAAGCTCTTAGTCTTACAAGATGCAGCTGAATATGTATATCCAGTGTTTTATATAGAGCAACTGCCTATCTGACCTTTGCAACCCAGTTAGGAGGTAACACTATACAGGGTGTAAACAGGACCCTTCACATAGCCGTCAACCAAGCACTTTACGCAAAAATTATTGCTGGGAATCGACTTTTTTTTTGGGAATTTTGACCCCCAATATCTCCGTAACTAGAAGGTTCCCAGGTATGGTCTAGAACAAAAAATGATCACAAAGACGGGGAGAACAAGTGCCTTCCGAATATGTTAAAGGTCTATTTACACCCTTTATTTCTCCTTTAGTGAGACTGGTTGTCAGGTCAGGCTTTCGAACGACTCAAAAATCAACGAGCGCAGCCGGAGCCGACTACTCATCGTAGTTTTCCGAGGCATCACCACATATCAGTATGCAATGGATGGTTGCTCATCTACATACAGACAATGGCAAGCGTAGCTTGTTCTTGATTTATCGGCCATACCAACTGGGTGCTTTCACAAAAATAAAAGTTCCCAGTAACAACAAGTTGTAATGGATCGGTGCTGAGGGTAAAATAGTCCTGTAAATTGTGTATTATGTATGTGCATAAAAACAGTAAACAACATGCAGGTTTATCGGTACCAGGAAACCTTCAAGTATATAACACTTATACATAAAATTCCAGAAAGTCTCATACTGTCAGTTTGTCCAACAGATGACAGTGACCTGAACCAATACCTAGAAGTGCCGGAGTTGAACAGCGTGGTGCCGCTCAGTGAAGGGGCCTTCGCGCACGCGTGGGCCGGCGCCAGGGCCAGCCATGGTGTAGACGCTGGCAGAGTGTGTTATGAGGTAATTCTGATTCACTTTGATGGTCACCCTTATTTTCAAGTACTTAACAGCGGTTTCAGACTATCGTATTTTGTCGCGCGTATAAGCTCGCAACGGTTTACGCGCGCCACATTACGTGCTTCAACAAAACGAACGCGCGTACATGCACTTATTCCGGAAAGGAGAGGAGATGTGCAGAATTTGACCAATCACAGGAGAGACAAGAGACTTGTGTCCATTTCAATTAATGTGATTGGTCGGTTTCTGCAAGTCTCCTCACCGCTTTGGTGGCGTCCGGGTTTTATTCGCGCGTCAGCGCTAGTAGGAGTCGCGCGTGTGGCAAAAGGCTAATACGGGCCAACACGTGCGTCCTAAAACGAGCGTACATGCGCCGAAAATACGCTAATCTGAAACCTAAGGGTGCATTTTTATGAAATATATAAATATTGCTCTTCTCTACCTGGGCCACCTCATTTCACTATTTCTTTGGCTGTTTGATCTTCTGTTAAAATAATTATGAGACTTATCTAAAACCTTTTGTTTTGTAGGTTCGCGTAGGTACTGTACTTTCAGCCAATGAATCCTTGGAGAAAGAACCCATCGGCTCCGGACTGAGAATAGGATGGTCCACTGATGACTCTTCATTGCATCTGGGTAAGTTTGGACACTCTTGTGAACAACTCGACTTGATAAGTGTGCTGTGGAGTTTCACTCGCTAATTTAAATTGACCTCGGAGATTTGTACGGTATCCCAACTTCGCAAATATATCTCGGTTTGCGTAGTCGCGTAAAGTAAGAAGAGCCACTTATTTTACATTTGAACACACGAGGCGGTCTGGTCGGTCCGAACTTGGCTAATTTTGGGCGAGTTGGATTTAGTGGACCTAAAAGGAAGGACCTTAAAGATTTTTTTACTTAGTTATTATGATATTACAGGCGAAGGTGAACTCAGCTGGGGCTTCGAAAGTTCTGGCCGCGCAGTCAACAACAGCGAATTCAAAGAATACGGGAAACAACTCAACGAGAAGGATGTGGTTGGGGCTTACTTGGTCAGTACTATTCTTAGCAACTCCTAGTAGAAGGTCACCTACTTTTATGACGATATTTTTTAAGTTGCTCATATTCATGAGTATCACTTAATACGTGGCTAACGCCGATCTATGTTCCTAATACTCGAGGCCAGAGACAAAGCTGACATGCCAGCATAACATAACATCACGCCTGTAATCCCCGAAAGGTTAAGACACCCTCATACCCTCATTTCACCAGTTGAAGTCCCATGTAATAGGTGACGAGCCTTTTGCCGTCAACTGGGCACCTGACTCCGCTACTAAGAAATTCCTGATGGCAAACCCAATACCTGATATCCAAGATGTGCTGAAATTACACTATCACCAATGGCCTAACAGAAACTCTTACTGCTACTAATAATTCTGAAATGTAAAGTTTTCACACCTCATTATATTTGTACCAGGATCTGGAGTCAAACCCGTGCAAGATCTCGTATACGCTGAACGGCGCTGAACTGGGCACCGCTTACGAGTTCGAAAAGGCAGCGCTCAACGGCAAGCCCGTGTTCCCGCATCTGCTCACCAAGAACATTTGCTACAAAGTCAACTTCGGATATGACAAGTACGTATGCAAAAAAGTGATGTTACAAAGGAATATAATTTTGACTCTGTATTTCAACAAATTGTGACATATATTTCATGATTAGAGCTCTTATCATAATATGATTAGTGCTGCTATAGTTTGAGACTTAACGATGCGTTCCTAATGGCGGAACATTCACATAGAATATTTTGTCTGATTAGATAATAAAAGATTAATTAAAGAAAGACATAAGACGAGGGAGATAAAATCCGAGATTGCAGCCTGTTTCAATTTCATGTATAGTTTCGCCAATGGGAAGGCACATCAACATTATTATAGGCCGTGGCTTTGTGATTGGTTGCCATGGCAATTTCAGGTAAAAGCATAAAGTACTATCAAAGTGGACTGCTTATTTTACAAAAACATTGCTTTTATTGGTCCCACATCACATAGAACAAAAACTCTTGCAGTAGGAGAACCTCCATCTAATTAGCTCAGCGTGCCGTACGATATTTAAGAAAGGCAGAATAAACCTTCCTTTTCGTGAATTGTCACGTAGACGCCACTTTCTAATACCCTTTGTTCATATGACAAAAAATAGCTAAACGTCGATTTATATGATAGATTAAGTCATAACCTCGTAAAATTCTACGTACGCGTACGCAAATAAACGCACACGTGCGTAATTGTCATACACGTGTACATTCGCGACATCATTAGTCTAGACAGCTAATTTTAGAACGCTCACGCTTGACTATCGATTTCTGCCATCTGTTCCTGTCAAGACGTCATAGGAAGGCGAATTTCGCCGCTATTTTGAATTCCCTGTTGACGTAGGGGAAGCGCTCCCGCTTTCCACGCAAGGAGCGGCGGGTTCGAGCCCCGCATTATTCAAGGGGTTACTATTTGCGTATTTGTGAACTTGTATAAATTGTTTGTTTGATTAATATTCCTGCCGAGATCAACCCACAGTTCGTTGTGTACTGTGAGGTTTCTATTATAGCAGGTACATTTGATTCTGCGCTCATTCTCGTGTTTTCTGTAATACACGAGATGACATGCGGAAATACATTTTTCATGTAATGATTTGTGAAAAACTTTGATTTGATTACGAGGATAAGTTTCTTATTGGATACAATTGAATTAAGTCATTCAATTTTACGTTCGGAAGTGGAAAATTATGATAGAATCTGGTTAGGAGATACTTTTCTATTAAGATTCTTCAAAACTCATGAGGACATATTCCTACAATATTGATGAATGAATTGAATGAATATATTTTATGAACTATTATTAATATTTGGCAGGAACTGTCGGAAATAGGACTGTGAAGCATGATTTCTGTATGAGAAAGAGTTAATGAAACTGGAATAATTTCAAAGTTTAAAATTTTTCTTTGAATATCAGCCCACCATAGCCAAATAATTTGTGTTTACATTTCTTAATTCCTTTTTCTGTCAACAGATACAACATGTTAACAAAAACGAAGATTGTTCGCAAACGTATCGAGATTCCCGTCGAACAAGTGCTAGAAGAGAAGAGAGCTAAAGAGGCAGAAATACAGCGGCAGAAGGAAGAGGCCGCTAAGCAGGAACGCGAGCGACGAGAGAAAGAGAAGAATGAGAGGGAAGAACGACAGAAGAGAAAGAAGGAGGTATGTACTAGATAAGATAATAGTGACTTTGCCTTTAAGGCGGAGTTACTTTAGTTTTTCCCTGTCAAACGTCGCTTCGTACGTTAAATAATTTTGTAAGCGGAAATATTTTTTTGAAGGACACTTGAGAATACTGCGCGAAGTTTTGGTATGCTCCAGAGCATCTCAGAGCGTACTTCGGCATTCTTTCTTTACCGTGCGAAGCTATACCGTAAACGCTTTTGAATTGCTCGTTACAGCCGGAAAATTGGGAAAGCACTGTTGATGGAGTTTCTTGCCCGTTCTTCTCCATAGAGGTTCTACACTTTGGAATGGGCAACTACAGTTTACAGCTACAGTTTACAGCAACTTTCAGTTATTATGCCTTGTGACTGGGATGTAGATTGATCTTTTTGTTGTTCATTGAAACTGACAACTCAAAAGTGCTTGTAAATGGTTTAATTAAATAGTTTGATTGTAGTTGTTTCTCAACAAGGACGAAATGTATAATAACATAGTTGACTCAATAAAGAGACTTGTCAATTATTTATTTCAGGAGCGCGAAAAGCAAGACCGTGAAAGGAAGGAGAGAGAGGACGCTGAGAGAAAAGAGAGAGGAGAAGAGGAACCGGAAGCAGAAGTAGAGAAAGAGAAAGAAAAAGAACCTGAGAAGGATAAGGAAACGGAGCCAATTGAGGAGAATGCTGAAAAGATGGATGAGCCTAAGGTGAGAGTTACTTTATGACTATAAAATTATGAAAAAAGACACTTGGGGGAGGCCTATGTCAAGCAGTGGACGTCTTTCGGCCGAAATGATGATGATGATGATGATATAAAATTATAATAAGTACCGTCAAATGCCTGTTATGTTGCCAACAAGGTCTTTAAATAATTAAGTAAAACTAAATTAATAAAATAGAGTACTTTTTGGTAACATAATTATCATATCAATTCAATGTTAAAATCCCTTTCAAAGTTTGGTCTCGATTTACCCCTGCATTCCTATTCACCCCGTTTTACCCGGTATTTGTTAGTTCGGTAAGTATACTTATACGAAAGGATGGTGACTCTCGTCAATCAACTTGCTAGAAGCTAGTCCCCGGCGTGCTTGCTGACATAGCACTCGTATCATACGTAATAGTATTGAATATTTGGATATCCTATAAGAGACTTTAAATCATGAGGACTCCTAATTCAAGCTTGTGGCACTGTCGAAATACAAAAGCTACGCAACATTGTTGGAACAATAAAATTGTGTTTTTTAAACACTGTTTTAAGCTTTCACGGTTTACAACTAAACTTCTGTCACTTACGGGATATCTTCCGTGATTGTTCATTATTTTGAGCACCCAATATATGTGTGTGTGTGTTTTTTTCATAACTGCATGCAACATGTGTCTAGCAACACAACGTGATTGCAATCACGTTAGGAGCAGGAGTTGTGTTGGCTCAGTGGTAACGGCCCCAATTTCCGAGTATTAGGTCGTAGGTTCGGCTCCATGCAGACGAGTGATATTGTGTAATTAATTTCATTACTAATAATGCTTTCTAAAACGGTGAAGGAAAACGTCTTGACGAAACCTGCATGTCTCAATACCAGAAATTGGCAGACATGTGACATCTACCAACCCGCACTGAGCACGCGTGGTGGATTACAGCCCACTCCCTCTCAAAGCGAGGAGCCTTGCGTCCCAACAGTGGGAACATAGACTGACGCTATGCCATATTGCGTGTCATAAGTATAGGCTTTATGGTCATTCACTTAATTAATCACAAGGTGGTTCATCTTTACCCTGTAAAGTATTTGACTATTAATCTCACTTGTATGCTATGGGTTTTATATGAGCAGGTATTTATTTATTTATTTAACAATTTATGTACACATTAAAATACAGAAAAGAAGAAAGGAACAGAAAATATTCCGTATTTACTCTCGTAATTTCACATCAAATATGAGATTCTACGCAAAAATTGACTTCGTTATTGACCATAACTGCTGAGCAAGGGATCCTGGGTTCAATCCCCAGGTCGGGCAGTGCTACTGAGTTCTCCCCAAGGAATTTGTTAGTAACAGCGCTGATTGTCGATTCGGGCCCTTTGATGCCCTTCGAGTCGTTTCCTAGAACACTGGATGTAATTAGTGATTTGGGTTTATTTTATACTAACTCTGCCTACATCTGTTAGGATTACAGGCATGTATAATATGTTCATATTTAACGTATATTACAGGAAAACGGCGATCAAGCTGCAGCTGAAAAAGAGCAGGCGGCTGAAGTGAAGGTTGAACCCATGGACGCCGAGCCTAGCGAGCAACCCGCAGCAGACGCCGAGGTTAAAGACGAACCTGTACCAGGTTAGTGCATGAATAAAGTCAAGCTAAATAAGTTAGCGAAACTACGTGATGGGTTTCGATATCTAAACATGATCAAACAAAAACATTGATTTGGTTACTTTTTGTTCAATGACCAATATTTGTACAGGGTGGAAGGAATATCCATGAATAAACGGTTACCACGTGTTCAATACATACTGAAACATGGTAATCGTTTGCGCGATACATTAAGGTTACAAATAAACTGATTTTTGGACTGCTTATTCAAGTAACTTGAACAAAACCTGGCCTGTAATAATAAAATACATAGGTATCTGGAGTCATCATCATTGATCAGCACAATGTCGTATCCAGATATACAGGGTTGCGCCGACAATAAACTGCATATACCTCATGTCGTTCCCAGTCTGCAATCTGCATACAAAAACTAGTAGTACCAGTATTGTTGGCTTCACCTATATATCTGGATACGACATTGTGGTGATTAATGATGATGACTCATATTGTGCGTTGGCTAGAACTTCCATATCCTGTAAAGTATCTAACTACTCATCTCATTCATATGGAATGAGTTTTCTGTACAGGTATAACAATATTCCGTATTTACTCTCGTGTTGTTAGTTAATATATGAGATCGCAAGCGGAATTACATTTTTTAGTCTGGCTGCGCTAGGAGACTGCCCATGGTAGCCTGGTACTGACAATCTTCGTATGAAAAGCTGCTCCGACTTTGTGGACCACCTAGGTCCATTATAAAGTAAAATAGATAGAATTTCTGAGTTCTGAGTTAGAAGCACGTCTCGTTCGTCCTGGATGGCTCTGGCTGGAAGGCTGGTTGATAGCTCGCCTCCTATTGCATGGGATTTAAACATAACTGCCGAAATATGGGTTTACTATAGGTACACTTCTACTTAACCATTCGAGGATTACAGCCGTGATTATATGTTATGATATAAATAATTTGTCATTTTTTGAAGAAAACTAAAAAGGCAAAACACTTGTATGGAAGTGGTATGTTCGTTCAGAAGTCAATGTTCGTATGATTTCGTCAGGCAATGCGTGACATTATGATCTATATTATAGAGTTTCCATACCCTTGCCCACAGAAGGCGAACTCGCCGAGGTCACTGAAGAACAAGTTCTCCAAGGACATGTACTGGACAGCAGAATCAAATTCGTCATTCGGTAAGTAATCATTATATAAGATAATGCCTGTTTTTACTTATACCATGCGCTGAAATTTCAACAGTGCAGACTTCTTTATCGTCTGGTTAGTGCCTAACCTGGTGTCAGAGTTTTCATGCCGTACATGGGCCTCTGACTTGGCTTTACATGCCGTCGAGACATATCCTTCAGGCATGCTGGTTTCCTCACGATGTTTTCCTTCACCGAAGCAAGTGAAGGAGAGTATTATACAATACGCACATTAATCCGTAAAATCAGAGGTAACCGGTGACTTGGCAGTCCAGTCACACCACTAAGCTATCACTGCTAACCAGTGCAGTAATAATTAGGCATTCGTTTAGATGTCGCTTAGTGTTGGAGAAAACTTCCATAGACACCCGACCTGTATTAGAGAGCTCGAAAGTATATATTAGTATTTAATAGTAGTAGTATAGTATTTAATAGTATTAATACTTAGGTACTGGACACTGAAATATTGATAAGTTAATGAAAGGGTTTGCATTTTAAAGAGTTAAAAAAAAAAATGGTGGATTCAATTATCGTGCTTACATTTGTCCGCTTTTTACTTCCAAAGTTCATGATCCTGTGAGGTTTCTCATTACTCATCTCACGTTTATGGTGATATGAGTCTTCTTATCAGGTATATCAATAATTCCGTATTTACTCTCGTCTGTTACATAATATACGAGATCGCAAGCGGAAGTACATTCATTATACTCATCATCTTCCTAACTATATCTCATACAGGGTGTAAACAGACCCTTCACGTAGCCGTCATTCAAGCATTCTGTACATCAAACTAAGTAACTTACGCAAAAATTATTGCTGGAACACGACTTTTTTTTTGGGTGTAAAATCACGTTTTACGGAAGGACTCGATGGAACGCACTCAAAGCATTGTGCTGTTGGATGGATTGAATAGTACTGGGGTCGTGAAGGTATTTCAAGTAAAAATGTTTAAAAAAAACTTGTGATAAAGTTGAAACTTTGACCCCCAATATCTCCGTAACTAGAAGGTTCTCAGGTATGGTCTAGAACAAAAAAAATATCGTAAAGACGGGGAGAACAAGTGCCTTTCGGCTTCGTAAAGGGTCTGAGGTTCTGGTGAGCTATGTCGACTACGTTCATTTTGTATCGTCAAGTTCATGTTTTTTTATGAATTGTTCACAGGTACTACGTTGAGGAAGAGCTAGACGGCTCGGAGGTAGATTTGATGGCCGGCTACATATTCATTAGTAGCGCCGATATCGTGGAGGGTCCCTCCCGACCGGCCAGCATCGCCGACTGTGAGGTAAGATACTTTTCATAACGTTACTTTACCTTAGCGACGACTGTATTCTTAAGTCGAGGTCCAGCCCCGGAAGATACTAAATGACAGATTTATTTTTGATTTTGTCGATTCTTCCGTCTACAAAACCCGTTTCTACGGTGGTCATGTTAGGCGTGCTGGAATAGATCTCACGGGAATGGTCCTTCTGGCGATGCTCAGGAGAGGCTATGTCCAGCTTTGAATAAATGTTTTTGAGGAGTTCATTCTGACTGCTCTTTTTTTAAATCTTCTTTGACGCCTGCAAGGATTTTCTACAAGTCCGTGTTAAAGGGAGTGGGCCTATTGCCATCAATAGGGCACAGATCCAGACTTCGGACTGTTACTGAGAAAGTAATAATCCCAATAACACTGCCCCACCAAGGAACCAAGGAACAATAGTTAGAGACAGTCGAGTAAATGTAATAGAATAATGTGTACGGCAGGTGATCCTCATGGTGGGCATGCCGGGCTCCGGCAAGACGCACTGGGCCAAGCAGCGCGCGGCGTCCAGCGCGACCCGCCGGTACAACATACTGTCCACCGGCGCGCTCTTCGACCGCATGAAGGTATGTGCGCACTCACCGCGCCACGCCACACCACACCACACCACACATACACGCTAACATCACATACTATACTTCGATTTTATTTCAATATCTGATCAATGCTAAGAAAAAGATTCTTGAATTTTTGACCTAAACGGTTTGTGACGAGGCGCGTCAGAAATGAGCTCATTAAAATAATGGACACATTTTAGTAAGCTTTTTCTGACTCGCTAAAAATGAGAAAGTTTTTGTATGAGACTTCTGATATTGGGACATTCTAATTAATCGAATTATACTGACGCACACAGCATTCAGTCACACAATAAACACAAAACACGGTTTTATTAATGTTTTTAGTAATCGCGAAGTTTTTGAAGGCTCCTTTGAGTTGTTGCGATGTTTTCTCTTAGATATATTTCATTATTACCACTTTTTATTTGCTTAGTGCTAAAATTCTGTTAGGTTAAACGCGCATGATAATGCGGACAAGGATATATTATTTGAGAATACTTAGCTATTTTATAACCGCTTTTGAGCTCTTGGAATGGTACCAAAATGATGCACTTGGGAAAATAACGAAATATGTTCACAGCAAGGTAAGTGTTATTCGCTAGCGAAAGTGTCAAAAGCCAGTTTCATTAGTAAAATGATATTCTTAGCCCAAAATACAGTCATGCGCGCGTAGCCTTTAGCAAATACTTATTTAATTTCATGCCAAATAACATCGCCCAAACTGTGCTTGAAGCTTGAATGAAAAGATCTGAAATAAGATGAATGAAAGGGTCGAATGAACTGAACTTAACATCGCAATGCCTCAAAGTATTCAGTGCCAATAATTTAAATGAAATTATTATTAAACATGAATAAACGACATTTCATTTTCAAACACAACACTGTACACAAACTAATAATTGTTCTCTTCCAGCTAGAGGTATGAGCACATAAACGACATCAGCTCCAACTGTAAACATTGATAAACTAATGTTCGTCTGTATTTTCAACAGGGTGCAATATGAGCAACATTTATAAACAAAACATTATAACCAAACATGTTAACTGACCTTTAGCGGTCACCAACTAGCAGTGTAGTTAATATGATACCAGTGGATCGCCGACTGAAGAGGACGTACGTATACCGAGTCCCGAGTCACCAAGGAGAGTCCCTGGTATCACAATAACATATATTCCTTAGTGTAAGCTAGCCTAAGTCCGCGTCGTTCGCCCAGGCGTAGTATTGTATGAGTGTGTACGTCGACACAGGTGGACTGTAAGCCCTTCCGTGCCAGCTACGACGGCAGGTGGGACGCTATGGTGTCCAAGTGCGCTAAATGCGTGCTTAAGTTGTTGGAAATCGCGAAGGGCCGCAAAAGGAATTTTATACTCGACCAGGTGAGCAACACTCCAATTTTTTATAACATTCAACTTTGGCAGCCACACTTAATTCAGGAACAATCGAGATCGAACGACTGTTACCCCCGCCATGTTTGGCCGAGTCCCTCTCATTTGTTTAGTTATCAATCACTCTCTTCACGGAACGTATATGTATATGTATGCCATGTTATATAGCGTCTAGCTTCGTATGCCATCTATATATCTACGCATCTTCATAAGGTACGTCCTATATATAAGAGTAGTTAAGGCTATGTATCACGACACCGCTTCCGCGATGAGCGAGCTATAATGTAATTGTTTGTAGTAGCGCCGAGGTGAGTAGTAGACGCGGGAGCGGTGAGCGGTAACTTTGCCAAACGGCCCACTCAAATAACCGCGATGGGATCTCTATTGAGCTTGTTCTAGGTGTCGAACTGCCACAAAACATTACACAAAGTACAAAGTCACCGCTGGATATCGTCATTGTCTATAATGAGAATGTTTTGCTCCACATCATAATCTACGCGGGACTCGACGACGGCGATCGACGTAATTCGCGACCGCGGTTTCGATATCGCATTGGGTAAAAACAGACGAACGTATACCCGTCGGCCCAGAGGCGCAAGTTGAGGGAATTCGACGGGTACCGGCGGGTCGCGGTCGTGATCGTGACCGACGACGAGACGTACCGCGACCGCCAGAAGCGGCGCGAGGAGGCCGACGGCAAGGAGGTGCCCGACGGGGCTATCGTGGACATGAAAGGTTGGTTACATACCGCTCGCACTAGCGCTAGGACCCCCCGCCCCGCCGCCCCTGCCCGAGCTCACACGCCTCTCTGTTGTAGCCAACTTCACGCTGCCCGACAAGTGCTCGTGGCTGGACGAGGTCCTGTACCCCGAGCTGGGCCAGGACGAGGCCCGCGCCGTGGTGGAGGCCTACCATCGCGAGGCCAAGGCCGCCGGCGTGGTGCGCGACAAGGACAAGCGCGAGCGCTCCGCCACGCGCGACGCGCCGCCCACCAAGCGCCACCGCTCCAACGACAAGCGCCACGGCCGGGACGACCGCAGGAACAGGGACTTCAGCAGAGGAGAGCGAGGTCAGTCACGTCTTGAATCTTGATATCAAACAGGAATTCATGTATTTTGAGGTAACTCACTAAAATAAAGAGAGAGCTTGGGTTCGATTCCCAGGCCTGGATGTTATTAGATTTTTCCATCAGGAATTTCTCAGTAGTAGTTTGAAGTCTGGATTTGTGATTGATTGATGCTAAAAGGTTCGCCTTCCATTACTTGGTACTAATCTTATGGCGAAAAGAGGGAGAGCTATAGTAGAGGTGTACCACTTTTTATCTTTGTTCATCAAGAACCAAAATCAAATAAGCAGGCTGAAAATAAGTTATCCTGGACCTAATGGGGCAGCCAATTTAGTTGTCATTTCAATGATTTTTAGGTTGTTATTTTCTTGAGTGAAGGTCAAATACAGCAATGAATTTTAATGGGTAAGTAACTTGTAATAAAGTACCCAAGTAGATTGGGTTCAATAAGAGGTTTTAAGTCTATCACTCTAATGAGAAGGATTATGTGATTCACACAATTTAGTAACCACCACTGGCCACCTCTCTGTGATGATAGCCTATTTCTCCAGTAGGCTGTAAATAATGCATCATGGATTGCATAGGTCTTTAAATATCTGGTTTTGGAGGAGTGATATAATTCTTTATTCGGGTTATGCCTGAATAGATGAATATGAATGGTATGATTGTAGAAGACCGGTGGGGAGGCAGCAACAGCTCGGGCGGCGGCGGGGGCGGCGGGGGCGGCGGGCGCTGGGGCGGGTCGGGCGGGCGCGGCGGCAGTCGCTGGGGCCCGCGCGACTCGCGGCCCGCGCCGCCGCCCAACGCCAACCGCTTCGAGCGGCCCTGGCAGGGGGGCCCGCCGCAGCCCGGCGCGCCCGGGCCCAACGGCGGCGGACGATATGAGTGAGTCAGCTTTATTTTATTACTTCTTTTTACCCGCGTGGCTGTCAGAAGTTATCCTATGGGAACGTATTATCAGAAAAAAAAACTGCTTAGAATGTAGGATATATTTTTATCCTGGTCATATATAGTCTAGCTCTGTGTCAATTTTCATCTTAGTCCATTCAGTTGTTAAGGTGTGAAATGGTAACAGATGGATTATTTTCGCATCAGTGTTTTTATTTCTCGCTTCTAATACAGCAACTTCACTATTCTTTTTTCTCATTATTTTTGTGGCAGAATCTAAGACAGGCTGATTGTTTCGGAACGTGACGATTTCATTTGTCTCAACATTATGGTGGTCCCTATCACAGAATCTGGGACAATTTCTCATAATATAAAAAATATCAAATGTAGCAAATAAATACAAATTGACATCATACAATCTTGCTTTGCACAAGTTTATGAAGAAACTGCAAACAAACAGATGCCACACAACTATTGAGAAGCGACACGCCAAACAATATCAGTAATCAAGCTGAAAGAATCCTCTCATCATTCACCGAACTTTTTATCTCATTAAGAATATAAACAAACATTGATATTTTGTTCCAGCAACGATTTCCGTTCCGGCGGAGGCCGCGGCGGTGGTGGGCGTGGCGGCGGAGGGCGCGGGGAGCGCGGCGGGCGGGGTGGGGGGCCGCCCGGACACGAGCGGTTCGGTCGCGAGCGACACAACCGGCCCAACGACCGACCCGACAAGCGGCACCATCAACCTGGTATGTAACGCGCCCACTACAACTAATACAAGGGATGCCTTACAAAACCTTTTACAACTTTCGTAAGAATTAGACTGGTACGGTTATAAGGAACTTGAATTTGGTAGCTCGAAAGTTGCAACTGTCAGATCTGCCCAACACTCTCAACAAGTACTCAATACAAAGAGAGCTGATTTCAGTCACTGCAGCCATTATTAACTGATATTTGCACACTATACTGGAGATAATATTACAGTGCACAAGTAAACTCTTGTCCTTAATTCTCAAAATCATTAGGGACAAAAACTACACACGACCAGAAACATATCATACGCAGGACCGACTACTGTATGTACTCTCCAGTGCACGGAAATAATCATTGCCATGCCTAATAATCTCGTAACGACATGAAAATTAGAAATTATATTGTGATTAGGTGGCGGTGGGTCCGGCAACAACGGCGGCGGCGGCGCGGGGTCCTGGCAGCGCGGCGGGCAGGCGGGCAGCACGCGCGGCGCCATGCAGCCGCGCCCCGGCATGAACACGCACCGCGCGCACCAGGGGAACCCCAAGGTACACACGCACATACGAACCGACCACCATCCTGACGACACGCCGATAATATACAACAGCCCGACACCAATCGTGGGGCAGTAGCCCACCTGACAATACCCATGTGATCAGAGGATCATCCTCCCATTAGCTATGAAAGATGAGAAACTTTACTCCCTGTTCCATACCCTCTGTATGCATCTGTCTCATCGCCAACGCAAATAGGCCTTCGTTTGACCGCAACTCTCCTGATGTGAAGCAGTGATGCGGCCTAGAGGAAAGCGAGTGGAGCTAGCAACTAGAAACAAGTTGGCGAGCAGCGAGCGTGAAGTTCGGATTGTTTTGTCGCTGTGCTATGGGCGATCACTCGCACCTAGTCACCACGCATTGTCGCGGTTTGAACTTACGAGAAACTATCCAATATCCCGCTCGGATCTTTTATGACTTCATCTTTTTTTCACATCATCATGATTTCATTTTGGAATGATGGGAACAAACATTCCCTCATTCGCTGGATCCGAGACTCACTGGACCGGTCAATGCGACACTTGGGGGAGGCCTATGCAGTGGACGTCCTTCGGCTGAAATGATGATGATGATTCCTTCAACATAGGTAAGCTTCCAAAAACAAGTGTTGAGTTAAGCTCGTATTGTACACAGGATGGACCAAATCAGAACCAGAATCAAAACCAACAGAACCAACAAGGATGGAACCAATGGGCTGGCGGATGGGGCGGCTGGGGCAACTGGAACCAAAACCAAGGTATGTCACGAAAGTGGATGAAAAACCGGTGTCCAGCACAAGTATAACCTACAAATATGCCATTTGTAGGTTATACTTATGCTGGACACCGGTATGTAGGGAACTAGTATAATAAAAACAACTGTACCTGATTGATTACTATTTATTACTGCAGATCTTATACAATAATGCGATCCATTTTATAACATAGATCTATTACCTGCAAAGTACATACACCTGAGTTATGTTGAAAAATAACTTGTCCAAAAAGAAAATGCTGCTTGTATTGTAAGCGTGCAGCATGCAAACAATCATCCTTGTTTGCATGCTTCTTAATGAGATTAGAGATTCTAGGCGTTTGGTGAAATGAAAATATGGTAATTAAAATAGTGGTAAAATGAATGTTCGGAAACATAATACTTCGAACAAATGTTATTTCGGCTAAGTGTAATTTCGGTAAGAAGTTTTTCGACCAAATGAAACGTCCGAGTAACGAAAAAAATCAAATTGCTAATAGGTCAACTGATACAGTGGCAGACGTGACTTCAATGAAATGATAACAGTTCAAAAGTTTTAGGTGAAATGAAATTCGGTCAAATATTTTTCGAACTTTGATAGATAACTTGGAAGAGGCTACTTGAGACGAAAATGCATCGAATGCGGTCGAATCGACCCCGAGCGACCGATTGAAGGTGAAGAGTGTGAATTGCAAAATGAACATTTTGAGATAAAAGTTGCCAATGGCTGAGTTTTAGGCCTCCTTGCACCGTATAGAACATTATTCTATCTTTGTCATATATTTTGTGTTTGAAGTTCTAGCACTCTGATAATCTTGATCTTTCCCTACAGGTTGGGGCAACTGGGGTAACTGGGGCAATTGGAACCCGCAGCAGCAGGGCTCCGGCGGGGCCGGCGGCGCCAGCACCGGCGCGCCCGCTGCGCCCGCCGGCGCGCCCGGCGCCAAGGGCCAGGCCGCGCAGCAGTGGCCCGGCAACTACACCGCGCAGCAGTGGTACCAGTGGCAGCAGTGGCAGCAGCAGCAGCAGCAGGCGGGCTGGCCCGGGGTACGTAGCTACGACCAACACACCTTATCCTTCCTGCCTTTGAATCAGGTTACTTGGAGTCAGCGCAACACGGTTTTTATTCATTCACCCCCTGTCAACCGCTAAGTGAAATGAAATGACGCCTTAATATTCAGAAAAGTAATGGCCGCAGCTCCTGTGACAATCTGAGACACTACGTGCGCGGTACATGTGCGGTGAGTAGTTGGATACTCATCTGATTTTAAGTAGGCACTCAACAACACACAAGTAGTGCATGATGTACGGGTGTAAGAGGTTTGTACACAGCGGCACATGATGTACATCCAGAAAAGCCAAAAAATAATAATACACACATCAATTCACGACTTTTTTCCAAAACTATAGAACGCCACTTGCACACTCTTTTTGCTTCGTCCACACATCTGTTCCTGAGTATCCAGAAAAGTAATGACCACTGACACGCATCACGATCATCTCGCTGTACTTCCGACATGCTATCTATCTATTCGCTATAACAGTCAGGGTTTACCATGAGGGCAAGGCCAGAAGACTAAGTTTGCCCGATGTCTAAAATAATTTATTATTACGTATATTTTAGGGCAGACACATTTGTGACATCCTATCGCAAAAATTAGCGCTGTCATCTTATGAAATGCCTGCAGTTTGTGGTCAAATTATGAAGTTGTTGAGGAATCAGCAGCGTCTGATTGGGTATCTTTGTTACAGTATCAACAAGGTAACCAGACGGGCAACGCCGCGGACGCGCAAGCGTGGGCACAATACTATCAGGTGAGAAAAACATATTTTTCCCAATATCTCAAGTTTTTTAAGCAAGATAAAATCTATCTTAATTTGAATCCCATTAATAGTGTTTATGACGTATACATTTTTTATCTAATCACTTTCAGCTTTACGTACGTAGTTTTTGTTTGCTGTATTCTTTATACTTAGTTAGCAAATCAGTTTCTAGCAATATGACACATGCCATTTTGTTATTTTTTTTGTTTTTTATTTTACCTTCATAGATATTATAACGAAAACTCTTCTTGCAGAATTACGGCAACCAAAACGCGAGTACCGCCGGCAACGCGGTCACCGGCACCGAGAAAAAGTGATGTTCGCTTCGGCCAGACCCACCGCGCTCGCGTGACGTTCCGGCTGATAAAACCACTAATACTATCAACGACTCCTTCATAGCCAACCTTGTGTACAGACAGCTTAGTAAGCAACGATCGACTACCTACACTATGAGAGACGATTCATCCGACGACTCTTAACGCCCCGTTCACGAACACGCGCGTGCATTATTTGTTTCCTTCGCGTGCGTAAGCAATTTGTTTTCTCAGCAGTCTCGGCACGCGTGTAACTCGTTTTGCTGTAGGTCGATAATCACGAAACACGGTTTGAGGCCGAATTCGGCTAACGTTTGGGTTCATAATTCTTTAACTATCACAATATACGATATGGACGTTTATTTACACCACGGAATATGCTTTGTGTTAAATCGACTTATGTTTGTGAATAAAATATTGGAGTAAATATCGTAACTATGGATAATAAGATGACGTCGGGTGGTAGGTCGCGCCTCTGATGAAGAGCTTGAAAACAGCACTTTTGACTAGTTTGATTAGGTAGAACCAGTTAGAAACTAGAAATACATACTACTCTACAAAACTTGCTAAGATTCTTCCATAATACTCTTGCTTCGTCAAACAACTAGTTAATTTCAATATCTCATTATAAAGGTTAGCGATTCAAATTAAGCAATATAATGTACGGAAATAAGTCGCTTTACAAAAAAAAGTATGCACTATTTATTTGATAAATTGTGATTTTGTAAGTTTTGTATCGTACAATATTGAGCTCAATATTTAAAAAAATAATGTAGACTAAGCTCGTTATGGAGTTTCTAAGTAATTGTAATGTTAAACATAATCTGTATCTTTTTCTAAACTCCAGTGCGCACTCCAATTCACAGACCAGCATTTTCTTGAATCTTTTTCTCTTTCTGTTCATTAAAATTGCAACATACAAAGCGAGAGGTCCAATCGCACGTTAAACTGCTTCTGATTCGAATGAACCCGGATGTTTGCGATCGGACTTGGATACCAAATGACAGAATGAGACAGAGATACTCGAAATGTGATTTCACCCACACTGAACACCATGAGACGACGTAGGACGGTGAATATTTAGTATGGCGTCTCGCTCCTACATTTTGGAGTATAGTACAGAGCGCGCTGGCCCTTTCAAACTCTTAGCACGGTCGTTGTAAGTGTCTTACAAAAGGTTATTTATTAGGTAGTCGTCGAGTCGAAAAAAAGGTTCAACTTTCGAATAATCTCTAAGTCGCGATGTTGGAGTTCTTGATATTATGCAGACGAAACGTATAGTGATACATATTTTCCTACAGTATTTAGGCATTACCAAAATAAGTAAAATGGAAATATTGCACCAATGGTAAATTTTATGAATTTTCTTTAGAATTTGTTTCTGTGGGACCCGAATACGACAGTATCATTTTTTTATTCCTACTATCATTATTTAGTAACATTTTATTGATTTGTTTTTAAATAAATGTTTTTCTTATTATTTGTGCAATATTTTGTCATCACTGAATGTGCACAGCAATTACAATGTGCTTTCGCATTTTTTGCATTCTCTCCTTCACGTAGACGTGAAACATTAAGATATAGAATAGGACTGTCCTATACATCAATATTGTTATTAAATATTGTAGATGTTTTGCACTGTGTTGTTTTATTTTTGTGCAATCGACGTGACAGAACAGTTTTTTTTAATAAATTGTCTCATTGAATTGAAAGTAGGGAATAAGATTATTATCACGGTTATAAAAATATATTTTCTGAATGTTTAGTCAGAAACCAAGTCCAGTAATGTCTAAATTGGAAATATTGCAGGCTTTTTTTGTATGATGTTGTGTTTATAGAGCACGAAACATCTCATAGCAAAACAACAGGATATTAAAGAACTACAAATTAATCATTATCTTAGATACAGATCAAGTGAAAGAATATTGACTAAATGCTGTTCCATATTTGAAAACACCCTCATAAGTAGATATTATTTGCGTTAAAAGTTTATTTTGTTTTTTAGTGAATGTCAAAGATATGCATTGTGCTTTTGTCAATATTCATTAACGAAAAATAAAGTTCTTAAAATTACTCAACGATTAAAATAAATACCCTAATATTCGGGGACGCTGTTTATACAACTACCAATTAGGTACGGACTTTTAAAATTTAGTTTAGATATGTAATTAATATAAATCGGGGGGTAGTAAGTAACTAAGTTTTGTAATGACTAAGTTACGCTAGTAACTTGACTAGGCGAGTGAGTGAGTGAATGATGAGCTTATAGCTTCGTGTACAAATGTTTTAGTTAGGAGTGTGGTTCCAATGTCACTACTGATAATGATTTAGTAATAAAATATATACAATAAGAATTCTGCTGTTATTAATTTTATATCCTAAATAATGCCCTCAACTTCACACCTCGAGAAGCCGATATATCGGACATCATTACATGTTTCGCTTCGTTTGTCATTAAGAGGGCCCTTCCCAGTCCGTCTTCCGTCATCGCGAGCATGGTCGAAAAGCTTGTTGTTTCATCCAGAGCCATAGCGGCGATGTTTTTTCAACTCCCCCGTCTTAGAGGGCCCCGACCCCCCACGAATCGTCTCTCGCGCACCTCATACCGCCTAATGCGACAACAGAACGAAAAATAGTGTTCGAAAATTTCATAAACTTGTTCCAGGAGATACGTGTTTTTGAATAAGGCTTAAGCGCAGGCCACACCGCCAACTGGCGGGCGGGCGAGCGACGCGAACGACGCCCTTTTCATACTTTGTTCGTATCTTTCGATAGTTCGCGGTGTGAACCAAAGTATGAAAAGAGGTGAAACGACGCGTCGTTCGCGTCGCTCGTCCGCCCGCCAGCTGGCGGTGTGGCCTGCGCTTTACAAGTTTGTAAAATTAATATTTGTCATTTAAAATCTCCATTACATTTGCAAGGTTTCTATCACAATGCTTTCTTTACTTTTACAATTTACGAGTACAATATGAACGGCCAAAGTTTAGGTAAATATGTGCAAAATAGCAGATTTTTAGAGGCTTATACTGAATTTGTTTCTCCAAATTTTTACTTTTTGCTTTGATAGAAACCTAGATATCGTGCACAAGATACCTATCAGTAAAAAAAATCAAAGATAAATGTGTTACCACGGCATAATCACGTAAGAGCGTTTGTATGAAAAGTATGATGGGTTGGCCGCTCTCAACTCAAGTAATCTAAAATAGTGAGCATGCTTCTACCGTATTTTATATAAAAGTCAGGAGTTCTCGCAGACAAGCTGGCGCGAAACTCGCAACACGCGGGATCAGCATCACATTGGCTCGTCGCGTCGTCGTCAACCCATCGAAGCGCGTAACCGACGCCGCCGAACCTCTGTGTGACTGTGCGCAGTATTGCGTTTCATTATTTAAACACTCACATGCACAATTTAACCGCCCACCTACGTTTAGGGTTTCTATGTTTGTTTATGTGAAGTAATACTTATCGCATTGAATGTGGAAAGTGTGTAGTTTAACAATAAATGAAACGCTAGTACCCGTTTCTTTTTTAATTTCTGTTTGCTAATCATTTTTGCGATTTAGGGCGTGAATTTTCATTTGGGATCTCACTAGGCTAAGACTGTATCTTAAGAGCGGCCAACCCGTCATAGTTTTCATACAAACGCTCGTACATGATTATGCCATTGTAATACATCTATCTTAGATTTTTTTAACTGATAGGTATCTTTTGCACTATATCTAGGTTTCTATCAAAGCAAAAAATAAAAATTTGGAGAAACAAATTCACTATAAGCCTCCAAAAATTGTTGTTGCACATATTTTACCTAAACTTCCGTTCATAATGTACTCATAAATTGTAAAAGTAAAGTAAACATCATGATAGAAACCTTGCACATGTATTGGAGATTCTAAATGACAAATATTTATTTCACAAACTTGTAGGCCTTATTCAAAAACATGTATTTCCTGGAACAAGTTTATGAAATTTTAGAACACTATTTTTCGTTCAATGTTATCGCGTTAGGCGGTATGAGGTGCGCGGGAGACGATTCGTACGGGGTCGGAGCCCCTAGAGACTGGGGAGTTGAAAAAAAAAAGCGCCGCTGTGGCTCTGGGTGAAACAACAAGCTTTTCGACCATGCTCGCGTTGACGATAGACGGATCGGGAAGGGCCCTCTTAAGGGGCAGTGTCCGGCTATAGGGTATGCTTATATAATTCTATTGTGGCAGGCTCGCCAGTGGACTGTGTCAAGTGCGTGATCTTGCGGTAAACTTTCGAAATGTGAGAGTGAGAAAGCGAATGATGGTAAGTGTTTTGATGACTGGCATGGCAGTATACCTTTTTTACTGAGGTCATGTCTATAGGGCAGTGGAAGCACACGTGGTCTTTGTGAGACAAAATCACAGGTTTTTGCTGTACCTAAGTCTGATAGACACCAGCAGCTTGTAGTCAATAAAGTGTATATCGCGGGGCCATTCGCACCTTACTGAGCGAGACAGAGATATAACGAGATATTTATAATTGACGAATGCCATGTGTATGACGGTGTCTGACAGACTAAAAAAATGCCAAGACGTAACAGGAGCAGCAAGTTTTGTGGCTTTAGCTGGTGCTAGGCACTTGGTGTTTCTCGAACCACTGTCCGGGATGCTTTCAGACGATTTCGAGTTACACGTGGAGGCCAGGTCCAAGCTGCCATCGATGCAGTTTGCCTCGAGAAGACCGCTTTGTTGTCAATAGTATGAAAAGAGGCTAATAGAGCTCGTAATTGTCTTTTCCGAGGTGAAAAAAGTGTGAACGAACCATCTGAAGAAGACTAGCAGGAACAATTCTTCTCTCATAACGCACACAGAGCTAGACTTACGTTTTACGAGGGAATAAGCTGATTAGACTACTGAGCAGTGGAAGAATGTACTGTTCTCAGATGGACGTCGGCGTGTATGCAAGCGAGAGTTCTACTCCATGTGCCACAGTAGAAACTGTTTTTTCGGGGAGGCTCGATAATGATATGGGGAGGCATCACTTGTTGTCTTCGATAGAGGCAGTGTAACTTTAATTAATATAATATTAATAAAATCTTTATTGACAAGTGATTGCTCAAACATCAGTGTAGCCCTGGCTCTTGTACTAGGATTTCCTGTATAACAGAGTAATTGAAGGGTTTAAAATAAACCACAATATTGCAAACTTTTTACACAGTTTATTCATTCAAAAATTATACTATTGCCAAACTTTAATCTGACAATATTGTGAAAAACCGTTAAATCGCCATTCAATGAGTGAAAAATATCCACAACACGTTTCCGACTCACCGAATAGAATATACATTGATTTACTTGTATGTAACAGTGTTATATTATTTAACAGCTAGATTAGTTCGTTACATCCTCATTTAGTTACCACATCATAATAAAAATAGAGACTTCTTTATCCACACACAAGACTATCATCAAATTGAAATTCAACTCACAACTACATATTTTCATAACTAGAAATAAATTGTACAAACATTTCTAAAGTATACCTTTCCGAGGTTCATAAGGGATAAACGCGTTACATAAAATATATTTGCTAAAAATATGGCCTTAATTTATAAATAAGAGACGCACATGCACACACGAAAAGTATAGTTAAAATAAATGCGAACACTAAGTAAATAGAACTAGAATAACTTTGGTAAATAACTAACAAGCTCACGTGCATTATGAATTAATTTACATCTGTGACCGAAATTATCAATAACTTTAAAATAACCATATATCATAGTTGATTTACCAAGTTTAGTGTGGCTGACACTGGCTTGGCTACCATCAGGGATTATAATTTTTATAACGCAAAAAAAGAATTCAATTTCTCCATACAGTGGTACAAGCAAGTACAAAATACTTTAAGTAGTTTCTAGAAGCTGGACTGGGAAATTGATTTCTTTAATATCTTTTTAAATACACACCGACTGAATCTGTAACTTGGCGACGCATTGCGACTAATTAGCGATTAAATTTGGAACAAAATGGGTCTTCGCTAGGTGCCCTAGTTATTGAGATATACATGTGGCCAAGCTGGGGAGACTCCAGATCGGCCACCTATAAACCCTTATATCTTTTGAACCAGTGACCGACAAATTCTGCTATTTGGCGACAAATTTTTCGTGTTATCTAAATTAAAATCCCTTATGGTGGCCAAGCCAGTGTCAGTCACACAAGTTTATAGTATAATGTATCAATTCATGGAAACATTTTTGAATGAGAGACAGGTTGCCAAAAAGGAACGTAGTAATGAAATAAAGCTGCTATACAGAGTAGTTAAAAAAACGAGAACTAGAGGGTAATGATAAAAATGTAGGACATTATAATTTATACCTACCCGTCAAAACAAAGTACGGTCACTTGCCAAGATAATTGGTAAATGCACAAAACAAAACGAAAACGATTTATTTATGAAATATTTAGAGGGCACAATTATTGTTTACTCACAACGAAAAAAAAAACAAATTTAGCAGATTTCTTAAGAATTATTTGATTTTGACGAGTTTTATTTACAAGTAACAGTTTACAAAGCCATGTAAAATATCGAAAAGATCCAAAACTTATTTATTGTTACGTTAAATAATAATCGATTTAACCGAATTTTAATTGATGCGGTGACGTTTTGATATAAATTGTCTTATCACAATGTTGATGATAAAGTAATCGGTGTGGCGGAATCTTTGGTTTATTATGATTCAATTAAATGGCAGTAATGTACCTATTAGATTTTATTTTGAGAGTTATACCTCTTATATTTTAACATATTCATTTCTTTATACAATAGTGTACACTGCTTCAGGGCGACTAAGAATTTAGCTACTATTTTATTTATTGCTTTGACATAAAACATTCAAGTGCTTCAAGAATTTCGCCGCATTCCTTTTTCGTGTAACTGAAAATGTATTATTTTTAACAAATTAGGACCTTGTAAGTGTATTTGACTATTTTTATTTTATATGCAAGTACAGTTGCCCTTACATTTCGAAAAAAATAAAAGTTTAAAATATATCTACCTTAAACAGTAATATTTTATAGTGTTATTCAACAATTTTAACTCTTTCATTTGCATATTATATTTATAGTTCCAAAATCTACAGTATTTAGTGCCGCAGTTACGGGCTGTTCTACGCACGGCTTGATAAAAATCACTTCAGAAATTGTCATGAGTCTTAGGAACTCCATGTAAACTTAGCAACAAGATTGTTTTGTAAAATAATGAGGTTCTAATCTAGAGAAATTTTGACAAAACAATAGATCAAACTTCGCAAACTAAGTCAGAATTTGCGACACAAGAATAAGAAAACAGTATAAAGGCTCAGCTCAGATCAAAGAGGATCTCAGAGTAAAGATTTTTTCTTGACATTGCACATAACTTTATTATTTGTGTCCTAAGAAACAAGCACGCTGTCATCTGGGTAGAACTTTGCACTTTATAAAAATAATGACAGTGTATTATTCAATACGCCCTTCTTGATCTGTGCACAGCCTTAAAAGGTATAGTCTAGACATACATAAAGAAATATAACAGAATATTCAGCTGGCTGCTAGAAGCCACTCGTATAAACTCTAAATAAGCTTACCCGTGCGTCCCCAGCGCGTCACTGCGCACCACATAACCTAACTAGTCGTAACTTGTAAAAATGTCATAATTTGAAACACTGAGGTGAGTCGTGGCACATTTTAGTCCGATACTTACACACGATACACGCGTATTTCAAATAAAACACGATGCACGATTCAATGTCACATTCCACGCCTTTTCCCATACGGGTTGACTAAAATTATAGTACCTATGTGAAGTGTTATGAGCCTTAAATACTCCTTTTCGCAATGTTTTGGCAATAAAAACAAAATAAACAACGTAATACCACAAAAAGCAAAAAAAAACTAGTAATGCTTCATATTTGTATAAGTGAACCTGGGCGTATGATACGCCCCTAAGCGGTTCGCTTGTATATGAAGTATTATTTCTTTTTATTAACTAAAAAACCATTTCGTAAGTTATATTTTACAAAATAAATGGTTTTACATATTTTTTTTTATACTTTTGAATTGCATCAAGATTTGTAATAAGTTGCCTTTTTTATTTTACCGCAGGTATGGCTAGATGAATTACAAAGTATGTACACAAATATAGTGTGTTGACATAAATCTCTTCGTGCACAAGTGTTCCTATTTGAAATACGTTATTCGTTGGCGCATTGTCAAGTTCAAGGCTGAGAATATGGTTACATTACAATAATCATGTTTCGCTCATATTATTTCAAGCCAATTATCCTAAGCTTTTACAAAGAAACCTCCTTTAATTTCTAAAGATTCTCACAAAATTAACATGGCCGCGAAAAAAAAATTACAATAAATTAATTTTACCTAATTTCCATTTATTATATCAATGGCACTTTTGTGAAATATCAGGATCGTAGCTATGCTTAAATATAATTATGCATTAATTTCTAATCTTTCGTCGTTTCGGGTGGACTGATTACTATGTAAACTTTAGAACCAAGACAGTATTGGGCTCCATATTTAAGAAATATTCTTATCTATTGAAAAGCCCAAAATAAAGGTAAACTAGCTAAGTAATCATTCTTTAAGTTATCAAGCTATGTTGCTGCCATCTTAGGAAATGAATTAAACTGAAAGATATACGATTTCTAAGTTAATAATGCATTAAATATGCCTACCACAATTTGATCGTACCTATGGTTAATTAGGACCGCGATAATAATTACAACAATCTAATTAGACGTCGACGCACTGCCTTTTAAACATTAAATAACTAAACGCATCATAAGTTGTCTCTTTCTATTTATTTTCTATCTCTTTTATTGAATTATTGCTATGAATTTCTAAATCAGCTGTTCCATACATTTGGGCTGAGTAGGTATTGAAGTTTTGTACTGGACAGCAGATTTTCTTTTCGCGATTTATATTGTGATCCCATTGAAAAGTTGTACAGTTTCATGGTCTGAATCACGCTCTGAAATATGAACATACATTTCTGGTATATGCTGTATCATAAATATTAAAACCATAGTGTATTATTTAGTTAAGGCAACATAACTATACAGCAGATGGTATCTAAATACAAAGATACGGTCTTTAGCGCTTGTACCGATGCAAATGAATGGCATAAAATGTAGAGTTGAAAGGCTCTTCCACACATGACGCCAAACTCTTTGTTTCGAGCTGACGTAGATGTTGCGAAGCGTTGTTTGCTCTGCCAAAAAAATATCAACTTTGTGCTCGCTGAAATAAGGTCGAAAACAAAATATATAACAGAGCCTCAAAGCGGTTAATTCAGGTATTGTCAACGTTATTCCAACACATGGAATGTTGATGTTTGATTGACAGAGGAAATCCCGCCGCATTCTTTCCTATGACGTAACACATGGAGCAACTCTGCCAAATCTATTCCTTTACATTTAATATATATTTAAATAAATATTACAATATACACGTTCCAAACGATTTATTTAAAACATTAACAAGAAATATTTTTTTTATTCTCCCCAACTTTTCGCGTCTTACAAAAGGCATTTTAATATTTTTTTAAACCGGTCGGTGGTCTAATTTAGGTGGTCTTCACGAATAAGCGTCAGTCATTGCAATTTGCACCTTATTTCCATGGCATACGCACGCTTGTGAATTACAAAGACTATAGTGAAATATCAAAGTGCCCTTCGCAAGACGCTTAGTAATAACGAAGATTAGAAAACGCACTTATTATTAGGAATCACGCCTGTTTTAACACCTGACGGACGGACTACAATGATCTACGAGTACGTATATATATACATGTCTACACACACACACACACGCATCCGCCATCTTAAGGGGTGCATTCAATAAGCTGACAACATCGCAAATAGCTTTCAAATATTTCACTGTTTTGGTAAATAAATCATTATTACTGAATGAAATTGTGAAATGCCTCTATGTAACACTAAAATATTGATTATTATATATCAAAACAGTGAAATATTTGAAATCTATTTGCGACGTTGTCAACTTTCTGAATGCAACTTAACTCTTCATACACAACGACAAAATGGAGTTTTTTTTTTGTTGTATTTTATAATTATAGAAACCCGATATTCTTATACTTAGGAGTTGCCTAGAAATGAAAATGTATTTAAATAATATATGTGACGAAGTTTTAATTTGAAAATTAATAAAAAATACACTTCATACGTTTCTTAACAAATACTTCATGTATTTGAATATACTTTGTCTTTTGTCACTCATCTTAATTTAAAAAGAAAATAGAATCAATTTAGAGATACTTCTCAACGAAAAAACAATCTTTCATTCACATAATTACTTAAACAAAATTATGTAAACGATCAATTCCTTCACAAAGATTAGTTTTACGTTTTAAATATTCGTTAAGTTTAATATAAGTTCCATATTCAAATAGGAACCCTAAAAATGGGGACAACACTACTGCAAATACTCGTAAGCCCCATTAATAAAAACTGAGCGAAATAGTATCGTCTCTTTCTATCGTACTGTAAAGAAAGAGATATAACTCAGTTTTTATTGGGGGGAGAGTAGAATTACAATTAGATTAATATAATATAAAGGCCGGAGTCGCGTTGAAGCCGTTATTAAGTCACTATTTTGTGTGTTTGTACGTTTAGTCGATTTTTAAACATACCATAGACAAAATCGACTAAAACTAAAGGCGTCTCGCGGCTCCGCCTCTCTAGTAACGATCGACAATGCGCCAAACCAAGTACTAGCTAACGTTATGTCTAATATGTATTAGTTCGCACAACACTTGTGACTGCTTATCTGCAACAGTGCAGTACATATTCTGGAGACAAAGAGAAAATAATATGAATAAAATTATTAAAAAATCGAATAAAAAAAAGCAAGATAAAAAGTAGATCTACGAGTAGTTTGAGTAGATCACTAGCATAACAGCGTGGCACTGTTTTTTATAACTGACTATAGTATTCAGTATCCATGTTAAATATCAAACGCAATTTTGTGGAGTTTTAATGATTTAAAGTTTTATTTAGGACTTTTTTTGGTGCGTGGCTTTAATCGGACCTAACGCGAATCGGTTTTTTAAAATTAATTTCCTTAGACAATTTCACAATTGTTTATGGCATCAAGCAACAGCGCCCTGCTGTCGATGTCATTCAAGCGAAAATTATCATGCAGCATTGTTTAATGCAGCATATTTCCTTTCTGGTTTTTGCCATTGACAACATATTATATGATGTGGAATTGACAATAGAAAAACCAAGATGGCGACGTTAGTTCCAATCATGGCCACGTGCGAGAAGAACCCCGTTTAAGACAATATAAAGTAACAAAGGCTGATACTCACGATGCTATTGCGGCGTCTGCGGCGAGGAGGACCGCGAGTGCGCCGCCAGGGACTGCTGCAGCGCCGCGGGAGTCAGCCACTCTCTACGGCAATCGCAGACCAAATAACTATACCATCCGCCGGGGAGAGGGAGAGAAAGACAGGTAAGCGTGGGAGGAGCAAGCATGCAGGACAGGAAGCTAACTACAACAAACTATTACTTGACCATCATAACTTGACACATGAGGGTGGCGCTGCCAGCTTAGAGAAACGTCAAATCCTGTCAAATTTAAACGTAGTTCCAAATTTCACCGGGTCTCAAGTTATGTTGGTCAAGTAGTACATACTTCTGGTAGAGAAATAAGTACAAGCATGCAGGACAGGAAGCTAACTACACATTAAGGAGCTAGACCTGACGAACATAACTTGACACATAAGGGTGGCGCTTCTTGCTTAAAAACACGTCATCCACCTGTCATTTCACCAAGCTATGTCGGTCAAGTAGTTAGTATGTTCTTCCCGACACAAGGCCGTAGCTAGGAATTTAGTTCGGAGAGGTTCAACCCTGAATGAAAAGGCAGGTCGGGGGCGTTTAGTATTGAAAACTCCCCGTACAGTAAGGGTCAGTTTCCAACAAGCGGAAAAAAAAATTCGCGCTCATTTTTGATCTCGGTGAATAAAGGACTGTATCAGTATTGTCTTTAAGTATAAAATACGTCGCTGACATTGAGCGTCTGCGCGAGCGCCCAATTTAATACTTAAAAGCAATACGGATACAGAGTTTTATTCAGTGACATGAAAAAAGTGCGCGAGGATTCTTCCGCTTGGTGGAAACACAACACAAAACATTTACTATTGGAACCTCCCAGAATGAAGTAGCACAAGCATGCAGGACAGCTAACTACATACAAGGAGTGAGTAGTGGGGGTTACAAGTTAATTGAAAAGGGAGAAGCGTCAGGGAAGCCCGCGATTTTCAAATTTTCCGGCGACCCGACCGGAACAAATATGTATTTACAGAGTTGGGTAGTTGTCATGACACCATTAACCAATAATTCCATGACAAGTTCTCTCAAAAACACTTTATTTTAGGCCAGAGAACCCGATTAATTTTGACTGGAAATTCAGATTTTTAGTTGCTTTGAAATCAATAAATAGTTGAGTCATTAAGTTTAAAGATTATCTTCATAGGTTTGCAATACAAATTCTATAGGGGAATTGCATTTTGACAGCTCATAAAAAATTAACCAATGGGGATGGCAACTGTGGAAGTAATGGCGCTAGCATAGCTGGCTCCAAGCATTGTCATTGGTTGAAAATCTGGTATTGTCATTTTATATTTCAAAATAGCTTGATCTCATTGGCCAGATTAAGACCAGGCTATGGTCGCGCCATCTACAATTAGCTTTCAACGGTCTTACCCATTGATTGGTGCTGCCAACTACCCAATCATAAGAATCATCAATCCAATTCTCTTGATTTGATTGAATTTCGCGAGTTACCCCGACGCTTCCACCTTCAAGAGTATTGACTGCCTCAGAGGTTACAAGCGTTATAGCTAAACATAAATTCGCTGAAACTTACGCTCGAAATCGTGTGTTACGCAATTGGGTTCAGCAATCCAATTGCGTAACAAACGATTTCGAAAAAAATCTTAATTCATTGCTTGATTCATATGTTTAAAAACTTTGTCAGTCCGAAACAGTAATAAAAGCAATGAATTGTTAAAATAAATAGCGTTGAGAATGGGAGTAACATAACATAACGCCTGTTATCACCGAGGGGTGAGGTCTGTCTAAACCCTCGCTCGTCTACGCATTGGTGGAGTCTGGGCCTTATGTCCATGAAGGAAAAGCGAATAGTGTAATTGCGTCGTCTAAACCGAAAGAAGGCGAATGACGAATTTTTTGACATTGACTCCACGTCGAAAAGTGTAGCCACTCCCAAAGACAGCATACATGCAGCAAGATTTTAGGCAAGCAAAAGTAAATACATGCCACAGAAACAGTCGCGAGCACCAATATGTAACTGTTACAGGCAAAACTGTTAATCGGTCAAAACCACTTTTGACTGAGTCAGTCAAACAAAGCCTTTATTAAATTAAAATGCGTTTTACCTACAATTACTAGAATACGATGTTTCTCAAAGTGGTCACAAAATAACCTAATAAGTTTCTAAGTAAATATTATAACTTAATAAACGGCTAAAATATTTTTAATCGGTTAAAAGGACTGATTACCATATACACTTATTAACTTTTCAAAACAATTACTGTATTACTACAAACATAAGTTTTTGGTAATAATATTATTATGAAACAGGTCTGTGGCGCTACCGCGGCATGTGAACTAAACTTACAAATTCTACATCGCGATATTAAAATTCTTGAAAGAGGACTTTTGGCCGAAAGGTGTCGTATACCGACGATTCCGAGGACGGTTACGCGGCACCACGCAGCAAAATACGACGCCGTCAACGATTCGTGTCTAGTTTTAGCTAAATAATGTTTTTATATGTATTAGTTTATTATTTTATAAGATTATTTTGTGTATTTTATATATGGGCCTCAGTTGCCTGACAATAAAATGATTTATTGATTAAATAAAGTTATCCGCACGATTAACATATTTCAATACTAGAGCAGTAGCGCAGGAAGGTCTACCAGACACGTCACCCAAGGATGAGGAACTTTACATCCTGTTCCTCGTACGTCTAAAAGTCCTCTCTCGAAGCTGCAATCTACGAGACATCGCTTTTGGTTCGTCTCTCAAAGTTGCAATCTACGAGATAATCGCTTTTGGTTCGTCTCTCAAACTTGCAATCTACGAGATAATCGCTTTTGGTTCGTTTCTCAAAATTGCAATCTACGAGATAATCGCTTTTGGTTCGTCTCTCAAAATTGCAATCTACGAGATAATCGCTTTTGGTTCGTCTCTCAAAGTTGCAATCTACGAGACAATCGCTTTTGGTTCGTCTCTCAAAGTTGCAATCTACGAGACAATCGCTTTTGGTTCGTCTCTCAAACTTGCAATCTACGAGATAATCGCTTTTGGTTCGTCTCCAAAATTGCAATCTACGAGATAATCGCTTTTGGTTCGTCTCTCAAAGTTGAAATTTACGAGATAATCGTTTTTGCTTCGTCTCTCAAAGTTGCAATCTACGAGATAATCGCTTTCGGTAAGTGTACTCATATTGGTGCTCGTGGCTGTACAAGAAGAGGAGTAGAAAAGAAAAGGTAAACGACACAGTATACATTGACACTCACTTGGGCAGACAGCGCTGCAGGAAGGGCACGCACGAGCTCACGTACGCCAGCCGGTTCACCCACGGCGGGATGTCGTGCTCGCATAGTGCCTGGAAACAGAAACCAGCTATTCATTGTTGAAAGCGTTTTCGAAAACTGCGTCGTTGGTGTAGCTAGTGTCGCAAGTGCGATTGCTGAGCAAAAGCTCTATGGTTCGATTCCCGGGAAAAAGTGTGACCGGGTATTTTCATCAGGAATTTCTCAGTAGTAGCCTCAGAGTCTGGATTTGTGCCCGGTTGATGGCAATAGGCTCTCCCCCTATTACATGGGACTTAAAACGTTACTGGCGAAATGTGAGTGTACTATTAGTTACACCTCTGGAAACTCCTTTGGGGATTACAGGCATGATGTTATGTTATGTGTGAGGATATGCATTTGTGAAGCGAGGCATGTGCGTCAAACATCCCGCATCATGTCTATTTGTTACAAGCTGTACCCGGAGGAGCTCGTGGCTAAATAATAACAGCCGCTCGGATCGATCTTTAGGTTAAGCCGTGCTTGCCTAGGTTGGTCTGTGGATGGGTGATCACCCATTACATACCGAGTATGCTCCGTGCCTCGGAAAGCAAGTTAAGCCGTTGGTCCCTGCTGTCATTTGTAGATCTTTGACAGTCGTTACAGGTAGTCAGTGGCCCAAAAAGTCTGACAACCAGTCTTACCAAGGGATATCGTATTACCCAGTACTAACTGGGTTGTGGAGGTCAGATAGGCAGTCGCTCCATGTAAAATACTGGTATTCAGCTGCATCCGGTTAGATTGGAAGCCGACCCCAACATAGTTGGGAAAAGGCTAGGCAGATGATGACTAGCTGTACCCGGCATGCATTGCAATGCACCTTTTCCTACTACCTACCTACCTACTACCCACCTACTACCTACCACTTACCTACTACCTACCTACTACCCACCTACTGCCTACCTAAGAACCTTCTCCTGACAGTAACAAATAGAACAAAAAAAGAATTTGCGAAATCGGTCCAGCCGTTCATGCGTGATGCCGTGACTAAGGGAAATAGAGATTCATTTTTATATATATAGATTGTCTAATTTCTGTTCCCTTCTTGTCTCCGACGCATAGACATTTAAGCGACAACTGCATAGCTATTCATAAACGCTTCGATTCGATTCCGATTTCGGAAAGTCGTGTGTCTATCTCGCTCGTTTTCGTAATGCCAAACAAAGATAGACATACGACTTGTCGAATCGAAATCGAATCGAAGCGTTTGTGAATGCTGTTGAGATAAGTTCGTTTCCGACACTCTGCCTCCATGCTTGGCTATCACTGTTATACATGGAATAGTTACACCGGGTGTCCTGAGTTGAGTCTTAACTGACTCAGTGACTCTGTGTTTTAAGTAACTTCAAAAAAAGAAGTAGGTTATGTATTCCACCAACATTTTTCTGTGAATACTAGTCCGATTATCGTGATTCGTTTCATTTGGTAGAGCACGCTCGCGCGGTGGTCCTATATGATTTTTTAACTTTACTTTTTATTTTGTCTTCAATACCAGTTTTCTGGAACAAGGGGATGATTTTATCCGTTTGTCTCTTTGTTCTGGTTAATCTCCGAAACGGCTGGTCTTTTACTGGCAGATTACTGATGTCATAAGGAGTCAATTATGCTACTTTTCTTTTAGAGAAAAAATAGGGTTCGGTGAAAAAAAAAATACAACCTTGAAACTGTTATCCATCCGATTCAATTAGGGAATTAATATTTTTTTTTAATCTATACTTCTATACTAATATTATAAAGCTGAAGAGTGTGTTTGGTTGAACGCGCTAATCTCAGGAACTACTGGTTCGAATTGAAATATTCTGTTAGTGTTGGATAGTCCATTTATCGAGGAAGGCTATAGGCTATATAACGTCACGCTACGACCAATAGGAGCCGAGCAGAAATAAAACAAGTCCGACGCGGCGGGTAAAACCGCGGGGCACTGCTAGTGTTATAATAAATTCCACGCGAACGAAGGTCGCGGACGACAGCTAGTTAGTAAATGAAAGCGCAGATCTTGCCTCGCGTGTCAACAAAGACGTGGTTGCGGCGCCACCGCCAAACGATCAACACAGAACTGGTAATACCACGTTATCGATAATTGTGCCATTGTGTTCAACATGATTGACTTCTAATAATTACTGCTCCCAGTTCCGCAACACCTGATTTGTTTGTTTTAAACTTGTCGCTTTCGTGATTGGCTGGATTTTTAATGGGGATTGTGATGGATGGATATTTTGACACACGGATAATTGTTTAATTCAATTAATTAGTGATCAGAGTTCGTAGTTACAGGGTGGAAGGGACACCGACGCTCAAACGATTACCACGTATTCAGAACATCGTTCTGTAGGGAACAGCTGTTTTTTTTTTAATAATCGATGAAAAAATCGGGTCGTTCCCGCTGGTTAATACCCCGTAGTTAACAGTATTAACTACTGGGAATGATGCGTTCTACTGGTTAACAGTGTTGACGAAAGCGACATTTTTTTCCCATTAGTTAATACCCTCGCGAATAGTTCAGGAGTCAGGTTTTAGAAAAGTAAAAAGAAATCTATATCTATCTATACTAATATTATAAAGCTGAAGAGTTTGTTTGTTTGGTTGAACGCTCTAATCTCAATCTATTTGCGAGACGAGGGTATTAACTATTGGGAAAAAAATGTCGCGTCGTATTATAAACAGAGTATCGCACCCAGTGTATTTTCATAGGACGAAACCCATCGTCTGCCCACATGATGTACGAGCCTAACAGAAAAATCCTGACAAATCCGACATATTTTTATTAAGAATTTTTTTAAATGTAACTAGTATGTAAGAAAATAAATAAAGAAATAAGATAAGTGATAATATCAAATGAAGTAGTAACTTAAACATTAGAATGGCGCCCCACTTAACCTTAGATAACCTCCCCTAACAGTTAAACAATAAATCAAACAGACTTGTATATTAATGCCAAAGTTGCATGCATGCTGAACAGTCGCCATTTATTATAATTTTACGTTTAAACTTGTCGGCTTTGTCACCTATAACAAATTCGATTCGGATTGTTAACAACATGTTTATTAATGCGTTGCCTTGACCGGTTTTGATGTAATTGCATAGAATTAATCACATAACATACCATCATGCCTGTAATCCCCGAAGAGTTAGGCAGAGGTGTACCTAATAGTACACCCACATGTCGCCATTTATGTTTAAATCCCATGTAATAGGGGGCGAGCCTATTGCCATCAAACGGGCACAAATCCAAACTCCGTGGTTGCTACTGATAAATTCCTGATAGAAAAACCCAATAACACTTGGCCCGACCTGGGAATCGAACCCAGGACCTCATGCTTAGCAGTCGCACTTGCGACTACTAGACCAATGAAGCAGTCGAATTAATTAATTTATCATAATAGGATAATGTTACGGAAAATCATTGATCTCATCATGTGCCTAGCCTTTTCCCAACTATGTTGGGGTTAGCTTCTAATCTAACTGGAAGCTGCTGAACACCAGTATTTCACAAGGAGAGACTGCCTACCTGACCTCCACAACCCAGCTACAGGGCAATACTACAGGGTGTAAACAGACCCTTCACATAGCCGTCAACCAAGCATTCTGTCCATTAAACTAAGTAACCGACGGAATCGACTTTGTTTTTTGGGGTGAAATATCACGTTTTACGGTAGGACTCGATGGAAAGCATTCAAAGCATTGAGCTGATGGATGGATTGAATAGTACGGGGGTCGTGGAGGAGTGTAAAGTAAAAATCTTACATTAAAAACATGTATTTAAAAAAAACTTGTGAAAAAATTGGAACTTTGACCCCCAATATCTCCGTAACTAGAAGGTTCCCAGGTATGGTCTAGAACAAAAAAATGATCGCAAAGACGGGGAGAACAAGTGCCTTTCTTTTATGTTAAGGGTCTATTTACACCCTTCATAAATGGATTCCAAAATAATGGTACAATGGACAGACAGCAAGCCCATATCACAATGAGCCTTCCCTATCTGAAACATAATTATAGGTAATTTTATTTTAGATATTGAAAGAGTTTTCCCTATAAAAAGGCCTGCCAAAAAAATAATGCCTTGTGGCATTAAGTCCACCTATGTACCACTATTGTACATGAAGTTTAAATAAATAAATAAAAATAACCGAACGTCATCGATGAAACTCCGCACCTGTGTTTGCCACTACAAAATAATAAATAAATAAACATACTCGTTGCAATTTTATATTTACAAGAATGAGTAATAATATCGTATCTAATCGCTACAATATTATAACTCGGAGCGCTATATCATTATAAAATGTCACTTTTCGTGTTTGTCTATGTGCCCAAGTTGTTCTTCTAAAATCTAAAGTATACAAGGCTATACAAGCAAGGGTTTTCGACGCGGGTAAGGCTTGTGTATATCAAATGTTTATAAAATATATGTTAAACTTACTTTTAATAAAGAAATCTCAATGTTTTGTCTAGTTGTAAGAACCGTGCGAAGCAGGGCCGGGGCTCTAAGTCTATAGGTAGTACCGAAGGGTCAATATTTGTAAGAGGTAACCTGTATGCTTAGTGCGAGTTTTTTTACGTATCGAGCGCGTTAACGTTTACGCAAATTAGTATGGCGCTGGGTAAGCGACAATTCGTGCCGCTAGATGGCGGATACCCAGCGCCATACTAATTTGCGTAAACGTTAACGCGCTCGATACGTAAAAAAAACTCGCACTAAGCATACTGGAGTACTTATCTTTAATGTCATTATATTATTTGTCTATAGAATACTGACTGTGCCAATTCTCAAAGGGAAGCCGGTAGGTATCGAGTTGTATGGAACCTTCGCCACTGGTAGGTACTAATATCACAAAGAGGTAACATTTGTATGTAATAAGTAGAGGGGCGTCCATTTGTTACGCCTTGGTGCGATGTCGTTAGATTTGACCTGACCCATTCATCACCTAATCTTCTCACGTGTGATTTTTGTTTTAAATACATGTTTTAATGTAAGAACTTCACTTTAAAAACCGTCACGACCCCCGTACTATTCAATCCATCCATCAGCACAATGTTTTGAAAGCGTTACATTGAGTCCTACCGTAAAACGTGATTTTTCACCCCAAAAAAAAGTCGTTTCCCAGCAATAATTTTTGCGTAAAGTTACTTAGTTTGTTGTACACAATGTTTGGTTGACGGCTTCGTGACGGGACAGGGTGTAAACAGACCCTCCGTTTACACCCTGTATTATCTACATTACACCCGTGCGAAGCCGGGGCGCGTTGCTAGTAGTAATTAAATAAATATTGATAAGTTAGTGACTCACCAAACAAAATGCTGACGTAAAATGATTGCAGTTGTTGTTCATTAGGTGGTACCTGAAACAGTAAGTAGTCGCATTATTAGATCATAATATACAGGCTGATTTTTTTTTAAAGACAGTCTGAAAGCGACGTAGATGCCGTAATGACTGAAAAGTTGTGTTGTCGCAAGCGCGACTGCTTAGCAGCCCTGGGTTCGATTCCTAGGTCGGGCAAAGTATTTTTTTTAATTCTTTGTTCACTGGGCAAAGTGTTCAGAATCAGAATCAGAATCAGAACTTATTACTATTACTCTTTTAAATATTTCGTAAAATAAAAACAATTTAAAAAATTAAAAAATATAAAAAAATTGTAGCATCGGCGGTCAGGGCTCCACTATTACTTATTGTTATTAGGCTTTTTCATCAGAATTTCTCAGTAGCAGCCACGGTGTCTGGATTCGTGTCCAGTTGATGGCAATCGGCTCGCCCCCTATTACATAGGACTTAAACATAACTGGCGTAATGTGGGTGCACTATAAGTTACACCTCTGCCTAACCCTTCGGGGGTTACAGGTGTGATGTTATGTGTTCTCAGAACTCGATGTGCTATTTATTATAATGGCCTTATACAACGTGTAACATAATAAACGCAAGACCTCTCGTGTGGTGTCTCAGACCATGAAACTGAACAACTTTCGTTCTATGACTTGGAAATTCATAACTTTTTTTTTGTTTTACCATACATGTGGATCAGCTGATTGCGTCCGTTCCTATAGAAAGTATTTTTTTTTTTTGCGAATTTCAAGAACTCGTAGAACAAAAGATGTTTAGTTTCATGGTGCGAGAGACCACACGGGAGGTCTTGCGTTTATTATGTTACACCTTGTATTGTAAATAATAACCAGCTATTCAGCTATGTGGGTGACCTTGACAGTGAAACCAATGACCGTTTACACTAGACGACACCTACACGACTGCTTAAACAAAGCACTATGTTACATTTTCTACCTTCAGCCCACCGCCAAGAGTTTAAATTCCAATAGTCTTGTTATAATATTACGACGACCAACCAAGCTATAAAAAACCAGTATACGCTGGTCTCTCATTGTACGGGAAGTTCATATAAAGCAAGGTCAGGTTATACTGGATATGTTTAGTATTCGTGTGCGCAAGTGCAAACGGTCACTAAATTTAATGGTTTTGTAATAATTTTAGTAATAGGTGTAATCACTGAAGCTTTTAGTTAATTACTGTTAGGTAAAATACTTTGCGTTTATGACTGTCGTTGCTGTCGAAAATAAAGGGTGTAAATAGACCCTTAACATAGCCGAAAGGCACTTGTTCTCCCCGTCTTTGCGATCATTTTTTTGTTCTAGACCATACCTGGGAACCTTCTAGTTACGAAGATATTGGGAGTCAAAGTTCCAACATTTTCACAATTTTTTTTTAATACATGTTTTTATTGTAAGATTTTTACTTTACACACCTCCACGACCCTCGTACTATTCAACCCATCCATCAGCACAATGCTTTGAGTGCTTTCCATCGAGTTCTACCGTAAAACGTGATTTTTCACCTCAAAAAAAAAAAGTCGTTTCCCAGCAATAATTTTTGCGTAAAGTTACTTAGTTTGATGTACAGAATGCTTGGTTGACGGCTATGTGAAGGGTCTGTTTACACCCTGTATTTAGTGTGACCAAACTTGCTGTTTCGTTTTTTTTTTTTTTTAGTATCCTGCACTGTCCCACAGCTGGGCAAAGGCCTCCCCAAACCCCTTCCATGTATCAATCAAGGTTGATTTGTAATAGATTGGAATTGACTCAAGATACGTATCGTTAGGAGGTTCCTCTCTTCAGAGCCCTGACTACCGGTAGCTCGGACCCTGTTCCCGATGACGGTGGGCTACTATCTATATATATAAAATAGTAAACTGAATGAATGAATGACTGACTGACTGACTGGGTGATATATCAACACACAGCCCAAACCGCTGGTCCTAGAGACATGAAACTTGGAGGGTGTGTTCTTTGTGAAGAGAAGGTTTCCACTAAGAAAGGATTTTTGGGAATTCCACCCCTAAAGGGGTAAAATAGGGGATGGAAGTTTGTATGAAAGTCTGTCAGTTTTGAAATTAGGATCTTCAAAGTTTTGTGTTTAGGCTGACGATTGAAAATTAATTTATACGTGTCTCGACGTTTTTGAAAATTCTACCCCCGAAGGGTTAAAAAGGGGGGTGAAGGTACTATGTTTGTTCGGGTGGAATGCAACTCAATATTGTACAACCGATTGAGCTGAAATTTTGCATACACCTTTGGTTCTGGTGACAACACATTTTTATGACAGACATTCCTTAATCCTGCATCCAGGATCGTCTCCTCAAGAGAGAACTCTTCAACGGTTAGTAGCACGGTCACGAAATTTTGTTTACGCGTTCAAGTTTGATAGATAACGATGATTTTTAACCGACTTCCAAAAGGAGGTGGTTTTTTTTTTGTTTATGTTCAGCGATTTCTTCGCCAATTGTGAACCGATTTTGATGATTATTTTTTTGTTTGGACAAATATTATTCCGCGGTGGTCCCGTTTAAATTTGGTGAAGATCTGATGCTGATCTTCGGAGATATCAATGGAACTCTTCAATAATAGACAGGAAATCTGTCGTGATTGCTGCAATCGCTTGGATGGTTATTGTTTACACAACACCATAACATAACTTCACGCCTGAGGGACTAGCTGTGCCCGCGGCTTCGCTCACGTGAGCGCGTATTCTTTTGGCATTATTAGGGAACATTACATGGGAACGTGAAGTCGTAGTATATTCCTAATATCCTCTACAAAATAATCCATTTTAATATTATAAATGCGAAAGGAACTCTGTTTGTTTGTTACGTTTTCATGACTAAACAGCTGATTGGAACGTAATGAAAGGCAAGGAGATAGATTATATCCTGAGGAATGAATAGGTCATCGTTGTTTTCTTACACATACACATCAAAATTTCCACGCGAACGAAGTCGCGGGCAACAGCTAGTATTTTTATAATGTCACGCGGACGAAGGCCGCGGGCAACAGCTAGTTTTTTATATTTTTATATTACTTTGTTTAGAAATATTTAAAAATGTAAATTAAACAAGTGAATGTAAAGGTGCTCCCTCACCGGGAGCTTTCGCCTGTAATGTAACAGTTCAGATTCACTTGTTTCCGTACAAAATCTTGGACTGTTACATTACAGGCGAATGCTCGCGGTGAGGGAGCACCATAATGCTTAAAATCGAATCTTGCATTTGTTACATTACAGGCGAATGCTCCCGGTGAGGGAGCGCCTTTATGTTCAAAAGTGAGAGCGAGAAAGAGAAAAGAAATTCTCTTTTTTTGAATAGTAACAACTGTATTCGATTTTGGAAAGCAATATTAACAGTTTACAAATTAGAACCGTAGTAAATTATCATATTACAAGCTTATGCCCGCGGCTTCGCCCGCGTGTGCTCCGTTTGTTGTCCCACGGGAACGTACTCCCGGATTAAAAAATATCCCTGGATTCAGTAAGAACCACGCGTCAAAATAACCATACATTTGACGGCACGGTTGGCGCAGTGGCTGAGCGATCGGCTGCTGCGCTGCGTGTCGCGGGTTCGATCCCCGCACGGAACAAATATTTGTATAACTACAGGTAGTTGTTCCGGGTCTGGCTGTTTGTGTATGTGAGTTTAAATGTTTGTAAACGCACCCACGATATAGGAGAAATTCCTAAAGTGGCGCAAACTTTAAAAAAAAAAAAACATAAGTAATGGAAGTAAGACATACCTGTCACCGCGGAACTGCTTGCCTAACTCTGCTACCAGTCGTCTCACTTCTTCTTCGCTGAAGTCCGTATAACCTATGTGTACACTTTGTCTGCAACACAAACATGCACATATTACGATCAAGTTTTCAAATCAAATCAAATCAAAGCATTTATTTCAAATAGGCCAGTTACAGGCAACTTTTGAATTGTCGAAACAAAGACAACAATAGCTACAGTCCCAGTCACAAGGCATAAAAACTGTGAAAGTACTGTAGTTGCCCATTCCCTAACGTAGATCTCTATGGAGAAGAACGGGCAAGAAACTCCATGGACACTCCTTTAAATTAGAATACTTTTACAAACTCTTGGTTACATCATTCATGTTGAGATGGTACATTATGTGAGAACGATGTAGCAAGATGTGTACGTTAAAAGTGTCCATAGTAAACAATTCAAATATAAAATAATTTTAAAATTCTATCAGTAAAAAAATACCCGTTTTTAGTACGGAGCGGATTTTGAAGTAGGCCAGTCCATTTCTAGGCTATACTTATTAACATAACGTCGGGGATAGTGCAAATCCGCGGAACTAGCATTGGATAATTCCGCGTATCTGACAAATGTCGCCAATTTCAATTAGGCATTGTCGTAGCGACTAAATTAATGACTTTAATAGATTTCTACTGTTAACAATACATAGAACACATGAATTGTTACTATCCATGTAAAAATGAGGTCCAAAATCGTTGAAATAAAAAAAAAACAAACTTATAACCTTCCCCTGTAAATCTACCAGTGGCGAAGCTTCTATACAACCCGATTCCTACCGGCTTCCCTTTGAAAAATGGCACAGTCAGTATTCTATAGCCAATAATATTCTATACAGTAAAGATATGTACTCCGGCTTCCTACAAAATTTGACCCTTCGCTACTAAAACCTACACGTAGTGCAGATACGCGTACTTTACATATGGTAGATTCGCGGATTTGCACTATCTCCGACGATAAATAAAACTTCGACTAAATATGAAGTCTAATATGGGGGAGGCCTATGTCCAGCAGTGGACGTCTTTTGGCTGAAATAATGATGATGATGATGAAATATGAAGTTTTGACAAATCCGTTTAGTCAACACTTTAAATATTTGCTATAAAATTGGCGGAAGAAAATATCACAAGAAAATCATTATTTTCCAGATCCAAAAATCGAAGATAGAAAAGTATCATCTCCCAACCTGGACTGGACCAACTCCCTGTTCCAGAGAGAGGGGTTGTACGGTGTACTCCAGGAGTAGAAGCATTTGAAAGTGATTCGGTTAAGAAAATCTAATTTTGGATGGGTGGGTTGCTCTCAGTATAATACACCGTGACTTTTTAGTCGTCTTACAAAAGTGGTCTACTCAATGTACCCGACATAAAATAGCTGTAGGCGCGTTTTTTTTTTTTTACCTACCATAATAGGTACAAAGAAAAATAAATAATACATTAGAATAAAATTATGAAACTTTCTGTTAATGATGTTTACGTGTCAAACGGGAGAACATACCTACCCAGCGCTCGACTCCAGTAGATCATTGCTCGCAACAGGGTGTTTTATCTCCGTCATGGGGCATAATACTGAATAATATTTTTATTTTTAATTATTAAAATCTCATAAATACCATTATTTTTATGAATGTTTAGTAGTCATTGTATACATGAAGTGGGCTGCCGTTGTAAGACGACTAAAAAGTCACGGTGTATAAGCTGTGTGCACTTATGTCAATTAAGAAATTCTTGAGTAAAATTGTATGCTGAATGCGTGGATCTACCTGAATCGAAACTGTTCGCCTAACTCCCGCTCGTCCCGTGGCGTGATCTCGAACACGCCGGTGAAGGCGTACGGATGTCCCCCGTACGCCCACTCCGAGCCGTGCACCTGCACGCCGCTGTGGAACACCCCCACACCCGCGCCCGCCGTGTACCTACACACAAAAACATATCATATAATTCATATACATAGTTTCCAGATGTTCGCCCCCCCATCTAGATGGACCGACGCTTTTAATAAAAAAGGTCAGACTGGATGTAGAAAACGGAAGACCGAGAACTGTCTGTCTGGACGGAGGAGAGGCCTATGTCTACAAGGATTAAAAGAACATGTTCATTTACTGCACCAGCCGATAGCAGTCAACTGCCGCATAGATAGAAGCCTCTCTAATTGGACGCCACTGAATTCGATCCTCGGCTTTCTCAGGCAGCTGCTTCCAGCCATTCTGTGGAGGTCGTCGGTCCACCTAGTGTGTCAATTCTTTCTTAGTAATCTTTTCTAAACCAGATTGAAGATCAATTACGGCAGAAGTGTGGTAGCTTAAACCATTCCGGTCAGCCATTTCTTCCAGCTCCATTTCTATTGCATAGTAGAGTTGCGAAAGAACGGAATTACGAGTGCAGAAGCTTGCTGATTCCGCTCAGATGTGACATTAGGTTTAGTTAGACATATCCTGTGGGGTGTATATCACTCACCAGTTGGTCCAGTACATGTCGTACACGTTGAGCACGACGGCCGCCTGGCCGGGGCGCGGCGCGCGCTGCTCGCCCCGCCGCGACAGCAGCGACATGCACGACGGGAACATCGCGCAGATGCCGCACGACTGCGAGAGCGCAAGACACATGTTACTGATGTTACACTATGCCACATAGGACTTAAGACGATGTTGGGTTGACAGACAACCCGCTGATTTTCAAACTGCGTTGAATTTTTTCGTGGGTCATTAAAAAAAAAACAATCTACTGATTCATACAGTGCAATACCGACGCGGTTAAATTATATACATATAACAGAAGATTTTCTAATGTGAAAAAATCATGTGCCGAGTTGAATTTATGATAATCGTTTGCGCGGCGATATGCATTGTGTTAGGTCGAAACCAAGCTACTCAGCTAGGAGCTTCGCTTAAAGCTTAGGGCTACACATTCTTATGCATCATAAGCAGCCTAGCCTTTTCCCAATTATGTTGGCTTCAGTTGAAAATCAGCCTTTTACATGGAGCAACTGCCTATTTGACCTCGACAATCCAGTTACCTCCTGGGTAAAAGGATATCCCTTATAAGATTGGTCGTCAGACTTTCGAACCGACGCTACGAACCGCTTGCGAAGCAATCAACGGTTATCTTATTGCAATGGCTACTTTGGTCATACTGATGCTTCCTGCCACGCTGCATGCCTAAGACTACGACTACTTATGACGGCCCACTGCCATATCACCAAACAGCCAACCGTTTCACCAAGCCACGCTGTCAGCCGTGAGGCTTTAGCCCACGTCCATCTAACTGCAGTTCTTAATGTGATCATTAAAGGTAATGCATTCGAAGTTTGTCACAAATTTAATAGGGACGTAATTAAACACAACAGGCGTTTCATTAAAGGTATATTTAAATGTCTAGTGTAGCATAGATAGGCCTTGGTATTCATTGCGAAAATGTTTTGTTAGGAACATGTTGTCAACAAGACATACGATGACTTTTCTTCAACTGTCAAAATGAAAGATAAAGAAGTTGGTTTTACGCAGATAGACTGAAAGTCCTGACGGCACGGTTCGCCTAGTGTTGTAGTGTTGTTTGTATGGCCTACAGGTAGTTGTTCCGGGTCTGGCTGTTTGTGTATGTGAGTTTAAATGTTTGTAAAAGCACCCACGATACCGGAGAAATTCCTAGTGTGGGGGAACGTTTTCTTAAAAAAAAAAAAAAGTTACCACGACCGGTACAGCAACTTCCTTTCCGGGCGGAGGGGTCTGTCAGACTCAAACTGACTAAAAACCACCCCGGTGTTCCCTTCCCGCACTTGCACCGGGGATCATGGGAACTAGTGCGCCTTCCACGATCCCCGGCTATACAGCAACTTCCTTGGCCCAACTATTGAGCCCGAGATTTTACGTAGAATTTTGAAATAACTCGCTGTTGATTTTGCAACGAATAGGAAAAGTAGTTTGGGTGATATTAGAACTACATTGAGGAAATGCGTATCTATAATCGACTGTCTTTACTTCAACAAATCCGTGACCATACGTAACACTAACTCCTTTAGTAGTGAGAAGATTGAAGAAGTAAATAATTTATAGGGCAAAAGGCGGCACAAAAGATATGCTCTGTTTAAGATAGGTTTAAACAGAGCACATCTTTTGTGCTGCCTTTAGATATTTTTCAGATTGGTGATCTTCAAGTTGTCTGAAAATTATTTATTTAAACGTCTGAATGTTTTTATTTTTGCCTCACGTCGCGAGATTAATTTAAAAAAAAAAAACTTAAGGTTTATGGTACTTCAAGGTCATGATATTTTTTTACTCAGTATTTTACTACTACACTTTTCTGGGGTTCTTAGATACGTGTTTGAAATTCAAATAGCCAAAAATCTAATTTATATACACATAAAATTAATCAAAATTCAATCAGTATTTCCTTTTTGAAAGTCATGATTTCCATCGAAATGACTCACAGGCACACTTTACGAATGGTAGACGAAATTATCTCTGTTAATACATTACTTGAACTTTATGACACAGCTGATAATGAAACGATTAGCCGTTGACCGTACCGATTGCGGTAAATCATCCAATCAGGTGTCAACTTAAGTTTGGAGAGAGTTAATTTCAGCCAATCAGATACGGCTTAACATTATCTTAAAAGATAATGTCACATTAATAATCACATGAACTCGCTTGTTAGGAATCGAGAATAGCATTTGCTAAAATGTAATTTTAATTAGGACTTAAAAACCAGGCGACATAGCGGCAAAACAAGACGAAGATGGCCCTTCATCTACCTATGTGCCTACCAGTGGCGAAGGTTCCATACAACCCGATTCCTACCGGCTTCCCTTTGAAAAATGGCATAGTCAGTGTTCTGTAGCCAATAATATTCTATACAGTAAAGATTGTACTTCGGCTTACCTGTTACAAAAACTGACCCTTCGCCACTGGTGCCTACGTGAACAAAATCAAACTTGACTGCTACAGAAAAGGCAGGCTCACATAAGGATATTTGTGTATGGAGATGAGAAGGCCGACGTTTGTGCCCAGCAGTATCAGAATGCAGGCTACACGGCAGCAGCGAAGGGTCAATTTTTGTAAGAGGTAAGCCGGAGTACTTATCTTTATTGTATGGAATATTATTGGCTATAGAATACTGACTGTGCCATTTTTCAAAGGGAAGCCGGTAGGAATCGGGTTGTATGGAACCTTCGCCACTGCTAGACGGATAGCGACAAGGTGTAAACGGACCCTTCCCGAAGCCTTCAACCAAGCATTCTGTACATCAAACTAAGTAATTATACGCAAAATTTTTTGCTGGAAAACGACTTTTTTTGGGGTGAAAATCGCGGTTTACTGTAGGCCTCAACGTAACGCACTCAAAACATGAAGCATCAATTCCTAAATGAGGTAATGGCTAAGCTATCTCTAAGAGCACAGAGCACCGCTCTACAGGGATTTAATCCGTCTGACGACTCACGAGATTTTGAAATCCGATTACTAGGTTAAGGCGCTACCTCGAAAATAAATCGTAGCTCGATGGGCGTGGCTTAGCCCCCCGCGAGGGGAGCGGCGAATGCAGTGTACGCGGTGGCATTCGGGAAAACAGAGTACGCACTTCTTGGATTATTTGAAATATTAGCACATAGGAGGGATGGAGTAGAAAAATAATACAAATATTTAATTTTCAACATTTTTTTTTTATTAAGTACACCATGTAATAAAAATTCATTAGGTAATGAAGGCATATAACAAATGTTTATTTACTATGAATATTTTTTATTAAATAATAAATATATTGTTTCAATTTTTCTATATTTAACCTACTTTAAAAACTCGTCTATTTATATGTATTACTAGCTTCTGCCCGCAGCTTCGAACGCGTGGAGTTCGGGAATTGGTCACGGAATCTTACTTCTGGGATAATAAGTAATCTATGTATGTATAGTACATACATATATTTACATGTACTTGCTTATAACTTGCAAATATTTGTTTAAAGTTATATCAATTAAATTAGATACGTGAAATATTGATACCTTGGTTCGAGATTGGACATCGGATTTACTGGATTTTATCTAAAGAGTATGTACACAAATTTTCAAGTCAATTGACCCCGAGAGTAAAAAGTTTCACAGATAATTCAACACCCCATTTCACCCTCTAAGGGATAGGAATTTAGAAAAACCCTTTCTTAGTATATACCTACTCTTCACAAAGAGTACACTGTCCAAATTTCATGTCTCTAGGACCAGTGGTTTGGGCTGTGCGTTGATGTATCAGTCAGCCAGTCAGGACATTGAATTTTAAATTGGAGGATGATTTTGGAAAAACTGTGATACACATATCTCATCATTTTAACTGAAGTATATGTAGACACATTTTCAAGTCAATCGATTCAGAGAATAAAAAGTTTCATAGATAGTTCAACCCCCCATTTCACCCTATTAGGGGTGGAATTAAAAAAAAAACCGTTTCTTAGTGGATACCTACTCTTCACAAAGAGTACACTGTCCAAATTTCATGTCTCTAGGACCAGTGGTTTGGGCTGTGCGTTGATATATAAGTCAGTCAGTCAGTCAGTCAGTCAGTACTTTGAATTTTATATGTATAGATAGATTTAGATAAAATATGTTAGCAATTTTCTCGTAAACTACTGAACCGATTTTGATGATTCTTTCACTGGTATAATCTAATCCCCAAGTATGGTTTTAGTGCACAACATATAAAGATGCCAATCTTATTAACAAGCTTACACGTCTCTGGCATCAGATGAAATATTTAATCAGCAATGTTGCATCACATTCACGGAGCTTAATTGAAAATGTAGACAGCAACATTGTAGAGAATTTTAATGGAGTAGTTGCCAAATTAGTTGGCGGCAAAAGAGTTAACTACGCTCTTAAACGGTCTTATCAGGCAAGATGAACAGGGGCAGTAGTATCATTTAACTCCGGGAAAATATTGACTACCGTCCACAAAACTATTCACAATACGAGCCCTTTAGAAAAGTCAAGAAATATGAAGAACAAGTAGAAAATACAAGAACGTACAACCAAACGTTAAAAAAGAAAAAAAAAACGTAAATTGGTTTCTAAGAAAATAGATTTTAATAATGGCGAAAATGCCGACAGACCCGATGTGGATTCTGATACATATAACCTCACAAAATTAACGTTTTTGAAAAATTTAGAAAAATCCGATGAAGAACGCTAAGAGATGCAGGAGTGGACAATACTACAGAGTGAAAGTGGAGAGTGGCTAGAATTACAGTAGAAATCTTTTAACAGCGTCTAATTACGGGACGGTGGTAAAAAGGATAAAAACGAATAGTTGTGCTAATATGGTGAAAAACATGTTGTATAAGGCAAATATCGACGATGTGGCAACTATAAGCCAAGGGGCGAAATATGAAAAAGCTGCTATTGAGCAACTGTCTAATTTAGTACAGGTAAATATACAAAAATGTGGTCTTTTCATTGACGATAAGTACCCGTTTTTAGGGGCAACGCCGGAAAGGATTGCTGATGACATGCTTGTTGAAATCAAATGTCCTGAATTGTGACTTTGTTGCACCAGGAATGATTTAGTTTTATGTCTTAAAAAATAGATACGTTTTTGTCGCTCCAATAAGTGAGAATAAAAATGGCCATAAATACATTTGTTTGGCTGTAGCTCCAACGCACGTCGAACTCTCGTGGGCACGGGGGCATTGTCAAATGTAACTCTGTCGGCCCAAAACCCGAGTAAAAACCGCCAATAATCACAAAGGCACCTGCGTCATCAAGTAGAATTTTGAGATACTTTCGGGGATATCTTTGTGCCCCAAATGTAGGCATGGTTCAGAGACAATTTGGCAAACATAACTCGATTTTGCAGTTTAGGCTATTTGTGACTTTGTTGCATCGAAGGTGCGAATTTGTGATTTTTGCAACCAATCTTTTCGACCGTGATTTAGGTATATGGTCGAGTGTCAAGTGTCAAGTATTTTTGCATAAGAGATACTGTCTCCATCAGCTATGTATCTTCCAAAGATAACGCCATGCATTTCTATGGACTGTTTACTGTCGGCGCTAATAGTGGATTCCATAGCTGTTGAAGATCCGCTAAGATCTTTAAAACACTCATGGTGTTTTACTTCCTCATTTCGTTTTACCGCTCTAGCACAAATACAACAGTATTTGTTTTTGACTGCCATGAAAAGAACTTGACGAAATCGTCTACCTATAATTGTCGCAGCGCCAGATAGTGCAGAATAATTAGTTCTGTATGAATGTTTAGCCCAGCAACCATCTAAGATTACATCTATTATTGGTATGCCATCTTTAGTAGCTTTCCTTCTTTCACTGCCGCTTCTTTCCCCCGTTCCCCCACTTTCCTCATTTCTTCCCATGCCGTCACTTCCCATTCGTCACATATTTCATCTTGCAAGATTTTGTATTTGTATTCCGACACGGATGGTAAATCGACAGCAGCCGAAAACTGTTTCAGTTGAGCGTTACCACAACCAGCTGCCACCATCCCGCCCACCACCATTTTATTTTGAGTTCTGTACTTTAAACTTTGTTTTACATAATGTACAAGAAAATGTGTGTAAGGCCAGAAACTTCTGCCCTGGGATCTGGAGGCGACTGCCCTCCAGCGCGTCTATGAGGGGCGCGCGGAGGCGCAGCGCCGGGGCGAATCCCTGCTGCCTCGACAAGTCGAGGCGCGGCGGGAAGAGCTCCGGCGCGATCTCAGGGCAGTATGGAGGAGACGACTTTCGCAACCGAGGTCCGGGCACGCCGCAATCGCGGCGGTAAGACCCCTCTTTGAGGAGTGGCTGGATAGGGGTCACGGCGTCCTGACCTACCGCGTGACGCAGGCCCTCACCGGACACGGAAGTTTCGGGAGGTACCTGTGTCATATGGGGAAGGAGGAAACGCCTGGGTGTCACCACTGCGAGGACCGCCCGGAGGACACGGTGGAGCATACGGTGCAGGACTGCCCCGCTTGGGCAGAGCACCGCCGTGTCCTCACGGCGGCGATAGGCGGAGACCTCTCGCGCCCGGCATTGGTCGAGGCCATGCTGCGGGGCGAGACGGAGTGGGAAGCGGTCGCCTCCTTCTGCGAAGCACATGCTCGCGAAGGAGGAGGCGGGCCGCGTGAGGGAGAGGACAGCGTCCTCCCTCCACCCCAGCCGCAGTGGTAGACGCCCACGGCGCCGGACGTTGGCAGACGATCTCCGGCCACCGTAGGCGCGGGCATGCGGGCGGCGAGTAATGGGCGACTCGCTGTCCGACCATGGACCATGCCCGGGTCGACGGCGCGTTGTGTTCCACGCGCGCCTCAAAGAGTGTCAGCATAATGACGGGGTCTAGAGGGCCAAAGCCTGCCGAGGTCGCGGGACTCATAGAATTACCGTGACCCTGGAACATAAAGGGCTACTGAAGGACACCGTGGATTTTAGTCAGTACAAGTCTGACAGTCCCTCCCGCTCTGCCCTGAGTGGGAGGACTCATTTGATGACATTACCAAGTTAAAAAAAAAAAAAAAGCCCAGAAACTTTTTCTGATTCTAATTTAATGGTTGTAAGGCCGCATTGAAACAGTGATTGGTGACTCGATAATTTAAGCAATTCAGTAAAAAAGTAATTTACATCAACAACTCTGTGGCCACTAATGTCGGCAGTTTTGGACTCCTGAAACAAAAAGTATAAGTCAACTTGGAAAAATGCTATTTATGCCTAGCTCTATACTGGAAAGTTCATAGTACATAGTAAATAAAATAAGAGGACTCACATTTCCTTCAAGTTTACCTCAATAAAGATCAAAAAAAAAAATCGATTAAAAACTCACCTCTTTTCGCAATTCAAATGCGACTCCATTCCTTTTGTGATCATTGTCTGTCACACGCTGTAATCTTGACGTATTATATACATCAATGTATTGTTGACATATTTCTAACCTAAAATGAAATATAAGTACATTTTAGCCTTTTTCATAATATAAACAATTATATAAATAGAAACTAATAATTATTGTACATAACTATATACTTACTTTTTAATCTTTCTCATTTTCTGAGCCCTCACCCTCAGTCGCTCTGTGCTCTAAACGTTGTACTTTATTTAGTTTTGGTTTCATATTTTTTCCCATTAAAAACTAGTCACAAATAGAAAAACGATACGTTATAGGTACTGTTCAATCACAAGAATAGTCTTTATATACCTATTTAACACTAATTAACACAATCTACTAACTTTTAATGTATAAACAATTATTAAAATCACGAAAATTCGATAGCACCGATCTGCAAAAAAATGTCATAGGTTTGACGTCAATGAAGCCCTCCGGGCGACTGATCTTGTAAGCGAGCGAAAGTGATGCAATTACTTTTGAAACGCAAAAAAAGAGATGGCTATATTGTGCGTGCGCTCGGAATAAAACGACGTACGTGCCAAAACGAATTTACTCCTTTTTTAACATAAAAAATGAATTAAATTTAAAACTACAATGAGTAAACTTTGATATAATAATTCTCTATGTTTTAAAGTAAATCCCATTGAATAATTCTTAAGCGTTACGCCGTGATGTCGAAAAAAGTAAAAAAATAGATATAACTTTGCATTTTTTTTGTATCGAGAAAAGTTCATTGAATCGTGTATTCCTTATTTAAGTATACTAGACCAAAGAGTCAAAAAACATATACCAAAATGTTGAATCCCTATTCCACATACTTAACAAGTTATACGAAATAGAAAAACCACATTTTTTTCAATATATCACCTTAAGCAAAGTGTAAATGAGTGATGTCTCTTCTCAAATAGCCCGGATTAGAATTGTATTCGTTCATCGAGGACAATACTCGAATTAACTGTAGAATTAGATAAGCTGCTCTTGTTTAACATTTTGGGGTTATAGAGCTGCATGCTTGTTTTGGCGCGTGGCCACGGTCGGAACTAACGCCGCCATCTTGTTTTTTTTTCAATACTATTTCACAAATGCTTTACCAACAGCGCCCTCCTGACACTGTGATTGAAGCGCCAAAAGAATTCTGTTGCACTATAACTGCAATTATGACTTATTTGTGCTTATCGTCATTTACTTGGGGATCGGTGATCATCGGTGCTGTCACTTTCGTTCATGCAGAGGTTTCAGATTAGCGTATTCTAGGAAGCGCGTGTAGGCGCGTATGGGCGTGTCTTTTGCCACACGCGCAACTCGTACGAGCGTTGACGCGCTTATAAGCGCCAGCCGCGAGAGGCGCCTCCCCGCGTGTCCATTCGGCCCGCGCGCAAATAAACGCGTGTACGCGAGTTCGGTTTTTGAAGCGCAAATATGGCGCGCGCAAGCCGATACGAGCTTAACGCTAGTCTGAAACCGCTGTTATCCAACATTTCAGTAGTTACCTCTTTCTTGCAAATTATCTTTCACAAAATGAGTTTGACTGTCGTGAAAAAGTTTTGTTTGGGACAAACCCACCAGTGCCCACCACTCGTTTCCTAATCAACTTTTTACATCAAAATCTTCAGAGTATATTAGCCAAGAAGATTTAGTCATGTGTACATCCAACAGTGCTGAGTTGTTGACCTATAACCGCGTGATCTTAAATCTGCATCCCGACGAAATTTTACGGTCCCCCAGTCGTTAACCCAAATCTTACTAATATTGAGTCGCGTGGGAGAAAACGATTGATGTTTGTTCAAAGGTTCAAAGCAGTTTCTTTGAATTTTAGCTGTAATTTAAAACCTTTTCCTGTATTTCCTCCGTATTTCAAAGAATTTGGAACTGAGGAAATCGTTAGTGGCGTCTTACCAAGCCACTGATATCTGATATCTTACTAATACCGTCCATCTTTCGGAAGTCTATCAAGGTATTTGTCAATCATGGACAAAATATCTAACTGGCGGTGCTTGCAGTGTGCATCTGGGAAGCTTTATAGAACGATGACGACAGCGAATAAATAGGAATATTTTACAGAACGTAAAGGTAGGTTTAGAAGACCAAACGATAGGTTATCAAGAGCATTGTTTTCTAGATACATTTTAGTATGGATGGATAGACCAGCGAAAAATTTGGCCGAGCTGGAATAGAATGGGTAATCGCACGATAACTACTCGAGGTTTATTCCAATACTGCTCACAGAAAAAAACCGCTACATCATTCTACAATTCATAAAATTTATTATTTATCAGCAATACATCATAGACACACAATATGCCGAACGTACAGCCAGACTACGTCAAACTCATTACAATACCGGTCAATAGAATTTGAACACACTGTAGATAAGGCCGGTATAGACTGGTGTAGACAGATAGATGATTGTCCAAGATAAGATATTTGCAGTGTAAACTGTCACTATCCGATAAAGTGGCTATTTCCGAAAGTACCTAATTGATATGAGGTTATTGTTAAACTTGATAGTGAGTTGTAAATGCTATAATATGTTTTTTTTTTAATGAATGTACAATGAAAACCGCTGGATGCTTGAAATACGGCACTAGTGAGCTCTAAGGAAATAATTTTGAAATGGTGAAAATTGGATGCATTGTGTGAGGAATGATATGAAAGAGAGAGGAGTAAATGATGCCGTGACACAACACACACACACACGTCTGACAGTGGAGAATTGAAGAAGAAAATGTGTTGCGCCTTCCTCGAAATAGAATGGAACAAGGGCAGAAAGCCGATGACGGAAATAAGTTTGAAAATTCTTTGCTTGAATAGGATTTGAAAGTTTGTATGAAGTTCGTCAATTTAGCTGATGGGAAATCGTGGCGGGCACACGAATTGTACATAAATAACATTATTATTGGGGGGTACAAGAAACCGGTGTCCTCCGATGGTAAATCGGCGTAATGGCGTTTTTGACAATTCTACCCCCGAAGGGTTAAAAAGGGGGATGAAGGTAAGTAATCGAATATTTACGACATCCACGCGGGCGAAGCCGCGGGCAACAGCTAGTTTAAAATAATCCCATAAGTTCTCAAAAACGAATAGACATCCTAAAGAAGGCATTGAAACGCCTTGCATGCTGCTGAATTCATTTATGTTAGAGGAAAAATACAGCGCTTTTTCGAATTCGGCGTAACTGCACATCAAAGTCGGCTTGTCAAAGGCAATGTCGAGGCCGCCCCTTGCCACAAAGGCTGAACGCGCCGCTAAGTACCGACGTAAAACTGGCGTTTAGCAAGTATTCGTGCCATTTAGGTCGTGTAACTAATGTTACACCTCCTTTCTTTTATTTTTCGCGATTTCAGGTTTGGTCCCATGGTAAAAGTTGTTTTTACTGATGCCTAACGACTGAAATTGTCTGAAACCTCATGGGGGACCAAGAGGTTTTTAGTTATTTCAATTACACTTTGTAAAGAGGAGCTCGTGGCTAAATAATAACAGCCGCTCGGGTCAATCTTTAAGTTTTAAGTTGGGTCTGTGGATGGGTGACCGCCCATTATATACCGAGTTTTCTCGTGCCTCGGAAAGCACGCCTCGCTAGCAAGCCGTTGGTCCCGGCTGTCATTTGTAGATCTTTGACAGTCGTTAGGTAGTCAGTGGCCCAAAAAGTCCGACAACCAGTCTTACCAAGGGGTATCGTATTACCCAGTACTAACTGGGTTGTGGAGGTCAGATAGGCAGTCGCTCCATGTAAAATACTGGTATTCAGCTGTATCCGGTTAGACTGGAAGCCGACCCCAATATAGTTGGGAAAAGGCTAGGCAGATGATGATGAATTACACTTTGTATGCTTTGTATATTTTTTTATCATATTCGTATGTGCGCGTGAGCCGCATGCATAACGACCGCTGGGCAAAGGTCTCAACACGATGGGTGCCTGAGGATGGCCGGCGCTGCCGAGGCCGGCCCTGAAAACGGTGGCGAGATGATTTAGACAAGCATCACGAAGGCTGGTTCGAGGTGGCGCAGGAGTAGAGTACCTGGAAGGATATGGGGGAGACCTTTGCCCAGCCGTGGGACATACAAGGCTATTGAAAAAAAAATATTCGTGTGTACCAATAATACCAACTCAGCGCAACAATATATTGGACTGGAAATTATCAGCAGATCCGTGGTTGGGTTTCTTTTCGAAATGTTAGAAAGGAATCAAGAATTATTAGATAGTTATAAAACTGTCAATTGTGAAACTGCTTATCTATGGATTCTATCTTTCTTACAGATTCCCCATATGACACTTAAGGAGCGTTACCGAGTACATAACAGTGAAACCCTTTGAAAGCAGCGACTCAACAGCGACCTTACTGAAATGACGATAAAGGTCACTTTGATTTTGACATACCCAAGAGCAGCCAAATTGTGACCAAAATCCGAGGTAAAATATCTTACAAAGGACTGTAATGTAACATACACCTTTCCGATCACCCGTCAAAACCAAGCTACATCGAAACAATCAGTTAGTTCTGAATTGCATTGCGTGCAATTATTCATATACACAAACAAAAACACCAGTTCTATTAATTGAATGTGTACGCCACCATTTACACACTAGTGGTACTATAAATAGTTTTACACCATTAACAGCATGTGTTCACGCGATCTTACTGCCACTACGAAGCCACCTTATTAAACTTTTTGTACCATTTCAGAATTTCAGTCGTAGAGTAAATTGCCTTGTTTCGGTTCACCGGACCTAAGCTTCCTATAAGCAAAAGAACGTAAACAGACCTTCCTCTCAAAAGAAATTGTTTATTGTGCAAATGGGATATAAGAATCATTTTTACACGTTATTATTTTTACAAGCAGTGGAGCAGAACAACAGCAATGGAAATAAACGGAAGAAAGCCTTTGTTCAGATGTGGGACAATACGGGGTAGCTATAAACAATTTTCCCTGTTCCAATGTAACTTCGTGGTCATCACTACCTCTACTTTTTTTTTCTTCTAGTGCGTTTTAGCGGCAAAGAGCATGCACAGTCATCGCGGCAGACCAAGGTGAAGAAGGACTGGCGTATAACAGAATAGTACGCCGACTTGGAAATCTCTGAATAGATTCCGAACCCAAGTCGGCCGTAGCAAAGATAATCTCTTCAGATGGGGGTTCATGGACGGCTCAGATCTCAAATGTGTATGCGGCGTGTCTCCACAGACAATGGCCCATCTTCCATCTTGCGCTGCATGCCCTAACGCCTGCGCACTTGACGATCTTATGACTGCATCAGCGAGCGGAGTTTGCGTAGCTGAATTTTGGGCCAAACATATTTAATAAAAATTTGTAATCGACACGCTACGAAGAAGAACAGAATGGTGTGAAAAAGGGAAAGGGAGGCCTTTGCTCTATGTTGAACAATACAAGCTAATTAGTTAGTATGCGTGTTACTGTATAAATCTGATCGACATGACAGTTTTATGTTGGTATTGTTTATGGCCACGCTTATCGGTTGCTTTCTTTTGTTTTCACTGATGTAAACACTAATAGTCAATAAATGGAAGGTAAAGTACATTTTGATATAAGTGGGGAAAGTTTTTTATTTATGCGGAATTCACATCCGAGCCGCCAGACGAGGTTGTTGTGGAGCCGATAATTGCAGTAACAAAATGCCCACGTGTATATCAAACGGTCTTTCAATACACTTTCGAATAAAAATAAAATAATAGCACGAAATGTATTTTTGCCATGAATTATTAGGAAACTATGACTTAATTTGCTTTTTTTTCCGCGCTTTGCTTTCGTCAACTTGAAGGAAAAGCAAAGGCACGAAGCCGCTAAACAGCCTAATATGAAAAGCATAAAATTCAAATATTTTTGAATTTAGAAAACAAATAATGTTAAATGTTCGAAAAGTAAATATTTTTTTAAATAATCATGTTTATTTATGATATTCTATTTCTAAACACAATTAAAATATTCAAAAAAATATTTACGCCGTCAAGACGCACTATGCCGAGATTTAAAAAATCATGGCCGACTATAGGAATAATCTGTAGAAATTTTTAATTCCGCACACGTGATAAATGAAAAAAATCCACGCGTGTGAAATACATTGCATGTTGAACCTAATCGTAGTGCGATAAGAGTCAGTTATCGAGGAAGTGTATTGAAAAAATATTTCCAATATCGCACCACTTTCTGTGTATAAAGAACCCTGGCGAGATTCCATGCATTTTGGGACCCAGTCTTAGAGGTAGCATTCATTATGACAACTTATACATACTTGTAAAACGACTAAAGACTAACAAAAAAGCAAATGGAAAGTAAGACGAACAAGTTGGGAGAAAAGAGATAAACGTCTTTATACAAGACAACCTAAAAATCTTACGGTTAAGGTTTTTAACTGTGAATGTCTGCTTATTTATTTAAAATGAATCAAAAAATAATAATGTTTAGGATGGATCATTTAAAGGAAGATTCGAATAAACTACTCTTAGATAATTCCCTTTCCAACCTACCCGGTCCGAGTAAAAGGGTATAAAAGGCGTGGCGCGTTGTACACGGCCTCTTTGGATGATGCTCTGTGCTTTTTGGTTCTCTTTGGTTTTTGGCAGTAGGCAACTGACAGGTGCCAGTGGAGGTAATAATTTTGGTACGGGTCGTGTTACATTATTCTGATGTACTTATTATTTACTTGTCTTAAGCCAAAACCCGAATTTTTTGCCTGTACCTAATTAATGAATCATAAAACTGCCAGACTGCGTCTAGAGACTATACTGATTACTAACCTAGTAATTAGTTCAATCACTATTAAAACTATGTTGTTACGACTTTGATCTACAAGCGAATTATGGTCAAGTAGAACGATTCTTACTACGCTGAATGAAGATATACTTTTACATAAATTATAACAGCCAGAGCTCACTAGCTATGCATGTACGAGTACAGCAATTCAAAGGCAGGGTTTGTTGATTAAAAAATGTGTAATGTGACGTAATAAATCTCGTTTAATGGTTTTTTTACATGTTTTATTTTAATATTTTTCAACAGTGTTATAGAAAAAAATATTATCTTATTAAAAGATTATCTAAAAAGGAAGCTGGTGCAGCGATATAGCTCTGGTGTCTGGCAGACCCCATATACTACTACTATGCTCATAACATGAGAGCAACAACCCGCTGTCCGTGTCCCAACAGGACAGTGACAACAATAGCCTAATACACCACTTCGCCCCTGTAGCCTTCTATCTACTACGATATACGTTTAATAGGACTTGCTTCCTATGTGCATAGATTTAATTCTGGCACGTAAAATAAATGGGTGGTTGCCATGAAATATTGGATAGGTAATAGGTACAGGATGTATTTCTACTGAACTTGGGGAGTGTGTAAAATCAGCAGAACTTCTGTAAGCACTATCCACCATTTCAATATCCACAATTTGCTCTCTGTTCAGAAGGTACAGGGTGTGTACTTTCCTCTGTACTTGTTGTGGGTACAAGGGGAACTCCTCTGAGCGCGTTGAAAAACACTGGAATAGATCATCACAAATCTTACAGTGACAGTAGCAGTAGTGACGGGACTCAATTGATCACCATAACGTTCCTTTATAAGATATACTACGAAATCACCATTGTTTCATTTTTATTACATGATTTTGCCTTGTTAATTGGCGTTTTAATATAAAGTTTACATGATGTTTATAAATATTGTACATTATAGAATGTATAAAAACGAAGAGAAAGAGCCATTTATAGTAAGAAAACCCTTGAGCAAAAACACATGTCATTAGATTGGAACGTAATCGGAAAAAAAGTTGCGTTTTGTAATTGCACGATTACTTAATTTTGAATAAATTAAAATATTTATAACTTTTGATTCCCGTGTCCTAAAAATTCAATATTTTTTAAATAAATATCTCATATAATTGTAGTTATAATTATTTTATATTTACACTTCCATGGAGCTTCGTTAATTTTTAGATTCTTTGGGTCCACTTTCGCCGCCCTTCTTTCGCACTAGTGCAAAAATAGGATCTCAACTAGATAGCGACTGCCAAACAACACACAGCACAGGCCACTGAAGACTGAAGGCTGTTCTTTTCTGCCAGATGATGTAAAACAGAGACAGAAACAATTTGCGTATGTTATGGGAATAAAGGTCGAATACCAAACGAAGTCGCGATTAGCAACTCTCACAACATAACCCAACGATACATACATACCCACATGACTTCGGTGACATTCCCCAAACGACAAGGCAGGAAACAAACACATTTACTTATACCGAGAATAAAGACTCCTTGTTAAACGTTCTAATTTCAAGCGGTCATTCGCGCCGAATTTAACGACAAAATCAAAATTGGAACAAGAAACTTCATTGACGCGACGGATCGAGAGTGTACAGATGCACATGTGTCCCTGCTCTGAGCCCGTCTGTTCATTAATTGGGGATCACGACCTCTGGGGCGAGCTCAGCCTATGACAAGTCATGGGGAATATTGTACAGTTTGCATAGATATTACAGTGATTTTTTAAGTTGCTGGAAAGTTTTCCTATTGGTGTTTTTTTTTCTTTGTTGTTTTAATATCCAAATAGTATAATTTAGGAGTCAAAATTAAAGACCGCGTTAGAAACTCAATATTACGTTCTTAACGAAAATGTAGGGAACAGGCCGGTAAACATAAAGGGGAGGATCTGGATACATATATGCAGAATTCTATATAAGGTCTATCTTTTCATACACGAAATATTTTAAGGGTAACTTCTATAAGTCGTAAAACCGTCATTGGAACGAAAAAAAATTATCTGAGTGTTTTTTTTTACGAATTTATTGTAATTCAAAAAATTTTTGAGACTTTTTGCATAAAACCGTTACTCCCACATTCAAACAATGACAGTAGGTAAATACGACGTAGTAAACTGGATGTTCAAAAATAAGGAGCTAGTATTTAGTAGTGTTAGGCTCAAGTAATTTTAAATTATTTATTTTTTATAAAAATATACTCAGATAAAAAAAAAATCCCTTGAAATGGCTTCGTTATAGCCGTTAGCTGATTCCCTGAAAATATTTCGTGTATGAATAGCCACCTTATATAATAGCTGAACTAAGTAAATGAAAATCGGAAACTTAATCAAAGAAGAAAAATTATGCCGTGGCCCGTGGCCGTAGGACCCTAGGCCAACGTGACGAAATGAACGAGACTTTTTTGTGAAAGATACGACAGCAAACAAAATAGTCTACGTTCAGCAAAAACGATTCCATATTTTTTACACTCATTTCGTGGTTAATAAGGAAAGTTTCGTTAACGTTTTAGGAAGTTTCTAGGCCAAGACCCCGTAGCATGACCACCGTAGGAAGAGCTTTCGCTTACTATGGGGTGTAAATAGACCCTTAACATAGCCGAAACGCACTTGTTCTCCCCGTCTTTGCGATAATTTTTTTGTTCTAGACCATACCTGGGAAGTGGGAACCTTTTAGTTACGGAGATATTGGGGGTCGAAGTTCCAACTTTTTCACAAGTTTTTTTTTAATACATGTTTTTAAAGTAAGATTTTCACTTTACAGACCTCCACAACCCCCGTACTATTCAATCCATCCATCAGCATAATGCTTTCCATCGCGTCCTACCGTAAAACGTGATTTTTCACCCCAAAAAAAAAAAGTCGATTCCCAGCATTATTTTTTGCGTAAAGTTACTTAGTTCGATGTACAGAATGCTTGGTTGACAGGTATGTGAAGGGTCTGTTTACACCCTGTATTTATCAGACCATATTTAGGGCAAACAGCAAAACTGTAGCAATATTGAAATGTAAAATAAACCTTTCTCCAACTAACAAGTCGCTTTATTAGTGTGCCACGAGATCAGTATTTAGATAAAGCTTACATTAGCTTTTGATTGCGACTTCGTTAACCCAGGTTTCAACTTTCTAGCTCCGTGACCTAGAACCTAAACGTTTACCTTTTGATAAACTTGAAAACTTACGAATAATAATTCACTTCAAAACTAGTCTAGAAGTTGAATCTACAATTCGAAAATCTTGACTTTAAATGGTTTTGTCTGACTGAACGTGACCGCTGAGAATTCTGGCAGATGGTGAATCCTGGGAGAGTAGTCGACTGCGTTAGCTTGAGTTAAAGAAACACTCCAGCATTCCAACTGCAGTGATAGTCAATCAAATAGACCTACGATGCTGTGGATTGTCTGCGAAGGCATCTAAGAGTACTGCTTCCAGATCGGTTGAAGGCAGCCTAAATCTATCTCTAAAAGAAAACCATCTCGAGCGTGCCGTCACGGTTGAATCAATAGTGTTTGTAAAGATTACTGTGTTCATTTACTAAAAACTTTAATAAGCCATTATTAGCTTCGAACACGAAAATCCATTACAAAGGCAAGTGTATTCAAATTACAAACTAACTTCAACAAACTTTGTCTGGAAACTGTCGAGTTAAGCCTTAGACATTATTCTTCACATTTTGGTGGTTGTTAAAATTCAAAATGAACTCTCTCTAATTATAAAATGAAACTTAAACTATTCAGAGCTAGACGCAGATCTCTCCAAAAAGGAGGTAATACTAATTAATGATCATGTTTGGTCAGCTTCTAATATTCAACTCACACAACCTCTACGATCTTGTGAAGACTGACTGCATTGGTGTCACCTTTGTTGTCGATCCGACAGTACCTGCCAGTAAACACAACCTAAATCATGATATCGTCCTTAGTCCTATAAGTTAAACCGTAAAGGCGCAAACCCACCGCGGTCCACGGATAGGCTATGCACGTGTGTTAAGCTTCGCTTTGTAAGAAAATGTATGCGATTGTGTGCACTGCAAACCACGGACACGCTATGCATGAAATGACACGGCATTAGTACATGCGTGGCTTGCTCGAATAATGTGCTCACATAGCTCAACGCTGTCAACGCTATGCCCGCTGTGCACGCGGTACACGCTATACACGAATATTAACCCACGCACGCTACGTTGGGTGTGTAGCGTGTACTGCTGTGGAAACGTAGACCCACGTTGTCAATCAAATGAATCCACGCAGCTAAAACGCGCCGCGTGCCCGTGCACAGCGTGTACCGCGGTGGGTTTTCCCCTTCACTGTCGATAACATTCCGATAGCATACTCTCCGCAGAGAAACAATTGGAGCGCTCGCTATCGATAGCCTCACATTTAAAGTTGTGATAAAGTTGAAACGGTGCGAGCACGATAACAACGGCATACGTATCACAATGGTAACGGCTGTGATTGCAGAACGGTTTAGCGTTAACCATTTACCGATATCGGCAAACCTACAAACGCTTTTAGGTGACCACGTTAAGCGCTTCCAATCCAAATGTGAAGATAAGTACTTATTTAAGATACTATACAGGTTAGCGAGGTTATCAAACGAAATGTTACACAAAAACCGGTACTCCCATGATCTGACGCCCATGAAACATGGTCCATAATATAGCACTACATCTACAAAATCTAATTGTAGATGGCGCGACTATAGCTAGGTCTCAATCTGACCAATGAGGTCAAGCTATTTTGAAATATAAAATGACACTACCAGATTTTCAACCAATGATGATGCATGGAACCAGTTATGCTAGCGCCATTAGTTCCACAGTTGCCATCCACATTGCCAAATAAAACTTTTAAGCAAATAGGTTATGATGTTGTTCGCTTTTGTTGACAATAGACGGGTTATTGTAAGTATATTTAAATGTATATACTTATTGGTGAAGCACTCTGGGCTCTCGTAACGTCCCTGCGTCAACCCAGCTATCGACTCGCTAGCTAGTGATTCTTTCAAACCCGGGTTTATTCACTAAATCAGCGCAAAGCTCATGCTAACTAGAGAAAACGGTTTGTGTATAGTTTCTGATAATTAAAACCTCCTTGATCTATTAAAGATCTTGCGGATCAGATAAAGGCTTCTTGGATTATTTGGCAATTTGGGAAATCAAACGCAGGATTCACGTTGGTCTTCGTATTTAGATGGAGGAAATTGATCTCTGTCTTCTTCTTCGTGTCGCGCTGGAACGACAGTATTTTGTTGGCCCAAAACTTCAACACCACAACTGCGTCGTCTGTGGTAGCGCTGATGTCACTGAGCTATACCCATTGAGGGATGGAGGGCAGGATAGGAGGTGGAACATACATCGACCTTTGTGAACAGCAAGCTTTTTGTTTATAACTGGAGAAGGAAGCACTGAATTTCAAATTAAAGTAGATCATCAAAGATTTTTCTCAAATTTGAACTCGACCCGACTACTGATCGCCAAGCCAGCTTTATTTTGCAACTGTAACACTACTCTTTTCTAGGTCAGAGGAGATTTCTGGATCTAAATTATTTCTCTATTTGGCGCACTTACACCACCGTACCCCGTAGCGATTCTGGTACCAATTTGGCCCAAATTCCTTGGTAGAGGATATCTGCAGTGCATGCATATATGGCGTGCTGGCTTGCCATACCTTATGAAGCACGTAAAGTGTGCCGTTTCCTACAGTTGTCTCTTAACTTGCACTCAGAGATAAGAAGCTCGGTTCGGCTATATTAGGGTCAAGTAATTGCAAGTCGTATTGCTTTCAGGATCTTGGGTTTATAGCATTCGAAAACACTGCTAATTTCTCCATAAAGTTAGAGAGGATTTTCAGAAAGAAACTTTTTAACATAATGAAACTAAGCAATGAGAAATCTTCTTCAAATATCTACTAGAGTGACCCAACAGGTTGTCTAACATTGGAAAGCTGTATGGGACTTATTTTCAATCGAAAAAGTTTTTTCGATTTTTTTAAATTTTCTTTTGCCTAAAAAACAAGGAGAGACGGAAATCAACAATAATCTTCAGATCGAAACACCTTCTCAATAAGGGCTCTTTGAAGTTCCAACTCTTTAGATGTACAAAACAAGATTCTAAGTCTTCAGGACCTTGCCGAGAAACTTCGCAAGCCATGCTAGTACTAAGACTACATACCTTTGTTTTCCCATCGATCAGAAACTACATAAATAATTAATGTGAGAAACAACATATGTAGGTCTTAGAAAGCGAGTGGCAACTAATGATTCGCTCTTGACCTTTATACCAACTACGAAGGGTCCAAGTTACGCGTGGTAACGCGATATTTACATCTTTTCTATTGTTGTTCTATTGTCTTTGGTTACTTTTGTTTCCCACAAAAGTAACCAAAGACTAAGTTAAACAGCCTATTAACATACTGGTTTGGCAGATTTACGCGGTAAAGCCTGTTTGTACAATTACAAACTTTTTCAAGACTCCTTCTATTGTTTGTTTGTTGTAATGGTTTTTGTAATTAGTTTACGTAAACACGAGACGATAACGTGGAATACAAACGACACATCATTCAACAGTTATTGCCATTTACATGGACATAACCTTAGATATTTTATTTCCATTGTTAATGTAGGAAAAAACAAATTTGTTTGACCAAAGAAAGTGTGGTAAGCGGAGGGCTGAGAAAAGAAAGATAGACCATCCAGAATATGACTTGATGAGTTGCCAAATACGGATATACAAAGTGTAACATAATAAACGCAAGACCTCTCGTGTGGTCTCTCAGACCATGAATCTAAACAGCTTTTGTTCTATGACTTTTGGAAATTCATTACTTTTTTTTTAGTTTTACCATACATGTTGATCAGCGGATCGCGTCAATTCCTATAGAAAATCCATTTATTTTTTGCAAATTTCTAGAACTCTTAGAACAAAAGTTGTTCAGTTTCATGGTCCGAGAGACCATAAGGGAGGTTTTGCATTTTTTATGTTACACCTTGTATGGATTTCCATACAGTAAACTATTTTATTAACTGCCGTCTGTCCCTGTCGAAGTGACCAGTGCACTGCCACTAACAGCCCGAGGAAATGGTCAAGTAAAAAACTTTTTCGTGCAAGCTACACGAAGAAGAAAAGGTGGCAAATGAATAACATTCCATTTTATTTGCATATACTTTCCAATCTCATCTTAGAAACTACTTACTGACGATGACCGTGAGGACACCTGGACGTTTTGTAGTTTGCCAGCAGTGTGGCTGAGGGATAGCATCAGGAACGAGATGATATAGCTCATTTAGCTGAAGTGGCAATGGGCCGGCCATATTATCCATAGAACCGATGACCGTTGGGGTAGACGTATTCTTGAGTGGACCCCTAAACAGCAAGCGTAAGGTGAGACGCCCTCCTCGGTGGAGCGACGACCTTCGCAAGGTGGCTGGTAACAACTGGATGAGAGTTGCCGAGAAATGAGTAATTGGCGTGCGATTAAAGAGGTTTATGTCCATCAGTAAACTGATGATGATGAGCCAAAAAAATAATTAAAAGTTAAGTTCAACCACTGCTTGTCGCTCAAAAAAACTATTAAACTCCTACAATTTTCTACGACAGTTCAAACGTCCGTGTCGCGGTCATTCATGTCATGTTATGTGACGTCATTTACCTCTATCTGCCTTGTTTACATCAAATTTTTTACCCTTAACAGAATAATTTTACTAATTGTATGTGCTTTATTCAAGCAAAAATTGCAATAACAATATTTTAATAAAATCTTAGTGAAAATATTGTACTTTTCAAATAAAAGTGTTTCTTTGACACGATAGTATTTGACATCACTACCGGCATTATCGAGGACGATGCGTTTTTTTTTTGCGTTCCGTTTCACCAAAAGCACGCTACATAAAATATTAAATTGTAAAATAAGTATTGTATTAGAAAATTAAACAAGTGTACCACAATGGTTTATGGGCCAATACAAGGCATTTTTAAGAAATAAAAAAGTTTTGTATTTCCTTGCATATTCCCTGTTGTGTAACACACTTTATATCACGATCCGAAAGGTTTTTGAAGAATGAATGTTATTGAATTCTCAAAAGAAAAGTCATTGCTATTTTCCGCGTGTTGCACCTATTACCCGCGGCATGCAGCAATTGCAATAGACGGAGGTTATTGATATATACAGGGTGTAAACAGATCCTTCACGAAGCCGTCAACCAAGCATTCTGTACATCAAACTAAGTAACTTTACGCAAAAATTATTGCTGGGGAATTAATTTTTTTTTGGGGTGAAAAATCACGTTTTACGGTAGGACTCGATGGAGCGCACTCAAAGCATTGTGCTGATGGATGGATTGAATAGTATGGGTGTCGTGGATGTGTTTACAGTAAAAATCTTACATTAAAAACATGTATTTAAAAAAAACTTGTGAAAAAGTTGGAACTTTGACCCCCAATATCTCCGTAACTAGGTTTCCAGGTATGGTCTAGAACAAAAAAATGATCGCAAAGACGGGAAGAACAAGTGCCTTTCGGCTTCGTTAAGGGTCTATTTACACCCTTTTTAGTAAACGTAGCACGTAAAACTTTTAAACATGATGTGCATGCGCGGATAGTAAAATTGTGTCTTTATTTATGTTGTTTGAAATAGATACGACGCTAGAGCTCGATGGTATATAAATAGAAGTGGTAAAGATTTCCTATAACCCTTGATGATTCATATCATTACAAGAATTATGTACGTATCTGACGGGGAGTCACCATTACAAGGAAACACATCAATTGTTCTGTTTATTGTGACATGCTATTAGAAGTGTCGTGTTCAGTCGTAAAATTTTATGGGATAATAATATTTTAAACCCGAGATGCCGTTAGCTGATCAGATTTAAGTACGGCCCATCCGTACTTAAAACTGTGCATTTACAGAATATCATTAGGATATGCTCGCTATTGATCACTACCTCTTGATAATAATTAAATTGGTGATCCTTACATGCTAAAAACTAGTGCAGTAGTGACGTACCTAAATTAAGATCAGTTAGAAAGCTAGCATTGCAAGCATGAATCCGCAAAGGCTTAAGATACTCTGTGTCGGCCAGTAAGATATATTGGAACAGCAAGTTTGAAAGCTGAGAGAGATGAAAGGCCAAATTACCTTTACATATTTATTGTGTATGTTTAACAGATTTCTACCTCAAACATACAAGGTGGAGACGACAATACGACAATTTTGGCCAAGGTTTTTGAAGTAGCGAGTTGGCAACATGTGTTTAACGTTTATACCGATGCGGGATTCGTTAACCTGTTGGTGGTAGCCTATTATCTACACTATGTAGAAAATGCTAAAAATGAAAAATAACGTCCTGTGAATAAACTGCATACAAAATTCAATCGAAAATATCCAGTAATTTTCGATTGAATTTTTGTATGCAGACTGGGAACGTCATGAGTTACATACAGTTTAATTTATTGTCGCATTGTCGTCTCCACCCTGTATATTGAAATCCGAAAATACGGGGTGGAAGGGACACCGACGCGAAAACGGTTCCACGTATTTAGTATTCAGTGCATCATTCTGAGCCCCCCAACAAAGAAATTTTTCGCCAGTTATTAAAAAAAAAAATCAGCTGTTCGATACATTTTGACCGTGTAGGTGACACTTTTGTAGGAAACAACTAATTTTTATTTTAGTAACCCATGAAAAATTTCTATGTGGCTCATAATAATGTACTGAATACGTGGGAACCGTTTTCGCGTAGGCGTCACTTCCAAGCTGTATAATAAATTATATCATCCGCAGCCAAATCAAAATATTGCTGATCTTCAGACGAATTTTTGCTAAGTGGTGATTGTGATTCTAGAGGGCCAAAGCCTGCCGGGGTCGCGGGACTCATAGAATTACCGTGACCCTGGAACATAACGGGCTATTGAAGGACACCGTGGATTTTAGTCAGTACAAGTCTGACAGTCCCTCCCGCTCTGCCCTGGGTGGGAGGAATCATTTGATGATTTTACTACGTAAAAAAAGTGGTGACTGTGACAGGACAACAGCAATTCGGCGAGGCAACGCGCGGCAGGGGAATCGTCTAAACTTTTCAGAGAGACGTTTTCATCATCCTTTTGATTCTGTTCGAATTGTAGCTTTAAGGGAAGACCTTTAAAGGAAGCCCATAAACTATTCAACAACTTACAAATAATTTACCATCTACATTTCCTAAACGCAATCATTGAAAGGCCTGCTAAGATTTTAAACTATCATGGTCACTAACATTACTATTAATACTAACGGGATATTTACCATGTTTACTGTTTGTTATAAGTTCCCGATATTTCGGCGCTGTTGCAAGCACCATGATCACGGATAAACATGATAATAACATGATAATGTTTATCATGACAACATGATAATGTTTATCATGACAACATGATAATGTTTATCATGACAACATGATAATGTTTATCATGACAACATGATAATGTTTATCCGTGATCATGGTGCTTGCAACAGCGCCGAAATATCGGGAACTCATAACAAACAGTAAACATGGTAAATATCCCGTTAGTATTAATAGTAAGGCCTGCTAAGCCTTGTCACAAACGGATCCTATTATACGACTCACAATAAGGAACTCAACCAACAATAACGTAAACCAGTATGACAGAAGAGAGGTTTTGTTTTCAAACAAGGAACCTTAACGTCGCCTGAATGCACGCTAGAATACATTAAAAGCCAAGGACTGATGGCTACCACGATACATAAATTCGTTTACTTTTGCCGTAGAAACTGGTGTCGCTCTTGAATGTTAATTTTTCTTTGTAAAGACGGTTTCTAGGGACACCGTGGTGTATTGAATTTCTTTTGCGAAGTAAGAACTCAATTTGTTCATCAACTTTGAATGCCTTGAGGATTTTTGCTTAAAGAGACCGTGTTTCGCGGTATTTTATGATAATGTGAAAACCGCGGGATATTCCTGTAATGGTTTTAGTAAGTAAATAAATTAGGAAGATATTTATTAATTATTCCTTAACACACATTATCTAGTTATAGTAGTAGTTATTATATTAGTTTCCTGGTCAAAAGTGGTGCAGAAAAAATGTAAGGAAGCTGCGCTTGCGACGGGTCTTTCGAATTTATTTGCTTTTTGTTATTTCTATATTTTGCCGCAAAATCAGCGCTATGTAAAACCAGCCTTATTACAAAGTGCGAGCGAAAATGTTCATAAACATTATTAGTCAAGTTTTCGCATGACGCGACTAAATAATTGGAAACTTGTGTGTTTTTATAACGTTTTTACGCTAATATGAATTGTTATTTCCCTTTGTTTCAATGAACGGTAGACATTATTAAATATCGCCCATTTTCTGAGCATGCAATTTTTAACGACTTCATTTCAAGTTACCTTTTTAGGCGTCATAGTTATGTTTATTTTTTTCTTCATTTTTTCACAGATGTCTTTGCAACTTTTATCACTGAAATCTCATATTTTGTAACACTTTATGAAACACAACACTAACATAAACACTACCGCATCCTTTCAAGGCATCACAGAGACTGCCTTTGCTTGTCGTCTTCGTTTTAAAAAGAACTGTGTGCTGTGCTCTCAAAAGGCGGGAAATCCTGACCAGCATACTCAGATCCCCGCCACATTAGACACATTGACTTTTTTATTATATACCAGAGACAAAAATACGATGGTCGCATCAATATTATCAGTTTTTTTTAATCTGCAATAAACTTTTAATCTTGGAGCGGCTTGCTATCAGTAGCTGTTAATGACCAAGTGATTTTTCTTTGTTTACTTTCTACGATAGTCAGCTTAGTTGTAGAAAAGATCAAATAATATGACTGTATTCTCAAGTCTATATCGCAATATCGCGAGAATGTGTTACTAGTTAAAAAAATCGCTACGGACACAATTTGAGTTTACGAAAAAGGTCTGAAGGCATGTTATTGGGGTCGAGATCCCAAGGGTTTCCAAATCATAAACTTGACTCCAACCTTATTTATCATTTCGATAAGGTCACGGTGTCATAAGATTCGGTTCCCGAATTGACCCGACAGGGTTCACACCGCATGTTTATTTTTTTTACGTACTCGAAAATATCGCAATGGGTGCATCCCTATAAATAAAGGGTGTCCGGTGGCAGTTACGATTTAAATTTCGAACTGTGCATACCATAGCGCTGAGGGGCAAGCGGGGGGTAGCGTTTGATTTGTCATTCGTGAGGACTATTTAATCACAATGTCGCAGTGGACGAAGCGTTTTCAAGGCAAATGATTCTTGTGTTGTTGCTCGTCGTAGATTGTGTTCACGGTACAATATTCGTCCGTTACGTGACGCGCCCACTGAAAATTTGATTAGGTTGTGCGTGCGAAAGATCCAAGCAACAGTTCAGCAAAAAATCCGCGGCCAGGGCCCAGCCGAACGTCAAGAAGCGATGACAACATCGAACTCGTCGCGAACAGTTTGCGCGATAATCCGCGCCAGTCGGTGCGCAAGAAGGCGGAAATTCTTATCGGCGCATGATCAATGGTTATTTTCTTCCAATACTGAGAGAACATCGTTCCTTCACTTCACACACATGGTTTCAGCAAGATGGCGCTATGCCACATACTGCTAGAGACGCCATGTTTTAGTTGCGGGATTTTTTCCCAAACAAACGGCTTATCAGCCGTTTCGGAGACATCTCTTGGCCACCAAGATCGCCAGATCTCACCAATATGGATTTTTTTCTATGGTGATACGTCAAGAGTAAAATTTATTCAACAAATCCAGCAAAAATTGCTGAACTGAACGAAAATATCGTTCGGGAAATAAATAACATTCTGTGATCACTTCTCCAGCGCGTTGCGCGGAATACGGTCGACAGATTCCAGGAGTGTGTATGATGCGACGGGGAACATTTAGACGGAATATTTTTTTAAACTAAAACCGCTTCCATCTATACTAATATTATAAAGAGGCAAAATTTGTTTGTATGTAGGGGGTAATCTCCGAAAGTAATGAACCAATTTTAAAAATTGCTTCACTGGTAGAAAGCTACATTATTCGTTAGTGCTATAGGCTATAAATTATATTTATATCATGCATGTTAGCCGAGCTATCACAATTTTTGCGGACGAAGTCGCAAGCAAGTGCTAGTGTTATATAAAGAGAAAGTTTAATTAACTTAATATACATATATTGTAGTTTTATTTTGAAATCCTAATTCGAACACCGGACACCCTGTACAATCGGAAGTGACCCTATTAATGGTGCTACAGGTTGATTTATATTTTGATACCCTGATTTAATTTTCTAAATCCTTTGTCTAAAAATAAATCCCCGTCGGCTATAAATTACTAGTTTATCTGATAAACGGTAAAAACACATTAGCGCGGTATTTAGCTACAAACAGCAATATGGTTTGTTTATATCGAGTAGTTCTTTACTCGAGTGATATGAAGATAGGGCTGGTTCATAGCCTACATAGCAGTGGCGAAGCTTCCATATAACTCGATTCCTACCGGCTTCCCTTTGAAAAATGGCAGTCAGTATTCTATAGACAAATTATATAAACACATTAAAGAAATGTACTCCGGCTTACCTCTTAAAAAAATTGACCCTTCGCTACTGCTACATAGGTTCGGAAAGACGAGAACATAACATTTTTTAAGTTGAGTGATATTAAATACAACAGGTATGGATTGTGTGATGCACTTCACCTAACAACGATTTATTTCGTATTTTTTCATTAAAAGTGTTATGTGTCGATACAACCTTACTTTAAATACCTCTATGGCCCCTGCACTATTCAATGCATCCAACAGGACAATGTTTTGAGTGCGTTACATCGAGTGCTACCGTAAACCGTGATTTTTTATCCCAAAAAAAGTCGGTTCCCAACGATAATTTTTGTGCTGTTACTTAGGGGCCGTCTCCAAGAGCGCGAGAATCGCGGCGATATTATCGTCGTGCCACGTATTTCTATACGAGAATATCGCCGCGATTCTCTCGCTCATGGAGACGGCCCTTAAGAGAGTGTTTAGAATTATATGTGGCACGACGATAATATCGCCGCGATTCTCTCGCTCGTGGAGACGGCCCCTTAGTTTGATGTACATAATGCTCGGTTGACGGCTTCGTGAAGGGTCCGTCTACCCCCTGTTAGTGCTTGTCGCGTGCCTTATATCGTGAAACAGAACGGTGCTACTGTACAGATGCCAGCAGATCAACCTACCAGTGGCGAAGGGTCCATACAACCCGATTCCTATCGGCTTCCCTTTGAAAAATGGCACAGTCAGTGTTCTATAGCCAATCATATTCTATTCAGTAAAATATGTACTCCGGCTTACCTCTTACAAAAACTGACCCTTCGCCACTGCAACCTACCCCAAACTGTCTAATTTTCCCAATCAACGTTAAACCTAATACTTTAGCGATAAAGTTGAAAATCTATTAAAGAACAGATTGTTCCTAGTCCCCAAAACGGGTCTAGATTCAGTATTTTACAGTTGAAAATAGTTTAAATACAGAATTACTTGGATATGTTCGGCCGCGTCCTACCCAAAACGATCGTCGCGCGAACACGCGTCCGATCGACGAACAGAAGGACCACTCCAGTTTAACGAATAACTGACTGACATATGAACGCGACGATCTCGTATTCGCCCGACTGATCGCTTCGGTTAGCACGCGGAGTATTAGATTTGCGATAAATGTTGTTTACCCTATTTTAATTTGTAAATAACATCAGCTTTGCATATCTACAGTGTGTAGACCTTTGTTCTTTCTTCTCACTCGGTTATCATCATAAATAACGAGAAGAAATGTTCCACAATAGTAATAACAGATAAACCAAAGATTGTTATTGTTCTTTTATCACAAATGTTTTATAAGCACCAATAAATTATCAATTTACGCTCTACAGTCAAAACATTATAAATAACATGATGCTTAAACAAAGACAGAATAAACAATTAGATACAAATCACACAAAATATTGCATTTAACCAACAAAATGAGTGCACGAAATACGAATGGTGCACAGAAAAAATAAGTGCTAACTACGTAAATGGTATTAATCTTACTAAATTTTGGTTATCGTAAGCGTCGTCCTGAGAGATAGTTGTTGTGTCTAGGAGCGGGTCTCTGTCCCCCGCGTGCTCCGCTCTCTCCTCCGTCCTCCGTTCTGAACGGACACGGCACGCGTCACATCTCTTCATCTCTACACATACTTCTCAACTGTGGACTGTCAATAAAGTCCTTCAGTATTATATCATAACCTGTTATAGTTTAAGGTTCTGAATTATTTGAAACAAAACCTTAACATTTTATAGGGCCTAAACTGTACCATTGCCTTCTAAATTGCCAATTTAATCACACTCTATTTTCAAAAAATAAAATAAACACAGCAAATGAAATTTCTACAAAATAAATTAGTTCTCTAAGTGGTAATAGTGAGTTAAGAAGAGATACAGAGAGAAAATAAATACCTCATTAACACTATCAATAAGATAAGTCTCTTCCATGACATCAAAACATTAAAAACTGGTCTACACAACTTTTGTTTGAACAAATACTAAAACTGCACAAGTCATAACAGTGACCAGCCATCTGTGCCGACGGCATGGTCACGTATTAACAACTCTGAACATTATTGGATGAAAAGATTGTCTATAAATCAGGCATAAAGAAAATATCATTGTATGCAAATCAAACGTTTGACCATTAGCGAAAATAATGACGGTAACACTCATTTACAACGAACACATACTCGAGAGCATGTCACCTGAACCACTACATCTAAATACCAATACAAAATAATTAAAATCTTGTCACTTACTACTGTTATTTGGCTTCTGTGGTATGCAAGTGTTTTCCATAGAATTTAGACACCAAATCAAATAAAAACCTCCATTATTCTAATGGTGCTATCGAACACTATAACTAGTTATCTCAATTACGTGAAATGATACAAATTAAACGTTAAAATTGGGTAAAAAACGAACAATAACCCCAATGTGCTTTGCTTACTTTTGACAAATTTGACATTTAATAAAATACATGGACTAGAAGAAAGTTTTTTTCAATAATCCGTCAACATTTGGCAAATCACCATATTGGGTTTTGAGCCGAGAATCCATTTATTTTCGTTCGGATACGGAAAATAATCATAATCATAAAACATAACCTATAATGTTCCCACTGCTGGGACACACGGCGTCCTCTCTAGAGAAGGAATGGGTTATAATACACCACGCGGGCCCAGTGTGGGTTGGTAGATGTCACATGTCTTCGAATTATTGGTTCTAGGACGTGTCGGTTTCCTCACGATGTTTTCCTTCACCGTTTTGAGAACAGTGGTGATGAAAAAAATTACACAAAATAATTCGCCTGCCTGGGTTCGAATCCACAACTTACTGCGCGTAAGCCGGGGCCACCGCCACCACTGGGCCACCGCTGCTCTCGGAAAATAATATCCGACTAATATGGCAACATAATTTAAAAAAAAGTTCTACACGTCACCTCGGTGTGTGTTGGCTGTCAAGTTTGCAATTTGTGATTATCGGTATTTGAGAAATTCAAAGCTAAATCAAAATGGTAATACTTTAAACAGTATCTATTAATACAAATCCCCATCTTTCAATGCTTTATTATAAATACTAAAGTGGTCATTGCCTAAAAATCTTCTTTAGACATCCGGCTTATGTTTATAGTTTTCTGATGTGTTTTTGTGTAATTTCAGGTGCTCATAGCGGCAACAGTATGCACGAAGTCAGGAAAAGGTACTGAACTTCATATTTACACTATAATTAATCATTTAAAAGTAATATTTATGGGAAAAATGTGTACATAAACATAACTTAATTTTCAGCATTGGTTTCACGTCAATTCGTGGAGATGACGAAGGCACGTATCGAGGGGCTACTGGCTGCCTTCCCCAAGCTCATGACTGGCGGGCGCCAACATACATTTGTCGAAACTGAATCTGTCAGGTCAGATATATCCCATTTTCAAGTGTAGTAATTCTAATTTATATCAATTAACTTTGACTCTGTGGCAGTTTAATAATGTAGTTTAATAATATCTCTGACTAGTTGAGAAGCATTAAATAATGCTTTCACACCCGTATTCATAATTGTAACCTCGAAAGCTACTCGACTCACTACTCCTTCGAGGAGACCTCAAGGCGCTCCTCGAAAGATCCTCAAAATTGGTATTCATAGTCGTCAGATTAAGGAAATTATGAGGTCCCTCGAATGAGTGAGACTCGAGGCGATACGTCACGAATACGTCATTATTTGGAGGAATATTCTGTTTGTTATATTGGCTAAGCTTATTTTGTGAGCAGTCTGTGAGCGCGTTATCTGTGGTTTTCAACTTGAAGTGTCAACACTTGTCAAATGAAAGTAGAACATAAATAAACAAACCCTAATAATTTATCCACTTGAACCTAAAACCATGTCCTGGGCAAAAAATATGGTGATACTTGAGAAGTGGATGGCCTGGGAATATAAAAATATTCCTTTAGAAGTGTTTCATTACTATAAGTGCTGTGTTTACTTGCTCGAAATGTCTGGAACTGGAAGACAGTTCTTTGATGAAAGTGAAAAGATGTGTCTTCAAGAGTTGATCTTAAAATATAAACTTAACTCGATGGCAACAAGTATGGGGAGCGCAGCATTAAAAAAAGCTGCATGGGGTCGCCTAACGGAGGAATACAATACCATTGAAACAAATTCAAAAGTAAGTACGTAGTGTAGTGCATGTCGACAGTATTTCCGTCTATAAACTTTATATATACAATAATTTAATAAATCTAATTATACAATACCTATATCATTCTATTCTAGAGAACTGAAGCTCAACTTAAAAAATGTTGGGACAATTTGAAAACCCGGCGCAAAGGTGTATTGGCTCACGAGAAAAGGGAAAGGATGAGGACTGGGGGTGGATCTTTTAACCCTAATTTGCCTAGTACCTCTAGCCAAGACCCGCTTCTGGAAGACGCTCTAGCTGAGCAAACAGATGTTGAATTGTTGGAAGTTATTGATAGTGATAACATACCTATTGCAGGTAAATCATATAATTATATAAATGATTAATTACTACTTTTTGCCAGTTTCTGATTTTTATTGCTGTTTTTTTTATTTAACAGAGGTGCAAATAGATTCTGAGAGATTCCTTGATACACCTCAAGTTCCGTTTGCTGCCAGTGAGAGTGGAACACAAATTAATGAATCTGCAACAGAAAGAGGTAGAAGATACCAACATTTTATTAAACATTGTTGATTGGTATTGTATGGTATAAGACAATTTAGACTAACAAAATATTTTTTTTACAGACCATAATACTCCTCCTCGTTTTTTTGAGTCCCGTCTGTCTGATTATGGTGTAGCTCCATCACAAGGTACTTTCTTAAATATATTTTTCAAGTTTGAATATTTTTAGATTTGTTCTAAATATATAATAAAATTAGAATAAATTTGAACAAATTGCAACATATCAAAGCATTCTTTAAAGATGTTTTGAGACATTAATTTTCAATATAGGTATGTACTTAATAGATTTTATTTGTTACATTACAGGATCTAGAAATATACGAACTCGAGTGATCCAAGAGGAATTCTCTATCCGTCAAAAATCATATGACAGATCCCAAAAACGAGAAGAAGACCTACACAAATTTAAAATAGCTGAGAAAGAGTGGATAGTGAAGGCTGCAGAAGAGAACTTCTTCAAAGCTAAAGCTGAGAGAGAAGCTATGGAGGAACTTCTTCAATGTAATAGAGCTAAGAGAGAAGAGGCTGAATTGCGTTTGGCAATATTTAGAAATAAAAATTAGAACTTTAACATTGTATTTATTTACATGTCCCTCATATACTTGTGTCTTTAATATTTAACAAACATAGATAAAAATACATTAAAAATAAAGCTACTTAAATTACACTTATATTTCTTTATACTTAATTGTACCTACACTAATTACTAATTAAAATTAATATAATAACCTGAATATGGAATTAAAGAATTTAAATAAGTTGAGTGTAAACAAGGCTTAATTAACATCATTTATGTAGTTGAAAAATTAAAAATAAAGCTACTTAAATATAACACACATGTAGTTACTATTATAATTGTATTCTATTATCCTATTAACTAAAATGCCTAGCAATACATGCAGCCCTAATAATGCTACCCCGTGCAGTGTCTCTAGTGTGGGAGACTGGAATTGTATCAGTATTTGTGCTGGGTTCAGGCATTTCTTGATTCGTTATTATACTAATGTTATGTAAGACAGCGCATGCCACTATTATGTGACATGTATTTGGTAAACTGTTTTGTAATTTTCTATTTAAGGCGCTACCTCGAAAATAAATCGTAGCTCGATGGGCGTGGCTTAGCCCCCCGCGAGGGGAGCGGCGAATGCAGTGTACGCGGTGGCATTCGGGAAAACAGAGTACGCACTTCTTGGATTATTTGAAATATTAGCACATAGGAGGGATGGAGTAGAAAAATAATACAAATATTTAATTTTCAACATTTTTTTTTATTAAGTACACCATGTAATAAAAATTCATTAGGTAATGAAGGCATATAACAAATGTTTATTTACTATGAATATTTTTTATTAAATAATAAATATATTGTTTCAATTTTTCTATATTTAACCTACTTTAAAAAACTCGTCTATTTATATGTATTACTAGCTTCTGCCCGCAGCTTCGAACGCGTGGAGTTCGGGAATTGGTCACGGAATCTTACTTCTGGGATAATAAGTAATCTATGTATGTATAGTACATACATATATTTACATGTACTTGCTTATAACTTGCAAATATTTGTTTAAAGTTATATCAATTAAATTAGATACGTGAAATATTGATACCTTGGCTCGAGATTGGACATCGGATTTACTGGATTTTATCTAAAGAGTATGTACACAAATTTTCAAGTCAATTGACCCCGAGAGTAAAAAGTTTCACAGATAATTCAACACCCCATTTCACCCTCTAAGGGATAGGAATTTAGAAAAACCCTTTCTTAGTATATACCTACTCTTCACAAAGAGTACACTGTCCAAATTTCATGTCTCTAGGACCAGTGGTTTGGGCTGTGCGTTGATGTATCAGTCAGCCAGTCAGGACATTGAATTTTAAATTGGGGGATGATTTTGGAAAAACTGTGATACACATATCTCATCATTTTAACTGAAATATATGTAGACACATTTTCAAGTCAATCGATTCAGAGAATAAAAAGTTTCATAGATAGTTCAACCCCCCATTTCACCCTATTAGGGGTGGAATTAAAAAAAAAACCGTTTCTTAGTGGATACCTACTCTTCACAAAGAGTACACTGTCCAAATTTCATGTCTCTAGGACCAGTGGTTTGGGCTGTGCGTTGATATATAAGTCAGTCAGTCAGTCAGTCAGTCAGGACTTTGAATTTTATATGTATAGATAGATAGATATAGATAAAATATGTTAGCAATTTTCTCGTAAACTACTGAACCGATTTTGATGATTCTTTCACTGGTATAATCTAATCCCCAAGTATGGTTTTAGTGCACAACATATAAAGATGCCAATCTTATTAACAAACTTACACGTCTCTGGCATCAGATGAAATATTTAATCTGCAATGTTGCATCACATTCACGGAACTTAATTGAAAATGTAGACAGCAACATTGTAGAGAATTTTAATGGAGTAGTTGCCAAATTAGTTGGCGGCAAAAGAGTTAACTACGCTCTTAAACGGTCTTATCAGGCAAGATGAACAGGGGCAGTAGTATCATTTAACTCCGGGAAAATATTGACTACCGTCCACAAAACTATTCACAATACGAGCCCTTTAGAAAAGTCAAGAAATATGAAGAACAAGTAGAAAATACAAGAACGTACAACCAAACGTTAAAAAAGAAAAAAAAAAAACGTAAATTGGTTTCTAAGAAAATAGATTTTAATAATGGCGAAAATGCCGACAGACCCGATGTGGATTCTGATACATATAACCTCACAAAATTAACGTTTTTGAAAAATTTAGAAAAATCCGATGAAGAACGCTAAGAGATGCAGGAGTGGACAATACTACAGAGTGAAAGTGGAGAGTGGCTAGAATTACAGTAGAAATCTTTTAACAGCGTCTAATTACGGGACGATGGTAAAAAGGATAAAAACGAATAGTTGTGCTAATATGGTGAAAAACATGTTGTATAAGGCAAATATCGACGATGTGGCAACTATAAGCCAAGGGGCGAAATATGAAAAAAGCTGCTATTGAGCAACTGTCTAATTTAGTACAGGTAAATATACAAAAATGTGGTCTTTTCATTGACGATAAGTACCCGTTTTTAGGGGCAACGCCGGAAAGGATTGCTGATGACATGCTTGTTGAAATCAAATGTCCTGAATTGTGACTTTGTTGCACCAGGAATGATTTAGTTTTATGTCTTAAAAAATAGATACGTTTTTGTCGCTCCAATAAGTGAGAATAAAAATGGCCATAAATACATTTGTTTGGCTGTAGCTCCAACGCACGTCAAACTCTCGTGGGCACGGGGGCATTGTCAAATGTAACTCTGTCGGCCCAAAACCCGAGTAAAAACCGCCAATAATCACAAAGGCACCTGCGTCATCAAGTAGAATTTTGAGATACTTTCGGGGATATCTTTGTGCCCCAAATGTAGGCATGGTTCAGAGACAATTTGGCAAACATAACTCGATTTTGCAGTTTAGGCTATTTGTGACTTTGTTGCATCGAAGGTGCGAATTTGTGATTTTTGCAACCAATCTTTTCGACCGTGATTTAGGTATATGGTCGAGTGTCAAGTGTCAAGTATTTTTGCATAAGAGATACTGTCTCCATCAGCTATGTATCTTCCAAAGATAACGCCATGCATTTCTATGGACTGTTTACTGTCGGCGCTAATAGTGGATTCCATAGCTGTTGAAGATCCGCTAAGATTTTTAAAACACTCATGGTGTTTTACTTCCTCATTTCGTTTTACCGCTCTAGCACAAATACAACAGTATTTGTTTTTGACTGCCATGAAAAGAACTTGACGAAATCGTCTACCTATAATTGTCGCAGCGCCAGATAGTGCAGAATAATTAGTTCTGTATGAATGTTTAGCCCAGCAACCATCTAAGATTACATCTATTATTGGTATGCCATCTTTAGTAGCTTTCCTTCTTTCACTGCCGCTTCTTTCCCCCGTTCCCCCACTTTCCTCATTTCTTCCCATGCCGTCACTTCCCATTCGTCACATATTTCATCTTGCAAGATTTTGTATTTGTATTCCGACACGGATGGTAAATCGACAGCAGCCGAAAACTGTTACAGTTGAGCGTTACCACAACCAGCTGCCACCATCCCGGCCACCACCATTTTATTTTGAGTTCTGTACTTTAAACTTTGTTTTACATAATGTACAAGAAAATGTGTGTAAGGCCAGAAACTTCTGCCCTGGGATCTGGAGGCGACTGCCCTCCAGCGCGTCTATGAGGGGCGCGCGGAGGCGCAGCGCCGGGGCGAATCCCTGCTGCCTCGACAAGTCGAGGCGCGGCGGGAAGAGCTCCGGCGCGATCTCAGGGCAGTATGGAGGAGACGACTGTCGCAACCGAGGTCCGGGCACGCCGCAATCGCGGCGGTAAGACCCCTCTTTGAGGAGTGGCTGGATAGGGGTTACGGCGTCCTGACCTACCGCGTGACGCAGGCCCTCACCGGACACGGAAGTTTCGGGAGGTACCTGTGTCATATGGGGAAGGAGGAAACGCCTGGGTGTCACCACTGCGAGGACCGCCCGGAGGACACGGTGGAGCATACGGTGCAGGACTGCCCCGCTTGGGCAGAGCACCGCCGTGTCCTCACGGCGGCGATAGGCGGAGACCTCTCGCGCCCGGCATTGGTCGAGGTCATGCTGCGGGGCGAGACGGAGTGGGAAGCGGTCGCCTCCTTCTGCGAAGCACATGCTCGCGAAGGAGGAGGCGGGCCGCGTGAGGGAGAGGACAGCGTCCTCCCTCCACCCCAGCCGCAGTGGTAGACGCCCACGGCGCCGGACGTTGGCAGACGATCTCCGGCCACCGTAGGCGCGGGCATGCGGGCGGCGAGTAATGGGCGACTCGCTGTCCGACCATGGACCATGCCCGGGTCGACGGCGCGTTGTGTTCCACGCGCGCCTCAAAGAGTGTCAGCATAATGACGGGGACCCTCTAGAGGGCCAAAGCCTGCCGAGGTCGCGGGACTCATAGAATTACCGTGACCCTGGAACATCAAGGGCTACTGAAGGACACCGTGGATTTTAGTCAGTACAAGTCTGACAGTCCCTCCCGCTCTGCCCTGAGTGGGAGGACTCATTTGATGACATTACCAAGTTAAAAAAAAAAAAAAAGGCCAGAAACTTTTTCTGATTCTAATTTAATGGTTGTAAGGCCGCATTGAAACAGTGATTGGTGACTCGATAATTTAAGCAATTCAGTAAAAAAGTAATTTACATCAACAACTCTGTGGCCACTAATGTCGGCAGTTTTGGACTCCTGAAACAAAAATTATAAGTCAACTTGGAAAAATGCTATTTATGCCTAGCTCTATACTGGAAAGTTCATAGTACATAGTAAATAAAATAAGAGGACTCACATTTCCTTCAAGTTTACCTCAATAAAGATCAAAAAAAAAATCGATTAAAAACTCACCTCTTTTCGCAATTCAAATGCGACTCCATTCCTTTTGTGATCATTGTCTGTCACACGCTGTAATCTTGACGTATTATATACATCAATGTATTGTTGACATATTTCTAACCTAAAATGAAATATAAGTACATTTTAGCCTTTTTCATAATATAAACAATTATATAAATAGAAACTAATAATTATTGTACATAACTATATACTTACTTTTTAATCTTTCTCATTTTCTGAGCCCTCACCCTCAGTCGCTCTGTGCTCTAAACGTTGTACTTTATTTAGTTTTGGTTTCATATTTTTTCCCATTTAAAACTAGTCACAAATAGAAAAACGATACGTTATAGGTACTGTTCAATCACAAGAATAGTCTTTATATACCTATTTAACACTAATTAACACAATCTACTAACTTTTAATGTATAAACAATTATTAAAATCACGAAAATTCGATAGCACCGATCTGCAAAAAAATGTCATAGGTTTGACGTCAATGAAGCCCACCGGGCGACTGATCTTGTAAGCGAGCGAAAGTGATGCAATTACTTTTGAAACGCAAAAAAAGAGATGGCTATATTGTGCGTGCGCTCGGAATAAAACGACGTACGTGCCAAAACGAATTTACTCCTTTTTTAACATAAAAAATGAATTAAATTTAAAACTACAATGAGTAAACTTTGATATAATAATTCTCTATGTTTTAAAGTAAATCCCATTGAATAATTCTTAAGCGTTACGCCGTGATGTCGAAAAAAGTAAAAAAATAGATTTAACTTTGCATTTTTTTTGTATCGAGAAAAGTTCATTGAATCGTGTATTCCTTATTTAAGTATACTAGACCAAAGAGTCAAAAAACATATACCAAAATGTTGAATCCCTATTCCACATACTTAACAAGTTATACGAAATAGAAAAACCACATTTTTTTCAATATATCACCTTAAACAAGCAAATCTTCTTTTCCATACGCCATTAAATCGTTCTATTATATTTCTTGTGGTTATGTGTGCTTTGTTGTATCTCATTTCAGGTTGTGATTGTGGATTAAGCACAGGCGTATACATATACGACGATTGCGCATAACCACTATCACCAATTAGTAAACCTGCAAATTCCCCATCTTCGAATCTCATATGACACCTGCTATTCGAAAATATTCTTGAGTCGTGGACAGACCCAGGCCAACGTGCTACTATGTCATATATTTCCATTTGTGGTCCACACACTATTTGCACATTAATTGAGAACCAACCTTTGCGATTACGAAATGCTTCACCGTTTTGTCTGTTGGGATTTTTTATTGGTATATGAGTACAATCAATGCATCCTATAGCCCCAGGAAATCCAGCTATACGATGAAATTTGATTTTCACATCAGCTCGCTCAGCAACATCCGGAAATTTGACAAAGCGTCTTATTTTTAAAGCCAAAACTTTGGAAATTTTTGCCACAATCCTTGAAATTATTGATTGACTGATATGGTGCAAATCCCCGCAAACAATCTGAAAATACATAATACCAATTTAAGTACCTATGTATGTATGTGAATACTGTACTGTAATAAATAATTAATTTTAACTGATAAGTTCTTGTGTGTCCAAAAAAGATGTTAACTTACTTGAAAGTTTCCTGTTGCATAAAATCGTAAAGCCGCTAACACTTGGATTTTGGGTGGAATTGGCAATCCACGTCTGTTACCACCAAAATCTTGAAATAATAGCGGTAGTAAGAAACTTATCACAATATCTTTACTGAAGCGAAATCTAATTTTAAATTCATTTTCATCATAAAACTCAATAGGATTTTCTGCATCTCTTAGATAGCGTCGCGATATGTAATCGTAAGGATTATCGTATAAATAATCAATAAACTCTTCAAAAGACATTATGAAAATCGGATAAAAATACGAGTGTTTTGGTTAAAAGCGCCTAGTAAATACCTCAAGGAAGCTTCAAGGTAGATCGCGACGTACCTTATATTTGACAGTTGGTTCCTCAAGTCATACTCACCTCGACTGAGGAAACTGTTTGAGATGAGGAGTAAAATAACAACTATGAATATGAAACCGCCTAAGTGAGGATGAGTCGAGTCGAGGAAATCATGAGGTTTTGACTTTGAATACGGGTGTCAGTGTTTGTTGATCATAGAACAAGTTTATTTCATGCATATATTTATTCCTGTTTCAATATTTCTCTTCAGGTGCTTAGATTCTAATAAGATAAATAAAAAATATACTTAAATTATTTCTTTTTGTTAAATGTATCTGCAGGAATGCAAGAAGAGAGCTCTTGCTACACTACATAATCAGCTTGATATGTTCCCACTGATGGGACACAGGCCTCCTCCCACAAACAGTTTCATGTTCCAAATATGGATGAACCAACACATTTCATATTTAAATATGATTGCAGATATGTATACCAACCCTTGGACAAACTGTACATGCTGCTCATCACCACTAAAGCTAGCAACATCCTCGAGGACCTGGAGACATTACGTTTATTTAGCAGAGTGGTGAGTTCACATGACACCTCTTGCTCTTTCTCTCTATTATTAACTCTTTTTAAAGAAGTATGTCACTTTCTAAATAAATGTGTATTTGTTTTGTGTTGGTGAGGAGTTTGTCCTGCCAGTTCTCCTCCCTAGCTCAAACAACAGGCAGTGAAGGGCAGGTGTTTTGGGAGACTGTCTTACACTGCTGCTACTGATTTGATTAAATGTCTTTTGCTTTATAATAAACTAGCTTTTGCCCGGGGCTTCGCCCGCGTGGATGTCCTAAATATCCGATTATTCCCCTTTTTTAACCCTTCGGGGGTAGAATTATTAAAAATGCCGAGGCATGTATAAATTAATTTTTCATCGTCAGCCTAAACACAAAATTTGAAGATGCTAACTTCAAAACTGACGGACTTTCATATAAACTTCCATCCCCTATTTTACCCCTTCAGGGGAGGAATTCCCAAAAATCCTTTCTTAGTGGAAACCTTCTCTTCACAAAGAACACATCCTCCAAGTTTCATGTCCCTAGGACCAGCGGTTTGGGCTGTGTGTTGATATATCACCCAGTCAGTCAGTCAGTTTACTATTTTATATATATAGAAGACACTAGAAAACAAAGAAAAGAGGAAGTTGGGGAGAAAGGAGGTACCAGATAATGAGAGAGTGAAAGGTAGAGCATTAATTTAGAAATTATTCTTTAATATCTTATGTAATGGCCTCCAAACACAATTTCCCTTGCCAACAGGTGCCAGAATATTGCACTACGCTGACGGAAGCAGAGATACTGAACCAGGCGTTCAACCTACTGTTTGCCTTTGACGAGATTGTGGCTCTCGGCTACAGGGAGAGTGTCAACTTGGCACAGGTTGGTTTTGTATCATAACTATATAGGGTGTAGATAGACCCTTAACGAAACCGAAAGGCATTTGTTTTCCCCGTCATTGCAATCATTTTTTGTTGTGGACCATACCAGGGAACCTTCCAGTTATGGAGATATTGGGGGTCAAAGTTCCAACTTTTTCACAAGTTTTTTAATAATACAATTTTTTAATGTAACTTTACTTTAAACACTTCCACGACTCCCGTACTATTCAATCCAACTATCAGAACAATGTTTTGAGTGTGGTACATTAAGTTTACCGTAAAACGTGATTTAACACCCCCAAAAAAAAAAGTCGTTTCCCAGCAATCATTTTCGTGTAGAGTAAGACCGCTTTCACATTTAGGCGACTTTAGCAGCGCGACAATCGTGCGCCTAACGACCAAACGGTAAAAAACGTACTTTTTGTTTGCAAATGTGCTTCTGCCGCGCTACTGTCGTAACAGCTAACGTCCTAATGTGAAAGCGGCCTTACTTTGTTTGACGGCTTCGTAAAGGGTCTGTATACAACTTGTATGTATTTTTAATTTAACCACACCTCACCTCTGTTTTTTCAATAACAATTTGTCTGTACCTGGGAATCTATCCCAGGACCTCATATACAAGGTGGAGACGACAATACGACAATTTTGGCCAAGGTTTTTGAAGTAGCGAGTTGGCAACATGTGTTTAACGTTTATACCGATGCGGGATTCGTTAACCTGTTGGTGGTAGCCTATTATCTACACTATGTAGAAAATGCTAAAAATGAAAAATAACGTCCTGTGAATAAACTGCATACAAAATTCAATCGAAAATATCCAGTAATTTTCGATTGAATTTTTGTATGCAGACTGGGAACGTCATGAGGTACATACAGTTTAATTTATTGTCGCATTGTCGTCTCCACCCTGTATGAATACCGTATCTACCGGAAAGAAGGTAGACACAGTTTTAGACGAAAATTTTAAGAAATAATTTACATGTTTTCTTCCAACACTGTGTTTTATAAATTTTCAAACCTGTCGTATGATACGACAGGATTATTCCAAGATTTTGTAATTTCTGAATATTTTTTCCTTCTTCAGGTTCGCTCATTTGTCGAGATGGACTCACATGAGGAGAAGATCTATCAAGCTGTGAGACAGGTATGTGCAATAAATATACCTAGCCACAATAAATAGTAGTTATTTTTTTAAGTTTTGTTCAAGTTTATTTGGCTTTATCACAAAAGTTGAGTAGTTTTTGAATTTTGAACTTCATAATACAAAACTAACTACTTAGACCTGGTTCTAAAGGGATATTTCGAGGTGCTTATACCTATTCAATCTCGTTAATGTTAACTTCAATTTGTATTGACACTGAACTAGCGCTGTATGCCGTGTAAGTTCCTCAATACTCCATAGAAAAGGATGGATCCTCTGACCAGACGGCGGGGTAGCTAGAGTCGAATTTGAGGTAGGACAGCATTGGTTACAGGTAGGGCGGAAGTAAAAAACTCATCAATCATAATTGATCTGAGATCTCGAAGCACGGGCTCCTAAATCAGTCACCATGCATAGACCTCTAGGTCAGTGATATACATGGTGGTACCTATCCCTACATTTTTTTTTTTTTATCTCAAATTATGAACCAACAATTTAATTATAATAATTTATCTTAGCTTTTGGTATTAAGGTAGGGCATTGTGATTTCAGGGTAGGGCATTGCCCCATAATGCCCCCCCCTCCCCTAGCTACGGCCGTGCCGGACAGTTGTTGGTTTCTATAATTATGTTTTTAACTCGCTAAATTTTAATATCGCGATTTAAGGTTCCATTTGTGGCATAGAAGGCGCTGTAGTACTTTTTGTATAATGCCACTACAGTGTAATGGGAAGAAAACTTTATACAATTTGAACTTTATTATAACGCGCCGCTAAAAATGCCCAATAGGCCCACTGATGGCATGTCCTTTTATTCGAAATTAACTTTTCTTTTCTTTAGACCCAAGAGCGCGAAGCTGCGAATCGCATGCGTGAACGTGCGAAGGAGCTGCAACGAGAGAGACTGGAGGCTGCGAAGCGTGGCGTACCGACCCGCAGTCAGATGTCATTTGGTAAGACTTGGAAAATGTGGCATTTAAATCAGACCCAAAACCTTGGCAGGCTGCTTTAACGCTTTTCTACCTTCAGATCCGTTTGATCCGACCAAAATCTGTGATGTGAATGTTTGGTTGTTTATGGCCTCAAGATCCCTCCGTTACTACTCGAAGGAAATAATTAAAAGTACCCCGCCTAACACCATTGTTTGGTCTTTTATTTGGTCAATTCATCAACATTCATGTTGAGCAACTAATTCTGATCACACATAATGAGTGTATAAAGACCCTTAGCCACTGGTTCTCCTCGTCATTGCGATCAATTTTTTTCTGGACCATACCTGGGAACCTTCTAGTTACGGAGATATTGGGGGTCAAAGTTGTAACTTTTCACAATTTTTTTAACAATCGAATTTTTTAATGTAACTAATAACATTGCTTTAAATAACTCCATGACCCCTGTACTATTCAGTGCATCCATTAGCAAACGTTTTGAGTGCGTTAAATTGAGTCATGTTTGTCGTAAAACGTGATGTTTCACCCCAAAAAAAAGTCGTTTCCCAACAGTAGTTTTTGCACAGAATTCTTGGTCGACGGCCTCGTGAAGGGTTTGTTTACACCTTGTATAAAGCAATGAATTAGGGCGAAACTTTTGTAAAGACACTTGACGCTTATGAGTCCTTTTGTTTTCGTGTATGTTTAGTTAGTTTTTTATTTAGGAGGTTGCATTCTGAAAGTTGAGAATGTCGCAAATATTTGTCAAAATATAACGCTGTTATGGTGTTGATATTACTAAATGAAAATATAATATCGCTCTGTGTTGTACTGGAATATTGATTACTAGTACTTCGGCGCGACTACTTCCGCAAAAATTGTGATAGCTCTTAATAATAATAGTAGCTTGTAATAACTAATATCGTTGCAATTCAACACAATATTTCATAAGTTCATTCAATAATATTGATTAAATAAAGTCTAAGTCCAAAAAATACAAGGCGTATAATGTGTAATAATAAATTAAATTAATAAAAATAAAAAATATTAAAAGTCTGGCAACCAGTCTTACCAAGGGGTATCGTATTACCTAGTACTAAATGGGTTATGGAGGTCAGATAGGCAGTCGCTCCATTTAAAATACTGGTAATCAGCTGCATCAGATTAGACTGGAAGCCGACCCTAACATAGTTGGGAAAGGCTAGGCAGATGATGATGAATATTGATTAAATAATCAAAACAGTGAAATATTTGACAGACATTTCCGACGTTGCCAACTTTCAGTGGTGCATACTGAAACTCACTTGTGTGAATGTTTGTAGGGAGCAGTTTCGGCAGTTCGTCGATGTCTTCATCAGCGCAATCCGAGCCCATCGCTGAGAAGATTCCTACCACGCCCGCCCGCGAGACGTAAGTACATTATCACACATGTTTATGTCATAAACTTATACTGTCACTTTACGGGATATCTTCCGTGACTGTTCATTATTTCGAGCTCCCGATATTTCGGCGCTGTTGGATGTCGGATGTCGGGTTGACTGGAGAATGCGGGTGGATGGGTGGTAAACCGAGGAATAAGCTTCCACGGTTTACAACTAAACTTATACTGTCACTTACGGGATATCTTCCGTGATTGTTCATTATTTTGAGCTCCCGATATCCACCCACCCATCCACCCAGTGTTTGTTTATGCCATGTAATGGAGGAGATGTGACCTAACGCTGCGTGAGCGACCTTGAGCCACCGCCACCGGTTCGATGTCCACCGCGCACAAGATGGATGAAAGGCAGCAGAATTTATGTTTAGTTATTCTTGTGCTCCATTGGTGTAATTTCTATGTGTGGCCAATGCGAAAATAAACGAATAAAAATAGTTGGATAAACATAAAATCATCATTATTTACTATTTTGTCGTGTGTGGCTAAATAATAACAGCCGCTCGGATCGATCTTTAGGTTAAGCCGTGCTTGCCTAAGTTGGTCTGTAGATGGGTGACCACCCGTTGTATACCGTGTGTCCTCCGTGCCTCAGAAAGCACGTTAAGCCGTTGGTCCCGGCTGTCATTTGTAGATCTTTGACAGTCGTTACAGGTAATCAGTGGCCCAACGACGACCAAGGGGTATCGTATTACCCAGTACTAACTGGGTTGTGGAGGTCAGATAGGCAGTCGCCCCATGTAAAATACGGGTATTCAGCTGCATCCGGTTAGACTGGAAGCCGACCCCAACATAGTTGGGAAAAGGCTAGGCAGATGATGATGGAGATTTCAATAACCAACAGATGTGTGACCACCAACTGATATTTAAAAAGAATTTTTCTTAACTTTTTGAGATACCCATTATTATTTACTCCCCTATATAAAATAGTCAGCTGGCGCAACTACATAGACCTGTAAATATGATAAATATTGTGTTGGTCTAGGTAAGACCTTACTGGTCTTTAAAGCTGGCAACACAGTCGTTGAGTGGGGGTGCGTGTATCTGTGTATGTGGGTTTCGATACACTTCACCCTCCCCTGATTGAGAATACAACCATGTTCATATTTCCTTTCCTCAGAGCTCGTCCAGCAGGCCGTTCTGCCATGAAGCTAGGCTCCCGCGGCACGGACACGGAATCCTTCGTGTCGCGCCTGCGCAGTGAGGGCGACACGGTGTCGGCCGCGACCGCAGCGCCCGCGGCCGCAGACGTCAGCGTCGCCAGGCCTCCGCCCCACGATCACAAGGAGTAAGTATTCTGAGAATGAGGGATCGAGTTTTTAAGTACATAACATAACATCACGCCTGTAATCCCCGAAGGGCAGAGGTGATCCCTAACAAAGTTTTGTAAGGAAAAACACACAATTTATTTAGTAACAATATAAACATCACGCCTCTAATCGCTGAAGGGTCCGGCAGAGATGTCCCTCATAGGGCACCCTCATTTCGCTAGTTATATTTAAGTGTCATGTAATTAGTGGCGAGCCTATTGCCATCAACCGGTCGCAAATAAAGACTCTGTGGCTACTACTGAGTAATACTTGATGGAAAAACCCACTAACGCTTGGGAATTGAACCCAGGACCTCATGTTCAAGTTCAACAGTCACGCTTACGACTAGGTAGACCAAGGAGCCAGTCAGATTACACCAACACCCATAACTTAAGAACTGATAATAATTAAATTGCTTGTTCCAGTGTACACTTGCGGTTTGAAGAGCGTCTGAACCTCGTGGCAGGAAGAGACGGCGACGTACAGAACTTTGAACTTAGCGGTAAGTGTATACCTACTCGTCACTTTCTTATTTTCTTGCTCCAAGCTGAACAAATGTATTATAAAAAAATATTTTATTCTATTTTTTTTTTTATTCAGCTGCCACATAAAAAAAAAATACAAAGAAAAAAATTGTGTAAATGTAAAAAGAAAGAAAATACATTTATTTGGCACACGCCACAAGTGCACACAATATAAAACAAAAATAATACAAGAAAAAAAAACTTTATTTATTTATTTATTTGTTTAGGATCTCCAACAAAGGATGTACACAAACACGAAATAAATAATCGATGACAAAGTATCACGTAGGTGTACTCCTTCACTTACAGGAGACCACAGCATGCTTAATAAAATGTATAACTAAGCTAACAAACATATAGTAGCATTTAAAAATAAAATCAAAACTTAATTATGGTAATAACATTAAATTGGAAAAATAAAATTAAAAATAACAAAGTCATAGTAGCAATTAAATAATCAAAACAATTGGTAATAAAATTAAAATAAAATTAAAGTTAACAAAGTCAAAGTAGCAATTTATAAAGTCGAAACATTGGTAAAAAAATTGGAAAAATAAAATAAAATAAAAATATTAATTAACAAATAGATAATTCTTTGAGAAACTTGAAACAAAACAAAAAATTTAGGTTACACTGTGCCTCATAGCTGCGCCAAATAGGACCAGTTCAATAATAAATGAAGGGTGTAAATAGACCCTTCACATAGCCGAAAGGCACTTGTTCTCCCCGTCTTTGCGATAATTTTTTTTTGTTCTGGACCGTTTTTTTTTATTCATGTTTTTTAATGTACGTTTTTTACTTTACACACCTCCACGACCCCCGTACTATTCAATCCATCCATCAGCACAATGCTTTGAGTGCGCTCCATCGAGTCCTACCGTAAAACGTGATTTGTCACCCCAAATAAAAAAGTCGATTCCCAGCAATAATTTTTGCGTAAAGTTACTTAGTTTGATGTACAGTATAGCAGTAGCGAAGGTTCCATACAACTCGATTCCTACCGGATTCCCTTTGAAAAATGGCACAGTCACTATTCTATAGACAAATAATATAATCAGATTAAAGATATGTACTCCGGCTTACCTGTTACAAAAATTTACCCTTCGCTACTGCAGTATAGTAACTAAAGTGGCTATACTTAAAAAATATAGCTAAAATAATAGAAATTTGACTTCCGGACAGGTCTGCTGACCCTCCGCATCAGTAACGAGCAGTACGCGCGTATCCACGTGCACGTCGACAATAAGGACACCAGGCCACTGCAGCTACAGGTAATGTTCTACAAGCTACTCCATCAAAACCTTAACCTTATGTCATTGACAATAGGGATGTTTCATGTGTACAAAAAATATGATTCTATTTAGTCCTTCAGTTAGATTATCGAAAAATATTGGATACGTACTTTTTGTTTATCAAATCAATAAATTTTGACGAAGATAAAACGCATCAAAGATCATGAGTGGGGGCCTGTGACGTCACTTTTCGGTAAAAAGTGTACTGAAGTATGAAGTCACACGCGTTTTCGACGCACTGTATCGTCTTCATTTTTAGTTTTCGTGAAAAAAGAAAAAATACGTGTCCAATATTTTTTGGAAATCTACCTGACGGACTAATTAGATTTTTTCAGGAAACATCCCTATTGAATTCAGTTTTTTTTTCAATAGCCTTGTTAGTGCCACTGCTGGTCATAGGCCTCCCCCATATCCTTCCAGGTACTCTTGTGCTGCGCCACCTCGCGCCTTCGTGATGCGCGTCTAGATCATCTCGCCACCTCTTTGTAGGCCGGCCTCGGCGGATTCAAATTTCCATAGTAAAAAAAATCACCCGGATCTGTCTTAGGCCACACTGTCTTTATACCAACCCAACCGAGTGCGGATTATGTGTAGCCACAATACGAGTTTCGTCCGAGTAGGTATCCGAGACCACTCGGTCCGAGCATACTCTGATCGTGTCAACGCGGCTTTTTTTTAATTTAATTTTTTTAATGTATTTATTTAATGATATTATAGTACAGAGGTGTGACTTAATTCTAAACTCGCCAAACTTTTACGTTTGATGGCTAGAGGCTTTCTTTTACTTGACAATGAACCTTACTCAAATTGCTACTTATAAATTCTACTCTTATGGTTTAATCATATCACAGTACATTTTGATATTAGTGGGGAAACTTTAAACAATACAATTCATACTTTTTTTTTTAACGTGGTAAAATCATCAAATGAGTCCTCCCACCCAGGGCAGAGCGGGAGGGACTGTCAGACTTGTACTGACTAAAATCCACGGTGTCCTTCAATAGCCCTTTACGTTCCAGGGTCACGGTAGTTCTATAAGTCCCGCGACCAATATAAGTCCCGCGACCATACAATTCATACTTTGAGAAAAGACACCTAAAGTGACTCTTAAGACTCCTTTCATTCTTTCTTTATCGTCTGGTTAGTGCCCAACCTGGTGTTAGAGTTTTCAGGCCGCACATGGGCCTCTGACTTGGCTTTACATGCCGTCGAGAATTACTTCTCAGGCATGCTGGTTTCCTCACGATGTTTTCCTTCACCGAAGCAAGTGATAATTATAAATAACTAGCTGTACCCGGCAGGCGTTGCAATGCACCTTTTCCTTCTACCTACCTACTAACTACCTACGTACCTACCTACTACTCACCTACTACCTACCTACTACTCACCTACTACCTACCTACTACTTACCTACTACCCACCTACTACCTACCTAAGAACCTTCTCCTGACAGTAACAAATAGAACAAAAAAAGAATTTGCGAAATCGGTCCAGCCGTTCATGCGTGATGCCGTGACCAAGGGAAATAGAGATTCATTTTTATATACAATGTGGATCTGGAACTACGACATTAAATGAAAACGAGCACAGTACTAGTCCATCTAAACATGTTAAAACACGAAAATTTGTAGTTAATGGAAAATTTAAAAATTGCAATTTTCAAACAAAATAAATAGCAGAATCAACTGCATAAAATGCAAACACGCTTTATCTACGAAACGTCACGGACCGGTTGCGCGGCGCGGACGTAGGGTAGGTACTTTAGTTTTAGAACAACAAATCAGCGGCTTAAACTCACTAAATTGTGCGTCGTTAATTAAAAGATCACTGATTGAATAATTATTAATCACATAATATCACATCACAATCAGAATTTACACCATCAAACGTTCGTGTGTCACCATATCTCTCCCGATATGTATGCAATGGTAAAGCCGCATTTTGGTTACATTCTCTTTACGTAAGTAACATGTCGGTGTACTCGGCAGCTACCCACCTTATTAGAGGCATAATAAAACTACAAAACTTACAAACCTAACCTAAATCACGAAACTAGCTACCTATTAAATTCCTTATTAACTATCTAATATTACACTAACACTTAGCAATAAGTGACACTAACCTATGCACTAATCCAACTATCATAAATCGTCTTTAATCACAAAAACAACTGAAACTTTTCATAAAATCACGACAATGCGCGCGCGGCTCGTCAAGTGATAAAAAAATTAAGCGCATGCTCTCCGCAAAGGGCGCCGCTATGCACTGACTGACATAGTGCGAGGCTTTTTGCCAAAAAATTCCGCTCATACACACACACAATGGTCTATGCACCACTAATGCATAATTTGCGTAAGTAATATTTCTTTTTCTTTCTAATTGTAGTATTTTGTGTCACTGGATGGGGCGCCTCAGAGTGGAAGCGTATGACACCTTTCTCTGTCTTTCAAGCATATTGAGACGTAGAGAATAGAATCGTACGTTTTGCACAGGTTCTTGACCTTACAATGTTTACCTATTATTACGGACTCAAATCTACATCATGTTGTAAAATAAGAAAATGAAAAATAATTTCCTGTGGCTAAAGTATTCATTGGATTTGATTGATTTTTTGTATACGGGTAAAGAACGTGACACTCTTTACGTGGTTTGAAGGAATGTCAATCGTCCTGCTCCACTTTGTATATAGATTTTTTTTCTTTATTTTTTTTTCTATACATCACACATCATACACACCACATCACATACACCACACACCATCACATCATTACATCATTTTTAAATATTTCTATACAAAGTGATATAAAAAAAAAAACATTTAAAAATATAAAAAATAGTAGCCCACCAGCATCGGGAACGGGGTCTGAGCTACCGGTGGTCAGGGCCAGAGGCGGCGCAAGGCGTAGGCGACGTGGGCCACCGCCTACGGCCTCGCGGTACGAGGGCCTCGCCCCTCAAAAACCCAATGACAAAATTGGGACCGGAACGAAATCTCCAAACTGTACATGGCCAATTTTGACCCATACATATTTTTTGTTGACAGCGCACTGTTTTATTTTTTTAATGTTTTTCTAACACAGCTACATCCTTCGTTCTTGTACTGACAGAAAGCCATTGTAGTTTCTGATATTTTAAGCTAGATGGCGTTGCCTCGTATAGGATTACTAAAAATGTTTTCCGCGATGGGATTTCAAGTGAATTATTTGCAGTTTATTTTTTCTGTGGTTGAAGTGAAAGCTGTTGGAGTTTTGTTTGGTACGTAATATTATGTACCATTTTGTTCCTGAAATTATGGCCTTTCGAATGATACGTCATGTGAATTCCGAGTCGATGCCGATTCCGGGCCTCGCTAAATGTACTTTGCCCACATAAAATTGTGGTCTTGCCCCGCCACTGGTCAGGGCTCTTGAGAGAGGAACCTCCTAACGATACACGCCGTGTCCAGAAGTACTGCTTTTTGAATCAAGCCTTGACCCAGCTGCAAAGCGAGAGCCTCCTCAGATGTTGCTCGAGGCTATTGGCTATTAAAGCATTGGCCGACACGACTATCGATAATTATTAGCACTTGGTTAAATTGCTATCAATCTAACTGCTAAATAAGTAACGTTTTGTCCAGACCCACCCCAACGTTGACAAAGAAGCGTTCAGAGCGAACGGCGTCATCGGCCTCAAGCAGAGCCAGCGCGCCTTCCCTCTGCACAGCGACGTGGGAGTGCTGAAGTGGCGCCTCAACGCGAGCGACGACAAGCTGGCGCCGCTGTCCGGTGAGTACAAATGGGGATACGAAAAAATAGAGAACAAATCAAACAAAATTTTTTTCGTGAGCTCACCATCATCATCATCATTTCTGCCGAAAGACGTCCACTGCTGGACATAGGCCTCCCCCAAGTGTCGCCACATTGACCGGTCCCGTGCGACTCGCATCCAGCGGATCCCTGCAACCTTTACCAGGTCATCGGTCCACCTAGTGGGAGGCCTTCCAACGCAGCGTTTTCCGGTTCGCGGTCACCACTCCAGAACTTTTCGGCCCCATCGGCCATCCGTTCTGCGAGCAATATGCCCTGCCACTGCTTCGTGAGCTCGTGGGTAAATAATAACAGCCGCTCGGGTCGATCTTTAGGTTAAGCCGTGTTGCCTAGGTTGGTCCGTGGATGAGTGTCCATTACATACCGAGTTCGCTCGGTGCCTCGGCAGACGCTCTATGAAAAATACTGGCATTAGACTGGAAGCTGACTCCAATATACATGGGAAAAGGCTAGGCAAATGATGATGGCACACATAATTTCACCATACTTTGGCCGTTGTGCCGTCGTCATTGGTTGAAAATCCGTTAATTTCATTTTGTATTTCAAAATTGATTGACCTCGTGTATGAACGTGGACGAGACAAAAGGAGTATATAAGGAACGTAGCCAGTGGCATAGCTAGCATGGGTGGCACCCGGTGCGGATATTGTAGGTGTCACCCCAAAAATCAATCAAAAATTTAAAAACAAAAGTAATGAATCAAGGTAACGTTCAAGATTGAAAAGGAACGGTACATCTAATGTCACCTGCACCTTCCTACATCGGAAGGACTATAGTGGCGGTTATGCAATCTGCCAAAGTTTTCGGTCGGGTGTCACCCCTAAGTGGGTGGATAAAATTGGTGCTGGCGCCCCCGCCGTCCCCGCCTAGCTACGCCACTGATCGTAGCAGGTGGCGTTCTGTAACTTCTGCCTACGCCCCCATGGGGAAAAGGCGTGAGTTTATGTATTTCGAAACTTAAAAATCCTTCCGGGGTTTTATAGAATTGATCATCTCATGGTTATTACACACCTTTGTTGTCCAATACCACTAGAAGTGTTAATGATTATTATCAATGGAATTTTTGCTCGAATACTTATAAACAAACTGCATAATATTTGCAGTGAACTGCTGGCCATCCGAGGGCACCGGCGGCGGATGTGACGTCAACATCGAGTACGAGCTCGAACACGATCATCTGACGCTCAACGACGTCAACATACACATACCGCTACCGTGAGTATCTTAATGCTTCCATCATTACCATCACAATTCATCATCATCATTCAGCTGTAAGGGGTCGACCTGATTCGTCATACCCTGATGTCAATATATACATTCGATTTTGTCGCCCAGCCTACCTATGCCGACCGGAATATGTGTGCAGCATGCCTAACATGTCGCATGCTGGACATAAGCCTCCGTTTGAGTGAGGCTTCATTTGTGGATTTTCAGTAATGTCCACTACACAGCACTTATTTTGGTCTCGCCGGACTAACCAAGAGCAGTACGCAATTACGCATTTAGCAATTAATAAATAATGTTAATACGACCGCGATTCCAACATTTAAATTTTTATGTATTACATAAGCACACATAACATTATGCCTGTAATCCCCGAAGAGTTAGGCAGTGATGTAAGTAAACACCTACCAGTAGCGAAGGGTCAATTTTTATAAGAAGTAAGCCGGAGTACATATCTTTAATGTGATTATATTAATTGTGTATAGAATACTGACTGTGCCGTTTTTCAAAGGGAATCCGGTAGGAATCGAGTTGTATGAAACCTTCGCCACTGATACCTACATAATTATAGTACACCCCAGTAGCGAAGGGTCAATTTTTGTAAGAGGTAAGCCGGAGTACATATCTTTACTGTATAGAATATTATTGGCTATAGAATACTGACTGTGTCATTTTTCAAAGAAAAGCCGGTAGGAATCGGGTTCTATGGAACCTTCGCCACTGGTACACCCATATTCTACTCTACAATATTTCCTCTCAGTTCCGGCAACACATCAGTGGTGGTCCACCAGTGGGAAGGCAGCTACGCGCAGAAAGGACGCACGCTCATCTGGAGCATACCCATCATCAACAAGCAGCAGAAGTCTGGCAGTCTCGAGTTCACGTGAGTGTACTTCAGTTTATTATGAAAATATTTAGGATATTTTAGACAGTTACTGGATCATGCAGCACGCGTAGCATGGCCACTTCACCACACCACCACAACATTTCTTTTGTTGATTTGTCATTTTGTCGATTCTTCCGTCGACAAAACCCCTTTCTACGGTGGTCATGCTAATCGTGCAGGTCAGGGAGGCTGTCGCTCCACTGACTCACTCACTCACTCACTCACTCATCAACGCCCAGCCCAAACCCTTGTACCTAGAAAGCTGAAATATTGCACAGAGGTTTCCTTTATAATGTAGACAAGGAATAAGGAAGGATTTTTCGAAATTCAACCCCTAAGGGAGTTAAATAGGGGATGAAAGTTTGTTTGGAAAATCATCATTTTTGTAGTTTAAACCATAAAAATTGGTGGTTACCATCCTGGTGAAAAATTAAAAACCACGTGTTTGAGTATTTTTTTTTTTTTTTTTTTTAATTTAGAATGTCCTCGTAAAGCAACCGAGATAACAATATTAACAGGCATACACATTTCAACTTTACCTCTGGTGCAGCAAATTATCATAAACGTCTCTAGCAGAGAGCCGTTGACTTAGTGGAAGCGACAGGGTAGCCCGCAAAATTTAAATTCACTAGGTTACTACTGTTTTTTTCTGTTCTGTGGTTTACACAGGGTGTAAACCACAGAACAGAAAAAAACAGTAGAAATCGCATAGAGCTTTATTAGTTTCGGAACCAGCGTACCCCAAACTAACACATAAACAGGTTAATTGTATTTCGTAACACTAAGAAAAGCGTGGTGTGATTGGTAATTTAATATTAAATGAAAGAAAGTAATATATTAGTCTTCGTTTTTTTGAATATAAACCATAATTACATGCCAATAGAGTGGTTTATTATCTACTCTGTTTACGTATTAGCTCATACGGAATAGTTTTACGAGCAAGTTCTGCTACTCGCCGCTAGATGTCACTACACTAAATGCATTTAATAAGCCTTTATCTGTTTTGGAATAAGATTAATATTTCCCGTAACGAGCTCATTACTATTTGTGTGCTATTCGTCCTTTTCTAGGATTGTACCACTGTCGTTGCCCTTTTATCGACATTGCGTTTTATTTTCAAACAAAATTCAAGAGTCGATAAATATTTTTAAATTTAAAAATGAATTAAGTACTTGTGTTTGAAATCAAGTGTTATAAATTTATAATAATGCTTATGATTTATATAACGAATAGTTAAGAATTTATTGTTATGTTAATATTGTCATGTTAAACTACTGATTGATTTCGAAAATTATACTATTTGATAGAAAGGTAACAGAATAAACTACACGATTTGTTACTACGGGTACCTAGTACCTACTTTCTATTGACATGGGAACCCTTCGATTTCGCCGGCAGCTACACTCGTTTTAAGTATGTTTTAGCTCGACCAACTCCTTAGCGAACTTTGATGTTTCAGACTAACACATAGGCCACTTATTATATTCTATTATATTCTTTTCTATCTGGATCCTTAGGAAATCTGAAGCCATAAAATAATACGAAACCCATTTTTTTATAGGTTCGAGACTTTATGAATGACATAGGGTGAGATAAATCTTTCTCAATTTGAATATTACGAATAGATTCCCCATATCCATGTTTTAAACTTATTTCAATCCTGGATAAGGAAAATTAAAAAAAAGGGTAGAAGAGTTCATCATAAAAAAAACGCACAAGGTTAATTTTTCGCCCATACATCATAGAACATTGAAATTTAAAATATCGATAACTCATTATCGATAACGTCAATCTCTAATTGAGTAGCGGACTGTGACATATGCGTAGTTGGAATCTTCGAGAATAATATGTTTGAGTTAAAAGAAAGTAGACCCTATGTAATAAATAATAAAGTCTATTTGTACTTGTCTTGTATAATAACATAATGTTTTTCAAATTTAATCGAAATAAAGTAAATTAAGACTTCCCGATGGTATGATATACCACCATTTGATACATTTTTGGTTCTGCTATCGTTTTTACATTCTAGAACAGCACAATAAGGCATTTTAGTATTTTTTAAACATTAAAATAGGTTTTATAAGAGTTATTGTCACTGTGACGCTTCTATCTAGACTGATGTGCGTGGCATGGGCGTGGGGGAAACAGTTTGCGGAACAGCGCAAACCTCGGGGTACGCGCGGCCCGCCCACATGCGACTTCTACTGTTTTTTTCTGTTCTGTGGTGTAAACAGACCCTTCACATAGCCGTCAACCAAGCATTCTGTACATCAAACTAAGTAACTTTACGCAAACATTATTGCTGGGAATCGATTTTTTTTTTTTGGGGTCAAAAATCGCGTTTTAAGGTCGATGGAAAACACTCAAAGCATTGTGCTGATGGATGGATTGAATAGTACGAAGGTCGTGGAGGTGTGTAAAGTAAAAATCTTACATTACATTAAAAACATGAATTTAAAAAAAAACTTGTGAAAAAGTTGGAACTTTGACCCCCAATATCTCCGTAACTAGAAAGTTCCCAGGTATGGTCTAGAACAAAAAAAAAATATCGCAAAGACGGGGAGAACAAGTGCCTGTCGTTTATGGTAAGGGTCTATTTACACCCTTTATAAAAAAAAGGAAACCCATAGAATGACTTTTTCATAAAATAGTCATTCAATTGGATTTGATGAACTTACGAGGGTTGTATTGATGATGTGAATGACTATAATTCTGTAAAACCATACGTGTTACGGTCGCGAATCATATTTTGATCAACATACAGCCTGACACTGACCCATACAGCTTGACACTTACCCATACAGCCGGACAGTGACCCATACATTGCAAAAAATGCAAGAAAATTTGAACTTCGCGGCCTACCCTGGGCTTGCCCCTTAAATGTAACTATGATGTAACTGTAATTATGGCCACACTATTGAATTAGGAAGTACCTGTAATGATAGTGATGATGAGTTAATAAATAAATAAATAATAAAATATTTAAGCCCCAACTTTCCCCCTTCAGCGTAACACCAGCTGTTCCCAACGACTTCTTCCCCCTGACGGTGATGTGGACTTCAGACACGTCCCTAGCCCTCCTGAAGGCCACCAAAGTAACGTATGCAGAGGACGACAGCTCACCCGTGGATTACTCGCAGGAGATCAGCTTCCATCCTGACAAGTATGAGATCGTTTAGGACCGTCGAGATCGGTAATAGCTGTTTGGTTTGGTGACTTAGTATGGAAAAAATATTGAATTTAACCTTTGGTATCCGAACGGAACGTGAATCCGCGCATCCCGTGATACTGCCAAAACGATATCACGCGTTTATTTTTAGATAACATCTGCCAAAACGATATCACGCGTTTATTTTTAGATAACATTAGTTTAGGGCTCCGATCCAGGTTCGTACCAAAGGTTAAGCCATAAAGGTATTTGTTTTATCTCTCAAGCTAGGGATTTTTTTGTTAGGCAAATTGACTTTCAACTTAAATTGTCTGTATTATACAGGGTGGCCGGAACATTGACGTCCAAAAATAAAATTTAGGTCCCTCGTACCGTGGGGTATCCGAATCACCCCCATGTATGTTCCGCGACTTTTCATAGTTTTCGAGTTATGAATTTTTTTCTGATTTTTTTGAGAATGATCGTTAAAAAATTACGTTCGGTAAATTATGACTTAAATTTTCAACTTTAAATGACAAATTTAAACATGAGTGACATCATGGTTCCTAAGCAGGCTTCATAATTCAAAATGGCGACACGCGTATAGCAGTAAACACAATGTGAGCACGACTGAGGTACTTGTTTTGCGTTGGCTTCGGTTGCGCGCCTTACTATCTCTGCTATCTCTCTCACTCTCGGTGGCGAGAGGGTCACCCCTCGTCACCGTTTACCGAACGTAATTTTTTCACTTTAGACCATCTTTTTCATAACTTTAATCACAGTTACGAAGATGATTATTTTATGCATAAAAGTACTACTCATGAAGATTCAGTTGCAAAAAAAAAATCTCGACAAAGTCTTGTACTTTTTTGTCAGTTCGATCATTCTCAAAAAATCAGAAAAAAAAACATAACTCGAAAACTATGAAAAGTCGCGGAACACACATGGGGGTGATTCGAATACCCCACGATACGAGGGACCTAAATTTTATTTTTGGACGTCAATGTTCCGGCCACCCTGTATAATCACTTGAGAGTTGTATAGAATGGCTACTATACGGCAAATACTTACGAGTATTTAACAGTACGGCCACCTAAGTGTAGTTAGCAGTGGCGAAGGTTCCATACAACCCGATTCCTACCGGCTTCCCTTTGAAAAATGGCACAGTCAATATTCTTTAGCCAATAATATTCTAAACAGTAAAGATCTGTACTCCGGCTTACCTCTTACAAAAATTGACCCTTCGCTACTGGTAGTTAGTCAAGAAAATTTGCATCTATAAGTCAAACACATTATTATTTTACTTCCATGTTTTCAAATCTGCACAGATAAGACGGTTGACGGGTTACCCGAAATGTCAAATTTTCCTAATCAACCTTGAATCTAATGCTTTAAAGGACAATGGGCAAAAATTTATGGAACATGGTCCATACATTTTTGATCATAAAAAAAGAATCCTGGGACGGATTTTGATAATTTTTTGTGAGAATGATGTGAAAATTATGTACTTTCATTCCCCACAAGTCTCATCAGTGGAGGCTCTTGGTCCACTTTTGCCCATTGTCCTTTGACAGATTGCAGTAGCTAGATGTACTGGCGTTTACGATTTGGTTAACAATAAATTTCTGTAGACACATTAAAATAAAACTGAGTGTGTCAGTCAATCTATTATGATAAAGCGGGAATATTAATAGCTTTCTAATGGTTGATGGTCAGATTTCCTTGCCTTTTCGAGTTTGTCGAATGGCAAATGTATGTAGAAGATATTAAGTCACTGTACTTGGAATAGCCATTGAAAATCTAAACTATGTATATTTATGAGAAGTAATGTTATATGAGTCAGTTCTATGTATCGCTACAGCCGAGTTTGTAATGTATTCTTTGTTATTTTTGTTTAGTTTTACAACTCCAATATAAAATATGGTATATTTAACGTATTGTCAAACAATTTTATGTCTTTTATACATAAGACTCTATTTACATTGTATTTACGTGGCTGTAGCGTTTACTGACATACAATAAGATTATATTATTTAGTCCTAATTTAAACTTATTATTGATAAAGATAAATAAGAAATATTGTGTTAAATTGATTTAAGTTTCATTCTATAATTTCAAATTATTATGTTTTATCTAACATTCCTGACTTATAGGTACCAGTTAACTATACAAAGTATTTAAAATTCTTAAATGATAATATTCATTTTTAAGTTAGTTTAACATTTAAGGGCCTACACAGAGGATCGAGTTTGTCGTTGCGACGCTAAAAATATCCGTCGTCTGAATTGCCCCTAAAATGTTTTACAATACCGTTCTATAAGTGCATTGCAAACTGATAAGGTTTGCTTTAATGCATAAAACAATGTATGAAATAAAAACTATAATAAAAAATATAAACATAAAAATTCTATTTTATTTCGTAAGATGTTCAAGTTACTTTTGCATTTGTTTTTGGTTAGGTTCGTTTTCTCATCGGACTCGGGAGATATTCTGGATGCCTTGAACCTTAAGTCTGCTCGGAGGCAGCAAACGCTTTCGGATAGCAGTAAGAGTCTATACATTATATAGTGTTTGTTCAGACATACAGGGTAAATTGCGTTACACACGTTGCTGGGGAGTTGGCTCCGCTACCTCTTCACAGCTAAAACACGAGGAAGTGACGAACAGCGGCCGTTTTGGGTATTTAACGGATATTTTACGGACAGACAGTTATCGTGTTATGCATCAACTACGTTTTTTTATCATTATTTATTATTAGTATGTAAGACCAAAATGTGTCACATGACACATTTACATGATAACAATAATTCTTAACAATAAAACCATGTCACTCTTAAAAGAATTGTAAATAAACTTGTAAACTTTAATGGCTTCCGCACTACATGGATTCGATATGAGGCTTTGAAAAGCACCCAGATCTAACCTGTTGGTGTTTAATTCGGCCATCAAAGCGTCTCTTTCACTGCTATTACAGACACATTCCTCTTGCAAGTGACGCACATCCTCCACAGGTCTGCACTGTTCGCAATTTACTCACTTTTTTCATCAGAAAGCCAAACTTGTTAGGTGTCATGTGTCGCGCCTTAACCTATGTGCTATAACTATACATTTTCGACTGATTCTCACATCGGTAAACCAAGGAATCCGAGGAGGTTCACATTGTAATGTTTTGTACCAAATACCCTTTTCTTAAGCCTTTTTGCCAAAATATTCTTTCCACATGCTATGATGATTTAATTTATATTTACCTAGAAATTCGGCGTAATGACATCAACTAGGTTGCGGAGGTCATCTATAATAACAGTAACTGATATTGCTGGATGTTCGTTAGCGGCGACGAGACCAGACAACGTATTCACAAAGGCTTTGATTTGAGAAGTCGGGTGCCTATATTTTTTGGCATCACGAAAGCGAGATAGATATATGACGTCTCAAATCGAAGCGTTTGTGAATAGGGGGAGGGGTCTGGAAACGGTTGAGACTTACGAGTCGGTCGTAGGTTGCGAATCAAGAAAGGCACTTTCATTGTTTAAATGATGTCATCACCATCATCATCTGCCTAGCCTTTTCCCAACTATATTGGGGTCGGCTTCCAGTCTAACCGGATGCAGCTGAATACCAGTATTTTACATGGAGCGACTGTCTATCGGACCTCCACAATCCAGTTAGTACTGGGTAATACGATACCCCTTGGTAAGACTGGTTGTCAGACTTTTTTGGGCCACTGACTACCTAACGACTGTCAAAGATCTACAAATGACACCCGGGGCCAAAGGCTTAACGTGCTTTCCGAGGCACGGAGGAAACTCGGTATGTAATGGGCGGTCACCCATCCACAGACCAACCTAGGCAAGCACGGCTTAACCTAAAGATCGACCCGAGCGGCTGTTATTATTTAGCCACGAGCTCCTCCCAAATGATGTCATCACCACTGTTCTCAAAACGGTGAAGGAAAACATCGTGAATTGAAGACAAGTGCCGTCCGTCAAGCTAGTGTGTCGGCGAGATGGATAATGGCCCTCACAGAGTACCCCACAAGTATACGTAGGTATTTATGCTATAGGAGGCGCATTGTGGTGTTTAGCTCTGTCGCAAACTATGTTCCACCTCTGAGCCCAAAAAAAAAATGCAGTAACAGCTACCTATGCGCTGCCACCTTCGGCGCCATGGAAGTAAAGTTTTGGACCAACAGAATTAAAATACCTGTTTGCTCGGATTCATACGGTTTAGTAGATATAAATTCTTTAAATTAGTTTATCGTTGATCAGCCCGTTGCATTCCCTCCCCCATCCTTCTTCAGCAAATGCCCATCGCCTTCGTACGAGGAGATTCAGGTATTGTCCCTTTACCACGTGTTCCAAATCAGTGCGCGTCTATCTTGTAGCAATACGAGCCAGTTTTCCAGTTTTTTTGGTGACAGCTTGACATCGGGTGAACCATCGATTTGTTTACCATCTAATAACATAATGGCCGCCATTTCAGCTTTCCCTAGATTGAACATCTATCACGTAAATGCGAAAATGGCGAAAACATCCAAGTACCCGTGGATAGCGAAGGTTATACACTCGCGCAATTTTAACATACCTCACATGTGCACCGCTATCTGCATCGAAGAAGCCATCTATATCACGGCCGCGAAGTGTATCTACAGGTACATTTTCGATTCATATCATCACGACCATATTTCCCTGAGGTGTACAGCGGTTACTTTTGACCTGGGGCTGACCTGTCTGTTAATTAATAGAGGCTAAACATGTTGCCACCACTGAAAAGGTGTTGATGGATAATAATAATAACACTGCCCGAGCATTGGATCGGACCTTAGCTCGACAGTCGCATTTGGACCACTGATAAACGAGGCAGATCAAGGTTTCTTTAGCACTAATAATACCTCATAAATTAGTCTAGTCAAGTTAGCTCAAAAAATAGGGGGAAGGTTACAATAATTCGCATAGAGCTAAAAATTGGTACGAATGCTGGGAACACCATTACTAATGAAATGTGAAAAGTCCCCATCGATCCGACATTTGCAAAAAAAAAATTCAAGTTCCAAGGTCGCGTGTTGCAATGGGGTTTTTTGCATTTTTCAGCCAAACGGTTAGTTATATTATTATCATAAAATCATAAAATATTTAGACAAAAAAATGTAGATCGTGCTCTATCTTTAGTTTTGAGTAGTTTGTATCTGTATTTAATATGTAAAATGGTAATATAAGACTCACTGACTGACTGGGTTATATATCAACACACAGCCCAAACCGCTGGTCCTAGAGACATGAAACTTAGAGGGTGTGTTCTTTGTGAAGAGTAAGTATCCACTAAGAAAGGATTTTCGGGAATTCCTCCCCTGAAGGGGTAAAATAGGGGATGGAAGTTTATATGAAAGTCCGTCAGTTTTGAAGTTAGGATCTTCAAATTTTGTGTTTAGGCTGACGATTGAAAATTAATCTATATGTGTCTCAGCGTTTTTGATAATTCTACCCCCGAAGGGTTAAAAAGGGGGCTGAAGGTGGAATCTTGCAACTCAATTTTGAACAACCGATTGGGCTGAAATTTTGCATACACCTTTGGTTCTGGTGACAATACATTTTTATGACAGACATTCCTTAATCCTTCAGCCAGGAACGTCTCCTCAAGAGAGAACTCTTCAACGGTTAGTAGTACGGACACGAAACTTTGTATACCTACGCGTTCAAATTTTATAGATAAAGATGTTTTTTATCATGACCTCATCCTGCAGCCAGGATTGTCTTCTCACGAAGGAACTCCTCAACGGTTACTAGAGTTTTTAAAAAGGTATTTTTAAGTTAAAATCACAAATATTTCGGCTTATGGTGGAAACTAACACAACGTAAATCATTATTATTGTAGGTTCCTACAAATATAAGAAAACGATTTGCCAAATTTCAACCGTCGGAAATGAATAGTTTCGGAGATATTAATTGTAGAAATATTGTTGGCATTGTATTCAAAACGAAGACATTTCACACCATAGACTATTTTGGCATAGAGTATAACGTACGTGTGGAATGTGCAGTGACCAAAGCACACAATACTATTAAAAAAATAACTGACACTATAGATTTGGTTCTAATGTGCGTGTAATTTAAAAGTAAATGTGGCCTTTTTTGGTAATGTGGCAACGAACTTGAATTCAGAACCGACTTTGTCAACACCGACACGCCGTGGTCTTGGTCTGTCCTACCCCAAGAGTGTTTTTTAGAGCCCGGAGGCGCGGAGGGGAGCGTGATCGCCTGTGACTTTGTTACGCAAAGGCGAAGGGGCTGCTATTCCCGCAGCGCCGGAGATAAGGCAGAAGTACTGGTTCTTACTCCCCTACCCTTTCCTCCCTGAAAAATAGAGACAGAAAAGGTAAGGTTACAACTGAACAAAAAAAATAAAATATGGTAACTCCGACCGAAACTACAGGGCGGGGGTACTCCTCTCCCCCTCCGCCCCTATCAGCAGGTGTCCCGTATGTATAAAATTACCGATTTTAAAGCTTGTATTAGTATAACCCAAACATAATTATTTCCCTTTTTAAAAAATCATTAAAAAAAACTATGCATTTCCGACGAATCCCCCCCCCCCCGCCATTTGGGGGGTTCCTGTGACCCTCCCATCCCCCTCCCCCTTCCTACATGTACTTATAAAAGTGACCTTCCATAATTGATTTTACACTATTTCCTAATCAAATCATCAAAAAGTTGTGTTCTTCAAAATAATCTAACGTTTCCACGCCACTAAAGGCCTACCCATCTTCCATGGAAATAAAGATATGCCATCCTGTCTTTGGCATCGTCGCATGCCAAACCATTGGGTTCTAGTACTGCTAAAACGCTGACGGTGACAAGAGCTCGTCGGATGATGTCGTTTAAGTTCGCGTACCGTGCAAAAAGGCCCGCACATCGGCTGCACGATAATTATCTAATGAAACTTCATGTCTTTTTTTTTCTTCATCTTGTTCCTGCTAGTACAAGTAAACTGTTGTATGACCGATGTATCAGATATCTCCTCGCTGAAATATCGCAAGAATAGTCTTCTAAAGGCGATTCAACATTGGAGCACAACTGGCCCTACCAACCGGCACAGTCATGCTAATGAACAAAACAATCCAACTTTGTTGCAGTTAGTCGTATTGAGCATGAGATGGGAGAAAAGTCTGTATTGGTTTCAATGTATTGTCAATTAATTGCCAACCTAGTCTTATGGATCTAGTATCCCAAAGCAGAAACAGAGGTTATGGAAAGACAAGCTAATTGCACTCGTTTTTAGTTCCATTAGTTAATTATCAATCAGTCGATTTTTTTTTTCTCATAATGTTCACCGCAATTTCCAATAGTGCGTTTTTTTATTTGATACAATATTTTTTATTAAACATGACCACAATAGATCGTGGAATACCCTCACCGGGGTAACCACGTTAAAAAAACACGCCAGGTACACTACTTCACCGGTGGCTTGGAAACGTATGCATATTATGACGAAACCAACCATTTCAACTTAGGAAAAAGTGTAAAATCGATTATTATAGATAATTGCACTATTTTACTAAAAAAAATCTTAAAATAGTTTGGCTGAAAAACGCAAAAAAAAAACATATTTGCGAAGTTTGACCTTGATTTTTTTTTTTTTTGCAAACCTCTGATCGATATAGGGACTTTTCACATTTCATTTGTAATGGTGTTCCCAATTTTCAGCTCTATGCGAATTTATGTAACCTTACATTGTCTAAATTGACCGGGCTAACATTACTTTCAGTTTAAAAGTAAATTACACGACGATACATCACATGTCTAAAAAATTCGAGGCCGTAGCATTTGTGGTGCCCTCGAAACCAACTAAGCAGATGTTCGATGACATAGGCATTATAGTTGTGGACAAGAACAAGGTGAAGGGCGTAAAGTGGGAAACAATTATACTATTCAGTAGTACGAAAAGGACGGATAAAAACTTTGCATGGAGCAGTAAACTAGATACACAAGTTGGGAAGCTTAATTACATGGTTGTTGGATATGCTTTGGATAAGGTAAGGAGCAAGATCACAATAGTAAGAGTTGAGTTGAGTTAGCAAGCTGTAGAGCGGGTTTGGGCCGGCGGCAATGACTTTCAAAGAACTAATAGCCATTAGAACAGACGAGTACTTGAGTGTAGACCGTGTATTGGAAGGATAGCGAGGGACTGGTACGTTGGTAACCTAAATTAGACCGAATGCGGAAACCGATGCACAACTTGGGAGAGGCCTTAGTCCAGCAGTGGATTGACCGTGAAAATTACTTGTAAAAGACGAAACTTATTTTAAAAAATCCAAACTGGACAACTGGTCACGTGGGTTCGCGAAAAGTGGAGGGAGGCCTATGTATAGGAGTGGGATAAAGCTGATTAAAAAAAAAAGCATCTATGTGGATTTGGTGTACAAGGTGGAAGGGACACCGACGAGAACGGATACCGCGTCTTCATTACATCATTCTGAACTCCACCACATAGAAATTACTCATCGGCACCTAATTTTATTTAGTTTCGGTGTCCCTTCCACCCTGTAGATATAAACAAAATTATGTCGCTGAATTCATGGATCTAAAGAAGCTTTTTCCATTCTTTTTAGCGATGTGCGGAGTACCTCCTACTCGCGCACATGGCTAAAAAGAACGGAAACTGTACTTAACTTTATATTTTTCAATTTACATCCTCAACAGTTTATGCAGCACTCACATAAAATTGGAGATACAATATTCGTGCTTAGAGAATTGGATGTCACCGTGTCGCACGACATATGTGCAAATATCCTAGAGCATTTCAGACGAGGTAAAGGTTATAAAGTGCCTTGTTACCACTCCTGCACATTTCAAGAGTACCTAAAGGGTAAAGTTCCGAAGTGCAATAATTACCTTGGCGTTGAAGGTGCAGCACTAATAGAAATTGGTAAACCCAATAAGTTGGTAGGGATTGCGACTTGGGGCATTTACGAGAAAACATTCGAGTTGCCCGTTGGTTTCTCCGTAGTGAACTCTGAAAATTTCTTCAAAGACTTGTCGTGTGCAAGGCGAATACGGGGAGACAAAGGCGTCAACGTCAAGAAGGATTATTATCAAAAGTTGTGTAATAGTAAATTATAAATAATGATTTCATTAGAAACGGTTTTATGTTTTCATTACAACATCCTCTTAAAAAACGAATAGAACAGAATCAGTCCAGTATCTTTAATACCTTCATCAGGCATAGTAAGCACGGAGATCAATTAAGCTATACAAAACCAGTTTATGCCGATCTCTCATTGTACCGATTGTACGGGAAAGCGAGGACATGTTATACTGGCAAATGTATAGCTCGATGTGTCACCATGTGTACAATCGGCCAAGCTAAATAGTTTACATCGCACACATCGGTAACTGTCCTTGTACGAGCCAGTAATGTTCATACAGCCGCTCATTGTTATTATGTGCGTAAAGGTATTCTACCTATTCTATGGGGTATATTTTTTTAATTTTACCCGTGAACGGTACACGGGTAAAGATAAAAATAAACGGGTTAACAATAAGGCCCAACATTTTATACAAACCTAACATGGTATGGTAACCATAGCTGATTGGTGTGTGCTTGCGTTAGCTAGTATCTAACCTCGACGACGGAGTTCGATCCCAACTGAGGAATTATTTTTGCTATTTTTTACTTTTTGTTTTTTAATAAAGGAGATCATTTCGGCTCCATACATTTTTGGGCCTTTTCTGAAAGGTCAACAAAAAAAAAAGGTACGTATCGTTGGAACTAGCCATTTGGAGCAATATATAATCTATACATATAAAATTCAAAGTCCTGACTGACTGACTGACTGACTGACTGACTGACTTATATATCAACGCACAGCCCAAACCACAGGTCCTAGAGCCATGAAATTTGGACAGTGTACTCTTTGTGAAGAGTAGGTATCCACTAAGAAAGGGTTTTTCGAAATTCCACCCCTAAGAGGGTGAAATGGGGTGTTGAATTTTCTATGAAACTTTTTATTCTCTGAGTCGATTGACTTGAAAATGTGTCTACATATACTTCAGCTAAAATGATGAGATACGTGTATCACAGTTTTTCCAAAAACATCCCCCAATTTAAAATTCAACGTCCTGACTGGCTGACTGATACATCAACGCACAGCCCAAACCGCTGGTCCTAGAAACATGAAATTTGGACAATGTACTCTTTGTGGAGAGTAGGTATCCACTAAGAAAGGGTTTTTTGATATTCCACCCCTAAGAGGGTGAAATGGGGTGTTGAATTTTCTGTGAATATCTCTCGAGGTCGATTGACTTGAAAATGTGTCTACATATACTTCAGTTAAAATGATGAGATACGTGTATCACAGTTTTTCCAAAATCATCCCCCAATTTAAAATTCAATGTCCTGACTGGCTGACTGATACATCAACGCACAGCCCAAACCGCTGGTCCTAGAGACATCAAATTTGGAGAATGTACTGTTTGTGGAGAGTAGGTATCCACTAAGAAAGGGTTTTTTGAAATTCCACCCCTAAGAGGTAGAATTGGGATTTTAAATTTTATGAGAAACTTTTTATTCTTTGAGTCGGTTGACTTGAACATGTGTCTACATATATACTTCAGTTAAAATGATGAGATACGTGTAGGTATCACAGTTTTTCCATATTGTATTCTTTGTGAAGAGTAAGTATCATTTTTTTCGAAATTCCTACCCATTAGAGGGTGAAATGGGGTGTTGAATTTTCTGTGAAACTTTTTATTCTCAGGGTCGAATGTCGATTGACTTGAAAATTTGTGTACATACTCTTCAGATAAAATCCAGTAAATCCGATGTCCAATCTCAAACCAAGGTATCAATATTTCACGAATCTAATTTAATTGATATAACTTTAAACTAATATTTGCAAGTTATAAGCAAGTACATGTAAATCTATGTAAGTATGTATTATAGATAGATACGTAGATTACTAATTATCCCAGAAGTAAGATCCCGTGGGCTATTCCCTAACTCCACGCGGGCGAAGCCGCGGGCATAAGCTAGTAGTTAATATGGCGCAAAAGTTGTATGATTGCTCTGAACCAAGTTATACAAGTTCGATGATTCGTCATTTTCATACATTTATTGATTTCTGAAAGTGCTGGGAAACATAAAATAATGAATCAATCATTATTTTATGTTTCCCAGCATTGTTAGAACTAATTATCTGAAGCAATTGTCAGTATGGAACGAAAGCTGTAGGGTCATCATTGTTATGTTATACAAGTTAGAAACCTGTCTTTTTGATATTTTTATACACAGACAAAATGAATGTACCTACTCCAATTAATTACAACCGATTTTATGTTATTGTTCTGAATGTTTTGGACATGTCGAGCTGTTATGACAAACAGCTTTAATTCGTCTTCTGTCAGTCTAGGAAACTCATTGAATTGATGCATGTCGGCTCCTATAGGCTCGAAATGAGCTCTCCTCCTGTTATAATTACTTGTGATGACAAATTCTGCTAAACGGTTTGGCATGTTTATCCGTTCATTAATTATATTAACGAAATCGTGAGTGTACTCACACGATAATGGTCTAATATAAAAATGTCACCAGGCCGGTAAAACCAGTGAAATACGCCTTCATGCGTGCCTTCAGTGCATCATTTAAAATCTGGGCATCGGAGGTTGTTGCAACGTATAGTCCATCTTGCGGAACACCAGTTTGGTTTCCGCAAGGGGCGCTCGACGGTGGACGCCATCATGCGCGTGAGAGCCCTCACGACGGGAGACGCGGTGTCCCGGGGCAGGGTCGTCTTGGCGGTGTCTCTTGACATCGCCAACGCCTTCAACTCCATGCCCTGGAGCTGCATTAGGGAGGCACTTCGGTATCACCGGGTGCCGACCTACCTTCGTCGTGTAGTCGGGGACTACCTGACGGATAGGGCCGTTATCAACCCCGGTCGGAGCGGAGAATGGAACCGGCGAGAGATGTCGTGCGGTGTTCCACAGGGATCGGTTCTGAGGCCGGCCTTGAGGAACATCGGTTACGACCGGGTGCTGCGCGCCGACCTCCCTAGCGGCACGCTGGTATTGGCACAAGGGTGGTCGCACGAAGCGGCGGCCGAAAATATGACACGCTGGGTTGCGATAGTCGTAGAGAGGATCCGGCAATTGGGTCTCGAGGTGGCATTGCACAAGTCTGAGGCCATGTGTTTTCATGGGCTTCGGAGTGCGCCACCGTCGGGATCCCTACTGACGGCGGGAGGGGTCTCCATCGGCTGCCGGTGGAACTTAGTGGAGCATTTCCGACGTTTTGCTACCAAACTGGAACGGACAGGGGCCGCCTTCAAGCGGCTCTTGCCCAACCTGAGGGGTCCAAACGCCTCCTGCCGGAGGCTCTTCGCGGGGGTCGTACTGTTCATGGCCCTTTACGGGGCCCCGGTGTGGGCGCGTTCTTTGAGGCAGCAAGCCAAAAGGTGATAGCCGTAAGGCTAGTCCGGGGGTACCGCACGATCTCCGGCGAGGCGGCTAGCCTCCTTGCCGGATTGCCGCCATGGGATCTGGAGGCGATAGAGCTCGCGCGCGTGCACGAATGGCACGCGGAGGCACTAATTCGGGGGGAAACTCAGCCGCCGCGGCAAATTGCCGCTCAGCGGACAGACCTCCGGCGTGATCTCATGGCGACAGGGAGAGAGCGACTGTCGCAACCCCGTGCAGGGCACGCCACTATAGTGGCGATAAGTCCTCTCTTTGAGGAGTGGCTAGAGAGGCGCCCTCACCTACCGCCTGACGCAGTCCTCACCGGACACGGTTGTTTCGGGAGGTTCCTGCACCGAATCGGGCGGGAGGAAACGCCCGAGTGTTTCCATTGCGAGGATCGCCTGGAGGACACGGTGGAGCACACCGTGGAGGTCTGCCCCGCTTGGGCGGAGCACCGTCTTGTCCTCGTAGCGGCGATTGGCAGCGGCTATCTCTCGCGTCCGGCTCTGGTTCAAGCCATGGTCCGGAGCGAGAAGGAATGGGAAGCCGTCACCTCCTTCTACGAAACAGTCATGCTAGTAAAGGAGGTGGCGGGAAGTGAGAGGAAAAGAACCTCACGTCCCAGCCGCCGGCGAGCTATGGGCTAGCTCGCCGTCCGGCCGTCTTATGACGACAGGCCGTGTCGACGGCGCGTTCGTGTTCCACGCGCGCCTCATAGAGATGTCAGCAACGATGTAGGGGTCTGCAAGGGCCGATACCGTGGCCCTGGAACACAAAGGGCAAAGAAGGAACATGGATGGGTTTTAGTCAGTACGAGTCTGATACTCCCTTCCACTCCGCCCAGAGTGGAGGGGGGCAATTTGATGATTTCCCAACCGAAAAAAAAAAAAAAAGGAGTGGTCGCTTCACAATGACAATTGCTTCGGATCAGATTCAGAAAAGACCCAAAAAACATTATCTCCTTTATTTTTTAGGCCTATGTCCAGCAGTGGACGTCTTTCGGCTGAAATGATGGATTAGTTAAACATTGGTATTGTTTGCTTAGCTTATCGCTTGGGTCATTAGCAAATTATCCGTCTTGTTTCTTCCAATATGTTCCTTCCACTAAGACAGTAACGTTACGCAAACATTATTGCTGGGAAACGACTTTTTTTTTTGGGGTGAAAAATCACGTTTTACGGTAGGACTCGATGGAAAGCACTCAAAGCATTGTGTCAGCACCACCATATCTGGGAACCTTCCGGTTACGGAGATATTGGGGGTCAAAGTTCCATTTTTTTTTTTAAATACTTGTTTTTAATGTTAGATTTTTACTTTACACTCCTCCACGACCCCCGTACTATTTAATTTCACAATGCTTTAGTGCTTTTCATCGAGTCCTACCGTAAAACGTGATTTTTCACCCCAAAAAAGTCGTTTCCCAGCAATAATCTTTGCATCAAGTTACTTAGTTTGATGTACAGCATGCTTGGTTGACGGCTATGTGAAGGGTCTGTTTACACCCCGTATGTATGTATATTTGTAATCTCCTTTTAATTTCCTTCATTTTGATACCCTATACTGGATAGGTTTGGTTGGAAAAAATATTAGAGCCAAAATTCCGCCAGTTTGTTTTTTTTAAAACATCTATCAAAGGTCAGTTGGGCTTTTGAGACGAATCTAATGATACCGTAATCGTCGAAATCGATCCAGCCATTTGGAAGAAACGAGATAATAAAGAACTTTACAAAGAAACACAAGATACAAGTATATTTGAAATTGTGCGCAGAATTGTTTGCATAAAAATGCTAACAATTCTGGAAAGTAGTGGAAAGGTAAATCTATTTGAATACAATAAAACTCACAAATCATAATAAAGCACTTATATTAATCCAGTTAAATTTTGTACAGAATTCATATAAAATATTTTAAGTACAACCTAAGAATTATCTACATTAAAATTAAACTTAAAATCTGACTTTGTAAATGAAAATTTGAATTTCTTTGCGCTTTCTTCACTGATTTTTTCTGTGTTGGCAACTTTCGTGTCGCAATCTGTTTGAATAGGTTCACCAGGGTTGCCATCTTTAGCAACAGTATTGCCACTATCTACTTGTTCTGGTGCTAAGCTGAAGTTGAATCTAAAAGATTCATCACCTGTAGTTAAAAATGCAGATTTTCTCAAGAATGTAGCTTTTGGTTTTTCAGGAACGTCTGATATCTTGATTTTACTGGCCACTGCAAACAAATAACCTCAATTTATAAGAGGTTAAGAGTAAAGGCTTTCATGTTATCTTACATTAATGAGACTGGCCCCAACTTAGGAACAGGTTCATCCTTCTACTGGAGTTTCCATGGGTAAACTAAGTGTAGTTGCTTCTTGTCTCCTTATAACCATTCAAGAGTGTTGATTACAATTTCAAGGGCTCAGCACTTTTATTATGGACATATTATTAACAGTTCCTTAACATTGCTTATTTTAGTATTTTATAACGAAGAGCCATCTATAAGTTAACATTTTCATATCAACTGTCAATTATGCATTTCTCGCATCAAAATATTACCTAGGACACTACTTTAACCTTACTTTTTGCTAATTTCTTCTCTTCAGCGGCCATTTTAGCTCTATAGTCACCGAAATGTGTGCGCATTAGTTGTCTCTTGCGTATGACGGGTTGGTTGTTGTTCTTTAGTACTGTTAGCACTTTCCATGCTTCTTGCACTGAAAAATAACAAAAAAAATTAATTCATCTTAAGGATGTAAAGAAATGAAATTGTTGTGTAATAAGCAATAATTTATGGGTAATTTTAGAAGATGGTAATCTTCCATTCCTGTATGTGAGAGTGAAAGTCAGTTATTGTTATGAAAGGAGTAGGGCGAATGATCAAAGCGCTACTTGTATCTGTAATAACCGTTGCAGCGTTTAAGCTAGTGCTAGTGTGCTACTTAGCATCTATGATGAAACCTTGTCGCAAATTTGTAATTTCCAAATGAACATGTGTGAGATGAGAACCGTTACATATAAAAAAAACTTACTCTGCTTCTCATTGCCTTTCTTTTCGTGCAAAGTCCGTTCTAACTGTTGAATACACCAGCACAATTCGAGCTGAAATTGTCGTACAGTTTCTTCTGGGTCTGCTCCATCCGATGAGTCTTTTTCTACTTTAACGGGTTTCTGTAGAGTATTAGACTTGCCTTTAGAGTGTAATTTAGTAGGTTTAGGCATGTTTAATAATTTAAATCACTTTCTTTTACAATAAAACCACGTTTTGTTTTGTTTTGAACATTTGACGTGAATCTTTATTCCGATCCAACGTGACGTTTATTTTTTTTTCGTTATTTTTTATTTGGGTGCGGCGTCGGGTTCGTCCAGAAATTAAATAGCAAAAGTTGCACTCTTCTTTAATTTTTTTGATGTGTTGCCATAGAGGAATACGCTCTAGAGACGGCAATGGTATCCACCACTGCCAAAGTATATTGGCCATTTGACCATACATGTTATATAAAGAGTATTAAACAAGCCAGCTCCACACATTTGGCACTTGTCGCAGACTGCAACTGTAAATCTTAACTCTCCGCCTACGCAGACCAGCAAAAACTTCTAAATGGCAAAGACATAGCAGTAACTGGCCGCAAAATTTCTTTGATCAGATTGGCACCAACAGCAACAACATGCAAACATGGTGCCATGGCGTAGTTAGGTAAAACATACTATAGTTTGTTTTGTGTATATAATTAATGCTAAAAGTAGCTGGCACAGTGTTGTCATATAAATTGCGATAGTAGTGACTTCCTCCTATGACGTAACGTGAGCGATTTCGACACTAAAATTATAACCTCTCTAATAATTTTACTGAAGTTTTCACGAGAATATATTATGCCGCTTGGAAAGTTCGGGAAAATTACAATTTCGTGGTAATTACTTCAATATATACAATACATTGCCTGTTAAACTTATACATTCTAGTTTTGGTGAGCCCTGTACATTTAACTTTTATTTTATTTTTTGACTAATAACTTAGAACATAGCCCGCATGAGTCCCTGTAATAATTACGATAAAGTGACACAATCTTTTCGGTTTTTGTATGACTGTTGATATTTACCACAACGTTTTGAACCATTAAAGTTGATTCATCCTACCGTCCCTGCCCTACCTATTCGAAATCAGCTGTTTCTTAAAAAATCCTTTGCTCCGATCCCACAGTAAGGCGCTTTCGATTATTTTTACTAAAATACTGATAGTAAGTGAAACTGACTTTCAGGTTAGCAGTAACAGTGACTAGTTTATCGTTATTTGTGGTGGCGAAGAACTCTATAAATGCCCGTCGTTTGGAGAACATGAGATCCCGGGAACGTATGCGCAAGTCCAATCAGGGAGAGTATCCAGACTTGTACAGGCAGCTGTGAGTGTGTGTGAGTATTGAACCTCAAAATAACACGAATGTATTCCCCAAAGGTATTGGAAGAGGTGGTTACTGAAACCCCATTCTGCCAGTCATGTCTCAAATAACTAACACAACTTTTATTCTGGTTCCGGCTTTCGGTTGCAACAGAGAAAGTTCTAATGGAACCGTTTGGGTTGACAGTAACACATGGTAGGTCTGCTAACCTTCATTATGGTAGTTCTATCCTCCTTATGTTTAAACAGTCTTAAATTTTATTTTTAGTGATTCAGGATTATTTAACAAAACATCGCACCTGTAATCCCCCCAAGGTTTAAGCAGAGGTGCACCTAATAGAACACACCTACATTTCCCCAGTTGTGTTTAAGTTCCATGTGGTGGCGATCATATTGATATCAACCGGGTCCAGACTTCATGGTTGCTACTGAGAAATTCCTAATTGAAAACCCAATAACACTGCAGTTTGGGAATTAAACCCAGTACCTCATGCTCAGCAGTTGTGCTTGCCACCACTAGTCCAAAGAGGAAGTCAACAGTATTATTTCTTATACAAAATTCTATTTTTTGACATGAAATATTAGCTATTACTAACCTACTGTTCTATTATTTCATTTATTTATTCATTTTTGCATTTATTTGCGTTCTACAAGGTAAAAACATGGTGTTATACAAAAGGCTTAGAGCTAAGAGCCGTTGTAGACCCCGTCGGGGCACAGTTATTTAACATCCTGCAATGCAAAAATATAATCAGAGGATAAATTGCTTTTTCAATGAACCACTACAAAATGTAGCAGTATCTGTAACAAGACCATATACAAATTGCAGGTGTTTTAACTAGGTGAGTAAAAGAGAGAAGAAAAAGAATTAAGATGGCGATGCTGGATGCTGCTAAGCTGCAGCTCGTCCAAGAGTTAGAGATCGAGATGATGTCGGATATGTACAACCGTCTGGTCACCGCGTGCCACCGCAAATGTATACCAGTCAAGTATCAAGAGACTGAGCTTTGTAAGTTCCCTTTTTATTAATTAATACATAATTATTAATAAATACTTAAAAAATACAATTTTTATGTTTTAAATTGTTTTTTTAAGAAATATTGAAAAATGTAATAGATTTGTAAAGAAAATAAAGGTAAAATAATTTAATATACTATTATATTTTGTCACACGTATAGTTTACACACTAAAACTCCATTTCCAAAAAAATACTTGTGACATGGCTGCCAAGTTTAAATAGAATTGGCCTGGCCACGCCTGTCGCATGATCGCTATGAGCTTAAGTAACCAGCAGGCCCAGGTGGAGATGGTTGGAAACCATACTTTTTTCTTAAAGATTAGCCTCAAACAGCACTGGAAAGGGATAAATGGTGGAAAGAGGTAAGGAAGCCCTGCCGTGGGATACAAATGGTCAGGTTTATGTCCAGCAGTGTACTGCAATAACCTCAGTTGAGAGGGTTCTAATAGGAAGATCTAACCCAACCTCACAAAAACTGTGCAATTGTAGGAGGAATACAACATACACCACAGAGCTTTTTTTTGCCAGGCTTCTCAAAATCTACATCTTTTGAATAAAAGAGGTGACAGACAGTACTAGAAATAGAGACCAATTAGTTCAGCCAGGCTTCAGACTCGCTAAAGTAGACTCATCTTTCATGTTTGAGATGCTATAATAAAATTCCACAAAGTATTCTTGAACTGAATGAAACGAAATTTAAAACATGCATTAAACGCACACTGTGTAGGCAAGCATATTACAAGTTGGACGATTATATCGTTGATAAAAATGCTTGTCTCAATGCCGGTCCTGCTCCGCATAAATGGATAGCATTAAATAGTATGTTGGAGGTGCTGAAGATTGTACAACTACTTTTGCATTGTATAAATTCAATCTCTTTAGTATTATATAGCCGCATAGCCCATATTGTGTGCGTACTATGTACTAAAAAGCTGTCATTCGCTGGAAACCTACGTCTTTTCTTGACTTGAATGTGCCCTGGCCGTTAGGAGTGTGTCATGCTCACTCAAATGTCTCGCTGATGGTGGCGCGTGTGTCGGATCATTTTAGTTCCCTTCAAAATGGTTGAGTTGAATGGTGCTGATACATGCGTCATGTTCGTGAACGGGCGCTGTCAGTTGTGACTGGTCATCTCTTGGTTGCCACGGCTTATTTGAATTGATTATTTTATTTTTGAGTTGTTTTCTATGGACACTTTTAACGTACACATAAATCGTTCTCACATAATGTACCATCTCAACATGAATGATGTAACCAAGAGTTTGTAAAAGTATTCCGATTTAAAAGAGTTTCCATGGAGTTTTTTGCCTGTTCTTCTCAATAGAGATCTACGTTAGGGAATGGGCAACTACAGTACTTTCACAGTTTTTATGCCTTGTGACTGGGACTGTAGCTATAGTTGTCTTTGATTCGACAATTCAAAAGTCCCTGTAACTGGCCTATTTGAAATAAATGCTTTGATTTTATTCATTAACATTACTAAACTAAGCTTTATTTCTATTTTCCAGGCAAAGGCGAGTCAGTCTGCCTAGATCGCTGCGTGGCTAAATACCTCGATGTTCACGAGCGTATAGGCAAGAAGCTCTCCAACATGTCCCAAGGAGAAACCGAAGACCTCACTAAGGTCAACCTCTCCGAGGGAAAGAAATAGACCTATGTAGATATGGATGACACTTATCATGAATCATGTTCAAATGCACCAGTACCTGACATTTAAAAGTATTAGCAGTTGAACATATTTAGGTAGGATGTAATTAGCTCACACTGGGAACGAAATTATGAATTTATCGAGATAGTATGTTACATTTTTCGCCAGATAGTTTCATGTAATCATAATTAGTTGTGTCCCAATATACGGGGTTTTCATAATCTGGTAATATTCAAATAATCAAGCCGGAAAACTCATGTAAAATAATGTAATGTGTTCACTATATGAAATTGTTTTACATGGGTATAACCAACTAATTCTTGTCGTATGGCTAGCGCCATCGGTTTAAATCCCAGCGGCATTAATTGGAAAGACATCACCTCTAGCATCTCTCTGCTATGAATATTATTCCTATAATCAATACATAAACATCTATATTTATAATAGAAACATGATTCATTATAAGTCGTCAACCATTAGATATTAATAATTATGAGAAACAAATTGAATGTTAAGGGGTTCATGATTACATGGAGATTGAAAATATCTCGGGTTGTCTCATGAAGAAATGTACAAGTTAATGCAATTTCTGTTTTCTAGAATGGGTCATTATTAATGTTTACTAATTTTATGCTTTAGACTTGGGATGTTAGTTCACTCGTTAGAAATAAAACTAAAGAAACTAAATTTTTATTATTTATTTTTACACTATATTGTGCATAATTTCATGACAAAGTCTACATGACTATCTACAAAATTAAAAATAATAATTTATTAAACTAAAACCAGTAACACCTACTGAGCTTTCAAATGACTGACTTGGCCTACACCAAAGACGTATCCAATGGTGTAACACCTTAAAAGATGAACTAATACAAAAATGTTAGAGCAAAAGAAAACTACCCCTTTGAGCCATATTAAAAAGAAAACCTCTCTGCCTGCGAACTCTAATAGGTATGCGTAAAACAACCATGCGCATTGTGGGGTGACCCAGAGCAATGCTAACACCACGGTTTTTAGTTTACTCATCTTGAATGAATGCGCCACAAGCGGTAACAGGGACAGAAACCAAACAAAATACTGTGACGTCATGACAGTGTTGAATGCGACTATTACAACCGTCTGACAAAATATCGCAAAAGGCAACGTTCTGGGATCAGCCCCGTACTTGATACTTAACAAAAACAGAATAAGGGCTTTAAATACATTTGTGACAGTCTTTACAACGTCGTGTTTAAGCTGATTCAAACTCAAATAAGAATAGTAGAAGAGAACAGAGAAGTTGTGGCGTATGTCAACTCTGGATAAGTGGTACAAGTATGTCTCGTAGAGGAACTCGTAGCCGTATAGTGCCCACATTCCGTACGTGAGACTAAATATTGTTACTATACAGCTCGTAGCTAATATAAGTTGGCTGTAATTCGGCCATAAGAGCAACAATCCCTGTTTCAAGGTTATTTTTCGGGATACTTTACTCGCTCCCAAACTAAGGTACATTGGAAAACTAAACGCCAGCGGGTACAATCGAAGATGTATTGATATTCCGAGAAAAAATCCGGACAGAGCATACTTCCTTAGTCCTTTGACTACATCGGTTTGTAATAAAAGTAAAGATAGTATGATGGTGAAACACGACACCGAATCTGCGTTGCCGCGAGTCGAAATAACGAGACTCAGAGGATTGTAGAGCCACATAAAAGAGCAGTAATTCGGTACATTTGTGCCAACGCCTTTAGGACCTAGCTGGTGTTCTACCATAATCTTAAGAGCGATCGTTATAAAAATATCGAAAGTAGAAAAGAGAATTTTACCGAAATCTTTGCCAAAAATCATGTTAGGGACAAGAAGGTAAGATAGTAGTGGGCTGTACCTATAGGTCTGTCGTCTGTATGGAGAGTCTCCGCGTAAGACGTGTCTAGCAGCATCCGAGAACACGCCATAGTCAATATCAGTGTATGGGAGATCGTGGCTCTTGTCGTGAAAATCGGCGTAAAAGATCAAAATCAACCTCATAAAAAAACCAGCGACGAGGTGGTACCGAAGCGGCAAGTTGAACCATTGGAACCACTCAAGCATTTTAGATCCTCGTCTTTAAATTTTTCGCAGCGGATAACAAGCAACCTTTGAACTCTTCGAACTCTTTAGCACAATCGTCCTTTTTCACTGACCCTTCCTTGAGCAGCACACACCGGGCGTATAAAACACTTTGCTTAGAACACTTCGCAAATATCGCAGGATACTTGGCTAACCTTTCTTTAGCTTTAGAGACTGATTCCATTATTAATTTTATCCCCTGCGCATCGGAAACGTGGTGTCTGGTTCACTAAAATCGGTAGGTTCGCGCGGTCGGAAGAAAATGTCGTAAATGGGCTTCGAGAAGAATATTCCGAGACCCAAAGCGGTGAACGTGAGTTGAAAAGTCCTCGGGTACTTGTAGATCCAACTTCTTTTGCCTAGAGGTTGGCTCCGACGACGACCATCCATGTCTATCTGGAAAAAGAGGAAATTTTATACGTTTTAAAAGAAATAAAGGGTGTAAATAGACCCTTAACGAAGCCGAAAGGCACTTATTCTCCCCGTCTTTGCGATAATGTTTTTGTTCTAGACCATCTCAAAGTCAAAGGTCCAACTTTTTCACAAGTTTGTTTTTAAATACATGTTTTTAGTGTAAGATTTTTACTTAAAACACCTCCACGAACCCCGTACTATTCAATCCATCCATCAGCACAACACTTTGAGTGCGTTCCATCGAGTCGTACCGGAAAAAAGGATGTTTCACCCCAAAAAAAATCGTTTCCCAGCAATAATTTTTGCGTAAAGTTACTTAGTTTGATGTACAGAATGCTTGGTAGACGGCTTTGTAAAGGGTATGTTTACACCCTGTATAATATTTTTGAAAGGATGGCACAGATGGAGGGATTAAAAGGCTGAGCGCAGACTGGAGTCACATAGACAAGTCAAAACTAAAACGAAACTGTTTTGCCCAGTGGCGGATTTGCAGTCTTGACCGCTCTAGGCCCCGGGCCTTATGCCGCCCCTTTCTCAGCACCTATCATAGACTAGGTACATACTGAATTTACTCTTATCGAAATCGGTTCAGAAATTTAGTTAACTATAAGTGCTATGTCTTACAAAAATGAACAGTGGACCGAAATGGTACGGCTTTACGCCATCGCGGGTGATAACCTGAACGAGGGTCGTAGGATGTATGCAGAGGTTAGATTCTCGAGTGGGAATCCTACGAAAACGAGCGGAGGCATGTGTAGCCGTAAATTAATTCCATTTGAACAGTTGTTGAGATTAATGTAGGTAAGTGTAGATAGAAGACCATAATGCGCGAGAATTTAAAATATTTAGGTACTTTGCATTTGAGTTATTTCTTGTTATCCATCAGTGAATTTTTTGTCACGATTTGCCGCCCCTAATATCTGGCCGCCCTAGGCCCGGGCCTATTGGGCCTTAGGGCAAATCCGCCACTGGTTTTGCCTACGACACGTCGCGCACCTAGAACGAAACTGTTTTGTCTACTACGACGACGTGGCGCTTACCGTTCGATTCTTTCTCAGTATCAACATGGAATTCATCGATACTGCTCTAATAAGTATCCTAGTTACGCGCGCACTTGCAAAACGACGCAGACGTAAATATTGGGTGCATCCCATATACAACGTGTAACATAATAAACGCAAGGCCTCTCGTGTGGTGTCTCAGACCATGAAACTGAACAACTTTTGTTTATGACTTTTGGAAATTCATAACCTTTTTTTTAGTTGTACCATACATCTGGATCAGCTGATTGCGCCCGTTCCTATAGAAAGTATTTTTTTTTTTTGCGAATTTCAAGAACTCTTAGAACAAAAGATGTTTAGTTTCATGGTGCTAGAGACCACACGGGAGGTCTTGCGTTTATTACGTTACACCTTGTATATATAGTGAAACGACGAGACTACAAGAGAGAAGGTACGCCGCTAGACTGTTTTGTCGTTGATGTGTGCGCCCGCATACATACAAAAGGGAAGCAGACAATCGTTAGTCAGACTTGTCGCTGTGCAGTTCTTGTAGGTATTAAACAATTTTGTCTATGAGACGTTTTGTTTGAAGTTTGCGCAGCTTCATATTTTTTGTGAAGCAATAGTCTGTCTTAAAACTATCGTACTTACTCAAGTCTGCGCTCAGCCTAATATGAATGAAAACCGGCCAAGTGCGAGTCGTATTCACACGCACCAGGGTTCCGTAGTACCAAACAATATTACAAAATATTTTGAAGGCTCATTCATATTGTTATATTGTTGTACATACAACAGCAAAACTAAATTTGCTTTTCATAGTATGCTAATGAAAAACAAACCTAACTATAGACACCTCGCACGTATAGCTTTGATGTTTTTTTTTTAAATTTTCAGTTCCATGTATGTTCCATGTATTCCCTTAAACTTTTAACTTTATTATTTTTGTATAAAAATCGTAAAGCGGTTCGCAGAATACATCTACCTACCAAATTTCAACTGTGTAGTCCTAATAGTTTCGGAATAAAGTGGCTGTGACATACGGACGGGCAGACACGACGAATCTATGAGGGTTCCGTTTTTTGCCATTCGGCTATGGAACCCTAAAAAGGCGTAAATGATAGCGTGACCCCAAGAAACATGGGACAAGGGCGGAAGACGATGATGGTTGGTTCAGGATAGCATTACCTTACTGAGCCGGTCTATCAGTGACCGGTGCGTATTGCCGCGGCTCTAGATCGTAACCTTCGCAAACCAATGAGCTCTTTAGTGGCTTGAACTTGATGCAGCAGTGGCGCATTGCCTCGAACACTTTGTGGCAACGGACTTCTTGGAAGTCGTTTTCTGTGAAACAGGAAATCAGAAGTTTAGTTTATGACAGTACCTATGCGTCGCCATTGCTACGCTTTCCACATTCATGGTTACTCATGGTGGGGCCTGCTTAAGACTTTATATTCTTCAAAACAAAAACTCATGTTTTGTTGACCAGTACCTAAGTATTATTGCCATCCATTAAATAAAATAGCCCCTAAACCTAACCCTAAAGCCCACACAGTATCTTAATCGATCAACGGATGATTGGAAGCAAGTGTTAGGGTGAAATAATATTTAGATCAGCATTTTCTTGCAACTTTTTCCCTTTCTGCCACATAGAATTGCAATTGCAACTCAATAAAGTGAGCGGTCTAATCGCACGTTAAAGTGCTTAAATATTAAAGACGGTAAAATCCAACTAATCGACCGCGCTGACGTGTGACGTCACGCCGCGAGCTGCGAGTACACCTACATACTTTGGCTCGTTGCGCTGCTGTCGCGGTTACGATACAAATCTAATTGGTTTTCTTATAGTGGATCACTAAAATGGTTACGAAATATTGTATTGTACCTATGTATACCAACAACTCCAGTCAAAAAACACCCCAATTTTGTTTTTTTTTCTGTACTATGTGCTAATAAATTATTGCACATTAACAAAGTGATCCGAATATTATTAAATATGTTAATTTAGTAACAATAATATTTAAAGTAACCGCTAACGCAAACAGTTAATATAATGAGTACAAACCAGTTTAAAAATCAAATTTTATGAACGTAAACACTCCGCATCACCCGCAAACTGACATGACAATCGCGGCGTGACGTCAACGCAAATTTGAAAAAGCGGTGAAATTTTACAACACTAACTTTGGAAATCTTGGCCCAATTTCGATGAAACCAAAAACTATTATTATTTGCATAGCATTCCGCAATACCTTATGTTCGGACATTTGTATTCATCAATAACTTACAGACGAAAGGTTTCATGTTTGAAAATCACATTGCTGAATAAGTAATCGAAGAATTTAGGACATACAGGGTGTAAACAAACCCTTCACATAGCCGTCAACCAAGCATTCTGAACATCAAACTAAGTAACTTTACGCAAAAATAATTGCTGGGGATCGACTTTTTTTTGGGGTGAAAAATCACGTGATACGGTAGGACTCGATGGAAAGCACTCAAAGCATTGTGCTGATGGATGGATTGAATAGTACGGGGGTCATGGAGGTGTGCAAAGTAAAAATCTTACATTAAAAACATGTAGGTATTTAAAAAAAAACTTGTGAAAAAGTTGGAACTTTGACCCCCAATATCTCCGTAACTAGAAGGTTCCCAGGTATGGTCTAGAACAAAAAAATTATCGCAAAGACGGAGAGAACAAGTGCCTTTCGGATATGTTCAGATATGTAGTTGATATGTTAAGGGTCCCTTTATTTTGTAGACCCAAAACCATTGCAGTCAATAGCACACTTGCTTAGACTTTTGTTGTGATCCAAGGCCTGGTCAGGATTTTCAAAATGGTTTCTGATTTCTTACATAGAACTTCTAATTCCGTAGGTACTGGTTGAAGCGAGATGACAGCAACTTGGCTACCTGACAGGGAGATTCTCCAAAATTGGATCATAATTGTTAGGAAAAGTTATCGATGTATTTTATTAACACAATTTAAATTACAACAGACGAACTAACAAGAGCGAACCCGCCAATTATCTTAAATACTCAATAAAAAACGTGTATACATATAATCTTTCCGCCCACTGTTCTAGAACATGCAACAACTACATAGTCACATTTAGTTCGCAAGTAAACGCTACGCCCCTTGCTTCGCACGCTCATTGACGGCGCGTCACGTGTTCGGATGCGTATCGACAAGGTAGGTATAGGACGCTATACACCGCTGTTTGCGTGTTTCATAAAATTGGGAAATAACGCCGAGTATCATATACAGGGTGTAAACAGACCCTTCACATAGCCGTCAACCAAGCATTCTGTACATCAAACTAAGTAACTTCGCGCAAAAATTATTGCTGGGAATCGACTTTTTTCTTGGGGTGAAAAATCAGTTTTACGGTAAGACTCGATGGAAAGCACTCAAAGCATTGTGCTGATGGATGGATTGAATAGTACGGGGGTCGTGGGGGTGTGCAAAATAAAAATCTTACATTAAAAACATGTACTTATTTAAAAAAAACTTGTGAAAAAGTTGGAACTTTGACCCCCAATATCTCCGTAACTAGAAGGTTCCCAGGTATGGTCTAGAACAAAAAAAAAATTGCAAAGACGGGGAGAACAAGTGCCTTGCGGCTATGTTAAGGGTCCCCTTTATACATAGTTTTAGGGTGGGTGTGTCTCTACAGCCACAGGCGAGGTGAGCAGGAAATGAAGCTAGTATGTGGTTTTAGTCTTATAAATACAATAGGTAAGGACATATGAGTATGAGATTACCGCAAACACTGCTTCAATCAATGGTCGCATCAACATAGCTGTTAGAGATCGTCAGCTAATGTATTATCATTGAAATTTATACCTGACTAGCTGTTGCCCGCGACCTTCGTCTGCGTGAAATTTTATAGCCTATAACCTTCCTCGATAAATGGGCTATCCAACACTAAAAGCATTTTTCAAATTGAACCAGTCGTTCCTGAGATTAGCGCATTCAACCAAACAAACAAACTCTTTAGCTTTATAATATTATAGTATAGATAACTGTTTCCATAACGACAATTAATACAACCTATTCTTTCTCAATTCTAATTAGGGAACAAAAATACGTAATTTATCTGAAGGGGTGCTGAAAGTTTCGAGCCCGCTTCGCTCGCTAATGCATTCTCTTCATTCCGAAAAAATTCTACATTACTGGCCAAAGTTCCTGAACTCCTTTAGAACCTTCTTTAGAACTCCTTTTTCCGTATGAATGATTAAAAGAAAGAGCACTAGGTGAATTGCTAAAATGTTCTCGCTAGAATCGTTTACCTGTTTTAGCGCTCCAAGTGACCGTTCTGCTGAACAGTTTGATGCTGGCGTAAAGTCACGAGCAATGAAATATATTATATATAATTCGCACCCCTAGATAAAAACCCCACTAACTCAAAAAGTACGACTTTCGAGTTAGGGGCTTTATCGAATTCCTGACTCGAATACCTATACATCAATATAACTCGCGTAACTATAACTTCAACCGCTGTTAAAAGATGGCGCTAAATGCTGCTTTACTTAAATGACATTGCCTCGAAAGGCGCGAGCACTAGTCCGCCATTTTTAGTTGTGTTCTAGTTGGCGTAACTGACGTACGTTTGAATAGTGGCAGATTTTGAGTTGCAGGAGTTTACACGAAATTTATTAAGTAAGTTTCCTTATTTATTTTGAGTTGATTGAGTTTTGCTGAAAATTCATTGCAAGCACTAATAGTTCATTTTGATTTACGGGGGTTTTGATGATTTTATGTTGCAATATTTTTTTTAATATTTCGAGTTACTCAGATTTACATGAAAGTAAAGGTAAATTTCGATTTACCATAGTTTTGTTGAATCAAACTTTAACTTTGTTTATTTTTGCCTGTTCAGTGAAATATGTACTTTTTATAGAGAAAATAGGTTGTTTATGACAGGTTCAATTATTATTTTTTATTTGTTATACAGTAACTAAACATAGTACGTGCTTTTGAGAGGTTTTTTGAGTTGGTTGACTTTACGTGATTCATTATTGAATTTGTACGTTATTTATTTTTAGGATAATGACTGGGCGAGGAAAACTCATGGTACAAATGATTAACGAAGAAAAAGAGGATCCTGAGCAACCGCTACTAGACTAGACGCACAGTAGAATCAACACCTGATAATACAATTTTGAGTTTGAGTAGAGCATACACAGAAAAAATTAGTTTGTCTGAAGCAAAAAAGAAAGACATTAAAGAACTTGTAGACAAAGATGTGATTCCGAAACCTTATTATGATAGTTTTTACAAAAATGTTTTGTAATGACTAATAACGTTACCATTACAATTTTTATAATAGAAGTAGGTAGACTTGTTTAAGAATTCTGTGCCATTAACAAATTTATTTGATTAGAGAGTACTAATTAAGAATAATAGACCAATAAATATTGTGCTGTGATTTGCGATTTTAAGTCTGTGGGATACTATTACATAAGTAAGTAAAACTAAGATGAAAATAGAGACTGCCTGAGAATTTTATAATGACTTGTTGATTAGTTTTTGGCTTGTATTAATGTTTGTTCAGAGGCTGTACTTATTTTAACATTATTTTGATAGTGCGTAAAGAGATAAGAATACTCAAATTTATTTTTGTTTATAGGAGATAAAAGTTTTTGTTAACGTATTATTGCTGTGATTATTTAAAAACGCATAATTATTAATTATTATACGTGCCCAATCTCAATTTCGTTAAAATGTCTAGTATCTAAGTAATAACTGTTATAAAAAGGACACAAAATTTTATAACACTAATTATTGTATTTAGTTTTTCTTTGTTATTCATTTAGTAAATAAATAACTTTCTATTTGAGTACATATTTTATTTTTTTCAACTATTTTAGATCTATGAAAACTAAAGCTTGTGTTCTTAAGATTAACACGTTACAATCATCCGTTCATAGCATTAACTCAAAACCCCCGACAAAATGTTATCTTATTTTTGGGGTGAAAAGTAATGTAACTCAATTTTATTTCAGATGAAGTAAAGTAACTTGACTTAGTACACAAAAAATTTGCTTACTCCCGCTGCAAAACTAGAGTAACTAAAAAATCTCGTTATTTTCCAGGTTTTTAACTGACAAAATACAAATAAGCTAATTAAACAGCTTTAGAAAACGTTATCTTTATAAATGTATCATTAGATCTTTTATAATCTTTCTTAATACTCTAAAAACAGTTTTTCGTCATTTCTGAAAAATTACGTTTTTTGAGTTGCCGGAGTCTTCATCTAGGGGTGCGAATTATATATATTATTATAATATATACTTAGCAAATTTCAAAAGCGATTTTCTCCTACTGGATTGATTACTACCTATTTTACGTTTTGACGAACATTATACTTTGGAAGTCATAATTTTAAGAAATAGGTCTTATCTCAAAGTAAAAACTATGATTAATCGAGATAATCGTTTGTTTTCCAAATTTCCATTCATATGTGGTAGACGCCCACGGCGCCGGACGTCGGCAGACGATCTCCGGCCACCGTAGGCGCGGGCATGCGGGCGGCGGGCGAGTAATGGGCGACTCGCTGTCCGACCATGGACCATGCCCGGGTCGACGGCGCGTTGTGTTCCACGCGCGCCTCAAAGAGTCTCAGTATAATAACGGGCCCCCCCTCTAGAGGGCCAAAGCCTGCCGGGGTCGCGGGACTTATAGAATTACCGTGACCCTGGAACATAAAGGGCTATTGAAGGACACCGTGGATTTTAGTCAGTACAAGTCTGACAGTCCCTCCCGCTCTGCCCTGGGTGGGAGGACTCATTTGATGATTTCACCAAGATAAAACAAAAAAAAAAAGTTCCATTCATATCGCCCGGATAGAAAGCTGTATGGTTCCTGGCGTCTTCATATCACCTTGCTATTGCTACGAGCATAGTATTTAGGACCCCATACTATTATGAAATAGGTCTTCTCTCAAAGTTGAAATCGCTGTTGAGTTTATTCTGAGTGTACCTACATATATTATTAGTGCTCGTGTCTGTACACCAGCATCCGCAGATATATATAGGTATCTGTGCCAGCATCAAACTGCTCGGTAGTAGAAAGGTCATTTTCAGCGCCAAAGAAGGTCAAAAACAACTTAACATCTACCATATACGAGGACATGCTAAATTCACTCTCTATTATGTACATACAGTCAGAAATAATGCAGTCTGATGTCTGTCAGAGTATGATGACGTTATTCGTTATTTTGCACAGAAGAAAGTTCGAAGTATGATTCTATAGAATTCGAAGTATGATACTATAGAATTCGAAGTATGATACTATAGAATTCGAAGTATGATTCTAAGTTTTATAGAATTTCTATAAGTTTTATAGAATCATTACTAATTATACATATCAATTAAAAATTATACATATTTTCTGTACTAGTACATTTTATCTGCTTAATGTCCAAAATGGCTTCGGAATGGGGAGGTCTTAAATGTCAAAAAGTGGCTAAGTACAGGCCTGGCTCAAGAAGACCTGGCGCAGGTGACCAAATCCTATTTCCCACACAAGACATAAAACCTCGTTGATCTAATGGTCGCAAGAGCGACCGCTGAGCTGGGTTCGATTCCCAGGTCGGGCAGAGTGTTATTGGATTTTTCCATCAGGAATTTCTCAGTACCAGCAACGGAGTCTAGATTTGAGCAGAGTTAATGTCAATAGGTAACCCTACTACATGGGGCACTGAACGCAAACGGGAGAAGTGTGTACTATAAGGTACCTACACCACTGTCTAACCCTTCGGGTAGGTATTGTAGGCGTGATGTCATGTTACATGAAACCTTTAGGTAAACATATTGCTTTCGCATACCTTTATGGGCGATAGAGTTTCAACACCACACAATCGATTCTGAAAACGTTCAAGGACTGGTTACGAACCAGTGTGTTTGTGGACTTCTGTAAAAACTTGTACACATCAATCAAGACTGCTGTCGTTGCCAAGTCGAGTGAAAAAACTATTTTACGTCAATGCAAACATTGTACCGTACTCCGTACGTCATAAGCGGGGGATTGGCTCAGCGGTCATCAATCCGCTTGCTATACTGATGAGCTTAGTCACACGAGTAACAACCTAACAGGTACCTCCTTGTATGGTAGAGGCGTATCTTTATTTCTTTAACTAGCTGTTGCCCGCGACTTCGTTCGCGTGCAAATTTTGTTGTGTATGCGTGTTCGATTCCCGGGTTGAGAAAAGTGTTGTTTGGTTATTCCATCAGAAATTATCAGTAGCAGCTAAGGAGTCTGGATTTGTGTCCGATTGATGGCAATAGGCTCGCCCCCTATTACATGACACTTCAACATAACTGGTGTAATGTGGGTGTACGATTAGGTCCACATCTGTGTCTAACCCTTTTTTTTTTTTTTAACTTTGTACAATCATCAAATGAGTCCTCCCACCCAGGGCAGAGCGGGAGGGACTGTCAGACTTGTACTGACTAAAATCCACGGTGTCCTTCAGTAGCCCTTTGTGTTCCAGGGTCACGGTAATTCTATGAGTCCCGCGACCCCGGCAGGCTTTGGCCCTCTAGAGGGGGGGCCCCGTCATTATGATGACACTCTTTGAGGCGCGCGTGGAACACAACGCGCCGTCGACCCGGGCATGGTCCATGGTCGGACAGCGAGTCGCCCATTACTCGCCGCCCGCATGCTCGCGCCTACGGTGGCCGGAGATCGTCTGCCGACGTCCGGCGCCGTGGGCGTCTACCACTGCGGCTGGTGTGGAGGGAGGACGCTGTCCTCTCCCTCACGCGGCCCGCCTCCACCTTCGCGAGCATGACTGCTTCGCAGAAGGAGGCGACCGCTTCCCACTCCGTCTCGCCCCGCAGCATGGCCTCGACCAATGCCGGGCGCGAGAGGTCTCCGCCTATCACCGCCGTGAGGACACGGCGGTGCTCTGCCCAAGCGGGGCAGTCCTGCACCGTATGCTCCACCGTGTCCTCCGGGCGGTCCTCGCAGTGGTGACACCCAGGCGTTTCCTCCTTCCCCATATGACACAGGTACCTCCCGAAACTACCGTGTCCGGTGAGGACCTGCGTCACGCGGTAGGTCAGGACGCCGTGACGCCTATCCAGCCATGTGCCTAACCCTTGGGGGATTACAGGCGGGATGTGTGTGAGAACTGAAGGCCTGATCAAAATGTGATAATGTGGGTGATGACTACAAAAGGCGTGTTTTTGGGCGCTGTAATTCTGAGCGGCAGAGGTCTGAACGGCGTTGAGGCGACGATATGGCTTAAAAACTGGAACATTATGGTGCCATACGACTTTTTTTTCAAAGTCAACAATCAAACGCCTTGTTGGGCGCTATTTCTTTATTTATTCTAATACCGTTTTGTACACAACATTAAAAGAATTGTTTAATGACCGTGTGTGTGAGAAGCATGAAGCACCCAAAAGAATGCCTGCCACTTTTAAGGTTTTTCCTTGTAATTTGTTGACTGTCATTGTAAAAGCCAATTTTAAGGGAAATTCCAACTTCTTAAATTGAAATGGCTAGTTATTTGGAATAAAGGGTATGCGGGGAATTAAACCGCTCTCTCCTTTAGCCACTCCTGTAATAATGGTGACTGTTATAATATTACAGCCCAGCTCTGTGATACGAAGCCTGGTTCCATTGCACAGTCTGGGAGTTAACCCCAGGGAGTTGAGAAATTCAACAGGGTCGGCAGTACTATCATCATTTGCCACGGCCAACCACAGGGTCTATGAATGTCGACGCCGACGATCATATCATTTTTATTTATTTGATTGACACACTCGTTCTTTGGCGACAGCACTACCCCTCACACAACCACCCTTCATTTTTTATATTAACCCCCAAATTTGGAAAAACGTGCATGATGTGATGATGTGGATGTGCGTGCATCCACTGGATGGGAAAATTGTTCGGAAAATAGAATTTTCCTATCTGCGCCCGATTCTAGACGACCCACTCCTGTTTGCAGCAGCATATTCGCGAAGACACCTGCTTCGTGGTCGTTGTACAGTTGGACGCACATGTTGCAAGTAAGATGGATCTTTTCGATCCCAGACAACAGTGGCGACGCCTTGAGACATTTATTGAGGGGATTATTTCATCCGCCGGTGTGCCCCTCTCAATAACTTGCAGTATCTGTCTAAAGTCGCCTGCGAGCAAAACGATAACGCCACCCATCAGCGCCTGGTTGCCGCGAATGTCCTGCAAGCTGCGGTTCAACGCCTCTTATGCACTTTAAACATGCACTGCTGCAAAAGGACTCTCCGTCCGCTGTAATGTTGCGTGTTGAGGTATCTTCACTTGCAAGATTCAGCGGCAATATCAAAATGGAATGTGCAGTCCGGCCACCGATAAAAGTTGCAGCAATGTCCGAGGGAGCCACAGCCACAGCTATGTGACTGCACGGTTGGCGCAGTGGCTGAGCGAATGGCTGCTGCGCTGCGTGTATCGGGTTCGATTCCCTCACGGATCACATTTTTGTATGGCCTACAGGGGCTACAGGTAGTGGTTCCGGGTCTGGCTGTTTGTGAGTTTAACTGTCTGTAAACACCCACGATACAGGAGAAATTCCAAGTGTGGGCTTGGACTGGGGCAAAGTTAAAAAAAAACTTTAAAGCTGTATTTAGCGGTCCTTGAGGAGTTGGGCCAGCAGAAGATTCAGCACAAATGCAATGTGACGGCACAGTTGGCGCAGCGGCTGAGCGATTGACTGCAGTGCTGCGTGTCGCGGGTTCGATTCCCGCATGGAACAAATTTACAACGTCGTTGGTTTTATCTAATTTTATTTTTTGTTTTTATTTTAAAGTTTTTAGAGATTTTTTTTCGGCCACTGAAAATTGGTCAATTAATATTTGTTAATTTATGATTACCTAACTGTCTTTGAATGGTTAAAAAAAACCAAAAGCATATTAATCTACTTTATAATGATTTGAAAATCATAAAGCATTAGAAAAAAACATTCGAAATTGCGAAACCTGGTTTACAGGGAGGTCTGTGAACCGTCAGCCTACCTCGCTTCGCTTCGATGACAAATGGGCTAAAATAGCCGTTCTTTTCTAATGCATTGTTTGACAGTTGCCAGTTGGCAACCAGTTGCGGAATATGGACATAATTATTAGCACGATAATCTATCTCTGTGCCAAATATCATCTACATCCATTCAGCCGTTCTGGCGTGATTGAGTAACAAACATCCATCCATTCATCCAAACTTTCGCATTTATAATAGAAGTAAGATACAAAAGACAGATATGATAAAGATACCTAAATATTTTTCAAGTAACGAATTACGTGTTTTTTAACAATCAAGACGCATCAGAAATCATACATTACAATCATCCACCCTCCAACAAAGACAACAAAGACGAATTTATTTTTGTGACCTAACAATAATAGACCTAACCGTAAATAATAGTTGTGCAAAACGAAGAACAACGACACAACAAAATAGTTTCAAATTAATTTCAATAACTGCTATTATTTTTATTGGGAGCGATAGGTGAAATTGAAAACATCGAGTCTGACAGCACCTGTGGACAGCACACAACGACGTTGTCAGTTCAGAACACCATTGAACGGCCAGATTCAAACATGAGGAAAGAGATTTCACCAATGATTTAACTTTATTCATAAGAATTTATTATATTATACATAAAAAAGAGAAAATAAATAATATTAATCTCTATCAAAAAAAATACAAACAATTACAAAAAGTATAATAATATTACTGGGGATCGAACTTGCGACGTGATGCACGTAAAGCGGTCATGAAACCGTTTCTCTATTTGCTTCGCTGACATATACTTTGAAATAGACGTTGTTACGCATTTCATGACTGAAACGATAAACAATTGAATAATACTGACATAATGCAGTATTGCTCATCCCCTTCAGCAAATAGCGTGATAATATATAGCCTAACATTTGAAGAATCCTATTACAGACATTTGTGCAAAATTTGAACAGGATCTATGCAGTAGTTTTTGCGCCAGGTCGGAACATCGGACCGGATTTTAACGATTTTATTATATGTAGAGATAATGAACTGCGTTGCAATAAGTGGGTACAAAGAAGATAGTAAAATTGCCAAAGGACTGGAATAAAAAGGGGGCTTTATTAGGGAATTAATATAGTCTTTCCACGGCCCATGGCATATTTATGGTTTCCAAAGTTAACTAGAGTATGGTGTCATTATGTTATAAGTAGCGAATACAACCACTAAACTGAATCCTTAGAAGCCAAGTGGAAGTGGTACGCAAAAGGATGGCACAAACTGTATAATATGGTCTCTGTAAAATACCTAGCAATTAGTCCTTATCTCTCGTTCCGGCACGATCTATTTTAATAGGAATAGGACATGCTATCCATCTAGCAAGTTGGCAGCGGAGCTATCTGATCAGAGTACGCTGAATGCAGCAACTAGAACACATGAAGACTATTCTATACATCCAACCAGTAGTTCATTAATTGGAACTACGTTATCTGACATGATAAATGACTTATTGATAAACTTTCGTTTTCATTTCTGTATCAATCAACCGATAAACTGTGTATAGGGCTCCAGTTACACTCATAATGTCCTTGACTGACTGACGGTATATTGGTCACGATCGCACTCGCACTAGAAAGATCTGCATAACCCAACACTGGTTGGTTAGGCGGTGGTATAGCATTAACAGGCAGCTTTGCGCGTTTTGCCTAGAAGGCTAAGGCTTAGATAGCTATCGATGCAGACCAATCTGCTAGGTTAGGTAACGTTCTCGCGGTCAAGTCAGAGCACTAGGGAGTAGTATAGGCGATTATCGTGGGTACCCCTAGCACGAATACGAAGTACTATTATGTAACATACGATCCATATTCGTAGGTACGTGGTACGGGGGCCAATTAAAGTTGTGGTGGGACATTTTTTTGGTCGATAAATGATAAGGCTGGAAAGAAGAGAGATGACGACTAATAGAGTAGTATGGAAGAAGACGACATACTGCGCCAACTCAAATAAATTGTGATAAGGGCAGGAGTATGATGAACGACTGACCTCTACTACGAGTGCTTTGGTAACCTCATGTTATCCTTTGAAGCTTGCCTGCATCTGTTGCTTTACACGATGACGAGGATTATTTCAATTAGTTCGTCATAGACTTCTCGATGCGTCATCGTGATGCAATGTAACAACGACCTACTCATACCTCAACGCGATACATGACCAAGCTCTTCATAATTGCACGATAGAATCGTGACAGCGAATGCTTGATACTGCCTTCTAACTGATATTCCGGCGTGTGTGGTCCGTATGATCGATCGCCCTGCAAACTGTGTCACTAGTTTCAAATATGTAATATTTAATTAGTTTCTTAAGTAGAGGTTTCATGATCGATATAACTTGATCGTACGTGTACGAAAACATGTTACTTAAATCTAACAATCCACACGGGGCCCGGTGGATTGGTGGATTATAATCCACCACGCGGGCCCCGTGTGGCCCGACGAACCGCCGAACCGCCTTTACGTCTTTTCTCAGAGAAGAGGCCTGCTGTGTCCCAGAAGTGGGAACATTATAACCTGATTATGCAAGTTCGTTCATTCAATATGATATAGAAGGTTCAAAATATTTGGACAGACGATAATCTATCGAGTGCTATCCTTCGACATGAAAGGGCCCTATTGTTAAATTGATCTATCATATAATTATGTCAATCGATCATCATTCTCTTGCCCTTTTCCTAATTTATTTGGGGTCGGCGCAACATGTCTTCTTCTTCCATACTTCTCTATTACTCGTCATCTCGTCAGACACCTCCTTTCTTACCATATCATCCTTTACACAGTCCATTCAATGTTTCTTTGGTCTTTCTCTAGTCTCATACTCATCCACATTCATACTCAAAACTTTCCTCGCGACATTTTTCTCATCCAAAGCAGCATGATTCAGACAAATGGAAATATGCCAATCGATGGCGATGTCGAATTGTAACAAATGGCTTTTGTGTTTATATTAGGGGTCAAAGCATTTTTATTTTTCTTATTTCTTTCTACGTTTGAGTCAAATAGGATCTTTAGGTGGAATTGTATTTCCTGGGTGAAGAACTACTGTTTTTGCGACTCAAGCTATATTCCACGGTCAGTACCCAAACGCGAATTTATTGAAGCACGAATAGCTATCGAGTTTTTTACGCGTATCTGTCGGAATGTTAGTTTACTGAAACTAGAATGGTGTATTATCACGGGTTATCAAAAAGGGGGCGGCCACAGAGCGGCGTCACTCGCTAAAAGTTTTCAAGCCTGCTGAATCAAGCTGATTAGAAAAATTGGATGTGGATAAAGGACAAGAAGGTATCTTCTTTGTTAAATTACTTAGAAGAGTTATATCTACATGTAGGTACTTGTGATACTGTAATCTATACGGTGGTTTATTATAATATGTCAACAAGAAATACGTTTTATAGACTAATTAGCACTACCGACCGCGGCTTCGTCCGCGCTTATGGATGTCGTCCACAGCGCCACCTGCCGGGTCCAAAACAATTCTATCTTTCAAGCTGAAACCAACCTTACACATTACCGAATTTTACTATAATTGGTCGAGTGGTTTCCGTGATTAGCGTGTACGAACATAGTGACAAGTTATTTAAGCTAATTATGCAAACTATATTAGGTAATCGGCTCGCAGTATGTTTTATACATAATCGTCTATAAATAACTGCCCGATCCGATAACAGCGCTTATACACACGTTATACATAAAAATTAATTCGCTGGTAATTTTATTGAAGATTTTCCTTTCATAATTAACTAATTCAGTAGCGTACCGTAAATTCCGCATTTGTTTTCGATTTTTATCATTTTATTTCGTAAATTAATATGTTTTCCTTCGATTGTTATATGGGGAAATCCCATGACATTAACACACAAAGGTTATTTATTTTATCACACATTGGTTTGATTTTTTTACTTGAGATAATTGTATTCCTACCCACCCATCCATAGAAAATTATTACAGTGAACAGAAATAAAGCTTTCCTTGATAGCACAGCAGTGGCGAAGGTTCCATAGAACTCGATTCCTACCGGCTTCCCTTTGAAAAATGGCGCAATCGGTATTCTGCAGACAACATAATATGTACTCCGGCTTACCTCTTACAAAAATTGACCCTTCGCTACTGTAGCACAGTATCCTATAGATAGTCTTTAGGTATGTTATGCGTACATATGACGTTGACGTTGTTCTAGATGTTTTGTTACCACAAGCAATTAGACCAATGGCACTAACAACTGTAATTAGACACACACACACTTGCGTAACACAATAAAAAACGGTTTCAGCAATTTATACATATATATTTTATTAACAGTAATGTTACAATCGACATGCCGCCTTAATCTCAATAGAAACAAGATATTTTTATTATACAGTGTGATACTAAAACCAAACAATTATAATATAACACAATATTTTCAATAACTTGTAACTTTACTTAATTTACATAAAAATAATGGATAGAATCTACATAAATTAACCATGGACAGCACAAAAGAGCCTTTAACAAATGAGTTGGATCTGTTTCTTGCTTGCATTTGATAAGGCATTTCAATATGCGCGACCATCGGCTGTAAAACTTTTTAAACTTAAACTAATTTATATACGCAATACATATTTTAGTATACTTTTTACAGACAATAATTGTCTTACAGATTCACATTGTTACTATCGAAGCTATCAAAATTATTACTTATGTTCATTGCAATATGTTTTCGTTCACGCCGGAATCAATGGAGGTCTCACAGTAATAGTTTCCTAATATGGTGACATAGTTACAATTGGTACTAACTGCTCCCTTGACGGATTCAATTGAAATAAATTGATGTAGATACAATCTATGGTCGTGCATTGTTTAACAATGCAATGATATGTACAAATAACAAAGCCCAAACACTTTTAAATTGCTTTAACAAATCACTTTTATAATACAATTACACATCTCGAGAGTGAGAGCTCTTGTGTGCGAGCTTACAAATTAAGAATAGTTACTTGTCAGTTTAGACCAGCATACTTTTTATAAGCACTTCTTCCTTCGAAGGATCGCATTACGGCATTAAACGTTCATTTAAAACCACAATCAGTTAGTTTATAAAATAATTAATTAAATCATGGGCTAGTTACAATGCGCGGTTATCGATAAAAGTTTTTATCGTACTTCGGCTCGATTCAACATTTTTAACGACCAGAAGTTCGATTTTCCTTAACGATTAGACAAATCACGCTCTAATTTATCGAAACTGAGTTTTTACTAGCAAGTAAAATAATGAGCTTTGATAAATAACAATGGGTTTAAAAGTTTAGATTTTTTGATTGACAACATTTTTGCAATAATGTTGTCAAGTTACGAAATATCGACTTGTTTAATTTCGCATTTTAATTATATTCACATAGTAAGATATTCACTGTTCTTCATTACTACTGATGAATAATACATATTATTATTCTACAAAACAGATGAAATTAACTGATAAAAAAACTAATTTGGTAGAATCAGCTAGTAATACATATTTAAAATCAGACTCTTGAATTATTGTAAAATTAATTAATTATGTTCGTAAAATGAAAATAATGGCAGATCCTGACGTGCTAAAATTTTAAAAATCTTCAAAATATACCGCAAAACCTAACTAGAATATATTATGAAGCCATTTTTCTATAATAAAATTAAAGTGTTCGCGTAATATATTTTCCGACACCTACATTTTTGACTTCCCAAATACATATCTTAGAAATACATCTTTTAAATTTTAATATACACACTATGTATAATCACACTTTTGATAATTTTCTATGAAAACAATCTTCTATCTGGCGAAATAACTGACAATGTTTGTGGTATAAAAAGCTGCTCACTGTCTACATTCAGAACAGTGTCGAATTTATCAATTTTATATGTTCTTTGACTAATGCACTCAATTTACGTAATGTGGGCTGTATATATAGCAAAAAACAAAACACAATGTAAAAACAATCAAGAGCCTCATGACAGAAAAGCGTGGCGATTTAACTTATCGGCTCTATATTACATTTTTACAATATTTACCCTCTGTGATGACATCAAATTAAAATATGTCTTACAAAAATTGCATTTTCTGTTAATATTACCTACTGATTAAATGAACCATCACTATTTAGCTTTAGATATTGGACATATTCAACAATTACAGATAAATAAATACATAACACACAATTCAATGTGAGGTTTAGATAAGTTTGCTTTCAACTGTGAACAAACAGTTGATAAGTGCCGTGACATTAAATACCTAGACACTGTTCTCAATGATGGTACATTTTTAAACATGTGTTACAATTATTAAAAGGAGAAACTTTTGCTCAATTTCATCAAGAAATAAAAAATTATCATATTTTTTTGACCTTAGTTTGATTTCTATTTCATTATCTAAAATGTCTTGAACTAAGTATAATTCCATTGAAATTAAAATGCTCAAACAAGCTCATGCTATTTGTAAAAATAATAAGCCCTTACATGCAAAAATAAAGGCCTTTCGAGACTCCCAATGATTGATATTGTGCTGAAATGTTCTTTACACTGCTGCAATAAGGTTCTATTTTGGAAACTAACTTACATGGAATAACAGATATCTTAAGATATTTTCAGCAAATGTTTTTGCAATGATAGCAATGTACACTTACAATTAGAGCCCATATTCCATTTAATGCTGACAGTATTCACTATGTCAATAATTTCGATTTATACAGCTCCAACATTTTAATAATAAAAATCCTGAATTCTACAACAATTTCTGTATGGGACACAGTTGTACCAACTTTTCTTTGTAGACCACAAACTATGTCTGCTGAAACCACATGAAAAGTTAATAGAACTACAATCCTTTAAATGATAGTTTTCAAATATGAAAACATACAGTTCATATCTTCGGCGCCCGTCAAGTTGACTGCGCATGTACATATCGGCTATTGACTCGGACTAGCTTCACTTTCTGGCCGGTTTAGAACAGGCTTCTCAGCTATCACTGGCTTCTCCGCAACTTGAGGCTTTTCAGCCACAAGTGGTTTTTCAGGTATCACTTGTTTCTCCAAAAGAGGAGGGGCAGGTTCATCTTCAATTTCTTCATCTAGCTGATTATTTTCAAAGTGCGTGTTGGTCAGTTTGTTTGTTATCACATCGGGTTGATCTTGCTCCATTTCAGAAGGTCCGTTTTGTTTCTCTCCATCATTCATAGATGGAGAGATAGATCTCTGCATTAGGTTAGGATTAGATGGAGATACTGCCCTGTTGGAGTTGTCTTCACTAGAAGCACTCAATTGTCTTGGAATCGGATGACTTGGATGGGACAATGTTTGAGGGATGTGTGCATTATGTAATGGTAGTCTAGACTTGTCACTCTTTCTCCATAGTGTGACTTCCTGTTGTTTGAAGTAGCGCCGGTCTTCAGTATCCATCAGCACAAGGTTTAGATAGTACCGCACTGAAAACTTATTGTTTATATCTCTCATTGTTGGTGTTAGGTCATAACCAGCTAAGAAGACTCTTATAGGAATGCTTTCCCCTCTAACAGGAGCCCCATCCATTATTTCATACTTTGCAACCGTCTCATTCTCTGTAAACGTGTTTGGCCCAGAACCTGTTGTTTCCCGTTTAATTATTGATATTTCCATATGTTTTATTTTAATGCGGACAAGTAAAAAATAGATTTTACCAACAATTACATCTTTCAAATGATATTTGGATTTATTGTACTCAAATTCTATGTGCAGGCAATCTTCGATGCCTACTTCCATTTTTATCGAGTTTAGTACATCTGGGTAACTGCACAGAGTGTGGACAGCGATGTCCACCTCCTTAACGACGTCAGTGAGGCGGCGCACTATCGTGGCTCTCAAGAAATACCTGAGTCTGACATTAGCGCCAGTGTACACTTCGTAGGGTTTTTCGACATTTGCGAACTCGAATGGATACGAAGTATGCTGTAACAGGTCACCAGGGCGGGCCAGCTCCTTCACTAATGATATAAACTCATGATGATTGCCTCTGTCGTAGAATAATTCAATCTGACCTATAAGTTCGACCTTGATACCTTGGTGTTCAAGTTTCGATCCGGGTTTCCTGAGGGTAACGTTAACCCTACCCGAAACGGTTTCACCGTCGTAATATAGCAGTAACTTCTCCTTTTTGCCTTCATCCGTTTTCACTTCGGCAACCTTCCGTTTGTCAGCATCATCAAATACGATTTCAATATCCGCAGTCTGTCCGAACCCGAAAAAGCTCATTTTTGCACTTATCACTCACACAAGCTATCGGAAACTTTTTACGTGGCTTTACAACAAAACTGTAACGATTTATTTGAGCAAAACATTGAAAAACGGCGATGAAACGCCCGCAAATCTGTGGAGGCGATTGAAAGGTTGAAGCAAAGATGGCGACTGATTTTATGTCGGCTGTCGGCGAAGAGATTCGTAAATAAAATTATACTGAAAAAACTCACCAACAAGGCATCTCTGGAGGGCACACGCGAATTTCTTGCAAGGGTCCTTCGTCATAAATAGATATTTTAACTATTGGAATAAGGAAAGTATTTATAAATACTGAATTTCAGTCATGTGTACATATGACAAATTTTGATGAGGCAACTCAACAAATTTAAAGATCCTTGTACACTAGTAACTTATATAACTATTTTTTTTGGGTTATTTTAGTTTTAGATGTGCCTTTGAATCAATTTGCTAATGGTTAATGTTGAGATCGTTTTTAAATTGATGCGTATTCAAACATTTTAACCGATTTATCACACAGTAATCAATAATTGATTACGTAATAAATTCTAATTTCTTATCTGTGAACACAAAAAGTTAGAAAACAGTGCTGCCAGTGAAATAATCCTTTTTTTCATAAATGGCGGATCTCAAAATTCTCTAACAAAAGCGAGTTGATATTTTATGTGAATAAAACACCGCAAGTGAATTTATAAGCATGGAGATTACGCGCACTACATTAGGAATTGCTGTTGGATTGGCTGGAACTTTGTTCCTAGGATACTGTGTGTACTTTGACCAACAACGTCGCAAGGATCCTCTTTTCAAAAAGAAGTTGAGAGAACGTAAGTTTTTAGATATAGTGAATGAAAAGAGCATGAACAGTTGAATAAACTTTCTAATTTATTGCATATTACTGCCATTAATTTTACTGTCTAAACATTTTCATTCTTTTTGTTAACCTCAAAATTTCACAACGAATATCGTTACAACATCATGCATCAGTCAATTTTCGCTTCAATAACTTTTTAATTTCAACACTGCATCGCAGAGAACGAAAACAAAAATGTATGTGCGCGTCAATTGTGTAAGTATTTAATAATAACTTTCTACACAGATGTGCAGTAACAAAATTAGTTACACTACTTTGGTAGACTGTGCCAAACATGCTTTTGCAATGAGCTAAAACTATAACAAATATGACATGTGCACGAATATGTAGACATCTATTATAATACCACTTATACTCATGAAATGCAACTTTTAAGCAAAATGATATGAGCGAGTCCATTTATTTTAGACTAAAACTATCGTTCACTGTGGAAAGTAATTGCAAAATTCAATATTAATCTTGTATTAAAGTTTCCATGAGTTCTTATATTTTATTCTTATAAACGAAACAAGTTCTTGCATCAGTTGTTATATTATCAATTCTCCGGACGGGTACAAAACTAAGAAATAAAACCACAATTGAGCATTTTCTCACAACCAGAAAAATTAAAATAAAAAATGAACTGTTAATTTCTTATTCATGAAAGTACACAGTTTGCCATGACTTTTTAGCATCTGTTTAAACATGCTTGTGATGTTTTTATCATGTCTTTCTCATATGCATATTTTTCCAACTTACTGATACTGTTAGCCTGCGTCATCCCACTGCTGGGCAAAGGCCTCTCCATCATCATGATCATCATCATTTCAGCCGATAGACGTCCACTGCTGGACATAGGCCTCTCTCCATGACTTCCAAAATTCTTCAATCCAGGGCCAATGTATGTTTTTTAATCTTCATCAGAATGTACAGCTTCTTAAAATTTGAAGCTTCATATTTCATATTGTCCAAAAAGGTCATAATATTTGTATCCAAGAAATGTTTAAAGTTACTAATTATTGTTGTTTTCTATAACATGACAAAAATTACATTTATTCATAACATCATCACAACTGTAATATCCAATGGGTTAGGCAGAGTTGTACTTAATATAATAGTAAACCCACATTTCACCAGTTATAATTAAGTCCTAGTAACAGGGAGCAAGCCTATTGGCAACCAACAGGGGCACAAATCCAGACTCCGTGGATGCTACTGAGTAATTCCTGATGGTTTACCATCAGTAGTAGCACTGGAAACCATCAGGCCAATGAGGCAGTTATTCCTTGAGAATAAAACATCATTACCCCATAGACCTGTTCTTAAAGTAGATCAAGATAAGACATAGTCAGGAAAGCGACTTTGATATGATAAAGTATTATAAGATCATGGTTAATCCATGGTTATTATTATAATATGCCTTTATTATACACATTTTTAAATATTTCATCAACATTCAACTTTTTTATCATTATTATAAAATTAAAGTAAAAATGGTTTATTTTCAAACAAACAAAAATTGAAGAACACGGTGTGTAGTAGGATACAAACTGACAAAAATATGGCCTGCTATCTTATGCCTGCGGTTTCGCCCCCGTGGAGTTCGGTAATTGTCCTACGAGCTTGTACTACTGAGATAAGAAGTATCCAGGTTATTAAGTACCTTTGTGCCAAATTTCATCCACGTCCTTTGCCCTTTTTTCGTGAAACTCAAACTCAAAGCATTTATTTCGATTAGACCATCACAGGCACTTTTGAATGTCAAAAAAAAACAAAAAAGAAGCGAAGCTACAGTCACAGTCACAAGGCATAATAACTTGAGAAAGTACTGCAGTTGCACATTCCAAAGCGTAGATCTCTATGGAGAAGAATGGGCAAGAAACTACATGTACACTCTTTTAAATCAAAATATTGTTACAAAATCTTAACAAGCTTACATCCATACAATCTCACAAACTTTTTACATTCATAATAGTAGTAGAAAAAAGTAAGATAAGATTCAGTATTCACAACACACAAACACACTTATCAAACAGTCACTACACACTGACAATGCCTCAGTCAGCGTGACAAAACCTTTTTAAAATACTTGCTAAGTATGATATATTATTGTAATTTCATTATTGTACTATCATTTAATTTTATTTTTTTGTAAAAGGTAATTCACAATTACCCACTTACCAAAACGCCTTGTTAACAGAACAATCACATCAACAATATGTGTTTTAATTTTAAGTTAACGCAACTCTGGCCCCCAAGATACAGGCGCAGCCTAGTTTGGGGACCTCTGTTTATTACCATGTTAAATTTCAATTTGTTACGATTATATCATAGTAGCTCTAAGTTAGATTAAGAAAATGTTTGTAACAATGGCTTAATAAATTTATTCTTATTCTTTATTCTTATTCTTATGACACAAGGTGACAAGGTACAAGTTTTGAATGAGTTATAATATTGTATTTGTTTCATTGGCAGGTAGACAGAAAGCCCAACAGAATGCAACACGATCACGCACAATCGGTGGTCCCCTACCCGACATGAATGACCATGAAGCCATGCAGAGATTCTTCCTTCAACAGGTATGAGCAATCAGTCTGAAAATATCTCTCTTCTTGCTTGGGGTCGACACTGCAACTTTTCTTCGTCCATGTTGCCTTCTCACTGCTGTCTCTCTATCACTCAACCAGTTTTCCCACTCTATACAGGGCGTAAACAGACCCTTCACATAGCCGTCAACCAAGCATTCTGTACATCAAACTAAGTAACTTTACGCAAACATTATTGCTGGGAAACGACTTTTTTTTTTTTGGGGTGAAAAATCACGTTTTACGGTAGGACTCAATGGAAAGCACTCAAAGCATTGTGCTGATGAATGGATTGAATAGTATGGGGGTTGTGGAGGTGTGTAAAGTAAAGATCTTACATTAAAAACATGTATTTAAAAAAACTTGTGAAAAATTTGGAACTTTGACCCCCAATATCTCCGTAAGTAGCAGGTTCCCAGGTATGGTCTAGAACAAAAAAATGATCGCAAAGACGGGGAGAACAAATGCCTTTCGGATGTGTTAAGGGTCTATTTACACCCTTTATATGATATTTTCTCTAAAAATAACTTGTAATTACTGAAATTGACTTAACAAATCGTCATTCTGCTTACTGCTTGTTCTGCTTAATGCAATTGACAGAGCTTAAACACAATCTCAGGAGAGGCGTAGGATTCTTATTTCTTACTACATATTTCTTACGATCCCTAAATGGAAAGTTTTTAGGAGGATGTGTAAGTAGTAGGCAACATTTGCAAAAAAATTTCGACTCTTGTTACAAGAAAATAAAGTAGTTTATTTTGTTTCTTCCAGATTCAGCTCGGTGAGGAGCTGTTAGCTGCCGGCGACATGGAAGCGGGCGTCGAGCATCTCGGACAAGCCGTTGCCGTCTGTGGGCAGACGCAGCAGCTTCTCAGTGTAAGTCTTCCTACGGATACATGGCGTCACATTAGCTAACTCCCAATCTGACCAATGAGGTCATGGCACCTATACATCTAATAAAATAAACAAAGTTGAAGTGTCTGTTTGTAATTTCATAATAACAGGTTTTTACTGAATGCATATATGAAACTATATTATAAACGGTACTTTTACCGCTTTTTTTTTTAAACTTTTGTCTTTCGGTATGTTTGTTTGTACCCGCTAATCTCCGAAACGGCTGGACCGATTTTGACGGGACTTTTACTGGCAGATAGCTGATGTTGTAAGGAGTAACTAAGGCTACTTTTATTTTGAAAAAAACTAGGGTTCCGTGCAAAGAAATTAAAACCCAGAAGGAATATTTTTATTATAATTTTTCTAGTTTTTAAATACAAAACGACATTAACAGATTTTATACCAATGACGATGCTTGAGTCCACTTTAACAGTTATATTGGAAATGTATCTCCACACTTCCGTGAAAGCTACCCACTGTAAGTGTAGGACGGCAAATTTCGTTTTTACAACTTTATAAAAATTTAACTATAAGATCGTTTATTTGTCCAAAATATGTATGTCATGTGCCTTGTGCACGCACATGATCATGACAAGATGTTATTTTGAATTATATCAGTCATGTTTCTCCTTAACGGCGCACAAAATATGAATAGGTATGTTACAACATTAATGATGCAAAGAGGTTCTTTCCTTGACTGAATCAGTTCACACGCTGGCCGTGTAGAAAATCCTTTTTGTCCCACTAGTATTTAACTTGAAATTGATATGTATCTGTTCACCAAAAATTATTTTAATATAAACTAGCTATGCGTTGCAATGCACCTTTTCCTACTACCTACCTACTGAACACTGTCGAACGGAATAAATAGTATCCTATGTCCGTCTCCTGGCTCTAAGCTACCTCCTCACCAATTTTCAGCCATATCGGTAAAGCCGTTCTTGAGTTATAAATAGTGTAACTAACACGACTTTCTTTTATATATATAGATCTCAATTACATGAAACACCTTTTCCTTCTTTCCAGGTGCTTCAACAGACAATGCCTGCCCCCATCTTCCACCTCCTCCTGAAGAAGTTGCCCGAGGTGTCAGAGAGGCTCCGAGCATCCATGAAGGAAAGCGGCAAGATGCTGCAAGAAGAAGATGTCGAATAAACATAGTCCACCAAATGACAGTTGGAGAGGAGATTATTTTCATAGTATATTTTCAATATCTCGCTAATCATGGAAGCTTCCATCTTTGGTCGGTAGATAGCGCTACGTTGACGCCGCTGACGTGAATTCCATTTACTGATTTAATCTAATATTTATTTAATGTAGGCATTCATCCTTATCAAATTATTCTTTCGCAATTAATGCATAATTTAAGAAATTTAACGTAATAAGTTTGATTAATTGATTTTAATTACACTAAACAGCGCCTTGCGTCAATGTAGCAGTAGTTCATGAAGCAATGCAACATTCAATTTAAATGTAACTTTTCTCTGACTGTAGACGTTCGTTAGACATGTATCAGTCTTCCCGACGAGCCGTAGCGCCGATGTAGCGAACTGTGATGTCACACATCGCGCTCGCCCATCTCGTTACAGAAATACATCAAGCATCTGCTTTGTATACAGATAACTTAAGTTTAATTATAGAAGATCCCATCAAAGAAACTATTATTCTAATTTTCATCCTAGATTAAATTGACTTTCGATTTGCAAACACTTAAATTTTCCAAGTACGTGCATTGGGCTGTGATACAAAATGTGCTTTAAAATCGATCCGCCATTAGAATGTCTAACTTTCCGAACTAGGTGGAGTATAATGCAAGTTCAATAATAATGTAGGTATTTGTTAGTGTTATTTAGGTTTTGTTTTGTGTTCACAACTGGTTAAGGATGCTTGTGAGTTTTGATTGAGATTTTATTGTGAAATAAAAGTATTGTACAAATATGCATGTTTTATTTCAATTCTGGTTCACTCGAATTCAGCCAGCGTTGCCAGATTTTGTTTTTTGCCAAGTCGGGATTTTGGAACTTTTTGAGTGAAAAAAGCGGGATTCATATATCAGAAGTTTTTAAATATTTATCTTCATATTTAAATTCAAATTACGTTTACGTGACAATAGACAGCAAAAATAGCCATAGAAAATGTATTTTAATAAAAATGTAATATTTTAGAGAAAGAGAAGCTGTCGCGGTCGCACGCACCGATTGCGTGACGCACCCCTCTCTCCCGCGCGATCTTCATTACGCGCCGGGCGGGCGGCCAGTCCACACTTGTCTGTGCCAACCCCGCCCACGCTTCTTCAGCACGCTGCACGCACGGTTAAGTTATCCCCGAAAAGCGGACTGAGCCTGTGCCGCGCGGGACATTTAATTTTGATTGAAAAATCGGGACGTGCCGCCAAAATCGGGACGTCTGGCAAAGCTGAATTCAGCTTACCCTAGTCCTACGGGTAGACGCGAAAACGGTTTGAGCCAACCGGTCAGAAAGGTCTCTTGGTTTTATGGTGCAAGACATCAAGTATTTTTATTAGAATGTGGTTAAAAAAAACGAATGAAGTAGAAATAGATAGGCAGCATTCAATAGCTTCTGAAAGGTTGGTGCCTAATACTCGCAACACTGGCGGGCTTGTATAATCAGAATTCCCCACATTTCGCCAGTTATGTTTAAGTCCCATGTAATAAGGGGCGAGCCTATTGCCATCAACCGGGTACAAATCCAGACTACCTGGCTGCTACTGAGAAATTCTTGATGGAAAAACCCAATAACACTTTGCCCGATCAGGAATCGAACCCAGGACCTCATGTTCAGCAGTCGCGATAAGTATGCACGGGTACGAAACAATATGAGTATGTTAAAATTGGAGCAGGTGGCGTTAACCTTTTTACCGCCATAGTCACATATATGTGATAAGCAAAGAAGCAAGCATGTGACAAGGTAGGTGAAATTGTGTCATGGCGTGAGGGGCACGCGCGTGCGTTTATGCTCTGGCGGTCAAAAGGTTAAGGTGGTAGCCCGCAAGATCCAAATTTTCTTAGGTTTATTGCAATTTGCAGGTCAGTTTCAGTTAATATGTGAAACAAAATATGATTCGCGACCGTAACACTTATGTAGTTACAGAATTATAATCATTAAAATCATCAATACAATCCTATAAGTTCATTTAATCCCATTTAATGACTATTAATAGGATTATAATTAAAATTAAAAAACTTAGAGGGTTGTATTGGTGAGTTCAATGACTATAACTCCGTAAAGCCATATTTGTTACGGTCGCGAATCATATCTTAATCAACATACAACCTGACACTGACCTGTAAATTGAAAAAAAATGTAAGAAAATTTAAATTTCGCGGGCTACCCTCCTTAAAAATTAAGAGCTTCTAATGAAGTCGTGGCGCTGGTGGCAGGGAAATCTGGAACTTCTATTGAAGTCCGTGGCGGGGAAAAGCTTAAGTAATTCCTGCCTACCTCTGGGAAAGAGGAGGAATGTATGAAGTAGAAATATTCTCCAGTAAACACCAAAATCCCGAGTCATTCCACCAGTTTATTCAAATAAAATTAACTTAAACAACAACAATTGAATAGTCACCATAAACAATATTTTTACAATAGGTATAGGGCAGCATGGCTTTAAGCGCTTCAATAATATTGTGAAAAGGCTGTTGGTAAACATTTCGCCCGGGGATAGTGCAAATCCGCGGAACTAGCATTGGGTAATTCCGCGTATCTGACAAACGTAGCTAATTGCAATTTTATTACGCATTGTAGCGACTAAATTAATGAATTTTATAGATTTATACTGTTAACAATACATAGAACACATGAATTGTTACTATTCATGTAAAAATGAGGTCAAAAATCGTTGAAATATAAACCTATAACCTTGCCCTGGAAATCTACACGTAGTGCAGATACGCTCACTTTACGTATGGTGGATTCGCGGATTTGCACTATCCCCGACGATTTGTGGAATTTAATTAAAAGAACAAAATGGCGACGTTAGTTTTTGGCTAATTAGCCATGCGGCACTATACAATCCCCCATTGATTTTCACATAACACCTAATACAGGATGACCAGTTTAACTCGGTTGGCGGCGAAATAAGGTTGTCCATTTAAAAATTACTTATTTGATAGTATCTTATAATAAACGAAGTATCAACGAGGTAACATAGGAAATATAATAAAATGTTTTGCATTTTTACACAAAAATTGTTTTTTTACTTTGCCTCGCGTAAAAATACAAAGATATACTGGTTCACCCTGTAGTTTTATAAATGAAATTGGTCTAATTATGTCCTAAACTTAAAAAAGGAACTATGTATTACACAATTTTGTGAAGAATTATCAATTTAGTGGAGATCCTGATCATCGATTTTGATAATATGAGGAACGCTCTTTGATCCAATATGGTATAGATATCAAATGGTAAGCAACAATTTTATTTTCCTGAAATATTTTTGCTATTGGCAACCTTTTTACAATGGCTTGGCGCTCCAACCAACACTCAGTTGTGACCGAAATTCCGGATTTAAAACAGATTAGGTTTTTAAATTTATTAAACAATTCGTCCAAAACTATCTACTAATATTAATTTAGCTAATTTAGGGGCCAGAATACGTCTAATTTTCAAGGCACTAATTATAGCCTTAGACTTATAAATAATTTTAATATAACAAAATAAAATTTTAAACCAAAACAATTTTTATAACAAACATAAATGCTGGACAGGGTCCTTGGGCAGTAAATTATTATTAACATGATAAATAAGTACCCACTATTTAAACGAAAATAGACGATATACAACAGTATATAAACCAACACGATTTAAGGAGTAACTACACTTAACGACGCGGAATCGGGTTAAGCCGATCAGAGCTCATCATCATCATATCATGCGATAGAAGCGAAAAAGATTTAATTCGCCTGGTTGGGGTTTGAATGCGACTCGACACTGTTCGGAATTAAATGCAACAAATGAGGTGATATGCGATCGGCTCAAGCTAATTCGGGTCGACGTGTACTCACTCCCTTATAATTAAATTATATTCATATTTTAACAGTCCGTATAAATTCATTATCACACTGGATTTGACGGAGTAAGTAATAAATGGAGTAAGAGTGTGTGCTTTTGCATTTGATCCAGTGTAGGATTGTCGAACGTAGAGGCAAAGAAGTTTTTGATTGACTTACGCGTACTGTGAAGACACTTCTTGATATACAACACTATCGAAATTGGTCTTTTCCTGTAGCTTATACCAGCACAGTTTATTTATTTTTATTCTTTTTTGGGCACTCCATGTATTAGTTACTCTGTGGTCTGTCAAAAAATGTTTACCATAGGAACGAAAATGTCGTTGCATGATAGTCAGTCATGGTTCATAATTATTTTAAAAAAATCTTAGCTATGTACATATCATGATACATTTAAGTAATTGCAAGGATGAGAATTTATTTTGTGATAAACTGTAATTTACAATTTAATATACAAAAACAGCTGCCGATTTGTTGTCATAAAAATATTTTTACAATTTATATAAAACATACAATATGTATTGTGTAGGAGGCAGTTCAATTATTTTTAATTTACAGCCTTTGAGTTCTTAGGTCACACTCCCTATATGCCTTACAAATTCATATTTCCCTTCTCTCTTTAGCGGAACATAATAATAGAAGTTTTTCACCAATGGGGGCGATAACTGTGAAAGTAATGGCGCTAGCATAGCTTTTTCCAAGCATCTTCATTGGTTGAACATCTGTCAATGTCATTTTATATTTCAAAATAGCTTGACTACATTGGTCAGATTGGACTAAATATGGACATGCCATCTTTAATGAGCTTTGATCGATTGGCCTTCCCCATTCAAAATACAATAATGTTAAAAAAAACTTGTCTGGTCCGAAAGGGGCATGTAGGTATACCAATGACATTGCCAAATACAGTAAGAAACAAAATATTCATCATATTCATTTTAAAATGCATGATTTTTGTCCCAAATTACCCCCGTTTCCATAAAATCGAACTTTTAAAACGTGACAACACCATCTTCGGCATAAGTAATATTCGTTCATCAATTTTATTGTTATTTTATGACGTCACTACCCGAGAAGCGACCGCTCGACCCCATGTGTTGCCATATAAGTTTACAAAATTTTCATTGGGGTATTTTTTTTTACTTGTAATGTAAAAAGGATTAAATAAATAGAATCTAATCTCGATACCTAATAATAACCTCACGGAGCGGACAGGTTTTTTTTTAACATATTGTATATTCCTTATGCCTACATTTCCTTAGAACCTCATTGAATACAGCCTCATTTCTAAAAAAAAGTATAAATCATGATTTGGCCATAGTGGAACTCCTAATCAAGTCCTGAGTGACTTTCATGATTTCTAAAGCGCCTTTGTCTATTAAAGCATTTGCTACATCCCTCCCCAAGTTATCACACTTGATAATAACATCTATAGGCATACTATGGTTCACAGTTAGACCACAAAATATACGTGTGTCACTATCGACCTCTTTCTCATCACAATTGTTCGTTTTGTCAATAATTTTGTCTTTAAGTACTTCTGTTGGGGATAAAATCTCGTTTTCCGACTCACCATTGTCGATTTTCACCTTTTTACTTTCGTTTTCTTCCGTGGGGCTTAGTTTGTGTTTCTGTGAGCGTTTGATTTGGGGGAATGTTTGTTGTAGTGTGTGGTCTAGCTTAGTCTTGCCGTCCATGCTCCAGACTGCGCCGGTGATCGAGAGCTTGAACTGTGAGTCTATTGGTCTTAGACTTGTTGAGACGCCGACAGGGGCGCTGCATCCACCACCTAAAAAGGATTATTGTTTTAATTGTTTTATTTCTTTTTTTTAAATTTTCTATTTGGGGGACTCAGAGTGATGTACGTGGTAACCGTTTTAGTGTAGATGTGTTTTACAACCTTAGATAGGAATTATCAAGGTTTTCAACTACAATCGCATGCAGTGCCCTACATGAGAAAGTTCAAATTCCTTCGCCACCAGCACTTATTAATATAACTTATACGAGGACTTTTTGTCAATAGCTTAGTCAATCAAAAATGAACCTAAACTACATAATTGATTAAGTGGATCCAAGTATAAGGTGTACCTAGCCTTTTTCCAATTATGTTAGGGTCTGCTTCCAGTCTGACCAGATGAATACTAGTATTTAACATGGACCGACTGCCTATCTGTTGATTACGCGCCTTGGTAAGACTGCGTTGGAAGACATACCCAAGGTTTTGAGGAAGCTCCTCTCAGCGAGGATCCTGCAGTAAGTCTCCGCGTGGTTGAAGGGCGCGAGCATGTTCAATATGTTCGTGTTGTCAGCCCTACACTCCACGGCTAGAGCGCCCTGGCCCACTGCGTACTTCATATCTGCGCACGGCAGGATCTATGGGAGAAAAAAGTCAATATTTATTTGGGGTCAGACAATTTTAGTTATTTTTGAACATTCTTTTGGGGCCTCGGCAAAATCTAACTAGACCATCTTGATTTTTCGAAACAATTTAATGTAACAATGTCGTAAATGTTTATTTATTTGTAATGAAACGTTCACCCAAACGCCCTGTCAATGTCATTGATGTGCCAAAATACGTAGTTAAAAAAGTTGTAGCACTGTGTAAGGCGTTAATACGGCAGACATCACACAGTATGAAGGATGATAATCTATACTAATATTATAAAGCTGAAGAGTTTGTTTGTTTGGTTAAACGCGCTAATCTCAGGAACTACTGGTTCGAATGGAAAAATCTTTTAGTGTTGGATAGTCCAATTATCGAGGAAGGTTATAGGCTATATAACATCACGCTATGACCAATAGGAGCCGAGCAAAAAAAAAAACAAGTCAGAAGTGGCGGGTGAAACCGCGGGGCATAGCTAGTATCAAATATGGCAAGAAAGGATTCAGAGTTCGAGTGAATCAGCTTCTTCCGCATCATCGCTTCACATCAGGCCAGTTGCGGCCAAAAACAAAGTCTGTGGTCGAAAGTAAAAATAGTTAGGTTTCTGAGTGACAATAGTTCCTGCTGACCTTAGATATCCTATCCTTCCATCCCATCCTCTGTAGGCCAGCGCTGGCTAGCAACAACGCGGCGTACTGCCCAGTTGTGTCCAGTTTGCGTAGTCGCGTATTGAGGTTTCCGCGTACGTCCAGTACGCTGAGCTGGGGGTATGAGCCGCGTAGTTGTGCTGTGCGACGCAGGGACGAGGTTCCTGAGGAAAAGAAATTAATGAAAGAGCTGTGAATCAGTAGCGAAGGGTCAATTTTTGTAAGAGGTAAGCCGGAGTACATATTTTTAATGTGATTGTATTATTTGTCTATAGAATACTGACTGTGCCAATTTTCAAAGGGAAGCCAGTAGGAATCGAGTTCTAGGGAAACTTCGCCACTGCTGTGAATAATATCTATATGCTCTGTGTAAGGGAGCTGGGTTGTGTAATCTTTAGAGACCAGATTATATGCATTTGCATATAATCTGGTCTCTCGCGAATGTGATTTGCATATAGGGTGACTGGTAATTAGTGACCGATACTTGAACACGTGATTGTACTCATGGTGTACTCATGATAACAAACAACTTCCCCAAAGATAATTATATTTGAATGTATCACTATACAAAGACATGGAGGGAACTAAGTGCGCACAAACTAAAAAAGCGGCTAAAATTATATCTGGTTGGGAAAGCATAATACAGTATATTGGAATTTTTAAACGACAAAGTGTAATATTTATGTACAATTTAAAATTAGATTATAGGACAATTTAATTAAAATTTGTAATTTACTAATTTATTAATCTTTTGAGCTTCGTTTAAATGACTTTTGTTTCTTAGGTAAATATTTGTATGTCCCAAGGGCCGAACATGATGGATCTTTTGTGTATGAACAACCTGCATATCTTGTATGTATACTCATGTTTCTACAAATAAATATCTTGTCTTGTTTTGTCTTGTCTTATACAGGGTGTAAACAGAGCCTTCACATAGCCGTCAACCAAGCATTATGTACATCAAACTAAGTAACTTTACGCAGAAATTATTGCTGGGAATCGACTTTTTTTTTTGGGGTGACAAATCACGTGATACGGTAGGACTCGTTGGAAAGCACTTAAAGCATTGTGCTGATGGATGGATTGAATAGTACGGGGATCGTGGAGGTGTTTTAAGTAAAAATCTTACCCTTAAAACATGTATTTAAAAAAAACTTGTGAAAAAGTTTGAACTTTGACCCCCAATATCTCCGTAACTAGAAGGTTCCCAGGTATGGTGTAGAACAAAAAAATGATCGCAAAGACGGGGAGAACAAGTACCTTTCGTATATGTTAAGGGTCTATTTACACCCTTTATCTAAGATATGGAAGAGCGGAGTCTCCTAACAAAGGCATTGTTTGCCTAAAAGGAGGCTCCCAACACAATTCATTGTTTATGAAGCTTTTTGTGAACATAAAAATATTTTTCATTTTTTCAAAGAAACTTTTTTTTTTATACTCTTTCACTTTTATCCCAATAACAAAATATCCGTATAAAATTCGCGCGCGCGCGCCTTTCACCTATCAGCTGTTGGCCGCCTGACGCCTTTGCGCCAAACTGTGCTTTGCCAACCCACTGTTGCACGGTACGATAGTAATGAGCCAGAACGGCGTCACGTGGCTAACAGCCGATAGGTCACAGGCGACCGCGCGCGAATTTCATACGGCTATTGTGTTATTGGGATAAAAGTGGACGAGTAGGTATAAAAAAATGTCTTGGTAAGATTGGTTGCCACACTTTCGGGCCACTGACTATCTGTAGCGACTGTCAAAGATCTACAAATGACAGCAAGGACCAACGGCTAAAGGTGCGTTCCGAGGCACGGCGGAAACTCACTATGTAGGTAATGGGTGGTCACCCCATCCTCGGACCAACCTAGGAAAGCGCGACTTAACCTAAAGATCGACCCGAGCGGCTGTTATTATTTAGCCACGAGCTCCTCAGCTTATGTTTTATGTCAATAGAATAAAAAAGTTTCGGTATTCGTGGTTCGGTATAAGTCTTATCTCGCCACAAGATAAGTATCGGAGCGCAACTATAGAAACTCGAGTATCTACATAAAAATATAGGACGCTCCACAAACCATACATTAACGTCATTATTTACCAATAGTTACGACATTTAATTCAATTAATGACCGTAGCTTTATCAATAGGTAGGTCTAACACAATGTATTGATTTTCTATTACGACTTATCGTCAAACGGTAGGTATGCACTTGAGAAGATACTTTAGTGTCGGGAGATAAAATAATTTAAGTTTGTTATAGGGGGAGTGTTTTTTCTGCCTCTTCGGTCTAGTGGTCGCAAGCGTTACTGCTGAGCATGAGGTCCTAAGTTCAATTCCCTGGTCGGGCAGTCTTATTGCGTGTTTCCTCCAGGAGTTTGTCAGTAGCAGCCACGGAGTCTGGATTTGTGCCCGATTGATGGTAATAGGTTCGTTGCCTATTTATTTATTTAACATCCAAGCACTAAAGTACAAAGGCGGACTTAATGCCATAGGCATTTTCTACCAGTCAACCTTTGGGTGATGCAGAGACAAGCAGTCATAGGTGTATAACTGAAAATAATTTTAATTAATACTAAGATAAGACATCATTCGTTTAATTTTTTTTTTCATTCAATTAGATTTAAATATAACTGGCGAATTGTGGGTGTTTTATTAGACTACATTACAGGCATGACGTTGTGGCATGTTATGTTTATATCAGTCACCAATCAGTCTGCTAAGATCAGTGATTGTGTTATTTATGTTTGTTTTTGCTTTTCCTAATTTAGGGCGCGACCACATTTATCCAGATCCGAAGGCGGATTCGGCTTGAAGCTCTCAGAAAGAGCTTTATGTCCATGATTTAAAATCGAAAACGACGTAATACTCCTCATTTCGGTTTGGACGACGCTACTCGACACTGCGTCGAACTAAATGCGACAAATGTACATCAAGTTAACACAAAACTGTCAAATTTCTCCAAATGACTAAATACCATAAAATGTTGACGTTTAAGTTCAAAATCGAGTGAGAAAATTTTAAAGTTTAAGTTGATTGTGCTGGGCATACGTGATCGTCTCAAGCCGATTCCACATCAGTAAATTGTGGTAATTCTGTTACGTAACATTACAAGCAAAACAAAAAAGAAATTGGACTTCCCGTACAAAATATCCCATCAGCTTACGCAATTAGTATGACGAGTTCAATTTTTTTTCGGCCGATTTTCCTTAGGGCAAGCTGTCCAGTTTGATGGTCTGAATCACCATCTAAGAGGTATTGCGCTTATTCTGTAACACCCTGTAGATACGAACCTATGACTGAGCCTTCTGGTAATGTTGCTAACGTGTGGTCTTTGAAGTCCTCGCGGAGCACCAGCGCGTCTCTCGGGTCTTCTCTGAAAGAAAGATAAGATTCCTCATTCATTTGAGTCTTTTTTTCTTTTGAATTAATAAAGGGTGTAAATAGACCCTTAACATATCCGAAAGGCCCTTGTTCTCCCCGTCTTTGGGATATTTTTTAATGTAAGATTTTTACGTTGCACACCTCCACGACCCCCGTACTATTCAAGCTATCCATCAGCACAATGTTTTGAGTGCTTTCCATTGAGTCTTACCGTAAAACGTGATTTTTCACCCCAAAAAAAAGTCGATTCCCAGCAATAATTTTTGCGTGAAGTTACTTAGTTTGATGTACAGAATGCTTGGTTGACGGCTATGTGAAGGGTCTGTTTACACCCTGTATATGCAATGAGTCTTTGTTATGATTATGTATTTTGCAAGTCATGCAAGCAAAGAGTAAATAAATAGTTGTTATGGAGCCGAGGACTGCAGTAAATAATCATTTTTATCTATGATATTCTATTTATAAACACAATTTAAATACTCAAAAAATATTTACGCCGTAAAGACCCATATCTCTTTGCCGAGATTAAAAAAAAACAAACACCGCCGACTATAGTCATTGAACCCATTTGGACTTAGTATAATTATCTGTGGAATTTTTTATTTCCGCACGTGTGCGGAAAAATATAAAAAAAACCACGGGTGTGAAATACATTGCATGTTGAACATGTGAAAGTGTATTGAAAAATACTTTAGCATCATCATGATACCCCAAATATTACCGAAAGCGTTTAACTTCAAACAATAAGTAATAATATTACTATAATTTAGTTTTTTACTGACTCGACGTGACTAAGTGTTTTGTTTAAAGATAAGTGAAACCTGTACGGATGTAAGTATTCAAAGTAGTAATAATAAATAGGATACGTGCGATAACATTAAATAACCATTAAATTAACTTATTTTGCGATTATTGTTTATGCAAGTCACGCCTGTAGGTGTTTCCTAAGAATTTCTAAACCGATTGTGGGCTCAAGTTGGTACCTACAGATCCAATCAGGCTGGATGGGGTACAAAAAAAAAATGATTAAAAATTATTGATTGATTGATTGATAAAATCAAAATCAATGGTCATTTATTCAAATTACGCTGAAAATCAGCTAAAATATAATAAAACAGGACCTATCGGCCTATCTTCACAATGCTAATGTTAAGCCCCGACACAGTACATGCCTCACCTTATATCTTGCCCGTTCTGCAAAACTAACTGCACTCTTCAGGACTTGAGGCAAACGATGGAATTATCCAGCACGCGTAGCATGACCACCGTAGAAACTCGACAAAATGACAGATTTCTTTTGTTGATCTGTCATTTTGTCGATTCTTCCGTCGACAAAACCCGTTTTAACGGTGGTCTTGCTACGCGTGCAGGCAGATTTGAGAAGCAGATGCGAGCGTGGGTACTATTACATGCCTCTGGCCCAGCAATGGGAATATAAGTTGATGATGCTAATTGATGTGCCATTTTCTAATTATAGCAGAACTAAAGAAGGCATTATGTCTCAGATTTAGTAAAAAAAACTTGGCTACTAAGAATTTTATTAGAAACTCAGATCATTAAGACAGTAAATTAATCTGTTTAATTAACTTTTAAATACTTAATTACTAGTTAATTTATTAAGGGAACAGTATTACGGTAATTTATTAAGCAGGTGGTAAGTAAAGTCACCAGCAACGATCAACTTATTACTCTTTCGATATACAGGGTGTAAACAGACCCTTCACATATCGGTTAACCAAGCATTCTGTACATCAAACTAAGTAACTTTACGCAAAAATTATTGCTGGGAATCGACTTTTTTTTTTGGGTGAAATATCACGTTTTACGGTAGGACTCGATGGAAAGCAATAAAGCATTGTGCTGATGGATGGATTGAAAAGTACGGGGGTCATGGAGGTGTGTAAAGTAGAAATCTTATATTAAAAATATGTTTTTAAAAAAAAACTTGTGAAAAAGTTGGAACTTTGACAAGATCTCCGTAACTAGAAGGTTCCCAGGTATGGTCTAGAACAAAAAAATGATCACTAAGACGGCGAGAACAAGTGCCTTTCGGTTATATTAAGGGTCTATTTACACCCGTTCTAAAATATTTCTAAGTTGATAGTTACGAATTACCTTGACTGGGGGCGCTGTTGATGAACATTTGTGACATGTATCGAAAAGATAGCCGCTTTGGGTCCAATTTATAATCATGCGTCAAAATATTGGTACTTGTGCCGCTATTCTATTTGATTTTATTGTCGTCTGATGTACCGTATGTATAGACTTTCTACAGTTTCTGCCTGCCCCAAATTATTTTTATTATTATTATAGCTATCCTGTACTGTCCCTTTGCTGGACCAAGACTGGGAAGACCCAGTTTTTCCTTTAGGCCTGGTTCTCCGCCATTTTTTGCCAATTTCTAAGGAAAACATTCAAGTCACCATGCCCGTGGTAGACCACGGAGAAGGACACAAAGATATTTCAAAATGCTTACCTTTCAAAAACAGCGCCAATAGCCAGCCCATCAGGCAGCGTAGTAGGTAAGTCCTTCAGTGAATGCACTACAAAGTCGACAGTGTCATTCCTCAATGCATCTTCTAAATCTTTTGTGAACAGCGATTTCTCTCCTATTTTGGGCAGTGATACGTCTAGGATACGGTCTCCGAGCGTTGTCATGGTAACTGGAATAAACAATGAGACACCTCAGAAGCTTGTAGACCCTCTGATGAATTTGGGGCTGGAATTCAATATCTGTTGGGATTAGCGTTGCCAGGTCACCAAACCTAATAGCCGGACAGACTAGCCAGTTTGGCCGGACATTTGGGTAGAAGGCCGGACACCCTACATTGTTGAGGATTTTGTGTCTCAGTATTAATAAGTACGACAAAAAAATTGTATTAAATCAAGCTTTTTTTATTATTGTGATAAATCTTGTTAATTTGTAATGAAATAATAAATAAAATCGAATGCCAAATCAGTCTTAAGTTGGTACTTTATTATTAATCAGTCAAATAGTCAGCGATCGCTCGTTTGCGAAATGTAAAAAGCCTAACAAAAGCTGGACTAGCCGGACACCGTTTATTTTGGCCGGACACGCAATCAAAAAGCCTACCTATGTCCGGCTTTATCCGGACGCCTGGCAACCCTAGTTGGGATATGCGGTTCGGAGGTTGAATTTTTATTCATCCGCATCTCAACTGAAACAAGTTGCACTATTGGACCATGCGGTTTTTTTTATATGGCCACTCGCAGTTCAGCTCGATAAGATTGCAATACTGCTTAATCGGATTATCCTGTGGTGACCTAAAATGGATTTAAGGCCAGCCAAGGTTTACAACTAGGATTTACAATTAAATGACCGCTCACTAAGGGCATCCCCTGTGGGGTGGGACCTCGGCTTAGGGCGTCATTGAGGGGACGGGAGTGCAGCTAGGGACGGGCGGGGTCGAATTATTATTACTTGGGAATTTAAAGCTACAGGCTCAGCGGTGCGGGCTGGACACCCGTCAACTTCAACAGGTAAACTTTTGGCACGGTTTACGCTGCGCGGTGCAATCATAACTTCACAAAAATTGATTGGTGATGATTACAGTTTGTTCATACAAGACAGGAGGTTGCTGTGTTGACCGTACTCTTGGCAATAAATCTACATGTCATATTTTTTTGCCTTTTTTAGTTTTTCCGGCTTGTAACATTTTTTTTTTTATAAAAAAAAAAAAAATTACATTGTGCCAAAGATTTAAGTCTCATTCTCGTCTATAGATGTAAATAAATTAGCATATTTATAACTATTTCATACATACTAGGAAATAGGTACAAAATTATGATTTACATAATATTCATACGTTGTGACGTAACTGACGTAAGTACTATATAGTCATTACAGGTAATTTTATTTACCTTTATGAAGGTTATATAATCCTGATACTAATACCGTTAGCCTGCGTCATCCCACTGCTGGGCTAAGGCCATCCCATGACTTCCAGTTGTTTCGATCCAGGGCTATTATGTGGACCACTATTTATACCTACGATTTTTTTATGTGTTGTTTATAATTACTTCATTAGATATACTCATATGAACTGACCAGAGAGTTAGTACTTATATGCTGACTTTCTTCCCACTTGGTGAGATGTCGTGAGTTTTGACTCGATCCCCCATGCCCATATCACTGGCTGCCGGTGGCGCGGCGGCTAAACGATCGAGGTGCTGCTGTGCTACTTTGTGGCGTTCGCATAAACGCGATAAGTATTATTGTGTAGGACTTAGTCACTTTTTAGTGGAGAAACATGTTTTACTTGATTTTAACCAGTTTTCTCTCAATTTTACAGTTTCTTGGCGAAAAAAAATTACGTGATATTTATCGCGACCCCGCCCCTCTCCCATAAGTGAGATTGCTCGACGCCCCTCCCCCCAAACGCCTCACGTAAATAACGGACGCCCTTTTAGCTGTAAATTAATATTTTATTTTAATAATTGACTCCTTTGATAAAAACGAGTACCACATAGCCCAAGATCCACAAATGGAAAGAGGGTAGTGGAGCCATAGCCTGCAGAGGGAAAATCCATGATTTTAATAATAAAATAATTTGTTACTTACCTACAGTAAACTCCTTCTCAGGATTAATTTTTTTCAGGCAGTCAATAACATAGTTGGTTTGTATGAGAGCCAGCTGAAACAATATCAAGAACGATGATTTATGTAATATTTGTATTTCAACATGACGTCAGCATTTCCTGTACATATTTTTAGAGATTTGTTATCTAAAAGCCTGCTAGTTAAAAAAAATACTTCTCACGATGAGAAGGGATCATATACAAGTGAATAAAACAGTGATACAAGGTCAAATGAAATTAGATAGTGAAACTCAACACACATGATGGGTATAAAATCAAAACAAGATAAAAGAAATAAACATATGATAAATGGTTTATTTTTTTTATTTGTAAACTTTTTAGACGTGATGGGTATTCATATCTTACAAGAAAAAAAAAACAATATTTGGACAGGGAGAGGACAACCAAAGCAAAGATGGATGGTGTGATGATAGTGTGAGGGTTGACAGAAACAGTGTCAAAAAAATGTGTGGCACAGACCCCAAGTGACATGACTAGGGCAGGATGATGATGCACTTTCTCTCATACTCGTCTACTTGTGATGTTGACTGTAGTATACACACTATTAATAAAATATTTAAATAGTTTTTATGTGTCTTTAAATGATGATGATTTTTTTTGTTTATTTGATTTCTTTTTTTTTATCAAGCAGCTGCTTGAAATTCAATTCAAATTGACTTAGAAATTCAATCAATCAACTAATTGATGGTATCTCCATAACGGAAAAGCCATGTAAGTATACCTGCCTTTAAAATATGATACAAGGACACTTCATCAATAGCCATTTCAATAAATTTTTGTAATAACATCTGTGCAAACACAAACAGTTACTAAGTCATCAAGTTTCTATATTGAACATTCAATATATCTTCATAATACAGGAAATTGATACTTATTATTCCTTGTGAAACCTTATTATTAATTTCTGATTTGTTTGGCAATCAGATTTCAAACTTATTTCAAGAAAGGTTAAATCCCTTTTCCCTTAAATACCTACGGTAATTTATCAATAAGAGCAGTCTATGAAAGTGGGCTATAGGTTTCAATAAGTCAAAGGTCATGATTTGAATTTTCTATTCAATTTCTGTTCTTGTAAAAGTTGTATGAGATGTTAGGTTTCAGTTTCTCAAGATTCGAGTTCTCTTTTCATTCAAAATTCTAAATTTTGATACCGAAACTAAATTTTAATTAAAAATACTACCAAAGTTTATTGAGGATAATTAGATAAACATAGAATAATGTAAACATGATTGGCTTAAGACCTTGAAAAGTAAAGAACAATTACGTAAAGAACAATTACGTAAAAAACGCAGGTACGATATGATAATACAAGTATTTTGAAAAACTGGTTGGAAACAGCACCGTCACTAAAGTTGTGTAGGTACATAACACGGTTCACGTAATATCTAAGAACGCTAATTGTTACACTAAATTATTGAAATACAATGGATAAGTACACACCTCACTCTTTCTAGAACCAACTCGAATCACACTTTTTGCTTCACCTTCCATTGTTAATTCAAATAAACACGAATTTACATATGAATTTTAATATTAGGAACTTTTAGGTTATGTCATGTACGTAAGGAATTTGAATGCAAACAAATTAAAAATTTGGCGGCCTAATGACTGGTCACTATCACTGTAGTGGACGAGTCGGCAATTTATGCAATTGATTAATTAGAATAATAAAATAAATCCATCGTTCTGAACAACAGCCAAATCACTGACGTGAACTGTCAAAGTCCACTTGTCAAATCTGTTGATGACTGCTATGGTTGACTGACGTTTTTTTTTTTCCGAAAGGCATGTGCTGCTATTTAATAAAACTATTAATTACAACACCATTCAACGGACCATTTTTTCAGACTCAATCAGCCCATGAAAATACAAAAGAGGTCTTCATGGAACAGGAGCGGCCGCCAAGGCATCTCTGGGTTTTGTAACGAAACAGGACCACAGACAGAACAGATTTGAAACGCGCTACGGGTAGGCCATGCAGCGGTCATGCAAAAGTTGGCGAGTTTACATTGCTGTTTTCTTATAAAAATACTTTAACTTTTGAGCTAAACTGTGACGACTTCTAAAAAAGCCACTAATCAAAAATTCAAGTGGGCCTGTACTATAGAAGGCTAACGTGTGGCGTCACGTAATGTGCAGTATGAACGCACCTTACATTACGTGGCGTCATATTATATTTTTTGTAACTCATCCGGTATATTTTTGTTTAGTGGCAACGTCAAGCTTCGGTCCCGGGTGTTTCCCATAGCGTCCCTCCAATATTATATATGATGCTCTGTGCGTCCCTCTCTCACTTATCGACCGTTGCGAGACACGCATGATCTGTTTGTTATTATTTCATATGTATAGTTTTAAATTAGTTACATGTGTTAATCACCCGATCCTTAACCGTGTTTGTCGTTGTACTGCTATTCGAACTTTCAGTTCCGCTCGTCATCAACAACCTCCTCCTCAAGACGCCTGAAAGGAGACACCTGGGTCTCCAAAACAGCTTCCATGTGTCCATGGTACAAATAAGTATTCTACTTATACCAGTATTATATAATTATGATGCTCTGTGATTCTACTCTTGGCTGCGCCTTAATAATGTTACATGAGTAGGTTTAGAAATTCCAAAGAAAACGACACACGTCAAAACAAAATGATTTTATTTATAAAAAAAAAGGAATTACACAAAGGAACGTCAAGCCGACAACGATGAAACCGGCCAAAGTATCACATAGATACTTGGGAAAACCAATTATATTATAAATGCAAAAAGTATTCGAATAAACCCCACTTTTCTGAATATTTCAACCAAACGGGCTTATCTATTAATCACGAAAAATATGTTACGTCTAATTCACACAAAATCACAGTTTTGTTCAATCATTCACATATCTCAATAATTTTATTATGCAAATAAAAAAAAAATGGTGGGTCAAGGTTACACCGTCAATCTTAGTCATAGATTTAAGAACATTTCATTTTAAGATTTGTCAATTAAAAAAATTGTCAAGGCGGTACCTACATTAAAACTTAACCTATAGATTTGCAAAGCGACACTCTTACACTCTCAATCTAGATATTTAAAATCGGATCATAAACTTGTGAATTGTTTACTTCTTACGTTTACTACTTCTCAGCCTCCTCCTGTTTGTGACAACTGCAAAAGTTTTTCTTGGTGATGTTTCTGAAAAAAGAAAAATTATGTAAAGTACAATTTGGAGACAGTTTTCAGAAGTACCTTATTTTTATTGTGACTTTCTGAACATCACTACTCTAGAAGCGACCGCTCGCGCCCGTGTGTTGCCATATAAGTTTCCTCATTTTAGTATATTTCATCGGGATTTTTTTTTCCCCTTTCTAGTGTTGATGTTATTGTTAGTGACCATCATAGTTTAAAATCTTAGTCGCGTCAATGTTTGGGACTGACCATTTGAAATACAAAACAAAAATAGTGTTGTATTTACCTTTAGTACCGAGAATGCAGATCACAGATGCAAAATCAACTGTGAAAGGACTTTAGCTTCTTATACCAAGTTATACTTACTTTTTATTTCTTTTTTAACAGGTTCAACAACTATTGTAACTTCTTTTTCATCTTTCTTACTTATTTCCTTTTCTTCTTTCTTACTTGCAACTTTCTTATTACTCTTAGCTTTTGTTCTACCAGTACACTTAGGAACTACTTCTGATTCAACTTCTACTGACTTATTGCTGTCCACACTACCTTTCTGTCTCGTCATTCTGGAACTGGGTTCAGGTAGTTTCTTACTCCTCATTGACCTTGTACACTTGGGTTGAACCTGTACAGTTTCTTTCTTAGCTGATGATTGTAGTTTTAAAGCCTCTAGCTTCTCTTTCGCCTCTCTTTTCTCTTTCATTCTGTACACTTTAATCATTGCTGGGGTGTATCCTTCTAAACCTTCGATTGGCTCTTCTGGTTCCTTGGGTTTCCCAGCCACCTTCCTCTTAAATGCCGCGATAACATCCTTCATAGCGTAAGTAGGATTCAAGTTTTGTAAGTAGTCTTTTAGCATCAGCGGTGACTGTAGATGCGAGTCGCTGTTTTCTGACGCATCTGATAGTTTTCTGATCCTATATTTGCATGTTTCGTCGTCCACGTACTCTGTGTTCGCTGCCGCAGTGTGACGCTCTCTGTTGCGAATTATATCTTCAGGGTTGCCAGCCAAAATCTCCGCCCAAGTAAACTGGCGCGCTGATCCCATTAAATTACCGAACTTGCCGATGCTATTCCTGTGAGTTCGGACTCCCCTACGTTTTTTAACAATCTTCTTTTTTGATCGCAAATTTTTAGGAGACAGTTTTTTACCAAATATGTCGTGTGGCATTAGTGTTTTTTTCAGACGGGCTACTAAATCAGCGTCCGAAATAAAGAAGTTTCGTGACACGCAAGGCTTGCGGATGCCGTCACTTGAATTGTTTAACGTTTGCTTCAACAGTTCCAATTTTAAATCATTTTCAAGAGAACATACATTCTCTCTTTCATAAGTCTTTTTGATGCCATTTCTTGCTAGGAAACTAGGTGTTGTGTTCTTCCTACCGAATCTCTTTGAGTAACACAGTTTGCGACTCATAGGAGACATAGGTGGTTCAATAAAGTTCAGGGACAATTCTTTATCACTAGCACAGCCACTTTTCAATAGTTCACTCTTAAATAAACTTCTACAGTAATCATAATCAGGTTTCTCAGTAAAATCAAGACTTGTGACATATTCTAGGAATTTTTCCATGAATTGAGGATAGAATTCAGTCTTAAAACACGTTTTTAGTAGCAGTTTGATATCACTCATGAAGTTTTTCTTTAAGGCATGGACTAGGTCCGGTTCGGCCAGCACTTCTGTGGTCTTCCAAGGCAAGGTTGCAGTCAACCAATCCAGTAAGTTATAGCCAAGAGTTTCTAGATCTGACCGTCTGGAATGAGCTCCAATATGAGAATCTCTGGAACTGTATTCCAGTGTGCCATCATGAGCCTTTCTAGCATCCATACCAAAATCCTTATGTTTGCCATCAGAGTCCAAAAACTTAGAAGCTAAACCAAAATCTAACAAATACATTTGTCCATTAGTTTGTGATAATACAGCTTCTCTATATATTTCATCAACATTCTCAGGCTCATTCTCTCGCTTTTCCCTTGCATTACGTTTTCTAGTATCTTCTTGAAACTCTTTAGTGGTGCGAATAAAGTTTTTGCCGCCAAAATCATCTAGAAGTTTCTGATAAGATTGGTCTGAGCATACAGAACTGTTCATATCTTCATAGTTGACATAGTTAGAGATCTGTCTGAGATTGAATGCATGATGTCTATGCAGGGTCCTGCTATCTCTATCAGAGAGGATCCTTCTCAACTTCTTTTTAACATTTGCAAGTCTCTTGTCGTTATCATTGGTTTCCTCTGGGCTCTTAGGTTCTTTGATGACGAAATCTTCATCATCATAGTAGTTAGAGGTCCTAGATTTTGTAGGCTTCGCCCTTCTATGTTTTCCCGATAACACAGCAACCTCTTTTGTATCTTTTTGGAATGATGGAGTTAGTCTTACAACGGGCACCTTACCAATTCTGGATCCGTCAAAACCTAGCATTAGGTTGGAACTTTTTATATCAGAGTGTGTGTAGCCTTGATTATGTAGGTACTCCAGCACATCTAATATTTGTAATGCTAGTATTAGAACATTTTTTGGGTCTAGGACTCTAGTTCTAGCGACGATTTTTTGCAGATCAATATCATAGCGTGGTAGGACAAGGAAGCGGTATTTAGTGCCTGTGCTCTCATCTGTGAATGACCCGCTGGCGATGTAAACAGGCATACCAATGCGTTTTTGCTTGTTTTCTAGCCGCCATGCTTTTACTGTTGACAAAACAAATCTAGGTGAGTTCTCAAGAATAGTTAATTAGTATATTTAAAACTTATTAAATATTTTATTGTACACAAGTTATTTTTTCCACTCACATTATCTTTAACTTTAACCTTGGACAGTAGGCTGGAATAGTGTTATCACTATTCCAGCCTTCTGTAAGAAAGATTAAATAAATCATAAACAATTTATTTATCCTCACCTTGTGTTGACTGTGCAGTTCTAATGAGACAGTGAATTTCCACAAACAAGGGTCCGTTAGAGTGAGGTTCTATCTTGACCACATATCTTGCATTCAATTTAGTGACGTCTATGTCAACATCATCTGATGCCAAGTAGATCCTGCCAAAGCTGCCTCTGCCTGAAATGGAAATGAATAATATTTCAATAGTGTAATTTGTAAGTGAATCCTGCCTCTAAAAGTAAGAGAGTCACTATTCTGGGTATATTTTATGATTCATTCATTACACAAATTCACACAGTCATTAATAAACATTAGATAATGTCTAAGAATTATCTCTACCAATTATCCTGTGATTTTTGTCTTTGTCATCATTCTCCTGGCTTAATTTCAATTTAGTTAAGGTTGGTGGAGCATGTCTTCTTCTTCCATATTTTTCTATTACTCATCATCATCAGATTTTTTGTCTTTACAAAATACAATAATTATTCTGAACTACCAGTCCAAAAAAAAATACAGATTTTATCCTTTGTTTTTAAAATACTAACATGTTGTCTTTGAGGAAAGATTTTAATAGTATTAACTAAAACTTGTAGTAGGCTAGTCATGGCATAATCATTGGTTTAACAGATTATAGAGTGGGTACCTAACCTATGTTAATGAACAAGTTATTGATCTGGTTTGAAAACAAGTTTTCACTCAGAGATGTGAGCTGTTCATACATTCCTAGTACTTGGTTCGCTTTCTTATGTTAGGAAATGTTCTCTACTTCCTAGCTTTTGTGTGTGTGGTTTTGATTCAACTAACATAGTGAACATTGCGGTTATTATGCAATTTTGTTGGGGAAATGAATAATATAGAAATTAAAGAACTGTTTATGTAATATCAAATATAATAAGATATATACTCATTTCTCTTTCAGTTAGGCTACTGTCTAAATAAACAAAATATATATTTCACAGCCACTAAAAAATTAGGAGCTAAGTATAGTATGCTATTTTTTGCTAAATAATTATAGGGTGAACTACACCAGTGGTTAACCCTACAGGGATTACAGCAGTTATGTTAGGTGTTCAAAATTATTTCAAAGTAGCGGGAAGATAACTTCTATTATGATGGTAAAGTTAATGTTCAACCATTTAATTACACACTTAAATACATACATAGTAAGAAGTAGCCGTCTTAAATTAATGTTTAAAACCAAAAATATCTCAAGAAACCCTTCACATTAAACTTAAAATAAACTTGAAACTTGATATATGAGATTGTTTAAAACAAAACTACATCTATGGTTAAACCATAATAATTTTTATAGCATAAAATAATTTATTGACGGGAAACATTGTTTAACGTAACCTATAATATTTGCATTCTATGATATATAAGCAAAACATGTATGCTCTATAATTCTTTAAACACCATGTTTTACGAAAATAAATATTATTTCTATTTCATTCAATCATAATCAGCTTTAATATTAACACAAGTATCACAAAATGCAGTCACCAAATACTTATTATAGGAATGTCACCATCAGATAAGTAAATGATGAACCACTTATGATGCATGTGTGAACTGTGACTCAACAACAGTTAATAGATTGAATATTGCATACAAACTCCTTACTTAGCACATGCTATTTTAGTAACTTGCATCAGCTAGGAGAGAATAGGTAATAGCAGGAACTAGTTACTTCATGGCCGATAGTTCTTAATACCATCAATTTATATTGTAAGCAAATTATTATTAAAAACATGACAGTTGTATGCATGAAAGACAAAGGAAATAGATACCAAAACGAATTACTCAAGGAAATTAACTTTTTCCACTACTTTTACTCACCAATGGGCTTCCCAATTCTCCATTTCTTTTGTAAGACATCAGTGAACACTATTCCAGGGGGCAAAGCCTCATCATCACAGAAACTGACATCCAGGCTCGGGGGTTCCTCCACAGTCTTTGTTTTCTTTTTAGGAGGTAACGGCAGCTGCACTAGTTCATTTCCCCGTCTCGGCATAGTGAACACATCCAGGAATTTGTAATATGGATAGTTCAACGATCTCTTTTGCTATCAAATTTTTTTTACTGCCGCAGACGCTTGCGGACAGCTAAAAATAAAGTTGTAGTTATGTAAACTTGTTGTCTAATCTAATAAAGTCTAACGTGCTCAACAATGTGACGATTTAATGAAATTATCCGTTAATTTTTACTTGTTCAAGTGCTTACCTTTTCATAGCTTTTAACCAATTAAACGTAAATTCGCGAATCACTTTCAATAAATTTTCTTTTACAAGAAGTAACTGCATTGAAAACAGTTCACTTAAAAGTATTTTAAGAGTAATTATTGCAGTTACAAAACTAAATTAGCAGGAAACATAACAACTGATCATAATTCCGCCATGTTGTTTGTGTTAATAGAGAGGAGCGAATACGGCTTGTTCTAAAAAAAGTTAGTCGATTTAAAAACAAAATAAAAAACCCTGTTTTTATTATATTTTAAATGGCCTAGGTTTAATAATATTTTTTTCTTTGAATTTAGCACTGTGTGTTTTGTATACTATGTGTATCCTGCTTTAAGTAAAGGGAAACAGACGTTCAATCTGACATCGATTCGTTCATTCTGTTATCTTATTTAGATTGATCATGTTACGCTATATTTACGCCGAATAATCTTAATTTTAGATTTGTCTCAGCCAGATTGCCAACAGATTGTCGTCGGATTGAACTGATGCCAGATTGATCTTCTAAGGTACCCCTTATGTACGTCTGCAGCTACATTTCAAACAAGAGTAATAATCGACTAAGTTTAGTAATCAATGTCTTATCTCTATTTCCAAAGATCAATGCCCAGTGTTGAGTTTTATTTCTTATCTTTAACCACCCGAAACCGCGGAAGTAAACAAATTTAAAATAAAACGCAGATTTTTATCTTTTATTTTCTTTTAATATTCTAGTGTGCATTGCTTTTGAATCATACAACATACTAATAAATAATGCAGTCTTATATCATGAAGCTTTTCCTAGGCTCAGTCTTACCTACCCACTTAGAAATACAGTAAGAAGAAGTATTGTTTGGCTTTTCAAACAGACTCTACTGTGTAATTTCATAAATAAAGACAGATTAAACAGTAACGCCCTACGCAATTATTTGGCTGCAGACATGTATTTACATTACCTAGTTACTTATCAAGATTATTTAGTTTGATAAGAGTCTATCCTACTTTGTAACGCCTACTTATCTGGTGCAGTTTCATAATTATGTGCAGGAAACTTCCAAAGAGATTATGCTTATTAGTAAAGCAAGCAAAGATAAACTGAGGTGAAGATTGTGTGTGGAGCAGTGAAGCTTGTACGGCGACGGGATGGATGTGCGACTTGTTGTGTGCAGCCAAGTGAGGGCGAGAGCCGACAAAACGCAACAAACTTTTTCGTTCGCTCGTTTCATTCACGAGTCGGTCGCCGAGCGTGAGGCCGTGCGTTTCGTTGCCCCGCCGCCGCGAGAGTATTGAACGCGATGTCTTTTTGTTTATCAACAAACAAAAAATGTAACCAGTTGTGTTTGGTGACATAGAAATAAAACGATTTTGTGTTTTTATTACTTGCACGTTGTTCTTATGTTAAAATGTTGAGTTAGCTAGCTCGAAAACAGTGTTTAAACTGAAGATGGACGGTGCGAACGGTGATTCTGATCACTCTATGACTTGGGAGGACTTTTTCGGTGAGTAAACTTCGAATAGAACGAATCAATTTAGTCGAATATCGAAATACCGTTTTATTTTACATAAGTGTTCCGAATAAGTTGAACAAAGAAACAGTGCTCTACTTACGTGTTAAAAAAAGAACAACAAAAGTTTTTGCAATGTTTGAAACTCCATGAAGGTCGTGAATTTCCCGCGGCGGGAAGATACTGGTTTGCTCAGCATTTCCACTTATGGCGTGTGTGGATTGCTTTGCCTGTTGCCTCTGCTTACATCAAGCTATGTGGTATTAACTTCTACGTGATCAATCATTCCGTGCATTGAAAACACCCGCAGTGGGTATGCTGGTGATAATAGTAATTTATTACGGAATACAATCAAAAAATAATATCCTTGGGATGGTAGGTATAGTCAACATGAAAAGGTTATATACTCTATGGTCAACATCTGAAGTTGATCATTGTGCGAAGTTATAGAATAGAATAGTTTATGAACGAAGTCACTTATTGCTTTTACAAATAATGAAATTAATCCGACTTGGAGTACGTAGCCTAGTGGCCTAGGTATGTATGGATAAGAATCTTGCGAATGCGAAAATAATTCTTGTGTTAAGTACCTACCTACTTTTTCACGTCACGGCTGAACGGACTTTGATGTTTGGCATGCAGGTAGAAAATGATCACGGTTAAGATATAAGATACTTCTGATCCCAGTAGTAACAACGGTCCCAGTACTACCTTCGGTATGGTGGAATAATTTCAAATCACGATGCAGGTGACGAAACGAGCTTCAAAATTTTTAACTACTACTGATGGTGACTGTACATTCGTGATTTGATCTGAATTGAAAATGAATGTTGTTTTTTTTCGTCTAATAACACTAATTTGGGATCGCGTGTTTCGTTTTGAATTGGGCTATTAATAACAAACGTGTTAATAATAAGTTTAAGAATATTATAGGCAAGTATTATTTATTACAAACGAGCAGGTCTCCTGTAGGAAAAATCTTATCCCATCGTCATTTCAGCCGAAAGACGTCCACTGCTGGACACAGACACCTCCCCCAAATGTCGCTACATTGACCGGTCCCGTGCGTCTCGCATCCAGCGGAGGAGCCCCGCAAACTACGGTTACACCAGGTCATCGGTCCACCTAGTGGGAGGCCTTCCAACGCAACGAGGACCGGGAAGACGTTGCGTATCCCAGCTTATTACCCAGTTACTGGGTTGTGGAGGTCGGATAGGCAGTCGCTCCATGTAGAATCAGCTTTAGTTTAGCGGTTAGTGTAGAAGCCGATTTCAACAGTAGTTGGGAAACGGCTTAAGATGATGATGATGAGTCGGCTTTAGGAACAGAACCAACATAGTCATTCATCATCATTATCATCAGTCTACAGCACTCCACTGCTGGACATCATCATCATCATCCACAGCCCGAACTCACCCACTGCTGGGTATAGGCCTCTCTTTTCTTGTGCCATAGGTCTTTCCAATTGCACTCGATTCAACTCGATTATCGGCAACTCTCGTCCTGCTGCTTCTCTACCAGCCACTCTGCGGAGATCGTCGCTCCACATAGCCCGAGGGTATTCTACCTTACGTTTGCCCATTCGCAATCTCCCTAACGATCGATCGCAAATAAGAGTAAAGTAATAGTACTACTTACATCATAATATTTTTGCAGTTTCCTAAAAAAAAGTGTGCAGCCAACGTATGAGACACTGAGGATCGAACTCACCACCTATTGACCGTGCCTCTGTCGGTCCAACCGTGGAGCTTTAATCAAAATCAAATCATTTATTTCAAGTAGGCCAGTTACAGGCACTTTTGACTTGTCGAAACAAAGACAACAATGAATTGTAGGCTTTTTTTTTTTCGGGTGGGAAATCATCAAATGACCCCCCCCCCCACTCTGGGCGGAGCGGAAGGGAGTGTCAGACTTGTACTGACGAAAACCCATCCATGTTCCTTCTTTGCCCTTTGTGTTCCAGGGCCACGGTATCTCTTTCGAACAGTCCCGTAGCCGTGATGAATTGTAGCTGCAGTCCCAGTCACAAGGCATAAAAACTGTGAAAGTACTGTATTTGCCCATTCCCTAACGTAGATCTCTATGGAGAAGAAGAATTAGTGTTTCTTTTCCAATGAAGAATAGACAGAATGAAGTACCTACCTTTGTCGCTTTAACTTTATTTAACTCGGTCTACAAGTTCGCACTTCGCAGTTGTATGTTTTATGATAAGACTAAAGAAACTGGTCTCTCATGGGTTTCACAATCACTAAACGACCACCTAAGTGAATGCATAAATAGAAGTGAAGTTGAATTCATGAAGCTCATCACAGTTATCACTGAGAATTGGAATACCATCATCATCCACAGCCTGAATTCATCCACTGCGGAGAATAGGCCTCTCTTTTCTTCTGCCAATCCCCACGTTGCAGTGCCAGCCTCATCCAGGCCTTTCCCCCGATGGTGACTATGTCGTCTGCCTATCTCGCCGCCGAAATACCAACAGTGCAAAAATATTTAGGCACTAATTTTTGTGTCTCCAATTGTTAGTGAAAACGGTATCAGATTTTAAAAAGCATTTAGGTACAAAATATTGCTAAGCATTATTTATTTGTCATTGCCGAGGTTTCCGAGGAAACCGCTCAACGTTAGCAAACTATTTATGTGCAGATCATGAATGAAATTCTCCAAACCCACTACTAAAACTAAAATAAACTACTACGCGCAAACTGCACGCGAACTAGTAGATATTAGATAGTAACTAGGTACTATCGTGAAGAAGGCCACATTAATCGATGTGTCCAGTGTTGGTAGATTGGGCGTAACAAAACTGTAAAATTTAAGAAATCAAGAGACATTTTACAACCAAATTAATACCTAATTACCCAAATAACTTGCGTGTTATGCCCATTGCACCGTGTCGGGCATTTCATACTAAAATCGTATTATTTTTTGTGAAAAAAAAAAAGAATATGGGGAAAATTCAAAACTTGGTCTAGCAACCCTAGATGAGTCACTACACACACGCAAGATGCACTACGGTCACCTACGGTTCAGCGACGATACTTCAAAGTACCCATTATACACAGAAAAATATCTACAATAATGTAGTACCTATAGCTCATTAATGAGTTATTGAGTAACAACACATGTAAGCAAACATAATGAGCGTTTATCTCACACAAGAATGTAAACTCAACTGATAAAAAACCGGCCTAGTGCCACCGTACAATATGTATTTACAACTATACGTACGTATTATACATATATTTGTTTTTAAACGGTGAAAAAAACACGTTTCTTTTAAGTTTAAGTTTTCCCTTTATTTTCACTATATTTATTTCTTATTATTTGTTGTTATAGCAGCCATAGTAATACACACTCTGTGAAGTGTCGACTTATTTTTTTTTATCATTACTTTTGCAGGACCCACTGCTGGGCAAAGGCCTTGTCGACTTATTACGGTGTAAAAAATACAGCCGTGTGACAGACGGATAGACAGCGACCCCTTGTTTACGGAACTCCAAAAACCGTCTGAACTGTCTTTAATAACGCTACCTTTTTACTACAAAGAAACAGAGACACCTTTCAAACAAAACGAATTAATCAACTCATTGTGTCACATTATTTTAAAGATGGAGGGAATCAGTGCCGCCATTGTAGGACTGAATTAACGGCGTGCGCTTCCTTAGAACGCAGCCGTTACGCCGGATGTTCGATTAATTTGAAATTCGACAGTTGGCGCCTTTTATACGATGAAGGTTTGATATCAAATGACCCGACGATTTTATTTCGACTCCATTTCGAACGGTTGTTCCAAACATTTATTTATTTATTTAAAAATTTATGTACACACTAAATACAGAAAAGAAGAAAGGAACAGAAAATAGTACAAAGATAATGCCTATTTCTAAAGAAATCTCTTGCAGCTTACCTGCGAAAGGAGATACTAAAAAAAGAGATGTAGACATAGTGTGTAAAAGAAGAAGAGAAAATGGAATACATAAAACATAAAGCAGAACTATTTAAATATTTAATACAATAAAATAACTAATAATAAATACTTATGCAACTATGCGAAGTGGAATGATAATATTCTCTCACTCTTCTTTTGAAAACTGCAACAGTTTGGCAACATTGTGTTTATTTATAAAACTTTGTCATGTATGTATTTGTGCGTAATCATAATTACATTGAAGCGCGTTATTTCTTATCCGTTTCTCTATTCTGTTACTGCTGTCATTTTGCGCAAACACTATTGTTTCTCAATCGCAACAATTGCTTGTATAAAAACAACATGAGATCCGAAATATCACGCGATGAACTTAGCAATATTCAATTAAATGGTGACACAACGATTGCTGATACAGAAATGAAAGGTTGCACGATTGAGCTTTAAAATAGGCATAACACTGTGGCATTCGACCTAGCGATAGGTTTCATTATTTATTCATTACAATTGATTTTCAACTATTGTTCTATGACTTGAGAAAAACAGATACCACGTAGGTTAATATCGAAAAGCGAATAATCTGTTTGTGTGTTCATTTTCCAAATGGAGTGCACAAGACGTAGAGAAAATAAATGTTCAAAAGATCAGAACCTGTATTGCTATTTGTAGAATAGTACCAAGTGGGGACACCTCGGCTTTGGGATGCGGATGTGGAACTGCATTGCAGATCTAACCCTCTTTCCTCTCCTCTGTGTCCCAAAAGCTTAGTTAAATGGACCTCTGGCCCTGCCACAAGTCTGCTGCCCCAAAACTGTAAAGAACGCCTTGTCGTAACGCTAAAACCAAAAAATCGATGACATGTTACATCTATAACCTGCACTCCTTGTGGTAGGTCAGGACTCCTCCAACCATCAAGATACCTCCCACTGCTGGGCCACAGATGAACCAGCAGTGGCACCAATGTAGATTATAATCATTATGCTGCCACCGACGATGCCGTGGAAGTGACGAACGTGTTGGATCAGTAAAATTATATACAATACTGTATACACAGGTGATTCGAGTTTCATCAATGAAGCATTAATAAAACACGTGTCTATCATTTATCACTGGCTGCCGGTTCAAATAAACAATGGCGTGACGAAAATACACGTTTTTAATACAATTTTAAGCACGTTTCTTTATTTTTCATAATTAAAAGTAAATAACCGTGTATGACCAGATGTATGATCGTGCCAGGTGGCGTTCTATAGTTTCGGTCAACCCCCATGCGAAAAGGGCATAAGTTTACGTACGCACGACAGCCAATCAAGCTATACCTACAAAACCAATTTATGCGGATCTCTCACTGTATAGGAAATCTATAAAAAGCAAGCCCAAGTTACTGGAAATGTACAGCTTCAAATATTATTGAGGAGAGGCCTAAAGTATCGAGCAATGTTTGATATTTATACAAAGCTTCTGCAGAAACCACGGAAACAGAAGCCAGATACTGCAGATAAATTCACGTTGTACAAATAGAACTCCGTCAAAATATACTCCAGGGTTTGTATTCATCATGAGATTCTCGAGAGACCGTTATTGCCACTTCTTGTAGTAGGAAGTCTGAGGGTCTTGGAAAACGTTTCATTAGTGAACAGGAAAGACTAAAGCAAAAATGGATGGATTATGTGAGGAATGATATGTTAGTAAAGGGGGTAAATGCTAGCGTGACGGCTAGTAAGGGAGTAGGGATGAAAAAAACGAGTTTGACCCCAAGTATGACAAAGGCAAGAAGATGATGATCACTGAACAGAAAAGACAATAGATAAATATGGAGTGTTTATTCTCTGACTGTGTTTTCCAGTTCATCACCTCATACCATATATCGTTGTAATTTCCGTGAACGAACCTTTAAAGGTTTTCTGTTAGTTTTGTGCGTCCTATTAAAATAAAACTACAACAATATAAACCGCACAATGATCAATTAAAATACCAGCAACACACCTATAAGAATGTCAAGTAGGTCCTAAGGAGTGTCACGCGATTTGTGTTGGTGAATCAATACTCCCGCAAATATTGAGCTAGTACTCAACGCATTGTCTGCAATCATTAGTCACTTACTTGTGCAATCTATTGTGCCCGTACCTCAGGTTTTGGAGGCTGAGTATTGCGACAATAGCATTATAACAATTTCGAAATCTTTATAAGTTTAAAACAATATTTTCGAGAAGATTGAAGAAAATCACGTTTTAGTCGATTTTATTTGGACCTTATCCAAGCCGCAGCCTAGCCATAAAAAATGAAGAGAAAAAAAACCAAAGGCATAGACAATATAGCAACGAAGCGGGAAACTTTTCAATCTGCATACTCATTACCATAAACAAAAGTTAATGATAAGTTCCCATCTTGGAACACTAAGCGGAAATCGACGCGCGTTGTTGAGTGCACTTAGTGCATGAATATGAAGGGCTACGTCTTTGAAGTCTAGACGAAGTGGAGAGCGTCTGTATTCTGTATCTGTGCTCTCTATCAAACCTATACAATTTGTTTAATCAACTGTCTGGAGGTAGAACAGAGCGAATGGCTACGATCGAACACTGCAAGATGGAAGTCTAACTTTGTTCTGTTTATAAACATTGCATGAGGAACCGGTTTGTAAGCGCTTTGTTTGTAATAATAAAATTATGTTTATGATTATAATTTTATAACTAGTAGGTACACATCATGTAGAATTGCGTAAGGAGCTAAGATTGTTCTGAACAAGCTACTTTAAAAAGACGGGACCAAAGCTTCAATGGCAATACTTTAAAAGAAAAAAAAACTTTTCAAGGTGATTAATATTATTTGGAACTTGGAATTATACAAGACTTACGTAATAACATAAGATGTTGGGTAAAACACAGGCACCTTTAAGCTCAAAAAAGGAAACTAAATAGGTAGCCAGGGTTCCATTCTGGAGCTGGGCGCCGTAATGTAAGATAATACAACAATTCTGCACGGACGACTACTCCGCTTGAACCAGTAGGACTAAATAAGTATAAAATAACTTTATATGGAGAGAAATACCTTGAAATGAACCAAACACCTGAAGGCACATGATAAAGGAGGCCAATAATTAATATGAAGATGAAACGCATCGTTCATATCGTTGGCTAAGACCACCGGCGCCAGCGGTTTCCTGCAGCCGACCGAGTTTCAGATTGCAATACCAGAGTAGGGTTGATTGCAAACCTTGGAACCAATGTTTGTTGAAGAAAAAAAAATAACATGACCGATTGGTGTTGGAACTCCTTACTTATAATATAAAGGCGAATAGAGATGTTTCGTACACGACATGATCCGCCGAAACCAAATTAATTGCAAAGATGAAAGGGCAAAAGAATGTGATGATATGATGGATGACCGATAAGTTATGATCATCATCATTTTCCCGTCCTTGTCTCTATTGATTTCGGGTTGGCGCTGCATGTCATCCCCTCCGTACTCCATACTTCTCTATTACTCGTAATCTCAGCACTTACTTCCTATCTAGCCATATCATCGTTCACAAAGTCCATGCATCGTTTCTTAAATTCTTAGCTACGACTTCTATGGCGTCTTTGGAGGTCTAGTTTTTAGACACCTCTCGCAACTGCAGCGTCTCGTATCAAGTATACCCAAAGTCAAAGACGCTCTTAAATACAAACGACACCAATGCCTTACAATATTTGTTCCAATCTTCAAAGTAGTCCCCCAACATTGGACGGAGTAAATATGCCATGTGTCGCAACCGGCGCGGCGTATCAAGTTAATCGTCAGCGGCAGAGGTGCGTTCGCGCAGCTTTAGGCAGGTCGCACACCAGAGCAGCAAAGAGCTAGCGTACAGCTAACACTGATAAGAAGAAAACTTGCTTATATAAATGCGCGATAATATAAAAAAAGCACAATAGGAATGTTTAGGAGGTAAATATGCGCCACATTCACGAAAAACTATTCATCTGCCTAGCCTTTTCCCATCTACGTTAGGGTCAGGTTCCAGTCTAACCGGATGCAGCTGAATACCAGTATTTTACATGGAGCGACTGCCTATCTGACCTCCACAACCCAGTTAGTACTAGGTAATACGATACCCCTTGGTAAGACTGGTTGTCATTGACTTTTTGGGCCACTGACTACCTATAACGACTGTCAAAGATCTACAAATGACAGCCGGGACCAACGGCTTAACGTGCTTTCCGAGGCACGGAAGAAACTCGGTATGTAATCCATCCACAGACCAACCTAGGCAAGCACAGCTTAACCTTAAGATCGACCCGAGCGGCTGTTATTATTTAGCCACGAGCTCCTCTTTTTCAGTGAATATTTTTTGCGCAGTGTTACTTAGTTTGATGTACAGAATGCTTGGTTGACGGCTTCGTGGAGAGTCCTGTGTGTTTCCTAAAAACCTTTTCTAAATACTGCTCTGGTGTGCGGCCTGCCTTACGAACGAGTATGACTGATGACGCGGATACATAACACTGACACGACATAGCTAGTACATAGTAGGAGATTACTGATCGCTTTACTAATAGTAGCGTATTTAACTTCTCGTAACGTAAATAGTTACGTTTGAGTTTAAACTGCTTCTATAAAAAGTTACATTTAGTTAGTGACGTAATACAAGAACGGGTTTGCTTTATACGTTATATTTTTTTCTGCTTGTAACGGCTTTTGGCCTTTGCCACAAAAAAACGACTACTAAGCTTCAATGTAAGCCAGCTATAATGCAAAAAAATATATTGATGATTCAAAAAGAGATTTCGTATTCAAATTTACGTTCCACAATTCGAGTATATAGATCTCTTAAAACCGCTTAAAATAGATTCAAACGAAACGATATTGGATTAGAAGCCTCAAATCTAAATCTAATTGGATTGGATTAGTAAAAACAACACATTTGTCGTAATAGACGTTATAAGGAATCATTCATTACACATGCAAAATGTCAAGTTACATGAACGAAACAAAGAACAGGATCCGAAGAACCTCTCCACGTGTCATTGCCTAACATTAGCATAATGATAGATCATACAGTCGACCTGCGTTTGGTAATCACAGCCTATACCACCTCCTCTTATACTAGTATCACTTCTGTGCGAGATAGAGACGGAGCTAGACATCCTGTATAGCTCCATTCCTTTCCCAAACTGAAGTAATGGTGGGCCCCCAGTATTTATTGCAGAATAGACCTATTGTTGCACTGTTATGTAGTAGGCTGTGTTTCGTCAGGGCGGTGACAAAATCAATGTGCCTAATGAGTTGTATTGGCGATTTGTGATTTGCATTGTTACGACAGTGTGAAGGAAGTGAGAGAGTAACGACTTTCAGTCAAATGTTAAATGGGTCACCCAGAAAACTTGATATGATTATCGCCGAGTATTCGAGTTTGTCCTACAGGATCAAAAAAGAGGTTAGTAACAGCTGTGTCCAATTGTAAACGAAGTCTATCAATATATTTTAGCTTAGCGTCTGACCGTCTGCGCGTAGTCCACCACCCACAATGGTCAGACGGTCAGAAGCTTTCCTTTCTAATGATTTCTGAACTTCAAAAGATACCTAGCTTTTTTGCTGCTTTATTTTCAGATCTTGGAAAAACTTAAAATAACTGGTTTCTTTCATCATTCTCCTGTCCTTATCCCAATTTATTTGCAGTCGCCCCAACATGTCTATCATACTTCTCTATTACTCGTCATCTCAGCAGTCACCTCCTTTCTAGCCATATCATGCTTCACACAGTCCATCCATCGTTTCTTTGGTCTTTCTCTACTCTTATAGCCATCCACATTCATATTCAAAACTTTTCTCGAAAAATAAATCAGTTTCTTTCTCATAGTTAATTAATTTACAGAGCTTAAGTTCAAGTATACCATTAAGTCTACACTCATAAAATAAGCGATACAACTTGAGGAAATTATTTAAATTTATTGCTTCTGGTACTCACTTTCGTTGACTGTAACACGCGTTTAAATAAATTGCTGCGATTTCGAACCGGTGTGTAAGTGTTTCATAATAATTGCAAGATTACTACTGTGTCCCCGGGGCCTGTACCACCACCTCTTATAACAGTAGTTTGCGAAAGAGATGGAGCTACACAGGGTGTCTAGCTTCGTCTCTTTCTCTCACCGAAATAAGATTAAAATAATACTGCTATGAGAGGTGATGGTAGGCCCCTAGTACTTACAAGTTTTCCTGCCAGGATGTACGCAAAGCAATAATTTTGTTAATTAAACATTTAATGATTACTGTATTAAGACAATTGAGTAGTTAAGAAAGTGTAGTGTAAATGTTTTGGCGTGTTTTGTTATTTATGGTTATGTAATTGACATCTCCACTGATTAACAAAAAACTTTAAGCTGAATAAAAAGAAGCGAAGTCTTTTAATGAAAATAAAAGGGGAATAGCCCAGCTGTCAAACTATTTCTGAGTAACTTTCGGACTATCTTATTTGTTAATTCTTTCAAACTAACACAACATGATAGCCAGGATTTTTGCAGTACTATGCTGTAAAATTAAAATAAAACAAAATAAAATCAGTGTGTCGTATCACCACATAACCATAGACATATTAGACATAACCGATACTTTTTGTTTTTTTCGAACGCTACTTTCGCACAATGTAGCTTACCTAAACTTTATTTTGAACGAACATTTAGCCACAGTTGCGGGTTATCTAAGCTTTATTTTACACGTTCAACTGACTGTGTAATCGCACTGGTGCGCGCCACCGATCATCCGAAGTACTGGACAACGATCCAACTGTACTAGCTGGTTACTTGATTTTAAACTTTATCCTATCTGGTTAAAGCTGCATTTATGTTGATGATGTTGTTACTGGTGCATTGTACCGTGGTCTCTAGTGTAGGGGTATTAAGTAAGCGGATTGCGAGAATCGTGAGTTGTTGTCAGTGATTTTAAATGTTGTGGTTTTATATTAAATTCGATAAGTTATGGAGTTATTGTATTACGAAATATAGTTACTTGTGGCACACGACGGGGAAATAAAAAAAAGGTTAAGACGTAAAGCCTCACTTTTTTCACACGCAAACTTACTCAGTGTAGTGTAGTGAGATTGATCCTCAGGTAAATGCTGTTTTCCTGCAAAATGCTCTTCTCATCATTTTTATGAAACCTATCCCTAGCGTCATTTGAAAACCTAAGTACAGGCTGACTTTTTCAACAATACAGGATTACGATATTGTTTGATACACTATTAAAATGTAGTAATTCTTACGACGAAGTTGCTACCGATTTCATATAAGTAGCTCCGCAAAACATAGTGACAATTCAAACATCCTCTCTTGTCAACTAGTGGCCCAACATTGTCTGTGGTTGTTTTTTTTTTAATTGATGACAGGCATAATTTCTCGTTCGCACGCTATGACGTCAAATTGGTGCTGAAGTAATTACCATTGCCACGCTTAGCGCTTATTGCGGGATTTCGCGCCAACGAGACATTGATAACTTGTGTAAGTGACAGTGACAGTTGTATTCATTGCAGCATGTGTGGATGTGGGACTAGGTACTAATTTTTGTGACTTTTTACAGTCACAAAAATTAGTACCTAGTCCAGGAAATAACTTTTAGTGTTCTGGTTCTTTTGGCTTAAGGCCATAGCCACCATTTTGTTTTTCAAAAAATTTCCACAGACAATTTCACAATTGTTTACCAACAATACCCCCTGACAATGACATTTAAGCGCCAAAAGAATCACTCTAAATTAATTAATAAGGAAACTGTTACCTGTTATTTGAAGGTCGGTTATTCTCCAAAAATATGTGGTCTCTTCTCCAGAGGCTAATCTTAGGATTAATAAAAGTTGATCGTGTTGTAAAACAGTTATTAGGACGATTTAGGCCAATCAATCAATAGGTAATGCTTTTATAAACGCCACTGCGCCTTATTGGATCCCCAAATAACTGGGTAGCGCCGACGTCAGTCGTTTAACTCGAAACGGTTTAATCTCAAAACCATTCATTTTAACAATACATTGGCTTTGTTGGGTTCACAAAATGATTGCCCCATCAATGATTTTGAACACTAATAAACTCTGTATTTATTACCCATTTGTTTAAATTGAATCAGCCATTTAGCGGTAGGCGGTAAAAGTGCATGAATACCAATGTATTTAAGTCGTAATAATTTGATTGAAGAGTGAATATAAAAGGTTATTATCAATTCTAAACATATTCTCATTGAAGCGTGCTGACTTTGATCTTTATTGTTAAATTTACTATGCATCAAATTTCATTATAATGTAAACAAAATGGTTTATTGCAGTACGCATGCGCGGCAACGCAGACGTACGTCTAGACGGGGAGGCGATTCTCATACGTTTTATATTTTAACGGACCGGCATAAAATGGCCTCCCCGCAGTTGCATCCCGGTCTATGCATAGAGAACAGGAGGGCAGTTCTAGGGTCAATTTAAAATAGCTTGAGGAAACGTCTAAAGTAAAGATTTCACTAACCTTGGCGGAAGGCCAAGGTTTAGATTAATTTAGGTAGTTTAGTTTATTTTTTTGGGTGTCTGTTATCTAGCTTTCGCGTTCATACTTATCGAGCATTTTTTAAACTGCTGTCAGATTGTATTTATGATACTTTGTCCGGTAGCAACCCTACCTGCCCATAATTTAACATTAATAAAGGAAGCACGGAACAATAAGCGGATCTTATAAACATCCAACATACAAGTATAAAATAAAAACAAAACGCATCTATGGTTTTTACGACACATGTTATTTAGTCGTTAACAGTATGTTTTACTGGGACCAGCCTTTATCTCACAAAATTGATGCCCAATGTCTGGGAATAGTAAAAGGTCTTCCCAATGCGGGTTTGTTGATAACACGGAAACAGAACGGGACAGGGAAACGGGACTGCAGTGAAATAAGGCCGCCATTTTATTATCTGGGGTGTGGAGAGATAAGAAACAGGGTTGCCAGGCTGCCACATGCTAGGCGAAATTTGTTTATGTTCGCTGGCAAAATTGTGAAATGTTTGGTTTTATTTGTAGAGTAACAGAAGTATCAAGTTACTACTGACAAATTTTCTTATTCGATTCTGAACTTAACCGTCAACATTTTAGGGTTTAAAATCATTTGTAGAAATTTTACAGTTAGTGGTATTACTTGATGTGCTGGGGACTGAACATTCGTAAAAAAAAAAATTAGGTAAATTCTTCCTCCCGTCTTTCTTGGTTAAAAGTAGGTAGGTTTATTTTCGCTCAATGAGACTAATAAAATGATTTAATCAATTAATCATCATACAACCATTAATATCAATTGATAGCTGGTTTAACGAATTGAGAAGTACCTATAATTTGAATAACAGTAAAGTTTACTGCGGGTCGCCAACGTAAATGTCTGAATCAAAATTGAAAAATAACGAAACATGGCGAGCGTGCTGTCAAAGCCCAGACATGATTTTATTACCTACTAATAATTTGCTGTAAATAAATATTATGCGCTTAAAGATCATGACTTCATATTGCACGTCTGTGTATCCGAAAAATTGAAATCGCGTTCTGGCACACGAAGAGCATTCAAAGAATTCTGTGAAAAAGATGTCGTCGTACTTGACGGCGAAACCTTTTTTTAATTTGAGTTATTATCTTGCCGCCTCAGATAAATTTGAATTATGCGGCGACGGCGGGACAAATAAAACATGCGTTTATTACAGCCGAGACGTTTCTGATTAAAACTGCATTGTGATATCCATTTAGCGAATGTTTCGAGTTCCTTTCATTTTGTTTCAAAGTTCAACGGTCAGACTTGAACGTTTTGTAAAACTTGCTTTACTGTTATCTTGTTCGCGCCGTATTGAGATGCTCGGCCATCTTTGGAGTTATTATACATGTTTTCGTGACACATCGGTCTTTAAGTCTTTTATTATCAATTTTTTTTTCTAGGACGTATCTGTTTATTATCATAATTCATATTAGGCATTAATGTGAAGCAAAGAACTGCTTAATATTCTATTAACACGTTCTGGTTTCCTGTTCCACGTGTTCCACCTCAGTTAATCAATGACTACGGAAACACGATTGAAATAATGTGTACGTCGTGTAAGTTTACGTCCATTTTTAATTGTGAATAAAAGCGTGGTTTTCGCAATATGGATTTACCTTTACAAAAGAAGCCTAAAGTGGAAGTGTATTTCAATAAAGTTGTAGATTTCACAGTTTGATTTAAAACCGTCTTCGTTTTATTTATACAATGCGTACCTACCTACCTGGAAGCTGGAATCCGTCACTGGCTGAAAAAGACTTGCGACGGAAAAAGAAAAAAATGGAACATTACCACAAACAATTTCCATTTTCATGTCCATATTATGGCTTCCTATTTTTGTTTCGCATTTCCTTTGTCTGTCACCCTTGGCCGGGCGTGTCTGCAGATTGGGATAGGTCGGGTCGATAGCCGCGCCACCCTCGCCAGTTTGTAAGCATAATGTTACGAGTCTTACGACTTTACGCCGGTAATGTTGCCGTCACACGTTCGAAAGATTGTTTGGAACTCATGTGTGTTAGGTAGATGCCTATTTGTTGACATTGCTTGCTAACTTTGTGAAGGAAATGAGGAAAGGACAGAATTGCCGATAAAAAGTAATTGCTGACAATTATGATAACTGTACGACTTTCTTGTGTTGTAGAACTTGTAGACATAATGGTTTATAGCCAGATTTATTTGATAAGCGAACAAAACAAGTATTATTTTGTATTAGTAAGAGCAACTGCTGGTCTGACCCTCGCTTTAATCCCTCATAGCTACCAGCGTCGGCTTACCCTTAGTCGAGACTTATAACACCTCCGTTCAGGGAGGGATAGATAGGGGCGGCCTAATCGTTGCCGGAAACTTGAGCGAGCATAAATACTTCTTTTTGCTAGTAAATCTGAATCGTTTCTCTACTCTCTATTACCTTATTCTTAATCGGTGTAACATGCCAGATGTCTCCTATAAAAAGCAGAACTATTCCGTTTTAATCAAGTCAAGTCTGTATGGGAAATAGTGTTTACTAGTGTTCAATGTAAATATGTACTTACATTAAGAACATAACACTGTGTAAGTCAGGGTGCTTTATTATCCTATTCAAATGCCAGAATTTATAATGAATGAATGTGTTTTATTGCTCGAAACAAAAGGTTATTATGACCATTCCCACCCTCTCAAAACCTAATGAAAACACGTTGGACAAAATGAAACGTACGCCAAATACATTAGTTTAGTGCGGTAGGATTGATTTATTGCTAAACACCCTCTGTTATGGGCGCACAGAATAGCGCATTACTCAGGGGAAACCGAACGTAATTTGTTCCAAACAAAAATTACGCTGCGTTTGACGTTTCATATTTTTGCAGAATAAACCTTTATTCCGCATGGCTTAAAGTCCACAGACTAAAAAACGTGCACAGATTATGCAGAACTCGGTAAAGTTTTGAAAAGGTCTTATTATAGTGGCCAGTCTAATAAGATTCTGTGTTAAATTGCAATGTTGAAGTTCAAGGGGTCTACGTGTATGGTACTCTCAAAATAGGTTTCGTTGTAAGCGTTCATTGTTTCGGATTTACGCTATTATGTGCGTGCGCTTATTTTAAGACCTATGACGTGGTAATAAGATTGATTGTAGCGTGCCATGTGGTAATCCTGCGCCTCATGCATTCGTGGGAAACAGAGATCGATTTTTGTTTTATTGCGGGACGTATGTTTGCTCAAAACCATTTCATTTTTATGACTGGCATGAGAAATGTGAGTTTTAATATTTGATGAATTTATGAATTCTATATTTTGTTTACTGTTCGCCATGGAAAAAATCAAGTAGTTACTCTCTTCGACCGTTCGCTTACAACGAGGTATCCACCAAGGCATAAATAAATGTGCTCAAATGAAATAAAACTTCATTATTTTAAGTGTGCATTCTTCGGTTTATTCTCCAATTATTTTTGCCATTTCTCAGACCATGACAGACTTCATCATTCCTACATGCAACATTTCAGCGCATTAAACATAACAGTTTCGTAAAGAAGGCCGAAGAGTAAGAGGCTAAAACAATCCTTAACTAGTGGCAGAAACTCCTGAAACGCAAAGCGACAGTTAAAACATCTCTGTCTAAACGAAACGGTAGATCTCGTACGGTGCCAGTGTCCAAACAAGGTGGAATAATATCCCGTGTCTATTTATTCCCGGTCTTTGCCCCCGGGCTCCGGGACTGAAGACAGTAGTACTGTCGAACAAACTGTTTGGTGTATAGGCGGGTAACTTGCAATAGTAACTACCTTTTACGCGACTGCCCAAAAGAAGGAGTATGGTTGTTTTTTATTCCACGGCAACTTGTGCACGTCTCAACTGATTTTGTTGTGTCATCGTTGGAATCTTTGTATTATACCGGGTAACATAGGTACTCAATGTTGTGGTTGTGGGTACTTTGTCAATTCTTTTACGTCACTCTCTCAAGTACGCCCACTGACCAATCAAGCTTTGCAAAACCAGTATTAGCGGATCTGTCATTGTACGGGAAATCTATACAATGCGCGTCCATGTTATACTGTAATGAATAGCTTGATAAATCGCCGTGTGTATCTATGCCATTTTCATTCTTATCCACTACACTGCCAATAATTTATTATGGTTGTGTATGTACAATTTTGCCTGTACACCAAATAGCTTGACCGACTGTACACGGTGCGGTATAAGGGACTTGTTCGTGGTATGAACTTGTAAACACGGGCGATTGGCGGGCTGGTGTTAATACAATTAATGATGAAACAAATGAGTCGTGAGTTAGAGGGTCAGTGTTCTACTATTATTGTTATCAAAATTGTGTCGATTTTTGTTAGGAACGGGAGAAATGGCAAAAAGGCGAAAATGCTCAACCCTTCGGGGATAACGGGCGTGATGTTACGTTATGTTATGTAGTATAAAATAAAATGTATTCTTCAATTTTAAATTTTTTTGACTGGTAGGAACTGCCATACCATTAATACCGCCTCTGTGATGATACCAATTGCAGCCGCAGCGACTGCATTCGATGGCTTTCTAGGGTGGTTCTCGAGAGCTTTGGTGTGCTGCTCTTGCATGTGCTCTCAAGAGGCTAGCATACCCAACTGTGGGTGAAAAACTCCCAGCACGAACGGACATGTCCGGACACCATTGGCGTCATTGTAGGGTATGTGTAACCGCGTCTGTACTCAGATTAAAAAAAAATAGGAGTACTGGTACTACATACTGCCCCTAGATGAGCAATTTTATACTACAACCGAGCAGTACCACTAAATATCCTCGTGGTAGCAGAAAGAACACCTGTTCTGGGGGGTACTATGACGGCTTAAACCAGGAGTAATTCCAGTGTGGGAAAGAGACAGATCTATACAGTCGTCTAGCTCCATCTCTTCCCCACACTGTAATTACTCCTCGTCTTACGGCATTTCATACAAATTTTCAAGTGATTTTTTTTTCGAAATGACTGAACCGATAGTAATGAAACTTCATACGCATAAGCAGGATACACAAGTCTAAAAACTTGACAGAGAACTTTTCGAAAAGTCTTTTAAAAAAAAAACAGATATTGGAAATTTCTGTTTCTATGGAAAATCTAAAATCGGTCTAATTTAGCTGTAACACAATTTTTCGAAAATGTTCTCAATTTTTTTGGACTTATGTACCTATCCTGCTTATGCGTACGAAGTTTCATTCAAATCGGTTCAGTCATTTCGAAAAAAAATCACTTGAAAGTTTGTATGAAATGCCGTAAGACGTTAACGCTCTTAGACGTCATGGTAGGCCACCACGACAAACATAGTTAAGCACGTGTTGTACAATAAAATAATAATATTATGTTTTCTCTACACATAATATTATGATGACTAAGTTTCTCTTATACAATCTTTCGCTCATTACAAAATTACGAAAACATTCTAGTGCAAAGTTGCCTAGACTAGCGTTACGTTCAGATAACTTTTTATTTTAAATAAAAGATGACGGCATACAGCTACAATATATAAAAAAAGAAAAACAAGTAACATTTGAACAATATTGTAGCCCACAACGCTGTTCACAGATTAACTAGGGAATATAATATGTTACAATAAATTAAACGCTAGGGTAATACTAATAATACATTATAATATTAAAAACTAAACTACAACGCGTAGTATCACGCTTATCCACACTTTTACGCAAAATACGCGCTTTGACGTGGAGTTGCGGACACCAGCCCGTTATACAATACAATAATTGTAATGTTGATTGTTGTTTGTTGTATTAATTGTAATATTTTGTTGTTATTTTGTAATTGTATTGTTGTTGTAATTGTTTGTTGTTGTCTGTGTTGTATTGGTGTTGTTTGTAGAGTTGTATGGTATTGTGTATTGTTTTGTTTGTGTGGATTGTTGTTGTTGTAGTATTGTTTGTTGTATTGTTGTTGTTTGTTTTGTATTGTTATTTGTTTTTGTTGTTTGTTGTTACTTGTGTTGTGAGAGCCCTTGAACTTACTGCTTTATTCCTCAAAATTTTGTTTGAGGAATAAAAATTGTTCGACAGCTTTTGTATAGGAATGATGTCTAACCGCCTTACGCGTTTACTCCATAGACAAAAGTTATCTGACGATTTTAAAATCACACAGACAGCGGACGTCTGAGTATTGTTGCTAGAAGACTGAAGCCCACCTAATGGGGCACCTGTGTGCAGTGCATGTACCGTTGCCAGGTGTCTCCAGGAGGTGGCGGAAATAAGTATTATTAGATTAAGGTTTAGCGTTGTTATTTTTGTGTTTTCGTCAATTATACTAACATAGGTTAAGGAATACTAACAAATGTATGGGTTATCTACCTGAATAAAGGATAAATAAATAAAATCCCTCAATTTTTATAATTCGCTATTTCATAAAGTTGAATACCACAGAGCGTAAAAGTAAAGTCCTCTCTTCAAATATCTATGGTTCCGTCTGTACCAATTTTACGAAAAGCTCGTTACTGAAAGTAAAACTGCAATGTCTCGGTCGCCCATATCGATCGCATCTAGAGAGGCGCCATGCGGAACCCAGTGTGCCGGGTTGTCGACAGAGCGCCACCCTAATTGTGGGAGTTCAAGTTCACTGACATACCGACTGCCGCGCCCTCTAGGGTCGGCCACTGACGATAATAAATTGGGTAGCTGATACCATTAACCAATTATTCCAAGACACAGCTTCTGTAAAAAGACTTTATTTTAGGCCTGAAAACCTTTTTCATTTTCAATTAACTGTAAAGTTTGATTTGCTTTGAAATCAATAAACACATTTTTTCACATTCAGAAATCAATAAACACATTGATTGACAAATTGTTGGCGTCTCAGGTTGCTATCACCATACAAAATCTATATGTTTTTAAAGGGGAATCCTTGGGAATTATTAAAACCGCCCTAAATGAATACCCTATTGCAGTAGCGAAGGGTCAATTTTAAGCCGGAGTACATTATCTTTAATGTGATTATATTATTTGTCTATACAGGGTGTAAACAGACCCTTCACATAGCCGTCAACCAAGCATTCTGTACATCAAACTAAGTAACTTTACGCAAAAATATTGCTGGGAATCGACATTTTTTTTTGAGGTGAAAAATCACGTTTTACGGTAGGACTCGATGGAAAGTACTCAAAGCATTGTGCTGTACGGGGGTCGTGGAAGTGTGTAAAGTAAAAATCTTACATTAAAAACATGTATTTAAAAAAAAAAAACTTGTGACAAAGTTGGAACTTTAACCCTTAATATCTCCGTAACTAGAGGGTTCCCAGGTATGGTCTAGAACAAAAAAATAATCGCAAAGACGGGGAGAACGAGTGCCTTTCGGATATGTTAAGGGTCTATTTACACCCTTCAGAATACTGACTGTGCAATTTTTCAAAGGGAAGCCAGTAGGAATCGAGTTGTAAGGAGCCTTCGCCACAGCCCTATTGTTACAGTTCAAGTTCACTGACATATCGACTGCCGCGCCCTCTAGGGTCGGCCATTGACGATAATTCGATTGTGTCGGCTTGTCATCTTCACGTGATTATGGTAAAGGCGGCTTTAATGTCTTCATTCTGAGCCGATTTGCTGGTTGTATGGATCTGAGGGGTATAATTTTCGACCGGAACAGTATTTTTGAGGTCGCAGAGGGCTATGATTTGGATTTGAGTAATTTGTAGATGCTTCATCGTGTCGGGTTTTGTGGTCGGAGATGAAGATTTTTTGTCATGGTTGATAGGATTCCAGCCTTGAAAAATACGATATTGTAGTATTGAAACTTGATAGAAAGACGATTAGCCCGATGTTTTAGTTTTTCTGGCTGAAAAAGCAAAGTTTTGGAGCCTATAATGTTCCCACTGGTGGGCACGCACACAGGCCTCCTGTCTGTTAGGAATTGAAGAAAGGTGGTGTTTTCACGCGAAAGGAACAAGTGACAAATCCGTCAGATCGAGGCCTGCATCAGGAACAAGGGAGGATTTGGAGGTTTCAGCAATACCAAGTTTTAGTACCTATTTGGTACTATTTGGTACTAGAGATCAAATAATTGGTACCTCGCTGTAGAGGGAAAACTACTACGAAGAAAGTGGCCAGCCATTCTGGCGTCAGAATGTCTGGCCGCCTTGGTTGCACCTATTTGGTACCTTATTTATTAAATATCCTCAATTTAATTTTGTTTTTCGCCTAGCCCTAAAAAAAAATATTAACACCTAGTAGAAGTTTGTGCACCGGGTCGCATGGCCTAAGGTGGTACAAGAGTCACCTACGTCATCAACAGTGCCTCTACCATTTCCCAGGAGTCGCTAGTCCACTGACCGTGAGAGACCACGTTACGCGCGCCACACACTACGCGAGCTCGCATTATTACATTATTCAATACCTATTACCTTCCCTTGCTTGATATTCCACGATTCTATTTCCCTGTACACTGCGGGACAGGAAATTGTACACCTTATTGGATTTTTTATAGAATTTAAAATTGAGAATGGTTTTTATTGAGTGATCATGATCAATTTTGAAAAGATGGAGATCAACCATCTCCATCTCAATCGCTGGTTTGATTTGAAATTAAGATAAAAGTGTTGTCGTTAAAGATAAACTATTAATGGCTACGACGTACATGCTCAAGCGACGAGCGGCTTGCGAAAGAAATAAAGTAAGTTGTTTACAATGGCGTGCTACGGTATTCAAGTGAAGGCACGGTAATAATATGTTGTACTGTGTGAAGGCAATAAGCGTCCCTTGGCGCAAGTCGCATTGCTCGAGGTAACTGAAAGAAATGGCTTGAACTTGAATTTTAGCAGTACAGAGAGAGATATAGTTGTCGTTTATCTATCTTCTATCTTGTATTATTTGTAGCCTATAGGCTCCTAAATTGCCGAACCGATTTTGATGATATTTTGCACAGTTCTACATAAGCCAGGGGAAGAAAAAAAAAGGGCACTTTAAGGCACAGCTATTGAAATATAAGATGAAATGGATGCAGGAAATACAACGGAAATTCAACTTAAGATTGCCATTTTTATTTAAATCAATGGTGGATTCAGCTTTCAGCCTTGAGGGCAGTTCAAGGCTGGCCACAGACCTGAACAATAGGCTGGAACCAATCAAAATGAAACACCTGACTACAATATACATAGTTTAGTTCTCTGTTAGCACCAACCATTGCTACTAAATTCACCTGTCTCATTAGACAAGCATAGTGTGGGCGATGTTCATGTTCGGTGAACGGACAAGTGACCGATCGATATTATTAATTTGTGTAATGTAACACAGTCTACTAATCACATTAATTAGAATTTGTCTACGTCGTTTATAACGGTTGAACTTTATAATTTAGACACTTCACTACATAGTATAAAACAAAGTCGCTTCCCGCTGTCTGTCCCTATGTATGCTTAGATCTTTAAAACTACGGAACGGATTTTGATGCGGTTTTTAGTAATAGATAGAGTGATTCAAGAGGAAGGTATATAAATACAAGGTGTAACATAATAAACGCAAGACCTCTCGTGTGGTGTCTCAGACCATGAAACTGAACAACTTTTGTTCTATGACTTTTGGAAATTCATAAGTTTTTTTTTAGTTTTACCATACATGTGGATCAGCTGATTGCGTCAGTTCCTATAGAAAGTATTTTTTTTTTGCGAATTTCAAGAACTCGTAGAACAAAAGATGTTTAGTTTCATGGTGCGAGAGACCACACGGGAGGTCTTGCGTTTATTATATTACACCTTGTATACATATATTGCACCCGTGCGAAGCAGGAGCGGGTAGCTAGTTGTTTTATATAAATAACATTAAACGAGCACGTATTTTTTTTTAATACTATAAAGCCTTGCGTTTGGCCGCAACTTGCCTGATATGAAGCGATGATGCGGCCTAGGGCGGAGCTCGCTTACCTAGAAGACACCGATTCATTCTAACTTTGAATAGATCCAGATTATAATGATCAGGGAACAGAAAAGCCGGCGGCAGTGAATTCCATAGACTGGCGATATGTATGATGTGAACTGCATAATTTACAAGTTATAAACATCATCATCATTTTCCTGCCCTTGTCCCATGTCACTTGGGGTCGGCGCAACACGTTTTTTTCTTCCAATCTCCTCTGTCAACCGTCACGCTATCATTCACTCCTTCAACTTTCATATCATTCCTCACACAATCCATCCATCGTTTCTTTGGTCTTTGGTCTTGTAATTTACAAGTTATAAAAAGTCTTAGAATATTAATAAAAAATGTGCACATGTATCATAAGGGGAACAGAATTATAGGACTCTTCAAATATTCACGGTTGCACGGATACTTAAATCATAAACAATTTTTTTAACAGCGTTTTTTTTTTTTACATCCTGACGCACTGAAAATTTCTCTGTCTGTCAGGTCGGTCTGCTTATTGTCTGTTGTCTTTGTTATGTTATGTTGTGTTATATTAAAATTTTGACCGTTGCTATAGTCTGATCTGTCTTTCGAAAATAATGCGTACCCAGCCCATACTTCAAAAATATTTGTTTGTTATAATCCTTAAATATTGATACTTCTGCAGCTAATACAGAAACTGTAGGTAATCATCAACTCATCACGATTTTGAAGTTAACGTTAATCCGTTCAACCTTCAAACAGTGCTCGCCATATTTCGTGAGCCTCAAGTGTACACAATGATTATTTCATAAGTCCGTGTTATGAATGAGAATGGCTACTATTCCACTATTTCTCTACTAACGGACTATTCACGATCTCCTTAAAATTCGCGAGATGTGTATTATCGTTGTTATAGAAGACTAGATTTTTCCGCGACATCGTCTGTGACAAAAGTCGTTTTATTTGTTTTTAGTAGCCGTAGATGTTTCACGGCTGGGCAAAGGCCTCCCTCATATCTTTCCAAGTACTCTTTTCGTACGCCATTTTGAACCAGCCAGCCAGTGTGCATCCAAGTCATCGCGCCACCACTTTCTGAGCCGGCCTCCATCCTCACTTCCTCAGGCATCCTTTGCGTGGAGACTTGCTCAGCGCGGCAGCGGTGTTATGCATGCAGCTCACCTGACCCGCCAAATCCCATAATATAAGCATTTACCGGCGGGATAAAAAATGTATTCTATGTGTTAACCCAGGTCGTCCCAGGCTATAAACTATCCGTTAGAGGAAGTCTGAAAGTGGTGCCGGGGACTGAAAAGTTGTGTGGTAATCGGTTATTGTGGTATGGACTTGTGACGTGGAGGAATGAGGAAAATGTTGAGGAATGTAGATGGCTATAAGAATAGAGGAAGACCAAAGAACCGAAAAATGGACTGTGTGCAGGATGATATGGCTAGAAAGAAGGACACGGTTGCGATGACGAATAATAGAGAAGAATGGAAGAAGATGACATACTGCGCCGATACCAAATAAATAAGGGCAGGGGAATGATGATGTGCCAAATATGATATTTGGCGCACTGATAGTTCCAAATCTGTTCAGCGGTTTTTGCGTGATTGAGTAACAAACAAACTTTCACATTTATTATTATTCGTAGCAAGTTTAAAAGTTTGTTTTGTTTTGTTGTTGTTGTGTTAAACAGGTTTGTTTTTAAACATGTTTGTTTTTAAACAGGACCGTACTCTAAAAATACCACCTAGAATAAACTGTAATAAAATCCTACTAAAATACTATATTTATAGTATTTTAAAAATACTATACTAAAATACTATATTTATAGTATTTTAGTAGGATTCTAAACTGTAATAAAATCTAAAATACTATAAATATAGTATTTTAGTAGGATTCTATTACAGTTTACTCAAGGTGGTATTTTTAGAGTATGATCCTGTTTATGGTGAGATAGGAAATAGTTGGTTAGACTCATTTCCTTTGCTGATTTTAGCTCGGTTGTATTTTTAACATTACTGTGTGTAGGTATGCCTTGAGATTGTTTTACGACGCACTCACGGCAGCCCACAAAAGTCACAAATGGTCTAAAGCACCGTTGTTGAGCTAAATTTAAATGTAATGTAATATTACTAACAATATGTTAAACAGGACAATATTTGAACACATTCTTTGGTAATCAGTCATTTTCCCATCGAAAAGACACTACTTGTATTGTCGAAATTCAAAAATACCGGCCAAGTGCTAGTCTACAAAAGACGCCAAAAAAAACATGTTCCTTGAATGCGTACCTCTTTTATTTAATTTTTGTTATAATAACCATTTATAGTAATCCTACAAATCCTACTATCCTACTAATATTATAAATGCCAAAGTTTGTGAGGATGGATGGATGTTTGTTACTTTTTCACGCAAAAACTACTGACCGGACTTAGACGGGCACGCAGATAGTTTATAACCTGGATTGATACATAGGATACTTTTTATCCCAGTACTACGATCCCGTGGGACAATTACCGAACTCGACGCGGGTGAAGCGGCGGGATATAAGCTAGTAATTTAATAATGCACACTGAAAATTTCAAGTGTCAGGTTCAAAAGATACAACCGTGTGACAGACGGACAGACAGCCTTAGTAATAGGGTCACGTTGGCATCCTTTGGGACGGAAACCTAACAAAATCGAATCTAAACGCACCTGTCTCAATCATTCAAGCTTTTCATCAACATGCGTTCCAAAAGTTTAAAAATATTTGAATTCAGAATTCCATGCTTTGAATGAGTTCACTGTACGTTCATTTCATTGGTCGTTTGCAACTCGAAGTTATTGTGTCACCTAAAATTAGTTCACAAGACAAATATTCTGTCTATTGTCTATGGCAGTTGGGATTTATGTGCGCTGTTACAGATCTATATGTAACAGATGCATTGGCACTGAAGATTTGTTAGAAGCCAATTATTACAACTAATTACAGTTAGAATGACTAGCTAAGTTTCCAGTAGGCTTCCGGTTTTCTATTAAAAAACTTAAGTAAGACTGACGTAGGTACTTACTGTGAATATGTCGATGGTCCTGGGACCGTAGGGAAACATCGTGGTGAGAAGATTGGCCAGCTGGACTCTGCGTTCCCGAGTGTCAGCTGTTACCAGGGTGCGCCGCTCGGGGACCTTCTTTTCGTGTACTTATTTATCTCAAAAATCGGTTTAAAACCAATTACTGTAAACCAAAATTACATGTTTTACGGCACGGTTGGCGCAGTGGCTGAGCGATTGGCTGCTGCGCTGCGAGTCGCGGGTTCGATTACCGCACGATACAAATATTTGTATGGCCTACAGGTTGTTCCGGGTCTGGCTGTTTGTGTATGTCAGTTTAAATGTTTGTAAACGCACCCCCGATACAGGAGAAACTCCAAGTGGGGGGCAAAGTTAAAAAAAAAGGAATAGAATGATTCATACATTAGATGTTCTGTCCGCTTCCGTACGACCCCTTTCGTTGCAGTAGAGATTATCATTAGGCGTCAGGTTTGGTCGAGCTTTTTGAACTGTAACTGCTGCAGTCATTGTCTAACCTAGTTACTAACCTAAACAAAATGAAGACAAGATTACAAGAACCACACGCTAATTTAGAATGAGCTAAGAAGATGCGTTCACAAAGTAACATTATAAGTCACGCGCGCGTGTTGAATCTACATTATAACAACACGTGGTAACAGATATGCATAACAGTTTCTAGACATAGACAATAACACACTGCCATGTTAGTAAATCGGTATTCTACCTTTTCACCTAAAATTAATTTACAAATTTTCATTTGACAAGCAACGATTCGCAAAAACATGGTCATTTCAACATTTTACAACAACAAGTTTGGCAAATAATTCACTTAATTTTTTTTTTACTATACGTATTATTTGACAAACGATTCATTTTATATTCATATCATCTGGTAAAACAAAGGTTGAAATAAAAACGTTCAACTTATAAAAATTCAACTCATTAAATAGGTACACCGGTAATTTTCTTAAATGGAACAATAAATACTTAGGATTCAAGAGCGAGCGAAGCGAGCTCGGGACTTGGAATACCCTGACGTTAGGTTAGGTTACTTTAAACACTGCAAACAGAAATAGGAGCCCCGCGCGGCGGGGCTACGCGGCTACGTCGACTACTATTACAAAATATTGATAATATTTACCTTGGACTTTAGATGAATTTGTACACTAAAAACAATCGAAACTACCTGAAAAAATAGTACCACAAAAACACGCCGTCTCAAAATGAAATCAATCGGCAGTGCCATTTGTCATAGTTGGTATTTTGCACTTATGGACCACTTCTTAATACAATTCAAGTATGGAAGCTAAACCACGTAAACTTTTCAAGGGCAAAATAACCAGTTCCGGCAAAAAAGCTATGCCACGTTGCTCCACTTAACAATCAAGTTGTAGCCCTTTTTTATTTATAAACATAAAATTGGCTATTTAAAACCGATCGTTATGTCAGACCCAAGCTGGCATGCTGGCATGTTTTGTGTCAAGGACAAAGGTCTGCTTTATGGCCAGTACGATCGAAACAATCACTGAGCTCTGAAAGGGTTGAGAGAATTAAATCAACTGTACTAAGTGCTACCGTTTATAACTTGATTTGATTGTTTGTTGTTGATTACAATTGCTTTATTTAAAATGGTGGATTGTAGTGGTTGGATTTAGTTATGAAACATTAGCGGTAGCGCTTCGCAATTTGACTTTTTCGCTTCGCAACTTGAGGACGGATGAAACGCTTGTTACTAAAACAGTGATGGGTATTAATGTTGATGGATGGAGAGGGAAAGGGAGGCCAAAGAAAAGATGGATGGATTGTGTGTGGAATGATATGAAAGAGAAAGGAGTAAATGATACCGTGGCGTCTCACAGGGGAGGATGGAAGAAGAAAACGTGTTCCGCCGACCCCATGTAGAATGGGACAAGGACAGAACAAGAAGAATAGCGGCTACCTATTAGAGAATCTATACTGTTACTGCGAAATGTCGCATAGCGTTAAGCCTTATTCCAAATGAGTACGCAGAAGAAGTAAATTAAGAGATCATAAATTTAATTCATAATTTTGTGGTAACCTTTACTTCTTTGAACCTTAACTTAAACCTGATGACGTGATGAGGATGACCTATTTACTTGCTGTTCAGTGCTTCAGAGTTGTGTTTTCCTATTTTTTCTGTTGTCCGGAGATCACAATTATCCTTCCTACTAACTATACTAGTGACTGCACCTTTTTGTCGACGTTTTACAAGTGCCCATCGAGGCCTATGTGAAATAAAATATTTCGATTTTTGATTTTGACTGCTTGCTGATGATAACTCTAACTTGTCATGTTTTGGCGCAAATGAATGATATTCTCTCTTTTATTAACCGACTTCTAAAAAGGATGAGGTTCTCAATTCGGCTGTAATTGTTTGTTACCCATAACTCTGTGATTTCTGGTCCGATTTACGTGATTCTTTTTTCATTTGGTAGAGGAAGCTCGCGCGGTGGTCCCTTACACTATAAATGTGGAATATAACTTTACTTCCGGATGTCGGTGGCAAAAAATTCAATGAAACATACAACGAACTTCCGGAAGTAAAATTATTTTCCACATTTTAGTGTTTTTCCAAAACTGATGATTACATTTTTTGTGGTAAGTAATTGTTTTGTCTACACCGTGCGTGTGGACTGTGTCTAGTCCCTAAGTCCCTATAGGTACACACGGCGGCGCATCAAGTTCTACATAACCAGTAAAACCTGACTTCGCTTTGTATGAGCTTCCCGTACGATGAGAGATCAGCTTAATTTGGTTCGCATAGCTTGATTGGCCGTTGTGCGTACAATAAAACAAGGCATTTTTGATCCGTTCGCGCGTTTATTATGTGACGTCATAACATTACTAATCGATCAAATATTGGTGTTAGTAGTAGGTACTATGATTACTACAGTAGCACTATGATTACTACTGTGAAGGACTGTCACGATAGATTAGAAGGTAATTGATAACGGTTGTGATTGATTTAGCTTTATTTACTGCAAGTATTTTGAAATAAAGTTTATCTGTTATCCCTATCATGGTCAACATGCAACCTAGCACGCAGTATAGACGCATGACGCGTAGCACTACAGGCCTCTCTCACAGTGCAGGGATATTAAAAGCAAAGTCAACTCTGTCCGTGAACTCCGTGAAGTGTCAAGCTGACATAAAGGGTGTAAATAGACCCTTCACGAAGCCGTCAACCAAGCATTCTGTACATCAAACTAAGTAACTTTACGCCATTACCATGTAAAATTTCAATTTGTTACGATTATATCATAGTAGCTCAAGTTAGATTAAGAAAATGTTTTTAACAATGGCTTAATAAATTTATTCGTATTCTTATTCTTATCCTTTATTTATTTTCATACAAATCTTATACATTTTTAAATATTTCTTAAAATAAAAACAATATAAAAAACATTTAAAAATATAAAAAATTGTAGCCCACCGGTATCGGGAACAGGGTCCAAGCTACCGGCGGTCAGGGCTCCAAATAGAGGAACCTCCTAACAGTACGAGCCGTGTCCAGGTGTACCGCTTTCTGAATCAAGCCCTTGATCCAGTTGCCTAACGAGAGCCTCCTCAGGTATTGGTCGAGGCTCTTTGCAATTAAGCCATGGGCTGATACAACTATCGGCACAATGATCGCTGAGTCCACATCCCACACGTCGACAACCTCGTGAGCCTTAATCCTTCTTATTCTTAATTTTTCTGTAACAGGCGCCACTTTCAAACTTCCTCTAATATTATTATTAACACTAGAAACGGGGTACTTACCATGTTTCTGTTTCCTCTACAGGGTGTAAACAGACCCTTCACTTATCCGTCAACCAAGCATTCTGTACACCAAACTAAGTAACTTTACGTAAAAATTATTGCTGGGCTTCGACTTTTTTTTTGGGGTGAAAAGTCACGTTTTACGGTAGGACTCGATGGAAAGTACTTAAAGCATTGTGCTGATGGATGGATTGAATAGTACGGGGGTCGTGGAGGTGTGTAAAGTAAAAATCTTACATTAAAAACATGTATTTAAAAAAAAAACTTGTAAAAAAGTTGGAACATTGACCCCCAATATCTCCGTAACTAGAAGGTTCCCAGGTATGGTCTAGAACAAAAAAATGATCGCAAAGACGGGGAGAACAAGTGCCTTTCGGTTATGTTAAGGGTCTATTTACACCCTTTATACTCACACTTTAGTAAAATATGACTGTATCAAAAACAAATGCTGAAACCTGTTGTTTTTCTTGTCCACAGGTAATTACCAGATAGCTGATAACAGATGATAACAAAGATAACAGATAGCGGTCAGGCGAGGATGAGTAACGTTAACTTAGTCGATAAGAATATTGCAACCATTTCATATAATTGATATCGAAACCGATTGTGCAGTTTTTACAATAATGTTTACGTATGAATAAAGTAAATGACTGTCTTTGTGTACATGAAAAAGTATATATAATATTGCAAATTATCGCCAAATATTTGTATCATGTGTGTACACATGGCGACCAATCAAGCTACACATGTTGTCTCATGGTACGGAAAATCTTTAAAAAGCGAAACCATCTTATACTAGAAATGTATAGCTTATTACCTTATGGATTTCCTTATTATTAGGTTAGCAACTTTATTACATAGAGCATAAGGATGAAAAGTAGTAGAACTTCAGTGACCTCGGTAGTACTTACCTAATTTTTTCTCTAGATTTGACTACATTTACAAATTACAATGTTTTGCAAATATAATAAAATTTATTGAAGTACGTAACTAGATGGTCGCGGGACTCATAGAATTACCGTGACCCTGGAACATAAAGGGCTACTGAAGGACACCGTGGATTTTAGTCAGTACAAGTCTGACAGTCCCTCCCGCTCAGCCCTGGGTGGGAGGACTCATTTGATGATTTTAGCACGTTAAAAAAAAAAAAAAAAGTACGTAACTAGATTACCACTAAAACCGTGAGACAAACATCTTGAAGAAACCGGACTTGACCTAGAAAAGAAAAAAACGAAAACATGTGACAAGACAACCACCAACCTGATGGATGATATAACGGCCCTTGTCCTCTGACAGTAGGTGACGCGACTCCCAGCAGTGGGAACATTACCGGCTGCTTATATTATGTTTACCGGTGAGGAAACTAACATGTCCTGTCAGAACAAAATTAAAAAAAAATTAAAAAACGTCAATCTAAAGGATTGACGTAATTTTATTTCTCGTAATCTTCTCAGCAAACCTTTTCATTTGATACCCATATCATGGGAAGGCAAAAAAAAAAACCAAATAAAATTAATCAAAATGGGAATCCGCCATATCGTCGACCTAATTCTAATATGGCGTAAGTCTAAATTTCGCCAACCAACGATTTTTTTTTCAATTAAGGTGGAGTGATCCAAAAGTGTTATATCTATATAACAATAGGGTAAAAATTAAAGCAAATTAAATAATATTCTTGTTAGAACATTCATTTTTTTCAAGTTTCCTAAGAAATTTACGGAATCAAAAGATTTTTTCTGCATCCTGGACAATTATGACTTACACCATATTAGAATTAGGTCGACGATATTGGATTTAGAGGACGTCAGTAGCTAACCATGCATTGTCATCTAAACTGAACATGTATGTAAAATTTCAGCTCATTCCGAAATTGGAAAGTGGGTCTTTAATTTCTAAGATTTTATACATAGTTAGTAACAGGTGAAGCTAATGAAAGCGTGGTAAAAATCGAAGACATTGTGACCTCTACCACTAACTTCACGTGGTTAAATCCAGCTCAATCTCTCTCAAACAGAGAAGGCCAGAGTCCCAGCTGCGGCAACATTGAAGACTGCTTAGGGCTTTTGTTAATAAAACCAAGTAAAAAAAAATATACTCCGAATATGATCATGTACTGGTTGTATCAATGCCGTATATCGATAAACAAGTTTGCTAACTTTTTATAAACTTTTACCTTCGCTTAAATGTCGCCGGTGAAATTTTGAGGCTGGTCAGACTGGCTCCAAGAATCGTGAGTGATGTCTCATTAAATGAACAGCTGAGCTTGTGGCAAGCTGGCGTTGTTGATCAATTGTGTATTGGTGTAGATATAGTTGCATCAAACATTGAAGGAAAGGTGTTTTCACTTGTGGAAGTAGTAAAAGACAGTCATGGACTTGCTGGCTTTCCTATTAGATTAGATTAGGTAAGTAGTAATTTCTAGACACCGACAAACCACAGTGTTTAATAATGAGCTAGTATTTAATTTTTGTTAAAGGCCCTTCGAAACCTAGGTCATCGTACGTTGCTGATCCTGAGACTATAACGATCACGTCATGTCTTCTCGTACCGAACTTAACTTTTTAACATCATGTCACCAGCTGAATTCCAGTATTTGGCAAAAGAGTATAGTCAGGAACTCTATTAATCAATGATGCCGGCTACTCTATTAGAATTCGAGTTTATCATACTGTATCCACGTAAGTAATATGGTTTTGATCTTGATTTATGCATTAGAACCAACATAAGTAAATATAGTAATTAATTCAGCCGAGCAGAAAACAAATTATGAAACAAAAGAGGATCGTCAAAAAACACACGCAACAAATGAAACCATATTAGCTTATCAATGTAAAACGCTTGTTCAACAAGCTTCCGCATCATTGTATGCTCATCCTAACATGCTCACGAGCATTACGAAAGGAATGCTTATCGAGCCATCGTTATAAAAGCAGAATACATGCTCCGTATTAACACTATCTATCCAATGACCTAATTGATCAGAGTTAACGGCGACGGCGACAAGATTCTGATTAAACGTTACCCATACGTCTTCAACGGGTTACTGGATTAACCCACGCACGGAGTGTGGTGTGAATGTTGCTTATGTAATAAAAACGGATGTCCACTGCTGGGCGGATACTTAATTAACAATATTTGGGAGATTTTCGGTCTTATAACCAGTAAATGTGTTGCCTGTAGCAGTTCACTGCAGGATAAAGGTGTGTTGAATTGCAAAGTCAATTAAATCATGTTCGTTTACTCTCATCCACCTTTCGAAGATCGTCACTGCAGTCAGCTTGGTAAATGATTTTATTAGACTAAGCCATAACCATATGATGCTGCTTAATCGCTAAGATGGGTATTTTCAAAAGAATTTTCTTACCATTTCAACATAAGAGCAGCCTGTCGGTTAACTGTGTAAGTTTAGAACTTGACATGTCTTATAGATGTTTTTCAATTACGTTTTAGCGTACAATAACAAAAGTTATTTACTTTCAAATGCTACTGCCAATAAACATGAAGGATCAGTCATAAACGTCGCCTAAATAACCAAAGGTTAACTGCTAACATAAATTTAGTAGCCTTTACCCGACCACAATCACAGTTTACAGCAGATTATTCTATTAAACGCAAACCTCTTCATACAGCACCTCATTCCTTTTGCTATACAACCTCTTTTCGAACCTTTTTCTATAAATAAGAAGTGCGTAAGAAAACGTGCTGGCAACATTAATCCGTGTTGATTCCATTCGCGATTTATAGTGAACTAGTACCGATTTATATTGAGAACAGCACAATCGCGGCGTAGAAATGCTTTGACACAAGTAGGTATAACGGGCCTGTAGGTGCCGATGAAAAATGTATCATAGACAACGTTAGACAGGCGGGAGACAGAAGTCACATTGATCCAAAAGTTACTATAGAGCTTTTGGCGCGTGAAATTGGAACTAACGCCGTCATCTTGGTTTCCACAGACAATTTCACAAGTGGTTTAAACGACGCCCTCCTGTCAATGTCAACAAGCGCCTTGGCCTAAAGGTCCTTATAGGACTTTAAAGGGCATTCCCTAATAACTAAAGTAGCCAAAAACTTTCGTACAACATTCCCGTTGTTGACTTCATCAGCTTTTTGAATTGCAATCAAAACTACACATGGATGAAATTTTATTCTGTGCCACTATGTAACACAGTATAAAATCGAATGTATAATTATATGGAATTAAAATGTGATTCGAAGCAGGATAAACAGTGTGCTTTGGATCTAATTAAGATTAAAATTGTGTTTCACGCGCCAAGAAAAATAGCTTCACCAATAAAGTGCAGGATTTAGTGACATATCACTTGCTTAGTCTGCTTTCTTTGTAAACCTTTCTCTTACGTGGACCATGTAGTTACGTGCTTGGGGTGCCAAAACAACCAGCACGGTAAGATAATCGCTCAATTGTAGTTGGTTGTTGAGATGCATTAGATGCGCTATTTTTGCCCTTTTAGGTACTTAGATCAACATCCATCACGGACCACCACCACCTGATGGTATGTCCGGGTCATCCCTGCCTATGTACCTACAATACCACTCCCTCGGCCTGATTCGGCACATCTGTGCTGGATCATGTCGAATCAGGCCCACCTTTCATTATACACCTTATCATGAGTTTGCGGATCCCTTGTCTCACGACACCGTTCAAATTTAAATTGAAACAGAAATAGCGTCATAATATATCTACTAAGTTTGTAGTAAATGGTAGTTATGTGTTCCAGCCATTTGGGATTGAAATACTTTTTGAAAATTCCTGTCCCCGAGCATGTATTTCTCGTTTTTCTCAATAACCCCGACGAGTATAATAAACTTATAAAACAACTTACCTTACTGCGTTCGCTTGCGTTCGGTCGACCGTAGGACAAGCAGCCCGGGTGTACGGGCTGTGCCAGTCCGCCCACGGCCTCTTACTTCAATGACTCTACTTACTACCGCGAAATGTTCACACACCCGCGTTATACTGTGGTCTTCGACAACTAGTAATCGAAGATACCTTCATCTCGGGATATGTCCCTCTAATTTAACAGGTTTATATCGGAACTTACAAATCGTTTCGGAATTCGTCCTTGTAGTTTTGGCTCCTGACAACGTCATTCAACCGCCAAAAGTCGAGTGGGAGTAAGAAGAGTGATAGTTTTTTTCGGATGGGAATTCATCAAATGACCCCCCCCCCCCGCTCTGGGCGGAGCGGAAGGGAGTGTCAGACTTGTACTGACTAAAACACTTCCATGTTCCTTCTTTGCCCTTTGTGTTCCAGCCAGTGCTGCAGCCCAGGAGAGGGATCACAATACCTGTGTAAGCTTCTTTTTAAAGTTCGATATGATTTATCTTTTACCAGCCATTACCTTATTAAGGATAACCCTACTAAAGTGTATGTGCATTTCCTGTGTCAACGTCGTTTCGTGATCAAATAGTCAAGAATTTTTAATTTTAAGATACTAAGATTTCGACTGAGAGAAAATGAATGTATTTAAATAGGTAATCCGAAGCAATTTTTATTCATAAGGTGCGATGTAAGTTTCTTGCTACCAGTATATTGCAATTCAAGTGACCGCAAGCTTTTCGTCCATGTTTACAAAATAAGACACTGTATTGGAATGTTTAACACTCTGAGCTTTCTACTCTGTGGCGGTTTGTCAACGTCAATGTTGTCTAGACACCCACTGCGAGTATTTTTTTTTTATACCTGTAAATTGCAAGTTAAAGTTAAATTACGCAATACATTCTCCAAATCTCATATATTCAAAGGGATTGCGAAAGGAAGTGTTGATTTCACGATTAATCGGCCGTGATCGCCATCTTGAACTAAAAATAGGCCTAGATCTTCGACACAGTCTTGTGGTTTTGCTTGAAAAATAATAATCAATACAAGGTTTACTTGATCTTCCATATTTGCAACTGCTGAGCATGAGGTCTTGGGTTCGATTCCCAGATCGGGCAATGTGTAATTGGGTTTTTCCATCAGGAATTTCTCAGTAGCAGCCACGGAGTCTGGATTTGTGCCAGTTGATGGCAGTAGGCTCGCCCCCTATTAAATGGGACTTAAACATAACTGGTGAAATGTGGGTGTACTATTAGGTACACCTCTACCTAACCCTACCGGAATTACAGGTGTGATGTTAATCTCTTTAAAACAATTACATGAACCTTAATACACTTAAGTTGCATTGGCACTCTTCATTTGCTGTTTTGCGGCAACAATGCCGAAACAAGTTAACACCGATTAACATCGTCATGTCGAGTCGATAATTCGACAAAATGATGTCAATGCCATATTATTGCAAAACCAAACAGTATGGGAAAGACTTTCCTCTGTTCCTACCCGTGTATGTTCTCCACAATATCCTGTCATCATCCTGTGAATATTGGTTCCTACTTTTCAAGGTGTCTTCCCAATTCAAGGTTATATTAGAATCTTTTAACTAGTAATTAAAGCCTGTAACTTTAACTTTCGCTGATTCCAGTTCCACAACCCTAAATGTTTTCAATCAATCGACCAGTTGTCCATGATTAAAATGTAATTCAATTTGAACTTGGGAGACGAGCCCCATATTGCGCAGTTGGATTCGTTTTTGGGAATCTAGTTAGTAAGGTCGTTTTTGAGAATCTAGTTAGTAAGGAAATTGATTAGATAAAGAAAACCGATTGTTTCACTGTCGATTTGAAAAAGGAACGAGCGCGAGCATAATAAATAAAGAAAAAAAATATGAAAGTGCAATTCAAAACTAGAATTCTATTTTCTTTTAAAGTTTGGGATTCAAATGTGCGGCTTTAATGGTCTAATTCAAATAAATAGTTTTAATTTGAACTTTTCCGCTCAGGATTTGATAAAACTATGTAATCAGGGCTCAATTTTCCCAATTCTACAATCCTAGAACTTGTTCCTTGTTCCTAGGAAGTAAATTATACATCTTCTCAAAACAAGTTCAAAAATAGAACACTGCCAGACATGTGCTGAATTACCTCAATCCAAGGCCCCAAAGCAATCTCGTCTCGATTAACTCACTACACCTCAAAAACAATTACCTGCCTGAAGAAGGTGGGGTCATATTGTTTACAAGCGTTCGTCCTCGGCTCCTCTCGCCACAAGGTTGCGAGGAAGCTGTTCTGTACCTGTTTCCGTGTGGCAGGCATCCCGTCTAACAGGTCTTGGAGACGCGGAGACGAGATATTGATGTCCAACGACGGGTTGACTGATAGTAGGTTGAAGAGCTGTGTTTGAGATGGGATAAAGACGGTCTTATGGAATTATGTCGTACTAAAATTGTTGCTGTAAGATTTTCTAAAATTAACGTATGCTACGTTCATTTTAAGGATGAAAATGAAATTCTTGTTCAGTAGATAGGACCAATACACTCCGAGGGTGTGAACAATTGACGTTCGCTGTCAAAACGTTACGTATTTCTACAACGACTCTTCTAACTGGATTAATATGATAAGATTTTTGGTAGCGTGTCAATAAAATACATATCATCATCATCGTTATCGCGTCGTGTCGTGCCAGCCAATGATAAACAAAACGGAATTGGACAATGGGGATGGCAACTATGGCAAACTAATGGCGCTAGCACAGCTGGTTCCAAGCATCGTCATTGGTTGAAAATTGGTAATGTCATTTAATATTTCAAAATAGGTTGATTTCATTGGTCAGATTGGGACCTAGCTATGGTCGCGCCATCTACAATGAGCTTTTAACGGTCTTTCCAATTGATATAGCTATACTAGTTCTGAACCTTCAGGGTCATACTAAGCGATTAGAAGCACATAAAACTGCTGAAAAAGGGCAGAGTCAGATCATCTACACTTAAATATCAGTCCCACTTCATTACTATAAGATTTATCCATCCATTTTATTTTCTCTTCCATTAACCAGCTAAACAAAACTATATTATCAAGACTTATTGTCAATTGTCGTGTACCTCTTAATACATCTTGTATCTTTGAATACAACAATGTTTACATGATATAAGTATGTAGTTCCTAAGTTAGTCACTCGTGTAAAGAAAGCTGTATCGATGTTCCCTATTTATTTAATCACACACGTCTGATCACTCAAGAGTCACGGCCATTATTGCTGACAAAACCCTAATCGCCTCTTGTAGTTACAATGAGCCCATATTAGACGCATCAATTCCACTTAATTTCGTTTTGAACTTCTCACTTTCTCTCTGTGATGTAACGCGCGCCATTTTTGAACGCTCCATATTATGAAAATTCGATTCTCGATTTTAAAATGGTGTAATGTGCCGCTGGGAATATTTTTAAAAATAGTAGGTAATGAGGGCTATGGTTTTTGAGCTAGCAAGATGGCGCCCACTGGTAAATAAGGTCCTGCTGTTAGAGTCAGCCAATGACTTAAAGTTATACGTATGTCATTGGAGTCAGCACTTTTATTTTATACATTAAGGTGCCAATAACTAAATAAAAAGTGAATGTGGTTTAAATGGAGGTGGATTAAATTAACCATTCAAGTCACAGATCGATATAATTGATCACCTAATGATCAATTATATCGATCTGTGACTTGAATGGTAATAATATAAATTTTTCAATGCCCATAATTCATTTATGTTCGACTACACTTGGACGCATTTCGAATGTCATCCGAAATGATATGACACGACATTTTAATTTTGAACGCATTCCAATTTCAAGTTCAATGACAGGTGATATGACGTAACGATACTCCATATTGGAAGATTTTCTTTTATGGCAAGGGCAATCAGGAAACGTCAAATCCATTTCAGTAAAGCACTTTCATTTGAAAAAGCGTAATGAGAAGACCATAAAATATGGTATTGGTAGTAAAAAATATATAACTTTCACTGAAGTTCAATGACAAAATATGTGACGCAAGTAACTGATGAACAGCCCGATTACGTGTGTTTATAGCATTGTCTCGTAATTGCTATGGCTTTGTCTTAATTGCTATCTCATCTTTTATCGGTAATAGACAGATACTAATTGTGGATGAGAGACTGAATAACGACGTACTTTTATCTGTTGTTTAATGGAGGACAGTCAGCGTTTTTAAACTCGTAGAAATAATTCTTGAGTAGATAATAAATATGTGTGTACTATCCACCGATCGGGGACGATCGTTTACCTGTACATTCTATCTTTAATTACATGTCTCAGGTATGTAATTAAAACAGAAAACATATTTCAACATCTCGTGTTGTGTTAATTTAAAAGACACGACAATAATTATAACCGTATGTGTGTTTTTATTTCTTTACATCATTCGATTTGGATGGAAGGTTCATTTCACATCATACAAAGATCAGCATTTTTAAACCTCAGTGTGAAATTCGATATCCTCTGCCAACTTTATGAGAAGGAATTCAGTCTCATCATTAGTATTGGCATCCATCCACTAGTGAGTATAGGTCTCCTACCTTTTGTACCACGCTACACTGGTCTGCGTAAGTCTCAACCAGATCTTCGGGATTTTCGCCGTGATCTTCTGTAAGAAATTGTGTTGTTTTAATTGATATGAATAACTAAATAATAAATACATACCATATAATATAGGGAAAGCTTTGTTTGTTCAAACAAATTGCAATATGATCTTGATTATACCGCAGTAGACCTCTTTTCAAGACGTCCATGCTAATCTAAAGCAGTCGATACTAGAATCAACTTGTCAACTGTCAATCGCTTCCGTCACTTGAAGTTAATATACCAATTCCATCTTTACAATTTTCTCTAAAGACATGGCCCCGGATCATCACCGTAACTGCTATTTAGAATGTTACACGTAATAACGCAGCGCTGACGGACAGTGTCTAGAGTGGTAGCATTCGATCAAAGGCGACTTAATCACCGGTTATTATGCCTTTCACTTGCTATATGTTATCTGTGCTAAACAAGAGTGCGTTATTTATTGCGGGTTACACGCAGATTTTGTCTAGGGTTGGCTGTGATACAGCGTTTTAAAGCGCATTGCTAATGTGGAACTGCCTGTCTTTTGTGGTCCCAATCCTGAGAAGCGTCCTGTGGTCCTATGCGCTCCCACTAATTACGTTGTGAAGTTTAGGGTTAGAAAAATATCAGCATTGAATATCATATATACTTACTTACTTTATGTACATAAAAGTACATCGTACAAAGCCGACACGATGTTGAAATGTAAATAAGAATATAATTAGTATGTTCAAGTGACACAGTTGATCGCATGTTGCCGAGTTTGACGTTTTCCAGCCTCCTCAATATTGCTTCGCAAATACTGTTTCATTGCTTTCTTTTAATACCTAGATTACCAATGATTACTGTCAACTGTTGACAGCATGTCATGCACCTCTTTCTCCATTAATATGTTATTGGATGTCGAACGAACTAATCGTCAGCATGTCATGTAGTTTGAGGAAGTGTGGAGAAACTTTGCAATGAGTTGATTAATGATTATGTAGATATTGGAAAGATTGATTGGATTTTACGTAAAATAGGAAAGGTAGACAGGTCTATTAAGTTAAGAGCTTCAGCTTCAGAAGGATATTATTATTATTGGCAGTTTGTTATTTATGTATGAAACTTTTTAATCGAATTTCGGCAAATATATTTTACGCGGTTCTTGCAATCTTAACGCAGACATCATCATCAAACCTGCCCTTGTTACTTGGGGACGATGCAACACGTTTTTTTCCTCCATTCCACCCTGTCAACCGTCACATTATCATTTTCTCCATCTTTTTCAGATATCATTCCTCACACTCTCCATCTTTTTTTTGTTTTCCTTCTATCCATAAAAAATTCCATACTACCATAGACAATTTGTCAATTAATTACTGTTAAGGTGACACCTCTACCGCTAAAAGTCCTGTTCGATAGGACTATTAAAGAGCCTAGTTAGCTTAAAATGATTATAAACTTACAAGCCTAAATGCGACTTGCTAAAATTAGTGGTATCAAAACTGGTGTCGCATGGCGCTCGCGAATAAATTGCGGTGTTGTTCGGTGTCGCTAATGGCCGCTAATTGAATGTCACTGGGCCAAGCTAATAACTTTAAGGAGTACTTATGTTTTTGAAGTAAATCTTGTTTTTTTTGTGAGATTGTGGCCTATCAGTGGTAGCCGAGGCTGGATTTGTGGCCGTTTGATGGCAATAGGCTAACCCCCTACTACATTATGGGACTTAGGCTGCGTGTCCACTGGAGAGGAGCGAAGCTGTGCAAATTATGACCAATAGAATTGCATAGAATGAACGGAGCGGAGTTGGTTTTAGATTTAATGCAATTCTATTTTTAAAAATGTGCACAGATCCTGGTGTGCTAATTAAAACTGATCGTGGTTCTCCTTTCAAGAGGAAGTCTGAAAGTGGCGCCGGTGACTGAAAAGTTGTGTGTTAATCGGTTGTCGTGGTACGGGCATGTGATGCGGCGGAACGACAAAAATGTCGTGAGGAAAGTTTTGAGTATGAGAGTAGAGGAAGACCAAAGAAACGATGGATGGACTGTGTAAAGGATGATATGGCAAGAAAGGAGGTGTCCGATGAGATGACGAGTAATAGAGAAGTATAGAAGAAGAAGCGCCGACCCCAAATGAATTGGGATAAGGGCAAGAAAATGATGATGTTCTCCTTTTCTCGATTCTTAAAGGAACAATCTATGTATATCTAACAGTTTTGTTGATTGTTGTGTTAAAAAAACTTTTCTTTCATTAATGTTGGACTCATAAAAGACGTAAAACTAATAGCTGGACATAGGTCAATGTCTTAAAACAAACAGGCTATTAAAACGATTCTTTTCTCAAAACATAACACGATTTAAGTAGATCAGAACTGTTTACGAGATGTGAACTTGTGATGAACTGACAGACAGATCTCCAAGATACACAGACGTATTTTTGTTTCGGTGTAGTTAAGTTCAGTTATTTACGCGATTTTTTACCTTAATTACTTTATAGTATGAAGTACTTACTTACTTCAAAAGAAATGATCAATGAGTTGCAAATTATAAGAATAGTGATTTCTCGAACTGTATTTTCATTGAGTTTAGTAGGTCAAATTGATATTTTTTTTTTTTTTTTTACTGAACCCAATCAAGGACCACAAGATGCCAATAATATTATGGAAACAAACCGTACATGGTATAAAAAACGTAAAAGTAAATCATTAAATATTTGCCATACTTTTAGAGGAGCTCGTGGCTAAATAATAACAGCCGCTCGGGTCGATCTTTAGGTTAAGCCGTGCTTACCTAGGTTGGTCTGTGGATGGGTGACCACCCATTACATACCGAGTTTCCTCCGTGACTCGGAAAGCACGTTAAGCCGTTGGTCCCGGGTGTCATTTGTAAATCTTTGACAGTCGTTAGGTAGTCAGTGGCCCCAAAAGTCTGACAAGGAGTCTTACGAAGGGGTAACGGTAGTAACGGGGTATTATCCAGTACTAACGGGGTTGTAGAGGTCAGATAGGCAGTCGCTCCATGTAAAATACAGTCTCCATGTAAAGTACAATTCAGCTGCATCCGGTTAGACTGGAAGCCGACCCCAACATAGTTGGGAAAAGGCTAGGCAGATGATGACGATTTGCCATACTTTTAAATTCTGCGCCTGTCAATCAAAGTAAATCCATTTGGTAGAAGTGTGAACAGTGAACATTGCTATTTACAGTTTTGAGAAAACTTTATGTGCCGGCCGCTCTCCCATCGTCAAGTCTTGGCATTCCCTGAATAGGTAGTAGGTTACCTTGGAACTTACCTATCATCAGGACTTACCTATCATTACGACTGCCTCGTTGGTCGAGTGGTCGCAAGTACGACTTGAGCATGAGGTCCTGGGTTCGATTCCCGGGGTCGGGCAAAGTGTTACTGGGTGTTTCTACAGGAATTTCTCAGTAGCAGCCTCGGAGTCTGGATTTGTGCCCTGTTGATGGCAATAGGCTCGCCCCAAAACATAACTGGCGAAATGTTGGTGTACTACTGTACTATTAAGTACACCTCTGCCTAAGCCTTCGGGGATTATAGGCGTGATGTTATGTTACCTATCATCATCGTCATCATCACTCATCATCATTGGCAGCCTTGTTCCACCCACTGCAAGGATAGGCCCACCTTTTGTATCATTCTTCTCTGGTTTGCGCGACTCTCAAACAGTCCTTACCCTTAACTTACCGAACTGAAACTTCACCTTAATTATCGGATTAAGCTGGTTACACTTTTCTCAATAAGTTCGGCTCCAATTGATAGGCATTTTGACGGTCAATACTGTTGCCTAATTTGTTTATTTATTTAATACCATCTATAGATTTATAAAGTTAAAAACGTAAATTAACCTGACTTGTACAATATTATTTATAGCATCTGTCTGACCGTGTTTTATTTATTTATTATTTATTTATTTAAATGCCATAAACT